>OV815974.1:0-2713750 GCA_929112965.1 Mythimna albipuncta
TTCGAAGTCGTTCTGCAGTTAAAAAATTAAAAAAGTGGTTAAATCTTGCTTGATTTCGATGAATGAAGTGTCGTTAGAAAGATAAAAGTGCCGGCTATGTTGTGAAAGTGTTGTTCTTAGAGGGAAATAAAACCCCGAACCGAAAATAGTGGAAAACCTCGAAAATTAGAGGTTAAGTTCATGTGGGAGACACTTTTTTGAGGAATAAAGCTGTCCAGGTGATCGCTCCTTCCGGAGCTTTTGCAGCCGGGAGCGTCATTGCCTTCTTCACACCGAAGCTTGATCAGACAACTGGAAATACCGTGGGTTTCAGAAAAAAACTGAAGAAACGAAAACCCACGTGGTTCTGAAAACCGAAACCGACCGTTCCAGGAAGCTGAAAATTTGCAGAGACTTTAAGACATATTTTTGAAGCCGGAAACCGAAAAAAGAAAAAAATTTCGAGACAAGTTACATTTTTTATTGCAATTCAAAAAGTGGAACTTTGACCCTAAATAAAATTGGAACTATATTGAATATTGAAAATCTACAACTGCTATCATTTGCGCGCTTGCCTGGAGTAGAAGCCTTCAAAGTTTCAAGTTTTTTGGACTTTTATTTTAATAATCATAATTAAAAAACAAAAAAAATTCAATAACATAAAGGATTTTATACTTATTTCATACAAACTTAAAATTTTATTATCCATTCGGATAGAACTTTATTCAATAAAAATTTTAATTTTTTTTTCTAAATTTTTTGATAATTTTTGGCGAAGTTATTGATTTTTTTTGTATTTTTTTGCTAATTAACTGTAAGAAATTGAAAATATTAAAATTTTAAAGTGTAATCTGGTCTTTCAAGCCTATTTGAGGTAAATAGAGCCCAAAGTTGGGCCCTATAGCTTTAAAAACAAAGATTTTGAGTTTTTTCAGCTAATCTGGTTTTAAAGTTCTAATTATTGTAACTTTGGGATTAATGAAGATAAAAACACCGGGTTTTCACAGAAGGCAGCGAGAGTCTACTGTCTTTCGAAGAATTTACTTTTCAGGACTTTTCAGGCGCTGAAAAGTTTTCAGCCTGAAAGTGCATTAGAAAGACGCAGTGAGTCGAGCCAAGTTGCACGCTTGAAACCCGGTCCTTCTGCGACCACTGAGGGCCGAGTTATCGGCGTTTGGATTTGAGTTTTGACGGCTGCAAACTGTCAAACCCAAACTTTGGACGTCCGTAGCTCTGGACTGGGAGGTCGTTTGAGGGTGCGGTTTTCTGTTGGGTGCTTGGGGATACCTCCTTAGTGTTATTCCCTGAATGTTGGGCCTTTTCAGGGCTGAAATTTTAGGAGTGCTGAAACTTTTTCAGGCGAAAGGGCAGGTCAGGGCAAGCCAGAAAACTCCAAACGCGGGTATTCTATGATTTCGGGCAAGGATTTTGCGGGCTGTTGAAGTTTGATTGTGACAGTTCCCAACTGTCAGAGGCGAGCTTTGACTGCGTGTAACTTTCGGGCCAGGGGTCGTAGCGAACCGTGGTTTGCGTGTGAGTGATTGGCTAGGTCGGGCCTGTCTTCCTGGTGGGGTTCCGGGAATTTTCAGCGCCTGAAAAAGTTTTAGCCTGAAAACCACGGATTCGAAAGCGTCTTGTCGGGGCCAGTGCGGCGACCCCGGACACGGCTATAATCGGCCCAGCGGTTGCGGAGATATCCTAGTTTAACCATTTCGGAGGCAATTTGGTTTTTTGGTTTTTTCTTTAACGAAGATTTTTGAGCTTGCATATCTCTGGAACTATTGGTGCTAGGGGGGTCGTGTTTGGTGTCATCGAGGAGGGCTCGGGGAGACCTATCCGAATTCATTTTTAGATTGACTCTACATAGAGTCTAGACGGTTTTTGACCGCCAGACTGGTTCTGTGGGTGCTAGACGTGAAAACTTAGATTTAGGATAGATAATTAATTGACCTCGACCCCCTGTACAGGTCGTAGAAATTAAGATAAGAATCCATTGGACTCTACATAGAGTGACTCTGAGACTTTTCAGGAAATTTCATATTTTATTATTAATTTAGTCTCATTAGGTTAGGGATAGATTAAGACAGAGCTCGCACGAGCCTTATTTATAATTATAACGCCTTGACAGTGTTATTTTGGACTTTCACGGCCCTTTTACAGGTCGTAAGCAAATCAATTGACCAAGTAGTTGTTCTCTGCTCCCTGTTGCAACGAAACACACATCACAAATAAAAATATACGCACACATACACATACACATACACTCTGACATACACACCCACACTACACCCTCACAAAACGCAAGTACACACTCTCATACTTATAACCACACACACACAACCATACAAACTGCACACGAACAATACATACCTGTGCTGTTGTCGCCGGTATAGCGGTCTTTCTGGAACAAAAGAAGAAAATTACTACTAGCATTAAACCATATTATATAAGCGCGGTTTGGCTACAAGAGCACAATGTTCCACACACCCAAGCAAGCACCAAACATGGACGCGGTTAAAGAAAGTCAGCCAGAGGCAGGACCCTCAGCAGAGCAAAACACAGCAAAACAGCCGGAAAGGGTAAGCCCACTGACAGTCACCCCACCCGGGACTCAAACTCAGAAGGTGCGTAGGAGTGTGGACGCCATAGAGAGTAGGAAAACGACATCGCCAAACACCACCTTCACAAAAACTCTGGCACCCTCTCCACCAAACTCAAATCTAAATATGACTAAAGAGGCCAAAAAACTATACCTGAAGGCCCTTTGCCAATTAGACGCATCCGGGAACATTAAAACTATCATCAAAACCGAGGTGAAAAGTGTTCTCAAGAGGCTGTATGACATGGTCGCGCAGCTCGACAGAGCGACAGAGGCTGACATTAAAAAGGGAAAGGGTAGAGCGCCAAATAGGGAAACAGTCCCCACAAATACTACTATGGCATCAAAACAAGAGGAGGAAGGAGAAACTAAAAACCGGATATTAATGGAAATGAAGGCGCTGAAGGAGACAATGATACTAAATGCGGACAAAGAGAGGGAGAGATCAGAAGAACTGAAGAGGGGACAAGCTAAAATACTAGAAGAAGTAAAAAACTCAACCATAGCGAAGGAGGAAATTAAGATGGGCCTCGAAAGAATGGAAGCGGTTGTTAGGACGAATGCGGAGACGGCGACCATGGAGGAAAAGCCGTCCTACGCGAAGGTTGCCTCCAGCTGCACACGCAGAGCCACGCACTCCATGGTGGTATCGTCAATCGACGAGGGGGACTCCAGCCAGGAGGTCATGGCCAAGTTGAGAACTGCTGTGGCTGCCACAACCACTGGTATTAGAGTGGATAGAGTGAGGAGGGCGAAGGACTCCAAAATAATCATCAGCTGCGGAAATAAGGATGACATAGAGAAAGTAAAACGTAGGCTGAAGAGTGCAGGAGGGGAGCTGAAAGCGGAGGAAAAGCAGAATAAAGACCCCCAAGTAGTTCTTAGGGATGTAATGGTGGACATAACGGACGAAACCATCTTGTCCGCACTTAAGGTCCAAAACCAGAGCATTCTTGAGAACATACCGGAAAGCGATATAAGAATGCAGGTCAAATATAGAAGGAAGACTAGGAATCCTCTGCAGGGGCACGTAGTGCTATCAGTGGCCCCGATAGTGTGGACCAGGCTGGTCGAAGCAGGGACGGTGTACGTGGACCTGCAGAGGATTCGAGTAGAGGACCAATCCCCGCTAATACAGTGCTCGAGATGCCTTAAATTTGGCCATGGGAAGAAACTATGCACTGAAGCAGTGGACCTGTGCTCGCACTGTGGCGGGCCTCACCTTCGCACAGAGTGCCAAGAGTACAAAACATATGAGCCGCCGCAGTGCAGGAATTGTTCGCTGGCAGGCATCTCGAAGAAAGAACACAATGCATTTGACACAGCTTGTCCAGTAAGAGCACGGTGGGATAGGTTAGCGAGGTCGTCTGTAGCGTATTGCTAAGGGCACCGCAGCAGACCACCGTGACAAACTAAAGCAGTACATGGTAATGCAGACGAATTTACAGAGGTCCAAGATCGCCACACAAGAACTCATCATGGAGGCCGATAAAAGGAAAACAGCGTTTGCCCTCGTGCAGGAGCCGTACGTCGGTTCAGTAGGACTCCTTAAACAACACACAGGAACAAGGGTCATCCAGAAGACTCAAGGTCGCAGCAAACCCATCAAGGCGGCTATAGTTGTATTTAACCCGGACATCGAGATCGAAGAGCAACCCCTGCTCACCGAGGAAAACCTAGCCGTGGCGACGCTTAGGTCAAGTACGTGGACGATCGGTATTATATCAATCTATTTTGAGGATAGATTGCCGATCGAACCGTACGTGGATAAGGCCAAGCTGATCGCGAATAAGCTAGGAGTAAACAGGGTGCTGATAGGAGGCGATGGGAATGCATGGAGCATTTGGTGGGGGAGTAGACGCGATGATGGTAATCCTGTCCGGGATGTTCCACGAGTTGGGACTGCATATATTGAATGAGGGCTCTGAGCCGACGTTCGACTGCGTACGGGGGGGAAGATTGTACCAAAGCCACGTGGACGTGACGGCGTGTGGAGCAGACTTAATGAACACCATCACGGATTGGCGGGTGGAAAAAGACGTAACAAGCTCGGACCATAACACCATCACCTTTAAAATTAGAATGCCAAAACCAGAAAGTGACACAGGCAAGCAAAGCACAAGAATTTACAACACGAAGAAGACAGACTGGAAAAGATTAGGCAATAGAATTAAGCAAAATTTAGACAACAACAATATAAATAGCAATATAATAATGGACACACATAATAGAGAAGACTTAAAAAGACTCGTCAACAAATATATAAATACAATAATAGAAACTTGTGACGACCAAATTCAAAAAAGGAAAAAGAGTAACAAAATAAAGGTACCGTGGTGGTCCGAAGAACTTGAAGCTCTGAAACGGGACATGATGGTCAAGAGGGGCAGAATAACTTACGCAGCGACTCAAAGACGCCCGCACGTCGTCCAAAGATACTTGGAGGCAAAACAGAAGTACGAGGACCAAGCGAGGGACGCTGCCACGAAGGGGTGGAAAAACTTCTGCGAAAGGCAGACCAATGAGAGTCTATGGGATGGCATATATAGAGTACTCAGGCAGACAGCCAAAAAAACGGAAGACCAGCCGATGGTGGTGAATGGAATAGCCCTGAGCAAAGAAGAGTCCGTTGAACTTATCGCTAAAACCTTCTTCCCCGAAGACAGCTCAGAGGAGGACAATTTAGAGCACCACCAAACGCGGAAACTGGCAGAAGAACAGCCAAGTGGAGTGGACGACGATCCTCCGTTCACTGAGGCGGAAATCCTACAGGCGGCTAAAAGCTTCCATCCCAGGAAGGCTCCAGGAGCAGATGGACTTACCGCGGATATAGTGTTGGCAGCAATCAAAGCCAACGTGGAAGTCTTCGTGGGTGTGGCAAACAAGTGTCTGGAGCTTGGCTACTTTCCCGTACAATGGAAGGAGGCAGTGGTTGTTGTTCTCCCGAAACCGGGAAGAGACAACTACATGCAACCAAAGTCGTACCGGCCGATAGGGCTTCTCTCAGTACTCGGTAAAGTACTTGAGAAGGCGATGATCCGGAGGATCCGATGGCACGTTCTCCCTCGAATGAACCAGCACCAATATGGCTTCATGCCGGGACGGTGCACTGAGGACGCCCTCTATGATCTATTGGAACATATTAAAGGGAACCTAAATAAGAAAAGTATTAGCGTTATGATATCGCTGGACATAGAGGGCGCCTTCGATAGCGCCTGGTGGCCAGCCATCAAGTGTAGGCTAAGGGAGAAAGGGTGCCCGCGGAACCTGTGGAGACTCGTCGACAGCTACCTGAGCGAGAGGGGCGTTAAAGTCCGGTACGCAAACCGCGAGTACGGGAAAGTGACCAACAAGGGGTGCGTCCAAGGTTCAATTGGGGGTCCCACTTTCTGGAATTTACTATTGGACCCGCTACTTGACGAACTGGACTCTAAAGGAGTATATATCCAGGCGTTCGCGGATGATATCGTTCTGGTCATCTCGGGAAGTAGCGCTTTAGAAATTGAGACCAAGGCGAATGACGTGCTCGGGCATGTGTATGAGTGGGGTATCAAAAACAAATTAAAATTTGCACCGCAGAAGACCAACGCAATGTTAATAACAAACAAGCTGAAATATGACACACCACGATTGCACATGGCCGGGACCGGCATTCAGATGGTAGATGAGGTCAAACTTCTTGGCCTCATTATTGACAGAAAAATGACATTTGGAAGCCACGTCGCCTATATATGCAAGAAAGCCGTGAACATACATAAACAACTCTCACGAGCGGCTAAGGCGACTTGGGGCCTGAACCCCGAGGTGAGCAGAACGATATACGTTTCCGTGATAGAGCCAGTAATGCTATATGCGTCGAGTGTATGGGCAGGGGCTTCGGAGAGACAGTACATTAGGAAACAATTAAACGCAGTCGCTAGAGGATTTACGCAGAAAATCTGCAAATCTTACTGTACTGTCTCCCTGAACTCAGCGTTGATCATTTCGGGGATCCTGCCACTTGACCTGAGAATCAAGGAAGCGGCATCCCTGTATGAAGAAAAGAAGGGCAAGAAGAAGAACATAGTGAGAGACAGGGAAGTGGAAGGGGGCTCAAGCCGGGAAGATGACCACCCAGTGAATGCTGTGTGTCACACCTACGAAGAGCTGCCGGATGAGTCGCGTGTGGCGATCCAAATGGAAGACAGGGCGGTGCACATCTACACAGATGGAAGCAAAATTGAGGGCAAGGTGGGGGCAGGCCTCTCCTGGTGGGAGGGTGGCGCCGAAACCAAAACCCGAAAATTCAAGCTCGAGTCGTACTGCACTGTCTTCCAGGCGGAGCTATATGCGATTTATCGGGCCACGGAAATGGCGATTCAGGACAGCGGTACCGACTTCCGGGTATACAGTGACTCCAAGTCGGCACTGGAAGTCGTGAGCAGCTCGGAGGCAATGCACTCAATCGCAGTAGATATAAGAAAGAACATGGCCCTGTTAAAAAGGCAAAAAAAAGAGTTCCACCTGAAGTGGGTGAAGGCGCATGTAGGGATAAGGGGAAATGAGAGAGCGGATGCCTTAGCAAAGGACGTGGCCTTAAAAATTAAGACCAAACCGGCCTACAATAGGTGCCCGGTCTCATTCCTGAAACGTACCCTGAGACAGGGTACGGTTGAGGAGTGGAACCGAAGATATCTGCAGGACACGACGGCCAGCGGCACAAAACTCTTTTTCCCAAGCGCTGTGACCGCCTACCAGGTGGCCAAAACCATACACATAGAATATACACTGACACAAGTACTTACAGGACATGGGGGATTCGGTCAGTACCTCCACAGATTCAAAAAGAGAGACTCGCCAGCATGTCCATGCGATCCGGACAAGGAAGAGTCTGTGGAGCATTTGTTGACCGAATGTCCCAGGTTTATGCGACAAAAATATAAGTTGGAAAATGAACTGGACGTAACATTAAATAGAGAGTCGATGGCGGCAATCATAAACAATAAAAAGTGCCGTGAAAAATTCATAAAATACTGCAAGGAAATATGTGAAATTGTGAATAATAATAATAAATAGCATGTAAGGCGGTACATATCAGTATGGTAACCATACTGAAAATGTAAGCCAATAGCAATAAGAGAAGGCAAAAAAAAAAAAAAAAAAAAAACAAAAAGAAAAAAAAAATATATATACATATGTAAATATAATTTCATGTATGTATAAAAAAAAATAAAATAAAAAAAAAAAAACTGCCACCATAACCGTCACCACTGTATGAAATATGTAGTATGTATGTAGCATAAAACGTGTTTAGTGTAATAAGTAGTTGCTTATAATGTAAAAGGACTAAGTAATGGGTCTGCCCTATAAAGGACAAAAATAAAATTGTATAGCACATAGAAACTAACCTATAAAATTAAAAACATGCATATTTATTGTCACCTTTAATAGAGTTCAAGTAGAGCGCAGACACAAAAAAATAAAAGAAGAAAGTTTATAAGATTCTCCCAATACCACATGGGAGACCAAACCGCGCTGGCGGGGACTGGTTTTTAGTCGGTTGGAGTCCGACACTATCCGATACCTATACGACCTAGTATTTTTCCAGCCTTGTTTCAAAGAAGAAAACGAGGAGCATCATTTGACACCTCATTGACAGAAATCTAAGTACGCAGTCCAGAGAAATTGGCAAAAAACCGTGAGTTATAACCTCAAATTTGACCACGCGGTTGCTGATCTGGGTGGCTCAGAGATTTAAATTTTCGACGGTGGATGGACGAAGTCAAAAGAAGCCTATAATTGAAAAGATAAGAATTTTATCTCCTCGGGAACCTGTAAGATTTTCAACCTGAAAATTGAAGATAAAACCCTTCGTACTCGAAATTCTTCAGGCAAGACCCCCCAATTTTCCTGCGGATCCTGCTGCGCGCTGACTCAAGCAACTTATAATCATTTAGATAAGTACTTTTTACCTATTAAAAACTGAAAAATTCAATGTTTTTCAAATTTTTCCGTTTTTTCCAAAAATTTCGTCCAAATTTTATTATTTTTCTAAAATTTTTATGTACCCCTAAAAGTGCTATTATTTATACAAATAAAACAGTTTTTTCCAAATTTTTATGTTATCCCGTTTCAAAGATATAAAATTTTTCACAATTTTATGATATAAAATCTAAATTAATAGAAATAAAAAATTTTTGACTACAAGATTGTCTTCAAGTCATATATTGGGTCTACTTTAAGCCCAAACTCGCGCCCAATACCTTCGGAGACAACGAAGATAGCATTTTTCAGCCATATTGGTTTTTTCGGTTACCGCATAAATTGTAACTTATCTCCGGAGTTATTGGACGTAGGGAGACGGGATTTCCGCAGGTGTCAAGAGGGAATAGGCAGGAACTATAATTTTATAGTTTCAGTTGATTTTCAGGCCTGAAATTTTTCGACCCTGAAATCTAGCTGAAACGATAGAGGAAATCAAGCTTAGTATTATAGCCAAAACCGCGACTTTCTGCGATTAACGGTCACAGAGTTACAGCCCGACGAATTTGGCGTTTGACAGTTGGTCGGCCATTTTGTTAAACTTTGGCTTTCCATAGCTCCAGAACCAGTGGCCGTAGCGAGTTACTGTTTTCACAGTGGGGCTTATGAAGACTGTCTCTATCCGATCGGCTGGCTTTCAGTCTTTTTCAGGCTGAAAAATTTCAGGATCCTGGAGACTATATTGCGCGCTTGCGCCGGTAAAGCCAAGTCAAATAAGGTCAAACTCGAGTATTCTACGACGGTTGTGAGGGAAGTTATTGCGGGTCGAAAGTTGACACTGACAGTTCTCGGACTGTCAAACAGATTTTCAAGCTCGTGTAACTCCTGAACCGGATGTCGTGGAAGGCTCGGGTTTCCACTAGAGACATTGTCTGGCTCTTTCCTAGGCATTTATAAATTTTTCAGGGGCTTTCAGGAACCAAAAATTTTTCAGGCCAAAAACGATTTCAGGAGATAGGTCTCGTCGAGCCGAGCCAGAAAAGTCCAAGCACGGCGGTGTTTGTGCAAACGGTTCCGGAAATAACCTTCAGTAAAGAGATTTGGTTATTTTTCAGACTAAAAAACCAAAATTTTAAACAGCTGTGTCTCCGGAGCCCTTTGTGTGAGGTGGGTCGTGTTTGGGCTCAATAGAAAGGTCTCGGAGGGACCTGTCTCTTGGAAAGTAGAGATCGACTCTACATAGAGTTGAAAAAATTTTTCGACTCTCCTCGAAAATTTCTTTTAGACAAACATTCCTGAAGGCGACACGACGCTAGACATAAGTTAGAAGACTGTATTTTGCCTAAAAAATTTGCTTTTGTTTGTGTTTTTGACAAGCTGCAATCGCATTAAATCTATTTTTATATAATTATTTTAATTTTTTCCTGTGTTATTCTTCTATTTTCTATTTATACAGCTAGAGGACCAATTTTACAACTTTTACAATTTTAGTGCCTCTATTTGACGTTTCTCTCTTACCCCCGTTATGTTTGGGATCAGAACGCCTGTTAAGAAAATGGAGAATGAGAAATCTCCCAGTAAGCAAAGTACTAGCGTGAGACGTAGCATTGACCAGTGGGAGACCACGCAACAAAGCAACGATGCTACCTCTCCTACAGCCAGTGAGACGATGCAGGCAGGTCCTGCTGTAACGACAGCGAAAACGACCCTTTTGCAGAAATCACAGAAAGCACAAGGTCTCAAGCTGACTACGACTCGTAGAGTGTCGGTAGAAAACACTACACCACCAAAAGTGTACGCAAGCAGGACAGCAGAAGCAACGGCTTGTCTCATAAAGGCAAAAATTCACCTCAAAAATTCACGGAATTTAAAAACCGAAATTAAAGAAGGGGTGGAAAAAGCGGTAGAGAGACTTTGCCAACTGGTGAAGGAGGTGGAAGCAGAATTAAAAGCGAGAAGTAGGGAAGGAGACAAAGAGATTGAAGATTGCTTACTCCCTGGCCCACTGACCCTAAAAGACCAGAATACGAGCCAACTCATGTCAAAAATTGAAGAACACTCCAAACTGTTGATGGAAAGCAACAGGTGCATGATAGAGTTGAAGGCCACGATAGAGATAGAGAAGGAAAAGTCTGAAAAGTTAGAATCACCCTCTTATTCAAAGGCGGCTACGACTCAGAGCGGCAAAGCTTTAGAAAAACGCAATACACTACACTCAGTCGTAGTCGCCTCCAGTAATGAGACAGAGACCGGGGAAGATGTTCTTGAAAAAGTAAGGAAGGCAGTTGACGCAAAGGATGGGTGGATTAAAGTAGAAAGGGTGAGAAAGGCGAAGAATAGAAAGGTTATAATGGGATTTGAGACAATAGAGGAGAGAGACAAAGCAAAGGACAGAATAGTCAAGAAAGGAGTCGGCCTCACCGTGGAGGAAGTAAAAAACAAAGACCCGATGGTGATTCTCAAGGACGTTCTACTCGTTAACACTGACGAGGATGTACTCAAAGCTTTGAGAACCCAGAACCGGGACGTTTTCGACGGCCTCGACGGTGAAGTGGACAGGTTAGAAATCAAGTTTAGAAGGAAGACTAGAAACCCACATGCTGGACACATAGTCATCAGCACCTCGCCCAGTATTTGGCAACGGTTGACAAAAAAGGGATACGCACACATAGACCTTCAACGTGTCAGGGTAGAAGATCAGACCCCACTGATGCAATGCACGCGTTGCCTGGGCTATGGGCATGGAAGAAAGTACTGCCAGGAAATCGAGGATAAGTGTAGCCATTGCGGTGGGCCTCATCTGAAGGCACAATGTGCTGACTGGATGGCTGGAGCGCTAGCCACTTGCAGAAATTGCCAAAAAGCAAATATGGCAAACGTGGAGCATAATGCTTTCAGCACTGAATGCCCTATACGTCTCAGATGGGATAGACTGGCACGGTCAACAGTTGCGTACTGCTAAGGGCCCCGAGAGTGAAAATTTTGCGTACAAAATTGTGCAGGCTAACCTCCAGCGTAAAAAACTTGCTACAAATGAGCTACTGGTAGAGGCCGAGAAACGCAGATTTGCAATAGCGCTTCTGCAAGAACCTTACGTTGGCAGTGCGAAAGTAGTTAAGAGCCAAAAAGGAGTACGGATCTTCCAAAGCACTGACATAGGAAATGGGACAGTCAAGGCGGCAATTGCCGTTTTTGACAACGACTTATGTGTTAAGCAGTACCCGAAACTCACCACAAACAACATCAGTGTGGTGGGAATCCAGACCAGTGCTTGGGAGATCACTCTCGTCTCTATCTACTTTGAGCCTGATAAGCCAGTAGAACCATATCTGCAACAATTAAAAAACATTGTAATGGCGAATGGCTCTAAGCCATTGATCGTTGGAGGTGACGTCAACGCAAAGAATACATGGTGGGGAAGCCCGACTGTTGACTGTAGGGGTGAGGACGTGTGCGGTACTCTCGGAGAGCTCGGGCTGAACATACTCAACACAGGGGAAATTCCGACCTTCGATACAATCAGAGGAGGACAACGCTATAGCAGCTATGTCGACATCACAGCTTGCTCGACAGATATCCTTAATTTAGTTGACGACTGGACGGTCGATGAAAATCTCACGAGCTCCGATCACAACGGCATAACTTTTAATATTCGGCTACAAAGATCAAAAGGAATTAGTATAGAAAGAACTACTAGAATATACAATACGAAAAAAGCCAATTGGTCTAAGTTTCATAATAAACTTAACCAACTGGTAGTAGAACACCAATTTACCAAAACAGAAATAGAAAAAATTATTAACGTGGAACAAATAAATACAGCTGTTGACAGGTACACAAAAATACTAAAAGAAGCATGCACTACAGCAATACCTATAAAAAATGTTAAAGAAAAACTTACCTTGCCGTGGTGGTCGGAGAAACTCGCGATGATGAAGAAAAAAGTCACAACCAAGAGGAGAAGGATACGATGCGCTGCTCCCGTCCGAAGATCGAAGGTCGTTGAAGAGTACCTGAAAGAGAAAGAAAAGTATGAGATAGAAGCAGCTCGAGCTCAAACAGAAAGTTGGAAAGAGTTTTGCTGTAAGCAAGATAGAGAAGGAGTTTGGGAGGGAATTTACCGGGTTATAGGTAGGACAAAGCGAAGGGATGAAGACTTGCCAATGATAAAGGATGGTGAGGAGCTAGACGCAAAGGGCTCCGTGAAATTACTCACGGAAACTTTTTATCCGGAGGACCTATTAAATGATGACGATGATTATCATCGTCGCATTAGAATAGAGGCCGACAAAATAAATGAAGAGAAGCACGGCAATAGTAACGACCCACCCTTTGTCATGTCGGAATTAAAGGTAGCCACCGAATCATTTAACCCTAAAAAAGCCCCGGGTAAGGATGGCCTCACTGCCGATGTATGCAGCCGTGCTATAGGCAGTACGCCGGATGCGTTCCTGGCCCTTCTGAACAAATGCTTAGAACACAGCCATTTCCCACTGGCCTGGAAAGAAGCCACGGTGGTGGTGCTCAGAAAGCCGGGAAAAAGTGATTACACCACCCCGAAAGCATACAGGCCAATAGGCCTATTACCTATTTTAGGTAAAATATATGAGAAAATGCTGGTGGCCCGCCTCAGGTTCCATATACTGCCTGGGATGAGTACTCGCCAGTACGGGTTCATGCCACAGAGGAGCACCGAGGACTCCCTCTATGATCTAATGCAGCACATCCGCAGTAAAGTCGAGAAAAAGAAAATAGTGGTACTGATATCGCTGGACATAGAGGGAGCTTTCGATAGCGCCTGGTGGCCTGCTATAAAGGTACGACTGGCTGAGGAAAAGTGTCCGGTAAACCTGAGGAGGGTGGTAGACAGCTATCTAAAGGACAGAAGGGTCAGGGTTAGATATAGTGGTGAGGAGTACGTGAAGGGCACAAACAAAGGCTGTGTACAAGGCTCTATAGGGGGCCCCTTTTTCTGGAACCTGATCCTTGACCCACTCCTCAAAAGTCTGGAAATGAGGGGGATTTACTGCCAGGCGTTCGCAGACGACGTAGTCCTTGTCTTCGATGGTGATACAGCTCTGGAAATCGAACAAAAAACCAACGCTGCTCTCGAACATGTTCAAGCGTGGGGTGTCCGAAATAAATTGAGGTTTGCGCCACATAAAACTAACGCGATGGTGATAACCAAAAGGCTGAAGTACGACACCCCACGGCTGAGCATGGGCGGGATCAGCGTAGCGATGGCGAAAGAAATAAAAATCTTGGGTGTCATCATCGACGACAAGTTGACATTCAACGCACACGTCTCAAGTGTCTGTCGGAAAGCCGTCGCTGTTTACGGACAGCTGTGTAGAGCAGCAAAGGTGAGCTGGGGGTTGAACTCCGACGTAATTAAAATTATCTACACAGCAACGATAGAACCTATCATTCTGTACGCCGCCAGTGTATGGGCCCCTGCTGCAAGTAAGCTGGGAGTAATAAAACAGCTGAGTGTGGTGCAGCGTGGCATTGCACAAAAAATGTGCAAAGCCTACCGTACCATCTCCCTCAACTCAGCACTCTTGCTGTCTGGGATACTCCCCCTTGACCTCCGAGTCCGCGAGGCAGCCTCACTATACGAGGCCAAGAAGGGGGTGCCTCAGGCGGTGCTGGGGGATAGGGAGGTGGAACGTATGGCACCTGCCTTAGAATCCCCACACCCCGCCAAGCGTATCGACCTGGAGATCGTAGGCTTGGTAGACCAGGAGCGAATTGAGTCCACCGCCAGCATAGAGGTAAAAATCTTTACAGATGGTAGTAAAATTGGGGGGCGTGTCGGTGCTGCACTGTCAATATGGAACTGTGAGACCGAAACGCGTACCCTCAAACTGGCGCTGGCGAACTACTGCACAGTTTACCAGGCTGAGCTCCTGGCGTTATGCAGAGCAACCCGGGAAATAAAAAACTGCGCTGCATCCAACTACGGAGTCTACAGTGACTCCATGGCGGCTCTCCTGACAGTGAAAAACCACGATTGCCTTCACCCTCTGGCAGTGGAGGCCAGAGATAACTTAAAGGCTATATCCGTCCAGGGCAAATTGGTAAATTTGTTCTGGATTAAGGCCCACGCGGGGTTTGAAGGCAACGAAAGAGCGGATCAGCTGGCAAAGGAAGCCGCCATGAACAGCAAGAAGAAGCCGGACTACGATCTGTGTCCTGTTTCGTTCATCAAGCGGTACACACGCAAGGTGTCGCTTGATGAATGGAACAGGAGATATGTCGAGGGTCAAACTGCATCCGTCACAAAAGTGTTTTTACCAGATGCAGTGGCGGCGTACAGGATAGTCCGGAAAATTAAAATTGACGCGACCACAACGCAAATTATGACGGGGCATGGCGGGTTCTCCGAATACTTGCATCGTTTCAAGTGTAAGGGGAGCCCGTCGTGCATCTGCGATCCAAGCGTCAGCGAATCCGTCCTACACATCCTATTAGACTGTCCTATTTTCGGCGTGGAAAGATATAATTTGGAGAGAGAGTTGGAAATAAGACTAACAAAGGAAAATATTAGTGTGATAATGCAATCAAGCAAAGACCGAGATAAATTATTAAATTACTGCAAAAACATCTGCAAAAAGGTCATAAACAGAAACAAAAGCAAATAAAACTATGTTTTCAAATATATTGTTATATATATCTCTGTTAAACATAGAAAATAGTTTATAAAATAAAAATGTATTAGAATAAGCAGTAACTAGCAGTAAGACTGAAATAAAAATTGTATTAGACTATATAAAATAGGATAAGAAAATTGTACTAGAATAAGAAAGATTGTTTAGAAAATAAAAGAAACATGTCCACTCCTTATTTTCCCCGTGTACAAAGAACGCAATAAATAAATATAATACAATAAAGTAGAAAAAAGTAAGAGTATAAAGTAAATAAAGAATAGTATTGTATAGTAAAGTAAAGATAAGTAGTTAAGAAGCATAGCTAGGAATATAAATATAGAAAGCGTAGGTTAGCGAACAATGGGAGTCCCACCCATGGAATGAATGAGAACAGTATGAAAGAAAGATATAGTATGAAGCATGACAGTACGAGAAGCATAAATGTGAGAACTGGAATGAATGCGAATTAGCTAAGTAAGGTCTCCGAGAGCTGTCGGAGGTAGAGAGAGAAAAAAAAAAAAAAAAAAAAAAAAAAAAAAAAAAAAAAAAAAAAAAACCTAACCTAACCTAACCTAACCTAACCTAACCTAACCTAACCTAACCTAACCTAACATGCCAGTGCCGACATGCCAGTAATACACTTCCTGATATGCGGTAGAGACGGAGTCCCCGGTATCAGACTTCGAGGGGTCGCCCTGTTCATGAACAGGGAATCAGAGACGCTGGGCATAAGTTTCTGCATTGGTTCAAGCCGCACTGGAGCCCGAATTACAATTTCACCGGGCCTAGCTGCCCTGATCAACGGGAGCACATTAAAAACGAGCATCAAAGGAAGTAAGTACTCCGCGCTGCAGCAGGTGGAGATAGCCGCTCACAAGTGCCGTTTAGTGCGATTCAAAGGAAAGACAATCGCACTACTCGAGTGGAGAGCGGAGACCCCATTTGCCCAAGCCAGCTCGCTGCTCCAAAAGATTAGGGAAGCAGGTGAAAATACGTGCATAGCACCCCGCACGATCAGCATCGATGCTATGGTGGTCGGTGGAGAAAGAGGAGACATCGCAGACCGTTTCGGCTGTCTTAAAGCCTCAGAACAGCATGAGATCGTGGTCTATGAGGACAGGGGGGAAACTCTAAGCTTCCTCAAAGCCCCCCCAGACCACACAGGCAGCACGATGAGCTCCACTAAAAACCCGATCGCCCTGAGCGGAGCTGAGAGGGCTCAGCAGAAGTTAACGGCAGAAAAAGAAAAGAGGGACAAAGGCGGAAACTTTAGCCCAGAGGACCGAACCCGGTCCAAAACCCGTCTCAAAGCAATAGGCAACTTCCTCAGCGCACTGCTCCCGAGTACCAGCCGCACATCACCATCAGAGCGGCAAGAGTCAGCGGTCATGAGGTTTTTCAAACCGAAACCTAGAGAAACACTAGCACCAAAACCCAAACCGACCAGAGCCGACAAAGGGCAAGTCAGCCCACCGACCCTCGCTGTAAGCTCGGGTATCACGGACCACATACACAGCGCATTCCTCGAGTATATAGCAGTCGTGAGGGCAACCAGAGAGGTAAACCTCGCTACTTGTAGAAAGATTCTGAAGACCTTCCATTGGAAAAATGAGGGTCTGTTAAGGGTTTTGCTCGGGGAAGCAGAAGCAGCCGTGTACGACAACGTCAAGTCCCAGGTCATTGCTGGTGAAATGACAGGGTCGTACATGGCAGCTTATAGTGCTAAGAGTGGCTTTGTGACCCTGGACGTGGAGGAAATGGAGCGCTCAGGGAAAGCTACATTCCGAACACCCGCAGACGACCCGATAGTGGTTACCGCCAAGTGTACCAAAATTATGCTGGACGACAGGATCCTCGAAATGGCACAATCCATTTCGGGGGCCTGTGTTTCGCCAGCTTCGGAAGCACACTGGGCGGTACCCAGTATCAGGTGGGTAAACGGGGTCCCAGGGTGCGGAAAGACAACCTTGATAGTAAACCACTTTGACGAGGAGAGCGATATCATTGTGACCACAACAACCGAAGCTGCTAAAGATCTCAGAGAGAAGCTGGCGCACCGATTAGGAGATCGTGTTAAGGCAAAGGTGCGCACTATGGCCTCAATTTTAGCCAACGGGTTCAGACCAGAGGAGAAATGCCGTCACCTTACGGTTGACGAAGCCCTCATGAACCATTTTGGGGCCATAGTCATGGCAGTGAAGTTGTCTGGAGCGGGCGAGGTCGTTCTCATCGGAGACGTGAATCAGTTACCATTTTTGGACAGGGAGAACTTATTTGAGTTAAGGTACACCCGTCCGAATTTGGTGGCTAGCATCGCCCAGGAGTTGCTCTGTACGCATCGGAACCCAATGGACATAGCTTTGACCCTGAGTGAGATATACCCCGGTATATACTCCTCCAAGACGTCGCTGTCGCAGGTCCACTCTCTGAAAGTGGAAAGGTTCACAGGAGCGCGCATACCGAAAACCGCCCACAACACCTTATTCTTGGTCCATACACAGGAAGAGAGAGCCTCTCTTGCTGACCAAGGCTATGGGTCTGGCGAAGGGTCGCGCATTCTCACCATCCACGCAGCTCAGGGGTTGACCTGCGACAGCGTTATTATAATTAACACCAAGTCAAGGAGGCTCCAGATCCATGACAGTATCTCCCACGCAGTTGTCGCAGTGTCGAGACACACGGTCAGCTGTGTGTATTACACCGACGACGCCGACGATGCCACGGGCCGTTTCGCCCGGAAAGCGATGGATGCGCCGTCTAAAATGGTCGTCGAATACAACCTTAAGACGGCCATGCAGCATCGAGACACCGCAATCGTAAAAGCCCTGATGGAGTTAGTGAAGACTCTAGGTAGCAAATAAATAGAAACTTAATACCCCAATTGTACCCACAAACCCTAAATGTACAGTAAAGTGTAAAATGTACTTCTTTAATTTGTGTAGTAGTTTAGTATTATAAGCTTAAGCGATAAGTATAATTGTTAAAGTAGCCATTAAGAAACATATAAGTAATACAAAATATATATATATATATATATAAAAAAAAAGTACAATATAACAAAAAAAAAAAAAATTATACATATTCATACATAATAATAATATAAAAAAAAAAACAAAAAAAAAAAAAAAGAGTCTGAGGTGGACTCGCGTAGTTTTTAAGCTTAGTTTTTAAGTAATATTTGTCCAAGATGAGGGCACGACAATGTAAAAAGAATCTATAAACAAATTAAAAAATATAAACAATTGCGCCGACTACCATGTCTGCGGTAAAATATGTACGAAAAAAAAAAAAAAAAAAAACCTAACCTAACCTAACCTAACCTAACCTAACCGTCATGTGTAACGTAAAGTGTAAAATGTACTTCTTTTATTTGTGAAGTAGTTTAGTATTATAAGCTTAAGGGATTTGTATAATTGTTAAAGTAGCCATTAAGAAACCTATAAGTAATACAAAATATAAAAAAAAAGTACAATATAACAAAACAAAAAAAAAATTATACATGTTCATAAAAAAAAAAAAAAAAAAAAAAAAAAAAAAAATAAGAGTCTGAGGTGGACTCGCGTAGTTTTAAGCTTAGTTTTTAAGTAATATTTGTCCAAGATGAGGGCACGACAATGTAAAAAGAATCTATAAACAAATTAAAAAATATAAACAATTGCGCCGACTACCATGTCTGCGGTAAAATATGTACGAAAAAAAAAAAAAAAAAAAAAAAAAAACCTAACCTAACCTAACCTAACCTAACCTAACCTAACCTCCAACGAAGTAAACTGGCCACCGACGAACTTCTGATAGAAGCGGCGAAACGTGGCACGGCGGTGGCACTTTTGCAGGAACCCTACGTAGGTGGGGCCAAAGTAATGAAGAGTCACAGGGGCGTTCGTATCTTCCAGAACACTGGCATAGGAGAAGGGACTGTAAAAGCAGCAATAGCTGTCTTTAACAGGGACTTCACAGTAAAGCAGTACCCGAAACTCACCACAAATAACATCTCTGTGGTGGGAATCCTGACCAGTGCCTGGGAAATCACGCTTGTCTCTCTTTACTTTGAGCCAGATCAGCCTATCGAGCCTTACTTGGAACACCTGAAGAAAGTATGTCTCGCAGTCGGTTCCAAGAAACTAATCGTTGGAGGGGACGCCAATGCAAAGAGTATGTGGTGGGGCAGTCCGATCGTCGACTCCAGGGGTGAGGAATTGGTTGGAACTCTTGGAGAACTAAACCTCAACATACTCAACCAAGGGGAAATTCCGACCTTCGACACAATCCGAGGAGGGAAGCGGTACAGCAGCCATGTGGACATCACTGCCTGTACTAACGACATCTTGGACCTGGTAGACGACTGGAGGGTCGACGAAGGACTCACGAGCTCGGACCACAATGGTATTGCTTTCAGGATCCTCTTGCAAAGATCAAAAGGCGTTAAAATAGAGAGGACCACTAGGAAATACAATACCAAGAAAGTCAATTGGTCCAGATTTCATGAGAAGTTAGGCCAATTGAAAACAGACTACAAATTTACAGCAGCTGAAATCCTAAAAATTAATAGCACAAAACAAATCGATATAATGACAGACAACCTTACAAAAGCAATAGATGAAACATGTAAGCAAGTAATACCAATTAAAAAAGTAAAAGAGCAACTTACCTTACCGTGGTGGTCCGAGAGACTCGCTGAGCTCAAGAAGAAAGTCGCTACCAAGAGACGCAGGATCCGCAATGCCGCCCCAGTCCGGAGGTCGAAGGTCGTAGAAGAATACCTGAAACAGAAGGAAGAGTATGAGTTGGAGGCCGCAAAAGCTCAGACCGAGAACTGGAGAGAATTTTGTACGAAGCAGGATAGGGAGGGGGTCTGGGAAGGAATTTATAGGGTTATAGGTAGGACACAGCGGAGAGAGGAGGACCTGCCGTTAGAGCTGAACGGTGACGTATTGGATGCGAAGGGTTCAGTGAAACTTCTAGCGGAAACATTCTATCCGGATGATTCCCTAGAACACGACAATGCTCATCACCGGTCCATCCGAACAAAAGCCGAACACGTAAACAGTGGCGAACAAAATGAACCCTGCGACCCACCATTTACGCCGGCCGAATTGACGAGATCGGTAGAGTCCTTCAATCCGAAGAAGGCTCCGGGCTCAGACGGATTCACAGCAGACATCTGTTGTCATGCAGTGGGAAATGACCCGGACACATTTTTAAAGTTCCTCAACAAGTGCCTGGAATACCACTACTTCCCCACGTCCTGGAAGGAGGCAACAGTGGTGATTTTGAGGAAGCCTGGAAGAGAAAATTACCACACTCCGAAATCATACAGGCCGATCGGACTGTTGCCTATATTGGGCAAAATCTACGAGAAGATGCTGGTGACCCGCCTAAAATTCCACCTTTTGCCAAAGATGAGCACCCACCAGTTCGGATTCATGCCACAACGCAGTACCGAAGACTCCGTCTATGCTCTTATACAACATATACACACCAAATTAGATAAAAAGAGGATTATAACACTCGTATCCCTAGACATAGAGGGAGCATTCGATAGTGCCTGGTGGCCTGCGATAAGAGTCCGGCTGGCAGAGGAGAATTGTCCGATAAATCTTAGGCGGGTCGTAGACAGTTATCTCGAAGACAGGAGAGTCTCAATAAGATACGGAGGGGAGGTATACGGCAAGGGAACGAGCAAGGGCTGTGTTCAAGGCTCAATAGGAGGCCCAATATTTTGGAACCTGGTCCTCGACCCTGTCCTTAAAGCACTCGAGAATGCGGGAATTTACATCCAGGCTTTTGCGGACGATGTGCTGTTGGTCTTTGACGGGGAAACGGCGTTAGAGGTGGAGAGTTGTGCCAATGCCGCTCTCAGTCATGTTCTGGCGTGGGGTGTCGAGAATAAGCTCAAGTTTGCTCCACACAAGACTACAGCAATGGTGATTACCAAAAAGCTGAAATACGACACACCGCGCCTGAGCATGGGTGGGATCGACATTGGCATGGCAAATGAAATCAAGCTTCTGGGCGTAACAATTGACCAGGGGCTGACGTTCAATACCCACGTCTCACTCGTTTGTAGAAAGGCTATAGCCATTTACAAGCGGTTGTGCAGAGCCGCAAGGGTCAGCTGGGGACTAAATCCGGAAGTTATCCGACTGATTTATGTGGCGACAGTGGAGCCCATCATACTTTACGCTGCCAGTGTCTGGGCACCGGCTGCCAAAAAGGTGGGAACCATTAAAAAACTGCGAACCGTCCAGCGAGGAATCACGCAGAAAATGTGTAGGGCATATCGGACAGTCTCCCTCAATTCAGCCTTGGTGCTGACCGGGATGCTCCCCCTCGATCTTCGAGTTCGGGAAGCGGCCGCTCTTTACGAGGCAAGGAGGGGGGTGCCTCAGCCCTTGCTGGGAGACAGGGAGGTGGAGCGCATGTTCCCGGCGCTGGAGGCCCCGCACCCCGCGGAACAAGCAAGCCTGGAGTTCGGAAGCCTGGTAGATGAGGAACAATATAAGAATCACAGCAATTTTGCCGTGAGGATCTTCACCGACGGCAGCAAAATTGAGGGCAAGGTTGGAGCAGCACTATCCGTTTGGAAAGGTGATGCCGAAACGAAAGCCCTCAAGCTTGCCCTGTCGTCCTACTGTACCGTCTACCAGGCTGAACTCCTAGCTCTGCAAAGAGCGGCACGCGAGGCGCTCAGGAGAAATGAAACCACGTTCGGCGTCTTCAGCGACTCTATGGCGGCCCTCCAATCGGTGACTAACACACGTTCCCCCCACCCCCTGGCCGTGGAAACCAGGGACGCCTTACGAAACTGTAAGCTCCAGAATAAGAGCGTCTCCTTATTCTGGATTAAAGCTCACGTGGGGTTGGAGGGAAACGAGCGAGCCGACCAACTTGCGAAGGAGGCCGCCCTGGGGTCGAAGAAGAGGCCGGACTATGACCTGTGCCCCGTTTTATTCGTAAAGCGAGCAATCCGATCGAGGACGCTTAGCGAATGGAACGAGAGGTATAGAACAGGAGATACGGCTTCGGGCACAAAACTTTTCTTCCCAGACGCGGTGGCGGCGTACAGTGTGGTGTGAAAGATGACCCACACAAGCATAACCACGCAAGTCCTGACGGGGCACGGTGGATTCTCCGCATACCTGAAACGCTTCAGGTGCAAGGAGAATCCATCGTGTGCCTGCGAGCCTGGTGTTGAGGAAACGGTACCGCATATACTCTTCGAGTGCCCAATCACAGCAAGAAAGAGGTTCGAGATAGGGCAGAAACTCGCCGTAGATGTAGTTGCTCAAAATGTACCACTGTTAATGGAAAAGAAGAAAATTGTCGATTTTATTAAATACTGTAGTGAAATAGCAATGCTGGTAATAAATAGAAACAAAACCGCATAAGAAAATATGCTGTCATAATATAATGTATTATATTAAAGACTAGCATAGAATAAATTAATGTATAAAAATGTAGACAATAAGCATAATGTTATAGAAATAAGTTAAAATAAGAATAGGTACAAATAAGCGGAAGAACTCTAGTTGTTCCCCATACCCTGTAATCTATCCTAAATAAAGTAAGAAACAAGGATGGTATAAAAATAAGATAAAGAACATGTAAAATTATAGATAACTAAGAATATAGGTATGTAAGATAATTATTAAACTAGATTTAACTGATAATAATGTACGCAAACGAAAAGTTGAAAATAAAAAAAGATTTACCCTGTGTTTCAATAAAAGAATAAAGATATATAGATAGATACGTAGGAAATAGTTGGGAATCCCACCCATAATAGACACAAATGAGGATGTATGGAAGAAAGATCAAGTATGAGGAATAAAAGTGCGAGAGGAATAGATGCGAGAACTGGAATGAATGTATAGCTTAGAATAGGCTCCGACAACGTTGGAGGTAGAAGCTTTAAAAAAAAAAAAAAAAAAAAAAAAAAAAAAAAAAAAAAAAAAAAAAAAAAAACCTAACCTAACCTAACCGGGCTATATCAGGCGGTACGAAGTTCGCCAGGTGAGTTAGTCCGGCTTCATGTGTGATTGTTACAGTGTTAAGATTGATCACCTGTAATTGCCATAACAGCCGTTCTTCTGCCAAAACAGCCCTACTTAATTAGGTACAAATATAATATGAGGAGTGACACGTCTTTTGAAGAAAAAATCTCTATTTTCTTGAAATGACTTATTGACCCCCCTTTACAGGGTTCAGTACAGTAGTTTTAGTTTTATTACATATTTATTTTTATAATAGTACCTTTTAAGTATCTGACTGCTGATCTTTACAGGGATCAGAAAATTAGTTTTAAGTTTTATATTGTATTTAATTATTTTATTGACACCTCTTTTGAGGAAAAAATATTATTGACCATTTGATCCCCCTTTTACAGGGATCAAAATTTTTATTTCATAGTGTATTTTGATTTAATACCGATTCCCTCTCATCTACTCTTCCATCATGTTTCTCTCCAGGACCCCAGCAAAGAAAGCTTCTACAGGTCACCAAGTCTCTCCATCGAATGCGGCACTCTCCATCACTTTCGAGGGAGAGGCCTCCCCTCCCAGTGCTTCAACTCAAGCCTCTAGTGTGAGGCGAAGCATTGGTGAGTGGGAGAATGGGAAGGCGATGGAGTCACAACCCCTTTCATCGGCCGCCGCTTACCCACCTAAAAAATCGGTCCCAACAGTGACGGCTACTCAGAAGTCCACACGGCGAGCTTTGACCCAGCCAGATTCCAAGGCTGTGGCACGCCGAACTTCCACCGAGACGGCGGGGGCGTCACCGGGAGCGAGCCAGTCGCAGACAAATAAACCCGCCGACTGGGTGACCGAGGCTCGAAACTGTCTTTTGCGTGCGAAGTCGCACCTCAGCGATTCGCGTAATTTGAGGGCAGATCTCAAAGCCGGGATCACCCAGTCAGTGGAACGGCTATATCAACTTGTCAAGGAAGGAGCGGCGGCCGCCGTACACGCGAAGGGGGCTGAGACGGTAAGGGAGGAGGCCATCACGGCAACACCCCCGACAGAAGTGCCCAGGAGCTTCCCGGAGGTTGACTCGTTGCTCGCTTCACTAGCGGAGCACAGCACGTTAGTGAAGGAGAGCAGCGAGAAGATGGAGAAGTTGCGGCAGGCGATGGAAAGGCAGGGAGAAGTACTGGAAAAGGCGGCCACTTACGCAAGTGTAGCTGCGGGTCCACCGAAAAGGCAGACCCCAGGGAGGATCGCACTGCACTCCGTAGTGGTGACGTCTAAGGATGAAAATGATACTGGAGAGAGGGTCTTGGAGAAAATTAGAGAGGCAGTGAAGGCCAAGGAGGGAGGAGTGGAGATAGATAGGGTGAGAAAGGCGAAGGACCGCAGGGTTATTATGGGATGTAGGTCGGCGGAGGACCGAAACAGGCTAAAGGAAAGGATCCAAAAGTCAGGAGATCACCTTGTTGTCGAGGACGTGAGAAATAAGGACCCCTTGTTGATATTTCGTGGCGTCCTCCGCATACACTCCGACGAGGAATTGCTGGAGGCGCTGCGGAATCAAAACCGGGATGTCTTTCGCGGCCTCGACAACGAGGAAAGTCGAATGACGATCAAATTTAGGAAGGGTGCGCGGAACCCCCAAACCAGCAACGTCGTTGTCAGCACGTCTCCGGCTGTCTGGAACAGGATGCTCGAAAAAGGAAAAGCGCGTATAGACCTTCAGACCGTCTTCGTCGATGACCAGTCGCCACTGGTCTAGTGCACTAGGTGTCTGGGCTACGGGCATAGTCGTCGGCTCTGTAAAGAACCTGCCGACTTATGCAGTCACTGCGGGGGCCCACACCTTCGACCAGATTGTGACCAGTGGCTAAAGGCGGAAACACCTAAGTGCCCCAATTGCGTCAAGGCGAAGATGGGGAGAACTGACCACAACGCGTTTGACCTTGAGTGTCCTGTTCGGGTCAGGTGGGATCGGCTGGCACGGGCGTCCGTCGCCTACTGCTAAGGTGGTCCCGGTGAACATAATGCCGTACAAGATACTCCAGGCGAATCTCCAAAGGAAGAAACTGGCAACCCAAGAGCTTATGCTTGAGGCCGAGAAGCGCAAAGCCACCATAGCGCTGATCCAGGAGCCCTACGTGGGCAGCGTGAAGAGGATGAGTGGGACCAGGGGAGTCCGAATTTTCCAGAGCACCGGACAAGGAGAAGGGACTGTCAAAGCGGCCATAGCCGTCTTTGACACAAAACTTACCGTAAGACAGTACCCAGAACTCACCACGAACAACATCGTCGTGGTGGGGATCCAAACCGGCACCTGGAGACTAACCCTGGTCTCATTCTACTTCGAGCCAGACCAGCCCTTAGGGCCATACCTGGACAGGCTCAGAAAGGTGGAAAGCGAGACCGGCCCACATAAGCTCATCATGGGAGGAGACGCCAACGCCTGGAGTATCTGATGGGGCAGCAGCGAGACCAATAGCAGAGGCGACGAGATGCTGGGAGCTCTCGACCAGCTTGGACTGCAGGTACTTAACACAGGGGAAACTCCAACCTTCGACGTAGTTCGTGGTAACAGACGTTACACGAGCTGCGTCGATGTCACAGCCTGCACAGCGGATATGCTGATGGTGACTGACGGCTGGCGAGTCGTTGACGACCTGACGGGGTCGGACCACAAAGGCATTGAGTTTAATGTACACCTCGAGAAGTCTTTGGGTATCACGGTTAACCGGACTACCAGGATCTACAATACTAAGAAAGCAAATTGGGCGCAGTTTTGTAAGAAACTGCGCCAAATTATGCAAAACAACAATTTGACCGTAAGTCTGTTCGATCAAATCGACAGCAGGGACAAAATAGACCTGGTAGTCGAGGGACTTACAACGGCAGTGCAAGACGCCTGTACATCCGTGATACCCAAAAAGAAGTGTGTCGAGAGGTTAACCGTGCCGTGGTGGTCCGATGAGCTCGCAAGCCTGAAGAGGCAAGTGGTCACCAAGAAGCGGAGAATCCGTTGTGCAGCGCCAGTCCGGAGACCTAAGGTTGTTGAGGAGTACCTGAAACAGAAAGAAGAGTACGAACGTGCAGTAGTCCAAGCAAAAATCGAGAGCTGGAAGGGGTTCTGCGAAAAGCAAGATAGGGAAGGCCTGTGGGAGGGCATATACCGGGTAATCCGCAGGACCGAAAAAAGGGAGGAAGATGTGCCGATGGTGAGGGACGGCAGGACCCTAGACCCAATGGCCTCAGCGAGGTATCTGGCACAGACGTTCTACCCAGAGGATCGCTCGGAGGGGGACAACGAGGAGCACAAAAGGGTGCGGCAACGAGCGGAAGAGGTGAACGGAGGGAACGAAGATGAATCTTCAGACCCCCCCTTCACACTCGACGAGCTGGAGCGAGCTGTCTCCTCGTTCAACCCCAAAAAAGCCCCCGGTTCCGACGGTCTGACGGCGGACATATGGGGCCACACGATCCGTCAAGACCCAGACTTAGTTCTGCGCTTGGTGAACAAGTGCCTGGCGCATGGATACTTTCCGCGGTCCTGGAAAGAGGCAACTGTCGTCGTGCTCCGCAAGCCCGCTAAAGATGACTACACCACCCCAAAGTCGTACAGGCCAATTGGGCTCTTGCCTGTGCTCGGCAAGGTTTTTGAGAAGCTGCTCGTGACCCGACTCAAGTTTTATTTATTACCAAGGATGAGTACTCGCCAGTACGGATTCATGCCCCAGCGAAGCACCGAAGACTCCCTCTATACGCTGATGGGGCACATTCGTGACAGACTCAACGCAAAGAGGCTTGTCACGATTGTGTCCCTGGATATTGAGGGGGCCTTCGATAGCGCATGGTGGCCAGCCATACGAGTCCGACTGGCTGAGGAAAAGTGTCCTGTAAACTTGAGGCGGGTCGTAGACAGCTACTTGTCCGAGAGGGTGGTGAAGGTCAGATATGCGGGAGTGGAGTACGAATCCAGGACCGAGAAGGGATGCGTCCAGGGGTCAATAGGTGGTCCCATATTTTGGAACCTTGTGCTGGATCCTCTTTTAAAGGCTCTGGAGGCAATGGGGGTCTATTGCCAGGCGTTTGCTGACGACATTGTCCTTGTGTTCGATGGTGAGACGGCTCTTGAAGTCCAGAGGGATGCCAATGTCGCCCTCGAGTACGTGCGAG
Source organism: Mythimna albipuncta (assembly GCA_929112965.1). Classification (NCBI taxonomy): domain Eukaryota; kingdom Metazoa; phylum Arthropoda; class Insecta; order Lepidoptera; family Noctuidae; genus Mythimna; species Mythimna albipuncta. The sequence goes on from OV815974.1 coordinate 27,327, forward strand.
CATGGGGTGTCACGAACAAGCTTCGGTTTGCGCCGCAAAAGACGAAAGCAATGCTGGTCACGCGCAAACTGAAGCATGACACCCCATGTCTCCGGATGGGTGGGGTAGACATTGGCATGTCTGAGGAAATCAAACTGCTCGGTCTCACCATCGACCATAAGTTGACTTTCAACACTCACGTCGCAAACGTCTGTTCCCGAGCCGTCGGCATTTATAAACAGCTGTCGCGGGCAGCTAGGGTCAGCTGGGGTCTTCATCCAGAGGTAATCCGCTGCATCTATACGGCTGCAGTGGAGCCTATCATCCTGTACGCGGCGAGCGCGTGGTCGCCGGCTGCCAACAAAGTCGGGTTGCAGAAGAAGCTGAACGCCGTCCAGAGGAGCTTCGCGCAAAAGCTGTGCCGAGCCTACCGCACGGTCTCCCTACACTCAGCACTGGTGCTGGCTGGGATACTCCCTCTTGACCTCCGGATTAAGGAGGCAGCCTCGCTGTACGAGGCCAAGAGAGGGGTGCCTCATCCAGCGCTGGGAGACCGGGAGATCGAGCGGGTGGTATCGGCACTAGAGATGCCGCATCCGGCTGAGCAGAGGGCCATTGCGCTGCGACGCCTGGTAGACGAGGAACATTACAATGAGCACCGCGATTATGCGGTGCGAATATTCACAGACGGCAGCAAGATTGAGGGCAAGGTCGGAGCCGCAGTGTCGGTGTGGACCGACCAGGAGGAGGTCAAGGCCCTCAAACTTGCTTTGCCGTCTTACTCTACCGTCTACCAGGCCGAGCTTCTCGCCCTCTGCAAAGCAGTGAAGGAAGTCCTCCGAAGGACCGAGACGGCGTTCGCTATTTACAGCGACTCCATGGCAGCCCTCCAGACAGTCGTGAACCCCGAAGCCCTCCATGCCCTCGCAGTAGAAACAAGGGACGCCATCCGCTGCATTCACGCCCAGAACAAGATCGTCTCCCTGTTCTGGGTGAAAGCTCATGCGGGGCTGGAGGGCAACGAGAGAGCCGACTTGCTCGCGAAGGAGGCTGCCCTGAAATCGAAGCGGCAACCCGACTACGACAAATGCCCGGTTTCGTTCGTCAAGCGTATGATCCGAATTGAGACGCTGGGCGAATGGAACCGGAGGTATTGTGCAGGACAAACGGCGGCCACGACGAAGATGTTTTTCCCCTGTGCGATCGCCGCGTACAGGACGATAAGAAGGATGGAGATGACCAAGGAGCTGACCCAAGCCCTAACAGGCCACGGCGGGTTCTCCGAGTACCTGACTCGCTTCAAGTGCAAGGAGAACCCGGCGTGCGCCTGCGACCCCGATAAGCAGGAGACAGTCCTCCACCTCCTGACGGACTGCCCGGTGTATGCCTCCCACAGGCACGACTTTGAGATGACAGTCAAAACAAAAATAAAAAAGGAGAGCCTCGGTCTCTTGTTAGCCGACAGAAAGAGCAGACCTAGCTTCGTAGATTACGTAACGAAAATTGTACGATCCGTCAATAGACGGAATAAATAGTCGACGAATTGAATTGCAAATAAATAAAATTAAGTATTTAAGGAAAATTTTAAATTATTTATTAATGACAATTTTGACTATTATTATTATTTATTATCTAATATATTATTTTTTATCGATGTACAATTTTAAAGATATTATTAACGTACAGCCCATCGTAACAGCCCTGCGTCAATGTACGGCAGGGGCCTTTCGCATGGCAGGAGTGGTTTTTAGCCGGTAGGAGTCCGGCACTACCCCGACTGTCTTCTTACAAGGCAGCCTGGGTGTCCATGATGGATTTCCCACTCCTGCCACAATTAAAAATAAAATAAAAAAAAAAAAAAACCTAACCTAACCTAACCTAACCTAACCTAACCACCCTACACGTGGGGTTGGAGGGAAACGAGCGAGCCGACCAGCTTGCGAAGGAGGCCGCCCTGGGGTCGAAGAAGAGGCCGGACTATGACCTGTGCCCCGTTTCATTCGTAAAGCGAGCAATCCGATCGAGGACGCTTAGCGAATGGAACGAGAGGTATAGAACAGGAGATACGGCTTCGGGCACAAAACTTTTCTTCCCAGACGCGGTGGCGGCGTACAGTGTGGTGCGAAAGATGACCCACACAAGCATAACCACGCAAGTCCTGACGGGGCACGGTGGATTCTCCGCATACCTGAAACGCTTCAGGTGCAAGGAGAATCCATCGTGTGCCTGCGAGCCTGGTGTTGAAGAAACGGTACCGCATATACTCTTCGAGTGCCCAATCACAGCAAGAAAGAGGTTCGAGATAGGGCAGAAACTCGCCGTAGATGTAGTTGCTCAAAATGTACCACTGTTAATGGAAAAGAAGAAAATTGTCGATTTTATTAAATACTGTAGTGAAATAGCAATGTTGGTAATAAATAGAAACAAAACCGCATAAGAAAATATGCTGTCATAATATAATGTATTATATTAAAGACTAGCATAGAATAAATTAATGTATAAAAATGTAGACAATAAGCATAATGTTATAGAAATAAGTTAAAATAAGAATAGGTACAAATAAGCGGAAGAACTCTAGTTGTTCCCCATACCCTGTAATCTATCCTAAATAAAGTAAGAAACAAGGATGGTATAAAAATAAGATTAAGAACATGTAAAATTATAGATAACTAAGAATATACCTATGTAAGATAATTATAAAACTAGATATAACTGATAATAATGTACGCAAACGAAAAGTTGAAAATAAAAAAAGATTTACCCTGTGTTTCAATAAAATAATAAAAATAGATAGATACGTAGGAAATAGTTGGGAATCCCACCCATAATAGACACAAATGAGGATGTATGGAAGAAAGATCAAGTATGAGGAATAAAAGTGCGAGAGGAATAGATGCGAGAACTAGAATGAATGTATAGCTTAGAATAGGTTCCGACAACGTTGGAGGTAGAAGCTTTAAAAAAAAAAAAAAAAAAACCACCCTACTCTACCCTACTCTACCCTACTCTACCCTACTCTACCCTACTCTACCCTAATCAACCCTACTCTACCCCGTATTTAATTGTATTTTTGTAATTATTTAATTGACAACTCTTTTGAGGAATTATTCTGACTATTCTTCTATTGACATTTTGATCCCCCTTTTACAGGGATCAAAACATTGTTTTTTTTAAAAAAAAAAAAATATTTATTTAATTGTTTTTATTAAATTTTAACTTTCACCTCCATCATGTTCCTCTCCAGGACCCCGGCCAAAAAAGTAAGTCCCTACAGGATCACGTGTCTCTCCATCGAGTGCGGCACTTTCCATCACCTTTGAGGGAGAGGTCTCCCCTCCCAGTGCTTCAACTCAAGCCTCTAGTGTGAGGCGAAGCATTGGTGAGTGGGAGAATGGGAATGTGACCGAGTCACAACCCCTTTCAATGGCATCCGCTCAACCACCTAAAAAATTGGTCCCAACAGTGACGGCTCCTCAGAAGTCCACACGGCGAGCTTTGACCCAGCCAGATTCCAAGGCTGTGGCACGCCGAACTTCCACCGAGACGGTGGGAGCGTCACCGGGAGAGAGTCAGTCGCAAATGAATAAACCCGCCGACTGGGTGACCGAGGCACGGAACTGCCTTCTGCGCGCGAAGTCGCATCTCGGAGACTCGCGTAATTTGAGGGCAGACCTTAAAGCCGGGATCACCCAGTCGGTGGAAAGGCTATATCAACTGGTTAAGGAAGGGGCGGCGGCCGCAGCACATATGAAGAGGGCTGAGATGGTAAGGGAGGAAGCCATCACGGCAACACCCCCGACAGAAGTGCCCAGGAGCTTCCCGGAGGTTGACTCGTTGCTCGCTTCACTAGCGGAGCACAGCACGTTAGTGAAGGAGAGCAGCGAGAAGATGGAGAAGCTGCGGCAGGCGATGGAGAGGCAGGGGGAACTGCTGGAAAAGACGGCCACATACGCGAGTGTAGCGGTGGGTCCACCGAAAAGGCAGACCCCAGGAAGGACCGCGCTGCACTCTATAGTGGTGACGTCTAAGAATGAAGACGACACAGGAGAGGAAGTTATAAGAAAGATCAGAGAGGCAGTTAAGGCCAAGGATGGAGGAGTGGAAGTAGAAAGTGTGCGAAGGGCGAAAGACAGAAAAGTTGTTATGGGATGTAGGTCGGTAGAGGAAAGGAATCGGGTGAGGCAAAGAATAGAAAAGGCAGGAGCCCAGCTCGTTGTCGAGGACGTGAAGAACAAGGATCCGTTGCTGATCTTCCGGGGTGTCCTCCGCATTCACTCTGACGAGGAGATGCTGGGAGCGCTACGGAGTCAGAACCGAGATGTTTTCCGCGGCCTTGACAACGAGGAAGACCGACTCACCATAAAATTTAAGAAAAACTCCAGAAACCCTCAAACCCAAAACGTGATAGTCAGCACGTCCCCGACTATCTACAACAGGATGCTCGATAAGGGAAGAGCGCGTATCGATCTTCAGACCGTCTTTGTTGACGACCAGTCGGGCATAGTCGGCGACTCTGTAAAGAATCCTTCGACTTATGCAGCCATTGCGGAGGCCCTCACCTGCGTGCAGAGTGTGCTCAGTGGCTAAAGGCGGATACCCCAAAATGCCACAACTGCGTCAAAGCGAAGATGGAGAAGACGGATCACAACGCGTTCAACCCCGAGTGTCCTGTTAGAGTCAGATGGGATAGGCTAGCACGTGCGTCAGTCGCCTACTGCTAAGGTGGTCCCAGTGGACACACTGCCGCACAAAATACTCCAGGTGAATCTTCAAAGGAAGAGACTGGCGACCCATGAGCTTATGATCGAGGCCGAGCAGCGCAAAGCTACCGCAGCGCTGATCCAGGAGCCCTACGTGGGCAACGCTAAAAGGATGAGCGGGACCAGAGGCGTCCGAATCTTTCAGAGCACCAGACAAGGAGAAGGGACTGTCAAAGCGGCCATAGCTGTCTTTGACCCAAAGTTGGCCGTTCGACAGTACCCAGAACTCACCACGGAAAACATTGTCGTGGTGGGGATCCAAACTGGTGCCTGGAAGATAACTCTGGTCTCGTTCTACTTTGAGCCAGATCAGCCCTTGGGGCCATACCTGGACAGCCTTAGGAAGGTGGAAAGCGAGACCGGCCCGCATAAGCTCATAATGGGTGGAGACACAAACGCCTGGAGTGTTTGGTGGGGCAGTAGTGAGACCAATAGCAGAGGCGACGAGATGCTGGGAGCTCTCGACCAGCTTGGAATGCATATACTCAATAGAGGGGAAACTCCAACCTTCGACGTAGTTCGGGGTAACAGGCGTTACACGAGCTGCGTCGACGTCACAGCCTGCACATCTGATATGCTGACGGTGACCGACGACTGGCGGGTCGTCGATGATCTGACGGGGTCAGACCACAACGGCATAGAGTTCAAGATAAATCTCGAAAAGTCTGTGGGTATCACGGTGCACCGGACTACCAGGCTCTACAACACGAAGAAAGCGAATTGGGGCCAGTTTCGTAAGAAACTGGCCCAAATTATGCAAAACAGCCAATTTACCGTAAGCCTGATCGATCAGATCGACAGCGTGGACAAGCTAGACCTGGTAGTCGAGGAACTTACAACGGCGGTACAAGACGCTTGTACCCAAGTGATACCCAGAAAAAAGACTGTCGAAACGCTAACCGTGCCGTGGTGGTCTGATGAACTCGCCAGCCTGAAGAGACAGGTGGTCACCAAAAAGCGGAGGATCAGGTGTGCAGCGCCGATCCGTAGACCAAAGGTTGTTGAGGAGTACTTGAAAGTGAAAGAAGAGTATAAAACAGCAGTGGTCAAAGCGCAGGTCGAGAGCTGGAAGGGTTTCTGTGAGACACAAGACAGAGAAGGCCTGTGGGAAGGGATATACAGGGTAATCCGAAGGACAGAGAAGCGAGAGGAGGACGTACCGATGGTGAAGGATGCAAAGACCTTAGACCCCGAAGAGTCAGCGAGGTTCCTAGCACAAACGTTTTACCCGGAAGACCGTCCGGAGGGGGATAACGAGGAGCACAAAAAGATGAGGCAACGAGCGGAAGAGGTGAACGGGGGAATCCAAGTTGAGTCTTGGGACCCTCCGTTCACTCTCGATGAACTAAGCCGAGCTGCTTCCTCGTTCAACCCCAAAAAAGCCCCCGGCTCCGACGGTCTGACGGTGGACATATGGGGCCACGTGATCCATCAAGACCCAGACTTAGTTCTGCGCTTGATGAACAAGTGCCTGGCGCATGGACACTTTCCACGGTCCTGGAAAGAGGCAACCGTCGTCGTGCTCCGCAAGCCCGCGAAAGAAGACTACACCACTCCAAAATCATACAGGCCGATTGGTCTTTTGCCTGTACTCGGCAAGGTATACGAGAAGATGCTCGTAGCCCGACTCAAGTTCCATTTGCTACCCAGGATGAGTACTCGCCAGTACGGCTTCAAGCCCCAAAAAAGCACCGAGGACTCCCTCTATACACTCATGGGGCACATTCGTGGCGGACTCAATGCAAAGAGGCTTGTCACGATTGTGTCCTTGGATATAGAGGGAGCCTTCGACAGCGCTTGGTGGCCGGTCATACGAGTCCGTCTGGCTGAGGAAAAGTGTCCTGAGAACTTGAGAAGGGTCTATGACAGTTACTTGTCCGAGAGAGTGGTGAAAGTCAGGTACGCAGGAGCGGAGCACAAATCCAGGACCGAGAAGGGATGCGTCCAGGGGTCAATCAGTGGCCCCATATTATGGAACGTGGTGCTGGACCCGCTGATTAAGGAGCTGGAGAGCATGGGGGTCTACTGTCAGGCGTTTGCGGACGATGTCGTTCTTGTGTTCGATGGGGAGACGGCACTTGAGGTCCAAAGGGATGCCAATGTCGCTCTTGAGGACATACGCAAATGGGGTGTCACGAACAAGCTTAAGTTTGCGCCACATAAGACCAAAGCAATGCTGGTTACGCGCAAACTTAAGCATGACACCCCAAGCCTCAATATGGGCGGGGTGGACATTGGCATGTCTGAGGAAATCAAACTGCTTGGTCTCACCATCGATCACAAGTTGACTTTTAACAGCCACGTCGCAAACGTCTGCTCCCGAGCCATCGGTATATATAAACAGCTATCGAGAGCCGCAAGGGTCAGTTGGGGTCTGCATCCTGAGGTCATCCGCTGCATATATATAGCTGCAGTCGAACCCATCGTCCTGTACGCAGCGAGCGCGTGGTCGTCGGCCGCAACCAAAATTGGAGTCAAAAAGAAGCTGAACGCCGTCCAGAGGAGCTTCGCGCAAAAGTTGTGTCGAGCCTATCGCACGGTCTCCCTACACTCAGCACTGGTGCTGGCTGGGATACTCCCTCTCGACCTCCGAATCCGAGAGGCGGCCTCACTATATGAGGCCAAAAAGGGTTTACCCCATCCAGCGCTAGGAGATAGGGAGATCGAGCGAGTGGCATCGGCACTAGAGATGCCACATCCGGCTGAGCAGAGGGCTATTGCACTGCGACGCCTGGTAGACGAGGAACAATACAACGAGCACCGCGATTACGCGGTGCGTATATTTACAGACGGCAGCAAGATTGAGGGCAAGGTCGGGGCCGCACTGTCGGTGTGGACCGACCAGACCGAGGTCAAGGCCCTCAAGCTTGCGCTGCCGTCTTATAGTACCGTCTACCAGGCTGAGCTCCTCGCCCTCTGTGAAGCCGTGAAGGAGGTCCTCCGAAGGACCGAGACGGCGTTCGCTATCTATAGCGACTCCATGGCAGCTCTCCAAACAGTCGTGAACCCCGAAGGCCTCCACGCCCTTGCGGTCGAAACGAGGGACGCCATTCGCCACTGCAGTATCCAGAACAAGAGCGTCTCCTTGTTCTGGATCAAAGCTCATGCGGGGCTGGAGGGTAACGAGAGAGCCGACTCACTCGCAAAGGAAGCTGCCTTGAGGTGTAAGCGGCAACCCCACTACGATAAGTGCCCGGTTTCATTCGTCAAGCGTATGATCCGAATGGAAACGCTGGACGAATGGAACCGGAGGTATTGTACTGGGGAAACGGCGACCACGATGAAGTTGTTTTTCCCGTGCGCGATCGCGGCGTACAGGACGGTGCGGGTGATAGGGATGACCCAGGAACTGACCCAGGCCCTAACAGGGCACGGTGGCTTCTCCGAGTACTTGAGTCGCTTCAAGTGCAAGGAGAGCCCAGCGTGCGCCTGCGACCCCGACAAGCAGGAGACAGTCCTCCACCTGCTGACGGATTGCCCCGTGTATTCCTCCCACAGGCAAGATCTTGAGTTGAGAGTTGGTATGCAAGTAATTGAACAAAACCTCAGACTTTTGATAGCAAACCGAAAGAGCAGAACAATATTCATACAGTTCATTACAAAAATTGTTCAGTCGGCCAACAGGCGGAACAAATAAATGTATAACTCATTACCATTATATTACTTCATTATTTTATTTTATATTTATTTGAAAATTATTGAATATTTATTTATAATGATATATTGACATAAAAATAAAATTAAAGAAATTATTTATTATAACACTTTATCATAAAAAAAAAAACTGTGTGAAGTTAATAATACTGCAGCCCTTAAAAACAACTCTGCGACAACGGTGGCAGGGGCCTTTCGCATGGCAGGAGTGGTTTTTAGCCGGTAGGAGTCCGGCACTACCCAGACTGGCTTTCAGCAAGGCAGCCTGGGTGTCCATGACGGATTTCCCACTCCTGCCACAATAAAAAAAAAAAAAAAAAACCTAACCTAACCTAACCTAACCTAACCGACGACTGGAAAGTAGATGAAGGCCTCACGAGCTCGGATCACAATGGCTTTGTATTTAGTATTAAACTTCGAAGGTCCAAAGGTATTCAAATAAGTAGAACCACGAGAACTTTTAACACAAAAAAAGCAAATTGGTCTGAGTTTCATGAGAAACTCAAACAATCATTGCACGAAAATCAAATTAATCTAACAGAAATAGAAAAATTAAAAACAGCTGACCAAATAAATATTTTTATCAATAAATACACCCAAATAATCAGAGATGCATGCACACTATCAATGCCAATGAGGAAGACCATAGAAGTACTCACATTGCCGTGGTGGTCCGAGAAACTCGAGAAAATGAAGCGGGATGTCGCCACCAGGAAACGCAGGATCAGATGTGCTGGACCAACCCGAAGATCGAAGGACGTCGAAGAGTACCTGAGGAAAAAAGTTGATTATGAAACGGAGGCAAACAAGGACATAGTTGAGAGCTGGAAGAACTTCTGCGCCAAACAGGACAAAGAAGGGGTTTGGGAAGGGATATATCGGGTGATAGGAAGGACAAAGGGAAGGACAGAGGATCAACCTCTGGTAAAGGACGCCGTAGTATTGGATGCGAAAGGTTCAGTCGAATTATTGGCCAACACTTTCTACCCTGAAGACGACATGGACAGCGACAGCACATACCACCGCCTAATTAGGGAAAAAGCTGATGCTGTGAATGCTGGAGAACACGATGACTCGTGCAATCCACCATTTGTGATGACCGAATTGACGGCGGCGTACAGGTCTTTTAACGCCAAAAAAGCTCCTGGTGCAGATGGGCTCACCGCAGATATTTGTGGACAGGCCATCAGAGGTGCACCCGAAGTGGCCCTTGCTCTCCAAAATAGCTGCTTGAAATACCACCACTTCCCTGACACCTGGAAAGAGGCGATTGTGATCGTGTTAAGGAAACCAGGGAAAGAAGATTATGGCAACCCAAAAGCGTACAGACCAATCGGTCTTTTGCCAATATTAGGCAAAATCTATGAGAAGATGTTGGTGGCCCGCCTCAAGTTCTACTTGATTCCTAGGATGAGTACTCGCCAGTACGGATTCATGCCCCAGAGGAGCATGGAGGACTCCCTCTATGCACTAGTGCAGCACATACGCAGCAAACTCGAGCTGAAGAAGATTGTGGTGCTAGTATCACTGGACATAGAGGGAGCATTCGACAGCGCTTGGTGGCCAGTCATAAGGGTCCGTCTGGCTGAGGAAGAGTGTCCAATCGGCTTGAGGAGGGTCACTGACAGCTATCTCAAAAATTGAAAAGTCAGTGTCAGATACGCGGGTGAGGAGTTTAGCAGGGCCACAAATAAGGGCTGCGTTCAGGGCTCCATAGGGGGACCAGTATTCTGGAACCTCATATTGGACCCGCTTATAAAGAGCCTGGAGACTAGGGGTGACTATTGCCAGGCCTTCGCAGACGATGTTGTGCTGATCTTCGATGGTGATACATCACTGGAGATCCAAGGACGTGTCAATGCCGCTCTCGAATACGTTCGGGCGTGGGGGGTACAAAATAAGCTAAAATTTGCTCCTCAAAAAACCAACGCAATGGTCGTTACACGCAAATTAAAATATGACACCCCACGCTTGAGCATGGGCGGGATCGACATTGCCATGTCCCGAGAGATCAAAATCCTGGGCGTCACCATCGATGAGAAGCTGACATTTAATACACACGTCGCACAAAAACAACTAGCCAAGGCGGCAAAGACCAGCTGGGGACTTCACCCTGAAGTCATAAGAACAATATATGTGGCAACCGTAGAGCCAGTGGTCCTATACGCTGCCAGCATATGGGCCCCGGCAGCTGGAAAGTTGGGCGTAGCGAAGCAGTTGGGAGTAGTACAGCGGGGAATTGCACAGAAAATATGTAAGGCGTACCGGACGGTCTCGTTAAATTCCGCGCTAGTGCTGGCTGGGATACTGCCTCTAGACCTTCGTGTCCGCGAGGCGGCATCACTATACGAAGCCAGAAGGGCGTACCCCAGCCAGCACTTGGCGATAGGATGGTCGAGCAACCTGCCTCGGCAATGGAGGCCCCGCACCCTGTGGAGCGAGCAGAGCTGGAGCTCGTAAGCCTGGTAAATCAAGAGCAACTTGATGCCCAGGGCGAACTTGAGGTTCGCATCTTCACGGATGGGAGTAAGATCGGGGGAAAGGTCGGGGCGGCACTCTCCATGTGGAGTGGTAATGCTGAGACCAAAGCCCTCAAGCTTGCTCTCCCACATTACTCCACCGTTTATCAGGCTGAGCTCTTAGCGATATGCGTCGCAACCAGGGAGACGCTGAAACACAGTGCGCGATTGTTTGGAATCTTTAGCGACTCAATGGCGGCCCTTCAAACTATACAAAATTACGACCGACACCATCCACTAGCAGTAGAGGCAAGGGCCAATATAAGATCTCTAACCATCCAAAACAAGACCATGACCTTGTTCTGGATCAAAGCTCATGCGGGATTGGACGGCAATGAGAGGGCCGATGAACTAGCTAAAAGGGCCGCTGAGGGTTCCAAGCGAAAGCATGACTACGACCTGTGTCCGGTATCGTACGTCAAACGGTGCATTCGCACAGCAACACTGGACGAATGAAACCGAAGATACAGGTCGGGAGAGACTGCTTCAGTGACTAAGCTGTTTTTTCCGGATGCGGTGACAGCTTACCGAACAATCAGGAAAATCAAAATCAGCAGTTTAGTCACGCAAATCATGACGGGGCACGGTGGGTTCTCGGAATACTTGAATCGCTTCAAGTGTAAAGAGAGCCCATCGTGCATCTGCGACCCTGCAATGGATGAAACGGTGCCACATATATTGTTCAGATGTCCTGTCTTCGATAGGGAAAGATTGGAAGCCGAAAACATGATAAGTTGTAAACTTAATGCCGAAAACCTGTGTCAAATAATCGCGGGAAAAAACAGAGAGCTTTTATTGGAATATTGCGTCAAAATATGTAAAAAAGTAATAAACAGAAATAAAAGTGCGTAAGAAAAAGATGTTTACATAATATCATACATGATATTATCGTCAATCATTGATTATATGTGGTATATGTATAAAGCTAAATTTAAGTTCTCTAAAATGTAATGAAATAGAAATAAGTAAACATAAGAAAACTGTTTTTAAAATTTATTAATAATAAATGTAAGAAAGAAAAATCTAGTTAGAAGTAGGTAAATATAATCGTATAATAAAAATGTAAGATTAATTAGTTGTAAGAAAAAGAATTGTATAATTTAGTATATCATAGCATAAGAAATAAAAAACAGAAATGTGTCCTTACTGTTACCCCTAATAAAAAACAGAAATAAAAAACGGATAGAGTAGATTAGATAATAGTAGAAGGGCGTCCTACCCTTAAGGAAAGAGAGACGAAAGAATGCAAGAAAGATAAAGTATGCAGAACGAAAGTGCGAGAGGAATAAATGCGAGAACTGGTATGATTGCGGTAGCTGAGCATAGACTCCAATTATGTTGGAGATAGAAGAATATAAAAAAAAAAAAACAAAAAATACCTAACCTAACCTAACCTAACCATAAAGTATAGTACTACTACTTCTATAATGATTTCTATATAAATCTAAAAATATTATAAGTGCAAACTTTTTATTTGTTGCTTTTTTCAATAATTTATGAATAGGAGCGCCTTCACGCCAGCGCTCGCCCAACGCAGGCGCCCGACAAACGCATGCACAGCGTCGCAGGCGTCTAGCTGTTGCGGCGCTTCCTCAGGACCGGTTGAACGAATACAGGGATAGGCAGAGTAAAAACCAGTGATTAGGACACTTATATTTTTTAAAGAATAAACGATCTACCTCGTGACAAAGCCAAATGTTTCTCGCGCATACGCCCCGAAAGCAAAAAGTCCCAGAGACAAATTCTCCAGTTGACAGAGGGTTGGCAGGACCGTCTCCAAAATCAATTACACCCACGGCCAATGTTCGAAGGAGTATTGGCGAATGGGAGAACAGTGGGAGCAGAGACCCGAAGCCAGCCGCATCGTTCACGTATACAGTGTCACCGAGAAAGCAAACTCAGGCTCCGGTGGCTCCTCCAAAGGCTGCATTAAAGGTCATCCTGCCCCAAACTGGGAAAGAGACAAAGCGGAGAAGCTCTGTGGAAGCCGCAAGCGCGTCCCAAAAACTTATTGCTTCGGCCGACAGAGTGACAGAGGGCCGGAACTGGCTTCAGCGAGTGAAAACTCAACTGGGAGAATCACGTCCATAATTGCGAAGACAAAACCTTCGGTTTCTCCAAAGAGATCAACAAAGCCTAGCCAGGATACGGACGCTAAAAGATCTACATCGGGCCCGGTAAAAACGCCCGTGAAGCTCCTTGCCCTTCCATACTTCCTTGCGTTCATTAGTATCCATTACTATAGGTTTGCGCCAGTTCTCGTTGGCCAAGGAGAGCGGAGTGAGGACTTTGTCCACCGCCACTACATCTCGGTGCATCCCCACGTCGGTTTCCAGGAAGTATTCCCTGAGACTGCATACCTCACGGTTGTGCGGGGTCTTGGCATTTAAGAAGCCACGACCCCCACACTTCCGTGGGATATACAGCCTCATCACCGATGATCGTGGGTGATGCATCCGATTTGCGGTAAGCAGAGTGCGGACCCTCCTATCCAGGGCGTCGAGTTCCGTTTGAATCCATTTGAGTACGCCGAAAGAGTACATCAAAACCGGCATGACCCAACCATTGAAGGCACGCACCTTGTTCCCGCCTGATAAAAGACTTTTCAGTACTTTATTCAGGCGGCCAAAGAAGCGCTCCCTCTACGATTGTTTCACTTTAGCAGCATTGATGCCCAACGCTTCCGACATACCCAAATACTTGTAAGTTTCGGTTGGCTAAGGTGTATGGAACCCGAGAGTTGGGTTCCCACGGATTCCATAATCTCCCCTCGCTTTACATGCATGACTGCACATTTGTCCAAACCAAATTCCATCCTGATGGCACTACTGAAGGTTTCAGTTACCTTCAGTAGCTCCATCAGTTTTATTTTTATTTTATTTTATTTTGCATAGGCACACCAACGACTTATTTACAATATAATTTAAATAATTCTTTATAAATTCATGATGTGATCCTGTGTAAATAAGTCACTTACAGGTATGCACAACATTTACAATAGGTCTAAATAATTAACAATAAACATTAAAGACAGTTACGAAATAAAAGAGATGAAAAACCAATGTCCCAAATTAAAATAAATTAAATTAAAATTAGAATCATATTGTTATCAAATTACAATTAAATCTTAAATTAAATTACAGTATACATTATGTCAATCACATTATTATTAAATTAAATTAAGATATAAGAGAAAAAAAAACATTCAATCACGATTAAATTACATAAATAAAATAATTAAAATTTTTGCAATGTCATTTTATGGAAACGAAAGGCACAAATAACTACAGGTAAAATTCGATGTAAGGCGGCTGATCACAAGTCAAGTTGGATGATTTTGGCTCTAAACCTTGGCAGACTATCGAAGTAAATATCAATACTACTGTCGACAGAGCAGGCTTTATTGTAGAAAGTCAACATTCTATTCAGGGGAGCGTGCCGACCCAGGTTAGTGCGGCATGGTTTAGTGGCAAACGCTCTATTGATACGTTTGGACCGAAGGTGGGAATGACGAGGTACGTCTATGCTGATTTTATTAAGGAAGTCTGGTGTTGATGATGTCCCGTTAACAGCTTTGTGAAGTGTCAAGAGATCGTTGAGGACCCTTCGTTGCTTCAATGAGTCTAGTTTGAAGTAATTTAGTCTTTCTTCATAATTGGCTCTGTAAGGGCATTTTGGATCTCTAAATCGCAAGCACCTAGTAAACTTTTTTTGTACGCGCTCAATGCGGTCTATGTAAACATTGTAAGTTGGGCTCCAGACGGGAGACGCATACTCCACCAGACTGCGCACAAAAGTATTATATAATACTTTCAAAGCTGAGGTTCCCTGAAATTCTTTTCCGACTCTATTGATGAACCCCACCATTTTCATAGCTTTCCCAATGATATTATTAATGTGCGTGGTAAAAGAAAGATCGCTGCTAAGCACTACTCCTAGATCCCGTATGTTCTTGACCTTTTGCAATGGTGTTCCGTTGAGGGAGTAAGTGGATGGTATGGGGTACTTTTTCCGGGTAAATGTAATGTGATGACACTTACTGGCATTCAAAATCATTCTATTTGCGACACACCAGTTCTGCAACGAATCCAGATCGGATTGAAGCAGAGCAATGTCTTCTGGAGTTTTTATTTGACGATAGATCTTGAGATCATCGGCAAACAAGGAACATTGACTATGTTTGATGCAGTCGACTATGTCGTTAATGAAAATAATGAAGAGGATAGGTCCGGTATGAGATCCTTGGGGCACACCGGAGGTCGCAAAGTACTCTGTTGACCGATACCCATTCACCACCACTCTTTGTGTTCGTTTGCATAAGTACGATCGAAACCATTCCAGAAGGGGTCCATGTATACCAAAACGATGTAGTTTCAGCAGCAAGATTTGGTGGTCGACCTTGTCGAAAGCGCTACTGAAGTCGGTGTACAGAGAGTCTACCTGTTGACCGGAGTCGATTTTCATGCTGATCTCATCAAAATATGAAACTAAATTTGTGACAGTGGATTTGTTGCTGCAAAAACCATGCTGCTGAGGAGAGAGCTGCGTTTTGACATGGGAGGTTAATATTGGGCAGATCATTGACTCGAAAACCTTTGAAAAAATAGACAGGATAGAGATTGGTCTGTAATTTTTAACGTCCGCACAATCACCTTTTTTGAAAATTGGCACAACGTTAGCCTTTTTCCATTCAGTTGGAAATTTTGACGTTTCAAGGGATTTATTAAAAATGATCGTAAGGGGATATGCCAGATTGCGAGCACATTTTTTAATGAAGAAAGGTGGCAATCCGTCCGGACCAGCACCTTTGGTAACATCCATTCTATTGAGCGTTTTCAGAACTTCCTTCTCAGTAAAGCTGATTTTATTTAATATAAATTGAGGGAACATTTGGGTTTCGGTTGGTGTTCTATTTATGCCGCTAGTGTCAGAGAACGTAGACGAGAATTGAGCAGCAAAAAGCTGGCATATATCGTCTCCCGTTGTAGCGACCAAATCGTTCAATGTCATTTCGGAAGGTATAGAGCTGGATTTAAAAGTTTTGGTCTTGACGAAAGACCAGAACGCTTTGGGATTTGTCCTGATATTATTCTCCACAGAATGGACATATTTCCTGTAACACTTCTTAATCATTGACCGTGCCCGATCGTCGAGCAGTCTGTACTCAATATCGTCCCGTGGGTTGCCATATTTCTTAAACCGCTGTCTTACCTTTTCTTTTTCATTAAGAACTTTTACTAAAGTTTTAGAGTACCATAATGGAAAATTTTTACTTACTCGCCTAATTTTAGGAACATTCTCATCAATAATTGTTTGAATGGATTCATAAAGCGTCTGTACCATAAGATCAACATCTGTACATGGTTCCAGTCGCTCTTTCTATTGGATATCCCTCAATTTTTTATTTATTACTATGTAATCAGCCGCCTTAAAATTAAATCATCATCAATCAGTTGCAAGTTGTTGTAAGCAAAAAGTTTCAGATCATCCATGTAAATTTATTATTATTATTATTCCATTTATTTATAGTTATATACATATTATAATATATTTTTAAATATTTCTTAAAAAAATAACATTAAAAAAACATTTAAAAATATAAAAAATAGTAGCCCACCGGCATCGGGAACACGGTCCAAGCTGCCGGCGGTCAGGGCTCCTGAGAGAGGAACCTCCGGACAATACGCGCCATGTCTAGGAGTACTGCCTTCTGGATCAAGCCCTTGATCCAACTGCCTAACGAGAGCCTCCGCAGATGTTGGTCGAGGCTCTTGGCAATTAAGCCATTGGCCGTCACGACTATCGGCACAATGATTGCTCTATCCACTTCCCACATGTCGACAACCTCGCGAGCCAAGTCAAGATATTTAGTTTGTTTATCTTTCTCGGCTTTCACGAGGTTCTCGTCATGAGGGACCGCTATATCAACAATCATTGTGCGACGCTCTAGGCGATCTATCACCACTATGTCAGGCTTATTGGCAACAATAGTCCTGTCAGTGATGATAGATCGATCCCAATATAACGTGATACTGCCATTGTCGAGAACTGGGTCGGGCACATACCTGTAGTACGGTACTTCTGATTCTACAAGATTGTATTTAAGAGCAAGTTGCTGGTGAATAATCCTGGCTACGAGGTTGTGTCTATGCAAATAGTCTCCGTTAGCCAGACGAGAACACCCAGAAATAATGTGTCGGATTGATTCTCCGGGCCGGTGGCATGCCCGACAGATGTCAACCGTACCATCCTTCACAATGTATTTCCGGTAATTGTTCGTCATCATAACTTCGTCCATAATTGCAAAGACAAAACCTTCGGTTTCCCCGAAGAGGTCACCGAAACGTAGCCAAGATACGGACGCTAATAGGTCTACATCGGGCCCATGTAAGGCCCGGTAAAAGCGTCCGTGAAGCTCCTTGCCCTGCCATACTTCCTTGCGGTCATTAGTATCCATTACTAAAGGTTTGCGCCAGTTCTCGTTAGCTAAGGAGAGCGGGGTGAGGCCCTTGTCCACCGCCACCACATCTCGGTGCATACCCACGTCGACGGCTAGGAAATATTCCCTAAGACTGCATACCTCGCGGTTGTGCAGGGACTTAGCATTTAAGAAGCCACGACCCCCACTCTTCCGCGGGATATACAGTCTCATCACCGATGACCGTGGGTGATGCATCCGATTTGCGGTAAGTAGTGTACGGACCCTCCTATCCAGGGCGTCAAGTTCTGTCTGAGTCCATTTGAGTATGCCGAAAGAATACATCAATACTGGCATGACCCAACCGTTGAAAGCGCGCACCTTGTTTCCGCCTGACAAAAGACTATTCAGTACTTTATTCAGGCGGCCAAAGAAGCGCTCCTTCAACGATTGTTTCACGTCATCAGTATTGATGCCTAACGCTTCCGACATACCCAAATACTTGTATGTTTCGGTTGAACTGAGGGATCTAAGGTGTATGGAATCCGAGAGTTGAATTCCCTCGGATTCCATAATCTCTCCTCGCTTTACATGTATGACTGCACATTTGTCCACACCAAAGTCCATCCTGATGGCACTACTGAAGGTTTCAGTTACCTTCAGTAGCTCCATCAGTTGCAAGTTGTTGGGGGCAAAGAGTTTCAGATCATCCATGTAAAGAAGGTGAGATATGACCTGACCGCCTCTTTTCAACCGGTAACCTAAGCCAGAACCCTCCAGCAGTGTGCTTAGAGGGTTCAAAGCCAGGCAAAACCACAGTGGACTCAGACTGTCACCCTGGAATATGCCACGCTCAATCCTTATCGGTTCGCTGTTCTCCCAAATCTGTCGACATCCCGGATAGTGAAAGACTGTTCTCCATTGCCCCATACATGACATCAGGAAGGTGCGCAAAGTTGCATCAACTTTATACAGTTCTAACACCCTCATGAGCCATGTATGAGGAACAGAGTCATAGGCCTTCTTATAATCTATCCAGCATGCCGACAGATTCTTTCGAGAACGTCGAACCTGTTGGCTAATGGCAATATCGATGAGGAGCAGCTCCTTAGTACCGCGGGACCCGTTCCTACATCCATTCTGAGAGACAGACATGATAGAATTTGTTTCAATATGACTATTGATTTTAGCTCTCAGAATGGATGTAAGAACTTTATAGACCGTCGGCAAACACGTAATCGGTCTATAATTTTTGGGTTCCGCAGTACTACCTGATTTATGGAGCAGGTGGGTTATTCCTGTTGTTAGAAACTGGGGCAGCGACCCTGACTCTAAGGCAGATTGGAACTGAGATGCCAAGCGAGCGTGCGACCCTTGAAACCATTTGAGCCAGAAATTGTGCAGCCCGTCCGGCCCTGGAGATTTCCAGTTCGGTAACGGACGAACTGCACGGGCTACATCTTGGGGGCTGATGGTTATTGCCCCCATTTCTGGTAAAAGATCGCATGCGCGCTCGACCTCTCGAATCCAATCACCCTCGGTGTGACTGACAGGCGCCGACCAAATGCTGCGCCAAAATGAACACATGGCGTCATCATCCGGCAGGCGCGTATCAGTCACACCTTGGTCCGGTCGCTCCCAAGCCCTATAAACCCACCTTTCATTGCTTTGGAATGTACGATTCTGAGTGTACCGCTCCACTCGCCGCTTGTACCTACGAATACGGTTTGCCCATGCATAGATCTTCTGCTTCAGGAAGTCGATACGCTCTGTGACGCAGGGCAGATAATCTCGAGGACTAATATCAGTCCCCGAGAATGCCCGCTTCACAAAGCGCATCACCCTAGGGCGAGTGTTGCCCTCCCTGAAGCAGATAAGCTTGCCGATGAGTGCTCTAGCCTCACCGATACGCCGCTCTATCCTGCACTGCCAAGCAGGCACAGCTGGTCGTGTAGCTCTGTTACAATTAGGAAATTTAACGTGAGCTACACGACATGCTGCTACAGCCGCACAGTACAAGATTGAGTGGGTATCAGCGAGGTCTTCGCTGCTATCAAAACAAATTGATAGCTGCGAATCTAAAGCACACACCAGCGCCCTATTTCTCTTGTGCATGGGCAAACGAGGTAGGCGTGGTCTAAGCTCCGGTGGTATGGAGCGGTATTCCCGAAATGCGTCTTCCAAAGCGCCCCTCAATCGTTCATTACATTGGGTACTCACAGATATTGCCGCGTCATCATCGGCGTCACCAATGTGGTCGGGTCGCGGTGCAGCACTGGGTTGACGTTGCGCCGCGGCCGGTGGTGTAGCGGCTGAAACACGGCAACTGTGTGATTCCAGGCGCAGTCTATCAAGTACGGCGTCATCCAACATACGATTACGCTGGATGGCCCGCACCTGATCCGATAGTCGTTGGACCGAAACGTTGACAGCTGGCTCAAGCACCTGAAACAGAGAGAGCATCCGACCACGGTACGCAGTCAGGTTAATTCCCCCCTCTGTAGCCCCAAAGTATGAGCGCATGACATTTTCATTGATGGATGATGTCCATCGCATGCGCTGCACACTTCCACCGACAGCGGGAACCCTGTCAGAGGCCGGCGGGCCTCGAGGTCCCAAGCTGGCCGGAGGTCGGCCTCTTCCCCGCCGATGCGCAGGTGGTGGTGTCGTCGGCGGCGAGAAGTATTCGTCGCTCGAACTCGACGCAACTGCAGCTGCCGGAATCTCTGGACTCACGGCTGGCGCTGGTCCCGGCGGCTGCGAGGCGGAGCTGAGCGACGAACCCGAAGATGTTGGATGTGCAATTTGAGAGCGTGCCCGGCTTCTTGTCAACATTTTACATCATTATTGTCGTTTCATTTCGGTCAAGATATTGATTCTATGTATACTTTTTGGTATTGTTATCTGATTTCTCTTCTTTCTCTTTCTTATTATTATTATTATTATATATATATATACATGTATGTGTGTATGTATAGCTATATATTTTATTAAATATGCATGTATGTTTAGTTTTAGCTTTATATATAATTTTGTAATACTTGTTTTGATCATATTTCCTTTTATTTTATGCACCTGCTGTTTTGTCTCTGCACTACCCTAGGTTGACTGGAAGAGAATGCCTAAGGCATTAAGTCCGCCCTTGTATCATTTGTTGCATTAAGATTGAATAAATAAAATAAATAAATATAAACTTCAATATAACAAAATACCAAAATTTCATAACCGAATTGACAGTGTCAAGTTATAAGTTTCTGATATACGCAATGTTTACTTTATGAAATGGTGAGATAAAATAAAATAATTAAACAGAATTCATTTTAATAGTTTTATTATTTTCTATTATATAATCTTATTCACCTACACAGCAGATAAAATCAATTAAGCGAACCATGTTATTGTAATTATCGCCAGAATAAAATCGTTCGATTTATATACTCTTTGGTCTGATTACGAAAATAACTGACAACTGTAATCGGAACGTAAAGATTTTCTATTTTTTTTCGGAAGTAGGAATTGTTAATCATTTAATATCATTTTTATGATAATTTTTAACCAGATACCATAGATTATATTATAGATTAGATTATATTGGTAGATTTTTTACCAGAGTAGCCAGCCTTTCGGTGTTTTACAGGATGCATTTTGGAGAGTGTGCGCAGGAATTGCATGACTTGATTCCGCCATCGCAATTCTACCATCGGACAACCCGACGTACGGCGAATATTCACCCTTACGTTGTTGAAACCTCTACGGTCCGGACTAAGCGTTTCGCCTCGTCGTTTATACCGCGTACGTCGAAGGACTGGAACAGTCTGCCTGCTGCGGTCTTCCCGTCCGATTATAATTTGGGTGTCTTCAAGGCTAGAGTGAATAGGCTCTTAATAAACTAGTGCGCCTCACCATCAAAGGTTGCATCGCTACTTACCATCAGGTGGGATCGCAGTCAAGCACTAGTTTATCTGAATTAAAAAAAAAAAAAAAAAAAAAGATTAAAAAAAGTGTTCAAAATTCAGTACATTGTACACATAACAAAGACATTATTTTTGATATTAATATACTCGTGGCGCAATATGGTACGGCGGACGGGCAAGATTCGCAAAAATGTTTTCGAATAGTAGCCATCACTAGGCGTGTATACTACTTCACTACTACTACTACTTCAGGAGGGTTCCTGAAGTAGATATATTTTTATTACTTGTGCTCAAGTCGTTACTGGACACAGCTTTGCCTTTTTGTTAATTTGATGGGCTCCTCAAGAACTCATTCAGCATCACGGTCGTTTTTGCTGGACAGACACCGTACCTGAAGTAAACTCACTTTTCAAAAACACCACCTTGGAGCACCGACAGCTGTTGATGCTGATGCTCCTGGACGCAGCACCTTCTACGGTAGTCGGTCTGACTTCGTCCTGTGAGTGCTCCCTCTTAGTCTGATATCTCACTTAAGGCCTTCCGGTATGTGTAGTTCTACCATGACTACTACGTCTGAACATAGCTTGATAGCTGGAAATCCATGGCTGATAATCTGTTATGAAATGGGTCAACTCAATAAAACTCACTTGTTGTTCAAAATGATAGTTTATTCTTTATAATTACAATGGAAGTCATGAGAACAGAGATGTAAAATGTTATTTGTACAAAGTTTCGCCGCCTCACAAGTATCGCTCTGACATAATTATAGGTTATGATTACATACAATAAACTATTCATTAAAATTGTTTATTTAAAAGATAATTTAAAAGGTTTAAATAAAAACTTTTATTAAACGTGTAATCTTAAATTAATGAAATGATAAACTTTACATGTAGGTACTTAAAAATAATTTCATACCATTTTAGCCATTGGCGTGGGCGGATAAAAATCACACGTCGTGCTTGGTGGATTTGTCGGACCCGATAGCATAATCTTTTATATTTTGTTTTTCTCGACCAGTTTTGAAGAAATATCATTTGCCAGACAGAAACAGTAGCGGTGTCGTTTTTTCAGTAGTTACAATGTGTTAGTTAACACTATGTGGCCGTGTCCGAATACAGTGTGATTACACGACATAACAGTTACGTATCTGCATTCATTTTGACATCCACACGACGACGGTCGCGCCCGTGCGCCCGTTTGCTTAACGACTTTTGATATTAATAAGCAGAGTGTATTTTCATATTGCTTTTGAATAGGTACCTATTACTGGCGTGAAGATAAAACAAGAATTTGTAGAGACGTCGCGACGCATCTTGTAAACTAGTTTATTTAACAAAGTACGGTAAATTGTAATAAGTAGGTAGTAATTCGTCGAATCGTATATTTACAAGAAGTCAGTTCTAACAGCCATATATACAGGAAGCGGAGGTCACCGCATGACGCACCGCGCTCACTATCGTGACGAACAATAAGATATGAAGAGAAGAGTAGTGCGTCGTGCAACAGTCGAGCCGACGCTGGTAGCGTCGTTGCGCATGCACAGTTCACGACGCCTACTACGACTAGTCACTAAACTTCGTTCTCAAGGTCATCTACTCGTGGTGTAGACGAAACTTCACTACAGAAATTAAAGAAAAATTTGGCAATTTATAATACAAGGCGCTTTAGTAGTCACCTTGCAAACGAGTTTCAGTGACAAACGGCAAAATACTTATTAACTAATAAAAATATTTACACTATACTTAAATGGATGAGTAGGTTCCAACCGCGACTGCATCGTGAAGTGAGCGACGATTAGTTTTCACAGCGATAGCGCCGCTGACTACACCGTCATAATGTTATACCACACACTGCCGCGTCAACTCGCACGAGCCGATTGCCCGCCATCGTAACGCGCCGTTTTGCTTCGATTTAATATAATATTGAAATAGAGTTCATATCGATTTATTTTACACAGTTGAAGTGGTAATCATTATTACCTACTTCACATTGTATGTCCAAATAGGTACTAGGCCCGTGTAGAAATACAGGTAGGTATTTATTAATTATGTACAGAGTACTTATTATTATAAAAGTGCAGTAGTGGACGAGAGTCATGTGATGGCGAGCGCGAGCAGCAGGCAGGCGAGCGCCCGCGCCGCAGCGCGCGCCGCGCCCGACGTGTTGCGGCTCAGCGTGGCCGCCATCTTGTCACCTGCAACACAACACCAGCGGAATTGTATCGTTTATAAAATATTATTCGTGCGGAAGAAACGCCCGGAGGACATGGTGGAGCATACGGTGAAGCAACGGTATACGTGTGTTCCGCCTGGGCAGAGCACCACCGTGTCCCCTAGTCGGGGCGCTCGGCGGCAGTGATTTCTCAAAGATAGCGAGCTATATGTAGTTCGCCGTCCAAACGTTCGGTAACCGTCTGGACCGAGCCCAAGCCCTCGACGGTGCATAGGGGCCCCACAGAGTCGAAGTCTACTGGGGCCATTCGTGATGCGAAAGAGATCCCCGGGGCCTTGGAACAATGATAGAGAAGGAAAAGGAGTGGGTTTTTAGTCAGTAAAAATCTGACACTCTCTCCCCCTCAAGAGCGATTCATTCTCGAGAGTCATTGAATGATTTTCCCAAATAAAAAAGAACCGGCCAAGAGCATGTCGTTAGGGTTGAAATTAAAAAAAAAAAACATCACTTCCCACTTAACATATAGGGGGCTATCTTAATAAAACATTTTTTTCCAATTTTTATTTTACCACTTTGTCGGCGTGATTGATATACATATCAGTACCAAATTTCAGCTTTTTAGTGCTGACAGGTCACAGAGATTAAGCGAGGACGGACAGACGGACAGACAGACATGGCGAAACTATAAGGGTTCCTAGTTGACTACGGAACCCTAAAAAAGGAGTGTATATCCGTTCTAATTTCGGACCACTAGGCGTACCAACACCATTACGCCACCCACTCGTGCGCACAAAACTTCAAACTGGCCAGTAACAAAAAAAGAAAATATAATAAAACGTGCTTACTGACGGGAGCATTATAGAAAATTGAAACTAGAATCTTGGAGTAGTGAATTTCGTTTGTTTGATGGATTTGTAATTATAATACTTATATTTCTCTAATATGATTAGGTCGACCAAATTGTTTTTTAATTATCTCACAGATGGTGTAAAAAGTAGAGTATACAAAACGGGGATAAAACTGTCTTTGTCTTGGGCGGCTTGAATTCCTCACTTCACTCAGGTTTCTTTATGAACTCCCCCGCAATGCTCGGGAGTTAATTTTATAAATCCCTCACTATCGTTGGGGATTAAAATCAGCAACCTTCGTTTTGTTCGGGATTCAACATGCCGCCCGCTACTTAAATTTAGACATGCTTTATCTCCTAGTCACATAAACTACTATTATATAGATCCAAGTCGTTTCGAAGGAGTAGGAAAAAAATTGCGAAAAGTTGTGAAATTGCTAAATATTTTTTTAGACAAAAGTATTAATAGCACGAAATAATCAAATGTTGATAATGTTGTTCAAGAATCTATAATAAACATATATTTTTTTCAAACCTATAAACGCTAGATTACCGAGGAGTACGCTTCAGAAAGTCACTGTTTTATGGCACTTTTCGGGCGCTTGGGCCTTAAGTCAAGGAGAGTAAATAGGTTACTTTTTAAGCAAGCGTAAGGCCGTAAAGCAAGTCATGAATAAAAACTAAAACAAAAAAATAACTGACTGCCTTCGGAGACGTAGACGTAGATGTGCGCGGGTTCGGTGTTGGCGGCTGCACACGTGTAGTTGCCGGAGTGCTGTGGGCCGGCTGCGCGGATCGCCAGTGCCGATTGCGTCTTGGGGCCCGGTTCCGTGAGCACAGTGACGCCTCGCGCTGCGTCGTAATTGATCATGCGTGCGTTGTGATACCAAAACACGTATTGCGGCGGCACTGGGCTCTGCAACACAAGCGCGTGTACTCACTGTGACGTTAACAGCTCTCTTTTCCACAGCGGTGGTGCAGCGCGTACCTTCTCTATAATGCAGACCAGGTTAATGGTGGAGCCAGCGTCCACGTGGTGCTCGTCGGCGCCGAGGATAAAGGCCTCGGGCACGGCGATGTGTAGGTGCACCAGCCGTGACAGCGTGCCGCCGGCCGTCGACACCTGCACACCACGAACACGTCACCCACACGCCACACTATTGCAGTCTCATTCGCATGTACACGTACCTGGCACTCGTAGGTGCCGTTGTCTCGCTTCTGCACGTATTTAATCTGAAGGATCCAGTCGTCGGAACCCTCGCTGTGTAACACCTGAAGAAATAAGGCAGATTTACCAAAGTGTCGTTGGGTAGATAATATGAACTACTACTATTGAGAATGCAGTTAAGCTAAAATAATACATTTCGATGCAAGTGGGCAAAGTTTGTAATTGCAACCGAATAAAGAGCATTGATTTTGCAATATTTTTATTTTATTTAGATCTTACTGTGATTTATTATTGTAAATATCTAATTTTATTGATAGGAATAATTCTATTTTTAAATCTACTCTTTTTATAATGTAAAACAGTAGCAAAATCATTTGCACTATGTTTGGTAGAAATGAAATGCGCAATAGGGTTAAAGCGTAACACACAAACGGCGCGCAGTGGCAGTACCCGGCTCCTGTGAGAAATGGACCAGGATTGTTGCACCATCCCGGGTGGGGGCAATTAAGAAGTTAGCTCGAAAAATTGAGATTGAGGTATGCAAGTTGGAATGTTGGAGGTGATTTTAATGAACATGTGGGAAGAACGAAAGGTATTTATTAAAGAGTACATAGGGGATGGGGTTACGGAGTTCGAATAAGAAATCCTCCTTCCTGCGGCAATCTGCTACTGTATTTGATCTGGCAGCAATCAATACTTGGTTCGTTCCAGAAAAGTGACGAACATCAGATCATGTAAAAAAGTGGTAACTACAAAACGCAAATTGACTACTTCCTGGTTAGGCGCAACCAAATAAAGAACGTCAAAGACTGTAAAGGGCTGCCAGAAAGGCTGCTAGTCTCACAGCATAGACAGTGGTCAAGACACAGAACACAAAAAGCACAGAGCATCCCCTCCCTAAAATAAAATGGCGTATGCTAGAGAACAGCGATTGAGCGAAGAGATTCAGAGAGCGAGTGACAAAATGATAGCAATGACAAATTATACGCAGGACAAATTATACGACGCACTAGGCAGTCCGGCAGGCCAAAAAGATCTATACCAGCTTGCTAGAGCAAGAGGGAGAAATGCGAGAGAGGTTTGTAAGATAAGATGTATAAGGGATGAAGCTGGAATGTTTATAGCAGAAGGTGTAAAAATTAAGCAGTGGTGGAAGGATTATTTTGAAAGACTGATGAATGAAGAAAACAACTGGAATGGAATTATAGAGAATAAGCTAATTGGTCCAGATGGAATACCAGTCCATGGCTAGCTTTGTTCTTTAATAAGTTGTTGCGGGAAGAAACCATACCTGATGATTGGTGCAACAGATTCTTGGTGCTCATTTTTAAGAACAAGAGTGATGTGAGATAGAGGAATAAAGCTAATTTACTTTGAAAGTCTAGAAGAAAATTGAAAGGCGGTTGAAAGAAAAGAAGTAAGTGCAGTTGATCTGGGCAATGTACAGCCAATATACTGTATTGGCTGTCCATCGCTTTATCTTTTTATAAATATGTCAAACCGCCATATTTATTCTTTAGATAACAGTTATAAAAAGACAGAAACATAACCTGCAGTTATGATTCTGGAATAAAATTTCTCTGGATTTTTTTTCTGGAATAATATTTTTTTACACCCATCTTAAATATCAAGTTATTGGACTGAACATGCTTTGGAATCGTCTTTATGATTGTTTTATAGACCATATCCAATTGTTTCTTATGATTAAAGCGTGTATATAATGTATGTATTTTGTGTTATTATGCCTTAATAGTACTTTTGATATTTGTACACTGACACTGACCGCCCTAAATCTGTCTCCTTTCTTTAAGTGCATGATGGAAATTTCCTACAGACAACTTGAATCTGCAAGAAATTGCCCTTTGCTGTAAGACTGCCCATTAATAATAATAATATTCCACAACTATCACACAACGCCGTCTAGTCCCAAGCTAAGCAGAGCTTGTGATATGGGTAGGTACTAGACAACTGATAAACATACTTATATATTTCTAAATACATACATATTATGAAAAAATTACACCCAGACACAGAACAAATGATCATGCTCATCACACAAACATTTGTCCTGGGTGGGAATCGAACCCACGACCTCCAGCATAGCAGTCAGGGTCACTAACCACTAGACCAACAGGCCTGTCCATTGTACGCTTATTTTTGTATATGCTAGTCCTGATTTTTTTCTCTTACAATAAAGAATATAATAAATACTTAAATAAATAAAATAATGCCGTGAAATTTCAGTGGGTTCCTCAAACATTCTCCATAGAACTCTCACAATGCTCTCTACACTGATATAATAAAGAGATAGTTTGTTTTTTTGTTTGTAGGAGTAAGTAACCTCTGAAAATACTGATCCAATTGCTAACATTTTTTCACTGATAGAAAACTGCTCTATTCTTAAATGTCATAGGCTATATTTTATGTTTGCGGGTGAAGCCGCGGGCAAAAGCTAGTCAATTTACCAATTACCTCCCCCATTCCCCTCCTCATCCTCATTTCTCTCTCATTCTCTCCTCCTAGCTAATTACCTCTTCTCAACCGACAGCCCAGACCTAAATCCTTCAGCAACGTGCTTAGAGAAGTCAGAGGGTTAAACAAAACTAAAGTGTACTCAAACTGTCGCCCTAAAATATTCCCCTTTTAATCCATATTGGTTCATCATTCCCCTGGATCGGTCGACATCCTGGATAGGGAAGGACTGTTTTGCATTGCCTCATACATGACTCAAGGAAGGTGCGTAGAGTTGCATCTATTTTATACACATGTATTTATGTGGAAGAGAGTTGTAGGCCTTCTTATAATCTATCCAACATGTCGACAGATCCTTGCGAGATCGCGAAGTCTCAGAGGCAGAAATAATCAAGTTTTTACTGTATATTAATTTTTTCTCTCAGAATAGATGTAAGAAGTTTATAGATCGTTGACAAACACGTAATCTACGTTCCGTGGGACTTCCTGTCTTATGAAGCAGGTGAGTGATACCAGTTGTTAGAAACTGAGATAGCGACCCAGATTCTAAAGATAACTGGAATAGGGTACCTAGTCTCCATTTTTTTTTTTTAATAGCCATTACTGTCCCACTGCTGGGCAAAGGCCTCCCCCAAGTCTTTCCAGACATTCTTCTGAGCTCGCGCCGTCTCTAACCAGTTCTCGTGATACGCGTCTAGATCATCTCGCCACCTCTTTCTAGGGCGACCTCGATGGCGCTTACCGTTTGCAGGAACCCACCGGGTGGCGATACTTGCCCAGTGGTCACTGCTCATGCGGCTGACGTGACCCGCCCAATCCCATTTAAGCCTAGCAGCCTTTTTGCCCACGTCAATTACGCCCGTTTTGGAGCGCAGCGTGTTATTGCGAACTCGGTCTGCTCTTTTTACACCCAGAATGCTGCGCTCCATAGCTCTTTGGCAAACCCCAAGGCGAAACTTTTGCAATTCGGTGAGTGACCAGGTCTATAATTAAATTACTTCATTAGACGTAGCCAGAACAGTTCATCCGTTACCTAATCGGAAGTCTCCAGGTACGGATAGACAACTTCTGATTGCAATGGTATCCGTTACCTAATCGGAAGTCTCCAAGTACGGATAGACAACTTCTGATTGCAATGGTATCCGTTACCTAATCGGAAGTCTCCAAGTACGGATAGACAACTTCTGATTGCAATGGTATCCGTTACCTAATCGGAAGTCTCCAAGTACGGATAGACAACTTCTGATTGCAATGGTATCCGTTACCTAATCGGAAGTCTCCAAGTACGGATAGACAACTTCTGATTGCAATGGTATCCGTTACCTAATCGGAAGTCTCCAAGTACGGATAGACAACTTCTGATTGCAATGGTATCCGTTACCTAATCGGAAGTCTCCAGGTACGGATAGACAACTTCTGATTGCAATGGTATCCGTTACCTAATCGGAAGTCTCCAAGTACGGATAGACAACTTCTGATTGCAATGGTATAGCAGCTCACACACGCTTCTGGCATTGCAATGGGCTAGTTGCTGTAAAAAATGTAACTATTTCGTATTTTAGATTATAAAAAAATATTGGACACGTATTTTATTAATTTTATTTTTTCCATTTCTGGTACATCAACGCACACGTGCTCGACATCACGCATCCAGCCACCTTCAGTATGACAGACTTCCCAAGTAACAAAATGTGGTCTTGTAGTAGTTCCGGAGCCAGGACCATAACAGGCTAGTAAAAGTTTATAACCACAGAAAAGGGCCCATTTAATACGCGTACTTTTACCAATAAAACACTCATAGTAGACTTGACGAGCACCACTTAGACCAATAATACACTTACAGTTGGACTACGCAGAACTATCTGCTCCCGCGAAGCTCACCATGTGCATTTAATAGAACCAGGCAGGCGTGTAACGTACTCCGCGCTTCCATCACTAGCTCCTTCAAACCTTTCTAACTTTTTGTTGTATTGTGGAGAAAAATAAAAAAAATAGTTTATCTATTTTATATAAAAATGTATTAACAAGTATTTCGCTCGTAATATTATATGTGCGTATATGTTAGCACGGCAAAGGCATAAATATTTTCGGTGAAGTATATTGTGTTTTACATCTCAATTTTTGTTTGCTTTTTGAACACGACTTATTTACTAAGTTGTGTTTAAAAATAATATTAGTCCTAAGGTAACGCCATATTATAACAAAATGGCCGTGAAGATGCGAAAATATTAAAAGCTTAAACAGACTTCACGAAGATATCTTTGGATACTAATATAAGATATCTTTGGATACTAATATAAGATATCTTTTTAGAGAAATTAAAACTATAACAGCATTCGAGAGTCCACAATAATACCAAGTACACTTACTCTTAGAAGAACCACTGTAGAACTAATTAACTTAAAATTAGCACATAAAGTTGACTTATAAACCCCTTTAAGGTCAAGTAACAAATGCAAGTGGTTCTAAATGCATTTAGTACTAAAAATTACTATTACTGGCGAATACACTTATAGTGGATTTATAATTACTTCTTGTAGGCGATTTTAAGTGTAACTTACAGGACTAAGTTTTCTCAAATGTGCTTACACTTACGCAACTCTTTTATAGGCCATCTTAGCCTTTATTGTGCCTATAGTTTCGTTCTGTACACGACTATAAGTCAACTTATAAGAACAGGTGTACTATAAACCCAAACGAAGTTCGTCTAACCTGTTATAAGCTTGATAGTAAACCCTGAAAACACTACGAGAGAGCTACTAGTGCTGTGAGCCTATAAACTGTACGCTACAGGAGAACTTTGTTACTTGGGTTGCACCGACCTGATTGCATTCATGGCGGTATCATTCGGGTGGACCAATCAATCATACTTTGTTCAGGTCGCTCCCAAGCTCCAAACACCCACGACAGGACACAGCAGTTCTCAGCCCAAGCTGGGCACACCTCCACTGTATCCTCCGGGAGAATCACATAATACTGACACACAGGCATTGATTCCATAAGTGTAGTGTGGTCTGATCATGTTAGGTTAGAAGTACTCGTAAGAATAATACGACTGTTTGGTTTCAAGGTTCAGTATAATGTGCTAAAAGATATAATTAGCTATTAAACAGAACTGCCGAATAAACACTATAAATAAGACTGTTTACATGTATAAGACTGTCAAGACTGATTCGTGTCTTGACAGTTTTATATGTGCAGGAACTTTTTTTTTATTGAACTTTATGACCTCCTGGGACGCGTTCAGCTTGGCCGCTGCTGGTCGCCCAGATGATACACATGCAAACACATTCTCGGGTTGGGCTGGGATTATTACCTGGAAGCGTTCAGAATCAGAATCAGAATCAGAATCAGAATCAGAATTTTATTTGTAGAACATAGGTACAAGGAACATAGGAAGATCTTACACAAATTAAATGAGCGCTATGTTTTGCCGTGAAGGCGTACAAATGTTGAGATCATAAGATCGTTAAAAACTAAAAATAAACTAACTAAATAAAAAACAAAATTAAACTCTCACAAAATTAAACTCTCTCTCTCTCAAAATTAAATAAAAAAATTAAACTCTCACAAGAATAAAGAAATAAAAATAACTATTTTACATTTACATATTTTTTTTTTATATATATATGTATTTATAATTAAAGAAAACTTACTTAAAATTTAGGAATCAGTCTTTAAATATTTAAAATATAATATTATTATATAAAACAATTATTAATTAAAATATTAAAATACATCTTTTAAAAAATCTTCTACAGAATAGTAACATTTTTTAAGTAATAGAGAGTGGAGACTTTTCTTAAATTGTAATAGGTTCATCATTGGTGTACATGAGCATGCCGGAGCTGATGATGTGCCAGTCGCGGCGCCGCACCCACGACACCTGCAACACACGTATGCCACGTCACCAGTAAGTCGAGCGCGCACAGACTTATATTGACTAGACTACGCATGTGTATGTACTTCGCGTGTAAAAAAGGAGCAACATTAGCTTCATTCGACGCTATTTTCACTCAATCTTCGCTCGAACGTTCTTGATGTCATACGTCAAACAAAAATTAAAAAATGCCAAATTGTGCGGTATTTAGCTGTAAAAACTACACAACAAAAGTGAGACGAGATAAAGGAAACGTTTTTTTTCATCGGTAAGTCTTTTTGTTATTAAATTATGTGTTTTTTATTGCAAAATCAATTATTTTGTGTTTATTGTGGTTTTACCATAAACACTATGTATCGAAAATTCATAATATATTGTCGTTTTTAGTTACAAGGCAAGCAGGAATTGTCTGTTTAAACACGTAATGAAAATTAAAATGATTGATATTGTCACTTTGTCGCTCAGCTTCGTGGTACAGTGGCAATTCTCATTTTTCTGGTCAATTATAGAAAATAGTGTTGTACACACTGTATAGTTGTTCTGGATTCTATATACCTAGTAGATTTTGGAAACAGAGGAATGATAAATGTTTGCCTTGGGAATTTTGTGACAGGAATTTTTTTTATTCCAATGTTTCAATTTACTGATTTTGTTTAGAATATTATTAATTAATTATATTTACAGATTTACAACTGATTCCAAAGTTAAAAAAAATTGGATAGAAGTGACGGGGCGTGAAAATTGGTTTCCAACACAATAGTCGAATTTGCTCTGTTCATTTTAATGAAGGCAGCTTTTTTCAGTGTTGCAATTCAGTGGCATCAAGCCTAAAACCTAAAATTCTTTAATGTTTTATAGAAATTAGCAGCTATGTAGATGTTGTCGATGTCGAAACTTTTATTCGTATTGTTTTAAGGCGAGAGATTCGATTTAAAAGTGTTCATTTCGAATCTGTTTCTAGTTTTTTCTTAGAATTTTAAGATTAGAAAGGATGGTGTTAGTAAATAAAATTGGCTGCAGGTATTATGCATTATTTTTCATATATATCAGAAATTTATTTTTTGTTTGTACAGAATATAGCCCAAAATCTTTCAGAACACGACCTTCACCATGTAGCACGCCAAAAAGAAAATTAGAAAAGGTACCTTTATTATTATCACTGTTATCTTGCAAGAATCAATTAGCACTCGTTCCATTCTAAATATAACAGGTAGGCAAAAGTGGACGTCTTGACGCTGGTATTATGAGGATTATTTAATAGTTACTTCGTGTTACAGGACATTTACCAACCGTTTACGTCAAACGAGGATACATCTTTAATTTTGCCCAAGAAAAGAAAATTAGTGAAAGTACACAAACTGAATCTAGCTCAACAAAAAAAAAATAAACAGAAAAATAAGGAAATAAAAAGATAATCTCATCATTTCAGCCGAAGGACGTCCACTGTTGGACATAGGCCTCCCCTAAGTGTCGCCACAATGAACGGTCCTGTGGGTCTCGCATCTATCGGATTCCCGCAACCCTTACCAGGTCATCGGTTCACCTTGTAGGAGGCCTTCCAACGCTACGTCTTCCGGTACGTGGTCGCCATTCCAGAACCTTTCGGCCCCAACGGGCCATCTGTTTAAAGATGATCCAAACACAACTAATTTCACAACTAAAGAACTTTACTCCAGAAAGATGGCGAACATAAAACTAGTCACTAAATCGAAGCATTCACCGGCTCTTTGGAGTTTTGCACTAACTCTGCACTACAAGTATTATTCTATAAGTAATTTTAGATTTATCATTCCTCTGTCGATTATCGAGGCGGGGCCTTTGCATCGTTTTGAATCGTTTTCTCGCGGACGGGGTCTTCCCATCACTAAATTACTCATGTGACGTCAAAGTTGACAGAAAAATAATGACACGCTTGGTTTCTTTAGAGACGATGACATTTGCGTAATCTAGCTGAGGCATACTGGGGCGGTACTCACGCCGCGCTCGCCGAGGTTGCGCACGGGACAGTGCAGGAAGGCGACGGCGCCGAGCTGCACCAGCACGTCCTCCTGCGTGTTGTTGATGCTGGGCTCGCGGTGCAGCGCCTCCAGCGAGCCGTACCACAGCTCGCGCCACGCTGGCACCTCCGCCACCTCCGCCATCTCCAGCTCGGCCGCGTCCAGCCCGGCGTCCGAACTCCCCATGCCCGCACTCTCCGCACCCGCACTTGGAGCCTCCACAGATGCGGCGTCGCGGTGCACACGCCGCACTCGCTCTATATAATTGAAAATAATTATGTAGGTACATAAATTATATTTGCACGACTACAACTGTGCAGCATTCGCAGACCTTATATTCGGTAAATGCAGTGTAAAGTGACAGAGTACTAACGGCTGGCGGGATCGGGACCAGCGGCGGCGGCCAGCGCGGCCAGCAGCACCACGGAGAGCGCGCGCGCCGCCCGCGCCATGCGGCTGCGTGCTGCTCGCGCCGCACGCTCTCTGCCCGCTCACCCACGCACGCTACATGCCGCGCTGTGCCTCACCTGTACATATAACATGATTATAATTATAACCGCCATTTATCTAGCCTATTGAAGTGTAATCGCTCAATTAAATTGGTTCTTATTCATTTATTTATTAAAACTTCATACAACACACAAAGGTACAAAAGCAGACTTAATGCCTTAGGCATTCTCTACCAGTCAACGAAAGGTGGTGACGAGAAAACATGGCAGGTTCATAAAATAAAAAATAAATTATTAAGAAAATAAGAGTAAAAATCAGGTACAATTGCTTCCAGCTAATTTCATCTATAACCAATCACCGCTTGGCACAACGAATTACATGTAATAATTATTCTATTCACCATCAGTTTGTGTTATATCAATGTTAAAAAGGCTTTGTATTGTAGAGCTGCATAAATTATTATATGTACTACGTACGTAGTAGGTACTAAGTATAATACATATTTGTAAACCTCTATCTGGTAATCTACAAAGCACAGGTACCCTTGATAACATCAACGTGGAACCTTATTTCTTAGAGCCACGAAAAATAAAGAATCATATAGCAGTGGAGCGAGACAGAGTACCTGATTTATATGAAAGTACTTGTGCCGACCACTGTAGGGCGTCCAACAAAACTCTTTAATATTATCCTCTTCGACAAGAAGGTTTCATTTGAAAACCACATCCACATTTGAAAACACTGCAGGTTCGTGCCACGAAAATGTTATTTATATTTATTCATTTATTTATTCAAACTTCGAAGGGTGTCATGTCTGGTTTGGCCGAGAGATGACTTTGGCCGTTGTAGGTAATGTTCAAATCGTGCGGAAAACTCTAATTGCGCGATGCAAGTATTCATAATTTAGTTCATAATATGTGGCGCAATAGATATTGCTACAGAACAAAAGACGGACTTAATAAATCAGGCATTCTTTATCAGTGAACCCAACGGTGGTGGAGAGAACATGGGAGATAAGTAGAAAACCGGCCAAGTGCGAGTCGGACTCGCCCATGGCGAGTTCCGTAGCAGCAAGTAACATAATTTAAAAGTTCTTATAGTTCGTTGTAACTTTGATCAATGTTTTAATAATATTAAAACTACTTACTAGATCTCGTTCAAACCAATTTTCGTTGGTAGTTTGCATGTTAATGTATGTACATCATATTTTTTTCAGTTTTATTATTCTCTTATTTCAGAAGTTACGGGGCGGGGGGGGGGGGGGGCAAACATTTTACCACTTTGGAAGTGTCTCTCGCGTAAACTATTCAATTTAGAAAAAAATGATAATTTAAACTTCAATATCATTTTTAAAGACTTATCCATGTATACGTATGGATTTGATGAAAAAAAAATTTTTGAGTTTCAGTTCTAAGTATAGGGTCCCCCAAAATTTATTGCTTTTTAGGGTTCCGTAGTCAACTAGGAACCCTTATCGTTTCGCCATGTCTATCTGTCCGTCTGTCTGTCCGTCCTCGCTTAATCTCGGTGACCGTTAGCACTAGAAAGCTGTTTGGTAACAACATGTATATCAATCACGCCGACAAAGTGGTAAAATAAAAATTGGAAAAAAATGTTTTATTAGGGTAGCCATGTAAAGTGGGAAGTGATTTTTTTTTTTTCATTTCATCCCTAACGTGTGATATATCGTTGGATAGGTATTTAAAAATGAATAGGGGTTTACTAAAATCATTTTTTGATAATGTTAATAATTTCGGAAATAATCGCTCCAAAAGTAAAAAACAATGTGTCCCCCCCCCTCTAACTTTTGAACCATAAGTTTAGAAAATATGAAAAAAATCTGAAAAGTAGAACTTTATAAGGACTTTCTAGGAAAATTATTTTGAACTTCATGGAAAGAACAGTTTTTGTATAAAAAAGACAAAAGGGTTCTACAAAATAATTTCTGGACTAAGTTTGTAGTGTAATCGTATATGCCTCATAAGTGGGTACACTTATTGTGACGGTCGGGAAACTACGGAACCCTACACTGAGCGTGGCCCGACACGCTCTTGGCCGGTTTTTTTTCTTTTTTTTAATGCGGTTCACAGAATACATCTACTTACTAAGTTTCAACAGTATGGCTCTTATAGTTTCGGAAAAAAGTGGCTGTGACATACGGACGGACTGACAGACATGACGAATTTATAAGGGTTCCGTTTTTTGCCATTTGGCTACGGAACCCTAAAAATAAAAGGGGGTTTTTGATATGACTCCGCTATTTGTGTAGAAAATAATTCTGCAACTTCTTAAATGCATATTATATTGAGAGGACATGCAAAGTATTTTTGTTGTATGGACGCGTTACGCCGGAACAGCTGCTCAATCTTTATCAAGCGCAAGTTCGATCGTGCATGGAGTTCTCATCTTTGAGATAGGTCTGCCAAATACCAGCTCGATACACTGGAGTCGATTGAGAGGCGAGCCAAGAGAATCATCGGTAATGATACTCTTGTAAATTCGAAGCTCCAAAGCCTTGAGTATTGCTGCCGAGTTTCTAGCGGTTTTCTATCGTTTACATTTCGGGGAGTGTGCACTGGAACTGCAAAATCTAATTTTGCCAAGGCCGTTCCATAATCGGACCAATAGACGTATGGCGCTGCGCCACCGGTACATGGTAGACATCCTACCGCGTCACAAGCGTTTTGCGAACACATTTATTGAGCGTGCAGCCAAGGAATGAAATTCGCTGCTAGAGTCTGTGTTTCCTGATAGCTACCACTGTGGGGTTTTTAATAACACACACACATAATATGGACCACGGTCTAAAATAAAGTATATTTTTTTAAGTCAAGACTGAAAAGGTTGCTTCTGGGCAAGTGTGCTCCATCGTCGACCACATCATCGCTTACCATCAGGTGAGATGGGGAACAAACGAGAGCCTATCAATAATTTAAATTAAAAAACATTTTATTAAAAAAATCGATCGTCTTCAATGTAATAAAAAAGTACAAAATAACTTTAATGTCTAAAATCGGTGTTGCTATAATAGTTTTTTCCCTTTGTTATTTAATACTGACTTCCAAAATAAAAGTTTTTTTGTACCTTTCAGTGTTTTTTTACATTGAAGAAGGTTGTATTTTTTTTTTTTTTTTTGTAGAAAGTTTTTTTTACACTTTTTAGTTATGGTACCCACCACTAAAAAGTACGAATCAGCCAAACTTAAATAAAGCTAGAGTACATCTCATAAGATTTCTAATAATCTTAAACACGGTTAGATTACATTATTTTACCTTTCGGCTTCATCATCAGATCAGTTCGATATATCCTCTTCCCTTTTTCTTTGACTACACGTGTATACAAAGCAACATTACTTGTTACGACAGTTCTGCTGTGATCCTATGAGAAGTTCTGTTCCATATTTTCGAAGTTTATGATCAGTACCCCTAGCCAAGTTGCTAATCTGCAATAGTTGACGCTTGTAGATAGCTTCAAATGTATGGGAATGACGTCGTCTTAACGCTCAGTCACGTGGTCAGAACAAAAGAATTGGCGGCAAGGTCAACTCAAAGCGTTCGGCGCAAGCGAAACATTTGTAACTTGGCTAGGGGGGCAGATCTGTTGTCGCTTCGAAGATGGACGTCCATTTTTAGAGATAGTTATAATTATTTTAATATTAGTGGAATTATGATTTTGTTAATAGTTGATTTATTTGCTTAAAAGCCCTGTGTCTGAATTTAAATACACTATTTATTTAGGTTGGCAACACTGGTGTCGCGCTACTATTGGTCAGTTACATGCTCTTTGTTGGTGCGTTGCAAACTTCCGGTGCAATGGTGGGGTGACACTAACCTATGCAAAAACTGTGGAGAGATCGTGCACTTGGTTGGCGAATACAGTGTGAGCAACATCTCCTCAGTTATCATTTTATAAGTGTAAATGTTGTGATTATGTTTTGAGGTTAGATTACCGTACACGTGTTCACTTGAATTTATGTAAAGTGTTTGAGTTTTATATTGGCAGTTATTCAGTGTTTTCTTGTACATACTTTCCTTAGAGATCATTATAACCAATAATATCTCTTACATTTTGATACAAGTGGGAAAAGTTTGTCATTGCAACCGAGGCCAAATTCACCCGAGCCGTATAGCCGAGGGTTTTATGGAGCCGAGTTCTGCAGTGACAAATCTCCACGTGTATCAAACGACATTTTTCAAAACACTTACGAAGACATATTTTTTCTATTTCCTAAAATTACGACGCATTTTTGTTCATTTTGTACGGAAGAAAAATTTCCAAAGTGGCCATACGTTTTATTTAGATGCAGCAAGCTATCGCGAATATTTTTTAACTTAATCACAATATCTAGCGGCGGCGGTACCATCTAAAGAACTCTCTACAATCAAATCTTAAATTCAACAATTTTTTCACAAATATTTGGATTTTTCGAGTTTTATTTACATTTTCGTACAACAGAGATTTGTATTACACGTTATGTTTATCAGATTAAAATAGTGATTTAACACCTAATTTCATAAGAGAATAGGCTAAAGCAGTAGTGGAAAACCTTTTACCGCCTAAATCAGAAGAAAGATACCTACCTAAAATCATAGGTACAACGAGTCAGGTTTTACAAACTTTTAATTTTAAATATTAGAGATTTTGTAATTATTTTTAATGTTTGGATTCATTCTGTAAATGTCATGTTGTGTCTTTTTTTCTAAATATGTTATTGTAATAAACTATAGATATTGTAAAATTGCTCTATGGAATACCTACTATGATTGAACTACCACGGAGTTTCTATGCCCGTTTCTCCATGAGAAGTCCTAGTTTATAGAAAAAAAAACATTTTTTTTTTATCTGTTATAAACTAGTACTTGACTGCGATCCCGCCTGATGGTAAGCAGTGATGCAATCGTTGATGATGAGACGCACTAGTTTATTAAGAGCCTATTCACTCTAGCCTTGAAGACACCTAAATTATAATCAGACGGGAAGACCGCAGCAGGCAAACTTTTCCAGTCATTCGATGTACGCGGTATAAATGACGAGGCGAAACGCTTAGTCCGGACCGTAGATGTTTCAAAAACATAAGGGTGGATCGGTTCGCCGTGCGTCGGTTTGCCCGATGGTAGAAATGAGATGGCGGAATCAAGTCATGCAATTCCTGCGCACACTCTCCAAAATGCAATCTGTAAAACACCTAAAGACTGGCTACCCTACGCCGGTGCTCAACGCTTTGAAGATTGGACTTAACCAAATCTGGTTCACCAATCAGCCTCTTCGCACGCCTTTCCAACGAGTCCAAAGCTGCCAGGTGGCACTTTGCAGCATCAGCCCATATGTGGCTGCAGTACTCCACACACGATCGGACCTGTGCTTTATATAACATTAAAAGCTGGTGTGAAGTACCGCCGAACTTTTGCAAGAACGTCTAGTTTCCTAGCAGCTACTTTGGCTTTGGACTCAATGAACCGGCCAAAATTGAGGTCGGAAGAAATTTCGACACCCAAAAGCTGAAGGCGGTCGGTACAATCCAATGATACATTCTGAAAAGTAGGAGCCGAGGTGAACGGGCTCCTTTTGGCGGTGAACAGACACGCCTGTGTTTTGGCGGCGTTGAATTCAGATTGGTTTCGCCCCACTTTGAGACTGCCTGAAGTGAGATATTCGTACGCTCTACCATAGCCTCTCGTTCGGTAAAAACCCATATTAGAGAACAAAATTGACATACAACATCAAAATTAAAATAAAATGTGTATACAAATTAATATTAATAATAAATGTCACACGATACATATATTTTGTACTGGAATGATGATGCAATAAAAATGACAACAATTCTGAAATCAAAATGTTGACAAGAGCTGCTGCTGCTCGACGTGCACCACCTCCGGCCTCGTCGTTCAGCTCCGCCTCGCCGCCGCCGGAACCCAGCCTCACTGTGAGTGCTGTGACACCGGCCGTGGCAGCTGCGTCGAGCTCGGGCGACGGGTACTACTCGCCGCCGACGACACCACCGTCGTCGTCGCGAAGGACGCCGGCCGCCGGCGTGTTTAGGACCTCGAGGCCCACCGGCCTCCCAGCCCCAGCTACTGGTGGAAGGGAGCCGCGCATGCGATGGACGCAATCGACCAATGAAAACGTCATGCGCGCATACTATGGGTCTACAGAGGAAGGAAACAACCTGACCGCGTACCGTGTTCGGATGCTCTCTTTGTTTCAGGTGCTTGACCCAATCGTCAACGTTTCGGCACAACGACTATCGGATCAGGTGCAGGTTATCCAGCGTAATCATAATTATGTTGGACGATACTGTACTTGATCGCCTCCGAACGGAAATGAGTGACTGTGTCACTACCCCTCCGTCGCCTGTGATGCCAGTTGTACCACCGTCGAGCCACATATCCTTTCACACTGACGAGGTGAGTACCGACACGGTCACTAACGTAAGTACCCAGTGCAATAATGAACTGAGAAGTGCTTTGGAGTGTGCTATTCGGGAGTATCGCAAAATGTCGTTTAAGCTTAGGCCACGTTTACCTCGTTTGCCCATGTGAAATAAGAATAAAGCGCTGGTGGCTGCTCTGGATTCGCAGTTGTCAAACTATTTTGATGACTGCGATGATCTCACCGATACACACTCGATCATGTACTGCGCGGTCGTAGCGGCATGTCGTGTAGCTGCAAAGGTCTCACGCTCGTTTGGCATGTCAGTATCAGGCTGCTTTAGAGTCTGGCTCGCTACCCGAGTTTCTTACAACAGAAGTTACCCACCTGCTCCACAAATCTGGTAGCACCGCGGAACACAAAAACTATCGGCCGATTACGTGGTTACCGGCAGTTTATAAGGTTTTAACATCCATTTTGAGAGCAAAGATTAACCACCATGTTAATAATAATGCTATCATGTCTTTCTCTCAAAATGGATGTAGGAATCGGTCCCACGGCACGAAGGAGCTACTCCTCATCGATATGGCCATTAGCCAACAGGTTCGGCATTCCCGAAAGGATCTGTCGACATGTTGGATAGACTATAAGAAGGTTCAGAACTCAGACTCGGACTCAGTTCCTCATACATGACTTATGAAAGTGCTGGAGTTGTATAAAGTTGATGTAACTTCCTGATGTCATGTATAAGGCAATGGAGGACGGTTCTTCGCTATCCAGGATGTCGAAATATCCAGAGGAACAGTGAATTGGTAAGGATCGAGCGAGGTAAATTCCAGGGTGACAGTTTGAGTCCGCTTTGGTTCTGCCTAGCCTTGAATCCTCTTAGCACTTTGCTAAAGAATTCAGCCCTAGGCTATCGGTTGAAAAGAGGTGGTCAGGTTATATTTCACCTCCTTTATATTGATGACTTGAAGCTCTTTGCCCCCAACAATTTGCAACTGATGGAGCTACTGAAGGTAACGGAAACCTTCAGTAGTGCCATCAGGATGGAGTTTGGTGTGAACAAATGTGCGGTCATGCATATAAAGCGAGGGAAGATTGTTTAATCCTTAGGTACCCAACTCTAGGATTCCATACACCTGAGATCCCTCTCTCCAACCGAAACCTACAAGTATTTAGGTATGTCGGAAGCGTAAAGCATCAATGCCACTGACATGAAGCAACCGTTGAAGGAACGCTTCTTTGGCCGCCTGAAGAAGGTACTAAACAGTCTTCTGTCAGGTGGAAACAAGGTGCATGCCTTCAACGGTTGATGTACGCTTTCGGTGTACTCAAATGGACTCAAACGGAACTTGACGCCGTGGATAGGAGAGTTCGTTCACTGCTGACTACATATCAAATGCATCACCCTCGGTCGTCGGTAATGAGACTGTATATCCTGCGGATGTGTGGGGGTCAAGGCTTTTTAAATGCTAAGACCCTGCACAATTGCGAGTTATGCAGTCTCAGGGAATACTTTCTAGCCGCCGACGTGGGTATGCATCGTAATGTAGTAGTAGTGGACAAGGGACTCACCCCGCTCTCCTTGGCTAACGAGAACTGACGAAAACCTGTAGTGCTTGACACTAATGTACACAAGGAAGTATGGCAGAGCAGAGTAAGGAGCTTCACTTCCACTTCACACTTTATTAGACAGACTCTAAAACCAAAAGTTTTAAATGTGGTATTATTGAAATAATAGGAGAAAAAAGTTTTAATACTTGAGTATTTTTTGTATTTATGACATTTGTATAACAGTTGTTATATGAACTTAAATTCTAGTCAAAATCATGTGTGTAGACTTAATTATTAGTGAGTGTATGGTAAAAGTCAATAACACACAAAATGTAACTT
Organism: Mythimna albipuncta; assembly: GCA_929112965.1. Classification (NCBI taxonomy): domain Eukaryota; kingdom Metazoa; phylum Arthropoda; class Insecta; order Lepidoptera; family Noctuidae; genus Mythimna; species Mythimna albipuncta. Next base: position 69,828 of record OV815974.1, read on the forward strand.
ATTATTCCAAATTTATTTTATCTGTTCTCTCAAATGCCGCTATATAATATTCAAATAATATTTTTTATTTACCATTTGGCCTTCTGGCAAGAATACCAAGTGCACAACACCGCAATAGTCAAATAAAATAGTTAACATGATTTCAACTTCAACACGTCTTGCCAACACTAATAATGTGTTTCAAGATTGTTGGGTTGGAATCGATTTGTTTTAGCATAGAGAAAATTTAGATCTTTTGGGATTAGTCAAGTGGGAACATGTACAGTAAGGAGGCAAAAGTCCATAGGAACGTTAAAGATTACATTGCTATGAACCGAGCGAGCGCGATGCGTATGTGTGCGCATGTATGAGTATCCACATTCCACAGATAACACACACTAAGGAACTGTCGTCGCACTGAGCAAAACATTATTATTTTTCTGTTCTTACCATAGCATTGATAAAATTCGCGCAAATACGTCATGTGCTGGTAGCCGTGTGAACTAAGTGTTGGATTCGCAAATCACGTAACCCGAGTTCAAATCATGGTCAGTCCGTTGCAGTTATTTCTTACTTTGAAAATTCCCAATCTATATTGATATAGTCATTTTTTTAAATTTCTATGAAAAATACTAATGCATTTTTTGCACTAAATAGTTGCTTCTTCTTGTGGTTAATAGATCACATTCGTAATTTGCAATTATTTAGTTGTTACATCTTTTCGATGTTGTAAGGTGGAAATAAAAAGACGTGTTTAATAAAAATGTTTATGCTTTATATTTACAAATTAAACATTTATGAGAATTGTGACGTCGAATAGCAAAAAGTTATCTTGTAACCGTTATCTATGTTACGCGTAAGATTGTTTGTTGGAAGTATACCCACTTAGACCATTCATATTATGAATAACGTAACAATGAACGGATATTCAAATTTTAATAAAATAAAATATAGGTAATTGTTTACATCCAGTTATTTATTGAAAAGTGATTTATGATTTAGACTTTGTAAACATTTTATTTTTGTGTAACGTCACAATTAATGTATTGAGGTCATAGCTTAATTGTTCATTTTCTTGACGAAAAGAAGATTGAAACTAAACCTCAATTTCTGTTAAAAGAACTTTAGTTCTCACAAGATAATCGTCAATTAGATGAGCAAAATAAAATGAACTATAATATTATGTTATAACAGTGCGGGTAGAAGAATAAAAAACAAAATAGACTCATGATTATTGTCAACAAAATTGATAGCGAGTTCACTGCATTCTTAAGATGAGGCGATGGCACAAATTAAAAGATATAGCTGTTTTAAACGAAAGTAAACACAATATAATACAGTGTTTGTTAACGAATAATCACAGATATGTTAAAATAAAATAGTAGGCCCTTTAGTTTAGTTAACATTAAACTTTTAGTGCGAAACGTAATCGTTCTTGTTTGTGCCTCTCTGTCAAGTACGGCTTTTTAGCTGGTTTTCTGTGATGCACGCCTTCAGCGTGAAGTGCACGGCGAACAGTATCCATCGAGGTGTCATATAATTCCGCAAAATGTCTCGTTGGTGCGAAACCATTCGTTTCGTATACGTCCACCATATGTCGTCGCTGCGCCTCGCTAATAAGCTTCGGTCTCCCACTTCTCTTTCGACTAGCAAGGCTACCTTCTTCCTCATATCTTTTTAGCCAAAGATTTACAGTATTTTTCTAAAATAAAAAAAATATATATATTAGGCTACCTACTTCACTTCATTTTCATTATATAAAATGTTAATAATCATAATTATTGAATATAATTTTAAAATAAAACTGCCTTTATTAATCCAATAACCAATCCAATAAACCCAACGATTTACGTATTTCTCTTCTAAACCTCTTATAGATACGATGAATGGATTCATAAATGGCATACGTTTTAATTAGAAGATTAATTTGTAATAAAGTTACAATTCATTAATAGCTATTATACTCACATTCAGTCCGGTTTCTTCAGATATTTGTGTTTTATTAAAACCACTTTTATGCAGCCCAATGATAGTCGCCCTCACTTCAATACTAATATTAGCCTGCATTTTGCGAATATTACAATACTGTCAACCACACGTCACTAACCAACAACTACAACCAAACGACAGTTCATTTCGGTCAAGTTAAAACTCATGTCTACCTCGCAGAAATCTAATTCTTTATTTAGTTTTTTTGTGATCTACCTTTCTAACTCTAAGAAATGTGTGAACAAGTTAAAGAATAATTTAATATATGTAATGCAAATACATAACTTCCAATCGGGTAAGAACTTACAAAAAGTCAATAATTGCGTGGGATTTGAACTTGCGGCACACTGATTTGCGCTTCAATCTGTGTGCCTATACCACTGGGCCATCTTGACTTATGCTAAGTTGATGAAATTGTGAATTTCAATCATTTGTTGGCGAAACTTGAAAATAAAAGGTCGTAAGTCAAACTAAACGTCAAACGAATACGTTTTAAGAATTCCTATCGACTTTTGTAAGTGAGTGAACACACTCCAGTAATTGTTTTAAATGACTGATCGACTCGTGAGATACAGAAAATTCAGCAGCTATCTCTCTCAAACTTGAACTAAGATTTCAGACACTATTTCCTTCACTTTCGCGATTTTAGATTCAGTTGATGACAATGATGTACTACGAGACAGAGTGTGGCAAATCTTTCATTACATCTCGACCGCTTTTGAACGCATTCTACCACTCATTAGCATGTGTTTTTGATTAAGTCGATTTACCAAAAGCCTTCTTCGTTCGATGTTTTTGTTCTGAACTGGTTTTTATAAAGTTACGACTTCAGCTGGTATATTAAAGGTTTGGTTAGGCACCCCGAAACTCAATTCTAAAAGCAGATACAAAATTCAAAGATTCAGTGTCACAAATTGATCTGTCATTGCGAGAGACACACGAGCCGCGCCAGCTCGAGCGACTATTAGAGCGAGCAAAATATTATTATTATTTCCTTTATTTCTCTTAGAATACATATTTTGATATTTTTAAATATTTTTTTTATAACAAATATATATAAAAAAAAAAAATATTATTATTACTTAGCCCACACTGTCCCACTGCTGGGCAAAGGCCTCCCTCCACTCCTTCCAACGATCACGGTTCAATATATAATAAAAAAAAAATACTTTATTTCAGACCGTGGTCCATATTATGTTAGTAATCAAACACCATAAAAACTATGTTAGTATAAGATACAAAAAAGAAAAAAAAAACAGAGAGCTTAATTTTGATACCTTTTGCGTACACCTTGACACACCGGGTACATGTACGTGTACATGCACCCAGTGGGCCAAAGTGGCGCAACACGGCTTATCACCAATGACCCTCAAAATGCTGTTGCCGCTCCCACGAACCCTGCGCTTCATGGACGCTACCCGCTTTTTTATGATGACTTTAAAACCATCAATATGTGCCTCGGCAAACCTTTCTGATGCACTGCAGTAATGTGGAAGCCCCAATAACATCCTGAAGGCGTTAATAGACTGAACTTTGAGGGCATTGTATGCCCGCTGCATATACCGAACCCACGGGGTGCACGTATACAAAGTTTGGCAAAATGCCTTAAAAAGCGTCATTTTCACTTTTGGTGTACAACGTGCAAACCTGCGGGCCAACATATATCGGACAGCCAACGCCCTCCGTTCCCTTTCCAAGTATTTAAAATTTAGCACCCTCTCAAGGGCCACACCTTTCATCATAACTGGTGGAATGTAAGCTCTTTTTTAGGGTTCCGTAGTCAACTAGGAACCCTTATAGTTTCGCCATGTCTGTCTGTCCGTCTGTCTGTCTGTCCGTCCTCGCTTAATCTCTGTGACCGTTAGCACTAGAAAGCTGAAATTTAGTACCAATATGTATATCAATCACGCCGACAAAGTGGTAAAATAAAAATTGGAAAAAAAATGTTTTATTAGGGTAGCCCCCCTATATGTAAAGTGGGAAGTGATTTTTTTTTAATTTCAGCCCTAACGTGTGATATATTGTTGGATAGGTATTTAAAAATGAATAGGGGTTTGCTAAAATAATTTTTTGATAATGTCAATAATTTCGGAAATAATCGCTCCAAAAGTAAAAAACAATGTGTCCCCCCCTTTAACTTTTGAACCATAAGTTTAGAAAATATGAAAAAATCTGAAAAGTAGAACTTTATAAGGACTTTCTATGAAAATTATTCTGATCTTGATGGAAAGAACAGTTTTTGTACAAAAAAGACAAAAGGGTTCTACAAAATAATTACTGGACTAAGTTTGTAGTATAATCGTATATGCAAGCATTTTTTTAAACTCATAAGTGGGTACACTTATTGTGACGGACGGGAAACTACGAAACCCTACACTGAGCGTGGCCCGACACGCTCTTGGCCGGTTTTTATTTATTTATTTATTATTTTATTTATTATATACTTTATTGTACATACCAAACATAACAAAGAAAAACTTATATCTAAAACACGTACAATGGGCGGCCTTATCGCATTCCGCGATCTCTTCCAGGCAATCTAGAATAGACAGTAATTGTTAGAACATGATATGGGGCTGTCATAAGTTCACAATTAGTATTATTTTAAAATTAATTACATTTATAATAATTATAATTGATATAATTATATACACAGATACATACATATGCAATATAATACATACATAAATACATACATACCAAATAATAATATATGAGCAATCATAAGAAAGGACGACTTTCGAATAATCCCAGCGACAAGTAATGATCCTTAACAATTCTCTTGAAGGCAGGCAACGATTGAGCGCGTTTTATAGCATCCGGTAATGCATTCCACAGACGGGTAGCCTGGACAGTAAAGGATTTCTCTAAGAAAGTTGTGGAATGCACCGGCATCTTGAGTCGTAAGTTATCTGATGACATAAGAGATTTTGAATGGGAGTCGCAAAGAAACTGAAAACGATTCTTGAGGTAAACAGGGGTAAAAGGCGAAAAGAGTATATTATATAAAATAGAAAGAATATGAGCATTCCGGCGAAGGCGAATTGGCAACCACTTGAGCTTCACACGAAATTCAGAAACATGGTCATATTTTCGCAATCCAAATATGAACCTTATGCGAAAGTTTTGAAGCCACTCAAGTTTATCGAGTTGTTCTTGTGTAAGGTCAAGATAGCTAGCAGCAGCATAATCAAGGATGGGGAGAAGAAGTGATTGTGCAAGTGCAATCTTGGTGGTAGTCGGAAGAAAATTACGCAGTCTCCTTAAAGAACCAGCAGATACAAATAGTTTACGGCTAACTTACTGTAGCTGGGCAGACCAAGTGAAATTCTTATCAATGACTAACCCCAAGTTTTTAACTTTCTCGGAGAAGGGTATAACTGTGTTATCGAATAAAACCTGGGGAAGAGACGTCCAGTCAATCTTTGAAACCAACCTAGAACTGCCCACCACAACAACCTGCGTCTTTATGGGGTTGACCAAAAGTCCATATCGTTTACTCCACTCGCATATGCGGGCCAAATCATGGTTGATGGTGATAATAGCCTCGGACAAATCAGCAAGAGGAGCTCGCGAGTAAATTTGGAGATCGTCAGCATAAAGGTGGTAGGATGAAATTAGATTATTGGAGATTGAGTTAATAAAAACTACGAAAAGTAAAGGGGATAAAATGCCACTCTGAGGTACCCCGGCAGAAGTACAACACCAGGAAGACAAGGTCTCTCCAATGCAAATACGTTGCCGACGACCAAACAGGTAACTACGAAACCAGTCAATCACCGATGGAGATATATTAAGAGAGCAGAGAATGCCAAGCAAAACGTCAAAATCTACAGTATTTTATGCGTTACTGAAATCGAGCAATGCCAAAACCGCGAGATTGCCGCCTTCCATGGCAGACCTTATATCATCCGTAATATTGATAAGGGCTGTGGTGGTACTATGACCAGGTCGAAAACCGGACTGGAAGGGATTGAGGAGATTATTTTTAGACAGGAAAGTTCTAATTTGGTTACAGATTAATCGTTCTAGGACTTTGGACAAGAAGGGTAAGACGGATATTGGACGGTATTCGGAAAATAATGAGGGGTTGGACTTTTTCGGCAAAGGAATAATTTGAGCATCTTTCCTTGAGCATGGAAAGACACCGCTAGATGTAGAAAAGTTGAGGATGTAGCATATGATAGGAAGGATTACGTGTAGCACCGGTAGCAACATTTTACGGCTGATATAATCAATTCCTACAGCATTCGAAGTAATCGATAGAATGCTTTTCTTAACATCACAAACAGTGAATTGACTAAAAACAAATGGAGAATAACTGGGAGTCGGAAGAGATGAAAGATAATTCAACGTTTCTAATTGACCGTTGTTTCTAGTTGTCCTATCAAAATTGGACGAAGCTGAAAAATGATTGTTCAAATCATTGAAGTTTAAATCTTTGGAAATTACCTCTTGTCGTACTTTACTGACCCCCTACGATTTCCAAACCTTGGATGCGTTGGTTTTTTTGAGCTTCACATTGAACACCAGTAACTTGCTTTTTTGTACAGGGATCCCTTCTTTTCGCATAATGTTCTTTGTCCTAATATACTTCGGCATAACGATTTTGGCACAATTTGTTTTGGCATAATAATACTTCGGCATAATTTTTTTAGGCATACTTTTTATGTTGGCATAATCATCTTAAAGACTAATTTGTTTTGGCATAAATTTGATTCGCATAACAGGCCTAATGACTATTAGTAGGTATAACGTTAGTAGGCCTAATGACCATTAGCATATTCATATTTAGGCATACAATTAATATAAATAAAAAAAAAACAATTTTCATGCAAATGATTTATTATACATAGTGTTTGCCCACAAAATGTGCAAATCTATTGTGCCATGCCTCTGCATGATTTTGTGTCCTAGGTATATTTTCCTTTTCTTGTAGATACGTAATCCAGACTTTGGGTGGAAATGGTGGTGGTGAACTTTTAGTGACCCATACATAATTCTGATCAAACCAATTTGCTATAGTTTCTGTAACGATTAAATAATATTGTTGGTTAAAAATTTAATATATTGTGCAACAAAAGTTACTGACAGAACCGAATTGCTGCAAAACCGACCCCACGTAGTCTTGTTTGTCCTACCCCTAGAGTGTAATTTAAAATCGCGTAGGCGCGTGGGACCACCGGAGGCCCGCAGCGCCGGAGCCGTGACAGAAACCCTGCCTGCTGCATGCTCGCTTGAATGCTGCATCCTGCATGTTTGCTTGTTTGCTGCATGCTTGCTTGCATGCTGTATGCTTGTTTGCATGCTGTATGCTTGCTTGCATGCTGTATGCTTGCTTGCATGCTGTATGATTGTTTGCTTCATGTTTCCTAACTATTTCATTGTTATACCTATAAAAATATGTTTTAATATCATTATGCGTAAATAAATTTATGCTTTAGGATATTATCTTAATCATTATTATGGTTAGTGAAATTGTGCTTAAAAAATTATGCGTAAGTTGTTATGCGTAATTATATTATGCGAAAATATAATTATTCCAAAGAAAATTATGCTAAGTTATATTAGGCCTTAAAATTTTATACAAATGGATAGGGAACCTTTTGTACATTGTACACTAATCCATGCGCCCGAGTATAAGCCTCACAGACCGCCAACAACCTTCTGAATGCACCGACTGAGGGACTCAGCAGCACCATGTCGTCCGCATAACTAATACTATTGACACAGAGACCGTCAATAGAACAGCCGACATGTGTACTGCTGAGCTCGACAATCAGCTGATTCACGTACAAGTTGAAAAGCGCCGGCGAGGTCAACCCTCCCTGTCTCACCCCGCATTCCAATCTATACTCCTCAGACAACTCATTGGCCCATCTAACTCGATTGGTTTGGTGACCGTACCAATACTGAAACATAGTTATTACGGCTTCAGGCACTCCCACTTCACGCATCTTACACCACAATAAGTCATACTTAACAAGGTCAAATGTCTTGGAGAGATCCAGAAACGCCGCATAAACCGGGGTACTCCTCTCCGCATATTCCGTTGTAAGCTTTGGCTTATGCATGGCTCGATTTTTATTCGGCAATATCCGATTTTCTGACGTCTTACTAGATTTAGTTTAGTGAAACGACATATCACTGACGATAAATTGGTGTTTTGTCATATCACTAGATACTTTTAGTAAGAAGACGTAATAAGCCAGAATATTCGACATTTACCGGAATTTTGTGATATCCCTAGGGATTCCGCAAAATCCCTGATATCCTTATTTCTCTGCGACATATACATTGTATTCTTTGATATCACTACCCATTTTTCCAATTTCTGGGAGTAATAACATTTCGTAGTGCATATCTTGTAATGCATAAGTTAATTCTAGATAATTTCCATTGACGCCAAAGGCCGAACAAAATTGTCGTTTTTTAAACGGTAGCTTTGATGAGCTATATCTTTAAAAACAATTTGGATATAATAATAAGAAATATTTATTTGAGGACAATTATTAAACAAATTAAGTTATTTATTTTATTTACTTCTATTTTATGCACACAAGAGTACAGAGGCGGACTTAATGCCTTAATGCATTTTCCACCAGTCACCCTTTGGGTGATGCAGAGAGAAATGGTGGTAGGTGCAAAAATAAACATTATTTACATATTATAAAATTCATATGTAAGTAGAATTCTTTGAAGTGTTCGTTTCGAGTGCAAGCAAAAATGAACTTAGCGGTGGTCAGGCGGAAGTGTCTTTAATGGTACATATTTTTATGGATATTTCTATTGTCTTTATATTTTTATTAACATTATTATTATTTTATTAAGAGATTGGTGGAAAGTGGTCTGATTTCCCACGAGGACCAGTCGACTTGAGAAATGGTTTATTTTTGTTGATACTTTGTTGTTCTTCTGTATTTTTAGTTATGCTTCGGTGGTTGATTGCACTATCCTATGTGCTGCGTTCAAGTACTGCTCACATAGGTTAATATTCATTGATTCGGCTAGTTTGTGGTGTTTGCACAATATTTGCCTTTTTGAGTTGATTCAAGCTAGTTGAAAAATTTCATTAATTTCTTTTGCGCTTCTTTTTACTATAGTACGAGTATAATATAACCTTCTGTAACATTGAGTTTTTCAAAGTTTTATGACAACAAAGTTGCCATTTTTTCCTTTCTTGTTGTTTTGCTTGTAGTTCCTTCCTTCTCATCAATAGATCCTTTGGAAATATAATAATTATAATATTTATCTTTAAATTTCTTTTCATTTAAAATTATTTCCTTTTTCTTCCAACACTACAACACCGAATAACATTAAATTGATCTTAGTTTTGTCTTCTTACGGTCTTTTTTTCCAATTTTGATATCTCTATTTACAAGTGTAATTTTTAGAGCACTACTCCTATGGTTATTTCCATAAGCTTCCTTGATGATTTTTTATCTGTTATGTCTGCTGATACTTAAGCTAATAAGATTTTGCTTTTTTTTGTGTATCAAAAGCTGTGATTTGGTTTTGCAATTATTACGCGATCGCCCAACACCTTTTTCTACCAATCCTTAATTATACCGATTGCATATCTTTAGATCTAACTGAAGTGCAGCTAGATAAGCTTAAGCTACTTCAAACTTGATACTAGGTTCATATTCGGTTTAAGCAAATATGACTATGTTTCTGAAATCTGTAATAAGCTCAAGTGGCTGCCTTCTGAAATGAATAAAAAAATTCTTGTAAACACTGCCAAGTTTAGGTTGTATGTTAGAAATTATTCAAAATTATTCAAAAAAGTATGCTGTTGCAAAATCGCGCTACTTGAGTTCCAAAATTAAAAATAGTAATAATATAATTAAAACAACCTGGAATATTTTAAACAGTGAAACTGGAAGATCTACAAAATCATGTAGTGACTATAGCCTTAAAATTAATGACAGTGTGATCAAATCGGACTCACAAGTGCTGCAGCTTTTGAAAAGTTCTTTTCAGAGATCCCCATATTAACTACTAAATCTTTGAACTCATCACCTACTGCTGCAGAGTCTCTGCTTAAAGAAAATGTTAAAGTTTGTAATTCAAAGTTTAATTTCAAACATGTGACATATGTGGATATAATTAAACCACTTTGAATGTAAAAAAGACCACAGATTTATGGGGAAATTCTGTGGATGTTGTAAAGTCCGTTATAAAGGTTGTAACTCCTAGTTTAGCACTTATTTTTAATAATTGTATTGATTGTGGCGAGTTTCCTGACTTAATGAAGTAAAGTAAAATTATACCATTGTTTAAAACGGGTAGTACCTACATCTGACCCCACAAATTATAGACCTATTTCAGTGCTACCCACTTTTAGTAAAATATTTGAGAAACAAATTTTACATCAATTACAAAAATTTTTTAATAGACATAAGTTGTTACATAATAAACAGTTCGGTTTTACAAGGGGTCGTTCAACAACAGGGTTGAACTTTTAGGACATATTTATAATGCATGGGAAGACAAATGCGATGTCCTGGGCATTTTTTGCGATTTGTCCAAGGCTTTCGATTGCGTTCTCCATGAAACATTAATCAGGAAACTACACCATTACGGGATCCGGAATTCCTCTCTGGATCTTCTTACTTCTTACTTTAGTGATAGGATTCAGAGAGTTGATGTAAACGGAAAAAGATCACCCGGGTCTGTAGTATCAATGGGTGTGTCCCAGGGCTCGATTCTTGGTCCATTTTTATTTCTTATTTATAAAATGACATGCCATACCTCATAATCGCTTTTTTTTAAGCTTAAACGTCAGCAGCCGGCTACTGATGACATAAATAACGCCCTTTCAAAAATAGCACACTGGTTTAATGTCAATAACCTGCTCCTTAATGAAAAAAAATCAAATTTGTTAAATTTACGATGCCTCACGTAAGGCAGGTAGAAACTAGTGTGCTAATAAAAGGTAAAAAATTGAGTCCTGAAGACACTACAGTGTTCTTGGGTATAACTCTTGATGCCAAGCTTCAGTGGAGCCCATACATAGATAAGTTGTCGAAAAAACTTAGATCTGCCGCATACGCTGTTAGACAAATTTGAAATCTAACTGACTTAGAGACATCCCGTTTAGTTTACTTCAGTTATTTTATAGTGTCATGTCGTACGGTATTCTATTATGGGGAAATGCCGCCGATATCCAAACGATTTTTGTTTTGCAGAAAAGAGCCATTCATTCAATTTATAAATTAAGTCCCAGATACTCCCTCAGAGATAAATTTAAAAAAATATATTTTGACTGTGTCATCTCAGTATATTTATGAAAATATTTTGTATGTTCATATAAATAAAAACATGTTTAAAAAATACAGTGACATTCATAACGTTACTAGTAGGAACAAACACAAGTTAGTGGTTCCTGCCACCAGGCTCAAAAAAATAGGACGCTCATTTAGATGCCAAAGTATACCTTCGCTTAGCTTCCCAGTCCTATTTAGGAACTTAGAATTAATAAATTCAAAACATTTGTAAAGCGAAAATTTTACCAAAAGGCTTTTTATACTGTGAAAGAGTATCTAATTGTTATCATTTGAATGTTTTTTGTTTTAACTGCCTTTTTTATTGACGATTGTTGTTGTTTTACAATTATGATATATATATATATATACATATATATAAATACATAAATATACATATATATATATACGTTATTATTTTTTTACAATTATGACATGTTTATTTTTACTATTTGACTGATTTTTTTTATATATATATTTTTTTACAATTTGCAATATTTACACTTTTATAAATTTTATTATTGTAAATGTGAGAACTATGTGGATTACTCTTTCCTTTTATTTTCACATGATGTCTGGCAGTTTTGAGTATTTGATGTAGACTACCCAAATGTCCTTTCTTTGGCATTGTTCGTCAAGTCGTTGAGGTCCTTAGGTAGTCCTGAGTTACACCACTTAGAACTGTGTGGTTCTTTCTTCAAAAGACCATCTCAGGCTCAATCTGCATGGTTCTCATATGATTTGACCATTACATGTTTTGCTGTTTGGACTTTAAAAGAAACTTTGACCCCTGAGTTTGTTTCGGTGTTTCTTCTCACGGTAGTCAGCTAGGAAACACCGGCCTCATCTAGCATTAATTGACGATAAAATAATAATTGACGTGTAAAACTGTTTTTTTAAAACCTACTTGCAAAATAAAGATCATTTATCTCCAGAATACCCTATCTTATCGTTACTTTACCGTGTTTCAGGTTTATTCCTACAACCCGCTTTTATCTAAAATAACGTTTTAAGTTCGTTGATGACAAACATTCTAGACATGTAATATTTCTGTATGTCATTCAGCAGAGAGTTTGAAACTTTTGATGCCCTCGCATTTTACCAAATTCGGTAAAAAATTTCACGATCCTATTACTAATGATAAAAAAATATTAAATTAAATTTTCACCCAATACCTAGCTGCTGGCGATGACATTGTTAACAGGTTCCAAACATACTTGTGCTGTGGTCCTATGATATTATGTTCTCTGTAGCATTTCACTTGTAACATTGCATCGCTCATAGGGCTGAACTATTGAACCCAGTATTAATGCTTAGTGATGGGCGACGGAGCTGGCGCGGGTCGGCAGTGTCTGGCAGGTGGCGCGGGGGGGCTCGTGTGCATGAGCTAATGCGGGTGATTGATTACCTCTCACGCGCCGAGATTGATGAGTTTTTTACGATCCACCGCTGCGTACCTGCCGCACACACGCCCCTCTCGCCTTGTACGCCTCACACCGCACGCCTGGCTCGTACGGCATGGCATGTCAACTGCCATGCTGTCATGTGTTTACCTATAGTAAGTACCTATACTATTAGTACTCATCAGCTCAGTGTAAGGTGTAGGTCAATATAATTGACTAAAAAGTCAAAGTCCTTATTTTTTGAATTAAAAAATCCAAGAAATAGATAATTATCCTCTACACAATCTATAAAGCCCCCTAAATTGTTATAAAAATAAATACGTACTTAGGTTGCTGTTTGTGCTGACATTCAAGTTGGTATACTTATGATGTGGCTACATTATCGGGATTTAGCGAATATTTGCGCTATTGTTGCGATAACGTGACACGCATATTCGTGAGATTTTGTGGCTACAGAATTATTAGCAGACACAATCACATTTTATATACAATCAAAATTTACTCTTTTCACCCCCTTAAAGGTTGGATTTTCAAAAAACCCCTCTTTGGGCTCGCTTGCGACATAAAAGTAAAGTCCTTGTATACAATTTCATTTTCCTAGTTCCAATAGTTCCGGCGGGCGGTGCGTTGATGATAGTGGACAATTATCCCAAGAGAACACGTCCGAGATAGTGTCCTACATACTAAAGTCTATCAGTGTATCAAGTTTCATCAAAAACTGTTCAGGTGTACGAGCCTAAAGAAGTAATAAACTTTGCTTTTTAGTGGGATAGATACAAGATTTACAGTTTTCATGTCTCTTTAAAAAAAAAACATACAAACAGAAAAACAAAATTAAAAAAAACCCTTAAGAACTAACTCAAAGTAATATAAAGTAGATAAAATTAAAGTAGTATAATACATAGATAATAGTGTATCGATTTAATATAAAAAATAATATTCAAGAAAATTAAATTGCATTAATTTTCTTGGGTTAACCTACTATTTCAAGAATCAGTAGAACGACGGATCACGGCATGGCTGACAGAGCTCCGGCGGGGTCTCATGGTGAAATGGCGTCAACGACTATCGCAACCCAGTGCTGGGCACGCCACAATCATGGCGGTAAGTCCCCTCTTTGAGGCGTGGCTGGAAAGACCTCACGGCGTCCTTACCTTCCGCATGACGCAGGTACTCACCGGACATGGTTCGTTCGGGAGTTTCCTGCATTCGATTCATGTGGAAGTGACGCCCGAGGGTCGCCACTGTGCGGAACGCCCGGAGGACACGGTGGAGCACACAGTCGAGGTGTGCCCTGCTTGGGCGGAGCATCGCCGTGCCCTCGTAGGGGCGAGCGGCGGCGGCGACCTCTCGCGCCGGCCCTTGGTTGAGGCCATGGTCCGGAGCGAGGAGGAGTGGCAGGCGGTCGCCGACTTCTGCGAAGCAGTAATGCTCGCAAAGGTGGAGGCCGAACGCATCAGGCAACGGTGTTATCGCCGCCGCCGCCGCCGGGATTCTGATCCCGATTTCCGGCCAACGTAGGCGCGGGCTTGCGGGCGGTGAGCAATGGGTAGCTCACTGTCCGGCCGTCCGGTAACTGTCTGGACCACGCCCAAGTCGTCGACGGCGCGCACTGTTCCCGCGCGCCTCAAGGAGTTGTCAGCAATAGCAGGGACCCAGCCGGGTCGAAGCCTACTGGGGCCAGGGTTATCCGAAAGGGCGCTCGAGCCCCGTTATGAAGGCTAGAAGGAACGGGGTGGGTCTTTTAGTCAGTAAGAGTCTGACACTATCTACCGCTCCGCCCAAGGGCGAGGGATGTCAATGCATGGTTTTTCCCACCATAAAAAAAAAAAAAGTAGAACGACGGATATCCACATTAGAATGCAAACGTTCCTTAAAAATACGGGAATTGCTGTCCTTCAATGGTGAAACTTTTTATTCTAGTTCTAAGCTAAGGAGTCCTGTCGGTTTCTACATGTTTACTTACAAATAAAACTATGTTGTATTAGTCACACTATTTATAAAGCAAGAACGGCTGGACCGATTTCAATTACCTTGTTCGATTCGTCTCTGTCCCGAATAGTTGTATAACAATTACAATATCTATAACATACATAGAAAAATTAGGCAAAAATTGTGTTCGGAAGGTTAATGTTCCGGCAACATAGGTAGCGTTTCGTATGCACGAATATGCGCAAGATTTAATGAAGTAATGAAAGAAATGGTTCAAATGCTGTGAAGTAATAAGAGAAGTAAAAGACAATGCCCAAATTTGTATGTGGCGCCGTTCCAACTTGCGTCAAGCCAAATTACTCTCAAGAGTAGTTATTATTTAACTTTTCACTGCGTAACACTATTCCTAACCTATCCCGAACCTGGTCAAATATTTTGTTAATATTTGACCAGGTTTTTGAAATATTCAAAAAAAGTAAACGCCTGATGATATTTTATAGCAATTTTTAACCGTCGTGATTATTGATATGCGTTTTAGGCCAAATTGTTACGTAGGGGAGGATTGTTGTTGATATTATATTATAAAAGCGTTCGATTTACATACCTTCTCTTCGGTCTGATTACGAAAATAACTGACAACCGTAATCGGAACGTAAAGATTTTCGAAATGACGTTTTTTTTTCGGAAGTAGGAATTGTTAATCATTTTTATGATAATTTTTAATCAGGTTAAAAAAAAGTGTTCAAAATTCAGTACATTGTACACATAAATAAGACATTATTTTTGGTATTAATATACTTGTGGCGCAATATGGTACGGCGGATGGGCAAGATTCTTTACTTGCACAACAGGCTGCCAAAAAACTGGGGATCTTAGCTAGGGTGAGGCGGTACTTCACGCTGTGACAGCTGCTCAACCTATACCAAGCGCAGTCGATTGAGAAGCGAGCCAAGGGGATCATCGGTGATGATGCGCTTGTAGAAACAAAGCTCCAAATCCTTGAGCATCGACGCAGACTTGCTGGCCTGACGGTTTTCTATCGATTGCACTTTAATTTCGCCAAGTCCGTTCCATCATCGGACCACAAGACGTACGGCGTTGCGCCATCGGTACATGATGGATATTCCACCCATTCGTACAA
This sequence comes from Mythimna albipuncta, assembly GCA_929112965.1. Taxonomy (NCBI): domain Eukaryota; kingdom Metazoa; phylum Arthropoda; class Insecta; order Lepidoptera; family Noctuidae; genus Mythimna; species Mythimna albipuncta. The sequence goes on from OV815974.1 coordinate 85,538, forward strand.
AGCGTTTTGGAAACACATTCATTATGCGTACAGCTAAGGAGTGGAATTCCCTGCCGGAGTCTGTGTTTCCTGATAGCTACAACCTAGGGGTCTTGTAAAGAGTGAATAGGTTACTTCTAGGCAAGTGTACTCCATCGTCAGCCACATCATCACGTCCCATTAGGTGAGATAGTGATCAAACGCGATCTATCAATAATAATACTAAAAAGAAAAACTTGAAAAAGGGAGAACTTAAAATAAATAAAATTCTTCTTGTGAGATAAAATAAAAAAAATATAATATATTAAAAGAGTATTAGAGCACCGTCAGAGGCGGAGGATGAAGAGTGAAAAAATCTCACGCGGCCCTAAGACGCTCTCAGGAACTTAGAGGATAAGTCTCACCCGGCTGGTACAGATTTGGGGAGACCAGAGGAACCGGAGAGAGTTCAACACGGCGTAGCGGATAGATTTTACACGGCCAGGAGAGATCTGCAGAGACCGGAGCAGCAGAAGAGGCTCTCCTCACATTAAAGGACGGAAGGGTTAGGTTTATTTCTGGTTGGCAGGAGTGGGAAACCCTCATGGACATAGCCTTCCAAGTGTAGCAGCCTGGACAGTGCTGGAGTTTTGTCAGCTCCTCCTAAAACCATACTCCTACCTTGCGAAGGCCCGTTGCCATTCGGTTCAGGATTAGGTTAATTAAATATTCAATGTTTTTAATTATAAATAAATAAATATTTTTAGAAGCTTAATGTAATTTTTTTTGAATGATTAATAATGTATGTGTATCACACTAATTTATACACACACACACACATACCATATTATAGAGGCAAAAGTTACTGAGTGAGTGTGTGTGTATCTTTGTTACTCCTTCACGCTCGAACGATTAAACAGATAGAAAATAGTACATTTAGATACAAGTGTATAATGTTGGTGATTACCGCTGAGGCGGTATTTAGATCCAAGCCGAAGGCGAGGATCTTAAAGCCCAAGCGCCCGAAAAGTGCCATAAAACATTGACTTTCTGTAGCGTACTCCTCGGTAACGGCCCGGTTTATAGGTTTGAAAAAAATATATGTTTATTATAGATTCATGAACAACATTATCAACATTTGATTTTTTCATGCTATTAATACTTGTGTCTAAAAAAATATTTAGCAATTTCGCAACTTTTCCCTACTCCTTCGAAATGGCTTGGATCTTTAGAAACATTTTGACACATAAAAATTGGTGGTTAAATGTTCTTCAAAGTGAACATTGCATATGTTATTATTATATGTTATTAATTAATCAAGCAATATTTAGCAAAGAAAATGGATTTAAAGGTCAGCCGCGCGCTTTCCGGGCGCTGTTGGCCACAAATAAATGCACAGATTTGCGTACTGCCGCCTAGGCGGGTGCGAGAGGTGCGTCCACATAATTTTGGCTAGATGGTTCAAAGGACTATAAGCCTTAAGAGAGCCGAGGACGGTACGGTGGCGGCAAAAAATTGTTCATTCTTCTTAGGCGCGCGCATCCAAAATGGCGGCCATAGACTAGCTATTCTAGCTAGGCTGTTTGAATAAAAATAAGAATGAGGTTGCTTATGTTTATAATTATAAACAGAAAAAATATTTTTATTTTATGAAAGATTTTATTTATTAAACATGTAAAAGTTAAAATAGTTTACTTAAACACAAATTAGCATACAATAAGCAAGTAAGACACTAATTTGTACTATTGAACGCAATACTTAATGTATTTTTTTTTTCGAATTCAATGTTTGATCTAAGAACAGAAGTTAAACAAAAAAAGTTTATCACTACATTATCACACTTGTGCATAATGGTAATCAAAAAGTCACAGTTTGGTTACAAGCTACATTATATACCTAAGTGTAGTGCAATTATAGTCACTTTCTAAGCAAGTGGGTCGAAAAGTATTATATGAGCTTGTTATTCTAAGACATGAAAATAGTTCTTAGAATACTTTTATTTCGGCAGCATATTTTTTTGGGATGATTTTAAGTATCATGCAGGTAGAGCCGCTGGCAGCAGCTAGTATCTAATAAATGTAACCGATGAACTCATTCACAGACGGTTCCTAATGTACATTTTTTACCCTTGATTGACTGGGAGAGGTACCATTTTTGTTTGACCATTCTGTTCCACTCCTGATCAAAGGTCTCCCTCCACTCTACCATCCGTCTTTCGAGGGCCTGTACTTCATCCTTCTAGTTCTGGCAAAATCGGTTTAGTTCGTCCCGTCAATTCTTTCATGATAGGCCGTGGCTCCGTCTCAGGGCAACAATATTATGCTACCCACAATTTGCTAGACATGCGGCAGACCAAGCTGACATATCCTGCTCAGCCAGCCCCACTTGAATTGGGCAGCATTTGAATAAAAAAAACAAAGCGAGATTCGTATCGAAGATATCTCATACAGAGGACAGAACCCCTATTCAACTGCACATCGACCGTTTCGACAAATGGTCGTCGAGGCTTTTGGCCATCATGCCATGGCTAGAAACTACAATCTATGTGGTGACAATCTACAGCCGAGTCTACAGTCAAAACGTCGATAACTGCGTGTGCACGATTGGTTTCTCTGTCTCAGCCTTCACAAGATTCTCGTCATTTGGGTTTGTAACATCGCTTATTGTTCGGGGCGCTAATCGGTCCACCACCACTATATTCATAGCTGACAATGATCTTGTCAGTGATAATAAACTGATCCCAGTCAATGTACTGACGGGCACATACTTGCTATCGTAGAATCACATAAGTTTATATATTTTAAAGCAAAAATAATTCATCAGAAAAGACACTCGTCAACCATTCTGATCTTCATTATAAATTAACAATTATTATTTTAATATTTAGTCGCCGTTATGTCCGACGGCGGTTAACGAACGGATAAACTTAACACTATTGACATCGGTTTTGTTGTATCTGAAAGAGATCCTGTAAGGTAGGTAGTAAATAACTTAAAATGTCAGCAAGACTGCAGACGATGCACAAGCACGACTGTGACAAGAAATACATAGATATTATGTAAATAAAGGCTAAAAACAAGCTCAGCGTGAGAGGTACCGATGAGCTCCGAGGACACCCCATTACCGCCTTCGCTATGCAGCCGTAACGTACGCAGCTCGCATAGGGTATCAACTCGACTGTACCTTATTTGATTTATTAAATTACCTAAAAAGATTAAGACTTCTGCAAGTTTAGTTAAATTACCACCGAGTTTAAAAGTTTATCGCTAAGCGAAAAATATTATGTATTTGTGGCTAAGGACAGAAAAGAGTGGATTAACAGAAGGGAGGCCTTTGCCCTGTAGTGAGACACAATGGGCTTATAATAATAATAATAATTGAAGTAATTGAAGCTGGTGGTTAGTGTTTTGGGTAAGTTTGAACATAAAGATAAGTAAGCAGAAGATAAGACCTCATGGGCCACGACACAGGACGTGGGCACAAACCGACAATGAGACACGGCGGCTGTCTGCAGTTGTGATTGTCTGACGCAGCTGTTATAGCACTTCTTGGCATAAGGGGTAAGTTGTTTGAAACGGGCGCTGGCCGAGCCCCGAACCGATGCGCCGCTCACTCGCATGTTATGTCAACACGCATCACGTGCGCTCACAATTCACACCGCACTCAGCATGATACCTCGCAGCTCAAGTGTAGCAACACTGGATTTGGTTAAACCCGCATTTAGTTATGGACAACGCGCCTTTTTAAGGGCAACTGGATTATTATGTAAACTTTATTTGAGCACACTTTACGTTTATTGATAATAGCCGATTTTGACGTTAATTTGCAGACGGATAAAATATATCAAGGGATAAAATCGAGAGCCAGTTTACAATGAGTGTACCGGTTTCGTGGTTGCTGTATTATAGTTACAAGTGGCGTACGTATCCATCATCTCGAATGGTTGTTCACAGTATGCAGTCCTGGGTGGATACGTGGACGCGCACCGGCCGCCGATGCGACACCGGCAGGTGGTGGCGCCGTCCGTCACGCACTCACTGGCACACAGTGCTTACACACACACTGGCACAGCACACGGCACACGCGGTTCTCGAAATGCGGACCGACACAATCTACACGGGTGTGCTCGGCGGCGAGCGAGCGGCGACTGGAAGCGAGCGCGGCAGGAACCCGCACTGAGAGAAATACGTAGATCCAGGCCGGGAGCTGAGCATTGTAATTTAATACGATGGCTTTTAATATACTAGATTTTTTTTTTTTCTTTTTTACATTATTATATTTCCTTACATGTTTTGCTAAAGTTGAAAAAAAAAAACATCCGACTCTTGGTTAAACTGAAGTGCTGAAATACCCAGACCTGCAAAAACTGTAAGCCAAAACAAATGTGTGATCATTGTCCTGTGCGTGCTATGCCAACCGTGCCTTCCAAGTTACATTGAACTTCGTGATATGATTAGATGTATTAGATCAAGAGGGTGCGGAACATTCCCTAAATTCCTGAATTCACTAAATCATGTGTGGCCCCACATTTATTAAAATTAAAACTTATACTGGCACACTGACTTATTTTACAAAAAAAAAATATATATATAACTGACTTCAATGTTAAAAAAACACTGAAAAGTAGAAAATAACTTTAATTTCGGAAGTCGGTGTTTCTATAATAGTTTTGACTGGCCTATTGGTCTAGTGGTTAGTGGCCTTGACTGCTATGCCGGAGGTCGTGGGTGTAATTCCCACCCAGAACAAATGTTTCTGTGATGAGCACGATCATTTGTTCTGGGTCTAGGTGTAATTTATGTATAATATGTGTGTATATATAATAATAATAATATATTCACAACTACCACACAACGCCATCTAGTCTCAAGCTAAATACATACATACTATAGATAAATTACACCCAGACACAGAACAAATGATCATGCTCATCACATAAAGATTTGTCCTGGGTGGGAATCGAACCCACAACCTCCGGCATAGCAATCAGGGTCACTAACCACTAGACCAACAGGCATGTCATTTAGAAATATGTTAGTATGTATATCAGTTTTCTAATACTCATAACAATAACTCTGCTTAGCTTGAGACTAGATGCGACGACGATAGACGCTGTGGATTATTATTATTATTCTCTTTATTCATTTTTTACACATAATACAATTGCATGTTTAATTTTTTTTTAACAAAATTATAAAAAAATAAACATTAAAAATATAAAACTATAGTTATCCGCCTGTAGGTGTCGGAAGCAGGGTCCAAGCTACCGGTGGTTACGGCTCCAGAGACAGGAACCTCCTTACAATGCGAGCCGTATCGAGGAGTACTGCCTTCTGTATGAGGCCCTTGACCCACCCGTGCAACGATGGCTTTGACAGATGACCGTCGAAGCTTTTGGCTATAATGCCATTCGCGGTCACGACAATCGGACTCAGCTATCATTGTACAATATATATTGTACAATGATAGCCGAGTTCACATTCCACATGTCGACAACCTCGTGTTCTAAGTCGACATATTTTATTTGTTTCTCTTTCTCAGCTTTCACGAGTTTTTTTTTTAATCTGTTATAAATTAGTACTTGACTGCGATCCCGCCTGATGGTAAGCAGTGATGCAATCGTTGATGGTGAGGCGCACTAGTTTAGATTCTCGTCATGCGAGATGGTGACATCAACTATCATTGCGCGGCGCGCTAATCGGTCGGAGAGACCGATCCAAGTACATCGTGACATGGTCATTTTCAAGAACTGGATCGGGCACATATCTGTAGTACGGTACACGTCTATCATATGACTGGTTGGCGTGTTCTTGTGTGCCTGAGTCATTCCACCTAATAGCCTGTTTATAATGAACCAATGATTTTAACATGATTAATTTATATATATATATATATATATATGAGTATATATTTTACACACACTGGAGATCTATAAACAACTATTCAACACGATATACACCATTGTTTTAGTTAAATAGCAAATAAGTTGCACTTTTCCCCTTAAAGATAAATTCACAATGCAAAACCACCAACGCTGGACATACAGAATTAAACGCGAAATCTAATAAATTGTAAGGATATACCAAACTTACTCCACACATAACACTTCACACACATAGCACTTCTTCCACGAGTTCAGCTCGACGTCCGTATGCCACACATGCTGAGTTGGGCTCCCATTTGATGCAGCCTTGAAGCGCACACCACACTACACGATTAACTTGTTTTTTTTTTTTATTGTTTAACATGAGATAGCGCTTTTGTATACTTTCTGTTTATTTTTATGAGTGCATCAAATAAATGCTATATCTATCTATCTATCTGCGGTACCTCATAATCCACTAGGTTGTATTTGAAAGCAAGTTGCTGGTGAAGAATCCTCTTGGTTTTGTCGGTGCAAGTACTCGTTGTTAGCCAGACAAGAACAACCGGAGATAATATATCTGATAGACTCACCCGGACGATGGCATGCCCGACACACGTCAATTGTCCCGTCCTTCATAATATGTCTCTGGTAGTTATAACATGTGTGTCAAGATAACTTCGTCCATAATTGTACAGACAAAACGTTCAGTTTCTCCAAAGAGGCTGCTGAATCGTATTGCAAGTGCAAGCAGCAAGTGCTGTTTTCAGTTATATTGCTAATCGTCCTATACGCAGCGCAGCAGCTTTTACATTAGAGTGTCTAAAAAGGAGCCCCCTAGTACATAAACCCAGGTTAGTAGCCGAGTACTTAACATAAAAATGATAGACTCCACGTAAGATATACTCATTGAGGCATAGAGAAGCATATCAGGCGTCTTCACTTCATTTCAATAATTACTTTTTCTTGTACGCATTAGTTGTAAAGTATTCTTAGGAGCATGTTATAGTTAATTAAGAGAGTGACACTTCGATTCTCTGCATACATTTTTAATGATGGTCCAAGTACCATGATGGTTGGTACTAGGAGAACCGAAAATATTGGTGTAAGCTCCTGTACTAGCGGGTACTCTTATCGACTGTAACGCCGAAGTGTGGCGCGGGTGGGGCGAGGGGGACACTGGGGCTGGGAGGAGAGCGCGGGGCGGCGGGCGGGGCGAGTGACGTCACGCGAGCTCGGCACGCCGCACGGCACTGCCTGGCCGAGCCTGCGCCCGTCGCTCGTCACCGTGACGTAGCACTCACAGCGCGCTGCAAGGATATTGATATGTAACTCCGTCTAATTTCCCTTCAAAGGGATCCTGAGGGTTCATTCTCGTATTTTTGCATTCACATCTCAGTTCCAACCGTAAAAAACCAGTCTATTTTTATTTTTTTGAGATTGACTAAGATGATATTGCGACTTGAATTTCAACATTATTTTAAGTACACGCGAGTAAATAAATCAACTTAACATGCAAATGAGTGCTTGCAGATGTTATTGTCAAAAAAAACTGAACTGTTTTAAAAAAAATATACACTTACCATTAAAACCCTGAGAAGTTGAGAAGACTTTAAAAGTGGCTATCAGCTACTGGATAGTACGAAAACGGTTAAAAGAAGCTAACCTTGCCCCGAAACAGGATGGCTTAGGTATTAAATTCTTATAGATAAGTGACAAGATTGTCTATAACACTTGGCATCTGTTTAGATCTCAATTCATTTGTCGATGAAGTACTAACAATAAGCTCTGTAAGTCCCATGTTCTTTACGTGAGATTAGTCTTTTTATGAGAATAAATTTCTTCAAACATAAGTCGACAACTACTATTGTTGGGACCATATCGTAATATTGAACTTGACTCTCATTTTCACATTTATGTTTTGGTTGGTTAAACCTGAAGCAAATCAGTAAACAGTTCTTAGGTACGGTAGCACTTGGGGCCGACTGTCGCAGCACTCACCAGCTGTGAGCGATGGCCAAGTTTTCGGACTTGGTCCTCGTAGCCGTCATCCACAAGTTACGAACACAGCTGTAGAATATATACTAATGAACGTGTGTGATGGAATATACGACAACGGTGGTTGATTTGTTTGTTTCATGGAATCCAGATTCAAAGTTTACTCTGAGTTTATAGTCACGTCTTAACCTTTCAATCGTGGAAATCACAGACACAATAGAAAGACAATAGGTGCGCGAACGGCGTTCGCTTGGGGTTTAATGAATTAAACGGAAATAATATTGCTTAGGAATGGAGTAATACGAGTAAATTGAAATATTTGTGCTTGTGCAGCATTCCAAACGTTGCTCCCACTCGTTCGGCTGCTTTCAATATGTTAGTGAGCAGCAACTGAAACGCAGAAACTACGGTACGAGTCGACGACTGCTCGGCGCTGCAGCAAGTGCTTAATGTGAGTCACGCGGTCCTCAAACAAGGCACATTCATTAACAGTCTTAGCATACAATCTTATTTTTAGTATTGCGAAATCTGAAACACCTGTCTAGTATTTTTATGTAAAGAATCTTTATACAAAGGATCAAGGCAAAGTCCGAGGTAGAGATGAGAGTGGTGGTGCAAAGTCTGAATGCTAAGAATACCGCCCTAGGACCGGACGGCTTGCCTGGGAAAGCCTGGGTCCTGGCCATGGAGGCTTTCGGGCCTCGACTAAGAGGGCTCTTCAGCGCAAGCTTGGAGAGAGGCCAGTTCCCACTTCGCTGGAAGACAGGGAAACTGGTCCTCATCGCGAAGCCAGGGCGCCCAGCGGACTCTCCGTCCACTGCGCGCGTACCGGCCCATTGTTCTGCTCGACGAGGTGGGCAAGCTCTTTGAAAGAGTCATTGCAAACCGCCTCGTCACGCGCTTAACACAGGTGAGGCGGGACCTTTCGGACGGTCAGTTCGGCTTTCGCAGAATACGCTCTACGGTGGACGCCATCATGTGTGTGCGAGCCCTCACGACGGGGGATGTGGTGTCCCAGGGTAGGTGTGTCGTGGCAGTGTTCTTGAACATTGCCAACGCCTTCAACTTCCTGCCCTGGAGTACGATCCGGAGGGCACTCCGGTACTCCAGGACAAGTGATCGAGGCTATATTCGATCGAGGTATATAGTCTACCCCGGTCACCAGGAAGACTGGAAACGTGAAGAGATGTCGTGCGGTGTTCCGCAGGGGTCAGTACTAGGACACCCCAGTGGCACATCGGGTACTACGTGCTGCGTGGCGACATCACGGGAATTTGACGGAGTCAGCGCGTCTGCGTAGCAGACCCCTGCTACGCAGACGACGCGCTGGTTCTAGCGCAGGGAGAGTCGTACCGAGCGGTGGTCGCTCTAGCAATACGCGAGGTTGCGATAGTCGTTGGTAGGATCCAGGAGTTGGGTTCTGTCTGTCTCTATGTATATAATCTGAGGCTATGTGTTTTCACGGTCCTCGGAACGCGCCACTATTGGGTTCCCAACTAACGGTAGGAGGATTTCGCATCGGCGCGGGTCGATGATAAAGTACCTGGGACTCGTCCTCGACAGCCGATGGAATTTCGTGGAGCATTTCCGACGTCTGGCTCCCAAACTGAGCCGGACTGGGGCCGCTCTCAAGCGGCTCCTGCCCAACCTTGGGAGTCCAGACGCTTCTTGCCGGAGGCTCTACGCGGGGATTGTTCGGTCCGGCGCCGATGTGGGCGCCGTCGCCGCAAAAGCGATTGGCGGTAATTTTAGACATTTTAGACTGGAATTGCAATCGGTATTGTTTAATTATATTAAGCTTTTCAATTTTTTGTCTAAAATGGGCATTGATAGTTTCATACATTTTATATGGACACGCCGCACGCGGTTGACGCCGGAAGCGGCCACATGCTATAAAACGCCGCTGCTCGCTTCTTGTGGCCTGCACTGGCCACTAAATACCGATACAAAATGCTGTCACACGCCACTCTCGATACCTTCTTCGACAGAGTCCATTAAACAACCGCGCACATAAGTTAAAAAAGTAGCAACTACTAGCCACAAGTGGCTTGTGGCCGCTTCTAGCTTCTTGTGGCGGCGTTTGTGGCTGTGGCATGTGGCCCATGTGCGACGCCTCATAAAATTACTGAAAATTTTGCAAGCTATAAGCTACGGGCTACAAGCGATGAGCTACGAGCTATTAGATGCGAGCTACGTGCTACGAGCTACGAACTACAAATTATGAGCTACGAGCTACGAGCTACGAGCTACGAGCTACGAGCTACGAGCTACGAGTTACAAGCTACACGCATCCAGTTGCTTGTTGTTTGCTTTGCTCGTTGCTTTATCTAGATACGAGCTGCGTGTTAACAACTACCAACTACCAGTTGGTGATCAATATTTAGTGAGATTTAATCTTAAATCTCCTCCGTAAATAATGTCCAGTTTATTTCTTTTTGGGTTCCGTATCTCAAAAAGAAAAAAACGGAACAATTATACTATCATTTTGTTGTCGGTCTGTCTGACTGTCCGTCTGTCTGTCTGATGATATTTTTAGTAAAACAAAAATTTTTCCTTTAACTGTAGTTTATTTAAACGCGCACACACCTCAGTACAAAGACACAAAGAAGAAAAAACAACATGGAGAACCACAAGACAATTTTGTTATTTTTTTTAAACAATGTTGCCAACATGACAATAAGTACATCCCGTCTATCTGTCTGTCAAGAGCCCTTTTAAAACTCGTGGAGATATCGAGCTGAAATTAAAACCTTATGCTCAGGACTGCGATTCCTTGAATCTGTGAATAAACTAAACTTCTAAGTTGACGAATAAAAAGATAAAGCAGTTTATGTCGTAAAAAATTGGTTGCCTGTAAAGTCGGTATACGGGCGAAAGTTTTACGTGACAACGACTTTGAGTGGTAAAATAATTTTAATGTGAATATTCATTCGTATAGTAGGAAGTTATGTCTGTCTCTCTCGCTCTTAGGCGGGCTAACCATGCCCGAGTGGAAGGGACGCGTGCCTCTCACTCGCTCTCATTGTGAGCGCATAACGTGAGCGGAGCGTAACGCAGTTTCTTGAAGTGTCACCCGGCAAACCAATTTATAAGACGTTGTCACGTCAAAAACGTGTATCTCAAGTGTTATCAATAGTAAATTATCTAGTTCATGTACCTAATTTGTTACTTAATTTAAACCTAATTGTATTGTCTATCTAAAAAGTAATATGTTGTCTATAGTAGTATCAATTGTGGCCGCGAATGGCACGACAACCAATCAGAGCGCGAGGATTTGAATATGACAGATAGGGAAAAAGCGCGGGATTTTTGGGCGTCGTACCATTCTGGCGGGCTTGCAGTCGTGCATCATTTGTTATTTTTTTTGTAATTCAAACAGTAGACATTTATTTACAATTATATTAGTTTTCTGTTTGGAGAAATATAATAAGTAAGTACGTGCACAACTCTTTATTATTTTCACTCTTTATTTCATTCTTAGAAGCCATAAACCCAAATAGCAGTGGGATACATGGTTCGGATGATATCAACCCATGAGAGAGTTTACACGAGGGAATCAAAATTCCTAAAGTACTTCCCGTTGCATATATATATACATATATGTACATTATTATTTTATTATATTTAGAAAACTTACAGCTAACAAAAACATGATAACTTATTATAATAAAACTCAGGCCAATCACAAGTTTTCACTTACAGTAAATTAATAAATATATATGTATGTGTATATATATGTATGTGTATATATATATATATGTATATATATAAGATATATTATTGAGGATTTTCGAAATAAACCACAAATTGTTTCTCTGAAAACAAAGAATTGTTTTATTCAACACGCTTTTACAGTTTAACAATTATCGTTTAACTAAAATTACACTTTTATCTCACCTGAAAACAAAGAAGCGACATTTAAAGTTCACTAATATCGCCTCCTCAATTATATCAATTTATTTATCTCTATTTTATTTATCTATAAAATGCACAAAATAATCTAAACATCATCTGCCATTGAATCATACGTCACCCCGTATCCACAGCTTAAAAATTTAAAAAATGAAATGTCATTTCCAAGGAGATCATTTCATTACATCTCCCACCAATAGGAACGAAAATTCTAAATAATATAATATATACAATGCACCTGCAAGATATCTTTATACCTATTCGTTTGCTTCTACTTCATCTTCTGCCGTAACAGGCTGTAATTTTGTTATGTGGAATAAAGTTGATTCTGTTTTTCTGTTGCCAGTGTTAATCTTATAAATGGAGTTCGATATTTTCTCTATTATCTTGAAAGGGCCTATTTTTAATTCGTCAAATTTTTTCCTGTTCAGTCTATTTCCATTTTCTACATTTACACTGTCTCCTATCTCAAACTCTTGTATTTTCCTATTTCTATCAAATATTTTCTTGTTGTACCTGTGGGATTTTATTGTATTCTCTAATGCTTATCTTCTATCAGCAATCCACTTGTCTTCCTTTTCCATTGTTTTAATTTCATGTGGTAAAATACTGACATTTGTACCATCCAGTAAATATTTTGGTGCAAAACCTGTAACAGAATGGTCTGTTTCATTATATATCTGTACTACTGTTGTCCATGTTCTTTTATTATTTTTCTCATTTATTTTACATCTTATTTTATTTACTATTGTTTGGTTTAATCTTTCGTTCAAGCCGTTCGAAAATGGCGTATTCACAGTTGTAAATATTAGTTTGATGTTATTCTCCTGCAAATACTGTTTAAATTCTTTTGAATTGATGCCTGGATATTGGTCAGTCAGAATTATTCCAATCTCATCTGTCTCTTGTACTTTCTTTGTTAGTTTTATAAAGTCACTTGCGTTCTGTGTTTTTGAAGTCACAATAAACGCATATCTTGTGTAGTGGTCTACTAAAAGGTGTAAGTAATTTTTGTTGACCTAGATCCTCCAAAGCCACCTATAGTATCTATTGACATTATCTCAAATGGTTTTGTTGCTGGTCCCAGTTGTGACATTAACCCAAATTTTCCTTGACATCTTGATTTATTTTTTATTCATATTTCGCATGTTTTACAAATATTTATGATATTTTTTGTTAGCTTTTTAGCTGTATACAGTGGACTTATTTTTTTCTGTAATTGTCTGATTCCAATATGGCATAAATCTTCATGCACCTTTTTTATATTTTTTTTTGTGTGTGTGACTATCGCAACCCAGTGCTGGCCATAATTATGGCGGTAGGGGACTTACCGCCATAATTCTTCATAATTTTTCTCCTCACCATCTTTGAGGTCTGGCTGAAAAGACTTCACGGGGCGTTCTTACCTTCCGCATGATGCAGGTTCTCACCGGACATGGCAAGTTCAGGAGGTACCTGTTCCGGATCCGTACGGAAGTGACGCCCGGGTGTCGCCACTGTGCGGAAAGCTTTGAGGACACGGTAGAGCACACAGTTGAGGTGTGCCCTGCTTGGGCGGAGCATCGCCGTGCCCTCGTGAGGACAATTGGCGGCGGGAATCTCTCGCTCCGGGCCTTGGTACCTTCAAAAATAATAAAAAGTGAAAAAAAAATAATAGTAGGATGAAAGCCATTAGAAAAGAAGGAGAATATTATAAAAATGAAAGGAAAAATAATTTACGGGCGATCTGAGGTCGGGAAGGGGGTGGGGGTGAGTTTTTAAGGGGAAAAAACGGTTTTTCTCGATTTCCGGCAAAACTAAAAGTCCTATGGAAAAAAGTCAAATGGTAAAGTTGTAGGTAATAAAAAGATCTAAAACTTTTGTATTACACTTTTTTCACATAACCTCAAAATTTATATGAAAAATTCAAAAAAACATGTTTTTGGTTTTTTATTTTTATCTCTTTCAAAAAAAAATATTTTATCACGAAATTTGGTGAAAACTTACCTTTTGATGTCCTAAATACGCTGTAATTTATTTGATTAGAAATATTTATTTTTTCACCTTATTTTGAATAAATATCGAAAAACCACCCTAATTTTCAATCGAAAATTCACCCGTCAAAATATGTATTTTTTTTTCAAAAAGTTTATATGGTGTCTGTTCGTTGAAATCTATTATCGTTTGTAAAAATACACGTGCACGTCACTGACAGTGCGTGGCAATATGCTGGCATACAGATTTGCTCGGTGTACAGCGGAAGTAAAGATAACACTGTTTAAAGCCTTTTGCCAGACGTTTTATACCAGTGGACTGTGGACAAACTTTACAAAGAGAACTTACAGTGCCTTGCGCGTCCAGTACAATATTGTATTCAGAGCGCTGTTCCGGCTTCCTAGGTGCTGTAGTGCCTCTGGGATGTTTGCCGACGCCAGTGTGGATGACTTCTACGCATTAATGCGCAAAAAGGTTGCGTCAGTAATGAGACGTGTACGTGGGAGCCGAAACAGTGTACTGAGAATGATAGGAGACAGGCATGATACTGCACTACTGGGCAGGTTTACGGAGCTTCATGTTATGGGGGTTCAGTGAGCCTGCTGACTTGGACAGTTGTTTTTTTTCTGACTTTGAAGTTGGTTATTTTGACATTTGATTTTGATTTTTATTTAGACTTAATTTATTTATTGTGATGTTGATTTTAATTTAAATTTGATTTATTTATTGTGATTTTAATTTAATGTTTTATTTTTACTATGGGAATTGATTTATTTTTTATTTTAATTTATATTTTTTAATTGATTTATTTTATGATTTCATTGTTTTTTGTTTTAATTTCATTTAGTTTTGTCCTGTTTTAATATGAGATTACTGGCTATGGACTCTTTTCTGATAATAAACGATTTTTATTTTATTATTATTATAATAATTGAAAAAAAAATTCGAATTCGAGTTTTGTCGATTTTTTGCATTTTCTGAGAAGATTTACTATGGTAACATATATATTTTTTTTCACCATCGGAAAGTAGAGATTTCAACGAACAGATACCATATAAACATTTTGAAAAAAAAAAATATTTTGACGGGTGAATTTTCGATTGAAAATTAGGGTGGTTTTTCGATATTTATTCAAAATAAGGTGAAATAAAAATAAATATTTCTAATCAAATAAATTACAGCGTATTTAGGACATCAAAAGGTAAGTTTTCACCAAATTTCGTGACAAAATATTTGTTTTTGAATGAGATAAAAATAAAAATCCCAAAAACATGGTTTTTTGAATTTTTCACATAAATTTAGAGGTTATGTGAAAAAAAGTGTTAATACAAAAGTTTTAGATCTTTTTATTACCTACAACTTTGCCATTTGACCCTACCCCCTTCCCGACCTCAGATCGCCCGTAAATTATTTTTCCTTTCATAATCATAATAATCATAATCATAATCATAATCATTTATTTGGTTTGTAAACATAGGTATTACAGAGGGTGTTATAAATGGGTAGTGCGCTATGTTTTGCCAAATATTGGCATACAAACTTGCATAAAAATTCAGCATGCATAATAACAAAAATTTAAAATTATACAATGTCAAACAATTAAATGAAAAAATTAGAAATCAAAACAGAATGTCAAAACAAAAATAATTGAAATCTCACAAAAATTAAATAGAATGTCAAAAATTAAATGCAATGTCAGAAACTCAAATACAGTGTCAAAAAAAAAAAAAATTAAGCATAATGTCACATAATAAAAAAACACAATGTCAAAAAATTTAATAATTTGTCAATAAATTAAATAACAATGTCACAAAAATTTAATATTAGGTCAAAAAATTTAATAAATGAAAATTTTTTTTAATAAAATGTCAAAAAATTAAATAGGGTATCAAAATAGAAAAATACAATAAAACATAAATGGAATGTCAAACATTAAAACGATAATGAAATAGTAAAATAATGTCAACAAATGCATTAATGTCACCGTGTATCATGCTAGTTAAACAATTGTATCGTTAAGAAATTCGGCGACACTATAGTATGCTTTTTGAGCTAGAAATATCGTTAACTTAGATTTGAATGTATTGTCATTTAACAATTTCCATTCTTTCGGCAATTTGTTAACTATAGTAAGTTGGAGCCATACATAAGATATTCTTACGCATAAAAGCCGTTTTTGCGCTTGGTGTGTAAAGTTTGGTATTGTCGCGTCTATTCCGTGAAATTTTTTCTTCCAAGCGAGGAAACCGTGAAGGGTTGGCTCTAACAAACATGGTGACTTCTAAAATATATAAGCAAGGCAGTGTGAGTATCTTATAGTGTTTAAAATTTCATTATTATAATATTCTCCTCCTTTTCTAATGGGTTTCATCCTACTATTATTTTTTTTGATTTTAAAAATTATCGACACTGGTCTATTAGGCTTTTTGGAATGGAAGTGAGATATCTCTCTCTATAGTATTAGATAATCTACAGGTACCCTTTTTTATGGTGGGAAAAATCATCCAATGACAACCCCCGCTCTTGGGCGGAGCGGGAGATAATGTCAGACTCATACTGACTAAAAGCCCACCCCGTTTCTTGAGGCGCGCGGGAACAGTGTGCACCGTCGACGACTTGGGCTTGGTCCGGACAGTTACCGGACGGTCAGACAGCGAGCTACCCATAGCTCACTGTCCGCAAGCCCGCGCCTACGGTGGCCGGAAGTCGGGATCATATAACGCTTGCCGACAGTTTACTATTAGATGTCAGAAGTAGAAGTCATCTACAAAGTACCTAGAAACAAAAAATACAAAAAACCGACTTTGAACTGATTTTTTTCCATGGTCGATCTCAAATACTAGAATTTATATTTTCAACATGTTCTCAGCCCTTTCTTGTTAGTCTTGTTATTGTATCTTAAGTTGTTTCATAAAAAAGCCCAATGGCCTCTCAAGAGGAACGTCAAGCCATCAAAACGTAGTGGAACCAACAAGGACTCAGTATTTTACCTCGCTCTTTTCATCTCGCAGAGGTGAGAGAGGCGAGACAGTGTTCTGTATAACATGTGAGAAAATTGATTCTACAGTTCTTTGTTTTAACGTAAAAGAATCTGTTTGTTATGTCAGGGTGCCGGGTGCGAAGAGGGGATGAGTGTAATCTGCAGGGAAATCTGTGGCGCACGTAACTCCCCGTGACACACAGAGGCACACGGCGACAAACAGACACATGGCTACCGGCAACCCCAGCGCTCTGCTAGTGAGCAGAGTTCGTTCATGGAATTACTCGAATGCCTAAAAATACTAATAAATTAGGCAAAAGCACTCAAATTCAATTCACAATATCCGCTCAGATCAAACCGTTACTCGAAAATGGTTGTTTAAATTATATTATGTCTTCCAGCAGTTCTCTGTCTGCAAAGTATCGTGTGACGTCGAGCGTGCGCCCGCCTTTCTGAACACGGAGCTACTTCCCCGCATACCGCCTGACCGTGTAACGCGTGTACGCGTGTGTGTGTATGGAAGCCGTGCGTGTAGGAGTGCGCTTTAAAGAATTTCCCTCTCATGGCGAAGGAATTTAATTAGATGTGTGCTAATGACGCACCCACGCCGAGAGACATTGTCTCAAGCGTGCAGCTGTCGCGAATCACGGCTGCTTAGTAAACAACATTACTCGTACACATGCGTGTGTTTTGTATTTAAGACTTTATTTTTTTCAAATTGTTATTTTTTTTCTTTGAGTTTTGTATTCTCTGTAATTATCACTTTACTTATAACCATTTTTGTTTTAATAAATCCAAGGAAAATCGTTCTTCTTTGGATTGAGAGTTGAAACTGGAAGTAAACAAAACTTGGAAACAATGCATCTCAAATGGAATTAATGACGGCAATGGACTTGGATTGACTTGGAACTGCTTACGAACGAGCTGTTTAGTTTTGTTTCTATCGCTTTTGTTTGGAAAATTTTAATGGCTTCAAAACCATAATTTTGAAAAAACAAATCCCATGCTTGCTCTTTACTCTACACTACTCTACCCTGCTATACCCTACTCTACCCTACTATACCCTACTCTGCTTTACTAAACTTTACATAAACCATCTACTAAATATTCCAAACAAAGCCTAAACATTTAGTTTGGATAAATGAGCCCGTTCTTGAGTTATAAAATTACAACGAAAAGTGGCATTGATTTTTATATCTAGAGATAAATAGTGATATGGTAAATAAAAAGTGTAAAATAAAAAATAAAACAAAAAACCCCACTGCGTAAAAAAATACTCTAAATAAAACTGAAGAGATAAAAAACAAGTTCAGTCCAGTAGCGTAGTTAATAGCATCAATTGACATACAACTTAAAACAAATAATACAATCTAACAAGGAACAAATTGATTTATAGTCAATTTGTTCATTAGCGCAGGGAGAGTACCAGGCGGCGGCCGATCTAGCGAGGGTAGCGTGTTGACAGGATCCAGCAAGTAGCGCTGCTCGGAACGCGCTGCTATCGGGTTCCCAATTAACGATAGGAGGTGTTCACATTGGCGTCGGGTTGACGATGAAGTACCTGGGACTCGTCCTCGATAGCTGGTGGAACTTCGTGAAGCATTTCCGACGTCTGGCACCCAAACTAAACCGGACTGGGGCTGTTCTGATGTCCAAACGCCTCCTGCCGGAGGCTCTACGCGGGAATAGTTCGCATCAGGCAATGGCAGCGCTCACAGCGCCCCAGCCGCCGCCGGGATTCCTTACCCGATTTCCGGCCACCGTAGGCGCGGGCTTGAGAACAGCGGCCAATGATTAGCACACTGTATCCACTGTTCTCGCGCATCTCGAGGAGCTGTCAGCAATAGCAGGGGCCCAGCTGGGTCGAAGCCTTCTGGAGCCAGGGATAGTTCGAAAGATCGCTCAGCCCCGGTACGAAAGGCAACGAAGAAACACGAGTGGGTTTTAGTCAGTAAAAGTCTGACACTATCTTGTCATTAAATGATTTTTTACACCACCTGCTCGATAATGTCGTTTTACACGTCATACAAACCTCACTTAAAGCAAGTCATTATATGCCTAGGGAGATAATGCAGTATGGCCGATCCGTAGGGAATAATGAGATTTGAATTTGATCAATCAAGAGTCGTCAACATTGTGAATTAAAATGTAGGCGCATCGAACAAGTTGACTCGAAATTCAAACCAAGTATGTAATCACTATGATTCAAACTGGCCACTAACAAAAATAAAACCGGCCAAGTGCGAGTCGGACTCGCCCATGAAGGGTTCCGTAGCAGCAAGTAACATAATATAAAAGTTCTTGTAATGTGTTGTAACTTTGATCGATGTTTTAATAATAGTGTATTTTTTTCGATTTATGACGCATTAAAAAAAAACTACTTACTAGATTTCGTTCAAACCAATTTTCGTTGGTAGTTTTTATAGTAATGTACATCATATATTTTTTTTAGTTTCATCATTCTCTTATTTTAGAAGTTAGAGGGGGGGGGGCACATTTTACTACTTTGGAAGTGTCTCTCGCGCAAACTATTCAGTTTAGAAAAATATGATATTAGAAACCTCAGTATCATTTTTGAAGACCTATCCATAGATACCCCATACGTATGGGTTTGATGAAAAAAACATTTTTGAGTTTCTGTTCTATGTATGGGGACCCCCAAAATTTATTGCTTTTTTTCTATTTTTGTGTGAAAATCTTAATGCGGTTCACAGAATACATCTACTTACAAAGTTTCAACAGTATAGCTCTTATAGTTTAGGAAAAAAGTGGCTGTGACATACGGACGGACGGACAGACAGACAGACAGACAGACATGACAAATCTATAAGGGTTCCGTTTTTTGCCATTTGGCTACGGAACCCTAAAAAGAAAATAGAATAAAACGTGCGTATTGACGACACGGGAGCATTATAGAAAATTGAAACTAGAATCTTAGAGTAGTGAATTGTTTGTTTGATGAACTTGTAAATATAGGTATAAAACTTATAAATTTCTCTAATATATGATTTGGTCGACCAAATTGTTTTTTAATCATCTCACAGATGGTGTAAAAAGTAGAGCATACAACACGGGGATAAAGCTGTCTTTGTCTTGGACGACTTGAATTCCTCACTTCACTCAGGTTTCTTTATTAACTCCCTCGCAATGCTCGGAAGTTAATTTTATAAATCATTCATCAGCAACCTTCATTTCGTTCGGAATTTAACATGCAAAGACACTGCTTTATCCCCTAGTCACATAAACTACTATTCCCAACGCGAAAAAAAAGCATAGCATATTATGTCACTTGATCAAGATTTATATTAGTAGCATCCAGTAGCAACAATTAACGTTCAATTTAACCAAAAGCCATGAAAGCTATGAGCATAAAAAAACTAAGCCATGATTACATGATTATTTATTTCCGTAAAAAATCTAGTCATTTCAGTTTCCAATTATGACGAGTTTTTTTGCAGTCCTTAGAATGGCCATAATCTTGATTGACAAAGTCGATTACTTCGTTGGTATATATCATGGTAACTTATACAAGGAAGTACTTATATAAGCAGACACTTAATAATTTCATCAACAATTTCCCCGCCGTTGTTCTTTTCTAAATTATGTGTAAGTGCATATTGTAGGTAGTACATTGCAATATATTAAAATACATTAATTCAGCATTTGAAAGGTGTTCTAAGTTATAAATTTTAAAGAAATAGGTTCAGATGTTTAAAAATCATCAACTTTCGTGTTGATATAGGAATGTGAGCAATTTTCCCAACTCCAAACTGCTCTACAGCAGAGGAATCATGGTTAAGTTCATTTCTGAACACAGTGACAATGGAAAAGAAAAGAGATTAAAAAAAATAGCCTTAAACGATTGCTGCGTAAAATCCCCCGAATTTAAGCTACTCTTACTTGTTAAGTCCGTTTGATATTTACAGATACTTTGTAGTGCTGATGATGAAAAATCCGTAAGCATTAGTTATAAAAGTGAAATTTTTAAATACGGACTGTTCGATGTTATACGATCAGCTGCGATATTCATTCACTGACCACTGGCCCTGAGTTGAAGGGCCGATTTCATCAGTTGATATAAAAACTTAGTTCAACAAAACTAAGCTCAGCGTAATCTAGTTTACAGCGTTGATCTGGATTCACGTCAAACTGATTTTGCCAAAACGAAGTTTGAATGAGAAGGAACCTAAAATGCCGTAACCACGTTTTGTGCTTACAGCATGTATCAACCAATTCAGCAACCTTTTATTATTATTATACATCTTTATTGCACACCTTAACTTAGCAAAGAATAATATTTAACAAAAATAAGTGTACAATAGGCGGTCTTATTGCACTGGGCAATTTCTACCAGACAACCTTTGGATGGACTGAAACGAAAGGAACAAGATTTCGGGAAAGTGTACAACAACTTATAGAAACAATGTAAAAATAAATAACAAATAAAAATATAATACCTATATAAAAAGTCAATTAATAAACTAATAAATATAAAATATACTTACAATTAGAAAGGAGAAGAAGAACTAAAGTGATAGATAAATGCTCCTTCACCATTTTTTTGAACGTTGGTAGCGTTTGGGCTCGCCTCACTTCTTTGACCTACTGTGGTTTTAAATGTATTTTTCGAAGTAATAATGAAACGCGCTTTGTATTCACAGTGTTACAAATTCAGAAAATATTCTCCCACAAAATGGGTAAAACAATAAACTACATAATTTGAAAAAAATATATACTTTTCCAACCATGTTGTAATTATTATAATATATAAATATATTGTTTAAATTAAAGGACAATGGGCATTATTGTATGAGTTGTGATTTGTATAAACGTGTTCATTTAAGCTCTTTTATGATTAATAATCAAAGTTTTTATTATAATTGTGTGCAGGTCAAAAGTGATTGGGCTTGAAGTGAAATATAGGTTTTTGTACTAAATGATAATTAAATCATACTTTATTACATTTTGTGTTACATATCCTCATAATTATGTACATTAATAATAATTGTACATTTATCACAGGCAGTAATGGTTATTTTTTGACAGTTATTAATAAAAGGGCAGTTGAAAATATATAAATAATAAAACAATTAAAGAATAATTCTTTTCTGTAAGAGTACAGTCATAAAATAAATAGGTAGGTACAGAAGTCAATCTTATGCATGTACTTCACTTTTCATACCTACGCTAAGCAATCGCGCTAGGGTCGGCGCCGCGCTGTCAGCGCACGCTCAAGTGCGCTGATAAATATCTAATATAAATTGTTAAAATATTACATCACCACAAAATCTACCTAACCAAACTTATCTACCTACCCAACTTTTCTGCGTTACGTGAAAACAAATGATCAAAGTACAAATAAAAATACCTACCTAGTTACGTTTTAAAACTGGTAACTTAAAAAAACGATAATTCAGCAATTAATGTCGAATTTGAAAAACCGGCCAAGTGCGAGTCGGACTCGCCCATGAAGGGTTCCGTAGCAGCAAGTAACATAATATAAAAGTTCTTGTAATGTGTTGTAACTTTGATCGATGTTTTAATAATAGTGTATTTTTTTCAATTTATGATGCATTAAAAAAAAACTACTTACTAGATTTCGTTCAAACCAATTTTCGTTGGTAGTTTTTATAGTAATGTACATCATATATTTTTTTTAGTTTATCATTCTCTTATTTTAGAAGTTAGAGGGGGGGGGGGGACACACATTTTACCACTTTGGAAGTGTCTCTCGCGCAAACTATTCAGTTTAGAAAAAAATGATGTTAGAAACTTCAGTATGATTTTTGAAGACCTATCCATAGATACCCCACACGCATGGGTTTGATGAAAAAAAAATTTTGAGATTCAGTTCTATGTATGGGGACCCCCAAAATTTATTGCTTTTTTTCTAGTTTTGTGTGAAAATCTTAATGCGGTTCACAGAATACATCTACTTACAAAGTTTCAACAATATAGCTCTTATAGTTTTGGAAAAAAGCGGCTGTGACATACGGACGGACGGACAGACAGACAGACAGACATGACGAATCTATAAGGGTTCCGTTTTTTGCCATTTGGCTACGGAACCCTAAAAACCGTCCACTAAACAGTTATAACATTTTTTCCTCCATTATTTCACAAAAAAGTTTACAGATGCGCAACTCAAGCGGGTGCATACGCGCTCGCAATGAACTGATTTGAGTCGATATATCGTTTCCGTGAGCGATGTCTTTGTGTGCGTTGGTCGAGCGCGCTTTTATTTTTATTTACTTATTTGCATAGGCACACCAACGACTTATTTACAATATAATTTAAATAATTCATTATAAATTCATGAGGTGATCCTGTGTAAATAAGTCACTTACAGGTATGCACAACATTTACAATAGGCTTTGTATGTAGATTGACTTCTGTACCTATATATTTTGTGATAAAGCTCAAACAAATGGTTATTGTATACTGGTATTTGTGACTTGTGCTTTGTAATAAACCAATCAATATCAAATCAAACCCACAAAATAAGCTAAAGTGGATAGTTTCAAATGTAGAAACACCAGAGATCCTTTAATAAACGTAAGTCGTCAATAAATAAACATCGGAGTAA
This sequence comes from Mythimna albipuncta, assembly GCA_929112965.1. Classification (NCBI taxonomy): domain Eukaryota; kingdom Metazoa; phylum Arthropoda; class Insecta; order Lepidoptera; family Noctuidae; genus Mythimna; species Mythimna albipuncta. The sequence continues at coordinate 108,809 of OV815974.1, forward strand.
CAATTTAATTGAAAACACGGTAGTACAGGACAGCTACAAAAAACTGACTGCTTGTACGTATACCACTTGATAAATAATGGCATCTAGAAACACCGGCAATCATCTCTTTCCAATGTATAGGGCTGTCTCATAAAATAATGTTCGTTGCTCCCTCGCTTACAATATGACAACGTGTGACGCATGGTGGGGGAGGGGGAGTTGGGCCAGAGTAGGCGCACCGTGTGATTTTTCAACTTGATTTTATAAATCGTTTCAATTGTTTTGTCTTTAAAATACGTATTAATTAAGTTATATTGAATGCTTTATTAAATAAATGAAACCACTATAACAGTTTCCCTGCACGAGATATGGAGTTATGCCCATACAAAAAAACATAGCAACTGATTGAGATCTTTCAAATGATATAGGTAGGAAAATGTTACAGCACCTGGAACAAAACCGCCTATTCATCATCATCATCATTTTAGCCGATACACGTCCACTGTTGGACATAGGCCTCCCACAAGCGTCGCCACATCGTACGTTCCTGTGCGTCCCGCATCCATGGGTTTCCCGCTACCTTCACCAGGTCATCGGTCCACCTTGTAGGAGGCCTTCCAACGCTGCGTCTTCCGGTACGCGATTCCCACTCTAGCTTTTGGCCCCAACGGCCATCTGTTCTGCGAGCAATGTGCCCTGCCCATTGCCACTTAAGTTTGGCAATTCTTCGTGCTATGTCGGCAACCTTAGTTTTCATTTTTTATTCGATCACGCAAGGAAACCCCGAGCATAGCCTTTTCCATTGCTCTTTGGGTGACTTTAAGCCTTCTGATGAAGCCCATTGTGAGCGACCACGTTTCGGAGCCATATGTCATCACTGGCAACACGCACTGGTCAAAGACTTTCGTCTTGAGACACTGTGGTTTGTTGGACGAGAAGATACCGCGTAGCTTCCCGAACGCTGCCCAACCGAGTTGGATTCGACGGTTGATCTCTTTCTCGAAGTTAGACCTACCCAGCTGGACTGTCGGTCCGAGGTAGACGTAATCGATCACAACTTCGAGTGTAGAGTCTTCGACCTTGATAGGAGTGGGCGCTACAAGGTTGTTAATCATGTTTTATCCATGTTCATTTTAAGACCCACTATTAAGTAGCTTGTTGCATTGTGCTGAGCTCCTCCATAGTCTCAGCCATGACTACTATGTCGTCGGCAAACCGAAGGTGAGTGATGTCCTCGCCATTGACCCGCCTATTGTTCTTTAATAAAATGTACTAAAAACGAAAAATAGTTGATCTGACCTTAATGACGATATACCTTCGAACATACAAATGCCGACAACGACATCTGCACTGCACTTAAAATAATGCAAAACTCTAATTGTATGCCAACAGAACATTGCATCATTGGATAAGAAAACACTCCGTTTAGAGGTTATATTGCAAACTGAATTAAAGTGTGATCTACTCGCGATAACCGAACATTGGTAAACCGATTCTAATTTAAAGTGTGTAAATATTGATGGTTATTCATTAGTATCTAGTTATAGTAGGAGGTCCCTGGCGCACGGCGGCTCGTGTTTGTTTGTCCGAAATGGAATTAAAACAGTGGAAAATGTTGACTTCACTGAAATGGTCGTCGAGCAATATTGTGAATTATCTGCGATTGAGTTATTAGATTATAATGTGGTAATTCTGTGCATGTATAGGACTAATCTAGTGAGTTCAGCAAGTTTCTTACTATATTTCTAACGGATTCTTGAGCGAGCCAGCATGAGTGATAAGACGTTCATTATTGTAGGCGATTTTAATATTAACGGTGTCAGCAAGTCCGAATGTAAGCAATTAAATGATTTAATATCGGTTTATAATTTTGTGAATGAAGTCAATTTTTTAACCCGTGTAACATCTGTATCTTCGACATGTCTCGATCATATGTACCATAACTATGCCCGCGGATGCGTAAGTACCTCACCAGTAGATACGTATCTGAGTGATCATCTTGCAGTGCGTGCTGAAGTCACGTGTCAGCCTCCCAGCATCCAGCCGCGCACTCGTCTGGTTAGGGATTACTCTCAGGTTAGCTATATGAACTTTCGTGCTGCCATTATGAGCGTGGACGTTATATCTATACACTTACTGTCCTTTGAGGACCTAGCATCTAAGTTATGATAAATGTGTCACTTCGCAGAAATCGAAGCATTACGCTAATATGATAACAAATAGTTGTAACAAATATAAGTCTGTATGGCAAATAGTTAACGCTGAGAGGTGTGTTAAGCAGGCCCAAAATTTAAGTCTCACCGACTTAGTTGTGGACTCCTCGGGTAAAAAGTTCCATACAAAAAAGAGCGCCACAGTTGCCATGAATTTAAGATTCATTTCGGCACCAGATGCGTGTGGGGCTCGGCGCGCGCACGTACCGAGTGTGCAGCGCGCGCTGGCGACTGCATTGCCTGCTGCCGACCATTCGCTACGGTTTCAGCCGTTCACTGCGTCGGAAGTACACCACATTATTAAGTCACGTATACCTCACAAGCCAACGAGAGATATTTATGAAATATCTATAGAATTACTGAATAGCGTTGCTGTACAGTTGGCGCCTCCTCTAGCTGCTCTGTACAATCAGTGCATCAAAACTGGGACGTATCCGCGTGCAATAAAATCAGTAAAGTTTCCCCACTGTATAAGGGTAAGGGCACTCGCAAAAATCTTTGAAAATCAGGTGGAGTCGACTAGATTCCTCGGTTTCCAGGTTGATAGAGGCTTGAAATGGAATGACCATATTGACAGTATGTGTTCAAGGCTTGGCCGTGCCTTTTACGCACTGAGTAGGTTGTCACGGGTTGTCGCACCAGAAATAGTGCGGACTTGCTACTTTGCTACTGTCCACTCAATTTTGCAGTATGGAGCAGAGCTGCCGATAGGTTACGTGTCTTTAGGATGCAAAAAAGAGCAGTCCGAGCAATTGCCCACATATCTCAAGAAACATCTGTGCGACCTTTCTTTGAGTCGCTTGGAATACTAACCTTGCCAGGGATTGTAATATTTCAGGCTGCGATGCTAACGTGGGATAACATGCACATGTACAAAAAGTTAGGAGACAGACATAATTACTACACTCGACAAGCCAATAAGCTAGCGGGAGTACCACATCGACTGAGAGTCTGGTAAGCTGACGCACGTTATAGGCCCTAAAATATTCAACAAACTACCATCGTCGGTTACTTTAAGGCCAAACTTAAATGCTGGCTCACTCAGAAAGCGTTTTATTCCATAGAAGAAAAAGCTAGATAATAAAATATCAAATAATACATAATTAACTAATTATAATGGCTAATCAATTTTAATCTATTAATTTCAATGATAATCAATTATTTCAATTTCGATGACCATCTATCTATTGAATTTCAATGACAATCTATTTATTTAATTTCAATGACAATCTAATTATTTAATTTTAATAACAATCAAATTATTATTATTTTATACTTTACTACAATTTAAGTAATGAAATGATTTGAATAATTAATGGTTGTAATTTAATTTTATGTTGTTAAATTATTATTTTATTCATTTGATGAATTAATTGTACCAATAGTTTACACTACTAAGTGCCTACTTCATTTAATTAAAATATACTGTGACTTGTAAATATAATTTTTACCAATAAATATATAACATGGTGTGTGTGTGTTTTACAGTGTGTGTTTGTGTTGTCAAACAGTTTATCTATTTAATGTACAAAAATTAAGAAATATTTTTTGAGGACTTTTTTTTACAGTGTTGGTAATTTTGTTTTTATTTCAGTAAAGCCAAAAATTAGAAAACGCCATTTAACTAATGTGCAAAAAACGAGTGTCATCTTTATTTTTCAATGAGATTACCGTGAGTCTGCTTTTCTTTTTGGATTATTGTGTGTGATAGCTGCTTCGACAATCATAACTTTCCATGAATTTTTGCCTTTATGTGACCACAATTGCGGACCGCCGAGCTATGATAATTATATTCCTCTTCCTTCGTCTGATCTTTCGTGAAAAACAAGTATTATCGTCCTTTATTTTGTAACTAAATATTACCAAATCGTAATAAAAATAACCCAAACAATGTTTGTTATTATTATGACATTGACAATAGACAGTGGTTAAACGCGATTAAGCGAGCTAAACGTTGCAAACATGGACGTTTAGAACTATAACTGAGTTAAGCGTAAACTACATTTAATTTATGGTGATGAAACGCAAAATGAAACTATAATCGAATCGAAATAATCGCGATTAGTTTTATTGGTGAAATTCGCCCTTAACAGGACAGCAAGTGATATTTCCGTGTAGGTATGGACCGTCTCATAGCGGCTCGTAGCGCTACGAACCGCTACGGCGTAGCACACAAACAAGTTGATCGTAGCAAGCAGTTAGCGGCGAACTCATTTAATACTTTGATTGCGTTGCGTAAAACGCTGGCATAGTTTAAAGTAGTTAAAGTGCGCAGGTTGGCGCGGTCCCAGCTCACTAACTTACTTCAACACTCAATTTGTAAAGTCAAACACAAGGCGCTGCGGCAGCTACATGCCGCAACTTTAGCTATAAACATCACACAATTTCCTAGCAACAGACTAGTAAATTAATAAATTTATACTTATTAATATTATAAAGCTGAAGAATTTGTTGGTTTATGTGATCCATTTAATCTCAGGAACTACTAGTTCAAACATTATTTAGTATTTTCCACAACTATCACACAACGCCGTCAAGTCCTAAGCTAAGCAGAGCTTGTATTATGGGTACTAGACAACAGACAAACATACATATTATAGATAAATTACATCCAGACACAGAACAAATGATTATGCTTATCACACAAACATTTGTCCTGGGTGGGAATCGAACCCACGACCTCCGACATAGCAGTCAGGGTCAGTAACCACTTGACCAACAGGCCAGTATTAGATAGCCCATTCAACTCGAAAAACTATAAGCTATATAACATCACGCTAAAACTCATGACAGTGGAGCAGTAACCAAAGAAGCAGGTGAAACTGATGCCCAAAAAATTTTTTTGAAAACCACGTGACTATTTTGTGTGGTTTGTTCTAAAGATTATATGAAAAAGGAATTGGCAATTTAAAGTCTTTTCCTTACATTTTCAGGTAGAATAAATGTACATGTGTAAAACAGAATAGTACCTACTATGAACAATCATACAAATCCGTATCTATAAGATAAACTTTCTATTTTCTTTTATGTTTCCGAGCAACACAATCATTTATTTGCATTTCCTGAAACGACAATAAATTGTCATTTATGCATTGGTAAATTCTGTATTATACGCTGTGGCACCGATAATACGACAATAAATTAAACTGTGTATGTTCCTAGCCGGCATCATCGTCATCATTCAGCCGATAGACGTCCACAGTTGGACATAGGCTTTCCCCAAGAGTCGCCGCAATCAACGGTCCGGTGCGTCTTGCATCCATCGGATTTCCGCAACCTTTAACTGGTCAGTCAAATTTAGGGCAAACCATAAGTCAAATTCCACGATTACAAAAAAGAACTTCTTTGGCAATTGATAAAAAATACATATTCGGCGCTCTAGACATGAAGCACAAGACAAGACAAATGATTTGTCATAGTGACAGTTGACATATCAAGGTCACTGATGTTACAGTTATTATTTGAACATTGTTTTGTAATTACGTTTTATTTTTGGATTATCATGCCTCGTTACAATTACACAGCTTCGAAGTACTCAGACACGATTTTAATTTATGGGGGGTGCCACAGAAGCGCCGCTTTCACTATACAGAGGTATGGAAATACCCGAGTTTGTCCGACCTGGTCCGACCAATGAGCGTGTTGTTGTTCAAGTTGTCTAGAGGATGCGAGCTCGGTTAAGTGTGACACTAGACGATAGACTTTTAAATTATTTTGCAAACCTACGTCTAGTCTGCGTAGGGCAGGTTGCAGGTCCCGGGACGTCTCGTGTCTTGTAGTCCCGGGACTTTTCGTAATTTTAGATGTCTTGAGGCCCGGGACTTATGTGTCAAAACTCGAGACGAGACAAGATTATCTAAATTGTTAATTATTAGATACTAAAATTACTAGATAATAGTAAAGTTATTAAGAATGAGTATGATTTTTAACTAAATTCATTTTATTTAAAAATCATATTGGATTGAAATCATTTTAATTTTGACAGGTATTTAAAATTTCACAAAAACAAAACTCAACATTTCACTTTTGGACCGTTAATTTCATTCTTTCGTTATTTCTTTTACAGAAACAGAAATTTTCTGAATAACCTTTTTTTAGGGTTCCGTAGTCAACTAGGAACCCTTATAGTTTGGCCATGTCTGTCTGTCTGTCCATCTGTCTGTCCGTACTCGCTTAATCTCAGTGACCATTAGCACTAGAAACCTGAAATTTGGTACCAATATATATATCAATCACGCCGACAAAGTAGTAAAATAAAAATTGGAAAAAAATGTTTTATTAGGGTAGCCCCCCTATATGTAAAGTGGGAAGTGATTTTTTTTTTAATTTCAATCCTAACGTGTGATATATCGTTGGATAGGTATTTAAAAATGAATAGGGGTTTACTAAAATCTTTTTTTGATAATGTCAATAATTTCGGAAATAATCGCTCCAAAAGTAAAAAACTCTCACTTTTGAACCATAAGTTTAGAAAATATGAAAAAAATCTGAAAAGTAGAACTTTATAAGGACTTTCTAGGAAAATTATTTTGAACTTGATGGAAAGAACAGTTTTTGTACAAAAAAGACAAAAGGGTTCTACAAAATAATTTCTGGACTAAGTTTGTAGTATATCGTATATGCAAGCATTTTTTTAAACTTATAAGTGGGTACACTTATTGTGACGGACGGGAAACTACGGAACCCTACACTGAGCGTGGCCCGACACGCTCTTGGCCGGTTTTTATAGCAATATTTACACTACTAGCTTGCGGTTTTTCGGAACCGTTTCCGGAAAACGTTTGCGGAAATATATGTTTTGACAGTTTTTCCTTGCTGTTTCGGGTAAGTTGACAACTTTTGACAGTAATGACAGCTCTTAAAAACGACAATGACAGCTTCTAAAAACGATAATGACAGTTACATGAAAAACTGAAGTTTTTTTTTGGTTTGAATAATTTATGCTTGTACCGTTAGTTCAGCACACCGGAACTCTTCGCCAAACGTCCGGATTAGGTCCTGCTCCATTTGCTCCCATGTGGTGTTTTGCTGAGACCACGTTTCAGCCCAGGTCTTCGGTTCCTGGTGTGAGAGCGTACCTTGGGATCGAAAGGCAATAGCTAGGAATTGCCACGACCTCGTGAAAGCTCAGGGGTAGCGAACCGTGTTGCAGTCACGGCATTAACCCGGAATCCAGAGGACTTCAGTAGGAGCGGGTTGCATCCCACCGCTGCTGTCGGCGCATGATCGCCATCGGAGTTGACGTCACACAAAATACAGTCACAGTGATATCAGGAAATGTTTTAGAATGATGATGAAGAAATACATTGCTTCAGTTCAAGTTGTTAATTGCATGGTCGGTCAAAAAGGGCCCTGCTAATTACATTACAACGATTTTCATACTCAGAAATTGACAAGCATAAAAATTCACTATGAAGGTAGAAGATTATTTTAAATAAATTAATATAACGAAAATTGTCACAGTAAATTCCTATTATAAATATGACCGGATGCTCTGATATTTTTTAAATAAATAAAAAAGAAGTGGTCAAGTTAAATTCTCATAAATTCGACTGGATGTTATAATATTTTCTAGAAAGGAAGTTGAATTCAACAATATTTTAAAATAATTCGTTAGGAAGTTATCAAATGAAATCCTTCTGTAAATTCAACAGGATGTTTCAATCTTTAAAAGAAATAAGCGTAAAGTGGTCAAATTAAATCCTTATATAAAATTCAACAGGATGTTGCAATATTTAATATAAAAGAAATAAGCAAGAGGTGATCAAATTAAATCTTCACCAAAATATTCAAATAATGGTTTTGCGCCCACATATATTTACGTAGAGTTTCTTTGTATCCCAGTCCTCTGTGAGTCTTGAGTTTTTGAAGGCTCTGTTGAATTGTTTGCGTAATGTATTTCTGAGTTTGCCAAGCTCTGCATTCTACCAGGGGTTTCCCTTTTCTTTGGTGTGTGGGGGGCTTAGTCGACAGTTTATGTAGTAGGCTTTAATTATGCTGTCTGAGAGTTTTATCAAAATCAAATCAATCAAATCAAAAATATTTTTATTTCACATAGGCCTACATGGGCACTTATAAAACGTCAGAAGTTAGTGCACGGTTCCAAATTGGTCGTTTCCTATGGAGAAGAACCGGCAAGAAACTCCATGGTTACTCTTTTAAAAAAGTGGTTGTTTTACAATATTGATAAATGTTATGTAAGAACAGTGTAGACCAGTCAAATATTGTACACAAAAGCACAATCAAAATTTTCTCAGTAAAAAACAAAGTAAGTCGTAATAGGAAGTAGTCTAAGAGTTCGTGGAGTATACAGTGTTCTCACATTTACAATACAAAAAGAGGCTATATATAAAAAAAAAAAAACAGGAATAATATAATAATTACAACTATCAATAAAATATTAACAAAATAAATTACTAACAAATTCATGACAGTTGAAATAAAAATAAAAATATTGCAAAAGCAATGTGTCAGAGAAAAAAAAAATGTATATATAATTATTAAAACAAAGGTGGAGCAGTTAATAGACAAAATATTGATGATTTACCAGGGGGCCACATGTGCAGAGGTAGTCATTGCCAAACAAGCGTGTCCTCGACATAGTCTTTAACCTTGTAATATGCTTTTTCGGTTAGGACACGCTTGATATGACTTTTGAATTTTCCCTCACTAAGTTCTGTTACCGCCTTTGGCAGCTTATTATAAAAGCGAATGCTGTTAACTAAGAATGACTTGCTAGTCTTAGCTAGTCTCCATTTGGGTAAGACAATTTCGTGTTTACTACGTGTATTTTTGTGTGAAAATCGCTTCTGATTTTAAAGAGTCCTAAGTTTTTACGTACATACAAAATGCTTTCCAAGATGTAAAGAGAAGGCAGAGTAAGTATATCGATTTCTTTGAATTTATTTCTGAGGGACTCGCGAGGGCCCATTTTATAAATAGCCCGGATTGCTCTCTTTTGTAATATGAAGATTGAGTCTACGTCAGCTGCAGGTCCCCACAGTAAAATGCCATAAGACATAATACTGTGGAAATAAGCATAGTAAACTAACCTAGCTGTGGCTACATCTGTCAATTGCCTTATTTTTCTTACTGCATATGCAGCTGAGCTTAGTCTTCCCGAGAGAGTTCTAATATGAGTACCCCACTGCAGTTTAGAATCGATAGTTATACCCAAAAACACTGTTTCTGTAATAACATCTAGTTTTTTGCTGTCAAGAATTAGATTGACGTCAACTTGAGGGACATTTGGCAATGAAAACTTTATACAATCACGGCGTTATTCAGTTCTATTGAGTCAGTTATTTGGGTTACGGGTCTTTGTTCCCTGGCTAGTAGAGAGGTTAAGTAGTGTTTATAATCAGGTACATTTGTACGTTGCCGTACCAAAAAAAACTCAGTGTCGGTCTCATAAGCGCTTGAGCACCAGTTGTGTTAGGGTTTGTGGGCGCGTAAAATGCAGCAGCCTAGTCTGTGTAAGGTAGAGGTGCTGTCAAGAGAGCAACCTGGTCAGTGCTAGGTAGTGGCACCGAGATGGCGTTACGCTTGAAGGAGCAGCTTCAGAAAGCAGAGAGTTGCCCCCTCCCAAAATTCTATGGGGGCTGATGGACATGAGATTTTCCGGCTTGGCCAAGACCCACCTGGGTAGTTTTTATATAGTTTCCTGCATTTTTTCATTTGAAGCGGGTGGGCTTTTTTGGAATCGAGATTGCCTGCACTCTGGATCGATAGGATAAGAGGAGTCACTCACAATAGAATCAAATTTCTTAGGGTAAGTACTTCCATATGACTCAGAATCATGTTTGTGTTATGCCACAAAAAAAATACTATACTTTTTTGCGATTCGCAAAAATCTTCGAGATTCCGTTCGGGAATTGAGCTATGTACACAGGTAAGTTTGTACGAAACACTCAATGTACATTATAGTGGCATCACTGCATACATTGTCCAAAACGTTTAGCTGTTAAAATAACCGAACCAATAATTACGGATAACATGATATATTACGATATTAATCAAGAGTGTGGAGCAAACGCGACATGACGTTGATGAAGTGCTCGACGCGCCGCGTTAATCCTGACGAATGTGACAGCGGCGACCGACCACCGAACGACCGACACATCCGACAGCGCCGCCTACCTCACTGCTGCATTTTCCGGAGGTTACAGTTATTGGTTGCTTCATCTTAGCAGAACTTTTATTTTGAAGGAGCATTCTGTGCCTGCTAACTTTACGGCTCATCCTGATTTGATACAGGATCGTTCATAATAATGTCACCAAAGGAATACTTTTTGTTCTACGGGAATTTGACACTCTGTAAGTAGAATGCCTTGGATAGAACATTATTTTTGATTAAGAATTAGACTATCTCATAATTAATCAACACCGAGATATTCCAATCGTACACATAGCCGATACCGACACCGCGGCGCAGCTTATTGTTTCACGATGATGCCGAAGGAGGTGGAAAGTATCTGGTAAGGTTATGTGATGTTCGATATACGAGTGGTGACGTCACGTGGAGCCTCGCTAGCAAGCGATAGTCGCGCGCGGCACGATGACGTCACTGGAAGTAGGCCGCGCATTGTGTGATCGCTCGGCGCGCTCTAAATACTATTCAGTGCTGCAGAAACACGCGCTCGTTCACTCTGTATTGACTGCAGGTAAACAGGGCACACACATACCTATATCCGCACAGCAGGCGTGAGGCGTGCGAATACTCTGCAGAAACAATGGTCGCATCAAGGGAAGGGAACGTGACTTCGCAGCGATTCAGCTCACAAGTTGACTCATTATACCGCGCGCGAGTTTTTGTTAACAATTCGTTAAAACTTGTCGTTGCCATTTATAAACTCGTTCAATATAAAAAGTACGTCATCGTTAACGTATTTTTCCGAGTGCTGAGTTGTTGGCACGTAGTGGTAGGGAAGGGGGGATTTACTGAGTGCAATCTCGTTTATTCTACGGATTCAAATATAAATGTTTTATATAAATCTTAAAACTAGACACTCCAACGACACGCAATGTCGTTAATATCAACGGCTCCAACCATTTTCCATTTTTATTTAGTAGACAGCTGAAGTCGGCTCACACATTAACACATAAAGACACAGGTTGCAGCAGGCGCGTATGTCGACGACTGAGTTTAATGCAACTGTGTATCAACGTGCCAAGTGAAATGGATCGGAAGAAACCCACGCGGCGCGTGTGAAGCCGCGCAGACGAGATAGTGATGTTCAGTAGAGAGTGACTGGGCGGGTGGCACCAGCGCTGCACTGAATGAAGGCACCCCGCCGGCTCCCGTCATTCGCTTCCACAGGCGTCTCGCCTCGCTCACACGGGGACCTCGCCTCGCTCGCACGGGCGCCGCGCCTCGCTCTCCGCCGCGGTTATTGTAAGCGGTGTCGCAAGTAGTTGCAACTGTTTCCGACTGAGCGCGAATGCTCCCGGCGGCGCGTGGTATCGTGTTGTTTTGCTATAAATATTATATAAGACTTAGTGCTCCTTCGTTGGCATTCGAAGCAATGCGAGAGTGATTTGTGTGGCATTTTACAGCTTCTAGTTAAATTGTTCGAATAATTCTCGTAACTTATATTATTTTGTATAGCTCGTCGAATATCCGAATATCCGTCGGCTTCAACATGGCTGTTATGTTCGCTACAGTGAGTTTACGGCATTAATCGAGGTCTCGTGGTCACTGACTGCAATGTATTACTAAAAAATGATTTTTTTTTTAGCAGTGAGTGACAATTCTCGCTTACCTGTCCGGGTGGATTCATGCGACGTGGCTTCAGCCCACTCCCTCTTTTACACTTACCACTTCACATTTTATGCAAATCGCAAAACCATTATTTGATTATTTGGATGAGGATTTAATGGATCACTTCCTGCTTATTTCTGTTAAATATTGCAACATACTGTTGAATTTAAATAAGGATTTTAGTTGATAACTTCCGTTACAATTATTTAAAATATTAGGGTTCCGTAGTCAACTAGGAACCCTTATAGTTTCGCCATGTCTGTTTGTCCGTCCTCGCTTAATCTCTGTGACCGTTAGCACTAGAAAGCTGAAAGGTACCAATATGTATATCAATCACGCCGACAAAGTGGTAAAATAAAAATTGGAAAAAAATGTTTTATTAGGGTAGCCCCATGTAAAGTGGGAAGTGTTTTTTTTTTTAATTTCATCCCTAACGTGTGATATATTGTTGGATAGGTATTTAAAAATGAATAGGGTTTTACTAAAATCTTTTTTTGATGATGTCAATAATTTCGGAAGTAATCGCTCCAAAAGTAAAAAGTAAGGTGTGCCCCCCCCCTAACTTTTGAACTAAAAGTTTCTAAAAATGAAAAAAATCTGAAAAGTAGAACTTTATAAGGATTTTTTAGGAAAATTATTTTGAACTTGATGGAAAGAACAGTTTTTGTACAAAAAAAGACAAAAAGGTTGTACAAAATAATTTGTGGACTAAGTTTGTAGTGTAATCGTATAAACAAGCATTTTTTTTTCAACTTCGTTTACATATGTTATTATCCTGAACGTACCTTCTTTCAAACAAAAAAATAATGATTAAAATCGGTCTTCCAATCCAAAATTACCACCGAAAACTTCTTCTGGTACCTATGTATTAATTAGTAACCCAATTCCCCGAGAGATGGCGCTGTACTTTGGGCTATTTTGAGGTAGGGTATTATAGTGTAATGTATTATGTAGATACTTAAGTGGGCCATGTATATTTAAAAAGAATATCTATGACAGGTGTTTGGTTGTTCGAGTGATGCATGTGGTGTAGGTAGGTACTCACTGGGTAGGTGGCGAGTAAATGAAATTCTTGTTGTAATATCTCCAGGTATAATCTCCTTACACACAGCATAACGACACAAGTTAATAGAAGGCGCAAGATAAGCCAGACATAAGCAAATAAATACAACAGTGAAATATAATGCGCAGTCTTTGCAAACACAGCTATACAGTTAGCGCGGGTAGAAATATTTGTTTAATTGGCCTTTTTAAGTTCCTTGTCGCTTTCTAAAGAGAGTAATCCGTTGATATGTCATTGGTTAACTGCAGAAGGTTGGTATTTAGACATTCATCCTCGAATTGTAGAATTTTTCTCTTTAATCGCTTAGTTAGATTATTTAATAATGTTTTTATTTCCGCGAACACCTTGTTTGCTGCCACGGCTTTCTCTGTTTTCGTTTCTCAGATAGTAAATCCACAATTTCTTTAGGATTAATATAGCGCTTATATTTGTGTTTTATTTGTGGTGTGTTGTTCCAGGCACAGTGTTGGATATCAACAACATATTTGTTTACTTCTGAGTCAAGCTGATCTTGTGTTTTATCGGAGTTCTTAGGTCGATGGTATTATCTAGATCAAGTGAAAAACTTACCCAATCTGTTGACTTATTAACTAGAGATGTCTGACTTTCTTTTAATTGAATTTTCTGACTAAGTCTTAGTATGATAGAAGGGATAAGGGATACTAAGCCGTAAGGCAAAAGGAGGCACGGAGTTGACTCGGCAAGAGAGGACATTTAGCAACATGGCCGAGTAGGGAACACACGTCTAGGAACACGGAACGACAGGGCCGCGGAGAGGACACACGTCCGTCCAGGAAGATCCAGCTAAACTAGCTGACTCAGTAGATATTGTAGGGCTATGTCCCATTGTAATTCTTAGAAGGGCCAACATTGTGATTCAGTTATATACAGATGGCCTCAGTTTGGCTTAGACTGATCTAGTATTTAGAGTAGCAATGTGTGAGTGTTTGTTGGTGTGAATGGGTGATTCATTCATTATTCTAATTTCTAATTTATCCTAGGCTGATATTGTGTTAATATACACAGACCTGCGTGTGGAGCCACGGGTGAAGCTAGTTGTCTAAAGTTTTTATAACTAAATAGACAGAACTGTGTTGCTGGGGAGTTTGTTCCTCCACTTCTTCTCTCTAACTTAAACACTAAGAAGTGGTGAGTGGTGGGGCGCTTTTGGGGTTGTCTATATAGGCATTCAAGAGAACTGAGATAATCAACTCTATTTATTATTGGAGTGATAGCTCACGTCTATATTATTTATTAGTATTTGCATTTACTCTTGAGGTTATATACTCTATCTGCGACCATTACTTCGGTCAGATACGAGCATTGTATCTTGCAGACGTACTTATTGCACAAAGGGTGCACGACCTGGGGATGGGTTGACCATATCTATCACATACTATACAGTCCAAGGACTGTTAGGGACCATGACTCAATAGGAGCATGATGTAGACGCATTGCATTGGAACTAGCTTGCCCCGTTGCTAGACAAGGATGGTCGCACGGTTTGCAGCAGGGAAGGTTGCTCCTTCACGTTTTACAGTTCGAGAGAAGTGCTAGGCACTATGTCCCAAAAGGAGCATGATGTTGACGTATTTTTGTTGAGAAGTGCAGGCGTCACTTATGGAAGTGTTGCCCTGAGTGCCGTGAGTGCGGATGTGAGGTACCATGTGAGTTATTATTCACCAAAGACCTGATACGCTTGCGTGTGGGTTACTCACATGATCTAATGTTAATTAATCATAACCTTACATCCCTTAGTTATATTTTATCCTTCTAAAACCACTTCTAATGTTATCCATATCATGAATTCCAAAGTCTCACTTGACAATTCTTTCAAGTCTTTCCTTATCCGAATAATGTGATAAGGTACTGGACTACTTCGTACTTTATGGAATTCATCTTTATGTCGGTGGAAGTTTGCCCAAGTCTGGGACGAAAGCTACAGGGGCTGGCGATGGCGGTGCTCGCCCCCTTCCCCTTAGGGGGAAGCCGACTTTCATACTTTCTTGTAGGAAAAATGAAAATTTTATCAGCCTAGGGTCTTATTGGAACAGTCACAACTTTATCCAGAGACTTTATTGGAGTGCTGTCAAAATCAAATAATTCCATAACTGGTTCTTCATTTCTCTTCATATTACAAACTTCTCTAATGGTTTCCCAGGTTTTCTTTATGTTCCCTTTATTAGTGATTGCACATATTTCTATATTTTTGGTATTTCGTTTGCAGAAGACTCGGTGTTTTCACTGCAGCTATATGTAATTTGTCCCTTCTTTTTATGCTTTTAACTATCTCTTTTGTTATCCACGGTTTTAAAGGCCTATATCTATTAGTTTGTCTAATAGTCGTGGTATTACTAGAAATGACGTTTAAAAATTTTTTAACCGACTTCTAAAAAAGGAGGAGGTTCTCAATTCGGATGTTTGTATTTTTTTTTTATATGTGCACATTTTTTTTTTCACGCATAAATTTGTCACTTGCCAACCGATTTGAAAAATTCTTCTTTTGTTGGATAGGGTATACTTCCCAAATGGCCCCATAGTCACCAAGTCGAGATCTGATGATGGAATCATGGCAAAATCGAGGGAACTCCTCATATATTATAAGCAACCATATAGTTCTTTTGGTATTTTCATCAAAGACTTAAGCATTTATAGGAAAAACATGATATTTGATGAAGTGGAACTGCTGAAAAAGACCAGAATTGGCCAACGGAAGTTTATACTCACACAGATCTCCCAATGAACATAGTTACAAATAAATGAATACTTCTGAATAGGTATGTTGAAAATGGTATCATCGATGTGACCTGATGATGATGATGGAGCCGGAAGATAGGCACCGGAACTCCGTAATTAATCAATGTATCCTAGCCGTGTTTGAGCTTACTAGAATTGTCATGAGATGCACTTTAGCTATAAGGTACTATCGAACTGATGTGATGATGATGATGGAGCTGGAAGGTAGACACGGGAACTTCATAATAAAACAATGTATCCTAGCAAGGTTCGAGTTAGTTGGAATTGTCAATTGGAAACTAAAAAGTGTGAAATAAAAAACTTTTTACAAAAAAATAAAACCGACTTACTAAAAAAACCCTAAAACCATCAAAATAACTTTAATTTTGGAAGTCGGTGTTAAAGTAAAAAGTTTTTTGATGTTAAGTTTCGATGCGATATTAATATCAGTGACTTTGTAAAGACTATCCCAAGACTTTTCAATGAGTATATTTTTTATTAACAGCTGTATAGATAGACTGTTTCGCTGTCCGGCGGTCCGATAATTGTCCGGGCCAAGCCCAAGTCTTTGACGGTTCCCTTACCGGTTCCGATACCGGTTGCATTACTGGTTTCGATACCGGTTTTGATGCAGGTTTCGATACCAGTACAGGTTTCAATACCAGATCTGATAGCGGTACAGATACCAATTCCAAAACCGGGTCAGATACCAGTTCCGTTACCAGTTCCTATGACGGTAGCGATACCGATAACGGTACCGGTTCGGATACAAGGTCTGATACCGATTCCGATACCAGCTCCGATATCGGTTCTGATACCGTTACGGTACCGGTTTTGATACCAGATCTATTACCAATTACGATGCCTGTTCCGATACGGGTTCCAATACCGGTTCCGTTACTTGTTCCGTTACCGGTTTCGAGGTCGGTACCGATACCGGTACTGACATCGGTACCAACTCCCGCTCCGCCAAAGGGCGGAGGATGTTATTTGGATGATTTTTACCCACTAAAAAAGAAAAAAAAACGGGTTCTTTTAGCGGTGAAGAGATACGTTTGTGTTTTGGCGGCGTTGAATCCCACAAGATCGGCTATACACCTCTTGGAGACTGCCTAAAGTGACATATTCGTACGCTCTACTATAGCCTCTCTTTCGGACCGGATTAGCTCCTTACTAGCCCGAGCACTTGGCAAGTATCTCTCTAAAACTGTGCTATCATCTGCATACCCATAAATACCGGACACCAGCAGATCGTTGATATGCAGCAGGAAGAGAGTTGCAGAAAGAACAGACCCCTGAGGAACACCGACATTAGTCGTCATGAGCTCTGATGAGCATCCATCAACAACTACTCGCAGAGACCGTTCACTTAATAAGTCTTTTACCAGTTAATCAGACCAGGGGAAATGCCGCTGCCGCTTTGCTGTACGCTGGAAGGTTACTCAAAAGGCTAGCGTGCTATACCCTGTCGAAGGCTTTCACTGCAATCGCTTCCCCATTCCTTTCGAGAGCCTCGACTCACGAGTGGGTGGCATACACCACTAGGTCCCCAATAGACCGATTGCTACGAAACCCGTACTACCGGTCACTGACGAGATCATTACATTATAGGTATGCCATTAGGTGCATGAAGGTTCTCGAAATCGGCCGATAGTTGGCAGAATCGACACGATTGCCCTTTTGGGCACGGGTTGCACGTTGACAAGCTTCCAGGACTTGGGCCCTAAATGAAAGGCGATACAAGCGCGTCAATACAGGAGACAACTAGGGCGCACAAGCCTTAAGAACAATCACTGGTATGCCACCTGGTCCACTCGTCCGCTTTATTTATGTCCAGACGACAAAGCGCTCTCAGAACTTCTTTGTTCTTTATGAGAACCTCGGACTTTGAAGTGTCACAATGAGGCAGAGTCGGTGGAGTAGCACTGTCAAGATGAGAATTATGGGCGTAGAGAGATGCAAAGAGAGCTGCTTTCTCTCTTGCCATATAAGCTAGTGTTCCATCAGGTTTTACCAGCGGAGGCAATGTGGGCTGACAGCAGATCGACTCGACCTACTTGGCAAGGGACCAGAATGCTTTGCTACCGGACGGCTGTGCAGAGAGCTTTATGCCAATATGAGTAATGCAGTCGAAGCGTGCCTTTTTTAGTACTCTTTTGTAGGACTTGGCAGCATGGTTGAAGGCTCTCTTTTTTGAGCTCAGATTCGCTCGCAGCTTTGAGGTCACGAGCGTCAACCCAGGCGAGAAACGCCGATGCTTAAGCTCTTTAGCTTAAACGCAATCGACGTTGAATCACAGGCGAGCTGAGCCACCGATGGGTACATCGCTATAAGGGATAAAATATTCTATACGTACTTACGCATATCTTAGTAATATCTACGCCTATTGTATGTGGCAGAGTCAGAAGAGTTCCTGTCTGCTCCTGCCGGTCACGATGCCATCCGTCTAGCGCGGCAGCTGCCAACTATACCAAGTAGCTCTACATAGTACGCTCATAAAATTTTGTAAAATATTCTAAGTCACACAGTCACAGCGCCGCATGCGGAAAGTACATTGTCACACAATTTACGGCCTGACCGAATATTTCACATAGAAAACCAGTTCTTTTATGTGAAATCTTCTTAAAAGAAAGAAAGAAAAATATTTAATTTGGCACACGTACACAGATACACACAATGGAAAAAATACGTGTAAACACTAAAGATAAAAAAAGCATCATCGTGGATGACGTTGCTGACAGAATTATTATAGTTGAGTAGATACATTTTGTCAGCACAGAAGATAATCTTGTTGTACTCTCGTAGAAACCTGTAAGTCTGTTCATATTTGATAAGGTTCTGTGAATTACTGAACGCTAACTAGTTCGGACAGTGTGCGCTGCTGGTTGTAGCATCGATCTTCTCTTCCGAACAACTTGTAATTAGCTCTCCCCGAAAAATATTCATGTGCCTGGAGGCCGGACTTCATATCATGAATTTTGGATGGCCTTAGCGAAGTGTCCGGTCAGGTGTAACAACACTACAGCCGCACTAATCTGCTTATATTCTCAACTACTGGTATCACTCGCTCTCCCCCCCTCCCTCTCCTATCCACCCTGCACCGCTAATTACACCCCTAATGACAATCCATTTGTGTTGCATATTAATTCAGATATCGTAGTAGAGTTGCAAACTTAATTAGGGACAACTTATAACGCACACTCATGCACTTACATTCCCTGTAATTCTAGTGCACTATGCTCCTACACGGAAAGGCCATGCGCGCCGGTAACTATAACTAGTGCATATTTTACCTCTTTCGCAATATTTCGCAAGAGCCACCATACTACATTTTATTCATGTCGGTTCCATTTTACGGGTAAATGTAATTTCATACATCGTATTTCCACAGAAACCGCCTCAATTATGAAGCTGACAATGTATAATATTGTGTTCAAATGAATGACACGGAGTGGGAGTAGGACGCTCGCTCATGGTAGCGTAATAGTAGAACATTTCGCTTCAATATCACGTCACAGTTGCGGCCATTATCGCACACTTGCGTGGCCGCCCGCCGCCATTTACATTCAAAGTGATGCGAGTGGAGCGCTCATAGCGTTAACGATATTAATCTATATAGCGCAAGTGACGTGTGTTTTGAGGGACCGGTTACATTAGAAGGATTTAGTTCCCTACTTATTGCAGGCACACGCTGACAGACGCGACGGGCGGCTCACCTGCCTAGCATAACAAACGATAGGTAAGGCAGTCAAATCTGGGACTCAGGCCTCGCCTCTCTAGGAGAGGAATGGGTTATAATCGAATAAGTGAGCCCATTGCAGATTAGTGGATATCACGTCTTCGAATTTTTGAATCTAAGACATTTTCTTCTCGATGTTTTCCTTCACCGTTTTGAGAGCAGCGAGTAGAACTCTTTAAGGCCCAAGCGCCCGAAAAGTGCCATAAAACAGTGACTTTCTGAAGCCTACTCCTCGGTAATGGCCAGGTTAATAGATTTGAAAAAAAAAATATGTTTATTATGGATTCATGAACAACATAAATCAACATTTGATTTTTTCGTGCTATAAATACTTTTGTCTAAAAAAAATATTTAGCAATTTCGCAACTTTTCCCTACTCCTTCGAAACGGCTTGGATCTTTAGAAACATTGTTACACATAAAAATTGGTGTTTAAATATTCTTCAAAGTGAACATTGCAACAGATGCATATTAGATCATTTTACATTGATCAACATTTCGCAAAGAAAATGGATTTATAGGTCAGCCGCGCGCTTTTCGGGCGCTGCTGGTCGCAAATAAATGCACAGATTTGCGTACTGCCGCCTAGGCGGGTTCGCAAAGATAAGATCATCGCTATTATAAAAGAGTTCATTGTAAGGTCCTTGTATTATTTGTGCTTAGTACGGTGTAAAACTATTATCTGATGACTACAAAATCACCTAATATTACCATGCAACACCCCGGGGCAAAAATCCGCTGCCGCGACAAGTCGTAGCGTGGCGGACAGAGTTCCAGCGAGATCCCATGGTGAAATGTCGATAGCGACTGTCGCAACACAGTGCTCGGCACGCCATAATTATGGCGGTACATCCCCTCTTTGAGGAGTGCCTGAAAAGACCTCACGGCGTCCTCACCTTCCGCATATCACAGGTTCTCACTGAGCATGGTCAGTCCGGAAAGTTCCTGCACCGGATTCATGCGGAAGTAACGCCCGGATGTCACCCCTGTGTGAACCACCTGGAGGACACGGTAGAAGTGTGCTCCACTCACGCCCCAGCCTCCGGGATCGCGAGCAATGAGTAGCTTGCCTTTACTTTTCTTCGCGCGCCTCAGGGAGATGACAACCATCGCCGTGCCCTCGTGGGGGCAATCGGCGGCGGAGACCTCTCGCGCCGGGCCTTGGTTGAGGCCATGGTCCGGAGCGAGGAGGAGTGGCAGGCGGTCGCCGACTTCTGCGAAGCAGTAATGCTCGCAAAGGAGGAGGCCGAACGCATCAGGCAACGGCGTTATCGCCGCCGCCGTCGCCGGGATTTTGATCCCGATTTCCGGCCAACGTAGACGCGGGCTTGCGGACAGTGAGCAATGGGTAGCTCGCTGTCCGGCCGTCCTATAACTGTCCGGACCAAGCCCAAGTCGTCGACGGCGCGCACTGTTCCCGCGCGCCTCAAGGAGTTGTCAGCAACAGCAGGGACCCAGCCGGGTCGAAGCCTACTGGGGCCAGGGTTATCCGAAAGGGCGCTCGAGCCCCGGTATGAAGGCTAGAAGGAACGGGGTGGGTCTTTTAGTCAGTAAGAGTCTGACACTATCTCCCGCTCCGCCTAAGGGCGGGGGATGTCAATGCACGATTTTTTCCCACCTTAAAAAAAAAAAAAACAAGAAGCAAGATCGAAGCCTACTGGGGCCAAGGGTTTGCTTCTGAAAGCAAAACTCGGCCTCGGTATGAAAGGCAATGAAGGAACAGGAGTGAGTTTTTAGGGCCGTGCCTCACTGGGACGCAAAGGCGTCGTAGCCAGGTCATGACGCCAAAAAAATGTACAGAGAGGCAGCTCTGCCGTGGCATCCCGGTTAGGCAAGGGCCTTAGTCAGTAAAGGTCTGACACACCCTCACGCTCCGCCTAAGACCGGAACATGTCAATACATTGATTTTCACACCTAAAAAAAAATATTTAGGCGATAGTTTGTGAGTGTGTGTCACATGTCCTGGAATAGCATATAAGATACCTTTTATCCCGGATATTTTAATCGTAGTGAGTATGATCCGTTCTGATTACTTTCTAATTTCACTCGGGTAAAGCGGCTGGCAGAAGCTACTAGATTACATAGCATGTAATTTTTATCACCTTCCAAATTGAAAATCGTATATTTTCTTTTAGTATTACTTAATACAAAAAAATTGAGATAAGGCTTCAGAGACTTATCCAAAAGATGACAATGCTTCTAGACACACTATGCGCTTCGTACAAACATAGACACATACACAAAAACGCACGTGTCTAGGCCCCGCCTCCAAACATCGTGTTACCGATACGTTAACAAAACATAAATTGTTCTTGTGTTCCTTCATACTTTCACAGGCAGTATCGTCAATTGCAAAAGACATGTCGTAATGTAATAATAGAAGATGCTAGATAAACGTGGAATAAAGTACATTGACCTTTTGTTAATATCTCTGCGTAAATACCCGAAAAAACATGTAATTATCTGTTTTTGGTTACTAGAAAGTGTAAAGAACCGCGACAGATGTTGATTCAAGACAGCGTTGTCTTCATTTCCGTTTTTGAAATTAAGAATGTCAACAAATGTAGGAGGTCAATGACCGTTGATCATAGTATACTGGTGCCTAAAAAGTAGTTAGAACTTCAAAAATAAGGCCTTATCATGTCTTTTAGTTACTCTAACCTGTATCTACGCCATAATGACATAAGAAATTGGGATCAACTAATTCTTTAATTCTTTAATTCTTACTAATGTTAAAATTATTTACATAAAATCAACTTACCTGAATCGAATCACATTTCTATTAGCACAACTTTTAGAGTACCGATGTCAATTATTTTTAATAACGTCCACCATTAACCTTACGTGTTTTTATATACTTCTACCGCTAAGTGGTTTGGCACATTGTTTTTTTTAAAATTTTCTGATCACTAGTTTCTTTTACTTTTTTATTTTCACTTTTGATTCAATTCAAAGTCACATCAGGAGTCATTTCATTTTGCTCCCAAAGATTGACCGCAGTAGCAAAGGGCAGGACCTCCATGAACTTAACTACGCGTCATTTCACAATACTTGCGATTGGAGTACATGGTATCGATGCCGGCCGGCGCCGCTATGGTTCGCGGGCGCAGAGCGGCGCACGGGATCGCGGGAACACGCATGTCCGCCACATACAATGGCGTATCGTAAACTAAAGAACGAATCAGATGCAAGCGCATGCGGCACGCGCTGTGTGCTGATGTCTACCTATCAATTTCTCGCATCACCTCGCTTGCTCGCTCATGCTAGGTTACCACGCAAATTTGAAATTAAGGAAAGTCTATCATTTTTTTTGAAAATTTTACCAACCTTTTTTATTTAAAAAATGGAATGTTTGAATGAAACCTAATACTCAAAAGGAAGGTGATAAAAATAACTTGCTGTATAATAAAACTATGTTCATACGTAACTTCGCAATCATCTTTATCTTACAAATTAATTAGTGTTTAGTTAAAAACTTTCGGTAAACAGTTTTTTTTGTCTAGGACAATGTAATATGTTAGTCTGGATGATGACGAACGTCCAGAACTCTCGAGTAGTCGGGTCAATTCCCAATCTGATTGCTCTCTTGCTCGGTTCTGAGGGTGACTCCCAAGTCACCTTGGACACCGAACTCAACCCTCCTGAGCTGGAGTCAGCAAACGATGGCACGAGGCCTATTGAGATGAACTCGGAATTGCCGTCGGAAACTGACCTTAGTCCCAGGAAACGACGAATGCCAAGAGCAGCGCGTAAGCGCCTGCGGCGCTTCAAGGCTGGCGGTATGGACCCCATTGAGGCCTACAAGCTGGTCACGGAGCGGTTGGCGAGTGCGCGCACTCCTTCGACTGGTCTAATGGCCGTTATGTCCTCGGGGAAGAGGCCAGTAAAACGATCTCGATCCGAGGACGAGTCGCCAAAAGATCATGCCAAAAAGACTACGCGTGTGGACGAAAAGTCAGGGTCAATTCCAATGATCCCTGATGATGCAACTCAGGTCGGACCACCGCCTGAGATAAACGCTTTGTCTTTTAAGGATGCCCTAACTAACATCCGGGTGGGAATCCGTAACAAGGAGCCCATGTCGGACTCGCAGTTGGGGCTCCTTTACAAGGACATACTGAGGGTGATTCTTAACGCCCCTATGCCCAAAGCCCCCGAATTCAAAATTCGAATTGAGGGCTGCACTTTCAAGCCGGGATGGCTGCAAGTCGTAATAAAAAACGACTACAGCCTTTAATGGCTTGAAGAAAAAGTGAGAACACTAAAGCCGTGGCCAGAGGCGGAACTCTCGTTTATTAACGAGAAGGACTTACCAAAAGCCAAGATTGGGATCCTACACTTCAAGACAGAAGATGTCGTTAAAAGTCCAAAAGATGCCCTCAATCTCCTGAAAAACCAAACGACCTGCAAACTGGCTTGTGGAAGATGCTGAGCGTCAAGAAAGAAAGGGACGGAATCATGACCGCCCTCTCTATCGATGATGCCTCTATAGAAGCCTTGCGCAAGTTAGACTGCAGGCCGCAACTGTGCGCACGTGGCTTTCGCAAAGTTTTGATTCGCATTCGCGGCGATAGTACGCCAGCGAGGGCTGAGCAGGTGGCAGGAACTAGCCAATCTGGCGCAAAGATTCTGCCACCTGCTCAACACGGTCCTAAGGCAGGGTCGAGCGTCCAGGTCTCTGGTAAAACGGCAAAGGAAACTGGTAAAAGACTGCGTTAACAAACTGAATGACCTGGAGCAAAGGAATAAAGTTATTCCTAGATGGGCACCAAGTCATTCTGGAATCAATGACAACGAAAAAGCCGATGAACTTGCACGGGCTGGGGCTCAAGGTCATCAGATAGGATCAGAACCCTTCTGTGGTATCTCAAAGAACCGGGCCATGCAGACACCTAAGGGCAACTTATTTGGCGATTCAAAAAAGCACTGGTTGGTACATCCAGGTCTGCTACACGCCAAATCTCTTATAGAAGGCTACTCACAAAAACGAACTGCCGAGCTTCTTGAGCTTAGCAGGAACATCTGTGAGATAGCCCGCGCCTTAACCGGCCACTGCAAACTAAACAGGCACCAATTTCATATGGAACTGAGTGACACTGATGTTTGCCGGTACTGCAATCAGGAGAGGGAGACGCCTAAGCACCTTTTGTGTGAATGCGGGCCCCTTATCCACAAACGCAGTGTCCATCTGGGCCGACACATTTTTCGCCTGAAAGAGATTAAAACTCTAAAAGCTAGGTGTATTCTAAATTTCTTGGAAGCCTCCGGACTAAAAGAGTTACTCTAACAAGGTGGCGAGTCACAATAGATCTTTTAGGTCGCAGTGACTACATCCCCTACACTATGGGTGATGCATAGCCCTTATCTTCTAAATAATAATAATAAATACTCGAGCCTATGTTCTTCATTCACACCGTTAAGTATTCAAAACGTAATAAAAGTATTAAACAGCGTGACTACTTGAAAAATCAAAAGGAAGCCGTGTCACGAACAGAGGCCGACGTTTCTCAATGCTCGTGTGGCTTTTAAAACGAGGAGAAAGAATACTTAAGACGTTGGAGAAATCCTTTGGCAGGGCGACGTGAGCTGCGCTCTAATACATCCGCTAAAGACACGCGAGGAACGTCGAGCGACCACGTCTGTCACGCTAGCAGCCGCCCTCGCCACAATCACAGTACCCTAACACTCCGCGTATCAATTTGTTGAACTGAAGTGACGACGTTCACTGCGAGGTTCCCTATCCACTTGCATAAAAGAACAACGGCGAGGAAATTGTTGATGAAATTATTAAGCGTCTACATCATTGATTGAAAGAACCCATATATCACCATTCACCATGATATATAGTTGCGAGATAATTTACTACGTATCGTCAAATCATGCTATTAGCCAGTTTGGGCAGTGCTAAAATATCGTCATAATTCGAAACTGAATTGACTAGATTTTGTACGACAGTAAATAATCATGGGCTAGCATTTTTTTTTCTGGATTAACTCCAGGGCTTTTGTTTAAACTAAACTCTTAATGTTGCCACTAATATAAATCTTGGTCAAGTAACATAATATGCTTTGCATTATGTATTGATAATAAATACTAAGGAATTACATTTCCGCATTAGATATTGGACATGAAAATAAAAATAACTCTTTGTAGAGTCTGTCTAATAATAGGTTAACCGACTTGGGTAATTATTAAGGTAAAATGAAATCTGATGTAGTCAACGCTGGTTCAATAATCAAGGTTGATTAAGAGATACTGAACATTGTTCACTAATAGAAGAACCTTATAAAAAGTACCGAATATAAGGATTTTTAAATAATTAAATATTATACAAAATTCCCAAGTCAGTTGACTTTTTAGATAGACTATACTTTTTTTTTTCTTTTCTTTTTAAAATATAGTGGCTAAAATGACACAATGTGACATTGTCACTATAATAAATAATAATATCGAGAAACACATCATCAGAAAAAAAACATGGCATTAGACATTTCAACTGCCGCTAGCCTAATTATATTTATTTTTAGAAAAAGAAAATAAGGCATTATGACATGACAACTTGTCGTTCGTTCAAAAATGCTTTTTTTTTAATTCATAAGGTACGTAGGTAATATTTACATATTATACGTCATCTCATCAACTTTAAACTGGAATATCTTTAAAATAAGGATTCTTATAATAGTAATGTCCATAGATTTATAAGAACATCCAGATGCCTAGTACGCGCTGTCCAAATGCTTCGAATTCAAAGACACCAAAATAGCGTCTTCGTTCATTAGCCCCACCCACAGGCCGCCATTACGCGACAGACGTTCAAAGCGCGTCTACGTTGTAGCACTGTTAAATATAATTGAAAAAATGGCTGTTTGTGCAGTGAAATCGTGTAAAAACTACATTCCAAAAAAAGACAAGGATACGATCATTACTTTTCACAGGTAAGTTTGCAATTTTATGATGAATTTCTACGTATTTCTTTGAAAATATTACGAAAACTAAATAAAAACAAAACAACTTGAGTATTGCCAAGGTACAGTATGAAATATTTTTACTCTTTTTTTGTGTTGCGATATTTTAATGTTGTAAAATGTTACGAAATCAACATTATAATTAACAAAAAAAAAAGATTTCAATGGTTGCCAAATAAAATAAAATATGAAATACTTTTACCATCTCTTAAAATACTGCGATATTATTGAGTCAACAAACGGATTTGGAGCAAAACGATATTTTAGGTACGTTTGTTAAGTTAACGTACGTATGTTTGTGTAGTGATAACTCTCAAAGCAGTACAATACGCGGCAAATAAGTTGAACCATCATGACGGTCGACTTTGAATGCTCAGTAACCGATTTTCGTGTTTCAATCGAAGTAACAAGAGTAGATAAACCGTACAGAGGGAAAGCTTACTAAGAACGTGTAATATTGTTACCTATTTTGGTAGGGTTGTCACAATAGGTGAAAACAAATTAAATGAAAAATTTGTTAAATAGTTTTATTATTCAGAAGGTTCAAAATAGGACAAGTAACTAATAAGATTCCAATAAGAATTATTAACAAATTGCGAATTTATTTATATTAAAATTTGTTATATTTAAATTTGTTTGTTAACTATTTTGAAAGATATTTTATCTATGTTATCGGTGTATGTTTTATGTAGCTGATTGGTGTTTTTGAGTCTAATATAGTATATCAGGAACAATAGATTTAAGATAGCATTGTTGTCGAAGTTCATAATATTCACGATCTCGATTACGTACTTAATTGTATCAGTTCACAAGTTTACCTTTTTGTTTTGTGTCAAATACTCACCATAACTTTATTTTTAGTTGAGACTTACCATTTTTGTTTTATAAAGTTTTTATGTGTAAAGTTACAGTTTTATATAAAAGTAGACATACGCATTCAGGGGTGCGTGGTGGTGTACGAGACCAGTGCGACAAGCAACATACACCAATCGGGTTGAACTGTCTGTGTATCCGAAGGGTACTGCCTGCTACCGTCACCGCCTCCTATCGGAGGTTAATCCGCCACAAATTGTGTTATACTATTAAAACAAACATACACAGACACACGCACACACACCACTCACAAACTTTCTTCTTTATAATGTCAGTATGATATTAAAAGTTTTTTATTCATTCACATATGTTTACGAAGACCGTGTTATAAAATAAAATTACATATAACAATCTCCAAAAACTATCATAATAAGCACTCGGTATGAATGTAAAAGGCGGGTTTCATTTTGTACACATATACACCGTGAAATTTTAATGGTTGTTTTCCTGTGGCAGAACGACTTGCCATAAGGAGTACTTTCGAAATATAGAGTAAAAGTAAAAAATAATTAAAAATGTTTTTGTAATAAAAAAAAAAAATTGGTCAACAACTCGAAAAAGTGAGAAAAAATCGTAACACTAGACGTAACTTGTAAGTACTCGCGTCCCACGCGCCGGTGCTTCAAAGGAAAGCAATGCATAAATTAATGTTCAAACAAAAATAAGCTCCCATTTGTGGTGATACGGCATAAAATAGCTTGCACGCAACAATGCAATGCAATTCTAATATTTTATTTATTTATGAAACGATTATATTACTAAGACAGAACCATTTCGCTGCGGGAAAACAACCATTAAAATTTCACGGTGTATTAACTACATAATTACCTATGTCAATATGAATAAGAAAACTATCCGAATTTTCCCATATTTTGGGGTAATCATTTTGCGCTGGTATTAAAAAACGTCACGCACACAAACGCAGAAACGATAATAATACACTTGCGGTGGGCGGTCCGCACGCACACGCGCATTACAAAATGCATTCAATTTGAACGATGCGTTTTGTACGGTACACTCAATCTGGTTCTTATAAATCTATGGTAATGTCTGAGATTTTTTTTTTTTTGAAATTTAATCTTTATACTTTTGTATATTTTTCATCAGTTGACGCTAAAAAACTATGACTTCCCCATGATCCTTTAAACTATATCTCCTGAACCAGGCAATACATTACATATTTGTTTTGAACAATTTTGTAGGTTTTTTTCACTGTAAGAAGCACGCAAACAAGCATATACCATGCATGCAGGTAGCATGCAACATGTAAACAAGCATACACCTGAGATACAAGCAGGTATGCAGCATGCAAGCAAATATGCAAGCAAGTATGCAAGCAAGCATGCAAGCAAGCATACAAGCAAGCATGCAAGCGAGCAAGAAGCATTCAAGCGAGCATGCAACATGCGGCAGGCATGGCTTCTGTCACGGTTCTGGCGCTGCGGGCCTCTGGCGGCTCGCAAGCCGCCTTGCCTCTAAGCGCCTACGCGATTTTAAATTACACTCTAGGGGTAAGGCAAACAAGAATACGTTTTTTTTCTTTTTTTTTTTATTGTTGATAGGTTCGCGCTTGACCGCTATCTCACCTGATGGAAAGCGGCGATGCGGTCGACGATGGAATACGCTTACCTAGAAGAAACCTATTTACTCTCGACTTAAAGATTCCTGGGTTGTAGCTATCGGGAAACACAGACTCCGGCAAGGAATTCCACTCCCTAGCTGCACGCACAATGAATGTGTTCCCAAAACGTTTTGTGAGTGTAGGTGGGATATCCACCATATACCGGCAGCGCATAGCGTAATCCGATGATGGAACGGGCTAGGCGGAATTAGGTTATGCAATTCCGACGCACACTCCCCGAAATGCAACCGGTAGAAAACCGACAGGCTAGCAACTCTGCGTCGATGCTCAAGACTTTGAAGCCTCGACTCGACGAGTGTATCATCGCCAATTATCCTTCTGGCTCACTTCTCAATTGCCTCAAGTGCATCAAGCTGGTATCGGGCAGATCCGTCCCAAAGATGAGAACAATACTCCATACACGATCGAACTTGCGCTTAATAGAGTTTGAGCAGCTGTTCCGGCATAAAGTACTGTCTGACCTTAGCGAGGACTCCCAGCTTTTTAGCAGCCTTTGCTTCGGTGTATGGCCCAAAGTTGAGTGTTGATGTCAGCGTAACACCAAGAAGGTCAAGATGGTCGGTTATCGGCACGATTACACCCCGGAAAGTTGTAGCGGGGCTGAATTTGCTCCTTTTAGCGGAAAATAAATACGCCTGGGTTTTTGCAGCATTGAACCTATCCAAATTGGCATCGCCCCATTCGGAGACTGCCTCGAAGGACAAGTTCAAGCGCTCAACCATAGCCTCTCGAAGATCTGTGACCCACTAGCTCGCGCGCTGGATATGTAACTCTCAGCAACAGTGCTGTCGTCTGCATACCCAAAGGTACCGGGCTTAAGCAGATCGTTTATGTGCAGCAAGAATAAAGTTGCCGAGAGTACTGACCCCTTAGGGACCCCGGCATTAACTCTTTGAATGTCGTAATTAGAGACACAATAGAAAGACAATTACACACACAACAGACAGTGTAACTTAAGACATTCGAAAGGTTAATAGCCATTTGACCGGACGAGCAGCCATCGATAACCACTCGGATGGACCGGTTACTCAGGAAGTCTGCGATCCAAGCACACAATCCAGCGGGTAACCCGAAAGAAGGAAGCTTACTAATAAGGCCTTCGTGCCAAACCCTATCGAAAACCTTCGAGACATCGAGGGAGACGGCAAGCGCCTCCTCGTGCCTATCGATGGCCTCACTCCAGATGTGGATGGCATACGCTAGAAGATTTCCAGTTGAACGATTTCGGCGAAAGCCGTATTGACGGTCACTTAGGATATCATCTTCTAGGTATGCCAGGAGCTTAGCGTTGAGTACACGTCTTACAGAGAATGGACGTTACTGAGATTGGCCGGTAGTTAGCTGGATCAGCCCGACTCCCCTTCTTGGGCACGGTCTGTACATTAGCTTGCTTCCATGCAATCGGCACTTCTCCAGCCTCAAATGAAAGCATAAATAGGCGTGTCAGGATCGGAGACAGTTCAGGCGCACACGTTCTCAGAACAATTGCTGGTATCCCGTCTGGACCGCTACCCTTGTTCACGTCTAGGTTACGCAGCACCCTACAGACGTCCTTCTGATGAATGCGAATATCTGACATACTCGTATCGCAACCATCAGGATGAACTGGAGGCCGCGCGTTACCTGGGTCTAGACGCGAAGATTCCGCGAAGAGTGAGGCAAACAAGCTTTGCTTTCTCCTCAGCGGTATGTGCCAGTGACCCGTCTGGTTTCAGCAGTGGCGGTAGGGAGGGGCAGCAGAAGTTCGATTCAACCGACTTAGCCAGGGACCAAAACGACTTACTACCCGCAGGGCAGCAGGCTTTAGATTACGCTGTTCACGTCAAAAATGAGTACGTCCGCATAATAGCGTGCAGGATGCTATCGCACAATGGAAACCAATCCGATGCACGGGATATCCACACTGACCAACTACAGCAAAGTACACTACTCGTACACGCTGCACGCTGATACAGTTTTATTACGAGCATATTGTTTACTGGTTTTTGCAAACTCGCTTGAACAGAGCCAAGTCGTCATTAATATTCGGCGAACGTAGGTTACAATTAACCCGAATCGTTATCTCTCGATCCGGGGAATTTATTAATCAAACAAGTGTGGCACACTAAAATTAGCGACGACAACACAAAGAGAGGAAAGCGATCAATTTTATCAGAAACTAATAACCCTAGAAGTAGGTAGAAGGGGAAAGGGTGAAGAGAACGCCTCGACAAGTTATCGTTACTGTCAGACTCGCGTGTATTGTGTTATACTCACGACATGTTAAATGACGATGGAGCACGCTGGCAAGAAGTAACCGGCTCGATGTCTACTTGTAGCCACGCAGGATACTCCATACGAACACCAGACGCCCAGAGTCCTTCAG
This sequence comes from Mythimna albipuncta, assembly GCA_929112965.1. Lineage (NCBI taxonomy): Eukaryota > Metazoa > Arthropoda > Insecta > Lepidoptera > Noctuidae > Mythimna > Mythimna albipuncta. The sequence goes on from OV815974.1 coordinate 140,143, forward strand.
CGGAGAGAACCCATAGTCCTAGAATGAAAAGGGCAACTGAAGGACACGGGTGTGGTTTTAGTCAGTAAAAGTCTGACACACCTTTCTTTACACCCAGAGTGAATGAAGTCATAATCAGAGTCAGACTTCCCTCCTTAAAAAAAACCGGCCAAGAGCGTGTTGGGCTACGCTCAGTATAGGGTTCCGTAGTTTCCCGTCCGTCACAATAAGTGAACCCAATAATGAGTTTAAAAAATGCTTGCATATACGTAGTATAATACTACAAACTTAGTCCAGAAATTATTTTGTAGAATCCTTTTGACTTTTTTGTACAAAAACTGTTCTTTCCATCAAGTTCAAAATAATTTTCCTAGAAAGTCCTAACAAAGTTCTACTTTTCAAATTTTTTTCATATTTTCTAAACTTATGGTTCAAAAGTTAGAGGGGCGATTATTTCCGAAATTATTGACATTATCAAAAAATGATTTAAGTAAACCTCTATTCATTTTTAAATACCTATCCAACAATATATCACACATCAGGGTTGAAATTAAAAAAAATCACTTACCACTTTACATATAGGGGGGTGTTGGAGATAAAACCTTCTTGCAAGCTTCCTAAATTATATGAAAAAATATGACACTTCTATTTGTCACTTGTCTTCACTTGTTTCTTGTAAAATATATTGTTCACACCCAAATTATTAAAAAAACTAATTTGCATTGAGCATCCAGTCATTGATTTTCATTCAGAATACCCATAATTCTCGCACATGGTCCATAACGAGCCGGATGAAATATAATTAAGAAGATCAGCGATTATTTTCAAGAAAAAGAATAGAGACTGACTTCCACGCTGAATGGAGGTTCATGAGTTCACTGCTGGAGAACTGGATTGATTTCAAGCAAGTTAGTTAGTGGTGTACAGTTATAATTACGCTAATATCGTCACCCAACACTCAGGTAGTATATATAAGTAGTCATACTAAGGTCAGTACTATTTTATTAAATTACCAATTATATTGTGTTTGAGTAAAATCATTAGGTACTTTGTTGCATTGTGATTAGTATTTTATTCAACAGCAATGTTAAGTTTAAACTCATACTTTTAACAGTATAGTTAGCTATTTTGCTACATTATTAAACTTACATTATATTAAGCTGTAACTAATTACATAACTACTTAACAGTGGTATTAATTTTTAACAAGTATCTTGACATAATAAAAATATTTGAGTGTTAGATATTAGTACAAGTCATTGTTATAAATTATAGTTAGCAGTCAGAAAGGGCATAGACTACAGCTAGGCGTATAATTATTGAAATTATATTGTTGTTTTAATTTTTATATTCCTGTATCAATGCCAGGTTGACAACACTCGTCTCCCAGAATGTCTGAGGAAAAGGATTTAATTAAGAAGCGAGGCAGCTTCAAAGGTCGCTTGACTAGTTTCCTCAATTTTCTGGACTCATTCAAGGACAAGGAGCTATCTAGCTGTGATGTGTCCGAGTTGCAGTTGCGCATGGGCAAGATAGAGGCGTTGTATGAGCAGTATGATGAGGTACAGTTACGTCTAGAATGCATTGTTGACGACATCAACTTACAATATTCTCAGCGTTCCGAGTTTGAGTCTATTTATTATAAAACCTTATCTAGAGCCCAGAATATTCTGACTGACTACAATAAAGATAATAAATCGATGGAAAGTTGTAAAAGTACTCGTGTTAGCATAAAGCAGCCGGTTAAATTGCCAACGATTCAGTTACCAAAGTTTAGCGGATTATATTGTAATTGGCTTGAATTCCGCGACACCTTTACTAGCCTAATTCATTGTAATGATGACATAGACGCAATCAATAAGTTTCACTACTTGCGAGCATCACTTGAGGGAACAGCTGCTATAGTTATCAAATCCATTGAGTTTTCTTCAAGTAATTACTCTGTGGCATGGTCATTGTTATGTGATCGGTTTGACAACAAAAGATTACTGGTTCAGAATCATATAAGTTCATTATTTACTATTGAATCAATTACAAAAGAATCTTCTGTTGCCATTAAGAATTTGATCGATCAGTTAAATAAAGACTTGCGAGCTTTAGAGTCATTAGGGGAGCCTGTGAAACACTGGGATACACTTTTAATCTACATTGTCACACGAAAACTTGATCAAAAAACCTATCGTGAGTGGGAGGAGTGCAAAGGTAGGATAGACAAGGATGGCTTAATCACGTTTAACGCATTTATGCAATTCTTACGCAATCGAGCCGACCTCATCGAGACCCTGGAACTCCCCCGCAATCATTATTCGCAATCACCAGGTAAATCAGGTCCTAAGATCAAGTCAATGGTAGCACAATCTCCTATCAATTCTAGCACTGACTCAGCTTCTAAACCTTGTCCTAAATGTAATAACAACGATCACACATTAAATAATTGTCCACAGTTTCTCGCATTGAGTAACGATGACCGTCTCAAATCATTACCTAGTTATAAGGTATGTTTTAACTGTTTTCGTTCCGGACACTATGCTAACAAATGTAAAAAACCAGGCTGCAAACTATGCAAACGTAGGCACAACACATTAGTTCACGTACATTCTAATGGCACTGTATCGAATACACCTAGTGGTAATTCGATGAATAACTTGTCTGCTACGACTGAAACGAATAACGTAGCTTTATCCGCAAACATTGCATCTCCGTGTGGTCATACGCAACGAGAAGTGTTGTTATCAACCGCTTTGATCAAATTAAGAGACCACAATGGGTGTGTGCATCTCGCTCGCGCGGTGCTCGATAGTGGTAGCACGTCTTCACTCATAACAGATAGGTTGTGCAATAAACTTAACTTAAAAACTAGCCAGGTAGATAGATCAATCCTTGGAATCAATAACGTCACTTCGCACGTAGGTAAAATATGTCGGGTTAAGGGTACGCCATTAGATGATAGCTTTGTATTCGAACTAAATTGTTTTGTTCTTCCGTTCATTACGAGTAGTGTTCCGTGTCGTCAGATAAATATTTCTGATTTCGACTTACCCTCGAATATTACTTTAGCTGATCCTACTTTTTATAACCCTGCCGATGTTGATATTTTAATCGGCGCTGATCTTTTTTGGGATTTGTTAGGATCTCAAAGACTAAAGTTAGGTACCGGGAAACCAATATTATGTGAAACCCGTCTAGGATGGATAGTTTCCGGTCCAATTACTCAGAATACTATCTCACTGCTGACGAATGACGTAAAGTGCAATATGTCTAAAATGGTTGCCGACAGCGATGGTGACTGGGAAAACCTCAAGTCAGAATTGACAAAGTTTTGGCAATTAGAGGAGGTGAATGCGAAGTCTTCCAATTCTTATATGCCTGAAGAGAAATTGTGTGAAGACAATTTCGTTACAAATACGACACGATTGTCTGATGGTCGTTTTTGTGTTCGCATCCCCCTTAAGAAAGATCCTTCAATTTTAGGAAATTCTTTTAATAAAGCCACACATTGTTTACATTCTTTAGAGCGTAAATTAAAGGTTAAGACGAACTTTAGTAGAATGTATCATGACTTTTTGTCAGAATACGAGTTACTTGGTCATATGACAAAAATTAATAAACCTAATTTATGTTTGGGTTATTTTATTCCACATATGGGAGTTTTACGCGAGTCGAGTACCACGACCAAACTTCGTGTTGTTTTCAACGCTAGTGCTTCTACTTCGACGGGAGTGTCCTCTAATGACCTACAGATGGTTGGGCCAACCGTACAGGACGGTCTATTGTCTATACTTCTTCGCTTTAGAGTCCACAAGTATGTTTTATCTGCGGATGTGGAGAAGATGTATAGACAAATAGTCGTCCACCCGTCGGACAGATATTTACAACAGATTGTTTGGCGTGATAATGTTAGTGATCCTATTAATGTTTATCAATTAAACACCGTCACGTACGGTACGGCCAGTGCGCCATTCCTTGCGACACGATGCCTTAAACAAGTAGGACTCGACTGTAGGAACCCTAAAATATCGGAAATCATCCAACATGACTTCTATGTCGACGACTTGCTGACCGGAGGGGATGACTTAGATGAAGTAAAGTTCATTCGCACTGAAGTCACCAAAGCGCTTGCGTCGGCATGTATGCCATTGAGAAAGTGGAAGTCAAATGATTCTCAATTATTGTCGAATGCTGTCCCTGCGTCATACGATTTGAACATTGGACAAAATGAGCCAGAAAAGTTGCTTGGTCTCTGTTGGCATATCGGCACTGATGAGATAGGGTTTCCTATAGGTCTGACTAAATCTTCGACTAGGTACACAAAGCGTGACTTGTTATCCGTTATTGCGCGAATCTTTGATCCCTTAAGTCTGTTAGGTCCTATTGTTATTACTATGAAGATCTTGCTACAGAAAATGTGGTTAGATAAATTATCATGGGATCAACCATTACCTAATGAGATTTGTAAACAATGGGAGATTATTATTAAATCTTTACCTCTCCATTAAGAGTCAGATTCAGTCATTTTCTGAATACCAATTATTTTTGAACAAAAAGAGTTTACCTAAAAAGAGCGCCCTTCTAAAGTTTAATGTTTATTTAGACGATAATAATGTAATGCGAGTAGGAGGACGTCTCGATAACTCTAATTTTGCTTATAGTAAGAAACACCCTATTTTATTACAGTCCACTCATGATTTCACTAAACTATTATTTAATTTTGAGCATAAAAGGCTGATGCATGCTGGCCCACAATTATTATTAGCTTCCATTAGGGAAACTTATTGGCCAATAGGAGGTCGCAAGTTGGCGAAAGCCTGTTATCATAAGTGTGTTTTGTGTCACCGTATGAAGGGTAAGGTTGTAGCTCCCTTAATGGGTAACTTACCACGAGAACGCCTTCGTCCAGGTTATCCCTTTGAAAGCACAGGCGTTGATTACGCTGGCCCTATTATGTGTGCTAGTCGCCAGGGCCGTGGATGTAGGTTAGTAAAGGTGTATGTCGCTATTTTTATTTGTTTCACAACCAAGGCCATTCATTTGGAGCTCGTTGGTGATTTAACTGGCAATAGTTATTTACTGGCTTTGTATCGGTTTATTTCTCGGAGAGGTAAACCTGCTGATATTTTTTCCGATAACGGTACCTCATTTGTCGGTGCATACAACGACCTTTCCAAATTTTTAAAATTAAATAGTTTGTCCTTGGGTGAAAGTGCAGCAAACGACGGAATAAGGTTCCATTTTATTCCCGCCTACACCCCACATTTCGGTGGACTCTGGGAGGCGGGTGTCAAGTCAGCAAAGTATCACCTTCAGAGAGTGTTGGGAAATTGTAACTTGACTTTTGAAGAGCTGTACACCACACTAACCAAGATTGAAGCCATCTTGAACTCTCGTCCATTGACGCCGTTGTCTTCAGATCCTGCAGATTATACTCCGCTCACGCCAGGACATTTTCTTGTGGGACGGCCACTTACTTCTTTGCCGCAACCTGATTACCAGGATAGCTCTGCCAATTATCTGTCTCGTTACCAGAGGATCGAGCAGCTTCGCCAGCATTTCTGGAGCAGATGGAGCAAGGAGTATGTTGCAGAATTGCAACAACGTTCCAAATGGCGTTCCTGCAAGGATGGCTTGATGCTGAACTCCTTGGTGGTGATCAAGGAAGACGATCTTCCTCCGTTGAAGTGGAGACTTGGACGGATCGTGGCTGTTCATCCAGGAACGGATGGTATCGCCCGTGTAGCTGACATTCGGACGTCTACTGGAGTCGTTCGACGGGCATTCAACCGAATCTGCCCTTTGCCTGTGTCTTCAGAATCTGGTTGAAACCATTGGTTTCAACGCCCGGGGAAATGTTGGAGATAAAACCTTCTTGCAAGCTTCCTAAATTATATGAAAAAATATGACACTTCTATTTGTCACTTGTCTTCACTTGTTTCTTGTAAAATATATTGTTCACACCCAAATTATTAAAAAAACTAATTTGCATTGAGCATCCAGTCATTGATTTTCATTCAGAATACCCATAATTCTCGCACAGGGGGCTACCCTAATAAGACATTTTTTTCCAATGTTTATTTTACCACTTTGTCGGCGTGATTGATATCCCTATTGGTACCAAATTTCAGCTTTCTAGTGCTAACGGTCACAGAGATTAAGCGAGGACGGACAGACGGACAGACAGACATGGCGAAACTATAAGGGTTCCTAGTTGACTACGGAACCCTAAAAAGGACATAATACATAAATCTATATTATAAAAAAAAAACATTATGTAAAAAAAACCGACTTCACTAAAAATAACGTTAAAACGATTAAAATAGTTTTAATTTTGGAAGTCGGTGTTTTTCGTTTTCTTTTGTTCCTTATTTAACACCGACTTTCGAAATTAAAATTATTTTGATCGTTTTAACGTTTTTTTAGTGAAATCGGTTATTTTTTTTTTTTTTATAAAAAGTTTTTTATTTCACACTTTTTAGTTGCAATACACTTACAGCCAGAGTACATTTTTCCCATGACAATTCCAATTAACTCAAACCCTGCTAGAATACATCATTTTATTATGAAGTTCCCGTGTTTACCTTCCACCTTCTGGCACTATCATCAGATCGGTTCGATAGTACCTTATAGCCAAAGTGCAATTATGAAAATTCTAATAAATCCTAACACGTGTAGGATACATTTATTAATTAAGGAGTTCCGGTGCCTATCGGAAGATCTCTCCATCACCATCATCAAGTCACTAGATGTCAGTCACTAGAGTCACACGATGATACCATTTTCAACATGACTATTCAGAACTATTCATTTATTTGTATTGTCATAGTCGCTTAACTATTTTCATTGTGTGCCTCTGTTTGAGTATGAAGTTCCTTTGGCCATTTCTGGTCTTCTGCACCAGTTCCACCTCATCGAATATCACTTTTTGACTGTAAATGCTTAAGTCCTTGATGAAAATATCAAAATGACTATATAGTTGCCTACAATATTTGAGGAGTTCCCTCGATTTCGCCAAGATTCTATCATCATGTCCCGACTTGGTGACTATGGGACCGTTTGGAAAGTATACCCTTTCTAACAAAAAAAAATATTTTTTCAAATTGGTTGGCAAGCGACGAAGTATGCGCGAACATACAAAAAAAATTACAAACATTCGAATTGAGAACCTCCTCCTTTTTAAGAAGTCGGTTAATAAAACTGAATCGCTAAATGTGTTGCTAAACGAAAATCTCGAGAGCAGCTGAACCGGTTTCGCTGATTGTTTTTTGTTCTGTTTGTTATTGTGAGGAGAAGGTTCTTAAGGAAAAAGAATGAAAATTAGGGTAGTGTAGGGTAGAGTAGGGTAGAGTAGGGTAGAATAGGGTATAGTAGGGTGGAGTACAGTAGAGCGGGAAAGAAGTCGCGGGTAAAAGCTAGTATACTCTAATAATATACAATAAATATAACCTATACATACATATTTATGCATATTACATTTTTGTGGGTCATGTTGACAGTACATGTTCCATAATTCTTCCACTGAAACCCTCTAACAAAGATCCAGTCCAGAAGAAGATCCATAAGATATAAGGCCGCCAATTGTGTGTTTCTATTATATGGTTTTCTTTTTGTAAATTTATAATCTTGATGTGCAATAAAGTATATTATATAAATAAATAAATATATATTTATGCATATTACATTTTTGTGGGTCATGTTGACAGTGCATGTTCCCTAATTCTTCCACCGAAAACCTCTAACAAAGATCTAGTCCATTAAGGGCTAGCTCATTCCATTATGAATAGCTAATTAGCCGTAGAAAAGCCCTTATGAACAGCTTATGTCCGCGACTTTCTCGAAATTGACACCAAATCGGATCCAGAACTCCAAATAAAAATGAAAAGTGAGTGGATTCTAAATTTTCCCTGTATGTTATATACAGTATACACTGGCTGTCCCCGCGATTTTAACCGCGTGTTTGGACTCTGTTCCGCTCCCATGAGTTGTAGCATAATATTATAAGCATATAGCCTTCCTCAATAAATGGGCTATACATACATGCCTAGAATACTTTTTAAAGAACAAGTAGTTCCTGAGATTAGCGCGTTCAAACAAAAAGCCAAGCTTCTTTCAGCGACTTCGCCTACGTATAGAGGGTCTCTCTACATAAAATATTCACACCCATTTCATCGCCTTAGGGGGTGAATTGTGTAAGATCCTACCTTTTTGCTCACCTACGACTTAAAAACAAACCTAATGAAACATTACACGCTCCTAGCCCCACTAGTTTCGGCTGTGCGTTGACATGTCAGTGAGCGCCTGTCGCTCACGCACTTCATATTTTGTTTATGATCGTGTTTCGCGCATCACATCTTTGTGTGTCACCGGCGTGAGGTGCGTTTCGGTCGTCGCTGCTCTGTGACGGGCCCTGCACGCTGTCCACCCAATACTCGATCTCGGTAGGAATTAACGTCACTTGCATGTAAGTCATAACAGTAAAACCAAGTCAACCTCTCTCATAAGCTCAATAACAATGTGTACAAGAAGTGAAAAGTTCAGTAGTAAACAGAGCGCTGATGGCACATCGCCTCAGACTGTGACGCACATTAAGAACGGCAATAGGTGTGAACTCACACCGCCGGCGCCGAGGGAGCACGGTTTGTTTGAGGCAAAGCTGAGGGCGCACTGCTCATTGCTGGAATAGCCAATTTAGCCGACGGTTTTACACGCGCCACACCGTCGCATGAGCGCTGTAATGCACAAATGGCAATTTGTGTAATGCATTTTTAATTAATCTATTTTCGAGGATTCCTTTTCAAATTTTGTTCAGGAGTATATAAACAATATTTTAATGATATTTAAGAAAGATTTCTCCAAATCAACATACTGTGAATATTCCTAAAAGACCCCTAGGATGACAAAATTTTATTTTTTTCTGAATTTTTCTACGTGGTAGTACTAAGGTCGGTTGCCCCTTAAGGGGAAGGAATAAGGCCCCACCACTACCACACCCCCTGGTTCTCACCCTAGTGACTTGGACAAACCTCCACTGACCTAAGGGATGTAGTTCCTTACGCAAGTGTAACAGGTATTTGGTCATTAGTTACTCACACAGTACCTCACATCCAAATCATGGCACTCAGGGCAACACTTCCATAAGTGACGTATGCTGCTTTTCAGCAACAATACGTCCACATCATGCTCCTATTGAGACTGGTTCCTAGCAGTTCTCTCGAACTGTAAAACGTGACGAAGCAACCTTCCTTGCTGCAAACCGTGCGACCGTTCTTGTCTAGCATGCCCCGTCATGCTAGCAACATCATGCTCCTATTCCATCATGGTCCTTAACAGTCCTTGGACTGCCTAATAAGTAATGATACGAGTATGGTCAACCGATCCCCAGGATGTGTACCCTTTGTACAATAAGTACATTTGCAAGATACAGTGCTCGTATCTGACCGAAGTAATGGTCGCAGATAGAGTATATAAACTCAAGAGTAAATACAAATAGTATTAAATGATATCGACAGGAGCCATCGCTCCAAAGATAAATATAGTTAAACGTCTCAACTCTCTTGAATACCTATATAGACATCCCCAAAAGTGCCCCAACCACGTGGTGAGTGTGTTCCTAGTGTTTGAGCTGTAGAGAAGAAATGGAAAAACCAACTCCCCAGCAACACATTTCTGTCTATTTAGTTATAAAAAACATTAAACAACTAGCTTTTCCCGCTGCTCCGCTCGCGAGTCTGTGTATAGTAACACAATACCGGCTTAGGATAAATTAGAATAATAAATGACTCACCTAGTCACACCAACAAACACACGCACACTTCGCTACTTTAAATACTAGACCAGCCAGCCGTACTAAGGCCATTTGTACCTAGCTGAATCACAATACTCGCAGTCCCAAGGATTACAACGGGCCATAGTCCCATGATATGTACCGAGTTGCTCCTGGACGTGTGTCTCCTTTAGATAAGTGTTTCTCTCGCGGCTGCCTCTACTCTCCTGCTCCGCAGTTGTACACACACACATGTCCGAACATGTCGTGGCACCTTTTTTGTATTGCTATTAGAAATGACATAGTTACTCGTTTCTATAGAATTCCGTCAACCATTCCATTAAGGGCTAGGCGTCGGGGCTAAACGGACAAGACTTACTTGGGCTGTAAGCCGCGCCGGGGGCTGGACTACTAGCCGTTGTGAACGTAGTACATCGGAAGCTACCGTTATTGGCCGCGTGCCTCCGCAACCAAATACTTGTTTCTTTGTGACCGTGAGCAGTGAGCGGTGAGCGGTGTGAGAGAATGCCGGTACGCCAACACTCGTTCCACGTAAAAATGTAATTGTAAATTCCAGAGCAACCCCCCAAGGCATCCCGCGTCTTGTCGGCAATTACAGCTTATATCGACGTGTCTACCTTCACGTGAACTAGTGGCGCCCCAACATGATGTCATAAGCTTGCATTCCACAGATGAAACTTCGAATAGTTGTAATTTGCCGACCTTATAACGCACACTGGCCTGTTCTCATACCGTCACTTACCGCACCTGTAATAACTTGATGACCATCTCTAGCCCGTAGTTTGTTCACTATACCGCAATATACTACTTCAATATACTAAGATATTTTCAAATACATCATTTCCATTCAAATCAAATTGACGGCATGGTTAACACAGTGGTTGAGCGATTGGCTGCTGCACTGCGTGTCGTGGGTTTCATTCCCACAGGGGTGGGTCTTGGTGGAATGTCATGTGAATTTGCACGTGGTGAACGCCCATATAATACAGGCGTAATTCCTAATTTCATTTCATCATTCATAACAAGCTAATTTTTTTTAAACTATAAAATATTATGGATAAGCTCAAGTAAGCGTGCTGCTCGTACCCACAGTGCGTCTGGCTTCATTTGCAGCAGTAAAACAGTAGGTACCTACATGTCCTACACATAATAACACAACCACCCCAACGACTGTCGCTCCCTACTTTCTGTTTTTAACGAGAGTACGTCAAGTTTTCCAGCTTGTGACTGTGTCAACACACGATAACACCTCACTGCTCATCCGGCTGATGCCTCTGATACGCCTGATACCGCTGATACGACTGACACACTACCTATACGCTGTGCATTGACACCGAGACAGTGAGTCTCGAGCGAAGGTACACTGCCACGGGGAGCTGCCCCTTGCTGATATATGTTCAGTGTTGGTGCGATCGCGTCGTGTTCACAGCTACAAGCTCCGACGAGCGAGTGCGCAGTGCCCGCACACCATACGATACCCGTTTCGCAGACTATTAACTTGACACATACTTAGAAGTAAATAACATGAGCACCAACAAGCACCACAGCTACTACGAGTATCGAGAACATATTTACTTATATCATTTTTAAATTGCACTCCCAAAGGAAGCAACGAACGAAGATTTGGGTCTTATGTTGGCCCCAAAATTATATATAATAATAATAATAAATAATATAATAAAGAAGTAGAGTTTTTTTTTGTTTGTAGGAGGTAATCTCTGGAAGTACTGGTCCGATTGCTAAATTTTTTTCACCGATAGATAGCTTCTTTATTCCTGAGTGACATAGACTACATTTTATGTACACGAGTGAAACCGCGGACAAGAGTTAGTTATAAATATATGTCTTCCGGTCACAGTGACCCCTCAGTATGTTGCGCTGTTAAGGCCCAAGCGCCTAAAAAGTGCCATAAAACAGTGAATTTCTAAAGCCTACTCCTCGGTAACGGCCTGATTAATGTAGTTTAAAAAAAAATATGTTTATTAAAGATTCATGAACAACATCATCAACATTTGATTTTTTCGTGCTATTATTACTTTTGTCTAAAAAAAATATTTAGCAATTTCGCAACTTTTCGCAACTTTTCCCTACTCCTTCGAAACGGCTTGAATCTTTAGAAACATTTTTACACATAAAAATTGGTGGTTAAATATTCTTCAAAGCGAACATTGCATATGTAAATCAATCAATATGTCGTAAAGAAAATAGATTTAAAGGTCAGTGGCGCGCTTTCCGGGCGCTGTTGGCCACAAATAAATGCACAGATTTGCGTACTGCCGCCTAGGCGGGTGCTAGAGTTGCGTCCACATAATTTCGGCCAGATGGTTCAAGGGACTATAAGCCTTAAATCTCGCAAATAGCAAAAAACTGGTAAAAATTCTTTAGGTCTTACAGAACAGCGGTGGTTTTAGCAAATATACGCACCCATCATGAATCTACAATAATGTCAAGAGGACTTTTGCAAAACAAACTTGAGGTGGTTTATTTTTAAATAAAAAACGCTTTGACTTTCTGTTTCACCAAATTGAAAACACAACAACTTTAACATCAAAGAAACACTGGAGAAAATAATCAACAAATGGCAATCTGTCCTTTAAATTCTTTTGGTGTTTTGTGAATTAATTTATTCAGCGAAACTGAATGAATGACAGGTACAACCACGGGGTATGCAAATAAAATGTGTGAACGTTGCACATGACAGCAACGCCGAGTGCCGCACGCTGCATGCTCTGGTCACGCTGCAATCACACTGCAGTCACGCTATGGTTACGTCGTGCTCAGGTCACGCTACTGTTACACACTATTGCGCTGCTATGGTGTTGCTGTTGTATTGTTGTCTGTGTGGTTGTATTGTGTTGTTGTCTGAGTTATTGTGTTGTGCGTGTTGTTGCGTTGTGTTGTTGCTGTTGTTTGGTAACCATAACATATAGTTAACCATAACTGCCGGAGCCGTGACAGAAACCATGCCTGCTGCATGTTGCATACTCGCTTGAATGCTGCATGCTTGCTTACATGCTTGCTTGTCTGCATGCTTCTTACAGTGAAAAAACCAACAAAATTGTTTAAAACAAATGAGTATTATCTGCTTCAGGAGAAAAGTTATGCTTTAGAATGTTATGCTTAATCATTATTACGATTAGAGAAATTATGCATAAAAAATTATGCGTAAGCTGTTATGCGTAAATATTTTATGCGAAAATATAATTATAACAAACAAAAGTATGCCAAGTTATATTAGGTCTTAAAATTTTATGGATGGATAGGAACCAGAATAAGTAAACGTGGTGACGATCTCTTGGTTCTGTCGCTATAATTCTTCATATCAGAAAAGCAATTAAAAAGCCACCATTGTATCTCGTGTGCATTTGTGTTCCGGCATCCAACGAGTTAATCCCTCACTTCGCTATGAACACACTCAGTAGCTCAATATATTCATCATAAGACGTCAATATAGTATTACATTCAGTAAACAAGTTGTTAAACGTACCTCTCGTATTGTTTATTGAGAGGTACCAAATGATGACTTAGCGTAATGGTTAAATAGCTATTATTAGTTATAATTAATGTGTATTGTATGTATGTACTTGTAACTTGTTATTGGCTCAACTCTGTACCTAAGGCGCTAAATCATTAATATTGGGAATGCGTGATGTATACCTAACTTTCATGCTACAACTTCACATTTAGTACACGTGGAGTGCCTGAGGGTTTGTTTTACAGTTACCGTGGGTGTAATTTAAAGAACAAATATTTGAGTAATATTCTAGATAATTAGCACAGATCTGTGTTGTACGCGAGACTAGCTGCGCATGTTTGCTTATTAAAATTTAATGTGAATCATGTTAAAAACGTGCGCTGTACCAAGTGATGCGATAGAATTACGTAGATATGTACTAAATAACTAATATTGTGTTCGTCGAGCTGAAAATTAAACCAGTTTCCCCTCGCTCCACCCCTCACAATTGTAAATTTTAATTAATAAATAAATAAATTTAATTTATTTTTTATTTTTATCACTCTAAAAGAAATATTTTTATTTACTTCACACTTAAACAAACTATACACTGTACCGGTCACATAAGCCCGGTGACATTCTAATGCAGTCTTAAATTAGAATCCTGAGCGTTTAACGAGAGAAAAGAGGTGAAAAATCTTTGCACTCGAGTGCAACACGTAACCTTACATCCCACCTCAGCAAGGAAATGCCTAAATGTAAAAAAAAAAAAAACAAAAAGGTACACCAAGGAAACCTCCTTATCAGAGTTTTTAACAAATTAAAAAAGTTATTATGATAAAGGAGACAGATACGCTTTCATACTATCTTGGGCCTGGGTCTGTGCCTGGGCAGTAAAGAAATCAAAGTGATGTCAGTTAATAGCTTGTATATTTTCAATCATTTACTGAAAATTCTGCAGATTTTATAAATCAGAGAAAAGACTTATAAGAGATAACTAAAAGTGAGGTTATGCAGGATATTATGTTTTAATTTGACAGTATTTATTTATTATAGAGAGTTTTATAGAGTGGAAAAATAAACAACCCATAGGTATATATAAAAAAAAGGGAGAGGATGTTTTTTTTTGAGGTGCGAAGTCATATAATGACTTTTCCAGCTCGTAAGTGGAATGTGGAATGAAAGAGCAAGGCATGGGGTATGTCAGACATTTACTGACTAAAACCACACCGCTGTCCTTCAGTTACCCTTTCGTTCTGGTACGGCGAGTTCTCTTTTCAGAAACTCCCTGCGGCCTTAATGGGCATCGGCACTGTTCGGTTCCTACGGTTTTGCTGAAACTTCTTTGAAGCGAACGTAGAAAACTAATCGCGGTTTTGACAACTCGGGCTTCATCCGGACGCCTACGGTGGCAGCTAGTTGGGGTAGGGGTCTTAGAAGTTAGGTTAGGTTAGGTTAGAAGTTAGAGCATGCGGCCGTCTTCTTTACTATCATTACTGCTTCGCAGAAGAATGCGACCGCCATCCATTCCCTCTGTCTTATCTTTTGAGGGATTCGCAAAATAACACCCAGGCGTTTTTCCGCCTGAATCCGGTACGTCCACCTGCTGAACTTACTATGTCCAGAGAGAACCTACGTCAGGTGGAAGGTAATGCCGCCAGGACACCTCCCTAAACTTTCCTCAACGAGGAGACTTACCGCCATGATTATAGTGTGCCCAAAGGGAAAGGAGGTGATATTTAATATAAAAAATAAATAACTTTTTAATTTAATATTTTTTAATTATAAACAGCATGTTAACTAAACACAACTTACAGTTCGAGGTATAATCCACTCATCATCATCATCTTCCTGCTCTAGTCTCGTTTTATTTGGGGTCGGTGCAACACGTTTTTTTCTTCCATTCTGTCCTGTCACTCGTCGCGCTATCACTAACTCCTTTTTCTTTCATATCGCTTCTCACACAATCCATCCATCTTTTTTTTGGCCTCCCTCTTCCCCTCCATCCATCCACATGTAAACTCATAACTTTTTTAGCAACATGCGTTTAATCCCTCCTTTTCACATGACCATACCAAGACAAACGATTCCCTTTCAACTTTTCAGTCACTGGCGCCACTTTCAAACTCCCCTTAATATACTCATTTCTCACTTTATCCATTCTTATCACACCACATATCCATATTAACATTCTAATCTCAACTGCATGCAATCTTTTTTCATCCGAAAAAGATTCACAGCGTAACATTCTGATCCATACAGTATGACAGGCCTTATCACGGACTTGTAGATTTTACCCTTCAACTTGAGGGGCATCCGTGGGTCACAAGTGGTTTCCGTGAACTGTCGCCATTTCATCCATCCTGCGTTGATCCGACGTGTTACTTCCCGGTCCACCTCACCATCCCCTTGGAGGAGCGACGTAGAGTGAAGTAGAGTAATTATCGTTAGAGTCGGTTACGCCTCGTGGTGCAAAAGAATGATCACAGCAGTTACAAATTCACTTACACCCGGAGAGGTAGGGTAGGAGCTGACAGCCTACCGATCCCAAGAGTTAGAACAATTTTTGCCACTCGGTTTTCACTTTTTCTCCCAACCAGAGTCTTCAACACCATTAATAAATCTATACGGGTCCCTGGAAATACATTTGAAGCCAAGAAAGTGTTAAAGAGATGGTTGCAAGACCTAACGTATGACCAAACTGAAAATTTAATTTGTCCATTGAAATGATCAATATCTGAACACACACAAGTACACAAACACCTATACATACTTACTTCGGCTAAACACTCACACTGACACACATGCCACTTACTTCAATAAATAGTTCTTATTTTCAAAGTTCTGACATGTAATTTTAATTTTATTTGATTTTTATTTTTATTTATTAATTGACTTTCATTTATTTTATTTTGTCAATTTAATATTTTTTTTTTTATTGTTTGTTTGTTTGATTTTGACATAGATTTTATAGTTTTTTTTTTTTTTTCTCTTTATAATTTTATTAGATTTCTGTTTTTTTTTTTTTTTAACCGACTTTTAATGTAATGTAATATTAATATTTTAATGTAATATTTTAATTTTAAATTGATTTTAACTGTTTGTAATTCTGCATTTCTTTCTTGCTTCTTGTTGTAACTCTATTACTCTATATTGTATTAATTTCTATCTGTTATTTCCTTTGTTCGAAATTGTACTGTCGCATAAAATCTGATAATCACCTGGGCCACCAAGATACAGGCTACGCCTAGTTTGGGGCCCACGGCCACTTCTATTGTGTACTGTCTGTCTTACTCTAATTGTTGATTTCTTTATTTTCTTACTAACTTGTGTGTGTGTTAATAAATTATTATTATTATTATTATTATTATTAAATATAACGGTGGCCATGTTGTCCTTGTTCCACAACAAACGATCGTTTAGCCAAGTTTCAGCAAGCTTGGTATATATTGTCACTTCTGGAAATGTGTTGCGATTACACTTACAGGTTATGGTGCTCGCAATTGAGAAAAAACAGTATCGTTTCATCATCTAGGGGTCGTCGGCTAAGTGCATTACAGCGATAAGTCGTTATACCGCAAAAAAAGCCGAGGTTATCGGATATATCAATAAAATAATGGATAAAATGCACTCAAAACAGCTCAAAACTTATAAGCACAAAACTAAAAATACGAGACGAGTGATGTAAGGCATGCGTGTGATATATTAAAACGAATTTAATATCCGATTTCAAACACAAATGTTTTTTTCGGTTTCTTAGACTAAAAAATCAGATATCCAAAATCGACCTAGCTCAACTAAATAAATAATAAAATCACTGGCTTTTTCTCTTTATAACCATACATAAAATATCAGTATAAAAAAGACAGTGCATATTTTTATGTGCAAATAGGTATAATTACATTGACATATGCTATCAATATCATCTTACTGCATTTACGAGAGTATTTTATTTTATGATTTATTTGATAAACTAGGCGCTACTACCATGACACCTAAAACGGAAAATCTATTTTGAAGTCTGATATCGAATAAATATCCGTTTGTACTCAAAGCCAAAAATGCCCATGCCTACGACTGATCATAGAGTAGAAAGAAAAATATACGTCAGTGTCAACACAAATTAAAAAAATACGTTAGAATAAACCAGGTATTTGTATACCTGGTTTATTCTAACGTAACGTTCCTTGGAATAAACTGTTTAGGCAGGGTGCGACACCTTTGTGTCAAATACAAGCTACCGGTTAATATTTGATTTCTATAAAACCAATATGAAATTATTACTTCCTGCGCCATACGTAAACATTTTTTGTGTCCAGATGCTTCCTTAACACATACTCGTGACATCAAAAGTTCGGTGCCGGTAACTGAAACCAAAAGTGACCTAAGTAGTTGCGATAGATAACCTAAAATAGGTTACTCATTACTAAAACTCATTTTTTAGATATCTCGTTTGTTTTGGTTAAACTAGGGCTAGTTTCTTTGTAGTTTGAAATAGAAAAACATAGATTTTTTTAAGCCATGTCTCAAGTTATTACAAGTTTGGGTCCAGAAATCCCATTCTCCTAGAAGTAAATAGGTTTAATGATGTTTTGAATTCACAAACTTAGTGTACACGATGTTCGAAATTCAATTTACTTAATCCTCTAGCGGATAAAAACGGCTTTTGCACTCAGATATCAAAGAGCAGAAATACTCTTTGCGAGATGGTGGGATGAAACATACTTTATTGTAAATGTACCCTATATCAATAATAAAAGGTATTTTATAAATAAACGATTATTATTATTGTTGCAGTAGCAGTGGTAGGCAGTGTGACATCTGAAGAGATCGCACACGGCAATGGCTCTTATTAACTTGCAAACTGGTAAGATTATGATACTTTTTTAAGTTACAGCCGCCGCCTACAGGTAACTTATTTAATGTGATATAATCTTATTAGCAATCGTAAGATTTAAGATGCCATTTGAACCTCGGCTGTAGGCTGAGAATGCAGGTAGCACACGCATGACACGCCGCCGTTGCCAGCATCCGCAGCCGGGATTGATTCCGAGGCTAGCTGCACGTGCTGCCAGACGCAAATCTACGATTTAATCCAATATGAGTGCTACCAGCTCCAAGTAGCGATTATTTTGGGCTTGTCTAAACAGTTAAGTCTAAAGGTTGGAGAGACGTAACTACATGCGCATCGAGTGGCGGCTTCCTCTCTTCTGCGATCGGCCGCACGTGCTGTCGAGCTTCGGCTGCTGCAAGTCGTGGCCGTACTTACAGCCGAAGCTCGACAGCACGTGCGGCCGCAGCCGGGTTTTAAATGGTTTTCATAAAAATCCATACTACTACATAGAAAACCAGTCGTGTAGCTGTAGCTGTCTTCGTGCAGCCGCCGCATGTGCTGCCTGCATCCGCAGCCTGACGCTGAGGTTCGAATGGCACCTTAAGCGATACACGGCATGTTTTCGATATAGCACTTACTACACCGGCTACGACACCGTAGCACACTCGTAGCAGTGCTATCATAATATGACTACTACGAGTATCGTAGCGCGTACGCTGGCTGATCAATCGCTGACTGATTCATTTAATAATGACTAGCTTTTGCCCGCGGCTTCGCTCATGTACTTACATAAAATATAGCCTATATCACTCAGGAATAAAACAGCTTTCTATCGGCGAAAAAAAAAATTAGCAATCGGATCAGTACTTTTAGAGATTACATCCTCATCTAGACGGAAAAAAAAATTACCTTTATTTATTATATTAGTGTAGATGTAGATTAAAAAAATGTTTAGTTACAACATACACCGCCTTAACCGCAACGTGTACTGAGGGCGACGTGAGGTCACTAGTTGTGATGCGCGGTGAGTGCGCTACACCGAATTGTACGAAGAAAGAGGTGCACGCGTCCTCTGTTGGTACATTCAGCTCAATCAAGCTGTACATCATGATAACTGTCGGCTGGAAGCTGCTGGAGAGTGTTTGCCTCGCAGGATTGTCGCGCTGTTAGCTCGACACGACGCTACATGGAGGCACGCTGCATGGAACCAGAAATAATCGGGTTTCACTCGCGTGATGGTATAAAAGGATCCCAATTTTTAAAGTTATTGATGTCATCTCCAAATTGAGAAACTAATAATTATTTATTAATATTACATTTATACTACTTATTATACTCTGTTATGGTAATTCTATTCCATCTTGAAGACATGACACGCGCTCACACATACACCCACTCGCCTCACACATACACGCACCATCACCATACAACTTACTTCCTTGCTCTCTTAATACACACTTTGCAAGATGCCTGTATACCTCTCTTAAATATTGATGTATTATTTTAACATATCCTATGTTCTACTTAATGTATGTGTTACATTGTATTTTCTTTTAAATTCTTCTTGAACCATGATGAAAGAGGCTGGTCGTCACGGCACAGGGAATCCTAGTGTGGAGTTCAGTGAAGTATCTGATGTAAAAGTGTATCTTTCTTGAACAATAAACCATTCTTATTATTATTCCATTCATTTATTATTATATACATATTTATCATATTTTTAAACATTTCTTCAAAAAATAACATAAAAAAACACTTAAAAATAGTAGCCCACTGGCATCGGGAACAGGGTCCAAGCTGCCGGTGGTCAGGGTTCCTGAGAGAGAAACCTCCGGACAATACGCACCGTGTCTAGGAGTACTGCCTTCTGGATCAAGCCCTTGATCCAACTGCCTAACGAAAGCCTCCGCAGATGTTGGTCGAAGCTCTTGGCTATTAAGCCATTGGCCGTCACGACAATCGGCACAATGATTGCTCTATCCACTTCCCACATGTCGACAACCTCGCGAGCCAAGTCAAGATATTTAGTTTGTTTATCTTTCTCAGCTTTCACGAGATTCTCGTCATGAGGGTCTGCTATATCAACAAGCATTGTGCGACGCGCTTATATTTTTAAACATTTCTTTTAAAAAAATAACATATTAAAACATCATTTAAAATTACAAAAAATAGTAGCCCACTGGCATCGGGGACAGGGTCCAAGCCGCAGGGCTCCTGAGAGAGGAAGATCCGGACAATACGCACCGCATGTTATTATTATTCGTTTATTCAGTTAAGTTAATATATAAATTATATATAAATAATTATAAATAATAATAATAATTATATATATTTTTATAAAAAATAAAATAAAAAACATTTAAAAATAAAAACAAATAGTGTCCCACGGGTATCGGGAACAGGGTCCAAGCTACCGGCAGTCAGGGCTCCAGAGAAAGGAACCTCCTAACTATACGAGCCGTGTCCAGGAGTACCGCCCTCTGAATCAAGCCCTTGATCCAGTCGCCTAACGAGAGCCTCCTAAGGTGTTGGTCGAGGCTCTTGGCTATTAAGCCATTGGCTGACACAACTATCGTATATGGTATAATGATCGCTGAGTCCACATCCCACATGTCGACAACCTCGCGAGCCAAGTCGATATATTAAATTTGTTTATCTTTCTCGGCTTTCACGAGGTTCTCGTCATGCGGAACGGATATGTCAACAATCATTGCACGCCTCTCGCTTCGGTCCACCACCACTATATCAGGCTTATTGGCTACAATAGTCCTGTCAGTGATGATGGACCGATCCCAGTACAACGTGATATCGTCATTATCGAGAACTGGGTCGGGCACATACCTGTAGTATGGCACCTCCGATTCCACAAGAGAGTACTTCAGAGCAAGTTGCTGATGGATAATCCTGGCTACAAAGTTGTGTCTATTCAAGTATTCCCCGTTAGCTAGACGACATTAAACAGAGATAACGTGGCGGATTGATTCACCCGGTCGGTGACATGCCCGACAGATGTCAACCGTTCCGTCCTTCACAATAAATCTCCGGTAGTTATTCGTCATGATAACTTCGTCCATAATTGCACAGACAAAACCTTTGGTTTCCCCAAAGAGGTCACCGACGCGTAGCCAGGCTACGGACGCTAGTTGGTCTACATCGGGCCCATGAAGGGCACGGAAAAAGCGTTCGTGAAATTCCTTACTCTGTCATACTTTGCGTACGTTAGTGTCACGCACTACAGGTTTGCGCCCGTTCTGGTTAGCCAAGGAGAGCGGGGTGAGTCCCTTGTTCACTGCTAGTACATCGAGATGCATACCCACGTCGGCGGCTAGGAATTATTCCCTGAAACTGCATACCTCGCGATTGTGCAGGGTCTTGGCATTTAAAAAGCTTCGACCCCCACACTTCCGCGGAATATACAGTCTCATTACCGACGACCGAGGGTGATGCATTCGATATGCAGTCAATAGTGTACGGACCCTCCTATCCAGGGCGTCAAGTTCCGTTTGAGTCCATTAGAGTACACCGAAAGCACACATCAAAACCGGCATGACCCAACCGTTGAAGGCACGAACCTTGTTTTCACCTGACAGAAAGCTGTTAAGTACCTTCTTCAGGCGGCCAAAGAAGCGCCCCTTCAACAATTGCTTCATGTCAGTGGCATTGACGCCTTACGCTCCGACATACCCAAATACTTGTAGGTTTCGGTTGGAGAGAGGGATCTCAGGTTTATGGAATTCGAGAGTTGGGTACCCACGGATTCCATAATCTCCCCTCGTTTTATATGCATGACCGCACATTTGTCCACATGGCACTACTGAATGTTTCCGTTACTTCCAGTAGCTCCATCAGTTGCAGATTGTTGGAGGCAAAGAGCTTCAAGTCATCCATATAAAGGAGGTGAGTTATAACCTGACCACCTCTCTTCAACCGATAGCCTAGGCCTGAATTCTCCAGCAGTGTGCTCAGAGGATTCAAGGCTAGGCAGAACCAAAGTGGACTCAAACTGTCACCCTGGAATATACCTCGCTCGGTCCTTACCGGTTCGCTGTTCCTCTGAATATTTCGACATAGTGGATAGCGAAAGACCGTCCTCCATTGCTTCATAAACGACATCAGGAAGGAGCGTAGTATTGCATCAATTTTGTACAATTCTAGCACCCACATGAGCCATGTATGAGGAACTGAGTGATAGGCCTTCTTGTAGTCTATCCAACATGTCGACAGATCCTTTCGGGAACGCCGAACCTGTTGGCTAATGGCCATATCGATCATGAGTCGCTCTTTCGTACCGCGGGATCCATTCCTACATCCATTTTGAGAGGCAGATATGATAGCGTTATTATCAACATGGTGGTTAGTCTTTGCTCTCAAAATGGATGTTAAAACCTTATAAACTATCGGCAAATATGTAATCGACCGATAGTTTTTGGGTTCCACGGTGCTACCGGATTTGTGGAGCAGGTGGGTAACTCCTGTTGTAAGAAACTCGGGTAGCGAGCCAGACTCTAAGGCGGCCTGATACTGAGATGCCAAAAGAGCGTGCGACCTTTGTAGCCACTTTATCCAAAAGTTGTGCAGTTCGTCTGGCCCTGGAGATTTCCAATTAGGAAACGGACGGACTGCACGCCACATCTTAGGGGCTGATTGTTATTGCACCCATTTCTGTAATTGATTCGCACGCTCATTCGACCTCTCGAGTCCAACCACATTCAGTATGACTGGCAGGCATTGACCTTGTGCCACCGATGACCGATGTTGCGCCAGAACGAACACATGGCGTCATCATCCGGAAGGCGCGTGTCAGTCACACCTTGGTCCGGTCGCTCCCAAGCCCTGTATATCCACCTTTCATTACTCTGGAATGTGCTATTCTGGATGTATTGATCAACCCGCCGCTTACACTTTCGTATATGGTTTGCCCATGCATAAACCTTCTACTTCAGGAAGTCTATGCGCTCCGTGACACGGGACATAATATAGTCTCGGGGGCTGATGTCAGTCCCCAAAAATGCCCGCCTCACAAAGCGCATCACTCGTGGGTGAGTGTTGCCCTCCCTGAAGCAGATTAGTTTGCCGATGAGCGCTCTGGCCCCACCAATACGACGCTCGATCCTACACTGCCAGGCCGGCACAGCTGATTTTGGTCGTGTAGCTACGTCACTGTTTGAATTTTACGTGAGCTACATGACATGCAGCTACGGACGCGCAGTACATGATTGAGTGTGTATCAGTGAGATCTTCGCAGTCATCAAAATAGTTTGGCAACTGCGAATCCAGAGCAGCCACCAGCGCCTTATTCTTATTATGCATGGGCAAACGAGGTAAACGCGGTCTAAACTCAAGCGGCATGTTGCGATACTCCCGAATAGCACACTCCAAAGCACTCCTCAGTTTATTATTGCACTGGGTACTTACGTTAGTGACCGTGTCAGTACTCACCTCGTCAGTGTGAAAAGATATATGGCTAGACGGTGGTACCACAACTGGCACCACAGGCTGCGACGAAGGGGTAATGACAGGGTCACTCATTTCCGTTCGGAGGCGATCAAGCACAGTATCGTCCACCATATGATTACGCTGAATGACCCGTACCTGATCCGATAGTCGTTGTGCCAAAACGTTGACGGCTGGCTCAAGCACCTGAAACAAAGAGAGCATCCGAACACGGTACGCGGTCAGATTGTTTCCTCCCTCTGTAGCCCCATAGTATGCACGCATGACGTTTTCATTGGTCGATTGCGTCCATCGCATGCGTGGCACACTTCCGAGGGCAGCTGGGACCCTATCAGAGGCCGGTTGGCCTCGAGGTCCTAAGCACGCCGGCGACCGGCGTCCTCCCCGACGACGCGTAGGTGGTGGTTTCGTCGGCGGCGAGTAGTACTCGTCGCTCGAGCTCGACGCAGCTGCCACGGCCGGTGTCACAGCACTCACAGTGAGGTTGGGTTCCAGCGGCGGCGAGGCGGAGCTGAGCGACGAGGCCGGAGGTGGTGGGCGTGCACGTCGAGCAGCAGCAGCTCTTGTCAATATTGTGATTCCAGCATTGTTGTCGTTTTTATTGCATCATCATTTCAGTAAAAAATATATGTATTTTGTGACGTAAAATGTCATCTGTCTTTTATATTTTTATTTTTTCGTTTCATGTTTCGGCCTTTATTTGTTGAAGAGAAGTTTTGATTTGGTTTCAAAGACATTAAATATATACTTTGGTTTATTACTTATTTTAGGGGCTTTTGGAATAAAAAATTGTGGGTTTGCAGCACCGAAAACTATTAACTTTTTACACATATCGTATTACATTTTTAAAATTTATTTTTTTAACAAAATCATATAAAAAAAAACAATTAAAAATATAAAACCATAGTTTTCCGCCAGTGTCAGGAGCAGGGTCCAAGCTACCGGTGGTTAGGGCTCCAGAGACAGGAACTTCCTCCCAATGCGAGCCGTATCGAGAAGTACTGCCTTCTGTATCAGGCCCTTAATCAAATCCAATTTTCATGTTTGAGTAAAGATACAGTAACTAAAATAATAAATCGGCCAAGAGCGTGTCGGGCCACGCTCAGTGTAGGATTCCGTAGTTTCCCGTCCGTCACAATAAGTGTTCCCACTTATGAGTTTAAAAAAAGGCTATTTGTTACGTTGACATACTAAGTACGGAACTCTAATAAATACGGAACCCTAAATTTTTTTTTTACCATCATCCGTGCGTCACTGTGGGGTGCCAGCTGAAAACCAGCGCTGGGTGTTTGACGCCCAGCAATTGCTGAGTTGGTGACCCTTTCGGTTCAGGCACAGTCACTGCAACTGTATTGTATATCTGTACCATTTTAAATTATTATAAAAAAAAAATATATTGTGGTATAATATACCACAACATAAAACAATAATTTAAACAATTATTGTATTTCTTGCTCCGAATAAATGATATTCTATTCTATTCTATTCTATTCTATTCTATTCTATTCTATTCTAAAAACGGGCCCACAAAGGACGGTGATAACTAAAACAGTATGCAAGTAGTAGAAATTTCAGAAGAAAAGAAATTTGGGGGGGGGGAAGCTAGGGTATGGTCTTGGTGGGAATCGTTGTTAGTGAGGACAACATTACCTATAAAGTGCCAAATAACCATCTGCTGTGCTCGTGGCGGAGTACCGTACAAAGCAGAGCCCTAGTCAGTCCGAGTCATCCACGTCCCCGTCGTCCTCCCTGGGACCTGCTGCACCCGCGCCGCCGTGCGACCGCCACCTCGTGGTGTAGCTGAGCTAACGGATGCAGGGCGAAGGGCGAGTATTCTGCGCCTTAAAACAGAATCGACTCACTAGGGAGGATACCTGTTACAAAACCGAGCACATCCGTAGGCTCTAAAGCGGCAGCCCCGCTAGCGGATTAAGGCACAGTGGGCTAATCACTCGCTTGCCCGACAATCATAGATTCTTGAAATCGAAACAGTAAAAACCGGACCGATACTTTACCGACGACTTTTGGCATGAAAACACGGACACGAATTGCTTTTTGGAATGTGCGTACGCTTACCGGCGACGGTCGACTGGCCCAAGTTGAAGCAGTAATGATTAATTACAACCTGCAAATTCTCAGCCTAAGCGAAGCAAGAAGAAACAGCTTTGGTGAGATGAGAACGTCCGGGGGCTTGACCTTGCTGTATTCGGGTAAAGAAAGTGAGGAAGATGTGCACGAGTATGGCGTAGGACTCCTCCTTTCAAATGCAGCAAGAAAAAGCCTTGTGGACTGGAAACCAATCTCAGACCGGATTATATACGCCCGTTTTAACTCAAGAGCCCGGAAGATATCTATCGTACAGTGCTACGCCCCAACCAATGCATCATCAGAGGATACCAAAGACGACTTCTATAACGCCCTCAACGCCACCCTTAGAGGCATAAAAAAGCAAGATATCATATTCGTCATGGGGGACATAAATGCAAAGGTTGGGAAGATAAACACGAACCGCGAGCGGCATATGGGTACGCAGGGACTTGGTGTAAGCAATGAGAATGGCGAAAGATTTATTGAGTTTTGTCAGAATCACGACCTGACCATCGAAGGTACATTATTTATCCATGGTGACCACCATAAGTATACGTGGAACTCACCCGATGGTGTCACCAGGAATCAGATTGACCACCTTGCCATTAGTTCCAAATGGCGTTCTTCATTGCTCGATGTGGCGCCGATATTGATAGCGACCACCATTTGGTGGTTGCTGAAGTCCGGCTTAAAATTGCAGTGGCCAGTAAAGCTGGAGGACCGAGTAAAATAGGAAGAAGGTACGACGTGAGCAAATTGTATGACTCCGACATCCGTAAAACATTTCAACTCGAGCTACGCAACCGTTTTTCGGTACTCGAAGCCACTACGGACTCACTGGACGAGGAGTGGAGCCGTATCAAAGCGGCCTATACAGAGACCAGCGCCGTTGTTCTAGGACACAAATCGAGCAATTCTCGCGAGGACTGGATGTCGCAGCGTACGTGGAACCTGATTGAAGACAGAAGAAACCTTCATCTGAGACTGCTTGAGACACATAATGACACCGTAAGAGCCGACCTTATCATGCAGTACCGCCAAAAGCGCAAGGAAATTTATTGCAGCACCCGCAAAGATAGGAGACAGTGGGCTGATGGTATTGCAGATCGTGCTCAACAAGCTGCAAACTTCGGTAACCTGAAGGAGTTATATAAAGCTACCAAAACCTTGACCGGAAACAGTAAGTCCAAGAAGAAACCACTGAAGTCCAAAGATGGTCAGCTCATTGTGACGTCAGAGAAGCAGCTGCTTCGCTGGCATCAACACTTTGAAGAGGTCTTCCGTTCGTCTGCAGCATCGACCTATGATACAATGCAGATTGGATCTCCACCAGCTCAGTTACTCGACATCGATACGGAACCACCATCAGCCTCTGAAGTTTCTAAAGCAGTCCGTTCTTTGAAGACAGGTAAAGCACCAGGACTCGACCTGATTACGGCGGAAATGCTACAAGCTGACGTATCCTCTGCCGTCGATGTTCTGATGCCCCTTATTGAAAAGATCTGGAACGCCGAAGAGCTCCCGGACGAATGGAACAAAGGTCTTTTAATCACTGTACCCAAAAAAGGTGATCTTAGTCAGTGCAATAACTGGAGAGGTATTACGTTGCTCTCAGTTCCCTCAAAGGTGTTCTGCAGGATTATCTTGGATAGACTGTCTAAGGCCGTGGATCCTCTCCTACGCAAGGAAAAGGCTGGTTTTCGTTCTGACCGCTCGTGCACGGATCAGATCAACACTCTTCGTATCATACTTGAGCAGGCATCAGAATGGCAGAGGGAGATTTATTATTTATTTATTTTATAATTTATGTACACACAGTAAAAGAAGAAGATACAACATTATTATAAATTATGTACAAAGGTACTGCTTATTTCATGAAGAAATTTCTTTCAGCAGACCTGCGAAAGGAAAGATCAGAAGAGATGTAGACAATAGTGTGCAGAAATAAGTAAAGAAGAGTTAGCGAAATCTTAAACTAATAAATACTTATATAACTGTTTAAATACCTTATACTAAAAATACATAATATATATATACACAAATAAGATTATCACACAAGAGAGGAAAGATAGTGCTCTTTTACTTGAGTCTTAAAGAGAGAAATAGTTTTCAACTCACGAATGCTAGGCGGAAGATTTACTTAACTTTTGTCGACTTCGAAAAAGCCTTTGATACGCTGAAGTGGTCCAGCATTTGGGCTCGCCTACTGAGCATTGGCGTACCATCGAAAATTATCCGTCTTCTGGAGGCTATATACAGAAAGTATTCTTGCAAGGTTACGCACGACGGCCTCGTCTCTGATGACATCGCAGTGCACGCTGGTGTCCGCCAGGGCTGCCTACTTTCGCCGCTTCTTTTTCTTGTGGTTCTTGACGGAATAATGCTTCGCATCTTGGATATCAGGCGCCGCGGGATTGAGTGGGGATTATCCAACGTCTTGGAGGACCTTGATTACGCCGATGACCTATGCCTCCTGAGTCATACCCATGCCGACATGCAGGCAAAGTTGGAAGATTTAAGTCAGGAGGCTGCAAAAAATGGTCTTAAAATAAACATCCGGAAGATACAGGAGGTGAGAACGGGTGTGAGGAATCCCTCACCGTTGATGTTGAACTCAGAGGTAGTGGAACGCGTACACAAATTTACCTATCTAGGAAGCGTCGTTTCAGAAACCGGAGGTAGTGAAGAGGACATCACTTCACGGATCGCCAAAGCCCGAGCAACCTTCACGCAGCTGAGACCTGTTTGGCAGTCGCGGAAACTAACCCGAAGAATAAAACTTAAAATTTTCGGGTCAAATGTCAAATCTGTGCTGCTCTACGGGTGCGAAACGTGGAAGGTCACAAAGGACATCTCACGCCAAATCCAAGTTTTCGTCAATCGCTGTCTGCGTCGCATCCTCGGAATTTACTGGCCCGAGACAATATCCAACGTAGAGCTGCTGGAA
The DNA here is from genome assembly GCA_929112965.1 of Mythimna albipuncta. Lineage (NCBI taxonomy): Eukaryota > Metazoa > Arthropoda > Insecta > Lepidoptera > Noctuidae > Mythimna > Mythimna albipuncta. The sequence continues at coordinate 168,673 of OV815974.1, forward strand.
AAATGTCACGAGACCCCAATCGACCGCCAGATCAAGCGCCGCAAGTGGAGATGGGCCATATTGGCCACACGCTCCGAAGGAATTCCGATCACATACCCAAGCAAGCGTTGGACTGGAATCCGCAAGGAAAAAGAAAGCGTGGCCGTCCGCGTCAGACCTAGCGTCGCACCGTGTTGGCGGAAGCAGCGAGCATCGGGTTGACGTGGAGCGAAGTGAAGCGTGAAGCTCAGGACCATTCGCGATGGAGGATTACTGTGGACGCCCTCTGCCCCATCTAGGGGACATAGGACATTAAGTCAAGTAAGTCAGAAATTTCAGCGATTGTGCACTCGTAAAATTACGAATAGGTATATTTAAGAAGCAGCGATTTTTTACCACGGTAGGTCATGAAAGCACGGAAAATCTTAACATCGACTTTTAAAAAGATGACCTCAATATGCAACGTCATCTATCGAACCAGTTATGAACTAGTTTTTACTTTAACATTTTGATAGATGGCATTAAAAAAATGAATTTTAGTTTTGTTCTAAATTGCCTTAGCATGTTTCTGATAGAAGTTATAAGTAGTCATAAGATAATACCGCCAATGCCAAGGAGAGACCAACCGAACAATTCGATAATACCCGACCCCATCAACTCAGGAAAAATCCAAACAGTGCGAACACGAAATAGCCCAAAGTACAACGCCATCTCTCGGGGAATTGGGTTACTAATTAATACATAGGTACCAGAAGAAGTTTTCGGTGGTAATTTTGGATTGCGAGTACCGATTTTAATCATTCTTTTTTTGTTTGAAAGAAAATATGCTCAGGATAATAAAATATGTAAACGAAGTTTAAAAAAATGCTTGCATATACGATTATACTACAAACTTAGTCCGGAAATTGTTTTGTACAACCTTTTTGTCTTTTTGTACAAAAACTGTTCTTTCCAGTTCAAAATGATTTTCCTAGAAAGTCTTTATAAAGTTCTACTTTCCATATTGTTTTATATTTTCTAAACTTATGGTTCAAAAGTTACGGGGTCGACGACATATTGTTTTTTACATTTGGAGCGATTATTTCCGAAATTATTGATATTATCAAAAGATGATTTTAGTAAACCCCTATTCATTTTTTAATACCTATCCAACAACATATCACACGTACGGGTACGGGTAAAACAATATTTCCCACTTTACATATATGGGGGCTACGCTAATAATTTTTTTTTTCCAATTATTATTTTACCACTTTGTCGGCGTGATTGATATACATATTGGTACTAACGGTCTCTAGTGCTAACAGTCACAGAGATTAAGCGAGGACGGAAAGACAGACAGACGGACAGACAGACATGGCGAAACTATAAGGCTTCCTCGTTGACTACGGAACCCTATAAAAAAAAATTATAAATAAAATATAACCGACTTCAATAAAAAAACCACTAAAACGATAGAAATAATTTTAATTTCGGAAGTCGGTGTTTTTCATTATTGTTTGATCCTTATTTAACACCGACTTCCGAAATTAAAATTATTTCGATCGTTTTAGTGTTTTTTTAGTGAAGTCGGTTATATTTTTTTTATAAAAAGTTTTTTATTTCATACTTTTTAGTTGCAACACACTTACAGCCAGAGTACTTTTTTCTCATGTCAATTCCAATTAATTCTACTCCTGCTAGAATACATCATTTTCAGAAGTTCCCGTGTCTACCTTCCACCTTCCGGCTCCATCATCAGATCACTTCGATAGTACCTTATAGCCAAAGTGCATCTCATGGCAAACACGGGTAGGATACATTGATTAATTACGGAGTTCTGGTGCCTATCTTCCAGCTCCATCACTATCATCAGGTTACTTCGATGATACCATTTTCAACATAACTATTCAGAACTATTCATTTATTTGTATTGTCATAGTCGCTTAACTATGTTCATTGTGATATTTGTTTGAGTATGAAGTTCCGTTGGCAATTTCTAGTTTTCTTTACCCGTTCCACCTCATCAAATGTCACTTTTTGACTGTTCATACTTAATTCCATAGATTTATTAGAACATCCTTAATTCCTTGATGAAAATATCAAAATGACTATATAGTTGCCTAAAATATTTGAGGAGTTCCCTCGATTTAGCCAAGATTCCATCATCAGATCCCGACTTGGTGACTATGGGACCATTTGGGAAGTATACCCTTTCCAACAAAAAAAGAATTTTTCAAACCGGTTAGCAAGAGACGAGGTTATACGTTAGACGGAACATACATTAAAAAAAATTAAATAAAATACAACATCCGAATTGAGAACCTCCTACTTTTTTAGAAGTCGGTTAAAAATAAAAAAATACAAACATCCGAATTGAGAACCTCCTCCTTTTTTAGAAGTCGGTTAAAAAACTGGGCAAGTGCGAGTCGGAGTTTGTATGGAACCCTCAGTGCTCGCGCTGTTACCAATAAAAACCGTTCAATTTTCGAATTGAGTTACGAAAATTTTTCCGAATCGCAAATATATTTTTTTTTTTGTGGTATATCAACAAATCTGCAGTTTTTAGTTTTTTTTTGTATAGTTACTAGTGCTACGAGACCTTGATTCGTGCAAATTTCAAAATTGTAGGTCAACGAGATGTACCGAATAAATTTTGATTCCGTTGACGTTGACAACGATGAGGTTTTTTGCAACACAAACGACCGTATCTTTTTTTTAACTCGGAAGTCTGATTTTTTCACAGCTTCGAGAGGCTACAGACCTGAGTATATAGTTTTAATTTCAACTCTATACCTCCACGCATTTTTAAGATAAAGTGTCTCAACAGACAGACAGACGCAGAGATCCTATAAGGGTTCCGATTTTTTTTCATTTGAGGTACGCAATTTCGTGTCTGTATTAACAATTTTAACTTGAGATGCTTAATAAATAAATAAATCGTGCATTAAAAATAATGTATTCTCTTTGTTGTAGCTAGGCAACCTCATTAGTCACAAAAAAATCACATCTACTAATTACACTGTTGTAGTAATAGTTAAATAAATTATTTTTTACACCACCTGCTCGATAATGTTGTTTTATACGTCATACAAACCTCACTTAAAGCAAGTCATTATATGCCTAGGGAGATAATGCAGTATGGCCGATCCCTAGGGAATAATGAGATTTGAATTTGGAGCTTCAAAAATCGTCAACATTGTGAATTAAAATGTGGGCGCATTGAACAAGTTGACTCGAAATTCAAACCAATGAGTATGTAATCACTATGATTCAAACTAGCCACTAACAAAAAAAAAATAGAATAAAACATGCGTACTGACGACACGGGAGCATTATAGAAAATTTAAACTATAGAATCTTGGAGTAGTGAATTTTGTTTGTTTGATGAACTTGTAAATATATACCTACTTATATTTCTCTAATATATGATTTGGTCGACCAAATTGTCTTTTGATTATCTCACAGATGGTGTAAAAAGTAGAGTATGCAACACGGGGATAAAGCTGTCTTTGTCTTGGGCGGCTTAAATTCCTCACTTCACTCAGGTTTCTTTATTAACTCCCTCGCAATGCTCGGGAGTTAATTTTATAAATCCCTCACTATCGTTCGGGATTAAAATCAGCAACCTTCGTTTCGTTCGGAATTCAACTTGCCGCCCGCGACTTAAAGACACTGCTTTATCCCCTAGTCACATAAACTACTATTTCATGCCCCCATCTTGGATAGAGTATTTTTGCTCTTCAATATCTAAGAGTAAAAGTCGTTTTTATCCTCTAGAGAGATAAAGTATTTAGAACGTCGCGTGCACTGCGTCTCTTGTAGCGCAACAGATACACGCGCGAGGAGGAGCCTCGCGTCTCTTGTAGCGCAACAGATACACGCGCGAGGAGGAGCCTCGCGTCTGTTGTAGCGCAACAGATACACGCGGGAGGAGGAGCCTCGCGTCTCTTGTAGCGCAACAGATACACGCGCGAGGAGGAGCCTCGCGTCTCTTGTAGCGCAACAGATACACGCGGGAGGAGGAGCCTCGCGTCTCTTGTAGCGCAACAGATACACGCGCGACGAGGAGCCTCGCGTCTCTTGTAGCGCAACAGATACACGCGGGAGGAGGAGCCTCGCATCTCTTGTAGCGCAACAGATACACGCGCGAGGAGGAGCCTCGCGTCTCTTGTAGCGCAACAGATACACGCGCGAGGAGGAGCCTCGCGTCTCTTGTAGCGCAACAGATACACGCGCGAGGAGGAGCCTCGCGTCTCTTGTAGCGCAACAGATACAAGCGCGAGGAGGAGCCTCGCGTCTCTTGTAGCGCAACAGATACACGCGCGAGGAGGAGCCTCGCGTCTCTTGTAGCGCAACAGATACACGCGCGACGAGGAGCCTCGCGTCTCTTGTAGCGCAACAGATACACGCGGGAGGAGGAGCCTCGCATCTCTTGTAGCGCAACAGATACACGCGCGAGGAGGAGCCTCGCGTCTCTTGTAGCGCAACAGATACACGCGCGAGGAGGAGCCTCGCGTCTCTTGTAGCGCAACAGATACACGCGCGAGGAGGAGCCTCGCGTCTCTTGTAGCGCAACAGATACACGCGCGAGGAGGAGCCTCGCGTCTCTTGTAGCGCAACAGATACAAGCGCGAGGAGGAGCCTCGCGTCTCTTGTAGCGCAACAGATACACGCGCGAGGAGGAGCCTCGCGTCTCTTGTAGCGCAACAGATACACGCGCGACGAGGAGCCTCGCGTCTCTTGTAGCGCAACAGATACACGCGGGAGGAGGAGCCTCGCGTCTCTTGTAGCGCAACAGATACACGCGTGAGGAGGAGCCTCGCGTCTCTTGTAGCGCAACAGATACACGCGTGGGGAGGAGCCTCGCGTCTGTTGTAGCGCAACAGATACACGCGGGAGGAGGAGCCTCGCGTCTCTTGTAGCGCAACAGATACACGCGCGAGGAGGAGCCTCGCGTCTCTTGTAGCGCAACAGATACACGCGGGAGGAGGAGCCTCGCGTCTCTTGTAGCGCAACAGATACACGCGTGAGGAGGAGCCTCGCGTCTCTTGTAGCGCAACAGATACACGCGTGGGGAGGAGCCTCGCGTCTCTTGTAGCGCAACAGATACACGCGTGAGGAGGAGCCTCGCATCTCTTGTAGCGCAACAGATACACGCGTGGGGAGGAGCCTCGCGTCTGTTGTAGCGCAACAGATACACGCGGGAGGAGGAGCCTCGCGTCTCTTGTAGCGCAACAGATACACGCGGGAGGAGGAGCCTCGCGTATCTTGTAGCGCAACAGATACACGCGTGAGGAGGAGCCTCGCGTCTCTTGTAACGCAACAGATACACGCGGGAGGAGGAGCCTCGCGTCTCTTGTAGCGCAACAGATACACGCGTGAGGAGGAGCCTCGCGTCTCTTGTAGCGCAACAGATACACGCGTGAGGAGGAGCCTCGCGTCTGTTGTAGCGCAACAGATACACGCGCGAGGAGGAGCCTCGCGTCTGTTGTAGCGCAACAGATACACGCGCGAGGAGGAGCCTCGCGCCTCTTGTAGCGCAACAGATACACGTGTCGCCCACTAAGCCGCCGCCGGTTTGTGCGCTCTCGTGTGTAGCACCCTCCGCTACTTGCTGTTTTGCCTTTATTTATTTGATTATCGCCGTCTTCTGCTTTCCGCGCCCCTTCGAGTGCGATTCGAGCACTTTCCACTTTTTGTAGCAAACGGTGTTTGTGAGCGATGAGCGTTGTGCGATGACTCATTACAACACATCGGTGCGTGGACCGCGCGGGGTGCGGGGAGGGGGTCCGACCCGGACTCCTGTTATCTAATTTATTGTCATATCCGACTAAGAACACATACGGTCAGAAAAGTTATGCTTTTTGACTGAAATTCCACAAACCTTTAATAGTCCTGGAATATTATAACAAGTTGGTTACTTTCTCTTTTTGACCCTAAAATACTACACTTTAAGCATCTAAACTTATAATTAAAACTTATTTCCAGTCCTGCTCTGTAATTTACACAAATATTTTTTTAAATAACTTGCCCCACACTTTAAGTGCTACTTTACCGTCACGCTCACCCACGTGACGGTTCACAGACATGTGCGCTCACATACAAAAAACTTCCACAACCGATAAACCGAAACAGGCCATACAAATATAATTCCGTGCGGGATTCGAACCCGCATCACGCGGCACAACAGCCAATCACTCAACCTCTGCACCGACCGTATCTTCTAATAATAATAATGCAAGTATTTCAATGACAATAAGTTGACATTCAGCGAGAAGGAAACTCTTTATGCTAAGTCCCTAATAAATAAATCTAAAGAACAAACAGCAAGCAAGATTACTTTTAAATAGTTCGGTAACATACTGACATAACAGTGAACCGGAAAAGATTCGGGAATCAGCTTCCTCGAGCTACGCAAGCAAAAAGTAGTGCCAAACATTCCCAAGAGAAATATAGCTCATTCAGCACTTTTTGTTTGACTGTACCTTCCATACGCCGCACGGTACCGCACGACCAAACGAGCTTCATCAGCGAAAAATGTTCCGCGAATACAGTCGCGAACAACAAACTTCGCAGAAACACACGCAGTCAGTAGAGGCTCGTGTGCGAGCATGCCCGTGCTCGGGCTCGCGGCGGCGCAGGCACACACGCAAATCAGGTATAACATTTGTGCTGCAGCGAGTGACGACGCGATCAATCAAGATTTATTTGTAACATGTAAAGCGTGTAAATAACATGTCGAATTGGTGAACCATCACTTCTTTACTCTAAAAATGTCATTACATCCCGATTTAGTAAATAAAAGTAACCGGTGGCTAGGACTCCAAAAAGCTGAACCTCCTCCCAATACAAGCCGTGTCCAGGGATACCGCTATCTTGATATCAAGCCCTTGTTCCAGCCGCCCAACGAGAGCCTCCTGAGATATTGGTCGAGACTCGAAGCTATTAAGTCATGGCTGCCACGACTATTGATACAATGATCGCCATGTCCACTTCCCAAAGGCCAACCTTGCAAATCAAGTCAATGTACTTGATCGGTTTAAATTTCTCGGCTTTCAAGGCGTTCTTGTCATACAAGATAGATATGTCAACAATCAATGCATGCCTGTCGCTTCGGTCTACAACTATATATCAGACTTATTCTCTCAAATCAAATCAAATCAAATAGTTTATTGACACAAACAATTATTTCACACAATATTTTGAAGCCCTGACTTCTGAGCTAGGTAAAAACCTTTGATTAAAAACCTGTATTACAGAAGTCAGTGTCTTCTTCCATTAGTGTCACTTAATTTAATTTACAAATAATCAATAAATAAATGAGGAAAAATAAAAAATAAAAAAAAGTATAAAAATTAAGAACAACATGCATGAAAATAAAATTAAGATTAAAATAATAATTACTATAACAAAAAAAAAAAAAAAATTAAATAAAAAAAAAACCTTAAGATCGTGGGTGTGTTGGCGTTTGAGTGTAAGATTGTTTTGTTTTTTTCTAGGAGTTCTTCAGTCTGTAAATAGTTTAATGTTTGGAGCGATGTTTTTATTCTGTGTTTAAAGGTATTCCGTGTAAGACGATTTATTATTAGAATCGTCGACTTATTCTCTAGAATGTCCTGTCACTTTCGATTCCAAAATAAAGTATTTCAGACCAAATTGCTTATGGATATTCATGGATAATTCTGGTTAATAGGTTGTGACTATGCAATAAATAGATGAGATTAACCAGAAATAATGTGGTGGAGTGATTCTCCCAGACGGCGACATGCTCGACAGATGTCAACCGTGTCGTCCTTTACAATTAATCTCCGGTAGTTGTTTGTCTTCCTCGGCCTTCACATAAAACAAAAAACAGGGCAATTGCGAGTCGGTCTTGTGCACTGAGGGTTCCGTACAAACTTACCTTTGAAAACAGTTCGATTCCCGAAAAGAGTTACGAAGATTTTTCCGAATCGCAAAAAAAAAGTTTTTTTGTGACGTATCTACAAATTTACGGATTTCAGATTTTTTCTAATACTTCCCCATGCCATGAGATGCCATGGGACATTGCTTCATGCAAATTTTAGGATTCTAGGTGAACAGAAAGTACCCGATGCCTTTGAGAGTATCGAAATACAAGTTTTTTGCAACATAAACCACGGTATATTTTTTTTTCATAAACTCAGAAATATGATTTTTTCACAGCATCAAGGGACGGCAGACTTGATTACATGGTTTTAATTTCAACTCGATACTATACCTCCACGCGTTCCCGAGATATATGGTCTTAACAGACAGACGAACCACAAAGTGATCCAATAAGGGTTCCATTTTTTCCTTTAAAGTTATGGAACCCTAAAAATATCAAACAAAAATGACACCGTCACAATATGACGACTGTGGTGCAGTAGTCTTTGGAGCCCTCGGGCGACCTGCGAGTGCAGGGCAGGCTTCCCGGTCGCTGAACTAGTTGGGCTGGAAATGTGCAAGTCGTTCCCAACTCGAGTAAATAAATTCTATACTTCGTACCACAGTAACTTGAGGGCACAGACGCTAATACGGGCTTGTATAGAATGAGGATGTTTCCTGGATAAAATAATAATTATTCCATTTGGGTCCGACAGTTAGACCATCAAAAACTATTGGACACGTATGTTTTACTTTATATAATAAATAAAATATGACAAAGCAATTGAATTATTTATTCCAGAAAGAATTTACTTTAACTGTGGCACTATTCGTATTACTTTTGTTCTGTAGTCGTATTACTTTTGTTCTCCAAGTAGGTACCCACCGGTACCATTATGTGTACGAGTGTGTGGAACACGTGATTGTACTATTTGAGGAAGACGTTTAATCATCATAACAAATCTGTGTAACGTGTGACGCGTCAGAGACAGAACTTTATGATCATGTTATTAATTTTAATGTCGTAAAGCTATATTTATAACTTTCGACTTGATTAATTCATTATTATTATCTACCTATTATTATAATTAACTGAATTCGATGTGAATACTAATATTAAAATGATTTATTTCTCTTGAGCATGACTAAAAGCTGGGCAGTCCGAATTGGGGCAGCTCTATGAAACGACAGGGTTATCAAAATTTTAAGATCGAATCTATTTTTTTAATACCATAAACCTTAAAAGGGTGGACCTTTGTATGTGTGTCCGACCGTTACATGTGTATGTGGCCAGTTTTAACCGCAACTAATATGTGACCTTCATAGTCGTCACAATACACAGTTTCGGTGTGGTTATGTGTGCTACTGTCATTTGAATTTGAACATCTTAACTGCATTCCGAAAATATTATTCATGTATCGGTCAATTTTATTTTTTCCGAAACCTTATCCGCGCTTTTTTGTTTCAGGGCTAGATGCCTCAACTATCCTGTTTCCTTTTCTACATAAACCTTTTTTAGAGTGAGATCCCAGGGCCACCCACTACTTTTTTTCGTCAATTAGAACTAGACGAGGCCGGTGTTTCCTAGCTGACTCTGACTCTGGTGAACATATATAAAAATCAAGCATGAGAATTTACGAGAAGTTATGTCATTATTTTGGGAGCTTTAAAGCGTCTGTAAAGCAATACGCCCCATGGAATGTGTCTGGGAGTATTGGCGACTAGATCTTAAAGATATTGCCTAAAATATACATAAAAATCAGCTTGGAGAATTTACGTGAAGTAAGTAGTGATTTTATGCTCCTTGATTACCTGATACCTGAAAATTGGCCGTCTAAGTAAGCTAGCAGGTAGGCCTGCGTTCTTAGTACATACTAACAGTATTCAATCGTCCACATTTCCTTCGTCAGAAAATATGTGACGTCTGGCGGCCCTGGGATCTGGGATTATTTCTTGTTTTATTTAATTTAACAAATTCAAGTTCTTTGCTCTGCACATAGTAAAATTCTTCGGTCCACAAATAAATCGTCTTCTTCGATGTCCTCACACCGCTTTATGTTTATTCATTCATCCTTCTTTGTCCAAACGATCTTCATTCAGCATGGTCTCCCTCTGAACACCAGGACGGCAAGTAATCGCGAACTTTGTAGAATCATTATAGTTGATTTTAAAGTTTTTTTTCGTATTTTATGTCTTTTATATATTATTCGTCCTAGTAATCAATAATCAGCGCCGTCGCGCATATCCATACTAGTACGAAGAACATGTAGCATATTATATTAGTACTAGCTTTTGCCCGCAACTTCGTCCGTGTGGAATAATGACTTCTGGCAGAATTTGGGTTTTGGTTTGGGTTCATCGTGAGGAAACCTGGACTTATAATTTTACATTATAAGTTTGAAATCGCCAATCCGCCTTGAGCAAGCGTGGTGACTAATGCTCTAACCTTCTCCATGTGAGAAGAGGCCTTTGCTCAGCAGTGGGCACCATTAGGCTGACGATGTTGTTATAGCGGCAACAGAAATACATCATCTGTAAAAATTTCAACTATCTGACTATCATGGTTCAGCAGATACAGTCTGGTGACAGAAAAAATCCAAAAATCCTCTCTTAATACTTACCTGCTTCACTGGTGGAACCTACATACAAAGTTTCAAGTGAGTCCATTAGAAATAAAAATTTTCAATTTATGGGGGTAAATTGTTTTTTCTCCACCTAGGGGGGGAATTCCTAAAAATTCTCTCTTAGTGCTCACTTGCTTCACTGGTGGAACATACATACAAAGTTTCAAGTGAATCTATAAAGAATTAAAAAATTTCAATTTACGGGAGCCAAATTGATTTTTCTCCCCCTAGGGAGGATTTCAACTCTCTACTGCCAGTAGTTTCGGCAGTGCTAGTTTTCTGTCAGTCACTCAATAACGGAAGAGTTTTACATATATAGATATAGAATGTTCATAAATATTTGTTACTGTAGCACCTGCTTGCTAGCGGCTGCTTGCCGCCTCTCTCAGGGCAGTGTGCGCGCCGGGCAGTCCGTGTGTCTCAGGCGAGTGTCGGTGACGGCGGCCTTCGTTACGTGCCGCTTGTTACTGTCCTTATCTACTTATCATTCATATGCTATTAACCTGCTCGTATCTCACACAATTTATGTTCAGGATACGATTCAAGTGCGACAGTAAAGCAAACTTGTTCGGAATGTAAAGTAGTAAGCACGAGTAGCAGCCAGCAGCACGAATGACATGTGATGGGCAGACGCGCCAAGCACGTCTCCAAGCGCGCACACGTGCACAATGTCTTCATATCGCTACTACTTTAACGTCTATATAGTGTTCAATTCGAATATTTAGTACAGTGGAGCTCACAACCGTTAGTTCAACTTTAATTAACAGTAATTATTTTGGAAAGTGGATGTTAAATGATCAAAACACAGTTCTAAAACGATGAATATCGGTACGATCTATTTGTTGATAATTGGCTCGTAGTGATATTGTGATTTCGACGCGGCATTCAATAACCGGATTCCAATGAGTGAATCAAGCTCGAGCACTGTGTGACGTCAGTTGTGCGACGTATCCGTGTGAGTGAGAAGTTGATGTGTAGCGCGTCGTGCGGGGCAGCTCGGCTCAGTGATGAGCACGCGATAATCTCAGTGCATCGTCGCCCAGGGCCGTCGCGCATATCCATGTCGGAGCATGTCGAGCGGCGAGTTGTGAGAGTCGTGAGTATGAGCTGAAATCGGAATATTCGGAAGCTGTCGGTCACGTTCCGTCCGTAGTTCAGTTCGCGCTGCATTTTTAAGCTCGTGTGAGTCCACGTCGCATCAATTTCTCACTTGTGCGCACCGCGGTAATGTCACTCTTTGTGAATTATCAACTGTTCACTTTTTATTACCTGAGCTCAAACTAGATACTGGAGACGTTTCTGGGTTACCAATTATTGTGTAGAACTCAAATATGCAATGTACTTGAACTCGGTACAGCACGGTCACGCGTCGGTGACTCAATTCAACGTCAGTATTTAGTTCAATATGTTCTAATTTATATTCTTGATTACATTCGCGTGATCACAAATGAGGGTAAAATAAATCAATATAGTACCAATAGAAGCGAAGATGCTGGACGGCTCATCTGACAGGCTGATCACGTGGCCCGCGCGTCACGCGTGCGAGGAACGCGTGTTCAAGTAAATAACTACTACCCTACAAACTGATTGTTTTATTAATTCATTCGAACATTCGCTTCTTTTACCCATTTGACGTAGAAGTATGAGGGTGACAAATCAACATCGAGCTATGCTGCGCTGTACTGTGTTGTGCTGTGCTGTATTTCTTAAGCTACGTTTTTTTAACAATCAACATCAAGCTGTGCTGCGCTTTGCTTAGCTCAGTATTACAAGTAATCAGCAGCTCGTGTAGTCGTTTATCTCGTCAAAAATGATTTTATTTTCAAAAAAACGTAAACATTACGACATAGTTCAATCCGATAAAGATGAAACTCGTTCGTTCTTGTTTGTTTGTGCGCGCATACACTAGTTCGGCACAGCGCAGCATGGCAGAGCTCCATAAAAAAACATAGCACAGTTCAGCACAGCGCGGCTCAGCGCGCCTCGCTCGAGACTGCTGCGTTTTTTAACAGAGCGTAGCCTCACACAGCGCAGCACAGCATGTTTTGTTTGTATCCTCATTAAAATACCTGGGCAGTCCGATAAGTACTTAGCTTCACCGCCCGATGGCGCCACAACCGTAAAAGATTTTTTTTATCATGTAGTATATCCTTATAGACGGCTTCTGTCAAAATTTCAGCCATATTGGATTTGTAGTTTTGTTTTAACCGGGTATATAAGCTGATTTGTCCACGGATTTTAGAAAATTGGAAAAAGAGCAATATCGGTCGTTGATTGTTTTTAGAAGGGAAATCGCGCAGAGAAATCAAAGAGCGCTTGGATGCTGTGTACGGTGATTGTTCTCCTTCAATGGCGAACGTCAAAATTAGTTTAATGAGTTTCAACGTGTTCGCACGTCAGTTTTTGATGAGCCACGCCCAGGTCCCCCAAAAACGGCTACCACGGAGGATAACGTGACAAAAGTCCACGATCTCGTGTTGGCAGACCGCCGATTGAAGGTGCGTGAGATAGCTGAGACAGTAGGCATCTCAAAAGACCGCGTGGGTCATATCCTGCATGAAATATTGGCCACGAGAAAGCTGTCGGCTAGATGGGTGCCGCGTTTGCTCACTCCGGACATCAAGCGCATCCGTGAGACCACTTTAGAGCAGTGTTTGAAACTGTTTAAGCGCAATCCGAAGGAGTTTTTGCGTCGTTTCGTGACCGTTGACGAAACATGGATTCACTGGTACACACCAGAGTCCAAGGAACAGTCGAAACAGTGGACTTTACCCGGTGAATGTGCTCCGAAGAAGGCGAAGACTGTCTCATCGGCCGGAAAGGTGATGGCCACCGTTTTCTGGAATTCACAAGGTGTGATCTACATCGACTGCCTGGAGAAGGGCAAAACGGTCACAGGGCTCCACTATACTGAACTATTGGGTCGATTCGACCTCGAATTGAAGAAAAAACGGCCCCATTTGGCGAAGAAAAAAGTGCTCTTCCACCAAGACAACGCACCGGCTCATACCTCCGCCATCGCCACGGCCAAATTGGTCGCATTAGGCTACGAAAAGCTGCCCCTTCCACCGTATTCTCCAGATTTGGCACCGTGTGACTTCTTTTTATTTCCAAACTTGAAAAAGTCACTCGCCGGGCAGAAATTTGAGTCGAATGAGGGGGTTATCGCCGCCACAGAGGCCTACTTTGCAGACTTCCAGAAAACGTATTTTTCAGAGGGGTTAAAGAAGTTGGAGCATCGCTGGGTTAAGTGTATCGAGTTGAAAGGAGAATATGTTGAGAAATAAATGGCCACTATTCCAAAATTTTCGTTTTTCTCTTTTAGGCTAAGTATTTATCGGACTGCCCTCGTATTAGACGAGCGAGTTGACCAAACATAGCACAGCGCAGTACAGCGCAGCATAGCTCGATGTTGATTTGTCACCCTGAAACTCTGTTTTTACACGCAGGATGAGATTGTTTTATTCACTAATTTTTTTTTTATTATTGATAGACTTGCAGATCACTTTTATTTTGGTGGGAAATCATCAAATGATTTCTCTTGCTCTAAGTGGAGCGAAAGGGACTCTTAGATTTCTACAGACCAAAAATAACCGGTGTTCTTTCAATAGCCCTTGCGTCCCAGGGCTGCAGAAACTCTTTCGAATAGTCCGAACGCCCGGGACCGAGGCCGCGGCTGCCTACGCCCGAGTCCGCGCCCGCTCCGCTACTAAACGTTGATAGTCACCTCCGCGTAAACACTGCACAAACAACACTGACTTCCATAACATTACACAGCAGTACAACAGCGCTGCGTATCATTTTCACTGTCAGCGCTGGTCACTTTGTAAAGATCTATGAAACCTTCTGGCAAAGTTTCCGTATCACAATTAATATCCATACTCTATATGTGCCGAACAAACGTGTTTTCTTTCTTTCTTACAAAGAGTGGTCTGGGCACGCCATCATTACAGGGCAGTAAGTCCCCTCTTCGAGGCGTGGCTGGAAAAACCTCACGGCATCCTCACCTACACATGACGCAGATTCTCATCGGACTGACCATCACTTCAGGAGGTTCCTGCACCGGATTCGTGCGCAAGTGACGCCCAGGACCGCCCGAAGGACATGGTGGAGCATACGGTTAAGATAGGTCTCTCTGGCCATGGTCAGCGGCGCTCACGCCCCAGCCGCCGCCGGGATTCTGATCCCGATTTCCGGCTACCGTAGGTGCGGGCTTGCGGACGACGAGCAATGTGTAGCTCGCCGTCCGGTAACTATTCAGACCGAACCCAAGACCTCGACGGCGCGTATTATTCCACGCGCGCCTCAAGGAGTTGTCAGAAAAAGTAGGGGCCTAGCAGGGTCGAAGCATACTGGGACCTAAATTTATTTCTGAAAGGAAGATTCGGACCCGGTACGAAAGGCAACGAAAGAACAGGATTGGGTTTTTAGTTAGTAAAAATCTGACATTATCTCCCGCTCCACCCAATAGGCAGGGATGTCATTGGATGGTTTCTCCGAACAAAAATGACTTGAATGACATAGAGGAAATTAAAGTCTGATGGTAACTGAAACTAATCATGAAGCTTTTAATGTTCTGTTTAATAAAGAATATATAAATATTGTTACAAGAGAAAGTTGTCTGAACTGTTCGCCGAGCAGATGCTGCGCTGCTTCGCGCGGCACTACACACACAAACAAAGAGAAGTACACCATTACCCAAACATAACAGGCGGAATATCAGCGGTAAGTGGCACAACACAACAAAGGCCGCCGCCGCCGCCGCCCGCCGCGCTTAAACACAGATTGGCGCTAATCAGCTTACGTACGTACGTACCCTCCTACCCAAAACCCCTCTCTATAAGCCCCTGCCCCCACGAGCTCGCTCCTCGCGCGGATTGATCTCGTCACGAGCCGACACTGTATAATGTTATTCTTACCATACACACACAATCACACCATAAGTAATATTCTGTTCCACCTGAATTATGTTAATCATCGACATAGTACCTAAGTACCTACGTTCATATAGCACGGAACGCTGGCACAAGAATAGATCGTTTAGGTTTGAGATAGATAAATTGTAATAAGAATCACATTGTGCGTGGGGATGCAACGCCAAGGCGAAACTCCGCTGCCGCGCCAAGTCGCGGCATGGTGGACAGAGTTCCAGAGGGATCTCATGATGGAATAGCGACAGTGACTGTCGCAACCCAGTGCTGGGCACACCACAATTATGGTGGTAAGTCCCCTCTTTAAGGCGTGGCTGGAAAGACCTCACGGTGTCCTCACCTTCAGCATGACGCAGGTCCTCACCTGACATTGTCAGTTCGGAAGGTTCCTGCAACGGATTCGTATGGAAGTGACGCCCGGGTGTCATCATTGTGTGGACCGCCCGGAGGACATGTTGGAGCATACGTTAGAGGTCTCTGCCCCTCCTGAGCAGAGCACCGCCGTGTCCTCGTGGGGGCGCTCGGCGGCATTGATCTCTTGCCGTCGGTAAAGGCCATGGTCCGCAGCGAGGAGGAGTGGCAGGCGGTCACCTCCTTCTGCGAAGCAGTAATGCTAGTGTAGTGACACAGTACCTGTTACCAGAGAACCACAAACCACCGTACCACCACACCAGATACCAGTTACTCTACCCTACTCTACCCTACTCTACCCTACTCTACCCTACTCTACCCTACTCTACCCTACTCTACCCTACTCTACCCTACTCTACCCTACTCTACCCTACTCTACCCTACTCTACCCTACTCTACCCTACTCTACCCTACTCTACCCTACTCTACCCAACTCTACCCTACTCTACCCTACTCTACCCTACCCTACTCTACTTTACTCTACCCTACACTACCCTACACTACCCTACTCTACCCTACACTACCCTAATTTTCATTTTTTTTTTATACTTATGAACCTTCTCCTCATAACAACGAACACAACAAAAAAAAAAAAATAGCGAAATCGGTCCAGGCGTTGTTGAGTTATGCGCTTACCAACACATTTTGCGATTCATTTTTATATTATAGATAAAATCTTTGACTCAATCATAGAGTACTCAGAGTGACACCTGTCAGGTAACCACAACTTGCGTTCGGATACACGCACCAAAAACGAATAAAACCAGAAACTGCTGTAACTGCACAAAGCATTACTGATACCATCATGCGTTCTTTGCCTAATAAAATTATATAAATTTAGATATCGGCACGGATCGTGAGCGCTGGCTCCAAGTTGCGCAGGAGTCAAATATTCTGTCTCTTTAGTGGTGCGACGTGAGATGCGGGGGCGGGGAATGTCAGTGATTGGCTAGCCGCGCCATCGTGTACTACACATCACTCGTGATTCGTTCCCTGCGCTTGCTGCATGTATCTAACAATGACGACGATTGGCTTGCCTATGTATGGAATGCACAAAGCGAACCCCACTCTGACGCCGAGCGCTCAAGATCCGTGCCGATAACTATAATCATAAAAAAAAACGAACGAATTCAATGTAAAAAACTGGCCAAGTGCGAGTCGGACTCGCCCATGAAGGGTTCCGTAGCAGCAAGTAACATAATATAAAAGTTCTTGTAGCAGTTCATTGTAACTTTGATCGATGTTTTAATAATAGTGTTTTTTTAGACGTATTAAAAAAATACTACTTACTAGATCTCGTTCTCCAATTTTCGTTGGTAGTTTGTATGGTAATGTACATCATATATGTTTTTTAGTTTTATCATTCTTTTATTTTGGAAGTTAGAGGGGGGGGACCTTTTACAACTTCGGAAGTGTCTCTTACGCAAATATTCAGTTTAGAAAAAAAAATATATTATAAACCTCAAAATTATTATTATTGAAGACCAATCCATAGATACCCCACACGTATGGTTTTGATGAAAAAGAAAATGTTGAGTTTCAGTTCTAAGTATGGGGACCCCCAAAATTTATTGTATTTCATTTAGATGGTACGTTACAGCCAGAAAGCTTCTCATGACAAGTCTAGGATACATTGATTTATTACAGATTTACCGTGTCTACCTTCCAGCATCATCATCAAATCAATTCGATATATCTCCTCCTTCTCTTACATCGGTCAGTTATCGACGAAGATCGAAGATCACAGCAGAACGGTCGTTCTGCTGTGATGGTAGGAGGAGTTCCGATCCGTATCTTCGAAGTTTATCATCAGATCATAATAATATTTCTATGAGACCAAATTGGTAATTTCAATGTAAAAAAATTGATAATTAATCAGTCCCCACAATTGACCAAGAAATCGGTGAACACACGTTAAAAATATAAAAAATATACTCATACAGCTGAACATACAACTTCCTTCTTTTTGATATCAGTTAATAAATAGAGGACAACCGCCAAGACTTGTAGAATATAAGTAACAACAGAAACCTTGCACGCCATGGATATTAAGTTGAAAACATTTGAAATAAAAAACTGCTGAAGTTAATAATAATAATTTTAAATGCTAAAACCCTACACAATCGCGAGGTATGCAGTCTCAGGGAATACTTCCTTGCCGCCGACGGGGGTATGCATCGTGATGTAGTAGCAGTGGACAAGGGACTCACCCCGCTCTCCTTGGCTAACGAGAACTGGCGTAAACCTGTAGTGCTTGACACTAACGTACGCAGGGAAGTACTGACATGAAGCAATTGTTGAAGGAGCGCTTCTTTGGCCGCCTGAAGAAGGTACTTAACAGCTTTCTGTCAGGTGAAAACAAGGTGCGTGCCTTCAACGGTTGGGTCATGCCGGTTTTGATGTGTGCTTTCGGTGTACTCAAATGGACTCAAACGGAACTTGACGCCCTGGATAGGAGGGTCCGTACACTATTGACTGCATATCGAATGCATCACCCTCGGTCGTCGGTAATGAGACTGTATATTCCGCGGAAGTGTGGGGGTCGAAGCTTTTTAAATGCTAAGACCCTGCACAATCGCGAGGTATGCAGTCTCAGGGAATAATTCCTAGCCGCCGACGTGGGTATGCATCGTGATGTAGTAGCAGTGAACAAGGGACTCACCCCGCTCTCCTTGGCTAACGAGAACTGGCGTAAACCTGTAGTGCTTGACACTAACGTACGCAGGGAAGTATGGCAGAGTAAGGAACTTCACGGACGCTTTTTCCGGGCCCTTCATGGGCCCGATGTAGACCAACTGGCGTCCGTAGCCTGGTTCCTCTTTGGGGAAACCGAAGGTTTTGTATGTGCAATTATGGATGAAGTTATCATGACGAATAAATATCGGAGATTTATTGTGAAGGACGGCACGGTTGACATCTGTCGGGCATGTCACCGACCGTGTGAATCAATCCGCTACATTATCTCTGGTTGTTCTCGTTTAGCTAACGGAGAATACTTGCATAGACACAACCTTGTAGCCAGGATTATCCATCAGCAACTTGCTCTGAAGTACTGTCTTGTGGAATCGGAGGTGCCATACTATAGGTTCCGACCCAGTTCTCGATAATGACGATATCACGTTGTACTGGGATCGGTCCATCATCACTGACAGGACTATTGTAGCCAATAAGCCTGATATAGTGGTGGTGGACCGAAGCGAGAGGCGTGCAATGATTGTTGACATTTCCGTTCCGCATGACGAGAACGTCGCGAAAGCCGAGAAAGATAAACAAATCAAGTATATTGACTTGGCTCGCGAGGTTGTCGACATGTGGGAAGTCGATTCAGCGATTATTGTACCGATAGTCGTTTCGGCCAATGGCTTAATAGCCAAGAGCCTCAACCAACACCTCAGGAGATTCTCGTTAAGCGACTGGATCAAGGGCTTGATTCAGAAAGCGGTACTTCTGGACACGGCTCGTATAGTCAGGAGGTTCCTTTCTCTGGAGCCCTGACCGCCGGTAGCTTGGACCCTATTCCCGATACCGGTGGGACACTATTTTTTATATTTTTAAATGTTTTTTTTTTTAATATATTTTTTAAGGAATATTTAAAAATGTAATAAATATGTTAAAATGGACAATAAAGGAAATAATAATAATATTCCACAACTATCACACAACGCCGTCTAGTCCCAAGCTAAGCAGAGCTTGTGTTATGGGTACTAGACAACTGATAAACATACTTATATATTTCTAAATACATACATATTATAGATTAATTACACCCAGACACAGAACAAATGATCATGCTCATCACATAAACATTTGTCCTGGGTGGGAATCGAACCCACGACCTGCGGTAAAGCAGTCAGGGCCACTAACCACTAGACCAACAGGCCAGTCGAAGAAAGTAAACATCACCTGGTCCTACAGACAAGCAACATTCCAACTGCACCAAGAATATTGTCGCCGCATCAAATATACACAAAACTGTTGCATTAGTTGCGTTTTTTTACAAACTAAAATACGGAACAAAATAAACCATTTATTTTTACCTCTCAATCTAACAAACTATAAGACCGCCAGGAACGACTGTTGTAGGCAGGTTGTTGATACTTTATTAAATACAAACATTATTTTTTTTCTGACTAGAACGCTAGGAGCCGGAGGCTTTGTCTCAGATGTAATATAAATGAATAGGTGCGAGGGAAGGTAATTTCCTGCTCACAATGTTCGAATACGCGACGACGTTGCGGCGGGAGCAGCAGGAAATTAGTTTTAAATATTAAATTTTATTAAGAAGCACATCGCCAGCGAATCGTAAAAGCGAACCGAGCTCATGTGTGGCATACAATCGAGCACGACGGATGCGGCGCGTGTTGCTACGCCGTAGCGCGATGCTACGAGTGAACGTAGTCACGCTATGAGCACGGTAATAATATCTACATAAGTACTGTAACTTCATACAAACGGACGAAACGCGAGCTATACCTACGCGCCTTGATCTCGCGGTGCGCTCGTGGTGCAGACAGTCGCGACTGTGCCGCAGTGACGATCGGACGGTGCGTTGTTTTTTTTTTTAATAATAATCGCGCGATTTTATCACTAAAAATAAGTTCAAGTACATATTTACACATTTAATATGATGAGTAGGATATATTATGCTGTTTTTGGTTACATGATTTCGTCAATAACGGATCCAGACATAACTTTTTTTAGATTACCTGGAAACTCTGAAAGATACTTACTAGTAGAATAAAAGAAAGTAATTTTGGCTAAGGGGTACTTTTTGTTGGTGGTACATAACTAAAAAGTGAAAAATAAAAAACCTTTTCCTAAGTCGGTGTTAAATAACGAAGAGACAAAACTATCTATTATAGAAACACCGACTTCCGAAATTAAAGTTATTTTGAACTTTTCAGTGTTTTTAACATTGAAGTCGGTTTATTTATTTTTTTGTAAAAGGTTTTTATTTGATTATTGTTAACAATATTAACCATGCCGGACAACTGAGCTCTACGAGTCACTCAAATACGCGCTACAATTGGATTTCAATTGTAGAGTTTGTTTGTGCCACGAGTACTTTGCTAGTTCACAAGTAAATAATGGAAACCAATGAATCAATACTTTTTCGAAGCAATCTAAGAATTATTAAATTTTCTTTCGATGAAAAATTTAATGTTGTGTGGTGTTATTAGAATGATTGTATATTTTTGTGTTGTTTATGTTTTGTTAGCATCAGCTCCGGTGCGGTAGCCGGCAGTGATCCACTGCGCCGCAGTAACACTCTCCCCACGTGACTCAATTTGGCGGTACACTGTCTCACGTGCGGCGGCTCTTAGATAGCGCCGCGCCGCTAGAAATACAGTGACATTACCGTGACTCGAGGAGCTGCACTGCACGGGACTGTCACCCCTCTAGACGTTCAGCAGTAGGCGAACAGTGCACACGTCTTCGGTACTGTGAATATATAAGCTATCCTTTAGTAGGCATTATGATGATACACATCCATAGTATTCCAGGACACGGAGAACCGTGCATCAAATGTCATTTGTTTCAACTAGAGGAAGTAACAAACATTCACACATACGATCATACATAAAACTTTTGTCATTATAACATAACTGTGATACTATCTAACACAACAATAGGGCTCGCTCTATGCACTTCCGACGTCTGGCTCCCAACCTGGAACGGACTGGAGCAGCCC
Organism: Mythimna albipuncta; assembly: GCA_929112965.1. Taxonomy (NCBI): domain Eukaryota; kingdom Metazoa; phylum Arthropoda; class Insecta; order Lepidoptera; family Noctuidae; genus Mythimna; species Mythimna albipuncta. The sequence continues at coordinate 190,179 of OV815974.1, forward strand.
TCAAGCGGCTCCTGCCCAGCCTGCGGAGTCCAGGCACCTCCTGCTAGAGGCTCTACTCGGGTATCGTTCGGTCCTTGGCCCTGTACGAAGCACCGGTGTGGGCGCCGTCGCTACGAAAACGACCGGCGGCCAAGTTGAATGCAAGCCAGAGGGTCATGGGCATCCGGATGGAGCAAAATATCGCACGGTTTTCAACAAAGCAGCTAACCTGCTTGCCGGCCTGCCACCATTGGATCTGGAGACAACAGTCCTTGCACGTGTTAGATTTATCATTATAAATGACGTAATTAAACCATGAATTTTTATTTTTCATGTATATTGTTAGTAGTATTTTATACACTGGTAACATTTTTGAAGTTTGAATCTAATGTTGAATTATCTACTAAGGGTAACACTGTTGTAATAACAAACACAAAATGTTAAACTTATAAAAAGCCGTATTGAGGGTAATCTTATAAATTGTTGTGTAATTATTAATTATTACTAGTAGACAGCGACGTGTAAGAGTTTTTTGACGCCATATTTTAGTTTGATTTTAGTTAGTTGTAATTATCATAGGATTTTTTTTTAATTAACTGTAAATGTAGTTATTTAGTTGTTTTTAAGTAGTAACATTATTAATGATCATTGTAATTATGTCTTAGATTTTATACGTCTACTTTAATGTAATAAGTTGTTTGAATCAATAAGTTATTTTATGACAACCTTAGATTTGTAAAATGTGGCAGGATTTGACGCCTTAACGCTGTAACGCCTTACCAATAAACGACTGGATTCTATTAAAATCCTATCACTTGCTGTTTAACCCCAGACTTTACTGACCACCAAAGTTCACGTAAGTTATTTACTATAATATCTTAATGTTATTGCTAATGGTTAAATTGATTCTGCGTATTAGTATAATGTGACTTTTGTTTCTAATTATGTTATTGTGACAAAATATAATTAATGATACTGTAGAATTTGTCTATAAAATACTATAATTGAAGCTACCATGAGGTTTCTTGCTGGTTCTTCCTCATGACGACCTAGTTTGGGAACAAGCAACTAATTATTCGAATAATTGACAAGTGTTATCTATATGTGTTATCTTTAGAGAAAGATTGACTAAGAAAGTTATCTAGTGTACCTACGGGGTTTGTTATCAGGTTATTTAAATAAAACGACCAAAACGGGTACCACACCCTTTGTACTTTTGCCTTGATAGCATACACATAATACAAGTATACAATAACTATAACAGTACAATAACAGTAGGAATAAATAAATTTTATACGAGCACTTACTGAGTTGTTGCTTGCTCCGAAAACCGAAACGAAACGCAAAAAATACATTTAATGTTGCTAATACAGAAAATAATCATAGTGTAAGAACATTATCATAAGAATCGCTAACACAAGTCTATTTGAAATAAATACTTAGTCTTGTCTTTTTAAGCTTTTCTTCATTAAACCCTTTTTTTACACACCACAGTGATAAGAACACTGATACACAGTAAATATCCGTTATCCATCTTGAAATTTTAGTACGATATATGTATAGGTATATTTATATCCATATATACGTAGTTACCTCCCTCCATAATATATTTCAACACCCGTATGCACGATTTGTGAGTAGAGATGTAACGCCGGAACTATGTGAACTCTGCCGCGTTCTACCATGAGTTCCGGCGGGATCTCATGATGGAATGGTGACAGCAACTGCGACGCATGAGGTAACGGCTTTCCTCAAGCCCCAATCGCCGGGATCCTGACTCCGATTTCTAGCCATCGTAGGCGTGGCTTGCGGACGGCTGGCAATGGGTAGCTCATCGTCCGACCCGTAAAGTGTTCCACGCGGGCTTTAAGAAGATTTCAGCAAAACCGTAGGACCCCGGCAGGGTCCAAACCTACTGAGGCCATGGGTTCGCTTCTAAAAGGAAAACCCGGGATCAGTAAAAGCCTGACACGTCTTCCCGTCCTAGAGCGGAAGAAGTAATTGAAATCCAATTATTATTCCCTTTGTTAGGGTTCCGTAGTCAACTAGGAACCCTTATAGTTTCGCCCTAACGTGTGATATATTGTTTGATAGGTATTTAAAAATGAATAGGGGTTTATTGAAATCATTTTTGATAATGTCAATAATTTCGGAAATAATCGCTCCAAAAGTAAAAACCAATGTGTGTGTCCCCTCTAACTTTTGAACCATAAGTTTAGAAAATATGAAAAAATTCTGAAAAGTAGAACTTTATAAGGACTTTCTAGGAAAATCATTTTAAACTTGATGGAAAGAACAGTTTTTGTACAAAAAAGATAAAAAGGTTGTACAAAATAATTTCCGGACTAAGTTTGTAGTATGATCGTAAATGCAAGCATTTTTTTAAACTCATAAGTGGGTACACTTATTGTGACGGACGGGAAACTACGGAACCCTACACTGAGCGTGGCTCGACATGCTCCTGGCCGGTTTTTTTTTAATGGGTACTTTCCACATAATAAAAGGGTAAACTCTATAAGTACGAGTATTATGTAACGTAAACCAGAGTTACTTTAAACTGGTGCTAATAATACAGAACTAAATGTTAACGATTCCAAAGTTAAAAGCTAAACATTTATTTATTTCTAAATAAAAATGTAAACGTTTCGTTTATAATATCACACAGTTCGGTAACTCGGCCGTATTTTTGAAATGAATGCCTACAGCCGCGCGGTACGTAAACATGCGATAGGGCTGCCCGCCTCCAGCATTCTAATTACATTTGCCTACTTTGTGTTTCCATTTAGTTTTGTGATTGTAAATATACTTTTTTATATAAACAAATAAAATAGTATAAGTATAAGTTTTCAATAAAAATACGTGTTTAATCGGAACCCTAAAAATGGTTTTTAGTGGTATATATTTTTTTTTAATCTGTTATAAACTGATTGCAATCCCGCCTGATGATAAGCAGTGATGCAATCGTTGATGGTGAGACGCACTAGTTTGTTATAGCAGCAACAAAAATAGTTACTTTGAGAAAATTTCAACTATCTCGTGACAGACAGACAGTCAAATTTATTTTTTCTTGTCTTATTCATACACACAGTTCAATAAACAACTATTATTGACAATAAAATACCACTTTACTTTAAATTATACACTAACAAAACAAAACACACATGCCCTGTACAGAGGTTTTGACACAAGAGTATCTACTACCGTATCGTGAATCATGAACCGCCTCGAACTACCTATTTCACTCGTGTCAATCACATTCCTTTACTCTATTCACTTTATTTATTAATAAAAAAATCTTTTTTTTCAGGAGATAAAAGGAAAATACTTATCCATTAAAAAGATATACATTATGTACCTATCTACTGGTAAGTACCTTTCAGAGTTTCTAGGTAATCTAAAAAAAGTTATCTCTGGATGGGTTATTGACGAATTTGATAGTTTATGCCTATGTATAGATATAGATATATAAAATATATAATAGTAATAATGTGTTAAATAATAATTACAACAGATATTTGAAAGATAACGTTTAAATTCAAACTAAAAAACAACGTTCAGGCGGTAACAAGTAAGTGACTCATGGTTGTTTGTTACTGCCTATATATATGCCTACGAAGATATTTCTTGTGTTCAGGAGAGATTTGCTGTTGGCAGGTCGCCATTATGTGAGGCAGCATGTCACTTTCCCTATGATTCAATTCACGATTTGTTATCTTCCATCAATACAAAAATGATAGCTGTAAGGTTAAGAATTGTGTTTCGTGTTAATATATTTATGTGATGAAAAATTGAATTACTAATTAACCTCTTTATTACTTAAAAGGTATTTGTATGTGTACTAACCTGTTTAGTGTTTGCTCTCGGAGAGGACGCCAAAATTGTCACTCGAACGGTGGTTGCTGAAAACCAGCACCGTAGATGTCTGGATTAGCCCAGAGTCACGGAATATGCTGAGCAACGGCCCATTCCTGCTTAGATGCGACGCACAACTTATAATTTTAGATTGTATTAGTATATAATTATGATTTTCTTTTAGTTTAGTTACTCTTTCTTAGGTTAATTTTGTTTATGTTTGTCCCTGTTAATTGTTATGGCCGGCATCAAAATGAAACAGATAATATAGACAACTCCGTTGTCTATGGTACTGGGTACAAGAAATATTGTTAAGCTTGTTACACACGTGGCCTAACAAGGGACTGGCTTTTTATATTTTGTACTTTTTTTTTATATTTTGTTATTTGTGCGTCTATTTAAAGGCGGAATAAACATATTTTCTTTCTTTCTTCTTTCTTCTTTCTTTCTTTCCTATAAAAGCCGCTGCGCCGGCCGCCTGCGTAAAATGCGGAGAGGGACACGCGGCCAGGGACTGCCCGCGGCCACGGGAAGAGCCGGCTACCTGCGCAAATTGCGAGGGCCCCCATCCGGCGTGCCACATAAGGTGCCCGGTGTTCCAAAAAGAAATTCAAAACAGGCGGGCGGGGACTGTCGCCATCACGACCATCTCAGCACGTCGCCAACTGGAGGAGCAAGAGTGTACGGACTTACACTCCAATGAAGTGGACCAAGGCGCGTCGCTGATGGCGGCAGCCAACGGGCCCACGGAACGAGGAAAGGCCACCTCCTCTAGGCGGAGGAAGCGGAACCGAGGGGCAAAGGGAGGACAACCCACACCCCCAGCGACTGCGACCAAACCGAAAAATGAAGCTCCCAAGCAGGCTGTGAAGGCCAAAAAGGGGAAAACAAATGGCGCTAGCGCACCACAGGCAGGGACGAGCACCCCTGCCATATCAACTGTCCCCACGAACACAGGGGGAAACGAGAGCACCGGCAGCAACTACGGTGCCTACAACGTAAAGAGTCGCATACCTAATAATGACTTCACAACCTGTGCCATACGCCTGCTGATGGACCTCATCAAGGCCATCAGGCAGGGACAGAGCCCGGAGCTGGTTATCCTTGATGGCCTGGCACAACTCCTTACCCTGTGCCATGGCTAGGCCATTGAGGATAATGCACTGGAATGCCCGCGGCTTACGGGAGAAAGTCGCCCCACTCCGCCATCTCCTGCGGGAACAGGACATCGACGTGGCGCTAATAAACGAGACGCTCCTGGGACCAGAGGACAAGGTCAGTTTCCCAGGTTTCCTCGTTTACAGGAAAGACGAGAGGTCGGCAAACAACGTCCGATACCGTGGTTTGGCAGTATTGGTGAAACGTAGAGTCGTCCATCAGGAGGCCCCCCAAGTGTTGCTCAACACAATGTACGCACTAGGCGTGCAGCTGCATGTTGCCGGCGAGGACATTAGAATCTACGCCTGCTACAAGCCTCCCGCAACACACCTAGAATGGATTGGACAAAGTTCGCTGAAAAGCTCGAGACCACAACACCAACTCGGCCTGTCACTAGCGCCGCGGACGTTGACTCACTAGCTGATGACGTCACTGCTTGCATACAGCAAGCACTGGAGGAGGCCTCGACGACATCGCAGCGCCAGAGGAGAGGGCTACAGCCGCCTCTGCCGCCCCGTGTCCGAGCCTTGATCACCGAGAAAAGGCGCCTTCGCAAGCAGTGGCAACAACTGAGATGCCCAACGTTGAAGACGCAGCTCAACCGTCTCGCGGAAAGAGTGAAGGCCGAGCTTACGGCTCTGGCCGCCGCGAGCTGGGAGGAACGTATTGACGCCGCAGAGGGCGACTGGCCGTCAGTACACAAACTGTGCCGCCAACTCACCAACACCCCAGCTCCGGTGCGCCCATTACTTGCAAACGACGGGGCTCTAAAGTATGTAGCAGAGGACCGAGCGGAGGTCTTTGCTGAGCACCTGGAGCGTCAGTTCCAACCGAACCCGACCACCGAGCACGACCATGTCGCAGCAGTGGAGCGACACCTCGAGGAATACCTTGCCACGCCGATAGCTCCTGACGAAGACCCCATATTCTTCTCGCCGGGCGCAGTCAGACGCGCCATCCTACGCACGAGCCCCAGGAAGGCCCCAGGTGCGGACGGTATAACCAACACAGCGCTGCGCCACCTGCCGTACCGTACTGTTGCGGCTCTGGCGCGCCTGTACACGGGGATACTGCGCACGGGGGTCTTTCCCACAGCTTGGAAGGAGGGGCGCGTCATAATGCTGCCCAAGGCGGGGAAGAACATCCTGAAACCTGAGAGCTATCGGCCTATCACCTTGCTGCCCACGACCTCGAAGGTATTCGAGTCGCTCCTGCTGCGCCACCTAGTCCCACACATCACGCCACGACCGGAACAATTCGGGTTTCGGGCGGAACATAGCACGACGCTTCAGCTGTCGAGGGTACTGCACCTGCTGTCCACAACGGCGAACAAGAAGGAAAACGCGGTGACAGTATTCCTCGACATGGAGAAGGCCTTCGACAGGGTCTGGCACCAGGGTCTGATATACAAACTGGCCATGTCAGACACGCCCCGTCGCGTCGTAAGAGTGGTCTCAGCTTTCCTGACCAACAGGTGTTTCAGGGTGGTGGTAGAAGGGGTTACATCTGCCCCACGCCCAATCGCAGCCGGAGTGCCCCAAGGCAGCTGCGTGTCGCCGGCGTGTTACTCACGTTACACCGACGACATACCGACTACGCCAGACTCGACGCTCGCGCTGTACGCCGACGACGCCGCGTACATCACCACCTCCATGAACGCAAAGTACGCGGCGGTGAAGATGCAGCGCGTCCTCGACCTCATCCCCGATTGGCTCGCCAAATGGCGACTGTCGGTGAACGTGAGTAAGACGCAGGCAATGATCACGGGATCTACGCCCCTGCCACCACGACTGAAACTCAGCGGAGCCGACATCGAGTGGACGCCCCGGGTCAAGTACCTGGGCATAACCATCGATCGTCGGCTAACAATGGGACCGCATGTCCATAGGGTCGCCGCGCAGGGTAGAGTCGCCCGCAACCTCCTCCACCCAGTGCTCTCGTCCAGACTTCCGGTGCGCGTCAAGATGGGAATCTACAAGACCTACATACGCCCCGTCTTGACGTACGCCGCTCCGGCTTGGTACGCCCTCACAAGCGAGGGAAACAGGAAGATACTGCAAGCCCAACAGAACCTAGCGCTGCGGACAATAGTGGACGCCCCTCGCTTTGTGAGGAACGACGTGATCCAGCGCGACCTCAACATAGAGAGCCTGGACGAGTTTGTGCGACGCCTCGCGAAAGGGATGTTCGCGCGAGCCGACGCCTCAGCTTGGCCGCACGTCAAGCACCTGGCGCCCTGGCACGCGCGCCCCCCCGACGCGAGACCCTTGCCCCGCGACCTTATTGTCGACAGCGACTCCCCACCACCGGACTGACGCCTGAGTAGGTCGCACCAGTCTACACGCGGCCTACTCAAACAATAAGACTCTACCTTTTACTCTCACTCGACAAGCACCGTGTGCTAAGTTAATATAGGCACGGCGCGAGTCGACCACACACTCGCCTCTACACATGCGCAAGACTCACGCATCGAATAGTAGCGCAAGCTAACTATCCGGTGCACGTGCACTGAGCGATGTCACACAATACAATGCCGCTCACACACACACACAAGTCGTCCCCGCGGTCTAAACCGTAACCGGCTCGCTCTGGAAGCGGGTTAGACGGGGGTCTCACCTCCTACTGTAGGTTCGTAACAAGCCGGCATACCCGTCGCAGGTCGTCCCCCGCCGGGCTTCCCCTAGGGGTCTCACCTGGCGGTGACTGACCGCCGGTATGTCGTGAAGCAGCGACGTTGCGCGCAGCAACGTCGTGACGCGCCTACAGTACACACATACAAGCAAATACATATAGAGCAAAGCTCTACCGAGGCCATAGCCTACTGAAGGCACCCGACTGACGAGCCTGTCGTCACAGGCTACGGCAGGACTCCGCGGCCAGAGGGCAAAGCCCTGGCGCCGCTCGCCACGCCCCCTTACGGGGACGTAGCGACAGCCACGAGAGTCCTGAGTAATTCTCGGTTCAGACGTCGGACGGTGCGGAGCTCTCTCTACAAAAATAAGTTACAGAGTTTGTGTACAAGTGTGGAAATTGGGAGTTAAAAGAAAAGTATAATTATTATTTTATTAAATTATTTGTTGTTGCGATATTATTATGGTTGTAAAATATCAAAGACTTTGTCTACTAAAATGTAAGAAGTTGTGTGTTGTGCGACAACCTGAGATTTGTAGAAGGTGAAAGGATATTTGATGTTTAAAGTGTCAACCCACAGGTTTGACACTTGAATGTCAGGACTTTCCTATAAATAAGATTGGTTTCTATTAAAGTCCTCTTACTTGCTGTTCAGCTCTAGACCTTTACGGACTGCCTAAGTTCACGTAAGTTATTTAATATAATAGCTTAATATTATTGGTAATGTTGTTTTGATTCTGTGTATTTGTGATACTGTGACTTATGTTTCTAATTATGTTATTGTGATGATAAAATGCTTCCGAGGTGTTTCTTGGCCGTTCTTCACCTCGAAGACCTAGTTTCCGTACGAGCCAGTAGTTTTAGTAGCATTTGAAATAAATACTTAGTCTTGTCTTTCTGTGCTTTTCTTCATAAAACCCTTTCCTTACACACCAGTCATAGGAACTTTGATACACAGTAAATAACCGTTTTCCATTTTGACATTTTTTTATTATGATATATAGGTAGTTATAAATATATATATATATATATATATATGTATATATCAATATAGTTATATAGTTTTCCCGCTGTTCATTTCTAACAAATTCATGTAACCAAAAAACAGCACTATATATCCTACTCGTCATATTAAATACTAGCTATGCCCGCAGCTTCGTTCGCGTGGACTACAGGATTTTGAATTTATTTTTTCTAAAATAAAAGTAGCGTATGTTTCTCCTTAATACATTAGCTGCCTGCAAAAAAAAATCCCGTCAAAATCGGTCCAGCCATTTCAGAGAATAGCCTGGACAAACAGACAAAAATTGTAAAAATGTTATTTTGGTGTATGTACGGTATACATTATTATTATTTAGAAGATAAGGGGCTATGCATCACCCATAGTGTAGGGGATGTAGTCACTGCGACCTAAAAGATCTATTGTGACTCGCCACCTTGTTAGAGTAACTCTTTTAGCCCGGAGGCTTCCAAGAAATTTAGAATACTCCTAGCTTTTAGAGTTTTAATCTCCTCCGGGCGAATAGTGTGTCGGCCCAGATGGACACTGCGTTTGTGGATAAGGGGCCCGCATTCACACAAAAGGTGCATAGGCGTCTCCCTCTCCTGATTGCAGTACCGGCAAACATCAGTGTCACTCAGTTTCATGTGAAATTGGTGCCTGTTTAGTTTGCAGTGGCCGGTTAAGGCGCGGGCTATCGCGCAGATGTTCGTCCTGCTAAGCTCAAGAAGCTCGGCAGTTCGTTTTTGTGAGTAGCCTTCTATGAAAGATTTGGCGTGTAGCAGACCTGGTTGTACCAACCAGTGCTTTTTTGAATCGCCAAATAAGTTGCCCTTAAGGGTCTGCATGGCCTGGTTCTTTGAGATACCACAGAAGGGTTCTGGTCCTATCTGATGACCTTGAGCCCCAGCCCGTGCAAGTCCATCGGCTTTTTCGTTGCCATTGATTCCGGAATGACCTGGTACCCATCTCATAATAACTTTATTCCTTTGCCCCAGGTCATTCAGTTTGTTAACGCAGTCTTTTACCAGTTTCGAATTTAAAGTATTTGAGTTCAGGGCGTTAAGAGCTGCCTGGCTATCTGAGTAAATCAGAATTAATTAATTTATGTAGTTTCGTTGACGGTTGGCCTCCGCACATTCTATAATGGCGTATACCTCCGCTTGGAATATGGTAGCATGTTTACCCAGATTCAAGCTTTTGCTGAATTTCGGACTAATGCCAAATATTCCACATCCTACATTCTCACCCATTTTGGACCCGTCTGTAAACCAGATCAGGCTTCCAGCCTTGCAAGTGATGAGGTTGTTTGACCAAACCTCTCTGCTCGGCAGTTCCACTGTGTAATTCCTTGTGAAATTACACTGTGCACAAGCATGACGTCTGTTGTCATATCTAGTTGATCGTGTTCAACAGTGGCGTGCCTAGGGTTTCAAAATAAGGCAAGCCCAATAAAATTTTAACCAATTTCAAAAAAAGAAAAAATATGCAGCACCAGCAATACAACTTATTAGTGTGCGAACAGCCAACAATCCAACTAGTTTTATACACTGATCTATTAAATTTTCGTTTATGCGATTTACTAGTCTGAGAAATACACAGATTAGGCGTCGGTTTTGAAGAAATTAACTGTTTTTTCTGAGCAAAGTTTAAAGATTTTACCTTATCTTCGCCAATCAAAACTAGAACGCATTTTAAGTCCTCACAAGGTACAATTGCCTCCATTGTTGTAGGTAAGTCACCAAAACAATTGTATCACTGAGAAAATCTAAGAAAACACAAAAAACAACAAAAAACAAAAAATGTTTTCCACTCAAGTAAATGAAACTGAAGTGAGTTGCAAACAGAGTTCCAGTGTTGTCATTTAGTCAATATAAAGTCTCCAGTTATATGAAAAATCTAGCTAAATGTCGCAAATTTTTTATTTTTAATATATTGCTTGAATATTTAATTTCGTTGTTTTAAAAAGTCGCTAGTTTTTATTGTTGCTAAATGTTAAAAAAAGTTTCCAAACTCGTTAAAAATCTCCAAGATCTCACAACGTCGCTAAAACGGCAACACTGCAGAGTTGGCAAGGTGACAAGGTCACGCATACGCGAGCAACTTCATACGAATGCCCGGCTTTAATCTTCCATACTGATCGATCTGTAGACGCAAAAGGTCCTAACTCGCTATACGGCACGTCGCCATAGGTGCGAAAGAGACAGAGATAGTATTTGAAAGCCCGGTAAAAGCCGGTGCGTGTAAGCGAGATAGCTATATTTAGATGCTGCAAATGCGAAACTCTGCGCGCGAACAATCGCGATGTGTAGTATTGTGGCATAAGTAGATAATACAGCGCGCGAACTTTTAAATGGTTCGGGTTTGATATTGATTCTCTATCGAGCATTTTAGTAAGGCATGCCCGGCTTCTCGGCTTATATGAAGGAACCGCCACTGGTGTTCAAGTACTGATGCCTGTAGTGATCTCAGTGCTTGAGAGCGCCAGTTTGCTTTGCCAGTGCTGTTTGTTCTGTACATGCTTGCTTTCGCCTCCTTCGCAATGAATAGATGAAGTGGCGGTAGGTTAAGCAAGGCATTTAGAGCAGCTCCTGGGGTTGTGGACATGGCCCCTGTTGATATGAGGCATGCAAGTCGGTACATATACACGGTATACATGTATATGCATGTAGTAAAAAGCAGTTATTTCAATATTACAAACAGACACTCCAATTTTATTTATATGTATAGATATAAATATGTACTTGAACTTATATTTAGTGAAAACATCGCGTGGTTATTGTTAAAAAAAACACACCGTCCGATCGTCACTGCGGCACAGTCGCGACTGTCTGCACCACGAGCGCACCGCGAGATCAAGGCGCGTAGGTATAGCTCGCGTTTCGTCAGTTTGTAGATGGATTACTTTAGATATTATTACCGTGGCTGCGCAGTGCTGTGTCAGTGTAACACACACTGATACAGCACTCACCGCACTCACACACGCGCAGTGTGCACTAAACATGATGGACAGCACAAGTCCGAGCAGCCTTCGACACGCTCAACTAACCTCGTGCATAAACATGAAAGACAAGAAATTCTCGTGCGCCAGATAAATATACTCGTAAACTCAGGCATAAACTGCTGAAGCGTCCAATTACTAGAACATAATACACAAAAATATAAAAAATTCGAATAATTCATATCGCAACGTCAATATTATGAAAGCGATCCATGTTATTAAATTGAACCATCAATATGAGATGCAGAAGCGCAGCAGCCATGCCTCAGCTCGTCCGGCTCGTTCACTCGACAGAACACAATCGCTTCGTTCGCGTTGCGCGCTGCAAGCTCATCCCGTAAATTGACTATACTATACGACTCATGAGAACAAGTGCACGTCGCTGCCGCCAGTTCCACATTTATGTAAGTGCTTATATTCAGTTATTTACGTAAACAGCGACGCGGCGACACGTGACGCGACCAGCGACCGACGCGTGATAGTATTTCTTGTGAAATATAAAACATATCGCGGTGCGGTCGCGATGCGGCGCGGCTCAGCTCGGCTCGGCTCGGCGCGGTGTACACTCACGGCGCGGCGCTTATTTCCCGGGGGGGGCGCGAGCTCGCCGCGCCCGCTTAGAATTTTATATTAAACCTGATTACAGCGTTAATTCGTAAAAGGGAACAATCACTGCGCAGGAACCGGAAACACAAATGTTAATTTATCCTAAAGCGTTGTCTGTAGATTACAGCATGATATTGTATGCCAGTTATATATTGTTGTTGGATGTATACAATAAAATAAATATATATAATTTTTTTTTATCAGTTATAAACTAGTATTTGACTGCGATCCCGCCTGATGGTACGCAGCGATGCAATCGTTGCTGGTGAGGCGCACTAGTTTATTTAGAGCCTATTCACTCTAGCCTTGAAGACACCTATATAAAATATCTTACTAGCTTCTAGCAGCAGCTAAAATTGAAAAGTTTCATCTAAATCCGTTTAGCCGTTTGAGCGTCAAATAAGTCGTACATAACAGACACTCCTATTATATGTTACAAACTTTCGGTTTTGTAATATTCTAAGTGTGATATACCTGTTATAATGTGATTAACTTTGATCGATGTCCGCTGAATTCTCCGCCTGTTGTTCATATTTTATTAACTTGGATCTAGCACTTTGCCAGCGATAATATTGTCATAACACTTTAACCCTCCTTAAAGTGTATTTTGTAGCGAAGTCACACCGCTTGATTTAACTACACATTCATTACCAGACGGGGTCCGGTACGGTACTGTTCCGAGAGCTCACATAACTAGCGAGTCTCCTGATATGGACGAGATCGAACATAAAGCTGACGGTTATTTATAAAGCGTTCCTGGTGGAGCCGTAAGTGTTCAGGTCGAAGCCCACGCCTCCAGTGAATCGAACTAAGTACGTACTTAAGAAATACGACTCCAGAAAAGAAAATACGAATTACTCAGCGGCAGTAAACGTATCTGAACCAGTGAATCGTAACGCAATCGATATAAAAATAGAGCTTTTATGGTTCGCGACGATTTATCGGCACGGGTTAGGGACGAGCACAGCGCTGCGCGGCGCGGTGCGGCTGCACGCGGCGGCACGCGGCGGCACGCGGCGGCACGCTAGTACTGCCACATCCGCACGTAGGCTCTTTGGCTTCCGCGGAACTGTCCGACAAGCGGTAACTTAATCAAAGTGAATTTAGAGATAACAGGGATTTTGTAGAAAAATGATTCCCGTATATGTATCTAAAAAAAGTGCCGGAAACTTTTTTCGCGTAGAATGTTGATATAAAATATTTCATGTCTTTCTTCAAGTCCAAGCCTATGTCTATGTTCAGCGGCGGCGATCTCTCCGCCGGGCCTTGGTACAGGCCATGGTCCGGACCGAGGAGGAGTGGCAGGCGGTCGCCTCCTTCTGCAAAGTAGTAATGCTAGCAAAAGTGGAGGCCGACCGCATCAGGCAACGGCGGCGCTCACAGCGCCCCAGCCGCTGCCGGGATTTCGATCCCAATTTCCGACCACCGCGTAGGCGTGGGCTTGCGGACGGCGAACAATGGGTAGCTGGCTGTCCGACCGTCCGGTAACTGTCCGGACCGAGCCCCAAGTCGTCGACGGCGCGCACAATTCCCGCGCGCCTCGAGGAACTGTCAGCAACAGCAGGGCCCTAGCCGGGTCGAAGCCTACTAGGGTCAGGGTTATCCGAAAGGGAAGCTTGGTACGAAAGGCACGAGGGAACGGGGTGGGCTTTTAGTCAGTAAGTGTCTGACATTATCTCCCGCTTCGCTCAAGAGCGGGGGATGTCTTTGGATGATTTTCCTCACCATAAAAAAAGCTTATGTCTATGTTTAATTCCATTTAAACCGGTTTAGCGGCTAAACCATACGAGTACTTTTGAAATAATTAAACAGAACTTTCGCATTTATAAAATTATAAAGTAGTAAGTAAGTATAGGTACCGCTGCTTTTCATTGTTCCAATAAAGGTACGAACATACTGATGCAAGAAAGAGTTTCCGAAAACTTTAAGAAACCGGTTTTTGACTTTCGAGGGCATAACTATTCATTGAAAAACTCGTAAAATGGCCTCGCAGCCGGCACCGGCACACTCCGGCACAGTCCGGCACAGTCCCGGCTCGCAGTCAACCCGCCCGGCCCGTCCGATCCCGGGCGCGGTACGGCATTGCGCATATTGTTACTATTACCAGCACGCATCGTTACGTCGCGTACATTGCTCTCTTTATTTTTATTTCAATGGAAGTCTCAATTTAGATTTTCTCACTCAGTCATAGGAGGTCAGTGCGACGTCAGGAAGGTCTAAGCTACTCACGGATAACCTCCGCAGCGCGGCGACGTGAGACGCGGCGGTGCGCGCCGCCTCGCGCCTGCACGTAGACCCTACTCCACCTACTGCAACTAATGAGTAGATGCAGATAGCTTGTTGGAACCTCAACTCAATGTCTTTTCATATTGGTGACATTGAGATACACATCTTGCACTGAGCCCGTAACACGTATGTTATATCTACAAATAATACAAAATGTATATCTTGCATTACCACTTTATGAGGCTATCTCAGGTTATCTGAACATCTGAAAACTTTAACAAAGGATTAAATCTTACCTAAATAAAAAAAAAACTCAAACATCAGTAGTAATGGACGGTATAATGTAAAAATGAACAGCAGCTGTTACTTGTCATCAACTGATTAAAATTCGTCTTAAACTGGTGGCCCGCGCCGTCACACGTTCCACATTTGTTTAACATAGTTTTATTGGACATAAGTAATGAACGTTGTGTTTTGTCGCCGAAGACAGTAGCGAGGCTCAAAGACGGTCGCGCACAGGGACTTTATAACACCTTCATAAAGGTTACAGAATTATAAGTGTTACATGTCGAATGTGTAACAGAATCAAAAATGTAACACTTATATATGTGTTTTCAATGTGTTAACCCAAAACACTTAAAAAAGTGTAACCGTAACATATCTGTAACAGATATAAAAGTGTTAACAGTGTTAATAAGCGTAACAGGTAAACGCAGCGTTGCCAAAGTTGCAATATACTTATTTATAGTACCTACTGTGCAATTATTTAAGTTACACATATTAACACTTATTAACACATATAACAGGTTACAGTTTGATTCGGTAGCACTTCTTAACACATAATATAAAAGGTTACAGTTTCATTCAGTAACATTATTGTATCTGTTACTTTTAAAAGTGTTTTTCTGTTATAACTATTTTAAAAAACAGTGTTAAAACACATTATTACGGTTACAGTTTGAGTTCCTGGTTGCGCGGACGGGGCCGTACACTCGAGCATACTACGACTGTCACTGAGCGGGCGCTGACTGTTCGCGAGTCGCGCCGTCTCCCACTCTTAGCAGCCAATTCTTAGCAGTAGTAGTCGTAGTATGCTTAAGTGTAGGTACGGCCCCGTCCGCGCAACTGCCGCGTGCCGCGCACACGATTTTATGTAGATGTTATACAACCGTTACCGGAATGTAGCCTGAGACGTAATTGTGAGTGAGACTAGCAGACACAGAACGTAACCTGACGCTATTCGACACTGCTAAAATACAAACAAGACATACACTTTCTACATTCACGATACCCGATGCCAGACGAGTACGTGATAGTAGTCTTTCGTACAATCGAACGCATGCATATTATATCGAAAAAGCTTGAAAAAAGTTATCAAAGCTTATCATTTCTTTCTTATTTTAACTGTGCAATTGAGCAATCTTAACGTGCCTACTCGCAGGCACGTGTACGTTACGATCTTGGACTATTAGCCAATAGACCCAAAGCCACCAGACAACGTTTGTATTGTGAGTGAGGACACGCCCGTGTCGGTGACGCGCTACCTCTGTGCGGGCCCGTGCTGGCCTGATTCTTAGCAGTAGTAGTTCACACGAGCCCTGGTTACCGCTTCTCTTCTCCATGAGATTTACGCTTTCGAATAACTTCATGACAGTTCAAGGGTGTCTATGTTTATTTAAAATAAATATATGATTTTATACTGAAGTGAGCTGTTTTATTACACTTTTATATTATATCATTTGTGTAATGGCGTTATAAGTTAATAGTAAAAGTTTTAAGAAAGTTTATTTTATTCTTTTAGCGCATTTAATTAAATTATTATAATTATAATTTAATTAAATGCGCTAATGAATTATAAAAAGATATTTTATATAGCATTGCCATTCAACGTGGCAATGCTGCCAGTCTTCTGGGCACATTTCCGGATGACAGCGATGTAGAGCAGTACTTTGACGCCTAAGCGTACTTTGTCATTTTGTATTATATTTATGTACATAGTTAGGTTTTAGTATAAATAGTTTATTTAGTATTTCAGTTTTTTATGTATATGTGTATTATAATAATTTGTATATTAATCCTTATCCAAATAAGTACAATAAAAGAAATTTTTTACGTTATAATTATTACGTTACTAGCTTTTGCCCGCAATTTCACCCACGTAGATATAATATAGCCTATGTTACTCAGGAATAAAGCAGCCTTCTCTTGATGAAAAAATTTTAGCAAACGGACCGATAGTTTTGGAGATTACCTCCTACAAACAAAAAACATAGAAACATATTTTACCTCTTTCATTTGACACCCATTTTAAGTATAGGAAAGTATTAAAAAAATATTAGAACTCCGCCATATTGGATTTAGAGTAATGTCAGTTCATTTTTCGAGTTATTCTTAGCAAACCCTTTCATTTGATACCCATATTGAAGGAATGCATTAAAAGTAACTAGTCCGCCATCTTGAGTGTTTCGCCATGTTGGATTTAGATTAACGTCACACAGTCATGCAATTTCCTCCAAACTAAACGTGTAGGTATACAAAACTTCAGCTCAAATGGTTGAAGATATCGGTTTCAAGTACAACATACACAGGTACAAATTAAATGAAAACTAGTAAAAATACTTAAAAGTGCGAAATATCTTGATTTAGATGTCGTTGTCTGCAGTTGCAAACACAGAGTCGGCCCGTGCTTGTACGGATAAATTGTTACGAACTGAAACTTTACTCTGGGTAAATACGTTTGTGGAAAGGAAATATGATTAACGTGTAATTTTGTAGCAATTCAATGTAAATTCTGCAATCAATCGGCGACGTCGGTCGGCTCAAGAATTAATTAAGTGAGCACTCGACGCGAGACTCCGCCCGCCGCCGGCTCGCCGCACGCTCCGGAGCGGTGCGCTGCGGAGCGGAGCGGTGCTGAGCAGGCCGAGCGGACCGATACAGAGAAAATGAAACGTTTTCTGAGAGCGTCGGCCGCTTAATCCTTACTAGATAACATAGCATAGCATAGTCGGCCTTATAATTTTCCAACTGCTGGGACTCAGGCCTCCTCTCTAGGAGAGGGAATGAGCCGTAATCTACCACGCGGGCCCAGTGTGGATGTCACATGTATTCATCGACTGACCTGTTGGTCTAGTGGTTAGTGACCCTGACTGCTATGCCAGAGGTCGTGGGTTCGATTCCCACCCGGGACAAATGTTTGTGTGATGAGCATAATCATTTGTTCGGTGTCTGGGTGTAATTTATCTATAATATGTATGTATTTAGACATATATAATACCCATAACACAAGCTCTGCTTAGCTTGGGACTAGACGGCGTTGTGTGGTAGTTGTGGAATATTATTATTATTCCAATTTTTGGTTCTAGGACATACCGGTTTCCTCACGATGTTTTCCTTCACCGTTTTGAAAGCAGTGGTGATGAAATAAATTAAACAAAGCAATGCGCCTGGCTGACTTTGAACCCGCGACCTACAACTCGTATGTCGGGGCCGTTACCACTCGGCCACCACTGCTCTCAATGATTACTAGATATCGATGACCAATGGAAGGCTTCGTGACCGCATCTCCGCGACGGCATTTGATCACTGCAGATGAAGGCCGTGCCAACCTCTGAAGCTCATACTGTGATGTGACGCATAATGTTGAAACTTTGACGGTATCCGGTCGACAGTCGAAATCGCTGAGACTTCAGGAACCTAGATAGTACTGTGACGACTATGAAGGTTACATATTAGTTTCAGTAAAAACTGCATTGTAATGGACCTTTTAAGGTTTATGGTTATTAAAAAAATATAGATTCGATAGATGATTGTCAACAAGGAAAAATATTGAATTGAATTTTATATACCAGTGGTGGATTAAGGCCCGATCCCTCTCCTTGAAAGAAGTCCTGAGTCCCAGCAGTGAGAACATTAAAAAGTTAAAAGTTGAAGTTGAATTTTATATATTAACATTTAAAGGCATAAAACAATATAATTAGTAAAATTGAACATAAAGCCTTTAATAAGTGTCTCCCCGCGTTACAGTACCTACAGCATGACCTCAACATTAACCCGAAGTTGATCCACATCACGAAACTTTATATTATTTTGTATTTCGATTTATAGACTGGATACTTTAGCAGATGTGTGATATGGTGTGTGTGTGTGTGCTTATGAACTCTTTCTGCTCCATTGGTCGTCGATCCATGTTGTCGACGGCTGATGAATGGTCCGCAGCTGGCGGCCGCCGGTCGCGCCGGTTGTCCGAGCTGAACCGAGCGAGCCCGAGCCGCCCGAGTCGCACTTAATTGAATTATTTCTCTCGATTCACTACCCTTGGAATGCTAGATGAACTTAGAAACCTAGGGCTGCCACGTAAAGATTAAAGGAGTCTTACTTAAGATAGCAAGAACGTGATAATGATTATGCGATACGGACCCACTACCAACAGTAACATTAACTTAAGATAAAAACTAAAATTTATTATGAATTTTATTCATCGTTATAAAATGACACTAACTATAAAATCTTATTTGAAATCCAGCACGACTTACTTATAAAACGTAATAAAAAGTAATCAGATATCAAGTCTGCGATATTATTGTTCATGTAATTCAAATCGTAAAATTGGTAATTCGGCGGAGACATTGTTCGTACAACGTAAAACGTAGGCACTGAGGCGTGGCGCCTCGTCGCAGTAAATAAAGAGCTCAACACCGACTCCGGTTACTCAACGAGATTCATGTTTTTGTAATCCAAGAAAACAGTTGAGAAAAATTGGTGATTTTTAATTAGGTAAGACCGTCGACGACTTGGGCTCGGCGCCTTGTCGGACGGCCGGATGGTAAGCTTCCCATTGCTTGTCGTCCAGAAAGCTGCGCCTGTGGCGCCTGGGATGGCATGCGATTCCCGATGCCGAAGGCGTCTCCTGTCGTAGTGGCTGAGGTTTAAAGATGTCTGTTACTTCACGGATGTAGCCATCACCTTCGATAGCATTATTGCTTCTTAGAAGAAGACAACGCATCCCATTCCATGGCCTGAACCAAGACCCGTCGCGAGTGATCAAAGCAGCCGGATTGCCTCCACCAGGACACGGCGGTACTAAGCCCAAGCGGGGCACGCCTCGCATGCTCTACCATGTCCTCCGGGAACCACCCGAACTAGCCATGTCCAGTCAGGACCTGCGTGATGCAGAAGGTTAGGACGCCGTAGCGCCTCACCAGCTACTTTTTAAAGAGAGTCTTACCACCGCGACTGTGGCATGCCCAGCGAGCACATACAGTGCGAGTAAGTTGGTAGTGGCTCCTCGCTCGGGGCTGGGCAGGGAGAGCGTCACGTCGTCGTCGCTTAGAAAGTAATATTTCACCATTATCATCATCATCATTTCAGCCGATAGACGTCCACTTTGCGGACCATTCATCAGCCGTCGACAACATGGATCTACGACCAATGGAGCAGAAAGAGTTCACAAGCGCACACACACCCTCTACCAGACATCTGCTAAAGTAATATTTAGATGCATTATATTTGGAGCACTTTATCACCTCTCGGAAATAATAAAAATATACGGCGTCCTCTCTTTGTACCGAGAATAAAACAGCGGCGGCCGCGAATGTCGTCTCAACTACTTGTCAGTTGCCACTCGGCAACTCTGCGACGTTCGCAACGTGCAGCTTTTATAGCATGTTTGAGTTTCCATTCACCAAACACACTCGTATTATGCGCAAAATTATGTTTAGGATTCTTTTTACCACTCATTACTCAAAGCATGCAGGGAAGCGGAAAGAGGGAGGTTCCTGTTGTACGGCATATGAGTTAAACTAACATTGCTGGAAACCAAATCTTAGAATGCCATGTTTGTAATAATGTGTATCATGTTAACATACATTTACTCGTAACATTTAATTTATTGGTGATACATATAATACCTCTTTTGTCAGATACCATTACTTAAGCAATTTTATTATGTAAGTAAAGTAAGTTACATATTCATTTTTATAGAATGTTTTTAAAATCACATCATCGCTTACCATCAAGTGAGATGACAGTCAAACGCGAGCCTATCAATAATTATAAAAAAAAGAATACAGTGTACGAAAGTATACATAATTAGGTAAAGTGTCACAGTGGCGTGTGCCGTGTGGCGGCGCGCGGTGCGCGATAGGCTAGCACGTCGCTGTCCACGTGAAATCACGCAAATCCAATAACTAATTAATGACACCAAAGTGTAAACAACATCATTCTGAATAAATATGATAGTATTGACTCGGGCACGTCGTGTTGTCGCCCCGAGGGACGGTCGAGCCGTGCTCGCGGCGCACTCCGCCCCTGCCGCGCGCCGCTCAGCGACGATTATGTCACACTTACACCTGTCAATATTATCAAATGTTCTCGTTTATATTGATTCAAAGGGAACACTTTTTGCGTTGTATCACTAAGCATGTTTATTCCAATTACTCTATAGCAATATTATAAAGAGGAAAGATTTATATTTTTGTTGATAACGAATAAATTCAAAAAGTACTGAAACGATTTTTTTTTATTTTATTTATGTATTTAATCTTTATGCAACAAAAGATACAAGGGCAGACTTAATGCCTCAGGCATTCTCTTCCAGTCAACCTAGGGTAGTGCAGAGACAAAATGCACCAGTGGAAAGCTACTTTATCACGAATTATTAGTGTAGATGTTATATCTACCAAACAATCAATCAATCAATCTTATGCGTGAATGTACCTAGTATCTACCTACAAGGTCGAAATCAAAAGCGTAGGTATGTGAAGTTTGCTGCCGCACAGAGGTCGGTGCAGGTGGTGTGTTTGTTTGGGTCCTTTAATGCTAGCGAAGGAGGCGGGTGCACGCGTGAGGGCTTTCCTCACGCCTCAGCCGCTGGGATCCTGACCACAATTTCCAGCCACCGTAGGAGTGAGCGAACAATGGCTAGCTCGCCGTCCGGACCTCCGGTGACCGTCCAGACCGAGCTCGAGTCGTTGACGGCGCGCGTGCCTCAATTAGATGGCATCAAAACCGTAGGAGCCCAGCAAGGTCTTAGCGCTACTGGGGCCATGAGGTGAATGAAAGAGAACCCCGGGGCCTTGAAACAAAGGCAAAGAAGGAACACAGGTGTTTGCCTTAGTCAGTAATCTGACACGCCTTGTCGTACTCAGGAACACTTTTTTCAAATAACACACACACCATAAAAAACACTGAAATTATTATGATAATTCTTTTACTTCCGATAGCTACCAAAAACTCACACAGCTGAGCGAGTTCAATGACCTATAGTTAATACGCAACGCTGACAACTACCTACAGATCATTGAACTCGCTCAGCTGAAGTTTTCTTAAAGAAATTAATTTCGTACATGTGTAAATTAATACGTGTTTTAAAAAAAGGTACTTTATTTTTAAAATTTTATGTTTACAAATCGATAGAGCTTCATGTACCGGATCGACCCTCCACGGGATTAAAACGATCAAATCAATGCCACTTTATGTTGTAGCTTTATATTTAAAAAACGGGCTCACCTATCCAAACCAAATGTTTAGGCTTTGTTTGGACTATTTAGTAGATGGTTTATGTGAAGTTTAGTAGGGTCTAATAGGGTGGAGTAGTGTAGTGTAGAGTAGGGTACAGTAGGGTACAGTAGGGTAGAGTAGGGTAGAGTATGGTAGAGTAGGATAGGGTAGGGTAGAGTATGGTAGAGTAGGGTAGAGTAGGTTATAGTAGGGTGGAATAGGGAAAAGCGGGAGCGAAGCCACGTGGGCAAAAGCTAGTAGGTTAAACATCAGTAGAATTCTCTACTAAAACTCCAATAAGGTTAATAGACCAGGGTAGAAGCCTTCAAAAATAATGAAAAGTGAAAAAAAATAATAGTAGGATGAAACCCATTAGAAAAGGAGGAGAATATTATAAAAATGAAAGGAAAAATAATTTACGGGCGATCTGAGGTTGGGAAGGGGGTGGGGGTGAGTTTTTAAGGGGAAAAAACGGTTTTTCTCGATTTCCGGCAAAACTAAAAGTCCTAGGGAAAATAATCAAATGGCAAAGTTGTAGGTAATAAATAAAAAATAAAAAACAATAATAGTAAAAAAAGAAAAACCGTTTTTCCCCTTAAAAACTCACCCCCACCCCCTTCCCGACCTCAGATCGCCCGTAAATTATTTTTCCTTTCATTTTTATAATATTCTCCTCCTTTTCTAATGGGTTTCATCCTACTATTATTTTTTTTGGTTTTAAAAATTATCGACACTGGTCTATAACCAAAGTATAAAAACATGACCTATAAACCTTTCTTCAGGCACAGCTTCAGGTGAGCTGCGCAAACTATCGATGATAGAACAAAATAATGTTGTACGATTTAGCAGAACACATTGTTATCCACAAAAAATGTCACGACACCATATTCTATATATTTTTTCGAAAGAGCCTCACCATAAAATTTACAGCAAATTTTGGCTGCCATACGACAATAGGTAGTGCCCACGGCAATGGGTCGGATGCCGCCATCTCTCTTGCGCAGAGCAAATAAATTGGCTCCGTACAGGTGTCGATGACGGCCTCGTTGACCTTGCCTGAGAGCATTAAGTTAACAAGAGCCGTAAGCTCCTTCAAGAGCAACTCACCAGCTTCCCCGGCGCCTGAGCAGATGAGGTCCTTCAGGTGTTGAGGACTTAGGCCGTCGAGGCCGCCAGCAGAGCCACTCCGGAAAGAGCAAACGGCTGAGACTACCTCTCGACCTGTAACGGTGAGGGTATGAATGTCCCAATCAGGAAGGTCAGGAAAAGAAAGGCCATCCGCTGGAGCAGGGTGTTTGCTCTCCAGGGCTATAAGAGTATCTGGAGAACATGGAGCCAGCACATCACTACTGCATCACTACTGAAAAGAATTCTGGCTGCTCCGCTAATGTCACCTTCTCCTAATTTAGTTTCGACCAGATGGGAAATACCTCTTAAGGAGGTAACCTTCTGTGTCGATTATTTGGGATCAAAATTATGAGCCGAAATATTACAATTTTCTTTAATTTTTGTGGTTAAAGTTTTTTTGTTTGCCAAATCCTTTCGAAAATGTAATATTCTGTAAGAGAAGGTGAGAAGCTGTTGCCAAGCACGGAGTGAGTTCTCCCGGGCGGCCAGGCGGACGAAACTTGCTAAACTTTGCGCTACTAGATACTAGGCCTGGCGCCACGGGAAACTCGTTTTAAAACTGGACCTGATTTTTTTAATTTTGTGAGGGTCTTCCAAAGCGGGTCAAAACAGGATGAAGATGGTGTAGGGGATGTAGAAGTAATGACGGGATCCGAAGTGAGTACATTTT
The DNA here is from genome assembly GCA_929112965.1 of Mythimna albipuncta. NCBI lineage: Eukaryota > Metazoa > Arthropoda > Insecta > Lepidoptera > Noctuidae > Mythimna > Mythimna albipuncta. Next base: position 213,930 of record OV815974.1, read on the forward strand.
GTGGTTTGTGGGCTTCCCCAATGTGCACATTCAGACCCCGCTTACCTTTAAAAAACCGTGCTTCTGTGCAGAGAGGGCACCATTCCAGAATTGTCAGCGATGTAGAAGGTTGAGACGCACTGTCTACCACCACATGACTGCTGTCACTTAAAATTTATATATACAAAACTTAATCAATAGAATAAAACAGATAACAAAAAAAAAAAAAAAAAAAAAAAAAAAAAGAAATTGTAAAATTAAAACAGACAAAAACATTAAAAAACAAATGCCAATTGTGACGGATCACGTCAACAGCGCGGCGCAGTCGCTTTGGGGGCCTGGAGCGCTGCGACACCGAAGAATACATTCCGGCGGCGGCGCCCTGGCAACCGTTGCTCGGTAATTTGCGTCGCGTCCTCGACGTCGCCTTCAGACAGCATGTATGAAATTGTTTTGAGTGCACAGCAAATATTTTTCTTTAGCGATATAATAAAATTATTATAATAAAAAGTCAAATATCGTTGAAGTCTTACAGTCGTTCGATCGAAATCCTATCCAAAAGCGGTATTCACGATGTATCGACTTATTTCCAGTTACGTGTAAGTTTTACCAGGATAATCAAATGTAATACAGATTTTTTCTTAAATCGTCGAATTTCAAACGACTTTGAAATCGGTGTCCGATTATATTATCTCGTAAGTTGCAAAACTTCAGTTGGACCAATCTACATTTTTTTTTCCTTTCTAAATAGTTATTTAAATTATGTCTATAAGATGAGTAAATATTTTTTTATGTAAATGAATATATCGTTACCTATCCTAACCATTTTTGTTTTTTGTTCATGTTGCTTTTATGTTTGAATAGTTAATTTAAATTTACTAATTTAACTTAATATAAATTATAATTTGATTTCAAAAATCATAATCCAATATTATAAACACAAAACTACTAAAAGAAGCATGACGGATTTGAACTTACGACCATGTCAATATAAGTCTACTGTTATGACCATTAGACTAAATCGTCTTACGATGAAATGTTGAAATTAACAAGTGCATTACAAGACAAAACCGTATTCATAAGTTTTTCGAATAGATCAAATCGACGTAACAATTTTCTATAATATTTGACTACCTGCCTCTTGTTATATTCGTTTTAATTATTATGCTCCGAATTGATTATCATTTATCTAATTGCAGAAGGTTAAAATTCGTCTAACTTTTAGCATGTCTTCATATTACCTTCTGCTGTCACGTGCGTCACGTCTCTTGTGCCTTCATGTATACATACTAACAAGAGCTGTCGAGCCAATTCATTAAAAAAAAAATGTCATCAGTCTGAACTAATTTTATTATAGAATTGATCCCACACACAGTTCAGGTGTAAACTTTAATACTAAACTTCGTATTGTCTATTTATGTCATGGTCCCAAAAGTTGTTCTGAACTGGGCAGTCTAAAGTACGGTTACTAAAAGTAAAGCTTCCTCTTCATCACTAAAATAAAATTACGCTTTCACTGGTTATAACCGGTTACAGTGACCGAGAAGTATGGGTGTTTACTGAGGGTAGTACTGATAATATTAGAAAGCTCAAGAATTTGTTTGTTTGAATGCGCTAATCTTGGGAAATACTGGTACGAATTGAAAAAACTATATTTTATTTATTTATTTATTAGAACTTTATGCAACGCACAGGTACAAAGTATATTTTAGTATTAGATAGCCCATTTATCGAAAAAGGATGCATAACACACAACATAACATTATGCAACAACCCATGGGAGCGGAGTACTAACTATATAAAGACGCGGATGAAACCTCGGTGAAACAAACTTTTACAGAAAGACTCACCGTTACTTTTTTTCTTTGTAATCCAAACCTTTGAAATGCACACATTATTTGCCGGTGTTGTTCCTGATAGGGATTAATATCAAAATAAAGCCATCAAATAAATAAGACATTTAAACGTAATTAGTAGCAGCTATTCAAGGATTGTTTTCTCCTTGAATATGTAATTTTGCTAGTTTATGTATTGTATATATGTAAATAGTACACCACGAACTACCTGCATATCTTTTTCTCCTTCTCTGTCAAATCCATCCAAAGGTTGTCTTTAATTTAAAAAATCGCTTTTAACGATAAGGCCACGCATTGTGGCAACCTATTAATTTTAAGTTTCCTATGTAACTGCTTTATTTTTACTGTACAATAAAGAATTTATCTATCTATCTATACTTGAAAGCTTGGCAAGCAAATACAAATGCTGGCATTATGTACGCCGAGCAAGCAGACAAGCCAGCTAGCATAACGTAATGCCCGCCTGCCGTGTGGTAGTACAACAATATGCCGGATCGAGCTATTGATTGGCAGAGCGGATTATATATACTTTCAGCTCATTAAATTACTTCATGGTTTACATTGATTACTTATAGATACATACAGTTGTCGGGTTCGCTTAGAAACAGAAGCCGGCAATGTCTCAAAGGCAGCGTCTCCGAGGCGGCTCCTCGTTAACTTCTGTCGTTAAACTGAAATATAGCTCTATTACAATTTCATATCAATCTGGCTGCTGATTGCCGGCGGCCCGCGGCGCCTCTTCTAATTAAGGGCGGTATTGTTTGTTGCTGAAGGCCGCGACTCCTTGTTTGTTTACGAAGCCGATCCTCGCTGATTTATGTGTTCGCAATCGGCGAAAATACTTCCATATATCAAGCGGTGCGCGACGAAGCATGTCACGACAGACGCACCGAGTCTCGCGCGTTCCGGACGCGTGCGTCGCGTCGGCGCAGCACCCTGCGCCTCGCAGCTGACCGCGCCAGCTAAGTACAGGGACGGCATCACTCATTAAGTCACAGGTCTTGTATCAATACTTAGTTTAGTTTATATTTAACTTTCTTGTATATCTATGTGACTTTAATCAAAATAGTACCATTTTCAAAAAAAAAGGATCATGATGAAGCAGTAAAAAAAGTAAAAGACATAATAAAATCGTACCCACCGAATGAGCAGACAGGGTACAGGTGTATCATCTGGTAGCGCGTAACATCGCAAGTGTCGTGTAGTGGGTGCGTGTATATAGCACGTATAGTACGTACTAGCTAATGTCTCGCCGGGCAGCGGCCGGGCGGCGCTCATCAATCATTGCTCCAATACATACGAGATTACTCCGCCTCCATCTTGATTTTTATTATTATTAAAATTAAAATTTAATTATAAAAGTCTGACTGACACCATATTGATGTTCATGTCGCCCCTCGAAATAATATGGCCAGATCCAGAGACTTTCGGTAGGCTCCGTGTAGCTCCGTTCCACACGTGCCTCACAGACATATCAGCAAACCGGACAGGCCCAGCATTGTTAGTCAGTAAAAGTCTGACACGCCGTCTGGCTCCGCCGAAATCATTGAGTCTAAGTCTCCCATCTAAAAAAAACATAATGTATATAAATAACTTTTTGAAGTAACAAACATGAACTGTAAAATACATTATAATGGAATGATGCGCTTTCAGTGCGCGCACAGGACTGGTGTACATTATTATTTTAACCGCACTTCCAACGACATGATCCAATACATGCAGTTATACATTGTAACATTAGTATTTTATTCAGAATAAAAACTTTATAAAATATTAACATGAAATCTTAATCCTATGTAACTATCCCCGCACACGGGCCACACAAGAACCCGCCGCAAAAAACAGCTGAAGCGCGAAAAACCACTGCTCCAGTGCAGAGCAGTGGTTTTTGTACGACCATAATTTTTTTAACAACATTTAAGATTCAAGTCATTATGATGTAAGCTTTAGATATGCAATCCCCAGGGAGCCATGAGACAGTCCGTAGATGATGTCCTAGTCCACGCGGCTGCCGTTATAGAAAATAATCCCGGTTTACTAGTAGGTAATTAGCATAATATACACTGGCATAATATACATTGGCATACCAAAATTCATCATTACGCATAAAATTATTAGGCATAAAACTTTTGCCATAATGCTTGTTGCCATAAATACTACTAGCATAATAATAAAGTAGGATAATGTTATAAACGCATTATAAAAAAAACACATAATTTTCTTTGGAATCAAACTAAGAAACCATAATTATAATATATATAAGTATAAATAATAATACATAAGTTGTAGACACTATGTCACCTTATTGTTTGTAACATATTATTGGGCGTCCTACTGCTCGCTTACGGTGGCTGGAAATCGGGATCGGAATCCCGGCGGCGGCGAGAGCGCCTTTGCCTGATGCGGTCTGTGTCCTTTGCGAACATTATTGCTTCGCAGAAGTCGGCGACCGCCTGCCACTCCTCCCCGCTCCGGACCATGGTCTCAACCAAGGCCCGGCGCGAGAGGTCTCTGCCGCCGATCGCCCTCACGAGGGCACGGTGATGCTCCGCCCAAGCAGGGCACACCTCGCCTGTGTCCTCCGCACAGTGGCGACACCCGGGCGTCATTTCCGCTTTAATCCGGAACAGGAACCTCCCGAACTTGCCATGTCCGGTGAGGACCTGTGTCATGCGGAAGGTAAGGACGCCGTGAGATCTTTCTAGCCACGCCTAAAGAGGGGTCTTACCGCCATAATTGTGGCGTTCACAGAAGATGATGACTGATATCTAGATAGACAATGCGCACTCGAGTGCGCTGCTCTGCTCTGGGCTCTGTTTAAACTTACTGACAACGCAAAATTTATCAAAAAATGCCTACAATTAAACCAAGACGCGAAGCTCTGCACTAGTCGATGCTGGTTGTACTAGCCACCGGTCGGCAGCTCGTCACCCCGCGCGGAGTCAGGCAGCCACGCGCTCTAACCCAACGACATCATAATTTTATTCGAGATCGATATCTTCAACAGATCTAATAACGACATCCGACGTTGGCGAAAGCTAAAAATTGTACAAGATTTACGTAAAATAAGCTATTAACTTAATATTAGATCACGAATAAATAACAGCGAGGTTTGGTTTTGGCGTTGTATCAATTTTCTCATTTGAGCGAGACCCCTTGTAAATAAGAACGCTTGAATTATTATTATTTACTTTGATACCAACAGGGTATCCCCCCTTCCCTCTCCGGGGACCCCGCACCGCGCCTCACGCCCGGCACTCGCCCTACTACACAATTAACAGCATTTAACTCAGGTTTGTCAAATGGACCACTCGGCGCAAAATTTAATTTACATATTTGGGATAACATGGGAAACTAAATAAACTACGGAATTAGAACTTGCTCACAGGTATTAATATTCAAAATCCCGCGACCGCCGCCCTGAGCGGGCACACACGCGACTCTACGCGCGTAATTAAATAACCCGAAACAAATGAGCGCGCTGTACAATGAGCAGCAACTGTGTTCGTGCGTCGAGCTACATTACATTACAGCGCGGCTCACTAGTCGCGGGTGGGCGCCGGTGTGCCCACTCGGACCACGTAAGAGCTGGCAGTTGTTTCTCTTACCTCGAAAGAAAATCTGTCACCGTTCGCAAAACTAATGTACATAACTATACGATTAGCTATTGTAATTTTTGGCACTACCGCTGATAATGTGTGGTGCCAGTGCGGGACACGTGTGTGATCCCGCAGCCACACAGTATCCACCTACCCACCTGTGCCACACAAACCTAAGTACGTGCGGACGAAGAGCGCGCAAATATGACGGCTATTAAGAATGTATTTACCAGGCGACCGCAGCCAGTGCAGGGGCTTTTTCTAAACGTTGTGTGAGCTGAAGTTACTCGAGCTACCTCTATTTAAGCAACTAAGGTGTGATGTACTGCAGGCGCAGAGAGCATCGCGATCTATCAATACTATATTACAACGTTGTGGTTTGTGTTCACAAATAAATACCAGCAAGCCATATCTAGATCATACTAAAAAGTAAACAATAACGAGGAGCGTGTACTAAGGCCGAGCACCAAGTGCGCAAGTAGCCACGCAACTGTAAGTTACAACAGTTGAGCGGAACTTGAAGCTACCGCGTGCACACAGGTGTCGCCGATGTTCGACAACTGTAGCGCTCACGTTTATTAACCAGTTGTATAATAAATAGAGCCACCTAACATAGCATCACGCCAGCGCAGCGCCCCCGCGGCGAGGAGGCCGCTACAGTGGGCGGGCCTCAATCCAATTCAATCAATTATTCAGTGAAAACGTCCCCCATACATTTTTACGCATCATACTGAAATAACGGATGGACTTTAGCTATAAACTACAAAACTCCCTCGAGATAGAAACGCGACATAAACAGAATCGGAACGGTGAGCGATGTAATGACCGTACTTTGCGAAATAAACATGTGTATTCCCAGTGCATACAGAATAAACAATGTAGTTATCTAGTTTCCGCGATGTGTGAATAATATGCTGCGGAAACATGCAATGAACGCACGTGTCGACTGGAAGCGCCTCGTCGGACGAGAGCGTGACGCCGCGCGCGCCCGAGCCGCTCCGCGCCCGTGACTTGGACGTCACACTCAATAACTAAAGATTCAATAACTCTGCGCTGCTGACAACATAGATTCGAGCCCGAAAACTAATATTTCTCGTAGCTCTGGTAAATTTACCGGATATCCCGCTCAATGGCGAGTTCCTGAAGCCCGGCCGGGCGTGAGATTACACGATACCGATAGTGGACCGTGGACCTCAAATGTTTTACGAGTTTATTTTATATAGAACATGTCCGGGCTTGATTAGTTTAAACCTACTGTAAGCAGTATCAAAGTTGTATATATGACTAAAGCTTTTTTGGACCGTGCGGTCGGTCTCCTAACGTTTCGCGTTCAATTAACGCAGACGCTCTCGAGGAGCTGTCTGACTCTCATCACGTTCGAACCTAAGTTCAACAGCTTCACTAAAAGAAACGTTTTCATTACAAATTTTCAAGCAGAACCGAGTTTTCCTCAACTCTTTGCAAGCGACCGCAAGTCCTCATCTGTGACGTGGGGGGCTGGCGGCGGGAGGGATGGGGAGGGGAAGGGGGAGGGGGGAGGAGGTACAACTAGACAATATATCTGTGAGGGCGTTTAAAAACTTTATGCTCTTTAATAGAAGTGTTTGCAAAGTTTGCGGTGTGAACTGCGCCCGGCAGTCGGCGCGCAGGGCTGCGCCCCCAATCACTCGCGCGGGGATCATCTTAGTATTATTTTCGGAATTTAGTGAGGATGTTCCAAGTCTGTCGTGTCGTGTGTAGCAATAGTGGGCCACATGTGATACGCACGGGTGGAACGTACATACACGGGTGGAAGTACCGACGTCAAGATTACCGTATCTGCGCTCACTCCGCTGACCCAAGTGACTGCTCTCGGAACATGTTCCGCGTACTTGAATATTGGATTTATTTATATATAGTGTGGCTATACGCAATCTGATATTACTGAACACTTCGTATAAAGTGTAGGACTTTACTGGAAACGAATGAAAACATAATATGGATTTTACAGTTCTTATTTTGTTTAGGTGTTTAATTTTTAGCTCAGGTAAGAGAACAATAGTTGAAGTTCGGCCGGCCGCACCTACAGGCAGTGGCTACAGCAGCGCGCCGCTCGGCTGCTGGTGGAGCGAGCACGTTTTTACATTCTCCTGAAGTGAATCTTTATTGCAGTACCTGCAGCCCTGGCGGAGCGCAGCAGAGGCGCCGAGTTATTGCCGACGTGCACAGATGGTCCTCTTTCTGAGCCAACGGAGATCTTTCACACCTCTCATAAACCTTACCTAGCTAAACAAAAGGACGATATTCCCTTGCAGTGAGCACAGAGCAGAGCGACGATATTAATGAATTTGCTCCACTCCCCGCCACACCGCGATAAACTTAGTGGCAAGTTAAATGGATATAGTTTTCATTCGATATGCTTTTCATTACAGTATCGAAGTTGGCGCGAGAAGTGATTGCCTAATTTACTGAAGATACTTACTTGTTTAACGTTCGTGAAGTTACAAGGGCATCAAGACGTTGGAATTGTTGCCACAATAATGTCACTTTTGACTGGCCTGTTGGTCTAGTGGTTAGTGACCCTGACTGCTATGCCGGAGGTCGTGGGTTCGATTCCCACCCAGGACAAATGTTTGTGTGATGAGCATAATCATTTGTTCTGTGTCTGGGTGTAATTTATCTATAATATGTATGTATTTAGAAATATATAAGTATGTTTATCAGTTGTCTAGTACCCATAACACAAGCTCTGCTTAGCTTGGGACTAGACGGCGTTGTGTGATAGTTGTGGAATATATATATATATATACTTTTTAAGTATCACACAAATTGAGGCTTTCGTGAAACAACGGTTAAAAGCAATACACAGTATAAAGCCCGTCTTCCAGCGCATTGTACCGCTACCTGCCACTCCTCAGCCGTCCGGAGTGCAGGTGCCGCTATCTAGCACGCCGCACATTTATTGTATTGTTGCACTCATTGCTACTTGTTATGACAATAGTTGATGTCATTACGTCATCAACTATTGTCATAACAAGTAGCCAAAGCGCCTCATAGCTTAACTATGACTAATAAGCCGCCAGTTGTCAGCGAGCTGAGTGTTGAACCTGAGTGTGGTTCCTTGAAGAAAAGCACACGTAATATTGTGACGCAGGAGCGCGGACACCTGCGTCCTCGCGGTGGCGGCGAGCAGCGGCACAGATGTGCTCCCCCCCCCCCTCATAACTCCTCCGCCGCCGTGACTGCTGAGGGGGGAAAGGAGATAACGTTTAGTCGTAATTGTAACATGTTGTCTTAATTGAAAATGTGTTCAGTGAGGTGGTGCAGTGAGGTGTCGACACTTGCTGGTCCCGCCGGCGCCGCGGCAGGCAGTTAGCAGCTGCGTGTTGTTCGCCTGGCAGCATGCGACAGCGCACGCCGCGCTATGTGTAACGATACACTTATACAAATATTTTTAATCTCAGTGTAAGGGTGACGCTAAGAAATAATCCACGGCCGTTCACTTGCCTTCTTAAGTCAGGAGCGTGTTCCTTCACTTGCCCTTCGCGTTCCAGGACCGCGGCAGCTCTTGCGAACAATTCTGCAACCCTGCAGGGCTCCGGTCCTGGCTGGCTTTGTTAAAAATCTATCGTTACAGTGGCAATCTTGTGTAATCTAGGGTGTACCTGGTATATAAAAATATAACCAATTAAAAAAACAATTCTTGCAGTCGGGTAAAATGACATCAAAATAAAAATGTATATCTTATAGTTACACAATTTTATTTCGTAGCAGGACAAAACAAAAGGTGATGCAAGAGATGAGAATATATAGAAACAGAGAGAGAGAAATGCGCTTTTACTAAGCTCGCCTGGCTTTAGTTACGCATTCCTCAGCGACTCCGCCTGGATAGCGAACGATTTCACATAAAAGTTGATAGCGTGCGAGGGCATCACAGATGCCAAATTCTTAATGATCTTAAATTTCCTAAATGAATCATGAAAACACTTTAAACTTTCTTTTTGAGAAGGGGGTTGAACGAATAAACAAAGTCGGATTGACAATCGCTTAGTACAAAATTCAGAAACATGTATGCTTATATTTGAGCCAATCAAACCTCACAAGCTTATTATTTTTCCACTTTCAGTTGCCTAGTTAGTGTAGGAACTTTGTAACGTGATTAAAAAACTGCGCGCGGAGGGCTTGCGCTACTCCAAGTTGAGGAAAAAACCGGCTCGTTTAAGTGCACTTTTTAGTGTATCAGATTTACGTTCGAGCATAATGAGAATTTTTAATGAGTCGCTTCGTTCGTAACGTAGTCGACGCCGCCCCTCTGAGCGGCAATCGGGAAGTACTAACAGCATCTTGTTCTTGTTTGGTAACTCGAATCCAATCAAACCAGTCAAAAATGCTATCAGCCGCAGTTCGCAGCCCGCAGCATGCAGCCCGCAGCTCGTAGCCCGCATCTTGCAGCCCACTGCTCGCAACCCACAGCACGTAGCCTGCAGCTTGCAGCCCACAGCACGCAGCCCGCTGATCGCAACCCACAGCACGGAGCCCACAGCTCGCAGCCCACAGCTTGCAGCTCGGCGACGGCCGCTTCTCGCTCTAAATTACTATTATTGTTTTATTTTCATAAATTTATCGTTCGTTAATACAGGTTTTGCATAAATTACGAAAGCAAAACTGGATTTATTTTTAAGAAATAATGGGATATCGAACAAGTCGTTATCGGCGGTGGCGGCAGGTCGTGAATACAAAGCCCGCGGCACCGCGCGACACTAGCGCGGCGCGCGTGACAGCTCGAGCCGCGGAGACGTTCAACGAAGACATCCCGACGCTGCAGGGAGCATGTGACCCCTTTCTACACGGTTCCAGGAGAAGGAAGTTAACTCCGCTCCACAGTAAATGTGCACCACAAAGTAATACTCTAAAACGGCAAAATAAAAGCGTGGCGCGAGCGCGCCGCCGCCGGCTACACGAGCTATTGTTTTGTTCTTATTACGACGCTCAGTAGGTCGCGCGTGCGGGCCCTACCGCGGGGCAAGCTGGTGGTATGCGCGCGCCCTACCAATTAACTAAACTAAACACAGTAATGGTGCCTGTACATCACTTTGTGCGAGTTGTTGCTTTTGATGTTCCTATAAAATGAAAGGCGGTTCTATACTCTCAAAAATGTTATTAATGAACTAAATTTTGTTCTTCTGTACGACTTAAAATACACTAAGCTACATTGTAACCTGTTTACTGATAACTACTGTAATTTCATAGGACAACCGTAACGTTTCCGAGTGCTCGTAGCGCCTCATACAGATCGGCCACGACTACTGAAGTAGCGCTATAACAGCGGTTCGCACAGCAGCTCGTAGCAACTCATAGCAACTCGTAGCCGCGTAGCCGCGTAGCCGCGTAGCAGCGTAGCCGCGTAGCACGATATTCAAAAATTATCTACGTAAAGCATTACAAAGAAAGCATTACCGTTGTGTAACGACAACGTGCTCGTGTGACCGTGCTCGCACCACGCCAACTGTGTTCTGCTCACGTTGTAGAAGTAGCAACATTAGATAATTACATGAGCACGCGCACAATATCCATTTCACAGCACATTGCAGCGCATCGTACATAATCTTTTATTTGTATTTTAATTTTATTTTAGGTTTCATCAATTTCGGTGCTAAGTATTGCTGCGGCCCACTTACAAGATGCAACTACTTGAAGTATTCACGTCAGACGTGAGTGGGCACTACTCGGCCACATCTCGCTGCGGACACTTGTAACATCACTCACACATATACACACATAAATGTGTAATTCCTACAATAGCTATGTTACCATTCAAGATTCAAGAGTATTTATTTTGTTAAAACATGAGTATACACATAAAGTTCAGTTGAGTCAGTCATATTTTGCCTTAATGGTGAACAAAATGTAATGAGTAAGAATAAATGTCACAAAATTATTTCCTCGCACATGTAATCACTTAAAAACAATAATAATTAACAAGTTCTACGGCAAATACTATTTAATGTCAAAAATTATTTATTTCAAACATCATAATCATATTCAAAAAGATTTCATACACGTCAAGGTTTACATAAGTCAATAAATAATAATAACAATAAAAATAGTACAATGTCGACAAGTCAGAGTTATATTAGTTTATCAGTCGAAAATTCCTTAGTGCTGTAATAAGCTTTCTAAAACAAAACCGTTTTTTAAGCCATTTCTTAATTTTGCGGTTACCACAAACTACACCATAAACTGTGTATTACTGAAGTGGCAGCGGGCAGAGCACAATGCTCGCAGAACAGATGGCCGTTTGGGCCGAAAGTTCTGGAGCGCGTACCAGAAGACGCATCGTTGGAAGGTCTCCTACGAGGTGGACCGATGACCTGGTGAGGGTCCCGCTCATCCGACGGACGCGAGGCGCACAGGGCCGTTTATCGTGAGACGTCTTGCGGCAGAAATGATGATGTGTAATTATAAATTTCTGACTAATTTATTAATTTGAAAAATTGATTTGTGATGTTGCTTGCAAGTTCTTCTCCATAGAGATCTACAGTAGAGTATGCATGTGGTACAAAGCTAAACCTTTCTCATAAATAATTGTGCCTATTGACGAAAACTACATAAAATCCGTTCAGTGCTTTTGAGTTTATCGTGTTCACACAGACAGACAGGCGCGGCAGGGACTTCGTTTTATAACATGTAGGGTTTACAACGCGAAGGTACGTGTGTGTTTATACTTGTTACTCCTTAACGCTCATGCGGCTTAACGGATTAGGATGAAATTTGGCACACGGGAAATGAATATCCGGAAATAGATCAAAAGGTCTTATTTTCTACCTACGCGCGAACGGAGCCGTTGGCAGAAGCTAGTATACTATAATGTTGGAAGAACATAAATCCTTAAACATCGTACGTGAAATGAATAGAACATTATTTTGGTTAATTGGTTGAATTATAGTCAAATGAAAAGCGAACATTTGAATAAATTAAATTGTCTTAGTTTAGCGAGAGAGCTGTTTGAATGTTCAGCGAATGAGCGCGTTTCAGTCGAGAAAGCGCGCGCGGCGGCGGGGGACCTGCGGCGTGTAGTCGTCCGCCGCCGCCACGCTACTTCTTCAGAAATAAATTTAAACATCATAATTATTATCATTTCAGCCGAAAGACTTCAACTGTTGGACATAGACCTCCCCCAAGTGTCGCCACAATGAACGCTCCTGTACGTCTCACATCCAGCGGATTGCCGCAACCCTTACCAGGTCATCGATCTACCGATGCGGTACATTTAAGAGGGTCTTTTTCCACTTGCCTATAGTCGACCTCGAGCAAGGTTTAAAAACTTATTTCGTTACATGAAACGCAATCTAACGCGATGTTTGATGAAGAAACAATGCAAAAAAGAGAGATAACGTCTAAAACTCTGTTGGCATTCGATAATTTCTTGATTTACTCTAATATTTCATAAAACTAGTTCCAGAAAATAGTGTTTTTTAAACCCTTAAAAGTTTTTAAGAAAAATTGTCGTCTTTCAAAATCTCGATCAATGTGCAAGGCTGTTGCATTGTTTTACTTTTTTATATTTTTTAATATATGAGTACATTATAGAGGGGCAAAGTTCACGTAAAATAGCAAATTTTTAGAGGTCTTTACTAGATTAGTTTTACACTAAATTATGTCGAAAGCTGTAATAAGAATTGATGTAAGGGTGATATTTACATTTTAGTAAAAAAACCTCTTAAATCAATCGTCGTAAGATACATTTTTAAATTTTAGTTAGCTTAGTATCGATATGTTTTGATTTTTATAAAAGCCTAAATAATATTCAAAAATCACAATAGTATGTATTTGGTTCATTGATAAAAATGCGTGCGAAAAATAATTATAATTTTGCTTATATTATTAAAAAATACCGTAGATTAATTGCGTTGTTTAAAATGGTTCGGTACTTTTGGCGGGAGTTGTTGAGTGAAGTTCAGGTTGTTTTAATTATTCGCAAAATGATTCCTAGTAGATATTGTGATGTAAAATTAGTGTGGGTTTGTAGCAAAACGACACTTTTTTTTAAACTGGACATTTAATTAAGTAGAATCTTCAAGTTACTGGGCGCGATCTTGGTAGAATGGTGATGAGTATTTTATTGTAGTATTGACTACATCAGCGAGGCTTGCCGAGAAAGCTGACTAACATTTTCTGTCTAATACCACAAAGTAGATAGATACAGAAGACAATCTCAAATATGTACTTCACGTTTTATACCTACGCTCGGTGGACGCACACTAAAGCGCAGGCCACACCGGCAGCTAGCGGGCGGGCGGGCTAGGCTGGCGAACATCGTTTCACCTCTTTACATACTTCGGTTCACACCGCGAGCTACCGACGAACCTAACGAGCTAAGCTAACGAAATATCCGACGATTCCAGCGAAGCTACTCGTTCACCTCGTTGGCGCGCCCGCGCTTCGCTAGCTTAGCTCGCCCGCCAGCCCGCTCGCCCGGTTCGTTCGCCCGTCCTCCCCGTTTCGAGTAGACTAGTCGACGCTCGTCTTTCGAATAGCAGTGCAGTGTTTAGCTTCGCCCACTTAGCCCGCTTCGCCTGCTTAGCCCGCTCCGCTGGTCGCTCGTCTTTCCGTAGTTTTCGGTGTGAACCCCATAGTTTAGTTCGCCAATATTTCGCGTAGTTTGTATAGTTTCCTTCGTTCGCTTCGCCCGCCCGCCAAGCCCGCCCGCCCGCTAGCTGGCGGTGTGGCCTGCGCTTAATGAGCGTTTGAGCCGGAATTGTTCGACGAGTGATCCGAGATGCGACCGAGACATCGTGTCTGTGAGCGATGTCTTTGTGTGCGTTGCTCGAGCGTGCTTTGTATGGATTGACTTCTGTACCTATATATTTTGTGCTAATACTACAAAAACACTGTTGCACCCGCGTTGTAATGTAACTCAAAAAAATATTTATTAGCCTACTAGGCAAAAAATGAAACAGGTGTCATATTTTGCCGCGTTCCATTTGAATTGCAATATTTCTGTTTGTGACTAGTGACTATTTTAACTATTCGCTTTTACCCAGCCTGCCTATGGATTATCAAACTGCTATGTACGACAATGACTCCGGCCGCTTTATCTCGGATTCCATTTCCACTTTTTTTAATCGCTCCAGCATCCGACAAATGGACGCCACAGAACCACATTTCGACCAGCAGAAGCCAACACTGTTTTAATTGTGCTAATATTACCTACCAGTGAGACGACATTCTGTGGAAGTTGCTGAAATCCGATATGTGATACAAAAATGGATTTATCTACGGCAGGTAAGATGCCTACGTTTAATTTGTACCAATACATAAATAATAAAAATATGTAAATAAAATACTAAAAAATGTTTTCTTTTACAAATTAAATAATCTGGTATAATTAAATTTGTTGTGCGTCGTCCGCCATTTTGAATCTAACCATAAAATAGTGTAACAATTAAAACTGATTTAACTCATTTCCTCTAACTTTTAGTTAAACCTGTAATCGCTGTAACAGGTTTATTACTTCATAAATTATGAATTGAAGTTGTCTGAAAATATGTCCACTGTTGGCTGTGTGTATGTCCCTTTTACATATAAATGACAAACAGTTATTTATGACAATATTTTTTATGGCAAAATATTTTCCATATAAAATATAAATGTTAATCATTAATACAATTATATCATACTAATAAAACTGTCTGTCTGTTACGCTTTCACACTTAAATCACTGAACTGATTTTTTTTACACCTGATGGTAAGCAGTGATGCAATCGTTGATGGTGAGGTGCACTAGTTTATTAAGAGCCTATTTACTCTTGCCTTAAAGACACTCAAATTATAATCAAAAGGGAAGACCGCAGCAGGCAAATTGTTCCAGTCCCACGATGTACGTGATATAAACGACGAGGCAAAATGCCGAATTCGAATTTGATTAAATTTGGTGCAAAAATATATTATAAACTATTTGTAATGCTAGGAACAAACACTAATATATGGTTTACGCGTCCAGGCTCAAAAAAATATGGATCTTTAGTGATCAATATATGAATTTTGATGATCCCAGATGTAATAAGGAACTTTAATTAACTTTGATTATTCATATCAAAACTTTGTAAAGTTTTAATTTCATATATTTTTTTGCTGTTGTACAATGTGGATGGTTTAATATTTTCAGTAATTTTAACGTTCAAGTATTTGTTTTCTTTTATACTGCGCAAGTACACAGGTTGCAATGATAACTGTCACATCATATACTGCACCTGATTGCCTGAATGATCAATAAGAATCTACTCCACAGCGCTGGTGGAGCTGCTGACTGTACACGCGTCTACCAGGACATGATCACGAACTGGATGCAACTCTCGCGTGCTATTTTGCCTTTTAAATGCCCAACTTGAATGTTAATTGCGCTGTCTCGTTCGAGCGCGTTTGTCTACAGATAACTGTGATAATGTCGCAACTCTTTTGTTGGCTACTCATAGTGTGCGCGGAATGTATTTCTGTTCTCTGAAAATACTTTTATTAAACGTTATTCTTTTCTACACGAAACATACCAGCCAACGTTGACATTTTAATTCTGAGATGGCAAGAAAATATATTGTTTTCGAAAAATATGACAGAACAAGTCATTACTCATCACAGCGCGCTAACAAGAAGGCAGCGTTGACAGACACGACTACACAGTGACGCGTCACGACTCGCGCCGCAGCCGAGGCCGAGCGAGGCGAGGCGGCGGGACCACGCCACGCGCGAAGCGGCCGAGGCGTGAGCCAGCCGAGGCGTGAGCCAGCCGAGGCGTGAGCGGGCGAGGCGTGAGCCAAGCGCGGCGGAGGCAACGCTAATGTACTTCATTTCAACGGCGCGACTCACTGCGACATCCACCACACCTCGCGCCGCTGAGAGCCGACACTATTTATTTGCTACACAGTTAAACAGCCACAAAAAACATGGTAATTACTGAGGATTTGCGTTTCCAGCGCTTGAACTGTAGCGCGACGCTAAACGCAGGTAAATGTCCCAGCGAGGTAATTTACTGAACAGATAAGAGAAACAAAAAGTTTGAGGGAACTGGTCCGGGGCTGCGGGGCGACCGCTTGCTGTGTTAAGACCGCAGATTTGTTCCCCGGATAAGTATATTATTTACGAGTGTTTGTTCCGACTCTTGTTGTTCATCCACACATGAAGCTAGTTCAGCGGCACGATACGTGTTTATCTACCTCTAATTCTAATGAACAAAACAGATTCATAAGGTTCATTCACCGTTCACCTTGTAGTTAAAATTGTGAGAGGCTCATTAATCCCATACGCGTCGTGAATGTTGCGCGTGTCTACCTGTCATAGAACACAAGTAGGCGCCCCGGAGTTGCCCGCGCGTCCCCGTGCGCGGGCTCAGTTCCACAGCGCACCACGTTTCGACGGCGGCACACATCGCACTCGCACACACACATGCTCTGTTTGCTGCACCGCCGCGAGCCGCAACTAGTTGCGTGCTCGAGCACTCACCCGAACTTTACTAACTACGTACAGTTGCACAACTGCTGAAATTGCCGCGATGAACTTTTTGTCAGAAACTGAATAACTTAAACACTTAAATCATTCCTTTAACTAACACGAGTAAGGTATAAAAACGAAATACCTAAATATAAATTTAACAAAAAACAGCATGACATAAGTAGTATGTGGACCTACTTGTCTTTAAGAATTTCAACAAACAATGCATTCATTGTAAATTCACATTGCTTGTCAATAGCTTAACTAGCTGAAGAGAGGAGCGAGTGCTTCCGTGATGAGTGGTACGTAAGAGACGTGAACAGCGTCGATGTGTGGCAGCCACACGATCCCACGGCTCGACTTCCTCACTATTTAATGTGTTTTGTTTATGCTGGAAATAGAGCGGTAAGTCTGCGCGAGCTCCGGAAAGCGCCCCTAACTCCGCCCGTCCGGCCCGGCCCGTCGCGGGCGACGCCGACACACCACATTAACCCGACAACTATATTTGAAATGAAACATAATATATTATGCTAAATGTGAAACATCTTTCTACTGGGACTATGGCTAAAGCTGAATGTTAAGGAGACAAGATGAGAACTAGTCGCGTCTGAAACATGTGACGTCACCACATAGAGTCACACCTCGCTGATAGTATGCGCTATGGTGCTGTGACCTGAACGAGTAGTATAAGTGACGGCAATCAGCGGCAGAGCGTAGCTGACATTATATACTAATGAGGCTACACCGCAGTAGATGCCAGTATCTGCACAAAGCAAGCTTATCACTAACTGATCACTAAACTCTGCCGATGCAAACAGGGGGCTATTAATCTTTTCTTGTCGGTTGTCGATCGCAGTTATAGATTTAATTAAGATAAGCATTATCTATTGTTCCCGTGAACAAAGCGGGTCAAGCGAGCCCCCGAGGCGGTCCACCGACTCCGCCCCAGGTTCGACATAATATTAATTTATGTGTAACTAACGAGAACAATCACTTGCGAGTTTGACGACGTTTGCTATTCAGTAAACATATTAACAAGACGAGGAGGAAACACACACATCTCTAGAAGATTGTTGGGCTAACGCCTTGATCACACGTACCGAGTAAAATGGCCAGACAGTAAAATGCTGCTCGGCTGAGACAATGATGTAAGCAAGTTGTTGTGTTGTGTTGTGTGTTGTTGTTATTGTTGTGTGTTATTGTTATGGTGTGTTGTTGTGTGTGTTGTTGTTGTGTTGTGTGTGTTGTTGTTGTGTTGATAAGTGGTAGGCCGAGCACTCGGCGCTGTGTTTACACGTACCGAGTACTCGGCCGAGAGCACTGTCTCGCCTGTTTACTCGGTACGTGTGATCAAGGCCCTAGTGACCGCATGCGAGACCGAACCTGTAGCAGGAACAACAGACTCCGCGGCTGAGTTTTCATTGTTAATGATAATAATAAAGTCATAAAAAGAAGAAATTTTACTGTGATGTAAAATTTCAAGTCAGTTATGTCGTGCGGTGTCAAGAATAGAAACCAGTGACGGGTGTGGCTGCGAATACAAAATGCATGAGTGTATGATATTACGAGTAGTGTATAAGTCGCGCCTGCGAGCTCTCCGGCACGTTACCATTATTTGCTCTCAGTTAGAGAGTAAATAATAGCTGCAACTTTGTCTGGGCACGAGCACGGTGCGACACAGAGCGACACGGTGCCTTCACAGCCGCCGCTCGTACGGTTGCTCGTTAGCGACTATTTCAAGTAGTTCAGTGTTAACTCCGCGTAAGTTTTATTTGCCTTACTTGGTTGTTGGTGTTTTCTGCAGAGTTACCTCTTTAGACACCACAAATATCGTCAGGGTGTCGAGTTTAATTTCCAAGTGTTCCAAGAGTTCATCATCATCTTCCTGCCCTAGTCCCGTTTTATTTGGGGTCGGCGCAACACGTTTTTTTCTTCCATTTTTTTCTTCCAAGTGTTCCAAGAGTTGTGGTACAAAAAAACCCTCATACGCAATGCGTGACACTCGTATAGTCGATAAGTACGCCAAGGTAATTAACTGCGCGACTGTTGGTCTAGGACTGAAACAAAAACATAGAGTGTAATTTAATCATTGTTTCATATAAACTGCTTGTTTAGAAGGAGATCAAAGTAATGAGTTTGTGTTGTGTTACGAGTTACAGTTAGTGTCAACAGTACATTAGCGGCATCTCGTCACGGCACGCGGCGGGAGTTACCAGTGTAACGGAGGAGAACATGCATAATTTACATAATGCTAATAAATAGTGTCGTTAGTCACGGAGCTCGTGTGTCTCCGCGCGGCGGTGGGGCCCGGGGCTCGCGGCGGCTGGGGCCCGGGGCCCGCGCCGGAGGGCACCGCGCACACACGTGTAGAAGGTTTAGTGGTGCAATGTGTCAAGGGAACATTCCTGCTCAGAGGCGACATCGCAATACCACTACTTTATAGAAAATAGGAAGATAATCTACAATCTACAGTAATATATTAAGGAGGTAAAGTTATTTTTTTGGTTTTTATGTTTTTTTTTCGTTTGTAAGAGGTAATCTCTGGTAGTACTGGTCTGATTGATAAATATTTTTCACCGATAGAAATCTCGAAGCTGCTTGATTCCTGAGTGACATAGGCTATATTTTATCTACGCGGACGAAGTCGCGGGCAAAAGCTAGTACTTAGACTATAATATCAAAATCAAAGGAGAAGGTCGAAAAGTTATCTCGCGCAACATCCGTTAAATAAGAACTGCTGTACGGAGCTGAGAACCACCACCAGTCTGCAGCGGTAGGCAACTCACCTGGCTTGTCTCGCACTGCTTCACGTCGTGGGTACACTGGCTCTTCTGCTCGTCCCTGTAGCGCTAGCTATACTGATACGGTGTAGTACATGCTATCGTAAATCCCGCCTGTGTGTAGAGCAGACTCGCTATGTATTATATTCACGAAGTAAATTTATCTGACCCTGTGGCGCTGCGGCGTGATGGAGAGGCTCGACCACCTAAAAATTAAGACACAATGGAACGCAGCAGGGTACAGTTCACGTGATGAGGCGCAGATCCCTTGACGCCACGACCTGAGCCTCCATTAAAACCCGAGCCATCTAAAGTTTGAGAAGTAATCATGAGTCTCTCTGGCACACTTCTTTGTGAGCAGCCGATGATTGCGGCCGAACGACGCGGAGTCGCGCACGTTACATGACAGTCATGGGAGATTGTTAAGGTTCTAGCTAACTTAATTATGGTCTTTGAACGTCCCTTCCTAAAAGCTTTTATTAAAAAATCCGGTCAAGAGCGTGTCAGGCCACGCTCAATGTATAGGGTTCCGTAGTTTCCCGTCCGTCACAATAAGTGAGTTTGACTTATGAGTTTAAAAACGGCTACTTGTTACGTTGACATACTAAGTACGGAACTGTAATAAATACGGAACCCTAAAAATAGGGCCACAAAGGACGGTGATAACTAAAACAGAATGCAAGTAATAGAAATTTCAGCGAATGTGCACTCGTAAAATTACGAATCGTAGCTTGACTTATTGGAATTGTCATGCAATGTTTTAATGGTTAAATTCTATAGGTATCTTACTATAGAACTAGTAAACCATTTAAGTTGTATGTAACTGAGGGCTACTTAATAACTACCCAAAAGATGGAGCCATGCGAAGCAGGACCCCGTCAGTCCCCGTCGAGTTATAAAGTCGAGAGACAAAAGAGTTTCGGCATAAGGCAATTAACAGATGGAGCCACAGCTAGGTTAGTTTACTATGCTTATTTCCACAGTGTTATGTCTTATGGCATTTTACTGTGGGGATCTTCAGCTGATGTAGACTCAATTTTCTTATTGCAAAAGAGAGCTATCCAGGCTATTTATAAGATAAGTCCTCGCGAGTCCCTCAGAAACAAATTCAAAGAAATCGATATACTGACTCTGCCTTCCCTATAAATCTTAGAATGCATTTTGTATGTTCGTAAAAACTTAGGACTAAAATTAGAAGCGATATTCACAACAAAAATAAGCGTAGTAAACATGAAATTGTATTACCCAAATGGAGATTAGCTAAGACCAGCACGTAATTTTGAGTAAACAGCATACGCTTCTGTAACAAGCTGCCAAAGGCGATAACTGAACTTAGTGAAGGAAAACTCAAAACTTATATTATCGTGTCCTAACCAAAAAAGCATGTTGCAAGGTTAAAGACTATGTCGAAGAGACGCTTGTTTGGCAATGACTACCTCTGCACATGTGACCCCCTGGTAAATCATCAAAATTGTGTCTATTAACTGCTCCACCTTTGTTTTAGTTTAAAAGGTGTAAGGTACAGCCCTCCACAAACTTTAATAGAGTAAGATCCCAGGACCGCCAGACATCACGTATTTTCTGACGAACGCAATGTGGACGATTGAGTACTGTTAGTATGTACTAAGATCGCATGCCTACCTGCTAGCTTGCTTAGACGGCCAATTTTCAGGTTTCAGGTAATCAAGGTCCATAAAATTATTACTTACCTCACGTAAAGACAATTTTTTTTAGAAAAAAGTCATTTTTTTTTTATTATTTAGACTTCAACTGCCTTAAATTTGTTAGTCATTTATTTTGTCAACATTTTATTGATAGTTGTAATCTATATATATAAAAATTAATCCCTATTTCCCTTGGTCACGCCATCACGCGTGAACGGCTGGACCGATTTCGCTAATCCTTTTTTTAGTGTGCTCGTTATTGTGAGGAGAAGGTTCTAATGGATAAAAAAAATAAAATTAGGGTAGTGTAGGGCAGAGTAGAGTAGGGTAGTGTAGGCTAGGGTAGGGTAGAGTACGGTAGAGTAGGGTAGAGGAGGGTAGAATAAGGTAGAGTAGGGTAAAGTAGAGAATAGGGTAGGGTATAGAAGGGTGAAGCAGAGAAGAGCGGAGATGAAGCCGCGCGTGCAGTTATTTATATTTTTCCTGCTTTTTTTTTATACAGCCTCTTCTTTGAGAACGCCGTATACTCCACGAACTCTTAGATTAATTCCTATTACGACTTACTTTTTTATTATTATTATGATTATTTTTATTTTACTTTTATGTTTTTATTGACAGTTCTACACTGTTCTTATATAATATCTATAAATATTTTAATAACGACCACTTTTTTTAAAGAGTAATCATGGAGTTTCTTGCCGGTTCTTCTCCATATGATTCGTGCACTAGCTTCTAACGTTTTATAAGTGCCCTGGGCCATGTAGGCCTATAAAAAACAAAATATTTTGACTTTGGCAGCTGGTCTTCGGCTCTGATGAAGTCCGAAAAGTACGTTTCCAACCGCGCGTGGGTGGATTGAGCTTTATAATCTGGTGCTGCTGAAAGCTGAAAGGACAATTCTTGCTGTTAAGAGGCACCAAGGAATCGTGGCTTGATACACTTCTTGTGCCAAAGTATTGACATTTTTCTCACAAAAATATGACTGTCACTCTTTACTTATTATAGATAAGTGCGAAAAGCACGGACGAATGCATGCGGAAATCGCCCAGAATCAAACAAAACGCGCGGCGTTCTGTATTATACCGGTGTCGGAGCTAGGTCGAGCGGTCGTGCGGTCACGCCTTGGACCCGCGCCAATTCACTACGGTTTGGACCTGACCACTTGAGGGTGCGCGTACTGGCACCCACAGACACTATTAAACAATATTGTTTCAGCTACGAGTACGTATTTCAATTATTATTGTATTATGTAAGTTTTAAGATGATTTTAAATTGATTTCATAATTATGTCAATTCCATTTTGTAAACTGACGAGCAGTATGTTTACGAAAACAATGTGTTGATAGCAAATGCACCTTGGATGTAGTATTTTTATATTCCAACCTTTTAATGTTCCCGCCCCCTCTTTGGAGAGGGAATGGGCCGTAATCCACCACGCGGGCCCAGTTCGTTAGTGAAGGCCACATATCGTATAGTTTCGAGAGCAGTGGTGATGAAAGAATTAGACAAAGTAATGTGCCTGGCTAGGTTTGAACCCGCGACCTACAAGTCGTAAGTCGGGGCCGTTACCGCTCGGCCACCACTGCTCCCCGCTTCCCTGTATCCGTTCAGATTAATTACAAGTACACTGGATAAACTGCAGTGAATGCCGTAGTGGCTGGCAGGTGTGATGCACGAACGTAATAAAGAACTTTGGCAGCGCCTGCTCTCGACGATGTGGCGTGGGGACTTAAGGTTTTGACCTTCACACTTCAATAAATAAATAAAAACTTAAACGATTCTGTTCCTACCTGGCAAAAAGAATATCATTCAAATATGGGCTTTAAATATTGCTCTAGATATATTTTACATCGGCATCTTAAATTAGCAGACAGCTTGCTGTCAGCTAGCTTACCGCCGCCAGACTGCTCGGTAGTTGACGCCATACTGACCGCATATTGTAAGCGAGCAGTAGGCGTGACGTCCGCGCGGTGGCCGCGCGCTGACTGCTAGCAGTCGCCGCGCCGATAAGTCCGCTTAGTGACAGTCGGTCTGTATCTGTCGCCGCGCGGACTGCTAGGTGCCTGGTAGCTGTCGCCGCGTGGACTGCTGGGCGCCTGCTAGCTGGTGCCGCGTGGACTGCGAGCAGTCGTCTTAGTTTAGGGCGGTGTTGGGTAGGAGCGGTGTTAGAGCAGAGTCGTTTATGTGTGCTATGACCTTTACTGACAATAAGAAAAGCTCAAGAGTATTACTTTGCTTTGTTTTATTTAACGTACTCTGCGGGTAACTAGTCACCTTGAGTATCCTCGTTAGCATTTTTTACGAGTTCTAACTTTGAGTCAACTGAGTGTTGAATACGTTATTTATGATTGTTCGTGACTACGAGACAAGTCGTCGCGTTACTCGCATCTGCTGGAAGCTGCCCACGCTCTACGCTCTGCTCTCCTTCCCCGGACTCCTGCACTCCCGCACTCCCAAACTCCACTCAACAACATTATACATTATTAACAAGTTAATCGCACGTGTGTGTGACAAATCAGTTGTATCCACTCATTAATATTGAGAGCAAGAGCAGTGGTGGCCGAGTGGTAATGGCCCCGACTTACGATTTGTAGGTAGCAGGTTCAAACCCAGCCAGGCGCGTTACTTTGTGTAAGTAATTTATTTTATCACCACTGCACTCAAAACGGTGAAGGAAAACATCATAAGGAAACTGGCATGTCCCAGAACCAAAAATTTGAAGACATGTGACATCCACCAACCTGCACTGGGCACACGTGATGGTTTACGGCCCATTCCCTCTCCTAGAAAGGAGGCCTGAGTCCCAACAGTGGGAACATAATAAGGCCGACTATGCTATGCAATTAACATTGCATGGCCGCTTAAAGCGACCGTTTAAAATGAATCATAATGTTAAAGTAAAGTAGCGCGTGTAGTTCGAAGGGAACAGTTATAGAACCGCTCCTAGTGTCGTACCGACAACGCCCGCGACTTGCGAGACCGCCGCGCCGGGGCGGCACAGCGCGCTACGTGCGACACTACTCACAAACTTGCCGCCGCACGACAACACGGCCGCCGCCGGCGCGGGCGCTCCACTTGATACGAGTGGCGCACATTTCAAGTTCACTCTTTTATTTAAGTTCAACTGTTTGTATTTAGTGATACTCATGTCTTATTTTTTCTCATTATAAACTATATTCTAACGCAAAAATTCTATTTTAATTTCGGGAGTCAGTGTCACAGTGACAGCGACTTCCGAAAGCAAGTTATTTTATATTTTTTAATTAAAAAGTTATTTGTTGTAGCAAAACTTGGTAGAGTTTTATCAATGCATTAATTAAAATAACTAACTTATTTATTCGTTAATTTATATTTGAGTGCAATATTTTATTACAAGATACTCGATCTCTGGGTTGGTTTCGGTGTTTATTCTCAGGTGTAGTCAGCTAGGCAACACCGGCATCGTCTAGTTAAAGTAATTACGTACGAAAGTGTTATTTACAACATATTTACAAAATAAATACCGCTGAATATTTATTGAAACGTTTATTAAAACAAAAATCTATTCTGCTATTCAGAGACGGACTACAATATGTTTGTACTCGTAAGTAGTTGTAGAATGTTTTGTATCATTGATTTGCGGCTCCTTTGTTGGACTCGCACAATGACCCGACCTCGACGAACGGTATCTCATTGCTGACAATTAGTCAAGAGTTGCTTGAAGCTCTTTCTGTCCGTCACTCGATCACAGCGCCGCTTTCCTGAACGAAGCAAACAAAATCGAAACACGTTTACACGTAGCTGCTCAACATTTGTGACACTTGTGAGTTCCTGTTTATCACGCATGCCATAATGTGTGTGACGCACTCGCTCCTACAGGCACGCACAACGTTCAGCTTGCGTCATCGCGCACGTGTGTAACTCTCTGTTAGAGACGGCGATCGCCACGGACTTGATTGGCGTCACATAAAAATGTCGTCAAGTTAATACACCCGATAAATATTCAGCATCGTCCGAGATCAAAGACGGTCAGTCCGGAGCGTGTGATGTGTCACGTGATAGCCGAGCTCATATCTTAGTTTATGATCCGACCTCATCTCACGTAATCACGACCTGAATGAAGATAAAAGAGGACACATGAACCTCGAGTGCAGCCTCGCGTCTCACGGAGATGTACGACTCGTCCTCGGTATAATTAATAGGTATTGTTGAACGCTGGCCTAAATAAGATGACATCAGAGCAGCCGGCCTGGGGCTATATTACTTGTGGACCGCGACTTGCGCCGGAATTCGCTCGCTGTTCGTCCTTCGACGTCAGACGACGGCCAGTGCCGGCACAATGGAAGAATTTCTCATTATATCGATCTCGACAGATAAACAGAATACCATCCCTTTGACTTTCAACAGTTTTATTAAAACAAGGCGCAGAATTGAACAACAGGGGTCTGCAGCCTCCTGTAGCCCGATTCACGTAATCAAAACCGTAAAGATATCGTAGCGATTTAGTTGCTTAGACCATTACCGTATTCACATCCATCAATCGAGTTTGAACGACACCGATTTTAAAGTCGTTTAGTCGACAACTCGATTTAAAAAAGAAATTCTGTATTTCATTATCCTGATAGAACATTTATTAATGCAACTGGAAATAAGTGTTTAATATATCGTTTAGTTTCGAGCCAGTTGAGTCGTCGTTCTTTCCAATCCCGATTAAGGAACACGTGAATACCGATTTTGGATAGGACTTCGATCGAACGACTATAAAACATCAACGATATTTGGTTTGTTTGATTTTACGTGAATCAGGCTACTGAGCGACGTACTAGGTCAACGTGCACGTGTGTGGGTCACCTCGTGCTGCATGTGCCGCTTCCTGCGCTCAGCACAGCGAGCGGGTCCCAGCGGCGCCACCACAAAGCGCCACAAACGTGTCTTTGCTTTTGTTAAACACACCTACTCGGTTACATTAATTAACGTCAGTTCATCACAACAAGGGTACACGCTAATATAGCCCCTATCCTCTAGTGGCAAGGTCACAAGCGCCGTGCGCTCGGCCAGTGCTGGCGCGCTGGTGACGCAACGCTCGGTACAAAGGGTTCGCTAACTACCTGCGCGGCGCGCGGTCGCCGGACAAATATTTACAGGCGCAAGGTATTTCACCGGATCGCGAAGTTATGCGTGTAGTGGCTCCGGAGCTAGGAGCGCGTATTTACTCAGGAGCCTTTACTATCTGAAATTAAAGATTGTATTAATTCCGGGAGGCGCGGGGCCGGACTCGCGACTGCTCACGTTTGGGTTGTATTCTCAGCGAGCCCCGGGGGGCAGTCCACAAGGAACAACGTGCCATATTTACAGCGCTCTCCAAATAAAAGTACGAACAATTTATTGTTATTTACTGTATGCATAATGAATTCAAAGTCACCGAGCTAACGAGCCGAGGCGCCGCCGCGATGTCCTGTGTGGCTCGCTCACATTGCGACGCGAGAGTGCCGCGGCGACACTTGAGACCGCGCCGCTAATTTGTATCACAGCAAAAGATTATGAAGTCTGTTTGTAATGTGAGGGAGATGGGAGTGTTGTGAGCGAAGGGGGGGGGGGGGAGGTGGCTCATTAAGCGACACCAACCGTATGCTAATGAGAGCTGCGATGAGTATCGATGATAGACGCCGCGGCACACACACACACACAATAACGTCACAACACCAACACAACTCTAATACATTCAATTACCGGCTCAACAGATTGGTGCAGCAAACAACTGCGAACAGTAGGTATCTCCCACAACAACCTACTGATTAGACGACTTAACAAAAGGCACAGAAACTCGCCGCCAACTCTCTTGCACGACTAGAACTAGAGCGGACACACGCGCGCCAGTTTACGTGGCTTCAAGTGAAACAAGCCCGAGAGCTGCGGCGTCAAGCAACAAGATGTCCGCGCCAGCGCCCGCGCAGCGCTCACCGGCAACTACTTCAATAAGACGGCCGCGCCAACGCCCGCGCAGCGCTCACCGGCAACTACTACAACAAAACGTCCGCGCCAGCGCCCGCGCAGCGCTCACCGGCAACTACTTCAACAAGACGGCCGCGCCAGCGCCCGCGCAGCGCTCACCGGCAACTACTTCAACAAGACGGCCGCGCCAGCGCCCGCGCAGCGCTCACCGGCAACTACTTCAACAAGACGGCCGCGCCAGCGCCCGCGCAGCGCTCACCGGCAACTACTTCAACAAGACGGCCGCGCCAGCGCCCGCGCAGCGCTCACCGGCAACTACTTCAACAAGACGGCCGCGCCAGCGCCCGCGCAGCGCTCACCGGCAACTACTTCAACTCTGTGACTAGCCACACTCACTCAGTTATCGCAACAATTGTCCTCTAGCGAGAACAAATATTAACCTGGAAACTTTGTCACCAGCCAGTAACATAAATACATAATATAATATATAGCTCGGCCTCAATCCTGATTGAAAATTAAATGTAAAATCTATTAATTGGAAGAAAAACGCAAATGTCTACGAATAAATTGAATCATATAAGCTAACCTGAACGCGATCGTTTCAGTCCGCAGTCGCTCTGTCGCACAGTCGCTCAATCAGCGAGGGATGAGTCGACAGTTGACTAAACTTTAATAAATTGAGCCGTTTTCAGAGGAACACCGCGCAGACCGAGCCTCACTGAGAATCAAACAAATTAGCATTCAACTTGCTTTACTGTTAAATCGTACGTATTTATAGAAATGAAAAGCGGCGGCTCCCCGGCGCGCAATTAATGTAATTTATTCTATTTTGTATCCATTTACTTTCATTATTTAAGGCTCTTTTGTGATACAAGTAGCAGTGCAAAACAACCGATGCGTGTAGCCGCCGACACATTCCTTATCTTTGTAGTAGGCTAAGCTGCTACGTCGTAGACAAAGCTGCTACGGCGTAGCTAGACAGTCAGCTACGTCGTAGCGACCTTTAGCTAACCAGAATGTTTGTGAGTTTGTATATTTGTTACTTCTTCACGCTCAAATGGCGCGGGTAGACATAGATACTTTGTATCGTGGGAGTATGTCACCCTGGGATAATTTTCTATCGGGCGGGCGAAGCCACTGGCAGCAGCTAGTCTTATTTATATTATAGGAAATGGACATTAATAAAATCCTTTACATATTTAGGAGTTTATCAAGCCCGTACTTGTAACGACACTAGCAGGTATATTGCGCTCGGGTTACACGTATAAGTTATTTGCTGGAGGCTGTAACGCGAGATGCCAGCGAAGGGTAATTTGTCACTGCGAGCAATATTCAATCATCAGCCGTCGACCCCGTTCCGCCCTGATTCACATCGAGGTGACGAACATCGTTTAACTTTGACTTTTAAAGAGTATTTTACTTTGAGAGAGAAGTATAGATTTGTTTAGGACTATATAGGGTTCGGCTTATATTGCTGCGGCATGAAGATATAATTATCTGCGCAACCGAGAGCATAGGTCCACTGCTCGGGTGGGAGCCCCGGGGCCTCTGCTCCCACACAGTCACCCACTAAATCTCGTAAACTACCCCCAAAATCCCCCCTCTCCCCTGACAGACCACAGTCCATGAATATGCCATGAATATGCCATGCACGCCAAATTGACTGCTTGAATAAAATCGCCACTTGAATAAAATCTCATTGTTACAATTATCTAAATAATTTAGTTTATTGTGTTCAGAAATTACTATCACATATTTTTTTATGCACACAGATTGACATAAAATTAAAAAATAATAATAAGGAGTTTGCCGTCGGGTCCCTCGCGGCTCTTACTCGTTGACCCTGAATCTGTTCACAGGTGATTATGATGTTGATGTCACATATACATTTATGGTCTACCGTCAAGATGACATATCAAAATTTTCTGCATTTTTCAATTCAAATCAATTTTTTTTTAACGACTCATCGAAAGAACTTTACCATTTCAAAAATGTGAATAGAATAGAATAGAATAGATTTTATTTTGCACAGAAAGTAGGTACAGGTTTTAGGTATTTTTCAAGTTTATGATCCATACTACCTTAACTAAGGCATGCAAAGCACTGTTAATACAATATGCTTAAGGCTAAATAAGACACAGTCAAGCTTATATAATATCAAATCAATTCAATCATTATCAAAAAAAATGTCAAAATGAAATTAATTAATTATAAGTCAACAATACAAGAATGAAAAAATAAATAAAAATAATAATAGGTAATAAAATGTCAGATTAATTTAAATTATTATCCATCAAAAATTCGTTAATTGAGTAATAACATTTATTAATTAATAATTCAGTCAATTTCTTTTTAAAAATGTGTGCGATATGGGATTTGGTACATGTGGAATTCTGGAGGACCGCTGGCCTGAAGCTGCGGAAGCGAGCGTACGTGACCCACCGCCGCGCCACGCCCCTCCTATGATGACCACCACTTCACTGCACTCACGATTAAAAGTAGCCGATTTTGAATGAACAGTGCTCCATTGGTATAATTGCTGTAAGGCGTTCTGATGCGAGGATAGACAAATAAACATCGTTCTTGTGATGTTTTATTGCTATTTAACTTACCGGTACATGTTATATATTAAACTTGTATTTCTTATGAATAAAAAAGACATTTACAGTATGGGTATTTTACAATATAATTTAGACATCTATTTATTCCAGGCTGTCGGTCGCACTGGCCGCTTTCTTCCTTCACACCTCTCGAGGCGCCAGCGCGGACCAGTCCCGACTGCAGGTGTTCAGCTCGCTCCATCACCTGCGCCTGGTCCTGGCGCCTGGCTCTACCTTGATGTTAAAACGTACACTTGAATTGAAATAACCATTCTAGATCTCTACATTGATCCCTGTTGTGGGTCAACACATGCCTTTAGGTTTGGCATCACTTAACCGAAAAACGAGTATTTGAGAATTGCACCAAAAGACGCACTAGTAATATTATCGTTACAAATTGTTTTAATTCACCGTAATAAAATATGTTAAGTCCACATTTACATTATTTTGTTCTTATTGTGATGCCCACCAGTATAAGTAGCCGCCATATTAAATTTAAAATCTCATTTATTAACCAGGCAAGTTCAATAAAAGCTTGTGATGATAAAACCACTTTATTCTTTATTTGGATTGGTAAAATGCATCCAGAGAAGTCAGAGACATGAAATTTTGGATCTGGATACGAATATAGAAATTATATTATACCGGTTTCGTATATGCCCCACTTTTTTGCAGTCAGTTGAATTTTTGCCTTGATGTATGAGCCGCAATTGAGGGTAGTTGACATCATTACCCCAGGGATCCTTGTTCAGACCCTGCGTCTCCAGCCTACGACGAGACCCTCGAGTCTAACATACTATTTTTTACGACAGAAGTTTTCAAGCACCGGCGGCGTTTGACTAAAACTCAATCGCGCCAATCGGCCAACACTCGCGCCAATGGACTACTCACGAGTGGTTAACTTTTATTGTGTGATACGAGTATATTTACTGCACGCTTCTACGGCTTGATTTAATGTTGTTAGACTAGGTTGGAATGTGGTTAGAGGGCTCCCGCAGGCAGCCGGCCATGTGCTGACATAACAGTTTAATCGTAATGAAATCAAAATGGTAATGCTCTTAAATACATGTGTGAGTGTAAACTCAATATAGAGTGTAAATATAACGATATTATATTGTGTTTACTCACAACTTATCCAGCTACTATTCCTTCTCTTTCTCTGTCCACGCAGTAAGGTTGTGGAACTCACTTCCGCCTAGCATTCGTGATTTGAAAACGATCTCACTCTTTAAGACTAAATTAAAAGAGCACTATCTTTCCTCTCTTGCTTGATAATCGTATATATATATATATATAAATATTATGTATGTTATCTATAGTTATATAAGT
The DNA here is from genome assembly GCA_929112965.1 of Mythimna albipuncta. NCBI lineage: Eukaryota > Metazoa > Arthropoda > Insecta > Lepidoptera > Noctuidae > Mythimna > Mythimna albipuncta. The sequence continues at coordinate 245,131 of OV815974.1, forward strand.
ATTTATTGGTTTAATTTAAGATTTCACTAACTCTTCTTTCTCATTTCTGCACACTACTGTCTACATCTCTTGTAATTTCTCCTTTCGCAGGTCAGCTGGAAGAAATTTCTATTTTTGAAATAAGCAGTACCTTTGTACAAAGTTTTTTTATTAATGTTATCCTCCTCAGTATATTTGTGTGTACATAAATTGTAAAATAAATAAATAAACTTACTTGAATTAAATAATCAGTTGTTTATAATAATAAAATACATTACATATGCTAAAATTATAAACTAATAAACCAAGTGTATCTATTTATTATTTATTTATCGCTTACCGCCGACGTCGACAAAACAGCGTTACCTAGCTTTGCCAAAGTTGCATCGCACACGTTAGAAGCAATTGTATTTATTGGCAGCGACTTTTTTAATAGATATTCAACTATACTTGTTCACTGAGAACGTTTTAATCTCAATTATAATAAAATTCATTATGAACTTGACTATTGTGTTGGCGCCGAAAATCAATATAATGAAACAGTTATGTATTGATGTATAAAATCGGATGTTTGGGGCCGTCCAACCTCTACATCTTGTAACAAGATTAGAATTAAACTTAACAATAGTTGTAGATTTACGAACTCATTTCAGAAAGGTTGTTCACGTTTTGATCTTCAGATCCGATATGAGGCTGAAACGGAAAATGAATAGTTTCGACACAATTCACTGAAACTGCTAGATTACCAGAGAAGCGAGTATTCGGCCAAAGAATCAAAAATAACAGAAATAGCTGGTGTATTTATTTCCGGAGGCACTCTAGGCCGGCACGGGGCTCTCCGAGTCAATCGATACCGAGCAAAAAATAGCCGCGACGGCACTCGACAGCACAGCTCGGCACCCCCGGCACTGGGACTCAACCTGCGGCCTCACGCTAGCATTGTGTGTGAGCTGGAGGATCAATCTGAAAGATGTCATATATATTGACACACAGTTGAACGAGAAAAAACTTTTACGAAGGCAATTAGGTATTGACATAGTGGCCGTCAGTGACGAACATGAGCTCGTCCCTCTCGCCGCCGGGAGGTGCTCACTGATCGATGGCGACGTTCCGCTTTCTGTGACGGATAACGTGACTTCACAGAGCTATCATTGAAGGCCTTTTCTTTTCTAATACGGCACTGATTATAATATAATAAAGTGCTCCTATGATGTTGACTATTGAACTTCTTGAACAACAAACAACAATTGTTTAATTCAATTACTCCTTGGCAGTAAAAGCCTCGTAAGGACAAATTAACTTCGTTTAGCATGAACAAATCGCGACGCTTTGAACTAACGACCGCGCGTTGTTCCCGACGCCATTAAAATCCTATTTCCCGCAATCGACTCGTTATTAGCACGCAATACTCACGCACACGCACGCAGTGCACCGCACACACGCAGTACACCGCACACACGCGGCCGCGACACGACGACGACTAAACGTGCCCATTTATTATGTGCGGTGTTACCGGTTCCTGGACGTAGACAACAGTTCTCTCTAGCTGTGTCGTGCAAGCCTCGGCTCGAACAGCGGATGGCGCCTTAATTACACAATTAAACTACCTCCATAAAGCTAAACGACGGCAAGTTTCCGCGCCGCAACAAGGTCACCGCGCGCGGGACGATTGCTTTGTTATTTAATAACAGTGATAGGTATCGGCCGCGCGGGTCCTTACAACTTGGAATTACTTCTGCAACTTTCATAAAAGGTATAGAACTTATTTAGACGTAAAGTAGATTGTTTGTTCGAAAAGTCGCCGCGATCTTGAAGTTGATAGAACGTGAGCGCGCGCCGGGAGCTAACGCGGGCGGCCGACACACGCGGCCGGCACGTCGGGCGCGGCGGAGGGAGGTTCCGCTCACGCATAAACAAGCTACAGTTTACTTTATAAAATCCAATTAAAATGCAAATATACTTATTTAGTCGTCATCGGCGCGGCTGCCGGGAGGCTCCCGGCCACTAACTCGTCGCGCTCCTTGTCACACTTCGCCCTGAAAATTTCGTGTCATTACGATTTACATTTGTAAAATATTTAATGAGTGATATGTAACATTTCGTAATCAGTGTCGATGTCGGGTTGATTCTATCTCAATTTCAGTTGTTACGTATATAATATAAATGAAGTTGACGTTATTTGCCGAAGTATTTCTGTACCTCCGTCAAACGCCCGCCGTCACCAATTCGTCCAAAACAATTTTTTTCGCAAAAAGATCATTGCAAGCACTCGGCGAGATCGCGCGCCAGACTGTCGATATCACTCGTCAGCAGGTTGTCTCTCTCACACATAGGGATGGGAGAGTGGGCAAATAGTGGCAAGCACGGACAAAGGACATAGTTAGTGCAGAAAGCGGGAGACAGCGACGTAATAGTGCCGTCACGTCACGCGACCCTTGTCACGCCGCTGTCACGTTGGCGTCACGCGTCACACGCGATCACGGCGGACGACGTCGCCATCAATGGACACATAACAGAATTACAGATACTTCAGATTGTACAAAAATCAGAGAAGGTCCATCATTTGCTCAGTAGCCGGTGGCGCCACTCCGACAGGCGTGAGGGCCCGGACACCATCATATCCGGCACCCGCAGGACTTACTATTGGCAGCACAATATCAGTTCTCTCGTCCGATGCTAGATATAATTTTATTTAGTGTGTAACATTTATAACTGATCATTTTTTCCGCCTCAGCATCAGAGGAACGTCATCATATTCAGATAACTCGCCAGACACTAACGCGTGCTCTACGAGTACCTGCTGGACAAAGCTCAACTACATGGAAGTACCGCGGGTACAGTGACGCTTCAAATTCCTGGGTAATTTTAATGAGCGGCTCATTAGTGTGCAGTAAATTAGGTCAAACGATGCGACCGCGTCGGTTCGCGCGCGATAGCGTTTTACGTAATCGTCGGTGTACTACCGCTCATATTATACGAGCTATTAGTGTTCCCTGTGTACAGTGCGCGCGCTCACTGCAGACACTGCCGCCATTAGTCGTTGTCGGGATTAGATGAACTGAGTGCTCGCCAGGTATTGTTCTTAGTCAGATAATAATGACGGCATGTTAGGTACAATACAGGATGTTTATATTTTCATCATCATCATCATCATTTCAGCCGGTACACGTCCACTATTGGACATAGGCCTCCCCCATGCGTCGCCACATCGAACGTTCATGCGCATCCCACATCCATCAGTTTCCCGCAACCTTTACCAGGCCATCGGTCCACCTTGTAGGAAGCCTTCCAACGCTAAGACTTCCGGTACGCGGTCACCACTCCAGAACCTTTCGGCTCCAACGGCCATCTGTTCTGCGAGCAATGCGCCCTGCCCATTGCCACTTAATTCTTCGTGCTATGTCGGCAACCTTAGTTTTCCTGTGGATATCTTCATTTTTTATTCGATCAAGCCAGGAAACCCTGAGCATCACCCTTTCCATTGCTCGTTGGGTGACTTTAAGCCTTCTGATGAGGCCCATTGTGAGCGACCATGTTTCGGAGCCATATGTCATCACTGGCAACACGCACTCGTCAAAGACTTTCGTCTTGAGACACTGTGGTATGTTGGACGAGAAGATACCGCGTAGCTTCCCGAACGTTGCCCAACCGAGTTGAATTCGACGGTTGACCTCTTTCTGGAAGTTAGACCTACCCAACTTGACTGTCTGTCCGAGGTAGACGTAATCGTCTACAACTTCGAGTGTAGAGTCTCCGACCTTGATAGGAGTGGGCGCTACATAACAACCATGTAGCGCTCAATCATGTTTTATCCATGTTCATTTTAAGACCAACTATTAAGAAGCTTTACTGAGGCCATTGAGCATTGTGCTGAGCTCCTTCATAGTCTCAGCCGTGACTACTATGTCGTCGGCAAAGTGAGTGATGTACTCGCCATTGATGCCTAGTCCACTCCAGTCCAGAACCTTGAAGACATCCTCCATTGCGGTCGTGAAGCCATTATTATATTTGTCCATGGAGCTTCTTAGACACTTGAAACGGTTTTGAAGTTCGAGCTGAAAGCTCTCGGAGTTTTGGATCTGGATCTGTGTAGGACGGAGCGTAGACTTCACCAGTCGAGATCTTTCAAGCTTGACATTGATATTCAATGTGCCTTTTACCATACGGTGATCACTCCCGGTTTTCACCGCATTGATCATAGAGACATCATTGAATATTTGCTTCTTCGTCAACATAATAAAGTCAATCTCATTTTTAATTACACCATCAGGGCTTTGCCACGTCCACTTCCTGTGCTTACGCTTTCTGAAGAAGGAGTTCATCATGTAGAGGCCCTCCTTCTCCATAAAACTAGCCAGTAGGTGTCCCCGGTGGTTCCGATGTCCAAATCCAAATTGCCCCACTCGCAGCTCATCACCATGACCACGGTGAAGTGAGTCTTAGGGCTAGGGCTGCGCCCACGCCCGTCCACGTCAGCACAACCAAGGGAGTCGCCAAACATTTGAGGCCTGTGTGTACTGTTATGTTCCATTGGGTGGGTTCGGACCATAACCCACCAAGCTGGTCCAGTGCGTGTTGGCGGGTCGCCATAGCTTCGTCCGTTTTTCAGCAGGGTGTACCACGTGCAGGTGAGGTTGGCTTGGGTCCCGTCAGATGTTGGTTGGGACCCCGTACAATATACACCCCCATTTTATGTTTATTTAAAGTTAAATACGGGCATCGCTTTTAAATTCCACCGCCTATGATAGCCAACGAACTGCTCGACACCGCGATACAACAAGCAAACCTGCTCTTAAAAAACTGCTTTTAAACGCATTTACAACTCCATGACGTAGCTCGTAACTCTATGTACTCGTACCAACAACACGATTCAACTCAGTTATGACTACCTGCTCGAGGCATACAGGTCGCGCGGTGAATTAAGATCGCTCGGTGAAAGTAGTGAGGAATCGGCGCATGGGTACAATTGCGCACAGAAATTCTTAGTATGTTAGGATTTTATTTTTTATTTCGTATGTTTGAACCTTAGTAACATAACTTATAATAACACTAGTTTTTGCTTGTAATTTATCTTGTAAGTAGGTAAATTCAGAATAATTAAAATTTATAAAGTTTAAATTAAAAAAAAAAATATTTCGTTAGTTTCTTTCTTAACGTAACAATTCACGTCGTAAACCATTTTTCGGGCTTGCCGTTTTAAAACTTTATTTTTATCCATTGCTTTTACCACTACGTATTACTAATACGATAACACAAGCTGTACTGAACGCAACAGTACCCAAGTACAACAGGATCCAATGAGACGCGAGAACGCAACGCGGGAATTCAAGAGCGACTGATCTACCAATGACGTGTCGCCGTCGGCGCACACCCGCCCGCAAGTCGCCAAATAGACCTTAGAATTGAATACTGCGCATGCCCCTTCCACTTTTGCCGAGCGATCTTAATTCATCGCGTGACCTGTACCTACTAATTGCAAATCTACACTTAATATTATAAAGGGGTAAAGGTTGTTTTTCTTTTTTTGGTTTTTATTTGTAGGTAATCTGCGAAAGTACTGGTCTGTTTGCTAAAAATTTTTCACCGATGGAAAGCTGCTTTATTTCTGAGAGACATAGGCTATATTTTATGTACGCCTGCGAAGCTGCGACTAGTGAATTATAAAAACGACAGAAGTCAGAATACTCGTCATTGGCGGTTCGTGCAACATGCTTGCTTGATTTGTTATTCAAGAGGAGCAGAGAGTGCGCGGCGGCGACCAGTTTGAAGTCCTAATGAGGAGAGCCGCGCAGCCTCGACTGGGAATCACGCATATTTGCATAAGTATTATGCGGACTGAGCTTGCCGCACACCACCGCGCCACGCCGCACGACGCCTCTCATCACACCGCGCCACAGGGCGCCATATGCGCTTCGCCACTAACAAATGAGGTCAGCCCAGAAACCGTAAGAGCACCACACGTGCTCCGATGCCGTGACGTTCATCATGCGTACAGCTAAGGAATGGAATTCCCTGCCGGAGTCTGTGTTTCCTGATAGCTATAACCTAGGGGTCTTTAAGTCAAGAGTGAATAGATTGCTTCTAGGTAAGCGTGCTCCATCGTCGGCCACATCATCGCTTACCATCAGGTGAGATTGTGGTCAAACGCGAGACTATCCATTATAAAAAAAAAAAAACGGTTTTGAAAAAATATACGAAAAAATTTTTTGCATTCAAAAAATTCAGCCCCACACTGTTGGTATGTTAGTGAGTTCCAGAACATTTGCTCTATGTAATTTAAATGTTCAGCTTTGGAACATCAAGTTTAAACCTTGCTTACCCGATTCTATCTAGTGTCTACTAAAGTAATTTATTTATTTATTTAGTCTTAATGCAACAAAAAGTACATAGGCGGACTTAATGCCTTAGGCATTCTCTACCAGTCAACCTAGGGTGGTGAAGAGACAATATGGAAGGCGCACAAAAAGAAAATTTTGATATTAAAACAAGAGTAAAAATATACAAAATTATAGATAAAATACACATACATATATATTTAATATAATATATATACTATATATATATATATTTATATAAAGTAAGGACAGAAGTTTTAAGACGATTTTGCTATTGGTGTAGAAAATGTTTCCGCAAGTTCCACTTAAATGCATACCAACTTTTGGCCGTCCTGATATCGAGAGGAAGCGCATTCCACAGAAGGATGGACTGTATATAAAAGGAAGAATGAACAAAATCAGAAGTATGAGAAGGACAGAGCAGAAGGAGATTGTTTGAAGAACGCAGATTCCTTGCGTGTGAAGAACAAAGAAATTGAAAGTGAGTTATGAGATAGGATGGAGGCGTGGGAGAGTTGAGCAGAGAGAAAAGTGTAGTCAGTGCGCGCACATTTCTTCTCTGGCAAATTGGCATCCATTTAAGCTCAGATCTATAAGTAGAAATATGGTCATATTTTCTAAGGTTAAATATGAACCAAATGCAGTTGTTGAGGAGCCTGTCTATTTTATCCAGCAACACCGCGTTCAGGGCAAAGTAGCACACGTCACCATAGTCGATTATAGGGAAAATTAAAGTTTGCACAAGCATTGTCTTCGTCTTTGCGAAAAATAAAATTATGATATGGGTAGAAGTTTGGAAGCGAATTTTCAAAAATCGTAGAACTGAATACATACCTATAGAGCTGTATGCCTGTGTGGTCGCTGTGCGCCGCACAGTGCGGGTGCCGCGGGCGGCGGCGGCGCGTTCCGCTCCGATGACTCGGCCGGTTTCCTCCGCGATGATTTATTCCGTCACCGACTCACCGCGTTACTATTGAACTCATAAATTGGCAACTTTCTCCCTTTTCCTGAGAGATCGTTACCTCGCTCTAAATTATTGCTTATTTGCTTTTTCCTGCTTCGTAACTGTTGTAAAAAGAAATGTTTTTCTTCGATATTTTCTCTGAAATTGCTACGAATTATAGTAATCTTTATCGCCAAACATTTAATGGTTGGTATCACAATATTAATGAATATAAATTACACTCAACAGAATGTCAATGAAGTGCGACAGGTCAACGTCTGTGGGCTGGAGGAGCCCAGGTCGTAGTCCGCGCGCCGCCGCCGAGCACAGCCATTTGTTATTATAATACAAAGATCAATCATTTCAATATTAAATACAACTCAATTGTTTTCCTAATTAGCTACTGAAAAGTTGCGCAATTAAAAATTTATTATTATCAAGGCTTCGTATGAAAAATGCTCGGCGGGGTGTCAGCTTGCGTTAACATAGAGAAACAATTAGCGAGTGATCAGTGTTCCCGAGAGGTTCAAGTTTCCCCGAAGTAAATTAATTAGTTGTCTAATAAGTTGAGCAGAAAATTAACAGAATTTAATTATTATAGATTCAGTAGCGGACAAGTTTATTACGGTTCGTTCGTAATCGACAACTGATTTTATACTCGAACCACAGTCCTCGAGAACAAATCAGCTTATACAGCATACAAACCGGGGCTTTGGATCCACTACACTTGGAGTAGTCCAGCAGCTGTGCCACCGCACAAATCTTTCATTCATTATGTCAGCTTACAAAATAAGTTCCGCCGTTCACCCGCGCCCTGCACGCGGCGCGTACAGTAACATGGACGAGTGTGTCGCTCGCGTGTCTCCTGCTAATGACGACGAGCACTCCGAGTCCTCGCATATTAATTATACGCTTTGTATTGTACTCACTAAGATGTCTCATGTCTGTTTACTGATAGTATCATATCGCTTACATGCACCATACTAATGTTCACACATGCGACATTTTTTAATTTTGTGATAGTAAATTACAACTTCGCCAGCTACAAGACACATGGCAAGTGCTCACTAAACTGACATTCAACTACTGCCTAACGCAGACAAGATGCATGCTGATAATAGCACGAGATAACATTTTAACCCAGTCCTAGTGACATACGCGACAGTCGCCCGGCGCGCCCGGCGCCGCGCTCCGTGGCCCGGCGCGGTGCCACCTTGTGGTGCGCCGTGTGTTCATAACGGCTATTTATTATTTGACCGCTACCGCAACGCAACGGTTCAACAAATGTTGCAGATTTGTAACACTGTGGTTTGCTGTGCTAATTATGAATTTTCTAACGATATACTAACCATTCGGTGTACTTATAATATCTCATTAATCGCTATTTTTTAGATTAGTTTAAGTTACATTGCGCGACTGCAGATTTACACGATTACACGAAACTGCAGATGGTACCTCCACTTCATCCCCTCCCCCGCCCGGTGTGACACGTGCATTGGAATGAGGTTCACCTTCATGCAGTAAACTCTGAGCTAAGCAATAATCTGCCGTGTGTCGGTGCCGGCGGCGGCGCGCGGCGCTCTGTCGAGTGCGCCGCATACAAAGAGTCGTTGAATAGTGAAGCGCCGCGGAGTGACACCGCCGCGGGAGGGCTCGACACTTCCACGGTGATGTCCCAGCTTCCACACCCGCACACACTTTGTCATTGGATTTTCTGATTACGTTTCTCCGCAACTCGTCGAGCTTCATTGACTCAACGCTCTGCTGGTCCACTGGCGGGTGCCACGATTGTTTCTGACTAGCAGCGCCCGCAACAGTCCCTCACACTGTTGCGGCCGCTGCAACTCAGTGAGAGACTTGGCCTCAATAAAGAAACAACTCTGTAATATGATTTATCGACAGATCGTCCTAACTATATATCGTTATAACTACCAGGTATGTAGTTCGTGCTAGCGTTCCTCTACTATAGAGACCCTCTTTCATGCTTCTTCAATTTTTCAATTTAGCTAAATCTTACATGTACTGGTGAACAAGTCTATTAATAATAAGCGCCGCAATATTTAAAATCCCATAAACTCGATCAACATGATAATCATCACCAAGCTGCTGTCTGAACAGAACAGCTACTCGAGCGTGCAGCCACACACGTGAACTGGATCAAACGAAGGGTGTGTACCGTGTTACCCGCTGACCTGTACGCAAGTGGAGCCAGCACATCGTAAAGTTCGGTAGTTGCATATTGGAGTCTGTCGCCGACGTGAGCGCGGCCGGAGGTTGTTGCCGAATGGATGCGACTATTTTAAACTGCGATGGACTTAGGACTCAGTTTAATGCACTTACTTAGCTTGTAGCGGGAGCTCGCTACAGACTTACTTAGCTACAGACGTGGGCGTTGAAGTACAATATAATGTAGTCAGATGAAAGCAACGTTTGTTGCCGGTCAGTTAAAAATGACCAAAATATTCCTTTAAAACAAACAACATAAAGAGTAATTATCATCATCTTCATTTCAGCCTGCAATAAACGGTCCTGTGCGACTCGCATGATCCATTGGATACCCGAAACCTTTACCAGTAGTAATTACAATTTACTCAAAAACATCTAGTTCTCATTCTCATCTCGTTTTGTCAGTGAAGTTAATAACTAAGGAAATATGATAGCACTTAACTGTCCCCGCACACGGGCCTCAAAAAACGCCGCTACAAAAAAAAGCTAGAAGCGGTCGCAAAAAACAACTGAAGCCCGCGACACACGGCGTAGCCGCAAGCTACGGCGTAGCCGTGAGCTACGGCGTAGCAGTATTTATTTTTATAACAGAAAAGATGAGATGAATTAGCATTTCAAATAGGCATTAAATAAATATATATAAATGCTATTCAATAGATAGTTTATACATGCCACACATCTTATACACTTGAAAGTTATAAACAAATAAAAACCAGTACAACAAATATAAAATGTGTCATAGGACTCCCTTTCCTAAACTAGGCAAACTACCCATCTATATCTTAAGATAGAGTAACTATCTGTTTGTAACGAATCTTATTGCAGTTACAATGTATTTAATTACGGCATGTGCAGTAAGCGAACATAGTACTTATGTTCGTGTATGTTAGAGTGTGAGCTTGAGAGAGTGCGCATGTATCCAAGTTTGTTTGTTTTTAGGCTATATTGACCCTATCTCGTTTTACTGTACAGTGGCTAGAGGGTATGGCTATATGTCATTGATTTATGTATTTGATTGGTGTTCAGAAAATAATATGTCCTTAAATAATAACAAATGTTATTTCATTAAATTTAGCCGAAAAAAAAAACATGTCAAACTAGTTACTCAATCAATAACAGCCAGCTCCAAGAGGTTGATACTATCAGGGACCTTGGCGTTCTGGTGGATAGCGGTTTAAGCTTTAGGAGTCATTATGATCAAATTATTAATCAGGCATCTAAACTGTCAGGTTTCATCGTCAGGGAAATGAAAATTTTTCGAGAACCCTCCCTGACTATTTGTATTTATAATTGTGTTATTCGCAGTATTCTGGAGTATTGTAGTATGATATGGAACCCGTTTTATCAGGTACACTCGGAGCGGATAGAGCGCGTTCAGAAAAGGTTTCTGTATCATCTATGCTACTCGGAAAACAAATGTCGTGGGTTGAACTCGTACAATTCTAGATTTAACCTACTACAAAATAGCATCATTAAGCGCACGTAGAAAATTTTTAGAATTCATGTTTTTATTTAAATTAATTAATGGTCTAATAGATTCTCCTGAGATTTTAATCAATGATTATTTTATTTTTCTTCTTAACATGAAGAAAATTCTTATTTCTTGGTAGTACTTAAGTCTATGTTAATTATTTTTTAATTGTAAGTGACTATTTTTATTTATGCATGTAAGATTCACATCTAGTAGGTGTCAATCAGATATATTGTTTTAGGGTTAACTTTTTTGATTGTGTGATTGTACATCAGTTTTGTGAATTACAATAAAAAAAAAAATGTCAAGGTCTGTAGCATCAAGCTTTTTTTTGATGGGAAAATTATCCTATGACATCCCCCGCTCTTGGGTGGAGCGGGAGATAGTGTCTGACTTTTTTGACTAGTCCTTCATTGCTTTTCGTACTGGGGCTGAATCTTCCTTTCAGGCACAAATCCTTGATCCCAGTAGGCTTCGACCCTGATGGGACCCTACGGTTTGCTGATAACTTCGTGAGGCGCGCGTGTAACAACACGCGCCGTCGGCGTCTTAGGCTCGGTCCGGACTGTTACCGGACGGTCGTCGACTCTTGCGACAATGAGCTACCCATTGCTCGCCGGGCATCAGACTTGGGTTTTACCTCGCCCTTAGTTAAGAGATAGACATAAAATTGTTTGCGAGCTTTATTATACAGCCTAGCATTAAGGGCATTAAACTGTCGTAATCATAAACTGCTCGTAGCGGATAGAACTCAGGATGTACGAGTTCCGAACAAGTAGGAGGCTGCATTTTGAATGTAACGTACATGGAGGGTGGTCACGTGGATTAAAGTGAATTACTTTGAGCACAACCCTTGGAGCTCTTTCAAGCTGTAATAGCTCAGTATTATAAGTTGATATAGAGCCAAGTAAATCATTCAGAGGGTATGTTTAGACCCTGAAAACCTTAGAATTCTTCTCAATACATGAGTCTTCTGATGTGAGAACTTAACCTTTTGAATGTCTTATGGTACACAGTTCGACATAAGCAATTGTCTTTCTATTGTATCTCTAATTACGGCATTCAAAGAGTTAATGACTCGCAACTAAGTGGTTCAGTCTATGTTCTCGTCGACAAACACTCCGACATTTTGTATGCATTCTACAATCGTCATCGACCGACAAGTACAAGCTTCAGTGTCTCGCGGACAGATATGAGCTTTTAGACTTCCGGTTCCTTCAGTTGAGTTTGATGTGTGCGATGAGATGAATCGTAAATAAAATAAGTAAACATTTACAGACAAGAACTAAGAATGTCCCGACAAACGGCAGCCTTGTACGCGGTGACGTTAGATTGTGATAATATAATGTAGTCGTCCCTCGTGCTTGCGGAAGAAGTACCTAATCTTCGCCGGCAATCACTACCGTGAAACGACTCACACTCTCCTCTTCCCTAACTGACCTTTTTTCTCAACTAGTCGACCTTCCAGTCAAGCCGGATGCGGCTGAACACGCGCGCTCTACATGCAGCGGCTGCACATCAGACCTCCGCCACCCACGTACTGGGCAACACGATACGCTTTGTATAATCTGATGTTCTTTCTGGCGTCGACCACCTGTAAGGCTTTACAAAGTTCTACGAATGACAACCGGGACCAACAGCTGTGCGTACTTTCCGAGGCACGAGAACAAATATTAACTTAGAAAAGGAAACACAATCGACTTACACGTGATACAAACGCCAACACCGGCTGCCGTGGCCAGTGCTTGAGCCCCGCGCCTGCGCGCCTGTGCCCTGCGGCGATATTTCAGTACGGAACATATTATTATCACCTGATCGCTCGGCGCACAGATTCTCGACGAATATATTATAATAGGCTTAGTTGCGTGTCTATATCGCATATTCGTCGTAGCTGTAGTATCACTAGATTTGTGAATGTTATAGGTTATTTCTTTGTAGCAACACAACCGAGTGAATACTGCGGGTTTACAGCGACCCATTCTTAGATTCTACTGGCCGAAAGCACAAAATATATAGGTACAGACTCCAATCTACATACAAAGCGCGCTCGAACAACGCACACATAGACACCGCTCACGGACACGATATCTCGGAGCGTCTCGGCCCGCTCGTCGAACAGTTCCGACTCAAACGCTCATTAGTGTGCGTCCACCGAGCATAGGCATAAAAAGTGAAGTACATACACGAGATTGTCTTCTGTACCTATCGATTTTGTGCCGAAAGCCACTAAATTAACAACAGTTAGACTTGAAATATGACTGAGTTAGCTAACTGAAGATTATTTACGTACAGAAAACTAATTGGCCAAGGCATCTCGTATATATAATTTTGTACCAGATTTAGTCGCGAGAAACAACGAATATTATACTGAATAAAAATATCTTTATTAGATAACTTATAGCTGCCCGCGTGGTTTTTCACGCGACTATGGTTACTGCTCAGCTCCTTTTGATCGTAGCGCAATGTTATTTAACCTACAGCGTTCCTGAATAAATAGGCTATCCAACGCTAACACAATCTAATAGGTCCGGAGATGATCGCGTTCAAATAAACTCTCCAGTTTAAATATTAGTATACATATGATAGAAAAATATACCTGTATACCCCGCTACGTAAATTAATACGAGTTTTAAAAAAAAGGTACTTTTTTTTTATTTACAAATCGATAGTGTTTCATGTACCGAAACGACCTTCCACGGGATTAAAACGATCAAAATTTAACGGTGTGTAATACTAGATATCTTATTTCTACGAAAAGCATGTGACTGTAATAGAGGAAAGTAACCAAATATGGAATAGTATCACAATATGGAATACTGCCTTTACTCGTAAATTAATACTTTAAGCTGCACAAAACAGCGTTCTTCTATATCTTTAAAATATAATACTCGCGTGCCGGCTTCAAGTTGGCAGTTGAGCAAATGATGTGCCCATGGTGAGAGTTGGTAGTTTTTTCACTGCCAGAATATTTTATTGAGGTAGTTTTTAAGATGCTCGGAAGAGATATGGATTAATTGACTTTTGTGTGGACTTTAGATACATGGTAATTGCGCTGATGCAGAGTTCGATACCTTGAGTTGTGATTTACGCAAACAGAGTGAAGGTCCTTTTTAGATTTGGCCAAAATTTCTATAGATATATTTGTTGTATTCCATTTTTGGTATCTATTCCAAAATTAGACTCCATTTTGGTGATCTTGTTTTTGAGAAAATTATAATCTTTAAATTAATATAATCATAACCAGAGTGTTACTAAATCGAGTGGAAACGTATGGCAAATTGAAAATACTAATAAATGATTTCATTTACAGAACTTTTATGTTATTATATCACAAAAATAAAATGGTATTCCATATTTGGTTACTTTCCTCTATGTAATCACACGACATCCTGCGCGTGCGAGCGTCTGAACAGACTGATGAGATAGTGCTCTCTCGAACTGTGAGCACATTACAATAATAACGAGTTTTTAATTTCAATCGAAACTATAAGTACTTCTGACTACAACTGCGAGCCCCTGCAGAACTTTACTAGCTATACATATCAGCGGTTTCAGCACACAACAACCGGTTCCTTCATACGTGGCTGTACACCAATGAACTTAATTCTGAGTCCCTCTAATGATTCTCGACAAGGAACAAAAAGGAAATGAAAAATTTCATTTGACTTAACTGGGTAAAATAAAAACTGCGCTAAACTTGATTCACGTGTATCGCTTAGCGAGCGCTCGGAGCGAGCGGAACGAGCGGAGCGCCCCGGGTCAGAGCAGCCGGCGGGGAAGTGCGGCGAACGAACAAAGCAAGCACACGGCTGTGAAATAATAATAAGATATAATTACGACACTTGTAATAAACTGAGGATTTTTCGAGAGCGGCGCGCGGCCGTACACCACACCAATAAATGTTTTCACAAAGAAAATTAATTATCCGTAATGCCGGGGCGAAAGTTCTTGCCATTCTAAAAATCGATTTAAGACGCCCCCAAACGAAAAAACTGGGAACTTTAGCTATTAGTGAAATAGAGTTGAAAGTTAAAATCTCCAACGAAAAGCTCGCGTTCATTTATTTTGTGAAATGATAAATGTTTCAGCGTTCATCGACGGTGCTCAATTTACTTTAGATCTTTCTCTTCGAGTATGAATCGGTTTGTTCGACTCCTAAGCGGCGCGTGCTACTGCCACGCGGCGATTAAAAATATTGAACTGTAGGTACAGTGTTCCTCAAGAAATGATAAAGCTAAAACTTCAGTAAATCATAATTATTTTGATTGTCATCCCTGCCATAGACGGCACGGTTAGCTGCCATATCTTTTTTTCCGTATGTCTCAAATTACATATTTGTAATTTGACAGAGGGAGTGTCACAACCTTTACTGACTTAAACCAACCTGTGTTCCTTCAGTTGCACTGTGCGGCTAGTTACCATGGCCCTGGAGGCCATTGTAACTCTTTCGCACAATCCCACAATGCTGGCAAACCAAAGGTACACACGCACACACTAACTTGCTACCAAACGAGAAGTCTCATTGAAAGCGTTCTGGACATATCACCTTGAAATAGTCATTAATATTTTAACGAATCATTAGTGGCGAGCAGAGTAAGTGAAGTCAAACGCAAGCCGCGAGGGGAGGCCGGCGCCCCGCGGCGCTAATGAATGGGTACATCGGCGCCGCGGTCAACTCGAAACCAATTAAAATGTATGAAGTGGACAAATAAAAAGTAAAAATCAAAGCAAATAAAAGCATTGATTACGGTAACAGCGTGGTAAATAAAGAAATAGAGAGGGTTTGTGATGGAAGCGAGCGGAGTGAGGTGTGAGGGTGGGAGGCGAGTGGGGGCAAGGACGACGAGGTCTAAAGTAAACGACGAAACAAGCAGGCCGGGCGGCGCCGGGCGGCGCGAGCGAGCGATTGTTTTTTTTTAATTAAGCGAGTACGCGCCGCACACTGTCGCGGCCTGTTATCTGCTGAGGGGTGTTAGGCGGCACACACGCGCTGTCAGAGCAGGCGAATATTCTGTAGTTACGTTAATGTCCACTTTTTTATTTATTATTTACACTTTATTGTACACCATTACACATACAAAACGAAACTAAAACGCATACATACAGGTGGCATTATCGCATTCCATGATCTCTTTTTTCCATAGCTACCTAATTATTGAAATTTAATTCATTAAACCAGAAGCGACCGCACCCGCTCGCTCTCTCATTGTCTTTCTATTGTGACTCTAATTTGTTTTTTTGTTTTTTTAATTTAACCGTTCAGTTTTTATAAATAATCAACTAGAATATATAATGCAATCATAACTCCAGCCTCAACAAAGATATTCTACATTAATCACTGATCAAACACTATACCTACTTTCGTTCGTATTATATCGATTGATAGACCTGGTTAATAAACAATACGAATAGACATGCGCATGTGAAAACAAATTTTTCAATACACTCACTCGAAAAGCCGCTCTTATCCCACCGCATACAGGCACGCAATAGGCTATTTCCCGCACAAGTGCAAAAATGAGCGCGTGCTCTTCCCCGCCATAATTTTATTACATTTATCGTACCTGGACGGGCGCGCGGCGTCCCCCACGAGTCGCCGGTCAACCCCCGTTTATATTCAGTGAGTGTATTGAAAAAAGTCGTTTGAAACATGTGCTAATTTGTCATTGCGACCGAGGCGGAATCCGTACGAGCCGTAGGCGAGTGTTCTGGAGCCGAGGGCTGCAGTCACAAACTTGCATCAAAATGTACTATGTTCTGCCATGTCACAAAAAAGTTACTTGTAGTTTTACTGTTATATTCTTCACGACGACGTTTTTCTAAACACTTGTTTAGAAAAACGTCGTATGATACCGCCTCGACGGTAATCACTAACATTACACATTTATATCATAATGTACTATAATCTCATTACATTATAGCTATAGGCGCAGATAGTTCCTCATCACTAAGCTGGCAGCATGTAAAGAGTGTAGCATTCGTCACATTCTCGTCGTCCGTCAGAAGGCAGCCGGCACCCACACGGGGCGGCTCGACTCGGCGGCACAAAGAGGTTCCCTATCCTTTGAAGTGTGCCCTCATTGTGGCGCGATTAATTCCCGCACACTGCTCGCTGCAAACAGTTTACTTCAGACATTGAATTTGTGAGCAATTACGACGAACTGGAACTACCAGCTTCAGTGTGTCTTCCACAGCGATGTGGATCCGGGCTGCCACGACCGAGTAACCAAACATCTGAACTAAACAGGATTTTGCTTCGAACAACAAAACTTATTTGATTTGGAAAAAAATATCTATTTCACGTCACAAAATTATTAAATCAGAAATAAGCTTGTCAAGCCTCAAAAAATGATACGTTACGTAGGACAGCGAGCTGAAAAAAAGAACACTAATAAATCAAGAGAGAGATATTTAGTACTGTGCAGAAACGTCACTATGCGAGGCACTCGGCATTAATAAACGCTTTGTTGAACACGATGAAGTCCTACGAGCGCTGAGTTACGCGGCCCGGGCGAGCTGCTGATGCTCGAACCAGCATCACCAGCGCGCCGCTTGTACCTGCCTCACACTCGCGACGCCTCACAGCGCACGACACCCACTTCACGCAATGTTTCGGTTAATGAACGCTACATAATAGTAGCACGTTCGATGTAATGAAATCATGATAAACACTCGCGCTCAGCCTCACACGCGTGTGATTTACGACGCCGCGGAGACTTCCCGCTTTGATTTACGATACGAGGCTGAAGTAATAACAATCCAGCATTCTAGCCTACAACCGTGCGCCCTCTATCTCCGGTATCTAGGTCAGTTCACGACGAATAGGAAAGCTCTCTGATTTAGGAATCAATTCAGCTTTATACCTTTCAAAATCTATTCAGGATGATTTGGTTCTGAGTACGCAGTAATCCTCTTGGAGTTCGCTTTACAAACGAAATAGATTACCTAACGATAAGTAAATAGAGAATAGATTACGAAGGATTGAACCCATTTCATCTGAGTGCTTTAGTAATAATAGTATATTACAAGGTCGAGCAGAACATAGTTATACGCGTGTAATAATAAGACGGGAGCGAAACTCGGCACATATTCAAAGTTGTGAGTTCTGTTAGTCAAGATCTGCAGCGAACCAACACTAAACTACGAACATTCCAGAAACTCCATCTGGAAGCCGCAATAAAGTTAATCAGAAGAAAATAGGCGAGGCGGGAAGCCATGTGGCGGTGGGCGAGAGAAACAATATCACAAGTTATATGAGTGCAGGCGAGCGGCGGCCGCTACACGCTCTGCACGTTACAGATGACGTCGGAGCCGGCGCCGCGCCGCGCACACGACGCTCGCTCTACACCGCTACCAGTTTTGTGGAGAATTTACTGCTGGGAAACGTTTCCGATCGTGAGACAATTAACATGTACCTACGATTATTTAGCTCATTCTTGCGCATTAGATAAAAAACTTTTCAATACACTTGCTCAGAAAGTGACTCTTCTTGCTCTGCACTTAGGTACATAATGGCCCTTCTTACCAAACTGTGACATTTTGATTACCATTACGCACTAGTTAAAATCTTTTGTTCAACCTCTTCCCCACCATAATTTTAATATATTATCGTATCAGGATGGGCGCAGGTCCTCCCCCACGAGTCGCCGATCAACCCCTGTTTGTTTATTTCAGTGAGTGTATTGAAAGGTAAATAAAAATAAAATATGGACGCGCATATAAGAACAGATTTTTACCGCCACAAAGTTTACTTGTTTTACAGTTATTTTCTTCATAAGTGTATTGAAAAACGTCCTTTGATACACGTGAGTAATTAATGATTACCTCTCTTAAGACCCTCGCCATGGCTTGGGTCTAATTACCGCCTCGACGGTAATCACCAACATAACACACTTAGTTCGCTTATATCATAATATAGGTAGTATTAACGTCAACAATATATGGTAAGTCAAACATCCGTAATGGTAAAGCAGAGATTAATGATTAGTGCACTCTTTGTGCACACCTTCTGGGTCAGTTTATCGTTGTGTTTCAGTTTATAGTAACTGACATACTTGTATCATAAACACAAACGATAAGTTGGCGGTGGGCGCGGACGGGGTTGCTAGCGTGAGCACTCTGCGCGGCGACTACTCTGTGTCGCGGTCATTAGTATGCCAGACAAGCGTGCATTTTGTAAGTAAAAGAAACTTTATTACTCTGAGTATATTTGCATCGGTAATGAAGCAATTTGCCGCGAAGAAAACTTCGCAGATATTTCAGCTGTTGTAACCTGATTGAATATATTATGAGCGTATTGCAAATTATTACATTTAGGGAGCAAAAAGAATGCGTGAGTCTTTCTGACTAATCTACACTAATATAATAAAGAGGTAAAGCTTGTTTTTTTTTTGTTTGTAGGAGGTAATCTCTGGCAGTACTGGTCCGATTGCTAACATTTTTTTACCGATAGAAAGCTTAAAGCAGTTTCCGCATAGGCCTTATTTTATGTAAGCGGACGAAGTGGCGGGAAAAAGCTATTCACCAATATATCTGGAAAGGATTAATCTGTTTTCGAGAGATCTAAGAGTAAGTATTTGTACATTTATTTTTTGACTCTCTTGTCAGCTGTGAGCACTCGTATGCGCTCACACATCATACTAAAACTGCTATTACATCGGTACAACAAAAAAAGAAAATTTACTTTGATTGAGCATAAATCAACACAGCGGGTCTATAGCTCACAAGGTGGCGGCGGTTACAAGCAGATGTACAACAACCAGCAGTTCGGTTGTTCTTTGGTTTCCAGCGCTGTCGCCACGGCTCGCGGTGGCTTACCACCTCTGCCACTATCATAATCTAGTTCGCTAATTCATTCATATCTGAAAACAACTAGTTCTATGAGAAGAATGGGTAGGCATATTGTAAATATAGCACATACATTATTGCTACAAGAATATTATGATTGATAAAAAAAACGAGCCTAAACACAGTGAATGTTAAAGCATACATTTATCTTAAAAGACATTTTATTGTACCCGTCTTCCTCAAAACGAGAGGAATATGGAGAACGAATATTTTCATAATATATGAAATGAGATACCTAACTTTATTTTTAAGATTTCATTTCGCAGTACTGCTCAAACAATAAGTTTCAGACTCAAATAATGTAGCTACATACACCGGCTGCTGAGGAAACTACTCGCACAGAAACTTGGAAAAGAAAGAGTTATGATCGGAGCAAGTCGAACAGCGCAGCGGCGGGCGGCGGCTCCGCAAATAAATAAAGCTGACAATGTGCGGCGCGCTGCAGCTGACGCTACCACCGCTCCGCGCACCGCGCACCGCTCACCGCTCGCCAGCCGCGGGTTGGCCGGCCGCCATGTTTCCGCATTTTTTACTCCCTCATTTGTCAAATTTACGCGCGCGTCAGGAGCATTAAACCGAGCTTCCTCAAACAGCCGACGCGCAGCAGATTGCCGCACCGCTGGCTCGAATGCCGACACATTTTCCCGCGCATAAAATTGAAATATTCCCGTCGTTCGGTGTACACGGCTGCGCTCCCGGCTCCGGCCGATACCTCATAACCGTATCGTAACTGTGAGCTACGAGCCGCTCCGCCGGGAATACACAAATTATTCATATTTACCGCTCCGTGAGATTGGAAGGGTACGGTAACGTCGTGTGCTAGGTGCTAGGCGTATCGCAGGCGGCGCGAGCGTTCTCACCACGTGTGGGTGTCGCGGGCTCAATCCGTCTCGAAGCGCCGCGCTCCATCCGACTGCCTGGACCTCGAGTCGTCGACACAACTCGTTATGATTGAATATTAGGGTGAATAGTTTAGAGCCGTCCTTACCGACAAACCGAACACTGGAAATATAAAGTTTCATTTTTGCTTTAACGTATTTTAAAGTTGCTGATAAATGTTAAGCATATAGTCGTGCCACTGTCGTGCCACAGTCGTGCCACAGTCGTGCCACAGTCGTGCCACAGTCGTGCCACAATCATGCCATAGTCGTGCCACTTCGGCAATATTATTCTTGCCGTTTCTTTGTTCAAACTTAATATCAATCAAATTGATATCTCTCTATCTCTTTAGGTAATATACGCCTTAACAAATTATACATAAAGAATTTTAGAATAAATAGCTGTGGTGGCGAGAATAATAAGCGGCCTTATCGCTAATTAGTTTTCGGTTTATTATAGAGTTGTTACCTGTTACAAGAACGGAGGCAGTATTAGTGAGTTTAGAGCTTCGCATTGTGGAGGAAGTCAGTACTGAGCTCACAAAACTGTAAGAGTTAGGAGTCTCTTCTCGTCAACGTTATCATCAAGCGCTGGACAATCTTGTCGTCGCTGGGTGTTCGACACACACAACTTCCTCTAATTGTTGCTAACCGCTGACTCCACTTCTTCTTACCTGTTGTTACACTGACAACTTTACTAGACTTCCAGGTGGAATGAAATGAGCGGTCGTCACTTAAGAACAGTCAAGCTCGTTGCCGACGTCACCAAGCGAGCGTCGGGGTGTCCAGGTTGTAACCTGGGCGGAAGGCAATACCTACATACTGCGTACTAATAATACAGATTTCAATTATGACAAAATACTAACTCTAACTAATATAGAATTAAAAGTTTAATCCCTAATCAAAGCAAAACTTGTCAGAGACGGGAACGTTCGCTTCTGTAACTCGCACGAAACGCGTTAATAAGCGTCTCGTAAGGCACCTTCTCCACGAACGACTATGTCGCAGAAAACTTATTGTCCTGCCACTTCATTCTAGAACACCTTCACGCTATCTTGGCGTTC
Source organism: Mythimna albipuncta (assembly GCA_929112965.1). Taxonomy (NCBI): domain Eukaryota; kingdom Metazoa; phylum Arthropoda; class Insecta; order Lepidoptera; family Noctuidae; genus Mythimna; species Mythimna albipuncta. The sequence continues at coordinate 266,874 of OV815974.1, forward strand.
GACGAGTGACTACTAATTCCTTGAAAATCAAACATGAATATGAACTTAAAACTTTTTCAACAAAATAAGTGTGCAACAATAGCACACGTTACACAATTCATCAATGTAGCAATGTGGACTCGCGACGTTTGACTCGCTCGTGCAGGCAGCGCCTTAGCTGGCGCAGATTGGTAAAACTCAAGTTTGACGCACTAATAAATTACACGCTCCGTGTAAAACACTGAAATCCGTGTAAGAGAGTCATGAAGAAAGCCGCGCGTAATGAGGCGCGCGGTGGGGCTCGCGCTCAGGGGCGGCGTGGTTGGGCGCGCGAACACGGGCGCGCGTGCGAGGTACGTCGCCGTCGCAAGTGCGCGCTAATTGTTATCCTGCGTGTTAATATATCACCTCGGCCGCAGGTACTTCGTGATAAGCTTTCCAGTATTAGCTCTGTATGTAATCTGTGAAACAAGAACAACACATAGTACAGATTTGTAAAATTGTATGATAAAAAGGGGCATTAACAGAAGTAGGCAGGTTGAGGGTGGCTAAGCTATGTCTAACGATTCATTTTGATTTGATGGAATTGCAAGAAAATGGGATAACATATCATGACGGTAAAGTGAGAATTTAAACAAAATCCTGCTGAGTGTCCTCGCGTAAAGGGGTAAACGAATCATATATTTTTTTTTAATAAGTATGCTTCTTACAGGTTGTCCTGTAATCTATACCTACGTAAAAAACTATTTTCTGTACTATACTTATCCAAAACTTAATTAAAATATAATATGATATTATATAATAATATATAAAAATAAAATGATATTATATTCAAAATGTTATTAAAATTATGATAAAAGCACATTTTAAATCTTCACAATAACTTCTACAGTAGCATTTCATACGATGACATGTCGCACGGAACAGTTTGAAACTTTATTTTTTAATTTTCCGTTCTGCGCCGCACAAGTCATACGTATTCCCGGTTCATTCATTTACGTTACGCGTCCTTATGTGGGTCACAGCTACACATGTGTGTATTAAATGTGACCTCAACTGGCGCAGTAGATTCGCTGCGCTGTGACAGAGCGACACACGAGTCATCCTACAGGGGTTTTCTCCTTGGGTCGTTGGGAGCGGGTAACGCGACAGCTCAGCTTTGTTGGTAGCGGCTCGAGGACGTCGACACGAGAGTAATTTACACGAATTTCGCTTGTTTTCCTTTAATTCGAGCGCACGATCATTGTGTGCTGTTATTGCGAGCGACCCTTCACCAACCCTTCCTTTCGTACAAGCTGTTGTTTTTGCCTAATTTCTCTCCTTACATTACCTAATTGTACGTCATTCCATTCTCTCGCAATGCCAGCAAATCAAAATGTGTCGTTGGACTTTATCATAAGCATATTATATTAATTAAGTATTTCAATGTGTAGCTAGTGTTGAACTTCACATGGTGTAAACTACATAGTTTATTTGTAAATATGATAGATCATAGAGAGCTTGTACTAATAAAGACTTGTAGAATTAGGTAAGTATAGTTTTTGGTTGAAATCATAATGTAACATTGAGTATTTAAATAATAAAATTGCAATTGCTTTGGAAGAACTTTATGTTCTTCCATAGCAATTTCGGTTTTTTTTTTCATTTTCGTTTTTTTTTCGGACTTAATGTCCAACCTTGCACCCTCAAAACAAAAGCAAGACCTTCCTCCACATTTTGGAAACCCTGACTAAAGAAGTTAACTTATTCATCATGCGATCTTATTTTTACATAACTAAATTAGAGACTAATATGACCACCTACAGACAACAACTGCATGCAATTTTTACGCGGCAATATCCAGAAATTAATGTTTCTGAACAAAGAATATCAGATCAAAGAAGAACCATAGTTAGGAATAAACTTCTATCTCAAGAAGTTATAGATCAGGTAAAAGAAGAAGTACGAATACAGTTATTGCAGGAGGAATCAGAAAATTATGTAGATATTGCCTATGTCACACAAAATACACACGAAAATAGTCTGCTAGAATCACCACAGTCACTCACTCTCTCAAATCTGAATGTCGAATCTCAGCAATACGACCAAACACAAATTCAACACACACAAACTGAAATATTAACTTTAACGCTTGAAAATGATATTGAAACAGTTGCTGTGGATCAAACCCCAATACCTAATAATATGTATGTAAAAGAAATACATGATAAATTTAGTGCGACACTGACACAATATTCTGGAATGGACCCAGCAGCTCGGCCAAAACTACCTAAACTTAAATATACACCTCACCTTTTCCGTTTAGTTAACTTATTTAACGCAAATATATTAAAACAGTTTTTATCAGATGACACTCAACTGATAGATATACACACCCTCATTTATTGCACAGCGGTTGTTATTGCTGAAGAACTTAACTTCAAAATTATTGATCATGCCAGGACCACCAGACCTAGAGAGAACATTAAACCACCTTGGCAGATTAGACTAGAAAAAGATATCGAAAAGTTAAGAGCAGATTGTGGTAGACTCACTCATTACATCAACGGATGTAGATCTCGAAAATTAATAAAGAAAGTGGAAGCAATATTTAATAATGTTTCAGTTCACACTCGACACGAAAATAACAATAAAAAACCAGAAGAGTATTTGGATACATTAAAACAAAAATTAGCACTTAAAGTCCATAGGCTTAGGAGATTTATAAAGGCACAGCAGCGTAAAAATGATAATGCTATATTTGCTACAAATGAAAAAGTATTTTATAGGAACCTACAAAAATCACACACCGATACAACAATAGGAATACACCACATAAACACACCTTCAAAAGAACTCTTAGAAACATTCTGGTCTAGTATATGGGAAGAGCAGGTACATCACAACGATAAAGCAACTTGGATTACAGAAGAAGAAACAAAATGGAAAGAAATAGATGAAATGGAATTTCAAGAGATAACTGAATCTGATATTGCAAATATAACAGCTAGATTACATAATTGGAAGTCACCGGGTATCGATAAAATTCAAAATTTTTGGTTCAAAAAGTTAACGATACTCCACAGGTTTATAGCTAAAAGTTTTACAGATATAGTATTAGGAAAACAAAACATACCTGACTTCATTGCGACAGGAGTAACCTACATGCTACCTAAATCTTTACACACATCAGAGCCATCCCAATACAGACCAATCACATGTTTACCTACAATTTACAAAATACTAACATCGGTTCTAACTAATAAAATCAATTCACATATTGAATATCATAAAATAATTGCAGAGGAACAGAAGGGATGCAGACGGGGACACATGGGATGCAAAGAGCAATTAATTATAGATTCGACTATCCATAAACATGCCACTACAAAAAATAGAAACTTACATTGTACTTACATAGATTACCAAAAAGCGTTCGACAGCATTCCACACTCTTGGTTAATACACATTTTAGAAATTTACAAAATAAATCCGAAAATAATAGAGTTTTTGCGCACTGTGATGTCACGATGGAAAACGACACTACAGCTAAATAACCATCTCAGCACTCTTGTGACTCGAGAGATATATATTAGGAAGGGTATTTTTCAGGGTGATTCACTGAGCCCCCTCTGGTTCTGTCTCGCCCTGAACCCTTTGTCTCATTTACTCAATCAATGTAAAGCTGGATATAATTTTAAGCATAATTCCAAAGAAACCACTGTCTCGCATCTCATATACATGGATGACATTAAATTATACTCTAAAAATGAAAAAGAAATGAAAAGTCTTTTAAAAGCAACAACAACATTTAGTCACGATATTAATATGATATTTGGATTAGATAAATGTAGGACATTACATATTATAAGAGGCAAAGTAAAACCTGGCAATTATATAGTAAATGACACCGACACAATCGCAGCTATGGAACCCACAGATCTCTACAAGTATTTAGGATACAAGCAACTTAAAGGACTCGACCACATATCAATAAAAAAAACACTTAATACCGAATATCGGAGACGAATGAACGCAATTTGTAAAACACAGTTATCGGGAAAACATCTTATAAAAGCCTTGAACACTTTTGCCATACCAATATTGACCTACTCGTTCGGAGTTATAAAGTGGTCAAAAACTGACATCGAACAGTTAGAAAGAATCACACGCACCACACTAACAAAATATAACAATCTACACCCTAAATCTGCTATCGAACGTCTTACCATTAAAAGACAAAATGGAGGGAGAGGCCTAATCGACATTCATCACCTGTGGCAGAAACAAATATCTAGGCTTAAAACATTTTTCTACTCAAAATCTCGAACAAGTGATATACATAAAGCTATCACTTGTAATGACTTTAATTACACACCGTTAAACTTAAGCGATCAAAGCTTGCCAGATATAAACGACTCTAACCCAGAAAATAAAAAAATAGAAAACTGGAAGAAAAAAGTACTCCATGGTAGGCACCCTCATGATTTAGAACAACCGCATATTAATATCGCAGCATCTAATAAGTGGCTAAAAATAGGAAGGCTGTTTCCAGAAACCGAAGGTTTTATGATAGCCATACAAGACCAAATTATTAATACAAGAAACTACAGGAAATATATCATTAAAGACCCTACTGTCACAAATGACAAATGTCGTAGGTGTCATATACAACCAGAAACCATACAACACATAACCGGAGCATGCACTACACTTACACAAACGGACTACACTCACCGACACAATCAAGTTGCTAACATCATCCATCAAAAGCTAGCAACCAAGTATAGTCTTATACAAAACTCCGGCACGCCTTACTACAAATATAAACCTGAAACTATCTTAGAGAATGACGCATACAAACTTTACTACGACCGCGCCATACTTACAGATAGGACCATCCACTATAACAGACCAGACATAACACTTCAGGATAAAATTAATAAAGTCACTTACCTTATAGACATTGCAGTTCCCAACACCCACAACCTACAAAAAACCATATCCGAAAAAATCAGCAAATACGCTGACCTCAAAGACGAAATAACAAGATTGTGGAGACAAGACAAAGTTTACGTTATACCTATAGTCCTCTCCACGACAGGCGTAATCCCCAACCATCTCCTCCGTAGTTTAAAATTAATAAATTTAGAAGAATCCGTTTACATATCCCTACAGAAAGCTGCCATATTAAACACATGCAGAATAGTTAGGAAATTCATGCAGTTGGAAGACGACAATACACCCCTACACTGAAAACACCATACATGCTACATTTACTTGGCTTTGGCCCGTAAATGTAGTCGAAACCAGCCATGAGCTGAGAAAAATAACACTCCCGAAAATAATAATAATGGCAGTACTCCTCGATACGGCTCGCCCTAACCACCGGTAGCTTGGACCCTGCTCCTGACATCGGTGGACTACTGTTTTTATATTTTTAAATGTTTTTTTTTTAATATATATTTGTTATAAAAAATATTTAAAAATATCAAAATATGTACTATAAGAAAAATAAAGGAAATAATAATAATACGTTTATTTAAGATAACCAGGATCCAATATGTTAGTAGTATAAAAAAAACTTAAAACTAGTGTTAGTATTTATTTATTTATTAATTGCTTAACTCATTGAATGCCGTAATTAAAGACACAATAGAAAGACAATTGCTTATGTCGAGCTACTCGCCCCCTGCCTGACCCATGAATCGAGGTATCAATACTCATGTGAGCATTAATACAACGATACATGTACAAACAGTCCACTCTACTGGCTATCATACTTAAAACGATGTTACGACTAGCCCGCACTCTGCTCAGCATTGACGGGCATCGCTTGCGCAGAACAGCGTAGAAGCAATCGATGCGCGCCTCTGCAAACATACGAGACGCACTACAGTGACGGGGCAGCCGCAACATCGTCCTAATCGCATTATTATATTGTACCCGTAGGGTACAACACATACAGCGACGCAATATTCACACTTGCCCCGGTAGACCAAAGCGACGTGTCACGTATTATCACCGAGCTTAAGTCTAACGCTGAAGGTTACGACCAGATAACCCTGAGTATGCTTACCCTAACTTTGCCTCATACTTTACCTACTGTAATGCATATTATTATCAATTACTCCATATGGACATCCCAATTTCCTTACCAATGGAAAATTGCTATAGTAAGACCTATACCCAAGAGTCCTAACCCTTTAGAGGTAAAAGACAAGTGACCAATTAGTATCCTACCATGTGTTTCGAAGGTATTGGAGAAGGTAGTGTCCCGTCAATTGACTCGGTTTTTGGAAGAAAACGATCTGTTACCCTACCTACAATTCGGTTTCAGGAAACAGCGGAGTGCTTCGACCGCGTTGCTGGAAGTTACCCACAACATTCCGTCAGCTCAAGATGAGGGCACGTGTTCTCTGGTGGTATTCCTTGATTTCTCACGTGCTTTCGACTGTATCAATATTTCATTATTAATTTCGAAGTTAAAATATTACAGATTTGACGATAATGCCATCCAGTGATTCCAAAGCTACCTCGGTGACAGAAAGCAAATCGTAGAATTACGTTTAGATGACGGTACCACCTTGACTTCAGCTCTTTCTGCAATAGAGAGAGGGGTTCAACAGGGATTAATTTTGGGTCCGATTATTTTTATTATTTACTATGCAGACATAATAAAGTGCCTTCAGAAAAGCAAGCACAGCCATATCTATGCGGATGAAGTTCAATTGTATTTGTCTTTTAAACCAGAGGACTACGATTCAGCCATTAGCCGTAACCACTCTTTTGGTGACATGGCAGTCATTGTGAAGCGAAACTAAAAAAAAAAAATAATTATTTATTAAATACATACACACTACATATACCTAAAAGGGCAGTCGTGCCGATCCTGCCAACTATCGGCCGATTTCAGTAACCTCCATACTCTGCAAGATTATGAAGCGTGTATTGAACTCGCGCCTCATGGCACACCTACATACATACAGTACGGGTTTCGCCGCAATCGATCTACTGGGAACCTACTAGTGTATGCCACCCACTTGTGGGGCGAGGCCCTCGAGAAGAATGGGGAAACAATTGCTGTCTCCTTAGACGTCTCAAAGGCCTCCTGTTGAAGGCCTTCGAGACGTACGACTATCTGGGCACATTTGTATCAGGGCACAGTTGTAGAGAGATACCTGCCAGGTGCTCGGGCTAGTAAAGAGTAAATCCGGTCCGAACGAGAGGCTGCGGTAGACCGTACGAATATCTCACTTCAGGCAGCCTCCAAGTGGAGCGAAACCAATCTGTTGGGATTCAACGCTGCCAAAACACAGGCGTGTCTGTCCACCGCCAAAAGGAGCCCGTTCACCTCAGCTCCTTCTTTTCAGAATGTATCATTGGATTGTACCGACCGCTTTCAGCTCTTGAGTGTCGAAATTTCCTCCGACTTCAATTTTGGGCGGTTCATTGAGTCCAAAGCCAAAGTAGCTGCTAGGAAACTAGACGTTCTTGCAAAAGTCCGGCGGTACTTCACACCGGGACAGCTTTTAATGTTATACAAAGCACATGTCCGATCGTGTGTATAGTACTGCAGACACATATGGGGAGGTGCTGCAAAGTGCCACATGGCAGCTTTGGACTCGGTGGAAAGGCGTGCAAAGAGGCTGATTTGTGATCCAGATTTGGTTAAGTCCAATCTTCAAAGCCTTGAGCACAGGCGTAGGATATTATATAGGCCTTTCGGTGTTTTATAGATTGCATTTTGGAGAGTGATCGCAGGAATTGCATAACTTGATTCCGCCATCTCATTTCTACCTTCGGACAAACCGACGCACGGAAAGTATCCACCCTTACGTTGTTGAAACATCTACGGCCCGGACTAAGCGTTTCGCCTAGTCATTTACACGGCGTACATCGAGGGACTGGAACAATTTGCCTGCTGCGGTCTTCCCGTCTGATTATAATTTAGGTGTCTTCAAGGCTAGAGTGAATAGGCTCTTAATAAACTAGTGCGCCTCACCACCAACGATTGCATCACTGCTTACCATCAGGCGGAATCGTAGTCAAATACTAGTTTATAACATTAAAAAAAAACTGAGCCGATGCGGCCTCGCATATATGTTATTCATTTACTATCCAGAGTACCTACATAATTGATTTACATTTACTGAAGCATAAAATAAAGCTGGCACTAATTTTAATTTCGAACACTGTTCAAAAGTCTTCCAATTACGTGTCAGCATTGAATGTCCAATCACGGCGTTCATATATTATTTATTCTTTGCTAATCCAGTTACGCTTCAATTAAAAAACACGGCTTTTAAAAATATGAAGTGTCGTCGACAAGCAATCTCTATTATATTGAACGCTGGCACATGACACACCGACAGAAATAGTTCAGAAAATTCGTGGCGTGTGCTCACCCGGCGATACCCGCATAAACACATGGATGCCAAAGAAAGATCCAAGTTTTCTGAAGCTGCACTAATAATATTCCACGATTTATTTAAGCACTAGTTTCTGCCAGCAAGAAATTCGAAAATGTCCTACATACATACTCATACATTACATATATAACGTTTATTTCTAATTCTATTCACGTATACCGATGTCTTGCATGTTAACGTGAATCTGCTTGTTCTTTTATAATGGTTCGTAGATAACAACCTCTTACCCAATGCGAACAAAACTAAGAGTAGGAAGTTTCAGTACCGAATGAACCCCAGGTTAGTCTCGATTTAATACTTGATGGCAAGCAAAAACTGTAAGTGTAACTATCGATTCAAAATTGCAGTGTTGTGCTCACATTAGAACTCTCTCAGGCAGATTAAGCTCAATTGTATATACAGTAAGGAAAGTAATACAATTGACAGAAACGGCCACAGCAGAGTTAGTTTACTAAGCTTATTTCCACAATATTATGTCTTATTCTATTTTGTTGTGGGGATCTGCAGCTGTTGTAGATTCAATTTTTAAAAAGATCCAGGCAATTTATAAAATGGGTCCTTGCGAGTCCTCTAAATTATATACAAAGAAATCGGTATACTGGCTCTGTCTTTACTTTATACACTTCTTAGAATGCATTTTGTATGATTGTTATATATCCTAAGTTTTTACTAAGGAAATTTTAATTTAGAAGCAATATCCTTAACACGCGCTAGTAAGCATGACATTGTGATCCCCAATTGGAGATTAGCTAAAGTACATGCCTTAACTAATCATCAATTGGCTTAGGTTAGCAATCCATAAAATTATGTACATAATAAAATTAAAGACTACGTTGAAGAAAAGTTTATTGGGCTTAATTTAGAAATCCAAAAAATAAAATAGAAAGTAAGGGATCGTGAGTTACAATTGTTAGAAAGTACCATTTTGAACACGCATGAGAAAGAATTAGTTGTACTACTCTATCAAGAAAGTAACGGGATAAGATCAATAATACACAAAATTTTTGTTATTCATCCAAATTTATTTTATCACCTTCAAAGTATGCCCCTTCAGAAACGATACACTTACGCCAACGAATAATCCAATCATCAAAACATTGTTTAAACGCTGTTTCCGAAATTGAGTTCATTTCTCGCCGCGAATTCTCCTTTTGTCTTCTACAAATTGAAAACGGGTGCCACGAAGTGGTAATTTGAGTTTAGGAAAAAGATAGAAGTCGGCTGGAGCCATATTTGGCGGATTTGGACGCTGCTCGATGGTATTTGTTGAGTGTTTGGTCAAAAATTCGTTCACAATGATGGCCTTGTGCGAAGGCGCATTATCGTGGTGCAAAATTCAAGATTTTTTTTTCCACAAATTTGGCCGTTTTCATCGAATTTGCTCTCTTAAATGCCGCATAACGCTCAAATAATATTCTTTATTTACCGTTTGACCTTCCGGTAAGAATTCCGAGTGCACAACACCGCGATAGTCAAAGAAAACAGTCAACATGACTTTTGATCGACTTTGGCGTGATTTTTTCGGTTTTAGTTCAGTTGGAAGGCGCCACTCCGAAGCTTTTTGACTTGTTTGCATGTAAAACTCGTAAACCCACGTCTCGTCGCCAGTAACAATGCGTTTCATGAATGTTGGGTCGGAATGGACTTGTTCTAGCATGTCCTCAGCGACTCTCATGCGATTGAGTTTTTGGAGAAAATTCAGGTCTTTTGGGACTAGCCGAGCGGCAACATGTGTCATACCCAAATGATTAGTTAAAATGGTACGGATTGACTCGTGAGATACACAAAGTTCGCTATTCGCGGCTACCTCTCTCAAACTTGAACGAGGATTTTCAGTCCAATGTTACTTTAGTTAATAAAACCGAATGGCGCGAAATCACGCACGAACGCCAGCGTTCGCTTGGGGATTGAGGGGAATGTTACATTCGAATGTTACTTTATCACTGAGTGACATAGACATACATTTTCTACTTTCACGCAGGCGAAACTGATGGTAAAATCCAGCAGGAAATAAAATATTTTTGAATTGTTTTGAAAAGTGTGCCAAAGAACGATGATCAAATTTGTATGGGACCCATCCCCCCCTATCCAACAGATACCAACAGGTTTGAAACAGGTGTCATTCGTAGCGTCTAGTTGAATAGAGATTTTTTTTTACTGCGACATATCTCAAAAGTATTTTTTAAGACACTATTTTTAGGTTATTTAAGACACTAGCTTTTGCCCGCGGCTTCGCTCGTGTACATAAAAGACCTTCCCTCTTTCTCCCCCTTTTCTCACTTTTTTTATAAAAATTTTGCCTATGTCCGTCTCTAGGGTCCCAACTATCTCTGTACCAAAATTCATCAAAATCGGTTTTGCCATTTAGGCGTGAAGACGTAACAAACAAACAAACTCACTTTCGCTTTTATAATATTAGTATTGATTATATTTTAATCTAACCAAACCTAACCTAAGTATTTTAGGCCTTAAATATATTCGTATTCAAATGACACCTGTTTCAAATCTGTTGGTGGGTTGTCATGTTTGGGGACAGTTTCACGCAATGCCATTTGTCAAATATTTTTGTAGAATCGTACGGAACTCGCCGAGCCGCATCCAAAATGTATGAAAGTACTATGTTATGAATATATTTAAGATCTAAAACACTTGGGTTAGGTTAACACAAAAATGTCTTATAAAACCTAAACCCCATGCTTTTTAGAGATGTCTCCATAGTAAAAAATTCTTGCCTTGCTAAGATCTTCTGATTGAAATACATTTCAAATCTGTTGGTCGATGTTAGAGTTGGGGGGACGTTTTGATGCATCGTCCTTTCATCTAAATCAATTCCGCCGTTAAGACGCTATGACGGACAGATAGACAGACAGAGTTACTTTCGCATTTCTAATCTTTAGTATGGAAGTGTGGAGGACTAGGGTTGTAGTCAGAGGGTGTTTATACTTTTTTTTGTGTCAGCAAAATTGTGTTTTACACAATGGCAGAAAACGCTCTGGGTCGGATCATGAGCTGGTTCCATGATAACCTATTAACTCTCAACTTGGATAAGACCTGTTACATTCCTTTCTCAATCCGACGAAATACTATGCCCCCAAAAGACTTTAAAATAATTGCTCACTCATGCCAGAGTTCATCATATACATGTGCTTGCCCGACACTGGACAGATGTGAAAGTGTCAAATACCTGGGTTTGCATATCGATGAATGCCTTAGGTGGGACAAACAGCTTGATGCGATAACCTCTAGAATATTGCGGCTCATTTACGTCTTCAAGTTGCTAAGAGATTCCGCCGATAAGGGGACACTGAGGATGGTCTATTTTGCACTGTGTCAGTCCATAATTGGTTATTGCATTACTGCGTGGGGCGGTGCAGCAAAAACCAGCATGTTGAGAGTTGAGAGAGCTCAAAGAGCTGTATTAAAGGTTATGAGTAGAAAACCATACCGATATCCAACTAAGCAGCTCTATGAGGACTGTGAGGTCCTGACTGTTAGACAACTGTACATTCTGCAGTCGGCCCTCAAGATTCATGGATCCATTCCCAAATCTATCCCTAATAAACGCACAAATATTCCGTCAGGCGTTAAACACAAAACCTCTTTTGCCAAACATCAGTTTTACGTTCTAAGCAAGTATTTATATAAAAATTTACATAAAAAGCTAAACATCTTGGATTTAAATAAATATACGCTAAAGAAACAAATAATTCAGTGGCTATTACAACAAGACTATGTGGCAACAGAGAATCTTCTAACTTATATCTCCTAATATAACATAAGTTATCGTAACTTCATACACATACTAATACTAAAGATCACATCTCATACTGTAAATCCAATTACTATATACATATATTACATATCAATCAAAACTAAAAAAAAACACACACACACTCCAAACAAACACCCTCACACCCCACATATATCCTCACACCTATAAACATGCATACAAACATACACTACTGGTGGAATTGCTTTTTGTTATATTTGATTTTTCTTTTTTTTTTTTTTTCTTTCTTATATTTACTTCAGTACAATTGTTAGTTTATCCGAATCATTGACACTGTCTTCACTTGTTTTAAGTATTAATATTAACATAGTTCATTGGTTGAACCCTATCTTTTAAGATACAGGCTAGTCCTAGTTTAAAAGATAGAGTCTATTATTGCATAAATATTGTAAATAATAATTGCTAAACAATGTATACAGTGCAAGTGCTATGTTTTTGTGAAATAAATACTTATTATTATTATTATTATTATTATATGTATAAACGAGCGATTCATCAATCAACATAACGTGTGTGGCTTTTAATTATTTATTGCGGTGAAGGCCGCGCCGGCGCGCCGCCGGCGTCCATCTGTACGGTGCGGGACGCGCGATACGTAGCATACGTATTTTTGTCATTTATTCACTTTACTTTAATGTGTGATTTTCTGACAAAGACACTGCAAGCACACGTAGTCGTCAGGATGGCGCGAGACATCTTCGTCATCACGTGTACAGTGACATCGTCAATACGTCGGCATGGCGCGGCCATCCTGCGGGCTCGCAGGGGCCGCCGACGGCTATTTATAACTGGACCGCAATCCTGGCTAACGTCGGGCTTGCCCCCTCGGGGCCAGCTCAAACGTTAATATACCACTTTTTAAAATTTCACTTCCATTGTACAATAAACATGTTAAATAGGTAGTCGCGGTGGATTTGGTCGTTATACAACAGTTGGGGTCGCGCCGCGTCCACAGATGATCTGCTCTCGTCGACTCACTGCTTTGTCCGTGTTTATATCTATTACATCCGATGGATTTTTCGCTAGAATTATTTACTGTTCCAAGAATGTAATGCAGCAATTGCTAAATAAATAATATAACGTTAGTGGCTGACCCAGAAAGTGTATCTAGAAATAGCCGTTTGTTTCGGAGCGCAGCGGCTGACCTTTTAGACCAGTGTCGATAATTTTTAAAACAAAAAATACGAATAGTAGGATGAGACCCATCACAAAAGGAGGAGAATATTACAAAAATGAAAGGAAAAATAATTTACGGGCGATCTGAGGTCGGGAAGGGGGTGGGGGTGACTTTTTAAGGGGAAAAAACGTTTTTTCTCGATTTCCGGCAAAACTAAAAGTCCTATGGAAAAAAGTCAAATGGCAAAGTTGTAGGTAATAAAAAGATCTAAAACTTTTGTATTAACACTTTTTTCACATAACCTCAAAATTTATGTGAAAAATTCAAAAAACCATGTTTTTGGTTTTAAATTTTTATCTCTTTCAAAAAACAATATTTTATAACGAAATTTGGTGAAAACTTACCTTTTTATGTCCCAAATACGCTGTAATTTATTTGATTAGAAATATTTATTTTTTCACCTTATTTTGAATAAATATCGAAAAATCACCCTAATTTTCAATCGAAAAATCACCCGTCAAAATATCTTTTTTTTTCAAAAAGTTTATATGGTGTCTGTTCGTTGAAATCTCTACTTTCCGATGGTGAAAAAAAATATATATGTTACCATAGTAAATCTTCTCAGCAAATGCAAAAAACCGAAAAAAACTCGAATTCGAAATTTTTTTTCAATTATTATATTGAATGTAGAGCTATTTATTAAAATTTACACTTTAATTACTCGAAAAACGTAAAATTACTTGTTACATAGATAACAAAAAAAATTGCAAATCAAAATATAGTACTATAATTAACAAACAAATAAGTTGATAAAATTAATACTTAATAAGACGTCTACAATATTTGGAGAAAGGAGTCGAATCTTCTTTAAGTTATATGCGTAGATGCCTATTTATAACTATTTTTAGATAACTTATATTTATCTGAGTGACCTACGAAAAATTTTAGCCCATCAAAAGGTATTTCATAGAGGAGTGGGGAAGGGGCTAGGCGGGTCCGGGTCTTACTACATACATACCTAATATATTATTTCGTAGCAGCTGTAACAACCGTTAGCCTAGCCAGTATTCGAAATACAGTATAGTATACAACATCGTTTAAAAAAATACACGTGCACGTTGAGTTTCTTGAAGATAATTGTGACAAGTTTACAAAAAAACTAAGAAGATTAAAAAAATAATAATCTCCTTTATTTTGCACAAACAAACTTAGTTACTCCCATATGATATATAAAATACACATCGTAAATATATTTTTACTAACTAACTTATGGCCTATTTTCATATATATTTCATATATTTTATCTAAAATATATTTAAAATATATGAAATATATATGAAAACCTTCTTAGTTTTTTTGTAAACTTGTCACAATTATCTTCAAGAAACTCAACGTGCACGTGTATTTTTTTAAACGATGTTGTATACTATACTGTATTTCGAATACTGGCTAGGCTAACGGTTGTTACAGCTGCTACGAAATAATATATTAGGTATGTATGTAGTAAGACCCGGACCCGCCTAGCCCCTTCCCCACTCCTCTATGAAATACCTTTTGATGGGCTAAATTTTTTCGTAGGTCACTCAGATAAATATAAGTTATCTAAAAATAGTTATAAATAGGCATCTACGCATATAACTTAAAGAAGATTCGACTCCTTTCTCCAAATATTGTAGACGTCTTATTAAGTATTAATTTTATCAACTTATTTGTTTGTTAATTATAGTACTATATTTTGATTTGCAATTTTTTTTGTTATCTATGTAACAAGTAATTTTACGTTTTTCGAGTAATTAAAGTGTAAATTTTAATAAATAGCTCTACATTCAATATAATAATTGAAAAAAAATTTCGAATTCGAGTTTTTTTCGGTTTTTTGCATTTGCTGAGAAGATTTACTATGGTAACATATATATTTTTTTTCACCATCGGAAAGTAGAGATTTCAACGAACAGACACCATATAAACTTTTTGAAAAAAAAAGATATTTTGACGGGTGATTTTTCGATTGAAAATTAGGGTGATTTTTCGATATTTATTCAAAATAAGGTGAAAAAATAAATATTTCTAATCAAATAAATTACAGCGTATTTGGGACATAAAAAGGTAAGTTTTCACCAAATTTCGTTATAAAATATTGTTTTTTGAAAGAGATAAAAATAAAAAACCAAAAACATGGTTTTTTGAATTTTTCACATAAATTTTGAGGTTATGTGAAAAAAGTGTTAATACAAAAGTTTTAGATCTTTTTATTACCTACAACTTTGCCATTTGACTTTTTTCCATAGGACTTTTAGTTTTGCCGGAAATCGAGAAAAACCGTTTTTTCCCCTTAAAAAGTCACCCCCACCCCCTTCCCGACCTCAGATCGCCCGTAAATTATTTTTCCTTTCATTTTTATAATATTCTCCTCCTTTTGTGATGGGTTTCATCCTACTATTATTATTTTTCACTTTTTACTATTTTTGAAGGCATCTACCCTGGTCTATTTAGCGAATACTTCGACGTCGCTCCCCGGCAGCCGCGCGCTGCTCGCCGCTTGGCGGGAAGACACTTCATCGAACAGTCTTTGACCTAGTCTCACCAGCATCCTATTTTTATTTTTAACTTCAAAACACCATTGGTATACTTTTGAAAGTACTTACCTACACAAAGTAAGGGTACCTACTGCGGTCAATGCTGCTGATTGTCGGGTCACGTCCAAGCCACATTCCAGACCAGACAGTGGATTAGTGGTTTAGTTGATGCGTATTGTACCCGTAAGAGCTTAACTTTATAATAAAATAAACTAGGTCGCTAGCTTTGTATAATTCCTACTGATTATAAGAAACTATTGTTATGGAGTACACAACGGTAAGCCGTGGCAAAGCTCCGGGAGAGCGCCCGAGGAGGCAGAATGTTTATGTAGCTAAACGTACGTCGAGGCGAAGGCCGAGCCGGAACACCGAACTAAGATCTGCGGTTAAGGCGACCATCACTCTTCATTAGATCCGATTCAACGCAAACGATATTCCTCTGGTGACTATGTTTTTAACATCTAAAAAATTGAACATTTTGAACCGTGTGGGGCGTCACACACGATGTCATCGAGTGAACATGGTGCAATAGTTAATTCAACGGTCCATCATTATAATCAGGTTTGCAAATGAGCCCGCGCCGCGACCGCCGCTGCCGCTGCCGCTGGTCGTCACCAATTACAAATAAATTAACCGTTTTACACCGCTCACCCCCCTCCCTCCGGCCCTCCGCACACTTTAACATCCTCCCTCCCCCCATGGAATACATTACAGCACCGCAACTCGTTGTTTGTCATGTTTCCAAGGACTCTCCTCGTACCACAACCATTCTCGTTGTAAGTATAACCTTTATTAATGATCAAGTCTCACGTAGAGGCCCGTCATTGATATCTGAGTGTTTTCTGTTCTCAGGGATGTACGGTATTTACGTGGATTTCTTCATCATTCCCAAAGATATTTAAAAAAACGTAGCCCCACTCAAGGCACTCTTTTGTCGTGGGTGCTTTCACAAACGTCTAAACTCACACACACAGGAGACCCACGCCCGGAACAACTATCAGCAGGCGATACAAATATAGGTACGTTCTGTGTGGGAATGGAACCTGCGTCAGACGACGCAGCAACCAGTCACACAGCGCCAACCGCGCCGTCAATACACGGGTACCGTTAATGCAAGCACCTATTCGCACTTCCTCTTGTCAGCTCTCCTAAAATAACACAAACAGATTTCCTACAGCTACTGTGTCACACTAGTTGCTATGCGGATATTGCTTATGGCTTGCCTCAAGGCAGTATTTTGGGTACCACTCTCTTTTTGGTCTACATCAACGACCTCTGTTCACTTAAACTGCCACAGGCAAACTTTTTTACTTTTGCAGACGATACTTCTATAATTTTCCATGCTAAGTCATAGACAGAGGTCATTGATGTGGCTCAGGGAGGCCTCAGAACTGCTGCCAGCTGGTTGAAAAACAATTTATTGACCCTTAACGCAGGCAAAACTAAACTCATAGCCTTAAGTATAAGCAAAAAATCTGCTCCGAAGCAAGCTCTAGACGTCAAATTGCACACATGTGAGTCTGCCAATAAACCACCTTCATTTCGATGCCAATGCCCGACTGTTGAACAAGTATCGTGCATAAAATACTTAGGCGTTATGATCGACGAGCATCTCTCGTGCAAATTACACATCGATGCTGTTACGAAAAGTGTGAGAAAACTAACACATATATTTTAAAAAATTCGGTCTGTAGCAGAACCGCGAATTATTCGAGCAGTTTATTATTGTCTATGTCAGTCTATTTTGGAATACTGTATTAATGCATGGGGAGGCTTGAAAAAAACATATCTCATAAAGCTCGAACGCGCTCAAAGAGCTATTTTAAAAGTAGCGCTTAAAAAACCCTGGCGCTATCCTACAAGTGCACGCAGAATGTTATCTCCTCAGCGTGAGGCAGCTTTAAATCACTTCGGTGAATCTTCGTTTTCTCAAATTTGCAAAGATCACAGCTCGAGCCTCTTACAGAACTCTTAAATGGGATACACCAAGAGCACGTTCTGCTTTCGCTCGCCAATCTTTTAATTTTATGGGTAACATATTTATACAATATGTTTTTTAAAACAGTAATAAACCAGACTTCATCTCGCCTTAAAACCTCCATCCACAAATGGCTAATACACAAAGACTACGCCCATACTGAGACACTTTTCAATATTGTTGTTTGATATCACGCGCATACTTACACACTAACTCGAACGGGCGTACCGGGATTTTGATACGTATATCAAAATCCCGAATTTTATAATACCGAATTTTAAAATACCGACGGATGAAACACCGAAAATTGAAACACCGAATGGTCGTTTGGCCGAAAGTTTAAAATCCCGAAAGTTCATTTGACCGAAAGTTAAAAATCCCGAAGTTTAAAATCCCGACATTCAAAATCCCGACTCGTCCGTGTCGGGGTGCTCTAAGGTCCCGATCTGTTTTATTTTGAGAAGTAGCACTCGCCGGCCGCTGCCGCGGCACCGCTCGCTCGGCTCGCTCGTGGTCGGTCACACTTCTAACCTAACCTATCCATCGGTATTTCGTCCATTCGGGATTTCGTCCATTCGGGATTTCGTCCATTCGGGATTTCGTCCTTTCGGGCATTTGAACATCGGTATTTTGTGTTTCGATATAACGACTATCGGCATTTAAAACTTTCGGTGTTTTGAATTTCGGTGTTTTGGACGTCGGTATTTCAATCATAGGTATTATGAACTTTCGGGATTTTGATACGTACCCACTCGAACACACACATACGCCATCACACGCCCCATCACACCATCACACCATCACACCATCTTCAAATTGTTCCTTTATTCTGAGTAGCAAATTTTTTATTATATGTTTTTCCTTCTTTTGATAAATTTTTATTTTTATATTAGAAGCGAATAATGATAGTTAAACTAAACACAAAACTGCTTTTTACTCATTTGTGAATCTACGAAAAGGACTGGACCTCACGACACAGGGTATCCTAGTGTGGGGACCAGAGATATATTGTTTAATTTTAGTACATAAGTCAACTGTTGTACCTAATATTATGTGTATCTTGTACTAAAGTTTTGAACAAATAAAGATTATTATTATTATTATTACTATGCCCCCCCCGCTCCCCGCACACCGCACCCAGCACCTCCGCACCACACATACCGGAAGATCTAACAAATGAACCACAAACATGATGTATTCAATCGCAAGAACACTACATCAAAATAATAGGGATTGATACAAGATGTTTGTGAGAGATAAGGGGTACAAGTTTAAATAGTAGTGGTGGCGGTGGATCGACTGGATCGTCGCACAATAATTGTTAATATAGCGACCCCTAGCTCATGACGAAAACCTCGTGAAAACTGGGAAAGATAAACAATCTTGGCTAGCTCTCGAAGTTGTCGACACGTGGGAGGTGGATGCAGCAGTCATTATGCGCCAATGTCTTAATAACCAAGAGGCTTGATCAATATCTGAAGAACAAATGATCAATATCTGAAGAACAAATGAGGTTGCATATTTGGATCAAAGACTTGATCAAGAAAGCGGTTGTCCTGGACATGGCGCGTACTGTTAGGAGATTCCTCTCTCAGGAGCCCAGACCACCGATAGCTTGGACCCTATTCCCGATCCCGATTGACGGCTATTTTTTATATGTAAAGATTGTTTATAATATAGGGGATAACACCTTATAGCTGCCACCGTGGTGAAGTTATCAACAGCCTCGGACCTCACGGTCTGCAGCTGAAGTGCGAGTCGCATGGCGCGGCACGCGAAGATCAACGACATCATAAAACACGCTCTTGTCACCGTCGTCGTTCCGGCCGTATTGGAACCCGTATTGGAAATTTTGGCAATTCATATAGAAAATAATTGGAATAAAACAATAGTGGAGTAATTAAAACAAACATTCCCCTGCAAGAACACAGACTGCACGCACAAAGGTCGTTTCTCGCAGCTCAGTGTTCATATACAACAGAGAATTCTACTACAAAGTACGAATACTATCTCTTTTGTTAAACTTTTACATTAAATGACTTTCTAGTGTGTAGATAAATCCCACACCGTACACAAATGTGCTAAATAAGTGAATAAAGGGCAAATGCGCGTCCGACTCGAGCGCTGAAAGTTCCGTACTGGTACGTACACTTAGGTACTGTGTAAATAGTTCAATTCCCGAATCGAGCCTCGAAGATTTTTGTGAATCGCAAATTTTCAGATTTTTGTGATGTAACTCCTTACATCTATACTACACTAACTACTAACACTACGTTTTCAGTTAAACTATACAAAAAAAAAAAGTTTATTTCAATCACACATTGTTTTTGCATACATGATTAGAAGATCATCTTTTAAGCAAAAAGAGGCTTGTGTTAGGTGACTCCGCTCTTCCACTTAAACTTTAAAAATACCTTGCTTCGAGCAAAATTTCAGATTTGCAAGTCAACGGCAAGTAGGTACAGGTTTTGATTTCCTAGCAAGTGTAGATACGCGCCTAAACGGAGCATAAACGGCCTTATCTTTAGATTGTGTTGACTTAAAACTTTGAATTTTTCACTGTTGCTTGGGGTAGCGGACTTGAGTATTTGATATTAATTCCAGCTTCATTCTTCGACGGAGAGACGCACAGACGGACAACAAAGTGATCCTATATGTTCCGTTTTTGCCGGCTTAGTTACGGAACTTACCTAAACTACCATACCATGTAGGAAAATAGCTAATCCAAGTGCAGCCGGCTACCCCCCCCCCTGCGCCCCCGCGTCCCGCACCGCTACAGTTTTATCTACACTCGGTTTAAGTTAGTGGTGCCGCAGGTGGAAGAACGCTGCGCGACTATATTTAGTGCGCGGAGCTTTCTAAAACTACGAGCGTGTAACCTTATAGTGTTTGACAACTATTTTCAGTAATTTAGTGACAATTCAATATTTATTTAGTAGATTCATATCTTTTCATTATGTTTCTGCTATGTCCATGTCCCACGCCTGCATTAATAAATTAATTTTCATTTCAATGTGCAGACAGAGCGGCGAGCAGCGCACTTGGCCACAGCCTGCCCCTCCCTCCGCAGCTCTCCCCCACGTGCCGCCTCATTAGTCCGCTTCTCTACACATTTAAATAATTCTCCGCACAAAGGATTACCATCAGTAACGCTTGAATATAAGTGCATGGCATGTCTTTATTTAGCCGCCGCATAGCTTCGTCCGTCGTGTTAGCTCCTGTTAATATTGCTAGGTTCTGCGTCTTGTATAATACGAAGCGGCCACTATCACTAAGACGACCACTCTCCCCGCGTCCCTCGTGAAACTGCTGCGTGACTGCAGTATCAATGCGTCACACTCACATCGTTTATGCACAAACATTACAAATTTATTCGAAAAACAAAGATGAATATGTAAATGAATATTTGACACCGTCATACAACATGTAGCGGTCACGCTCCGACTGCGGCACGTCCGCGTGCCGTGATGTTCACGCGGCGTGAACGGCCCTTTGTGAGCTAACACATTACAAATCATGCCGTAACAAATGTAACTCTTTCAGGGTTCCGTACCGAAAGAGTAAAACGGGACCCTATTAGGCTCCACTGCCCGTCCGTCTGTCACCAGGCTGTTTGCCGCTATAACAACAAATACTAAAAACAGAATAAAGTTAATATTTAAATGGAGCTCCCTTACAACAAACCTATTTTTGTCGTTTTTTGGTACGGACGATACGGAACATTTGGTGCGCGAGTCCGACTCTCACTTGGCCAATATTTTCAAGAAGTGTGATTCGGTTCTATTGTCAAACAATTTGCTTCCAGAAAGTATCAATATGAACACATCAGTCGTTTGGCGAGATCGACAGCTAGCCCGCGCCCCGGCTTCGCCTGCGAGACATATAGGTACATCTGTATATATAAAAGGTCCTGACTCCCTCACATGCTCATCAACGCCCAGCCCTAGAACCCAGAACGCTGAAATTTTGCACAGAGGTTCCTTTTATGTTGTATACAGATATTCTTAAATTCATCCCTTGATGAAATGAAACGGTAGACCTAAGTCTTTTGAAGAAATTTATATTCTCTATATTCTCACGGGCAATGCCGCTGGCACAAGTCAATTACATTTTTCAAGTGTGTCATGTGTAAGTTCAAGTATCTACGCGTCAACATGTTACTCTTACCTGCACGTACCTATATTAACTACAAGCTCGAACCCGCGACATCGTCTCTGCCTCTATCACGTAATGATCGTCTATGGTAACATTTGTTAGCACTCTATGCGTTATCATGCTCCTGAAGGAAGACATTTGTATAGCATGTCAGGCTGGTGTCCGGAAGATATTATGATCTCGCGCCGCAATCAGTGCTCACACAAAAACCCGGGAAGCCATGAAAAGACACAGTATAGAAACCTAGCGCGAATGGAAGTCCCACCAAGCTGTAACTTGATAAGAGCGCACACGAACAAAAACTATATTATAGTATGTAGCAATATCAGTGATTTACAGTTGTGAGCGCCACCAGTCAGGGTTCACTAAACGCGAGCCACACCACACAACGTGTTATAGTTTTACAATTTAGTTTTAACTCTGTTAAAAGTAAAGTGAATCAATTTTGAATGTTTTGTATTTTAGGGGGAACCGGTTGTAGATAGAACTATAGCCACACAAGTTACAATTTACCCATGTATACACTAATATTGTAAAAAGTTAAACTTTTTTGTTTGTAGGAGATAATATCTGGAAGTACTGGTCCAATTGCTAGTTTTTTTTTCCCCGATAGAAAGCCCCTTTATTACTGAGTGACATAGACTATATTTTATGTATCTACGCAGGCAAAGCTGCGGGAAAAGGCTAGTTGAGAATACTTTAAGAATTTATCTGTAGTCTTCATAAAAGTAAACATACATATATCGTACGCGGTGTAATTGATCAGTAGGTATTGGTCGGAGCCGGACGGTCCCGGGGGGCGCCGGCACGGTAATAATATCCTACAGTATTCCAACTTCATACAAACGGACGAAACGCGAGCTACACCTACGCGCCTCGATCTCGCGGTGCGCTCGTGGTGCAGACAGTAGCGACTGTGCCGTAGTGACGATCGGACGGTGTGTTGTTTTTTTAAACAATAACCGCGCGATTTTTGACTAAAAATTAGTTCAAGTACATATTTACATCTATACATATAAATAAAATTGCAGTGTCTGTTTACAATATTGAAATAACTGCTTTTTACTATATGCATATGAATATGTATACGGTACATACACCAAAATAACATTTTTTACAATTTTTTTTGTCTATCTGTCTGTTTGTCCGGGCTAATCTCTGAAATGGCTGGACCGCTTTTGACGGGACTTTTTTTTGGCAGGTAGCTGATGTAATAAGGAGAAACATATGCTACTTTTATTTTAGAAAAAATAAATTCAAAATCCTGTAGTCCACGCAAACGAGCATAGCTAGTATTTAATATGACGAGTAGGATATATTGTGCTGTTTTTGGTTACATGAATTTGTCAATAACCCATCCAGAGATAACTTTTTTTAGATTGCCTTGAAACTCTGAAAGGTACTTACCAGTAGGTAGGTACATAATGTATATCTTTTTAATGGTTAAGTAATTCCTTTTATCTTCTGAAAAAAAAGATTTCTATATTAATAAATAAAGTGAATAGAGTAATGTGATTGACACGAGTGAAATAGGTAGATAAAGGCGGTTCATGAATCACGATACGGTAGGTGCGCTTGTGTTAAAACCTTAGTACAGGGCATGTGTGTTTTGTTTTTTTAGTTTGTATAATTCAAAGTAAAATGGTATTTTATTAATAATAATAGTTGTTTATTGTACTGTGTGTATGAATAACACTAGAAAAAATAAAATTTGTCTCTCACTAGGTACTTAGTTGAAATTTTGTCAAATTGGGTATTTCTGTTGCTGTTTTAACAACATATACCACTAAAAACCGTTTTTAGGGTGCCGCAGCCAAATGGTAAAGAACGGAACAAAAAACAACACGCATTTTTATTGAAAACTTCCTATTCAATTCACGAAGTATTTTATTTGTTTATATAAAAAAGTATATTTACAATTACAAAACTAAATGGTAACAAAGTAGGCAAATGCTGGAGGCGGGAATCCCTATCGCATGTTTACGTACCGCGCGGCTGTAGGCATTTACAATTTTGCCGAGTTACAATACTGTAGGATATTATTACCGTGGCGCCGGTGAGCTGCAGGAGTACAGTGTCGTGCGCGCCTGGGGACCGCTATCAAGATTCAAGGTGAATAAAACGACTAAGCTCACCCAACACGAACGCTAACCATTGTTAACCCTGAACTGATCCGACGACACATCGAGAGTGCGACACACGGCGCTGTTTACTAAACAAGTTTAGTGTAATTACAGGCAGGCTACAGGTTACAGGATTTCGAAAGATCATCAAACTATTAAAGAGTCGTTTCGTGCTTTCATGGCACTCCGCGCTGCCCACCGGTACGGCCACTGCCTCATAAACTGATACTCTACGAGTAGTATTGTCTCCGAAGCACATAATTAAAGCTCGCTTGATAGACAACACTCGGTATTAGTGGTCGTAACGCAGGCTCGGACCATCGCGGCGCAATATCTGTATGTTCCGGGGCAGCCGGACTAGCGCCGTCCTGCACGACACAAACAATACACCTGCCTAACTCACTGATTGCTGTCACTTCCACCGAACGCTAACATCAGACAGGGAACGTTAACGTTCTACTGTGATTCTTGAACCGAGAGTATTGAAGAAATGCGTACTGTAGCGATCTACGGCCTACTAGTGTACAGGCACCATGCGCCTACTAGTGTACAGGCACCATGCGCTATAATGTTTTCGTAAATAGGTGTATCGGAATCGTGTCGTGGTTAACGAGTAATCTGCCTGTAATTGAACGTTATCCTTATTTTCGTAGCGATATGCTGATGCGGGCTCAGCGCGTCGGTAAACAATATATTAAATGTAAACAAATTCGCCCGCTGCGAGGTAATCCTGTGTTCTTGAAAAAAGGATTAATTTTAATGCGCCGGTTACCGGACCCTGCTTAACCGCGGGTTTGTTCGGCGGTAAGTAACGAGCGTAGCGCGGAGCCCCGGGGCCCGACCCGGCCCAGAGGGGCGGCCGGCGAAATTATTAATTATGCAGTAAATACTGGCGTTTTCCGGGTTGCGCCAACTAAATCACAGCAACTGCCATTCAAAATCACCGTTTATGAGCCGTTTCCTACGCGAGAAAATAAAATATTAATACATTTGGTGAACAGGAAATACGCATTTCGCTCGGCAGCGAGAGCAGCGCGAGCTGGGCCAGTGCGGGGCGACTGCGGCGCGAGTGAGGGGCGAGTGCGGGCGCGAGCGGCGCGGGTGAGGGGCGAGTGCGGGCGCGAGCGGCGCGGGCGAGCCCGATGCTATCGCCTTGTGTATGTGGCGCACCTTGCCCTAGCACCGCCTGCCCCTCACCTGATACTCCCGGACCGACCATGTAAATGGATTCAGATAATAACTTACTATACGCGCACTACACAACATAGTGAAGCTCCGCTCCTATCTGATGATAATATTTACAATATTCGAAGCTCAGCTTATTCTACTATCACGTTTTCTGCTCACAGAATAAGTCATATTTATATTGTTACAATATTTAATAACAAATTACTTCTTTTATTTACAAAGGAGTCGTATTTGCTTTTGATATTATTACTTTTGTATTTTATAAAATGATATCTAAATTGTAAAGCTAAAAGCTTCAAAAGGAATACTTAAGGGCCAACAAAGTTCGACATCGAACAATCAGAGCCGAGTGTTGTTGCGATCAGTTGCTCGGTCGCGGCCCGCGCGCTGCTCGCATAGCTGAGCACGTCGGAGCTCAATACAAGCGAAATCGTCAGAATCCAACATTCAACTTTTGTGAACACAAAGAGGGAATATTAAGTAAACCGTATTGTCAGTGAGCGCCGGGGGAGGCGCCTCGCAGATACAAAGGAACGCTCCTGTAATCCTGTTGAGTATAATGATGTATGTGTAATGTGCAGGCTCGCAGAAGGATTAACAGAGTGCCTGCGTGTCTGCACGGTGCGCGAGGGGGCGGGATGAGGAGGGGGCAGGGGGACAGGTGACGACCTGCAGAACAATTAATGAATAGGCAATGCGCTGAGTGCAGCGGCACTGCATGCCGCGCCGCGACTCTGCCTGTACTGTGAAGCGAGCGCGCAGTGTGAGACACACCTACATACCCACTATACTTTATCGTCACTTATTTACATGAGCCGTTACATTTATGGGCAATTCACGCGAACAAATACGAAATTGTTTAGTCAATATAAAAGTTTGGACGCTTCGGCACCAATCGTTCGGACCCGAAATTCCATCGATAAAAAGTTGTACACTTTGTTTTTATTATTATTATCGGTCGGGCGGCCACGCGGCTGCCGCGGCCAGCGGACAGACGCGCAGGCTCGCTGAGCGGTTACCTGGCGAGCACTAATCATGATCAGCTTGCCCATTCATTAACACTGATCCGTAAATTAACAGCTTCAAATAAATTGAAGCACAAAGGTTACACTGTGTTGCCTACCTACTGCCTAATAGCAGATCGTCACATTGAACTCATCACGCGTCTCCATTCCTCTTAGTTTAAACGTGACACAGCATAAGTGTTCATTGTAACGTTGTGCGAATGAGAGCCCTCCCAGAGGGCCGCCCGGCCGGCGTGATGGAGGATGCGAGTGTCGTCACTCGTCTTAATGTCGGCACATCTCGTACAGTGCCACGTGTATTACGTAAGTACATTTGTACCTGCTTCCCTTAACAAGCTAAACTCGCTTCAAATGACTTGACATTTCTAGTTCACGTAAGTACCTACTGTGTAGTTGTTTTTGATTCATAATAATGTTCGTAATAAGAATGCATAATATTTTCTGCGTGGTGTTTATCAGCAGTAAAGATTGGTTAAATAATCTTAATTCGTGGTGATACACATTTCCTCATAGAGGACACATGGACGCAGGTACACAACGCGTGGAGCGTGTGCCTGCTTGTTCTGTGGCCGCTGGCCGGACCCGTCGCCCCAATAACAAGTAAGTTTGCCCCTTTAGAGCAGATCGTCGATTACACTGTATCTTTTAACGAGAACTGCCCGGTCCGGCCCGGCCCGGCTCCACGACCGACACAATTTGTGAACATTCCACGAACTTAATAATCAATGCTTTCTCCTTAAACGGCTTGTTTTCTTGCGTCGTATCGCTTTGATAAGTGTCTCCTGCTGATTTAGTTTTGTGTAATTTGGACCAGATTTAAGAAGGCTCCATATAGTAGAGTATATACTTGAACTCTTGTAGATGGTACTTTTGAATAAGAATAGGCTTTGTTATCGTTTGCCTAACCTAACCTAACATTTCTTTTGTCCCTCAACTAGACATAAGTATATATATATCTCCAAAACTCGCAGAAAGCACTCAATCACGAGTCGTGATCCTCATTACGTGTACAAGAGTCTAGATAGGGTAGACAGAGCGTTGTTCAAGTAGTTGGCTCAACAAGCTTATGCGGGCCACTCTATTATGTAATATTATTGGACAGGAGCGGGGGGGCGCCGGGATATACTCGAGATAAATACGCGCACAGGCGGCCGGCGGGGCCTCCGTACATTATACCACACAACGAATGTCCTCGCATAAAGAAAGGACCTGTCCCTCCATGTACACACCCGACTTGCCCGCGATTTATTCAAATATTCTCTGAAGCTTTACATGCGACATTACAAAGACGTCAGCCGGCCGATGCCGACGAGTGACGAGCGACATTAGAGAGGCTCAGCTCTAGGATAATCGACAGGAGGATGGTGATAGGGGACCATCGAGCCGACGCGCTCGTCGTTAGTGCAGGACGCGGACACGCGGCGTGCTTCGCATAAATGGCGCCTGTCGTCATTGTGTATCATGCGTTACGTAATGGACGTTGCGCGCGTAGTGACGCATGTGTGAGAGTGCGCGCACTGCTGATACTACAAACGTGATCACGCGTATTAAGGCCCTTATTACCCGCACCGAATCGTTATTACAAAATGATGGTCGACTAGAATGATATTGAAGTGCCTATTGTACCGAGGTCGGTACAGTTGTGCGCGGCGCCCTGACGCGCCGACGGACAATATTTACATTCCAAATATTATTGTTTGATATTCCATTATTTCTCATTATTCCGATACCCCAACGTGAATTTTGCTACACTTTTTACTGTAAGTACCTCGATGTAAGAATATACTATAATGGCATCGATTTTAACAATATGCTTGACGGCGCTCCTACGTGCAGCCTCTTCAGGGTCGGAAAGCGAGCCCGCACCAGCCGCCCGCACCACCCGCACCAGCCGCACCAGCTGCCCGCATCACCCGCACCGCCGCAGAACCGAAGCGGAACCCTTCAGTCCAATTAAGCGATGTTACATAAATGACTAAACGATCATCTTTACTATAACTGTGTACAATTTCTGTTTCGCTTACAAACGATTTGTTATCAATTTAATATTGATAAAGCAACTGATCGTTATCAATATTAAATAAATTAATTTCTTGTTTTGAATTATTTTCCTAGAATTCTCAGCAACAGTAGGTAGTCATTATTTATGAACTTGTCAAAAGCAGTTACGTTAGTCAACATAGCGTAGACGCCAGGACTTTCATATTTAATATGTATGCAGAGATAACTTGTTACAGAAACAACATGACGGTTTCATCGTGTTTAACATTATGTGAGGAGCTCGGCGAGCATCCGCGGCGGCGGCGATACAAAACGAATATATTGAGACGGCGGCAGCCGGCCCCGGCCGCTGTCAGGACTCCACAATACATTTTATAAATTGCCAATGAAGCAAGCTTTGCCCTCTTCAACTTTATAATATTGCCAGTATAAATGGGCCGCTGTGAGCGGAGGCCTCCGACACGGAGCTGCGGAGGTTTCGACTGAAAGAGTGAAGCCTTTTGTTCGCGCGTCACGTCTCGGAACATTGTGTGTTTGAGCTCGTCTGATGACGTCACGAGCCGGGCGTGCAACTGATGTATCCGACTGATACATTATGTACACGTCGCGCTTCACATGTGTTGTATTTAGGTAACAAAGCGACTTGTATTGAGGTGTTCTCTGTTAACATAGGCGTTAACGGAATAAGTAATGGAAATAGGTATATAATAACAGACTCGACTCGGGGGTGCTGCCAGAGACTGTCAAGTGAAGTGTAACTAGAACATGCTACATTGGTTGATTGGCAGCCAGCGACCACACTCCGTGCGACAGCGCCGGGTACTTGGAAACACCACAAAGTTCCAACTAAAAGAGGACTTCGCGGAATTTCGTAATGAAAACCTTTTTTTGAAAGATTACAAGAGGAAGCTCTTTTAGTTACCGAGCTAGGATACTCCAACTCCAGTTCGTCCACGTGAGGAGTCACGTGCAGCCAACGAGCCCGGTGGCATCGGGCGCCTGTAGCATCTGGGCTACGAATTGAGAGCTAGTTTTTGCGCCACGCAGCACACGCTGCAGCGCTATGTGCTGCCCAGCTTCAGATCGAACAAAAACTGCTTCAAAGTCGACACAAATGGTCTAGCGCCGCGCAGAACCTGCAGCCTCCGGGACAACCAATGGTGCTGGGTTTACCTCAACAGAGATATATAATATGACTACCAACACATCCATTTTAATACAAACCATAGACAAATGTGATTTCCCTTCCACAAAAAGATAACCTTCCTAAGAACTTTTCTCGCCTGTTTCCTGATCCCACTTAAAATGTCTCCTTCTATATTCACTTGTTCTCCTTCACGCTAGTCACGAGGAGCTCTTGTGCAACATGTTCGGCTTCGAGACCCGAAAGTGGACGGTGTGCGTTGTCGTCAGTGAAATAGGTAATGGAGACATTTTTAGAATTTTATTAAGTTTTATGATGAGTTATGAATTCATGTCGGATCGTTTTAAAAATACGTTACGTGACTGGGTGATTTTAAATTATTTCCAATCATTTTTGGAACAGGTTTTTATCAATTACTAGCTCTTTCTCGCGGCTTCGCTCCCGCTCTACCCTACTCCACCCTACTATACTTTACTCTACCCTATTCTACCCTAATCTACCTTCCTCTATCCTACACTACCCTACGTCTCTACCCTACACTGCCCTAATTTTTTTCTCCTCACAATAACAAACACAACAAAAAAATAATTAGCGAAACCGGTTCAGTTGTTCTCGAGATTTGCGCTTAGCAACACATTTAGCGATTCATTTTTATATTATAGATTAGGACTGAAATTCAAAAGTAAACGATTTATAAATAAACTAGCCAGTCAGTGCACACAGTACACATAGTGTGGCGTGTTGTGTGACGCAGGGCGCTGACTGCCGGCGCTCGCGGCCGCTTCTATTCAATTAGCGCCTGTCCGGCCGGCCATCAGCTCTAAACGCAGTAACTACCTTCATTCGGCCGAGATGACACAACCTCTCGCCACCTGTCGCCACGAGCCCGACCGCTCTGTTACCTCGACTTGAATCATTTCGTTTCAATTTCAAACAAGTCCTCGCACACTATTTCAATTCAAATCATTTCATTAATGTTATGTGTCACTCACGCCGAAATTTAAAAATCGTTAGAAGCTAGAGCTCGGTTTCAAAACTCTAACGAAACTAAACCGGTAACTCACCCATCCAGACGTGCGCGTGCGCAACAGACGCAACGGTATAGTTAGCTGAGCCAATTGTAATAATAACACTTATTTTATAGAAAAATATATCCTCATTGGAATCAACGGAAATAAAATGTTCACAAAATTGCCACCAAATAGATAAATAAGCGAAAGTTAACAAATCTGAAAGTATAGGTAATTTGTGTACAAGTTTAATATTATAATATAGTACTATCTGTTGCACGCCGGTGTATATGTTTACTTTCAAATAGCATGATGACATGAGGTGACGAGTCTGTTGGCCACGACTGGTCAGTGACGTCATAAGAGCACGCAGGAGAGTAGCGCTTGTAGCGGTGAGCTGATCATGTCACGGTTCATTATTTGTTGAACAATCATGTTACTAAGACATGCATACAAGCATGGACGTAAGATTAGCAGAGCATAGACTACGGCACACCAGTGCGGTGGAGGGGCTTCCGACACACAAGCTACCTGCTACTAACTACTACTGTACTTCTACCTGTGGCTCTGCACTGCATTGTGCAGACGACGCTTAATCATTGAGATCCGGCGCTGACCACTAAGATGGATCACTTGTCCGGGGAGCTGCAGGGTGTGAGGTGGAGGAGGGGGGGGGGGCGGACCTCATCAGCGGCCACATGTGACTGCCGCCGACATTATGACGCACTGGACGGACCCAAGTGAGGCCAGGATATACCACCGACCCCAAGTAAGAAACAGAAGGAGCGTTTTACCTAAATCCTAAAAAAAATCTGCATCTCGAACATATTGGCAACTAGATACATTGTTGTAACGCGTGTAAACAATATTTACCATAAAAAAACCTGGGCAAGTGCGAGTCAGACTCGCGCACCGAGGGTTCCGTGCAAACTAAAATTCTCGAATGGAGTCTCGAAGATTTTTCCGAATTGCATTTTTTTTTTTGCGGCGTAGGTAACAACAAATTTACTGTTTTCAGATTTTTCTCTATAGGTACCTGTGTTATAAGACCTTGCATTGTGCCAAATTTCAGGATTCTGGGTCAACGGAACGTACCCCATAAATTTTTATCTTTGAGATTATCAAAATACACGTTTTTTCGCGACATAAACGGCCGTATCTTTTTTATTCGTTAACTTAGAAATTTGATTTCTTCACAGCTTAAAGGGACCGCAGAGCTGAGTATATGGTTTACTGGTTAATTTCAACTCGATACCTCCACGCGTTCTCAAGATAAAGTGTCTTGACAGACAGACAGACAACAAAGTGATCCTATAAGGGTTCCGTTTTTTTCTTTTTGAGGTACGAAACCCTAATTACCCATGCTTGTAATCACAAAATTTTTAACGACTTTATTGTAAAGTCTGGTCGATCAACTTTCCCCAGCCCGCCGGCCGGCGCTGCGGCCCAGTGCGGATTGCTGACAGTGTATTCCTACATAACAATCGAACAAACCTTCTGAGCTCACCTAACACGTGGCTCTATTGTGTGCGTCCTAATTACACCTGTCGGAGTGGGCTCACGGGCTGTCGCACATTAAATAGTAATATGTGGTCCGTGCGGGTGAACTCCGAAACAGACACGTCCTTAGCACAACAGCCAAGTATCAGCGGCAGCAGCGCGTGTGCGCCTTCGTCAAGGTCACTCGACTTCTCTTGAACAGGATATCTCTGACAATTTCAGCCTCTTGAGAAATACAAAGTCTGTCTGTCTTTAGAAGCCACGAACAAAACAAACCAAACAAGAGCTATACTTACAAATATTATATTGTGTTATGGACTAAAAACTAAAATAACTAAAACATAAATAAGAAACGACCATTGTGTTATTAAAGCAAAATACAACAACCTACCATATTATTTCTTCATTAATTTTAATACACATACAAAATACATTATATAAATAATTAAATAAAAATTTAAAAAATAATAATTTAGAAGTATAAAAAATACAGTAATCCATCGGTATCGATAAGACAGTTCAAGCTACCGGCGCGCGCTGGTCAGGGCCCCAGAAAAGAAAAACAAGCCGATCCAGAGTCTTTCTGTATCGAACCCATGATCCAGCCACCTAACGAGAGCCCACTAACATGTTGACCGTGTCTTTGCTCGTTCGTGTCTATTATGCCATTGGCTGATACCACCATTTTGTTTTTCCTACAAAAATACCGTTTTAAAAATAGGGTCATTTTGCATTATTTTGGTATTTTAAATTCCAATAAACATCATATTGTTACGCCATTAAACGTGAACACGCCATATCTCCGAGAAATTAACGAGTAGCACATAATAATTAAAACGCATTGCTGTTCGAAAGGTCTAGAATGGTTGGACGTAGACAGACTTAGAAAAATCTCGAAACATCCACAAGGTACCTACCTACCAAGGTACATGTAGTAATAGGTATCATCTAACCGATAAGGGAAATGGTACTCTCCGACGTTAACAATAGAGTCGAAATTCGCATTAAAGTGACTCTTATTACCACGAGCAATAAAAATGATTTATGACTTCGAGAAGCGATTCAATTGTTCTGGAATTCTGTATAGATCCGGGGACGTCGGTATCTAGAATTTTCTTGGCTCCGCATATAAATACGAGCCCCCGCCGGAAGCGAGTCAGTTGTGATTTCGACTGCGATCAAGAGCGAACTACCCTAGTACACGAAGTGATTTTACTTAACGACCTAAGCAATAGTGTAACGGTACTCTAGTGTTAATTGCAATTCGGATTATTGTTGACTGGACTCATTTGTTATTGTTTGTGGTGAATAAAGTTCTCTCGTCAGTAATCGGAATTTGATTACCCACGTACGTAACAATATTTAGAACATAATATTTCATTTATTTTTTTAATGAGTCGTATACAATTTACTTATTCGTTGTGTCGACACTTGGGAAAGGCCAAAACCAACAGTGGACGTATCTCGGCTGAAATGATGAAGATGATATATCATTATTAACTATTTTTTTATGATACATAACAAAGCGTATTGCTTCGCAGGAGGAGGTGGCCGCATGTCATAACCCGCCCCGTCCCGACCATGGCCTCAACCAGGCCGATCGTGAGAAGTCGCCGCCACCGATTACCTCTACAAGGATATGGCGGTTATCCACCCAAGTGGGGCAGAAGGGTTAACATACTTTAGTATAATATTAATTATAACTTAGCATTCCAAATGGCTCCGAAGTTCAAAATGTGCAACTAAGCAGCTCTAATTTGGCCTTAAATCAATATTTTATCGCGATATTATGCGTCAGTGCCTGGTACATCCCTAACGGAACGCCATTACGCACTAATGGCAGGTAGTAGTGTACCTGCGCGGTGTCGGCACGCGCTACCGGCGGTTAATTAGCGGCCAACTATCGGCTATCAGGGACCCGAAGCCCGCCACCAGGAGCGCGCGGGGCCCGGGGCGTGGGCCCGGGGCCGCTGACGAGGGTCGCTGGGCCCCGCGGGTGACACTCCTTTGTAAACGAGTTGCGTGCACTCATTCTGTTCGTGAGGCTGAACGCCAGCGCAAAACGTGTCTTATTCGAGGTAAGACGTGGGTCGCGCAACAAGATATTATTGTTACGTGATAGCACTAATGTTCTCATTCAACGAGTAAACGAGTAATTAAAATTAACATAAGTTGGAATAGTTGCCCAGAAACCCGTTTATAAAGCGCAGACTCGCGCATAAGGTGACAAGTCCACTAGAGACGAGCTGCGCAGTGCAGTAATGAATGTGTCTGTCACCCCATAGGAGCTGTCCTATGTCCTATTCTTATAATTATCTAGAAAAGCTAAAGCAAGCATGGTAAAATAACATGTCGCGAGAGTCACGAGTAGACCGTGTTCTGGATACTTTACTATCTCGGGAATATTATTGTTACTTTGACATAATTTTCAAGTTCTACGTAGCCAAAGCCAGTGCTGAAACTAGTTTTTTTAATAAACATCTGTATTATACACCGCTAAATTTTAATCGTTTTAATGCCGTGGAGGGTCGATCGTTCAGCTGACGTTTCCTTAAAGAAATTAATTTCGTAAAGATAATTTACAAATCGATAGTGTTTCATGTACCGGATCAACCCTTCACGATATTAAGGCAATTAAAATTTAACGGTGTAAATATTTCGTAGCACTTGCTACGAACAATTTGCTACGCCGTAGCTCGTGCTACGCGCTTTCAATGAAATATATAGTATTGCTACAGCGTTGGAGCTGTATCTCGTAAGTATCACGTGTGAGCTCGGTCGCAAGAAATTGTCCATCGTAAGGATGTCGTAACTATGCCGTAGCGCCGTGACACCGTAATGTAGCCGTAATGTATTCCAAAGGCTGTACGACATGTTGCGCACGTACTCGTAGGTTGCTGTGTGTGGCACTCGCTCGGAGGTAGGTAGTGTGAGGTGGCAACTAACACTCTGTCATTTATAGTGTTCTTGCTAAGATAGTGGCTGCTTGCAATGGAAATAGTTCGCATTTGAATGACGTAACAATGAGTTTGAAAATGTGATTAAAGTTTTACTGTAATCCTCGAAAAATAAAGCATTTTCTTTGAGTTAACAAATACAAATAGTTATTGCATTTAGAACAAATTGGACTCGTCTCGTATTGAGCACATTATTAATGAAGCACAATCAACATATTCCGTTCACTCGTTCATTCGTTCACTAGATGCATCTGATAGTGAGCCGATCCCTGCGAGCACCGGCTGCGGCTGGGAGGCACTTCGCACAGTTACGTGTGTGCGATATATTGGAAAACTTATGTGTTGTGAAGTAATGCGAGCCACTAGCTAAGGCGCCGCCTGCGGTCTCCGGGTGAGCTCCACGAGACGGTTCCTCTTCACTACGTTCCTCTCATCACTACGTTCCTCGTCGAGACTCGCGACGTGTTGACGTGTGAACGCAACAAATTGTCGCGTTATTCGTCAACGTCACTTCGCATCGCCGCGTGAAGACGTTCAACAAGTCTACATTGTTATACAATGAAGTGTCTGGACGCTAGTACCGGCGCGGCACTCGCTAAGGCACGCGTCAGTTCGCGTTACTACATTGGCTCCAACTTATATTGCGACATCGTATATACAATATACATATAAAGCTGGTTGGTTTGTTGGTTGGTTGGTTTGGTGTTTTAAGTGCTACTAACATAATATAGATGTAAGAATCTGATTTAAATAAATAATAATAATGATAAAGTATATATTTTTTCTATACATATAAATAAAATTGGAGTGTCTGTGTAATAACTGATTTTTACTACATGCATAATTATGTAATTATTATACATATATGGTACATAACATACACCAAAATAACATTTCTCAGCCGGATATAGTGGTGATAGACCGATTAGCGCGACGTGCAATGATAGTCGATATCGCCATCCCGCATGACGAGAATATCGTGAAAGCTGAGAAAGAGTAACAAATCAAATATCTCGACTTAGCACACGAGGTTTTCGACATGTGGAATGTGGATTCGGCTGTCATTGTGCCGATTGACGTGACCGCCAATGGTCTTATTGCCAAAATCTTCGACGACCATCTGTCGAAGCTGTTGTCGCGCGGTTGGATCAAGGGCCAGAGACAAAAAGCAATACTCTTCAATACGACTCGCATTGTGAAGAAGTTTCTGGCTCTGGAGCCCTAACCACTGGTAGCTTGGACCCTGCTCTCGACATCGGTGGATTACTGTTTTTATATGATTTAATTATTTTTTTTTGGTATATAATTATTATAAGAAATATTTAAAAATATCAAAAATATGTAAATAAGAAAAATAAAAATTTGCGTTCTTTAACATCGGTCGATCACTATCGTGGTCAAGTAGCGCGGCTTGCATATTTACCAACTCCATCATTTTTTTGTTTTAGTCGTGAAATCATCCATTGACATCGCCTGCCCTTGGGTGGCGTTCAACTTTTACTGACTGAAGCCCACTTCTAGCTCCTTCGTTGCCTTGCATTCTGGGGCCAGGTTTTCCTTTCAGAAGCGAACCCACGGCCCCTGTAGGCTTCGACCCTGTTGGACCCCTATGGTTTGCTGACATCTCCGTCAGGCGCGCGTGGGACACTACGCGCCGTTGACGACTTGGGCTTAGTCCGGACGGTTACCGGACGGTCGGACGGCGAGCTACCCTTTGCGAACCATCCGCAAGCCCGCGCCATCGATGACCGGAAATCGGGATCGAGATACAGACTGTAAAAAATTAAAATTAATAATCAAACAATAACTATTATATACTTCTGCTATAACCATTTATTCTGCTATATTAGCTACTTCTTCTGCTTCTGTTTGTGACATTGACCGCGTACAAGTTTACTATGGGTACCATACAAAATCCGACGGCATTCGGTATAAATATATCTTTCGAACAGATTTTTTGTCATGGATAAAAATAATCATACTTTCTAATCCTGGACACGCTTCATACAAGTCATTCAACTGTCGAGTCGTAACAAACAGACAGTAAGTTACCGCATTCACAATATATTAGTCTAGAAGTGTCTCACCATAATACCTTGTTTATCCGCAGTACCCATGACGTCACTTAGCACGCCAAATGTGACACCGCCGTGTAATCGCCTCTTTATTAGCTTCCTCTATCGCCA
Organism: Mythimna albipuncta; assembly: GCA_929112965.1. Taxonomy (NCBI): domain Eukaryota; kingdom Metazoa; phylum Arthropoda; class Insecta; order Lepidoptera; family Noctuidae; genus Mythimna; species Mythimna albipuncta. The sequence goes on from OV815974.1 coordinate 304,014, forward strand.
CACACCGCGCCCCCTCCCCCTCGCCCCCGGGCGGCGCTCCTATCTCCGCCGAGTGACGGCGATCTTGGCCGGACGGTAGTTCACGCCGACTACACTCTGGTATCAACCCGTAACCCCAGATAATCAGCTCACAGCGACGACGTCAGCCCCGTGACCGCCGACTCTTGTTTCCTTGTAAATGCGAGAATATCCCATGGCCTATTTAAACTGTATAACTTTGAGTTAAACAATTTTGCAAACGCCATTAAGTGTCGTGCTTTTTAAATATCGTTACTTTTCCCCTCAAATTAGAGTGATGAGCGCCAATCTAACGACTCTAACTTGGGCACAGTCAACCTTTTTCCCACCGTTACAGTTTTACTCGCGCGTCGTTTTTATTTCATCACAGTAAGGGTCCTCACTTGTCTTAGTTGAAGAGTTATTTATTTAATAATATTGAAGCCATTAAATCCCAAAAAAAAAAAACAAAATATTAAAAATTAAAAAGCAAACAAGCTTCATTCATCTAGAATTCAATATGAGAATTTCGATTTCACATTTAAATTTACTATTCATTATTTAAACAAAGCCTGCGTACTATTACTACGAGAACAGTGCGCGGGAGCTATAAGTAGATACAGAAAATTAGAGAGTTGAAATGTGTCAGATAGAACAACAAAATCTTGAAGGTTTGTTTTTGGTAAATGTGTTATGTTTTGTAAAAAGTCGTAGAACAAAAGTTGTTGTATACGATGTTCTTAACTAGCTCCTGAGAGGCTGCTAGTGTTTTACAAATAACCCTGTATAACTATTATAAATTATATTTATAACACTCTAAAATAATGAATTAATTTCATACAAAAAATAATATGTTTCAAGCAAATATTTATTTTAGACTAGCGGCAGACGGAAGCTGGCTGGCTAGATCCCGATTGCATCGGCACTTCGTGAGTTAAATTGTATTTTCAAACTACGAGTATACTGGAACTCGCTCAAACATTCAAATTGATCAAGCTGTTCAAGAAGAGTTAATTGATAAACACACGTACAGAAGAATTACAAACAATTATAAGTTTATAATTATTCTGTACCTGGGTTCGTCAACGAAAAAAAAAAGAAAGATTATTCTGTCATAAATATTTTTCATTTGGTTGATCGCTACCCCGCGGCCGCTAAGTGTGTTGATCAGATACAATGTTTCCAAACCTCTAATTTTTCATTTTCCAATCCAGAGTAGACTGAATTAAAATACAAAATAAAACTTTGTAATTTTGTATTATAAAACATTATAATACAAACTGTCGTTTACCGAATAGACTGTATTACATGAAATGGTTATTTATTGCAACATACAGGTACAAAGGCGGACTTAATGCCTTAGGCACTCTCTACCAAGGTGAAGAGATAACATGGCAGGTGCACAAAAAAAAACAACAAAAATGGATTATTAAGAAAAATACGGGTACAAATGTATATATATAAATAAAATAGACATACATATATATTTAATATAATATATACCTACATATATATTTATATAAAGTAGAAGAAGGGGGGTTTTGAAACGACTCCGCTATTTGTTCTGAAAGTAATGCCGCAAGTTTCGCTTAAATGCATACTGACTGGTGGCCATCCTGATGTCGAGAGGAAGCGCATTCCACAGAATTATGGACTGTACATGAAAGGAAGAATGAACAAAATCAGAAGTATGCGAGGGACAGAGCAGTAAGAGATTGTTAGAAGAACGAAGATTCTTAGAATGGGAAGAACATAAATATTGAAAATGAGATATAAGATAAGAAGAAGGGGTAGGAGAGTTGAGCAGAGAGAAGAGTGCAGTCAGTGCGCGCAAACTTCTTTTCTGGCGAATGGGCATCCATTTGAGCTCCGATCTGTAACTCGAAACATGTTCATATTTTCGCAAGTTAAATATGAATCGGATGCGGTAGTTGAGAAGCCTGACAAGTTTGTCCAACAACTCCGCATTCAGGTCAAAGTAGCACACGTCACCATAGTCGATTACAGCGAAAATTAAAGTTTGTACAAGCATAGTCATCGTCTTCGCGGGCAAAAAGTTCCTCAGACGATACAGACACCGCAAAGTCCCGTTGTATTAATCCCAATCAATTTCATCATGGTGGTCTGATGTATGTAACAATAATGGTGTACATAACATTTGCTATTCATTTGCTTTGTGATATAGATTGACAAAAAATGCCTTCAATTTAATTTAAAATTACATTTAAAACACAGAATATTTAAAATTACATTTTATCAGTCAAAATATTATAAAATATAGAACAGAAATTACAGAAAACAATTAAAACCTTATTCAATTATTATAAAAAAAAAAAATATGGTTAATGTAACAATCTCTGTACATCTGAGTGTAGCGCGCCGCCGCCTGCAGGGAACACGTCGCATCACGCTACTCCACAATAAGCTTCGTTGCTCTTCTGTCCTGGGTCATGGCTTCGATTTCTAGGTCGAGCAAAGTATTAACATTTCGCATCAGGACTTTCTGCTAGTAAGAAATTGAGAAGAGCCGGGTGTTGCGATGTTTTATTTATCCTACTAACAACTAGCAATACAGGTAACCTGATGCGATAGATCGCGCAATGTGATTTTTATACTTATTCTAGAATTATATTATTCTACTAGTATGCCTTAATTAAACTGGTCACTTATTAGAAACAATTCTGTGTGAGCTCTCTGAGAGAACCACAGAATAGGTCTGGTTTGTTATTCGTATATTTGCTTGGCGGCAATGGACCGCCGTTGTTACCTGGGACTACGAGGGAAGAGTGTCGCTCTGCAGGGACGACCGGCGACTCAGTGCGTGCCCAGCGCCTGATATTATGAGAGCAAACAGGATGTGATGGAGGCTGTTAATTAATGTATGTTTAATCCTCGCCGGACGCGGCCGGCTCCGGCGTGCGCTAATCCGCCGACATCGCGCGATCCACTCCGGAGATACCCTCCTCCCAGCACGCGGCGAGGGGAGGGGGGGGGGGGACAGGATCAAAGGGCTCACGACTGAGCGCCCCCACTCTCCCCACTATTTTTGTGGCCCCTCTCACCAGGATTTTTTAACCCAAGCAGAATTATTAAAACTTTATTTAATATGTTATAACGTTTGTAATAAATATTAGACATCTGCGGGAAAGCGCTCCACTCACTTCAATGTGCACAACTATGCGAATCCCTTCCAAATCTATGTTGATTTGATTCTAATCGATGACGCCGTATTAAAATACGGTAGAATGCCCTCATGTATTACTTACTATATATATAATATTATGTATCTGTATCACGATTTAGATGAAATTAGATCCGAGCCAATTGTTCGAACCATCGAACCGGCCATGTTGTCATTTTGACACAATTGTGATGTTCGAGAACGCCACTGTATTTTATAGAAAGGTATCTAAAGCTCTCGCCGAGAGCTAAAATATGGACGTTAGTGTAAAGCTCTCGGCACTGCCGCATGCCGCAGCAGCAGGCGGCAAGTGTGCTCCTGTGACCTAGCCATTGGAACATCTAAGTGTCCCCGCACACGGGCCACAACAGGAGCCGTTTCTAGCTTATTTTTGTGGCGGCGTTTTTTTAAGGCATTGTCCGATGACTTTGATGGGTGTGTAAGGTATATAGAAAATTTGTTCGCCCAAAGTTGGGCAAAATCGAGCTCAAAGACGCTCACAAACGTACAGGTGAAGTTAATAATAATAAAAGCGTGTTAAAAAAGCTAGAAGCCGCTTCTAGCTTGTCCGGCCACAAGCTGACACGCGCTTCAGCTTTTTTTCTGGCCCGTGTGCGGGGACACTTACGCCCTCATAGTATAACAAACTAAACAATCTAGCAAAGATCTAGTTGAAAGTTTGCGGAACATTCCTGCCGAAACCGTAGTTCAAATAGCTTTATTACTTGAAAGACTATCTCATTCGAACATCTGCGTAAATAAAAAAGTTGGGCTAGCGCCGATGAGGTTATGGAGTGCAGGCAGCAGCGAGGTACCAGGAATCGGCGGGGGTGCAGCCAGAAATCCGGCCACTTCAAGGAAATGCTTTTAAAACATTCTCTCGTGAGCGAACTTTTTAATCCTTGCTCCGGATGCTGGCTCATGAGCCAGGGCTCGCCAACTCGCCACAGATCGAACGTGCGTGGTTACCACTCAAACATCAGCTGAGTTTGGTAGAGAGAAACTATGCACAGAGAAGAATAAGGCAATTGACAAATGTAGCCACAGCTCGGTTGGTTCACTTATTTCCACAGTATTATTTTTTATGGCATTTGATTATGTGAATCTGCAGCTGATGTAGAATCAATTTTCTTATTGAAAAAGAGAGCAATCTGTGTTGTTTACAAAATTGGTCCTCATGAGTCCTTTAAAAATACATTCAAAGAAATTAACGATTGCATCACTGCTTACCGTCAGATGAGATCGCAGTCAAGCACTAGTTTATTTAAATTTAAAAAACTTACATTTTATATCTTAGAATGTGTTTTATACAAATAAATAGTGTTGTATTCAGTAAACGTTGTTCTAACAAAGATTGTAAGTAGCACTGTGACTATAGGTCTATTTTTTTAATTGGCAATCATCTAATAACATTCTAATACTACTACTTTGTCAAGAAAGTACCGGCAAAAGATCAATAATACACAAAATTTTTGTTATTCATCCAAATTTATTTTATCACCTTTAAAGTATGACCCCTTCAGAAACGATACACTTACGCCAACGAATAATCCTATCATCAGAACATTTTTTTAAACGCCGTTTCCGAAATTGAGTTCATTTCTCGCCGCGAATTCTTTTTAATGTCTTCTACAGATTGAAAACGTGTGCCACGAAGTGGTAATTTGAGTTTAGGAGAAGAATAGAAGTCGGCTGAAGCCAAATCTGGTGACTACAGTGGCTGCTCGATGGTATTTGTTGAGTGTTTGGTCAAAAATTCGTTCACAATGATGGCCTTGTGCGAAGGCGCATTATCGTGGTGCAAAATCCAAGAATTTTCTTGCCACAAATGTGGCCTTTTCTTCGAATTTTCTCTCTTAAATGCCTCATAACGCTTAAATACATTCTTTATTTACCGTTTGCCCTTCCGGTAACACCGCGATAGTCAAAGAAAACAGTCAACATGACTTTGACTTTTGATCGACTTTGGCGTGGTTTTTTCGGTTTTGGTTCAGTTGGAAGGCGCCACTCTGAAGCTTGTTGACTTATTTGCATTTCAAACTCGTAAACCCACGTCTCGTCGCCAGTAACAATGCGTTTCATGAATGTTGGGTCGGAATTGACTCGTTCTAGCATGTCCTCAGCGACTCTCATGCGATTGAATTTTTGGAGAAAATTCAGGGCCTCAAGTCTGCTATTACAATAGTGTCAGACTGGTCGATCACTGATGTCATAATTGTCGATTTTGACAAGTTTGGCAATCTACTATTATAATGGCGTCATTTTGACTTTCCAATGGTCAACCACTGACACTCCATTAAAAAAAGTGGTATAGAATAGTAATTTCGTACATCTTGACAAATGAATATTTGACGTATGCGGTAATCTGCTAAAACTTTGACAGTTTATTTGATCAGTGTTCTAGCATTAGAACGTTATTGGTTTTAATATGCTCGATATTATCATTCTACCACAACTTTATTAAGATACCACTGACCGATCAATGATCGATCATTATGAATTAGCAGATTACGAACTTTTAGCAAAATAACAATGTGATCGTGTTGGAATGACGAACTTATAAAAATAGCAGACTTCAGCCCCAGGTCTTTTGGGAATAGCCGAGCGGCAACATGTTTCATACCCAAATGATTAGTTAAAATGGTACGGATCGACTCGTGAGATACAGAAAGTTCGGCAGCTATCTCTCTCAAACTTGAATGAGGATTTTCAGTCACTACTTCCTTCACTTTTGCGATGTTAACTTCAGTTGCAGAGGTTGATGGCCTACCAGAGGCAAATCTTCCATCACATCTCGACCGCTTTTGAATACTTTGTACCACTCATAAGCACGTGTTTTTGAAAAAGTCGAATCACCGTAAGCCTTCTGTAACATTTTCAGTGACACCGAACACGAAATTCCAATTGCGATGCAAAATTTAAGACAAATACTTTTTTTGATGTTTTTGTCCATTATGAAATCCGCAATACACACCAGATATGATATAACTAAAAACAGCACTGTATTTAATTTAAATAACAGTTGCAACTCAAACTTCGCGCCAAAATGGAAAACAGTTGTGCCAATCTATCAACAATAAAAATCTAAAATTTAATTTGGAACCATAAACAAATCATCCATTCGCGATACTTTTTTGGCTGAATGTATCACGACGAAGATTACCTCGCTCTCTCGCTTCCCGCCACCTGATTTGTCCGCATTACTGCTTATACAGTGTACCACGGCTTGGACAAGGGTCGGACTCGAGAGATCGCCGCCGCCAACAGCCTCCACGAAGAATTGAAACTTCAAAACTGATTAGTTAAATATATATAGTCTAATAAAGAGAGTACGCACTACCAAAGAGTACGCATTGCTCATAACTCATATATTTTATCTGTGTTGGCCACCCTGACATGGCTGTAAAGATTCTATATATCCTATAACATCTTTGCATGGCTGTCAGTTGCCTGTGACACTAGGAGCTAACAGACACGGATTCTACTTGCTGAGGTTGGTTTTAAATTTTATAGTAATTTAATTTATGTAAATTATAAATGATAACTTTTTAACACTATTTGAGACTAAAAATATAAGATTTGCATGAACATAATACTTGAGGATGTTGGTTTTTCATGAAGTTTATTGTTTATATTTTCGTTTGGTTTGAGGTTATAAGCCATGGCGTCTTTGATTATATACTTCATGGCGTTGTGTTTATTTATTTATCGCGGCGGCAAATTTAAAAATCCACTATTCGTAAGAGTATGCAACCAAAGATCACGCGCGCGCACTCTTACCTTGTATGAAGTAAATCATTTAGAATGCTTTAAAGTAGCTTGCGTTTTGTTTTTTTTTTTTGTTTTGCAGAAAGCCCCGATGTCAGGTTATAAAAGAAAATCTAAAAGAAAACTAGTCTTCACTGAAGATATTTTGAGAGAAGTAAGAGGAAAGATAGAACGGGGACAGAGCAAGAGGTCTGTTGCTGAGTCATTGAACATTACAGAATCCACGTTGAGAAAAAAGACGTGTTGCACTCGGGGACTGCCGTGGTAAAGTTATTGCATAGCATTTTTATCAACTTATGCAATTATAATTATTTATTTATTTTATTTATGCAGTATTTTTTTCCTTTGTTTTTTTTTCTTTGATATTAATTGAAGTTACACTTTCACACATTGAATTGAATTTTGATTGATTGTTCACTCATTTGTTTTCTTATCGGTCACCAGTCTCCACGCTCAAAAAACAAATGAGTGGGGGGTGTTAGGTTATTTATTTTCGTCACGGAATTTCTGGATTCGATCTCCACTCTCAAGGCCCGCGATAGAAGCTATGCAATAGCTTAAAAGGCTGAAAGCAGGCACTACAATATATTTACTCGTGAGTAGGAAGCTCGGTGGCGTGAAGAATGTACAGATTACTTAGGATTTGGAGTCTTTAAGTGCGATATTTGCCAAGGCTGAAGATCTCATAATTGTGTTCATGCGCACTCTTAGCTTATATAGAGCATCCCTTGTGCGTCCTCTGAGCTACAAGGTACCTTAAGAGTGCGCATGATACACGTCCCCAAAATGTGATTTATTAATTAGTCTATGTTATGTGATTATATTTAATAATAAAAGAAATGTTCCTAAATAACCAATGCCTAAATATAATTAAAATTCAAAACTATTAAGGTGAAAGTATATTTAAAAAAAATAAAAGTTTGTATTTTGCGCACTCTTTGGTTTCTTTATTCATTAGAAAGGTCAGCTCCTTCCGAGCCATTGATTACCCTACACATCTTTTGTATCAGTCTTGGAACTTACCCACTGTACGTCAACTTTATATATTAACTGCAATTCTCAAACAACAGTTGCTTGTAGTATATGGTAAACCTATGCTGAGGTACATGCCCCACTGTAGTAATGTGCCCCACTTACTAAACTAAGACATGCATTTAAAATTCGGTGCCCGAGCCGATCTGGTTAGTTTATAAGTACGAGTATGACGGCGATGTAACAGACACAGAGCAAGTTTAACTTGCGTTGTAGGTATAGTTTAAGTAATTGTAAATGGGTTACCGACGTTACCGGCTGCGGCACGTACATGCGTCTGGTTTACCCTATCAAAAATCTCGGAAAAAGTAGTAAAAAACCAAACAAGTCACTTGCCAAGCAGTCACTGGCTTTAAAAGTGTGACTAAAATTATTTTAGTATTTTCCAAACGCTTATGAAACATGAGAAGCTAGGGCACTGTTCCTATTGCTCGTTTTTTTTATTTCTTACATTTAAAAAAATTAAAATTACAAAATTACTTTTTTTTCCTTTTCTCTTTTTTGTATCTTTTACTAACATAGTTTTTAAGGTGTTTGATTACTAACATAATATGGACCACGGTCTGAAATAAAGTATTTTTATTTTATTTATTTTATTAGTGTCATATTGCAAGGAAAGACAGTGGCAACCTCGAAAGGTTAATTGTGACCGGTAAAGTGGACGGGAAAAGGCCTCGTGGGTGCAGCCCAACACGTCCGACCAGATCCGCACTGCTCTTGACTCTACGAAGTACAATGCCCTTCACACCGCCAGAGACAGGAACAGATGGAGGAATATCATAAGGGTTAGAGTAATGAAGCAGGGATCACGACCCTCAGTATTGAGGAATACGAATCTTCTCCTCAAGCTTTTTATTAGGAGACCCGATATGCAGACTATTTCACAAAAACTATGATTTCACTTACAGCAGCCCTTCATCGTCTAAGAAAAATCTGTTTATACCTCATTTAAAAAAAAAAACCAACAGTTTAGGCTGCCAGGCGTGGCAAAGAAATGTACCAACACACTCTTGAAAATCATACATAAACATTTCTTGGGACCGCAGGTGACAACACGAGATTTAAAAAAATATTAGAATGTGTATGAAACGATATTCTAAAAATGTAAGCCTACTTGGAACACAGACCGAGTGATACCAACCGATGTTAAGTAACTGATGGCAAGTGTTCAGCAGACGAGCTCAAACGACGGACGTGGTGCACGCGCCGGGTCATGCGGTTCTCTGCAAAATGGTTCAGCTGAATGGTGCTGCTAGCGCATGAGTCATGTTCGAGAACGAGCGCCGTCAGTTAAAGTTGGTTCTCACAGCTACCATCATCAATGTTCCCAATGCTGGGACTCAGGCATCCTCTGTAGGAGAGGGAAAGGGCCGTAATCCACCACGCGAGCCCAGTGCGGGTTAGTGAATTCGAATTTTTGGTTCTAGTACATGCCGGTTTCCTCACGATGTTTTCCTTCACTCACCGTTTTGAGAGCAGTGGTAATGAAATAAACTACACAAAGTAATGCGCCAGGCAGGGCTTGAACCCGCGACTTACAACACATCGTCGGAGCCATCACCACTCGGCCACCATTGCTCTCACTGCCACTGCTGCCATGGTTGACTTCAAATATTTGTAGTTAATTTTTTGTTTATTACAATTATTCTAAATGCTTTGAACGTGCACGATTCTCCACATCGTTCTCACATAATATGCATATTATGTATTAATGGTTTCAATTTAAACCGCTTTGTAATTATTGATAAGACTGTACTTGGAGTTTCGTTCACGTTCTCCTCTATAGAAATCTACACTTTAATTAATTCCTCCATCTTTTGTGCAACTGACCGACCTTGACAATTCTCAAGTCAGACGCTTGCTACCAAATGGTTTAATTGAAATAAATTCTTTGATTTAATTTGATTTGCAGATGACAAGATAAGCACACAGTTCATAACGTGTACAGAGATTACTCGTGTTTGTAGATACTTCACCCGATCCCTCGACTACAGGCTCCGTCCGCGAAGTGCGAGCGGCGAGCGGTGCGCGGGTAGCAGCGAGCGGCGCGCGGGTAGCGGTGAGCGGTACGCGGATAGCGGTGAGCGCCACTCATCCAAATCCAGAGGCTCCGGGCCGGGACCTGGGGCTTTTCTAAGGATTTTCAGAAAAAATATAACCTGAGCGGAAACAAACCCAGTCGGCCGGCGACACTGTCGATTGTTATTCGTGAACAAACTCACCTCGGCTATTTTTAAGAAGTTAGTTCGTTGAAAGGCCGCCCGCGACATCGAAGTGCTCGATTCTTAATTAAAAACGTTCGCAACAATGGCATCGAAAAATCAAATAAAATGTCAGAACTAATTATCAGAAAATGCATAATAGAGCTGTCGCGTGCAGCGAATGGATTAAGTTTCCCGGCATTAGCAGCGCAGAATGGCATTTCTTATTAATTTCAGTTATTGTAGCGCGCGCCGACTCGCTTGATCTCCTCTCAATTTTTAATTAAGAGCACCATTATATAAATAAATCCCCGCTTCCACTTTGTTTAAGCGCTTCGAGGAAATATTGGTTGTCTTTTTAATTTCCATCCCATTGACTTCAATAAATCTCATTTCTTGAAAAGAGCACCTCTTTCCCGTACCCCTTCCCGGGCCCCGCGGGTGCCTCGCGAGGGCCGCATCGCGCGGGCCCCGCTCGTCCGCACAAACCCGCTCGATTTATTGAATAGACTCTCGCACACACAATAGACAGCATTCACTCGTTCAATACTTTCGGGCTGTTTATTCGTTGTGTTTATCACAATACATCAGCTAACTCATCGCGCACAATACTCCTCTTCACTATCTGAGCGTTTTATCAAGAGCAGTCTCCCGAGTGCGGGGCGCGGGGAGCGGGAACCCCACCCGAGTGTGCCCGGACAGCCCATGTCCTGAAAATATTTTAATACAAGATTATATTTTCCATACACCTGCCAGGTCCTGCAGATACTTTAATGAATAAATTAAGAAGTACGTACATGTTCACAAAACTGCTGGCATTTAACCAGTCCCAAATTATTCCACGTTTAACCCCAATATACCCCTGAGTAATTAGTGGAGAAATGTCAGCTGAACATCGAAATGTTGGGCTCAACTAAAGATCACCACAATAATCTAAGTTATTTATCGTTTCCAGTGTTTTGGAGCTAGCCAACAAACTGAGGATAAGTAAGTTGGGCAGTAAAGTGAAGTGTCTCACAAACAAGCGGCGCGGCGCTTGATGGCTGAGTCTATCAGCGCTGAAGGCGGCGCGGCCGTAACTCAACGCAAACTTTTTTGTTTTGCACGTCGATCAATTTGTATGGTAATATTCGCTCCTTACATTGCTAGCGAGACGAGCGAACTTTGAACGTGAAACTTTGTCACGCAATAAATCTGTCGATAAAGTGAAGAGAGAGAAAAACACATTGAGTGGCCAGCGGTAGTCGCGCGTGTCGGCGTGTCAGCGTGACAGTGCGACTGTCAGTGACAATATCCCAATATCCCACCCAACAGCGACGTAATGTGTTTGTTGTCAAGCGAGCTGTCGTATCGAGAGATATGTCGAACGCGACATTGTCCATCAATACGACAAGTCGCCGATGCCTCGGCAAAAGTTGTTATCAGAAACACTACCTCTTGTGTTTGGTGGAATCGAAAACCTGTGTAAAAAGTGCTTCTCATGCACCTAATGGAATCGAAGCCTTTAGGTGCATGAGAAGCACTATTTTAGCTGGTAAGTAGCTGCAGTATAATCGACCACATGTAGGTGGACATGCAGCGGTGTCTAGGCCCCTGCGTATGCATTCTAAAGATCCTACTGTAACACAAATTCTACTTCGGGCAATCAAAGTTCTCCACGTAATAGCAACTTAGCGGAACACCAGAGCGCCCAGACGGCCCCACCCGCCGCTACATCTGACAGTTGTTCGTCACACACACATTATTATTGTTGTTGTATTTTTTAGTTTTATGTATTTTTCTGCATAATTTACGTTTCTACATACTTGTTTTTTTAATTAAGAAAGATATAGTGAAGAGGTAAAGCTTGTATTTTTTATTTTTTTGTTTGTAGGGTGTAGGTATCTCTGAAAGTAGTGGTCCGATTGTTAATTTTTTTACACCAATAGAAAGCTGCTTTATTCCTGAGTGTCATAGGCTATATTTTATGTATGCGGACGAAGCTACGGGCAAAAGCTAATGTGCTATATAAACGTTTTCTTTCTTTTCTATCACATTAGAACACAGTAGGTACCTACTCCTCCTACAAACATAGATATAACACACTTTTGACCTTGAGCTGGCCTTAACAGAAGACTGACCCCTGGGGCAGTTTGTACGGGCCTATTTACCATCGACAGCATTTAACAACATGGAAGCTAATACTATTTACCGGTAGCTTTTCTATCTTAGGTGTGTACCTGGACGTTTTTGTCAGCGTAAGCTATTTTCTATGATAACTTAAGAACGCAGAAAGAAATGCGTCTGTGAACCTACACACATCCAAGTTGAGCTCGCATTGGTGAGACAGACAACTATATCCTCATAGTAAACTAGTAAGTTTGGAACTATCGTACAAATGTACGAATGTAGAAAGTTAAAAAAGAAATGTTGTAACCGCCTCTTTACCGACTTAGTATCAGTTAGTATTCTGAACAAGGATATATCATTTAGCTAAAATATATTGTAAGGGTGTATGTGTAATCTCTAGTATGTACCTAAATATATCATACTCTATATTTAACTCTTTAATATATAATGTTTTATATTCTATTACATAGTACAGTTCTAATGCAGCAGATCTCGAGGGTATCATTTCGCTCCTAGTGGGTCCAGCCTCACATGGCGACCCTGCCAAACGCGAGTTTACGGGCATCGTATAGCGTTCCTTAGATGGACAAGTTCTTTTAAACAAAAGTCGCGATGTGTTCTCCGAGTGATTTTATGAGAGACTGTGTTATAACTCGAATAATTCGTGTCGCATATTATTCCTGCGCCGTTTATTTTCCAAAAACATAGGAGGCCAACAATCAAAACAGGAGGAGATCATAATTGCCAGACGGCGGCAGGAAATGGAGAAAACATACGTTGTGGTTGACGAAATTAGAGGTAATTTGAGTGTTGCTGATAGTACTCGTGATTGCAGCCCTGTTCGTCCTGCTGGTGTTCGTACACAGGGTGTACACACGATGTCACGTGCAACGGATACAACAGGAGGTCAATCGGTCAAATTAATGTTACATTATTTTTAAGCTATTGCATAGCTTCTATCGCGGGCCTTGAGCGTGGAGACCGAATCCAGAAATTCCTTAACGATATTTTCGTTAACTAACCTAACCTAACACCCCCCACTCATTTGTTTTTTGAGCGTGTTGATCGATAAGAAAACAAATGAGTGAACAATCAATCAAAATTCAATTCAATGTGTGAAAGTGTAACTTCAATTAATATAAAAAAAAAACAAAGGAAAAAAATACTGCATAAATAAAATAAATAAATAACTATAATTGCATGAGTTGATAAAAATGCTATGCAATAGCTTTAGCGCGGCAGTCTCCGAGTGCCACGCGTCTTTTTTTTTTGGTATCTTTTAATAAGTAGATATTTCTTGAATGTTTAATTTGACATTTGCGACACATTGTCGCATCTCACACTTACTTGTCGCGTCTCACGCTTATGCCTTGATCACACGTACCGAGTAAAATGGCGAGACAGTAAAATGTTGCTCGGCCGAGACAGTGATGTAAGCGAGTTGTAGAGATAAGTGGTAGGCCGAGCGCTCGGCGCTGTATTTACACGTACACTCGGCCGAGAGCACTGTCTCACCCGTTTACTCGGTCGTGTGATCAAGGCATAACTTGTCGTGACTCACGCTTGCTAGTCACTCTCACGCTTACACGCTTAATTTTCGCTTACTTGTCGCACGCTCGTCCGCACGTTCACGATTACTTGTCGCGCCTCGCTTTCGCACAAACCCACGTGACGACCATATTCCGTTATTTCTGGTTAATTCACAACAAGTAACTACATGAAACACTGCCTTCAGAAATACAAACGTTTTGTAATAAACCGAAACGTTGGTCGGTCGCGCGCCCGCACAGCGCTCAGTAGCAAGTAGCGAAGTTAGTACGCGACACGGCGAGGCGGTGCGGCGGTGTGGTGGCGAGGTGGCTGCTAAATAAACTATGTGCAGTGAAACTCATCCGTATGAGTGGAAACAGTGCGCTATAATCAGTATTTTCATTGAACGCTCGGTGGTTACAAAAAACACTCCGCTGCACTTTTTCTCGACTCTACGTGAGGTATTGTGTGGGGGCTGCGTTCATTGTCGCCGCAACTCTTGCCTAATGGCCAATGTCGGCGGGCGCGCTCTAATTAAAATTTTGCCGGTTCCGCAGAACACACGGGCGTCATATTTCACGCGCCCATTGTGTATGTGTACCAGTGTATGCGTCGCGCAGCTCCGTGGGGACACCGCCGGTGAAAATATAATACAATAGCACGCGCCACGTCGCGCATGTACGTATTTACTTTTTTAAATAATAAATGTACATTCTGTGCCAACTATAGGTAAATACAGTAATATCTACATTAAGTTAAAAATAAATTGAGATAAGTACTAGGTGTAGATCACGTGTAGGTGCACCAGAACGTATGAAGACACTATAGTCACGAACCGCAGTCGTCGAAGCTTCTTGTGTGACGTGCGGCGATAGCATACAAACTGGTTAACGTCTAAAGATCTGATAAGATCGAATAGACGGCGGCGGGCGAGGGGAGGGGGCAGCGGGAAGTGCCAAATCCCGTTGATCCCGATCACCAGCTGTATGACGACTTCGTAAAAAATACAACCTCGCAAATGTCCTGATATCAATAATGCAGGAAATAAGTCTCGCAAAAATGATACTTAACTTCAAAGCGCTCCCTCAGTGCGCGCTATTCACGGCGCTATTTCTGAAGGATAAGCATCAGATTCGCGTAAAGCCAGAGAGTTTTACAATTCAAAGAGATGGCAGGTCTCAGGGGCCATTTCGAGCTCGTCTCGAGGTAATACGTTAGGCGGCGAACACGCGAGCGACACGCGCCGCGCGGCTCCTGTCTGCTTCGTCTGTGCTGACTGGCGGCACAGAGCTGCCGGCTGCGCCACCACTCTCTCCTTAGTTGCAAACTTTATTCATTAGCTTTATTTTATCCTTGACATATTGTAGTACTTGTGTTTTTTAGTGAAGGTTTGGTGGAAAGGTGAAGTGCTTATTAATTTGTTAGTTTTGTACCTAAATAAAGCAAGTATTGTTGTAGGTGTTACTGTTCCAATGGCTCAGGCATTTGCCAGGCTGGGCCATAAACGAGTTATTTGTACGATGTCGTCTATCTATCATACAAATGTCTACCCTTTATTCTTCGTGTAATAATTACAACTAATATGTGACCATCTTTCAGCGACAGTTTTGTGAAAATAATTATATAACTCCGTTCAATTCCCCATCAACTGCTTCTTATCTTACTTCAGTGTGATTTATTGAGGACCATGGTCTGGCATGCGTCGGGAAAAACCGACGTGAGGTAAATATTCATTGTTTTCGTTTTCAGTTTTGGGAGCTTTGATATTTTCATTCATTCTTTACTCTGCAATCCATATATTTTTCTGTAAGGAATTTTATATATTCATTTATTTATCAAGCGGAATGTGTTGGCATCGTTCTGGCAGCACATGTCATAGAAGCCAGGAGAGTCACGGACACTCACATTCACATGCTCTCCAAAAGTGCCTCTGTATTTCAATCCCTAGAAAAAAACTTTATCGCCTCGAGAAACACACAGGAGTGTCACTCTAGTGCTAAACGCAGAGTTATGACGATGACCCTGCAGTGGATTAAAGGACATAGCGGCTCACTGGGCAATGACGCGGAAGATGCTAGGAGGGGATCTAGTGCGGAGGTGTTGGAACCCAAACACATCGTACTAATCCCCTTTGGTCAGCTGCGTGGTTGGCTACGTTAACATAACCACACAAGCGGAAAGTTGATCGCGTGATTCGAGTATCACCAGGTTTCCACTGGTGTGGATACCAGAATGCCAACGGGTTGAAAAGGCCTTGTCATATCTAAATAAGACCTTAACCACAAGCCTTCCGCAACTGGACAGAGACAGCCGGCGCCCGGTGACGGAGTCCATCAACGGACACGGCTCACTAAAGAAATCCTTCCACACAATAGGCATCAGCACCAGTCCCCTGCGCAGAGCATGCATATAGTCGGAGGAAATAATCGGACATGAAGGAAAAAGAAAGAAAAAAACGTTTATTTGTACGTCACATATACAGTAGAAATAAAATTGGTATGGAATAATAACATTAAAATCTGTGCAACACCGCCAAAAAGGCGCCTAACTCAGCATATGTTGCGTACCGTACGTAACTCAGTAAATTTAAAACGATAAATAATGCAGCGCTAGTATTCTGTGAGGGCCCGCGGTGATGCCACGGTTACAATCACGGAGATTAAATATGACTATGTTCCTAGAGTCCCCGGGTAGCCGCCATGGCCCATGTACAATCCACAAAAGACTGAGTGCGAAAACCAAACTCCAATAGACAGATGGATTCTAGTAATATAGGATGATTCATCACAATGTGTCATAATTTGCGCTTCATCCTAGTTGATTGGTAGCTTACCGTCTCGCTGTGATGACTAAGCGCCTACATATAATGTGATTCAGCTTGTGCGGGTCCGACAGCGATTTTTTAATTCAATTTGACTCCAATCAAAATTTCAGAATATAGATTCTAGATCTGTGATGAAAAGCATGTCGCCTTGCTTTACTTGCTCTGGTCTTAACTTGTTGGTCCTTTTGTATTTAGGCGTAGTCTTGTTGCGCTTCTCAAATAAATGACATTGATAAATTCTATGGAGTCATGGTCTAGTCCTAGCTCGTCATGTCTTCATGGGAAACATCAACATAATAAGGGGAGGTCAATTTTCTCAGAACAGTTTCATTGTATGTATGCCAATACTAGATAGGTACAGGCAGAATATAAAGCTGATGGGTGCCCCTTTATATTCTAGAGCTATTTCCGCGTGCATTCTTGTCTGGTAGTTGCTTTGTTATTAAAATTAGGTTAAAAAAAATAGTTTTATTAGTTTCTCTTTCGTAATTATTATCATGTTGTTGGTCACTCAAACAGTTCCTGGTTCTTTCTTGGTTTCAGTTTTATTAAAAAATAGATATCTTTTACTTTCTAAAAGGTTATTTCATTTCTTGACCTGCTTTATAAGCTTTAGAAGTTAGTTTACCAACATCAACACTCTTTCGTACCTCACTATTACTCTTTCATATCTCACCAGTAGCCATTCCAGTTTCCATTAATTCTCCATTCTTGGATTACAGAATATTTCTTTCCATATATATCTACAATTTAATCGAATAAGAAGTAGTAATACGTTTTCATTAGCGGATAAATTATCTTAAATTCAAGAGGTTTAATGTTAAACTTTGAATATATTGCCTTAGAAACGAGGAATAGCACGGTAAACATAATTCCCTTTGTTAAAATTTTGACCTTATTACGATGTAGTAAGCCACATTTTGGTTTGGGAGCGGAACCAGACGCATCAGTCGTTGTGTTTTGTAGTACCTAATTCTGTAGTCATTTGCACGGAAAGGCCTTTCTCCAGCATGTTGAGCTTCGACTCCATTTGCTCTCGTGTTGGCTTTCAAATTAATTATCATCTTACTCATAACTAGCAATTGAGATATCCTACTATAGTTACGATTTTACACCTGATATTCTATTATATTACTGCTAAAATGATATGTTAAGGGTGTACAGAGATACTATACTTTTAATTTTGAGTATCTTTACTCCTTGTGTTATCAAAGCACAGCAAGATAAAAAAAATGTGCTGTATTAATTACTGAAATACAGAAGTGAGTGAATATTGTGACTTCATGGCACCTACTTACATCCGCATCCTTCGTAAACAATTATATTTATTACAATAAATGACGAGTTACAAATGTGTGGACAGCTCGGACCCAGCGGAGGATTACACGGCTCAGCCGCTGACCCTCGCAGCCTCACGTCTTAAGTAGTTAACACAACACTAGACGCTACATCTCACGCAGCCCTCGCACCCCGCTCAGATAATCTGTGATAAGCTCTGCCAGGCTGCGGCTACAGCTTCGACAGTGCGCGTTGTGTCTCAACGACATTTTTAAAGATGATAACACGAGTGCAAGAGAAGGGTTATCATCGCTGCCGGGGTGACACGTCTCGTGAGATGGCTTGCCGGAGAAGCAGTCGCTAATCGCTGGCCAAACTCAAGTATTTTCATTTTAGTTTAACAAACTAAATTATCAAATGAATTTGTCTTACTTGCCTGACTGACATGAACAGACAGATTCAAGTTAACTTGAAACATTCCGTCTTTAGGTTTAATTTGAAAAAAAAACTCTTCACATTTCTTGCTTCATTTTTCTTAATGAAATCTTCACTTTCCAGCTCAAGATAAAAAGCTGCACTTTTCAGATTTCACATAAATTTCTCTATAAACTTATGCGTGGCTGACCTGAATAGTTTTGTATTGTTGTCTCTATATATATTAATAATGTCTCTATATATTAATAAATTTGACTAACTACCGTGAGATTACAGTATTATGCGGGCACGTCACAAAACTGAAGAGAAGTGGGCGATTCAACACGATTGCGGCTGCGAAGCGATCCGAGGTGGTTCACGCGAATTCAACCCGACGCGTTGGCTGTGTCCCACGTGCACGCAAAGTCTAATATAAAACAATTAACCGCACCATAAGAGTTCGCGCGAAGATATCAAACCAACTTATCGCGACCGCTTCGCTTCGCTCTTCGCCACCCCGCACCCACGTGCGGTTGGTCACGTAGTCCACAGTAGACAGTAACACAGTATCAATTGTCATTTATTCCATACTAGCTGTGCCCGCTCCACCCTTGTGGAACATCGGGTACGACTACGTGCTGCGCGGCGACTTCCCTGACGGGGTCAGCGTGGTTTGCTACGCAGATGACACGCTGGTTCTAGCGCAGGGAGAGTCGTACCAGGCGGCGGTCGCTCTAGTGACACGCGGGTTTGCGATGGTCGTTGATCGGATCCAGGAGTTGGGACTCGAGGTGGCGCTTCACAAATCCGAGGCGATGTGTTTCCACGGTGGCCGCTCTCGGAACGCGCCGCCATTGAGTTCCCAACTAACGGTAGGAGGAATTCACATCGGTGTCGGGTCGACGATGAAGTACCTGGGACTCGTCCTCGACAGCCGGTGGAATTTCGTGGAGCATTTCCGACGTCTGGCTCCCAAGCTCAACCGGGCTGGGGCTGCGCTCAAGCGGCTCCTGCCCAACCTTGGGGGTCCAGACGCCTCCTGCCGGAGGCTCTACGCGGGGATCGTTCGGTCCATGGCCCTCTACGGGGCGCCGGTGTGGGCGCCATCGCTGAAAAAGCGACCGGCGGCCATACTGAACGGCTGCCAAAGGGTCATGACGATAAGGATGGTGCGGGGATACTGCACGGTCTCCCGCGAAGCGGCGAGCCTTCTGGCTGGCCTACCACCGTGGGATCTGGAGGCAACAGTCCTTGCACACATGCACAATACGCGCGTGGAGATGCAACGCCGGGGTGAACGTCCGCTGCCGCGACAGGTCACGGCATGGCGGACAGAGCTCCGGCGGGATCTCATGGTGAAATGGCGTCAACAACTATCGCAACCCAGTGCTGGGCATGCCACAATCATGGCGGTAAGTCCCCTCTTTGAGGCGTGGCTGGAAAGGCCTCACGGCGTTCTTACCTTCCGCATGACGCAGGTCCTCACCGGACATGGTTCGTTCGGGAGTTTCCTGCACCGGATTCATGCGGAAGTGACGCCCGGGTGTCGCCACTGTGCGGAACGCCCGGAGGACACGGTGGAGCACACGGTCGAGGTGTGCCCTGCTTGGGCGGAGCATCGCCGTGCCCTCGTGGGGGCGATCGGCGGCGGAGACCTCTCGCGCCGGGCCTTGGTTGAAGCCATGGTCCGGAGCGAGGAGGAGTGTCAGGCGGTCGCCAACTTCTGCGAAGCAGTAATGCTCGCAAAGGAGGAGGCCGAACGCATCAGGCAACGGCGTTATCGCCGCCGCCGTCGCCGGGATTCTGATCCCGATTTCCGGCCAACGTAGACGCGGGCTTGCGGACAGTGAGCAATGGGTAGCTCACTGTCCGGCCGTCCGGTAACTGTCCGGACCAAGCCCAAGTCGTCGACGTCGCGCACTGTTTCCGCGCGCCTCAAGGAGTTGTCAGCAACAGCAGGGGCCCAGCCGGGTCGAAGCCTACTGGGGCCAGGGTTATCCGAAAGGGCGCTCGAGCCCCGGTATGAAGGCTAGAAGGAACGGGGTGGGTCTTTTAGTCAGTAAGAGTCTGACACTAACTCCCGCTCTGCCCAAGGGCGGGGGATGTCAATGCATGATTTTTTCCCACCGAAAAAAAAAAAAAAAAAAGCTGTGCCCGCTACTTCGTTCGCGTGGACTACAGGATTTTGAATTATTTTTTTCTAAAATAAAAGTAGCCCAAGTTAGATAGCCGGAACAAACAGAAAGACAAACAAAATTGTAAAAAAATAAATGTTGGTGTATGTACCGTATATATATTCATATGCATGTATTAAAATTGGAGTTTCTGTTTGTAATATTTAAATAACCGTTCAATCAATTCAATTGCAAACAAACACTCAAATTATATTTATACGTATAGATGAACAATGTTGTTCATTGCTTTGTCTCTCGAATACTAGCTAACAATTTTTAAAGCTGCTACGTAATAACTGGTAGCAAGGCGCAGACTCTTCTAGCCCCTTCCCCACTTCTCTATGCCTTTACCTTTAACCTTAACCTTTTTATAGGCTTACATTTTTCGTGTCACTCAAGTATACAAATTATCTTAAAATAACAATAAATAGGCATTTACGCATATAATTTAAAGAAGGTTCTACACCTTTCTTAAAATACTGTAGGAGTCTTATTAAATATTAACTGATTTGATTCTTATTTCTGTGGCCCTAGTGAAAAGGGGTATAAGTCCGATTTTGTCGAAAATGAGTTAAGTATACCAAAATGATCAGAAAAAAATGCTCTATCGTTTGGTGAAAAGAGATCTAAGCTAGCCCTAAAAATAAGGAAGTTACTTTGTGCAAAAGGATTCAACTGACACCAAAAAAACCATGCAAGTTGGTTTCAAGTCCATTTATATTGTTTTAAACAGAAAAATAAAAACTTTCTTTTGTGTTTTTTAATCTAAATTAAGATAAATCAACCACATTTCAATTTGGTTGGTGTTTATCGATACAACAACACTTAGTCCATAAAAATGGTTTAAGTTAGAAAGGATATTATTAGACTTATATCCGTTTTCACCGAAATAAAGAGAAAAAATATTTCTTTCCATTAGGTAATTAGTTATTAAAAATAATTTCAAATGCGTATCCCTTTTCACGTGCATGAATTAATATTTAACATATGGGAGAACGGGTCTAACTTATTTTATACCCTTATGGAATTCATTTTGTGATTGGTATAAGTCACTATCTTAAAAACTATTAACTTTACATAAAAAATAACC
This sequence comes from Mythimna albipuncta, assembly GCA_929112965.1. Lineage (NCBI taxonomy): Eukaryota > Metazoa > Arthropoda > Insecta > Lepidoptera > Noctuidae > Mythimna > Mythimna albipuncta. The sequence goes on from OV815974.1 coordinate 325,612, forward strand.
CAACAATAGTAAAGAGCATAAATTGTTTACCTATAAAAAACATCACATGTATTACATTCGGTAGCGGTTTGAATGACACACGAGGTCAAACACGAATTTGAAGCTCGCAGAGTGTCTTTTACGTCTCCTGTAAAGTTGCATTTTTGGACTTAGATCCTTTTTCACTAGGGCCACAGATTTATAGTAGTATATTTCGGTCTGATTTTTTTTTATGTATCAATGTAACATGCAATCTTATGTTTTTCGAGTTATTAAAGTGTAAATTTTATGAAAGAACTCAAAATTTTACAAAATGATTAAAAAATTTTTTTTTGTATTCCAGTTTTTTTCGTTTTTGGCATTTTCTAAGAAATTTTACCATAGTAATGATTTTTTTTTACATCGTCAGAAAGCAGAGATTCTAACGAACAAAAAGCCTATTTTTTATAAAGCAGAAATTTTGACGTGAGAATTTTTGATTGAAAGTTCTTTTTCAATAATAACTCAAAATAAAGATGAAAAAGTTAATATTTTAAATAAAAAAAATACAATGTATTTGGGACATAAAAGGTAAGTTCTCATCAAATTTTGTAGAAAAAAATTTTTTGTAAGTAAATGATAAAAATAAAAAAACTAAAGACTAAGTCTTTAGTTTTTTTACCTTTTTGAATTTTTCACATACATTTTGAGGTTATATGAAAAAAGTGGAAATAAAAAAGTGGTAGATCTTTTTATTAACTACAACTTTGCTGTTTAACTTTATTCCATAGGATTTGTAGTTTTGCTGGAAATCGAGATAAATTGTTTTTTACCCTTAAAGATGCACATCATCCATTTCCCGACCAAAGACTGCCTATAAATTATTTTTCCCTGAATTTTCGCTATATTATCTTCCTATTCCAGTAGGTTTCATTCTACTATGATTTTTTTTCGTTAAAAAAGTTATCGACACTGGTCTATGAGCAAACCTTTTCGCTGACAGATCTGCTAAAGACTCCTACAAAACTCAAATATGTTAGCAGACATCGGCGGAGGTCATACTATAAAGGAAAACTTAGCACCGCGATTCAAAAAATGACGTCACACGTCAACGCCATCTATCGAATACTGCACGCAGTTGTTTTCTAGGTATAGTCCCGTCTAAGTTTGATAGATGGCGCTGTTTCAATATTTTTCTTCGAAAAGACTATTACAATTTTATTAATTTACATTTTTTTATTATAAGTTATGAACTGATTACGATGAAACAAAAAACTTAATATTACGCACAATTTATTGTACATTTTACGCATAATTTATTGCATAAAAGTTACGTGAAGTAAGTAACTAATGAGACCAAGCGCACATAACCCTAATTTTACTCCTAGAAAACTTTAAATTCAAATATCTTTTGATAGACTAAACCGATTACAATGAAACAAAAAACGTCTTTTCTACAGTTTTATTTTATTCCGTTTCTACTTATCTATATCTTCTATACGAAGATAAGTAAAACGAACGAACGAAGTAGAAACGGCGCAGTTAATTGCGATCGCCTACGTAACCGATTTAGACTTTAAAAAGATCAATAAATAAGTGGTTTGAGGCATAAACAAAAAAAATTGACTTGTGTCGTATACTCGGAATAAGCACGTACGCACTCAGAGCAGAAATGCCAGTAGTGCCAGTTTACTGTTACAAAAATTGGTTAAAATGACGTGGTTCCTACAGCTAATAATACAATCATGGGTCTCAATTTGTATTTTTATGCATATTTCTCGTTAATGTACATACTGTGAAGACATGTCATACATAATGTCATTATTATATTAATATCTATGAGAGATCTGAAACTTAATTTATATATTGAACGATTAGTAGTTTTCTGCAAAACAAAAATTGTCTGAATTTCAGCAGCATTTCCTCCACTATAAATACCGTACGATATGACATCATGAAAATAGCGAAATGAAACTGAACGGGCTGTCTCTGAATCATGACAGTGTATGCTGCAGAGTCAAGTTTTTTCGATAGTTAATTTATATGTAATATGGGCTCACTGAAGCTCAGTATCTAGAGCTATGCCTGACACAATGATCTATCTTCAGGACACAATTCTTTACATTTTATTAACACACTATTTTCCACTTGCCAAACATGAGCATCGTAACCGTCAAAAACAAACAATCAATGTTTCAATCGTGGAAATTACAGACACAATGGAAAGACAATAGGTGCGCGAACGCCGACGTTCGCTTGGGGTTTAAACCAGTGTAATATTTTTGAAATAAATAGTTCCGGAATTCCAAATCTCGCAATGGTGTAGTTTCCTGATTAATTTTCATGGAGATCGCAATATCTGTTGTGTATGGTGTAGGTATGACAGGCCTGTTAGTCTAGTGATTAGTGGTCTTACTGCTATGTCGGAGATAAGTGGGTTCGATTCCCACCCAGGACAAATGTTTGTGTTATGATCCCGATCATTTATTCTGTGTCTGGGTGTAATTTATCTATATGTACGTATTTAGAAATGTATAAGTATGTTTATTAGTTGTTTAGTACTCATACCACAAGATCTGCTTGGTTTGGTACTAGATGTTTTTGTTTATTTAAATAGAGTGACCGATACTTATACACGTGATTGTACTCATGATTACAAACAACTTTCGTAATTACAAACGCTATTTATTGTAGCGCGCGCAAGTAAAGTAACAAAATACGATAGTCTCCTATTTTTTTAATGGTTGTAAAAATGAGCTAATATCCAAATTCAACAGGAATTTAAAAAAAAAATTAACACAGTGGAGAGAAAAAAAGATCAACAAAACAAAATTGATCTACTTTGTTACTCTGTCATTACAATATGAAAAATATTGTGAAAATTAACCATTTTGTTTTAAAAGGTTAACCTGTAATTTCAAGCGGGTTCTTCTATATAGGTAATGGCATAATAAAAATTGAGAGTCCTGCACTAGCTTCTGAAATTTCTTACTGCCCTCGCACACGGGCCACAAAAAAACGCTGCTTTAAGCTTCTTTTTGAGGCTGCCTTTTTTGTGGCTCGAGTGCGGCAGTGCCGCCACAATAAAACGCTTGAAGCGGCGTTAAGCTTCTGCGGTCACAAGACGTGGCGCGCGCTTCAGCTGTTTTTTGCGGCCGCTTGTAGCTTTTTTTTGTGGCCCGTGTGCGGAGACATATAGGTGCACAATTGAAACAAAATATTTTGAATTTAGTTGGATCAAATCGAAGTTTTTTCTTCTTTGGCAACTGAGCCGGTGTCGACTATTCTGCCAGTGTCATGATGTGGTAACGGTGGAACGGTACTTTGCACTTTGTGGTAGAACTACAATGTTAGTGGCTGGCTACATTTTAATGTTGTTATCGTTAATAAATTTTTATAGAAATCGAAGTTAATTAATTAATTGACAGGGTAAAAATGTTTTATCTGGCAACATTAAATCGCTGTCAAAGTCACTGATGACATGAAACTGGTATGAATTTGCAAAGATGTTTTATCTATTTTCCATGATAATGCAGGTGCCAAAGGGAGTTAGGTGTGCAAAATATGGGTCATTTGGATGATTTTTACCCACAAACAAAAAAAAAAGGACCGTCTATAAATAGTTTTGGACTCAAATAAGCATGCAGATTATGATTCTAGACGTTGCCAGGAGGTATATTGATCCAATTTTTTTTACACTCCTCTCCCTGAAACAGAAAGTAAATAAGTAAATTAACTAAGCAAATGCTAGAATCATTTTATTAATTGTTTAAGAAACAATATCTAATTGTTTCTTATAATTAAATATATCTATAGGAAGTCCACTAAAAAAAAAGTGAGTCGAACTCGCGCACTGTGGGTGCCGTACAAAACACATGAAAATAATTCAATTCCGAATCGCAAAAATAGTATTTTTTTTTTAATAAATGTAATACTTCTACAGTTTTCAGATTGTTTCTTATATTTATGCTATGCCAAATTTCAGAATGCTAGATCAACGGGAAATAGGTATCCTATGAATTTTGATTCCCTTATAGTAGAGGATACGGTTAAGAACGACCTTCACCGGTTTGTTTAATGGATGAAACGTATTTTATGATAAATTTAGTATATTAAAGAATATAACGCGGGTGGGTTGCCTGAGGAATTCCTGGCCAGACTATTATTAATAAAAAATTGAAAATTTACTTTTTTTATATAAAAATGCACAACCGTTATTCATACCAGATTTTTTTGCAGACAACACTATAACATAGTATTAAGTATTAAGGGACGCTTAATTGTTAAAAAATAATAACACGGTTGTTTAGTAAATTAATACTAATTTCTGTCCAACATAATCAAGGAAAGGAGGGACACACGGTCCGGTAACACTTCGCGCCGTGTGCGCAGTAGGTACACATGACATCGCCCCAGTGACATGTAGCTGAGATGAGAGCCACAAAGCGTAGCCTAATCATGTGATCCGTCTTGTGGAGAGCGCTCCGCGTGCCGCACACGGCACACCTCGCTCTTAGCTCGCCCTACTGATTTATAACCCAGGCATATGCTTAGACAGTTGGTACTAACGTTTAAGTGACAGTGATTATGATGTTTTATTAAGAATACTACTATATATAATAAATATAATACGTAATATAACATTAACTAAATATAATACGCAATATAACATTATAAAAATATTACGTATTACTGAGAATAAGCTATAATCATATAGTTCACACAACACTCCTCCGGCCACATCTAGCATTAATTGAAGAAAAAAAAATTTACATGTAAAAGTGTTTTTATAAAACCTACTTGCAAAATAAAGATTATCATTATCATTTATTACTGAAGACATGTTTTATTATAATTTGAGTTTCCCATCCCAAACACAAAATGCTGCACAGACGTACAAATAGCCGTGTCTTTGGTCACTTGAATATTCGTAATTTATTTTCAAAAGCCATTTTAATAAATGTGTAAATTTTTATTCACTTGGTTGCTTGGTCGGGTATAAAGCTGTGTTACATGTTTTGTGTACAATTAATTTTATTCTATTCTACGCTAACACTAGACTTTTAAAATCAGTCTACGGGGACCTTCTAGCGTATTGCCAGACATCTGGAGCGAGGCCATCGAGGATCATGAGGAAGCGCTTCCTGTATCCCTTATTATCTCAAAGGCTTTCAACAGGGTTGACACGACAGCCTTATTACTAAGCTCCATTCCTTCGGCCTGGTCTGGGTGATTGGATTTAAGACTTTCTGAGGGATTGATCCATCTGAGTGGATATTGATGACTGCTCATCGGATCGAATGAATATTAATGCCAGGGTCCCTCAGGGGTCGATACTCTCGCAACTGTATTCTTGCTGCGCATAAATGACCTACTTAAGCCAGTACCTTCGGGTATGCAGACGACAGCACTATTGCTAAGAGATACATCTTACACGCTAGTGAGCATAGAAATATAAAAACAGGAGAAGTGGCAAGGGGGCGTGTGCAATGTGTGCATGTCCGCGCGAGGTGTAGGTACAAAATGCGCACATTTGAGCAAACGGTCAACAGTTATAAAATTGTGAGACTAACGATACATGATCGTAAACAAATTTAAAATGCCGTGTTATTCAGTGGTTTTATGCGAGAACCGAAGTGATAAGATAAGCCTAGATCATCACGAAATCTTTAAAATCAGTAAAAACAACAAATCTATTATTATTCTGCAGAAAAGAGCTATCAGAGCCATATACAAACTTCGCAGGCGCGATTCTCTTAGGGAACTATTTAAAGATATAAACATCATGACGGTTCCTTGTCAATACATTTATGAAAAGATTATGTATGTCAGGAAAAATATTCATCTTTTTACTAAAATAAGTGACAGGCACAATTTTAATACTAGAAATAAAGACAAGTTAGATCAACCTCGATTCAGATTGGCTAAAGTATGTAGTTCTTTTATGGGGTACTGTGTAAAATTTTATAATAAAATTCCACTTGAAATTCTCCAATTAAACGAGTCAAAATTTAAAACATGCATTAAACGCACGCTATGTAGGCAAGCATATTATAAATTGGAAGATTATCTACTCGATAAAAATGCTTGGCTAAATGCCGGTCCTGCTCCACAGTCACAGTCATTTTTAGCTACGAAATATTGGAAGAGAGGCTGCTGGCCTTTTCCTATTGTTGTTTTAGTTTTATTTATTTTTTTAATTTTATTTGTTTATTTCAATAGAACTTATGATTTATTACGTGTTACATTTGGAAATAATAGCATTGTATAATGTAGAAGCACTTTTTTTTTCAATTTTGTGAATGTGAAGTACCATGGAGCATTTTTACTTGGTTACAAGTTGTTTGACACTACAAGCATGGCAGTTGAGAGATTGTCATGCTCACTAAAATGTCTCGCTGATGGTGGCACGTGTTATTGGGTCATTTGGCTCCCTTCAAAATGGTTGAGCTGAGTGGGGCTGATGCACGCGTCATGCTCGTGAACGGGCGCCGGCAGTTGAGATTGGTCATCTCTTAGCTGCCAGTGACTTATTCAATGTCTATTTTTATTGTTACCATTATATTTAATTTTTATTACTTATCTTCATTGTGTTCACATAATAGAAGCAAAAAAAGAAATATGTAATCGAAGATTCATGTAAATCAATACGATTTAAAAGAGTGTCCATGGAGTTTCTTGCACGTTCTTCTCCATAGAGACCTACTCTTTGGAACGTGCAATTTAGCTTCACTTTTCTTGGACTGACCGACATTTGACTATTCAAAAGTGCCTGTAACTGGTCTATTTGAAATAAACGTTTCTGATTTCTGATTTCTTATCTTTTATCTTTCTTCCCTTGCTTCTAATACGTTATTTTGGTTTTCAAATATTTTTTTAAAATTATTATTGATAAGCTCGCGTTTGACCACCATCTCACCTGATGGTAAGCGATGATGTAGTCGACGATGGATCAGGCTTACCTAGAAGTAACCTATTCACTCTAGACTTAAAGACCCCTAAGTTGTAGCTATCTGGAAACATAGACTCCGGCCGGGAATTCCACTCCATGGCTGTGAGCATAATAAATGTGTTCCTGAAACGCTTTGTGCGTATGGGTGGGATGTCTACCATGTACCGATGGCGCAAAGCTGTACGTCGTGTGGTCCGATGATGGAACGGACTGGGCGGAATAAGATTGTGCAATTCCAGTGCACACTCCCCGAAATGTAAACGATAGAAAACCGACAGACTAGCAACTCGGCGGCGATGCTCAAGGCTTTGTAGTTTCGACTCTACAAGTTTATCATTGCCGATGATTCTCTTGGCTCGCCTCTAAATCGACTCCAGCTCATCAAGCTAGTATTTGGCAGATCCATCCCAAAGATGAGAACAGTACTCCATGCACGATCGAACTTGGGCTTGATAATGATTGAGCAGCTGTGTGTGTGTGAAGTACCGTCTCACCTTTGCTAAGATCCCAAATTTTTGGGCACCCAGTTGAGCCTTTGCCTCGAAATTCCGAATGCTGAAATTCCGAGTAGATGATAACGTAACCCCAAGAAGCTCAAGGTAGTCGGTTATCGGTACGGTCACACCCCGGAAAGATGGAGTCGAGTGGAATTGGCTACGTTTAGCGGAAAAAAACACGCCTGGGTTTTGGGGCGTCGCCCCAATCGAAAACCGCCTTCAAGGACGAGTTCAAGCATTCAACCATAGCCTCTCGGAATGACTGGATCTGTGACCCGCTAGCTCGTGCGTCAGACACATATCTTTCAGCAACAGTGCTGTCGTCTGCATACCCAAAAATACCGGGATTAAGTAGATCATTTATGTGCAGCAAAAAACAGTGTTGCCGAGAGCACTGACGCCTGAGGGACCTCGGCATTAATATCCATTTGACCGGACGAGCAGCTATCAATAACCACTCGGATGGATCGATTCCTCAAGAAGTCTATGCTTGTGCAAACTTTAATTTTCCCTATAGTCGACTGGTGACGCTGGATAAACTAGACAGGCTCCTCAACAACTGCATTCGGTTCATATTTAACCTTAGAAAATATGACCATATTTCTACTTATAGATCTGAACTTAAATGGATGCCAATTCGCCAGATAAGAAATGTGCGCGCACTGACTACACTTTTCTCTCTGCTCAACTCTCCCACGCCTCCATCCTATCTCATAACTCACTTTTAATTTCTTTGTTCTTCACACGCAAGGAATCTGCGTTCTTCAAACAATCTCCTTCTTCTCTGTCCTTCTCATACTTCTGATTTTGTCCATTCTTCCTTCTATACACAGTCCATCCTTCTGTGGAATGCGCTTCCTCTCGATATCATGGCGGCCGAAAGTCGGTATGCATTTAAGCGGAAGTTGCGGAATCACTTTCTACACCAATAGCAGAATCGTCTCAAAACTTCTGTCCTTACTTTATATAAATATATAAATGTAGTATATATATTATATTAAATATATATGTATGTGTATTTTATCTATAATTATGTATAATTTTTACTCTCTTAGCAATAAGACTTTCGTGCCAGACCCTATCGAAAGCCTTCGAGATATCAAAGGAGACGGCAAGCGCTTCCCCATGCTTCTCGACACGTACTCGGTCGCGCTTCACCGCGCGACCTGTACTAGGTTGTTTTATTTCACACTCAACCTTACATTAGATATTCATTAAGTTCAAATTATTAGTTTTAATAATATTGGGCTTGGCTGACCATGCCTCGATCACTCGAGAACAAGAGCGGCTTTACGAATTATTTTTAATTGCATGCAATTGAAAATCAGCGGCTGTGTGTGTGTCCGTGGCATCGTAGCTCCTAAGCGAATGGACCGATTTTGATGCGGCTTTTTTTTTGAAAGCTGATGCTATCGAAAAGGTTCTTGGATACGATTCTTTTTGATTTTCGTTTTGAGTCGGGGCTTTTTTAATTTTTGTAGAAATTATTTAGTTTTTTTTTTTTAATAACTGAAAGCTTTTTCATGTGATAATTCACAATATAAGTTATTAAACTTTTCGGAATTTTATAGAACCAAGACACGCACTTGGCCGGTTTTTCGTATTTTATATTTGAATGTTCTAAAATGCCTTATAATGGCCTAATGGAAATGAATAAATGAATGAATTTCTATCAGGTGAGATGGCGGTCAAGAGCGAACCTATCAACAAAAAAATGAATAATTACATTAGAATAACTACATTTTAGTTTTATGAAAACCATTTTTATTATTCTACTATTAATATATTATTTTTTGGACGTTTTACGAAGACGTATTTTATTTTTGGGACTAATAAAAACAGTGCTATAAAAAACGAAAAAATCGATAATTTTCAATTTAGTCAATGACTAGCGTTTTTTTGGTGGAAAAAATAATCCAATGACAACCCCCGTTATTGGGCGGAGCGGGAGATAGTGTCAGACTCTTACTGACTAAAAGCCCACCCCGTTCCTTCGTGCCTTTCGTACCGGGACCGAGCTTCCCTTTCGGATAACTCTGGCCCCAGTAGGCGTCAATCACTAGCTTCCTCTACACGTCTGCAGATGCGTCCGCAGACTTAAGAGGGGTAATTTGTGCATCTGTTGTATGTGTTTACGTCCGCAGACGCACGCAGACGCGTCTGTCTCGAATCCGATTGTTGTCGGTTTTTGTGGCACAGATCAAAGGGTTTCAGCGCGGACAATCGGAGTTGCGATTTAGAGTGCACGCGTGCTTCTTGCGGTTTAGTTATATTTGACAGGCCTGTTGGTGTAGTAGTTAGTGACCCTGACAGCTATGCCGGAGGTCGTGGGTTCGATTTGCACCCAGAATAAATGTTTATGTGATGAGCACGATCATTTGTTCTGTGTCTGGATGTAATTTATCTATAATATTATTTTATTTTATTTATTTTTATTTTTATTTATTTGGGTGGCTTACAGATGACAATACGAGATAAACGGTAAAATAGATCACGATGAGCCATTTACAAGCCTCCACATATATAGTATAGAAGTATTGTGGAAAGTTACAGTTAGGAAGTAATTGAGATATACAAAGTTTGGTAGCAAGATAATTTAGAAGACAATAATGTAATGCAATTACAAAACATTGCTTTTGGACATAACAATATTTATGGATGCTAAGCTGCTTGTAAAGAGATCAACTGAGGTGTGTTATTTCACTAAATTGTTAAATGCTTTTGCTGCGCAAATCAAATAAGAGTTACTACGGTAGACTGTGCGTGAATGAGGAGCGTGAAGAAGATTTCTAATCCGACAGTGCCGAGGGGGGACAGTCAGGGATAGCTTTGACAATAATTCAGGGCAATCTATCATAGAGCGTGCTATTTTGATTAGAAAGCGAATATCAGATATATTTCTGCGAGTTACAAGGGGCAGCAAGTGGAGTCGAGTGCATCTTTCGTTGTAACTTATAACGTAAAAGCTCCTATTACCGCCAGTTTTAGCTGTCTTAGGATTCACTTTAAAAAAATAGATATAAGCTGTAATGTTAGGAAAGGTGTTATAATTTATAGTTAATCTCAGTGAATTATTCTTTGCAATTCAGTACTTAAATTCAATATTCAATAACACAATGATTACTAAATAATTATTTAATCCAAAAGAGTAGTTGATTCTATTACCGACCCATAGAATGCGGCAAGATTCTATTACCGATTTTTCTGCTTCTTTTACCGACCGCTACGAAGTTGTCACTTCTTCTATACTATTAAATAAGATAAAAAATTGTTTTTAAGGTATTTATTATATAATAGTAATAGTTATGAGATCAACATTATTACAATTTGAAAATAATTATTTATTGCAACGCTTAGAGCACTTATTTTTAATTATTTTAATTAATAAAAAATATAATCAGTCCCAGAAAACAGTCTTCAAACAATTAAATGCTTACTTTTTAGTTACAATACACCTAATAAGATATTATGAATCAGTAACAAAAATATTTTTATCCGTAATACAATCACAAAATAATTTCTCTTGTCACGCAGAGTTGTCCTCGGTATGCCATAGGTTTTTGAAGCTTCATATAAGCTGGTCCCTTCATTTATAGCTTTCTAGTTGAGCAGAGGCGTACTGCTTGCGCTTCTGCGGCTCCATGATTCTTTAAAAGAACACCATCTTTAAAGAGATATAGAATTTAATTCTTCGAAAGAAGCTTTAAATAGTTACATGGCCCCTATTCCGTCCCGCCATTTTTATTTGATTTGAAATCATATAAAATATAGCCAAAGCCATGAAGCCATGAATGAAACTGGATAGCAAATATTATTTTACATTAATAATATGGCATGTGACAAAATCTCTCAAAACGTCACGTATGCAAGAAATGAGCCAATTTGTTCAAAAATATACCTACATTTTTTTTTGTGTAGGTACTTTAATTTTACCAAATATATCGTCACAGCTGTGAGTCGGTAATAGAATCAAGTATGAAGGTTACAATATTCTATTAGCGACCAATAAAATTAATAATAAACAGATAAAATATTCGCTTTATGGTGTACTGTTAAATTCGATCTCATTGCTATATTTTTGCTTTCAATGTCAGTTAGTCTTTAATTCAGATAAAACAGGTAATTTACAGTATAATATCATTATAATAATAGAGATATTGTGTAACGTTGAATCGAGTTTTACACAGAAACTTTAAGAAATAGCTTTGTCGTTAATAGATCTAACGAAGTAAAATAATTTTAAGAATTGAAAAGCAAAAATTAAAATCAAATGAGGTAGTTTATAATAGATATTATTTTAAAATACTAAATGTTCTCAAAATTTTAACAACGCCATGGGTCGTTATTAGAATCAAGTATTGAAATTTGGACTCTATTACCGCCTTAAATTAAAACATGATTTTATAACATAAAAACCAATAAAAAGTATTATATCAAGAGTTAGTTTAGAAAACGAATATATACGTTACAGTTGTAATGTGATTGCAAGAAGACAAATCTATTTTTAGGGTGTTATTTTCCTTAAGTAATATTTAGGTGTACTTACGTGGCTAGAGACGTGACACTATGAAAAGTGCGTCCGCTTCGGGCGCATCCCACTCAAAGTCAAATTATTTCTTTCACTGGCTATTTAAACACACAAACTTTACTCTTATTGTTGTCCAACTAAAATACGTAACTAATTTTTAAGGTATGACTTTTCTGGAACCCCATATTATGTCTAATATGAGTGATTTAAAAATTAGGTCGTTAATAGAGTACACATTTTAGGGGGTCGTTAATAGGAGCTTTTACGTTATAAGGTATTTTGAACTTGTACCCCAAGTACCTCGTGAATATCCGTTGTATTCGTTCCAACCGGTCAGATTGAATAGCATAATTTGGGTTCCAAATTTGACTACCGTATTCAAGGTGACTGCGGACGTAAGTACAGTAAAGAATTTTTAGGGTTTTCATATTTTTAAACGAACTGGAATTACGGATAAGGAATCCCAAGGCTTTGGCAGCTTTTTTGGCGATATGATCGACATGACATTCGTAGGAGAGCTTATTGTCGATAAGAATACCGAGATCTCTGGTAACGTTAGTTCGCGATAACGGCTGTACGGCAGTTGTCTAGTACCCATAACACAAGCTCTGCTTAGCTTGGGACTAGACGGCGCTGTGTGATAGTTGTGGAATATTATTATATTATTATTAATATTAATTATTGTTGACATGGTTAATAATATGAGCAACGAGGATACTTTTAGGCTTATTGAGCTATATCAAGCTGAAAACTGTTTGTGGAACCCCAAAAATAAAAATGTTGTAATTACCCGGTTACGGCAAAGCCAAAGCCGGTTATGATTTTGACAGGCTATGTATGTATGTATGGATGTGAGCAGGGAATCCAATCCCGCCAGCGCGGGATCCCGCACGTCTGCGGGATTGAAGTTTTTCATAAGAAAATTTGATTCCGACGACTTGCCGCCCTTTTGATTATTTATTAGACCCAGCTCATCCTCATTAAAAAGTGATGAAACAAGTTTACATGAAACTCGTGACATTTTTTATAGCATTCATCATACAGTTAAACAGTTTTTAAATTTCTATTTTGTGTTGTGTGAGTTTTATATCGCAAATCGCAACTGGAACGAAACGTCAAGCATAAATATCAGTTTAGGTACTCTATGGCCAGGGAATCCCCAAAGCAATGAATTAAATTTTCTAGAAGTTGAAGGTCCGTTTAATATTTTAATGTTCCATAAAAGCAGTTGTTTTTAAAGAAAATCGTAAAGTTACATTGCCGTTTTTGTTTTACAATTCGGAAAATCTTACACGAGACACGGACACGGGCACAGAATGAACACGGACAAGCACGAAGCGCGAGCATCACGGCGATTCGATTTGAATAAATTAACCTCACCAAAATTACCCAGCAAAAATATTGCTACTTAACAGAATGTTAGTTCATTATAATGTAGTTCGCTAATTAATTCGCCTTATTCTAGTTAATTAGCAACGTGAGAAGATTGGCAGATACACGAGGCTTCAGGCCGCGCCGCCGCCGCTGCCTACGCCGCGGGCCGGCTCGGGTTTGGTCGGATCGGGTCGGGTCGGGCCGGGTCGGGCCGCGCTCCGGCTACAAATATATCCAATTTCGTGGATTACAGTTACAGAACCGCGATGGCAGCCATTTAAATACGTAGTTTAACGAAATTAAATACCGCTCCTTTGTCTTCCGCGGAATGAGTTACAACCCCTCAGTGTTCCCGGACACAAATATTACACTTTAATCACTTTGAAACGTTATTAACTTAGTTAAGTTTCAGGTTTCAGGGTTTTTTTATTTCTGACAATTCATTGTACAGTTTTCGCTCAGTAGCTAATTGAGATTCGTAATAGTAGCCAGTGGCTGATGCTACGAAATTGTTTATAATGATGGCATTGCCAAACGTGAAATATTATGATAAGGCTCACTGGTTGCTACTGCATAAAATATGTGTGAGAGCAGCGACCCGGTTGTCCACTCACTCCGGCTGACACTGACTGCTGACTGTCTGGACTGCACGGTTGCCAACCTTAAAAGTTTTTGTCTCGTACATAAACAACTAAAAATCTCGTATTTTGGTTTCCGAACCTCGTAACTACGCATCAAGCATTTCATGATATATAAAAAGAAAAAACGGTACGAGGATGAGAATGAGTTACCTATTTATTTTCGGAGACTACAAAATTTATAGTAGAAATGAATCGATTAGTTTATTACTGTATGTTGACTTCATGAACTTTATAAAAGTTTATGTTTGAACTATATAAAAGCCTAGAACCCGGCCTGCACAATGAAAGCCGAGGATACTCGCGGGTGGCCGACCATTTTCTTTGTCTTTTATGTCGTGTGGGATAACAAAATAAAAATTCAAAATATAATACGTAGAATATTAAATACATAAGAGAAGAAAAACCATGAAACAACAAAAAAATATTTTCTAAACTTCAAGGTTTATCAATATTAACCACAATACTAGCGCCATCTATTGACAGATCAGAATATTTTTTTTTTACTCGTCACTATAATGGCGTGTAATCTGAGAAGCTCAAAGCAGATGGCGCCAGTGAACTTTGAGGTCATACTATCTGTCAAACTCAATACAATGAAAATTCAAGGAAATATTGTGTTTTCAAGTAAATAACCATCGTTTTTGTAAAAATAAAATGCCCCAGTGTTGTGTTGTGCCTTTATGCTCATCGAGAACATCGGGATACAGGTTTCCCAAAGATAAATCATCTAAGCTGATAATATAATCATTTCTTCGTCTTAATTCTTTTTATAATTCACAAACAGTCCAAGATCCGTATTTTTCTACCATTATTCACATAAATCAACCTAAACAAACAAATCACTATGGTGATTTGTTTGTGTATGCAACGATACAAGGAGCTGTCAAAATAAATGAATGACCTCCAAATACTCAGGCGCCAACTAGCGGGAGAAAGAGCGGACATAGCTGCCATTCGTACGACTCCGGCAGGGAATTCTACTCCTTATACCTGTGTTCCCGAAACATTTCTTGCATATAGCTGGAATATAAAAGAGGTAATTTTTGATAGATAACGGCACAATTGGCGCAGTAGGTGAGCGATTGACTACTTTACTACTGGTCGCGGGATCAATTCCCGCACGATACAAATATTTTAATATCCTTCAGATAGAGTCAATTGAGGACTCGCGCACTTAGGGTTCCGTGCAAACTTACCTATGTAAATATGTACCCGAATGGAGTTTCGAAGGTTTTACGATTTATTTCCAAGATTTATTCGTATACCTGTACTATAAGACTTTATGCGTATTTTCAGGATTCTAGGTCAACGGGAAATACCCTATGAATTTTAATTCCTTTGACGTACGAAATCCTAAAAATATTTCTCACTTAATACACACAACTACTATACATATTATATGTCAGATATTTGGACACATGATGAGCTTTTCACAGAACAAGTAATAACACAATAATCTAAGCACAGCAAGCTAGCTCATAATATTGTTTTAGATGCATCAGCTGAATTTATATCATTCGCTAGTTGATCGGTACCATTTAATGAGACGATAACACAGATAATGCAACACATATTCTTATTTTTTACTCCAAAACAACATTCGTTATTTTTAAACCATGATTCATATTTTTCAACACACAGTATTCGAGAGTTGTGGATTGTGTCACTATCAAAGATTTTATATACATAATTATACTGTCAATTGTCAATTAGTCCATGTGCATCAATAGCACTAAGTACACGTCTCGCCTATTGCAGTTCTTTCTGATTCTGACTGACACGATGCGACACGCTTGCTGGGTTGAACTTAATGATCAATTTGACCACTCATATTTTGCTGTACGGACTTCGAAATAGACTTTGACCCCTGAGTTTATTAAGCGGTGTTTTTTCTGAGATTAGTCAGCTAGAAAACACCGGCCTCATCAAGTTATCGAAAAAATTGACATGTAAATGTGTTTTTAAAAACCTACTTGCAAAATAAATATCATTTATTTATCAATATACTTAGATGGACGATATACTTTTCTTGCCCTTGTTCTAGATAAGAGCGGGAACAGAATATGTTCGTCAGATAAGATTTATACTTAAGGGACGAAGATGGAATGGTTCTATCAGATGATAAAAAAAATTAAGAAGATGTGGAAGGGCTGTTTTGAAAGACTCATTAATGTGAAAAATAATTGAAGTAAGTTTTTTGTGAATAAACCATTGAATGAAGAACTAGTGAGACTGGTTATATAGTAGGTACCTATAGGCGAAGTCAGAACAGCAGTAAATGGAATGAAAAATGGTAAAGCTAATTCATTCAATAAAAACCACTTAGCTTTACTTTTACTCACGCTACTACTCATTTTGGTGTAGAATTTATTCCTATTAAACGGATGAAATGGCTTTCAGTCTCGATACATTTTCGCGTCTGGGACTAAAAAATCGAGACTCGGTTCAGTCTCGGGACTCCCAGGAAAAACAAGACTTTCGAGACTGAGTGAAGATTTTTAAATACAATGGATTTATATTCTTACGCTAAGCATATAGATACAAGATTATAGCAAAGAACTTTATTAAAAATCGTATTTCACACCTTTTTTTATGGTGGGTAAAATCATCCAATGACAACCCCCGCTCTTGAGCGGAGCGGGAGATAGTGTCAGACTCTTACTGACTAAAAGCCCACCCCGTTCCTTCTAGCCTTCCTACCGGGGCTCGAGTTCCCTTTCGGATAACCCTGGCCCCAGTAGGCTTCGACCCGGCTGGGCCCCTGCTGCTGCTGACAGCTCCTTGAAGCGCGCGGGAACAGTGCGCGCCGTCGACGACTTAGGCTTGGTCCGGACAGTTATAGGACGGCCCGACAGCGAGCTACCCATCGCTCATTGTCCGCAAGCCCGCGCCTACGGTGGCCGGAAATCAGGATGGGAATCCCGGCAGTTAGGCCTCCTCCTTTGCGAGCATTACTGCTTCGCAGAAGTCGGCAACCACCTCCCACTCCTCCTCGCTCCGGACCATGGCCTCAACCAAGGCCCGGCGCGAGAGGTCTCCGCCGCCGATCGCCTCCACGAGGGCACGGCGATGCTCCGCCCAAGGAGGGCACACCTCCACCGTGTCCTCCAGGCATTCCGCAAAGTGGCGACGCCCGGACGTCACTTCCACACGAATCCGGTGCAGGAACCTCCTCATACGGAAGGTAAGGACGCTGTAAGGTCTTTCCAGCCACGCCTCAAAGAGGGGACTTACCGCCATAATTGTGGCGTGCCCAGCACTGGATTGCGACAGTCGCTGACGCCATTTCACCATAAGATCCCGCCAGAGCTCTGTCCGCCATGCCGTGACCTGTCGCGGCCTGTCATGACCTTTCACCCCGACGTTGCATCTCTACGCGCATGTCGTGCATGTGTGCAAGGACTGTTGCCTCCAGATCCCACAGCGTTAGGCCAACCAGAAGGCTCACCGCTTCGCGGGAAATCGGGCGGTATCCCCGCACCATCCGTATTGCCATTACCCTCTGGCAGGCGTTCAGCATGGCCGCCGGTCGCTTTTGCAGCGACGGCGCCCACACAGAGGGCCATGGTCCGAACGATCCCCGCGCAGAGCCACCGGCAGGAGACATCTGGACCCCTAAGGTTGGGCAGGGGCCGCTTGAGCGCAGCCCCAGTCCGGTTGAGTTTGGGAGTCAGACGTCGGAAATGCTCCCCGAAATTCCACTGGCTGTCGAGGACGTGTCCCAGGTACTTCATTGTCGACCCGATGCCGATGTGAACTCCTCCTACCGCTAGTTGGGAACCCGATGATGGCGCATTCCGAGAGCCGTGGAAGCACATAGCCTCTGGTTTGTGCAGCGCCACCTCGAGTCCCAAAACCTGGATCCTACCAACGACTATCGCAACCCCACGTGTCGCTAGAGCGACCGCCGCCTGGTACGACCCTCCCTGCGCTAGAACTAACGTGTCGTCTGCGTAGCAAACCACGCTGACCCCGTCAGGGAAATCACCGCGTAGCACGTAGTCGTACCCGATGTTCCTCAAGGGTGGCCCCAGTACCGACCCCTGCGGAACACCGCACGACATCTCTCGACGTTTCCAGTCTCCCTGGTGACCGGGGCAGACTATATATCTCTCCGACAGATAGTCCTCGACCACTCGTCAGAGGTATTCGGGCACCCGGTGGTACCGGAGTGCCCTCCGGATCGTACTCCAGGGAATTAAAGGCGTTGGTAATGTCCAAGGACACAAGAGCTTAAGAATTTGAAATATATTTTGCAACAATAACAACATTGTTCAACATCGGTAGGTACATGCTCACGGTTTGGTTATACCAAGGTTTGTAAAATATAGTTTTCAATACATTTGCTCAGAAAGTGACTCTTATTGTACTGCACTTATGTACATAATGGCCCTTGTTACCAAACTGTGTCATTTTTATTACCATTACGAACTAGTGCTATAATGTAGTTAAAACCTTTTTGTTCAACCTCTCCCCCGACATAATATTAATACATTATCGTATCAGGCTGGGCGCGAGTCATCCCTCATGAGTCGCCGGTCAACCCTCGTTTATTCATTTCAGTGAGTGTATTGAAAGGTAAATAAAAAAAAAATATGGGCGCGCATATGTGAGTAATTAGTGATTACCGTCGAGGCGGTATTAAGACCCGAGCCATGGCGAGGGTCTTCAGAGAGCCGAGAACGGTAATCACTAACATTACACACTTATATCATAATGTACCTACTATTATGTCATTTAGGAATAAAGTAGCTTTCTATGGGTGAAAAAAATTTCGCAATCGGATCAGTAGGTACTTTCAGAGATTACCTCAACAAATAAAAAACAAACTTTAACACTTTATTTATAATATGTATGTATTAGTATAGATTGTACTTCAAAATTAGTTATTACTTTTTTTTATCTGTTATAAACTAGTACTTCACTGCGATCCCGCCTGATGGTAAGCAGCGATGCAATTGTTGATGGTGAGGCGCACTAGTTTATTAAGAGCCTATTCACTCTAGCCTTGAAGACACCCAAATTATAATCGGACGGGAAGACCGCAGCAGGCAGACTGTTCCAGTCCTTCGAAGTACGCGGTATAAATGACAAGGCGAAACGCTTAGTCCGGACCGTAGATGTTTCAACAACGTAAGGGTGAATACTCGCCGTGCGTCGGTTTGTCCGATGATAGAAATGAGATGGCGGAATCAAGTCATGCAATTTCTGCGCACACTCTCCAAAATGCAATCTGTAAAACACCGAAAGGCTGGCTACCCTACGACTGTGCTCAAGGCTTTGAAGATTGGACTTAACCAAATCTGGATCACCAATCAGCCTCTTCGCACGCCTTTCCATCACTTCTTTTACATATAATGTGCTAAGCATTCTAAACCACCTGAAGAGGTCCTGAATTCCTAATGAAACAGTCTCAACAGTATGACAGTAGGTATGTATCTCTAATACTTACCTCGGTGAACTCAAACTTATTGGAGTGTAAAGCCCTAGTTGCTGTTCCACTACATTAAACACCGCATTACTTTAAAACAGAAACGCCAATTTCGAATTTAATATCTTATAGCGTTAAAATAATAGTGCTGTGATTTTTTAACAAGTTTCAGATTCAAGTGAGCTAGCCTTAAAGCCGAGCCCATCCATGTAAACGTGCCAATACGTGTTCAAATATCTATCCCACTATAAACGTAAAAGTGAAAGATTGCCTAGTTCTCTATAACGGCATCACTTATAAAAGGAGTGAGATCTAACAGTAAACCAACTTCTCTCGAAGTTTTTAAAACGAAGCTCGTTCCACCACAAGCCATTGAGTTGCATAGAACATAACAAACTACAAAAGCTAGTAAAGCATGTTCACGACATAGGGAACTAACAAGAACCCAATCAGTTTTAAATAAATAAAAAATATTCTTTAGTCATAACTTTCAGTACTATGTTAAAGTTACGTACCCACAGGTTTTTACTAAACTGGTAAGGTCTTTTGGCGTAGTGTCAAAACCAAAAGGAAAGGTTTTTTCTTTAACAGGCTATGTCATGATTTTTTTTATATTTTATGTATACACCTAACACATGTTTCACCGTAGTACCTTAACGCAACATTGCAATATTGCAAAATATGTAAATTGTTAATGACGCTGCACTCACTTCTAGCTCCATCTATCCGCGGTTCGGAATACCAATCGTGTGTTCCCACGCGTTTTGCAGTTGGATTTTATTTTTAAACTTAACTACGGCAAAGCCAGAAAGAAGGGTTATGATTTACGAAGGCTATGTATATTTGTAGGCTGGTACAGTTGCCATCACGGATCTTGAACTCTCGGCGTCAGAGTGGGGATCGCTTTGCGCATTCCATACATTGGCGAGCCAATCGTCTTCGTTGCTAGATACATGCAGCAACGCAGTGAACGAAAACGGAGTGAAGTCTATGACGCGATGTCGCGGCCAGCCAATCACTGACACTCCCCGCCCCCGCGTCGCACTTCGCACCACTAAAGAGACTGATTATTTGACTTCTGCGCAAGTGTTCAAGATCCGTGAGGATTTGTACATATTTTTTTTTTTATTGTTGATAGGTTCGCGCTTGACCGCTATCTCGTCTGAAGGAAGCGTTCAACAGACACAAAATTTTGTGTTCCATCAGGCGAGAATAATAATCCTGGTGTAATTTATTCATTTATTTATCTGTGAATATGTCGTGGCCAGAACTTAGAATAACTGCATGATAATTATGATTTCAAGAAATGGTGGCATTTCATGATAGGAGAACCTTGCCCGTTGTTCACGTCATGATATGTACAAGTCAAATCAGTGAAAACTCTGCGCCGAGACGCACGAATATCATGTTACTTAATGTTATGCACCGGTAGAGGTGCTGGTTTCACTTTGTTGTCGTGACGTAATAATATGGTGGCAGCCATTCTTCACTAAAGGCCAATTTTCAAATGGAAGATAAAAGTGTCTGAATTATTTTGATTGGGGTGGTATTTAACTGTTCCTCTATTTTATTTCTGTTTTTACTACAAAATAATATGCTTTTGTTCCATAAAACATTAGGTACTACAAAATGTGCACTTCTAGGTGGTTTTAAAAACAAAACAAACACTAACGAGATGGCGAGGTGTGTAGGTAGGTACATTGCTCATTTTGCTCGTTCACTAGACCGCGCCATCCCCATCTAATCTAACCTGTCCGAGCCGGGGTGTCCCAAGTCCCTTACCTAATAATTAATATAAAAAGTTTATTAATATTTGATGTAAGTACAATTAGTGTTTTGATGAAGAATATGATTTTTTAAGCACAGTTAAAAATATCCCTTTTAATTGCAATTGGTTTTTTTATTTGAAGCTTATGTTTGTTCTTACAAGAGCAATACATAAGTTCCTTCTTTATTTAGACCTTTCATCATCATAACATTCCTAAATAAATGATATGACCAAACGTGGATTGACATATTAAACGATCTGGCCAGCTTCAGGTGGCCAGGTCAATAAATACAACCATTTCATTAAATGGCTGGCCACATCATAATGTGATTAATTCTAAGATCTGGTACGCAGCTTTCGGTCAAAGCAACTTGTTTGCAGGCCACAATCGCAAGGACTCAAACACATAAACTACAAATACAGATATTCATCAAAGTTGTCGTCCAAAGTCGACAAGAAACAAAGTTCAACAGTGTCGTGCCCAAGTACGAGTAGTAGGCGGCGCGAGCGAGCCGGGCTGCCCGCGGGCCAGACGCCGTCACAAGCCCTGGCACCGCCGGCCTGCTGCCAACAGGGAGGCACCACATGACAGCCTGGTGCCTGCACTGCGCCCAGCGGCACTCAAGTTGTTTGCTAAGAGCCGCTTTGTTCGAGCATGCGTAATCACAACTACTGTTCAATTTGATATTTCTACACCTAGTTTTGTAAAGAACTGCATCGATCCACGACTACGGCCAGGCACCCGACCACATGCAGCTGAGCTTTCTTCTTGGCCGCTGGCTCTGCAGTCAGTCGTGCTACGGGCAACGAGGCACGCCTAATGTGCTAGCTCGCGCAATACTAAACAATTGACAAATACTATCAAGCACGTATGTGGGTTTGTTGAATCAAAAGACGAATTTAGGAACTTGGAATGAACTGCTTGCTTAGACAGTACCTACATCATGGGTATGTGTGATATATGCGGCTGCTCGACATATCTGTGCACACATGACCGCGTAATGAAGCACTTTATATTCGGAGCCGGTTCAGACTGTTCCCCACTTTCTATTGTAGTCACTTGATTTGCTCATGTTTGTCAAATAGACAAAGAAATTAGTTACGCTCGGATGAATTCATTTTCACTCGGCGATAGCCACGCACACGTAACGCATTATTCAAAAGCCTCAGAACCACACAAGAGTAAAACCATAACGATAACTATAATAAAATTAGTATCTATACGTTTATAGACAGGTCCTGCTTACAACGCGTTTAGTAGTTTTCCGGAAGAGCGCTCGCGGGCTGTACTCGGGAAATACAGGGAATTACACGAAACATTTGGCAGGTACGCTCACAGTGACAAATTTATCGCACCGCAGCGCAGCGCACTAAATAAAACCACGTCGTAAACAACTCAACACTATAATTATTAAATAATAAAGTGGTGGACGCACGCGTTACACGTTAAGCGTTGGATTCCTTAAAATAGTGAGGTCTTCTTCGAGTCCTTTGCCAAGGAAGCAGTTGGAGGGCGGGCCGTTGTGCGAGGCGAGGCAGCGGTGCTGGCGCAGCAGCAGGTACAGCAGCAGGTTGTACTCCGACGTGGCGTGCTGCACCATCCTCAGCGTCACCTCCAGCCGCTCCTGCCGCGCGTCCCAGGTGCGCAGCCGCTCCACGCCGGCGCCCAGGTACTGGTTCAGCTGCACACAACAAGCGAGCGCATCAATTGTTCTCTACTCAATCACAGACACTGCATTGATCGCGCGGCCTGTACAACTTGTTATTCGAATATATTGATAATATTATTGAGCCATATCGCTTAGTATATATTCTGCAAGATAAAAGAGAAAAAAATAACCGTAAGATGGAATCCTACGGAACCTATTGTTCTATGTAGCAGTTCCGATCCTGACTTTCATCTTCTGAGCGTAAACGCATTGCATAGAAACCTACTTTAAGTTTGGCACGAAGCCCTTAATACTAAGCTAAATCCTAAACTACACTTCATGGTACCTGGCTACCAAAACTACCCTACATGTACATATGGGGACCTGGTTACCAAATAGGTAACTAACCTCTAGCACTAGAACAAGTGCTTCATACACAATCAAATCAGAACGAAGCACACCTTTACTATTCTTCTTTCCATGAGTTTTATCTGAATCCACTCGCAAAGATACATTGACATGCCTAGTACCAGTAACGTTACTGTTACAAACAGATCAAGCGCTGGCAAGTGAACACACGCGATATCGAACCATCCAAAGGCACTGGATGCCTTCTTGGACTGCTCGAGCAGCGCGTGCTCGGCTCCCAGGTACAGGTCGGGCACATAGTACTGTGCAGGCAGCAGCAGTAGCGCTACCACCGCTGTCACCACCAGCCCGCTCGAACAACCATTTAGCGCCATTCGTTAGTACCTACATCCGTCTACTAATAGATAAATAAAGATCACTATACAGTAGTAAGAACATAAAATTATCTGTTCATATGTATTTTGTGTTAGCTAATAAAAAAAGCAATATTCCTATGACATGAGTCTATGAGACGTCCAAATCAAAATGAAAGTACTCTGTGGTCCAAAATTTTCTTCAGGACTTGACATCCATTTCTTCCACTCGCTTCGCAATCCAATTTATGCTTTCAAAACAGCTAGAATAGACTCTGACCAACGAAAGATGGGAGTGAATTATTTATTAAAGTCCAAATATGGCAGCATTAAAAAAAAATTAAACACTGTCAAGATGTGTCGTTGACGTTTCAAACTTCATTCATCTTGTGTTAACGTGTCTCTTATTTTCGTTTCTTTTATTATAATAATGCTTTAAACAATAAATAATTCAACGAAGAGGCTTCTCTTTAAGATGATTGATAAAGTCAAAACCAACAAAAGTGAGATTAATCGGAATTCTGTACAAAAAATGCAACGGCTGGATACTATAAGTTCATATATATAGGTTATTGTTTTGAATATCTAGTAAAATAGCTTGATACTTTTCGATTATTTATAACAAATTGCAATGAGTGATACTTTAATATACTTTAGGAGATATAGACAATGAGCAGGTGAAACTTTAAATAACCAGAACGGCAAAGACATTGAAAACTCTTGAAGAAATAGAAATATCCACTTCTGAATCACAATATACATAAAAAATAATATTTTCAATGACAGGTATTTTTCTCCTTTCAGACCTTTTAGATTTAACAATCATTTACTATTGTTTATAGGAGACGCTTACCTATGGATGACTAAATTAAATATAGGCATATTTTTGTATTATTATTATGACATTTGATTGTTTTAATTATGTCTTATTTTTAGTGGTATCATTAAACTGTTTCGAAATAATTGTGATTTCTGTTTTCAGACTTAAGTGTGAGAACACTGAAAATAATAAAAAAGAAGGGTCTATTAATCAAGAAAAGTGGAACACTCTCGGAAAAAAGTGCCCTCGTTGTGCAACAGTTTCCAATTTGGATAATTTTGATGTTCTGTTTGTGAACTTTATAGTAAATAAATTATATAAACGAAATTTAAACCTTGCGTTAATTCATTAAACTCCAAGCGAACGCCAGCGTTCTCGCTCATTGTCTTTCTATTGTGTATCTAATAGTATTCGAAAAGTTAAACGCACATTAT
Source organism: Mythimna albipuncta (assembly GCA_929112965.1). NCBI lineage: Eukaryota > Metazoa > Arthropoda > Insecta > Lepidoptera > Noctuidae > Mythimna > Mythimna albipuncta. The sequence continues at coordinate 350,386 of OV815974.1, forward strand.
GCAGGCAAGCAACATACAAGTTCAGTTCAGTTGACATATAAGATGGGGGATTATATTGAAGATAAAAATGCTTGACTGCTGGTCTAGCTCCACTACCAGTCTACCACTAGGGCGCACAAATTGTTGGTTTGAAATCACTGGTAGTGGCACGTGTGTTGGATCAGTAAGAACCAAATGATCCAACAAAACAACAAAATGGTAGTTGTGTGTCGTAAGTAAACGGGCGTTATAACTCTATCATTTTTATTTTTTTTACGCATTATGACGCATTAAAAAAAAAACTACTTATTAGATTTCGTTCAAACCAATTTTCGTTGGCAGTTTTTATAGTTATGTATATCATATATTTTTTTTTTAGTTTTATCATTCTCTTATTTTAGAAGTTAGAGGGGGGGACACACATTTTACCACTTTGGAAGTGTCTCTCGCACCAACTATTCAGTTTAGAAACCACAGTATCATTTTTGAAGACCTATCCATAGATACCCCACACGTATAGGTTTGATGAAAAAAAAATTTTTGAGTTTCAGTTCTAAGGGGACCGCCAAAATTTATTGCTTTTTTTCTATTTTTGTATGAAAAATCTTAATGCGGTTCACAGAATACATCTACTTACAAAGTTTCAACAGTATAGCTCTTATAGTTTCGGAAAAAAGTGGCTGTGACATACGGACGGACAGACAGATAGACATGACGAATCTATAAGGGTTCCGTTTTTTGCCATTTGGCTACGGAACCCTAAAAAAGGTCCAAGAAAGAGGAAGAAATTATGCGAGTGCGCTGTTCTAACAGATTGAGTTTGGCATACCCTACCCTTTCGTCGCTTATCCATATGGAGTTTTGGGTCGAATTGTAATAAGGAATGTTTTTAAGCACAGTACGCACTGCGTAACAGTGTTATATACCTACTTAGACTTAACAAATATTACCAACTTATACGCAAACAAAGTCACGGGCAAGAGATATTGATTATAATAAAACAAAATCAATCAAAACACCTAATAGCAACGTTTTCGACTTCTACGCGGACGAATCCACGGGAAAAGCCTAGTTGTTAAATGAACATGCATCCTATATATTTATTGTACTCTGGTCATGCATCGCATATAATCATAAATAATCAAAAGTATCAACATCGTTTAAGCAGCGTACAGTCAATGTGAATAGAGTCTGTGCGGAAAGTAAACCATCGTGGGATTTGAGGGCGCTGCTGTAGTTAAATATCGTTTTTGTTATGTGAGCAACATTGTGACGTCATTATAGTGCGACTGTTTATTCTTGATATTTTGAAACTATGTTAAACTTGCTTCTTCCAGCGGCTTCACTCTATAATAAAAATTATCCTATTGGCTGAATTTGCTTACTTAATGAAACTGCAAAGTTATAGCTTAAATGCTATCTTATTGCAATGTTTATGATTAAGTTCATTTGTCTAGTAGTTTTTGCGCGACACATCCATACATACGAGTACCTCTTCACAAACTTTCGCATTTGTATTATTAGTAGCCTATTTATTGAACTTGCTCACGTGATAAAATTTAGCAAAAATATAGGTTATAAGCTATATTATTGCAACGTTTATTATTAAATTCATCCGTTTATAAGTTTTTCGTAATGAGTAACAAACCGTTAATTGGGGCGACACCTGGGGGAGGCCTATGTCGAACAGTGGACGTCTTTCGATTGTAATGATGATAAACATTTAAATAAAAAAAGCAAACACGAACCGGTAAAGGAAAATAGCGTGAAAAAACTGCTGTAATACCTATTTAGGTAGGTTCCACCAACGACCACTTACCCAGTTCCCACAAAAATGGTTCTATCACTTTGACTGGGATCGGTCTATTATCACTGACTGGAATATTGTAGCTAACAGCAAGTATATGTTTACCCTAGTTAAATATAAAGGTAAAAATGGGACACACTCCCACTTTCTCGTTGTCTTCCTCAGTACATTTTTCCCTTTTGCTAATCAATGAAATACACTTCTAAACTATGAAAATACACTTCAGAATTTATAATGTTGCTTCGTAAGGAATCAACTCATATAAAAGATCCTTGGGATCACTTGGTTGTCCGTCTGTTTATCTGTTAAGACCCTTTATCTCGAGAACGCTTGGAATTATCGAGTTAAAATTAAAACCATACACTCAAGTTTGCGGTCTTTTGAAGTTGTGAAAAAATCAGACTTCTGAGTTAGCGGAAAAAAAAATGATACGGCCGTTTATGTCGCAAAAAAACGTATATTTCGATTCTCAAGGGAATCAAAGTTCATAGAGTGAATCTCGTTGACCTAGAATCCCAAAATTTGGCATAAATCAAGGTCTTATAGAACAAGTACAAGGAAAAATCTGCAAATTGTAAATTTGTAGATCAGGCACAAAGAAAAATCTTCGTAACTCAATTCGGAAATTGATTTCATAGGTAAATTTGTACAGAATCCACAGAGCGCGAGTCCGACTCGGACTTGCCTCTTTTTTATTTTAGTTACTGTATCCTTACTCAAGCCTGAAAAGAAATATTCTTAGTTAGTCGAAATGCATTATAAATTTAAAGTATCAATACTCTTTATACTAGCCATCGAAAATATTGACCAAAACAAAATAATCAAATAACGTCATGTATAAATGAATTTCCGTTTAATTTATATATATTTGGAGATAACAGGGACAGAAGTTTACCTAGGAAGTCTAAAAACATTAAAATAAAAGTGTTAAGTACCAAAAAAACAGCATACCAATGTTTCCCAAGTTCGTGACTTTGTTTTGATCGATAATGGTGTGATTTGCCATTTGTTATCTTTGGCAAAACGGTAATATATTAAATATTATTTCCCTTGCAGCGTAGTGAAATTTTTTATCACATTTCTGAAGATTTCAATTAAAAATCACAATAAAATAACATAATAAACAAACCCTTTGTCGACATGACATGACGTTTGGCATTTGACAGATGGCTGGGTTGGGTTGCTACTTAAAATCTAAAATATTGTTTTCACTTTAAGCCACGACGGTTCTTTTATCGCACAGACAATAACTTCAGAATTTATAAATTCAGCCTCCTTTTTGTTGTGCCATCATTCGTTAGTCAGACTTCAGCTAGACGTGTCTAAAAATATAAAATAATTAATTTTAACAGGCAACTCGCCGAAATACTTGGTAACCCTTGTTGGAAAATATAAATGAATAATTTTGTTATTACATACCAACCATAACAACACAATTATTTTATTTAATTACCTAATACCAAACATGCAAATATGTGTCCGATTCTGCTGCTGCTGTGCCCTCAGACGTACCCAGAGGCACTTGATAACCGCTCGCTGTTTCAAACGGTAATTGTAAGTGTCAATGTCAAAGTAATGACATATTTTTAAATATTTTAGACACAACCAAAGATTTTATATATATATGTACCAGGATATATAAAATCTTTAGACACAACCGACACAACTTGCGATACCTTGGCGTTACCTACCTATGTCACACATAGTCACACACAATGATTTTATATATCCTACATAAAATCTTTGGTCACACAGTAGGATATATAAAATCTTTGGGTCACACAACGCGTCTGTGCGATAAAAGAACCGTCGTGGCGTAAAGTGAAAACAACATTAAAGATTTTAAGTAGCAACCCAACCCAGCAATCCGTCAAATGCCAAACGTCATTTAATGTTGACAGAGGGTTTGTTTATTATGTTATTTTATTGTGATTTTTAATTGAAATCTTCAGAAATGTGATAAAAATTTTCACTGAGCTGCAAGGGAATTAATATTTAATATATTACAGTTTTGCCAAACATAACAAATGGCAAATCACACCATTATTGATCAAAACAAAGTTACGAACTTGGGAAACATTGGTATGCTGTTTTTTTGGTACGTAACATTTTTATTTTAATGTTTTTAGACTTCCTAAGTGAACTCCTAACCCTGTTATTTCCAAATATATATAAATTAAACGGAAATTCATTTAAACATGACGATATTTGTTTATTTTGTTTTGGTCAATATATTCGATGGCTAGTATAAAGAGTATTGATACTTTAAATTTATAATGCATTTCGACTAACTTAGAATTTTTCTTTTCTGGCATAAGTAAGGATACAGTAACTAAAATAAAAAAGGGCAAGTGCGAGCCGGACTCACGCACTGAGGATTCTGTACAAAACCTATGAAATCAATTCCCGAATTGAGTTACGAAGATTTTTCCGAATCGCATTTTTTTTTTGTAGCGGATCCACAAATTTACTATTTTCAGATTTTTCCCTGTACGTTCTATGAGACCTTGATTTATGCCAAATTTCAGGAGGTCTTCTTTTCTAGGTCAACATCATCCCTTTGAACTTTGATTCCCTTGAGTATCAAAATATATGTTTTTTTGCGACATAAACGGCCGTATCATTTTTTTTTGTTATTCGGAAGTCTGATTTTTTCACAACTTCAAAAGACCGCAGATTTGAGTGTATGGTTTTAATTTTAACTCGATACCTCCAAGCGTTCTCGAGTTAAAGGATCTTTACAGATAAACAGACGGACAACTAAGTGATCCCAAGGATCTTATATACGAGATGGTCCTTTAAAGTTTAAATAGATTTTTTACGAAGCAACATTACAAATTCTGAAGTGTACTTTATTTTCATAATCATTATGTTCATATTTTTCATTGATTAGCAAAAGGGAAAAATGTACCGAGGAAGACAACGAGAAAGTGGTAGTGTGTCCCATTTTTATCTTTAAATTTAACTAGGGTAAACATAAACTTGCTGCTAGCTACAATATTCCAGTCAGTGATAATAGACCAATCCCAGTCAAAGTGATAAAACCATTTTCGTTGGAACTGGGTAAGTGGTCGTTGGTGGAACCTACCTAGATAAGCAGTACAGCAGTTTCTTCACGCTATTTTCCTTTACCGGTTCGTGTTTGCATTTAAATGTTCACCATCATTACAATCAAAAGAAATCCACTGTTCGACATTGGCCTCCCCCAGGTGTCGCCACAATTAACGTCATTCGCAAAAACTTATAAACGGATGAATTTAATGATAAACGTTGCAATAATATAGCTTATAACCTATATTTTTGCTAAGTTTCATCACGTGAGCAAGTTCAATAAATAGGCTACTAATATTATAAATGCGAAAGTTTGTGAAGATGGACTGGTATGTAAGGATGTGTCGCGCAAAAATTACTAGACAGATTAACTTAATCATTAACATTGCAATAATATAGCACATAAGCTATAACTTTGCAGTTTCATTAGGTGAGCAAATGCAGCCTATAGGATAATTTTTATTATAGGGTGAAGCCGCTGGAAGAAGCTAGTCTAACATAGTTTCAAAATATCAAGAATAAACAGTCGCAGTATAATGACGTCACAAAGTTGCTAACATAACAAAAACGATATTTATCTACAGCAGCGCCCTCAAATCCCACGATGGTTTACTTTCCGCACAGACTCTAGTAAGTTGACAGATAGTTCCGAGTTTTATGAAGTTACATTTCGTACATGTAATGGCCATTTCCATATATTGTACTTTTTGAACTACAGTTCAAAAAGTTTATTTATGCACCGGTGTAATGTTAGCTTGCTTCCATACCGCCGGGAACACACCTTCGTGAAGACATCTATTAAAAAGAATATAGATTGGTTCACAAATACTGACAGCTGTAGCTATAAAGAAAGCTGGTGGAAGGCCATCAGGCCCTGGACCTAGACCATGACGTTTAAAGTAAGATTGTTTTAATCTTGTTTTAGTGTGCGTAAGAGACAGAGCTATACAGGTTGTCTAGCGCCGTCTCTTACCCACACCGAAACAAGATTAAAACAATATTACTTTGAACGTCATGGTAACCCCGCTGGTCCCTTGGTAGGGTCCAGCCGTTTCAGCTCTGTGAGTATTTTAGATTTCTCTATCTTTAAATCGCTGATTAACGTATCATTTTCACTAAACTGCTGCGGTGGACACCACGTGGACAGTGTTGGGGACGCGGGCTCAAATACGGATAAGAAAAAGTCGGAAAACATATTACAGACAAGATCAGGATCATTCGACTTGACACTTTGATACTGCATCGTGGACGGAATACCTGAATTATTTTTGCGGTTAGAGATATAAGACCAAAAATGTTTGATGTTAGTGGTAAGACTTTCCTCAACAGACTCAATATAACTAGAGTAATATGCTTCACACATAGCTTTGAAGGTCGTTCTACATTCAGAGAAATTATTATAGTCTTTGATGTTGTTATGTTTTTTTTCCATTTTATCCAATAACGTTTTTTGTTTTTAAATACTTTTACAATTGCGGCGTAAACCAGATAGGGAAGTCAAGTGATCGAGACCCAGCAAAGGGTACCAGTGGACTATTTATGTCATTCAACATACCGTAAAAAGCCTCCACGGCCTCTTCTGATGAGAGGTTATCAAACAACACGGACCAGTTGACCTCATCTAAGCGCTTGTTAATGAGGTCATAATTAGCTTTACGAAAATTATATTTTGTCATAGGTTTTCTCTTCATAGTTTGTATAGATAAGCTAACAGGCGCGGTTATAACAAAACGGGGGTGGTGAGGGTCAACCGGTAATAATGGATCTTTAAGATTGCCAGCTGAGCAGGAAGTGTTTGAAATAAATAAGTCTAGGATTTTACCGCCCCTATTAGGAGTAGTATTGTATTGGTGTGACGTCCTGTGACGACATGAGATGTATTAGTTCCGAGCATATGGGATGAGAACAAGTGCATGCCTTGCAAGCCACATGCCCAGGTGCGATCGCACTCCAAGTAATATTAGGTAGATTATAGTCACCTATGATGTAAACATTCATAACATTTAGGCCATTTAAAGGGTCCTGCAAAAAATCAAAATGTGAAGTTGTGTTTACCGCACAATACTGACTGTTCACGCCGTAATATTGTATTTAGGTTAAATCTAATAGCTAAACCCATTTTTAGTACCTCTTGGCTCGATAGATGGCGTTGGCCGATTCAAATTCGCGCTATGGTTTCGTTACCGAGGATTGTATATAACCCCTCGGTGAAAATTAATAAATGTCTTCGTTCTGAGTACGTGGTGGTTTCATTTCAACTCCCGACTCGTCGACAAAACAGGGCAACAAGATCTTCGATGATCATAAGTTCCTACGATCTGGAACGTTTTTTGGAAAAACACAACAAGCGCCCTCTGGTGTCGGAGTCGAGAACTAGAAAATAGCAATTTGGTGCAAGTTTGAAGCTGAGCTGAGCGGAGCGTGGTCGACAAAGCTGAGCTGAGCGGAGCGAAGTCCACGGAGCTAAGTGAGATGTAAAAAAAAAAGTGTTTTAGTGATCAAAGTGCAACTTAAAAACTGTGAGTACATTTTTCTTCTTTAATTGTTCCAAGTGTCAGAGACTTCGAAAAATTTTAAGAAATTTAGGACTTAGAATAATTCTGCAAAAATTGAAGAGACCCCGAATCTATGCCCGATTTCACTTAGAATTAAAGTACAGTTTAAACACTTAGAAAAATTACCACATTCAAACACTTAGTAAATTTAAAAACTGTGAAACTTAGCAAATTGAGCACATCAAATCATTTGCTTATATTCAATACTTTGAATCATGGAGGCTAAGTTAAGATTGTTGGATGATATTGGAAATCGCATTCAGAAGGGTCTTATTAACTTCAGAAAGTCTCCAAAAGACAGAATCAATCAACTGTATGTGGAGTCACGTTTGGAAATATTAGACAAACAGTTTGAAGATTTTGTAAAAAAACCGGCCAAGTGCGAGTCGGACTCGCCCATGAAGGGTTCCGTAGCAGCAAGTAAAATAATATAAAAGTTCTTGTTATGTGTTGTAACTTTGATCGATGTTTTAATAATAGTGCATTTTTTTCGGTTTATGACGCATTAAAAAAAAACTACTTACTGGATTTCGTTCAAACCAATTTTCGTTGGTAGTTTACATAGTAATGTACATCATATATTTTTTTTAGTTTTATCATTCTCTTATTTTAGAAGTTAGAGGGGGGGGGACACACATTTTACCACTTTGGAAGTGTCTCTCGCGCAAATTATTCAGTTTAGAAAAAAATGATATTAGAAACCTCAGTATCATTTTTGAAGACCTATCCATAGATACCTCACACGCATGGGTTGGATGAAAAAAAAAATTTTTGAGTTTCAGTTCTATGTATGGGGACCCCCAAAAGTTATTGCTTTTTTTCTATTTTTGTGTGAAAATCTTAATGCGGTTCACAGAATACATCTACTTACAAAGTTTTAACAGTATAGCTCTTATAGTTTCGGAAAAAAGTGACTGTGACATACGGACGGACAGACAGACAGACAGACATGACGAATCTATTTTCCGTTCCGTTTTTTGCCATTTGGCTACGGAACCCTAAAAACATGAGGAACTTTTGGTCAACTACACAAAGAGTGAGTTAAGTGCTACTAGTTACATGAAGAATGATGTGTTTGAGGCTGTTACCGACACTTTTATAACTTATAAAGTGGAACTAAAAAATGCTTTGCCAAAATCACTGTCTTCTGTAATGAGTGATGTCTCACCGGACCATAGTCAACCGAAAGTTATGTCTATTGCCAAATTACCTAAAATAACAATCCCAGTTTTTAGTGGTGCATATCAGGAATGGTCAACATTTAGAGATTTGTTTTTGTCACTAATTGATAATAACCAGACTCTTGATGATGTTCAACGTCTACATTATTTAAGGTCACAGTTGTCAGGTGAAGCATCACAGCTCATAAAGCACATACCGATCACGCATGCAAATTATAAAAAAAGTTGGACTCTGTTAAACAGTCGTTACAATAATAAGAGATTTCTAGCTAATTGTATTCTCAAGCGCTTACTGAACCAAAAACAAATGATGGTTGAGTCATCTGTTGCTCTCAAGGAACTTTTAGATACAACAACCGATTGCTTGCATGAACTGTCAAATCTAGGGGTGCAGGTGGACGCTTGGGATATTATTATTATTTATTTAATTAGCTCCAAGTTGGACGTTGAGACTCGGAAGCAGTGGGAATTGCAGGTAAGTCAATCTTGCGAGGAACATTTCCCACCTTCAAAGATTTTCAAGACTTTTTGGAAAAACGTTTTCGGGCTTTAGAATTTGTGGAACCTCAAAGTAACAAGTCTAAAGGTAGTACTAGTACTAAAGCGTGTCACGTCGTTTCAAAATTATCCTGTCCCCATTGTTCTGAGGAGCATCTCTTGTGTCATTGTAAAAAGTTTGCTCAGGAGACTGTTGATCAGCGTCGTCAAATAGTTAAATCCCATGGTTTGTGTTTCAATTGCCTTCGCTCAAGCCATCTTAATATTAATTGTCGAGTAAATACTAAGTGCAAAATTTGTAGCAGAAAGCATCATTCACTCTTGCATCTAAAAACAAATTCAGAGGTAGAGACCAGCTCTACCGCGTCTCTTACGCAAAAGGAAACACCACAGAATGAGACCACGGCTGAACCTCATAATTATTTCAACCCATTTTGCTCAAAATACTCATAGTCAAGTCATACTGGCTACAGCCATAATTAAGGCTAAGTCGAGTAATGGGTATCCTCAAGTTTTGAGAGCCCTGTTAGATCAGGGCTCACAAGCTTCGTTTATTACAGAATCGGCGGTTCAGTTATTAAAGTTAAAAAAGATAGCAGTCAAAACGTCTATCTCAGGTGTGGGTGGAGGTCAATGCGATCTAACGTCAAAGTTTACGGTTGAACTAAACATTCAGTCATTACACGATCCTGACTTCACCTTACAAATAAAAGCATATGTGCTGAGTAAGGTAACTACGATTTTACCTGAAAGGAAATTTACATTGGTGGATTGGCCAGAGCTAAATAATATGAATTTGGCTGATCCAAATTTCAATAAACCTAACAAAATAGATATTTTGTTAGGGTCGGGAGCCTATGCCAAAGTCTTAAAAGAAGGCTTAATCAAGGACCCTATGGGTAAAACTATGGCTCAAGATACTTACCTTGGTTGGATCATATCGGGAGAAGTCAGCGATGTAGATGGAGTGACGTCTTGTCACAATTTCATTCTAAGCATGCACGCTAAGGTCGAAGAAAACGAGATCCTGAAAAAGTTTTGGGAACTAGAGGCAGAGCCAACAGGCTCTGAAAAGTCAATTCTTAGCCCTGAAGAGCAAGCATGCGAGGATCACTTTGCTGCTACCACATGTAGGGATGCAGAAGGCCGCTACATCGTAAAATTGCCTTTTCGGTCCAGTAAAACACCCTGTAATACAAAGGAAATAGCATTAAAAAGATTATACAGTCTTGAACGGAAGTTAGCAAAAAATAGCGGAACAATATATATCGGTAATTCATGAATATTTATCACTAGGTCATATGGAAGAGATTTCTAATGAAAAAGACAAAAAGAAAATAAGTGCTGTTTACTTACCGCATCATGCCGTAATCCGAGAAGACAAGACGACCACAAAATTAAGAGTGGTATTCGATGCGTCATCCAAGGGATCCGATGGCATTTCTTTGAATGACGCCTTAATGGTAGGACCACGCTTACAGGCTGATTTACGTCATACAGTTATGCGGTGGCGTCAACATCCCGTATGCTTAGTAGCTGACATCATAAAAATGTATCGTCAAGTAAAGTATCTGATGATCACACGGACTTTCAAAGGATTTTATGGCGAGATAACGTTGAGTCTGATATAAAGGAATACAGACTTTTGAGAGTTACGTTTGGAACATCTAGTGCACCTTACCTGGCAGTCAAGGCATTGCAGCAAACCGCTAACGATGAAGGCCAATCATATCCATACGCTGCTAGTAGGGTAAAGACGGATTTTTATATGGATGACTTAATGACAGGTTGCCAGACTGATGAAGAAGCTGTAAAAATCTATCATGAGTTTAATGAACTGTTGAACAAAACGGGTTTCACTTTGCAAAAATGGACAAGTAACCGAGAAGAGTTGATAAAACAGATAAGTCTGGATACTGGAAGAGATCTGGAAATAAAAGAAGATGAAACCACTAGAATACTAGGACTTACCTGGAATCGTAATTCTGACGAGTTCCATTATACAGTAAACTTACCTTTTACAACACCAGCACCGTTGCCGTCGTCTGCACCTGAAACTAAAAGGAAAGTTATATCAGAGATATCACGCTTATATGATCCGTTGGGTTGGATTGCACCATGTATAATCATCGCTAAAATCTTCATTCAAAAACTGTGGATTGCTGGTTTGGATTGGGACGAAGAGCTGTCTGAAGAACTTCTTAAAGAGTGGCAGTCTTACCGTTGTGGGTTGCATACACTCAACAACTTCAGAATTCTTAGGTGGCTGGAAAGAAAAAGCGATGATCAAACAGTTGAATTACATGGTTTCTCGGATGCATCAAGCGCAGCATACGCCGCGGTTGTTTACATCAGAGTCATTGATGCTGTAGGCCAAGTCCACTGTAATCTGGTAACCGCAAAAACGAAGGTGGCTCCGATTAAACAAATTTCTATACCACGACTGGAGCTATGTGGCGTAGTTTTAGTTACCAAATTACTTTTAGAAGTGGCTCATGTTTTGAATATTCAAAAATCCAACTTACATGCTTGGACGGATTCCACGGTCGTGTTGGCTTGGTTGAGCGATCACCCGAGTCGATGGAAAACCTTCGTCGCAAACCGAACATCTGAAATCCTTAGTACCCTTGATACCACTCAATGTCATTATGTGGACACAAAAAACAATCCAGCTGATATTGCTTCGAGGGGTACCACATCAATGGATTTAATAAACAACTCGCTTTGGAAGCATGGACCATCGTGGTTACTTGTTGATACCATAGAATATAGCAGACCCAAAGCTATAATGATGAAACTCGAACTGAAATCCATAAAGGTACATGCAACACAGATAGACGATCAGCCGAGTGAATTGATGTGGTCTAGATTTTCATCGTTCCGTAGACTAATCAGGACTCTGACCTATTGCAGACGATTCCTGAAATTAAAGATAGCCAGAGAAGCACGGACAAAGCTGCCGTCTTACCTTACAGCTTCCGAGATCGCGGATACCATGCATTGTTGTCTCAAGCAGAGTCAAAGTGTTTGGTTTGAACGAGAGATCAAGGCTATCCAAGCTGGAAAAGACGTCAACAAAACCAGCCGTTTGTCATCGTTAAATCCTTATTTGGATGACAAGGGTTTGATGAGAGTAGGGGGTAAAATCCAATATTCACAACTCGGTGAGGATAGGAAGCATCCTATCATAGTTTCTTGTCAGTCCCATTTGTCAAGATTACTTATCTCAGATGCTCATGAGCGCGTACTACATGGTGGACCTCAACTGACTCTTAACTTTCTTCGCTCAAAATATTGAATCGTTCGTGGGAAGAATATGATCAAGACTCACATCCGCGATTGCGTGCCTTGTATTCGTCATGCAGCTGTAACACGTAATCAATTAATGGGTCAGCTACCATCTTGCCGAGTGACTCCAAGTAAGCCCTTTCTTCATTCAGGTGTCGACTACGCGGGACCAATTCAAATACGAACAGCAAAGGGTCGTGGACATAAGTCCTATAAGGGTTACATCTGTCTGTTTGTATGCATGGCAACCCGCGCAGTGCATATAGATGCGGTCTCTGACCTGACCTCTCAAGGCTTTCTTGCTACATTTAAACGCTTTGTTGCGAGACGAGGTCACTGTAGTCACCTTTACAGCGACAATGGTACCAATTTTGTAGGGGCATCCAAAGAGCTTAAGGCAATGTTTCGTGATGAGTGTGCTTCTCTTCCTCAAGAAATTGCCTCAGCCTTGGCCAATAATGGAACCGAATGGCATTTCATTCCACCTCATTCTCCTAATTTTGGAGGTTTATGGGAGGCTGGAATCAAAAGCACGAAACATCACCTCAAGCGAGTGATTGGCGAGTCGACTTTGACCTTTGAGAAACTGAGCACAGTCCTATCCCAAATTGAGGCATGCCTGAATTCCAGACCTATATCACAGTCTAGTGTGGATTCATCAGACCCAAACCCACTAACACCGGGACATTTCTTAGTCGGTCAGCCACTGGTAACAGCACCAGATTATGGTTATGAGCATACAACAGTCAGCAGCTTAAGACGTTGGCAATTGACACAAAGAATGATTCAATCATTTTGGAAACGTTGGTCTCAGGAGTATTTAACAATGTTTTTTCAACGACACAAGTGGGCTAAAAGTACGCGCGATCTGAAGGTTGGGGATGTTGTCCTCATAAAGGAAGACAATTTACCACCTGCCGAGTGGTTATATGGGAAAGTAGTGGAAGTACACCCTGGCAAGGATAATTTAGTGCGCGTAGTTACCCTTCAGTGTAAGGACTCCCGAGTCAAACGCCCAACTTCTAAGTTATGTCTGTTACCTATTAACGATGAATGATGCGTTATTTTACTGTTTAACTTTTATTTCATTTTTTTTAATATAATATACAGTCCACTCAGATGATGTTTGTTGATAAACCTAATTTACCTTCTACTTATGGCTTGTATATAATATTTTGTAACAAGAACATTGTGATCTCTGAACACCAAGGATTTTAGTGTAAGAGAAGTTGTTATGCTTTCACTCTTGATCACGTCATGGTGGGCGGTTTGAAAGGACTAGGTCCTTGGTGGGCGGAATGTTCACGCCGTAATATTGTGTTTAGGTTAAATCTAATAGCTAAACCCATTTTTAGTACCTCTTGGCTCGATAGATGGCGTTGGCCGATTTAAATTCGCGCTATGGTTTCGTTACCGAGGATTGTATATAACCCCTCGGTGAAAATTAATAAATGTCTTCGTTCTGAGTACGTGGTGGTTTCATTTCAACTCCCGACTCGTCGACAAAACAGGGCGACAAGATCTTCGATGATCAATGACAAATACTGACAATACTGCAACGGTTGTGTCGACAAAGAATACTCGTCGAGTATTAACTTGACGAAAACAAAGCTAAGAAATAAACTCTCTATAACCACTCTAAAAGGTATCTTACACACTAATCTGATTTATTGAAAATTGTTTTGAGTTGTATGTAATGACCATCTAGAAAAAAATTAAATAAAAAATTTGTGTGATTTCAAGAAAACAAAGATGCAAAGGAAATTCAAAAAGATTTACGAATAAAATTTAAAAAGTAACTGATAATACTATCTAAAACACATACATACTTATATTGAAAAGCTCTGTGACCTAACATGTATAATTAGCTACATATTATCACATTGATATGCAAAGGTATCTTTCCTTGCCATAATAGTAAGTACATTTCTGATGTACTGGACAAGCATATCAATGATAGTTTTAAATTTTTATATTAAATTTAATTTAAAAAATATGATTATTTGATTTTTTCTTTTAAGCTATTGCATAGCTTCTATCGCGGGCCTTGAGCGTGATGACCGATAAGAAAACAAATGAGTGAACAATCAATCAAAATTCAATTCAATGTTTGAAAGTGTAACTTCAATTAATATCAAAGAAAAAAAAAACAAAGGAAAAAAATACTGCTTATATAAAATAAATAAATAAATAATTATAATTGCATAAGTTGATAAAAATGCTATGCAATAGCTTTACCGCGGCAGTCCCCGAGTGCCACACGTCTTTTTTAATTCTGGACCTATTTTTAATATCTAACCTAACCTTATAATATTTTATTTATTACTATCAATAATACAAAATCAGAAAAAGACAAAGATGTAGATTTACCTACTGTTTTTCAAGTTGGTATTAACAGTTTTTTACAGTTTTTTTCAAGCATAACTACAGTTATACTTTTACTCTATAGGTAGGGTTGGCAACACTGACAGGGCTATACTTGAAAAACTCTTCGGGTAGATTTATCGAACTAAAAAAGTGCCAAAATTTCGCAGTTTTTCGAGTACCATGGGAGTAGCACAGGGTTTTCAGGGTTGCAAACTTGGGTGTAAACTACTCTCAAGGAACCTAACAACATATAAATAAATAGATATTGTCTGTGCGATAAAAGAACCGTTGCGGCGTAGAGTGAAAAAAAAAGATTAAAGATTTTAAGTAGCAACACAACCAAACCATCCGACAAATGCCACACGTCATGGCATGTTGACACTGGTTTGTTTATTATGTTATTTTATTGTGATTATTAATTGAAATCTTCAGAAATGTGATAAAAAATTTTACTGAGCTGCAAGGGAAATAATATTTAATATATTAAAGTTTTGCCAAAGATAATAAATGGCAAATCACACCATTATTGATCAAAACGAAGTCACGAACCTGGGAAACATTGGTATGCTGTTTTTTTGGTACGTTACACTTTTGTTTTAATGTTTTAGACTTCCTAGGTAAACTTCTGTCCCTGTTATCTCCAAATATATATAAATTAAACGGAAATGACATTGGATATTTTTTTTTTATATTATGATCTTCTATAATTAATAATTAATTATATTTATTCATTAGTAATTTACTGTAACTGTAGTTATTAAGTTGCTTATAAGTGTAAATAAAATAAACAACGAAAATTCATTTAAACATGACGATATTTGTGTATGTTGTTTTGTGTCAAGATCTAACAGTCGCACTATAATGACGTCACAATGTTGCATAGATAACAAAAACGATATTTATCTACAGCAGCGCCTTCAAATCCCACGATGGTTAACTTTCCGCACAGATTTTTTACATGCGCGTTTGCGATGTTTGATGTCGATTTTGACTGGCCTATATATGCTCAATTAATGAAGGTTTCACTTCTGTCATGGAATGCAAATGTCATCCATGACATCTTCCATCTACGGATGACATTTGTTTTATTTTGTTCGTCGTTCGTTGACAGTTTTTGTAACAAAAAAATGTAATCAAGTTTTAAAACCACTTGAACAAACTGTTTACATATTTGTGCGTTTTACCAGGAAGTTTTTTAAAACAAGGCATGTTATATTTGTTTATAAAGCTACTTTAACGTTGTTTAATGTTCTCATAATTTAATTCACCTACTTTCACACTTGCTCTGCATTTCTGCATGAAGTTTTGTATTTAGTATTCAAGGTGGTTCCTTTATGTGTTACTTCCATTTCAGGGCCAGCTGTTATGTGGAGGTGAACGACAAACAAAGGAGTTAATGGACATCTAGTTTAAATCGCGCTATCATGAAGAAAGTTGCGTTATTCAAGAACGAGTCGGAAGATTACGTGAAAGCTTTCCTCGACAACAACTACAGGACGGTATTCGTGGAGCCGCTGCAGTTCGAGTTCGTCAACAAGCTGCAGCTCTCGGAGAAGCTGCTCCAGGACTACACCGGCATCATACTCACCAGCCCCAGAGCTATCGAAGCTGTCTCTAAGTGCTGGGACCCCACAAGGTTCGTTTTATGGAACACAAAAAGAGTTTATACAGTGGGTGATGTAAGTTGTCACAAAATCAAATTACTGCTAGGTTTAGAAGCACTAGGTATGTCATCTGGAAATGCAGAGAATCTTGCTAAAATTATAGTCAAAGAAAACACGTCAGAGTCAAAGTTTTTATTTCCATGTGGTAGTATGAGATCTGAGACTTTGCCAGCTATTCTACAATCTTCGCGTATCATGGTGGACGCTCTGACAGTATATGAAACTAAAGAAAATGTAAACTTAAAAACAGATCTGATGGAACTCAACGACTCTGAGAATCCTTGTTGCTTGGTATTCTTCAGTCCTTCTGGGTGTGAGTACATACACCGGCAACTACAGACTTTTAGCAACAGTCTCTCAGAACTGCCACACTTTGCTATTGGCAACTCAACAGCACACAAGATTGAGAACCTTGGTGTTGAGGTAGCCGGGGTAGCAGCACGACCTAAGGCCGACAGTCTGGTGGAGTCAGTACAGAGCTACTTCACTAGTGCCCAGGATAGTTAATACCTGAGCTGCTCAAACTTATATTGTAAAGATTAGGTTAGGTATAAAATGTTTATAAGTGGTGTTGGATGTACAAAATATTTGTTTTTATCATTACATCAAGTGCAATAATTGTTATGAATACAGACAATTTATTTATATAATGTTGTTATTTTATTACTTAAATGATTTATAACCTCTGTAACCATGTGCGGCTGAGTCCACTAGCTGCGTGGCACTTGGTTCACCTGGCAGCACACAGCAGCGACGGTCACACGTCGTGTTCGGCGGGCGGAGACTGCGGCGGGTGCGCGGTATCCCACAGCCGCATCACACCCACGTACGTGATCACCGCACTCGCTACAACCATGCCGGCATTCAGTACGGCTAGTGGCTGAAATTCACAGTACTGACATATAGAAAGACAATGACAGCGCAAACGCCCACGTTAGCTTGGGGTTTAATGAATTAATTATTTCATTAAAATTTATATATTTCTACATTTTTGTGTTAACTATGTATAACCTTACCAAAGAATATAGTGTTAGGATAGAACGAAGAAATGACATCTATAACACAACTCTACAGAAAAAAAATTGTCTTTGTCCTAAAGTTTATTTTGTGATTTTTCTATTCACTATGCTCTATTATAAAGAAAAGACACCAATATTCCTTAAAAAGTTTGCTTTTGTGGTGATTATGACAATAAATATTTTTTCTTGAGTTAGTATATTGAAAAAAAAGTATTCAATAGCCATCATGAAGTTTTTAGAAATACCGCGAAAAAATAAACATGGCTTAAGTGTCACACAGCATCTACTGATGTTACTAAGTGATAAACAAGAATTAACTGTTTTATAGAAGACGCAAAGAGGTAAAAATGACATCTAGAAAGTGTTAATATGAAGCTGATGCATTGAGTTATATAGGTGGTACATTTATTTAAAGTAAGAGAGAAAACATTTTATTTAAATACGTGTGAAAACAATGTGAAGCCTACGAAGCTTATTTTAAATGCCCTGTTCGTAATTTAGATATACCGTAGGCTCCACATGTTGCTTGCAGTAATTGCAAATGATGTTTAGAAGGCAAGAAATGTTTTTTTTTTTTACTAAACATTTCTTTATCAGAACTGTTTAGTAAAAAAAAAACATTTCTTTAATATAAACAATTTTTATTGTTATCTTTATTTAATCTAGGTTGGTATCGAGATGAAAAACGGAGTATGAAATTCGCAGCACCAAGAATTTAGCGATAGCCAAAAGACCACGTCGGTGACTGTTATTTTTGCGTAGTTAATCCTGCTGAAAAATGCAAAACCCATTGAATATCTTGATTTTGCTTAGTCTTCGGCTCCAATCTCTCATAACCCACAACTTTCAGCACCTGAACCTCCTAAAAAAAAATGTCTCATTCAAGCTTATCTCAGAGTTCAAATAAAAATATTGAGGACGAAGAATTTGTAGTCTCACAGACTATTACCGAGAGCTAGTTGAAAACATGTTAGAAGATTTTAAAACTATGGGCTGCAGAATGTCTATAAGGGTACATGGTCATTTTATGCTATTATGCTACATGGTCATTTAAATACCTTTAAAAACAACATGAAGGCGTATTTAAAAGAAAAAGGAGAACGTTTTCATCTAGACATCATGGACTTCGAAAACTGTTATCAGAGCCAATAAAACGAAAATATGATTTGGGACTACATTTGGAGTTTAGTGAGACCAAATTCTTGTAAACATGAAAGGAAATGTAACAGAGTTGACATTTAAACCTTTTCTACTATTTTGTAATTTGAATATAATATCAAAAAGCTGATAAAGATTATATCTACAAAAATTAACATGTTTCAATATTTTTATTTAAAAAAATTAAACTGAATATTCTAAAATATTGATCAACCATTCTCCTGGATACAAAAGCAAACTTTTTCAGTCTATATATATTTTTTTGGTTAAATTATCGATAAATCTATCGATATTTTATACTCTCTTATCAAAGACAAAATTGTGTTGTCTTGTTGTAATAGGTAGTCTATGAAAACTGCGCGTGCACTACTTTTCTCTCGCATTTTGGACGGGTTATTATTGTCATGGCGGGAACATCGCTCAAGGGCCGTAAGACTTATAATTACTTATTTGTGCGGAATTAGATTAATTAGAATTGTTGTTATTTTGTTCTTTTAACTAAAAATATAGAATTGTTTATTTCTGTCACGTAGTTTTTTTTTAATATCTGCACTTCTGATTCCTAAAATCAGAAGTGGGATAAAGGACGCTTAAATTGCCCACTAAATTACTTCTAAAACATTCAAAGAACAAAATATCAAAAATATCTCTCTCGTTGTTGATATTTTACGTGTGTGTGATTTAACATCAAGCTATTGTGCTAAACATGCCTAAAAATCATGAACGTCGTCGTTCACGAGGACGATCTCAACGGGTTTCGCGAGACGAGTCCACTAGCAGTGAAACCATAAATCGGTCCCGACATAGATTTAGACGCAGCCGCCGTCGGGAACGTAGTGCCTCCAAGGATAGTTCGTATTATCGTCGCCGTGATGTTCGAGACCGCCGCCGTTCTAGATCTCGATCTATAGGATCTATAGGCAACCTCGCGCGCAAGGTGCCCATCGGTAACGCCTCATACCAATAACTCGTTACAAGATACCCTCAGTAACATTATGACAGGGCTTAACGCTATCGAGCATACCAGTACAAATATAACGTCCACACTTAATAATTTGCAAAAGCCACACACTATTGCGAACCTTCAGAACCCGATTCGTAAGGTCACTTTGCGTTCTCGTAGTCCCGCAGACTTGAGCGATGTTCCGCAACAAGTTCACGACTCCGAGGGTCTCTCAACAACCATTCGTATGAACGTTCCAAATGATAGCGGATCTAATGCTGCGTCTACTGTAACCATGCTTGCGGAAGCTATAAAATCTTTGCAACCTACTAGATCGCACAGCTACTACGTGTCTAATTTCGATCCAAACATACATGATATTGACGCATGGTGTGATGAAGTGGACAGCGCAATTGCCGCGAACGGTTGGAGCGACTACGAATGTTTGTCGCGAGTATCATCCTGCCTTAGGGGTGACGCTAAAGTTTGGCTAAACGAATGGGTCACCAATGATCGAACTTGGTCAAGCTTTAAGCTCGAATTCAAACCCCTCTGCCTTTAGAAGCTAGACTATGCTAATATTTTATTTGAAACGATGAACACGACATCTGATAAATTTACGACGTATGCCGAATACGCGCGGCGTACTTTGTTACGTTTAAGTATAGTCAAGGGTCTTAGCGATGAGTTGCGAACTCTGATAGTTATACGCGGTATCGATAACCCACAAATTAGGGCAGCCGCGGCAAACGCAAACTTGGCTTCGGAAGACTTAGTCTCGTTCCTTTCGATTTACGTAAAACCGATCCGCGCTAAATCCAATTCTCGCGGTAGTGCAACAAATAAACATGCGTCTTCGAACTCATCCAGTGACCGCGGACTCAAGTGCTACTTATGCAATCAGGGTGGACATTTGGGTCGAAATTGTAATAAAAAGACCAGCAAGGAAGCCACTGATAGTTCTGCTGTGAAAACCGGGATACAGGGTTCAGTCAATAGCACTATTGCTGCTAACAAATTCGAATCGCAGTGCTCATTTTGTAAGAAAAAGGGGCACACAGAAGAAAAGTGTTTTGCTAAGAACTGGTCGGAATCTAGGAATCAGCGGAACGTTAATTTGTGCACAGGTCATGCAAGTAACAAAAGTGACATTGTAACGGCTGTTGTCCAGGGCATACCCAGGGACGCACTCATAGATAGTGGAGCCCAGAACGTGTCGCTGATTTCTTCTGACGTTTTGAAGCACCTTTCTTGTCAAGTCAAACCAACGCATTGCGTTTTAAAGGGGATAAGCGAGCGGGAAATTGTAGCTTCATCGTTCATGACAGCAACTATCGAGCTAAGCGATATCTCTGTAGAAACCGATCTAGTTGTAGTGCTGAAGTCGTGCATGAACACTTCCATTATTATTGGAACAGACGTTCTTAATCGCGATGGCGTCACGTAGGTATGTACGTACTAAAGACAGACAGTACATCACCCGAACTAGTGATATTCATGCCTACGTTAGTGAAGTTCAACGTCTTGACCAAACGTTAGTTAGCACCTCGTTGCGAGGCACTCTACGTGATTCTTTGATGTCCGTAATGAACAAGTTTTCAGATGTTCTCATCTCTGGAACTGCAACAAGTACAGTCACAATAGGTGAAATGGAAGTGAAGCTAACTAGCACCTCCCCTATTGTATACAGGCCATACAAATTATCTTATCGCGAAAAGCTTATAGTACGTGAAATAATCAAAGATCTACTGGACAAAGGCATAATCAGAGAATCATAGTCAGAGTACGCTAGCCCCATAATCCTGGTGAAGAAAAAGGACGGAACAGATCGAATGTGCGTCGATTACAGGGCACTTAACCGTATCACTGAAAAGGAAAATTATCCTCTGCCCCTGATAGATGACTACATTGATCGGTTGGGTCGCTCTACCTTCTTCAGCAGTCTAGATATATATACTGGTTTCCACCAAATACGAGTCAAAGAGAGTTCTGTTCACGTGACGGGATTCGTCACACCAGAGAAGGGCACTACGAATATCTGAAAATGCCTTATGGTTTGACGAATTCCCCAATCGTTTACCAACGAATTATTTACCAAACCCTTCGCAACATGCGTAAATTAGTACGAGTTTTCTTTATAAATAATTTACGAAACTTTGCCGGTTGACACTTTTTAGTTCAATATAGCAACTAGTGGAATTCCGCGATTCTTTAAACGTGAAAATGAACCCGATCCCAATCACTGGACGAAAAAATCAATACGCTACGGTAGGTACCAAATCTGTTAAGTTAAAAATACAAAATGTATTTTAAAATATATAAAATATATAAAACTGCAATATTCTGGCCATTTGGAAAGTAATTTCTTATAAATCGTAAAGTAAAACCTATAAAGGACTGTTTTAATTGGAGTATAAAGTCCTAATTTGCATTTTTTTCTGTACATCACACATACAATTTTTTCTATCTATGTTGCAAAAATAATAAAAAAAATAGACGTGTGGCACTCGAGGACTGCCGCGGCAAAACTATTGCATAGCATTTTTATCAACTTATGCAATTATAATTATTTATTTATTTTATTTATGCAATATTTTTTTTCCTTTGCTTTTTTTTTCTTGGTCGGTGCCCGTCTGTCACACTGAGGGTGGCTGGATAAGTGATGTTGAGCGCGCGTGCGAAGCTATACTAGAAATGGAAAAAATAATCATTACCTCAACAGATGTAGCCAGAGCAGTCTGTCCGTTACCAAATTGCAAGTCTCTAGGACCGGACGGACTGCAAAACTTCTGGTTAAAATGTTATACATTACTTAGTAGGTACTTCCGGTTCCGGAAATTTTATTCTAGTTTAGTTTATTCTTATACTGATTACTTCTAATTATGTTAAGAGTTATCTATAGCGCTCACCCCATGCAAGTAGCTGACGATGCTGTAAAACTCGCAGACCGTCATATTGAGCACCGCCGTGACCAGCAGCAGCAGGCCCGTCGCCGTCGACACTATGATGTCCTGCACACAACGACACAGCCGTCACTGGGAGGCACAGCACGAAACCGGAGACTGGGGCGTGTACTAACAGTAAGCAGGTAGCACTGCGGCGCGCGCAGCGGCAGGCGCAGCACGACGCCGCCGAACAGCAGCGCGCTCGCGGCGCCGCCCGCCAGCGCCGCGCCCGCCGCCGCCGGCGCCAGCCCCGGCGACCGCAGGCACGCCGACCAGCCCAGGAACAGCACCGACGACACCACACTCACCATCTGTCGACGTCCTCGTCTACATAAATGTCTTGCATTCGGCCCTGTTAGACACCGTCTTTGTGCATGAATGATGAAACCACGATTGTGATTATGATTATGACTCGATGCTACATTTTGATGGGCAAAAACGTACCTACTCGTAAATTGGCTCCTTCTCGGTTCGGTCTGAGCCAGTTTTCCAGTTAATCAAACTAATATTAAACTTAAAGTGGACAGTTTGTGAGTGATGGTAAGTGTATATATGTTTGTTACTTCTTCACGCTCGAAAGGCTGAATAGCTCTTTGTCATTTTCAGTAGGTATTAGGTTTATTTTGTATCTTATTCGAGTTTCAATTTGGAATTTCACAGTAGCATACTAGGCTCTAGATGCGACTCGACTCGCTAACTATTAAACTTATGTAACGAAATGTATCCCACCCAATCTCACCATATTTATGTATAGGTACTCTACTTAGAGCTCAGCCCTTTTATACACTGGACATATAAAACTGATCTAATAAAAAAACTGCGATGTGTCCCAAAATTACTTACAGAAATCACTCGATAAATTAATAATAATGCTCTAAGCAGATCTGTTACGCTTATTATAAATGGAATGGAAAGAAGTTTCAATTGTATGATTGTACTACAATTTACAACTTAAACAGAATTTAAAAAAAATTACAAATCTTAAATTGTGGTAAATATTTTTTTCGCTTTTTTTTCAAACCTCTCGACAAGAGAGTATTTTTTTTTTCTTTTTACACCACCTGCTCGATAATGTCCTATTATATGTCATCCAACCATCACTTAGTCATTCTATGCCTAGGGAGATAATGCAGTATGGCCGATCCCTAGGGAATAATGAGATTTGAATTTGGAACATCTAAAATCGTCAACATTGTAAAATGTGCGTGCAACGAACGAGTTCATTCGAAATTCAAACTGGGCACAGAAAAAACAAACCCTGAAACATTGGATTATGCTGTTGCTCATGTTACTGAAGCCATTACAGCATCCTACGAAGAGAGCTGCCCTATAAGAACTGTGAGGGAAAAGTGACATGGTGGAACAAAAAGCTCGATGTTTTAAGGGAAGAATCACGTAGGTTGTTTAATAAGGCTAAATCGACTGACGATTGGGGTCGGTATAGGAAGGCTTTAACTACCTTTAATAAAGAAATCCGAAAGACGAAAAGACTTTCATAGAGGAAATTCTGCGAGGAGATTACTAAAGTCCCTCAAGGAGCCTGAATCCACAAAGTCTTATCCAAATCGCCTACAAATCAACTGGGATTCTTAAAGAAACCAGACGGTGCCTTCACTGCATCAGCGGAAGAAATCCTGAAACTTCTGGCGTCTACACACTTCCCTGGCTCGGTGATGGCACCAGATATCATCGTACAAAATACTCCTCATATCCGCCTCTCCAGGCCTTCAAATGAAGACTGGAAAAGAGCGGCGAGATATTTTAGACCGAACAAGGTAAAATGGGCTATAGACTCATTCAAGCCGATTAAATCTGCAGGTGATGACGATATCTTCCCAGCTCTCCTGCAGCAAAGGAAGACTCATCCCTGTTTTAATCAAAATCTTCATTCAGAGCAAGCTTTGCCTGGGGATATATACCTACCAGATAAATGGACTATGGTTAAACTCTGTTTTATCCCAAAAGCTGGTAAGAAGGACTACTCTCAACCAAAGTCCTTCAGACGCATAAGCCATACTTCCTTCCTACTCAAAAGTATGGAAAAGGTTATTGACGCATGCATCAGGGATGGACCATTAAGGGATAACCCTCTGCATCCGAAGCAACGTGCTTACCAAAAATAAAATCTTCAGAAACTGCAGCTCTATTAGAATTATCAGACAGGATCGAAAGGGCTTTGGAAGATAAACAGATAGCCCTATGTGCTTTCCTTGATATTGAAGGAGCTTTCGACAACGTCACCATAGAAGCCCTTTCCAAGGGAATGAAGGCAAAAGGGATTGACGAAACAACTACTCGTTGGGTCGAATTCATGCTCTTCAACAGAACTATCAGTCTTACCTTACACGGAACTACAAAGAGCTTCAAAACAACTAAAGGATGCCTACAAGGAGGGGGATTCCTACGTCAGTGCGAAAGCCATATCATCAAAGTTTGTTTCTTCTAAAACTTTTCAACGATATCTCCGATGGTTCGTTACAGGGATGTTACGGAGCTCCATAACCGTATCAGAAACTATCGGGTATCCGATATAAAATAATATCCATAACCGTAACCGAATCCGAAAAAAGTTTCGGATAATATCGGATAGGGGCGGAGCCTAATTGCGTCGAAAAATATGTATATCCGAAATTTCATATCCATAACATCCCTCGTTCGTTACATCAAAAAACTTTACTGCGAACGATTTTAAAGCGTAAACATCATACTGCAAGCCTTGCGATGTCTTGTTACTACGATGATAATTATGTTACTTATAAATACTTAACTTTTAATTTCGTTTCGGTTTTCAACACCTAGGTAACGTTTGTTTTTAGAATGTTTTACATATATATGTATATAAAAGTAAAGAGCGCCATCTGTCATGAATAGAGTTTAAGTAAAGATTGTAGACCATTGCAATGTCCGTCTAAATCATTCTAGCTATAAATGACAAAAATGTAAGTACACACATTAACATACTTGCTAACAAACTTTTAACAGGCACTACGTTTTGAAAGATAAATTTAAGAATGTTGGTATAATTATGAAAAATAAAAGCGCCGAAAGATCATTCGAAGGATATAAGATTCCTAAGTAACATGTCATCGTAAAATTGAAAACGTAAGTAAATCCATAGTCTGTTTTTTTTCGCACAATTTCGAAAGTGCATGTGATCGATCTCTCAATTATTTTTTTTTGCATAGCATTTTTATCAACATAAGCAATTATAATTATTTATTTATTTTATTTATGCAGTATTTTTTTTCCTTTGCTTTTTTTTCTTTGATATTATTTGAAGTTTTCACACATCGAATTGAATTTTGATTGATTGTTCACTCATTTGTTTTCTTATCGGTCACCACGCTCAAAAACAAATGAGTGGGAGGTGTTAGGTTATTTTCGTTACGGAATTTCTGGATTCGGTCTCCACGCTCAAGCACAGATTACTGAATAGTTACGCTCAAGGCCCGCGATAGAAGCTATACAATAGCTTAAAATATTAATAGTTTTTGATACAATTTCGATCTTGGACATTTGATATTGATATATCGTTCTAAAATATATCGCCCAAATATATCGATAAGTATATTGAATTGAAAATATCGATATATCGATGTATCGATATTTATTCTACAAGCCTACAAGGAGGCGTTTTATCGCCACTTCTATGGCTACTCGTGGTTGACCAATTGCTGGTTGAAGCCTCTAAAAGAGACTTAGATGTACATAGCTAAGCTGACGATGTGGTGGCCTGCCGATGAACTTGCAAGGACTGGGTTGGGCTCAAGGTCATCAGATAGGACCAGAACCCTTCTGTGGTATCTCAAAGAACCAGCCCCCCTAGCCAAGTTACAATCGTTTCGCTTGCGCCAAACGCTTCGAGGTGACCTTGCCGTCAATTCTTTTGTTCTGACCACGTGACTGAGCGTTAAGACAACGTCATTCCCGTATATTTGATGCTTTCTACAAGCGTTAACTATTGCAGATTAGCAACTTGGCTAGGGGAGCAGGCCATGCAGACCCTTAAGGGCAACCTATTTGGCGATTCAAAAAAGCACTGATTGGTATTGGTACAATCACGACTGCTACACGCCATATCTCTTATGGGACGCTCGCTACTCACAAAAACCAACTGCCAAGCTTCTTGATCTTAGCAGCCCGCGCCGGCCACTGCAAACTAAACAAAGAAGCTGTCTTTATCTTGGGCGGTTTGAATTCCTCACTTCACTCAGGTTTCTTTTTTAACTCCCTCGCGATGCTCGGGAGTTAATTATATAAATCCCTCACTGGCGTTCGGGATTAAAATTAGCAACCTTCGTTTCGTTCGGAATTCAACTCGACTCGACTTAAAGACACTGCTTTATCTCCCTGGAGAGTCACAAAATCTACTATTGTTTTTTTTTTCTTTTCGGTTAGGTTGTCCTCCTCTGGTAGGTACAGGACACAGTATTTAGCGCAACACCATGTCGCTACCAACCAAAGAATGTACATACACGAATCAGTACGAGCCGCTCTCCTCGCAGTGTCAAGTGTGGACGTACAACGAGCCTGCGATCAGTAAGCTGTCCTCGAACTTGATTTTCCGCAGTGTGCTGGTATTACGTGGCGGATATGGACGAGTTTGCTATTGCAGCAACGATTTATAGAAATAAAAGCTAAAAGGCCAAGACGATGAGGATCTACGATATGACGCCAATAGATTAACAATTTTATTTTTGCAAACTTCTACATCCTTGCCCAAATCTTGAAATCTTGAGAGAATATCATTGGATTATTTTGATATAATTCAATTAATTGCAAACACATTTTCTGTCCACGTTCCCACGATGCTCGAGCGAAACGTTTTATCACTGTACACGTCCACGAGCGCGATGCAAATTCGACATTGACAAAAAACCAATTTAACAGGCGGAGCACAGTCGAGCACGAACCAAACGCTCGAAGCGCACTTGTTTGAGGCTTGTAGGTCGGTCCACACTACACGAATATGTGCTGGGCTCGTGTTCCGCTGCCCTACCGGTCTAGTAGACCCACCTTTATAATGGTAGGTACAAGAAGGAAGACGGCAGTGTAGTACTTCATAGGCATTAGCATGCCATAATCACGGCGGTAAGTCCTCTCTTTGACGAGTGGCCACAGAGGCGCCACGGCGCCTTCATCTTCCTTCCTGACCCAGGTCCTCACCGGACATGGTAAGTTCGGAAGACCCATGCATCGGATACAAGCAGAAGAAACGCCCGACTGGAACGGAAGAAACCGCCTGGAAGACACAGTGGAGGTGTGCCCTGCTTGAACGGAGCACTGCCGTGTCCTTGTGGAGGTGATCGGAGGTAGTGGCCTCTCGCGCCGGGTCCTGGTTTAGACCATAGCCCGGAGCGAGGAGCGGGCATCGGCCCCGCTGGGCCCCTACGGTTTGTTGGGATCTCTTTGATGATCGCGTGGAACACTATTCGCTGTCGACGACTTGGGGTCGGTCCGATCGATTATCGGATGCGTCTACCGTGGCTGGTAGTCGGGGTCGGAGTTTCGATGACTGGGACGTGAGGATGTTTGTTTCCTCACGCGTGCGGCCACCTCATTTTCAGAAGCAGAAGCCTTTGGTACCTATTTTATTGTGCTTTTGTGTATTGTGTGTTTTAATTTTGTTGCATCAAATAAATGTTTTATCTATCTTATCTATCTATCTATCTATCTTTGGCCCTGTCGGGCTTTTGCCCGCTAGGGTTCCAGGAATTTTCTTAAAAGAAAACCCGTGGTCTTAGAACACAAAGTTCTGAAAATCGAAAGGATACAGGTGTGTCAGTTAAAGTCTGACACGCCCTCGCTAGATGCGTTAGACAACACAGTGTTTTTTGCTATTGAGTCTCTCAAAGCACATATCTTTTAGAAACTGCTGAACTCGCCTCCTCTGACTTGCACCACTCGTGTGTTATGAAGCGTACAATGATACTTTTGTGTATCCCTTCTGGGAACTCCTACATACGTGATATAGTATCACGCCATTGATATGAGGCACATTAGTGATTAGGCGAAGTTTTCATAAACGTAAACGTAATTTTCATAAACGTCGCTATCAGTTGATCTGTAGATTGTATCTAAGTATTACTTATTAAAAGTAGATAATAATGTTTGCATTGTTCGTGTAATCAGATCGTACTGAGTAGCAGAGCATGTTTACCCGTTCGGTTTGGGCCGCAACTGTCAACAACTGAGCAACTGCGCAACTGTTCAATATTAACAGCCTTTTAAAAGGTCCTGTATTTAACGCGCGAGTTGTTTTTACGTTATTGCCATCGAAACATTTATTTTTGCCAGGTTTAGCTCTCTGATTGGGTAAGAGCTGGGAGCCAGCCAATCGTAACGTGTTGATCGCGTTAACGTACAACAAACTCGATATCGCTCTTGATACTCCGAGTACTGTAACTAAGTTTTTATACCTACGTAAGATTATTCTCAAGGCTTGTACGCCTGAGTTGTCTCCTGTATTCGCACATTTGTATCGCCTCTCATTTGGGACTGGTATTGTTCCCAAGTCCTGGAAGCTTGTACTTGTGTACAACCCGTGCCCAAAAAGGGGGCAGTCGTGCCGATCCTGCCATTCCTATTGCCTGTCGGCCGATTTCGGAAACCTCCATATTATGTATGGAGCGTGTATTGAACTCGCGCGTCATGGCATACCTGGAAGGTAACGATCTCCTTTGTGAATGAGAGTACGGATTTCGCCGCAATCGGTTTAGTGTTGACATACTAGTGTAAGTGTACCAGCCATTTGTGGGGCGAGACCTTCGAATCCTCGATATGAATGTGGAAGCGAATGCCGTGTAGCTGCTAGGAAACTCGGCATTGTTGCAAAAAGAGTAAACTATTAGGTACCCATGCGCCATCCTATTTGTGTCTCCCCGCGTGTTAGAATCTGTCTAAAGTACGTAATAGGGGCGCGGTAACTCTTTCAAACAATCCCGCAGCGCTCGCAGGCATCATCGGTCCATTCGATCTTGCTGCCACTCTTTGAGGCGCGCGTGGAACACAACTCGACGTCGAATTGACCCCATCCTTGTCCTTATAAGACGGTGAACTCCCCATTGTTCACCGTCTGCAAGCCCGCACTTACGGTGGACGAGAGTCCCCTGTCGGTCGAGGCGTCTCCAGTGGGGGTCGGCACCTCCTTCGCTAGCATTACCTACTGCTTCAATTTCCGTTATTGCTAACAAAAAACTCCATGCTCGCCGCGCTCCCGCTTTCATCCAGTTGTGTTATGCCCCATCGTCCCCTCCCTTATACTTTTTATTACGTCACAGAATGCATTTTGGAGAGTGTGCGCAGAAATTACATGACTTGATTCCACCATCACTTTTCTACCATCGGATAACCTGACGTACGGCGAATGTCCACCCTTGAGTTGTTAGCACATCTACGGTCCGGACAAAGCATTTGCCTCGTCGTTTATACAGCGCGCGTACTTCAATGAACTGGAACAATTTGCCTGCAGGGATGCAGCGATCTTCCCGCCTTGTTATAATTTAAGTATCTTCAAGACTAGATAGAATAGGCTCTAGTGCGATTCACCATCAACGACTGCATCACAGCTTACCATCGCGTACGGTGGGATCACAGTAAAGCACAAGTTTATATCATTTTTTTTTAAAGTACTTAAATAGGTAAGTACGGTAGATCTGCTGCGATAAGCTCGATGCCATTAGCGGAATGATCAAAGTAAAAAAGAAAATATGACGATAAGGAATGGTGAAACCTACTTTCGTAACTACTAGTTAAATAAATAGTAGGTACAAAATATACGAGAGGCAAATACATCGTGGGCGAAGTTGACGCACACCTGGCGACATAATAGCGACTGACGCAAACAATAAGCGCAGATTGGATGGCAATAGATATTCAACATGTACCTACAGCACAAAAAGGTACAACAACTGAGCGGGTGAACGGAAACGGAACCCTTGTAGGATTACTTTGTTGACCGTCTGTCTGTCTGTCTGTCTGTCAAGACCATTTATGTAAGACAGACGGACAACTAAGTGATCCGATAAGGGTTCCGTTTTTGCCTTTCGAGTTAGGGAACCCTTAAAAAACGGTAAAGTTAAAAGTAAAACATGAATAGTTGATAAAAAAAAATACCTACTTAAAAGTTACTTTTCTACCTGCCTGTCTGTCTGTCAAGACCCTTTATCTTGGGAACGAGTAAAGGTATTGCGGTGAAAGTATTTAGACCCGAGCCGAGTCATAAGAGAGTCGAGAACGGTAATCATTAATTACTCACGTGCATCATACGACGTTTTTAGGGTTCCGTAGCCAAATGGCAAAAAACGGAACCCTTATAGATTCGTCATGTCTGTCTGTCTGTCTGTCTGTCTGTCTGTCTGTCTGTCTGTCTGTCCGTCCGTCCGTATGTCACAGCCACTTTTTTCCGAAACTATAAGAGCTATACTGTTGAAACTTTGTAAGTAGATGTATTCTGTGAACCGCATTAAGATTTTCACACAAAAATAGAAAAAAAGCAATAAATTTTGGGGGTCCCCATACATAGAACTGAAACTCAAAATTTTTTTTTTCATCAAACCCATGCGTGTGTGGTATCTATGGATAGGTCTTCAAAAATGATACTGAGGTTTCTAATATCATTTTTTTCTAAACTGAATAGTTTGCGCGAGAGACACTTCCAAAGTGGTAAAATGTGTGTCCCCCCCCCCTCTAACTTCCAAGATAAGAGAATGATAAAACTAAAAAAAATATATGATGTACATTACTATAAAAACTACCAACGAAAATTGGTTTGAACGAAATCCAGTGAGTAGTTTTTTTTTAATGCGTCATAAACCGAAAAAAATACACTATTATTAAAACATCGATCAAAGTTACAACACATTACAAGAACTTTTATATTATGTTACTTGCTGCTACGGAACCCTTCATGGGCGAGTCCGACTCGCACTTGGCCGGTTTTCAATACACTTGTGAAGAATGTAACTATAAAACTAGTAACCTTTTGTGGCAGTAAAAATCTGTTTTCATATGCGCGCCCATATTTTTTTACCTTTCAATACACTCACTGAAATGATAAACGGGGGTTGCTCGGCGACTCGTGGGGGACGACCTGCGCCCAGCCTGATACGAAAAATGTACGTAATTGTGGCGAGGGCGAGATTGAACAATAAGGTTTTAACTACATTATAAGTGCGTAATGGTAATCAAAATGTCACAGTTTGGTAACAAGGGCCATTATGTACCTAAGTGCCATGCAATAACAGTCTTTTTCTGAGCAAATGTATTGAAAAAGTATGTTCTCAAATCTATAGTCCCTTGAAGTTGCGAAAAAATCAAACTTCTGAGTTAACGAAAAAAAAGATAAGGCTATTTTTTGCAAAAAAATGGAAATCAAAATTTATAGGGTACTTCCCGTTGACCTAGAATCCTGAAATTTAGCATGAACCAAGGTCTCATACATAGCACAAGCATAGAAAAACTTTGAAAACTGTTAATTTGTAGTTACCTCAAAAAAAAAAACTTTCTTTGCGATTCGCAAAAATCTTCGTAAATCAATTAGAGAATTGAACGGTTTTTCATTGGGTCGCATTGAAATTAAAATTTTATCCTAAAATCTGCGGTCCCTTGAAGCTATGAAAAAATCAAGCTTCTATGTTAACAAAAAAAACCGGCCAAGAGCGTGTCGGGTCACGCTTAGTGTAGGGTTCCGTAGTTTCCCGTCCGTCACAATAAGTGTACCCACTTATGAGTTTAAAAAAATGCTTGCATAAACGATTATACTACAAACTTAGTCCAGAAATTATTTTGTAGAAACTTTTTGTCTTTTTGTACAAAAACTGTTCTTTCCATCAAGTTCAAAATGATTTTCCTAGAAAGTCCTTATAAAGTTCTACTTTTCAGATTTTTTTCATATTTTCTAAACTTATGGTTCAAAAGTTAGACGATGTGTCCCCCCGGACACATCGTTTTTTACTTTTGGAACGATTATTTCCGAAATTATTGACATTATCAAAAAATGATTTTAGTAAACCCCTATTCTATTTATTTTTAAATACCTATCTAACGATATATCACACGTTAGGGTTGAAATTTAAAAAAAAATCACTTCCCACTTTACATATAGGGGGGCCTATATGTAAAGTGGGAAGTGAATTTTGACCCTAATAAAACATTTTTTTCCAATTTTGATTTTACCACTTTGTCGGCGTGATTTATATACGTATTGGTACCAAATTTCAGCTTTCTAGTGCTAATGGTCACAGAGATTAAGCCAGGACAGACGGACAGACAGACATGGCGAAACTATAAGGGTTCCTAGTTGACTACGGAACCCTAAAAAGATACGGTCGTTTATGTCGCAAAAAAGCGTGTATTTCGAAACCCCCAAGGGAATCAAGACCTAGAATTCTGAAATTTGGCATGAAGCAAGGTCTCATAGCACTAATATTTATAGATAAAATTTTGAAAACTGTAAATTTGTCATTACGACACAAAAAAAAACTATTCTTGTTATTCGGAAAAATCTTCGTAACTCAATTCAACTGAACTGTTTTCATGTGTTTTGAACGGAACCCTCAGTGCGCGAGTCCGACTCACTTCTTTTTATTTGACTTCCTACAGATATACACTCGAGAGCAAAAAAATCGCACATCATACCTCTTTTTGTTAAGGTACTTTTTGTCATAAATGTGAATAGTTATTAAAAACATGTCGTACACTAATTGAAAGCCTATTTAATTACCTTTCTAATGATATGAAATACAGTGTAAACAAATATCCTTGAAAGGGTTTAGAGCACATAATCCAACAAATGGAAGAAATTACCACACTTAAGAAAGAATGAGAGTCAAACTTAAAATTCCTGGTCATCCTGTTTGTCAATAAAGTGTATCCCTCCTTTAGCCTTATTTATAGCTGTTACTCGATTTTTCATCAACCGTATTAATTTTATCATGAAATCTCTGGTATAACGTCCCACTATATTATTATTATTCCATTTATTTATTATTATATACATATTTATCATATTTTTAAATATTTCTTCAAAAAATAACATTTAAAAAAAACATTTAAAAATATAAAAAATAGTAGCCCACCGGCATCGGGAACGAAAGGGTCCAAGGTGCCGGCGGTCAGAGCTCCTGAGAGAGGAACCTCCGGAAAATACGCGCCGTGTCTAGGAGTACTGCCTTCTGGATCAAGCCCTTGATCCAACTGCCTAACGAGAGCCTCCGCAGATGTTGGTCGAGGCTCTTGGCTATTAAGCCATTGGCCGTCACGACTATCGGCACAATGATTGCTCTATCCACTTCCCACATGTCGACAACCTCGCGAGCCAAGTTAAGATATTTAGTTTGTTTATCTTTCACAGCTTTCACGATGTTCTCGTCATGAGGGACCGCTATATCAACAATCATTGTGCGACGCTCCAGTCGATCTATCACCACTTATTATTATTATTATGATAACTTCTCGTCAATGACAAATTGAAGCTCTTGGAAGCGTGGAGAGCCTGGGTTTTTTGCACAGTCTTCTTTCAAGGTCATTCCAGATATGCTCAATTACTATAAGCCACACAAATGGCTTCAAATATTCTTCGAGCACTTTTTTGATGTACCTATCATTAAGTCGTCAACCCTCTCGATATCAAGCCAATAATGGCCCAGTGATGAATACAATGTCAGTTTTAGTGTCCAAAATTATGCCACCCCAGTTCGCCTCCAAAACCCACTTGTTAGCTTTTGCAGCATTGTTAAAATTGCCCTGATGACCTTCTGTAGACCCTACAGCATCCATTATGGTCATCTGAGTCATTCTGCACTTATCAGAAAACAGAACAGCCTGCCATTAAGCATACATCCAATTTAAGTGTTACGTGGCAAATTATTGCCGGGCTTGTCGGTGAGCTGTGGTCAATTTGGTTCCATTTGTTGAGTGATTTGTAGTCAGGCCTGCTTCACCCAGTCTTTTTCTAATTATCCACTGATTTATACTAACACTGGAAACTTCTTGAAGCTTTTGTGTCAGTTCAATCGTGTTAAGTAGCCGATTTCTCAAAGTACTTGTTAGAGAAAAGCGATAATCACGCCCTGATCCTATGCGCCACCGGCCATATCCTGGACGCCGAATATACCTACGGGTCTTTTAAAACCTCTGGTATCCTACCAGACGAACTGGGAAGCTACCAAAAATTAGCTGTCGAGCGACTTCATTTTGATTATGGCCTGCTTTGGGCAAGGCAATAACTTGAACGGCTTCTGCCGCCGTGGTATCCATATTTTTCCAGTAAATCCATCTGTTTCTAATAGAGACTTTATCACGTTAAGGGAAACTGATTAAAACTCCAAAACAGCACCCTTTTTGTAGCTCCAGGTAAAGGTGCAAGTAGTGAAACGAAAATGGGTGAATTTGGGAAATTCGGTATACCGCTGGTTTTTGTGAGTTAAGATCATTGACATTCACGTATGTCAATGATCTTAATTTTATGTTTTTATAACTATGTATGCTAACTATGTATGCTTTAATGTTGCTTAATATTTGGTACTCAATATCTTTAGATTTAAGAAAAAAAAACAGTCTTAAACAAAATTACAAGCCATGTGCGATTTTTTAGCTCTCAAGTGTATTTAATCATAAGAAACAATTAGATATTGTGAGAGGGGTGTAAAAAAAAATGAACCAATATATCCCTGGCAACATCTAGAACCATAATCTGCTTTTCTGAGTCCAAAACTATTCACAGAACGGTGCTCATATTTTGCACATTCAACTACTCCCTTTGGCTTCATTTCGATTATCCTGAATTGGCAACTTGGAGTCTGTCTAATAAGTCAACCGACTTGGGTAGGTAATTATTAAGGTAAAATCAAATCTGATGTCTGTCTGTGATGTCTGTCAATGCTGGTTCAATAATCAAGGTTGGTTAAGAAATAGGTACTGATCATTGTTTACTAATAAAAGAACCTTATAAAAAGTATAGAATATAAGTTTTTTATTAATAATTAAATCCAAATCCAAACTAATATTATAAATGCGAAAGTAACTCTGTCTGTCTGTCTGTCTGTCTTTGCTTCACGCCTAAACTACTGGACCGATTTGTGTGAAATTTGGTACAGGCATAGTTTGGAACTTGAGAAATGACATAGGATAGTTTTTATCACAAACAATAAAATAAAAAATAATATAAAAAATAAAATTTATTCCGGACATACAGCGCCATCTATTGGTCAAGAGTCGGCATCAATTCAGTACTATCTGCCGGAAGTCACTATTCCACGCGAACGAAGTCGCGGGCAAAAGCTAGTATTATATAAAATTCCAAAGTCGGTTGTCTTTTTATACAGACCAGACTTTAAAAAAAAAAAAATCCGAAAAATTATTCTCCATGAAGTTTTGCAACTACCGTTAAAATCGATTTTGTTTTGCATTTTGTGCAACAATTTTGCGAGAGCAGGAAACTCTTTTCTTTTTTCTGTAGACAGACAGGGGAGTCAACATTATGGTGAAGGAACTGCCTCAGTGAAGTTACGCACTAAAGATCTCATCCAAGTTAAAAGTCAATAGGTATTACTTTAAGTACTTCGTGAGTGGCAGCCTAGGTGTTATACTCACAGCGGACAACAACTTCAGGACTCCTTCCAGCGATGTGCTGTAATCTTTATCTGTGTAATATTTGCGAAACACCTGGTCCGCCGGCTCCACGTCCGGCTCCCGCGGCCGCGGGCCAGTCATCGGTTTTGTACCAACCACCAGCCAGTTGCAAATTAATTGATTAACTACCTATCAATATAATTCTCTATTATCTCTGTCAATATAAATCACATTAGTCTATAGAGCGACGAGTTTGAAGAAGCACAATAAATTGGAGACTGAATTACCTGCGATAGTAGCTTTTTCGATAAGACCAATGATTGTGACACGAACAGAAGATAATCTGCTCATTTTATTGATAAAAAGTTCGTGTGGTATTAGTACCCCAAATATGAGCTACATGAATGGACGTGACCGAATAGGAAACTGTCCTTCATTACATACTCGGCGTTATAACGCTAAGAAGCGCTCTCTTTGTATTGAAGTAGCTTTTATTTTTAACAGTTTTTAAAAAAATGAGGTCCACAAGTCATCAAATTTTTTTAAATATATTTTTGTATCTTGTTCAGCTTTCAATGTTTGGTGTTTTCACCAAATGCGAACCGATTTTTAATTAAGTATTTTCTTTTTGTATAAGCCCGTTTAAGGCTGCCCGCCCACGACCGGTAATCGATGATTTTTTGTAGGAGAAAAATAGAACACACTGATAGCAAAATTGCAACGTCCTACAAAAAGTTGATCAGAAACACAAATATACAAAATCGGCCCAATCATCTGCCCTACAAAAAGTGAGGAGGCGTGACGCGGGTGGACAGCCATAAGGTGTGCTTAAGGTGAAGATCTTCACTACTACTGGAAGTGGCTCAAAGAGCAATACTGGAAAGCACGTTTTTCGACGCTGTCTTATAGTCTAGTCAAATTGGGTAATTTTTTTTAATAAAGATTGGATTCTCTGGTTAGGCAAAAACGTTTCTGATGGTATTGTATGAGTGAAAGATCGAGTATAAAAAAAAACCGGCCAAGAGCGTGTCGGGCCACGCTCAGTGTAGGGTTCCGCAGTTTCCCGTCCGTCAAAATAAGTGTACCCACTAATGAGTTTAAAAAAATGCTTGCATATACGATTATACTACAAACTTAGTCCAGAAATTATTTTGTACAACCTTTTTGTCTTTTTTGTACAAAAACTGTTCTTTCAATCAAGTTCAAAATAATTTTCCTAGAAAGTCCTTATAAAGTTCTACTTTTCAGAATTTTTTCTTATTTTCTAAACTTATGGTTCAAAAGTTAGAGGGGGACACACACATTGTTTTTTGTTTTTTTTTGCGATTATTTCCGAAATTATTGACATTATCAAAAAATAATTTTAGTAAACCCCTATTCATTTTTAAATACCTATCCAACAATATAACACACGTTGGGGTTGCAATAGCAACGTACACGATTGATTTTGCACCCCAGTGCGACGTATGGAAATTCGTTTTTTACGCTTTTTCGCCTCTGTACTTCGGGGGTAATTAATCACAATTATATTAATTTGGTTTCCTTTATATAGCATTTTTTTAAGGAACACGTTTTTCTAGTGTTGTCTTAATTGCCAAAGAACTATTACGCCATGGAAGTGACAAGCGCGCGACACGGAATAATAAACTGACAAGAAGAGATAAGCTTAGTCATCACTTAGGAGCGTTGTGGGATGTATTTTACGAGGAAGGAGTACTTTCTGATTGTAAATGCTCTGTTAGTAAGTTTTAGTAAAGAAACCTAATTTTGTTTTTATAAAAAAAGAAGTAAAAAAGTCTGTTAAAAAAAAAAAACGAGTGTCCTGCAAGCATGTCCTTTCTTTATCTTCTACTAGCTGTCTGCCCATAACTTCGTTCGCGTGTACTTCGGTTATCGCACTCTAAACGTGTTTTTCCGTAGGAATGAGCTGTTTTCCCGGAATAAAAAGTAGTAAAAAGAACATATCTTTTCCATGTCAAAGTCTATGTGCATGCTAAATTTCATCAAAATCCATTCAGCCGTTTTTGTGTAACAAGCATCCAAACATCCACACTTTCACATTTATAATATTAGTTAGGATATACTTAAATATAAATAAAATTGGTGTGTCTGTTTGTAATATTGAAGTAACTGCTTTTTACTACATGCATATGCATATACACTTGAGAGCAAAAAAATCGCACATGGCTTGTAATTTTGTTTAATACTGTTTTTTTCTTAAATCTGAAGATATTGAGTACAAATCAGGACTTGAAATACCGTTAAAAATATGGTATCGTTACCGCCTTTCGATGCAGATATCGTTATCTAATAAATAACGTTACCATATTTAACGTTAAACATGTGTAACGTTAAACGACTACGCTATCGTTAATTTTATCGTTATGAGTTAGTTTTGTTACCGTCGCTCTTGTCCAATCGCAATAGTTAACATTTTGTAGTCACTATCAGAAATTGTCATTCTAGTGAAATAGATTTAACAGACTGAGAAAAATAATTAAAACAATATCTACGATTACAGTGTAGCACCTGAATGGCGACACTTGGGGGATGCTTATGTGCAACAGTGGGCATAGGTCATTATAGTGAGGGAAGGCCTATGTCCAACCGTGGGAATCAATCATTATAACGCCTAGGTGGTGACACTTGGGGAGGCTTATGCCCAACAATGGGCATAGGTCATTATAGCAAGGGGAGACTTATGTCAAACAGTGGTCATCGATCATTATAGCGCCTGATTGGCGACTCTTGGGAAGCCTTATGCCCAACAGTAGGCATAGGTCATTATAGCGAGAGGAGGCCATACTTTCACGTAACTCGTAAAAACCAGTGGTATACCAAATTCCTTAAATTCACCCATTTGCATTTCACTACTTGCACCTTTACCTGGAGCTACAAAAAGGGTGCTGTTTTGGAGTTTTAATCAGTTTCCGTTAAAATGATAACGTCTTTACTAGAAACAGACGGATTTACTGGAAAAATACGGAAACCATGCCCGCAAAAGCCGTTCAAGTTATTGCCTTGACCAAAGCAGGCCATAATCAAAATGAAGTCTCTCGACAAGTTTTAACTGCTTTCCTGTTCGTCTGATATACCAGAGGTTTTAAGAGATCTGTGGGTATATTCGGCGACCAGGATATGGCCGGTGGCGCATAGGATCAGGGCGTGATTATCGCTTTTCTCTAACAAGTGCTTTGAGAAATCGGCTACTTAACACGATTGAACTGACACAAAAGCTTCAAGAAGTTTGCAATGTCAGTATAAGTCAGTGGACGAATAGGAAAAGACTGGGTGAAGCAGGCCTGACTACAAATCACTCAGCAAATGGAACCAAACTGACCACAGCTCACCGACAAGCCCGGCAATAATTTGCCACGAAACACTTAAATTGGATGTATGCTTAATGGCAGGCTGTTGTGTTTTCTGATAAGTGCAGAATGACTTAGATGACCATGATGGATGCTGTAGGTTCTACAGGTCATCAGGGCAACTTTAACAATGCTGCCTAAGCGAAGAAGTGGGTTTTGGAGGCGAATTGGAATGGCATAATGTTGGACACTAAAACTGACATTGTAGGTATTCATTACTGGGCCATTACTGGCCTGTTATCGAGAGGGTTGACGGTTTTATGATACAATAGAAAAATGCTCGAAGAATATTATGTGAAGCCACTTTTGTGGCTTACGGTAGATTTTTTTCCTTAATGCAGAACAACACCAGATCGCACGTCGCTAGAACAGTTTGCAACTACATATAAGACGTTGAAATCATTGTGATAGAGGCTCGTAGTTTTATCTTTATCCAATTAAGCATATATCTGGAATGAAATTTAAAGAAGACATAATGCAAAAAGCCTGACACTCCACGCCTCCAAGAGCTTCAATTTTTCATTGACGAGAAGTGGGACGTTATACCCTAAGATTTCATGGTAAAATTAAAACGGCTGATGAAAAAACTATTAACAGCTGTAAATAAGATTAAGGGAGGGGTTACACCTTACTGACAAACAGGATGACTAAGAATTTTAAGTTTGACTCTCATTCTTTCTTAAGTGAAATTAGTGTATTTTTTCCATTTGATGAATTCTATGCTCTAAACCCTTTCAAGGATACTTTTTTGCACTGTATTTCATATCATTAGAAAGGTAATTAAATAGGCTTTCAATAATTGTACATGTTTTCAATAACTATTCACATTCATGGCAAAAACTGCCTTAACAAACAGAGTTATGATGTGCGATTTTTTTACACATACACCAAAATATATTTTTTTTGCAATTTTTGTCTGTCTGTCTGTCCGGGCTAATCTCTGATATAACTGGACTAATTTTGACGTGACTTTTTTTGGCAAGTAGCTGATGTAATAAGGAGTAACATGGGCTACTTTTATTTTAGAAGTAGTCGCAGGCACCACGTAGTTCTTCTATATTGTAACGACAAGAACTGGTTTTTATTTTTTGTATCTTGACTGGGTACTTATTAACGAAACTCGACGTAACGGTAATAGAAATCGTAAACTCGACGTAAATGGAACCAACGCAACTACATACAGAGAGTTGAGTGTGCAAAATAAGTGGAACGCCTTCTGTGAATAGTTTTGGACTCAGAAAAGCATGCAGATTATGATTCTGGATGTTGCCAGGAGGTATTTTGGTCATTTTTTTTTTAAACCCTCTCCATGAAACAGCAAAGAAATTGACTTAACAAATGCCAAGAATCATTTTATTAATTGTTTAAGTAACAACCATAACATTCAAAGTAAGATTGTTTTAATATTGTTTCCGTGTGGGTAAGAGATGGCGCTAGACAACCTGTATAGCTGTCTCTTACCCACACTAAAACTAGATTAAAACAATCTTACTTTACACGTCATGGTCTAGGTCCTGATTGTTTCTTACGATTAAATATATCTCTATATATCTAAAAAAAAAGATCGTTTATGAAGAAAGGTCGTTTGTCGCAAAAAAGCGTGTATTTCGAAACCTCCAAGGGAATCAAAATTTATAGGGTACTTCCCGTTGACCTAGAATTCTAAAATTTGGCATGAAGCAAGGTCTTATACCTACTGCTGCTATACGCTGCTACTGCTATACGACTTTCTGTTTAAGAGAGGATTTTAAAAAAATGGACCAATATACCTCCTGGTAACATCAAAAT
Organism: Mythimna albipuncta; assembly: GCA_929112965.1. NCBI lineage: Eukaryota > Metazoa > Arthropoda > Insecta > Lepidoptera > Noctuidae > Mythimna > Mythimna albipuncta. Next base: position 391,569 of record OV815974.1, read on the forward strand.
TATAATCTGCATGCTTTTCAGAGTCCGAAACTATTCACAGAAGGCGGTCCTCACATTTTGCACACTCAACTCCCTTTGGCGCCTGCTCTATGTAAATTACTAATCTCGAGGATAAAATCGAGTATGAAGCGACTTAAAATAAAACAAAACCAAATATTTGTATAAAACCATATAATTATTATCGTTAAAATTTTAAAGTAAAAATGACTCGTACATTATTTGATCGAGATCGTGAGTTGGTACACAAAAATCATCCGCGTTACGTCACATGTTCCCGTGGTGACTAGCGACCAGCGTGCCACCGCGACACTGTGGCACTGCGTACTGTGCCACCGCGGCACTGTGGCACCGAGTTACGGCGGTACCGCGGTACTGCGTACTGTGACACTGCGGCACTGCAGCATCGAGTTACTGCGGCACATGGTACTGCATACTGTGGCACTGCAGCACTGCAGCACCGAGTTACTGCGGCACATGGTACTGCATATTGTGGCACTGCAGCACTGCAGCACCGAGTTACTGCGGCACCGCGGTACTGAGTACTGTGGCACTGCAGCACTGCAGCACCGAGTTACTGCGGCACCGCGATACTGCGTACTGTGGCACCGTGGTACTGCGTAGTGTGGCACTGCGGCACTGCAGCACCCAGTTACTGCGGCACCGCGGTACTGCTGTGGCACTGCAGCACCGAGTTACTGCTGTGGCACTGCAGCACCGAGTTACTGCGGCACCGCGGTACTGCGTACTATGGCACTGCAGCACCGAGTTACTGCGGCGGTACTGCGTACTGTGGCACTGCAGCACATTAGCCGTGCGGCCCCGAGCGCGTAGCTTTCGCGCACACCGACCAGACCAAACAATACTTACATGTGATATGTATAAGACATACAAAGAAATATTAATCAAAAATCGTAACAGAGGTGCGGAGAGGGGCCGCGAGGATAAGCACTCGGTAAGCTCGTGGCGTCGTGGGGAGACCACACATCGGACAGTATAAAATTATCTTCTATTAACAACTTGTATTACATATCGAACTTTTCCTTAAAACTAACTATAGTATAGGCTTACTATTGTATGAACAGTAATTATATCATATCATATATCATGCAAACGATTTGATCCATTACAAGCTTACGAGGAAATAAAGTGCGCATACACGACGTACGCGCCGTCTATACAACAATTATATGACTATTAACATAATAATAAATACTTCGCTTACAATTAAAACATTACCCTTCGCATACATTTCGTGTATAGTTAATTAAGTACATGATCCATTTTAATATCGCGTAAATGACGAATATAACTTTTGTAAACAATGCATAGTGGACGAAGAGAAAACCAACACACGGACACGGTCGAAACGAACGGTAATGACAACGACTGCTCCCGAACAACCAGACATCGGTATAAAACTCGACTAGATCACTAGAAATATTTGTGCAAAAACTAACCGAGGAACTGTCGTCGCTCGTTAAACTCACAAATGATCCATCGCTAACCTATAACGGACTAGAATAAAAATCAGACTTGCGGAAATCATAAAGAGATCGTGCCGGCGCGGGCGCGGCGTACAAAACTATAAAACGGGCTCCGACCCGAGCGGCCGCCTAGAAGTCCGTGGCGGACGGCCTTCACTATAACGGGTCGTCGCGCGACGTGGACGCCACCGGCGCGGGCGGCGGCGCGGCCGGCACGGCGCGGTACGACGCGCGCGGCGAGCCCGGCGCCGCCCACGCGCACGCGCGCCGCGCCGCCGCGCGCCGCCGCAGCCAGCCGCGCGCGCCGCCCAGCGCCACGCCCGCCGCCACGCCCGCGCCGCCCAGCGCCAGCGCCGCCGCGCTCACCAGCAGCTGCGCGATGTGCGCCGGCGCCCAGCGGTACTCGGGCGCCGCCAGCACGGCGTGCAGCGTCAGCGCGCCGCCCGTGCCCAGCGACAGCGCGCTCCACACGCTGGTCCACGCGCCCAGCTTGTTCCAGTCCAGCGGCAGCAGCGCGGCCAGGCGCGTCACGTGCAGCACCAGCAGCGCCGAGTGCAGCAGCAGCGACGACAGCGCCGCCAGCAGCAGCAGGCGCACGCGCGGCGCCAGCGGCACGCGCCCCACGCGCAGCCCCACGCCTGCCCACACGCACGCGCACGCGCTCACCGAGCACAGCTGCACACAAACACACCTCACTCTCATACCTCATCCGACAGGGTCTCAGCTCATCATTATACTATTTTATGCTTAATGGTTAATTCAAAATAATATATAATATGTATGTTAAAATATATAGAATATGTTAACTTCAAAAGGATTAGTAAATCCCACCAAACCTGACAAACATTGGTCAATGGATATTATATGCATGCATGGTTAATATTATATAACTTTAATAAAAATTTGACTCAAATGTTGTATGTATCAGTAACGTTGGTAAGTAGCAATAAAATCATTAGCAGGGTTCAGACAGATCCGCCTTCCTCGCGACCTCATGAGGCCATAAAATGTACAATTTAGCGTTAGCGCGTGGTCGGTGCGCGGTCAGTCTGCACCCGGGTGTCGGGAAGTGAGTATCTTACAACAAGCAGCAGCGTGGCGGCGCCGCGCGGCGTGAGCAGGTGACGCAGGCGGCAGTAGAGCGGCGCGAGCGGGCGCGGGCGCGGCGGCGGCGCGCGCCGGTACTGCGCGTGCGAGTCCCAGCTGCGCTCCGTGAGCTCCGTGCCGGCCGGCGAGCGCCCGCCCGCGCCCGCACCGCACCCGCTGCCCGCTATCTCGAAGTCCTGATCCCACACCCGTACTACATGTTTAGTATTGCAACCCATCACCAAGCTACTATGTTACGATTAGTTACCACGAACAACATTTACACATAATGAATTATTCTGTCCACATCCAACTCATCCTAGGCCTCTCATAAAAATAAGTATAAAAACAGACTGAATTTCTGATACATGTTTGTCAGATACAAACATCTTACACGACCCTCAAGAGGTCGCGCGGCGTTGAATCGACCGCACTCGATATACATCGCTAAATTTTAATAGTTTTAATCCCTTGGAGGGTCGATCCGGTACATGAATCACTATCTTTTAGCTGAGCGAGTTCGAATGACCTGTTGGTAGCTTGTACGCAACGCCGACACCTACTTACCTACAGGTCATCAGATCTCAGCTCAGCTGACATTTTCTTAAAGAAATAAATTTCGTACATGCGTAAATTAATATGAGTTTTGAAAAAAAGGTACTTTATTTTTTAATTTTATCTTTACAAATCAATAGTGTTTCATGTACCGGATCGACCCTCCACGGGATTGACGATTAAAATTAACGGTGTATATTACAATAATGATTTCAAAATTTCTTATCAAAAGTATATTATCAATCTTGCCAAAAGTGTAGTTGTCATTAGTTCACTACGGACGAAAATAACTCCGTTTACTCTTTTTCCACTCCTCCTGACAGACACAGAATGTGTCGAAAAGACTGCACGCGCTTGCCTTGTTTTTTTCTTAAGACTGATTCTGAAGAAAATTCCTAAAGATTCTAAAGATCTTAATGAAAAACACTTTGATGCCTCGATCTCAAACTAATTGGAGATATGGTGTATACTGAAAGTTTCTGGATCTGGCCTCTTACAATGCAATAATGAAAAAACAAAAAATGGAACTCTTTGCGAGCATGTTACTTTTTACCCGACTGCAAGGAGGGTTGTGTTTTTCGCGCGTATCTTGAATGTTTGTATGTATATAATATGTATATGTAATGTATATTCTTTACTACCTCGTATATTCCAAACCGCTAAACAGATTTTTATAATTAACATATTGTTAGATTCGTCTTGATAACCCATGTGTTCTAAATAGGCGACGTTAAAAAAAAACCACATATAGACTGTGAGATGCTATTTATGTTAGAGTAAAAAAAAAAAAAATGTTCTGCAATATGTGTATCAAATTAAAGGGCTTTTTATGAGGATTTCAAAATGGTACGTCATGACCATATTAAATAAAGTACAACGGGAAATCTTTGTTATTTATTTTGTACTGAGGCGAATGCCTAGGTCGATTTTTGAACTTTATAATGATTTTACGTCTAAAATATAGTGAATAAATAGTGATATTAGAATTGTAACTAAAAATTGAATAATAAACAAGTTCAGTCCACAGTTCAGCAACAGTCGGGACCCATTAAAATAATCTAGACTAAAATCATTCTATCTAATGTGGGTCCCGACTGTTGCTGAACTGTGGACTGAACTTGTTTATCATTCTTTTCAGTTTTTGTTTAAAGTATTTTTTTACGCAGTCGGGTGTTTTTTATTTTTTAAATTATTATTTTTTTTCATTTGTGAAACGGTCATTTGTTTTTTCATTGTGAAGTCCTTTCAAAGATTCTGTGACAAGAGAATTGCAGAAATTTCAATTGGCATTTGGTGATGAATCACCTTGTCGCAGCTCTCTAAACTCGTGGTTTGGAGAATTTAGACGTGGTCATCTCTATGACGAGGTACGTGAACGTCGGCCGGCAACTGTGTTTACAGAAAATTGACACCGTACGACAACTTATTAAAACTGACAAAAAAATTACTTTCCAGCAAATTCGTGCTTTGGCTCATTCCAACGCCTAACATTGCAATAAGCCAAGTGCAAAACATTTTAGATGTGGATCTGAAGGTTCCGAAGCTTTAGCACTCGATGGATACCACATTTACATTACACTACAGTATCCCTTGAAGATCAAAGAACAGTGACTGCAGATTACGTCAACACTTGCTTAGCCAAATTTTAGAAAGTTCGGGAAAAACCATCCTCGAATCAGAAATACTCCTTCACCACGATAACGCATCCTCACATTCCGCTAAAGTATCAGAAGCCTATTCGAAGGCTTCAGATGTGGAACTGATGACGCATCCGCCTTTCAGCCCGCACCTTGCACTCTATAAACTTTGAGGCAGACGTTTTACGAATTTTAAATTTCATTCCTCTTCAATGAAATTTAAAATTCGTAAAACGTCTAAATCCCTAAAGAAAACTGATCCAACTCACAGTGATTTTAGTTGCGAATGCAAAAATGCATTGATGAGGATCAGTCACATAATAGCAAATCCGTTTTTACTAAGTACATCGTATGTGTTTACTCAGCAAAAAGTAAAAAAAAAAAAAAAAATGTTAAAATCCGTCAATAAATGGTAGATTTATCAGTTTTTCTGTAAGGCTAAAGGCGCGCTCACGTTGGACTGTTTACGATGACGTCATTTGTCATGATCCGTGCGACGAACGCCGACAGACCGCGCTGACATTTTATCGGGCGGTGGAGACCGATCAAGACATGTCGTCACGGCGAATCGTTTCATTCTCGGGCGTGTTTCTGGAAGTAATAAACTAAAATTGCTGTATATTCGCCATTTTTGGTCTGATTTAAATACATTATTCACAGTATATACTGTATTTTTTTTTTGACGCTATAAATCTGCATACCTCACAAAAACCATGACTGATGCTCATTGCGAGAACATATACTTTGAAAAACAATAAATGTATCGTCTTAAATCTAGTCTTATTTATCATAATCCAGAAATTTTCAGCATGCCCTAAATAAAAGCAAAACGCGCAATAGAACTCTAATAATGTCGAGCAGAATATATATTTCAAATTCTTAAGGCGTATAGTTCCTTGAACCATCTGGCCGAAATTATGTGAACGCAACTCTCGCACTCGCCTAGGCGGCAGTACGCAAATCTGTGCATTTATTTGCGGCCAGCAGTGCCCGGAAAGCGCTTTAAACCCATTTTCTCTTTGAGATATTGATTGATTTACTTATGCAATGTTCACTTTGAAGAATATTTTTGAACCAATTTTTATGTGTAAAAATGTTTCTAAAGGTCCAAGCCGTTTCAAAGGAGTAGGGAAAAGTTTGTGAGAAAGGGAGTGCAGCCGCTGTTCAACCTGTCTCGTACATTCCTTTTCACGTCATTGGGGGACCAGTCTGGAGACTGCGGGGACGCCAGAGGCCCCCCGGGAATGTCTATCGGACCCTCTCGTCTGATCGTCAACCAGCAGGATGGCCTATTCCGGGTTTTTTCTACAGTTGGCGAGGCAGCCTTTCATGTGTGGCTGGCACATTACTTGGGCCGCCAACTAACTAAGATTGGCAAGCGGTGCACCGTGCCTCGGATCCCACTACTCTCCGCGACTAGCCTCCTGATTCGTCAATATCAGCACGAGCCAGGTTGGCCTGCTTGCAATGGAACAGCTATTTGGATGCTCCTCTAGACTGGCCACACTGAGCATCGTACCGGAACATGGGCAGGCCGTTAGGCGGTATGTCTTTGCTCACTGGGTGGTTGCAAGCCAATGGTCGAAACCTACCACCAGTTAGTGTCACCAGATTAGCACCACCTGGGGAGCAGGTGTAAGGACTTTCTTCGTGTATTCTCCTATGGCCCCCAAACTTCAATTTTTTTTTTTAATTTAATCGAATATTTGTTTTAGTTTAAAAATAGATAATGTTTACATTTCCGGGAGTGTGCACTAAAATTGCACAATCCATTCCATCATCGGACCACTAGACATATGGTGTTGCCCCACTGGTACATGGTAGACATCCCAAACAAATGCTCAAAGCGTTTCGGGAACACATTTATTGTGTTTACATTCAAGGAGTGGAATTACCTGCTGGAGTCTGTGTTTTCTAATAGCTACAACTTAGGGGTTTTTAAGTAAACAGTGAATAGGTTACTACTAGACAAGTGTGTTCCAACGTTGACCACATCATTACTTGCCATCAGGTGACCAAAGAAAATGGTAACCTGTAATGGAACATAAGAGGACAAAATGTTGATTTTTCACATGGAATAACATTTTAAAATTTTTATGTATCTCATATTATGTGTGTATTACCAATGAAAAAAATTCATAGCGGGAATAAAAGTTTTAAGTTAGCGAAAACATTATATAGTATTAAGACTATTTTGTTTTGTGGGGGTCCCCGTACACATGTTATTGATGAAAGCATAATCCCCCAATTTGATATTGTAGAAACTCATCGCGGGAAGGTATCATATCTACTGTTTACTGGACCATTAAATTTTACACTGAATTAGGTCAACAGTCTTGTTCATCTTAGAACATAATAGTAACATTTTAGATAAGTTTCGCAAAAACGTACGAGCGTACGTAGCGGTTGAACAATATGGATATTAATAGGCTTTCTTTCCTGAGTAGGTACTGGCAAACATAAATACAAATCGTATGATCGGTGCGATGCAGGAAGACTAATACAGAGTGGGACGGTGCGATCAGGCAAGTGAGGGTCACCTGTCGCCGCGCTAGTACCTGCACGTCTTCGCCGCGGCAGCTCGTCGGCTCCAGCTCCCTGATCTCGTCCAGCAGCAGCTCCACTTCGTCGGTCGAGTACAGTTCGCTCACTGACACGTAGCGCGCCGGCGCCGCTTGCATATCACCCGCCGAGTCGCCTACCGCCGAGCGCCTTCGCCCCGGCACTTCCTGTAACCACTAACCACGCTCACATTATCCGCTCGACTCATCTAACTTTTGCACACACTACGCATTGCCACACAAACCTTTTCCGCACGTTGACATTGAGGCTCCGTCCCCTTGTATGCGACCACATAATCTGAAGTCGTGAAATAGTATAATATAAAAACGTTGACCTAATAAACAAAATCCAATGACGCTCTGTGGCCCGCCATGTTTGTTATCATATTTTTTTTTTCTTTTCGTAGAAGTCAAGCATTGTCTATGTATGGCTCAACATATTTCGTTCAGAATCGTTTAATTCTTCAATTTTTTTATTCCAAAACCGATGTTGAGCATCTTTCTACTGGATACACGGTGGTTAAAGTTTCATAATACCTATAAATAACACAGTAAAATAACTATTGCCGTCCCACTGCTGGGCTAAGGCCACCCTCATATCCCGCGCCACCACCGTCCACCGCACATTCTCAAACCAGCTATCATATTGCATGCGTTCAAATCATTTCGCCATATCCATCTGGGCTGACCTCGACGGCTTCTTCTATTTGACAAGAACCCATTACGTGGACTGGAGAATTGCTTAGCGGACATTGCGGCTTGCAATCTGACATAGCTAGCCCAAACATAATTGTGCCTGGCAGCCCTTTTGCCCACATTTATTATGTCGTCCATTTGGAAGCGCAGCGCGCGTGACGTGATATTCTGTAGTCAGTTCGTTGAAGTCCGTTCTTTCCAACCGTTTAAAACGATTTATTTATATTATAAAAGTTTTAAATCGGTTGTTTTACATGCATGCGCTCTTGAAACAGACAGTTACCGTATGGCGAACTACCCATTGCTCGTCCTAAGCAAGCCCGCACGTACTTCTGGTGGAGGTCGGGGTCTCGGCGGATGGAACATTACGATGTCGGTTGCCGCTGGTCGCCCCCACGAGAACATGGCGGTGGCCGGTGCTCCGCCCAAGCAGGGCACACTTCCACCTGAATCTAATTTACTGCAGGAACTTCCCGAACTTACCATGTCCGGTGAAGACCTGCGTCATGCGGAAAGTGAGGACGCCATAACACGCCATAACGCCTCTATAGTCACTCTTCAAAGAGGAGACTTAACGCCAAAGCTATGTACTTTTAACCTTTTTTTATAATTATAAGGCAGCCATAGTTGAATTATATCTCATGAGAGAAGTCCCGCACAGAACAGAATGACAGCAACATTTGATACAAAGAAGCTAGTTGGGGACTGAGTCAACCCCATCCGTAGGAGTATACCCATTGTAAGTCCCTACACGTGGTCCCTGGGCGTGGTAATCAGCTGACACTTACTGGTGGTAGGCTTCGGCCGATGGCTTGCGACCACCCACTGGGCAAAGACGTACCGCCAAGCGGCCTAGCCGTGTTCCAGTACGATGCTCAGTGAAGCCAATTTAGAGGAGTTGGGTCGAAGTGGTGGTTCCATTGCAGGCAGACCGACCGGGCCTACATTGGTGTGAAGATATCGGGAGACTAGTCGTGGAGGGTAGCGGGATTCGAGGCACGGTGCGCCGCTGGCCGACTGCAGGTAGTTGGGGGCCCAAGTAATGTGCTAGACACACATGAAAGACTGCCCCGCCAACTGTCGGAAAATCCCGGGATGCGCCATCGTGCTGGTTGGCGAACAGAAGAGAGGGCCCGATGGACACTTCCAGGGGGGGCTAGGGCGTCTCCGCACTCTCCAGACTAGTACCCCAATGATGCCGTTCTATCAGTGCTTGCCTGAAGGATAGCAGCGTTAAAACCCCATTTCACTCCCTTCTCCTCTCCTTCATTCACTCTTATTTCTCAAAATAACAAAGATTAAAAAGAGGACAGTTAAACAGCGGCAGCACTCCCTCTCTCTTAAAGAGGACAAAATCCGAGGACTGCACTCCAATCTCGTCGCAGTCCACCACCATCTGGAGACTGAGAAACCTGCTCTTTTTTTCTTTCGCAGACGCAGATCAGTAGTCCGTCAGACGTGTCGTACTTATCTTATGTATGTACGCCCAGGATGACATCTGCTATCGGCGTCTCCGCAATCTTGAGGACTCTAGGAACTCCACGCTTTGGGCTTTGGTGTACACCGGCATGGATCAAATTGTCTACCGCTCACACAGCGGTGATCGAGAGACAACCAGGCTCACACAGCACCTTAGTGAGGCGGCGGATGTGGCACAGCAGCGGTACACTTCTGCCCAATTGGTGATACTGGGGGATTTCAATGCCCACCATCAAGAGTGGCTCTTCCCATACCAGTACACAGACCATGCTAGGCGAGAGACGCGGAAAGCTAGCGCTAGGCTACAAGGGTGCCGGATGTTGACTAACATATGGCCAATTGCTCGGATCTTCTGCTGACTACTGATCTGGACCGATACTCAGTGTCGGTATCTTCACCAATAGGTAGTTCCGATCATTGTCTTGTGAAATCTGTATCCGTCTATTCCCCGCCCGATCCCAGCCCAAGAGGCACCCGGCGGGTTTGGCGATACAAGTCAGCAGATTGGGATGGTATGCGATCTTTCTTCGCATATAACATGCGGCATACCGAGCATGGGTGGTGCATGGGCGACGCCCATACGGGCGCCCGTATGCGTAAGGCAAGTGACATGAGTCAAAAGAAGAGAGCCTATAATAGGGCTGCTAAATCCTGCAAGAAGGTGATGCAGGAGGTCTCGGTTTGAGCACATTAGCCGTATTGGGAACAAACTTGCTTCGTACCCAGCAGGTCGGGCGTCAGGGCGTCTTGGTCCCTGGCTAAATCTGTTGAATCGAACTTCTGCCGTCCCTCACTACCACCACTGCTAAAACCCGATGGGTCGCGGGCCCACACCGCTGAAGAGAAGGCTAATCTATTTGCCTCTCTCTTTGCGGAATCTTCACATCTTGATTCTGGTAACGCGCAGCCCCTGCCTTTCCTGAGCGATGCGAGACGACTATGGCAGACATTCGCATCTATCAGAAGGACGTCCGTAGGGTACTACGTTATCTTTACGTAGTACCCTACGGACGTCCTTAACAAAGCCAGCAGTCCCGATGGGATACCGGCAATTGTTTTAAAAACTTGTGCGCCTGAACTGTCTCCGATCTTGACACGCCTATTTCGTCTTTCGTTTGGGGCTGGAAAAATGCCGATGACTTGGAAGCAAGCTAATGTGCAACCCGTGCCCAAAAAGGGCAGTACTGACCCTGCTAATTACAGACCTATCTCGATGACATCCATTCTCTGTAAGCGTATTGAACGAGTGATCAATAATAAGCTCCTGGCATACCTGGAATCTAGTGATATCGTCAGTGATCGTCAATACGGTTTTCGCTGAAATCGGTCAACTGGGGATCTTCTAGCGTATGTCATTCACATCTGAAGCGAGGCCATCGAGAAGCATGGGGAAGCACTTGCATTCTCCCTTGATATCTCGAAGGCTTTCGAGAGGGTCTGGCATGATAGCCTTATTGCTAAGCTTCCTTCCTTTGCCCACTGGTCTGTGTGACTGGATCGCAGACTTCTTGAGGAGGTGATCCATCAGAGTAGTTATTGAAGGCTGCTCGTCCGGTCAAATGGATATTGATGCCGGGGTACCTCAGGAGTCGGTGCTCTCTGCAACACTGTTCTTGCTGCACATAAACGACCTACTTAAACCCGGTACCGTTGGGTATGCAGACGATAGCACTGTTGCTGAGAGTTACGTGTCCGATGCACGTACTAGTGGGTCACAGATCTAGTCTATGAGGGAGGCTATCGATGAGCGTTGGAACTTGTCCTTGGAGGCACAATTTAATTCGCCAAGTCCGTTCCATCATCGGACCACTAGACGTACAGCGTTGCGCCATCGGTACATGGTATATCTACTATGGATATCCCACCCATTCGTACAAAGCGTTTTGGAAACACATTCATTATGCGTACAGCTAAAGAGTGGAATTCCCTGCCGAAGTCTGTGTTTCCTGATAGCTACAACCTAGGGGTCTTTAAGTCAAGAGTGAATAGGTTACTTCTAGGCAAGTGTGCTCCATCGTCGGCCACATCATCACTTACCATCAGGTGAGATAGTGGTCAAACACGAGCCTGTCAATAATAAAAAAAAAGCATTCATGGCCAAAACTGTGTTGTTAAGCAGACGCCCGCGTGCGGTCCTGTACAAAAGTGCGTCACGGAGAGCCCGGTTGCGCGCCCCCTTTTTGCTACGTAATAAATATTAAGTTCTCTGTCGACACAACCACACCGTTAGGGCTGACGCTGCCTTAGGGTCAGAGCAGACAGAGAGGAATAACTCTCGCGCGGTCTCAGGTATATTCTGACGGATGGCGTATATCGAAGATACGTTGCCCGCGTATCTTCGAAGACGCGCGAGGATTTTTTGTCAGGTTTCAGCAAATATGCACTTTATTTGAATAAAAAAAGTTGATTTCCGAGTGCCTTAATAAAATCCTCTCCGCTGCGCTGCTCAGTCTGCGCTCACCCATACAAGAGCTTTGTCGCGGCTCGGCGCGCGGCCACCATTTTCCGCAACGTTGGCCCTTAATCCCGCGTCTTTTTTAAAGAGATGGATTACCTACGTGACCCCGAAGGCCGGATCTAATTCACATAGCCTTTTCCAGAAGTAGCACAAACTATGTGAGGGAGTACGAACCTCTGAGAATTTGGTAGCTTCGTTAGCAATCAGGTTAGACCAGGTTAGACTGTTGAATAAAAAAAAAATGGTTAATTTTGAAAAATACTTTTATTTCAAAGTTTTGACTACTTAGACTTGATTCAATACTATATCACAGAAACGATCAAAATATATAATATAGATATACTTAATTCTAAGTAATGGAAAACAAAAATTAAGGTACCACCCGTCAAACGCTTTGATCTAAGATTTCATCACCACTGTCAGTCAAGAGAGCTCTTCCCGATCCGTCTATCTTCAACCTGAGCATGGTTTACAATCTTGTTGATTCATCCAACGCAATGTTTAATAAAGACAACGCGAAAAAAGATATAACACCTGAACGCTCTGTTGGCACTTGGTAATTCTGTCAGGTGCTGTGCAAATGTAACCACTTTTAGTTTTCAGTTACCGACACTAAACACTTTTTGATCATCATGAGTAAGTGTCAAGTGGAAGAAACTGGACACAAAAAATGTTTACTTAAGCGCTGGGAGTGGATGATTTTATACTGGTTCTATAAAAATAAAATATTCATTGGTAGCTTGTATCTGACAAAGACACAAATATTTCACAAAACTTGTTCCAGGAGTTTTTTTTTTTGAACCTTGAAATGTTTTTGGAAAAACTTTTCGCCATCAAAAGCTCAATAAAATGTGCTACGTTTAATTTATGAGTTAGAAATTACTAAGGGCCAAAGAGCACGCAAAAAAATTAGCAAGATTTTTAAATGTCTTTATTGAGTAAAGACATTTAAAAATTTGCTATTTTTTGACACAATTCTATGTTTTGATTTCAGTAGAAATCTAGATAATATCCACAAGGTATCCAAAATATGTAGATAAAGATATGTAGTGAATAACGTCATAATCACGTAAGGATCTCGGGTTGGCAGCTCTTGAAGAGAGTACAAACTGATTATATTTGAATTCAGAATTCGAGAACATTATCTTTACTTTTTTTTTGTTTTATACAAGAATCTATTACATAGAAGTTCTAAATTCCATTGCAAATAATACAAATGTTCACTTATAATAAATCGAAGATTGAAATTTTCATGAATTAAGAAGAAAAGTATAATGATTGTAATGGCAGCTATTGGACGAGTGGCACGCTACCCAGCTTGTGTAATAGCTAAATGTTTGATACAAAAACGTAAAGGCATTGTCGTTGTCACACGTGTCCTTATTACAAGTACTTACAATACAGAACATTATATAATAATATCCAATTTATGAGCACTTTTAACAACAGAAAGATACCCACAGGAAGCCCGCCAAATTAAACATTCAGTTTTGCAAGTCAGTGTCAAGTTCTATGTTGATTCAAATATTGTTGGCACGAAATTGTTTAAGGTTATAAAATCATCAACCCTCTCTGGTCGTCTAATTAATGGCTCTTACATAAAAATTTATTCAATAGGGTTAGCTGAATTAAGAGGATCTATTGATGATGTTAATGATTTTAACTCAGTAAAGCCCTATTAGTTACGGTCGCTTACCGTATCTTAATGAAATTATGTATTTAAATTTCGCGGGCCACTCTGACACTTCTCCATAAACATAGGAGTTAAAAGATAAAATATATATATATAAATCGTGACGTCAAAAATCACATCGACATATGAAACTAGTTAGTCTCTGAAAAATATACGTCGAGCGAGAAAACATAACACTTAACAAAATAATAATAATAAATGCTACCTTAATGGTCCACGTGTCAGACCGAAGTATCGTTACACTTACATCTAAAGTCAAACTTTCCTTATCTCTAACTTAAATAATGCTTTTGGCAGCAGCTGTCAAGATCTATATATATTGAGGTATAATTTGTTGAACGCTGATAGCAAGGCACTGGAGAAACCGTCGGAGAAGACTAACCACCGAAGCCGGGCGGGAAACGCACGGGTCCCATAGACTGGGGACCCATGGGATGCGGGGTTCTCAAGGGGTGCGGCATTCCCATAGGGTGCGGGTTACCCATAGGGTACGGAGTACCCATGGGGTGCGGGGTCCCCATGGCGCGACCCAGCGCACCCACCATGTACCAGTGCGCCGCGTCCGGGTTCACGCGCGTCAGCATGCGGTACGTGTCGCACTCCGCCAGGCTCAGCGTCACCCCGCCCGCCGCGTACTGCAGCCACGCACCCGCCGGGCCCGGCAGCCCCGGCGGGCCCGGCAGCCCCGGCGGGCCAGCCAGCCCCGGCGGGCCAGCCAGCCCCGGCGGCAGCGGGAACACGCGCAGCGGCGGCGCCAGCAAGCCATCGCGGGGAGTGAAGGGCCGGGCCTCAGGGTTAATGGCAGAAGGCCGAGGCTTCTCCTGCTGAACTGGAGGCGCGGGCGATGGCGTAGGAAGGAGAGCGGGCGACGGCGCAGGAAGGAGCGCGGGAGACGGCGCTGGAAGGAGCGCGGGCGACGGCGCAGGAAGGAGCGCGGGCGACGGCGCTGGAAGGAGAGTGGGCAAGGAGTGAGGGCACGGGGAGGCACTGGGAGCACTGGCGCCCGGCAGGGGAGACGCACTGGGCCACAGCAGCGGAATGCGTGTGCCCAACTCGGGCGACGGCGACGGTGAGGGCGAGGGCACCGGTGCAGGCGAGGGCGAGGATTCAGGTTTGGGCTCGGGCTCAGGCTCGGGGCCGGACGGGCTGGGACAGGCGGGCGGGCTGGGCGTGCAGGGCGGGCTGGCCACGTAGAAGTCGTGCAGCGTAGCGTCCTCAAGGTCGGGCGGCGAGGCGGGCGGCGGCGCGGGCGCTGGGAGGCGGGCGGGCGCGGGGAGGCAGGCGGGCGCGGGGAGGCAGGCGGGCACGTGGCGGCGGTAGGCGTCCACGTAGTCGAGCGCGATGCCGTCGCGCAGGTAGGCGTGTATCTCGCCCAGGTTGGGCGTGTCGCCGCTCTCGAGCGCCTCGAACCTCGGGTACAGGTAGCACTCCGCCGTCTGCAAGCAGCGCGAGGAGCGTGAGGGAAGAGAACTGTGCGCGAATCTCGAGGACGCGTGTGACGCCGGTTGTACAGAACCCTTCCCCGAGGTTCGAGCGCAGCGAGGTTTACATACAGCTGAACTACTTATTCTACTAGCACAACTTAATTATCTTTTAAATTGTATCCTCTATGATAACATTTATTAAAAATACACAGTATCCCATGTACACAGGACAAATTGGACAACAGGTCATATGATACTTTTGTGCCAAATTTAATACAAATCTAGTCAGCTGTTTTGATATGAAGTAGTAAAAAACATACATACAAACTTTCACCTTTACAATAATAGATTAGTTGTGTGTTTTGATTTGTTGTCGTTTGTTATGTGCAAACGGTAAATTGGGTACAGTACCTACTACTATTAATTACGCCTGGGTAGTGATTCGGAATCACACTAATACATTTAAACATCGTCATTTACGGTATTCGAAAGGTTAATATTATAAAGGCGAAGTTTGTGAGTACGCGAGTGTGTGCAGTGCGTGTCTGTTACTATGCTGAACAGATTTGGATGAAATTTGGCACCCGGGTAGGCCATGTCTTTGAATAGCAGATAGGAAATCAGCAATCGTTATCCCGGCTGAATGTTCCCTTCAATTCCCTTGGGACAATTTTATACTTTCACGCGGGCGAAGCCGTTGTCAGCAGCTAGTTATTACCAATTATAGAACTCAATACAAAACTAGCACGGATAGGTTAGCAATCAATGGCCGGCCATTGTAGCTCGTCACTTGTCCATTCCCAACTATATTAGCTATTTCCTCAACCATTATTCAAAGACACGTGGTTATTATTTTAACAACTTCTCAATTATGGTCACGTCGTCATCTCATTTTATATCGTAGCGCACTGCCCTTATAGTACTTGTAGTGAGGCGGTGCGGTTGACTTAATAGTATTATTGTTTCAAATGCCGTCTTGACATAGTCAAGTAAATATTACTACAAAATATTTTCCAATATTCAATCAAAGAAAATGACTACAGTTTTGAATTACGGACTTTTCAAAGGCTTTTGATTGCGTTAATCACGAAAAGTTGCTTTTAAAGCAACAACTTAGACCAAAATACCTATACTTTGGTCTAAGTAAACTTGCAGTCAGCTTGGTGATTTTTTTTTTTAAATGGCCGGCATCATCAAGTTCAAATAAACGGTGTCAATTCTAAGGGTTTAAAAGTAAAAATGGGAGTACCACAAGGCTCATTATTGGGTCCTCGCCTTTTTTTAGTGTATATTAAGGATCTAGAAAGAAAGAAAGAAAGAAAATAATTTAGTATTAAATGGAAAAAAAATCTAAGCGTATAAGATTTGCGTTACCGATTGGTAAAAGTAATAATTCTGAATTAAAATTGAACAAAGAGAAACTTGAATTCGTCGAGAATTTCGTTGGTATGTAAAATCTCATTCCGTGTACTTGAAAGTTGTGATTTTCGAACTACCTCCAATAAAAAAGTTTTGGAGCTTTTAAAAATGATATGGAGGATGCTTATTTCTTGGGTTAATAAACTTAAAACTTGGCACAAATTCTAAGAATATCATTATTAGTTTATCAAAACAGGAAAGTTTCAAACAAAATAAGGTTTAAGGGGTGTTCATTTTATTTGAAAATATTCTCGCGAACGATGTGCCTAGCAAAGCGCTAGTCGTATCAAATACATATGGTTACTGGGTTACTGGTAATTTGACGTATTTTTTGTAGGACGTCTTAGTAGTAGTGAAATGCAATAAATAAATTACTAAATGTTTTAGCGAAATTCAGTGATTTTTGAGTTAGCAAGGTTTTTAGATTTTTTATGAAAAATCCCAGAAAAATCATTTGAAGCAGATTTAAAAATTATTTACGGCGCGAGTGTAAAATTTATGTTATTATCATAATAAGTACCGTAGAGACAGTGATTTAAAGTAAAAGACTCGCGCACTGAGGGTTCCGTGCAAACTACAATTCCCGAATGGAATCTCGAAGATTTTACCGAATTGCAACTTTTTTTTGTGCCGTAGGTAACAACAAATTTACTGTTTTCACATGTTTCATGTACCTGTGCTATAAGACCTTGCTTTGTGCCAATTTTCAGGATGCTGGGTCAACGGGAAGTACCCTATGAACTTCGATCTTTGAGGGTATCAAAATATACGTATTTTTGCGACATCTACGGTCGTATCTTTTTTATTCGTTAATTTGAAGGGTGATCTTTCACAGCTTGAAGGGACCACAGACCTAAGTGTATGGTTTTAATTTCAACTCGATACCTCACGCGTTCTCGAGATAAAGGGTCTTGACAGACAGACAGACAGACAGACAAACGGACGGACGGACAACAAAGTGATCCTACAAGGGTTCCGTTTTTTCCTTTTGAGGTACGGAACCCTAAAAATGACTAAAACTTTGGTATATCACTTATCAAAGATTTGTTTTTAGGGTTCCGTAGCCAAATGGCAAAAAACGGAACCCTTCTAGTTTCGTCATGTCTGTCTGTCTGTCCGTCCGTATGTCACAGCCACTTTTTTCCGAAACTATAAGAGCTATACTGTTGAAACTTAGTAAGTAGATGTATTCTGTGAACCGCTTTAAGATTTTCACACAAAAATAGAAAAAAAAGGACTAAATTTTGGGGGTCCCCATACATAGAACTGAAACTAAAATTTTTTTTTTTCATCAAAACCATACGTGTGGTGTATCTATGGATAGGTCTTTAAAATGATATTGAAGTTTCTAATATCATTTTTTTCTAAATTGAATAGTTAACGCGAGAGACACTTCCAAAGAGGTAAAATGTCCCCTCCCCCCCCTGTAACTTATAAAATATGAGAATGACAAAAAAAAAATATGATGTGCATTACCATGTAAACTACCAACGAAAATTAGTTTGAACTAGATCTAGTAAGTAGTTTATTAAAACATCAATCAACGAACTACAAGAACTTTTATATTATGTTACTTGCTGCTACGGAACCCTCCATGGGCGAGTCCGACTCGCACTTGGCCGGTTTTTTTTTTCTTTGTAACATTTGCTATTACTTCATACAATATGTTGTCTAGAGCAAAAAAAAATAAAAAATACTACGTCTGATGTACAAATGACTAGAAAAATGTCCTTGTCTTATCAGCTATTCAGAAAGCAAATGATTGTCAAGACTTTTGCATGTGTGACAAGGAAGAGATGAGTTTTATAGGGAGAGGAATCGTAACATTGCGAGACGGCCGTCAGCATTGGTTAGTCTCAACTCTACGTCGCACAAGCTCATATTTTGCTAATTAACTGTGGCCGCATATCTTGCTCTTATGCTATGCTGTACCTTCGTAAGTGCCGACTATGGCTGTTTATTTTAATCCTGAAAACGCTGACATAATGCTGCTGACTTCTGTCCTTACTTTATATAAATATATATATGTAGTATGTATATATATTATATTAAATATATATGTATGTGTATTTTATCTATAATTATGTATAATTTTTACTCTTGTTTTAATACCAAAATTTGCTTTTTGTGCGCCTACCATATTGTCTCTTCACCACCCTAGGTTGACTGGTAGAGAATGCCTAAGGCATTAAGTCCGCCTATGTACTTTGCGTTACATGAAGATTAAATAAATAAATAATGTACTATTTGATGGACTTTGTAACGGTAACGCTGCTGAGGCGCGGAGAGAATTTCAACTCCGCTTTCCTAGCTACTGACTCCTTCATGTTAGTATTCACATCTAGGTATTGTATACCATGTCATGACTATAGCTGTTCACATAAAGTATAAAATATCACAAAATGCACAGGCACTCGAAAACCTTTTTTAAATCTGTGCATTTATTTGCGGCCAGCAGCTCCCGGAAAGCGCTTTAAAGCCATTTTCTCTGCGAGATTTTGTTTGATTTACATATGAAATGTTCACTTTGAAGAATATTTAACCACCAATTTTTATGTTTAAAAATGTTTCTAAAGGTCCAAGCCGTTTCGAAGGAGTAGGGAAAAGTTGCGAAATTGCTAAATATTTTTTTTTTTACAAAAGTATTAATTGCACGAATAAATCAAATGTTTATATTATTTTTCATGAATCTATAATAAACATATATTTTTTTCAAACCAATTGACCAAGCCGTTACGGAGGAGTAGGCCTCAGAAAATCACTGTTTTATGGCACTTTTCGGGCGCTTGGCCCTTAAGTTGGCCCGAAATAGGTTTTAGCCTTAAATAAAAGAAACAAGATCGGCAGGCATTGAATATATTTTTTGTAAATTGCCCATTTTTTGCCGAATGCAATATTTGATCAAATTCTGTGAATGAATTTACCAAGAAATTAGTCTTCTAAGATCGTTTTTCGACAGTGCTACAATGGTAAAACTAGCTGCCCTAATGCTGCAAAAATTCGCCCTGTATTATTTCTTTAATTATCAATTTGTATCATTTGATGACATTTTTTAGTTTATAAAACTGTCTAACTATCAACTAAGACTATGTTCTATTTATAAAGCTGCACCTGTAGCTTGGCAAAGAAGGAAATATGACAAGCTGTGAAGTTTGTAAGTTATTCGCAATATTTTTCATTTAAAGCGAGTCGACGACGCAGTATCGGGTTAGTGATCTGTGCTGGCGCCGATGATTGTGCGACCGACATACGATCCGCATGCGGCTGGGTGAGCGGCATCACATCCACAGGAGACTGTGTGCCCGACATCTGGTCCGTCATTGACCGTGTGTAAGGTGACGAGTTAGGCGACAGAGTCGGTTTGAAGTAGGAGCCGGTGTCATCGTGAGGATTTCGGTTGTGCAGCCGCTCGTGCAGCTCGGCACGCTTGCGCAGCAGCGCGCTGCGCACTGTGGGCTCGGGCGCCTCGTCCGCGTCCCACGTGCGCAGGCGCCGCGGCCGCAGCCCCACCAGCTCCGACGCCGACGCGCTCACGTCGCTGTTGCTGTCGTCACTCACCAGCAGCGCCGAGTCGGCGCGCGGGTCCGCGTGGCCGGCGCGCGTGAGCTCGGCGCTCAGGCACAGGTCCGCGGCGCCGTGCGTGTCGATGAGCAGCGTCTCCAGCACGTCGTGCTGCGCGTCCACGGCCACCACGTTGGCCACGAGGCGCTTGCAGTGCACGAGGCGCAGGAAGTGCGCGGAGGCGGCGTGCGGCCAGCGGCGGCCGGCGGCGGAGGGCCGCACGCCGGCCAGGCGCGCGCGCACGGCTTGCGCGGCCAGGCGCGCCCACTCGCGCCGCAGCACGCGCAGCGCACTCACGCTCACCGTCTCCACCGTGCCGTAGTCCACGTGCCGCACCTGCGGGAATCGTACATGTCACAAAAGCCGATCGTGCTTCCACATCGAAGTAGTACCTATCTAAGAATGATACGGCCGCATTATTCGTTAATAGCTATATTTGCGAAGATACCTTGACGGTTTCCGAGTCGACGATCTTGACGATGACGGAGCGGTGCCAGTCGTTCTCGTAGAGCGTGGAGCAGTAGTGGCCGACACGCACGGCGCCGCGCGCCAGCACGCGGTCGCGGCCGGCGCCGTTGTAGTACAGCCTGCAACACCCGGTGCACGCTCTATACTCATAAACTCAGTTTTGAAAATTGTTTAATATTGTTGCTATCAATTTAATATTGAAAATCATTTCATGAAAGTTTTATTTACATTGTGCTACAATAATGTGGTGGGTTTACTTACATTCTACGATATCTGAATAAAGACAAAAAAAGCATTTTCTAGATAACGCAAGTCGTAACTGAAGATTAGTAGTGTGCGCAGTCTCACGTCATCTCGTCCATAAGGTCCTCCATGGCGATGTTGTAGCGCTCCCCGAGGCGGATGAGCCAGAAGTGCGAGGGCGAGTACACCTCGCCCACCATGACCTCCAGCATGGCGCCGGGCCGCACGTCGCCCAGCGGCAGCGCCGGCACGGGCTCCAGGCAGCGCACGCAGTCCTCCGGGAACACGTCGGGGTCCTGCCGGTAGCCATGTCCACACCTTGTTACTCATTACGGCATATCATATATACGCTCACTTCACGACCCACCATTTTGTTAAATACAATTAAATAAAAAATTTCTTCGCGGATCAATTTTGCAACACATTGATACACTATTACTTTTTGAACTAAAATTAAATTGTAATCAAATCTATCTTAAAAGTTGAAACAATAAGATCTTTCATAATTGGTAAAAAATAATGTAGGGATACATGTATGTATATAATGTATATAAGGCAGAGTGCAAGGTAAGCAAATTGTATGAACGCGTGATGTACGCTTGGGAACAAGCAGTTCCTGCGCACTGGTCCGGACGAACGGCTCTCTCTCTCTGGGATCACGCAAAATATATTCGGTCAACATAACCCGATTTTCATTGACTCCAGAACCCCGATCCAGAAGGAGCAGTACTCAAGTAGGGATTACCGTGAACACCCACCCGTGTTGTATAATCCCGAAAATAATAAATATGAAACCGATCTAGGAAATATCATAGTTATTTTTAACGCATTGGAATAATAGTATGGTTTGACTCACAAAGTCGATGCCGGGCAGCGCGTCGTCCGGGTCGGGCGCGGCGCTGGCGGCGCTGCGGCGGCGCGGCGGCCGGGCGCGCGACACCAGCGCCGGCGGCGCGGGCGCCGTGCGCGAGCGCTCCGTCAGCAGCCAGTCGCCCGTGTCCACCGGCCGCGTCACCTGCACCAGCGCCTCCAGCGCGTACGCCAGGCTGACGATGCTCGTGTACCCGAAGCGCGTGAAGTTCAACTCGCGGTTGTAGCGCTCTCTGTGCCACACAACGAATACACTCACAACCCCACTTATACGGACTTTGACAATATACATATACCTACATAACTGAGCTATTTTTGCATTTTAGGATTATGAAGCCATTCTAGGAGCATATCAGCTGTGGCCCTAGTGAAAAGGATCAACTTTACAGGAAATTGCAGTTTAAGTGCAGTTTTAATGCAGTTGACAAGACTGCAATAGAACTGCAAACACGACTGCAATAGAAATGTAAACTAAACGTGCACCATACGGCGAGAGGGCAGAGCGTACGGGCGGGTGGGTATGGTGCAGTTCGGATGCAGTCGGTGTGCAGTTCACACGACTGCAATCGGAAATGGCCTCATGGTCCGAAGCGAGGAGGAGTGGCAGGCGGTGGCTTCCTTCTAATGCTAGCAAAGGAGGCAACGGTCGTCACGCCCCAGCCGCGGTCGGCATTCAGATGAAGCCTACTGGGGTCAAGGATTTGTTTCTGAAAGGAAGATTTGGCCCCAGGAGCGCGGGATGTCATTGGATGATTTTCCCACCTAAAATAAAAAGACAACCAAGTAACCATTCAATGGATCAAAGGACTCAGCAACTCCCGAGGCAACAATGCATCAGATGAACTCACCAGAAGAGGTTCGAGTATGGCAGCGATAGGGCCTGAACTCATTGTGTTGCTCCCCTGCTCATTGTGCTGCTCAGATACCTATGTACCTATTATCAGGTAAGAAAACGCACCAGAGATCTACAGCACAAACAATAAGTAGAACATAATGGGTGCAGGCAGGCCAAGGAGGCACTTCTGTCCATGAAACAGGCCCTCGTCTCCTCCCTTTCCCCTCCTGCCCTTGTTCCGTGTTATTTGGGTTCGGCGCAAAACGTTTTTCCTTCCAATATATCCTATCACCCGTCATGCTATCAAATATTAACTTTTTCTTTCATATCACTCTTCACACAATCCATCCATCTTTTCTTTTAAACAAAAACAGGCCCTATGACTGACTAAACCTCAGTTGTGCAAATTGATGGTTCTACCATGAGCTTGGCTCTTTTGAGGAGCTGGGGTCCAGGATCGAATGACATGTTTACCCCATCCATACACAAAATACATGGTTTAGTTGTGGAGTTGTGGACACCATCCCGAAATACAAATACAAAAAAATATATAGCGACTATTTTTCCATATCACTTATTAGGGCTCCGTAGCCAAATGGCAAAAAACGGAACCCTTATAGATTCATCATGTCTGTCTGTCTGTCTGTCCGTCCGTATGTCACAGCCACTTTTTTTCGAAACTATAAGAGCTATACCTACTGTTGAAACTTTGTAAGTAGACTAGCTGTGCCCCGCGGTTTCACCCGCGTTTTTCTCGTTTCGTGGAAATACCGAGATAAAATATTGCCTATAATTGCCTCCCTCAATAAATGGACTATTGAATATTTAAACAGTTTTCATATCAGATCAGTATTTCCCAAGATTAACGCGTTCATAAATGTATTTATTATACTCTTCAAAGATCTTATACTTACAATCATCAACAAATATATTTCGAAAAAGATTATTACAGGATTTTATGTTGATAAAAAACTCTATGGCCCATAACTCATTAATAGGTACCAACTCTTAACATCTTACACACGTGATAACTTTTAAACGAAATATCCGATTGAGATGAAACCAAAAGTATTTTACTTCTACATAAATACTCTTGATAACATAATGCTTAATTTCGATAAAGATTAATATTACGATACATATTTAACGTAGTTTTTTTTCTTCAGACGATTTAATAATTATTTTGAACACAAAATCGGTTATTGTGATTAAACCATGATAGCTAGATATATGTTCTCGCGGACTTTTTTGTAGGTCTTAATCGGATCTACAAACCCGTAGTACATCATTTTGTTCTATTGTCAATAGTTTTTGCAGCGCACGCAAAAATAGTTTTTCGATTTTACACCTTTGTTACAAAATAGCAATTTTATTACGGATCCCTAATTTTGAAAACAAAAAAACATAGCCTATAGCCTTCCTCGATAAATGGACTACCCAACACTGAAAGAATTATTCAAATCGGACCAGTAGTTCCAGAGATTAGCGCGTTCAAACAAACAAACAAACAAACAAACTCTTCCGCTTTATAATATTAATATATATATATATATATATATATATAAGTATAGATGTATTCTGTGAACCGCATTAAGATTTTCACATAAAAGTAGAAAAAACGCAATAAATTTTGGGGGTCCCCATACTTAGAACTGAAACTCAAAAATATTTTTTTCGTCAAACCCATACGTGTGGAGTATCTATGGATAGGTCTTCAAAAATGATATTGAGGTTTCTAATTTCATTTTTTTCTAAATTGAATAGTTTGCGCGAGAGACACTTCCAAAGTGGTAAAATGTGTCGTCGTCGTCCCTCTAACTTCTAAAATAAAAGAATGATAAAGCTAAAAAAAATATATGATGTACATTACTATAAAAACTACCAACGAAAATTGGTTTGAACGAAATCTAGTTAGTAGTTTTTTTTTATTGCGTCATAAATCGAAAAAAATACAGTATTATTAAAACATCGATCAAAGTTACAACACATTACAAGAACTTTTATACTATGTTACTTGCTACTACGGAACCCTTCATGGGTGAGTCCGACTCGCACTTGGCCGGTTTTATTTTTTTGTACTTTCTAGACCCCAAAAATCATAAACAACCGTCCAATTTAGTAAATATTACCCGAGAGATTTACTAAATTGGAAAGTTGCAGAGATAAGTTTTCAATTGATATTTATAGTACATCCAGATTTTTGGTGGGAGCAAACTGCAGACACATGGTCCTGATACACTTACAAGTTAAGGACATATCGCCTCCTTGCCAATGTCTATAGCGTACCACTTTAACTTAATTCCAAACAACTTGACCCTAGTTCAGAATCTGGTCTACCTGGCTCACTTAGTAGTTGTGAACCATTCATCACGCAGCATCACAGCCAGTGGCAGCTTCGAGATGTCCGTCTAAAGAAACACTCACCTGTAGAGCCTTATAAGATCTGTGCACCACACTCCCTCTGGAGCTGCAGAGATCAGTTCCATTATTTCAGATTTCAGTTCCTCAAACTGAAGAGCCTTTGTACTGTTGTTACCTAAAAAAAAGCACTATTTTTAAAAACATACTGCAGGAGTTAAATATTATTAATTAATATAGTTTGGTGTGTAACGGCTTATTGCTCCAACAAGTATTTTCTTATCCAATTTGTCAGGGTTGTATGTTTGGGTAACCAGGTACTCCATCTTGTTTAGCTCTTCAATTCTCATTGATTATAGAAGACTATTTCAATATGGATGTGCAACTCTAGTGAAAATGACACAAGAGTGTTTGTGGAATAGATCCAACAAAGACAGTTAAGGGTTAAGAAATGTAAACCTATTATCCAAATTAATAAAACTTACTAGAAGATGTATGTTTCCCTGAATCATCATCCTGAGACATAGACAAAGCTCCATCTATCTCCGAAAGGGTCTCTTCATTATTTTGAAAACTATTGTACAGTGGCAGCCGCTTTTTGAGGAAATTCTTAACATCATTACTAGTAACTGTTGTGTTCTTGTGGTTTTCGACATTCTCTTTGTTCTTGTTGGCGTTCTTGGCAATGATATCTGGAGCTGTCGCCTCTACCTCTTTTGGCTCTTCAATGCGAGATGGTGTGTGTTTGACAAATGAATTGTAAGTGAGATCTTGTTTTGGTGGATTAATTCTAGCTTCCGGTATGCTTCTCCTTTTTGTTTTACTGTTGAGTATCAAAAATTTAATATAACCAAATTAGTAAATTTAACAGAATTAGTAAATTCTATGTATTTAAATACTCCAAGTAACCAGTTTATTCAATGCTTACACTTTTGCTGTAGACGGTAATTTGGATCTTTGTACAAAATTGTCAATGTGTTTTGATGAGTCTGGCACAATCACAGTGAGTATAGGGTTCGAAGCAGGACCTGACAACTGAAAAAAAAAATGCATTTCCGTTATTGTGTTGTTGTTTGTCCTGTATTTTTTGTTTATGTGTAGTACATTAACCTTTCAATCGTGGAAATTACAGACACCATAGAAAGACAATAGGTGCGCGATCGCTGGCGTTCGCTTGGGGTTTAATGAATTAAAGAATATAATAAAACAATAATAAGTTGTGATTCAAATTTAATTCTATTTACGTATTGTATGTTCGTATGGTATCTTCCTATGGGACGGGCTGCTGACATCGAGTCAATCTTTATACATATTACAGAAAAGAGCCATCAGAGCTATTTACAATCTCCGCCGATGCGATTCTTTATGGGAACTGTTTAAAGATATTAACATAATGACAGTACCTTGTCAATATATCTTTGAAAACATCATGTATGTTAGAAAAAATCTTCATCTTTTTAGCAAAAGAGGCGATAGACATAATTATGTTACAAGAAATAGGGATCAATTAGTTCAACCAGGTTTCAGACTGGCTAAAGTGGCCTCTTCTTTCATGGGGTACTGTTTGAAATGTTATAATAAAATACCTTCCCAAATATTATAACTCAATGAAACAAAATTTAAATCTTGTATTAAACGCACACTATGCAGGTAAGCATATTATAAGTTGGAGGATTATATTCAAAATAAAAATGCTTGGCTCAATGCTGGTCCAGCTCCATTACCACTAGGGCATACTAGTTAGTTGATTAATTGGAACTAATATTATTATTTTTTAATTCGAAAGACACAATTGCATTGTATATTGTCACTTTTTTCAAGTTTGTGAATGTGAAGCACCATGGAGCATTTTTATTAGGTTTACAACTTTTTTTTTTTTGATGTTACGAGCATAGCAGTTGAGAGTTTTTCATGCTCACTCAAATGTCTCGCTGTTGGTGGCACGTGTTATTGAGTCGTTCAGTTCCCTTCAAAATGGTTGAGCTGAGTGGGGCTGATGCACGCGTCATGCTCGTGAACGGGTGCCGTCAGATGGGACTGGTCATCACTTAGCTGCCAGTGGCTTAATTCAGTTTTTATCTTTTAATTATTTTACATTTTTATTTCATTATCGACATTGTGCTCACATGATAGAAGCAACAAGTAATATGTAACCATGCATTATATGTAACACATAATATGATTTAAAAGAGTGTCCATGGAGTTTCTTGCACATTCTTCTCCATAGAGACCTACTCTTTGGAACGTGCAATTTAGCTCCACTTTTCTTGGACTGACCATCATTTGACTATTCAAAGTGCCTGTAAATGGTCTTTTTGAAATAAATGCTTTGATTTGATTCAAATTGTAACTTACAATGGCCAAAAGCTAATATTATGATACATATATTTTTTTAAAGACAATTTTAAAGTATGGTACTTTAAAATTGTCTTTTAGTCAATGAAATAAGTTATGTGAAAGTTGCAAAATGGTTTTTCTGATATACCTAAATATAATTTTATTTTATTACAAGGACAGAGGTTGGGTCAGATTGTGTAATAGATTAGCAGAACTCACCAGGAAGCTGTCGCTGCAGCGCTCTCTGAGGAAGGTGACGAAGTCCCTATATCCCATCTTGCCTAACGGAATGTGTGTACCTAACAGCTTCACGTAGTCTCGCATTAACGTGCGCGAATCCATCTGAGTAGGGCTTGACACCACCAGGGACCGTAGCCTTATTTTAACCTCTTTTAATAGCTCCTCTCCCATCTTTGCTGACATTCAAGAATTAACGTCACTCACGTAAAGCTTTATACTAAGCTGTAAGCACTGAGTCTAACCAAATTATTGTTTTTTATTACCACGTTAATAAAAACAGCCATTGTATTTAGAAACTAGTAAAGTACTAAGGTTGTGTAGCTTACGCGATACATTTACATTATTTTGTAATTATGCAAGTTCGCTCAAAGCTACAAAAAAAAACGACCGTAATAGTGGACCTTGAGAGTTTGGTTGTGGGACTTGGTGGGACTGTTCATCAACTATCGCACTACATCCATGCCCATGCCGTGAATTAATGGATGGATCGCGTCTTTCCCAGTCGTAGATTCCCAGTCTTTCCCACAGATTAAGTCTTTCCTTTCTTTATAGCCAATTTACCATACGCTTTGCGATTTACAACCAAATAACCAATTTGTCCATTTACAACAAACGCCTCCAACTCCAAACCTCCAAAAATGTTTTTTTTTTTTTTTGTTTATTCGTTCCGTTTACGGAACCGCCTAAGGTGCTCTTCTTAGGGCTTATAAAATAAATATCGATATATCGATATATCCTTGAACAAGGGTGACATCCCTGAAACTGTGGGAGCGTATCTTAAATAAGCGCTTCTTGGACATCAGTGAATCACACCTAACCAGTTTGGGTTTACACCATCCAAATCAACAACAGATGCAATTCAGGCAGTAAGAATACTGATGGAAAAGCATCGTGTTCACAAAGAAGATCTTCATTTCGCATTTATTGATCTCGAAAAAGCGTTCGATCGAGTTCCGAGAAGACTTGTGTGGCAAGCAATGCGAAAACAACTAATCCCTGAAGAATACATAAGCCTGGTCCAAGATAATATGTACCGCAATATCCACACTAAAGTCAGAAGTCCGGCCGGCCTTAGTAAAGAATTCGCCGTAGAAGTGGGAGTTCACCAAGGCTCAGCACTCAGTGCCTTGCTGTTTAATATGGTTATTGACTATGTTACAAAAAATATCCAACAGCCTCTACCCTGGAATCTCTTGTATGCCGATGATGTTGCGCTGGTAGCTGAATCTGCCGAAAAACTGCAAGCCTCACTAAACGAGTGGATCAATGTTTTGGAAAACTCCGGACTTCGAGAAAGCAGATCTAAAACCGAATGGCACGCAAGTTCCAAAGGTCGACCAATTCAGATACCTGGGCTCAATAGTAACGCGAAACGCAAATGTCGAGACACACAGGATAAATGTCGCTTGGCAGAAATACATACGCACTAAAGGAAAAGTGTACAAGACAGCAGTAAGACCAGCGATGCTGTACGGGGCCGAATGCTGGACAGTGAAGCAAACAAATGCTCAGAAGTTACACGTGGCCGAAATGAAGATGCTCAGGTGGTCGGGCGGAGTGACTAGACTAGACAAAATTCGAAACGAATACGTCCGAGGTAGCTATAATGTCACTCCAGTCCAGGAAAAACTCACCGAAACACGCTTAAGATGGTACGGCCACGTCGTGCGAAGAGACAGCGAGCATGTGGTCCAGAAAGCCATGGCAATCCCAGAAAGCAAGAAAGGAAGAGGACGGCCGCCCTCGATCTGGTGGACTAGTATGGCCAATCTAATTAGGAAGTCCCAACTGCCTGACCCGACAACCCAGGACAGATTGTCCTGGCGCAGAAGGATAAGGAGAGCCGACCCCACCTAACGTGGGAAGAGGCAAAGAAGAAGAAGATATCGATATATCCTTAGATGAGAATAAGAACGGATATATCGATATTTTCAATTCGAAATTGATATTTTTGTGCGATATGTTTTACAACGATTTATCAATATATCGATATCAAATTTCCAAGATCGAAATTGTATCAAAAACGATATTTTTTTTGTGTTTTTTTGGTCGACTCAATTGGCTACCTAACTGCTTTTTGATTTGGTGCTTATGTTGGTTTTTAAGTTGGCAACTCTGTCTTTATGTCAATAACACATTTGACATGTGTCAGTTCCAAAGATTTTCTATTCTAGACACTGTAGGATACATTAAAAAATCTTTGGTTGGCACATCGCTAGCCTCTTTTTATTGTCTGTGGACCGTAGACAGAGATAAAAAATTAACTTGTGTCAACTTGTCTAGTGTCAACTGTCACTGCACTGTCACTGTCTCTGTTTTGGTAAAATTAGTAGGTTGAATTTTGCTAGAGTTGTTCGTCTGTCGAATTACGTAAGTTTATTTTGGAAATACAGAACGAACGAGATGTCGCTCCTGATCAAACGCACCATCGGTGCTGGATGCAGCATGGGACGTAACATTCTTAACAACGCGAAGACTCCGATTGTTTTGCGTGTAGCTACAAAAACCGACCAGGCTGCTACCCAAACGGAGATTCGTCCAACGGTGGCTAAAGTGGATCCTCTTCAGAAGACTCATTTGGTTGACTTTGGTAAATATGTCGCTGAATGTTTACCTAAGTACGTCCAAAAAGTCCAACTAACCGCTGGAAACGAACTGGAAGTTCTTATTCCCCCTGAAGGTGTCATTCCAGTGCTGCAGTTTTTGAAGGATAACCACAGCGCACAGTTCTCGAACCTCGTGGATATCGCTGGCATGGACGTACCTAACCGACCTAACAGGTTCGAGATCATTTACAACTTGCTTTCTTTACGTTACAACGCTAGAATTAGAGTCAAGACATACACTGATGAGTTGACTCCCGTTGACTCTGCAAACGACGTGTTTAAAGCCGCAAATTGGTATGAAAGAGAAATATGGGATATGTATGGTGTATTCTTTGCCAACCATCCTGATTTGCGTAGAATTTTGACCGATTATGGATTTGAAGGTCACCCATTCAGGAAGGACTTCCCACTCAGTGGCTATGTGGAGGTGCGCTATGATGATGAACAGAAACGTGTGGTGGTAGAGCCTTTGGAGCTGGCTCAAGAGTTTAGGCGCTTTGAGCTTAGTGCTCCTTGGGAACAGTTCCCCAACTTCCGCAGTAATCCTGCTTCAGAAGAAGTTATCAACCCAGCCGAAGACAAACCAAAACAATAATAGGACAAGATAATATAACAAGTAGCTCATTTATGTAATGATGTTAATAAAAAGTTACAGAAGCTTGATTTTTTAAATTATATCTCAGAAGGAACAAGAAAATCATGTTTATGTGCTGTATTGCACTGAATGATTTCAATTTTTGAAAAGAAATATAAAGAACAAAAATACAGTTTACAAATTTTTTAATTTCTAATGAATCATACTCATTCGTGTTTTGTATCTTATATTGAACAATAGTAAATCAAGATTATTTTTGAGCACGCTTTGTCTGGATTGAGCTGTATTTTTTGTCTTTTTTTGTATTATTGGGTTCTTGAATCAAAAAACAACCAAGTTCTATATAAAAAGAAGTAGCCTCACTGGTATTTTTTTTTACTACTGGTATATTACTTACTACTGGTAAGTTTTTACATTCTCCACAACTAATCATAAGTAGTGGGTAAATTCTATAGTAACTTTGGAATATAACCGTTAATAGTAATAGTGCATCTCCTACAATTCTAATGAGCTAAAACAGGTTTGGTAATATAAGGTAACACCTTATGCCCAGAGTGCATCTTTTTTTTATTGTTCCTATTCACTCTTGACTTAAGGATTCCCGGGTTGTTATCATCAGGAAACACAGAGGCAGGGAATTCCAATCCTTAGCTGGATGCACAATGAAATGTGTTCCCAAAAAGATTTGTGCATATAGGTGGGATGTCCACCATGTACCAGTGCCGCATTGCCGTACGACTGGTGGCGCATCTCATGAGAATAAGGTTAGGCAACTGTTTTGTAATTGTGTCCCCATGCCTACTTTAAAGCTAGATGTTTGAGAGTACTATTTTGATAAGAGCCATATATTTATTTTAACA
Organism: Mythimna albipuncta; assembly: GCA_929112965.1. Classification (NCBI taxonomy): domain Eukaryota; kingdom Metazoa; phylum Arthropoda; class Insecta; order Lepidoptera; family Noctuidae; genus Mythimna; species Mythimna albipuncta. Next base: position 423,034 of record OV815974.1, read on the forward strand.
AAAAAAAAAAGTGGTACATATGGCAGTTTTACATTGTTTCTCTAAATAATTCTATAATATCTTGATATTTATTTATTTATGTTTTACTAGTTTGGTATTTTCTTTAAAACCAACTGAATTAGAAATAAATAACGTTATAAATGAAAAATTCTTTATTTCATTGCTCCATTGACTACACAAGAAGTTAACAATCAGTAGGATTGTGAGAAGAGTTGCATTTGGCGTGGTATCTAGCGGCGGTATCGGTACCGCTTGAAGTGGAACCACAGCTGGAAGATGTTGTTGTGGAAGTGGCAGCGGAAGCCGCGTTTGTGCGAGCAGTCCCACTCGCGGTTCACGATCTTGAAGGCGATGTCCTCATAGGGCGCGCCCGCGTGGAAGCGCACGACGGCCAAGTCGGGGTTCTCAGGACATGCTTTCTGATTGAATGAACACAACACGATTAAAATGATTACACAGACATTGCAATTAAATCACGAAAAGCAAAGTGCTTAGCGCACATAGCTATGATAAATTATGTATTGTAGAGAAAGAAGAGAAGAAGAATAAGAAGCATTACGCGGTGTGTTTGTGGCACCTCTCACACTTGGAAATGAACAAAATGTTAGTGTAGATATAACAGCACTGACCAGAGAGAACTCTGGCATGGCGGTCTTGTCAATGAGGTCAGGGTAGAAGATGTTGAACTTGTATCCCTGCACGGTCTTGGGCGGCGGATGGTCCACGTCGTAATGCGTCTGGTTGTACTTGTTCCACTCGAAGCCCGTGTGTACTCTGCGAACAAGACGATATTAAATATATATGTATACTTTTTACTTGTGTTTTCATAATAAATTTTCTTTTTACGCGCCTACCATGTAGTCTCTGCACCACCTTAGGTTGACTGGCAGAGAATGCCTAAGGCATTAAGTCCGCCTATGTACTTTGTGTTGCATAAAGATTAAATTAAGATAAATAAAATTATACAAATTAAGATAAAAATAAAGAAAGAACATTTATTTCTGACTTGCACAGGACAGACAATAATAAAATAAAAAGTCATCATCATCACTTCAGTCGATATACGTCCACTATTGGACATAGGCCTCCCCCAAGCGTCGCCACAATGAACATTCCTGTGAGTTTCGCATCCATTGGTTCCCGAAACCTTCACCAGGCCTGGCCAGGTCATGAACCCCTTGTAGGATGCCTTCCAACGCTGCGTCTTCCGGTACGCGGTCGCCACTCCAGAACCTTTTAGCCCCAACGGCCATCCGTTCTGCGAGCCATGTGCCCTGCCCATTGCCACTTAAGTTTGGCAATTCTTCGTACTATGTCGACAACCTTAGTTCTCCCGCGGATATCTTCATTTTTTATTCGATCACGCAAGGAAACCCCGAGCATAGCCCTTTCCATTGCTCTTTGGGTGACTTTAAGCATTCTGATGAGACCCATTGTGAGCGACCACGTTTCGGAGCCATATGTCATCACTGGCAACACGCACTGGTCATAGACTTTCGTCTTGAGACACTGTGGTATGATGTTGGACGAGAAGATACCGCGTAGCTTTCCGAACGCTGCCCAGCCGAGTTGGATTCAACGGTTGACCTATTTCTCGAAGTTAGACCTACCCAACTGGACTGTCTCTCCGAGGTAGCCGTAATCTTCCACAACTCCGAGTGTAGAGTCTCCTCACCTTGATAGGAGTGGGTGCTACATGGTTGTTAATCATGATTATGGTTTTATCCATGTTCATTTTAAGACCCACTCTTAGAGAAGCTCTACTGAGGTCATTGAGAATTGTGCTGAGCTCCTCCATAGTCTCCGCCATGATTACTATGCCTAGTCCACTCCAGTCTAGAACCTTGAAGACATCCTCCATTGCGGCCGTGAACAGTTTCGGACACGTCTCCCTGCCTCACACCTCGCTGCAGGAGGATAGGTTTCGAGGTCTGGTCCTGGAGTCGGACTGACATGCTGACTGCGTTTTCGTACAAACATTTTAGCACTTCGATGTACCGATAGTCAATTTGGCACTTTTGGAGAGACTGCAGCACAGCCCAAGTCTCGATCGAATCTTTATCGTAGTCCACAAACGCTAGGCAGAGAGGCAGGTTATACTCCTCGGTCTTCCGTGTGTCCTGCCGTAGCGTATATATATGTTCTACGGTGCTGGAACCTTTTTGGAATACGGCTTGTTTGGGAGGCTGGAAGTCATTAAACCTGCGAGCGAGACGGTTCGTGATGACCCTGGAGAACAGCTTGTAGACATGGCTCAGAAGTGAGATGTGCCTGTAATTCTTTAGCAGGGTTTTATCACCCTTCTTAAAAAAGAGGGCCACCACACCTCTGCTCCATGCATGTGGCGTTTTTCCCTCGAGTATGACGGAATGGAACAACTTCTCAAGGGCCTTTAGGACCGGTTTTCAACCCGCCTTCAGAAGCTCAGCCGTAATTCCGTCCTCACCCGACGCCTTGTTGTTTTTCAACTGCTTCAGAGCCATCCTAATCTCGTACAAGCTGACGTCCAGGATATTTTCAGTGTAGTGTCGAGTCAATCTAGCTCATTGGTTCGTTTGCCAGATTTGTAGCGGGTTTGGAGATTGATGTGTATCATAAGCTCCGATTTGGCGGATATGACTCTGCCATCGTCGGTCTTCAGTTCCGTCTCTGCTCAATAGAAAGATCCCGTGCAAAAACTTTGGAGCCCATAGTCCGCTCAATCGTGTCCTTGATCCTCAGGCCCCTCTTACCCACTGGGCACATTGGGCACATGCCCAGGGCCCCGCGATCGGATGGGCCCCCTATTCCACTACCAAACGATAACCGACAGCTACTCTACTCTCTCTAAAAATCGGGCTTACCGATTGCAGCATGTTTAATAAGTTTGAATTAATTAATTACTTTGTAATTTAATAAGTCCCAAGCGAATGCTGCCGTTCGCTCTCTCATTGTCTTTATATTGTGTCTCTAATTACGATATTCGAAAGGTTAAGTTTGAATTACGTAAACAGTTTGTCCCTATGTAGATGGAACATGTTATGCTCTAAAACACAGATTTTTAAGATATAATTAGCGATTTCGCTCAACTCAAATCTAGAAAAAAAGTTACCTCTTCAATTAGCATACTTATAAGGACTAAAGGTAGAACTATACTGAGCACACGCGTGCTACAAACTTCGATCTGCGCGCGTCGGTCTCCATACATTTTATATGGGAACTAGATTTGTAGAATTACACTAGATCCACGCCACACGACCTCGTTCTACGTAAAGATCAAGAGTGATCCACGAGTGATCTAATGCAGAGCTTGATCCTAGTTGCTGGTTATTTAGTTTAGATCACATTATACCTTTTATCTATTTATCATAACGGATTAGGCGCACAATGCCACATTCGCAAAATGACATATTGACGCAAAATGCCACATTCGCAAAATGCCACATTCTCAAAATGCCATATTCTCAAAATGCCATATCGCAAAACGTCACATTAGCAAAATGCCATCTTCGCAAAATGCCACATTCGCAAAATGACTTTTCGCAAAATGCCACTTTCGCATAATGCCAAAATGTCACTTCGGACTCAGAATTTTTTAGTTGGATGTTAGTATGTTTTTATGAAAAGCCATCTGGCTAAAACTTAATAACTGCTTGATTACAAGTATAGCATGCAAGATACATTGATTGAATCATACACTGATTGAATTTATTATATATATCACTGAATACTTAGTTATTTTTTTTTGTTAAAAATGAGCTAATTTGGAATAAAAAAACTAATTAGTTTATTCACAGAGTAAATAACATCAGTGTAATGACAATATTTATATCGGCCACCTTTTTTTTTATGGTGGGGAAAATCATGCAATGACATCCCCGCTCTTGGGCGGAGCGGAAGATAGAGTCAGACTCTTACTGACTAAAAGACCCAACCCGTGCCTTCTAGCCTTCATACCGGGGCTCGAGCGCCCTTTCAGATAACCCTGGCCCCAGTAGGCTTCGACCCAGCTGTTGCTGACAACTCCTTGAGGTGCGCGGGAACAGTGCACGCCGTCGATGACTTGGGCTTGGTCCGGACAGTTACCGGACGGCCGGACAGCGAGCTACCCATTGCTCATTGTCCGCAAGCCCGCGCCTACTATTTACGTGGCCGGATATCGGGATCAGAATCCCGGCGGCGGCGGCGGCGGTGACAACGCCGTTGCCTGATGCGTTCGGCCTCCTCCTTTGCGAGCATTACTGCTTCGCAGAAGTCGGCGACCGCCTGCCACTCCTCCTCGCTCCGGACCATGGCCTCAACCAAGGCCCGGCTCGAGAGGTCTCCGCCGCCAGTCGCCCCTACGAGGGCGCGGCGATGCTCCGTCCAAGCAGGGCACACCTTGACTGTGTCCTCCGGGCATTCCGCACAGTGGCAACACCCGGGCGTCACTTCCGCACGAATCCGGTGCAGGAAACTCCCGAACGAACCATGTCCGGTGAGGACCTGCGTCATGCGGAACGTAAGGACGCCGTGAGGTCTTTCCAGCCACGCCTCAAAGAGGGGACTTACCGCCATGATTGTGGCGTGCCCATATATCGGCCACCTGGCAAAAGTTTTAATAATTACTTTACATTTTTATTTTATGTTCAAATAAATAAAAATGTGTAAATGTGATCAAATACTGAAAAAAATTAATTGGTATTATTTTTTATTCATTCATTATAAAGTCCAGTGCAAGAAGTAAATCAGTAATTTTAACATTTTTTTATTTTAATTTACGTTTATCGCACATTATGTAATAATTATTAGATATTTTTTTAGAATGTGTCATTTTGAGAATGTGACATTTTGAGAATGTGGCATTTTGCTAATGTGGCATTTTGAGAAAAGTCATTTTGCGAATGTGGCATTTTGCTAATGTGGCATTTTGCTAGTGTGGCATATTGCGAAATGTCATTTTGCGAATGTGGCATTTTGCTTCAGTATGTCATTTTGCGAATGTGGCATTGTGCGCCTAATCCATCATAACACAAGCTTATCTAATAAACTTCTAACCTCTATCATCTATATTTTATCATATTTATTATGGTCATAGAGGCCCCAGTATCCTAATGTGCCCAAGGGCCGCTAATAGGTAAAAGACGGCCCTGTTGATCCTCTCGGTATTAAATCGGCGAAGGCCGCGTTTCAGAGACTTCGAGACCCGTTTATTTATTTATTTATTTATTTGCTTAAAACATGGTATATAAAGGTGTTACATATAATTAGATCATACATGTTTTGCTTAAGACTAAAGCATGCAAAATGATTAACACAACTTATGCTCAAAGTATTCCTTAATGCTATAAAAATTATTATCATTAAGCCATTTAAATAAGTGGGTTTTAAACAGTCTGTTGTTTAACAATTTAAATTTACTTGGTAATTTATTATATATACGTACCGCCATAGTTAAGCAGCTTTTATTATATTTTGTTAATCGGGGGATTTCATCTAAAACAAGTCTAAATTTATCACGTCGATTTCGAGCGCTTACATCTGCTGCTGTTCTGAATAATTTTTTCTGTTTTCGTACAAACATACATGTTTCATATATGTACAGTGAAGGTAGTGGTAGCAGGCCGAGTTTTTTAAATATTGGTTGACAAGATACGTCTGGTGGGATTCCCTGAATTGCTCGAACACATTTCTTTTGAGCGATGAAAGCTCTATTATGGTCGGTACTGTTTCCCCATACTATTGAGCTGCCTCTACGTGCTCGCATTATCTGAAGACTGCAAAGTAATTTTACGCCTCTTCTTCCATACCAAGCTAACATGGATATCACGTGGAATAAAGGTTTGTTGTAAAAATAAAAGACAACTACTCTGGAATTGTAGACTGCAACCAACATTAAATAACAAACAAAAATACTCAATATATTCAAAACTTCTAAAAAGAATAATAAGTCTCATTAAACGTGCTCAAAACAATTACAGAATAAAAATGGCAGCTAATAAAAATAAAGCGGCATGGCAGGTTATAAATAAAAATAAATTATTCCAAAAGAATCAATAACCGAACTACAAATTAATGATAAATTGACAACTGATCCTACACAAATTACCAATGCATTTTTCAATTGATCCTATTTTAGATGCGGGTAAAGAATCTACAACCTTATTAAATCCACAACCGAACTCAATGTTTTTATCACCCTGTTGGCCTTGTCACATGCAGAGAATTATTAGAAATCTAAAAAATACTGACCGTGTGGGGTATGACGGTATTTCGACTAAGTTGTGAAAGCTGTAAATGAAGAGATCTCTCATCACTTGTGTTATATCTTGAATCTTTGTATGGAAACTGGGACATTTCCAAAAGACCTTAAATTGACAATATTAAACCTATATTTAAAAAGGATAATAAGCTCTTAAAAGAGAACTATAGACCTATAGCACTTATTTCAGTATTCTCAGAAATATTTGAAAAATATATTTACTCTGAATTAAACAGCTACCTAGATCATAATAAAATCCTATGTGATAAGCAAAAGGGCTTTAGGAAAAATAGAAACATCAACATGGCGGTTTATGGCTTTTTATACGTAGTTTCTTCACAAGTTGACAAGTCGTTACCTGTTTGTTCTATTTATTGTGATATGTCGCAAGCATTCGACTATGTAGATCACAATATTCTCCTACATAAACTGGAAGCTTATGGCATAAGAGGGAATGTCTTGGAATTGATAAAGTTGTATCTCTCTGACCGCCAGTGAATAACACAAATAACAAAATTTAACACAAAAACTAAAAGGGAACAGATTTTCTCATCTGATAGGCGTTGCATCAAATTTGGTGTTCCTCAGGGAAGTATATTAGGCCCTCCTTTGTTCTTTATATACGTCAACGATCTGCCAAATGCAACTAAGGAGCACATGTCATTATTTGCTGACGATAGTACCGTAACCATAGCACCTCAAAATATTTTAAACTACGACTATGATTCTAATGAAGCATTGAACTCTACAGGGTGTCCCGTAAATAATGGATCAAACGTAATGGGTTGGCAGCTTATCTATCTTAACTAATTTGAATAGTTAAAAAAAAACCGTTATGATAACCAAGATATTTTTTTTTAATTTTACCATTAAACTCATTCTTTAAAAAATACAGATTTAAATCCCCAAGATTTTTTTTACTGGGGATGTTTAAAAGACAGGGTCTACAAGCAACCAATAGCGTCGGAAGGAGAGTTACGTCAGCACATCCAATCTGCTGTATCAGAAATCAACCGAAGCCATTTCGTCCGTCGGATCTTATCCGCTTCGTTTATTAGGAGATGCAGACTTTACATTCTCGTATGGGAAACACATTTCGAACATTTGCTGTAAAAAGAAAATAAACGATTTATTTAAACAATTTTTTTTTTTTCTAATTATGTTCATACGCTGATATCACTAATGAAATCATTGCCTCTGAAATACTACAGTAAAACATTTTAAAGAAAACAGTTTAATTGTGCACTTTTTCATTTTTTTTATTTTATTGATTGAGCTCCTCTCTCAGATTCATAGCAATATCTTTGTAACGGCTAGGACTAGACGTAAATTTTATACTAATATGCAAACCTTATTAAATGTACAAGTTTTTAAAATAATGGTGGTCGTCGGTGTTTTACAATTTTTTTACAGGAGATTTTTTTCAAATTTGGTCTTTTTATCGTAAAGAAAAATCTTTTCAATTCAAGATTTTTTTTCCAAGGCACATAAAATGTTACTAAAAAATATGGTATCTTATAACATTAGTAAGCTATTCAGAAATGTTACACAAAAATTGTTCCAAAATATGTTATTATTTGCAGCGACAGCATTAAAAAAAACTAAATTCTGGTAGAAAAAATGGTAAAATTCGAAAAAAAAAATAATTCATGGTTATCATAACGATTTTTTTTTTACTATTCAAATTAGTTGTTGGAAATCAGATACGCTACCTACCCGTTACGTTTGATCCAATATTTACGGGAGACCCTGTATAATAAAATGGCTTAATGCTAGTAATTTAAAAATTATTCTTAGTAAAACAAACATAATGCATTTTAAACAACGAGATAACTTACGCAATGCATTGAAATTTGACCTTCTATACAAAGATATTGTAATACAAGAAGCTGAAACGGCCAGATTTCTAGGATTAATCAAACAAACAATTAAACTGGAAAACCCACATTACTGAACTTTGTAAAAAAGTGTAGTGTAGTGCTTCATCTTATCCTCTTTATAAATTGGCATCAACTGTCAATATAGATACTCTGGTTACAGCATATTACGAACGTGCTGAATCAATATTAAGGTTTGGAATCATTTTCTGGGGTAATTCAACTCTGAAAGACACTGCGATCAAAGCACAGAACCGTTGTATACGGTCATGGTTGGGTTGCAATCTACTGACAGTTGCAAAACAATCTTTATAAAGCACAGAATTCTAACACTTCCGTCACTTTACATATTAGAAATATCGCTATTTAGTTACGTAAATATATATGAAAATGACTACTTTGGACGAATTTATAATTAGGATTTTGAAAGATGATGACAATTAATTTGAAAGTGACGAACTACAATTACATGCTCAAAATGTAACCCTTTACAAAATTAAATTAAACTTAATTCTTTACACTTAAAGGCAAAGTTTGGTCATTTGTGACGTGACCATAATATTTCTTTATTAGAAGAAATAAACTTCTATAAAACGGCACGTTGAATACGTATTTACGTACCTATACGTATCCAAAATTACTAACTAAATACGAACGAGCGAAAACCTGAATTTTGGAAATCAATTTTATATATGACTTACTTTGAGAAGTCAGTAGATCGCAAGAAGAGTGTTCTATATTTGAAGAATAAAATAAATGTTTTTCCATTAAATAAAGGCTTTTTATTCAATTTGTTGCCATGGGGTGTCGTGGCACCCCTGTTACTATGCGTGTTCTTTTAAATTATGTTACCATCCTAGGGTTCAAAACGTGCTCTCGCGTTTTTTGTTTTTATTTTAAATATTTCCATGAATCAATAACAGTACAGAAAAAACAAGTAATATTTATTAAAAAATACGCGATTTTTACAAAAGCATCGATATGTTTCTGTTCGCAACACCACTTAAGGGCCAAGCGCCCGAAAAGTGCCATAAAACGGTGTTTTTCTGAGGCCTACTCCTCCATAACAGCTAGGTCAATTGGTTTGAAAAAAATATATGTTTGTTATAGATTCATGAACAATAATATCAACATTTGATTTTTTCGTGCAATTAATACTTTTGTCATAAAAAATTTTTTAGCAATTTCGCAACTTTTCCCTACTCCTTCGAAACGGCTTGGACCTTTAGAAACATTTTTACACATAAAAATTGGTGGATAAATATTCTTCAAAGTGAACATTGCATATGTAAATCAATCAATATCTCGCAGAGAAAATTGATTTAAAGCGCTTTCCGGGCGCTGCTGGCCGCAAATAAATGCACAGATTTGCGTACTGCCGCCTAGACGAGTGCGAGAGTAGCGTTCACATAATTTCGGCCAGATGGTTCAACGGACTATACGCCTTAAGCGAGGTATTTTTGAGTCGTGGTGTGTGGTGAGCGTTTTATTAATAAAACTGTGGCGTTGAAAGGGTTTTTTTTTTATTATTATGGTGGGAAAAATCATCCAATGACAACCCCCGCTCTTGGACGGAGCGGGAGATAGTGTCAGACTCTTACTGACTAAAAGACCCACCCCGTTCCTTCTAGCCTTCATACCGGGGCTCGAGCGCCCTTTCGGATAACCCTGGCCCCAGTAGGCTTCGACCCGGCTGGGTTCCTGCTGTTGCTGACAACTCCTTGAGGCGCGCGGGAACAGTGCGCGCCGTCGACGACTTGGGCTTGGTTCGGACAGTTACAGGACGGCCGGACAGCGAGCTACCCATTGCTCACTGTCCGAAAGCCCGCGCCTACGGTGGCCGGAAATCGGGATCAGAAACCGGGCGGCGGCGATAACGCCGTTGCCTGATGCGTTCGGCCTCCTCCTTTGCGAGCATTACTGCTTCGCAGTAGTCGGCGACCGCCTGCCACTCCTCCTCACTCCGGACCATGGCCTCAACCAAGGCCCGGCGCGAGAGGTCTCCGCCGCCGATCGCCCCCACGAGAGCACGGCGATGCTCCGCCCAAGCAGGGCACACCTCGACTGTGTGCTCCACCGGTTCAAAGGGTTAATGTATTTAGATAAGGGCATTAGTTGCCTCGGGAGATACGAATGTTCTGTTACCTGTTGTAGTATCGGGGCTTCCTGGGCCGGCACGGGTCGGGCCGCGGGCGCGGCGCAGACAGCTGCAGCTGGTCGCCCACCGAGCCTACCGCAGGCTCCATCTAGTGACAAAAACCGAAACGAAACATTTATTTCTTAGTTCAGGCGATTCCTTTCTACTAAAAGAGTGCCACAAGGTAGGTACCCTGGTACATAGCCGTCAGCGTGTTCGTCATTTGGATGTAAAACTCTAATATTTGATCACATGGATCATTAGAGCTTTTTCCTTGGATTTGTTCTTTATTAACCACCACTTAACTAGCCGGCTTGTATAGAACTACATTTTATCCGTGTATTTGTATGAATGAAAAGAAATCTGACCTATGCCATGAAATTTGGCTCCCAAACGGTGTAAAAACCTTTGCACTGGAAATGATATCAAAAGAAGAAATCAAACTTCTCAGCGCATTCTAAAGATAAAGCCGTTTATGCTCCTTTTTTTGAAACTCGCAAGGAAAGCAGTGGTGGCCGAGTGGTAATGGCCCAGACTTACGTGTAGGTTGCGGGTTCAAACCCAGCAGGTGCATTAGTTTGTGTAATTTATTTCATCACCACTGCTCTCAAAACGGTGAAGGAAAACATCGTGAGAAACCGGCATGTCCAAGAACCAAATATTCGAAGACAATGTGTAACATCCCCCAACCCTCACTGGGCCCGCGTGGTGGATCCTTTTCCTAGAGAGGAGGCCTGAGTCCCAACAGTGGAAACATTATAAGGAATAGTCCTTAAGCTATGCTAAGAAAATCTGTTTAAAGGGTGGGTACTTGCATATCCCGTTAATCTAGAATCCTGAAGTTTGGCAAGAAGGAAGGTTTATTTATTTAATAATAAGTCAACCTAGGGTGGTGAAGAGACAATATATTATGTATATGTATTGTGATCTTTTTTTTTTTTTTTAAACAAGAGTAAAGAGGTTTCACCTCAAAGCACTATTAAAGGAAAAAAATATTAAAACTGTAAAGCACATCACAAAATAACTACATTTTTTTTTTTTCAAATACAGAAAAATCTTCCGAAGCTCGATTCGGGAAGCGAACTACATAATTTACATATAAAATTTGACAACCTGGGTCGACGGCTTTACGTGCTTTCCGAGGCACAAAGTGTCAGTAATAGACAAACGATAAACGTCATCGGTTGCTTGGTCAACGATAGCGGCGATTATTTTCACATTCATATTTGATTTCCATCAAGTAGATAGCGGTCAAGTCCGAACCTAACAATAACAGAAAAAAACCGGCCAAGAGCGTGTCGGGCCACGCTCAGTGTAGGGTTCCGTAGTTTGCCGTCCGTCACAATAAGTGTACCCACTTATGAGTTTAAAAAAATGCTTGCATATACGATTATACTACAAACTTAGTTCAGAAATTATTTTGTAGAACCTTTTTGTCTTTTTGTACAAAAACTGTTCTTTCCATCACGTTCAAAATGATTTTCCTAGAAAGTCCTTATAAAGTTCTACTTTTCAGATTTTTTTCATTGTTTCTAAACTTATGGTTCAAAAGTTAGAGGGGGGACACATTGTTTTTTACTTTTGGAGCGATTATTTCCGAAATTATTGACATTATCAAAAAATGATTTTAGTAAACCCTTATTCATTTTTAAATACCTATCCAACAATATATCACACGTTAGGGATGAAATTAAAAAAAAAATCACTTCCCACTTTACATATAACAGGGCTACCCTGATAAAACATTTTTTTCCAATTTTTATTTTACCACTTTGTCGGCGTGATTGATATACATATTGGTACCAAATTTCAGCTTTCTAGTGCTAACGGTCACAGAGATTAAGCGAGGACGGACAGACGGACAGACGGACAGACAGACGGACAGACAGACATGGCGAAACTATAAGGGTTCCTAGTTGACTACGGAACCCTAAAAAAAACTTAGAAAAGGTCATATCTATTACGCGTTTCGAAACCAATGTGAAGTAACTTAATATGTAAAATACAATATTTTGAATTGAATTTACCGAAAAATGGAAAAACCGAGAGACGTTGCTTTTTTATTGGTACAAACTGTGTTCGGACAGTATAACTCCTGCAGGGTGAGTTAGTATTACGATAAACCACGGTACCTGGTCGAGCAGCTGTCTCCCGGCGGCTATGGAGCGCAGGCGAGCCAGCCGCGCCTCGTCGTGCGCCGCGTGCGTGAGCGGCGCGCCCGGCGGCAGCGCGCCCAGCGGCGCCGGCGAGTAGCGGCCCAAGCGGTACAGCTCCAAGTGCTGCTCCGCGCCTGGCTCCACAACTAGTGGCCACACCGGGGCCGCAGCCCGCTCTACCTCGGGACTCTGTGACCTGAACGTAAAACATTTTTAATCCCACCAAAACCGAATTTGGGCAAAACACCGAACACACGACTTAAAAGCCACTAGATATTTATGCGCAACTCCCCCAAAACTTAGTAAACTGCCACAGTCATCCGTCCGATCATCACATATTGGAACTTCAGACCACTGCCTGGTGAAGTCTGTATCGTCCCCACCTGACGATACAGTCCCCACCTGACTGCGACTCATGCGGTAAACGGCAAATGTGGCGTTACACGTCAGCAGATTGGGATGAGATGCAGCACATCTTTACGTCTTATCGTTGGCAGCAGGTCTGCTTCGCTTTTGTAAATCCGTCGAGCTGTGAGGATGCTGTAACCGATGTGATACGTCAAGCCATGAAATAGTTAATTCCTAATAGCGACGTACCCATCGGTGGCTCAGCTCACCCATGGTTCAAATTGAACCGGCTGTGCAAGAGGTGGTCAATCTTCGTGTTGAGGATGTTCGAATAGAAAAGACTTGATGATGAAAGTATACTTGATTTTAATGTTCCATTTACAATTGATAATTTCTTAGCCTTGAGAGTTAATTCTCTATGAACAAGTTTGGATATTTACGTTCTTGGATAAATTTCCTATAGGTTGAACGTATTAAGAGTAGACGTACTCGTTCGCCGGTGGTTTCTTTTTGATTTAAAAACGACCGCTTAAAACTAAATCGGGTTGGGGTCCATTCCGCGCCCCCCGCCCCCCCACTTGTCTCGCGTCAGCATATCGACCGTCACGTTGTCGCCTGAAGTGTCCGCTAGATGGCGCCAGTTGTTCGTAGACATGCCCCGGCCTTGGAAGCTCCTGGTTCCAAAGAAGCAGATGTCGTCGTGTTGTCATCGTCAGGAAGCGGAAGTGAGCATATCTTCGAGAAAGAGCGCTTAATTTTACCCGTCGCCGTTCGTATGGTTGCAACGCGAGCTATCTCATCCTTCCCCGGAAATGTCTGCAGGGCGCGGCCTAGACGCCATTTGAGAGGAGGCAGGTTATCTTCCTTCACGAGCACAAGTGTGTCTGGAGCAGTAGTGTCTCTGCTGGTCTGCCATTTCGTTCTTTTCTGGAGTTTAGAAACATATTCCTGGGACCATCGACTCCAGAAGTTCTGGCGCATCTCCTCAACACGATCGTAACGACGGAGACGCTGCGTAGCCGTTGTGGTTAAGTCTTGACTAGCGGGTGCGGTGAACGGTCGGCCAATCAGGAAGTGAGCAGGTTTTAAAGGGAGAAGGTCGGAGGAGTCGGACGACAAAAGAGACATGGGTCGGGAGACAGCCTCAATTTGTGCTAACACAGTACTTAATTCCTCGTAAGTCAAACGTGCATCTCCCACGACAAAAATTAAATGAAATTTACAGGACTTGATGCCTGCCTCCCACAAACCAACAAAATGTGGCGAATAAGGCGAAATAAATGTGAATTTAACTAAGTTATTAGCAGTATAATCCCGGATATCGGCCTCTTTATCTACTAGAAATTTAGCAAATTCTTTTAGCGCCCCTACAAATGTTGTACCGTTGTCTGAATAGATCTGCAAAGGTTTACCTCGTCTGGAAACGAAGCGCTTTAGTGCTGAAGAAGAGAAGTGGTGTCTTTAAATAAATTTTCGCATGCGATTTCTTCTTTTGTAAATTTTGGTTTATTACAAATAATTTCTTCGAGTTCCCAGAAACGTTTAAGTTCCGCATCTAACGCTTCATGTGTAACGCTAAATTACATTGTGTACGAGTGTTTTTTTTCAAATTAATTTGGTTTTGAACTGTACCTGAGGTAATCCAACCAAGCTTTGTGTTCTGCAAATAATAACCTTTTGGCAAACGTATTAGACCCTCATTTAGCAGATCCCAGAACTTGTCGGCCCCTATTAATAGATTAATGTCATCACTCGAATGAAAGTCAGGATCAGCCAGTTGTATGTTACTGGCAATTTCGATATTGTGATCGATGCCCAGCGACGGCAATTGAGCTATGATTTGATGCAAAACTAAGCAATTAATGTGTGGGTTGTATAAGCTTGCTTTAGATCGTATTTTTATATTACATAATTGTGTGGATTGTGTCACGGAGTTCCCTACACCGATGACTTGCATAGTAGACTGTATCGTTGGAATGTTGAGGGATTTGCAAAGTTTTTCGGAAATAAAACAATGCTGGCTCCCATTATCGTGAAGAGCGCGGGTAGTGTGATAATTATTTTTAGAATCCGCAATCTCCACCAATGCAGTTGATAATAATACTTGATCATAAAAATAGCGCGTATCAATATTATTAACTTTGTAAGGCGTGTGAGACGTGTGAGATGCGGTGATTCCCTAAATGGACTCTGGCTGAACCACTATTTGTGCTGTGTGTGAAACAGTGGACGATTCGCTAGCGTTAACGAATTCACTGTGTATTAATGAATTATGTTTTTTGTTGCAGTGCTTGCACGGCCCGAACCAACACTCAGTTATCGCGTGGCCTACCCAGCCAGCACAACCCTTTTGAGTAAGTTTTGTTTAACAGCAGTCATAAAAGCTAATTGCTGAAAAAAACTACTGTGTAAATAGCTGATATGGCGCTTACTCAGACGTTGTTCAAGCAATTTGGACACAAAATATACTGCTAATAGCTGTGTAATAGCAACGTAACAGATGAATAAGTTTTGAGTAATTTTACGACAAGCTGAGTATCTTCTGCTTAAAAAGATTTTGTTCTTTAATACAAGTATTACAGCTCTGTTAGCCAGATGATGAGTGAATGATGAATGAACTATATGGTTAAATCCTTTAAAGCTCAGATATTCAGATCATACACAGCGTTTAGCTTATTTCAGTATATTTTAGCAAGAAGTTGATCAAATTAAATATTGAAAAATCCGAACAGCGTGACCGCGACATCATATTATAATTAATACCTATTGTAAATAAATTTTACTCTTATTTAGGCTTGAAGAAAGAAATTGTAGGTGCGCATGCAATTTTACCGTATATAAAAGGTGTAAGGGACAGCCCTCCACAAATTTTAAGGGCTTGCTCAGTAGACGAAACTGAACAACCTTCCACAATTTGTTTTTTCAGGAAACGAAAAAAAAAATCAGCCTCACCATACAAAATGATAAACTTGATTGGACAATTTGTATGGAGAGGTCGATTTTTTTTTTCGTTTCCTGAAAAAAAAATTTGTGGTAGGTTGTTCTGTTTCGTCTACTGAGCAAGCCCTTAAAGTTTGTGGAGGGCTGTCCCTTACACCTTGTATATATATATATATACTAGCTGACCCGGCAAACTTCGTACCGCCTAATAGTTACCTTTTATCTAAGCTGTCAACTCTACCTACTCTACCCTACCCTACCCTACCATACCCTACTCTACCCTACCCTACTCTACCCTACTCTATTACCCTACTCTAAGTTGCGTTTTGTT
Source organism: Mythimna albipuncta (assembly GCA_929112965.1). Taxonomy (NCBI): domain Eukaryota; kingdom Metazoa; phylum Arthropoda; class Insecta; order Lepidoptera; family Noctuidae; genus Mythimna; species Mythimna albipuncta. Next base: position 439,043 of record OV815974.1, read on the forward strand.
ATACCACGTTTTATGTCACGTCCCACGGGAACGACGGGAACGGGATAAAAATCGGGATATCCTATGACCTTCTCCTGGTTCTTAGCTACCTCCCTACCAATTTTCAACCAAATCGGTTCAGTCGTTCTTGGGTTATAAATAGTGTAACTAACACGACTTTCTTTTATATATATAGATATATTTCGTGTAAATTTTTCACGCTCTACCTGATAAGCCGGGTTTTAAAGAAATAAACAACATTTCTTCTAGTGGTATGTTTTTACGTGTAAAATATTATTTTCAGTTTATTTCAATTTAAGGGTTCAAAAATATCCTTGTAATACTTTAAAAAAAATATTATATCGATGTCGTTATTAAACTTGAGTATTTGAGTATAAAATTCCACATCATTATAATAGGTTATGTTGTTCGATATGGCGACGCTCATTCTGAATAAAATCTGATTGCACAGCGGCTTATCGTCTAATTTCTGCACAGACCCTGTAACAGACCTTACGTATCCACTTATTAAGTTGTGCTCTGGTTAAAAGTGGTCTGCACTCAACATTTTTCAACAACTGTTCTATAATCACACACATTCGTACTGTAAATCAAACAATTAGGATTCAGTCATCTATACTTATAATAAAACTGTAGAGAGGTCAATTCTGTACATTAAATATATTTTAAAAATTAATATTAGAGAATCGTGGAAGAATCAGTATATTTTTGTCTGTCTGTCTGTCTGTTACTAGCGTTCCAGAACAGCTCTTCTAGCTTAAAAATGTCTACTTTTCATGAATACTCAGCAAACTTCTGCATAAGAATCTGTTAATATTGCTTTAACCACAGTAAGCTGCACATGACGGTAATTTCGTACTCAAAGCACTCATATAGTAACTTAACAGAAATTAAGTAGTTACAACAGCTATCTTAATTTCTGTTAAGTTAGGTACTATATGCTTCATAACAGAAACAACGCCTATTTTATACAGCAGCTGAATAACTGTCAAAGTGTGGTGTGTAATACAACTAAAAGAAAACAGAATATAACATATCCAGTATCATGCTTGATAATGGAATTTTATACCAATGTTATACAAAAGGTTACACAAACTCTTAACCGTCTTTTTATGATGATTATTCAGTTTTAAGAAATAAAATCTGCAAATTACTAAACTAATTCAGCTAATAGCATTATTATAGCAAAAAAAAACTTTAATACAGAACTTCGTAATACACACAGCTTCTATTCATATATAACAAAGCTTAACCCTGCATAAGGTTAAATTGTTGGCCAGTTATCTGACTTGTGTGCTGCCTGGGTACTTACAGTTTTAATTCTCTAATGTATGTACTGACCGCGATGTAGGTAGATGCACACTTGCTACGAACACTAAGGATCTGCCTCAGTGAGCAACAGTACGGGTTTCGCCGCAATCGCTCTACTGAGGGTACATAAACTAGAAAGTTTTAAACTCATCAACTGGTAAGTTTATGCTACCACTGTATCTCTCAGGGCTGTAGTGCTCTATAGAGAGTTACCCACCGGTGTCCGTATGGTTGCACAACAGATTTGGTGGCGCGACCAGCTCGGACTTGTGGCTACTCTGGTATCTGTATGGTGTTTGGTAGCTTAGTGCTATATTTAACCACGTCGCGCCGTCCTCGTGTCCCGGTGAAATATAGGCCTTAGTAGCTCAACATATCGGGCAATAGAGTGCGTCTACTGAAAGCGTAACCTGGAGTTTTTTTTTAAATAAATTGGCAACATTGTTTTGCCGAAAAAGTCACGTCAAAGTCTATGGTAGCAATTGTCAGTTTTTGGCAACGGATCTTTATTTTTCAAGAATAATTGCTAAATTATGGGACAAACAATAAACAGTAACGTGCAAAAACTGCTACACACTATGGTTAATAAGTTCAAATAAACACAAAAAGAGAAAGAAGGTGTTTTCAATGAAAACCAACAATGTTTATATATGATTTCTGAATTTTTAAATTATTATGACGTTCTAATCTTGATCCTTGTCTACAAATATTATTAGATTACTAATATTATAGAGTTATATTTAGGATTTAATAATAATTTTTAATTTATTTTTTTCTTATATTTTTAGATAATCTGACATATTGCGAATTTTATAATGGACAAAAACATCGAACAACGAAGGCTTTTGGTAAATCGACTTAATTAAAAACACATACTAGCGAGCGGTAGAATGCATTCAAAATCAGTTGAGATGTAATGAAGGATTTGCCTCACTGTCTGGTAGTGAATCAAAGTCTTCAACTGAAGTTAAAATCGCGAAAGTGAAAGAAATTGTGACTGAAATCCTAGTTCAAGTTTGAGAGAAATAGCTGCTGAACTTTTTGTGTCTCACGAGTCAATCCCTATCATTTGAAACAATCACTGGAGTATAAAACATGTTCCCACTTGACTAATCCCAAAAGATCTGAATTTTCTCTGAGTTATTGTTGGCGAGACGTGATTAAGTTGAAATCATGTTGACTATTTGACAATCGCGGTGTTGTACACTTGGTATTCTTGCCAGTAGGCCATATTGTAAATAAAGAATATTATTTGAATATTATATAGCGAAATTTGAGAGATCAGATAAAGTAAAATAATTTGGAATAATAACTAACATTTTTGTGTTATTAATCTTTACCATACACCCACCAGATAACTAAGTCTACACATATATTTTTAACTAGGATTTAAGTTCTTATACAACTATTATACAATTGTCTTAAATACAAAAAATACTCTAGTATCAAAACTTTTTTCTCCTACTATTTCAATAATACCACATTCAAAATTTTCGGTTGTAACCTCCTTTTCTCAGGTCACGCTTTCATTAGACGGACTATATGCGTAAAGATTCTAGAATCAAACATACCACTCAGAAAGTTTTGCGGAAAAAAGTATAAGGAACTTTTTTTTCGGTGGGTAAAAATCATCCAATGACATAAAAATCATCCCGCCCTTGGGCGGAGGGGATATAGTGTCAGACTTTTACTGAATAAAAAACCCACCCCGTTCCTCCTTAGCCCTTCATACCCATACCTTCCTTTCAGAAACTGGTTCAAGGCCCCAGTAGAGTCCGGCCCTGCTGGGCCACTATAGTTTGCTGATAACTCCTTGAGGCGTGTGGGAACAGTACGCGCCGTCGACGACTTGGGCTAAGTCCGGACAGTTACCGGACGTTCCAACAGCGAGCTACTCATTGCTCGCCGTCCGCAAGCCCGCGCCTACGGTGGCCGGAAATCAGGATCGGAATCCCGGCGGCGGCTGAGGCGTAAGGACCGTTGCCTCACGCGTTTGCTAGCATCACTTTTTCTTCATTGCTGCACCAAGGCCCGGCGCAAGATATCGCTGCAGCGGAACACACCTCACCGTGTCCTCCGGGCGGTCCGCACAGTGGTGGCGCCCGGGCGTCGCTTCTGCACGAATCCGATATTCTTTTTGAGAATCTGCGCGGCTCCTCGGCGTCCTGCGTGGCGGCGGCGCGCTGCCCGGCCCGCTCCCGCTGCAGCGGCGGCAGCTGGCGGTGCAGAAGGCGCTGGTGACGCTCGTGCGAGACATGTGAGCTGTACAACATACCTGCGCGGCTCCTCGGCGTCCTGCGTGGCGGCGGCGCGCTGCCCGGCTCGCTCCTGCTGCAGCGGCGGCAGCTGGCGGCGCAGGAGACGGTGACGCTCGCGCAGGCGCGCACGGGATATGTGAGCTAAACAAACAACCATGACGTTCAAGCTCTTTGAGGGAGTTACTCAAAGTGTCGTTGCGGCGAGTTTCGTCTCGCTGCGAGCTAACCCTGAATCATACATCAGAAACTTCGGCGTACCTCTGAGCTGGCTGAGCAGGGCCTCCCAGAAGGCGACGTCGACGCCGCCCAGCCGGCCGCGCATCTTGTGCTCCATCTGCTTCTGCAACTCTTCCAGCTGCGCGACCGTTTTGCCTTTGAAGATCTGTACGGAAAAAAACACAACGTGTTTATTGATTTAGAAGTCTAATCATAGAATTTAATAAACTTTATTGTAGAAGTAAGTTAAAGTTTTTTTTTAATAAACACTAATAAAGTGTAATAATTCATAATACACGCACTTGGCCGATTTTTCGTATTTGATATTGTCGTTCTAAAATGTCGTATAATGGCCTAATGATAATTACAGTTTTTAGTTTTATGAAAACTATTTTTATTGTTTTGCTATTTAGAGGAGGCGCCAAAAAGAGTTGAGTATGCAAAATATGAGGACCGCCTTCTGTGAATGGTTTCGGACTCAGAAAAGCATGCAGATTATGATTCTTATGGATGTTGCCAGGAGTCATATTGGTCCATTTTTAGAGTTCCGTAGCCAAATGGCAAAAAACGGAACCCTTATAGATTCGTCATGTCTGTCTGTCTGTCTGTCTGTCTGTCTGTCTGTCTGTCCGTCCGTCCGTATGTCACAGCCACTTTTTTCCGAAACTATAAGAGCTATACTGTTGAAACTTTGTAAGTAGATGTATTCTGTGAACCGCATTAAGATTTTCACACAAAAATAGAAAAAAAGCAATAAATTTTGGGGGTCCCCATACATAGAACTGAAACTCAAAAAATTTTTTTTCATCAAACCCATGCGTGTGGGGTATCTATGGATAGGTCTTCAAAAATAATACTGAGGTTTCTAATATCATTTTTTTCTAAACTGAATAGTTTGCGCGAGAGACACTTCCAAAGTGGTAAAATGTGTGTCCCCCCCCCTCTAACTTCCATGATAAGAGAATGATAAAACTAAAAAAAATATATGATGTACATTACTATAAAAACTACCAACGAAAATTGGTTTGAACGAAATCCAGTAAGTAGTTTTTTTTTAATGCGTCATAAACCGAAAAAATACACTTTTATTAAAACATCGATCAAAGTTACAACACATTACAAGAACTTTTATATTATGTTACTTGCTGCTACGGAACCTTTCATGGGCGAGTCCGACTCGCACTTGGCCGGTTTTTTTTTTATATCCCTCTCCCTGAAGCAGTAAGTAAATTGACTGAACAAATGCTAAGAATAATTTTATTAATTGTTCAAGTAACAATATCTACTTGATTCTTATGATTAAATAAATAAATAAATATATATCTATAGGAAGTCAACTAAAAAAAAAGTGAGTCGGATTTGCGCACTGAGGGTTCCGTACAGCGGACAGTGAGCAATGGGTAGCTCGCTGTCCGGCCGTCCGGTAACCGTCCGGACCAAGCCCAAGTCGTCGACGGCGCGCACTGTTCCCGCGCGCCTCAAGGAGTTGTCAGCAACAGCAGGGACCCAGCCGGGTCGAAGCCTACTGGGGCCAGGGTTATCCGAAAGGGCGCTCGAGCCCCGGTATGAAGGCTAGAAGGAACGGGGTGGGTCTTTTAGTCAGTAAGAGTCTGACACTATCTCCCGCTCCGCCCAAGGGCGGGGGATGTCAATGCATGATTTTTCCCACCATAAAAAAAAAAGGGTTCCGTACAAATTTACACATGAAAACAGTTCAATTCCCAAATAGTAACGAATATTTTTCCGAATCATAAGAATAGTTTTTTTTTTTTTTTGCCATAATGATTAAGATTATTTTAGTAGTTTTCAGAATTTAACCTATATTAGTGCTATGAGAACTTGCTTCGTGCCAAATTTCAGAATTTTAGCTATCTAGACTCATTCATAATTAGTGGCGTGAGGTCTGACCATAGTGGTTAACTCGTATCTTTCGAATTAGTCAAAAAGCTTCAATTAGATTCAACTGTAGAGCTTAGACCCCTAACTAGAAATAAATTAAATAATTTTAATAACAATGTCGTCAGTAGTCTTTCAAGAGCCTATTTTGATTCGCAAGACCCCAATGTAAACTATGGAACATTATTTTCTACAGTATGCCAAGAATTCAATAAGGCGTGTCCAGTCAAAAAAGTTCAAATCGGTAATAAATCCAAATTTAATGAATGGGTAGCCCATGTGCTGGAATAAGAAAAAGCAGAGACACTTTATATCAGCTATATCATGAGAAATCCTTGTCGTCTGATCTTAATTTGCATAACCATGTTAGACTATTCAAAGATATTCAAAAGAGTCTGCGCCCAAGCTAAATCTAAATCAATAAGTAAATTAATTGGAAATTCTAATAATAAAATAAAAGCTGTCTGGAAGGTGATAAACAAGGAAACTGGAACGACAAGGCAACGAGATCGGAATGAATTCTCACTAAAAATTGATAATAAAATCATCTCGGATAGGTCCAAAGTAGCTGAGACGTTCGAAAACTTTTTCACCAACATCCCAACAGAAGTTACGAAATCTCTCCCTTCACCATACTTTATACCAACATTACCAACCTTTGAATTTAAGCGTATTTCTGTGGATATAATAATAAAAGCATTCAAAAGTCTTAACATAAGAAACACTGAAGACTTATGGGGTATATCCGTTAAGATTCTTGGAGATATTATTAAAACAATTGCTCCTGTCCTAACAGGCATATTTAATCAGTGTTTAGACAGTGGTACGTTCCCTGATTTAATGAAACACAGTAAAGTAGTACCAATTTTCAAATCAGGTAGTAATAGTGATCCCTCCAATTACAGACCAATATCTGTGCTTCCAGCATTGAGTAAAATCTATGAAAAGATCATGCTCGACCAGATGTTGTCTCATTTTAATTCAAATAGGATTTTGCATAGTCATCAGTTTGGCTTCACGAAAGGAAGGTCAACGACAGATGCAGCAGTGAAACTCATCAGTCAATGTCAATCATTTTAGAATCCTGGGAGAAGTCCCGGGATGCTATTGGCATACCATACCATTCTGTGACCTCTTTAAAGCATTTGACTGTGTTGACCATAATACTCTGATCTGTAAATTACATCATTACGGAATTCGTGGACGAGCTGCTGATCTTGTTTTTTCCTATTTATCTTACAGGCAGCAAAAAGTATCCATTAATGGGGTGACGTCCTCGGGGTCTTTAGTAAAGATGGGCGTGCCTCAAGGTTCAATTCTAGGCCCTTTCCTTTTTTTAGTTTATATTAATGACCTTCCCTTCATGATTTCCTGTTTTTTTTTTTATATATAGCCTCTTTTTGTATTGTAAATGTGAGAACACTGTATACTCCACGAACTCTTAGACTACTTCCTATTACGACTTACTTTGTTTTTTACTGAGAAAATTTTGATTGTGCTTTTGTGTACAATATTTGACTGGTCTACACTGTTCTTACATAACATTTATCAATATTGTAAAACAACCACTTTTTTAAAAGAGTAACCATGGAGTTTCTTGCCGGTTCTTCTCCATAGGAAACGACCAATTTTGAACCGTGCACTAACTTCTGACGTTTTATAAGTGCCCATGTAGGCCTATGTGAAATAAAATATTTTTGACTTTGACTTTGACTTTGACTTTGATGGCTAGTTTATCCGATATAATTCTATTTGTCTAATTCTTGACAGCAAAAAACTAGATGTTATTACAGAAAGCGTGTTTTTGGGTATGACTTTCGATTCTAAACTGCAGTGGGGTGCTCATATTAGAACTCTCTCGGGAAGACTAAGCTCAGCTGCATATGCAGTAAGAAAAATAAGGCAATTGACAGATGTAGCCACCGCTAGGTTAGTTTACTATGCTTATTTCACACACAGTATTATGTCTTATGGCATTTAACTGTGGGGATCTGCAGCTGATGTAGACTCAATTTTCATATTACAAAAGAAAGCAATCCGGGCTATTTATAAAATTAGCCCTCACGAGTCCCTCAGAAATAAATTCAAAGAAATCGATATACTTACTCTGCCTTCTCTTTACATCTTGGAAAGCATTTTGTATGTTCGTAAAAACTTAGGGCTCTTTAAAATTAGAAGCGATTTTCACAACAAAAATACACGTTGTAAACACGAAATTGTCTTACCCAAATGGAGAGTAGCTAAGACTACCAAGTCATTCTTAGTAAACAGCATTCGCTTTTATAATAAGCTGCCAAAGGCGGTAACTGAACTTAGTGAGGGAAAATTCAAATCTCATATCAAGCGTGTCCTAACCGAAAAAGCATATTACAAGGTTAAAGACTATGTCGAAGACACGCTTGTTTGGCAATGACTACCTCTGCACATGTGGCCCCCTGGTAATATTGTTCTTACATAATATCTATCAATATTGTAATACCGACTACTTTTTTTAAAAAGGATCATGGAGTTTATTGCCGGTTCTTCTCCATAGGAAACGACCAATTTGGAACCGTGCACTAGCTTCTGACGTTTTATAAGTGCCCATGTAGGCCTATGTGAAATAAAATATTTTTGACTTTTGACTTTGACTTTGAACGGGAAGTACCCTATAAATTTTCTTTCCTTAGGGGTGTCGAAATACACGCTTTTTTGCGACATAAACGGCCGTATCTTTTTTTCCGTTAACTTAGAAGCCTGAATTGCGTGTTTATACACGCTTGCAATATTCGGTCTCAGCGCCTTCGGTTAACGGTTGCGGTATCTAGTGATGAACGATGACAGACCAATACTCCAATGTAGAGTTGGTGGAGATGGTCCGCTTGTACTTATGCTATCAGTGGCGACAGCGTAACGTCCATCTCAAATGGTAATGCTGGCTGCTACGCAAAGACTCCGCGAGTTTCGACGATTCGGCATTCCCTGGCGTGCTGACGGTCGCGGCAACGAATGCCTGCCTGTCGCCTTGCAGGAAAATATCCTGGAATACTTCGAGCGAGAGTCACGGGCTAGCACATAGCTACAGTCGGCAAGTACGTTACGTGAAAAGTTGAACACTAGTGATCAGTGCTTTCGACACTTTTTTTTTAACATCTATCACACAGCGCCGTCTAGTCCCAAGCTAAGCAGAGCTTGTTTTATGGGTACTAGACAACTGATAAACATACTTCTATATTATATATATACTTATAGATAAATTACACCCAGACACAGAACTAATGCTCGTGCTCATCACACAAACATTTGTCCTGGGTGGGAATCGAACCCACGACCTCCGGCATAGGAGTCAGGGTCACTAACCACTAGACCAACAGGCCTGTCTGCAGACTTTAAAAACAAATGTGTTTGTGCAACGAAATTAAAAGAAAATAGCAACGTCGCGCTAGACTACTGTGCCTGCAGTGTAAAGGTGGACACTTTGAACAACACCTCCAGGTAACTTAAGTACCTGCTTAGGTATTTTTTTTATTTTGTTAGTAAGTACATAAAAAATCATTTGTAAATACGTTGTTAGCCGAATCAATTTGATTAGTGTTAATAAGTTGATTTAAAAAATTTAACTACCTATGCTAAAAATACCTACCTATCAGGCAAGAGGAGAGCAGTGGTGGCCGAGTGGTAACGGCCCCGATTTACGAGTTAGCGGGTTCGAACCCAGCCAGGCGCATTACTTCGTGTAATTTATTTTCATCACCACTGCTCTCAAAACGGTTAAAGAAAACATCTTGAGGAAACCGGCATGTCCTAGAACCAAAAATTCGAAGAATTGTGACATTCACCAACCCGCACTGGGCCCGCGTGGTGGATTACGGCCCATTCCCTCTTCTAGAGAGGAGGCCCTGAGTCTCAGCAGTGGGAACATTAAAAAGGCCGATGATGATGATGATGATCAGGCAAGATAAATCACCTAAAAACCTTATCTACTTACTAGCACAAATTATCTTGAAGTATTTTTGTTGGTCCTCAGCCCATTAAAAAGTAGGAAGGGAAATTTCACATCCACCAATTTAATCGACAAACCAAAACGAAATTATTACGGAAAACAACCTTGAGAATGATATTACCTGTAACAGCGCGTCGACTGCGTCTGGTACATGTCAGTGCCTAGCGCGCGGTGCATGGTACCGACGGACGGAGGCACGGATGCCTTATAAGGTTTATTGATCTCGGCCTAACACTTTATTCATCAGCTGATACATAGCTACCTAACGACGCGACGTCAACGTGAACTTTTAAAAGATTTTCACATTTTAATGATGCTTAAAAGTGAGAAATTAAATAGCGAAATTTAAGACAAATTCGATCTACATCTAAGGTTAAATTATCCATTTCGTAGAATAAGTGGGCGGAGCCTCGTAAAGGCACTCACGCACTCAGTGACACGGCGTGCGATAAATCGCAACGGGTGATTCTGTTCTTTTAAGAAGTTTATTTAGAGAGTTATTCTGAAAAACGGTTAAAATAAAAAAATAAAAAATAACAAGTTTTACTGATTATTGTCCAGGTATCGTATTTTGGTCTGTGGCGGTGGCGGTCAGTGCAGCACTACACTGGTGTTACTGCGTGACGTCGTCAGGCGCGGCCAGGCGGCGCAGCTTATCGTGTGACGTGCTGCAGCACTACACTCGTGTTAGGTACTGCGTGACGTCGTCAGGCGCGGCCAGGCGGCGCAGCTTGTCGTGTGACGAGCTGCAGCACTACACTCGTGTTACCTGCGTGACGTCGTCAGGCGCGGCCAGGCGGCGCAGCTTGTCGTGTGACGAGCTGCAGCACTACACTCGTGTTACCTGCGTGACGTCGTCAGGCGCGGCCAGGCGGCGCAGCTTGTCGTGTGACGAGCTGCAGCACTACACTCGTGTTACCTGCGTGACGTCGTCAGGCGCGGCCAGGCGGCGCAGCTTGTCGTGTGACGAGCTGCAGCACTACACTCGTGTTACCTGCGTGACGTCGTCAGGCGCGGCCAGGCGGCGCAGCTTGCTGTGTGACGAGCTGCAGCACTACACTCGTGTTACCTGCGTGACGTCGTCAGGCGCGGCCAGGCGGCGCAGCTTGTCGTGTGACGAGCTGCAGCACTACACTCGTGTTACCTGCGTGACGTCGTCGGCCACGGCCTGGTGCACGGCGTGGCGAGGCGCGGCGGGCGCGTCCAGGCGGCGCAGCTTGTCAAGTTCGTGCAGCACGATGGACTGCACGTCTTCCCAGTACGCCTGGTTGGCGTCGCACTCCAGCTCTTTGTACACCTGTAACAACAACGTCACTCCTGTAGCGCCTCTGTACCACCTCACCTACAAGTTGCCATGGAACCATAATTGTCGTCTCTAAACCTTATATCGCGCAAGTAAGATGTTCCGCGCGGTCGCCCACGAGATTTAACATGGAACTCTCGTCTATTTGAAAAAAAAAAAATCATATATTTGTCAAAAACATGACAATCACACACAGGATAATCCAGATATTCATTATACAGGAGAAGGAGCATTTTTCTTTTGTCTGCTATACAGTCTTGCATACCTTGATATCCTCCAGCAGGTCTTCGAGTTCCTGGCTCTGCAGCCCGTGAAGGTAGGCGTAGGGTTCGTGCATCCCCAGCGCATCTACACACTCTGAGCTCACATACTTAGCCAGGAGGTCGATGGGCTTGGCTACAAAAGAATGTTAGTGATATTATTCATTATTCATCATCAAAGCACGATCGAAGTGAAAAGAAAACGTTCGCAATTCAGCCAACATCCACGGTTGCATGCTATTTGCTATTGTGGGAAATTGGACATTGAACATTAATGTCAGGCAAAAATTTTTTCATAATCTTGTGTAGTACCTCGTCCGTCGCGGATGCGTATTTGCGAGCGCAGACGTGCCTGGTGGAGCTGGAAGGCGTCCTCCCAGCGCGCCCAAGTGCGCGAGTGCAGCGCCGCCGCCGCCGCGTCCGTTTCGCTCTTTGCCACGCGCACCGCCTCGAGCTCCAGCCGACGCTGCTTCACCTGTGTAGCACAACACAAATTTTATTTCATTGGGATTCCTGATAAAGGCCATCCACTTGAAAGCTTGGATGTGGCGTGAAGGAAGCAAGAAGAGCACCTTTATCTTTCTATTGTGTCTCTAATTCTTACGATTGAAAGGTTAAATAATTAGGTATTTGCATTTTACAACACACACATTACCTTTTCCAATTCTATTTTATTTTCAAGCTGTTTCTGCCTGCTAAGAGCCCACAGTTCATCTCTGGACACAGTCTTCATACCCTCCTTGACAAATTTCTTGATCCACACAAAAGTGTCAGTGAGTGCCGAGTCTCCAAAGGGGTTGCCCATTTGCTCACGATACTTGCAATCCTTTTCTTGTTTTTTTCTCAAACGCCGAGCCCTAAACAGTGCTTTACGTAAATAATGAGCTGATTTGAATTGATTTAGAATAGAATAGAATATCATTTATTTGCATAAAAAAACCGGCCAAGAGCGTGTCGGGCCACGCTCAGTGTAGGGTTCCGTAGTTTCCCGTCCGTCACAATAAGTGTACCCACTTATGAGTTTTAAAAAATGCTTGCATATACGATTATACTACAAACAGTCCAGGGACTAGAACTAGGCGGGGAATCTCAGAATTTTTGTGGTCAATATTTACATCAGCAACTTTTCTTTTCATCAAGCTCCATATTAATTCTATGGGATTGAGATCACAATGATAGGGAGGTGAGTACAAGCATTTGTGTCCATTTTCTTCTAATACTTTTTCAATTTCATACACAGGTTCAGGCTTATTTCTCTTAATTATTGTTAACAGCTGAGGTTTCGTCAACTCTTCTCCGTAGTCAATTTTATTTTGTGTCAACCATAATTGCATATCTTTCTTTAAAGAATTAGTATTTGAAATTTTATTTACACAAATACGGTGATGATGTGATGTGATGAAGGGGCATTATCCATTACTATTATTGATGGCTCTTGTAAACTAGGCACAAGTTTTTCAATAACCCACTTTTTAAAGTTAGTAATGAATGATATATTTTAATGAATGATATATTTATTTGTATGAATATAGGTATTTTACAAGGTCTTAAAATTTTATTGGGTCACACTATATTCGGCATTTCAGCCGTACAAATATTTAGATTTTATATTTTTAGCATGCAGTATGTACACATTTGTCATTAAAAATGTCTAATTTTATCATTTAAATTTAAATAACAATAAATCAAAACTAAACATTAAATCATTAAAAAACAAATCATTTATAATTAAAATTATTCCATGTCAACAAAAATTATTAAAATAAAATTAAAAACAATAATAATAATAAAAATAATGAAAATGTTTAAATATTAAAGGAATGTCGTAATTTATATTTAAAAAAAAAAATACATTTTGCATTCAAAATATTCATTGATGGAATAAAAACATTTGTCACACAACCAGTTATATAATTTTTTATTAAATTCCAAATCTGTAGCATTTCTAAATTTTTCAGCTAAGTGGTTATATATTTTCACGGCCATGGTATAACAATTTTTGTTGCATACTTTTAATCTATTACTAGTCATGCCGTTATGATAGTCACCACTTTTTGTGTTTGACTTAAAAACGAGAAGAGCATTTTGGACAAATCCGGTATCCCCTCCAGCATGAACAATAATATATCTTTGCCCTTTTGATACAGGCTCTAACACTCCATATACACCCTCTCCTTGCCAGCATGTACCTGATGTATGCGTCGAATGTATATAGGTTTCATCTAAATAATTTAGCGGCGGAGGCTGTGGAGATTAATAATTTTAACAGCATGCAAGTATTTTGCTCTCCAACCTGATACTTCATTGCGCTCCATAAGCATTTTACGATTAGACTGCGACTTTTTAAAACGAAAACCCATTTTATGGAGCAGCTTTTGTAGACTTTCTCTTTGTCCCGTGTAATTTATTTCTGTTTTTAAGACCTCTAGGAGTTTCTTAACAGTCGGTAACTCGTTTTTATTAGAGTAAAATTCATGTACTTTCCTTCGGATAACTCCCATGTTAAAATCATCAACAAAATTAATTAATTATTTACATTTTATTTATATTAGTTAACATATTAAATGTAAGTATGAGTAACTATTTTTTATGCGGCTTGCGTACAAATCGCGTCACGTAAGAAGAACGCTGGAAGGCAGTGGAGTGGAGAGAATTTACGCTAACCCAAACGTACCTATGCGGGAGAGCCCCTCAGATTATTCCAGCGTTCTTTTTACGTGATGAGAACTACAGGTAGTTGAATCGCTCAGCTTTATATTTTTTAAGTTACAGTTACGTTAAAAAATAAACAATGAAAAATGTATCGGGTAATTTACAAAAAGAAAGTAGACAACACTAACCTGTAGCTGCCGAAATTCGTTTGTATACTTGATTCAATGGAATAATAGGAGCCTCCGCCCGAGCTTCTTCTTCAAAAAAGGCTTTGACCTTAAGAATGATGCTTCGCGCATCACTTTTATTCGCTTTTGGCATATTAAACGCTGAAAATGTAGAAATATCGCAACAGAAAGCAGAGATGAATAGACATTGATAATCAAGTGACATTTCAACATGGCGGCCGTAGTTCTCATTTTCTCCATTTCACAGATAAGTTGGTAAGACAATATGTCAATTGTGTTATTAATGTCAGTTTCATGATCGTCAATTGTATTATTTCTTTGTCAGATGTCACAATAATCGAAATGTCATCAGCTAATAGTAAACATTTATGATTAGTTATATAAGTAATTGAATTAATATACAATAAGAATAAAATTGGGCCTAATACACTTCCCTGTGGGACGCCATATTTGTTGCTTTTGAGTTCAGAAGAGTGTGGTGTCATGTCGTTATGTCGATTCACTTTTGTAATTATAATACGCTGTTGCCTGTTACTTAGATATGTCGATATCCATTAAAGTGCAATGCCTCTAATGCCAATTGCCTCAAATTTTTGCAGTAACAGGTCGTGAGATACTAAGTCAAAAGCTTTAGATAAGTCAAAAAATAACCCTGTAGTAAAGCGATTTCGGTTAATATTGGTCAATATAGTTTTTACAAGAGTGAAAATTGCTAGTGTTGTAGACTATAGGTTTTTTTAGGGTTCCGTAGTAAACTAGGAACCCTTATAGTTTCGCCATGTCTGTCTGTCCGTCTGTCCGTCCTCGCTTAATCTCTGTGACCGTTAGCACTAGAAAGCTGAAATTTTGTACCAATATGTATATCAATCACGCCGACAAAGTGGTAAAATAAAAATTGGAAAAAAATAATTTATTAGCGTAGCCCCCCTATATTTAAAGTGGGAAGTGATTTTTTTAATTTTAACCCTAAGGTGTGATACATTGTTGGATAGGAATTTAAAAATGAATAGGGGTTTACTAAAATCATTTTTTGATAATGTCAATAATTTCGGAAATAATCACTCCAAAAGTAAAAAACAATGTGTCGGGGGGGACACACTCTAACTTTTGAACCATAAGTTTAGAAAATATGAAAAAAATCTGAAAAGTAGAACTTCATAAGGACTTTCTAGGAAAATTATTTTGAACTTGATGGAAAGAACAGTTTTTGTACAAAAAAGACAAAAAGGTTGTACAAAATAATTTCTGGACTAAGTTTGTAGTATAATCGTATATGCAAGCATTTTTTTAAACTCATTAGTGGGTACACTTATTGTAATGGACGGGAACCTACGGAACCCTACACTGAGCGCGGCCCGACACGCTCTTGGCCGGATTTTTTAATAATGTCAAAATTACAGTCGTCAATTAATCTCTTATACATACACATCTCAAAAATTTTCGATATAATCGGTATCAATGTTATTGGGCGATAATTATTAATGTCGGTTTTATCACCTTTTTTAAAGTGTCTTAACAATTGACACTTTTAATGATTCTGGAAAAGTGCCTTGTGAAAATGATTTATTAAATAAGTCCTAATTATAATAAGTTCATTAGTGCATGCTTTTATAATCATCTTTTATTAATTTCGTCATAATATAATATATAATAACCTGCCGAATTTGTGTTTTTTAATGATGTCATCACAGCTCTGACTTCATTCTCAGACACAGGTTTTAGAAACATCGAATGAACTAGTGAACTTGACTGTTTGAACACCAAAGAGCAAATATGACGAAACACATTCAATATCTGTCATAGTGATTTAGGTTCAATAAGGTTGGCAAAGCAAATAGCAACTATGTTAACAACTAGCTCTACTTTGATAACAAGCAAATTGAACAAGCTCAAATACTTTGTGACAGCACCTTTTTTCCGCTGGTGTTTCATTGGCTTTAACTTGTTCCTTCTGCTTTTTCTTTTCCTCCTTCAGCCGGAGCCGTTCAGCCTCAAGCTTTTGCAACCACCTGAGCTCTTCACCACTGTCACTGCTGGAACTCCTACTAGGCAAATGCCTTTTCTTCATCTTACTTTTTTCCATAATCTTACTCTTTTTCCTTTTAGTCTGTGATAAAACCTGTCATATTGTATGGATAAGAATGGTGCGCTGTGAAAAATATGCATGACAAGAGATTTATTTATTTATTTAAACTTCATGTACAGTAGTGGTACATAGGCGGACTTAATGCAACAAGGCATTCTCTCCCAGTCAACCTTTGGGTTAAAAAGAGATCATTGTGGTAGGTTTGCACAATAAACAAATAACAAATTATGAAAACGGAAAAAAAAACATAATAAGTTAATTATAAATAATATATAATAAAATACATAAATATGCTAATATAATAAACTAATAAATAATATAAAAAATATCAAATCTTAAAGAGAACTTAATAACAATTCTGACGAAGAACAAACTAAGGTTGAGAGGACTTCAAGTAGTAGTTCCGAATTTTACGTTTGAGATTGCATGTAGCAGAGATGAGAATATTGAGATGGATGTGTAGTGTAATGAGAAAGGATAAAATGAGAAATTAGTTTAATAGGGGAAGTTTGAAAGTGGCACCAGTGACTAAAAAGTTGAAAGGGAATCTTTTGTCTTGGTATGGTCATATGAAGAGGAGTGAAACACAGGTTACTAAAAGACTTCTGAGTGTACATGGATGGAGAGGGAGGCCAAAGGAAAGATGGATTTTGAGGAGTGGTATGAAAAGAAAGGGTGATAGTGTGACGGGTGATATAACAGAATGGAAGAAAAAACGTGTTGCATCAACCCCAAGTAATATGGGATAAGGGCAGGAAAAAGTGGACTTGGGGCCAATGCTTCGAATATTTTGGCGAATGCGAGCGTGTTCTGTCGTGACTTTTCTGTTCTCATTTCCTATGATTTGCTTCTATAACCCTCGCGTTTTATTACTTCGTGAACAGATAACATTACAAGGAATTAAAAAAATAATATGGGGTGTTCTAACATCACACGTAATATAGGCACATAATATTGTGAAATCTAGAAATTGAAATGCGACAACTTATACTCACATTTCTACGAAGAATACGAAAACTGTAAAAATAAGTTGCCCATATTATAAATATGGCGGTAGTTTATTTGAAGTAAACCTTTCTTTCAAGTATACATCCACAGTTTCTATATATAAAAAATTAAAAATGTACTCTGTGATCCACAGTTTCGTAAACAAATATCACGGTGGGTATACAATTACAAAACAACATTGACCACAGAACACAAAATAATAATACGAACCCCGCGTTCCGATTTGCGTCAAAAGCGATTTTATCGCGAATCCGACCTCGGAACGTTTTCATCTCTTCTTCGAACTAAGGGAAAAATGAAAAGACAATTTCAATTTTGACATTTTTTTTTTATAATGTATAGGCTCGCGTTTGACCACATTTACATCACCGCTTTCCAAAATACGCCCTTAGTACCAAATGTGGAATTTAAAACAAGCGACTAGACTAAAACTTAGCGACTGATGATGATATACTGTTTTAATAACTTGAGCGGTATGAATTTGAGTTTATAACGAGAGATTAGAGAAAGCACGCGTAGGCAAGATACAAAACTTTACAAGATACCGCCTAATTTAAATATTGTGAAGCACTGTTCCAGATATCAATCAGTTATTTTGTTTAATATACACTCTTTAGATTTGAAGAGTGCTTTAAACTCTAGTAGCTCTTTTAAAATAAAGCTCAAAAGATTCTTATTGAACAAGTGTCTATATACTATTGATGATCTTTGAGGTAAATACAATGTTATATTAATTGTGTGTTGTTGTAATATTTAACTGTTTGTAATTTCAGATACAATTTATTGGTAATGAATATTATATAATAAATGACTATGACTACGAGTAAGTGACACATTAACTAAACTAACGACAAATATTGATTATTGTCTGTGCGATAAAAGAACCGTCGTGGCGTAAAGGGAAAACAACATTAAAGATTTTAAGTAGCAACACACCCAGCCATCCGTCAAATACCAAACGTCATATCATGTTTGTTTATTATGTTATTTTATTGTGATTTTTAATTGAAATCTTCAGAAATTTGATAAAAAATTTCACTGAGCTGCAAGGGAAATAATATTTAATATATTACAGTTTTGCCAAAGATAACAAATGGCAAATCACACCATTATTGATCAAAACAAAGTCACGAACTTGGGAAACATTGGTATGCTGTTTTTTTGGTACGTAAAACTTTTATTTTAATGTTTTTAGACTTCCTAGGTGAACTCCTATCCCTGTTATCTCCAAATATATATAAATTAAACGGAAATACATTTAAACATGACGATATTTGTTTATTTTGTTTTGGTGAATATTTTCGATGGCTAGTATAAAAAGTATTGATACTTTAAATTTATAATGCATTTCGACTAACTTAGAATATTTCTTTTCAGGCTTGAGTAAGGATACAGTAACTAAAATGAAAAGGGCAAGTGCGAGTCGGAGTCACGCACTGAGGATTCTGTACAAATTTACCTATGACATTAATTCTCGAATTGAGTTACGAAAATTTTTCCGAATTGCAATAAACATTTTTTTTTTGTGGCGGATCTACAAATTTACAATTTCCAGATATTTCCCTGTACGTGTTATATGAGACCTTGATTTATGCCAAATTTCAGGATTCTAGGTCTACGTCACCCCTTTGAACTTTCATTCCCTTGAGTATCAAAATATATGTTTTTTTGCGACATAACCGGCCGTATCTTTTTTTTCCTTAACTCAGAAGTCTGATTTTTTGACAACTTCAAAAGACCGCAGATTTGAGTGTATGGTTTTAATTTTAACTCGATACCTCCAAGCGTTCTCGAGATAAAGGGTCTTAACAGATAAACCGACGGACAACCAAGTGATCCCAAGGATCATAAATACGAGATGATCCCTTACAGGCTAAATAGATGTTTTACGAAGCAACATTACAAATTCTGAAGTGTACTTTATTTTCATAGTCATATTTACATTTAAGTTCATATTTTTCATTGATTAGCAAAAGGGAAAAATGTACCGAGGAAGACAACGAGATAGTGGTAATGTGTCCCATTTTTACCTTTAAATTTAACTAGGATAAACATAAACTTGCTGCTAGCTACAATATTCCAGTCAGTGATAATAAACCGATCCCAGTCAAAGTGGTAGAACCATTTTCGTTGGAACTGGGTACGTGGTCGTTGGTGGAACCTACCTAGATAGGCAGTACAGCAGTTTCTTCACGCTATTTTCCTTTACCGGTTCGTGTTTGCATTTAAATGTTCATCATCATTACAATCGAAAGACGTCCACTGTTCGACATAGGCCTCCCCCTGGTGTCGCTACAATTAACGGCATTAGGCAAAAACTTATAAACGGATGAATTTAATGATAAACGTTGCAATAATATAGCTTATAACCTATATTTTTGCTAAGTTTCATCACGTGAGCAAGTTCAATAAATAGGCTACTAATATTATAAATGTGAAAGTTTGTGAAGATGGATGCAGGTACTCGTATAGGTAGGTATAGGTATAGGTACAACGGGCTGTTGTCCGCAACTCCACGTCTTAAGCGCGTATTTTGCGTACGGGTGAGACAGATGAGTCACTCGATCCACCCCAGCTCCTCAAGAAAGGCTAGCAGCGCCTTGGTGTCGCTAACCATTTCGCTAAGGTTACCTGGGTTTCCGAAGTACTTTGCCCTATATCCTGCGACCACAGGGCAGCTTAGAAGCAGGTGAGCTGCTGTCTCGTCCTCCTCCATGCAGGCTCTGCAGAGCGGACTGTCTGTAACTCCTAAGACAGAAAGGTGCTTGTTAAAGGTCCCGTGGCCAGTTGTAATGGCCGTTAGTTTGCGTAACTGTATTTTGGTTAGTCGTAGGGCCTTTTTCGTGAAACGGCCATCAATGGAGGGAAGTGCCTCCTTGGCCTGCCTGCACTCACCATGTTCTCTCCATAGTTTGTGGTGTAGATCTCTGGTGCGTTTCCTTACCAGATTGCGTAGGTATCCAAAGGGAAGCGGCACAATAGGTTCGGGACCCATTGCTGCCATGCTCGAACCCCTTCTGGCGAGTTCATCCGCTGCATCGTTGCCTCGGGAATCGCTGTGTCCTTTAATCCATTGAATGGTTACTTGGTTGTGTTTACCCACCTGGTTGAGCCGTTGGTGGCACTCGTATATTAGCCCAGAATTGACTGTGTGACTATTCAGCGCTTGCAGGACAGCCATGCTGTCTGAGAGTATGCGTATTGAGTGGTCCTTAACTTTCCTGGTCGTGACAGCTAACGCTGCCAGGGAAATGCCCAAGCATTCAGCCTGGAACACTGTGTTATGAACCCCCAAGGGTGTGGCTATGTGGATGTTGAGATCCTCTGAGAAGACTCCCGCACCCGTGCCATTACCTGTTTTTGACCCATCTGTGAAGATCCGCAGCTCAGCTGGACACAGTCCCTCGCAACGGTCATCCTCATACAGTTGGATTTTGTATTTTTTATCAAAGATAAATTGCTTGGGTACCCGGTCATTGATTGCTCTGGTTATGGGAATTTCATTGTTGAGTTCCTCGAGCAGGGCGGTATGTTGTGTCTGTCTCTTACCCCAGAGATCCAGTGTTTTGAGGCGAACTGCCGCCATCGTTGCCTCCTGTTGTATGAACAGGTGGAGTGGCGGGAGTCCCAGCATGACCATGCAGGTACTCGTATCTCGTATCGTATGGATATGTTGCGCAAAAACTACTAGACAGATGAACTTAATCATAAACATTGCTAAAACTGCAAAGTTATAGCACATACCTAAGCTATAACTTTGCAGTTTTATTAGGTGAACAAATGCAGCCAATAGGATAATTTTTATTATAGGGTGAAGCGGCTGGAAGAAGTTAGTCTAACATAGTTTCAAAATATCAAGACTTAACAGTCGCACTATAATGATGTCACAATGTTGCTTACATAACAAAAACGATATTTATCTACAGCAGCGCCCTCAAATCCCACGACGGTTTACTTTCCGCACAGACTCTAACAATAAAATTCAGAACAACCTTATTAAAAGTGGATTATTGAAATCCTAGTATTAAACGACTAAGTTAGTAAGTGAGCGAGGATCCCCATAGCATACTCCCAATTATTAAGCAAGTACAAGCTTATGAGCTTGGAGGATCGACGCAAATACTTGGAAGCCATTGTTCTGTGTGATATTGTCCACAATCACTTTGATGCCATTGATCTTACGAGTGGGCTGTGTTATTCAGTGCCTCGAACTGTTTTAACGTGCGCAAAGTTCGTGCAGGAACCCTGTTCGCGCTAAAGTCATGCCGAACAAATTCTGGCTTACGTTGCCCGATCTATAGAATGTCGGTCTCTTACAAGTTAAATTTCATTGACATTGATATATTTGCATGTTCTATTGTAAATTTAAGTACTCTTTGAATGCCGTAATTAGAGACACAATAGAAAGACAATTGCGTATGTCGAACTGTGTAACATAAGACATTCAAAAGGTTAAAACAAGTATTATAAAGAAGTATATTAATTATGTTATAGGTTTTTAGGAAATATTCCACTAATATTTTTATTTATATATTGAGCTAGCATTACAGTGTATAACTGTTTAATAATAATGAATGTATGTATTGCACGATAATGTCCATCTAGTGGCAACCAATGTATTTCAACTAGGTTTAATCTGTGGATAACGCAGTTGGCTGCAATATTACCACTTACTTAAAGTATTATTTATATGCATAAGATTTATGTTGTAGTAGTTTGTTATCCCTTAATAAATAAAATAAAATGAAATAAAATAAAAAGATAAAGATTTATTCTAAAATACATGATGTTTTCATAGACATATTGACAAGGTATCGTCATCTTTAAACAGTTCCCATAAAGAATCGCACCTGCGGAGATTGTAAATAGTAGCTCTGATGGATGAATGTTTGAGAGGTGCACTTTGAATGAGAGGACGTGCATCCGCTGTTGACACCTGCTTCTCTTTTTATCTTTTATTGTTTATTTTTATAAATTGGAGTGAATAGGAAAGGTGGAAGATGGCAGTTGAGCGAAGTGATGCGATGTTAAACTCAACAACACAACCAGAGTTGCCGCGCCAGTGGAGTGTTGATCTGGGGACTGCAGGGACGCCCGAACCCCCCCAGGGATCGCTATCGCGTCCTCTCTCCCGGTCGCCAACCGGCACGATGGGACCACCCCGGTATTTTTCGCAGTTTTTGGGGCAGCCTTTTTTTTTAATAAATAATATCTTTATTTGTACATTCAACACACACAGTAACAATATATAATGACAAGAACAGATACAATAGTTGTACAAACACTGATCATTGGAAATAAAATGAATATTTGACTCCTAAACTAAGTAAAATAAATACTTGTATCTCAGGAGCCAGTTCCTCCTTGGAGATGATCAAAAATAGGATGTTTGGTACAATTACTATAGCCTTTATATAGACGTGTAACAGTATGAAGTGATAGTTATGCGATGATAGTTAATAATGATTCGGTATAATCATAAGACAGTTCTTGCAACCTGCACACTACTTGGGCCCCCAACTACATACGGTCGGTCAGCGGAGCACCGTGCTTCGGATCCCGCTACCCTCCATGATCAAACGTCCGACACAACAACAGCTGGTGCATAATACCCGGTATACATCGCAACACAACTGCTCAGACCCAAATTCCACCGTACGGCTTCACCAGACATCTCGCCGAAACACGACGGATCGCTTGGCGGCATGGCTTTGTCTGGTGGGTGGTAACTTTAAAGCCAGCAGCCGTAAATCCTACGGACGCGAGCAGCTCATCCCCCAAAAGAAAGGTGATGACCTCAAAAGGTGCGTCATCAGAAGGATTCGGATGACACCAATTTTTCGAGCTACGAAAAATCAGATTGCTTGCTAGTTGAAAGGTAGCAAGGTTGAAAGGTTAAGAGATATCACAATGAACATAGATAAGCGACTATGATAATACATATAAATGAATGGTTCTGAATAGGTTTGTTGAAAATGGTTTCATCGAAGTGACCTGATGATGATGATGGAGCCGGAAGATAAGCACCGGAACTCCGTAATTAATCAATGTATCCCAGCCATGTTTGGGCTTATTAGAATTGTCATGAGATGCACTTTGACTTTAAGGTACTAGCGAACTGATCTGATGATGATGATGATGAAGCTAGAAGATAGGCAACGGAACTTCGTAATTAATCAATGCCTCCTACCCGTGTTTGGGCTTATTAGAATTGACATGAGATGTACCTTCGGCTTTAAGGTACTATAGAACTGATCTGATGACGATGAATGAACCGGAAGATAAACACGACAATTTCATCGGGGATAAAACAATGTATCCTAGCAGATTTAAGTTAATTGGAATTGTCATGAGAAAAAGTTACTCTGGCTGTAAGTGTATTGCAACTGATACTGTTTGTTCCTTATTTAAACCGACTTCCAAAATTAAAATTATTTTGATGGTTTTAGTTTCAGTCCCAAACTTCATAGACCGAAAATACTACATTACTTGATCGTCCCGATATTACTTATACATACAATACGTACGAAGACTCGCGGAAACGTCAAAAATTTCGTAACGCCAAAATACTCGTTATGTAAGGAAACTTCAATAAACTCGTGACGGCTAAATACTCGTGGACCTAGTATTTAGAATAGTATTTCGGCAGACGCGTACTTACATGACTCCGTTCGCATTCTACCGAGTGTATCCCACCTCTAGCTGTTATCTTTTTCGGAACGCGGTGATACCAGCTGTCATCTATTCTATCTGTCAATGTCACAATTTTGTTGATTGGACGAAAGTTGAAAGTGAACCTGAAGTGTTTTAATTTAATTATTTCAATTTTTTCTGAGTTCAAGTATTGTCTGTAATGACGAGGTGGTTAATTTGTTACTTTAAAACTTTGTGTCCAAAAAAAGTATTCGGTGTTGTACCTAACTCTCCGTGAAACATACATAAATAACAGTATTACACAAGAAATAAACTTTCGAAAATGTCCTTCCTTCGGGGCTCCGAGAACTATGTGTGGTGTACGACGAGTGTCCTGGGGAAAGGCGCGACGGGCGCAGTGTTCCAGGGCGTCAATAAGAACAATGGAGAGCCCGTCGCCGTGAAGACGTTCAACCAGCTGAGTCACATGCGACCGCACGACGTACAGATGAGAGAGTTCGAAGTGCTCAAGAAGGTGAAACACGAGAACATTGTGAAGCTGCTCGCCATTGAAGAGGAGCAAGAGGGACGCGGGAAGGTCATCGTCATGGAGCTGTGCACCGGAGGCAGCTTGTTCAATATACTCGACGACCCTGAAAATACGTACGGCCTTCAAGAAAACGAGTTTCTATTAGTATTAGAGCATTTAACAGCTGGCATGAAGCATTTGCGTGATAACAACTTAGTACATAGAGACCTGAAGCCAGGTAACATAATGAAATATATAAATGAGGATGGGACTACCACATACAAACTCACGGATTTTGGAGCTGCAAGAGAATTGCAGGAAGAGGAACAATTTGTGTCTTTGTATGGCACTGAAGAGTACCTGCACCCTGACATGTACGAGAGAGCCGTGCTACGCAAGCCGGTGGGCAAGAGTTTTGGGGCAACAGTGGACTTGTGGTCCATAGGAGTCACACTGTACCATGTGGCCACCGGACAGTTGCCATTCAGACCTTATGGAGGCCGGAGGAACAAAGAGACCATGTTCTATATCACCACAAAGAAAGCATCTGGAGTCATTGCAGTGAGTATATATATTTTTATGTGTTTGGGAGTCATGTGTACATGAGATAAATGATATTCAGGAAGATCATCAACAAAATGTATGTTTCCCATGAGTTACTGAGCCACATAAGTGTCATGTCAGTGAACTATAGGCACATTGCCACACTCAGTCATTTGATATATTAAAATTTGTGTCAGCACGGCTAGTACGATATCATTGTTGAAATTACAATTAGTTGACCAATCAAGAGCCTGGACTCTAAGTACTCCACAGAACTTATTCAGTGTTTTTAAAAGCATTTACTCTGTTTTGAACTATCAGTTGTGAGAACTAACACTAGCTGTGTGGTGGAACATAGGCAAAGGCATGTGTTTCAACATAGAGGGCTGAGTTTTGTCCTTTTGTCTCGTGAACACCACCAGTGCACAAACATTTTACTACACCTTCTTAATAAAAAAAAATATTATTTATAGGGAACACAAACTACAGAGAATGGTCCAATAGACTGGGCCCGAGACCTGCCGTCCCACTGTCAACTGAGCGTGGGCTTACGTAAGCTAGTCACACCACTGTTGGCCGGCCTGTTGGAAGTAGACCCCCACAGGATATGGACATTTGACAGGTTCTTCTCTGAAGTCCAAGTGACCACATCCACAACTCCTGTACATGTGTTCCATGTTAACAAAGCAGCTAGCATAAAGGTAAGAAAGATACTATCTACATATTCATCTACTAAGAAATGTTTCCCCTCGGATAATGAACATAAATTTCAAATGCAAGGCATAAGATATAACCATAATTACTTGAAACTTTTACTTCACCACTTGTACTTAGTTTTATTACCAAAGTCATGGCCGATGCGGTATTTAGGCTAAATATTTAACTAACGTAATTATTGTACCAGCTGCTACTACTAGATTGGTACCTGTCTATGTCTGGGTATGGTTTCCGCACGTAGTCCTATGCGGACCATTGTACGTGGCGATTGGTACCTGTACTTTATGTGCTCAATTGAAAGTCAATTACATAAAGTTTTGTTTACGACATGATCTACGTGACGTCGGAAGTAGGTGGCGTCGAATGAGACGTCTATTATCTTAACTCAATCACCGTGTTGTCGGCTGCGCTTGCGCAACCTCGTCACGCAGCGATGCCGGCCCGGATTCGCTTGTATTATAAAGTTACACTTACAAACAAGCACCATTGTCCAAACACTGATTGGCGTTTAGTCGCAATTTTTAACCCACTTACAATTGCCGGCACGGATCTTGAGCGCTGGCTTCAAGTTGCGCAGAAGTCAAATATTCGGTCTCTTTAGTGGTGCGAAGTGAGACGCGGGGGCGGGGAGTGTCAGTGATTGGCTTGCCGCGCCATCGCGTCATAGACTTCACTCATGATTCGTTACCTGCTCTTGCTACATGTATCTAACAACGACGACGATCGGCTCGCCTATGTATGGAATGCGCCAAGCGATCCCCACTCTGACGCGCTAGCGCTCAAGATCCGTGACAGTAATCGTACTATAGGAAGAAGCTCTCTCTCAAATTTCTGAATATTTTATTTGTATCTTGTTCTACCATATCTACATCAAATGATAAATCAAACCAAAGCAAAAAAACAATTTTGATACTTTTTTTCCATTTCCAAAAAGAATGAGCCAAGCACTCAAGGGCCTCATCAGAAAGCTAAGGCAAAGGGCTATGCTCGGGGCTTTCCTTGCGTGATCCAATAAAAAATGAAGATATCCACAGGAAAACTAAGGTTGCCGACATAGCACAAAGAATTGCCAAACTTAAGTGGCAATGGGCAGGGCACATTGCTCGCAGAACAGATGGCCGTTGGGGCCGAAAGGTTTTGGAGTGGCGACCGCGAACCTGAAGACGCAGCGTTGGAAGGCCTCCTACAAGGTGGTCTGATGACCTGGTGAAGGTGGCGGATTTGTCCAATAAAAAGTCTTTTATAGAGTAGTAGCACTTGTCTACTAATAGATCATGCAGACTCTTTTTAAATTTTTTCAATTCCGTAATTAATCTGATAGGCCCCGGAATATTATTATAGATGCGTGTAGCCATACAAAAAATACGTTCATGCATAATATGAGTCTTACTAGCTACTGTACGCAATTTGTCTTTACGTCGTATACGAGTGTAGGATTCAGATTCAGATTCAGATTTATTTATTTGTAAACATAGGTTACAGATACACATGAGTGTGAGATGTTACATTTTTGTTGGTTCTCTATGCTTAGCCGTTAGGCGTACAAATGTTAATATTTAATCTTTTCATTATTACATGCAATGAATAAAACTAATAAAAATTACAATGTCAAAACGATAACAGTAGAATAATTCAAAAATGTCACTAACAAAAATCCTAGTTAAAATAGATTTGTCAAAAGATAAAATAGAAAATGTCATTTAATCGAATTAATACAAGAGTGTCAAAATAAAAATAACATCTAATAATAATAAAATAATAATTAAATTCAAAATAATAATAATAAAATTATAATATTGTAATATGTCAGGAGTAAAAACTAATGTAATGTCAATTAAAAAGAATGTAAAAAAACATATATAATTACTTTATTAAATTTATTAAGATTTAACTATCTAAAGGAGAGATTATAGATTTATCATCCAAGTAGTCCTTTATTAGGTATTTATTTGGTTTTTTTTTAGGTATTCATACATGTTAATATTATTTCTTACAAACATTGCGGCCTCAAATATGTAGACACACCGCAGTGTAAGTACGTTTGTCTTTTTAAAAAATGGCTTACAGGAGTCAGTTTCACATAAATTAAATATGGCTCTAACGCATCGCTTTTGAGCAATGAAAGCGCGCTCTTTGTCTGTACTGTTGTCCCAAAATATTACGCCATATCTGAGGATAGAGCTAACGTAACCATGGTAGGCTGTTAGTAAAGTAGGCTGATTTGCTTTTTTTTTTATAAGGTACTATTGAACTGATCTGATGATGATGATGGAGCCGGAAGATAGGCACCGGAACTCCGTAATTAATCGATGTATTCTAGCCGTGTTTGGGCTTATTAGAATTGTCATGAGATGCACTTTGGCTATAAGGTACTATCGAACTGATCTGATGATAATGGAGCCGGAAGATAGGCACCTGAACTCCGTAATTATTCAATGTATCTTAGCCGTGTTTAGGCTTATTAGATTTGTCATAAGATGCATTTTGGCGATAAGGTACTATCGAACTGATCTGATGATGGAGCCGGAAGGTGAACACGGGGATTTCATAATAAAATATTGTATCCTACCAGGGCTTGGGTTGATTGGAATTTTCATGAGAAGAAGGTACTCTGGCTACAAGTGTATCGCAACTAAAAAGTGTGAAATAAAAAACTTTCTATAAAAAAAAATAACCGAATTCACTAAAAAAATACACTAATACGATCAAAATAACTTTAATTTCGTAAGTCGATGTTATATAAGAAACAATAATAGCGAGAAACACCAGTTTCCGAAATTAAAGTTGTTAATTGTTTAAAAAAAAAATTGTTAAGCGTAATGTGACGAATTCTTCTATTTATCAAAATAATAACTAAACTAAAAGTATAGTCAGGCCTAAAGGCCGCTTCTCACCAGAATGGCGCGACGAGCGACGTGACGAGGTCGCAGCAGGCTCGCGGCCCTGCTCAAGGCCGCGGGCGCTTGCTACCGCACGCGCCCGCCGATAATCATGAGCCTGGACTCCTCTAGTTTCTACATTCGCGAGGAAACTCGTGTTCGGAGTGAAAATGACGGCATTGCTTATTATAGCACATATTCCATGAAGAAGCAAAAAACCTGGCCGAGTGCGGGCTGGACTCGCGCACGAAGGGCTCCGTACCGTGCTTAGGAACATTCGGCAGCGAAAATTGCGTTTGTTAAATATTTATTTTATTTTGTTTTTAGTATTTGTTGGTTATAGCGGTAACAGAAATACATAATTTGTGAAAAATTCAAATGGCTGGTATTGTTGCATTCCACAAACACGCGCCGCCTAATCCCACTCCTGCGAGTTTCAGGATGTTCACACCTGATAGCGCTTGTGGTCGGCAGGTGTTCCTGAAGCCGGACGAGAAGTACGAGCACCTGCAGACGTACATCTGCGAGCAGACGAGCGTGGTGGCCGAGTCGCAGATCCTGCTCCACAAGGACAAGCTCATGCTCACCGTCGTCGACGACAATACGCTCGGTACGCGTCATGGATGTTCTTTTATCGCATTTGTGCCAGATTTCCTGTGTGTAGCGAACAACATTTCGAAACTTGTTTTATGAGTGCTTTTACTTAGTTCCGAAAGCCTAAGGTCTTTCCTGTCTTTTTTGATATTTGAAACTAGACACTCGTGAGCAACCAAGTCGACTCAACGTACAAGTGCGCACTTGCACCAGTTTTCTTCAAACAATACTGAACTATTTTAAAAAAACGATATACCGTTGGAAAACATGAAATTTCAACTCAGACCGAGAGCATCTTGTCAGATATGAGCCGAGAAGAGTACGAGGAACGGTGTCAGCGACCAGACAGCATGAAGACAGTTAAGGTAATTAATAAAGTTGTCCCAAAAAGGGCTGCCACGGACCTGAAATTGATGGCACGCCACCGGAAAACGAGCCTTCATCTTGCTCGCAAACACCTTGATTAGAACATCGTGCAATGGCACTGTTTCGCTGAAACAGCAACGGGCGAATTGTTCACTTGGACACGTGGATACACGGCCTCTCTTGTCGTGATGACGCACATACTCTGCACTCGTCAGTAAACAAGACCGATCGCCATTGCTTCTTCTCAGCACATCAACACCGGTCAGGTGATTATTTCGCAGCAAAGTCATCTTTTTCCGAGGTGGTCCTGTGTTGAGCTGCTCTTGGCCTCCGATTAAAGCTACTGGTCTTTTAAAATCCCTGCGAACTATTGATAGAGCAGTCCGGCTCGAATTGGGTTGAGCGGCAACTTTCCGCTGATTGACAGCATTTTCTGGTGTTATTTATTTATTTATAGATAAATAAGTTTGTTCCGTCTTTATTTTAGTTGTTTTTTTTTTATCGATTATATTTTTAGTCGATGGAAAACACCGACGAAAATTTCCACCACTGGGGGACCAGAATCATGTACATGCAACCATGGCATTCGTTTGTGCGTCGATTTCAAAGACACAGAGTATATCTTTTTTTTTAACATTTCAGTATTCTTTGAACAAATGATCTGCAAGTGCGCATTAGTACTCGTACGTTGAGTCGATTTGGTTGGTCGCGAGTGTAGTTGTTAACTAAGCTACGTGGGTTCAGGCTCGGAGTATCCGGAGACGTCGGCGGAGGAACCGCTGCTGCTGTTCAACAAGAACAACAACAACGTGAGCATGGCGCCCGAGCCCGACATCCCCAAGTTCCCCGTGTTCCCCAACATCGTGTCCGTCGAGAACGACGCCAGTCAGGCCAAGGTCAGTGCTCCTTCATGCTCATAATGAATTACAAAAACCATCTGAACTCTTTGCCAAACAACGGTAACGTAAAGTGAACGACACGACTATTTTCTGTTTTAAAATATTTCCACTTGACGTTTGTTGTTCTGCCCGTAGACGGCCTGCAGCGTAGGCCACGTGATCAAGCGGCGCGTGGAGGCCGTGTGCGCGGCGTCCGTGCTGTGCGGGCTGTGCGTGTCGCGCTGGGGCGCGCTGCTGGGCGCGCGGCTGGCGCGGGTGGCGGCGCGCGCGGAGGCGCTGCACGCGCACGCGCACCTCACGCACACGGCGGCGCGCGCGCTCGACCTGGCCGCGCACGCCGCCCATAGGAGCACCGCCGCCAATAATAACGCACAGGTTATTTGTCGACTCTTTTCTTGCTACGCACTGTTTGCGCTTTTAGTCAGTGTCTGGTTTGGAAAGTATTTAGTTTTTACTCTCTTTGAATTTTATTACAAAGCAGCGGAATGTGTTACCACATTCTAATGTTTTTCAGTATTTGGCGGCAAAAACATAATTACACAATATATTAAGTCAACCTTCTCAGCAATTCAACAACATTTTTAAGCGACAAATAGATGTGCTACATTATAATCTAATATTGTAGAAAATAGTTAAATATTACTTCTCTTCAAGTATTCATTCTCTTATTACGAACTTGGAACCCGTAGCCTGTAAGTCCAACGTTAATCCTCTTAGCTATCTTTTAATTTAGTTATGGAACCAAAAATGGGTTAACGTTCCACCACTAGGCATGACGTCATTACACGCTTTATCATTGAAGGCGCTCGGGTAGCGCGCGAAATTCTAATATTCTTAAGTTTTTTGCATTATGCACTTCAAGTTGTATGTTGATTGAAATATGATTAACAGTCGAAAGAGCTCGAACACATGAACACGTTACGACGACGCAACGAGCCACGGCAGATCAACGTGACGTAGAATTCCACGTCACGGTGCCGTGGTGAGGACTTCAATAATCGACCAACGTAAATAATCATGTCACGACAACACAACGTGTCACGTTGATAAACGTCGTATTGACGGTAGCGATGGGTCGTTGAAGGTTTTTCCGTCAACGAAACGTTAACGTTGAATTGCGTTTGTCAACTAGTTGATCAACTAGTTAATTTCGTCAACGAGTTAACGTGTTACGAACGTCAACTTGCATGAACGATAAACGCCTAAACGCTTTATTAACCTACGCTGTTGTAATGTTAATTTACGAACAATTTGATGCAGTTTACCTAGTCGACTTACAGTACGATTTGGCACGTTTTTATTCGTCAAAGCTATTAAAAAATATTTTATTATGCAACGACCTTGTATTGTATTTTTAGCGTTTTGCATCTCAAAGGGAACTTCTCAGGAACTCGTGCAGATAGTTAATCACACTATTATTATAAAGATGAAAGTTTACGATTGTTTCCGGTTGTGTAGTGTGACCGGGAAAACGGTTATACACTCGTAAACGAGCGTGAAGAATAACTGTCCCTAAAGAAATACAATTTACGTACGTTGAAAATAACAAAACGTTGACCGTGTACAAATCAACTCGTTGAATTCGTCAAACGATGAAACGAGTTGAATTCATAAACGTCGTTGTCTCGTAAATCGTTGACGAATTCAACGAGTTGATTTGTACACGGTCAACGTTAATTCCGTTGAAGAGACATCAACGTTGATTCAACTAGTTCGTTGATTCAACGCCCATCGCTAATTGACGGTGGCGCATTTGTAGAATTGCCGCAATTAATTTCGAGAAATGGACCACACTAGACGTGTTCTCCTCCCGCTAATATTATGAAGACGGATAAAGAAAAACAGATATAAAGAAAATACTGGATCCAGACATATCTTTTAGTCATGAATAACGGGAGTACACCGTGAGATTTGACGTCACGACGACGTGCACGTGGTACGTTGCGTTGTCGTAACGCGATTATTTACGTTGTTCGATGTCGATTTCCACGTCACGGCACCGCGGCACGTTGCGTCCTCGTAAAGTGTTTGTGTGTTTGAGCCCTTACGTTCTTTATTGATTAAGATTCTATAAAATATAATCAACACATATTTAATGTGTTGATTATATTTTAATCAACTTTAACTTGCCTCTGTCCTGCATAATGCAAAGAACTTAAAAAGTAAACGCAGATACCCTGGCGGGCGTTGTCGCGTTGAATAGAATTTACAGATTATAATCTATTTAATTAAAAGAGACAGATCTAACAAAAACCATTTAGCACATTACACACTTTATTAATTACTTGCTCCTACTGTATTTTTAAGTACCATAACGAGTGAATCTACCTAGATGTACTCTTTATGGTACAGCATAAAAATGCCTGATCTTCTATGTATAAAGCTGATAATTGCTTATGCTTAGAGGGACTCGGCAAGTTTTAAGCCAAATGCCTTAATTTTTGAGTTTGAATACATTTCGGGGTGCTAATTTAACTGACTTCATTTTTAATAGCATTATTCGTTTTCAAAAATCTACATTGCCTTCTAAATTATTAAGTCCGCCACAGTTAACGAGCGTCTGAATGAAGTATCATTACGATAAGATAGTACTTTGCCACTTCTAATCTATGTAAACCGCTTTTTGGGTGGTTATAAAAAATATCCACAAAAGCTAAATCGGTAGCTTTGCTTAGCCTTCTAACCTAACCTGTCCGAGTTGGAGTGCCTTACAATTTCGAGCTCACTTGGCTCGTCCTTGGACTAAGAATTATTTAGTCGGCGTTATAAAAAACACGAATTAGTTGAGTAGAGGCTATTTCATTTAACCGTTGCTTAGTTTTAAAATAAGCAGTTTGAACAAGTGGTCATTGATAAAGAAATGTGTCACTTGACTTATAATTTCTTATTACAATTTCGTAGGGTAGGTGTAAACTTGGCAAGTCGCACCGTATTCATAAAAGACTAGTAAATATGTGACGATGACGCAGGGCTCGAGCGGGCTGGGCACGGAGAGCTGGTCGTCCATGGCGGCGCTGGTGGCGGGCGAGGCGGGCTCGCTGCGCACGGCGGCCGCGGCGCTCGTAGCGCGCCACGCCGCGCCCGCACTGCGCGCAGAGTTCGACGCCGCCGCGCACCACGCGCCCTGCCCCAGCAGTCTGCGCCTGGACGTGCAGGCCAAGACGCTCGTCGACAGGTGAGCCTCGCCCCGCGCACCACGCGCCCTGCCCCAGCAGTCTGCGCCTGCACGTGCAGGCCAAGACGCTCGTCGACAGGTGAGCCTCGCCCCGCGCACCACGCGCCCTGCCCCAGCAGTCTGCGCCTGCACGTGCAGGCCAAGACGCTCGTCGACAGGTGAGCCTCGCCCCGCGCACCACGCGCCCTGCCCCAGCAGTCTGCGCCTGCACGTGCAGGCCAAGACGCTCGTCGACAGGTGAGCCTCGCCCCGCGCACCACGCGCCCTGCCCCAGCAGTCTGCGCCTGCACGTGCAGGCCAAGACGCTCGTCGACAGGTGAGCCTCGCCCCGCGCACCACGCGCCCTGCCCCAGCAGTCTGCGCCTGCACGTGCAGGCCAAGACGCTCGTCGACAGGTGAGCCTCGCCCCGCGCACCACGCGCCCTGCCCCAGCAGTCTGCGCCTGCACGTGCAGGCCAAGACGCTCGTCGACAGGTGAGCCTCGCCCCGCGCACCACGCGCCCTGCCCCAGCAGTCTGCGCCTGCACGTGCAGGCCAAGACGCTCGTCGACAGGTGAGCCTCGCCCCGCGCACCACGCGCCCTGCCCCAGCAGTCTGCGCCTGCACGTGCAGGCCAAGACGCTCGTCGACAGGTGAGCCTCGCCCCGCGCACCACGCGCCCTGCCCCAGCAGTCTGCGCCTGCACGTGCAGGCCAAGACGCTCGTCGACAGGTGAGCCTCGCCCCGCGCACCACGCGCCCTGCCCCAGCAGTCTGCGCCTGCACGTGCAGGCCAAGACGCTCGTCGACAGGTGAGCCTCGCCCCGCGCCCTGTCCCACACACACGCCGCACGTCGCTGTACATGTCCTCGTGTTGCAGGCTGCGCGACTCGTGGCAGCACCTGGTGCGTGACCGCGCCACACGCTCGCTGACGTACAACGACGAGCAGTTCCACGTGCTGGAGCGTATCACCGTAGCGGAGACGGGACGCCGCGCGAGGGCGCTGCTGCAGAAGGCGTCGCCGCTCGCCCGTGCTCGCGCTGATGCTATCGCTGACTGGTGAGATGTAACACTACGTCAAATTATATAAAAACATTTTACACCTTTTTATTTACTATTTTTTTGTAAATGACATCGTCTCATGTTTCCTGCATTATAAAATCTTATTGTATGTGGATAACATAAATATCTTGAGTCAAGTTTCAATAATCGAAGACACAGAAAACTACAGGATCTGGACAGTTTCCGTAATAACTGCGATAGAAGTAATTTGGGTTTAAATATTTCCAAACCCTATTATGTACGATTACAAACTGTCAAATACAGAGTCAGCGTCGTCAGGGATCTTGGGGTAGTTTTTGACTCAAAACTTTTGTTTGAAGCGCACATTGAAAGTGTGGTCAACTAAGCCTCAAAGGCTTTATTGTCAGGTTTTATTCTGAGTTTAAGAACGTCAAAACCATAAAAATCCTCTACTGTGTTTTTGTCCGCGGCCATCTTGAATGTGCTTCTCTCCTTGAAAGCATAGAAAAGCGACTGAGTGTACCGTAACACACTTAATATCGGTCTCATTTTTATCTTCCTAACTATACTAACTAGTGTAAGAAAGATCCTTTACACAAGCAAAGAAAAATTGCAGATCTTGCCAGCCTATTCAATGAACGGGACTTTTTTCCTAATAATAATAATAATTATCCACAACTATCACACAACGCCATCTAGTCCCAAGCTAAGCAGAGCTTGTGTTATGGGTACTAGACAACTGATAAACATACTTATATATTTCTAAATACATACATATTATAGATAAATTGCACCCAGACACAGAACAAATGATTATGCTCATCACACAAACATTTGTCCTGGTTGGGAATCGAACCCACAACCTCCAGCATAGCAGTCAGGGTCACTAACCACTAGAACAACAGACCAGTCAGTTTTTTCATGGTAAATCTGATTAATTATTTGAGAAAAAAACCATCACTCATTTTTAAGTTGGTTAGTTTTATGGTTGTTCGGTTGTCAGGTACAAGGTAGCGCAGACAGTGTACCTGCAGACACAGATCCTGGACAAGGACGTGTCCAGCGCCGAGCTCAAGCTGCTGACGCTGGCAGCGCGCATCCAGGACGCCGAGCACTCCATCCGGGAACACCTCAGCGACGCGCAGCACCAGGTCGGTGTCGCATCCACATCAAATTATTTTATTTTATTTGGGAAAAAAAACGATATTACATTATATATTCACTTATCAAATATGTATACAAAACCAAATCAATGTAATAACAACAACATTTTCCACATATTAGCTTAAAGGTTTGCTATGATGAGAACTTCTCGATGAGCTAGGTATTATTAGAAGAAACACTCTATGTAGTTACAAATTTGCTACCGCAAAAAAAAAAAAAAAATTATAAGTTATTTAGTGCAGTAATAACTTTACGTCGAAAAGCATTTCTATTAAACATAAATATATCTATTTCTATGAAATGTTCATTATAAATTTGCGTGAGACGCCGAAGTGGTGCACGCTTACCTGCGTTTGTACGGTGTGACGCCTGGGCAAACAAACGGTAATCGCGCACCCCTCGACGGTGGATTGATCTAGGAACTACAAGCTTTATCTCATTATTAAGGTCTATACAATTTAACTTATTATGAAGAAGGTCGTGCAGTGTCATTACTTGCAGAAGCATTCGTCTCTTCTCGAGTGATTGTAAATTAATTTTACTAAAAGATTTGCGTAAGGTAAGCGTGTACGTTGGCATCTGAATTGCATAGTTCGTAAGAATTTCCGTTGTACTCTTTCAATGGCTATTTTGTATTTATTGTAAAACGGATCCCATATCAGGCAAGCATATTCAAGCTGAGAACGAATAAGTGAGCGATACAGTTGCAAAAATGTACAAGGGCGCCTAAAGTCTATAGCTGTTCTGATAACAAAGCCGTACATTTTAAACGCTCTGGTTATGATGTTTTCTATGTGTAGATCCAGTTGTAATTTACAGTCAAACAGTATTCCCAGATCTCTAAGGTTCGTCACCCTACTTAGTAAAGTATTACATAAGGTATAATCATATTTTATTACAGTTTTGTTTTTAGTAAAGCTGATGATTTGGCATTTAGGTATACTTAAACTTAACTTATTAATTGAACAGTATTCAGAGAGTCGGTTAAGATCACTCTGAAGTTCTGAACAGTCATTAACATTTTTTATGGTTTTGTATAATTTTAAATCGTCAGCATATAAAAGGAAATTGGTGTATTTAAAATATGAATTTATATCGTTTATAAATATAACAAAAAGCAGGGGTCCTAATATAGAGCCCTGAGGAATACCGGAGGACATCCCAGCTCTTCCCGACTTGTACCCATTAATCACGACTATCAGGTTGCGATTGGTAATATATGAGCAAAACCATCGCAAAAGGTTACCCCTAATTCCATTGAACGCTATTTTATTGAGAAGGATTTCATGGTCCACTCTATCAAATGCCTTCTGAAAATCTGTATAGACAGCATCCACTTGCACTCCTTTGTCGATGCTATGGAAGAGGAAATTAGAATAAAGTGCCAAGTTCGTCATAGTGGATTTTTGTTTTACGAAGCCGTGTTGTTCAGGTATGATATAATTATGAATGAAAGGGTAGATGGCATTATGAACAAGTTTCTCGAAGAGTTTCATCAAATTATGCCACATTCATCTTCATTAAATTCATTTCATTTATTACTAATAGTATATTTCATGAATGTTTAGACAGCGGTATGTTCCCTGATAACGAAACATCAGGTAGTAAGAGTGATCCCTTTAATTATATACCAATATCTGTGCTTCCTGCATTGAGTAAAATCTATGACATAGTCATGCTCGACCAGATGTTGTCTCATTTTAATTCAAATAGGATTTTGCATGCTCATCAGTTTGGCTTCACGAATGGAATGTCAACGAGGAGTGAAACTCATCAGTCAAATTTTGGAATCCTGGGAGAAGTCCCAAGATGCTATTGGCATATTCTGTGACCTCTCAAAAGCATTTGACTGTGTTGACCATAATACTCTGATCTGCAAATTACATCATTTCAGAATTCGTAGACGAGCTACTGATCTTCTTTTTTTCCTATTTATTTTACAGGCAGCAAAAAGTATCCATTAATGGGGCGACGTCCTCGGGGTCTTTAGTAAAGATGGGCGTGCCTCAGGGTTCAATTCTTGGCCCTTTCCTTTTTCTAGTTTATATTAATGACCTTCCTTACTAGATAGAATTATAGAGAGAGATAGAATTATATCGGACAAATTAGCTATCATGGCTAATTTATCCGATATAATTCTATTTGTTTATGACACCACTGTCTTGCATGACAACGAAAGTCTGGCGTATCTTTCGAAATGGTTCGCAGCTAATAATCTCTCAATTTACTAAGAGCTAAAACTAAATGTATAAAGTTTTCATTACCGAATGTCCCTCAAGTTAGCGCCAGTTGTAATTCTTGACGGCAAAAACTTGATTTTATTACGGACTGTGTTTTTAGGTATAACTATCGATTCTAAATTGCAGCGGAGTGCTCATATTTAGATAGGCCTGTTGGTCTATGTGACATGATTATTTGTTCTAGAATGGGTGTAATTTGAATTACACCGAGAGTGTAATTCAAATTTAATTCAAGATCAAATTTTGATTGGCTAGGCTAAACTTATATATTTATTAGGTAAATATATCATACTTGTTTTTTTTTTAATTTGAATTCGAGGTTTTTATGTCTAAAGTCACAGGCAGCAGTTAGGTTCGTGTCTAAATTATCTTACTACCTCTTTCTAGGGCAGCCTAGATTATTAAATTAAAGTGTTTGATTGTATGTTTACTATTTTATTTACAGCAGAACACCTCAAAAGTGGAGCCAGGCGCCGAGAAAACAAAAGAAGCGGGAGTACGCGCGCAGAACGGTGCGCGCTTGGGCGTGCAAACGGCTGCGGGCGCGCGCGGAGTGCAGGCTGGGGGCGGCGCCGTGCAGGCTGGGGGCGGCGCCGT
The DNA here is from genome assembly GCA_929112965.1 of Mythimna albipuncta. Lineage (NCBI taxonomy): Eukaryota > Metazoa > Arthropoda > Insecta > Lepidoptera > Noctuidae > Mythimna > Mythimna albipuncta. The sequence continues at coordinate 477,541 of OV815974.1, forward strand.
GCAGGCCGGGGGCGGCGCCGTGCCCGCCGGAGTAGGCGCGCGCGGCGCCGGCGTGCGCGCGCTGCTGGCCGCGCACGACGAGCTCGCCGGCGCACTCAAGGGCAACTCCTTGCTGCTCACCAAGCTCAACAACCTCACGCACTCGCTGGCGCCGTAGCGCGCGGCCGCGGCGCCAGCGGACGGCGCGGCCGACGCGAGCGACACGGCCGACACTAGCGACACGCCGCCGAGCTCGGCGGAGTGGTCGGGCGCGTCGGACAGCCGCTCGGCGTCGTCGGTGGGCTTCGACTTCGCGTCGGGCGCGCGCACCGTCATCTACTCGGCCGAGCTGGACGACGCCGACGACGCGCCCGCCAGCGGGAAGACTTCGTGCGCCATCGGGTAGCGACCGCCCGCTCGGACCGCTCACACTATAGTGCTATTAAACTTAATCCCCAACTGAACGGGGATACCTTGTGACACCCTTGTAAAGAAATAACTTCATACTACATATCACATATCCTAGTAAGTTTAAATGACAGACAGTCAAAATCATTTCATTGTAAATAGCATATTCAACAGCAGTGCAAGAATTAAATTAACTTATATCACACAGACAATGATTGCCAAACTAATATTACCTTTGAAAGTTTCCTGTTCCCGGCTGGGACTCAGACTTTCTCTCTGTGAGAGGAAGTGGATGCGTTGGCCGTGGCAGTGTTGTTGAATGTCACACATCTCGAAATATTCACCGTTTAAAGCTTCATTACGAGAAGCTGACTACTTAACCTTTCAATTGTGATAATTGCAGACACAATTGAAAGACAATAGGTGCGCGAACGCCGGCGTTCGCTTGGGGTTTAATGAATTAAGGTTGGTTTCTTAATTATTGTTCGAAATAATTATTTGTAATGGAATAACACTAAAACGCCAAGAGAGGCCGGTGATACAGACTGACGCAACTTATTCCGATCTCAGATCATCGGTTATTTAATTTGTAACACATTAACTACTCAAGACTTAATGTTATCAAAATTAGTTTTGGTTTTTAAGACTGCACGTAACTCAGCATTCCTAATAGATTACTCTTATGTAAGGAATGTATTGATAGGGATTGTTTATTACTGACTGAAGCATTTTATGGCTTACCTTCTTTTCATTGGTCTCCTCTAAACAAATTACAATTCTGTCCTGTACCAGCTCGCGTCGGATTGCTCGGTCGTGTGCTTGCGACTGGGCACTCCATCTCGTTTAGATCTTTAATCCCCATAAGTAAAAAGAGCTGACGAGATGGAGTATTTGGTCGGAGATGTGCGATCCTGCCGGAATAAATGTGACAGTGTTTGTCGTATACATCCGACGGAGGCGGCTAAACGGTTGCAGGTTTCATCATGTGCAAGTAATGGGCAGGTAGAGTGTTCACTGTGAGGCACTGCTGACTCGCCATCGGCTTTATATTATGGATGATTGGAAAACTGCAGTATGTTATATTCGTAAAGTCGAATAAGTGGATAATTTGTAAGTATTAAATATAACTATTATAATTTGATGTTGAATATAACTTTATAATTGATAGATAGCAATAATTACACTAGACAATCTTTGTTACTATTATAAAAATGAAATTATAATATTTTATATATCATTTGTTTTTATTTAAAAATATAATTAACAAAAAGTGGAATGTATAACAATATTGTGAGATGATACCTAAAACAACTGGAGTTATCCTAAAGTACAATAACTGAACACAACAGTACAGTGCGTTTCACTTATGAAGTTCTTTCGCCGTAATGTTGGCTCCCCTGTGTCTACAGAAAAAAGAAGGGAAAAAAAGTTGCCTGCTCTAGCAAAATTGTTGCACGAAATACGAAACGAAATCGATTTTAACTGTAGTTGCAACACTTTTTGGAGAATTATGAAGAAATAGGAATTTATTTTAAAAAAAATCCATTTCGATTGTCCTACAATTCTTTCCAAATACCGAAAATCAAATCAATCAATCGTACCTCTCCATTGACAACTTCCTTTTAGATCTGGGGTGCTATTCTCTAAGAAAACAGCCTTGAGCTCAGCGCTGGCACAGCGACGAGTCGTGAGCGCAGTACATTGAATTAACAATCCAATGTAATTGGGTTGTTAATTCAATTATTATAATAATTCAAATGGAGAGGTACGATTGATTGATTTGATTTTCGGTATTTGAAAGAATTGTAGGACAATCGAAATGGAGCCCAGCATCCTATACTTTATTCAAAAGTAGTTTTTACAAAATTACTGTAAAAACTAACGAAACATCAGTTTATGTCTCTAATATTAAGTAATTTCATTGCTAAAAATATAGCAACACTGTCAGCGGGTTCTGAATTGAGTATTTTGATTTAAGAACGTCTCAAACCAAAAGAGCCAAATTTTGACAGGTTTTAAGGCTAAAGTAGAGTTTGAGAAATACTTAACTTCAAATGCTTAAATCAGAAACTGGGGGTGTTTTGCTATATTGCCAACATTGCGGCAAAGGAACTTCTTAAGTGAACCGCGCTGTACGCTTACCGATACATTGTTCATACAGCTTCTTTATGGAGAGATCGCGACACAAACATCATTCAGGATAATTACAACTCCTTCAATATAAAATACAATACTTCAAAGTATTTTTAACTATACATACACAAGTTTGTATAAAACATAATTGCATTGCAACAAACGTTTAATGTTGATAATAAATGTAATAATAATAATAAAATTATATCATCAATATAATTCGGATTTGACACAAAAAGCAAAGGCTCTATCTTAATCTTATTTTTATAAGTATTCGATCGCCATTTCCAGACACACTGTACAAAAAATCATATTTAGAATATCAAACCATTTGTCTGGGGCGTACCTTGGATGGAAGCAGTCATATTTTGCCAACGCTCCCGTTAATACATACTGGCTTCTGGCAGGGATTCTCCCGCGTGAAAGTAGAAAATTGTCCAAAGTCTAGGACATGGGTTACCCGCGTGCTTAGTTTCATCGAAATCAAATCCTTGCAGCTTTTCGAGCGTGAAGAAGTAACAAACACGTGCACTCACACACTTTCGCGTAGGTATATAATACATATTAGTGTGGATTGTTCAGTCTTTACTCTCTTGAAGGTGAGCGGTTCAACCTCGTAAGGGATACGAATCCGACAAATGTCTTTGTGTCTGAAACTCCGCGGTACGACGTACAGCTGCCACACTTGGTACCTACTATGCGTTTCAATTATGAATAGAACGGTCGACTTAGCACCATGATGTTACGTCACGCGTCATCGCGGTCAAATATCTAGCTATCGAATCGGTTACGTAGGGTCAGCAAAACAACATGTTCTAAGTTGAATTTATTTAAGAATCATGAACGAAAAGTGTTTAATCAGAATCTAGTTCTTCAGTTCCGCTCATCTGTGCGTGTAGTGTCTGAGTAGCGTCACATTAAAAAGGTCAATTGTTGCAAACAATGAAAATTAGAAAGAAAACGACCGTTGCGAGACGAAAAAACCGTTGTTGCCAAATAAGTTTACTTTGCAAACCGTACTTTTCAATGAGAAAGACTGACAAAGATAATCGACGTTCCTATTCTTATTTGAATGTCATTGTACGTACCTACTTAGTGGAGAAGGGTTTACATTCATTCAACATGTAGGTATTATAATAATACAATATGATTAGATCACAAAAGTCGGTCTAAACAAAAATTGGACGCCTCTCCACTGTTATTGTGTATTAGTGCAATGAGTGATATCAAGCAACTTCTCTAATTCTCAAAATAGCCGGTGACTAAAGGACCATGGATATCGTATCGTATTGCGTACAAATAATATCTATATTTATACTAGCTGACCCGGCAAACGTGTTTTGCCATTAAAGAAAAATGTTAAGGGTGGACAACCCTTATCACTAAGGGGTATGAAAAATAGATGTTGGCTGATTCTCAGACCTAGTCAATATGCTCACAAAATTTCATGAGAATCGGTCAAGCCGTTTCGGAGGAGTATGGGAACGAACATTGTGACACGAGAATTTTATATATAAGATATTTCTTTATATCATGCACTTACAAGCATTGAAAAGGCGCACAATTCTAGCTTAAATTATATACAAGCCTCAGGCTGCAAATTAGCGCTAGAACATCCCGTTTGAAGGAACGTACTCGATTGCTAATTACTCTTTATACGTTTTATACATACCTACATATATACATAGTACACACTATCCGGTCGACCGTCGAGCACTTTACAACCTTAGCAAAAGGTTGGAAAGTGATCGAGAGGTGGCTTTCGCAGGGATTCATAGAGGTAGTGAGCGAGGGCGTCGTTAGTCGAGTAGCTTTCCGCGAGTGCAGTCCAGCATCTTGAACTCGCGGTGCGCCGCCTGCACGCGCCGGAACTCTGCGTACAGCTTGTCGAAGTCGATGGCCGGCTTGACGTCCTCGCCCGGGCCCATCCAGCAAATATTATCCAGGTCGGCAGGGTCCTCCCTGGGAGACAAAGTACCTAGTTATTGTCATAAGACTACTGTTCATCAGTGTCTGAGGTAGCAGCGCGGTTCGGGGGTGTTAACGCTCATCACGAGCGAATTACAGCCACGCGGGCACCTCAGTCTCAGTCATTCCGAATACGCACTAATTGGCGGCATGGGGTCACTTATTTATTACGCAAGACAATTTTTACTAGTTTTTGACTCCCTCCTCCCCCTAAATAAGAAAAAATGAACCCATGCTTAACGCCTCGAGATATGCGTAAAAACTACACATTGTACTAATTTTCTCCTAAAATCATGTTCATTAACAAGTGGAAATAATCTAATAAAAAAAAAAAAATATATATAAAAATTAAAAACTCGCCTGCCATGTCAAAAAAATGAAGTAAAAAGATAAAAACAAGATGTTAGTTAAACAGTATAAATAAATAAAACATAAAAGCAGTCACTCATTCACTCACTGACTAATCACGATGTTTCGACAACTACTTGATGTACAAAACAAAAATGTTCCTCGCCGTCGGGGGAACAATCTGTAGAATACTTTCTAAATACTCGTATATAAAAAGTGCCCCGACTGCGATGAAAGGAGTGTGAGGGAACACACTCCTTTTTTGGGACAGTCGTGTAATAAAATAGTAGGAGTGATGTACGTACGTAGAGAGGTCGGGGTAGACTCTGGCGCAGGTGAGGCGGTTGCGCAGCGCGTGGAAGGCGTCGCTCTGCGGCAGCAACATGAGCAGGCCGAACATGGCGGCCCGCAGCGGCGCGCAGCGCGCCCCGCCCAGCATCTCCAGCCGCAGGTCTGCAACACTCCGCGCTACAGGCGCCGCGCTACTGGCGCCGCCGACCAACACACTGCCGCATCCTGGCTCTTAATGTGTACACACATACGATAATCTCATATAGTACATAATTCCTGACAGTCACTCCAAAATGTCTTGCAGTCGTACGGTAGCCGCACCTTACACCAATGTCCAAAACAGCAACTGAACTGCTGTGTTGAACGTTGACCAAAGGCGCGGGTTACCTCGTGGCAGCCGCCGAAATATACTGTATTTTACTTAACGGAAATACGAATATGGTGTTAGTACGAACATCGAATTTGCCCTTGATGAATATTAAGTAGGTAGCTGTTCCGGCGTGAAGTACCGTCTCACTTTTGCTAAGCTCCCCAATTTTTCGGCAACCAGTTGAGCATTGGCCTCGATGTAGTAGCCGTAATTGAGAGTAGACGATAGGGTTACCCCAAGAAGCTCAAGGTGATTGACGGCATGATCACACCTCAGAAAGATGGAATGGAACCAAGTGGAATTGGCTCCGTTTAGCGGAAAAAAGGATATGCCTGGGTTTTAGTAGCATTGAACTTGACCAGATGGACTGCTTCCAAGAACAATTTCTAGCGTTCAACCAAAGCCTCTCGGAGAGACTGGATCTGTAACCCACTATCTCGCTGGACATGTAACTCTCAGCAACAGTGCTTTCGTCTGCATATGCAGCAAGAACAGTGTTGCCGAGAATACCTACCACTGAGGGACCTCGGCATTCATATCCATTTAACCCGACAAGAAGCCATCAATTGGATGGATCGATCCCTCAAAAGTCAGCAATCCAATCACACAGACCAGTAGGTAGATAGGTGGGATAGGTAAGGTAGCTTAGCAATAAAGTTTTCGTGCCAGACCCTATTGAGAGCCTTCGAGATATCAAAAGAGACGGCTAGCGCTTCCCCATGCTTTTCGGTCGCCTCGCTCCAGATGTGAATGGCATTCGCTAGAAGGTCCTCAGTAGAACGATTTCGGTGAAAACCGTATTGCCGTTAAGCACCCGTTCCATACTCTTACAGAGAATGGACGTAACAGAGATAGGTCGATATTTTGCCGGATCAGCTCGACTGACCTTCTTGGGTACAGGCTGAACGTTAGCTTGCTTCCAAGCCATCGGCATTTCCAGTCTCATATGATAGGCGAAATAGGCGAGTCATATGCAAGCGGATCACAACTAATTTTGAAATGGAAGAAAAAAGTGTATGTATCTAATGAAATAGAACGACACAAAGCTGAGCCTATACATATATTAAGCCAATTTTAGCCTATACATATTAGTTAGATCAAATAATGCCTAAGCATTATTTGATATAACTAATATGAACTTACAGTCAATCAGTATTATGACATTATATACGATTTTAATTGGGATAGTATTTAACTGTTCCCCAATGTCGTATTCCTGTTTTCTACAACAATATATGACTTTGGTCCACAAAAATACTAATTTCGGAATGCTTTTCTGGGCAGTTAAAAAAAAACTACGATGGCGATGATGATGAAGTCTGCTCGCTCGCTTCGCTCGCCTACTGGACCCCGCCATCTCCTTCTAACCTAACTCGCAAGCTGGTAGGATGACAGCTGTGGGAATGTCCGGAAGACTTACCGCGGAACACAAAGGACAACTGAAGGAGCTCAGGTTGGTTTTAGTCAGTAAAAGTCTGACACTTCTTCTCGCTCCAGAGAAAAGCAACGTGAGAAGATATTTGATGATTTCTCACTTCAAAAAGCTGGTAAAATGCGTAACGCCGCATCGAGCCGTGGCTTTCTTGGCATAAAAGTAAACACGTTGCTGTCTGCCACCGCTACACTAACTGCTAGTTTAGATAAAATGCTCAAATGTTTTCTTACACATTTCAACATCTCATTTTCTATTCAATTACAAATCAGCTGCGAAATGTTCTGATTCCACTTCCATTATCCGTTCTACAGACATGATTGTATTCGTTTATGGACATGTGGATTGCATAAAGTCGCTTAAGTTATTTATCAGTTTCAACATCCTCACATGGATAAGATCGTACAAGGCATTTGTTTTGTATTTGTTACATTTGTCACTGGGATTAGCAAAATGATCATTAGGCCAGCCCTTACCTGGGCAAGCTGTCGTCGCACATCGATCTTCTCCACAAGATCAATGTGCGACGCTTGCAGGACCTTGTGTCCAGCGCGGGACGAGGTTCAGTTAAAGATGATGATGGTGAGGCGGAGAATTAACTATATTCTCTACCATGAATCGGACGGAAATAAAATAATACCCCTAAAAACAGTAGTATTTCATTAAAATCTGTTTATACAACAACGAGATGATAATTTTTTTGAACAATGTATATGGTAAAAGAAATCAAGGCAAATAATAAAAATAATATTTTTATGGTTAAATTAATTCCTAAGAAAATATACAATGAATGATGTATATTTTCATAGGAATGCTTGTGTGTTGGGAGACATACATAAAACAAATCTAGGTGCTATAATATTTATCTAGGTAGATAAAATTTTAAAATGCTGTTCACGAGTTAGAAGAGGAGGGTACTCACATGCGAATATGGGGGATTCGATGAGCTGCACTAACTTATCCACTTCCGTCAGGAAATCCACTGTGATCTCTAAATCACCGCTATTTGTTATTAATTAAGGATGAATACAAAATCAAATAAATAAAAGTAACAAAATTAAAAATAAATAAAAAGGAAACGATATTAAAACTAATTCTGATGAGCGACAGCTTCTATCCTTGGAAAGGACACAGTCTGGAATTGCTAAACAAACTCATTGCGGTACATTAGTGTTTAGTTAACAATACAAGAGAAAGAGATAATTTTTTTTAAAATTATACCATTCGTTGGGTAGCGTTGGCGACAAGTAATGCAGCATAGTAAAGGATACAAGGAGGCGATGAGCTTGTTGCAGTGTTTGTAGTTGTGTGTGAGCATGCACAGCGACAGCAGCGACACGGGGCTGTGGCACCAGCACGAGTACAGCGCCGCGAACAGCGAGTGCGTCGCCTGCACCACCACATGACATCAGTACACATCATCATACACGGACGTGAGGGAACGCACTCACTGTGGCACCAGCACGAGTACAGCGCCGCGAACAGCGAGTGCGTCGCCTGCACCACCACATGACATCAGTACACATCATCATACACGGACGTGAGGGAACGCACTCACTGTGGCACCAGCACGAGTACAGCGCCGCGAACAGCGAGTGCGTCGCCTGCACCACCACATGACATCAGTACGCATCATCATACACGGACGTGAGGGAACGCACTCACTGTGGCACCAGCACGAGTACAGCGCCGCGAACAGCGAGTGCGTCGCCTGCACCACCACATGACATCAGTACGCATCATCATACACGGACGTGAGGGAACGCACTCACTGTGGCACCAGCACGAGTACAGCGCCGCGAACAGCGAGTGCGTCGCCTGCACCACCACATGACATCAGTACGCATCATCATACACGGACGTGAGGGAACGCACTCACTGTGGCACCAGCACGAGTACAGCGCCGCGAACAGCGAGTGCGTCGCCTGCACCACCACATGACATCAGTACGCATCATCATACACGGACGTGAGGGAACGCACTCACTGTGGCACCAGCACGAGTACAGCGCCGCGAACAGCGAGTGCGTCGCCTGCACCACCACATGACATCAGTACGCATCATCATACACGGACGTGAGGGAACGCACTCACTGTGGCACCAGCACGAGTACAGCGCCGCGAACAGCGAGTGCGTCGCCTGCACCACCACATGACATCAGTACGCATCATCATACACGGACGTGAGGGAACGCACTCACTGTGGCACCAGCACGAGTACAGCGCCGCGAACAGCGAGTGCGTCGCCTGCACCACCACATGACATCAGTACGCATCATCATACACGGACGTGAGGGAACGCACTCACTGTGGCACCAGCACGAGTACAGCGCCGCGAACAGCGAGTGCGTCGCCTGCACCACCACATGACATCAGTACGCATCATCATACACGGACGTGAGGGAACGCACTCACTGTGGCACCAGCACGAGTACAGCGCCGCGAACAGCGAGTGCGTCGCCTGCACCACCACATGACATCAGTACGCATCATCATACACGGACGTGAGGGAACGCACTCACTGTGGCACCAGCACGAGTACAGCGCCGCGAACAGCGAGTGCGTCGCCTGCACCACCACATGACATCAGTACACATCATCATACACGGACGGATGACGATTTACGAAACAGCACAGTTTTTAATTACATTTAACTTTCACCTGCCTTAAGATCGCTAATGTATTAAAAATATCCCTGTATTCCTTTAATATTACTTATAAAGATGGCTGTTTATGAAGTCAATTTTAGCTTTTGAGTCGAAAACGCGTTCAAAAACAATTTAAGATAGACGGAACGACAAATATAACCATAACGGTTTCAAGTATTACGTAAGCAGATTTTTTGCTAATATAAACCCCCCTATGCTTACGTAAACATTGGTAAGTGTCAATGTGGTAGTCTGATAATTAATTTATAAGTAGTAGTTGTGAGTCTAGAAAAAAGGAATACTTGAAATAAAGGAAAAAGCAAAGTAAAGTCTAGACCCCCCCCATCCTTCATGTCACCAAAAATAAGCAAAGCAAAGACCCCCCCACCCTCTGTAGAGCTTACGTAATACTTGAATGACCTCATATCAACAGTAAGTACTGTCATTGTGGTGTTAACTGGGTCGTGAACGTCTGATGGGTAGTCGCGAGGCTGGTGTTCAGCTCAGCAACCGGGAAAGCTGCAAAATTGACTCTGACATGGTTCATCTTTAAAGGACCAAGCTGATGACAATATGACGAGAGTGAGTGTAACTGTACTGACAGGCTCGTGGAAGTTCCGGAGCTGCTGGCGCAGCTCGTAGAGCTCTGCGGAGGTGAGCAGGATGGTGTTGAGCACGTCCACCATGGTGCTCACGAAGCGCAGGTTCCTTTCCTCCAGCAGGATCTTGGACAGCGCCTTGTAGATGTCCTCCGCGTTCAGCAGCACGCACAACTGCCTGACGCACCGGGAATACCACAATATGCAGGGTCAACCTCTCAGGACTATATTAATAACATCAGAAACAACAACTTTGGTTCTATTACTTTTAAAAATGTATCATATTTTAGTTCATCACATTTTCATACAAAAATAAAAATATTTAGATTGACCATTTTAAATATCAATAGTCAAATAACAATTTAATCAATAAATATAAAAGAATCAAGATTACACAAAGGAAACGTCAAATGTCAATAAATAACCCGCCCCTGATCGTTCCCGGTGCAAAGGTGCCCATAACACTCGCCGCATTACCTCGCTGAATAGCGATGGCCATTCTTTGCACCAAGAACGACCTGGAACGGGAGTCACCCGTTGCCTCACTGAGCCTACGGCCCAAATCCCGCACAAAAGACCTTGCCTCCGTACTCTAGCTGCCCAGAGTCTCCACAGCAACCGGCACAAAATGGTAAAGCTGCTCCAAGGCAGCGTACTTCAGCCTTCTTTTAGAGCAGGCGTCTTCAGCGGCGGCAGAAGCAGTGTGCATGGTGCGACTCAGGTGACTGGCGGCGACAGTGCTGACGCAAGTTGCGTCCCAGATCAGGCACTTCCCGTTCTTCCATGGTACCAAAGTTAACCCATCCGGCCTCTTACCATCAGACCTGCTAAGACCTGAAGGCTCGAGCACGCAGGGGATGTTTGCCGATATAAGGGCTCTACGGACTATGTCGTTCAGGGCATGGTGACGTGGGAACCTCCCTGTGCAGCGCCGACAGTTCAGTGCGTGATGGCCATCGGCCTCCACCATGGAACCGCAGGTGCATGTATGTGGTTCGCACACCTTACAGCCCAGGCGGAGAGCCACCGCAACACGCAAAGAGTCATCGTCGAGCAATGTGCCCAGATGAGGCGAAGGAATCGCCTGTAACCACGCCCCGGACTCGGGTTGCGACACAGCTCGTAATCTGGCCCTATCGACACCCAACGCACCCTCTAACAATTGCTCCTGGAGCAGTATCACCCCTCTGTCATCCCACGCCCGCTGAACATGTTCTGATTTGGGAATTTCTAGGTTGGCAACCCCATGCGCAGACGCCAAGAAAGCCGGAAGACCCACATCCCGTGCACACCGCACCCCGAGACCACCACATCGGATTGGTAGAGCCGCCTGCCTCCACTGGGGCCCATTTAGGGAAACATTGAGAACAGACTCCACAACCGATTTCAAGGCGTTGTCAAACGAGGAAACTTCCTCAGGACAGAGCCAAGTAGGGGTGGTCCGCAACAGATATGTGATTTTTGGGAGAGCGAAGCACATACGCAACAAGACAATCGCAACGTGCGCGGAAAGATCTTTAAGACGATCGTAAGCAGAAAGAAGAAGCTGAGTTCGAGAAGTAATGGCCTCAGGAACTGCACTAAGAAAAATTGGTGATCCTAAGAGATTGAAGTCGGAGCGTGAAAGTTCTCTGAGGCCAGGAAGAAAGGAGTCAAAACAAGAAAACTGTCTACGAGCTTCTGTACTACAGGGGAAGAATTCGCACTTCGAAGGATTCACCTCCAGACCCAGGTCTCCGAGTTTAGGGACTAGAGTTTCTAAGTCCCGAAAAACATCTTCAGGTCTGCCCCCGAGTGCCGTCGTCAAGGTACCATACGTTTAGGCCGGATTTCAGCTCGACTATCGTCTTATGAATGGCCAAACTGAAAACGAGTGGCCCGAGCGGGTCCCCCTGCTGGGCTCCCACTTTTGAAGGAATAAGACTATTATAGGAGAAAAGATTACAAGGCAGCCTATAAACCTGATAAAGGAAGGGATATAAAGAGGGGATTTTTTCCTTTACCTCACTCAACAGACCGTCTATTTCCAAAGTATTGAAAGCGTTGCGAATGTCGAGTTTCAGCAGTATCGAGTCTGATCTTCGTTCACCGGGTCCATCACAAATGCTCGCGTGGCGTGGATGGCAGCCTCGCAACCCGGACGCGTGCCATATCCTCTTTGACTGCACGACAAGCTAATTTAGCAGTAAGACGGCGAAAGACACTACCGACCGCAATTGGTCTTACTCCACCATCTTTCTTTTTCAGTGCAAAGAGTGATAGCCGTACATGAACGGACAAACGCATGGGTTCAACTGACCACTTAGTAAGAAGTTTACCAGCCTAGTCAGACCCCCACAAGGCGTCTTCCATTTTCTCCTGCCGACACAGAAATCAACTCCATGAGGTGCCCCGGACGGATCCCCTCCAAGCCTGCTGCTGATCCAGAATAAAAAGAACCAAGCGCCGATACCACGTCCTCCACAGTGACCGACAATGCTGTAAATGAAGGGTCAGGGTCTGGTGGAAAACTGAGAGGACGTGAAGGATCAGGGTGCTTAATTTTCAACGATGCAAGGGTGTCGGCATCCCCCCGAGCGAACGAGTCGTCGGACATCTTTAGCCGCACCGCGCCTCTTAAGTCACCCTCGAAAACCTTTGTCTCGATACTTTTTTTAATCAAATGAAATCAAATCAAAAATATTTTATTTTACATAGGCCTACATGGGCACTTATAAAACGTCAGAAGCTAGTGCACGGTTCCAAATTGGTCGATTCCTATGGAGAAGAACCGGCAAGAAACTCCATGGTTAATCTTTTAAAAAAGTGGTTGTTTTACAATATTGATGATACAAGATTGAGATAGTATGTAAGAACAGTGTAGACCAGTCAAATATTGTACACAAAAGCACAATAAAAAAAAATTCTCAGTAAACAAACAAAGTAAGTCGTAATAGGAAGTAGTCTAAGAGTTCGTGGAGTATACAGTGTTCTCACATTCACAATACAAAAAGTGGCAATACATCAGGAATAATATAATAATTACAACTATCAACAAAATATTAACAAAATAATTACTAACAAATTTATGACAGTTGAAATAAAAATAAAAATATTGCAAAAGCAATGTGTCAGAGAAAAAAAAAAGAAATAGATAGAACGGGAACCCGACCTCCTCCCCGCGTCCACTTCATCGCCATGACAGTTTAGAGGTGACATTATATTTGCTTTGACTTTAGATGTCACATTACCAGGCAACTCTTTTGCTGGGACTCTTAAAGACGTATAAGCAAAAGAAAGAACAGCACTCCACTCCTCCACCCCATTACTAGCAACACAAGAATCTATATTTTACCATTTATTATACTATATTTTAAATATTACGAAGTCTATGTGAAGCAAGTGACAGTACAATAGCGGAGGGGAGCGGGGATCGGGCGGCGGGTGTGCTTGATGCGCTTGCGTCGCGTCAAACAGACGTAGGTGGAAACAAAAACAGAGTTGAAATGTGTTAGATAGATTAACAAAATCTTGAAGGTTTGTTTTTGGTAAATTAATTATGTTTTGTAAAAAGTCATAGAACAAAAGTTGTTGTTTATGATGTTAGCAATACAGTCCTGGCAGATTGTTAGTGTTTTACAAATAACCCTGTATAAGCACGAATTAAGTAGATAACGCGTGAAGTTTTACTTATTGTATCAAATAATTATATGTTACGACTAGGCTTGTAGAATAAATAACAATACATCGATATTTTTGGGCGATATATATTTTAAAACGATATATCGATATCAAATGTCCAAGATCAAAATTGTATCAAAAACGATTTTTTTTTCGTTTTTATTTGGTCGACTCAATTTGCTGCTTAACTGTTTTTTTTTTTAATTTGGTACTTAAAAGAGTTTTTCCTATGTCTGTATCAGATAAATATTGGTTCAGTTAATAACTAATTATAACTTTGTTAAATTTAGTTATTGTTTTATTAAAATGATGTCTATTGATTAATACTTATCCAGTAATGTAGCTATCTAAGATGACTGAAGTAGATAAGACCTTATTTTCATATCGTACCGATATATCGATATTTTTAAATAAAAAATTAATATCTTTTTAAATAAAAATATCGATAAGTATCGATATTAATATTTTTTTAAATACCGATATCGATATGCATCGATACTTTATTGCATTTCTGACATCCCTAGTTACGACAAAGTTTACCCAATGCATCAAATATGTGAAAAATAAATACCGAGACAATTACATTGGGTTATTTAAACATTGCAAAGTATTACCTGTTCAAGCGCGCGCTGAGTATCTATTCCTCATTGAACATTTTGATAATAGCGATATTCAAATACCACTAAAAAATGACGTGAACACACGGCAGGCTAAATCTAAGCTCCTTCAAGTGCCACGCAAAAATAACTTTTATGGCAAGCGTACAGCTCCTTATTCAATACCTAATCTAATAAATCAGATACCTGACATCAGATGCTCATTCAATACCAATAACATAAAGCGTAAGTTGAAGGATTACTATATCGAGTCAATTGGACCTTGAAAGTTTATAGCGCGTTGACTAATTGTCAGGTTGTGGCACGCTGAGACAGACCCCAGGGGTCTAATTGTGTGCCTTTTTGTAAACTTAAGGAAAACCTTTGTTTTTATATATAAATAAATAAATAAATAAAATCAAAATTTACTATTTATTATCATAGATTAATAAATAGTGAATTTTGATTAATTAATAGTATTTTTTTTTACCCAATGCCTCAAATTTTACTATATATTAAGCTCGGCCTTAGCGTCAAGAGTTTTATTGTAGCACCTTATGTCATTGTAATAACATGTTTTAAACTGAGTCACCTGATAATAAAGGCGCCTCTGTCTTCCAACAGATTGTCGTCAGCTGCCAGCAGCCGCAGCAGCGCCCGCAGGAACTTGTAGTAATACGGACTGGACTCCAGATCACCTGCAATGGAAAGGCACGAATTAGAACCAAAGAACTCAATATGTCAAACACAGGAGTTGCTGGAAGAGCTTAGAAATGGCATTAAATTATCCTCTCCTACATAATACTATTAATATTATAAATGTGAAACGATAAATAGATACAAAGCATTTATTTGATATAAAACAGAAAGAGGAGACCGGCGCCCACTCCCCCTCGCTCCGAACCATGGCCTGTACTAACTCGGCGCGAGGACACGGCGGTGCTCCACCCAAGCGGGGCATACCTCCACCATGTCCTCCGAGCGATCCACACAATGCTGATATCAATGGCGTGCCAGGTGGGTTTAGGGGGGCAAACCCAAGGAGGCAAACTTTAACTTATCTGCTACCCACTTACCTAATATTCCAAATAAAGAAAAGTTGCGCTATAATCTGCCGTCACGTATCTCAGTGCAAAATTTCTTACTGTAATGCTGATTTTAATTGCTATATTTTCTTTTGTTAACAATAAGTTGGAAATTAAGTAAATATCTAATAACTTAAACTATTTATTGATATTGCTACGCCATTAAACTTGAACACGCCATATCTTCGAGAAAATAATGAATAGCACCCAATTATTTTGACTGGCCTGGTG
The DNA here is from genome assembly GCA_929112965.1 of Mythimna albipuncta. Classification (NCBI taxonomy): domain Eukaryota; kingdom Metazoa; phylum Arthropoda; class Insecta; order Lepidoptera; family Noctuidae; genus Mythimna; species Mythimna albipuncta. Next base: position 493,288 of record OV815974.1, read on the forward strand.
GTCTAGTGGTTAGTGACCCTGACTGGTATGCCGGAGGTCGTGAGTTCGATTCCCACCCAGAACAAATTTTAATGTTTGTGTGATTAGCATAATCATTTGTTCTCTCTGGGTATAATTTATCTAAAATATGTATGTATTTAGAAATATATATGTATGTTTATCAGTTGTCTAGTACCCATAACACAAGCTCTGCTTAGCTTGGGACTAGACAGTCTTGTGTGATAGTTGTGGAATATTATTATTATTCTATAATTTTTTTTTAACATATAATATTACATTTTTAAATATTTTTTAACAAAATTATACAAAAGAAAAAAAGAACATTATTATTATTATCTCCTTTATTTTCCATTATAACATATAATTTACATTTTTAAATATTTCTTAAAAAAAAAACATTTAAAAATATAAAAAATAGTTGTCCGCCGGTGTCGGGAGCAGGGTCCAAGCTACCGGTGGTTAGGGTTCCAGAGACAGGAACCTCCTCACAATACGAGCCGTATCGAGGAGTACTGCCTTATCAGGCCTTTGATCCATCCGCGCAACGCCAGCTTCGACAGATGGCTGTCGAAGCTTTTGGCAATAAGGCCATTAGCGGTCACGACAATCGGCACAATAGAATAAGAATAATTTATTATTACAGAAGATACATTTATATAAGTTTGTTTCCTGGATCTCACACTAGGATTCCCTGTGACGTGAGATCCAGGCTCTTTCCATACCTTACATTTTTGACAATGACAGCCGAGTCCACATTCCACAAGTCGACAACCTCGTGTGCTAAGTCGAGATATTTGTTTTTTTTCTCTTTCTCAGCTTTCTCGTCATGTAGGATGGTGACATCGACTAACATTGCGCGGCGCGCTAATCGGTCTATCACTACTATATCCGGCTTATTGGCTACAATAGTCCGATCAGTAATGATAGACCGATCCCAGTACAACGTGACATGGTCATTTTCGAGAACTGGGTCGGGCACATACCTATAATACGGTACCTCTGATTCCATAAGTTTGTATTTCAAAGCAAGTTGCTGGCCACTTGGTTGTGTCTGTGCAAGTACTCGCCGTTAGCCAGACGAGAACAACCAGAGATAATGTGTCTAATGTACTCTCCAGGTCCACCGTCCCATCCTTCATTATATATCTCCGGTAGTTATTCGTCAAGATGACTTTGTCCATAATTGCACAGATAAAACCTTCAGTTTCCCCGAAGAGGTTGCTGAAACGTAGCCAGGCGACGGATGCTCCAAAATCTACATCAGGCTTATGAAGAGTCCGATAAAAGCGCCCGTGTAGCTCCTTGTTTTTCCATACTTCCCTACGGTCATCAGTTGTAAGTACCACAGGTTTGCGCCAGTTCTCTTTAGCCATGGACAACGGGGTGAGTCCTTTGTCCACTGCGACCACATCTCGGTGCATACCCACATTGGTTTTATGAAAGTATTCTCTGAGGCTACACACCTTGCGGTTGTGTAGGGTCTTTGCGTTTAGAAAACCTCGACGAAACGACGTTACGAGACTGTACATCCCGCGGAAGTGTGGAGACTTCCGCGGGATGTACAGTCTCGTAACCGACGATCGTGGGTGATGCATCCGATTTGCGGTCAGCAGTGTACGGACCCGCCTATCCAGAGCGTCTAGCTCGGTCTGAGTCCATTTGAAAGAGTACATTACCCCATTAGAGTGCATGACCCAACCATTGAAGGCGCGCATCTTAATACCACCTGACAGAAGGCTGTTTAATACCTTCTTCAGGCGGCCAAAGAAGCGCTCCTTCAATGATTACTTCATGTCAGTAACGTTAATTTTATCAGATTTTATCTAACAACCTAAGCGATAGTGTAACGGGACTCTAGTGTTCATTGCGATTCGTTGTTGACTGGACTGATTTGTTATTGTTTGTGGTGAATAAAGTTCTCTGTTAGTAAATCGGCATTTAATTACCCACGTACGTAACAATATTTTTGGCAACTCCCACTCGCTCACAACATTCTAGCTGGCTACTTCTGAATAATGCACTAGATGGCGCACAAAAGATTGTAGTAATCAGTAGTAATAGAGTCTAATGAAAGCGTGACCTGAGAAAAGGAGGTTACAACCAAAAATTTTGAATGTGGTATTATTGAAATAGTAGGAGAAAAAAGTTTTGATACTAGAGTATTTTTTGTATTTAAGACAATTTTAGAATAGTTGTACAAGAACTTAAATCCTAGTTAGAAATATGTGTGTAGACTTAGTTATTTGGTGGGTGTATGGTAAATGTCAATAACACACAAAATGTTTGATAGTATTCCAAATTATTTTATTTTATCTGATCTCTCAAAAGTCGCTATATAATATTTAAATAATATTCTTTATTTTCCATTTGGCGTTCTAGCAAGAATACCAAGTGCACAACACCGTGATAGTCAAATAAAATAGTCAACATGATTTCAACTTCATCACGTCTCGCCAACACTATTAATGTGTTTCAAGATTGTTGGGTTGGAATCGATTCGTTTTAGCATATAGAAAATTCAGATCTTCGATTAGTCAAGTGGGAACATGTTTTATACCCCAGTGATTGTTTCAAATGATACGGATCGACTCGTGAGACACAAAAAGTTCAGCAGCTGCTGCAGCAGCATCTCTCTCAAACTTGAACTAGGATTTTCGCGATTTTAACTTCAGTTGCAGACTTTCATGCACTACCAGACAGAGTGAGGCAAATCTTTCATTACATCTCAAGTGCTTTTGAACGCATTCTACCACTCACTAGCATGTTTTTGATTAAGTTGATTTACCAAAAGCCTTCGTTGTTTGATGTTTTTGTCCATTATGAAATTCGCAATATATCAGATTATCTAAAAATGTAAGAAAAAAAAATATCATTACATCATTAATATAACTATCTAATAATATTACTCGACAAGGATCAAGATTATAACGTCATACTAACTTAAAAATCAAAAATCGTATGTAAACAATGTTGGTTTTCATTGAAAACACCTTCTTTCTCTTCTTCTTTTTGTTTGAACTTATTAACCATAGTGTGTAGCAGTTTTTGCACGTTACTGTTTATTGTTTTTCTCACAATTAAGCAATTATTCTTGAAAAATAAATATCAGTTTCCAAAAACTGACAATTGCAACCATAGACTTTGACGTGATTTTTTTTGGCAAAACAATGTTGCCAATTGAATTAAAAAAAAAAAAAAAAACTCCAGGTTACGCTTTCAGTAGACGCACTCTAGTTTAGTTTATTAATTTGGAAATAAAAATATCCATAATATAATACTCGTGTTATTTAATAATCGACAGTTATCAATGTAGTAAGTAAAACAATTATTTCATGTAATAAAAGCGTGGTATCTTCAGTGGTTTAACAAATAAAACAAAACGTAAATTATAGAGATTTTTGAGCTTCACTTTACGACCGCACAGACATTCATATTATTATTATTATTTGTTATGTACGACAAAAAAATCGAAACCGAGTGGATTGATATGACCAACATGTTGTCACTCCCATACACGGTCAAATCTGTTTCATCAAACATGTAGCGTTATACCGATTGGACGACAGGTTTGACCGTGTATGGCTGGCATAGCGTAACCGCGTAGGCGCGCGAAGTTTAAAATTTAGATTTTTGTTTTATTTAATTGATTGGACGTGTTCTATGATTTAGGTGTGAGGTAGTGGTAGTAGGTCAAGCCGGGCTTTTTGGCTTGTATAGCTCTCACGTCCCTGGTGATATCCCAGTGTTTCTAACATCTGAATCAGTTGCAGAAACCGGTACGGACCTGCGTCATGCAGAAGGTGAGAATGTCGTGACGCCTTTCTAGCCATTCTTTAAACATTACCTCTTTTACCTCTATTATTATAGCGTGCCCGGAGTTGGGTTGCTAAAGTCGCTGTCACTCGTTGGTCGATGTTCACTTTTCTGCGACTTGTCGCGGCAGCGGAGTTTCAGGGCGGTGTTACGTGAGTGGCAGCGCCTCCGTCTGCTGCAACATCTGCGCACGTACCGGGCATGGCGGCGGCGGCGGCGGGCTGGCACGAGCAGATCTCGGCGAGCACGGCCAGCGCGCGCCGCACCACGTCGTCCGCGCCGTCCGTCAGGCTGCCCACCGCGCCCACGAACAGCGCCTCCGTCTGCTGGAACATCTGTGCACGCGCCATCGTTACACACAACGTAATAGAGTCCAGCCGCAGCGGGGGCAGGCCCTGCCTGGCACCTCGGCCGGTACGTGGAATATGTGGGCTCACCTCATTGGGCAGCTTGTTGTAGAGGTGCAGGATCCAGTCGAGCGCGGCCACCTTGGTGTGCACGGAGCTGTGGTGCAGCATCTGCGTGAGCACGGCCACCACGGCGTCCAGCTCCAGGCGGGCGGCGGCGGGCTCGTCCCCCGGCGGGGCGGCGCCTGGCTCGCCCCCCGGTGGGGCGGCGCCTGGCTCGCCCCCCGGCGGGGCGGCGCCCTGCTCGGACACCACCAGCTTCGTCAGCTGGAAGTTCACCGTGGCCGCAGTCTCGCGGATGCCTGCGTGCTTGCTAAGGTCCTCATTGATGTAACATGTGCACACATTATTATTATCATAAAATCAATTATAATTTATTTGTTTAGTTAAATCAGCACTGGTATTTTATGAGTCGTATAATGAAATAACTTTAACACAACCAGAGCCAACGACTAAAAACATCATTTCATGTGGTAATTAATCTTAAAACGTCGAGTAGTTTGGGTACCTAACTAAGCTTCATAATCTGTAGGTACAGATACACTTGTGTACTAACTACAAGGGCGATGCTAGGCTAGAGTGAGAGGAAAGCACTGGTTCGCACAAGGATACTCTTGCGCGGCTCGTCGGAGTAGGCGAGGCACGGCAGCACGGCGCACAGGATGCCGGACGCGTACGGCAGCATGCCGGCGCCCGACAGCTCCACGAACTCCTTGATCCACGTTATTGCCGTCAGCTACAACACGAATAACCCACATCAATATTGAAAACATGTAAATGAAATCCTCTTATGACCCTTGAAGGTTTCATTCTGCTCATCACTTTAACCAATTTTTGCTAGGGACATCGTGAAGTGACTTGCCGAGTCATTGCTTTCAATTTGAAGCGATACTATAACTACTAGGCGGGCGGGCTAACTAACCTGCAACATTTCCTCGGGCGACTGCGCGTGCGTGATCAGGATGTTGATCATGGCCTGGAAGTCCACGCGCGACGGGTCCTTTTTGATGCTGCGCAAGAACTCGTTCAGTTGAACGTCGCACCTGGGAATATTAACGACACCTGAACATTTACAGAATTGTAACGTAATGCTGGGCAAGAATGTGCGTATCGTTTGTTAATTCAACTGACAAGTTTATTTATTATATTATATACTTTATTGTATGTCTCATAATTTGAACAGGAATAAATACTGACAAAAAGTGTATACTAAGCGATCTTATCACATAAGGCAATCTCTTACAAACAACGCTCTGGACGAACTGAACGAAAGGAGATAGACTCGGGGCTGCCTGCGTACAAACATCATACACAAGTACTTTATTTGTTTATTACATTCATAAGTTAGAGTAAGGCAGGCTGACACAATGTGCCAGTTTGCTACACAGCTAATGTGAATTTTTAAAAGGTGTATTAATGACTTACATCCGGCGGATCTCGGAGTTGGCATCATCCAGCATCTTGAAGAGTCCGTCGAGCAGCTCGGGCAGATGCACGATGAGGTCGATGTCGGGCACGGCGTCCAGCACCGACACCCACGACACCAGGAACTGCCGCGCGAACGCGTTGCGCGTGTAGATGCGCTCGCGCAGCATCGGGATGAACGCCGCCAGATCGAAAGTCTGGCTCTCTGTCACTATGTCCTAAAACAATAAAAAAACAAGTTAAAACACCAAAAATAAAATAAACAGGAAAATGCTAAGTTGCATTACTTCAGTTTAACGCTGCTGTACATGAAGGTTAGCAAATAAAATATGTCTACTAGATTACTAGACAACTAATCAATCAGAGATCATAAAAATAAAAGAAAGAGACAAAACAAAGAAAAGAAAATGTTTTTTAAAAGAACACCTTCTTGACATTAGTTTTAATGTCAAGAACCCGTTCTTTTAAAAAACATTTACACCTGTCTAAAGTATTAAAGGCCAATCACAGACGCCACAGAAGAGGGGAAAAAATTGAAATCATGAACCAACAAATATCTGAGCTTTATAACGACAGATTAATTCTAAGAAACAGTGATTGAACTTTCTTATCATTCTGCAATAATAAGTACCTGGCCGAAAGTGGAGTTGATGACTTACTCCAGTACTTATCTAAACATTTTAAATTTGAATTTACCTTTAATAGAGCTCACGATAGGAATGACAAATGAGCTCCGGTCGCTGCCACCGAACACGTTGATCACGTCTGTTTATCTGGCGCAGTTGGTGAAAACAAATTATGTATTAACTTACCCTAGTACACCAAGAATATTTCAAGCAAATTGTTTAAAGTATTACAATATAATTAACAATTTGTAAATATTAAACAAAACAATTAAAGAATATGAACTGAGGTGTATGCGCGTGCATCGTTAACTGTGCTGTTTATGCGCACATTTATCTTGAAAACGTCACGGACCACGGTACACACGATTAGGGACAAGTTCGTCTTGTAATAATATTGATGGAACTAGCGGTAATGTCAATTACAAAGATACGTAGAAACTTCTATACTAATAAAGCGATTAAAAGTATGTAGGCAATAATTTCTGAAACTACTGGACCGATACTGTAAATTATTTCAATAATATACAGCTGCATTATCCCTGAGTGCTAAATGCTATACCTACCTACCCACTTCCACGCGGAAAATAATAAAATTATTAGCGATAAATATATCGGTACTTACCGAAATGTATCATTTGTATCACTAAGGACCGCCATACACGGTCCAATCGTTATGATCAAACCAAAAGAATCGAAATTCGATTGTGCCGTCAAACATAACCGTCATACCAATCCACTCCCACATACGGAACTACAGGTATGATCAAACCTGTAGCGTCAAACCGATTGGACGACAAGTATGTTGGTTTATGGCCGGCATAATATTATAAAATGCGAAAGTGTGTGTGTGTATATAATAATAATAATAATAATAACCCCCAACGCCGTATCTCTACGTTGACGTCGTGGTGGGGCTTGCGCGCTCCAATGAACCCTAAGTCTGTGGCGATAGCGCTTGCTTAGCCGTAACATGCCTAGGGTGAGGAGCCAGACCAAGAGAGATACAATCCGCAGGGCAGTTTTGTGGCGAACTGTTGGGCATTAGCGATTCCAGGGACCCGATCTCCCGGGAGAATTCTTGTTCTTCATCTCCGGCTTGCCTTTATTGGCCGGTCGTAGTGTACACTGACGAGGAACAGAGCCCCCACCTCTCTCTTGCCTTTATTGGCTAGCTTGAGTGGAGATTCGCAAAAGCAAATGCGCTCGGGAGAAGGATGTATAATCCAGTAAGGTGCTGGTAGGGATCTTGACCGTACTTCCGGGATTGTCCTGATAGCCGTGGTATACCTCTCCACTCCTCAAGCACATCAGGATAAGTTGCCCTCTTGTTGCTACGTCACTTCGTGTTAGCGACCATTTTGGGGGTCCATTTGTTGAGTGTGCAAGTCTCCCCTTGCCTTTTCATCGATGGAAATTAAAAACATGTTTAGACAGGGGCCATAGTCTCAGCATAGTTCCTGGTAACCAGTCCACTTAAGACTCCAAAAACCATAGCCTTAAATTAGTTTTTCACATGTTGCAATAGTTTCCCTTCAACCGGGGGTTGTCCTTGGATGCACTAGCATAGCGCATACAGGGATATTCGCTGGTTGGTACCACGTTCCATTAGAAGCAGCTAAAAGGGCCTCTGCGAGTTGGTTTCGGCTCCTCGTATGCCTTCCAAAGGACCTCATGGTCCTGAGATAAATAAATGTATAAAAATAATAATAATAATGCCAAGACCCTGCACAACCGTGAGGTATGCAGTCTCAGGGAATACTTTCTGGAAACCGACGTGGGGATGCACCGAGATGTAGTGGCGGTGGACAAAGGCCTCACCCCGCTCTCCTTGGCCAACGAGAACTGGCGCAAACCTATGGTAATGGATACTAATGAACGCAAGGAAGTATGGAAGGGCAAGGAGCTTCACGGGCGCTTTTACCGGGCCTTACATGGGCCCGATGTAGATCTTTTAGCGTCCGTATCCTGGCTGCGCTTTGGTGATCTCTTTGGGGAAACCGAAGGTTTTGTCTTTGCAATTATGGATGAAGTTATGATGACGAACAACTACCGGAAATATATTGTGAAGGACGGCACGGTTGACATCTGTCGGGCATGCCACCGGCCCGGAGAATCAATCCGACACATTATTTCTGGGTGTTCTCATTTAGCTAACGGAGATTATTTGCACAGACACAACCTTGTAGCCAGGATTATCCATCAGCAACTTGCTCTTAAATACAATCTTGTTGAATCAGAAGTACCGTACTATAGGTATGTGCCCGACCCAGTTCTCGAGAATGGCAGCGTCACATTGTATTGGGATCGATCTATCATCACTGACAGGACTATTGTTGCCAATAAATCTGACATAGTGGTGATAGATCGGCTAGAGCGTCGCACAATGATCGTTGATATAGCGGTCCCTCATGACGAGAACCTCGTGAAAGCTGAGAAGGATAAACAAACTAAATATCTTGACTTGGCTCGCGAGGTTGTCGACATGTGGGAAGTGGATAGAGCAATCATTGTGCCGATAGTCGTGACGGCCAATGGCTGAATAGCCAAGAGCCTCGATCCACATCTGCGGAGGCTCTGGTTAGGCAGTTGGATCAAGGGCTTGATCCAGAACGCAGTACTCCTTGACACGGCGCCTATTGTCCGGAGGTTCCTCTCTCAGGAGCCCTGACCACCGGTAACTTGGACCCTGTTCCCGATGCCGGTGTGCTACTATTTTTTGTATTTTTAAATGTTTTTTTTTTAATATCCGTTTTATAAGAAATATTTAAAAATATAATTAATATGTATAAATATAAATAAATGAAATAATAATAAAAAAAATATCAACAAATATCTCGACTTAGCACACGAGGTTGTCGACTTGTGGAATGTGGACTCGGCTGTCATTGTGCCGATTGTCGTGAGCGTCAATGGCCATATAGCCAAAAGCTTCGACGACCATCTGTCGAAGCTGGCGTTGCGCGGATGGATCAAGGGCCTGATACAGAAGGCAGTACTCCTCGATACGGCTCGTATTGTGAGGAGGTTCCTGTCTCTGGAGCCCTAACCACCGGTAGCTTGGACCCTGTTCCCGACACCGGCGGACAACTATTTTTTATATTTTTAAATGCTTTTTTTTAATTATTTTTTTAAGAAATATTTAAAAATGTAAAATGATATCTTAAAATGGAAAATAAAGGAGATAATAATAACTAAAGGAACTTCACGGGCGCTTTTTCCGGGCCCTTCATGGGCCCGATGTAGACCAACTTTTGACGTTTTGTTAATGACCACGTTTGCGATCCGTAGGTGAAGGTGGGAAGGATGCACATGTTCATGAGTTTCCTTTTAGGAAGTGGTGCTTTGTTTACTAAATGTAAATATACCAAAGTGTATTCGATACTTATTATTTTGAAATTTTCGGTTATCTGTCGGTTTGTGTACTGACTAATGTCCAAAACGGCTACGCCGATTTTGAGGGGACATTCACTGAACGGGAACGGGATTTCAAAATATAGGATAAAACTTCGACACTTTAACAAAATCTGATTTTCATTGAAATATAATTTTTTTTAATATGGGAAATCATCGAATGACTATGTCGAATGACTTCTCTCGCTCTTGAGTGGGGCGGGTGGCCCTGTCAAACATTTACTGAATCAAACCAGACCTGTGTCCTTCAGTTGCCTTTTGCGTTCTAGGACCACAAGTTACAGAATAGGTAGTAGTAGTATCTTTATTTTCATAACAACATAGTTGTGTCGAACAGATTGATAATTATAAATGTCCTTAAACTACATTAAATTAATTTCTAGAATAAATAAAATCATTACATAATTTTATCAAATACAATAATAATAATTTATAACAAAAGTCATTGGTTAAATCATAAATAATGTCCTATACTACTACTATCCTGTTTTAATGCAGTAGGCAATTTGTTATACAATTTTATTGCATTTATTTGTGAACAGTGACTGACTACTTTGAGGTGGGGTATTATGTTCGACGATAGATCAAGTCTTCTCGTTTTTTCCCTTTTTATTCTTTCCTCATATGTTTCGAAATTGTCAATTTTTTTAGCCAAGTTCATTAACAAAACCATTACATACAAACTTGGTACAGTCAAAATATTTAATTTTATAAAATGCTCCCGACACGAATCTTCTTGTTTTATTCGCACTATAGTTCTGATGGCACGTTTCTGAGCAATAAAAGCTTTATCAATGTTATACTGATAGCTACCTCCCCAGAAAAGTATACTAGACCGTAACTTAGATTACACCAAGGCATAATAAACAGTCTTTAACTGTTCTAAACCAATCACAGCTCTTAAACTCCTTAAAACATAACAAGCCGAACTGATAGTGCTAACCAAGGATGACAGCTCGTGTTTCCAATTTAGTAAATTATCCATATAAACACCAAGAAATTTGGCTACTTTCACCGTATCAATTTTTTCTCCATTTAAGATACCATGAATTATGTCAGTGGTTTTTATAGTTGACTGAAATAGCATTATGTTGGTTTTATTCGCATTGATTTTTAGACCATTTACAGTAAACCAGTCATTAAAATATTTTAATGTCTCATTAACCATTGAGTTAAGGTTTAGGCAACGGCCCTGCTGGAACCCTACGGTTTTACTGAAATCTCTTTGAGGAACGCGTGGTACATGACACGCTGTTGACAATTTAGGTTCGGTCTGGACAAAAGCCGAACGGCCGCGAGCTACACATTGCATGTCGTCTGAAAGCCTACGGTGGCTGGTAGTCAGGGTCGGGGTCTCAGCGGCTGGGGCGTATGACGATTCCCTCATGTGGGCGGCTGTCTCTATTACTAGCACTACTGCTTCGCAAAGGAGGCGACCGCCATCTATTCCCCCTCACTCTAGACCATGGCCTGGATTATGGCTTGGTGTGAGAGGTCACCGTCGCCGATTGTCCACGAAGATACAGCGGTGCTCCGCTCATGTGTAACTCACCTCCACCGTAAGCTCCACCATGTCCCTTGGCCGGTCCACACAATGGCGATACTCCCGAGCGTTTCTTTGTCTGTATCCATGCAGAAACTTTACAAACTTACCATGTCCAGTGAGGACCTGCGTCATGCGGAAAGTGAGGACGCCGTGACGCCTCTCCAACCACTCCTCAAAGAGGTTACTCACCGCCTTGATTATGGCATGTTTAAATTATGAACAATTGATGACACGTCATGGAGTAGACTACTTCCTATTACGACTTACTTTGTTTTTTACTGAGAAATTTTTTATTGTGCTTTTGTGTACAACATTTGACTGGTCTACACTGTTCTTACATAACATCTATCAATATTGTAAAAACAACCACTTTTTTTAAAAGAGTAACCATGGAGTTTCTTGCCGGTTCTTCTCCATAGGAAACGACCAATTTGGAACCATGCACTAGCTTCTGACGTTTTATAAGTGTCCATGTAGGCCTATGTGAAATAAAATAATGTTGATTTTGAGTTTTACCATGAAATCTTAAGGTGTAACGTCCCACTTCTCGTCAATGACAAATTGAAGCTCTAGGAGGCGTGAGAGCCAGGCTTTTTGCACTAAGTCTTCTTTCAAGGTCATTACAGATATGCTCAATTGGATTAAGATCAGAACTACGAGCTGGCCTCTCTATCGCAATGATTCCAACGTCTTACATGTATTCGTAAACTGTTCTAGCGACGTGCGATCTGGTGTTGTTCTGCATTAAGGAAAAAAAATCTACCATAAGCCAGGCAAGTGGCTTCACATATTCTTCGAGCATTTTTTTGATGTATCATAAAGCCATCAACCCTCTCGATATCAGGCCAGTAATGGCCCAGTGATGAATACAATGTCAGTTTAAGTATCCAACATTATGCCACCCCAATTCGCCTCCAAAACCCACTTCTTCGCTTAGGCAGCATTGTTAAAATTGCCTTGATGACCTTATGTAGACCCTATAGCATCCATCATGGTCATCTAAGTCATTCTGCACTTATCAGAAAACACAACAGCTTGCCATTATACATCCAATTTAAGTGTTTCGTGGCAAATTGATGTGTAGTCAGGCCTGCTTCACCCAGTCTTTTCCTAATCTTCCACTGATTTATACTGACATTGCGAACTTCTTGAATCTTTTGTTACTTTAGATTTAAGAAAATAACAGTATTAAACGAAATTACAAGCCATGTGCGATTTTTTGGCTCTCAAGTGTACAATAGGTACAATACAACAAAAATAAAAATTATTGAATTTATCTTCTATAATTATAATGAATCTGTAGAAGTGAAAATTCTGTACATTGAAAATATCAAAAAAATAAATGGCAGGGGGGTGTTACTAGACCGACACGAACCCAAAAATGTGATTAAAAAAATTTTTGTCTGTCTGTCTGTTTATTCAGGCATCACGCAAAAACTACCGGTTTAATTGCGATGAAACTTGGTATAATTATTCTTTAATATCCTGGGCGCCAGAAAAGTATACACAATAAAAAACCAAACTTAATTGTGCGGTTCAATCCCTAGACCCGATTACTGTACCAATCGCAAATAATAAGTTTGTCGTAGGTTACGTCACCCGCAGTGGAGTTCACTAAGGGGCGCTGCACACGGCTAAAATCCAAACTAATATTATAAATGGGAATGTGTGTTTGTGTGCGTGTGTGTGTGTCTGTTTGTCCGTTTTTCACGGCAAAACAGAGCTACGAATTGACGAGATTTTTTAAGTAGAGGTAGTTGAAGGGATGCAGAGTGACATACAAATCTGGCAAACGACCCAAGAGCTAAATTGACTCGACACTATACTGAAGATATCCCGGACGTCAGCCTGTACGAGATTAGGATGGCTCTGAGGCAGTTGAAGAACAACAAGGCGTCGGGTGAGGACGGAATTACGGCTGAGCTCCTGAAGGCGGGTGGAAAACCGGTCCTAAAAGCCCTTCAGAAGTTGTTCGATTCCGTCATACTCGAGGGAAAAACGCCACAGGCATGGAGCAGAAAAGTGGTGGTAGTCTTTTTTAAGTAGGGTGATAAAACCCTGCTGAAGAATTACAGGCCCATCTCACTTCTGAGCCATGTCTACAAGCTGTTTTTCAGGGTCATCACGAACCGTCTTGCGCGCAGGTTTGACGACTTCCAACCTCCCGAACAAGCCAGATTCCGAAAAGGTTTCAGCACCGTAGACCACATACATACGCTACGGCAGGTCATACAGAAGACCGAGGAGTATAACCTGCCTCTCTGCCTAGCGTTTGTGGACTACGAGAAAGCTTTTGATTCGATCGAGACTTGGGCTGTGCTGCAATCTCTCCAAAGGTGCCAAATTGACTATCGGTACACCGAAGTGCTGAGGTGTTTGTACGAAAACGCCACCATGTCAGTCCGAATCCAGGACCAGACCTCGAAACCTGTCCTCCTGCAGCGAGGTGTGAGGCAGGGAGACGTCATCTCTCCGAAACTGTTCACGGCCGCAATGGAGGATGTCTTCAAGGTTCTGGACTGGAGTGGACTAGGCATTAATGTCAACGGCGAGTACATCACTCACCTTCGGTTTGCCGACGACATAGTAGTCATGGCGGAGACTATGCAGGAGCTCAGCACAATGCTCAATGACCTCAGTAGAGCTTCTCTAAGAGTGTGTCTTAAAATGAACATGGATAAAACCAAAATCATGATTAACAACCATGTAGCGCCCACTCCTATCAAGGTCGGAGACTCTACACTCGAAGTTGTGGACGATTACGTCTACCTCGGACAGACAGTCCAGTTGGGTAGGTCTAACTTCGAGAAAGAGGTCAACCGTCGAATCCAACTCGGTTGGGCAGCGTTCGGGAAGCTACGCGGTATCTTCTCGTCCAACATACCACAGTGTCTCATGACGAATCACTCACAATGGGCTTCATCAGAAGGCTTAAAGTCACCCAAAGAGGAATGGAAAAGGTTTCCTTGCGTGATCGAATAAAAAATGAAGATATCCGCAGGAAAACTAAGGTTGCCGACATAACATAAAGAATTGCCAAACTTAAGTGGCAATGGGCAGGGCACATTGCTCGCAGAACAGATGGCCGTTGGGGCCGAAAGGTTTTGGAGTGGCGTCGCGTACCGGAAGACGCAGTGTTGGAAGGCCTCCTACAAGGTGGACCGATGACCTGGTGAAGGTAGCAGGAAACCGATGGATGCGGGACGCACAGGAACGTTCGATGTGGCGACGCTTGGGGGAGGCCTATGTCCACCAGTGGACGTGTATCGGCTGAAATGATGATGATGATGATGAGAGTGACATAAGCTACTTTTTGTTTCTTTCTAACCCCCCACAGAAAGTGAAACCGTGTTACCCCGAATTTAACGCGAGCGAAGCCGCGAGCAAAAGCTAGTAAAATAAATAAATACAAATTGTTTATTTGCGAGGAATATAGGTAATATGTCAATATCCGCCGAATACAGCGATATTAACTGTTTTTTAAATCTTTAGATAGATATACTCTTACCATTGTCCCTCCTCTCTTACTCTTTCTAATTGGTTTCTAATTTAGTTTAGATGTTTGCAATTTAGAGCTAGTCGTCTCAATACTCAGCAACTCTTATGCAGTTGACTGCGCAACATGAAGGTTACCTTGACGAGTCTGTCGAGCAGCTCGGCGCCCTGCTTGACCTGCTGCTCGGGGTCGGCGGCGAGGCGCGCCAGGGCGTCAAACACGAGCGCGAAGTGCGGCAGCGCGTCGCCGCGCGCGATCTTTAGCACGTTGAACAGCGCCTCGGCCGCCTGGTAGCGCACGCGCGACTCGCCCTCGCTGAAGCACGCCACGATCGGGTGCACCAGCTCCGGCAGGTACTCGATGCAGCCCTGCAAAACAATTTTTGTATGTTGCTCTAATTTATTTATTAAAACTCTAAGCAACACAAATACAGCAGTATTTTCCCTGACAGCAATATCTACCAGGCAACCTTAGGATGGATTGTAAGAACTTAAAATAATACAGGAGGGACGGAGTCTGCGGTGTACTACTAACAAATTCATCAATTATCACACTATAGAATTACCATTCAACACCTCCTAAATGGCTTGGCCTATTTGGATGAAACTTTATGTGTATATTTTGATCTCCAACTGATAAACTGAGCAGTTGTATTTCAATGCCTTGACAGTAATTGCTTATAAATGCAATAAATTGTACGATCAATAATCATCAAAACATAAAATAATTCAGATAATATTGTTCACAAACACTGACCTTCCCTAAACCGACGGCCACAGAGGACAGTCCCATGAGCGCCCCATTCTTCACATTAGGGTTTGTGGAGGACATCAGGTCCTGACCCAGCACACGGATAAGCCTCTTGATCTGACTTGTGTTCTTCGCATCACTGAAGT
This sequence comes from Mythimna albipuncta, assembly GCA_929112965.1. Classification (NCBI taxonomy): domain Eukaryota; kingdom Metazoa; phylum Arthropoda; class Insecta; order Lepidoptera; family Noctuidae; genus Mythimna; species Mythimna albipuncta. Next base: position 508,908 of record OV815974.1, read on the forward strand.
CTTTCACCATTCTGTCATGACAATGATTTAATACATTATCGATAATATTTCAATGTTTGTGACTCCAACAGAAGGGCCGGTCCCTTCTGTTGGAGTCAAAAACATTATTTATTAAAACTCTAAGCAACACAAATACAGCAGTATTTTCCCTGACAGCAATATCTACCAGGCAACCTTAGGATGGATTGTAAGAACTTAAAATTAACATTATCGATAATATTTCAATGTTTGTGACTCCAACAAAAGGGACCAGTGAGCAGGTATGATTACGAGGATCTTTGGAGTCATCTGTCTGCAAATGTACAGCAGGGGAGACCAATAAAAAATGGGCGGTTTGAATGCATGATAAAAAGAACTTACTTCTCAATTTCAACACCAGCAAATTTCCTCTTGTCATATATTTTATCGCACAGCCCGCGTACGCAGGCTATGCTCAACGGTGCGTAGTCTCTCTCCGACATTTTTATTTAACTCCTTAGATTATTATACCAAAACCGCGAACCACAAAACATCAATATATCAATGAGATCAATATAACCAGGTTGAATGGAAACAGGAATGACCAAACACCGTCTTCTTTCTAGGAATTCTATCGAATATCCTTGTCTTACACTAGACAAAAAATAGGAAAACAATACAGAGGATGCACCAAATACGACCAAATACGAAATGTACTTTCAATCAGCTGTTTATGTCATTTTGGCGTACTTCTTTACGTGGAGAAATAAAGTATAGGTTTATCATCATTCTATAGATCATTAATTGAATCGTTTGATTATTTTCAGATAATATTGTAACAATATGAAAACAATTAAATAATAAGACATCAAACAAAACGTTAATAAAGAAAAATTCTGTGAATTCTTTCCAAATAATTCCCATTGCATTTGCACTTGCATATTAACAAAATTGAATTTCTGAACGACTCACAAGTAATACCACTCGATGCTTAAAATTACCCCAGAATAACAGCGTTTTTTTTACTAAAAGAGCAACGAAAAATCTTAACAATTTTTTTTTTCTCCTGGAAAACTGTGTAATCGTTTTAATTTAAATCAACGTTATGATGCTAAGTGACGAGTGACAGGACAAAATGGAAGAAACAAACGTGTTGCGCCGACCCCAAATAAAATGGGACAAGGGCAGGAAGAAGAAGAAGAAGAAGCTATGATGCTAAGTTACAGCAAAATAATTTGAACTTTAGAAGGTTTAATTGTGTCTTTTCGATAGCATAAAATATGTGTATAATGTTGTCAAAGTATTATTACGTTGAGAACCTCGATAAACTGAGCAAAAAAATATTAAATCTGGGTAAGTTATTATAGGAACTATTAAATCCCAAGTTCCCAACTGTATTCTCGGGTAAACGCTATCATATTTATGTGGTAACCCAGTTTATCTGCCGTAGTTCGCTTAATGAGTCGTGTCTTACTATTTTGATAAAACTGCGTTATAAAACAATCCAATGTCATTATGTTCTAAATTGTGGTGTAGTATATGTGATTATTTACCGCGCTAGAGTACATTCGTGCGTTCGTCATGCCTGTGACACTTGTAGATAGGTTGCCCTTGCCGAATCTCAAGGTTTACACCGCGGGAAGTGTTTCGCTGCTTTCGATCGCTGTTTATTACGCGCTGAGTGTGACTAGTGACCCAAACTGGCGCACCAACGCCACGCTGGGCCGTCAGGACGCCATGGAGCCAGGGGACGAGGAGCGTCTGCTACCGGCGCCGTCGCTTAGTGGCAGCAGGAACGTGAGCGAGCAGTTCGTGGACGTCTTGACTTTCATGATGCAGGAGCCGCTCTGCATGTGGGTGAGTACCACACACATAGTGCAGTATGTGTTACTTCTTAGACCGTGGTGACTTTCTCTGACACCTTCACTGCTAACTGATGTTTTTTTTAATCTCGGGAAACCTAACCATAACAATATTGTTTTGATAAACAACATAAAATTTTCTTGTACAACCAATGTTGTTTTAGACTACAAAAATAGGGAAGCAAAATGTTGCCTCAATTCCAGTTATTATCAAACTTGGTAGGTACATATTAAAATAATTATGTAGAGTATAATTATGGTGCAATCTAATTCTAAAATTATTTTTATACATTGACATTTTTATTCATGGGATGTGTACAAATTGATCAATTAACCGAATACTAATTAATAATTTTACCAAGAAACAAAACCTACAATATTTTTTAATTCATTAAACCCCAAGCGAATGCCGGCGTTCGCGCACCTATTGTCTTTCTATTGTGTCTGTAATTTCCACGGTTAAATCAAAGGCAGCACAGCTATAAAATAAAATCAAGTGGAGGCTGTCGTCTTCACAATGTTGTTTATTATCGTTTCAAGTTGTAGTTATGTCCTTGTCTTATTTTGTTTTTATTACTATTATTCATAGTGTCAATAATGAATCAGGTGGATAATACAGTTTTGATATTGTTTGTTAAAGACACACTAATCACCAGTAGCTCAATTGAGTATTAGCTTAATTGAACATTAAATTAAAAGTACAATATTCTTAAATTATAGATAATAATTAAGAGAAACTTATCCTATTGGTTCATTAATTAAAACTAGCTTTATTAAAGAAAAAAAAAATAATTAAGAAAAATATTAGGCAAGGAGATATTTTTGAAAACAAACAATATAGATAAAAATAAATATACTGCTTTAAGTTCATAAATCAAACTGCAATGGATTATTTTTAGTATTCATCTAATTATTTATTATTAAAATATTATTAATAAGCTAATAACATTATTTATGTCAACAAAAAAAAAGCAAATTATTGGGTAAATGAAAGGATGAACAATAAAAACATGAAACCCCAAGCGAAGCTAGCATAGGCTCTGTCATTGTCTTTCTATTATGTCTCTGATTGACGGTCTTGGACAGGTTAATGGACTTTTTACAATTATGAAGGGACTTGGGGTCCAAGTCAGATGTGTTAGGTTTGGAGGAGATGGCGCTTTGTGGTTATTTTCTTCAAACTACTCTGAAAGAGTACCTACATATTAGTGCAAAATTATTATTTTTGGTAGGCCAAAGGCATATTTTGTAGTGGAAAACAGGAATAAATTGAAGAATGGTTAATAAAATTGATGAATATATAAATACTACACTAATTAAAATCGTATATAATGTTGTTGGCAAAACATATTATAATATAGCCTTTTATTTATATTTAGTTTTATAGCCGGTCATCGAAGTCCTATCCAAAAGTGGTATTCACGATCATTAACCTTTCGAATGTCTTAAGTTACACTGTCCGACATAAGGTAATTGTCTTTCTATTGTGTCTCTAATTACGACATTCAAAGAGTTAATAAGTATTCTACCAGGATAATTTAATACAGATTTTTTTCTATCGACGAATTTCAAACGACTTTCAAATTGGTTTCGTTCAAACTCGATTGATGGATGTGAATACGGAAATGGTCTAAAAGACTACATCGCTACGATATCGTTACAGGTTTCATTACGTTAATCGGACTAAAGGTCTACCCGTCAACCTAGTTTCATCAAAAACCGTTTTGCCATTTGGGCGTGAAGCTGAAGAAATAACAGACATTCACACAAACGCTCACAAACTTCCGCTTCTTTTATAATAGTAATGTGATTCGTTTATTCATTTAACTTAACATATAAATTATATTTTTAAATATTTAAATAAAAAATAAACAAAATAGTGTACCACCGGTATCGGGAACAGGGTCCAAGCTACCGGCGGTCAGGGCTCCAGAGAAAGGAACCTCCTAACTATACGAGCCGTGTCCAGGAGTACCGCTTTCTGAATCAAGCCCTTGATCCAGTCGCCTAACGAGAGCCTCCTAAGGTGTTGGTCGAGGCTCTTGGCTATTAAGCCATGTGATTATTATTATTTTCATATTATGTTCGTTTCGATAAATTAAACAAAAAGAACTAAGATTACCATCTTGTGAACATGTTAAAAGGCTAGCTGGAAAAAATGTTTAACGAATCTGTAGAACGCGGCAGGTTTTTGCAATTTACATAGGTACTTGATCATTTCTAGAAATCTGATAAATACACTTTGGCAATTAAACAATGTTTACTCCGAAATGTTCGTCAACGTCAGCCTTTTTAGGGTTCCGTACCCAAAGGATAAAAATGGGACCTTATTACTAAGACTTCGCTGTCTGTCTGTCCGTCTGTCACCAGGCTGTATCTCAAGAACCGCGATAGCTAAACAGTTGACATTTTCACAATTTATGTATTTCATTTAAACAAAATATTTAAGGGGGGCTCCCATAAAACAAACACGATTTTTTGTCGAATTTCCGTGCGAACCTTTCGTGCGCGAGTCCAACTCGCACTTGGCCAGTTTTTATAATACATGGACTGAAAAGTTTTATACTTAGAGAGCAGGCTGACTGACGTGTGAACACGACACCAGTCGTCTGCCATACTCACGACTACACTCACCACTATCGTTGTTCCTATCTCCTGGCGCGTGGCGTGCTACACAACACTATCATATAAAATCATAAAAAAATGTGTAGGAAGGCGCCACACACAAGCACGCATCGCATTCAGATGCAGGAGTCAGACATGCCGCCGATAGGGACTGTTTTCATTAGTTGATACTCAATAGGATCAACAATTTATTAATGTTGATTGAAGCCATTTTATTTGTTTGTGACAAATAGCAAAGAAGACATTATATTTATTAGCTTCACAACTTTACAAGAAATAGAAAAACGTTTTTGGTTGCGCCTTTACTTAAAAAATAGAAAGAAACAAACAAATTGGATCGACTTCTCAATAACTGCATTTGTTTCATATTTGATCTTCCTAAATATGATCACATTTCTTCCTTCCGTTCTCAGCTTAAATGGCTGCCTATCCGTCAGAGGAGATCCCTCAGATCCCTCTGCACACTCTTCACCATAATGAACGATCCATGTGCTCCTGATTATTTAAAACAATATTTTAAAGTGTTGGGCAGTTCTCATAATCTTAACCTTCGTGCATCCAAAAACATGCTTCTTCATATTCCTTCTCACTGTACTGGCTTTATGTCCAATGCTTACGCTGTTTCCACCATAAAACTCTGGAATGTGCTTCCCCTTGACATCAAAAAAGCGGTAGGATCTTAGTATTTAATTTTTTGTTTATTTGTTAAAAAATAAAAAGGAGTGTCATACATCGAATTAGATTTTACTGTAACTCATTCAAAGTAAACATTGTCCGAAAACTTTTTTTTATTTTAGGGCTCCATCAAAAATTTTGCCTTCCTTTAGGGTTCCGTTGGAAAAAAAGTTTGAGAACCGCTGCATTAAGCTATAGTCCGTATTCGGCACTCCCCGCATCTTGTGTAACGACTGAGCTAACGACCTCTGAAAATTAGCCTTTAGGAAAAAACCTCGTATACTTTTCTGTCCTTTCAGTCCATAAACACACAACTTTCTCCAGATTGTTATCCACCTACCTAATAAAAATTTCCGTAAACCACATGAAGCACCAAATTATATACAAATATTTCGAAAGCATGATTTAACTTTCTTAGAACTTTCACTAACACCATAGAACGGTTGGTACTTATCATCACTCCAATTTAATGGTGAGCTTGAGAGGTTTCGATGAGTTCATCAATTCGTAGACGTCGTCGGTCGGTACTGTCGGTAGTGTTCGCCCTGCCCTACGGCGACGCCCAATTCTCGTCACAGCCTGTGTTAATATTGAGGAGTAATAACACGACAGGTCGTCGTTAACTAAACAATGTAACTTGTCAGTATTAGGGTTTTTCTGGCAGTCATTCAGTGGTTAGTCCCCGACGAAGCGTTCATAACCCGTATGAGGTCTGCGCACGGTGCAGCAGACTGTACGTACAGTGTGAAATAAGCTGAATCCGACAGTTTACCGTCTCAGTATTTTAATAAGAATTTACACCATGTGTCAGGATGCCACAATATAACGAAAACGTATCCAGTAATAAGAAAATATTTCCTTTAAAGCCTAAAACATCTACTACAACGTCAGGTTGTTTGTAGAAACCGTCGGTCTTCGGAGCTAACTAAAGATAAACCGGTGCACGGTGTTGCGTAATGTATTTTGTTGCAGAACGTGCTAGTGGGCGGAACCAAGCCGGGGACATTCATATCGTTCGTAACACTGCTGTCTAAAAGTTTGCAAAGAAACCGAACCTGTCAATATTTTAAATACCTATGTAAAAATAAATTTAACTTATTATATGACAATTAAATTATTATTTTTTTCTCTTATCTTTTAATATCGCTCTCCAATAGCTGCCTCTAATGTTCCGAGCTTCTTGGTAATTGATTTTCCACCCCTCTATCGAGTACATCCTCACCAAGTTCAAAAGGAATGGCCATCTCAATCATGTAGTCTTTCTACATGATTGAGATGGCCATTGTGTGATTCTAGAAATCTCTCTCTCTTTTCATATTTTTTTTGTTCAAAAACTTGTGACAGTTTCGAGGAACGCTTCGTTGTTTTTATACAAATGGTTATTGCTTGCGTATCATTCAGAGCTGCGTTTATTTGTGCAGTTAAGGCCTCTCGCCCACGACGACCTTTTGCCTCGCTTAAACTTGAAAAAGTGAGATGATTTTCATTCTGTTTTTTATGTAAGTAAACAACAAAAGGTCGTAACTTAAGTTTCATCATTAATTTTTATCGTATATTTTCGGCCATATTTTATTTTGTTTAAACAGATGTACTCCCAGACTTATGGACGGTACTTTAGATAGAAAAGAGAAATAGGAAACAATATAGTTTAAAAGCACCCGCTTCTCGTGCTTGACGTTGGGGGTTCGAAATCGGGCGTACTTGCCCAGAGTGAATTTATATGTTCTTTGCTAAGTTTATCTATTGCTGTAATGTCACGTAAAGCCGTTGGTCCCGGTTTTCATTCGTAGATCTTTGAGAACCGGTGCTTAGTCTCTGCAAGTGCCTAGTAATCGAGCTGTGGAAATCCATGCAAAGAACGTTCAGCCGCATCTATTAAAGGACTATCAGCTGTTAAAAGACTAGGAGGATAATTATAGGTAGGTACTACACAGTCTTCCTACCAGAACGATATCTATTAGGTTCTGTTGTAAGAAACTTAAGAAACCTTCCCCGAACCGTCCCCCGTCCCCAAACCGAACCGTCTTTTCTGTGCTCCTTTTATCTATGTTCTTCTTCCTAGTTGACAGTTGTCTTATCCGGGAGTTAGTAGGATCAGGATCGCGTTTATGTATCAAACTTGGGCTGAGGTCGCAAAAGTCGGAGCGGTTTAAAAGGAGAACGGGGAGGTCTTTGCCCAGCAGTAAAGCAATAACTAGACTCGGAACAAAGTAGGAACGCCCTTACTTAATATGGACATCCTTATGCTTGTTAGGATGCATGTTTAATAAATGTAATATTTCTGATCTAGCTAGTCTCTGGGGATCTCGCATCGGGCCATATACTTTAGTGCCAGCTGTCAACACTGCAAGCATCTCTCGACAGTTGTTATTTGGCGAGTCCGCGAGCGCGCTGAACTTTCAAAGCCTGATACTTGTTTGTCGAGTCAAAAGCTGCGTCTCGACGGTGAAAGTCAATATTCAGGTTCTGCACCAGACAGCCTTACCATGCCTGCTGCTTTAAGCATTTCCAAATAATATAATTAAGTATAACTATTTCTATAAATAAAATTTTAAAATATTAATAGATTCGTAATTATGACGCATGCCTTGTTCGGTGTCTTCGATACAAAAATACCTCAAAGATGACGGAGCATTGTCTTCGTTTTGTATGAACTTGCACTCTAATATGGAATTATTATCCAATAATAAACACAATTTCACATTTACGGGAAAAAATATAAAATTACGCTACTTATCTCAAAGAATTTAGTCATTTACAATTGCTTGGAGGGTGGCACGAGGCGCAGGTGATTACCAGTTGTAAATCAAAATTTAAAAAAAAAATGTTGATCTAAAAGTGACAGTTGATAGAATAAAGTCTAGCAACAAGGTCATGTCACACGAGTTGGCAAGACAACTGAAAGAGGCGTTTTCAGCAGATTTAAACTTTCTATAATATCTTGAAGAACCCAGTTCATTTTGAAATACTAAGGCCTCCAGCTATTTCCAATATCTGTGTGAATGAGTCTAGCCTTCACCGACCACAATACTGCCCTGCTTCTTTCTTAACGTAACAATTCACGTCGTAAACCATTTTTCTGGCTTGCCGTTTTAAAACTTTATTTTTAACCATTTTTTTTAACCACTACGTATTACTAATACGATAACAAGCTGTACGCAACAGTACCCAAATACAACAGTATCCAATGAGACGCGAGAACGCAACGCGGGAATTGAAGAGCGACTGATCGATCTACCAATAACATGCCGCCGTCGGCGCACACACGTCGCCAAATTGACCTTAGAATTGATTACTGCGCATGCCCCTTCCACTTTTGCCGAGCGATCTTAATTCACCGCGCGACCTGTATAACTCATAACAAAGACACGGGTCAGCTAATTAAATATGAAGAACAGGGAGACTTGAGTCTTTCAGCAGGCTTGACATTCAGTGTGATTAAAGCCTTTTTTTATAATGGATAGACTGCCTCTAAGGATGAGTTCGAGCGTTCAACCATAGCCTCTCGTAATGACTGGATCTGTGACCCACTAGCTCGGCCGTCAGACACATATCTCAGCAACAGTGCTGTCGTCTGCATACCCAAAGGTTCCGGGTTATTATCTCGGGTTTACTGCGAAAGTAAACAGCAAACAATATGGTTCACTGATAAAAAAACAAGAGCTTGCCTAAAGGTCAAATAATCGGGCCGCTGCTATTTATGTTCGTCGGTCATCGTCATTTGCGCACCCTTCCGGGTCCCACCAGCCAGCCAGTCTTGTTTAAACCTAGGTAGGTACTACATATAAATAGATTAAGGTGCGCAGTTTAAGGTTATCGCTGCAAGCCGCTGTATGGTTTATTTTCACATATTGATCTCGACTGGTCTGGTAAAAAAAAGAATAACGTTTATATCCGGCTTGTTTAATGTTTTACTATTGCAATAGTGTGCCGTTTCATAATAAACCAGTAGTCTGTATTCCAATGTTATTGCAATAATACATATTGTGATAGGATCGATAAAAGACATCCTTCCATTACTCTACGCCAATAAAATTTTTTCGTCTTTTTCGTCTCGCTCTACTGCCTCTGTACTGAAACTATAGACTTGTGCGCGGAATCGTACCGACAATATTAACAGTTGCCGCCTGGCTTGCTCCAAGTAATGTTTCGATCCTGGGCAACCAATCTTCACCATTGATAGCGAAACTGACATTAGTTTTGATCGCTCCGTTACCAGATACCGCACTGATAAATTCCATTCAGTAAAAATAGGTAAGATTTCAACTAGAAGACAATAAATGCACACTTGTACAGAGAGGTCTCAAATAACCTAACTTAAAAAAAAAATCAAGGACATAAACACATTAATATCTTAGCGAATGAATTATGTACGCTGATTACGGAGACACGCAAATATTCTCGATGAGAGTTGTAACTCGGAGAGATTCTGAGAACAACATCAGCAAAAGTTTGGTGTTAGCGTTTAAGTCTGGTGTTTGGTGTTGTTTGGTGCGCTGCAGTATTTGATTGTTTAATGATTTGTTTCCCAACTGCACCAGAAGAAGAATACTGTTTTTTGGTTTTTAATCGTCGGCAAATGCTATTTTCTTATAGGAAAGACAAATGGAGCCTTTTTCTTTGTGGTCGCAAGCCATCTAATGACATCTCCCACTCTAGGGCGGAGTGGGCGGATGTGTCAGACTTTTACTAACTAAAACTACACCTATGTTCCATCAGGTGCTTTTTTTTTAATCTTAATTTTTTTAAGTGGATTTTATCCACACGGATACGTCAACCCCATTGTACCTTATATATACTCTATTTACACACATAAACATAAAAATATTCTTATATTATAAAATAAAATAAAATGCTACTAAACACCGCCATATCATCCGTAAAAAATAAATAAACTATAATACAAAACTAAACGGGGTTGTGGGTTAACCCACAAATTATGCGTTTAGTTGTTTCTGATTTGGGGTATGCCAATATATTTTGGATAAGTCCGGCGGTCAAGGACCCACGGGTTTCCATTTCAGAAGTCAGCCCATGGCCTCAGTAGGCTTGTTACCCTGCTGGAAACCCTTTTTTTTTGTAGGTGGAAAAATCATCCAATGACATCCCCCGCTCTTGGGCGAAGAGGAAGATAGTGTCAGACTTTTACTGACTAAAAACCCACTTCTGTTTCTTCCTTGCCTTCTTCCCAGGGCCCCGGGTCTCATTTTCACACTGCTTGTGGCTCCAGTAGGCTTCGACCCTGTTGGATCCCTACGGTTGCTGGACCCCTACGGTTTTACTGACATTTAATTGAGGCGCGCGTGGAACACTAGGCACCGTCGGCGACTCGGGCTCGGTCCGGATTTGTACAGGACGGCCAGGCGGCGAGCTACGCATTTCTCGTTATCCGCAAGCCCACATCAATGGTGGCTGGTAGTCGGGAGTCAGCGTTCCGACGGCTTGGGCGTGAGGATAGTGATGCAAGAGACTCAGTCGTTTAAGGCCTTTAAAAAGGACTCGACTTCATTTTAAGCGACTCTAGTCTGGAAAGAAGACTAGTTTCCAGTCTTTATTAATAAGACTTGAAACCCTGAAGTCTTTTAACTAAAGGACTAAAAGGCTTAAACGACTCGAGTCGATTGTAAGGCTTAAACGACTCGAGTCGTTTATAGTAAGGCTTAAACGACTCGAGTCGTTTATAAAAGTACTCGCTCTTCATGATGTTTTACTGAGTCGTGCTTCATATTCAATACAGCTCAAGCTGTTTAAAATCTGATTGGGTTGGTAATAAATAATGCCTAAATTAAAACAATGAAGTAAGTACATACATAATCACACTTAATTCGATGTCAATTTTACCAAAATACCTACCTATTTCTATTAGTAATTTTGTTTACTTCAACATCCTGAAAATCTTTCGTCGATTTTTTTAACAACACAATATTAAACTAAGCAGTAAAAACAGTAAAATAAGTGAACTTGCGTTTTGTCATAAATTACTCATCATAAATAACACTGTGCACAGAATTTATTCGTATTCTGTAACCACTATATTACAAACACAAATATTTTCTTGAACATCGCGAAAATAGTAAGCTTCTAAATAGTTACGTTTCTTTAGTTTCATTACAAGACTCCCGACTCCCGAGTCGTTTAAGGCGTGAGTCCTTTTAGTCCTTTAAGGCTTTTAGTTGTACTAACCTTTTTACGTTACGACTTAGCTTTTTTGTTATGAGGTTAAAGGACTGCGACTCAAATTAGTCTTTAGTTTAAGCCTTAAGACTTCAAGACTTGAGGGTTAAAAGACTAATTTAGTCCTGAGTCGTTTAAGTCGTCAAAAATAAGTCTAGTCTCGTTTTAAAAGACTTAAACGACTGAGTCTCTTGCATCACTACGTGAGGATGTCTGTTCCCTCACGCGTGCGGTCGTCTCCTTCGCTAGCATTAATGCTTCGCAGAAGAAGGCCACCGCGCCGGTACCTACTGGATCTTCCCGAACTTACCATGTCCAGTGAGGACCTGTGTCATGCGGAAGGTGAAAACATTGTGATGTCTGTCCACCCTCTTATCGCCATGATTATGGCGTGTCCAGCATTAGGTTGCGACTTGTCGCGGCAGCGGAGGTTTGTCCCGGGTGGCAGTTGCATCTCCATGTGCAAATCGTGCATGCGTGCAAGGACCTTCACATCCCTTGGCGGCAGGCCGGGAAGGAGGCTCCCCGCTCCATCCGGATGGCCATGATACTCTGAGACGTGTTAGCTTGGCCGCCGGTCGCTTCCGCAGTAAGTACAAATGGACACTGGAGTTATTTGTTGAGTTGGAAGTTCTAAATGTGAAAACTTTTACTTTCTGACACGGATCTGTAAACTTTTACTTCGAACTTTTCCTTATATTTACTTTGTGCATATTTACGCACAAACCTGTTACCAGTTTCTTGATCCTTCTGTCCGCTTTTGGCATCAGATAATGCCAAAAGAAGTAGGCGAGTGTTTGAAAATTATATAAATTACCGATTGGTTCCGTTTTTATACCACTGGTATTATTTTGAACCCGTGTTAATTGTTACACGATTGATACCATTTCTCCAACTAATACTAAAAGGAAATTCAAAGATCTAAAGTACCTACAGTCAGCCAAAATGCTTTGTATACGATCTTTAATTGAAATAAAATCCAAAGAAACGTATTTTTTAGCAAGTGTCTAGTTTAATAATAAATTGTGTACTGCAAACCTGCTCTAAATAACAACAAGCCACCATTTTTTTATGCAAGTCAAGGTTTCTGTTTTCTCCCAAGATGTTGACAGTTGACTATAGCTTCCTCAAACATATCTAAAAAAAGTGATTAGTTAGTAAGTTTTTGTATATTACGATCGTATAAAAAATATTGGGAAAATAAAATTTTATTAGGTTTGACTTGAGCTGACAGTACTAAATTCAAGTCACTGGTATGGGTTCGTACATTAAATTAAATTATTTAAAGAGCAGTCTCCGTTCAGAATAGTAATAAAATTGCGTTCAAACAAATGCCAGTGGTATTAGATGAGTGGTATTAAAACGTAACTAATCAAATTAATTCACACTGCCGCCGGACTGCTGACAGTTGTGTAAAACATGATTACAAACAGATGAGTAAGTAATTACTTATAAATATTGTGAATAGATTAGCAATAATGAACACTGTTTAGACTTTGTTGTGTTGAAATTAATCATTCTTTAACCTTTCGAATGTCTTAAGTTACACAGTCCGACATAAGGTAATTGTTCTTCTATTGTGTCTCTAATTACGACATTCAAAGAGTTAAAATTAAAAATGCAATCCTTTTTATCTGATTGCCCTGAAAGCAGGGGCAACTTTGCCTAAATCACAAATACCAAAAATAAGCCTAATATAAACAATATATAATGAATCCATTGAAAGTTTACTAAAGTCCATCTCAGCACAAAAGTAACTGTAGTAAAAGCAATTAATCTCGTTAGGGGCGACTATTGTGAAGCTATCAGAGCCATATACAATCTTCGCAGGCGCGATTCTCTTAGGGAACTATTTAAAGATATAAACATCATGACGGTTCCTTGTCAATACATTTATGAAAATATTATGTATGTCAGGAAAAATATTCATCTTTTTACTAAAATAAGTGACAGGCACAATTTTAATACTAGAAATAAAGACAAGTTAGATCAACCTCGATTCAGATTGGCTAAAGTATCTAGTTCTTTTATGGGGTACTGTGTAAAATTTTATAATAAAATTCCACTTGAAATTCTCCAATTAAACGAGTCAAAATTTAAAACATGCATTAAACGCACGCTATGTAGGCAAGCATATTATAAATTGGAAGATTATCTACTCGATAAAAATGCTTGGCTGAATGCCGGTCCTGCTCCACAGTCACAGTCATTAGCTACGAATTAGTCGTATTTCTTATTTTCTTTAAATTTTAATTATAAATATTGGAAGAGAGGCTGCTGGCCTTTTCCTATTGTTGTTTTCGGATTATTATTTTTTTTTAAATTTTATTTGTTTATTTCAATAGAACTTATGATTTATTACGTGTTACATTTGGAAATAATAGCATTGTATAATGTAGAAGCACTTTTTTTTTCAATTTTGTGAATGTGAAGTACCATGGAGCATTTTTACTTGGTTACAAGTTGTTTGACACTACAAGCATGGCAGTTGAGAGATTGTCATGCTCACTAAAATGTCTTGCTGATGGTGGCATGTGTTATTGGGTCATTTGGCTCCCTTCAAAATGGTTGAGCTGAGTGGGGCTGATGCACGCGTCATGCTCGTGAACGGGCGCCGTCAGTTGAGACTGGTCATCTCTTAGCTGCCAGTGACTTATTCAATTTCTTTTTTTATTGTTACCATTATATTTAATTTTTATTACTTATCTTCATTGTGTTCACATAATAGAAGCAAAAAAAGAAATATGTAATCGAAGATTCATGTAACTCAATACGATTTAAAAGAGTGTCCATGGAGTTTCTTGCACGTTCTTCTCCATAGAGACCTACTCTTTGGAACGTGCAATTTAGCTTCACTTTTCTTGGACTGACCGACATTTGACTATTCAAAAGTGCCTGTAACTGGTCTATTTGAAATAAACGTTTCTGATTTCTGATTTCTGGTTGTCTATTAAAGACAAAAGGTGGATGTTATAACTTAGTATATTTATATATAGCTATTAAATACGTGTCCCAATCCTTTTTTTATTTTGGGAAAAATCATTCAATGACAACCCCCGCTTGTGGGCGGAGCGGGAGATAGTGTCAGACTTACTGACTAAAAGCCCACCCCGTTCCTTCTAGCCTTCATACCGGGGCTCGAGTTCCTTTTCGGATAACCCTGGCCCCAGTTAGGTTTCGACCCGGCTGGGCCCCTGCTGTTGCTGATAACTCCTTGAGGCGCGCGGGAACAGTGCGCGCCGTCGACGACTTGGACTTGGTCCGTACAGTTACCGGACGGCTGGGCAGCGAGCTACCCATTGCTCACTGTCCGCAAGCCCGCGCCTACGGTGGCCGGAAATCGGGATCGGAATCCCGGCGGCGGCGGCGAGAACGCCGTTGCCGTATGCGTTCGGCCTCCTCCTTTGCGAGCATTACTGCTTCGCAGAAGTCGGCGACCGCCTGTCACTCCTCCTCGCTCCGGACCATGGCCTCAACCGAAGCTCGGCGCGAGAGGTCTCCGCTGCCGATCGCCCCCCTCGAGGGCACGGCGATGCTCCGCCCAAGCAGGACACACCTCGACTGTGTGCTCCACCGTGTCCTCCGGGCATTCCGCACAGTGGCGACACCCGGGCGTCACTTCCGCACGAATCCGGTGCAGGAACCTCCCGAACCTACCAGGTCCGGTGAGGACATGCGTCATACAGAAGGTAAGAACGCTGTGAGGTCTTTCCAGCCACGCCTCAAAGAGCAGACCCGCCGGAGCTCTGTCCGCCATGCCGCGGCAGTGGACTTTCACCCCGGCGTTGCATCTCCACGCGCAAATCGTGCATGTGTGCAAGGACTGTTGCCTCCAGATCCCACGCTTCGCGGGAAATCGTGCGGTATCCCCGCACCATGGCAGGATGGTGCTTATTACTCCTAAATAACACAGAGCTAATTTTTCAAGTCAAGAACAAGTTTTGTTTCTTCATTAAACACGCTCTGTTATTTTGTTTTACTCATACCGGTAGCAGTGCTACGCATACAGATTGTTTGTTTACGATAACATCTTTCCGTTATAATAGTAGAGGAAGGATAACAAGGATACAAAAGCGGCACATTAATGTTCAAATATTAGTAGAACAGACCCTTGAACAATAGAACAGCTTTGGACGCGCCATTAAGTACCCTACACAAATCTTAATGTCTATCGCGTAGTCTGCCGACTGGCTGGTTGTGCGCAGTGTTCGACACAGTCCAATACAGTTCTGATGCTGATAGCGAGTAGGCTGGACGGTGCTTATGTGTGACACTGCTGTGGGAGACAAGTTACATGGGGTCGCATTTTTAATTTATTTACACTTTGTAATGCTTTTAATTGATTGTATTTTGAATTTATTTTTGTATTCTTAATTTAAATAGAAATTATTTCCTGTACTGTGGTACTTATAATTAAATTTCATTTTAGTGTGTTAAGTCACTAAGCAAACATTGAAGATAATCCCAGCTTATTAAATATCGAAGTACCTACAAGCTTGTAAAGTAGCAAAAACTATGAATAGTTTCATAATCAGGCTGTAGCGGAAATAAGGGGGCATAACTTGGATTTATATTGGCTAAAGAAATTAGACTCAGTACAAAGTTACTAGGATTCTATAACTTTCTTGAAAATGTTGTTTATTTCTTTGTGCAGAAACACTAGGTATTTAAAATATGAATTTGCAACGCAACACAAATTCACAAAGTGTGAAATACAAAACGAAGAAAAATTAATGCGATGACAACAATTATTGAAGACGAAAATAAGCAGCGTGCGGTAGGCAAGGCCTCAACCCACGAGACTGGATCACAGCCGACAGCCCCAGGGACCGGATAATACACAGGCACCTTTATCTACAGGTGTAACACCGAGCTTCGCACTAATTGTCTTACACTGACCTGGTGGCCGACGTCAAGGTCAGCTAAAAAATATGTAAATTGTCAAAAAAAAAATACATCTGAATAGTGAACCGAGATTAAAGCAATGCTTTTTAATTGTCTTGTTTACCCCGACATTCAAGTTGGCATCTATTCAAGTTATTTAATTCTAAAGTTTAGATTTGGTCGATTGAGGTCGAGTGATCTAAGTTTTTGAAAAAAAAAAATCATAATGCTAGGTATCTGCGCGAACGATTCAAATGATAATGAAGAGCTCCACAGTAGAACCAAGGTTACCGACCGACGACGTAGCCCGAAAGATGTTTCCCCTCCCACTGCGAACTAAAGCAGTGGGAGGGGCACATTTTTGGCAGCAGCTGATAAGAAGAAGTTAATATAGGACCTATTACCTGTTGAAGGCCGCAGCCTGGACGAGACAGGGTCGGTCGCTCTGACTACAATCACCTATTTCCAGCAGTGAATATCTTCCGGATGAAATGATAATAGATATGACAAGACAATTTTCATCAGTACATCAAACTATACACAAAAATTCGTTTCAAAATAAATATTCACTCTCTCGCCGTTCACAACATTCATCGCCATCATGGTAATAATAACATCGCACAACTTAGAAATCGTCTGATTTTCGGGGCACGGTTTATAAATGCGTTGTTTACAAAAATACGCCAGCGATGTATCTGCGAGCGTGCCAAAGCTTTCGACTTGTTTGTTTAGTGGACGCCAAGCGTCACCGCTACATACCACTACGTAACGCATTAATGTGCTCTTTATTACTGCCTAAACGATAACAAATCATTCAAATTAGACTCGCTAAACTAATAAACTAGTAACGTTCAAAAAATTCTACTTCAGCTGTGCATATTTCTCCAGCAGTAGATTTATCTTCCTCAGTCTGAAGAAACTTGTATTTACTATTACTAGGTATAAATATACTTCTGAAGACTTCAAGTCAAGGAGTGGTCGGAGCCAGCTAACCAATGTGAGCGTAAGTTCTATTGCGCGTAGAACAAGTAGAGCAAATGATTCGAGAACGTTCTAGCATTCAACATTTAAATTGCTTCAAGACAACCTCGCGGAGTGCAACATTGCAAGCGTGCGCACTTGATAGTATCGTCTCCTTTTTTGTGCAATTTCCCAATAGCGTGCCTCAAGTATGTTCCCAAGTATGTTCCCGTTATATGTGACGAGACCACAAGTGACACAAGAAGTACTTGTTGAAGATAATTCGCTGAGAATGTACAATTGATATTATGTTTACTCAGACTGCAAAAAATTGGAACAATGACCTCTCATCATGACTAGCAGGTAAAGTAGATAGTCATTAAAAGCCATTCGTAGGTACTGTAAACATCCGTTAGTAGCACAGTATCCATAACTGTCTCATATCTTTTTGCTAAGTGTTTTAAACTACTAGCATGGCGCTTAGGGTCAGGCTTTGAAAAGTAATGTCGAGAGAGTTCACAGACCATGCTAAATAAACTTGGTCTAAGATCTAAAAGGCTAAACAAAATAAACGGACGGACTTCAGAAAATCTTAAATGACGGATCTAAATGATAAAGAAATAAAGTCAAATTGAAGAAACGATCGGTTTCTTTGTGCAAGAGGAAATACTATGTTTTCCTTATATTTTGTACATTCCTTATGAGTCGCAAATCTTGGAAATATTTATCCCTGTTGACCGGACTTGAACAAAATCAGTTCTCATTTTTTGTAAACAGAAACGAAAATATTACATTTAGATAAAAGTGCTAAGAATATCAAATGATGATAAAAATATTAGTGTTATCATTGAATAACAAAAACAATATTCAATGGTCCCAGATAACTCAGACTTTATCAATTAAGTAGTAGCAAAATAGCGTGGGTTCTGTCAAACTATGTGTGTCACAGTTCTCTCGTATAGTGCAAACGTTACTGTTTCAGACTACTAGTCCACCTTGCGGGCTTCTGCGTTACCTTGCCGACGACCTAGCGCCTAGCGCCTAGCGCCGACTGCTAATAGTAACATAATTATAGCTTCTCATTGCTGTTTCCTTAATTATTGTTAAATTTTAATCTCGGCAATCATCTTAATGATGGTTGCGAGAGAGGATCAAACGCCGAGTTGATGAACGACGAGTCTATGACGTCACCACTCTCTTCACACTCATAGCCGCGTTTCTAAATACATAATTATAATACTTTCGTATTTATCCTTAGAGTGAAAACAGTTTTCTGCCCGTTTCTCCTTATGTGACTGAGCGCCGTTGTATTTTCACAGATGGCAACCTAGATGGATTTTTGAAATAAATAAAATAATCTTTATTTCGGATTATTGACATCCATAATTTAAACCTATGTTAGTAGACTTAGTTACTATGTATACATATAAATAAAATTGGAGTGTCTGTTTGTAATATTGAAATAACCGCTTTTTACTACATGCATACGAATATACATATATAGATGGTACATACACCAAAATAACATTTTTTGCAATTTT
Source organism: Mythimna albipuncta (assembly GCA_929112965.1). Classification (NCBI taxonomy): domain Eukaryota; kingdom Metazoa; phylum Arthropoda; class Insecta; order Lepidoptera; family Noctuidae; genus Mythimna; species Mythimna albipuncta. The sequence goes on from OV815974.1 coordinate 527,587, forward strand.
TGTCATGTCAAACATGTCTGTTTGTTCCGGCTAATCTCTGAAATGGCTGGACCGATTTTGACGGGACTTTTTTTGCAGGTAGCTGATGTAATAAGGAGTAACTTAGGCTTATTTTAGACAAATAAATTCAAAATCCTGTAGTCCACGCGAACGAAGTCGCAGGCACAGCTAGTAGTATCTTGTATATTTTAAAACAAGGTGGTTGATCATGATGCACCTGTGAACAACATCACTACAGAGGAGAATCGTAGCTCCCCGCTATATGGTCTACAGGATGGAGTTGGTACTAGTGAAAAATCTATGCTTCTTTTGACTACGGCAAATGGAGTAGTAGCAGCATTGTTTCAAACCCAGATGATTTGTAAGATATACCAATTAATGATTGTAATGCTATAATAATATGGTTGTACAGCTTTTGTTGTGGTGATGAAAAAATTGTCTCCAGGTCTGGGTGGAGCCAGAGAGCGTATCAGTCTGGAACTGGCGGTCTTTCAGTTGCCATCTGTGTTCCGCGGCCACGGGAACTCTTCCGAACACTCCAACAGCCCTGGCAGGCGGCGCCCCTGGTGCGCCTTGTTCATTTCGCTACAATCCTCTTGAGGCGCGCCCTGTAAGAGGTAAACTCTGAAACTGATGATGATGATGCCATCAAAATCAAAATCAAAGCATTTATTTCAAATAGACCATTTACAGGCACTTTTGAATAGTCAAATGTCGGTCAGTCCAAGAAAAGTGAAGCTAAATTGCACGTTCCAAAGAGTAGTTCTCTATGGAGAAGAACTTGCAAGAAACTCCATGGACACTCTTTTAAATCATATTATGTGTTACATCTAGCCGATTTCGGGCACAGCGAGCGCATTCCTTGGCTCTTCATGGTGGTTGTGAGCTCAGATCTGCTGCTCTCTGCTGCTCATGTGACTTGCATATCCAACCTTGGCCGATAAACTGCGATCACAGAGCGGACATGTCAGAACACCATTAATGGTATGATACACTATTGCTGTTGGTGGTCTAGCCTTGAGGTCGTCGCGCTTTTGGTTGTAAGAGGTAAACTCTAAACTACTGGTTCGATTGCAAAAAAACATTATTTTTTGCCATTTAGCATCGATAGAAAGCTGCTTTATTCTTGAGTAACAGGCTATATTTTATGTACGCGGGCAAAGCCGCGGGCAAAAGCTAGTGTATAATATTATTATGTTTTTTTTTTATGTGGTTTTTATCCACACGGATACGTTAACCCCATTGTATCTTATACTCTATTTACACACATAAACATATTCTTATATTATAAAATAAGAAAAAAACTACTACTGCCTTAACATCTCCAAAAGATAAATAAACTATAATACCAAACTAAATGTATAATTTGTGGGTTTACCCACAAATTATGCGTTTAGTTCTTTCTGACTTGGGGTATGCTAATATATTTTGGATAAGTTCTACATCCCACATGTTTAAATTAAAATCTCGAGCCAGAGCTTCCCTTTCATTTTGGTTCCTAACACATTCCATCAATTAATTAATTATTTATCAGCATGTTTCGAAATAGCTCCATTTCTACATAACTGTAACAGCGAGCCGTGTCAACTACCGCTTTCAGAATCAAGCCCTTGATCCAGCCGTCTAACGAGGGCCTCCTTAGATATTGATCGAGGCTCGTGTGCTCGTGGCATTACTATTAATCGGTCACGGTTATTGTTATTATCATTCTGTTGTTACTAAAACATAACAATATTATATTGTAGTTCTCGCCTTGTTAACAGCATCAAGGCTGCCAGGCTGCTGCAAATTAGTGTAGTATTGTGAAATGAGTGCTAAACAAATGCTAGACAACCACGTGGGTGCACCGTTTATGGAAATGGACTTGTATGACGTTATGACGTCACTGCCAGACCGACAGTAATGTCAATAAAGCTCATTAATCTGGATGATGACAGTTTTTTCAACAAGTACTTGACAAATTACTCAAGAAAACAATTAAGGGATGTGATGTAAAATCTGACGAACAGATAAAATCCATAGCATAATCCGCCTCAACATTGGCTTATAAAGAAAGCACCTTTTGAACGAAATTATTAGCAACGAACCTTGGGAAAACAAAAGATCGGCAACAAACAACATAAAATTAATATAAGTAATTGAAGCAGTTGGAAGTATTCCCACGCAGCTGGAGAGACCAGTAGTGGAGGGCCACGTCAGCCACAGCATGTACGACACAAGTCTGCCTGCTTGAATATTTGACGAGGATCAATCATACCGTTGAGTCACCGCCGCGTCGTGTGCGCGCCTCGCTCCACCTACTACACGGTCGGAGTCGATGACCGCGCTCATTACGCTTAGCTAATACACCAACTACACAATAACAATGATAATTAAAACCTAAAAGTGCTTCAAATAAATTTATTTATTTATTTAAACTTCGCGTACAATAGTGGTACATAGGCGAACTTAATGCAACAAGGCATTCTCATAAATCTTATTATACATTCAGTCTAATGATCCCAAATTAATGAAGTATTGTCTTAATGCTAAAGAGAAAGTAACGGGATGGTTTGTGACGGATTTTCTAAACTGCTAATGCAACACGCCTTCGAGAAGAGACTGAAATCCGCGTTTACCTGATGAAGGTGCTCAAATTTAAAAGTGCATAAATTCGTTCAATGTGCATCGCCATCACAGCCTATTTCAGTATCTTATAGGACTAATTGCTTCTAACAAATTTAGTAAAAATGAAATAGGACTGCCGGACGACCTGATCTCATGATACCGCTTCTTATGACTCTTGGCGATGTCCTAATGTCATATAACCTACCTACGTAATAGTCCAGTCAAATTAGACTAAAAAAAAAAGAAACCGGCCAAGAGCGTGTCGGGCCACGTTCAGTGTAGAGTTCCGTAGTTTCCCGCCCGTCACAATAGTGAACCCACTTATGAGTGTAAAAAAATGCTTGCATATACAATTATACTACAAACTTAGTCCAGAAATTATTTTGTACAATCTTTTTGTCTTTTTTGTACAAAAACTGTTCTTTCCATCAAGTTCAAAATGATTTTCCTAGAAAGTCTTTATAAAGTTCTACTTTTCAGATTTTTTTCATATTTTCTAAACTCATGGTTCAAAAGTTAGAGGGGGGGACACATGGTTTTTTACTTTTGGAGCGATTATTTCTAAAATTATTGACATTATCAAAAAAATATTTCATATAAATTCATTTTTAAACACCTATCTAACAATATATCACACGTTAGGGTTGAAATAAAAAAAAAAATCACTTTCAACTTTATAGGGGGGCTACCCTAATAAAACATTTTTTTTCCAATTTTTATTTTACCACTTTGTCGGCGTGATTGATATACATATTATTACCAAATTTCACCTTTCTAGTGCTAACGGTCACAGAGATTAAGCGAGGACAGACAGACACACATGGCGAAACTTTAAGGGTTCCTAGTTGACTACGGAACCCTAATTAGGGGTAAGGCTACAATAATTCGCACTCAGCTGAAAATTGGTAGGATTGTTCTACACACCATCATAAATGAAATGTAAAAATCCTCATCGATCCGACACCTAGAAATAAAAATATTCGAGTCAAAGTTCAAAAACGAAGTATTTCTCGATTTGCAGCAAAACCATAAGTTTTATTATAAAAGCTCATACAAAAATTGCAGTTCAGATAATTATCTCTAAAAATATCTAAACCCCTTTTTTCCAACAAGGTGGCTTGTAGGAAAAAAAAAGGATTTTGTGGTATAAGTAATCATTCAAAAAGTTGAAAAAGGCCATCGTCTTAAAATGCACACGTTTTCACGTCACTTTTGAAGTAGTGTACAATTGCCGTCACGGATCTTGAGCGCTGGCTTCAAGTTGCGCAGAAGTCAAATATTCGGTCTTATAGAGTTGAAATTAACACCATATAGGTACTCAGGTTTGCTGTCCCTTGAAGCTGTGAAAAAATCAAACTTGTAACTTAACGAAAAAAAAGAGACGGCCGATTCATTAGATAAGTATATATTTTTTTCTTTTTAGATTTCATTTATGATGGTGTGTAAAACAATCCTACCAATTTTCAGCTAGCTGCGAATTTATGTAACTTCGGATGTTACATAAATTCCGAACATCAACGACCGGACTATAATGATAGGTAATCACGTTCAAATTATAAAGTCGTCTTAGTGCTCTGGTCACAAAATGATTACCAAATCTGAATAGACAGGATTTTTTTCACTGTGCCTGAGTGATCGTGATCATATTGTCAGCCATGCGCGCATTACTAAGAAATACAAGTACTTAGTTAAAACAAAATTTAAACAATAGGCACATCCTATGTTGGTTTCTTGTATAAACGCAATGACATAATTTTGTAATGTTTATCAGCCGGTGCATTTTTACGGCGGGACCATAGAAATTTCTTATATCTATGGGTGGGACGGTTTGGAAATACATTAATCTTTTTTGGCTTACATGCCAATTGACTCTCTTAGTGAGCTTCACACTATTTGAATAAGAATGTTCAGTGAGCGACAGCGACCAGCGCTCTTGTCTAGACTATTCGACGCAAATTAATCGAATACTAATTATAAAATCGGTACTGCTATGAATAAACAAGAGCAACTCGTCTCACACAAATGATGTTTGCGTTCTCAGGCCAAGGATAGTTCAGTGTCAAGACCGGGCCAACCATCCAACAGGCCATTGTGTTTATGCAACTTTGTGAATGTGAAGAAATTTAAATCGTGAAAAAATTGTAAACACTCGGAAAGTAGTCTTGAGTTATATTATGAGCACGATTTACTACCCTCTTCGTCGGACTTCAATTGGAGTGAATAGAGAATATCATTGTAGATAATAGGTGCCTCATTATACTTAACCTTTCGTATGCCGTAATTAGAGACACAATTAAAAAGTTATTGTGTCTCGCGTGGATCTACGTTCCGGACACACGACGGGTTAATTGTGTTTATTATTTTTGTGTCGGCCGATAATCTAGTGACAAAGTTTTGTTTCAAAACAAATAATTCCAGTAACCATTATTAATAAAAATAAAAATGTATTATCTGACAAGTCACCTTTCAAGTCCTTTAAAAACCTGAGTGAGTCAGTGTACTGACTGTCTGTCCTTCAAGCCAGCTGGAACTCGAAACGCACCACAATATGTGAAGTGATCAGGTTATGATTATAGTATAGTGGTTTGCTAAGACAACTTGGTAAAGGTCAGCCGCCGCAAACTCGTTGGCATGCCTTGTTGTGGACACATTCATCTTCCTACCGGCCTGTGATAATACTTAGTACCTACATTATATACTGCATTCGATTAAAAGCATTTTTTCCACACTGTTCGTGCTTGAAGCACTTCAATCGCACGTTCACGAACTCTCAACACGATCAGTAGTCAGTTATGAATGATGTGCTACATATCTTAGCCACGCACGATGAAATCAGTGTCCTAGTTATCAGATCTTGGCGTGCATTCCTCTTCGTTCCTAGTCGTTAAATAGCGGCATGACAGGTCGAGACCAAGGAACATGTCTCGACCTGTCATGCCGCTATTTAACAACAACACACACACAAAGGCCTAGACCGACCCTACTCCTTACTCCTTAGTGGTATACAACATTATAAAGATGATTCTTGGAGAAAACGACATTAATTTTTCGTTCCAATAATATTGTAATCATATCGAGAATAACTTACCAATTATGACGGGTTCATTCGGTGTGGAGCACCCATGAGTCAATCAAAAGAGCGCACTTTTCACTACAGCTCCGGCTTTGTCAAACATTATTAATTGCTTTGCATTGATTTAGATATTTCTAATTCATTCGTCGTCGTTCTTGCGGAAGTCTTGTTGCATAATACCTACCTTTATAGTTTCTAAGTAAATTAGCGGTTATATCTACTAAATGGCATTATTGATAATATGAGACTTTTAAGCAATGAAAACAAAGCGCAATTACTTAGCTGGCCTTTGTGGTTTTATAATGATAATAGCCTGATCACCACTTGATTCTGGTTTGATTCTGTTTGTATACAAACGGTAGTGGTAATTAGTTTGGCTATTATTTCCTAACGACCGCCAAAGCCGGACAGTAGACAGAAGGACGCGGAATGTAAGGTTGCTAGAGCGGTCGACCGCTGGAAGTGGTAAGGCTAGCGCTAGCGACACGTTTTTCTAACAGATTTTTTGCTTGTTTGTCTTTCGGGGTCAGTAGGTACCATAAAGCTACGATAGCGGCTGTTTCTCGAAGTTTCCAAGAATACAACTAGCTACATGAAAAAAATAAAACTGCTCACATATAAAGCCTAGAATTTTCTAGAAACCTTTTCCAGGTTTGCCACTCAAGTGTCTGCGACGGAGCGTTCGACCTTTATCAAAGTTGTTGCTATAAACACAAGATACGCACAATTTTCAATTCGCTACGCCAGTTTTATTTTTCGCCTTTACGATCGATTCTTTCAACAAATAGGTCACATCACCTATATTTTCCTTGAAATTTTAATTGATTTATTTTCGCGCTACTGGACAAACTACACTACAAACTTTACCGTAACTATTTAAAATAACAGTTCTATTTAAATGTATCTATTTATCAATTCGTCGGCCCATGCCTGATAAATTTGTTCGTATTATGTTAGATCATTCATCATATCATATTAAAAGATCTATCAAAAAGAAAGAAAACCCGGAGTATAAGGAAGGAATTGTAAACGAGGTCACTCCATATTTTCGAGCTAAAGCATGCAATGCACTCTTTTGTTCTGCGAGCACTCTCGGCTTCAAAGAGTTGACTTTCTTCAAGCTACAAACGGTCAAAGACTTCCCAAAGGGGTATCCAAGTGTTTTTTAAGCCGGGTTGTGAGATGGCATTCTTTTAGTAAACCACAGACTTTACCTGCATGGCGTCGTATCGCGAGAGAAGCGATGGTGCTGGACTCGACCGAGATATGACCACGATCACTCTGTCAAGAGTGACTTAGAAGAACTAGCTTAGGAAGCTGTAACTTGCGTATTCATGTTGTCAAATATTATAACATCATTAACTTGTTTTATTGTTTGTTGCAGACCTTGATAAACATAGCGTACTGCTCGCTGGCAGTGTTCGGCTTCGGCGTGCAACGGCTTGTGTTCGGGCAGCTGCGCGTGGCCGAAGCGCAGCGCGTCAAGGACAAGTTCTGGAACTATGTGTTCTACAAGTTCATCTTCGTGTTCGGCGTCATCAATGTGCAGTACATGGACGAGGTGCTGCTGTGGTGCTCCTGGTTCACCCTCGTCGGGTTCCTGCACCTGTTAGGCCAGTTGTGCAAGGATAGATACGAATATGTGAGTATTAATCTAGTCTTTGTGCTATGCAGTAAGGTTCATGGGTTTTTATTCCTTTGGTACGGTTTTCCTGTGTTTGTTATAAAGAGACAATAGAGGTGACTCAAGTGATAATAATGGCATCTAGTGTGTTGATATCTAACATCCTATTGCATCTATCTGAGTTCGATTTCCTATTAGCTATTTAAGCTGGATAACGTGAACCATTAACACGGTCTAAGCATTTAATTCTCTTTGATACATCTTCACCTCTCACACATACTTAAAAATTAATACCTTTGTAAAATGATGGTCGTTTATCGGGACTACGTTTCTATGGAACATCACGTATAGACTAATCAATAAGTACTAATCAAATTTATCGAAATTTTTAGAACATTACGTATAAACGTAAGGTCCTTATCGAAAACATGCGTGTTGCTACATCGTCTGTTGACTTGTAACGCACGGCACCACTAAACAACAAGTTTAATGAATTAATTTATTATTATTCATGACGAAAGTAACAGTGTCGATAGCCCGGTCGACGCGCTGCGGTCAGAGGATGTGCACAACACTATTTTTATTATGTTTGGCTCAAGTCGCACTGTCAATACCTTAGTTTATTAATAGACATATTATCATAACTCTCATCTTTAATAATAACACATTCACATCCGCTATAATTTTCACTTAAGCGCCCATTGTCTGTCTACCCGGCACTGGGCCCGCGTAGTGGATTATGGCCCACTTGCTATCCTGGAGCCTCAGACCACAAAATAGATAAGTACAGAAGACAATCTCATGTATGTAATTCACTTTTTATACCTACGCTCGGTGGGCGCACACAAATGAGCGTTTGAGCCGGAACTGTTCGACGAGTGGCCCGAGACGCTCCAAGATATCGTGTCCGTGAGCGGTGTCTATGTGGGCGTTGCTCGAGCACGCTTTGTATGTAGTAGTGATGTAACGAATGTCTGATTTCTCACATTCGCGCATGCGAATATTCAAATTCAATATTCGCGAACGCGAATATTGACTTTCAAACAAAGTGCGCGCAAAATGTCATACAGGTTTCACATTTCGTATCAGCCTTTAAACCGAACATAACAAAACCGTAACAGACTTATTTAACGAACCTTAACACAAAAAGTTTTTCAGAAAACACAGACTCCGGCAAGAAATTCCACTCCTTAACTGTAAGCATAATGAATGTGTTTCCAAAACGCTTTGTACGTATGGGTGGAAACAGGGCCCGATCTAGCTATTTAGCAGTGGCGTGCCTGATGCCTTAACATGGGGCAAGCCAAGGAATCTTGACCTAACTACTACTTACCTATTAAAAAAAAATGTCGTGCTACCACGTGTCGTCAGTGCAGTACTGTTGATTTTTCTGAACTGCTACACTACTATTAACAAATACCTGTAATGTTAATAGTAAGTAATAATAATGATAACAAAAGCTTCACCACAACAACTTTATCATCATACCAATAATCGTGAAGTTTGAATACCTACATGAAGAGAAAAAAAATACCCCGCTGTCCGGCCGTCCGGTAACTGTCCGGACCAAGCCCAAATTGTCGACGGCGCGCACTGTTCCCGCGCGTCTCAAGGAGTTGTCAGCAACAGCAGGGACCCAGCCGGGTCGAAGCCTACTGGGGCCAGGGTTATCCGAAAGGGCGCTCGAGCCCCGGTATGAAGGCTAGAAGGAACGGGATGGGTCTTTTAGTCAGTAAGAGTCTGACACTATCTCCTGCTCCGCCCAAGAGCGGGGGATGTCATTGAATGATTTTTCCCACCATAAAAAAAAGGTCCAAATTAATTGCCTATTTTTATGTGTGTATCTATTTTTACTTCAGAGTTCTGATTCACTTAGGATAGCTGAATAGTTGAAATATACAATTTAGTTTGTGAGTCAAAAACGTAAAATATTTTAACAATGCATTGTTATAAGTAAAGTTTATTCTATTCTATTTTATTATGTGATAAATAAATAATACGTGTTATGGTTTTCCTAAATACGGAGGGACCATATTAACGACGCATAATTAACATAACAACTCAAATGCCACTCTGCTGCAATTTGGCTTTAGTGTTATTAAATTCAGAGCAGTCAAATCTTCCATCAAATACATTAGTTTTGCACAGAAAGCAGAGTACACAGAACTTAAATATGCAAACCAAACATTAATTTATGTAGACTAATACCGTTCACGGATAGAGAGAGTGCTCTTCTGAAAACAGAGACTTGACTGTATTTCGTAATATCGCAATATGAACAGCTTTAATGACTACAATTTGTTATTCAGTCGCCACTCCAGATAAGAACTAGTCGCAAACAAACACGGCATGCACCTACATATCTCAATTTAAAGGGCGCGAAGCATTGTCAGCTCTGCTCCATCCATATTATTCCTTTATTCATATTTTATACACATGTTATAATATATCTTTAAATATTCCTTAAAAAAAAAAAACAGTATCCCACCGGTATCGGGAACAGGGTACAAGCTACCGGCGGTCAGGGCTTCAGAGAAAGGAACCTCCTAACGATACGGGCCGTGTCCAGAAGAACTGCTCTCTGAATCAAGCCCTTGATCCAGTCGCCTAACGAGAGCCTTCGAAGGTGTTGTTCGAGGCTCTTGGCTATTAAGCCATTGGCTGACACAACTATCGGTACAATGATCGCTAAGTCCACTTCCCACATGTCGACAACCTCGCGAGCCAAGTCAATATACTTGATTTGTTTATCTTTCTCGGCTTTCACGAGGTTCTCGTCATGCGGAACGGATTTGTCAACAATCATTGCTCGCCTCTCGCTTCGATCCACCACCACTATATCAGGCTTATCAGGCTTATTGGCTACAATAGTCCTGTCAGTGATGATGGACCGATCCTTGTACAACGTGATATCGCCATTATCGAGAACTGGGACGGGCACATGCCTGTTGTATGGCACCTCCGATTCCACAAGAGAGTACTTCAGAGCAAGTTGCTGATGGATAATCCTGGCTACAAGGTTGTGTCTATGCAAGTATTCTCCGTTAGCTAGACGAGAACAACCAGAGATAATGTGGCGGATTGATTCACCCGGTCGGTGACATGCCCGTCAGATGTCAACCGTGCCGTCCTTCACAATAAATCTCCGATAGTTATTCGTTATGATAACAGTGTACGAAACTACGAACCTTCCTATCCAGAGCGTAAAGTTCCGTTTGAGTCAATTTGAGTACACCGAAAGCGTACATCAATACCGGCATGACCCAACCGTTGAAGGCAGGCACCTTGTTTCCACCTGACAGAAGGCTGTTAAGTACCTTCTTTAGGCGGCCAAAGAAGCGCTCCCTCAACGATTGCTTTATGACAGTGGCATTGATGCCTAACGCTTCCGACAAATCCAAATACTTGTAGGTTTCGGTTGGAGAGAGGGATCTCAGGTGTATGGAATCCGAGAGTTGGATACCCATGGATTCCACAATCTCCCCTCGCTTTATATGCATGACTGCACATTTGTCTACACCAAACTCCATCCTGATGGCACTACTGAAGGTTTCCGTTACCTTCAGTAGCTCCATCAGTTGCAGATTGTTGGGGGCAAAAAGCTTCAAGTCATCCATATAAAAGAGGTGAGATATAACCTGACCATCTCTCTTCAACCGATAGCCTAGGCCTGAATTCTTCAGTAGTGTGCTCAGAGGATTCAAGGCTAGGCTTCTGCCTAGCCAAAGCGTAATCAAACTGTCACCCTGGAACTCGCTCGATCCTTACCGGTTCGCTGTTCCTTTGGATATTTCGACATCCTGGATAGCGAAGGACCGTCCTCCATTGCCTCATACATGACATCAGGAAGGTGCGAAGAGTTGCATCAACTTTATACAACTCCAGCACCCTCATGAGCCATATATGAGGAACTGAGTCATAGGCCTTCTTATAGTCTATCTAACATGTCGACAGATCCTTTCGGGAACGCCGAACCTGTTGGCTAATGGCCATATCGATTAGGAGTAGCTCCTTCGTACCGCGGGACCCATTCCTACATCCATTTTGAGAGGCAGACATGATAGCATTATTATCAACATGGTGGTTAATCTTTGCTCTCAAAATGGATGTAAGAACCTTATAAACTGTCGGCAAACACATAATTGGCGGATAGATTTTGGGTTCCGCGGTGCTACCAGATTTATGGATTAGGTGGCTAACTCCTGTTGTAAGAAACTCGGGTAGCGAGCCAGACTCTAAGGCGGCCTGATATTGAGATGCCAAACGAGCGTCCGACCTTTGCAGCCACTTTATCCAAAAGTTGTGCAGTCCGTCTGGCCCTGGAGATTTCCAATTAGGCAACGGATGGACTGCACGGGCCACATCGTGGGGGCTGATTGTGATTGCCCCCGTTTCTGTTATTGATTCGCACGCTCGTTCGACTTCTCGAGTCCAACCACCTTTAGTATGACTGACAGGCACCGACCAGATATTGCGCCAGAACGAACACATGGCGTCACCATTCGTGGTGTGGTGAAGGCGTGGGTCAGTCACACCGTGGTCCGGTCGCTCCCAAGCCCTGTATACCCACCTTTCGTTACTCCGGAATGTGCCATTCTGGATGTACCTTTCAACCCGCAGCTTATACCTTCGTATACGGTTTGCCCATGCATACACCTTCTGCTTCAGGAAGTCGATGCGCTCTGTGACACGGACATATAGTCTCGGGTGCTGATGTCAGTGCCAGATGCCCCGAAAACGTCCGCCTCACAAAGCGTATCACTCGTGGGCGAGTGTTGCTCTCCCTGAAGCAGATTAGCTTGCCGAGGACTGCTCTTGTCCCACCAATACGTCGCTCAATCCTACACCGGTTTGGTCGTGTAGCTACGTCACTGTTTGGAAATTTGACGTGAGCTACATGACATGCCGCTACGACCGCACAGTACATGATCGAGTGTGTATCGTAATCCAGAGCAGCCACCAGCGCCTTATTCTTATTACGCATGGGCAAACGAGGTAAACGCGGCCTAAGTTCAAGCGGCATGTTGCGATACTCCCGAATTTTTTTGTAGTTGCACACTCCAAAGCACTCCTCAGTACATTATTGCACCGAGTACTTACGTTTGTGACCGTGTCAGTACTCACCTCGTCAGTGTGAAAGGATTACATTACAGTATTGTCCAACATATGATTACGCTGGATGACCCGCACCTGATCCGACAGTCGTTGGGCCGACACGTTGACTGCTGGCTCAAGCACCCGAAACAAAGAGAGCATCCGAACACGGTACGCGGTCAGGCTGTTTCCTCCCTCTGTAACCCTATAGTATGCGCGCATGACGTTTTCACATCCACCGGTAGCTAGGACCCTATCAGAGGCCGGTGACCTCGAGATTCTAAGTCCTCCCCGACGACGCGCAGGTGGTGGTATCGTCGGCGGCGAGTAGTACTCGTCGCTCGAGCTCGACGCAGCTGCCACGGCCGGTGTCACAGCACTCACAGTGAGGCTGAGTTCCGGCGGCGGCGGCGTCGAGGCAGAGCTGAGCGACGAGGCCGGAGCTGGTAGGCGTGCTCTTCGAGCGGCAGCTCTCGTCAACATTTTCGTATTTTTATATTATTTACGTTCATTATTATTGTAAATATTATTATTATATATTGAGATCCGTATCTCAATATATAATGTAGCAAACTGTCTTGATTATTCGGCTGAGCACTGTTCAATGATAGCGGGGGTTAGCTACAAGACGACATTAGCAACCGCTATGCGGTCATTTGAAGCGACGCCATGTACTGGAAATTTCACAGAGCATTTTTTTTTTTAATCAGGAAACGATTGATGCTAATGTAATACATTAAATCTACTTAGTTTGTAAACATTATTAAAATTACGAATGTAGTGATTCAGTGTCATTGGTACTGTATCCTAACTACATTGTAAACCTTGTGCGATCCGACCCCGACATGAAAATGAAGTTGAGCAGGAAATCCTGAATACTTTAAGTTCTATGTCGGTAACTATTAATTTGGTTTTGTAGGAATGTAGTATGTTGGTGCGTCTAAATTCACCATGTGTGTGCTCACGTTCACTCGGTTCTCTTGATATAAAGCACATAAGGGCTGCATAATATGGGTGATCGCAGATAATTATTGCATACATAGATGCTGATCTCTCGTTATACCTTCCTGACTGTAACTTCTACGCTATGGTATATAAAATAAATAGGTAATTGCTTCTGTACTTCCTGATGTCTCACTTTTCTTTACATACTTTTTTGGTCCCTTCTCCCCTCTTCAATCCATCAATGTGGTCCGTTGTACTCTGCATGAAGTGGTTTTTTGGTAAAGTGCAATGAACTGTGCTTTTTTCCTTCTTACCTACAAACATACGACTAGACGAGGCAGCTACCAAGTCTATAAACATCGCGCATCGTGATCAAAGTCATCATCGTGATTTGTTGATACATCGAACAACACAATTTGGTCCTTTCAGTTCTCAGTGTGGAATTTAGCAATAGTCTGCTAAAGAGTTGTTTAAAGATTGAAACCGCAAGTTTTATACCGGTCTTATTAAGAGATACGAAGTCACAAATCCAATAGAGTAAATTTTTCGTAACCAATTCAAGCATTGACAAGTGTAATTCAATCGTTTTAAATAACTATGAATGAATACAAGTTTTCGATCAAACCGCCATCGCCATGAATAAATAGCGGCAGCAGTCCTGTACAACATGCACATCGATAGGTCAGTGCCGCACATTGATATGCAAAGCAAGGACCAGCCTTGTAGGGGGCGTCCCATACAATACACTTAGGTAAATCAGACATGTTTACATTTCCATTAATACATATAAGACACCCCCGCATTTCCTCATTTATAAATAAATGCCCTTGGCTTTTTATTTCTTTAATTGGGCAAACAATATGGAATTTACTTTGCACAAAAAATGTGTGATAGCGTCGACTAACATTGAAGTCATGACGTTGTTTTGTACGTGTGTGGTAGTCTTCGACCTCCAAATTATTAAACTTAATTTTGCATCACGCATACAAACGGAATGCAGACGGAAGTGATGAAAATTAATTATCTGCTCGCAGATGTTTGAGAGCATGGCGTAAAAAATTCGCTACCCATGTTTGAATCCGGGCGATATTACAAATAAGTGCACTAAGATTTATCTTCATCGTTCATTGCCTTGAGCTCGCCCGACTGAACTATTTCTGACACTATTAAAACCCACGCAATATGAGGCTCAGCATCCACAGGATCAATAAAATTTATCTGAGCTGTTTATAAATTAATCCTTAGTATGATTATAACTCTGATTAGCTCGAGGTTAAGCTGCTAAAAGCAAGTGTTGACAGATTGGGCCGTGTACTACACAATAAGTGACGTATCGTGTGACCCACAGATATATCTAAGCCATAAATGTGCTAATTAATAAACCTTGCGATAAGGCGAACTTAATTAGCGAGGGATTAACTTGTAAGTTGTAATAATTAATGTTTGTGTTTCACGTAATCTGATGATGATGATGATTGGAAAGTAGACTGCCTATTAATTATCTCAATAATACAATACATTCACATTAATGATAAGGATTATTACGTGACAGAGTAGATTAGATTGGTCCTTAGTGCTTTATTCTGGTCCTTTCGTACCAAATTTCACGATACTCGTCGTTCGTAATCTACTAAATATTTTGAGACGTGCGAGTTTAACAGTTACACCTAAGTTCGTGACATATCTTGTCGTGCAACGTTATCGCTGGATGCAACAGGTATCGATACGAACTGAGCTGCAACAGCTGATGGCTACCACGATAACTGCGTTACCTAAGAACAACGCACCGCTATCAGTCACTTGTTCGTCTCGTTGCACACTATTGTGCGAGATTACTGGTGTCAACATAACTGATGCACTGGTTTTCTTCTGTAATTAGATAGGACGGAAAAATTCCAATTGAACACGTGTTGTTGTAGTGCTTCCAGTGAGTCACAGAACAATTTCTAACAATACGATATTTCGTGGTAACCTGGAAATCATGTCCAATTTGACTTGTAATCCTATATCCCTTAGAGCTAAGCTTCACGGTGCGCTGCAACTCGCTCCACGTCAATTCAACGCTGCGCGCTTCTGCCAGCACGGTGCGGATCCAGATTTAATGAGGACGCTTTCTTTTTCGATTCTAATGAAGTGGTTGGGAAAAAGATATGTGCTGCGGTGGGATAAAAACTAATTGTATGATTTTTATTTGGTTACATAGCATCAGTCGATATGTGACCATGTATTTAGGCGAAAGTTCCGAATCGACCACTTTTCTATTACTAAGAAGAAGACAGTCCGAAGAGAAAAATCCCGGTTGACCACCTCCCATCCCGGTCCAGTTTTTTGGTGTATCTGCTGTAACTGATGACCCTGACGTGATGATGTTTGTTTCCAGTTGTCGTCATCGCCGAACACCGGCGGCTGGGCGCACGTGCGGCTGGCGTGCCTGCTGGGCGGCATCCTGGCGGCCGCCACCGCGCTGCTGGGCGCCGCCGCCGCCTGGGGGCTGCCCGCTGGACGGGATACCTTCGCATTCATGGCGGCTGAGGTAAGTCACCTGTTTCTTAAGACGTAGCGGTCAATAACAACGTAGCGGTCTTTCTTGTCAAGTGTGAAAGTTCTCTGTTACACATTCTGTCTTCGGTTTTCGTCATGCGATGTATCGATGTTGGTATCCAGTATCATGCGGAGAATTTAAAAAAACCTTGCGGGGGAAATTCCAGAATAGGTTTAAGGTAGAACTACATTGAGCACACGTGGGCCATGTACAGTCGAACACTCTAGGCGCGTCGGTCTTCAGTACATTTTATATTGCAACTAGGCTTGTAGAGCTTACATTAGATCCACGCCACGCGACACGACTCTACGTACAAATCAGGCGTGGCCCACGTGTGCCTCGGTCTAATGGTCTAATGTACTCCCCGCTTCACTGCATGCCCACTATAAAACGTAGTACAATGCATTTTAAATAAGACTAAGAACGTCAATGACCTCTATCTGTCAAATGTTGCTTGAAGAGTATGGTTTGCAAAGAAAACTTATTTGCGTATCAATAACGGTTTTCTTTTACTTTGTGTAACCGGCGAGTCTTAGTTAAATCTTAAATCTAGGTGAAGGAAAACGTTATCGCTTAATTTAAACTAGCTAAACATATAAATTATGTCATAATTATTTATTTTTTTAAATCTTTTTTTCGTTGTTCTTGTTTCACACGCTTCCCACATGATGTAGCGATGAGCAGAATTGAACAAATGAAATCCTGATTCAACTGGTACATATTAATACGTAATTACGTAATTAAATTAATTAAAAAAAAAATATCTTGTTTTGCTCACCCTAGCTGATCCGATTTGACAGCTATGACGTCACAACATGGCGCTAAGTCGAGCCTATTCTTATTTGAACCACATAGTACCTATGTCCAATTTCCGTCGCTGTCCCCCTAGCCAAGTTACAACCGTTTCGCTTGCTTCGAACGCTTCGAGTTAGCTACGCCCCCAATTCTTTTGTTCTGACCACGTGATTGAGGGTTGAGATGACGTCATTCCCGTACATTTAAAGCTTTCTACTAGCGTTAACGATTGCAGACTAGCAACTTGGCTAGGGATACTGAATACATAAAATGGTACTATAAGTCATGCTTGATGACCGTCTTTCGTGATAATGCGAGACGAACAAGTTTCTTGAACAAGGGAATAATTTAAATCGGCGGCCTAATTGTTACGTCATATGTTCAGAATCAAAATTCAAAATAAAATATGAGGTAACAGAGCCTTGAATGAGTAACATAGGTCAGTAGAGTTCGATGCCACGGCGAGCTTCCGTGTCGGTAGTGACGCGAGTGATGCTCCGTGACCCCTGGCCGGGGCGGCTCCGAGCGGTCTGGCGGGACTGGCCTGTGGCGGCCGAGCTTCCGTGTCGGTAGTGACGCGAGTGATGCTCCGTGACCCCTGGCCGGGGCGGCTCCGAGCGGCCTGGCGGGACTGGCCTGTGGCGGCCGAGCTTCCGTGTCGGTAGTGACGCGAGTGATGCTCCGTGACCCCTGGCCGGGGCGGCTCCGAGCGGCCTGGCGGGACTGGCCTGTGGTGGCCGAGCTTCCGTGTCGGTAGTGACGCGAGTGATGCTCCGTGACCCCTGGCCGGGGCGGCTCCGAGCGGCCTGGCGGGACTGGCCTGTGGTGGCCGAGCTTCCGTGTCGGTAGTGACGCGAGTGATGCTCCGTGACCCCTGGCCGGGGCGGCTCCGAGCGGCCTGGCGGGACTGGCCTGTGGTGGCCGAGCTTCCGTGTCGGTAGTGACGCGAGTGATGCTCCGTGACCCCTGGCCGGGGCGGCTCCGAGCGGCCTGGCGGGACTGGCCTGTGGTGGCCGAGCGATACTGGATAACGTTATCTTTGAATGAAGTCATAAGCGTGAGAACAAACACGTGTTTCAGGTGTGTTTGTAAATAAATAAATACCGCGTATCATTCAAGTGCGGGAAGGGAAGTCAATAATACAATAGAACACTATTATCATACAATAGATTACAAAAAAAATATAGTACTATTGAAAATTGGTAATTGGTCATTTCCGCTTCGTAGCGTTGTCAGGGTTCCGTAGCCATCTTGAATTAGACAGATACGGGTCAAGGATGCCGGGAGTGTTGACAACGCTGTGTAGTTGGTTGCGAGCCGGCCTGGCGCCGTGCGGGGCGGGGATGAGACGCGCGCTGAGCAGTGCTGGTGGTTGGTTGCAGTGCATCCTGGTGCTGGTGGCCGTGCTGCACGTGGCGGCGCGCTACGTGCTGCAGCTGTACGAGGCCGACGTGGCCGGCCCCGCCGCCTACTACACGCACCTCGTCTTCGATGTGAGTACACACACTGTTCATTACATTTATTCATATATCTTAGATTGTAACACTGATTTTGAGATTTAAGTTCACAGCATAGTCGGCCTTATAATGTTCCCACTGCTGGGACTCAGGCCTCCTCACTAGGAGAGTGATTTGAGATCACCAGAACTAAATACAAGCAAGTAAGCGCTGATGTGGTTGACGATGATCATCAACGTCGACCACATCATCGCTTATCAGCTAGAGCGACAGTGGTCGTACAGAAACCTAACAATAGTATAAAAATATACGTATATTTATGTTTGTCTGAGGTAATCTGTCTGTAGAATTAATGATCCGATTGCTATAATTATTTGACTAAAATAGTCACAAGTCTACGATAAGGTAGACTAAAATGTTAATAAAAGGTAACTCAGAGGTCTATGTTCAGTGACGGAGTGCGAGAGGTCGCGCGGATTCATTGCAGTCCGCGGAGCAGTACACGGGTCACACGGGCGGTAGCTTCCGCTGCGACAGGCGTCACATCATATGGAATGATTAAATGTTTATAATATTCTAGTCATTGATTGTCGATCAATGCAAAAACAAGATATCACTGAGCTCATCTGCCTCTATAACAAATAAGATAGCGTTGACGCTACGAGCGTCATAAGGTGTCGAGAATTACAAAGAGGTTTTCCTTTGTGTATCATCGATGCGTCCACCTCACACGGGCCACTCACCTGTACCTACTAGATACCTGCAATAGAATGATCGAGAGACCTGTGGCATATTAAGAGCGTATTTCCGAGGTACAATTTCATACAACCGCTCTTACATTATTATGATGTTAAACATCTTTCTCTAGATATTTTTGATACACAACTATCTTGTGGATATTATCTAGGCTTTTATAGAAATAAAAAAAATGTATAAAAATAATGTAGAACAATTACCGTTACGGATCTTGAGCGCTCGGCGTCAAAGTGAGGATCGCTTTGCTTTTTCCATACATTGGCGAGCCAATCGTCGTTGTCGTTGTTAGATACATGCAGCAAGCGCAGGGAACGAATAATTAGTGACGTCTTTGACGCGATGGTGCGGCGAGCCAATCACTGACACTCCCCGCCCCTGCGCACTGCACCACTAAAGAGACCGAATATTTGACTACTGCGCAAATTGAAGCCAGCGCTCAAGATTCGTGTCGGTAAAGTTCTTTGAAAATCTGCTATTTTACGTGAACTTTAACCCTTCATAATGTACTCGTATATTAAAAATATACAATCGAGATTCTAAATTACCAAAATTTTTCAGGGTTCAAAAAACACGTATTTCCTGGAACAATTTTTGTGAAATATTCCAATAAATCGCGGAATTACCGAATGCCAACAGAGTTATCAAGCGTTCTCTCTCTTTTTTTGCATTCATCAAACATCGCTTTGGATTGCGTTAGGTGAAGCTACAAGCTTTTAAACCATGCTCGATGTTGACGATAGGCGAGTGGAACCAAAGGACTCTCTTAATTTTGACTTGTTCAAATGAACCTATAACTCGCAGTAGTGATGACCGTCGACCGTCGACGTCGACCAACGAACGCGGACAGTTACCTGTAGGCAGTGTGCTGTGCTTCCGATGATGTAACTAGTCATTACGTTGACCTCCGTGTGAACGTTACTTGTGATGGTTATTCCACTCAAGATTGGAAGATTCATTGCCATGCAATAGAATTAATTTAGATGAACATGACGTCCCTTACGAAGGACGTTCTAGTGTTATACGCATAAAACGAGCCTCTATTGTCTCTACCACTGTCCCCTGTTTATTACCGAAAAAAAAATATGCTCAACTCCGGTTCAGGGGCGGATCCAGGGGACCATACTCCAATGAAATTGGACCAAAATAATGCAATATTCATAATTATTCATTATTCCAGAGTAATTTTTAGTTCATAGTATAAATAGAGGCAAGTTTTCTGGCAATTTACCTTTAGGATTGACAATATAACCATAATAACTCACACATTGCTTTGTGATTATTAAATGAAATACAGGTATAATGGTATTATGACAGAGTTATAACCTAACCCAACACAACAAGAATCAGCAAGGTCAGTATATAAACAAAAAGTTATGCGTGAACTATAAACACAAACCACGGTAATATAGTCATACCCAAACAGTATGGAATTACATAATTGGTGAATTGAGGGCCATCTGCGGTACCCCTTAACATTGTACTAGCGTGATATTATGTTATTCATTGGTGTTAATTATAAACAGAATGCAGATTGCAACAATCCTGAAGGATTTGCTATCATTTATTGAAGTATTTCTTGGTCTATCATCGAGGGCCCGCGGCTTCGCCCGCATACTTAAAATGTAGCCTTTGTTATTTAAGAATAATGCAGCTTACTATTGGTTAACAAATTTTAGCAATCGGACCATTACTTGCAGAGATTACCTCCTACAAACAAAAAAAAAAATCCTCTTTAGAGTATTAACTGCAGATTAGTGTAGATAATTAATGTATAATTATTTTGTGATGTTTTTCGTGTGAGTGATAAGACTTGTGTGTTTGTGCAGTCGGTGTCGCTGGTGGTGGAGCTGCTGCACGTGCTGCACATGGTGGTGTACAGCAACATGCTGGTGTCGATGGCGTCGCTGGTGCTGCTCATGCAGCTGCGCCACCTGCTGCACGAGCTGCAGGCGCGCGTGCGCCGCCACCGCCTCTACACCGAGCTGGCCACGCACATGAGCCGCAAGTACGCACAGTGGCACACACAACGCTTACAACGAGCGGCGCGGCGAGCGGGGTGGCATGGGGCAGCGGGCGCCGGCCGCTACGAGCGGCGCCTCGTGGCGTGCTTCAAACATTTTCATACATTTGTTCTGACCGCTCGCCGCCCCGCGTTAAGTTACCGCTCACAGCGGCAAGGTCGTAAACGGGCCGAAACTTTTTATTTTTTAAATAATAAACCAGTGCTTGACTGCGATCCCACCTGATGGTAAGCAGTGATGCAATCTTTGATGGTGAGACGCACTAGTTTATTAAGAGCCTATTCACTCTAGCCTTGAAGACACATAAATCATAATTGAACGGTAAGACCGCAGGCAAATTGTTCCACTCCTTTGATGTACGCGGTATAAACGACGAAGCGAAACGCTTAGTCTTACACGAGAATACTCTAGTGCTAGTAACAAGACAATTATAATAATAATCGTCCTGGCGTCACCGCGCTGTTAGCTTTGTGTGACCGGCCATATCGTTTATTAATTTAGTACCTAACTATAATGACACACGGTGTTGATAATGATGATCGGTAGGTGTGTCGAATGTTAATGACCATCATTAAGACTTACACTATCAAGTGTTTGGAGACGTGACCTGCGCAACTGTGGGGTTATTACTAATGGCTTGTCATCAGTGTAGTACTGATGTGAAGAGGTTTTGAAACTTCTAATCTACTATATTTAACTCGTACGCTTCTATACTTACTATATTATATTACTATACCTACCTAGTCTGGTCATAAATATTGTTACAAGGAAACATCTTTTTGGGGTGGGGATTACTGGATTAGGTTTAATACAGTTCTTTAAACGTTGACAATATTCTTCACTGCCAATCTTATAGACTGGCCTTCAAAATACCATGGCATGCTTTCAAAACTGATCTCATGATCCTGCGGGCTAACATCGGGACTAGGTGACAGCTGGTCTTCAGCTCTGATGAAGTCCAAGACGTCCGACCTTTATGATTTGGTGCCCAGTCTTACTGAAAGGACCATTCTTGGTTATGAAACATGTTGTTTTAAAAGGCTTTACCTTCTTCTCAAGAATCATATCTTAATACACTTTTGCTTTGATACCTTTTTCACAAAAACATGGCTCAATCACTCGTTGATAGCTAACACCCAATCAAACCAGCGACGTGCCCGATGCCTTTATAAGGGGCAAGCCAAGGAACCTTGACCTATCTACTTCCCACTTACTTAATATTCCAAATAAAAAAAAACCTAGCATCAATCCGTCGTCACACGCCCGTCACCTACCTTATCAGCAGTGCAAAATTTCTTGCTTTAATGATGTTACCTAGAACCTTACGGCCCCTCCAACCATCTGTTCTACCAACCATCCCCACTGCTGAGACTCTGGCCTCTCTAGGAGAGGCAATTGGAACGTAAACAACCACGCGGGCCCAGTGCTGGTTGGTAGATGTCACGTGGCTTCGACTTTTTGGTTCTAGAACATGCCAGTTTCTTCACGATGTTTTTCTTCACCGGTTTTAGAGCAGTCAGTGGTGATGAAATTACACAAAGTAGTGAACCTGGCTGGCTTTAGGGTTCAGACCCAGAAGTGAGAGAGTGGGGAGCGTTACCACTGGGCCACCACTGCTCCCCTACCCACTGCCACTTAAGTTTAGCGATTCTTCATAGATTTTCGTCTTGACACACTATGGTATGTTGAGAATTGACCGCGCAGCGTCCCGAACGCTGCTCTTCGACGAATGACTTCTTTCTTGAAGTTAGACCTACCCAAATGGATTGTCGTCATTTTCAGACAAATTATTTCTTCGTAAGTGTATTGAAAAATGTCGTTTGATACACATGGAAATTTGTCACTGCAGCACCTGACTCCATAACAGCCACGCCTATGGCTCGGACGAATTTCGACTTGGCTGCAATGACAAAGTTTTTCAAATTGTATCAAAATATATTATTTCAAATCGGTTCAAAATTAAGTACATTAGAAACTTTTCATCTCTGGTGGAAGGGGAAAATTTTCAAGTAACAGAAAAGAGATGCCAAACTGAAATGTGACCTCACTGCCATTCGGTTACGTACTCACAAAAGAATTAGTGGTCCACCTCGGTCACGCTCTTCTACATTCTAATATTTGACTGACCTGTTGGTCTAGTGCTTAGTGGCCCTGGCTGCTATGCCGGAGGTCGTGGGTTCGATTCCCACCCAAGACAAATGTATATGTGATGAGTAAGGTTATTTGTTCTGTCTGGGCGTAATTTATCTATAATATGTATTAAGAAATATATAATTACGTTTCAGTTATCAGTTGTCTAGTACTCATAGCAGAAGCTCTGTTTATTTTGGGACTAGATGTCGGTATAATATGTAATAGTAAAGCAACCGTAATACGTGACGAATAGGGAATCCAATCCCGCAACCGTTCCATTTTCTGCAGGATTGAAAATGCGGGATTACTCATGCGGGATCCCGCACGTCTCGTTCTTATGTTTTTCATAAGAAAATTTGATTCCGACGACTTGTCGCCCTTTTGATTATTTATTAGACCCAGCTCATCCTCATTAAAAAGTGATGAAACAAGTTTACATGGAACTCGTGACATTTTTTATAGCATTTATCATACAGTTAAACAGTTTTTGAATTTCTATTTTGGTGTTGTGTGAGTCCTGTATCGCAATTGGAACGAAGCGTCAAACATAAATGTCAGTTTAGGTACTCTATGGCCAGGGAATCCCCAAAGCACGTGAATTGAATTTTCTAAAAGTTGAAGGTCCGTTTTATATTTTATTGTTCCATAAAAGCAGTTACAGTGCATTTTTTTTGCAATTTGGAAAATCTTCGATTTTATTCGGGAATCGTACTATTTACATAGAAAGATAAACTAAGAAACTCTGTGTGAAATTCCGACTCGCACTTGACCGGTTTTTATGTTTATTACTACTAAAAACAAAAAAGAAATAAAAAATGTCAATCCCGCAGGCTTACGGGATCGCGATTTTGATGCGGGATTGGATTCCTTAGTGACGAATGTTAACTTTCGTCGGGCGCGGCGTGTCCAACGAGCAGGCGGCGACAGAACAACACGTGACGTCACAGTCGCGCCACGTCCGCCAGTCACCGCATCTGCTATCGGTCACACACGCCGCTCGCTGGCTCGCCTCTACTATAAACAGGCCATTAAGTGACGCACTATACTAATTACATTAGCATAACAATCATAAACAAACAAAATAATTCCTTTGAATGTAGTTGTGTACTTACACAGTATACAGTCTCACAAAATAAACTAAAATAAAAAACTTTTCTAAAAGAAGCTTTTAATTAATAATAAATTCGCTAAAAATAATAAAATAAAAAGTGTTAAAATTAACATGAATTACACAATTCATATGACATAAACTTTATCTCTCGCGAGATTTAAATACTCCTATTTTTACGATCATCATCCGTTTTAATACCACTCATCTAGTACCACTGGTATTTCTTTGAACTCGTGTTTAGTATCTATTCCGAATGAATACCGTTGTTTAAACTAATACTTCAATAAATTCAAGGATCTAAAGTACAATCAGCAAAAATGCTTTGTATCTCTAATTGAACTAAAATTCAGTTAAATCCAAAGAAATAGTGTTATTTTATTTAACAAATGTCTAGTTTATTATTACAATGTGGCTAACAATAATCAACTTAGCTATAACTTAGGTCTTATTTATATTTGTATATTATTTCAAGGACAAATCGAAGTAAAACAATTTACTTACAATACAGTAAAAATTACTTACAATTTTTGTTACATTGTAAGTATGTAACTTTTTACATTTGATTAGATTATAATAAAAATATATTCAATATTTTAAATAACAAAATAAAATATGAGACGTAAATTACTTATACAAAATATAAAAAGTATAAAAAAGAAAAGAAAAAGTATACTTAATAAATAAAAATTACTAATACGAAAACGATACCACCACCAAGCGAGAATGTACTGAAGATACAATTTCTCTCTAAGAAAAAAAATTTGAAAGTTTTTGCATTATATTACGATCATATTATATATATAAGGAAACAAATTTAATTTGATTACGTTCTACTGAGCTGACTGTACCAAATTCAAGTTATTTTTGCTATTTGTTCGTACATCAAATTAAATTATTTATTAGAAATCTTAAATCAGTAACGTTCAAATAGACCAATTACAGGCACTTTTGAATTGTCAAAATGTCGGTCAGTCAAACAAGTGAAGCTAAATTGCACGTTCCAAAGAGAAGATCTCTATGGAGAAGAACCTGCAAGAAACTCCATGGAGTCTTTTAATTTTACAATTTTATTTAAAGAGTGGCATTAATTCAGAATAGAAAATAAAATGCGTTCAAACAAATACTAGTGGGATTCGTTTTTAGGGTTCCGTACCTCAAAAGGAAAAAAGCGGAACCCTTACAGAATCACTTTGTTGTCCGTCCGTCTGTCTGTCCTTGAAGACCCTTAGTCCCTTTATGTCGAGAACTCGTGGAGGTATCGAGTTGAAATTAAAACCATATACTCAGGTCTGCGGTCCCTTCAAGATAAAATCAAACTTCTAAATTAACGAAGAAAAAACCGGCCAAGTGCGAGTCGGACTCGCCCATGGAGGGTTCCGTAGCAGCAAGTAACATAATATAAAAGTTCTTGTAGTTCGTTATAACTTTGATCGATGTTTTAATAATAGTGTAGTTTTTTAGATTTATGACGTATTAAAAAAAACTACTTACTAGATCTCGTTCAAACCAATTTTCGTTGGTAGTTTGCATGGTAATGTATATATATTTTTTTTGTGTGTATATATTTTTTTTAGTTTTATCATTCTCTTATTTTAGAAGTTACAAGGGGGGGGGGACACATTTTACCACTTTGGAAGTGTCTGTCGCGTAAACTATTCAATTTAGAAAATAATTATTTTAGAAACCTCAATATCATTTTTGAAGACCTATCCATAGATACCCCGTATGGGTTTGATGAAAAAAATTTTTGAGTTTCAATTCTAATTATGGGGACCCCCAAAATTTATTGTTTTTTTTTGTCTATTTTCGTGTGAAAATCTTAATGCGGTTCACGGAATACATCTACTTACTAAAATTCAACAGTAACTCTTAACCTCTCGAATGCCATAATTAGAGACACAATTAAAAAACCATTGTGTCTCGCGTAGATCTGCGTTCCGGCAGTCAACGGGTTAAAGTTTCGGAAAAAAGTGGCTGTGACATACGGACGGACAGACAGACAGACAGGCAGACAGACAGACAGACAGACAGAGATGACGAATCTATAAGGGTTCCGTTTTTTGCCATTTGGCTACGGAACCCTAAAAAGATACGGCCGTTTATGTCGCAAAAAACGTATATTTTATACTCTCAAAAATCGAAATTCATAGAGGTCAACGGAAAGTATCCCGTTGACCCAGAATCCTGAAATTTGGCGCAAGGTCTTATAGCACAAGTATAGAAATAAAACTGAAAACTGTAAAATTGTTGTCAAAATCTTTGAGCCTCCATTCGGGTATTGTAGTTTGCACGGAACCCTCGATGCGCGAGTCCGACTCGCACTTGCCCAGTTTTTTATATTAAAATGGAATAAATCGTATTTACTTCGTTTGAACATATTAAAGTTATTATAATAAATCAATCAGATCATAGTTATTTAATGACACGGTAAAAACTCGCGACAAGCTTTGATCGTATTTGGGGTAATTTTGAAAAACTGATAATGACCGCCAGTTTCCGGAACGTTGATCAAAATCAAAATTAACTAATCAGCTGTCAAATCTCTTGTCAAGTATCAGTTGGGTTGCTGAAAGGATGATCAGCTACTTTGATTTGATCATCTGATTAGTTGACCGCGCTGTCAGATCTTAGTACAAAATCACATGCGAAATTCCATTTTGGGTTTCTGGAACGCTGATTATTTTGATCATAGATTAAACTACTGTCAAAAGCTTTGACAAGAAATCAATACAATAGTGCATGTTGACAAATTAACAAATAAATAATATTGGCTATTTACGTGAATCTTGTGTTTTCTCTGCAGATTATAATTTTTACGGTGTGAAATCATGTTTATTAAGTAAAATCACAATGTTTTAATGTGTTTTTGCAAAAAAGCATTTCATTTTTGCGTTTTGTTGTAGATGTATTTTTCGGATATATGTATATCCACAAGGAGTGGTGAAGAATTGCATAAA
Source organism: Mythimna albipuncta (assembly GCA_929112965.1). NCBI lineage: Eukaryota > Metazoa > Arthropoda > Insecta > Lepidoptera > Noctuidae > Mythimna > Mythimna albipuncta. Next base: position 554,702 of record OV815974.1, read on the forward strand.
ACTCGGCAAATTTTTCAAAAAAGGAAGTATCCCTACGAGTACTCAGAAAGAATATAAAAAAATTGGGACCGAATGAGCAAAGCCGCAATCACGTTCCTAGTAATTATGATAGATCCAAAAATAAAACCTTTAACATTCAGAAACAAATCTATCAGTGCATTGGAAAAATACTATTTTCACGCATCAAGAGCATTCCAAATAATAGTAGCTGGATGCATAAATCAACAGCCAGTTGAAATCAAGCCTCGATTCATCTCGATTCCCCTAACAGAAGAGCGCAATATAAATAAAAGTGGATTTAATAGCTTTATAAATTTAGTTCTTATCTCATGTATAAGCTATCACTGAATCATTAGGATGGATGATTATTTAAATATAAACAAAGATTCAAATCAAATTTTTAATTTCAGTATTAAATAGTTAAAATAACATTCTATTAACAACAATAACATTATTATAACAATTATTATTAGACCTTATCAGCTATTCCATCTTTTAAAAACTGTTGGCAGAAATGGCAGAAACACTCCTAGTGTTTCTGCCATTTCATTTTGTAACTGAAACAAATAAGTTTGTTAGAAAAATATAATAAAGTTTATGAGAAGGCGATCTTTATAAATGTAAAGAGTATATAAGATATGCTTTATAGATTATATACCTCTTCATCTGTATTGTTTTATTCATTAGATATAACTTGCTAAACATAAAGACATGCGATGTTCTGCCTCGTAACCCTTTTCAAATTCGAAAAGGCAGTGTAGAGCTGTCTTTGAGTTCTAAGCACCTCAGCGATGCTGTTTTAATCTCTAATTAGACATGCCCAAGCTTATTTTTTTTTTTGTATAATTGAGAATTGCATTTGTTGCTTTATTTTCTATAAAGTTTTTCTATCTAGAAAAAACCTCTAAAATGTATATCTATTAATTACTAAGATGTAGGTGTTTCTTCACTTATGTAAAATTTGTAACTTATTTGTGGCGTACTTACTTTTGAACCAGTTTTAATAATTTCCACTTTTATCTTTCTGTGAAATCTTTCCCTCATGAAGCCATTTAAAAAATATTATTAAATATGAATACACAATTATTTGAAAATAACGTGAGTTTTGACATATTTATCTGTAGCAAACAAAGTTGTTTTGTTGTCAAGGACGACGCAGGTTATTTTTTTTACTGGTTTAATACAAGGTCTTTTAAGGAACTTTTTCACAGTTGAAACTGAAATATCCAATCAATGTGACCATTACTAAAAACAATCCACATGACAAATCAAAATGATCATAGATTAGTTAATTTTTCACTAATCATCCTTTCAGCAACCCGAATTGATTTGACACAGCTGTTAATTTAACAGCTGATTAGTTAATTTTGATTTTGATCAACGTACCGGAAACTGGCGGTTAGTCTTTATTAATGCTTAATTATTTATTAAGTTAGAATTTGTGCCGAGTTTTGAGTTCATTAACCCCAAAAATAAGAATCCTCCATTCAATCTTTAACACATCCTATATCGTCTTAGAGATAGTTTTGAAAGACAAGTAATGAAGACCTTTATAATAAGATAACATTAAAAATAACTAGTTCCCTATATTGGGTCTTGTGTGATGTTAGGGTTAGAATTACTTCACACACCTAATTATGTATTTATATTCAAACTAAACGTGTATACAAAGATTCAGCTCAGTCACTTGAAGATAGCTGCTTCAATATTGAGTAGCAAGATTCCTCCGAACAAACATAGTTACAATGACAGTAAACAAAAACTTGTAAAATCAGTTGTTCTGATTGGCCGACTTTTGTGCGGTTTCAGAATTTGTTCCATAATTAAAGTTGTACATTTTCAAGAGCATTTATCTCCTTTAAAGTGTAACTATCGTGCCATCGAACATTCTGCATACGTATTACCTAAAATCCTAAACCATCACGGTTGAAATAAATAGATAGGTCATCATCATCATTTCAGCAAATAAATAGATAGTAGGAGATGATTTAACGAGAGTTATGTCCACAGCTATCCTATGGCTAGTAAGGAGGAGGTGGAAAAGAATCAGGACAACTGCGCCATCTGCTGGGAGCCCATGAAGGAGGCCAGGAAGCTGCCCTGCTCACATCTGTTCCATAAGTAAGCCAAAACAAGTATTAGTTAATTAAAGTAAGGGAATTCGACTTTATTTTAAATTATATTAATTATAAGTACGTGTTTGACCACCTACCTACCCTACCACCAGCCTATTTAGAGCCCTATTTAATAAAGCTGTCAATTTGACATATTATGGCAAAAAAGCGACAAGTGAAACCTTGACATATTTGTCAGTTAAAAACACGTTTAATGAAACTCAAAAATTATCAAAAAAATCACAGTCGACTTATTTCTGACATTTATCAGTAAAAATTGTAGAATTTGCGTCCCAGATCAGGCACTACCTATTTTTCCCTGGCACCAGAGTCAGCCCATCCCGCCTCTTACCATCAGGTCGGCTAAGACCTGGAGGCTTAAGTACATAGGGACCGTTTGCCGATATAAGGGCTCTACAGACTATGTCGTTCAGGGCATGATGACGAGCGAAACCTCCTTGAGTAACGCCGACAGTTCAGTGTGTGATGGCCATCGGCCTCCACTGTAGAACCGCAGGTGCATGTATGAGGTTCGCGCACCTTACAGCCCAGGCGGAGTGCCACCGCCACACGCAAACTCATCGTCGGGTGGAGTGGCCAGATGAGGCGAAAGAATCGCCTGTAACCACGCCTCGGATTCGGGTTGCGACACTGCTCGTAGTATGGCCTTATCGATTCCAAAAGCACCCTCATAATTTCAATTGCTCTTGGACCCGATTCGGAGATTTCAGAGTTTTCTGATTTACACCCGAGTTGAGGGTTAACCAAGCAGACACAGCATCCGACACAAAGAGCCTGTTTCCCATCTACTCTTAGTTAGTTTGTAAGTCCTTTTCATCCATTGTATTGTATTTGTTATGCCCAACCCGGTCCACGATTGTGTCCAGTATTTTCACCTACCACCTAATCACGTGCATTGTGGAATATAATAAATAATTGTGTATGGAGTCCGCTAAGGCCGTGCTGCGTGTGTCGGCCCCGGGGGTGGGTGTGGCGTGGCTAATGCGTGTGTTGTGCAGCTCGTGCCTGTGCCAGTGGGTGCAGCAGGACGCGTCGTGCCCCACGTGCCGGCGCGCGCTGGCGGCGGCGGGCGCGGCGCGGCCGCACCAAGACGCTGCGCAGCGACACCCCAACCATCTGTTCCACTTCGACGGTAAGTCACCTCAGCTGCTAACTATACTGCATTCGCGCTTTACTTTGTAAAAAAATGTCCTATTAGAATAACGATTTAAACATCCAGACTAGGGATGTTGCGAGCGTTCGTATCCGCATCCGTAAATGCGGAGCTTCCGCATTGATTTAGACATCCGCATCCGCAATAATATAATCAGTGCAGATGTTCATGCGGATGCGGTTCATACAAGTTGCGACAAGAAAGAAATTGCACATGACAATGACCAATGGAAATGAAGAAACTGGTGACAAGATCCGACCATCTTGTAAATGAATAATTACGCGTTTGTTTGCGCTGTGAATGGTACTTACTTATCGTATAGATAGATATTTGAGTGAGTGTTGTTGTGATACAGTGATCATTGTGTGTGAATAATCGTTTATGGGAAATCTTTTTATTAGTTAGACTATAACATTAGTCAGGCTCAACTTATTAAAAGCGCCGGGTCAGTTCCATTAGGTAGGTATGTTTACTCCGGTAAAACGTTTTATTATTGGTAGATTATATTATCTAACTAATTAAGAATGTTACCAGGGATACAAAGTAATATATGGAATGATTTTGACCATGATAAAGCTGATTGTAAAATATTGACACATCCGCATCCGCGGATGTGACCCTTCAAAACTCCGCATCCGCATTCGCATTCGATCCCTATTCGAATCCCTAATCTCGCCACTCAGGGAGGGCTAATTTAAATATATCTTGGGAGGTGTTATATAGCAAATGTCTCTTGGAGGGAGAAGAGTTTTCTCATCGAGACACACGCTTGTTTTTAAAATGAAATGATGACATTCATACTACTGTGGTCAAGGGTCTGCTTCTGAAAGGAAGGCTCGGCCCCCGGTATGAAAGGCAACGAAGAAACAGGGTGGGTTTTTTAGTCAGTAAAAGTTTGACACTCTCCCGCTCCGCCCAAGAGCGGGGGATGTCATCTGGATGATTTTTACCCACCAAGAAAAAACCATTCGCAATAAAAGTGAGCGGAGCGAGAACGGGATTGCATATAATGTGGGGAGAGTCTTAACGTAATGTACTGTTAGAGACAGAGGTTAGCTAATTAACATAAAGCACTCGCCTTAACTACAACGAACACAAGTAGCTCACCCGCGTTACTTACAAAAGAATCCTTTCCCTAATAGTATGGTCTACTAAGTATGTACATTGCAGTAACATAAAAATGATGTCCGCAGTAATAGACACAACTTTGCTCTGGTTTTTTTTTTTAATAAATGTTGATTTTTAGGGTTCCGTAGCCAAATGGCAAAAAACGGAACCCTTATAGATTCGTCATGTCTGTCTGTCTGTCTGTCTGTCTGTCTGTCTGTCTGTCCGTCCGTCCGTATGTCACAGCCACTTTTTTCCGAATCTATAAGAGCTATACTGTTGTAACTTTGTAAGTAGATGTATTCTGTGAACCGCATTAAGATTTTCACACAAAAATAGAAAAAAAGCAATAAATTTTGGGGGTCCCCATACATAGAACTGAAACTCAAAATTTTTTTTTTCATCAAACCCATGCGTGTGGGGTATCTATGGATAGGTCTTCAAAAATGATACTGAGGTTTCTAATATCATTTTTTTCTAAACTGAACAGTTTGCGCGAGAGACACTTCCAAAGTGGTAAAATGTGTGTCCCCCCCCCTCTAACTTCTAAGATAAGAGAATAATAAAACTAAAAAAAATATATGATATACATTACTATAAAAACTACCAACGAAAATTGGTTTGAACGAAATCAAGTAAGTAGTTTTTTTTTAATGCGTCATAAACCGAAAAAAATACACTATTATTAAAACATCGATCAAAGTTACAACACATTAGAAGAACTTTTATATTATGTTACTTGCTGCTACGGAACCCTTCATGGGCGAGTCCGACTCGCACTTGGCCGGTTTTTATTTTTTATTACAAACAAAACATTTGTATTGACTACCACCTTATATTTATAGACGTTTTTTTAAATATATAAACAAATACCAGTGGTATGAGTTGTTGGTATTAAAATGTGTCACCAATGTGTGGACCACCCGGAGGACACAGTGGAACATACGGTAGAGGTGTGCCCCGCCTGGGCAGAACACCGCTGTGTCGTCGGGGGGGCGCTTGGTGGCAGTGATCCTCCTCGGCCTTGGTACAGGTCATGGTCCGGAGCGAAGAAGAGTGGCAGGCGGTCGCCTCTTTCTGCGAAGCAGTAATGCTAGCAAAGGAGGCGGCTAATTCCGATCCTGATTTCCGGCCACCACGCGAGCTTGCGGATGGCGAGCAATGGGTAGCCCGCCGTCTAACCGTCCGATCCGTCCGGACTGAGCCCAAGTCGTCGGTGGCGCGTGAGGTTCCACGCGCGCCTCCAGGAGTTGCAACCGCCGCAAAACGCGTCAGCAACCGTAGGTGCCCAGCAGGGTTGTAGCCTACTGGGGCCATGGGTGATGCGAAAGAGATCTCCGGGGCCCTGGAACAATGTCAAAGAAAAAACAGGAGTAGGTTTTTAGTCAGTAAAAGTCTGACACTATCTCCCGCTCGTCCCAAAAGCGGAGGATGTCATTGCATTATTTTCCCACCTGAAAAGAGGTAGGCAGTTAGGTACTTGTTTCTTTGGGAATTACTTTTTAAAAACGTTTTGGAACGTGCAATTCACTTTTTTTGACTGACCGACATTTTGACAATCCAAAAGTGCCTGTAATTGGCCTTTAAGAAACAAACGTTTCTGAATTCTAAATTCGTCGTCTCTGCTCTCTCAGCACTCCACAATAGGACAATAAAACACCTTCAGGCAGGCAAAAGTCTACCAATCCGTAATAAGTTCAGATGCAAGGAACCTCTTTTCCTAAGTTTCTTGCGGTATATGGATCATGACTGGATCCGTACGCACAGTTGCACATCAGCCGTAGCGCAGGCGCCCGACGGCTTCGCGGAATCCGCATCCCTACTTATATACAGATTTTCTCTACTCGACCATGCAAAATAAAAACAAAAACAATAAAATAAAAAGGATCAACCTCAAATACATAAAATCTTTGGCGTAAAAAAGCACTACTTGTCAAAAGAAACAAAAATATTCAAAGGTGTGACATTTCTGTCACAGTATCGGTTTCCATCAAACAAAATTCCTGTTGGAACAACACGATGAGCCGGCGATACAAATCAGTAGAGTGAACAATCTCCGTCCTCCCAATGGTCCACGCTAGTGTCGTGAGTGTCGCACTGAGTGAGCAAGTGGTCGCGGGACGACTATGAGTTAAATGCGCCAGCAGCTCGCCGTGTACGCGCTGGTGCTGAGTGCGCTGTGCTGCGCGCTCGTGTACCTGCTGCTGCGCCTGCACGTGCTGACATGGAGCCCGACAGGTCACCACCACTATTATTGTGCAAGCACGGGAATGTACCGCCACATGTACCACACAGCTGTGGAAGTTTATTCCAAACTTGGATAAACAACTTATTTAGAATGTCCGTGCTATACCTACTGTAGACCACTGTGCACTGTCGATAACTTGAGCGATATATCAAACATCAAGTTTATTAATTAAGGTACGAAACAAAGCTTATTTTAGATGAAAAAACAAACAAACAAAGGAAAATAAAAGGAAGTAGGTACCTATCGCTTGAAAGTTCAAAGAGAGATATCCAATTATAGCAAATACCATTTCCTTGATTTAATCATGCTTCCATACACTAATAACTAAAATATAAACTAATGTATGTCTACATGCAGCGAGAGCCCGGCCACGCTCGCGCGCCTCGCTTTTACTATAGGCAGGAGTCCGAAACGTTGGTCAGACCAAGTCCGTGCTACACTCCGGTCCGGGACCACAGTCTGCGACGCCATCCACATTGCCGAAGATAGGAAAACATGGCGAAATATAGTCCACAGGAAAGTTATTCTGCGAGGTCACGACCCTCAGCATTGAGGATCAACGACGCAACGAGGAGGAAACTTGTTAACTATTTTTTTGTTAAACAAGATCATCGATTGTATTCAAATTTCATTACTCAAAAGACACCACCCACCGATCTAATTATATTTTTTCATTGCTTTTTGTTCTTTCTGTAAAATGTTGTGATATGTTTTTACGAGGTTTTCACAGACGAGCGACGTTATCATTTCTAATCTATTGTCGGCTAGGTTGTAAGGGACAGCCCTCCACAAACTTCTAAGGGCTTGCTCAGTAGACGAAACTGAACAACCAACCATAATTTTTTTTTTTTCAGGAAACGAAAATAAAATCCGACCAAGTGCGAGTCGGACTCGCCCATGAAGGGTTCTGTAGCAGCAAGTAACATAATATAAAAGTTCTTGTAGTTCGTTATAATTTTAATCGATGTTTAAATGGAGAGGCTGAATTTTTTTTTTCGTATCCTGAAAAAAAAATTATGGTGGGTTGTTCAGTTTCGTCTACTGAGTAAGCCCTTAAAGTTTGTGAATGGCTGACCCTTACACCATTTATACTTTGTCTTTCGCAAATGTCCGTGCTATCGATGGTGTAAGGATGTGGCTACATGGATGTTCGCAGGGTCTCGCTACGTGTCGTGGCTGCCGAGCTTCTCGGTGGAGGTGACGCGCGTGCGGCCCGAGGCGGCGCTGGCGGGCGCGCAGCTGGACGCCGCCGCCGCGCAGCTGCAGCTCATGTTCCCGCAGTACTCGCGCGCCGCGCTCACCACCGACCTCGCGCGCACGCGCTCCGCTGACCTCACGCTCGACAACATCCTCGAGGGCCGCCTGCCCGAGCGACCAGGTACCCTCCACGCCGACCTCTCGAACATCTGCCTCCTCTCTTGAACTTTACTCATCCGTATTCGTGTTTGTTGAAAGATATGATACCTCCGGAGCCCGTCAGGCCGGCGGTGGCCGCGCCCGAGCCGGCACGTACGCCCATCCCGCCGAGCGTGGCGGCGCCGGCGCCCATCCCGCCGAGCGTGGCCGCGCCGGCGCCCGTCCCGGCCGGCGTGCCCGCGGCCGTGCTGGTGGACGTGGCCACGGCCACGGCGGCCGCGGCCGGCCCGTTCGCGGCGGCGCCGTCCGGCGTGGCCTCACCCGTGCCGCGCGCGCCGCTGGAGCTGGAGGACAGGTAGGTGTCGACAGTCGGGCGGCGCCCGCTCGTGGCCACGTACTGACGCTTGTGTCCCCGCAGCCCGGGCGTGCGGTTCAGCGGCACGGCGGAGGAGCGCGAGGCGCTGCTGGCGCGGCGCAAGGAGGCGCTGCTGTCGGCGGCGCGGCGCCGCTACCTGGAGCGCCTGGCGAACCTGCCGCCCCCCACGACGCCGACGTCGCCCGCGCCTCAGGCGCCCCCGCCCTGCTGAGTGCCGCCGGCTCTGTACTGTGTCACGACCCGACTCTTTATTTTTAGTGAGTAGCCATAAATATTGATTTAATGTAAATAATTCATCCTTTGTGATATTTTAATTAGTGTATAAATTAGCCTGTCCTGTTACATCGACGAGCCTGGGCGCACGCGGCCGCAGCCGCCCGGCCGCGCTACCGCCCAGCGATCCATCGAAGGGCCTTATTATTAGACGCTTGACGCGCCGATTTATTTTTTTATTTTATCTTTGAGAGTGTATTTTTCTATTTAATAAAAAGTATATAAAAATATCATCGTCCATAGCTTGTAGTTAACCATTAAATGTACACGAACTTGTAAATTATTAATACCAGTTTGATCTCCCTCATCGTAATTATGTTTTCAATATAATTATGAAATATATTTAAATTCACTTGATTTCGTGACTGAAGCGTGTTTACAGTCAGTAGCGAGGCGCGCACCCTCTCCAGACGTTCAAATTGTTTGCACAAGTAACTAACTCACCGCCGCTCCCGCCCTCCCCTCCTCCACGCGCGACTCGCTGACTCTGAACTTGGTTCTGTCACTATACTTACCTAATATGTTTTAGAAGTAATAATTTGTGTCTCGCAAGTTTATTGTAATAATAGTTTTATAAGATTTTTCACACATTTCCTATTTTGTAACATAAATTACATAAGTTTTTTCATTGCCAACAAAAGGCACTGTGAAAAAAAAAACACATTTTGTTGTGAAATTTTGTACTTAGTTTATAAATGTGTGTGTGAGCGGCTCCCTGTCTAACGATTAACTAAAATTGATTATAAATGTGATATTAGCAACTTGACAAAATTATCTTTAGTAAGTAAACAGCTAGACGTGCTGCAAGCTGTAGTGGACACTGAACATAAAGCGACGGCGAAGCCACTGAGCCACTCGGGAGACAAGTACTTATTTATAATTGTTTTTAGTTTTTGTTATAGCCAGAACGTTAGGTTACTGCTAATACTTTTAAAATAACGATAAAAAAATTGATTCACGACTAGTCAAAATAAAAATAATTTAATATTACAAATGAGTTGTGTATTTTATTAACCCCTCATCACCTCACCTGCTGTGTGCACATTGTGAAAACCGAGTGCTACCTAGCGCTGCCGCTCCGCTCGCTGATAGACTGTTGTAACTACGAGGACAGCATCCATGGTGGCAGCGAGCTTGGGTACGACAACTTCAAAGCGTTCCGCACAGTAAGGCGATTATCACACTGCGACGCACAACGCAACGACTAAATGCGTGCTTTAACGTCGCTTGTAAGTATCTCCGTTTGTTTAGAAAATACGCACAGTCCAACACACAGAAAATGCATCTACGCGTGTTCATGCAGCTCACACGCCTACAAACGGAGAAGCAAGCAAACGCGCGTGGGTGCTGGGGAGACGCAAGGTATTGCACACTGATCGTAGTGCCGTGCGTCATTTTGGATGAAATGAGTCGGAGCTTGCGTGAATCTACGAAACGCAACTACGCACGTGAGTGCGTAAAAAACCCGCACTATGATGCAGATCTGCACTCCCGCGTGTGTAGGTGCGTTGACACAACATGCAGCGTGATAAAATTAACAACGGTGGGTATCCCTCTCTACTAACATATCCATGCATAGTTTACTATTATATAACTTCGTTCTATGGGACAATTATGTTCTAAAGAAGTTCAAGATGTTATTGATCCCATATTAACAGTTAATAATGTATCGACTGTTTTGTAGCCACTCTGTCTGCTACCAACGGATGAAGAAAGTTGATAAGAGGGAGGGTTTAAGAGTGATTGTTCGGTTGGTCTTGATTTGATATTTAGTGACATCTTCAATGTTCTAATATTACCTATAATTTATTTAATCAATAAATAATAATAATAATCTTCTTAGAACTTATATAGTACCTACTACTAAGTATTCTTAAGTTTATTTTATGTATTTTCTTTGTACAAGTACTGAAATAAATTATTATTATTTATTATTATTACCTACATCTGTAATTTGTCTCTCACAACCGGCAAAAGTCTCGAGTGAAACCCAATATTAAAATCGGTGACAGAGACTTTGTCATTAATTTAAGTAAATTTCAATTCTCCCTAGCCTATAAATAGAACGAATCGTAATACAGAAGACTTGTTAACTATTTAGAAAGTAAAAATCGCTCAAAAGCACAATTGGGTTTCAGGGCCAAGAGATCCACCACCGCTGTGTTAAACCTTACAGATTAGGTACATATTAAATTATTAACAACATAGGTTCAAAGAGGAAAACCATTGGAATATTCTTAGATTTACCAAAGACCTTTGATACAGTCTCTGTCCTTATTCTGCTTGCAATATTCGAAAGGCTGGTCATCCAAGATCTTCAATTAAAACTTTTTGAAGATTGTCTGAGTGACAGAAAACAATGTGAAGAGGTCTGTTTGGTCTGTGACAAAGATTTTATCTGTCCTACTAGATATATAAAATCTTAGGTCTGTGATTTTTGGAGTTCCTCAGGACAGTATTCTCGGGCCGACGTTGTTCCTAGTGTACATGAATGATAGTGTCATTCTAATATATATCAGCTAAGTTTTCCCGATTTGAAATTTACATTAGCCTTATTTTTCAGTGATAACTCTTGGCATAAAGTGTTTGCCAAGGCTCAGACAGGCATGAACACAGTGACCAGTTGGTTAAGTGAGGAATTTTTACGTTAAATGTAAAAAAAAACTACTTACATAGCATTTTCAATTAAAACTAATGACAAACTAGATTCCTCTAAAGAGTTGTCGTCCATTCGTGCCCAAATGCAAATCAAATAAGTTGTCAGTGTCCTAAACTTAAAAAAAAACTGAATCCACCAAGTATCATAGATCATTCATTCGATTGATTTCGACGCACTCAACGCTTTCAGACGTGCTCATCAATGTATTAAATATTTAATTAAATTAACATTTGCATAATTAGTGACCTAGTTTAGTGTACTGGCGTGTTTATTCAGACACACTTTGTAAGTGCTGACAAGTTCAAAATGAACTAATAGGATTATTATAATCTAAAATATGGATAGCAGCCCCTTCAATCGCAGCGGGATAACGCGACGCAGCCCTCCTCCAACACCTACACCAACGCAGCCCCAACCTAGACATGAACGAGCCCAGGAAGATGAGAGAATGGAAGTAGTAACGACTCCTGAGATCCAGAACTGGTTGAGTTCTATTGAGCAGCACCTGAACGAGGTATGTGCCATTTCTTCTGATGGAAAACTTAACTCGGATCAGAAACTAAAAATAAGCAATCTTTGCCGAAAAGTGGGTTATGGAGTCTCGCAACTGGCTGTCCAATACCAATCATTAAAGCACAATGCCGTGAAGACCCATAACTCCCTAAAAACTTTAACAGAAGACCGAAACCTAAGGGATTGTGTCTTAGAAATGAACCGGACGATTAAAGAATCGTGTGGAAAGCAGGAAACCGCTACCTCATCTTTTGCAGATATGGTGAAGAAAGGATCAAACAGTTTTGTTCGTCCCAACACTTTTAGCTCAGTGGCGATTTATCCCCGCGACAACACGAAGACCAGTGATGAAACCAAGAACATTGTCCAGAAAATCATTTGCCCAGGGGATATGAAGCTAAAAGTCCGAGGCGTACGTAAAATAGGAAAAGGAGGACTTATTATCAGCACCGAGACAAAAGAGGATCTAGACAAGCTAAAGCAAACAGTCCAACAAGCTTCTTCAGGGCTCACCATTGACGACCCCCAAAAGCGCAAACCACGCATTATAGTTATAGGAGTCCCTGCATCAATGGCTGAAAATGAGGTTTTCAAGTGTATTTATGACCAAAACTTGGCCGACAAATCGCCGACTTTGACCAGAGATGCATTTTTGACCTCAATCAAACTTAGCCATAAATCCGGCAGGAAAGATGCGGAGAACTGTAATTATATAATAGAAGTTCCAGCTTCAATTCGGAAGGCACTCATCACGCAGGATAGACTATTTGTCAATTGGACGTCCTGTCCGGTACGAGACTTCACTCTGGTAACGAGATGTTACAAGTGCCAGCAGTACGGTCATGCGGCCAAGACGTGTAAAGTCGCTGCCCCTACGTGTGGCCATTGCGGTGTAGAAGGCCACACAACCCAAGACTGCACAAAAAAAGCCGACACGCCAAAGTGCGCAACATGTTTGCGTTTTAAAAAACCTGCCAACCACAAGACGGGAGATCCAGAGTGTCCCGCTAAAAAATCTGCCGAAAACAGGTACATAAATTCTATTGACTATGAAGGCGCCTAAGAGCGTCACATATATATTTGTATATTTTAGACTTAATTTTTGTTTATATTTTTCTTATTTTATGGATAGTAATTTAATAACAGACATAGATAATACATTTGTAACGGTTTCAAAGCAATGTAAGGTAGAGGAGTGCAGACAATATGTTTCCGACACTCAAATGTCATTAACCATACTAACCCAAAATATTCGCAGTATTTATAAAAATATAGATAGCTTTAACCTTCTTCTTCATAGACTAAACCTTGAGTGTGATATATTGGTACTAACTGAGTGCTGGTTGTGTGATCGTCAGGCCAACCTCCCAGAAATACCTGGGTATAACTTATTTTACACCACAATAAACAACAACCAAAATGACGGTGTGGTTGTTTATTCCAAGGCAACTATAGACGTCTCAGTCGAAGAAGTTCCTCTAAAGGACTGTATGAGTAATTGCTTGATCATCAAAGTTGGTACAACCACAGCAATAATTGCTATGTATAGATCACCTTCTATTAGAAACTTAGAAACTTTTCACGCTTCCTTAAATCAAATTTTTCAATCATTGTGCACCTATAAGAATGTTATACTAACGGGAGATATAAATATAAACATAAACTCTGATAATTGCGATGCAGGGACCCAAGACTATCTAAATATCTGTTCATTCCATGGTTTTCTACCCGCTCACTCTTTGCCTACTCATCAAAGCGGTTCCTGCCTTGATCATATGATGATTAAATCTAGCTTATCTTACATTACACTTGTTGCTAACTCGACAATTACAGACCATCACGCTGTCCTACTGCACCTAAACCTAACGCTGCCTAAGCAAAATCGTCCTCGGACCAAAACGCAACTAAACACAAATAAACTCGAAAATGATTTACGCAATCTTGACTTTAACCCAGTTTACAATACTGCTGACGCTAATTTTGCTTTATCGTACTTAATAAATCATGTTCAATTTGCAATATTACGTAACACGACTATTTCTTCCGTAAACAAGAAACTGTATAACATTAAACCTTGGGTTACTCCGGGCTTGATTCGATGTATCAGACAGAGGGATAAACTTCATCAGAGAGCTAAGAAATACCCTAACAATCCAATCATACAAACTACCTATAAAAGATACAGGAATTTTTGCAATAACCTCCTGAAGAACTTGAAAAATAACTACGATAAAAATGAATTAGCTAAAGCAGGAAACAACAGTAAGCAGCTTTGGAAACACATTAAAAATGTCACTTATATGGCAAAAAAACGTGAATCTAATTCGAGTTTACTGCTTATTAATCCCTCACCTCATTCATCAGCTAACCACGTTAACAACTTTTTTATAAATGTTGGGAAAACTCTTGCCGAACAGATTCCAACACAAGACTGTGTCCAAAGACCTTCGCTTGATTTAAGAAACAGGTATACCCTAAATTCTTTTGGCTTACTGGATACTGACGAAGACGAAGTTACTCGAATCATTTGTGGACTAAAAGATGATTCTGCAGTAGGTTGGGATAATATTAGTAATAAGATCCTAAAACTTTGTAAGCATATCCTTGTTCCGCCTTTGACGCATATACTTCGTATCTGTTTTTCTGAGGGAGTATTCCCTAGATTTATGAAAAAAGCAGTAGTAATCCCTGTTTTTAAATCCGGAAACAAAGACTTAGTAAATAACTATAGGCCAATATCGATACTTTCCTCAATTTCAAAAATACTAGAAAAAATATTAAACAATAGACTAATTAACTATTTAGAAAAAAATAAGCTCTTATCCTCTGCGCAATTTGGTTTTAGAGCCAAATTATCTACAGCTGATGCAGTACACAGCCTGACAGATTACGTCTCTGAAGAACTCGGTAAAGGACAACAGACCCTGGGGGTATTTCTTGATCTAGCGAAGGCCTTTGACACGGTATCGGTTCCTTTATTATTAAACAAACTAGAAGCTATAGGAATAAGAGGCACACCGCTAAAACTTTTTGCTGACTACTTAGATGATCGATATCAATGTGTCAAAATAGACAATATTACGAGTGATGAGCAAATAAGCTCTGGATATGGTGTTCCCCAAGGAAGTATCCTGGCCCCTACCCTATTCCTGATCTATATCAACGATTTATGTAACCTAAATATTAAACATGGCAAAATTGTTTCATATGCCGACGACACGGCCTTAATATTTACCGCAAAAACTAGCAGCGAATTATACGAATACGCTCAATTGGGTTTCAACACTGTGACTAATTGGCTTCAAAACAATTTATTAACATTGAACGCTGACAAGACAAAATATATTCACTTTTGCATGCGTAGTCCTCAATTTAACACTGATAACTCTCATCTGTATGCCCATAAATGTGGATTCCGATCATCCAGCATGTGTGAGTGTCCCTGTATCTTAAAAACACACGACATCAAATATCTCGGGGTCATAATAGATGAAACGCTCTCATTCAGACCACACATTGAAAGTCTAGTTAAAAGAGTGCGCAAATTAATCTATGTCTTCAAAAAATTGCGAGCGATCGCAGATCCAAAATTGGTGACACAAATTTATTTAGCCCTAGGACAATCTGTAATCCAATACTGTATCACTTCCTGGGGTGGAGCACTTAAAACTCATCTACTGCCTCTTGAAAGAGCCCAGAGAGCAATTTTAAAAGTAGCCAATTTCCTTCCCTTTCTCTATCCCACAGATCAGCTATACAAATCCTGTAACGTGCTTTCTGTTCGCCAGCTTTTCATAATGCACTTAGTACTAAAACAGCACACCATGCTTTCCTACAACGCTGAAATCACTAATAAGAGACGGAATGATATTGTTTGCCATTCTAATGCATCCTCAAAATATGTATTTGTAAAAAGATTTTTTTCTTTTTTAGGCCCATTTCTGTACAATAAATTAAATAGGAAATTAAGTATCTACCAATTAAATAAGTATAAATGTAAAAAAACGATTCTCCAATATTTCCTAAGCTTATCTTATATAGAGACAGAAGACCTACTTACTGTTTGTAAATAAAACACGCTGTATCTCTAAATTTCGTTAAGTTATTAAAATAGTTATATTTAGTGTTAATTTATTTTTTTGTATCTGCTTAGCACTCTCTAGCCTGAAACACAGGTTCATCCTAGTTCAGGCAAATTAGCAACTGTGTTCTTTTTAATATTTAAAATACTTTATTGTAAATGTGCCCTATGTTATAAATAAACGATTTTATTATATTATTTATTTATTATTTATTTATTTAGACGTAATTATTGACAGAAATCTTAAATTTCACGATCATATTGATCTTCTATCAACGAGAACCTGTAGACTAATAATATTTTAAAAATATTTAAAGCCATAAGAAGCACTGCATCAAAATCTATTATAAAATCTCAAATCTGTTTACTATGCGCTCTGTTCGTCTCAGCTTGAATACTCTATCACTGGACATTTAAAACTCATCTCCTAAAAGTTAAGAGAGCACCAAGAGCACTCCTAAAGGCGAGCTCATTTCTTCCTTTTTATCACCCAATAGCTGATCTCTGCTCCAAATGTTAGGCACTTACTGTGAGACAACTGTTCATTTTAAAAACAGCTCAACTTTTGAGCTGGAAACTATGGGCTAGTGTGATATGGTACCTAATTAAGATTTAGTCAAGGTTTCTTTTATAACAATATTAGGAACTCAAACTCATTGCCTTATGGTCAGATTGGGCATATTTGACATTTTAGTCCTGGTCATTTAAAGGAGTCTACATAATTGCTATCTTTGAAAGAAAGGCTTGCACAAGTAATGGAAAACATACTACAACCCAGAGAAATTCAAATAAAAAGAAACCAAGTTAAAATTATTCATTTAATTTTAATATATTTTAGTTATGTTATAATAATAAACTGAGATAATGTGGATTGGTAAAAATGTAAAACATCAAATATGATGTGGCCTTCATTCGATCATATTTAAGACTTTATTTCTTTTCCCGGAATGTAGTTTTTTTTTTGTTTACAGTATATTTTTTCTCTTTTCAATATTATAAATTGAATTTTCATCAGTACAGGCTACATGTTTCAAAAACTTAGTTTATTATTTGGAGATTATCTTAATCAATTATTAAAAAAATACAAATTAGTTATTTATCCTATAAAATTGATGACAACAATGTGTAGCACAAGGTGAGCAAATATGAAGTCCGCAAAGCCTCGCTCTGCACTCAAACCTTGGAACTCGTTCTTGTTCTCTGGATTAACTTGGAGACGTAGGCATACTGAAAACATGAAGATAGGTACTATTTAGTGTTGCTTATGTCTCTACACAAAAAATTCGCCGGGTACGTGGGCTTTACCCGGCGGCTTAAGGTTGGTCCGTGAGGCAAGGCTTATTTGCGTCTATCCTACCGTGGCTAGTCTACCGGCAATAATCCGCCTTGTCAAACCGCCAAGCCGGCTTCGCTGTGTAGATAAGTCTTTAGGTTAAGTATAATTTTATTATAAACTTGTACATGTATTTTGTGCTAATTATATTAACCCGAAACACTATAGCACTGTTAAGTATCTTACCTCCAAGAACGAAAGAGCTGACAGTAGAAATAAAACCGCTCAAGAAAGAATTGAAGGGAAAAGTGCCGACAAGGCAGCAATATACAAACTGAATCACAGCAGTCAGAAATATGTATAAAAGATACGCATCGATGATCTTCAACTTTTTAGGTGTTTTAGTTGTGTATTCCTGGTACAATTTAGGAATTACAGATGTTAAGGAAGTCATTTTGTACTTCAATTTGTAATATTAATTCGGCCAATTTCCACTTCACAACGTAAAACGTAACGAAGTGTCAGTCGAAGCTTGACATTTAAAGCATTTTTTACTGCGTTTGACATGAAAATTACACGTCATGTCATTTGATTGGTTGTTGGAATACAGATTATAATAAAACTGTTTGAAACCGTAATTTTCCTTTTTATTGACCGACACCCCTATTTTCAATTGTACAAAATATCCGAACGCAGTGAAGTGACATTTTTATAGTAAATTCCTTTTCGAGTTACGTCCTCTTCTACACATTCAATGTTAAGCGTATGAAAAAATATTATCCCTCTTTTTCTGTTAGGTAACGAAAAGGATAGCATATTTTTATGCTTGAGAAATCACATAACTAACGTACGTAGTATGTATTGTGAATTTGTGCATGTCATTCGTGGACTGAATACTGAATTGTAAAATAATTGTTCTTGTTAGTCGTACATATACTAAAAGTATTAATATTAGAAATTAAAATGCTGAGTGTTAATGGAAACTTTCCTGAATATGCAGTACCTGGCGCTAAACAAGTCCGCTTCGAGCCGTACGCCGACAATGGAGGTAGCATCGTTGCTATTGCCGGTGATGATTACGCTGTGATTGGTGCTGATACCCGTCTGAGTACGGGCTTTTCAATCTATACCAGAGAACAGAAGAAACTGTTCAAGCTGTCGGAGAAGACCGTCCTGGGCGCGACGGGCTGCTGGTGCGACACGCTCACTCTGACTCGACTGCTGTCCGCGCGGATGCAGATGTACGAACACGAACACAACAAGTCCATGACGACGCCAGCCGTTGCTCAGATGCTCTCCACCATGCTGTACTACAAGCGATTCTTCCCTTATTATGTGTCCAATGTCTTGGCTGGATTGGATGCTGATGGAAAAGGTTGTGTCTATAGTTATGATCCGATCGGTCACTGCGAGCGCTCCAACTACCGCGCCGGTGGCTCAGCTGGTGCACAGCTGCAGCCTCTGCTAGACAATCAAATAGGACTCAAGAACATGCAGAATGTAACAGAGGCCCCCTTACCTAGGGAGAAGGCCTTAGCCCTGTTGAAGGATGTCTTCATCAGTGCTGCCGAGCGTGATATCTACACTGGAGACTGCATCTACATATTGATCATCACTGCAAGTGGTATCCAAGAGGAGAAATTTGAACTACGTAAAGATTAAATTTTGGAATAAATAAGTAATTTCTTAAACATTTGTGTTTTATTTGCTTGCTACAAAGAAGATTACAATCTACACTATTATAATATAGAGGTAAAGTTTATTTTTTTGTTTGTAGGAGGTAATCTCTGGAAATACCAGACTGACTGCTAAATTTTTTACCGACAGAAAGCTGCTTTATTCCCGAGTGACATGGTTATATTTTATGTAGGTACCCGGGCAAAAGCTAGTTCACCAGTCTGGTTAACCACTATCCTAGGCCCGTATTAATAAACGGTCCTCAGCCCAAGATCACGTACTTAATACCAAGCTTGAGGTATTGATCATATTAATAAACGAGATTCACAAGCTTAAGCTCAAGCTCAGCTTAGGTATACGGCATTAGCCGAGTGTTGTCTGATTAATAAACGAAACTCGAAACTTAAGTTTACAACAATTTCTGTACTTGAGCTGCCAGATCATGAGTGTAGACCGACCGGGACTTGAGGTTGTGATTATCGTAGCGCGAAACATGGAGTTTGTAAATATTTTGAGTCGAATTAATTAGGTTTTACGACTAAGTAGAGAGTACTATTATGCTATTTTATGGCCTTTGCGATATCATTTATCAAAAATTTATGTAAGAAATGCTTCAAATCCTTTTGGATTGCCAAGTAAATAAAAAAAAAATCAGATTTTATCAAGATTCGATATTTTATATTCCCAATAGAAGGCATTTTATTTTAAACTTCGGCCAATATGACGTAGGTAATCGTTCACGTAAGCAAAGCTTGAGTATGCATTGAGGAGCTGATCTTGGTAATTGAGATCCTGTACTCATGTGTTTATTAATTAGCAAAGATCTTCGAGACCGGCTACACCTGTATGAATGTAGGTTTCTCTATACCAACTTTGGACCCCACTTCATCCCCTTAGGGGGTTTCTCCTTTTATAATATAGATTACTCCCACTCTCAGTAGCCCCACCATATTCCACACACCCTTTGCATTCCAGAGCCGCTGTAACTCTTTTTTTTTTAATGAGCCATGCTGGAGGTCATAGGATATAAATGAATTCCACTTGTAAATATTAAATAAATAATGACACACAATAACAAGTAACTGAATTTATTATTTAAAAATAATTACAAGGTAACTACAATATAACTTATACACTTTGTTCATTACTATTTACAACTTTTATTAAAACTGAGGGAATAACATGTCATACTTTCTATTTATTGTACTTAGGCATAACAAATATATTCTGTGGAAAGATTTTATCAAACATTTCACTGACAACATCCTGACTGGCTGCATCCCCAACTATAGTAGCTTTTAACCTTGGAGGGGTGGTGTTTCCGGCGACTAGAGGATGGATGTTGTAGCACAGCTCTACTTTTCCCTTAGGCGGGATAGTGACTGATATTTTCTTGTACCCTGAGAACATGTAAGCATCAGTGCCTTCTACAGTCACACTCAATCTGATGGGGGTACTACACTTACCAAACAAAGTGCATTTCAATGGAACTGAAGTGAGCAGTTCCACAACCTGAGGATAGTTGACTTCAATTGCTATAGGACACTCATCAATGGGCAGTCCTGACAGTGCTGTGCTGCTCATCACACAGTGGCTGGTGCTGGTCTTCCGTCGCCATGTTATGTTATACAGACCAACTCTGGTTGGATTATCTTTTGGTTTGTACTTGGCTTGTATACAAACAGCATCAGAGGCAACATTCTTCTCAGCAACCTCCAGGTTACTGATACAGGACGACTGCTTGGTGGCATCACTATACCGGAAGCACTCCACCACCTCTAACTCTGTGTCTACTATTAACAAGTCCCATGGACTCAAAATTTTTATTTGTGGCATCACTATGAAGGGATCATCCACAAAACACTTAGCAATTGATTTGAAATTCATGGCCACAAAATTTGTACAAACCTCAAAAGGTTTTATAACTGTAATTTTCGTAGTGAACTCTTTAGTGCATTCCAATTTAGATATTTCAGGAAGATCAATAACATAAGTCACTTTTATTTGTACAGTTGTAGTTGCCGTTCTGTTTGTTTTCAAATAAAATGTGTCCACATGGCTGCCTGCAGTGTGGATGCTGCCAACCTGTATGTTTAGTGGTTGTGTCTGTGGCTCACCCTCTTTCAGACTCAATTCTGTAACTGAATCAGGATTAGGATTGTCAGGGGAACTTAACAGAGAGAGTGTTATTTTAACATCATAAATACTACTGTCTTCATTATTTGTGATAGTGAATGTTGATGGAAACCATTCACCTTGAAGTGCTGGACTTGAGTTTGTAACCAGAATTGATACTTTACACTCTCGCAACGTGATAGATGCTACTGTCAAAGGCACAATGCAGTCAAACTCATAGTCTGCCTTAGGGCTCCTTATAAAGTGCAATAGCTCTGGATGGATAGTTGACTCTGTAGCTTTATTTCCTTCTATTTTGAAATTCAAAACTATTTTGCGCTTCCTGTCTGTGTCAAGCACAAAAGACACATTTTTAATGTTTAGATCTGATCCACTATCATGAGGATTTGGTTTAAATTGACACAAGAATTTCTTTACTTTCCCACCCTGCAAGGAAATGGTTGTGTTGCCATCATCTGTAATTGGAATTTCAATAGTTTCAGTGTGACTAGATATGGCTACAAAGGCGTTTCTTGCTTCAAGAGCTGTGGTGTACAAGAGTCTTACATACAGTTCTAAATCAATTAGTTCATCCATCCTATATCTCTGCTGCTTAAACTTAGGCTTCACCTCCAAAAAGCTAGATATGTTGGCCATGTCTACAGGAACTGTGAGGGGTTCTTTCTCGATGGCCGCTTGCCACAGCTCCAGAGCCTTGTGCTGCGAGGAGGCTGGCAGGTCTGGCTCTGCAGCAGGTATATTCAAGTTGAGAACAGACATGATATTCCTAAATATTCTATCCTTGTCATTGTTTGGCACTTGAATATGCTTAGAGAGTGCCTCTATTGACAGCTGAA
Organism: Mythimna albipuncta; assembly: GCA_929112965.1. Classification (NCBI taxonomy): domain Eukaryota; kingdom Metazoa; phylum Arthropoda; class Insecta; order Lepidoptera; family Noctuidae; genus Mythimna; species Mythimna albipuncta. The sequence continues at coordinate 576,525 of OV815974.1, forward strand.
GATAATCTTGTATTTTTCCTGACAAGTATGCACATTGTAATGCTCGGTTTAGAACATGTGAAGCTAGAAACCACCACTTTTCTCTCCGGTAGTCCCACAGCATATGTGTCAACAATGTCAGAGCCTTGCCATAGTCAGCTGAGTAAAAGTACTCATTAGCCATCTCCACCACTAGCTGCTTCCTCATGCGAGGTGAGTGGAATGTCTTAAACTGTGAGATGGCACAGCCCAAGAAGCTGATGATCATTGCTGAGTGGTTAAATACTCTCTCATTATACTGCAGAGCTAGGACAGCTGCTTGCTCTTTCTGTGGGTCATGGGGGTCAGCACTGAGACGGCCTGGCCTCCATGGTCTCTGCCCATAAAACTCTACAATGCCTTCCAGTGGATCAGGGGGAGGAGGGTATGCTGTGGCCTCAGTGCATACAGATCGCATAGCTTGCCTTCTCTTCACTGTGAACTGAGCTGCATGTTGGTAGTAGAAGCCAGGGTGTTGAGACTGTATGGCTGGAAGTCCTGCACGGATAGCTTCATCAAACAACTCTCCAAAGGCACTGTACTGTCTAGCTATCCATGCATAATGTTCAAACAGCAGTTCTGTAGATCCAATTCGATTCTTATATCTTTCAATGTGTGACTTGAGTTGTGCTATGGCATCACGTGGCAAATTGAGAGCAAACAGTAATTTACAAAGTTTATAATTGATGTAGCCAGCTACAGTTCTCACTTCATGAGTATTGGTATCAACAATCCTGGTCTCAAGTAAATTGTTGTAAGCATGCATGTAGTGCTTGTGGGCTGTGCTCAAGTCTTGTTTCAGCTCGTTAAGGTAGCCTAGTTTAAATTGATGTCGCACAAATAAATACTGATGAGTTGTTTTATTGAGATGGTCTCTATGCTGTTTAATGTTTTTAGTTTCATGATGATAGTAGTTCTGAGCAATGTCATAAAATGCATTCTCCAGGCGCACAATGTACCCCATGAGGTGATCACTGTGAGGTAGCACAAACAGAGACTTGGACTGTATCTCACAAGCAGCACACAGAGCCTGCGCGCGCTCGGCGCCCAGCATGTACTCGGAGGGGGGCGGCGACAACCGGCTCTGGATGACGACGACAGCGACGCGCGTTGCGTGGCCTTCCACAGCAGCGCGGATTGATTGTACTTTGGACGCACACTCAATAATTTTTTCATTCCACTGTGGATCATTCCAGTCCATATCGTAAAATATGACTACAACCGCGGGAATCAGAGATACCCGCTTATGAATCCAGTTTTTCTTGAGAACTCCCTTCGGAATATACCACTCGTAAGAGTTCCGCTTAGGCTTGACTACAGGAAACTCGAAGGTGTTGTTGAGTAGTTTAAACCGCACTGGGGTGCGGTCAGCGCGGCGGTTGTTAGAAAAAGCGTCCCAGATCTCCTTGTGCACAGCATTGTTCACTGCATCGAGCCCAGACAACCCGATCAACGCGAGGGGCTTCAGAATTATCTCGGACGGAAACTCCGTATAGTCACTCGGCATCGTCGCCATTATCGTCACTACACTGGCTTTTGCGTCTAACACAATACTAATCGTGGGCTAGTATTTCATTTCATGTCACTGTATTTTGCGTACGTTATTTTATTATTTTTACAATCTTCAATGCGACTCCCCCATCATTTGCCAAAATTGCCAATCGCTAATGTAATGTCAAATTCAATTGACAGATTGTAGTGACAGAATTTTATGAACTCAGGAACGAAAACTAAAAAAAAATCATTATGTATTCAAATGTTTTAGAAGTTTCAAACATTTTGATTTTTTCTAGTATCTATCATCAACTTTTTATAGAAGTATTTTTAAGCATTTTTACCAGTCAGCACAGTTGTGTGCAGCCTTTAATACGAGATCAAAATGAACACCGGTTTTTTATTCATGAACGATATTTTAAACGTCAAACGGCAGATTATTACACCGCGTTCCGAATTGCGTCAAAATCGAATTATGTCGCGAATCCAGCCAACGCGCAACGTCACAAATAGTACTCAATAGTCCTTATATTTTTTGACTAATAAATTTGGTCGGATTCGTGATATTATCGCTTTTGACGTAATTCGGAACTAAGGGAATGATAGAACTCAGGAGTTGACATTGACACTGACACCTCAACGCAATAATAAAATTGTTAGTAGGCTGTTCATTTTATTCAATATTTTTTTGCTGTACATACTCATTGATTGCGTTGAGTTTATGCATAAATTCTTGGATAAGCCTACCTATTGGATTTCACATTTAATTCCATTTTTCAATCAAGAAAGAATTTGTTGGTTATACGTCTCCCTCAAGTTACAGATTCATTTGTAAAGCAATGGCTTCTCAAGCTTTAGCTTCGCTAACTGCTACTTACACCGATTCTGAAGGCGAGGAAGATATGGAAGATCAAACACCCGAAAAGGAAGAACCCAAAGAGAGTCATTCAGTGCCTACTAGCCCTAAAAAAATTGAAGACAATAGCCAACCCGCCTCTGCACCAGCGTCTCCTAAAAGAAGACTAGTCTCTTATGTGGACGACACAGTGGTGTCCGACGACGAGCCGCTGTCTCCAGCCGCGGAGAACCAGGACGACATGCGGCGCCTCTCCATGGAGACGGACACGGACGAGGCCGTGCCGCGCTCCGAGCCCGACGACTGTGAGGACGGCGTCACCATTCCTCCCGAGCCGCCCGGGAAGTGTCCCAAGGAACTCCAAGATTCTATTGCTAAGTTTTACAGCCGAATGTTAAATGAAGGCCTAGATATGAACAGGATCATACAAGATAAGAAGAACTTTAGAAACCCTAGCATTTACGAAAAGCTAATTCAGTTCTGTGATATTAATGAATTAGATACAAATTACCCTCCTGAAATCTATGATCCACTAAAGTGGGGCAAAGAGTCATATTATGATGAATTGTCCAGAGTGCAGAAACTAGAGATGGACAGGAGGGAGAAAGAAAAGAAAGAGAAACTAGCTAAAATAGATTTTATAACAGGAGTGGCTAAGAAGTCAGAGAGTGACGATGAGAAGAAACGGAAGTCCAAGTGGGACCAGGCGGCTCCCAACGTATCCAACAAGCCCACCATCAAGCAACCCGGACTGGTCCAACAACCACTCACCAGCAATGTGACCGGAACTAAGGGAACCATCATCTCAGCATTTGGTTCTTTACCGAAGAAACCAAAAATTTGACTGGAAACAAAACATTCATAACTACGAAGCTCTGTTCCTGAGTGTAGATTTTATATTGCAGAGACCTATTTGTGTTGTGGTGTATTTATAATAGTGAATCAAGTACCATCATCATCCACAATCATTAATCACTTTCATGTATAGCACATAAGTAATTAAAAACAAATTTAAATAAATATATTCTGAGTAGTTTTATGTAGTGTAGATTTTGTGAGGGTCTATGGCTGTTTCCTATCCTATACTTGCAACAAATCCTGCATTAACCTTTTAGATACTGTCAATTTGAGACACAATAGTAAGATAATAGATGCGCAAACTCCAAGTTAATGAATTAAAATGAACCTGTCGAATGCTGTAATTAGAGATACAATAGAAAGACAATGAGAGAGTGAATGCCGGGCATTTGCTTGGGGTTAAATAACCTTTATTTAAGATCTATTATTATTTTTGTTTGATTTTTCTAAATGATGTACTTTTTTTTTTGTGGAATAATCATCTATTTTTCCACCAAAAAAACCTTGCCCTTGGGCGGAGCGGGGGATATTATCAGATCACTCCTATTCCTTCTTTTCCATTGTTCCAGGGCCCCGGGGATCTCTTTCGCATCACCCATGGCCCCAGTAGGCTGCGACCCTGCTAGGCCTCTACGGTTGCTGACAACTCCTTGAGGCGCGCGTGGAACACTACGCGCCGTCGACGTCTTGGGCTCGGTCCGGATGGTTACCGGAACTAGGGATCTAAATCCTAGCTCAATCTAAAGCTGAGGCAGGAGGGCCATTGCCTCGCGAGTGCAGCCTCCTTTGCTAGCATTTATGCTCCACCGTGTCCTCCGGCCTGTCCACATAATGGTGACACCCGGGCGTTTCTTCCGCACGAATCTGAGAAATCTCCCGAAAATGATGTGCTGTATAGTGTCTAATAAGTCAACCGACTTGAGAATTTTGTATAATATTTAATCATTTAAAAAATACAAATATTCGGTACTTTTTATAAGTTTCTTCTATTAGTAAACAATGATCTCTATTCTATCTCTTAATCACCCTTGATTATTGAACCCGTGTTGACTACATCAGATTTTATTAAATCCTAATAATTACCCAAGTCGTTTAACTTATTAGACAGACTCTACTCATATTATTTACTAGCTACCTGCGCCTTCGTTCGTGCAAAAAAAAATTGTCAAATTTTCATAATATTTTGCGTAGTCTGTTTAAAAATTCAAAGTCCAATCTTGGGAATTTTAGTAGAAGTAGGTACTTTATTTTTATTTTTATTCCTGACGGATAATAAATGACTTCAAATTGTCAAGCGTATGTTTACCGTTTATGGTAAACAAAATTAAATCTGATTTTATCTGATGAGGCGAAAGATTATGATTTTTAATTTTCGAACTGCCCAAGTCGTTTGACTTTTTAAACAGACTATAATTATTATGAATATGACTTTAAAACGGAATCCCTTTCCCGTGGGAAAATGAAAAGTAGTGTAAGTTATTCCTTTTAACATCAGCTATCCGTCAGCGAGAGTCCTGTCAAAATCAACCCAGTGTTTCAGAGATTAGCCGGAACAAACATACAGACAGATAAAAACGTACCAATTGCGTGTTTGTTAAAGGTATTGAATATACTTTTATAAATATTTAGTAAAAAATACAGATCAATTTTTCCAAAAACATTAAAATATCTAATAAATTAATAAATTTTATTATGAAAAATTTAATTTTTAAAAAATCTGGTTACATATTTCTTGCCACTTTTAATGTGTGATCACATACAATACAATACATTGCAATGAATATAATTAATTAATAAACCGGCCAAGTGCGCGTCGGGCTCGCGGCCGAAGGGTTCCGCATCCATTGTTGATTCCGATTTTTAGTATTTGTTGCTATAGCTGCAGAAATATATTATTTATAAAAATTTCAACTGTCTAACCACGTCTAACTATCACGGTTCATGAGATACAGCCTGGTGACAGACAAACGGACAACGGAGTGTAATAGGGTCCCGTTTTACCCTTTGAATACGAAACCATAAAAATTACTATTACTAAAAAAATATAATAAATACTACGTATACTTAAACTAGACCAAAGATGGCGTGATAATTTGGACTTCTACCTTGGATTGGATTGGCCAGAAGTAGCTAAGGACAGAAAAAAGTGGAATAACGAAAGGAAGGCTTTTGCCCTGCAGTGGGACACGACGACGGGCTCATATTAATAGATACTTATTATCCGCTGGAGGCGAGTTTTGTGCACGTCACTAGTAAAATGCGTCAGCGGACGATAATTTGTCGAGTTCTGATAAGTAGTTTAGGAGCTATGAGGGAACAGATGAACCTTAGTCAGCGAAAGAAAAAAAAATAATAATGAAAATAAGGTGTCAGTCAACAAGGGCTGCCATTATTTTTTTAAGCAAATAGATTCACTTTATAAGTAGTACCTACCCTGTTATTTATTTGCAATGTTATTTTATTTGTTAACATTTTTTTTTAGTTTTAGTCTAGTAGGTAGGTACTACGTTTAAATTCAAGTTTTTAAATACCTAATTTATTTCTAATTAGAAAAAAATAAAATAGAGTGTCGTTAAACAACACTCTATTTTATTCGTTATAAATAATGAAAAACGGGTAGCAGAAATTAAACAATTTTATTATAAATATATGCTTACGATATAATTTTTGCCCATCTATGTGTTCTACAAAGTTATTGCAGTTTCCACTACGTGGAAAAAAGCTTATATTCAATATAACTTAAATTTAGGTTCTTTAATTAAAACAGTTGTATTTTAAAATTGAAATCATTAGAAATTATTGTTATTCTAGTATTTTCATTAGCATAAAATGAAGTACGTATTATAAGATACGGGTAGCAATGGCAACCCTACAACTGACAGCGCCCCCGTACAGTGCCCGTACACGAGCGTGACATATCTATATAAACACAACAAACCTTTGTTTGTCGCGAAGTTCGTCGATACTCGTTTCGCGTCATTTCATTTCGCGTCCATCTGACGCAGTTGCGCGCAGTTTGTGTCGTAATATTGTTGTTATTTACATTGTGAAATGGCCGAGGCGCCCGAGAGCGAGCCCATGGCATCGTCAAGCGTGGGCGCGGTCAGACCTGACGTGAAAGATGACGACGAACCGTTGACTAAAAAACGTAAAATTACTGACAAAGAGGGGAGCGACAAGCTCGAGCACAGGTTGGGGGGCATCCTGTGCTGCGCAGTTTGCCTGGACCTGCCTCCGGCGGCCGTGTATCAGGTATTTTAAAACAGCTGGTGGTGTCGAAGCTCACATCAGCTGTTTTACAATCTTTTCCTTTGTTACGTAAGCAGCTGGGCCTTCCGCCTCCAGCTTTAAGACTCGCGTCGTGGCGACGCCTACACGACGTCGCTTTATCGCTCACCAGTTGAGCAGTAGAAAGAATGGCGTCAATGTATATTATATTGAATCATTTGGTTGTCATTGTAAAGTTGCCACAGCTAAGTCCCTGTGAGAGCCCTTTGTTATGGCTGCTGTTACCTAGTATTATGGATTGTGTTCATTTATTTTATTATTCAATTAGTCAATGTATGTGTGACCTATGACCTGTTTGTATGTATTGTGTACATAATCAGAGCAAATTGTCTTAAGAGTGTCAGTACATGTAAGTGTTAAGTATTTGTGATATTGTATAGGATAACTAGAATGTATGGTCCGTAGTGTAGCAAGTAAACTTAGCCTGTATACACTCTTGTAACATTTCACTTCAATAAAGAAATGTTTGAGAGATTTACTTCTTTCTTTATTCAGAAATCCCCTTTACAATCCTCATCCCCATTTCTGATACATCCTGGTTGATTTACTACAAGCTTAACATTTTTATATCACTTGAATATATTTTATCATTTTGAGAGTCAAGAGTTTGTCACATCATTATTATTATGTAAGTTGTAAAAGATATAGTTTGAATTTTTAAAACAATTTTCAATCACATACTTATTTTTTTAAATTACTGTTATACAATAATTCTTAGTCGGTATAAAAAAAATCATGATATAATATTATTGAATATTTAGAAAAAAGAAATCATTTGTCAATAAGTTAAAATTAAAATCAGTTGTTCAGCATACTTAACCTTTTTTTTTCTGTTACAGCAGTATTTATTATGTAGTGTTTGATTACAGGAGGCACACGCAATCACGGCCCGAGGTAGACCATGTAGCACACACACATACATGCCTTTTTTATTTCTCTGATATACTTATATCTACTTCAATGCTAGAGAGGCATTGTTTCTGAAAGTTTTATTCCATTTAAATGATTTATCTGGTTTATAACATTGAAGAAAGATCCTTACACCTTTCACATACATTAGTATACTTAGTACACAAACAAGTAACTGTTTCACAAGAGATGCAGTGCCTGCCTCCACTGCGGCCGACTGACACCGGCGTTGTATTGCAGTGTAGCAATGGGCACTTGATGTGCGCGCCCTGCTTCACGCACCTGCTGGCCGACGCGCGCCTGCGCGACGAGGCCGCCACGTGCCCCAACTGCCGCGTCGAGATCTCCAAGGCGACGGCCTCGCGTAACCTCGCCGTCGAGAAGACGGTGTCCGAGCTGCCGTCCGAGTGCAAGTTCTGCACGCGCGTGTTCCCGCGCCACGCGCTGCAGCACCACGTGGAGAACACGTGCGACGACAGGTGACGACGCCTACTTTATCTACTCGTGTCAGTACACACACATCTCTCGTTATCGCACTACAATACGTACTCTAGTATAGTTGCTGGCGCATGTTTATGGGCAGACGTTTATTATTTTACGGCGCACATAATTATTGTAACATTAGAATTAGATTAGAAAGATTATACTTGAAGAGAAAAGGGGACAGTAGGTACGTATTTTGTAAGAGCCCGCTCTTGAGTTGTGAGCGAGGCAGCTGCGCAGTGGCACCAGACGACTACTAAACGAGGCTACATATTTGTTCCCCCAGGAAGTTCAAGTTCTCGCAAATCGTAGTCGATCCGTGCCCCGACGGGCGCTACTTCGTCGATAGTTTGGTTCGCATTGTGTCCAGCGTGTACTGCCTGGTGCAGCGCGTGCTGCGGCGCAGCGTGCCGGTGACCGCGCGCGCGCCGCCCAAGCGCCGTAGGGTCCGCAGGTGTGTCCGCGCTCCACTAACATACCATATAGTGTCGCTTGTAACACCTGGTGTAATGCGAACCGAACTCATCGCCTGCATTTAGCTTGACTCGTGTACTATTATAGCAAATCGGAAGTACCTAACCCAGTCTTGTCAGTTGGCTTTTATATCCTAACGCATGATGGTATGGATTGGAATTATTCATTTTCTTATAACATCTCAAAATCCCACACTTTTGTACGGATCCTGGGGTCCCGTATTAGGCGGCTATGCTATTGTGAACCAGTGTATAGTATGTAACGCTAACGGCATGTCGCTGGGCCGACGTGGCGCGGCAGGTTGACGAGCTGCCGCTTCGCGTGCATCGGCTGCCCGTGGCGCGGGCCGGCGCACGAGGGCGGCGTGCACGAGGCGGCGTGCGCGCACCCCAGCAAGTCGGCGGCCGACGTGGTGAGCGTGCTTACCGAGCGCGACAAGCGCTACAAGGAGGTCTACAACCAGGTGCTCGACCTGCTCTCCTACGAAAAAATTACCTTTAATGGTGAGTTTCTACAACATGTCAAAAACATCCCAAACTCGTATGATCCCTCCCGCGTCCGCCTAACCGACATTGATCTAAGGTTGTTGTCCTGTTACCTTAAGGTCTGTTCCTTGACTAAATAGTTTAAAATCGCTCGTGTGCTTCCAATTTTCGAGAAAGGTTCCAAGACTGATGTTTTAAATTATTCAATTAAAGACCTAATTCCATGTTGCCTGTATTATCAAAGATCTTAAAAAAAAAATGAAAGATAGGCTTTGACTGAACAAAGCATCTTCCAGAAACTGCGCTTCCAACTGGAGTTTCGTTTACATAAGGAGAGCGTCGAAACGCCTTATGTAAACGAGGCTTGATCCCAGGCACGTTGTGTCGCATGTTACATTGAGGTTCGAGAACAGTGCTCACTAACGACTAACGAAGAATGTGTCGCAGACCTGCAGCTGAAGCCGTACCGGACGGAAGAGTTCCTGCACAAGCTGTACTACGAGACGTCGCGGTTCTCCGCCTTCGGCCACCAGTGGGTGGTGAAGGCGTTCGTGAACAAGAACCAGCGCGACCCCACGCAGAGCTCGCAGCGGGAGATCACCTACCAGGTAAGGATCAGGTTCGAATGCGCACTGTCTACCCTTGGAGTTCTAGTAACTCGGACGCCGGTAGAACCTGAAGTGCCACCTAAATAATCCGCAGTTTACGACCTGACTACGAGCAAGCACATTATTATTCACATTTTCTATGTAAAATTCACATATCATTACAGCAATAGGTGCTTAGGAATGTTGATGCCGTAGTAAATCTTGGTCACGTCGTCCATCATGATTATGTTGATCGACGGATCCTTATTGGATGAATAGGACTTTTACGATTATGATTTGTACAAGTTTAAGCAGTATTTGAGCTGTAGCCGTCGTCACTTATGCCCCTCTAGGTGGAGCGACAAGGCTAAAACCCTTTTGTTCCTCCTTACGTCGCTCTTTGCAGTTCAAGGCTACGGAAACTCTTTTAAAACATCCCGCAGCCCTAGCAGGCATTAGCCCTAGTGGGCCTCGTCGATTCTGCTGACATTTCTTTGAGACACGCATGGGACGCAATCAACGTTTGGACCTGCGTCAAGCGGAAAGTGAGGACGCCGTGGGACCGTTCTAGCCACTCTTCAAAAAGTTGACTTATCAATGTGATTATGGTCTGTCCAGCGTTGGGTTGCGTCAATCGATGTCTCCATACCGCACTGCAAAATACACGCCTGTTACTTTAATCGTCGTTATGTTGCTTGTTGTGGCAGGATATTAGATTCAGAATTTTCAATCGGTTTCGATGTCCAACGTGTTGAGGTTTGTAGTTGAGTCAGGTAGGCCTCTGTCCACAAAGAAGCGCGCATACGTAACAGATACTGGAGCAGCATAATGCGGTCAGATTGCCCTGCAGTTGATCCTGAAGAGTAAGACGGTGTGCGGGCTGTCGGTGCAGTGGGTGCTGCTGCGCGGGCCGTACGGCGAGGCGCGCCTGCAGCCGCGCGTGTGCTCGCACACGTTCCACGACGCCGCGCCCGACGCCGCGCCGCTGCCGCTGCCGCTGGCCGACGACGCCGACACCAACCGCCTGCTCTCCAACAAGGCCATACACTTCAGGTGACACAACGCACACAGTCTGTCCGTACGGCGAGGCGCGCCTGCAGCCGCAAGTGTGCGCGCACACGTTCCACGACGCTGCTAAGAGTGCTTTGTTGCGGGCATTCGTCACGGGGAGGCTGGTTCCCTTTTCGCTAAGTAATAAAGATTAAATTCTTCATCGACACGACTACATGCATACCGTTAAAATAGAACTAGCGACACTGCAAAGGTAATAATCCGGTTTCCGCGACGAGGACCGCCGCACACGACACACGCCTGTTGTCGTAAATTAAACTAAGAACATTACAAGGACCTGTACTACGCTTTCCAAATGAGAATAGGACCGCGTCTCGTCGTCCTGTCAAATCGAAGAAATTTTGACAAAACTCAGAGATGAGTAAAATTGAAGAACTGGATTCTGATTAAACTTTTTTTCGTACACAGTTCATAAATAAATATTTTTTTCGTAAATTAATTACAGTTTAAAAATTTCTTTCCTCGATTTGACAGTAAATCGTGACGTCACAACATGGCGATCGATCCTATTCTCATTTGGAACGCATTGTAAAAAATGTATTATTAACACAGTAAATAATTTTTCATTGATGAATTTATGCCTTGCATAATAGCCAGCTACTTATTCTGTGTAATGGCACAGCACTGATACACTAATGCATTTTTTTCCAGATTACTCCTGACCACCGGCTAACAGAAAACTAACATAGCGGTAGATTTAAAAACACGATAATCTCACCACCAACTAACCATAGACTATTCTGTAAAGATCGCACTAAAACCTCTTGCATCGAGTAAATAATTGATGGGCCAAGTTGTGAGAGACAGACAGAAGAGTCCGATTATATACTCGTGATGCAATTGGCGGTGACGTTCCTCATAGCGTCGCCAGTCGCACCGCAATATATGACAAAGTTCTAGGAAGAGCGGTTCAAATTTTCGTCTTCTTCTCCACGACGTGGTGACGATGTACCTCACCACATCGTAGTGAAGAACTCTGCTGCGTAGTGGCTCTGGGTGGGATATATTCGAGTCAGCTGTACCATGATATTACACCCTAAAGTTTATTGTAATAGTATTTTTTTACGTCATTTCCACCATACAACTAACAACTTAATGTAGACATACATTAAGTTGATTTCAGAATGAGTAGTGTTAATAAAAATGCCAATTTTGTTTGTAGTTGTAGCAGAATTTTGTAGTGTCTATGTGATTAGCGGCATGATTGTCTGCGTTGTCACAGCTTACTACTGCGTGATTGTATTTTTAGTTTTTTCGATTTATTTATATTAGTGTCCCTCTTCTGAGCGAGGCCTCCTCCAAGTCCTGCTAGAACGCATACTTAGTGCATGATAAATGTTGTGTCTCGTTTGCAGGCTCATAATGTTCCTGTCGTCGAAGTGACGCGCCGCCGCTCCGGCCTGACTGATCGTTTTGTACCGCTTTACACTCACTGTGCGATTACCAAAGAACAATGCAATCATGCCACCCGCCACACATACATTTCCTTTGCCTTTGCAGATCAATCGAACACTAATGCAACTTGAACTATCGCATTTCCCGACCAATAGTCAGTACTATACAACAGTTTTATGTATTTGTAATATAATATTCATTTATTAATGTAATTCAATAATAATAATTAATGTACATGTTGCGATTGCGATTGATCTTGCAATGATCACGATCCACTTTCACTCTTCGCTTTTTACAACATTTATTTATTATTATTTTTGCTAACGTTATTTCATATTTTCTTTTAAAATTAATGTTGAAACGAAGCTAAATTCTAAAGGCAGGTGTTTGAGATTATCTTTGAGTACAAATTTATATATATTGGGGTTATATTCGTTGGTGGAGTAAGTGTTGACTAATAGATATTAATGACTAGCGTCAGCTTTGCGCTTGAGAAGACGTCTGGTGACTCTGGACGTGAGACAATGGCTCTTCATAAAAAAAATCACATCAGGGTGTTGTCTTCATAGATTATTAGATAAGCATCTGAAGTGGACTGCTATTGGAAGCTCCTTGTGAACGAACTCTCAGAGTGGCTGTATGGAACACGCACATTATTACTTGTATCTGTATATTTGGTAATGATGGCCATACAAATGTATATACGTATTTATAAACCATTTTGAAGAGTCGTGTTTATAATAAATCTTATGTATGTTTTTATTTCGGCTCATGACTGTATGTGTAATCATTTAAATTATTATTTTTGAACGTAACCCTGGGGCCAGGTTACAACAATAATTTTATATAGCGAATTACTTTTATTTACAAATAGTCATAATTTTGGGTTTCGATTAAAGTGCTAAGTTATTAATAAATTGTGGTTTTCATTTAACCCTTTGCTGACCGCCTTTCGCAGCTGTCCAATTGTTGTATTCTAGCTTAAAAGTGTAATCAAACACCGGCTAGCCACTTTCGCTTCTGATCCTACCTGGGTAAGAGGCCCCATGGGTACGTACAAGGGTGTTTTTAATGTCGTGCGGTTTTGATGCGTGCGGCATTGCGCCGGACGAGTAGCCCCCGCTTAATGTCCACTTCATACAAGTATATAATGTAATATGCGTTTTTTTTTTGCTCTGTGAAATTTTCTGCATGCGGAGTATCCCGCATACGTGGTGAAATCCGCACGATATTTAAAACACCCTTTAACGTACTCATGTAGGCCTATTTGAAATAAAGTTCGCTTAGTTACTTTAGGTTTGGTTTCGTCATAAGAAAATATTAAGATCAGCTTTTACAAACGCCACTGAAACTAAAGACAAATAAATACAACCTCATAGATTTTTAAAATAACAGTGCTATTAGGTACAGAAGGAACGGGTTTATTAAAGTATAAAGCATGCGGCACAGGTGTGCGTCAGTAGGGCTTGTGTCGGTTGACGTGCAGCTTGCCGAGCGAGTGCGACATCTTGCGCGCGACGCGCTCGTCGGCGGCGGCGGCGCGCGCACTCCACGCGCTGATGACGCCGCCCTCGCCCGTCGTCACCAGGATGTCGCGCTGACGGTTACAAACACAACTCACGTTAACACTTGCCTACTACACAGCATGGAATCGCCACCAGAGAAAATACTTTGATTAATAATTCTACATTAAGTCTATCCTAGGCTTGCCAACTGTACTCTAAGGGCGTTATCACACTAGCGGTTTGCCAGCGGCTACGGGGCGGGGCGGGCGTGCAGCGAATGCATCGCGAACTCGCCGCGACTGCAAAGCGAGGACGTCGCCGACGCATGGAAATTCGCAACGTTTTCAACGCGTGTTTGTAGCAAGTTAAAGACGATATTCAACACAGTAACAAAATGGATTTCGACGAGGAGATATTGCTGTTGGTTTTGTTACTACGAAGATGCCGGAGATATGCATCTTGTTGCCGGATCTCTTTGCGCGTCCGCAACAGATTCGCTGCGCATGCGCGGCGTGTTCGTTGCGCGCCCGTAACGTATTCGATGCGCACTTACTTCGCTTTGAATACGCTGGCAATCCGCTAGTATGATAAAGCTCTAAAATAAAGTGTTTTAATCTACATAATGCAGGCGTAGGTACTCTATCTACTCGTATAACACTAATAAAGGACGCTAAAAAAAGAAGTGTAAGAAGTATTTCTTTTAATAACAGTGGCAACCCTCGTCTATCCCCATGAGCTCAAGTATGGACTTTAGTTTTGTGTATTTTAGTTGATTTTTAAGTGACCATTACTAAAAACATAAGAATTAAGGCCATAGCATGGGCTACGGGAATGGTCGAAAAAGTCACCTTGAGTCACGTAGCCTTGAAACGCAAAGGACAACTGAAGGAACACAGGTGGGCTATAGTCAGTAAAAGTGTGACACGCCACCCTACTCCACCTCCAAAACACCCATAAAAAAAAAATACAACTTGTATTAAAGAATAAGTTTGGGTTTCTTAATTATCTCGAACTTTTCATTGAAATATAGAAACGTCTTTAGAAATAACATTTGTGTCTGTGTTAGGTCAACTGTTTACGGCATTGTTAGAACTATCGCTGCCCTCGGCTACTCGGGCAAGTAGAGAAAAATGGACGCAGGAGTCTGAGACCATGGCTTGTAAACTGCTGTGTGTGTGGTCCATGTTTATTAAAAGCGAGAACTCGTCTAATGAGTAGCCTTTTCAATACATCATTAAGATATATTTTCACACTAATCGCAATTTAGTTAATTTGTGGCACTGTACAGTGTCGGCATCGTGTAAATAAAATAAAAAAATATAGGCCTATATTACTCAGTGATAAAGTAGCTTTCTACTGGTGAAAGAATTTTGTAAATCGGTCCAGTTGTTTTGAGTTCCATCATAACAAACAACTAATTAAATCTTTCTTCTTTATAGTATTAGTTGTATATACGTAATTATGATATCTACATCTACATTAATATAAATAGGTAAAGTTTGTTTTTTTTGTTTGTAGAAGGTAACCTCCGGAAGTACTGTTCCGATGGCGAAAATTTTTTCACCGATAGAAAGCTGCTTTATTCCTGAAAGACGTAGGCTATATTGTATGTATGTAGGCGAAGCCACGGGCAATGGCTAGTCAAACATAAGATATTAAAAGCACTCACGTCCTTATCGTACCAGCTGCAGCGCACGACCTGCTTGTTGTCGGCGAAGTTGGTGCTCGGCTGCAGCTTCTTGTCCGCGATCGTCACCGAGCGCAGCACGTGCCTGCGACGTCAACACACACGACTTATATCTACGGGGACTACACCTTCTTTACCGAAGCCCAGGGCAGAAGCAGGGCCCGTTTTCGGTTTAGGTTACGGTATTAAAATACGGTAACTCTTTACTTTAAAGGTACACCGAAACCGGTATAAAGTATATATAACTATTTATTCAACCGAAAAAACTCGCGTATGAGTAGTACCTACGACATACGCGACGTTGTCAGCTCGTGGCTAAAAGTGTACCTATTGTTATTAGAAGTGTTCCTTAGCATTTTATTTTATTAATGTATAAAAGAGAGGCACGCCTCGCCTGCCGTGAAATTATACAGGCTAATTGGTTATTAAGTTCATCAGCATTTCAGCCGATATAAGTCCAATGTTGAATATAGGCCTCTCGCAAGTGTCGCCACAATAAACGATCCTGTACCGTCTCGCATCCATCGGTTTTCCGCAACCTTCATCAGTCTCACATCCATCGGTCCACCTTGTAGGAGGCCTTCCAACGCTGCATCTTCCGGTACACAATTCCCACTCCAGAACCTTACGGCCCCAACGGCCATCTGTTTTGCGAGCAATGTGCCCTTAGAGTTCTCGATTTGAACACATACAACGGTCCAAAATCATCTCTCGGACAGTTTAGGTGCTGTGTGCTTTAACTCTTTGAATGTCGTAATTAGAAACACAATAGAAAGACAATTACCTTATGTCGGACAGTGTAACTTAAGACATTCGAAAGGTTAAGCTTATCTAGTTCATGTAGATACTGGTGACAAGCATTCTTATCTTACCCATTGCCTTCATAGGAGCCGGCCAGCAGCACCGGCGTGTCGTCCAGCGACGTGTACGTGTCCACTAAGTAACAGTCGTCGGCTTTACTTCTCTGCAAATCATAAACGTTGATTGTTTTAAAAAGTCGTGTTGGGTCTGCTTTGGAGTCGACGAAATGTTGGTACCATACTTCTTGAATTGACCAAAAGTACTTTATGACTTGTAAGTCTACAAGGCAAGTTGGCAATCTAATAAAATACTGAGAATAGTTTAAGCTAATGAAAGTGGCCTACTGTAATTGTACTCGAGACTGAAAAACGGGAGGAATAATTTATTACCAAATATTGTGTTTAAGGCCGCGTTCCCGTTTTATCGTGACGACAGACAATCGTGTACTTTTAAGTGTCGTGGCTTATAAATGGACGCGTTCACATTTAGGCCGACACGATCACTGTCGTCTACGACTTTTTTATGATAGTGTTCAACATATTGTTATGATAGTGCCAATCTGTTGTAGCAACTAGCACGACAGTCTTAAAACGATAAAAAATGTCAAGCAGTACTAAACCGTGATGGTAAATCATGTATCGATGTGGCGACTACCTGTCGTCGTGGCGAGTATTGGTCGTGGCCGCGACAGTGTTATAATGGGAACAGATAGTCGTCCGACGATATATTAACCGTTACAACATAATGGGAACGCGGCCTTAGACATTGATTCACATAAATGTATTGAAAACAATCGTTTGTCATGTCGGCATTAATATGTCCACAAGCATCAAAATGTACGGTTTCAGTTTTCGGGCAGCTGACCTTGATACTCCTCGAAACTTTGTCCCTGGTGAAGCTCCTGAGCAGGTCCCCGCTGTCGGCGTCCCACAGCTGCAGATCGTTGGACTGCGTGATGCAGCCCACCTGCTTCTCGCTCAGCCACGACAGCTTCTCCACCGAGTTCTCCACGTTCAGCGAGTACGTCAGCGCGTCGTCTTCCGTCAGCTCCATCACGTTGAAGATGTTGAGGAGCCCGTCCAGGGAGCCGGTCGCTAGTATTTCTGTTTTTGTTTTGTGAAATTTAACCTGGATTTAAGGGTTTTTGGTCTTAGGTAAAGTGTGGTGAGAGACTGATAAAATCAGATTTAATTAGACGCCTACCGGTGTCTACCAAATTGGGAAATGCTGACATGTGACCATTTGGGAAGGTAATGGTCAAAAGTTAAAAAAAATTGGCCGCTTGCCACGGTGGCAGTTCCACTCCCGCACGAAGGGTTTTCCTTCACGTGTACCATCGTAATTTTGGTAAGATCAAGTTCATTTTGTAATCTAAAGTGTTCTCTTATACATCTTAGACAATTTTGTAACTGCAAATGGAATCGTAAATTTTTTTTTATTGTAATTTAAGTACAAATGAAACATTTTCGGACTTTTTTACTAGTCTTGCTGTGAGACCTTGCTTCTGACTATAAGTTTTTATGCCTTGTGAGTGTAGAATAGTTGATATAAACGGCTGTATCTTTTCATTGCGTTGATGTAGAAAAACAATTGCAAGCCTACGTATTTGGGCTGTAGCACTGAATCGAGCGGATTCAGTGAAATGGCAACTGAAGGAACATAAGTGGGTTTTAATCAGAGAAATTCAGGTTACTACACGATTTTGCAGTTTTACTTTTAGAACTTGTTGATTTGTATAAATCCGAAGAATTGGATTTAGCAGAAAAAAAAATTAGTTACCTGTGTGATATCATCAGTGTGTGAGTTCCAGTACCCTCCCAGGGGTTTGGTGAGGCGGTTGTCCCAGAACACCAGATAGGCATCGTCCTCCACCAGCTGACTGCCGGCGCACAGGACCCGCCCATTACAGGAGACGTCCATGCACTCGTATGGCCTGACTAGCTCTTCCTCATTGTCTAAGAATTTTTTTGTAAATGATAAATGTTATTTATTATGCAAATAGGTTAAAAAAAATAAAAAAAAAACACTTTTACACATGAATTTTGTTTTCAGTCAGTTTTAACTAGATGAGGGTGGTGTTGCCTAGCTGTCTACCCTGAGAAGAAACACCGAAACAATCTCAGGGGGCAGTTTCTTTTAAAGTCCATACAGTAAAGAACATGTAATGGTCAAATCATATGAGAACCATGGAGATTAATGTCTCAGATGGTCTTTTGAGGAAAGAACCACACAGATTTGAGTGGACCTGTCCAGTCAGAGCAAGCGTTTTGCAGTATTTGTGTAGCTCAAACTTAGGACTACTAAGGAGCTCAACGACTTGAATGAATAATACTATGACGACTATGAAGGTCACATATTAGTTGCAGTTAAAACTGGCCATGTAGTGAATCTTTTAAGGTTTATGGTATTAGCGTCTCCCCACGCCACAATACCAAAGAAAAAAAATTTGGGTAGTCCAGACATACATTTTATTTAGTCTAGATTGTATGCCACTGCTTGTGATAGAGTACGGTGGAAGCAGCTGCAGGAGGCCTTTGCCAGGAGGCAAACTGAATTAAGAGACATAATTTAAAGGATGAAAAACTTTAGAAAGTGAATAATTCAGAATAATAAGGCTATTATTATGTATGCCACTGCTAGACAAAGCTTTCCTTTCCTTTTTCCGAACCTTCCAAAGTTTTACGTGTCTCTGGTCTAGTGTTCCGCATGAACATGTTGTGTTTAGGTAGGATAATGCAAGCTAATAACATTGGCCAATAATGATAACACCATACATAAGCACCCAAGGGGTGTGGCGTACACAAAATGTAAACACAGACAGATGTCAATCACCTTTATACTCCTGCACACAGCTACCACTTTTTCTAGTGTCCCACAGTTTCACCAGTCCATCCTGCCCCGCTGAGTACACGAGGTGGTCCTCTTTAGGGTCACACACCACTTCTGTGAGAGCCTTTTCGTGTCCGCTGAGTCGACACACTTTTGTCAGGGATGTGTTGTTCAGTTGATATACTTCTATACTGTTGTCTGACAGACCCACCGCTAGTTTTAATGACCTGCAGATTTCAATTAAATAAACAGTTTTATTAGCTGCAAGTACTCCATGTCTTACTTAAATACATAAATAAATAAGAACACTTGTCACTCTTCAACATTTGGTTTATATCTAAATAAAAGATCCTTGATAGATCAAAACCATAATTTCACTTAAAACATACAAAAGCATTACTTAACGGTATTTTGTATGAGCATAGCATATTTGATTAGGTATAGAAATTTAAATAATATGACCAATATACTTACTTTGTAGCGTGTAATTTGTTTATGTACGATTTCTTAGGTGATACTGCACTTTCTGTTAATAACTTGTATTTCTTTTGGAACTGCTGTTCTAGAACTTCAGGCTCCACAGTATCTCTATCGACTTCTTCATTATCAATTATATCAGCCATTTTTTTATCACTTCGTCAGTATTATCGTTTTCACGAGGTAAAATAAATTCAATTTGTGGTGTAAACAAACATGTTTCGTTTTATTTTGAGGTTAAGATTTTTGACAGACACGCTTGTTTGACATTGACACCATGTTTTTTTTTTATTTTTATCTGACAGCATGTTCATGAATGAAACGTTCGGATACACTAGTGGTAGTGCAAAAAACGTATTACCATTTTGCAAATACCGGTTTTTTGGAAAATAGAGTAAAAACCGAATAAAAGGCAAGTTAAAAAAAAGAGTTTTATGCATGGTTTAATTGATAAACAAAATATCTGTATTGACTTATCATACAAATTTGGAAATAATTGGTATCAAGTTCTATGAAAAGTGTCTAGGGGTCTCTGCCAGTTGGCGTCGGCTCCTCGAACACTATCCACAGGTGTAGGACCCCAGGGGCCAATGTGCAAGGATAATGGTCTCTTTTCTTTGGCGTTGGCAGAACCTTAGTCGCTTGCGTGCACATACAACATTATTTCATAAAATCCTCTATATAAAATTTATATTTAGGTATTACTTGTAGGTCGTTCTGCGATGCGCGCCACGATATCTGGGTCCAACGCGTTCTATGTCTCCAGCGGCCAGCCGAGTAGCCAGAATTTTTAGAGGTATCGAAGGAATATTGTTCAGCTCAGTAGTTGTATCAGAAAACGCCCAACGGATGTAGCGCTCCATGCGGATATGATCTAGAAAAACATCCTGCATTAAGTTAAGATAAAGAGCTTGAGGAGCCCGGAAAACTTAAATTTTCATTTTGTATTTGCTAGGTCAGTCAATTTTGCCTGTTGATTAGAATATGATATGCGGGCGTAACACGTATTTAAGGTCATTAAAAGCATCATAACGCGCCTTTTAGTTCGGCTTATCCCATTAAATGGCTATTTCGAAAAAATAATTCAGATTTTAATGCCAACGGATGTTGTCTGGACCCAGCAACTGCCCAAAAATTGATTTCGGACTGTTTTACATTTTCTAATCACTCGGAGAACGATGCAAGATTTTGTACTTTTTAGTTCCCATGAGGCACCTAAGATGTCGCTTTTATTCTGTAAGGAAACCCTAAACAAGTCTCCTATAAGACTTTCTAGAGTTTAGGCCTGTTCCCAGTAGTCTCGCGTGGCAGCTCACTGATTTATTATTATTATTTTTTATTATGGATAGGCTCGCGTTTGACCACTATCTCACATGATGAAAAGCGATGATGTGGCCGACGATGGAGCACGCTGATGATGATGATCGACAGTGGTATTTTCAAATTAATTTTTCCTGTTTTATTTTAGTAAATGCATGTTTTTTATTTACCTATTTATTCATTTTTTTATTATTATTATTAATATTTTAGTAAATATCTATTCTATGTCATTACCAATAGCCGGGTCGACGATGGCAAACGCCCGCTTGAGGTTCTCGACAGTGACAGTCTTGTTGGCGCCGTGCTTCCCGCCGAGCTCGGCGACCACCTCGCGGATGTACTTGTCCTGAGCCAGCTGCCGCTGCCGGAATAACTCACGAGCGAACTCGACGCGGTCGAAGCCTTCTTCGTTCTGGGGATTCAATCAAAATTGACATAATTAATTGTGTTGAACTATTCAACTAACAGACGAAAACAAGGCTCTAATGGTGTGTCCAGACCTGGCGAAAGCGTGTGCATTTCACGTACAGCTCATTCTTGCTCGGCCTCTGCGCCGCGCATGCTTCGTACGAACATGAAATGCACGCGCGCAGTTCACGAGCGGCTCGCGAACGGCGCATTCGCCAGGTCTGAACGCACCATAACAAGCTATGGATTTGATGTCA
Source organism: Mythimna albipuncta (assembly GCA_929112965.1). Classification (NCBI taxonomy): domain Eukaryota; kingdom Metazoa; phylum Arthropoda; class Insecta; order Lepidoptera; family Noctuidae; genus Mythimna; species Mythimna albipuncta. The sequence continues at coordinate 597,727 of OV815974.1, forward strand.
ATAAAGTGTTGTCCGAAAGGGACCCTGGGGTTCTGGGACGCAAGGCAAAGAAGGAACTTAGGGGTTTTAGTCAGTAAAGTCGGTCAAGTCCTCCCACTCCGCGCTAGAGCGGAAGAAATCATTATGATCGTTTTCTCACCTAAAAATATGTTTATCGTAAATCATTGCAATTTCAGCTGAAAGACGTCACAGGTGGCGACTGCAGCAGCCCACGGACTGGCGCGGCCTTCGCTGAGCGCTTGACGTTTTTTAACACGTGTTGATGGACGTATAAAAAAAAACTTTTCCATTATTTCAAGTTTTTCAGACAGCTACAGCGCTGGTATAGAATATTAATACATTTTGACCGATCGATTACGTAAATTATGTAACAAACTCGCAGTTTAGCTAAGTTAGACATTCGGTCCACCTTGTCGATGGCCTTACGCGGTGTCCTGAGGCGATGCGAACGCGAAGCGATGCGGCGCGAGCGGAATAAATAAATACGGTGGCCTCGCTCCTGGGTGCAGTGTGGCTACGAACGAAGCGAGGTGGACATGATCAGTTGGTTTGATATTTTCGCACGAACTCTTGAAGCGGCGACTTCACGCGCACGTAGAATAAGGCTACCGCGTCGCTACGAATCGCGTGCACCGCACCGGATCGCTTCGCAACGTTGCATCGCCGCCGCCGTGTCAACGCTGTGTAGGGATTTCATTTCAGTATGCGGCCGCCATAACTGAACCAGATGAAACCGTCTATTTTAGATAAATCCAGATCTAGTGTTAGTACCTCTTGAAACAGTTTATCCAGGTTGATGTCGTTGTTGTTGATCTTCAGTTTGAGCTGCTTGCGCACTACATCCATCAGGTTCTTGATGTCCACCTCACTCTTCAGCGGGAACGTTGCCTTCGCTATCTTCTCGAATTCCTCAATTGTTATCGTCTGTGTGAAAAGATGTTTTAAATTCACCAAGATATCGGTAGTCGGGATGGCAAACTAGATACACAAGAAGTGTTTAGCGAAGCTTCAGCTGCGAGGTTGGCTACGAAAACACGTCTGCACACAAGCAGAGCTGGTGGTTCTCGGCACAGAGTTGCAGGTGAACCAAGAAGGCCATGGCATACCTCCTGGTCCTTGCTGTGCCTGTAGAGGCTGTCGCGCAGGGCCTGCCAGTGGCGGCGGTGGCCCCAGTAGATGTGCTCGCTGAGGTGGCCGTGCAGCACGCCCCAGAACAGCTTCACCTGCGGCTCGTCCAGCATCTGCTCCGCGCCCGCGCACAGGTTGTACGCCCACTCGGCGCGGACTGATGGCTGCCCGTATCTACCAAATGGAAACAATAAATGTTAATGTGAAAATTCGGGGACTTCTAGCGAGGCTGTTGTTGGGTAATGGGTAGGTATACCAAGATTTATTTAAAACAGGAATAAGCAGCACAAAGAAGGGTGCAGTGTGTGTTAAGTAGTACCAAAAATTAAGGACAATCAATAAGAAAACCAAATTCACCGACATATAACGCACTGCCTCAACCGTCCGAAGCTTCTTCCAGCTCGACAGCACACTAGGGAAATCCCCACCTGTCCTCAAAGTACTGCGTGACGTATTGTTGCATGGACACGTCCTGGTTGTCCTTCTTGCCGAGCCAGATGTCGTTGATGATGACGCTGATCTCGCGCCGCGACAGTCGCAGGTTACGCACCTTTCCTTCGTAGCGCAAGTACGGCGGTATTGCGGGATCCATGCCCTAGAGAAACAAAAAGACGTCATCATATTTTTTTTATTAGGTATATAACTAGCTGCTGCTGGAGACTTCGTTCAAATAAGTAGAAAATTGTCTTATTGTAACTCCCGGGATAGTTTCCCATGAATGTACCCGAAAAGCTGCAGTCCACGATGAATGGCGCCGTACCTATTACGAAAACGGTTACTCTTCGTGATTCAGTGTTGACAACGACCACTCTGACAAGAGAAGAGATGTGGTACTCAGATTTCAGGACATGGCGTCATGGTCTACCCGTGTGCTTTTCATGTAAACCCCGTTTAAATATTCGAGCGTGATGAACTAACGTCTTGATAATGAAATGCACGATTATGGAGTGCGTTTACTTAGGTTGCAAATCTAAAAATTACCTACTATTCACTTTAGACGAAAAGACCTTCGGTTCACGTTATAACTGAAAGTAAGCGAAGCGTATCATTGATTGAGCTTACGAGTCCATCGAAATGCTCCAGTTGGTCACTTTCGGCAGCCGGCCCGAGTTCCTTCAGCAGCACTCTCAGGATGTCCCGTGAGGATAGACCGCTGGCTAACTGCCACCATCTGAGGAAAATACATTCATTAAATCAAGATTCAAGAGGCGTAATCTTTGGCAGAATATTTGAATGTACCAAATATCTTCACAATCATCATCATTCAACCGAAATACGTCCTCCACAGTTAATTACGTGTTCTAATTTTCATTAGGCTATCGGTCTTAGGTCATTAGGCAGGGCGGAATTGCCGATCAAGCATAAAGAAAGAAAGAAATTAATATTATTTAGCACACAGACACACAACGAAAAAACTTAAATAAAAATATAACCTCAATGTGTCCCACATCCGCGCTAAATGGGCCCAGTTCACTGAACTGGGAACTGAGTTCAGCAAAACGTCAGACGACGGATGATTATGATTACAGTAGCAGTTGCCTGATGCTGGGTTTCAACCGAACCTGAGTATTACTCACAGAGTACATTTTTATATATAGAAAGTATTACTTATTTCATGCCCCTCGAAATCGCACACAACTTCCATTACGCTGCTTGACCGATTTGAATAAAATTTTGTGTTACTACCTGGATGGTTTGAAAATACAATCGGACCCAGTCGGTGGCGCTGCAATCGGGTTCTCATTCTTTTTTAGGGTTCCGTAGTCAACTAGGAACCCTTATAGTTTCGCCATGTCTGTCTGTCTGTCTGTCCGTCCTCGCTTAATCTCTGTGACTGTTAGCACTAGAAAGCTGAAATTTGGTACCAATATGTATATCAATCACGCCGACAAAGTGGTCAAATAAAAATTGGAAAAAAATGTTTTATTAGGGTAGCCCCCCTATATGTAAAGGGGGAAGAGATTTTTTTTTTAATCTCAACCCTAACATGTGATATATCGTTGGATAGGTATTTAAAAATGAATAGGGGTTTACTAAAATCATTTTTTGATAATGTCAATAATTTCGGAAATAATCGCTCCAAAAGTAAAAAACATTGTGTCCTCCCCCCCCTCTAACTTTTGAACCATAAGTTTAGAAAATATGAAAAAAATCTGAAAAGTAGAACTTTATAAGGACTTTCTAGGAAAATTATTTTGAACTTGATAGAAAGAACAGTTTTTGTACAAAAAAGACAAAAGGGTTCTATAAAATAATTTCTGGACTGTTTGTAGTATAATCGTATATGCAAGCATTTTTTTAAACTCATAAGTGGGTACACTTATTGTGACGGTTGGGAAACTACGGAACCCTATACTGAGCGTGGCCCGACACGCTCTTGGCCGGTTTTTTTGACGAAAAGTCAGCCATCGTCTGCCGGGGCCGATGGTCTCGAGTCACAATGGTTTTTAGAGAACTCCAAAGAGTATAGAACTCCTCTCAAACGGCTTGACCGACTTTTAAGAAATTTTGTGTGTATACCTATCTGAGAATATATCTTTTTTTTACTCTCCTAACCCCATTATGGTAGAACAACTTTTGCCAGGTCAGCTAGTAAAAGTACATATTGATTCTGTTGTCCATGTACAATAAGGGTCAGTATCCACCTGTCTCGCCCTCCTCCGATGAAGTCGGCACACAGCTCCCACTGCGGCCGCGGCGTGCCAGCGCGCTCCAGCTCACTGCAGCGCTCCTTGCTCTCGAACAACTCCTCCTCGACAGACTTCTTTAATGCTGAAGATAAGGTTGCATAAGATTATGTAATATTACATAATGCATCGCATTATATCCCTGAGAGCGTTCATTTGATTATCGTCGGTAAGGTTATCGCCCCAAGTGTCATGTCACATGGGGCGATGCGATAATATCCACCGTACCTAGTCAAATCCTTCATGACTTCAGCTATGCTGCTGATGTACCCTATAATCTGTGTCTAGCTTGGGGATCAAACCCGGACCTGACGTTACTAGGCTGCAAAATTGTACGAAAAAGTTACCGCGGCCATGTTCACTCCCTCTTGCTCCACACATAGAAGGTACCTACAAGAATCTGATTAAAAATAAAATGCTCCTTTTTCAACGTCCTTTAAAAAACTATTATAACTTTGTTGCTGAATGTCCAGCGTACCCAAATGCCTGTTGTTTTGATTCCGGAGCAACTTGTACTCCTCCTCCAGCTTGTCCAGCGCCTTGCACAGGTGGAAGTGCTTCGCCTCCAGCGTGTCGTACTCTCTCCGAGGGACCTTGTCGGCGTACTCGTCCGTCATCTTCTTCAGCTCTGTCTGGGTTATGGACAGCTGTTCCCTGGGAACGTTAATTATATTAGTCCCGTCCAAAGGTTGATAGGATTCTTTCAAATGTAGCAATGTGCCCTGCCCACTGCCACTTCACTTTGAGGATTCTTCTGGCTGCCCGCTCGTAGAACCGAAAGGTTCTAGAGTAGCGACTGCGCACCGGAAGACGCAGTATTTGGAAGTCCTCCCACAAAGTGGAACGATGACCTGGTGAGTCGCGGGAATGCGATGGATGCGAGACGCACAGGACTTCGTTGTGGCGACACTTGAGGGAGGCCTATGTCCGACATTGGACGGCCTTGGGCTGAAATGATGATGATGACCAGGGTAGAAGCTGCCGTCCAGCTCCTTGAGCTTCAGCTGCAGCAGCAGTTACTTATTTGAGAACTTGTCATAGATCACCTGCACCTATCCAGCGCGATCCTGAGCACGACGGGGTCTCCGTAGGCGTCGTCCACGGGGTAGGAGCTGCCGTCCAGCTCCTTGAGCTTCAGCTGCAGCGCCAGGTTCTCGAAGTACAGCGTGTAGCGCGCGTCGCGCTCACGCATCAGCGACAGGTAGTCGGAGAACTTGTCGTCGTTCAACTGGTGATATTAGTGGACACGCTCGTACAGAGGCATTAGTTAAAATCAGTCATTCGTGGGTAAAAGTGGTAGAGAAATAAGAAGAGTTGAATTGAGTGATATAAGCTGCAAAATCTATTGAAATGAAACGAGGTCTTTGTTAGGGACTTGATTTGAATTTGAACCAGTCAAAAGATCATTTTTGTGGGAAGGATTATGTTTTGTTTGTAGCAGCCAGTGTCACAACAGTAAAAGACGACATAACGTTTATAAAAGCAGTATATTTTAAATAACAATGAAGAGTATATCGACGTCACATTTCAGCAATAGTTGCATCATGCAAGTGTTATTTTAACAAGTTGTGCATGACGCATTTTGCACAACACTGACGCGCCAGTCGCGGGTAGTTAACAAAACAAATCTGTGAGTGATGTAGGCAGTGGTGTGCAAACTGTGTATAATAGAGCAGTGGAAGCCACAGAATTCTGTATCGCTAAGATCCATCTCCGACGTCATAATGTAGCTAGGGCTTTCAATACCGGTATTACGGGATCCCGTAATACCGTGATCACGGATATATTTTGGTCTTTTTTCAATCACGGTATTGACGAGCCAATACCGTGATTACGGTATTACAATCTATTATTATCTTTTATTGAGTTTTGTTGTAATAAGTAGCAGGAAATTGTATGATATAATATAAATTACGATGTAATATTATTCTCACACTTGTATTTAGCACCAACTCTTATCTGTTTCTGAGTCGAGCGAGCCTAAAGGGCCTATTACATTATGCGTTATTTAGCACACGATATTCAGACTCGTCTTTGTTTTCTTTCCGAGTAAGACAGTCTGACCCTTGTTACCCATAGACTAGATACGTCGAACCATAGACTAAAACCGTCTGAATAACGCTTAGTGTAATAGGCCCTATACGACGTTATTGTTTTGTTAGTCAGTATCGCAAAGGCGCTCGGGTAACATGTGCATGTGAACTTGGTCATTGAGTATTTTTGATAAGTTTGTGATCTTAACGAGCAACATGTCAACACCTGTATCTAATATTAATACTTGTATTAACTGGGGTTTGTCTAATTCTCAATGGATCCCGCGATCGTATTTATTTGTCGTATCTGATGACGTGTCACGAATTCACAACAGATTAAAGCATCTAAAATTGTGGCATTTTCCTCTTTGATTAATGTCATTTTTACTTTAACGAATCACGTTATCCATTAGGTCTACAATTAAATAGTAAAAATTTAAAATTTGAGTGGTTTGGAAAACAAAGCCACATCTTTGTTTTCAACTTCAATTATTATTAATTTTGCCTAATTAGTACTTATTAACTACTTTCGTGTACGAAAAAACAGTTCAAGATTATACATTTAATTGGCAGTTTGGTATAGAAATCAGATATCAGAAACGTTTATTTCAAATATATTAATTACAGGCACTTTTGAATTGTGAAAATGTCGGTCAGTCAAACAAGTGAAGCTAAATTACACGTTCCAAAGTGTAGATCTCTATGGAGAAGAACGTGCAAGAAACTCCATGGAAACTCTTTTAAATCATATTGAGTTACATGAATCTTCGTTACATATTTCTTGTTGCTTCTATTAGGTGAGCACAATGAAGATAAATAATAAAAATACAACAAGTACATGGGATATTTTCTAATAATAATAAGAAAGACACGAATCTTGACACTTGCTTACTTCTAAGGGCAGTCTAGGTACTTATCGAATGTATCAGCCAGTAATCAATAGATACAGCAGCGCCATGCTTACTTGAACCTTATTAGAACTGCGTTTGATCTTTATTAGAATTGTCGTAAACAAGTGACAGCTTCAAGTAAGCATAACTTTACGCAGATCTATGGTTTTAACCTACCTTATTTGCTAAGCGCCGGTTAACAATAGGTACGGCACCGCCATGCTTACTAGAACCTTATTAGAACGGTTAAGAGAGAATAAAGATTGATTCGAAAACTAAAAAAAAGTTTTTAAATGGTTTCATTAATGTCCTAAATAAAGTTCCTAGAGAAGGGTTTACAGTCTAGCACTAGATTAAAAATTAAAAAAAAAAAAAACAAAAAACTTGAGTTCAATACCGTGATCACGTGATCACGGTATTGAATTATGCTAATACCGGTATTGGTACCGGTATTGAAAAAATCCGGTATTTGAAAGCCCTAAATGTAGCAGAAAGATAAAGTTAACAAAAACATGGGAAACTGACATACCTAAACTACAGAGTGTAACCATAATGGGTGCATATATTTTAGATACTGCTTCTACCTAAGGAAATGAACAGAAGCAGTATCTAAAACATTATCTCCTATTACTCACACTCTGTAGTGTAAGTTGAACTATAACATTAACATCAACTATGCAGACGGGAAACATATTTTAAATATTCAAGGCATGAGTGGTCCCGCTCCCCACAATACCTTTCCCATTTCCTTCTTCAGTTTGTTAGTTTCGAAAGTCAGTTTCAAGTTTTGTTCCCTCAAATCTTCATTTTCTTTCAACAAGTTTTTAATTTTGTCATCTCTCTGCTTTTTCCTTACAGATATTCCAAATACCCTCTGGAAATGAGTTCAGTCTTTTTTAAGTCTTTGGATTTACAAATAAAATTATTATAATACAATATGATGCAATGATAACAACAATTTGCATTGCCTGTTAGAAAATCTTTATTTTATTCCCGATATATATGGTTTACTTGTTATCTTATAAAGTGTTGTTTCTTAAATTCATTTAATATTCCTGCTGGTTAGGCTGGCTAGCTTAATGCAGGAGTTCATGTATATCATAAGGTGGTGTAATTATGAATCAATAACACACAATATAACATGATAGGTGTTTACTTTTCAAAACAACAGTATAATAATATATACTCTATAGCATCACACTTGTTGTTTTACATTAGAGAACTTGGTGTCTAATGAGTAGACAGGACTGCAATAGAAGCAGAGATTAAATCATCCGAGTTTAGTTTCTAATATTGCAAGTGATTTTAGATAAATATATTTACATAAATTGCAAAATTCTCTTAAAACATAATGCTCTGCAAGATATAGCCAGGTACAAGAGAGATGTTAGTCAGACTTATTATGGCTATCCAACCAGATCTGGACTTGGTTCTTGATGAGCGAGATGTCGGCTCCGTATGTCCTGCAGCATCCTCCCACGTACCTCACTCCTACATCCAGCCAGTCAGGCACAAAGTTAGCGAGGGCCTCACACTTGTCTCGGTCTATCCACCCGATTTGTGGGTTATACTTCTCCCCAGAGTTAGGGTACGCTATGAATGGAATGGGAGACTCTGTCCTGTCATCATTGATACCCTTGAATAACTCTGCAACAATCTTAGGTGAGCAGCAGTTCACACCCAGAGCCACCAGCTGGTTGGGGTTCAAATCCCAACACTTCTTCACTGCTGTCTTGAAGTCTTCTCCATGTGCCAATGAGTACTCATCCTTACAACTGAAACTCAACCAGCCCTTCATTTTAGGGAACTCTTTTAATATCTTCACAAGCATTTCAGCTTCTTTCAGGCAAGGTATTGTCTCAAAAGCTAACAAGTCAACTCCAGCTTCCACCAGGGCCCTGATCCTGGGCATGTGCCACTCCCGCATGGTGTCGACCGCGGTCACGTCGGCGTAGTTGCCGCTGTACTCGGAGCCGTCGTGCAGGTGCGCGCCGTACGGTCCGACCGAGCCGGCGATCAGAGGAGCGGCCGGGTGGTGGCCGGTGTCGCGACATTCCTCTAAGTACGTGTCGCGGGCACGCTGGGCTAGACCCACTGCGTGCTTAATGAGAGCCAATCCTTTCGCAGGAGTAAGGCCGAGATGTTTCACGAAGCCACCGACTGAAGCTTGATAAGTATTGGTCATGATAACGTCGGAGCCGGCGCGCAAGAAATCAAGATGTGTGTTGACAACATCTTCTGGTTGCGTCTGCAGGAAGCGTGCGCTCCACAGCGGGTGTCCGTCCGCAGAGGTGCCGACATGACATGACAGCTGCGTTGAAAAGCCACCGTCCAGAACGAACACTATCGGTGGTGCTACGTCGCCTGTCGCCGACATTGAGCATAAAACGGGAGAACCACTTATATATATATATATATCTACAGCCAATTATTTATATCTACTGACGTCGAAACAGTAGCAATTAGGTTTAAGGGAACTCTGTAAATGTAAATTTGATTTTTGTTAGAAGTACATTTCACTCAAGAATTTGTTTATGTTTGTTTTGTTTGTGTCACTCAAGTCTGTCAATCATTGTCGTGTCAATGTCAATCTGTCAATGCAATTGCCAGACGTCAGCTGTCTGTCAGTGCATACCACCGCGTTCCGAAAGGCATCCTATTATACGATACTTAGATTAAATACCTATAGATACCGTCACCGCGTGGCCACACATGAGACAGCACTATAACACTAAAATGAGGTTATTACGTAAACTTTTCCATAAATATGACCACAGAAATACACTTAAAACTTAACTATAGATGTCTATTTGTTATACATACACTAAAACTAATTATTGAATGAATGAATGATATATTTATTTGCATGAATATAGGTATTTTACAAGTTCTTAAAATTTACTTGGGTCACACTATATTCGGCATTTCAGCCGTACAAATATTTAGATTTTACATCTTTAGCATGCAGTATGTACACATTTTTCATAAAAAATCTCTAATTTTATCATTTAAATTTAAATAACAATTTAACAACAAATCAAAACTAAACATTAAATCATTTAAAAACACATCATTTATAATTAAAATGATTCCATATCAACAAAAATAATTAAAATAAAATAAAAAACAATAATAATAATAATAAATGTTGGTTTTGCCTGGCTTTGAACCCTCTCAGCACACTGCTGGAGGGTTCTGGCTTAGGTTACCGGTTGAAAAGAGGCGGTCAGGTCATATCTCACCTTCTTTACATGGATGATCTGAAACTCTTTGCCCCCAACAACTTGCAACTGATGGAGCTACTGAAGGTAACTGAAACCTTCAGTAGTGCCATCAGGATGGACTTTGGTGTGGACAAATGTGCAGTCATACATGTAAAGCGAGGAGAGATTATAGAATCCGAGGGAATTCAACTCTCGGATTCCATACACCTTAGATCCCTCAGTTCAACCGAAACATACAAGTATTTGGGTATGTCGGAAGCGTTAGGCATCAATACTGATGACGTGAAACAATCGTTGAAGGAGCGCTTCTTTAGCCGCCTGAATAAAGTACTGAATAGTCTTTTGTCAGGCGGAAACAAGGTGCGCGCTTTCAACGGTTGGGTCATGCCAGTATTGATGTATTCTTTCGGCATACTCAAATGGACTCAGACAGAACTTGACGCCCTGGATAGGAGGGTCCGTACACTACTTACCGCAAATCGGATGCATCACCCACGGTCATCGGTGATGAGACTGTATATCCCGCGGAAGTGTGGGGGTCGTGGCTTCTTAAATGCTAAGTCCCTGCACAACCGCGAGGTATGCAGTCTCAGGGAATATTTCCTAGCCGTCGACGTGGGTATGCACCGAGATGTGGTGGCGGTGGACAAGGGCCTCACCCCGCTCTCCTTAGCTAACGAGAACTGGCGCAAACCTTTAGTAATGGATACTAATGACCGCAGGGAAGTATGGCAGGGCAAGGAGCTTCACGGACGCTTTTACCGGGCCTTACATGGGCCCGATGTAGACCTATTAGCGTCCGTATCTTGGCTACGTTTCGGTGACCTCTTTGGGGAAACCGAAGGTTTTGTCTTTGCAATTATGGACGAAGTTATGATGACGAACAACTACCGGAAATACATTGTGAAGGATGGTACGGTTGACATCTGTCGGGCATGCCACCGGCCCGGAGAATCAATCCGTCACATTATTTCTGGGTGTTCTCGTCTGGCTAACGGAGACTATTTGCATAGACACAACCTCGTAGCCAGGATTATTCACCAGCAACTTGCTCTTAAATACAATCTTGTAGAATCAGAAGTACCGTACTACAGGTATGTGCCCGACCCAGTTCTCGACAATGGCAGTATCACGTTATATTGGGATCGATCTATCATCACTGACAGGACTATTGTTGCCAATAAACCTGATATAGTGGTGATAGATCGACTAGAGCGTCGCACAATGATTGTTGATATAGCGGTCCCTCATGACGAGAACCTTGTGAAAGCTGAGAAAGATAAGCAGATCAAATATCTTGACTTAGCTCGCGAGGTTGTCGACATGTGGGAAGTGGATAGAGCAATCATTGTGCCGATAGTCGTAACGGCCAATGGCTTAATAGCTAAGAGCCTCGAACAACATCTAAGGAGGCTCTCGTTAGGCAGCTGGATCAAGGGCCTGATCCAGAAAGCAGTACTCCTGGACACGGCGCGTATAGTTAGGAGATTCCTCTCTCAGGAGCCCTGACCACCGGCAGCTTGGACCCTGTTCCCGATGCCGGTGGGCTACTATTTTTTATATTTTTAAATGTTTTTTTTTTATGTACTTTTTAAGAAATATTTAAAAATGTAAATAATATGTATATATATATAATAAATGGAATAATAAATTATGAAAATGTTTAAATATTAAAGTGATGTCATAATTTATATATAAAAAAAAAATACATTTTGCATTCAAAATATTCATTGATGGAATAAAAACATTTGTCACACAACCAGTTATATATTTTTTTATTAAATTCCAAATCTGTAGCATTTCTAAATTTTTCAGCTAAGTTATTATATATTTTCACGGCCATGGTATAACAATTTTTGTTGCATACTTTTAATCTATTATGCGGAACTACTAGTGGCTTTTGTGTTATTTTCCTCTTTGTCTTGGCCTTTTCATCTTTTTCAAAAAGCGAGTAATTATTTCTTACAAATTTGCAGATTTCAAATATATATAGAGATAGGAGGGTCAGCAGCTTTAGTTTAATAAATGTAGGTTTACAAAAGTCTGTCCACTTTAGATTGAAAATTGATCTCACACACTTCTTTTGGGTTACAAATGCCCTCTGGGCATCTGTTGAATTCCCCTATACAGGTATTCCATACCTTAAAACAGAACAAACATGACTATAGTACACCAATAACGCTGTTCGAATGTCTGTTAAGTTTTTGATCCTCCTAAGTGCAAAGACGAATTTATTTATTTTCTTGCATACATTATCTACTTGAGCTTTCCAATTGCAATGCTTGTCCATAACTAATCCTATTAACTTCTTCTATGTCATTACTTTGTATTTTAAACTTAATTTCATTTCATTTCTTAATTTTTATGGTTATTGAAAGATAAAAATGTCATAAATTTAGTTTTATTTGTATTTATTTTCAAGTTATTCTCATCTAGCCAATTTATTAAATCTGTCAATGCTTTATTCGTGACTATTTTACTCTTATCTATAGTTTTCTCTTTTGTCAACAAGGTGGTATCATCTGCAAATAATATAGTATATTGGTCCGTAGAGTTAGGCAATTCTTTTTTAAATATTATAAATAATAAAGGCCCAAGGACACTTCCTTGTGGTACACCACAATAGCTCGTTAAGTACGGTGACCTATAGGTTTTCTGAGTGTTAGTTTTAATACACATTTTTGTTATCTCTGTGCATTGTTGTCGGCCTCATAAGTAGCTTTCGAACCAACTACTTGTATAAGCAATGCCTCCATATTGCTCAAGTTTACGTATTATGGTTTCATGGCATACCATATCAAACGCTTTACTCATATCCAGAAAAACTGCTAGTGGGATTTCTTTTTTATTAATAGCATCCATAATTTCTTTTACTAGTTTGAAACATGCCAAAGTTGTAGATTTTTGTTCAATGAAACCGTTCTGTTGACCACAAAATATATCATGTTTCTCTAAGTAATTTATAAGCCTTATGCTCATTACCTTCTCAAATATTTTTGAAAGTATGGGAACCAAAGTAATTGGTCTATAATTATTTGCCTCAGATCTAGGTCCTTTTTTGTAAAGGGGTTTAACAACAGAAAATTTTAAACTGTTGGGGAATATACCTTTTCCAAAGATAAATTTACTATGTAAGGTTTTGTTAAAGTTAATAAATTTTGTTTAAGCATCTTAGTGCTAATGTTATCATAACCGACTGAGTTCGTATTTCGTAATTTCATAGCTATCATAAATATTTCCTACAAGAAGTTGGTTTTAGATAAATTGAGTTAAGAACCGTTTTATTACAAATATGTTTATTTTTTGTATTTTTGGCATTTCCATTTTTAGCGACATTGATAAAATAATTGGTAAATTATGTTGCTATATCACCACCTTCATTTAATATATTTTATCCATCCCAAATTTCTCTAATTTCATTACGAGCATTCTTCGATCAATAATGTACATTATTGATCGAAGCTAGCATTGTTCTGCTTTAGTTTATCATTTATTATTGTCCACGTAGCTTCATATTTGTTGTCTGCTTTTTCTATGTATTGTTTATTTTTATCTCTTTATTTATATATTATTCTAAAGACATAAAATTACTCGAGTTGACCTCAAAGTGACAGTGATAGGAATTTGTTTGGCTTTAAAAGTGAGCCAAGCAAAAAAGCGGTACGCCGAATGAGACAGACAATATTATGTTTTGTCTAAATTTTCTTACTTGTTTCGTTTATATCTCACTTTCACACTTCCATAGAATCGCATGGCTATATGTAGGTTTTGCTGTCAGTTTTGCCACAGTAAATGTTTTGATAGACAGTGGTGTATAAGGCACGTTCCAATGTGAAAACACGTACTAGTCTAATACTTCTGACAACCAACCATCGCGTCAGATATAATAGATAAGATATGTTCATAGTTTATAAGTAGCACGTAAACCAGGTATATAAATATACTAATAAATGGAGGGTCATGGAATTGTCTTCAGTTGACGATCAGTTGTCAAGAGTCGACATCGGTGACCCTTGGAATAGCTCACTCCATGTCGTTTACTTAACCCTCATCCTCCCACACCGCAAGACGGAAAACCCATCGTCTAATGCAGTGATTGGCATTTGCCTCTGCATTTGCATTTGGTACCGACTGACGAAAATTTTCATTCATGATTGATGGAATTGATTGACGCCTGTATGATTGTATGTACTGGACGCTAGCGATGGGTGTTGAATCAACGAACTAGTTGAATCAACGTAGATGTCTCTTCAACGGAATTAACGTTGACCTTGTACAAATTAACTCGTTGAATTCGTTAACGAGTTACGAGACAACGACGTTTATAAATTCAACTCGTTTCATCGTTTGACGAATTCAACGAGTTGATTTGTACACGGTCAACGTTTTGTTATTTTCAACGTACGTAAATTGTATTTCAATAACTGATTTATGTACATAAAAATCAGATGATCTTCTAAATAAACCTGAAATTTGTGTTTTATAGCAAATTAATCTAAAAAAAGTATGAAGGGAAGATCCATCTAGAACCCTAGGTAGGTAGTAGGTAAAGTCATCATAAAATGTTATCCCATTTCATTAGGTAAACTGCATCAAATTGTTTGTAAATTAACATTACAACAGCATACGTTAATAAAAGCGTTTAGGCGTTTATCGTTCATGCAAGTTGACGTTCGTAACACGTTAACTCGTTGAAGAAATTAACTATTTGATCAACTAGTTGACAAACGCAATTCAACGTTAACGTTTCGTTGACGGGAAAACCTTCAACGACCCATCGCTAATTCTTAGCACCCCTGACCCCAGGGCTGCACCCACGCCCGTCCACGTCAACACAACCACTGGAGTCGCCGCGCATTTGGGGCCTGTGCGTATTGTTATGTTGCTTTGGGGGGTTCGGACCATAACCCGCCACGCTGGTCCAGTGCGTGTTGGCGGGTCGCCATAGCCTCGTCCGTTTTTTAGTAGGGTGCACCACGTGCAGGTGAGGTTGGCTTCGGTTTGTCTGTCCGTCCTCGCTTAATCTCTGTGACCATTAGCACTAGAAAGCTGAAATTTGGTACCAATATGTATATCAATTACGCCGACGAATTAGTGGTAAAATAAAAATTGGGAAAAAAATGGTTGCCTGTAAAGTCGGTTTTACGGGCGAAGATTTTACGTGACAACGTCTTTTTCTCGGTAGAATATTTATTGATATGAATATAATTAAATTGCACAATAGGAACAAGGAATTGAATGAAAATAGTTGAGTGGGAGAGAGACGCAAGGCATTCGGCGGGCCTCTCTCTCGTTCGGTGACTCATCGTAACGTTACCGAGCGTTACACTTTTTCATAAGTGACTCCCAGCCGCAACCTAATTTAAGACGTTGTCACGTCAAAAAATGTTTTATTCGGGTAGCCCCCTATGTAAAGTGAGAAGTGTTTTTTTTTTTTTTAATTACAACTCTAACGTGTGATATATTGTTGGATAGGTATTTAAAAATGAATATGGGTTTACTACAATCATTTTTTGAAAATGTCAATAATTTCGGAAATAATCGCTCCAAAAATAAAAAATAATGTCCTAACTTTTGAACCATAAGTTTAGAAAATATGAAAAAAAAACCGACAAGTAGAACTTTCTAGGAAAATCATTTTGAACTTGATGGAAAGAACAGTTTTTGTACAAAAAAGACAAAAAGGTTCTACAAAATAATTTCTGGACTAAGTTTGTAGTTAAATCAAGCATTTTTTTAACTTCGTTAACATATTTTATTATCCTGAACGTATCTTCTTTCAAACAAAAAAAGAATTATTAAAATCGGTTCTCGCAATCCAAAATTACCACCGAAAACTTCTTCTGGTACCTAAATATTAATTAGTAACCTAATTCCCCGAGAGATGGCGCGGGGCTATTTTGCGGTCGCGCTGTTAGGATTTTTCCTGAGTTGATGGGGTCGGGTATTATCGAATTGTTCGGTTGGTCTCTCCTTGGCATTGGCGGTATTATTTTATAACTACATAAAACTTCTATCAGTAGCCAAAAAAAAACAAGCAAATATGGTTGAAGTTTTATAGACGTTCGATCGAAGTCCTATCCAAAAGCGGTATTCGCATACGTTTATATATTGATGGATGTGAATACGGAAATGGTCTAAACGACTAAATCGCTACGATGTCGTTACGGTTTTGATTACGTGAATCGGGCTACTGGAACATGCTAAGGCAATTTAGAAAAAAAATAAAACTCATTTTTAACGCCATCTATCAAAATGTTAAGGTAAAAACCAGTTCATAAGTGGTTCGATAGATGGCGTTGCGTAATGACGTCATCTGTTTAAAAGTCGATGTTAAGATTTTCCGTGCTTTCAAGACCTACCGTGGTAAAACATCGTTTCTTTTGTATATGTATTCGTAATTTTACGAGTACACAATCGACAAGTTCCGTAATTATTAGAGTTCCTTACTTATGTTAACATAACAAAAAGCCTTTTTTTAAACTCAATACTCATAAGTAGGAACACTTATTGTGACGGACGGGAAACTACGGAACCCTACATTGAGCGTGGCCCGACACGCTCTTGGCCGGTTGTTTTTTTATGTACATTGTATTAAAGTGTACTATGTTGTATAATAAATAAAACTAAATAGGAAAGACATTAAATGTACAAAAGTAAAAAAATAACCCTAATACATTACAATGTATTACTCACATCCTGTGTTATAAATTGACAAATACGCTCATCTCGTATTTGAATTGCGTTTTCGTAAGCTTGTTTTATTTCATTGAGGATTCCAGAATATGTTACAGTTGAGTCAATTAAGCTTTTAAAAGCTTCCTGATAGATCTGAAAAGTAGAATAATTCAATTCAGAATTCTGATTCTGAACAGTTTTTTGTTTCCAGTTCAGTGAGAGGGAGCAGCAGAACCTCCTTGGTTGTATTATACCTTTATATATTAAGGACTATTCTAGTTTATATATTTTTATCTGTTAAATACTAGTCCTTGACTGCGATCCCATCAACTGCGATCCCATTTTAATTTGAAATTAAATGTATGTGAATTCGTATTTATTCAAGGCTCAAAATCATCAGACTCACCTCCAGAACTTCATCGCGGTGTAATTGCTGAACTTCTAATAAATCACTATCGGACTTTTTAAGCCTTTTAAGTTTATTTAATAATTCAGTTTCGATAACTTTAACGTGTTTTGGAAGACTAGTCATTATTTCTGACAATTTTAAAAAATGTGGGCGTTGACCAATTCTCTTTTATTATTGAAGTTCTTTTGTACTTTCTTTGAAGTGGTTTGTTACAGTTGTGGTGGTGATTATCTCGTTGCGGTATAGCAAACATGCACAGGAAGAGCTTCTGTTTTTGGTTTTTACTCATACAACAACAGAGAATTATGAAAATTCAAGTTTTATTACACAACTTAAAAAATAGATATCAGACACACTCTACAGTTTTTTTTATATTATGTTTATTTCTGTTATGTTTCCGGTTTCTTAGTTTCTAAATAGTTAACCATAAACAAAACCGTAACACGTACAAAACTTCCAAAGAGAAAACAAAAGTGTGAAGTGTGCTGCCATCTTCCGAAAGCTTTGAAATTTAGTTTCATGACGTCACTGACATGACATGAAATTACGGAAATTAGAAATGGCTGCGATGGGTAGTGGACGGGGAACGATGGATTCCCAAAATCAAGTGCAAAGTGACACTGTAGATCGTTTAAAATTGCTTTATCCTAATGTGAACGAAGAAGAAACGCCGTTACCAAGATCATGGAGTACTAAGGATAAATTCAGCTACATCGGGTTGTCGCAAAATAATCTTCGAGTCCATTACAAAGGTAAGAACTTTCAAGGTTTGTTTATGGATTAGTAATTTGCAAAACTCTTCGTCAAAGCACATTTTAGTAATTCTCATGTTATTGACTCGAGTTTTGTGTAGTTTTATGTTAGTAATAAGACGTCTGACGTGACCTAACAGCTTCTATTGTGGTGGCTATCGTTGCAGTAGTCAAACAAAGAAATCAGCTGATCGTATATTTTGTAACAACATAGGAATAAATGATAGCTGTTGTTATCACAACCAAAATAGATTTAAAACTAGCATAAAAGCTTGTAATTGTCGATTTCATTCGATTTAAACAATAAAGTCCATGTGTTATTTTACAAGGTCTCCTCCTTTAAAATGGCAGACAAAAATATGTTTTCAAAAGAATACTTTCCTGAAGAGGCACCTATCAAATACTCCCAGCGGAATAATAAATAATTATAACATAATTTTTCAATGATTATTTATTGATAAAATGGCACACAATAGTTAAGAACTTGTATTACCAATTTTCTAAATACTATGTTGTTCCTAATAAATATGTAACAATAATTTGTTACAATATGAAATTAAATAAAAAATAATTCATCTAAAACCCTGTAATTCTTCAACAAAGGCCTTTCTTTTCTTCTTTGACTATTTGTATAGGCATCAACCTCATGGGTTTTTTTCTGTATGTAGTCCTTATGGTGGACCATTGTGTGTGGGCCATGGTGGCTGTCACTCCCATTGTATCAGTATTGCTTGATTTTAAACACAAATGGTAAGCATTTGTGAGTTTTGTCTAATTCTCATCACTCTCAACCATACCTTAACTTTATGCAAAAAAATAGTATTACTGGTTTCAAAATAACTATAATATCAGATTTTCAAAATTGTAGAAATATAAAATTTATAATCAACACATGCATGCCAACATTCACATAACCATTAGCAACCAAAATATGCCACATGCACATCACCATTTTATACTGTATTTAGTATAAATGAAACTTTCAATGTAAGATTGCATTATTTCTCTACAAACCTGCTATTCCAGAATGCAATGTAAATATGTTCACCTGTCATTATGTCTCACGATAGTTCAAGGTCTAGGCTCGGGGGTTATCAGCGATATCAAAACATAGTGCAAGTGCTGGGAAATTATATCAAGGCCGACACCAGTGCTCTGTGATTCAGTGTTGATATGATTTGTCGATTTTTAATTTCATACATAGTGTACTAACCTATGTAACCATTAAGGAAACAGGAAATACTGTAATTATTTTTTAACCTATTTTGCATGGTTTTTATTCATCATAACGTTGATCCATTCCGTCATCTGTTTGTTCTTTTATAATAAAAAGAGTAAAATGAAACATAAAGCTAAATTATCCCAAAATAATGTTTGTCATTCATAGCAGGAAGTTAACGGTACTGATAGCAACAAATTAATAATTTCCTTCTATTTCACCTAAAAACAGGAGGAAATGAGCATAATGATTTGCCAAGAAACATAAACCTTTTTTTTAAACAAGCTACTAGTACTATTTTATTCCTTAAACCCCAAGCGATCACGGTTTGTGCTGTCATTGCCTTTCTATTGTGTCTCTAATTACAGGATTTGAAACGTTAATAAAAAAACCAATCAAAGCAGTCCAAACCCTATGGCATTGCATCATTTAATTCATTAAACCCTAAGCAAACGCTGGCATTCGTGCACATATTGTCTTTCTATTGTGTCTGTAATTTCCACGATTGAAAGGTTAACTACAGAGCTCCTATGGCCACCTTCCAGTTCCAACATCAGATCAGCTATATGTTATACATCATATTTTGCATTGTCATCTGATTTACACATGCATACAAAATTTCAAATTTAATTTGCAAGATTTGATTTCAGACAAACATTGTGACAGGTGGAACTAAATAAAAGCTTGTAATAAATTCCTTTAACACCATTACATGCAAGAGAACCACTCAATAGCATTAATTGCCCTTAGTCACTTTAGCTGTGATTATTTTCAATGAGTTGTCAAGTTCATTTAATACTAATTTAGTTAGTTAGCCCATTTATGTCCCACTGCTGGGCGAAGGCCTCTCTCTCCCTTTTCCACACACATCTGTCTTCGGCCATTGCGGGCCAGTCCCTCCGGTAGTTATCAAGCTCATCTCTCCATCTCTAAAGCGGGATTGGGCCGGACATGTTTGCCGCATGTCGGATGAGCTGTGGGCTAAAAGAGCCACTTATTGGGTCCCATTAAACGCAAGGCGACGTCGCGGCAGACCAAGGCGAATACTAATTTAATCCATCATTAATACTGGCTGCCTGCTTACCACTGTGTTGTATGGATTAAACCTAAGGATTCTCATTTTATAAAACAGGTAATATCTTTTTGTAAATGAACAAAGATGCCGCATCTTTCAATCCATTATGATATCTTGGGATATACAGGGAGCTCGCTCCACAATTGTGTCATCATCATCTTCCTGCCCTTGTCCCATCTTTTTAAGGTCGGCGCAACGCGTTTTTTTCTTCCATTCTGCCCTGTCACTCGTCATGCTATCACAAACTTCCCTTTCTCTCATATCACTCTTCACACAATCCATCCATCTTTTCTTTGGCCTCCCTCTCCACCCTTAAACAACACAAATAATTAAGAATAAGCTTAACTTACATGCAAACCATCACGCATGTATTCTTTGAACGGTAGGCAAGGACCCTAATGAGGTACTAACCACAGTACCTCATTAGGGTTGCCACTCATACTTTACAAAAAAGTGCAAATGCACTTTATACTTAGTTAGGGAAAATAAAATATGTGGTAATAGGTTATTAATTGGATCTTTTCAATAATAACATTTTAAAACACTTATTATGAAAAAATATTTATTATTTATTTAAAATAAATAATAAATATGTTAAGTATGAGCATTTTATTCTTATAGGTTTAAACTTTTAAAACAACATAATAGATGGTAATTACTTCAGTAAAATTAAAAATAAGTTATGATACGAGAGTATTTAACAGCACTCTAACAGTTTTATAGTTTTTTTTTTTAAAGTAACTTTTCTAAACTTTAAAAATCATTGGTTGGGTGTCAGTAGCAACCTTACTCCTCACCTACACTGCACATACATCACACATTCACAAGTTAATTTTTAAATTAAACATCATTCTAAAATCCAAAGACCTGTAATTAAAAAAAACAATATATTACAATCATCAATCATCATCTTCTTGCCTCTGCCTTGTTACTTGGCGTCGGTGCAACACGTTTTCTTCTGCCTTCTTTCGCGGTCAAAAGCACATACGGTCTTTGCCCTATGATGGCAATCATGTGTTCATGCGTCGTCAGGGCAAGATCTAGACAAGACATAGCTGCCCGCGCGCATGCTCCGTTACTCACCAATGATTTTGGCAAAGCTTGCCCATCAACAATGAAACTCGCACATAATGAGCTACGTAGTTATCAAGGCGTATGAATCGCGACGGTGACCTGCGGGTAAGTGCGATAACTATGTGGAACCGCACCTTATCTAAATTCACTATTATTATTATTTACGTTAACAATACAAATAAAGTGCGATGTTTGCAACGCTAACTAGGCTTTAGGGGTCAGATAACG
This sequence comes from Mythimna albipuncta, assembly GCA_929112965.1. Lineage (NCBI taxonomy): Eukaryota > Metazoa > Arthropoda > Insecta > Lepidoptera > Noctuidae > Mythimna > Mythimna albipuncta. The sequence goes on from OV815974.1 coordinate 619,124, forward strand.
AGACGGAGTTTAGCGTAAACTTATTTTTCCCAAAGCTAACTCTTTTTATAGACATGGTTCCGATTTTTTTATTATGCTTCAGTTGGCCACTATCCCACCTGATGGTAAGCGATAATGTGGGCGACGATGGAGCAGGCTTACCTAGAAGTAACCTATTCACTCTTGACTTAAAGACACCTAGGTTGTAGCTATCAGGATACAGACTCCGACAGGGAATTCCACTTCTTAGCTGTAGGGACAATGAATTTGCTCTCAAAACGTTTAATGCTTATGGGTGGGATGTCGCCGATAAGTCGGTGGAGCAACACCGTACGTCGGGTAGTCCGATGATGGAACGAACTTGGCGGAATAAAATTGTGTGATTCCGATGCACACTCCCCGAAATGTAAACGATAGAAAACCGACAGACTAGCAACTCGGCATCGATGCTCATACCTTTGGAGTTTTAAATCTACGAGTGCATCATCGCCGATGATCTTCTTGGCTCGTTTCTCCATCGATTCAAGTGCATCAACCTGATATTTGGTAGATCCATCCCAAAGATAATAGCAGTACTTCATACACGATCGAACTAGCGTTTGATAAAGGTAGCAGCTCAGTTCCGGCGTGAAGTATCGTCTGTAGAACTGATTTAATATAATTTCTTTGAAAACCGCTGTTTTGTCGTGGCGTCGCTTTTGTCTGCAGGTGGGGAAGCCTTCGCATTTCGATCTGTCGAAATTAAGACAAAAGCTCTGATTTTGTAAGATAAAAGCCTAACTTTACGTTAATTGTCTTCTCTGTATCAGACCCTCGGTCATATGACCGAGGGTCGATATCTGATCTAGTTTGTGAAAAGGCGAGGTAGCGACGTCTTTGTCTAGTCTGGACCTGGGCCATCAAGGGTCCTTTGGGGACCTTAGTTTAATATCGATAGTCCTTTGTTCTTGTGTTTGATTTGCGGTGTTGAATTTCGTTATTGCCGAAGTGGTATTCGCTTTCCGTTTGTGATTTCAAAAGTTCAGTTCTCATCTTCACTGGAAGCGTCAGTTTGTGTGTGATAGAATTGCAGTGTCCCTACCAGAGGTGGAGGTATTAAAGTATGAATATTGGTGGCACATCTCTAGTCCCTACATATAATAGAACAGAGTCGCCTACCGCGTCTGTCTGTCTGAACGCGATAAACTCAAAGGTTACTGAACAGATTTTCATTCAATCTTTACCAATAGATAGAGTGGTTCTTGAGGAAGGTTTAGATGTACCTATAATGCATGCATAATATAGTAGAGATAAGTTTAAAATTAATAGTCGAAAATAGATGTCGAACACCCGTGCCAAGCAGGTACCCGTACCTGCTTGGCACAATTTAGTAGATAAATGTGAAGTTACGTCCATCAGGCATATTCTTCAAACGATGTCTGAAAGGTATCAAAAAGGTGACACTTTGAACCACGTTATGCTGACAAAAGAAAGTGAAAGTGTAGGATAGAAACAAGCTCGTTGACAGAAATAGCTGGAATGCGGAGACTCTTGCATAAAAAAAGAATTAGTTTACATTCCTTCCCAAGTATCGAGGTGACGCGAACGTCTTTAGTGATTAGTGTCGTTTGGATATTTACGGAGACGTGGCCGCAGTAGCGGCAGGCGATTCTTGTTGACGAATCATCAGCTATAAAGTTAGGAGTGTGTTTCTTACACTCTTAATTTCAGTTGGCTATGGATGCAATAAAAAAAAAATCTGATAGCTAAGCTGGGCTAGGCTTCTTTAAAGGGTAAAGTTTCGCCAAATTCCAAGTACCTATTCTAAGTAAAGAACATTACAACAGGCGTAGCTGCGTACCTAAGCAATATTTTATTAAGTAGGTAGTTGAACGATCGGAGTAAATTATGTAAACAATATTAATTTCATGCATTTTTTTTTAATTCGTAAGTGTACTTTTTCTTTTTAAAGCATAAGTGATGCGTACTATGACCCCAGGATAAATAAATTCTAAAGCATTCATTGGCGATATTTGCTTTTTTCGTACATTTTGAAATAAAGACTATTTATTACATTACGTATGTCCAAAGTAGTGTTTCAAAATATCCATTGTTTGATTCCATCGCCGGCGATAAGATTCCCTTGTATTAGTTTGGTGCAGTAGACGATGCAGACAGACGAAGCGCAAATGAAAGTGATATTAAGTATCGAGCTCCACAATATTTGAGAACATAATTTGCATAGACAGACATGACTATTGATTTATTGAAGTACATGTCGAGTGTAGAATTTGGTATTGTAACCGGATTCGAGAGGTCGGGAGCGCTCGGGGCCCTGTATCGACCGGGGGCTGCCGCGCCGGTTGTTGACCGATGCGCTTGCAGGCTGCCCGGGTCCGGTTCACGCCGGTTCACGCCGGTGCACTCCGCCTAATTCCGCGTCTAGACTTAGGGCAAGTACCCTGAGGGTGCTGACAATACAATTTGTACCTGCCACCTTTTGTTGTCTGCTGCCTGTAATGTTTCCGCGTGGCTTTGCTAATGTTCTCCACCCACTCGATGTCACTTAGCTACTATTTGCATGCAAGTAAGCTCTGGCAACTTTATTTTTGGCAGCAGTTTGTGTTTTTACAGTTGCTGTTTAATTAAATATTTGTTATCATCAGCTCGACGACATACTATGAAGACACATTGGCAGTGATGTGTTTTGGTGTTCTTTAACTAGACGTTGACTGCTCTACACTTTTTTGGGGTCGTATTCAGAACTCCAAGCGGCTACTGAAGCGAATCTTATTTTATAGTTGAGACTGTAATGTGTTGATGATATCGGGTCCGCACCGATGAACATTAATCGTAATTACTTAGCATGGAGTGGGTGTTGTTCCTTAACTTGGAAACTTGTAATATTACTGCAACATCACTAGACGTATAAATTGCCTTTCTGAGTGAACTTGAAGGGCACATGAAGGTGTTTCGTCTGACATTTACTAATTCTGCGTATTTTCTGCGTATTCAGAGAACTTTTCGGGAATGTTGTAAAAAATAGAACTGGAACTAAGGTCGTCCCGGTCAATAGGGCACTGGGTCGCGAGTGGCTCAATTAATTCGTAAATGAGTAGCTATAGATGTAACGATTGTTTAATACTCTGGAATCGTAGAAAAGGACGATGAACTTGTACGTTTCACAAGAGCATGCATTTTCACATTGTAGTATTAGAACGTTACGTTGCTCGGAGTTGCAGCCAGCGCAGCGCGTCATGGTCCCCGCAACAGAAACAGCCCACATCTGTCGAGTCACGACTGTGCGTGCAGTGGTCACTGTTTTCCACTCTCAAAACATACAAACAAAGGTGTAGTAGTCCTGGGATCAGTCGGTGGCAGCAGCGAGGCTATCGACCCACGAAACCAGTTAACCGACTAGTTGCTCTAGGTTGATCGCTCTTGTTGCCCGGACTGCTTTTTGTGTGTTTTCGAAACAAACTGCAAATATATTTAGTGAGCCAAGACTCGCTTCTGTAGTAAGATAGTAGCAAGATGTGTAAGCTTTTGTCGGACGTTTTCAGAAAATCGTATAGTTCTAAGTCAAAGTTTAGATTGACTGTAGATTAATTGTTAACAGTTCTGTGATGTCTTCTTGCTAGATATTTTTTTTTAGTTGGGAACATCATCCAATGACATCTCCCGCTCTTGGGCGGAGCGGGAGATAGTGGTAGACTTTTACTACCTAAAAACCCGCTCCTGTTCCTTCGTTGCCTTTCGTACTGGAGCCGAATCTTCCTTCCAGAAACAAATCCTTGGCCCCAGTAGGCTTCGACCCTGCTGGGCCCCTACGTGATAGATAATCCTCAGTATAGTCACAAACTTTCATATCTGTTTTCATGATGCTATGTCATTGTATTGTAAACTAGACATAATTTTGTGGCAGAAGACTCATTAATGAACCCTATGTAGTATTGAATACTAAGTGACAAATTGTTTTAAAATTTATGCGTTTACATTTTGTTTGTACAAAGTTGCGTTCGTGAGCAATATGTGAACTGTGGGAATACTAATGAGGATTAAGTGCGTATCGGGCGGCTCGTATGTTGAGCGGTACGTTATGAGGAAGTGTGTGCCGACTGCCGAGCCCGGTGTTGTCAAGGGTCCGGTGACTTAGCGTTTGTGAAGCGTTCACTTGCTGTCGCAAAGTTTTATATCCAAACTGATGCCAAACTTTGGTCGCAGTATGTTTGAGTGTGGCGAAGTAGCTGAAACGAGACCTAAATGTAGTTCATATTTATTTTAACATTTTATAGAAAAATTAATATAGACGGATATGCACAGGCAAAAATAAATATGTATAACGAATGCGTTTAAAAAAAAAAAACAATTTTATATCTCTCTTTGAAAATAGTGTCTAAATAAACTGCATGCAATAAATAACGTAGTCTAGATCAAAGAAAATCATTATTTGATTCAATGTTATAGTTGTTGCATTCGCATCTTAATAGTAGGCAGGTAGGTATTAAGGTACTGCTGATACGTGTGCCACACACGCCGATCTGGGCGCGTCTGTCTCCATACATTTTACATAGAAACTAGATTTGTAGAGCTACACTTGATACATGCCACGCGGCGTCGTTCTACATACAAATCAGGCGTGGCGTGTGCGGGACTAATGTAGTTCTGGCTTTACCCGGCTAATGGCGGGCTGAGCGCACTCCCCAGCTGTAGCCCTATCTGTAAAATAAATTAGGTACTCAACATGTAATGTTGAGGGACATTCATAAAATCAATAGCAATACTTTGCGGGACGTGTGCGCGAATATTACGCGAACACTGATTGGCTCGATGAAAGGGTCCCGAGCTTTGACTTTGTGGGATTGAAATCACTCACTCAACTAATTTACTTACCCTCAAGCTAGTTGAAACTTAAAAGAAAGTGAAGCAATCAATTTCACCTATCAACGTAAGCGAATGCTACACTAGGAACTTTAAGTAACTCAAATAGCTGATGTTAACATTATTCAGACCATTAGCTGAGCTTTTTATGAGAAAAAAGTATAATAGAGCTTGAAGAGAGATATTAAGAATAATTAGAAATGCTAGAAGAATCAGGTTGGAAGTATTGTTTCAAGAACAAAAGTTTTAAATACTAGTGAAGCTAATCCAATGTTTACCTTCACTAGTATTTAAAACTTCTGCAATCATAAGAAGGTGATTGAGATAGGAATGCAAAATCCTAAACTATTCGAACATCCACAAGAAGCTTATAAACATACAACAATATTTTCCTTTGATGGAAGTAAATACAAAGATCATGGCAGATCTTGCCTCCTCGGTGACGCTCAGAGCAGTCGCTCGGTGATACCGTATTATGACGCTATTATTGCCAACCGGTTCGCCAAGAAAGCTTTAACTGTACTACACAAATGTCACGTGAAAAATGAACTCTCGTCAAGACCTGACTTGCTGCTGGGTGTTATTTCTGAAATATGAATCGATCGAAAATGGATTAAATCACTGTTCAAGGTTTGCCAATACTAAAACTCGATACGTTTTATTAAAAAAAAATACCCTTGCGACAAAATCAAACTAGATCCAAGGTTACGTATATTAAACAGCGACAACAAGCAACAAGTTTTTATTAATATTTTATTAATTTACTGTCGGGTTCCAGACGACGCGTAGCGCACACTGAATAATTCATCACAAAAAATCATGCTAATTCGGTTATCATTTAATTATTTTGTTCTCACTCAGGAGTATATTTTTCGTGAATTTCAGTTCCTTCAGTGGAAAGTGTAAAGCGATTTAGACGATCACAGCTACAGAAGCTCATCTATATAAATATATAAAAACCGGCCAAGTGCGAGTCGGACTCGCCCATGAAGGGTTCCGTAGCAGCAAGTAACATAATATAAAAGTTCTTGTAATGTGTTGTAACTTTGATCGATGTTTTAATAATACTGTTTTTATAGTAATGTACATCATATATTTTTTTTAGTTTTATCATTCCCTTATTTTAGAAGTTAGAGGGGGGGGGACACACATTTTACCACTTTCGAAGTGTTTCTCGCGCAAACTATACAGTTTAGAAAAAAATGATGTTAGAAACCTCAGTATCATTTTTGAAGACCTTTCCATAGATATCCCACACGTGTGGGTTTGATGAAAAAAAAAAATTTGAGTTTTTGTTCTAAGTATGGGGACCCCCAAAATTTATTGCTTTTTTTCTTTTTTTATGTAAAAGTCTTAATGCGGTTCACTGAATACATCTACTTACAAAGTTTCAACAGTATAGCTCTTGTAGTTTCGGAAAAAAGTGGCTGTGACATACGGACGGACAGACAGACAGACAGACAGACAGACAGACAGACATGACGAATCTATAAGGGTTCCGTTTTTTGCCATTTGGCTACGGAACCCTAAAAAGGATGTATCAGTTTAAATTGGAAATACTTTGATGTTAATCTAGTGTCGAGAGTTATTAGAGAGTTACAAGGCTTACTTACAAATAAAGTACTTATTATTTCAAAAACATCCAAGTAAATTTTGAACATAGTTCCTTGTATCCTATTCTCTAATGCTTTTATGGGAGAGCGAGCGCTACTTGCAACACAAAAGCTATAGTAGGTCGTTGGCCATTTTTCTGTGGGAGGCACTTGAGGGTTGAGGAGAGAACGGGGCCGTGAGTGCAACATACTCCAATCTCCCCTGGTTTTTATGCAGAGGACTCGGCTTTGTTGCGTTACAGGGATCAATAGTTGCAAGAGCACAGCACTTTATTTGTTTGGAAAGCTTTTCGTGCTTGTAAGAATTTCAATTTAATTCTATGCTACACTTGATATTTTTCCCTTAACGTTCCGGTAAGCTACGCGTATTCTTTTCGACAGTGGCTTGTCATCTTCTCTTGCGATGGGGATCTGGTTCGCCAGACTAAATATGTTCCAACAAGAAATGAAATGTTTTGTTGAGGGATCAGTGCCCTGTCTCCACAGTCTGGGCATGCTCGCTTCGTATTCCTTTGTGTTCGCGCGGTGCACCGTTTGGTGCTCGTCGAGGGCGACCCAAAGCTAAATAAATTGTTGCCAATGCGAACTATTATTATATTTACTAATTTCTTTGGAACTAACTACACATGTATTTTCAATAGAAATGTAAATATATGATCCGTGACACGCAGCGTTCGTTTGCCTGGAGGTCTGCAGGGAAATGATTGAAGCCGAGGGTAATTTGTTGTTGGAGAAAATTTTATACTATAGTGCTTTCGTCGAAACGAGTGTGGAGAGGGTCGTAGGGCCGAAATCCGTAAACCATAGCTTAAAGGCAATATGCTAGGTAAAGGGACAGATAGCTTTAATGAATAAGATCATTGTTTTAAGTAGATATGGTAATAAAAATAATGCAGAAACGGATAAGTTTCAATAGCTTATTGTTAAACTGAATAGAATGAATATGTTTAGTATAAAGGCAGGTTGCCTTTAGAGTTGCTAAAGCAAATTTGTATTTTTGTACAAAATACAATAAAAAAGATGCACAATATCCGCTACGACATAACTCAAAGTTCTAAGTAAAAAAGGAAACGGAAAATATTGCCAGCGATGGTGTGATTTTAAAAATAAAATAAATACTTCATGATTAAACGCACATCACCTAATTAGTAACCATAGGCAAATATATGTTCATAGATTGAACTAAGTCAAAAGATAGTGATTGAGCGCCAAGGAAATCTCGAGTTATGTCGAAAGCCACAACAATTTTGTTAAGCATTCACACAAATCGAACTCAGGTGATTTATCGCTGTAAAAGAAAACCTTTACAGCGTTATATCACATTTCCGTAGAGTCGCTTAGTGTAAAAGTGAACTGACTTGCAAGTCAGTCGCCGGTGGTGTGTTTACCAAACGTAAGCTAAGAGGATGAGGAGTGATTGCTTTATGAGGAAATCCAATTACAGTTTGCACGATCTGGGAGTTTTAATCCCGTAGATCCGTATTCGTAGTGTCCCTGGGGTGGTAGAAAGGAATTTACAAAAGCTTCATTATACTTATAATGATGATGTTACCAGTTTAGAACAATCGTAGTAGATGACTGATGACGCTGACAACTCGACCAAACTCAGCCAAATTATATTAAATTTCGGATCTGGCACTCAAGTAAAGATGATTTCAGCGATAGTATTCACGAGAAACTGTTTGATGTGCGGCAAGAACATTAATAATTTGAATGCTGTCTGCGATTACACGGTCAAAGGTCATGTAGTATTGGCAATTGTTTGTCTGGAACCTGTTCTTTCGGTTCAACTGGGGTCATAAATATTATAAAATATAATGCCTCATAGAGATGCCGAAATGAGTAAGCCTGAATAGTCAAACAGTAATAATTTCAAATTCCACAAGGCAATTTTCATAAGGCTTAGTTTGGGTAACGGTCAAGACAGCTCTCAAAGGAGTATATCAGCTGCATTCGTCCATTATTTTATAGATTTATTGCGCGCTGCAGTTTAAACTAAGTCATGACGAATTTTGCAAAGTCAGCTATGGCCAGCTTTAACTTTTGTTCTGAAATATGAATGAGATCAAATGCAGCAAATCCGAATCGAATCACTATCGCGGCCGCTCCATCTGCCCTTTATGATCCACTTTCACAGTGGCCGAACAAATTCATGTTTCCTCTTGCCCCCCTCACAAATTACTCGAAAGTTTTTCTCTTAGGAGCTCAATAAAATCAACCATTACTGGTCTTGTTGAACTGTTGTTCTTTGCATCTGTGCAGATAGCGTGAAAATGTGACAATTATTTAATTATATTGTGTCCGAAATTCGTGTCCTGTAACAGACGAACTTCAAAGGACTGTTATTTATTTGGTTGGCTGAACTTCTTTAACTTGGTTTTCCGCATGCGTAATGCCCCATAGCATTGTTAACAAAGGGCCAGGCACATCGGTTCTTTTCGCTCATGCCTCTTAATATTATCTTGTCTATATACTTTACACTTTACTTATTACCGAGAAAAACAGTGCTGGCGGTTTTTCGTCTAACTTACTATTCCATCATTAGAAGTTGAAGAGCACTGTAGCACTTAAATCAGATAATTGTCTTTAACTGTAGGTATTGATACTGTACAATACAGCCTTTGCTAAAAGTATTAGGCACCCTCGACATTTCGCAGTTTTATGGGCTATTAAACAAAAATAAATTACCACAACAGACCGTCAAGTTTTATTTTCAAATGACATTGTAACATGTTGTTAGAGCATCAAATTGATTAACTTACCTCAAAGTTCAATTCATCGGACACAATATTCAGCCAGCCTTCTTCACTGAAAGTTTAATATCTTCAAACCCACTCATACAGAGTCTTTGTTTTCGTCGAAGAGCCATGGCTTCTTTCCGGCATAACAGGCTGTCTGACTAGCTAGCTCAAGTCTTCTGTGAGTCTGCAAGTATCGCACATATGCATATAAAACACTATACCTGTTTGCTTGATCCTAGATTTGTTGAAATGTTTGTATGAATTACGCATCACCATTATATGTGTGGTCGGTTGAATATCATTTTGTTTAACAAGTTCGAAGTTACCAACCTCGGGGGTAGGTTCTGTTGTGGTTATGACGTCACATGGCTGAACAGCATCTCACCCAACGTTGCATAGACGCTCACGCGGGTGACACTATCTATGATAGTATAATATGAATGAATGTTCGTAGCTACTGTCGACTACGAACTGGTTTAATTAGTGGTGGTACCAATGACCTGCTGACGTCTGAGCTGAGATAATAGGTGACGAATTTTTATGGCAGAGAAAATAATATCGGTTACTATCGAGATTATTTTTCTGCCGTAAAAAATGTCTCGACATTCACGGTTTCTCCTTGGACGTACGACTTTCTTCGCATCGAACCATATAGGTAATCCAATCGATAATGGTGCTTGGTTTTGGTTTTCATTTTTGGTTGGATTCTTTAGAATACATTGAAGATAACAACTGTTTGTGTTGAATTTCATGAAGTTGTTGTTCGTTTAGATAACAGTATTCAGTTTTTTGTTTGTCATCACAACGAGCTAGATTGTTTCGTGCGAATAAATTATATTGAGTACATTGATTTAAAACACCGAATGGCTTTTTGAAGATTTATAGATTCATAACGTCGCTTCTTGTTTTGTTCGGTTTCCATTGATAATTTATAATCTATGTTTCAGTATTTCCGGCTATGAAGATGTTGGTTGCGTAATTAAATTCACGTCAGATGAGTGCTGCGTGTCGCTATCACGCGTGTCTCCGGGCCCATTGTGTGCCACTCGATGAACCATGCTTTGAATATAATTCACTTCCACCCTTCCACTGATTAGCAAATATCGCTGTGACGCATTGTTCTCCATTCTTTGTTCCGCGGCCGCTTCAACTGCGCACTGTTTTACTTTTACATAATTTAATTGGGTATTATTATTTCATTCGCGTTATCTTTTACGGCTCTTCGATTAGGGCCTCTCGCAATAACAGATAACTACTTAGGAGCCGTAACGAACCCACCTGTAAAATATATCAAAAATGTTTCGTCCGGACAGTTAACAGATTACGAGTATGATTAATATTTATGAGAATTGTAGAGTTTATAAAGCTGCGGAGAAGCGATACCGCGCTCGTGTCACGGCACCTTGCCAAATGTTACATGTTGAGATCCAAATCTAAGGGTGATCTTAATGCTGGGTTTATTGATGTTTACCGACACCACGGGCATTTTAACAAACTCCTAGCGATTTCCGCTCGTGTTTAATCGGTTTTATGTACACGACTAAATGTCACCATCGCTGTGTCAAAATCAGACGTAGGTGTCGGTCTTCACCGAACAAAGGAATCAGGGAACCCCAAACAGCGACGGCGGTAAAGGGCCGCCCTTGCGAAAGCAAAACGGGACCGAAATGGTGCATCTAGTAACTGGGTCAAGCTCGCTTGCGTTGGGTCGGCCGCCACGTGCTCCCCCCCGCTGCCGCTCTCCCCTCTTGATACTCCTCATTCACAAATACACCCAAACTTGACGTGTTACCGTCTATTTTTCTTTGTGTCTATTTCTAGTATCGTCGGCCTTGTCGAAGCCCCGATATACGAATCTATTTAACTCAACTCCATTCGGAACTCTGGCCCTTTGTGTTAGAGTAACAATTTGTTGGACACGTAACTCTTGTAATTATAACAATGATTTGTTCATAATGACTGAATTGTTTATCAAGAAGCACTGAGTATTTGCATTTAAAATTTCTGCGGTCAGGAAGTCCAGCTGAGATCTGCTCGCAGTTCCAATTTAGCAAGCAAAATAGAGTCCTACAATTTATAAGTTCATATAAATAACTCGGCTGTTAGTTAACGAAGTTTTTGTTCAACAAGACGTAGGCAGTGAATTAAGTTGATTTGTCGAGTCTGTAATCTTCTTCAGTCGGAGTTTAGAAGCGACTTCATTATATTATTAAAGACCTGTTTACACCGGTGAAAGAAAATAGAATCGTTTCCAAGTGATACGGCTCTTTGTGAAGGAGTTTATACATTGAAGTGTTACCACTTGGTAGTGGTACTCGCAACCATCTATTCCTGTCGCTGAGCAGCCTGCAGCTGGATTCTCGTTTCAGGGATACGTGGCTGATATTGTTACTGCCGCCAGAGTCAGATTAAGGGGGACGAATGTGCAGGCTCTTTACCACAAACAATAAAATAATAACAAAACGAACATGCGTGAGCTGTGCAAATGTGAATTATAAACGGATAAGTAGTAAGTCGGCTGAGCATAATTATGCAACAGAGCGCTAGGCTGTGATAGTGAAAGTCAGCCTGTTCGTGACACACTTTTTGATTTACTGCCGTTATTGAAAGTCCCCATTTTTCTTGCGTCAGACAGTTTTATAGTTCACAATCCACAGCTGCCTTGCTGACGACCCTCGCGTCTCTATATAAAGGGACGTTTGAGACTAGTCTGTTATCTATAGTTTCCGCTTCCGGGTTCAAATTGGTATGTGTTTTAGCACTGACTGCACTTTTTTATCCATTGCTGGATCTAAGAATTTTCTTTTTGATTTCAGATCGTCCAGAAATGTCTATTGATCTTGTATTTGATACTTTTACTCGAGTTATACGGTCGGCAAGGATTTGGCATAGGAGTAAGTTCGCGCATGCTACACTATACAACAACAATTGATTACTTATTTTATACTATGGTTATTGGGAAATATTTAAATTATTAAAGGGAAAGGAACTCGTGAAGTAGTCTGTAGAGTGCGTCTACTGAAAGCGTAACCTGGAGTTTTTTTTTTAAATTTAATTTGCAACATTGTTTTACCGAAAAAAATCACGTCAAAGTCTATGGTTGCAATTGTCAGTTTTGGAAACGGATATTTATTTTTCAAGAATAATTGCTTAATTATGGGAAAAACAATAAACAGTAACGTGCAAAAACTGCTACACACTATGGTTAATAAGTTCAAACAAAAACAAGAAGAGAAAGAAGGTGTTTTCAATGAAAACCAACAATGTTTATATACGATTTCTGTATTTTTAAGTAAGTATGACGTTATAATCTTGATCCTTGTTGACAAATATTATGAGATATATTTATGATGTAATGATTTTTTTTTTTCTTATATTTTTAGATAATCTGGCATATTGCGAATTTCATATTTGACAAAAACATCGAACAAAGAAGGCTTTTGGTGAATCGACTTAATCAAAAACATATGCTAATGATGGTAGAATGCGTTCAAACGCGGTCATCAGTCTTCAACTGAAGTTAAAATCGCGAAAGTGAAGGAAATAGTGACTGAAATCCTAGTTCAAGTTTGAGAGAGATAGCTGCTGAACTATCTGTGTCTCACGAGTCGATCCGTGTTATTTAAAACAATCACTGGAGTATGAAAGATGTTCCCGCTTGACTAATCCCAAAAGATCTGAATTTTCTCTGTGCTAAAACGAATCGATTCCAACCCAACAATCTTGAAACACATTATTAGTGTTGGCGAGACGTGATGAAATTGAAATCATGTTGACTATTGCGGTGTTGTACACTTGGTATTCTTGCCAGAAGGCCAAATGGTAAATAAAGAGTATTATTTGAATATTATGTAGCGACATTTGAGAGAACAGATAAAATAAAGTAATTTGGAATAATAACTAATATTTTGTGTGTTATTGACCTTTACCATACACCCACCAATAATTAAAGGTACACTATACTGCTCACACGTGTGCTTCACACGCCGATTTATTTAATTTTGATGCAACACAAAGTACATAGGCGGACTTAATGCCTTAGGCATTCTCTACCAGTCAACCTAGGGTAGTGAAGAGAAAATATGGTAGGCGCACAAAAAGAAAATTTTGGTATTAAAACAAGCCGATCTGGAAGCTTCGGTCTCCATACATTTCATATAGAAAATAGACTGTTAGAGCTACACTTGATCCACGCCACGCCATGCGACGCTACGTCCGCGATGCCGACACGTCGGTTTCAGAAAATTTAGAGGATGGTGGGCGGCGATCACCGCGGCGGCACCGCAAACAGACGCATGGATTGCCATCCACGCGTCTGATCGCGATGGTCAGGCGGAAGTGTCTTCGATAGTAAATGAAAAAGCGAGCTTGATCTGTTTTTAATCCTTCGATGAAATCAAAGGTTGTAATGCGCATCACACGTGATACGCGTTGCGTCGGTGTAGTGTGCACACCTACCGCACACGGCTGAGACGTCTCACACGTGTGCGTCGGTGTAGTGTAGTTATAGCTTAAGTCTACACACATTTTTGATTAAAATTTAAGTTCCTATACAACTATTATACAATTGTCATAAATATAAAAAATACTCAAGTATCAAAACTTTTTTCTCCTACTATTTCAATAATACCACATTCAAAATTTTTGGTTTTAACCTCCTTTTCTCAGGTCACGCTTTCGTTAGACGGACTATAGTAGTATCTGTGCATTTTTGAGGAAGTTTGGTCATTCTGGTTTCTATTGTATTTTGTGTTTTTTTTAGGTTCTAGTTCATACCCTGAAAATAATGCAGAAGTATTTATGGAAGACACGGCCCTTGTATGCTAGCGCTTATATTTATGTCGCATATTATATTGTATTAATTAAAAACTCAACTGTAATTTTTAATAGTGTACCAAGATGTATCTATTTTAATGGATCAGCAGTAATTCATTTATTCTTTCGAGTCGCCTCAAAACTAATTGGTAATGCAATAATATACAGGGTGATTTGTAAAACACTAACAACCTCGCAGGACTGTATTACTAACATCATAAAAAGCAACTTTGTTCTATGACTTTTTACAAAACATTTACATTTACCAAAAATAAACCTTCAAGATTTCGTTGTTCTATCTAACACATTTCAAGTCTGTATTTTGCTGTATCTACTTACAGCTCCCGCGCACTGTTCTCGTAATAATAGTAAGCAGGCTTACGAAACATTGTAATTACACCTAGCAAGCATTCGCACCATTTCCATGCACTCGACATTAAATTATTGATACACCATCATGTAAAGATTCGCCCTGCGGAATTTCGCTACAAGAACACATATGACGCGACGCAAGCGCATCAATGCGAATGACCGACTAGTGAAATTCGCCTGTAAATAGGTCAAGTTGTTCAGCTACCCTCCGCTATTGTACTATCGCTTGCTTCGCATAGACTTCTTAATATTTAGAACTCTCAATTTAAATATTTTTATTTTTGTATGAAAATCTGTTGAACCAAAATATGATAAATTTCTAAAAGTCATACAGCGAAAGTTGGTGTTTATGATGTTCTTAACTAGTACCTAGAGGTAGCTAGTGTTTTACAAATAAGCCTGTATAATAGGAACTGTTGCTCGTATTACTTATTCTGTGCTGTTCCTGACGTTACAACGAATAATATTAATTGTTACACTATTATCGGAATCGTCTGAGTGAAAGAGGTCAGAGATTGCTTATCGCGTTTTTTAATTGATGCCAAAACAGTCTGAGGCGATGTAGGGCGAAGCCAGCGTGTGGCAGGTCAAGTTCAGTCTGCCAGCGATGCCATATGTCTTCTACACTATCTTATTTATTTGCCACTAGGTCGTATATCTTGCTCCGCAGCCGTCTTTGTAATGCCATGCACCAGGTATAGCCATGTCTTGTAACGCTTCGTCTTGTATTGCTTTTACTCAACTCACGACATAATAAGTTTTAAAGGAACCGGAGTCTGAGAATAAAAATATGGTTTGTAAAAGTCCGAGTTGGAGGTGGCGGCAAAAAGATCTTCTGCGGCCTGAACAAATAGTACTGGAAGACTAATCGACGACAGAAAGCATGTGGGGAGGTGGGTTCTCTGCGTGACATGCTTAAACTTGCCTTACAGGTTGATTGTAGCTGATGCTATGCTTAGTCCTCTTATTAAAACTTCCGATTTAAAAGCGTCGAACCGAAGGTGTATTATTTATTAAAATCTACCCTAATTTCGGTGGCTTCGTCTGGCAACTATTTTTGTGGTTCAACCGTATGATTTGTGTTTAGTTTGTATGTAAATATTGATAAATGTGGACACTTAACGTGAAGCTGTGCCAAGAGTCAGGTGCAATTTTTCTACGAGGCAGGTCAATTTATTCTGCAGAAACCCGAGCCCATAGTCGTAAATAAGGTTGGGTATTACGTTTGGGAAAGTTCTTGTCATTCACAGCTTCGATACAATTGTGACAAATAAGGCCCTTTCCGTGACCACGACCGTTTCTTTATTATAGTGTTTCAATACATAAAATAACTAATCAATAAAATTCTGGTCGGGTTGTAGATGGAAAATAATTTCCCTGAGTGTACGACCTCGTACATTCCAGGAAGCCTTAGTTACATTTAATATTCATGCTAGTTTTGCATCGACTATGTAATGAAGTTCTATTTTCAGTTTGTTGGAATATTTTTAAATTTGTCTTTTTCATGTTAAGGTTTTGGCCTGGTTAATTACAGTGACTGTTAGTTTTTGTGAAGAATACGAGTATTTAATTGCAATGCTAGATATAACCGCAAAAAAAATAATCTTTTCTTATCTCGCAGTAATTTGGTGGCTTCCCTTTCATGACTCGGTCAAAAGCATTGTCAAAAAATAAATTGTATAGTTCCGAGTCACTGTAGGAGTGGTTGACGGTGCTGATTAAGTGACAGTTTACAATGTTATTATGAAATACATAATTAAATATCGTACTGAAACCCGAGTCGTCTCCTTGAGTGAGGTTACGTATTGCGACACCGACATTGATTCTAATATTATATCTAACCGTGTCACTAAGCAAAACGGCAACTATTCTATATCGAATTGTCATAACCGGTGCATTTATAAGAGTACCTTCAATCACGTCCAGTTCAAAACAAACATAGCCCTATCATCCTCTTTATATGGATACTCGGTAACACGAGATGTGGTGAAATATTTCAACACAACTGAGAGTTTTGGACGCAGCCTCCTCAAGATAAATTAATTTACGCGTAGGCCGATATATGTATGTATTATTCAGACGTTGTTTTATTGTACTCCTTCGTGGAAATTTTCATTCTGTCAAGATAAAATAAAGCTTTTATGGCTTTTACATTTCTCAGCATGAATTTAGCTTCTGAAATCTTTTCGGAAGTATAACATATTTATTTGGGTAAGGTGCTCGTCAATTCTTTCGTGTACTGAAGGTTGAGTTGTTCCTTTTGCATATTCAATAAGCGTGCTACTAGCAACAAACTTATGATTAGCGAGGCAGCAGTCGGAAAGCAATCAGTGGTTGGCACGCGAGACGTGGCGTGGGCTCTAGCATGTCTTCATATAAATTGACGTAGACAAGCTCGTCGTTGAGCTCATGCTATGCAGCGCGGTTTGGTTTTCAACTTTTGTTCATTTACATTACTTGTGTGGGTATCAGCATCGATAGTTATTAACGTAGCTAGAAGCTCATTAGATCAAGACTGTTTATTTTGTTCGATAATGATACCGTTATGTTTCTCATCAGCTCTAAGTAGCTGCAAGCTTGGTTTCCTTTTCGTTGTTTTCTGCCTTTTAATGCCGTAATTTCTGCAGAAAGATCAGTAAGAACATGATACGTACTATCAGACTAGTACGTCAATTGGTTATTTTCAATATCATTTAACATTTTTAGGGTTCCGTGGCCAAATGGCAAAAAACGGAACCCTTATGGATTTTTACTTTCGTTGATGTAATACTCAATTAGCTGTCGTTAAGATTTAAAACCAAAGAAATGTAAAATGTTACGGTACAAGAATCAGTGAACAATAATGGAAAGCGACATTAAGCCGCGTCGTTAACTTGAACGGTTATGATGCCGGTGAATGTAAGCGAAAGTTATGTATCAGAACTAAACGAATCCTAAGCAGCGGATAGATTTTACTTGGCAACAGAAAATGTACAAATCACTACATAAATAAACGTGGGATACTGGCGTAACAGCTATGCTTGGCAGGCCAATAGGTGACTGGAATGTTATTAGTATACAGGTGAATGCTGCCCAGTATGTGCATTGATACACATTATATTGGGAATCATGATTTCTGAACTGCATTATACGGTACTTGTGCAAAAGGAAATAATTTGTTGGATTTTATTTTTTGAATTTTGATAGTATCGTCAATTGTTAGTACAGAATACAGCGCTTAGCTGGAATTGACTCCGCAATTATTCCTAACTTGTCGATAGCCGTTTTGGATCCGTAGCTCGAGCCGCGGCTTAACAGTTGTTGGCCGGCGTCCCGTTGGGATCCTAAACACGAAATATTAATGAGCTTAGGCATCTGTTCAACCGCAATGCGATTTTTTACTCGGAATAATTTACAGCAAATCTTTTCGGATTCTTCATAATAGCAGCAGTCTGATAGAAGAATGGTCATGGAGAGTATCTGCTTATCTGCTGCGCAGTTGTGAGATCAATTGAGGAAATTGGGTCACTGGGTCGCTATGGTGCTTGTGCACGGGCATGGGTCGGGCCTTGGAATAAATTCTTATATTTTACACTGACAAATACGTTTAAAATTCTGTGACATTTTTGAAAGATATTCCTGTTTAGATATTATAGATGGATTGAAAAATCGAGAGACTTAACGTCGATGTTGTGTCAAGCCATTTGTTTAGCAGTTGTAGTATGTGAAAGCTTAGCCTCTATTTGTTCACTTGTTACTGGAGTGGTATCGCAGCATTACATCACATAGATTCCTGCTTAACGCTTTACTTCATTGTTAATTCAGCGTCGGCCCGATTCGATTACTTTCGTTGCGGTTTCAAAACATTCTGTGCGAATATTCGATACTCCTTTCCACTTATATCGTAAAGGGAAAAAATACTTCGAACTCTGATGGATTGTATTTACATATTTTCATATGAACTGGTTAATTGATTTGCTATTAAGTATTCTTTAATGGTGGTTGGCGCAATGGGACCGACCTGTCTTTCTGGTTTCATTAAGAGATGTCTTAAACTATGTGTATTGTACGTGCTATATCAGCAGTTAATTAACGGGCTGCAAAGATAGATGAACACACATTATTGAGAATTTCTTTTGCTTAGTTGGTAAGAAACGTATACCTTTCCAAAATAAAGCCTTGAAACTATATTTACGCAGTTTTGCAACACCTTAATAAACGTGTCTTTTGCCGTGTTCGTTGTTAGGTCGATATAATTTATAGTATTAATGCTCCCTACTCAATTGTCTTAAATGACGTTTAATTTTAGTTGGCTTAAACTTACTTGTTCGAAGTCGTCGAAATTAATTCAGTCACGAAAATCCCGTTACCGGCCGTCCAAGGCTCAAGTAAGGCAACCACGCGTTCTTCCTAGATGTTAATCGTGAGATAAAGACGTAGCTTGTGTTTAAGGCAGCGTGCGAAGGATTTGTGTCGAAACATGTATCGCAGTTAATTTAATTTAAAGTAATCGCTCGGAAGCGGCGGCTTTGGCGGGAGCGAGGCCGGCGCGCCCGCATGGCAACCGCTCCACGCGCTAATTGTTTCCACGCTCACGTCAGCCCATACCTTCGCCATATTCTATGCACTGACACGTTGCAGTTTTTTTTCGTCTACAGTTATTGACGTTTGTGGCTCTGTCTCTGTTTCACCCTTGCCTTTCACGCTGCGCCGCACATTTCCACGGCGCTTCTCTTTTATTTTGGTTTCGTTTGCGTTTGACGTTTATTACGAAGAAAAAAGTTTGTCTTTTTTATGAGCAGTGGTTTTAACAGGTTGTTGTGTAACTTTAGCTGTTCATGGGGTTTTTCCATCGCTTGCAAAGAATCCTTAAACTGTTATTATTACATATTTTTCTCTGACTTTCTTTTTGAATGTTTTCTGTCATTTTTATGTTCCAATATGTGTAGAGAAGTATCCCTTATTATTTTTATTTCTTTTTTTGTGATGGTTTTCATGTCTTTGTTTAGCACGATTCGCGTGCAAAACAATTGAGGAAAATCTGCGCAAGCTATTTCATTAACTTGATAATTGCCCCTTGATGCAGTACAGTACGAATTTAATTTTTAAATTAGGGGTTTTCTTGATGAATAATAAAAACTATATTATAAAAAGATACAACCGACTTCAAAAGTAATAAAAAAAACTTTAATTTCGGAAATAGGTGTCAACAAATTAAACGTAGAAACTAAAAGTTTTTTTTTTTTTACAAAAGTGTACAACAGACTAAAGAAAAAGTAAAATGATTTTTGTTAGGTATTTAACACCAGTCAGTATGTTTATCAAACTGTGCCTCCTTCCGCATCCTTGCGGACTAATTACATACTTGATATTCAGTATGAAATTAAATCTTATATCGTGACAAGTGTACCTCTTTATTACCGAACAAGTATTCTTGTAGGGGGAGACCTTCACCGCGTGTCCAACTATTTCTTTCCCGCGGCTCTACGGTACAGAATACACATTTCCCAAGAAACAACACACTGCCGTGCGCTCTGCATAAATGTTTGTCGCGATTGTCGTTTTAGTTGATGTACAGAACGTAGAATACTCGTTGATAAGGCTTAGAATAATCATAGTATTAACTCTAGAAGTAATCAGTAGCATAGACATTATTCGGCTCCATAGCACCACTATGCTCTAAACGCTCGTGTGCCGGTAGTCAGGACATTGCATGTCGTGTTGACGCGAGCGCATGCATCCATTGCTGCAGCGGCTTTCTATTCGAGGAAGCTTGCCTGGCGTTTGCGCGCGATGTAACGTAGCTAAGCGGGGTCGTCGTCGAGGGCGCGTGTCGCCGCGGCTTGCATAGCGGCATCTCGTTGGTCGTCTCGCCGAGCAGCCAGAAGCGTAAGTGGTGTGTATGGGGTCCGACTATGGATCGTTTTAATGGACATGGATGTTTTCTCTATTTGTTGTAAGGTGGGACGCAGGGCCCGGGCCGCCGACCCCACCTGCCCTACCTCCACTTACGCCTCTGGATGTATCGTACGTCAACATACATACAACTACATAATATATATCGGTGCTCACGCATCTTGCTAATAAACAGTGCTAATTTATTCTTGGTGTTTAATATTTAAATAATTAATAAGGAGTACACATCGCGTGTCCGTGCTCGGGCGCGCAACTAGTCCGCGAGGTGTCGGCAGCGCAGCGCCCCAGGACCGGGGCTGCGGAACTGTTTATTAGCAGCTGTGTGGCACCGTCATTGTGTGTTCTGTAACATTTTCGGGAAAAGTCTCGAGTTTCTTAATCTCTGTATGCTTTTCCTGTAGCCTCGTCGACATGTGCTCCGGCTTTGTCAACCGTTCCTGATGAGCCAGTCGGCTCGTTCTTACGTCAGACTCGAGTATGCTCTGCGTCAGTGCTGAGCGGAGCACATGTCGACTTATTTCTGTCACGCTGCTAGAAATCTTGGTAGTACGTGATCAATACTTCACGTCCGCACATTTACATTAATGCTATATATTGTTTAATTTAATAACAACTTCTTCCTAACACGGTTAGCGCTACTCATTAGTTGACCCTTTTTTAATATCTGAATTCTAGTTGAGTAATGAATGAATGAACCAAACTGTTGAATGCATGACTGTGATTTATTTGCAAATTACAGTTAAATGTCCATGATGCGTGGAGCTCGTGCACGGGGAACTGTTGTATAATAATATCAGTGTTGTTATTGTTTCCACATAGTTTCATATGTCAGCGTTATTCACTGTTTCCTGCTTTTGATATTTGCATGTTGACTAACGCGTGCTTCATACGGTGGATCAATCGAAGGTCTTGACTGGCATTTTCTTGTGACTATTAAAACTAAGTACCTACAAACAGTTCCGTAAGGACGGTGTGCACCCCACCAACGTTAATAGGTTATTGGCACATAAATATCCAGATAGGCTACGTCGAACACGGGCCGAGCTCCGCGGGCGCGGTGATGCGCATCGCTCCGGGAACGGAATGTCTTAATCGAAATGAGTGACTCACGGCGGGTACTCCGCCTCTCTATCGAGATGCTGCACTTCCTGCATATGCTTTGGAATCCCGTGCGCACGATGCTACTTATATCCCTGTTAGGTTCTACGTATACGTTGCGTTAGTTTGCGTGTCCCTTTGAGTAGTGTAAGAAATCAATGTAGAGTAGCGCGTAATCTGCATCGAGTATGAACATGAGCACGCCGGCGTGAGTCAGTGCTGCAGCGACTGCCACCTGCGGCCGGGAGCAACGGTCCGCTAACGATTGTGGCTAATTTTGTCCATACTCGCACCGCGCTCACCGCGGCTTGCTATTTTTCCCTAGTCCATCCATTATTCTAGCCAAGTGACGACGTTGCTTTGTTCGTTTTGTCGGATTTTCAATTAGGTGTGGCCTACATTAGTAAATAGAACGAAACAATTACGTGACGGAAATCTGAGATTGCCGCAATTGCTGTTGCGTAATGGTACTTGAAGTCATAGGTCACCGACGAGGGAACCCCGTTTAAGGACTGGGTTTAAGAGCAGGCTAGTTTTCGACGACCTCTCATCAAGTAGAATATTCAAATGCATTTAGAAATGCTTTCTGCATTGTATTTCGTTGAAATACAGAAGGACGGAGGTTTCAGTAAACGCTTTTATGCAGGCCAGCCGATCATTATCTCATTTATTATTGAAACACAAGCCTGCGACGTTGGTAGACAGCGCATTATTATTGCAGCACGTATCCAGAAATATCGCCAGCAGTACTCGATACATTTCCAGTAGAGTTCTACATAATCGCGTAAATACTGTCCTTCATTTTATTCGTACTTGTTAACTTATGTGACCCATTGGACCGTTTAATTGTTTTAAATACAAATACATCGCATTGTTGGCTCGAGCATATTGAGCGCTGATTCTCATTTCTTTGTTTGTAGGAAACGCGGGTGTGTCGACCTCGCGTACGCCTTGACATTTGTCGAATGTTTGACAAGAACAGTTGGGCCGCCGCCAACGATCCAAGCTTTTGCCCAACACAGCTCAGTAATCGTGATCCGAGCCCTTGAAGGTGCCCTTTCATCGTGGGCTGCCATTCGTAACTGATTCGAAAGTTATGTTCGTAAAATGTTGCGCATAACGTATCCATTAGCGATAATGTTGAGTCAAGTGTTCCCAAGTTATCGAAGGTCAAGATTGCGAGTGACGGGAGCTGCGCCCCAGGCCGATGAACTGATGGTATTCTCGTCAAGTATTGCCTCCTGGACATGGAAAAAATATTTACATAGCTGTTGACTGAACAGTGATACGTATTATTATGTTCTTATATTGTTTTTAGTTCTGGAGTGCATACGTTTTTTTAAACATTTGAGTCACGCTCTTCAATGTAGTCCAGGTGCTCACCCAATTCAATTTAATTTCTTCAATCAGATCCAATTCAAATTTGATTTAAGTTGAACTGAGTTCTCTAAATCGAGACCGTACCGTTTGGCGAGTCCGTAGCTGCGGCTAACTGAGTGCGCACTGCGTAGTTCTAAACTGGACTTTCGATGCTTTCGATTCCGACGTCTTAAAATAAAAATATCTGGGACACGCGTTAGGTAGATTTTACATGATTATAGCTATTTCATGTGATTGTTCCTTGTGGCGTGAGCCAAACCTTCTTTGTACCTAAGTGGTTGCATGTACTGAGTCAGTCATTATGCCGTTTGATTTCATTGTAGCTTTGAAGGTAACGCTCTATTGATTCCTGAATGCTTTGTGCATTTGTTTGTCTGTTTATGTAGGGGAATACTTCGATTTGTTTACTTTTGACTCTTTCTACTGTTAAACAACTTGAGTATTTGGGCAAATAGTCGTACGGTTTCCTTCATTCTACTTAATTTTACCGTTAGGTACTACCACAATTTGACGCTATATCCACGTAGTGCTGCGAATGACAACGATATAGTCATTAGCACATATTATTTTAGGTCAAACACCTTAATTAGCATATCCACACCAACACTCGAAGATCCGATTCTTTGTAATTATTTCAATGTGTTAAAAATCTTTAACAATTGCATGTTTCTCATCGTCTCTTTTAGAAGCTGCCATGTATCGTGAGCGAGTGTTTCGTCCCACACATATCCAGTGGTTTTATCTACGCGTTGTTGTGTAAACACGTGGCGGTTCGTTAACCTGTGTTGTTGTTCTCATGCG
Source organism: Mythimna albipuncta (assembly GCA_929112965.1). Classification (NCBI taxonomy): domain Eukaryota; kingdom Metazoa; phylum Arthropoda; class Insecta; order Lepidoptera; family Noctuidae; genus Mythimna; species Mythimna albipuncta. The sequence goes on from OV815974.1 coordinate 642,678, forward strand.
TACGCGCAGCTCGGAGTGTGCGCGTGCTTCACCCGCGAGCCGATTGGCCGACCACTACACTACCAGGTACCAGGGAAGCACGGGATGGATGCACTACCTAAATGTTCGTGGAAACAGGATGATACAACATTCGATTGCTTTTGTTTAGTGTTAGTCAATTATTCGTTAATGACTCGCACGCGCGGTCGTTTTAACTGATTTTATGCTTCCGCATCAGAGTTGGATTTCTATTTCGAGAATCGTTTGTTCCAATTGCCGTTTATTATAGACTCGTAATGTTTTGACCTTTTCAGTCTAGATGGAGACGATTGCTTAACAGTCTCTTGGGTTTGCAATCATCATTTGTGTCCTACCAGTGTGTTCTGCTATCGTATTTTGTTTCGCTGATAACAGATGGCACGGCACAGGTACGAGTACATCGCTTAGGCCCGGTTACTGCATTAAAATAATTTGATTCTTGTTCATTAAACCATGAATCAAAGGCGTGATATAAAACGGCTCAGTCATCAAGATTGGATTGTTCCACGTGTTTGTTGGCCAACGTTGGCGTCGTTGGCGTGTTGGCTCCTAGCGTTATGTGGCGTTGTATCGTTTCAAGTGTTTGGCCTTGTGATAGACTAATCGTTTTTCACAATATACGTGCGAGAGTTATTCAAATGTGAGTCGTAGTTAGTTCGCTCAAGTTTTATTTTCGTCTGCTCGTTAAGAATAGTTTTGGTCTGCATTGTTGTTGTGTGACCGCGGCACTCGCAGTTTGCACGTCCCATAATTTATGGTATTGAATTTAAACCATGTTTACTTTTTAACTGGAGGTCGTTAACATTCCCCATTGGCCTTGTTTTAAAATTCGTCCACATTTCATATTTGGCTAACGTTCAGGATGTTTGTTCGTACATTCAGATTCTCGGACACTTGTTATTCATGTTGTGTGTGAATAATTATCTAGATGTGAACAGATGATAAGCGCTACGTCGTGTGATGCTTCCCTGCTGTTGCTAAGCGCAAGTCAGCAATATGTTTAGAACATTATTATAACTGTACACAAATAGCTTACGGTTTAAAGGCTTCTGCCAAATACGTAGAGACACTACGTGTGTCGACTGTATAAATTAGAAAATACATAATACTAGCTTGATTACTTTCATATTCTTTGTAACCGCGTTGTATTAAAAGCAAATGAGTAAATACGGTTACTAAATCATAATTGGCTTCTGAAGACTCTTGGCTCGGCGAATAACGGTGTTTATATTATTATAGTGGGGACTTTTCACTGGAAACTGGAGTGTTGGCTCCGCGAAAGTGCTCCATCGAGTTACTTTGCTTTCTCATGGCACTTAGAGGACAGGCGGTCCCCGGTGTTCGCTGTAAAACTATTAGTTTTAGTTTAGCTTGCATTAGGTGGCCAAGGCTCAATGATACACGATTTGCTTAGTTTACCCCCTTTTAAACATGGTATTTTCTGTCGAGCCAACTTTCACTTTTTGACACAGAGAATATAAACGATATGTGCCAGGCCAGGGTCTGTAGACTAAAGGTGCTGTTCTGCTGCATTTAGTAGCCGTTAAGTTAACGCTAACTAAAAGCTTGCGTATTGCACGCTTTATTGAATCTCTACGCACAGAGTCACTTTCTACAAGCTCTTTAGGTAGGTATTTCACTTAGGTATCATATTGAGAATGCACACGTTCTTTAACTAACTTCGTCGAAAATAGCTTTGTTCAAACACAAAAAATAGTTTCCAAACTTTGAACGCCAGTATTTACTTCTTCAGCATTTGTTTGAAGCCTTTCAAAAATACACCGTTAAAGCATAGACATAGATCTGTCCTATTAAATATATGTATAGACTAGACAATCTTCTGAGACAGCAAGGAGTCGCCATGGCGGTCGTAATAGAGATGGCATTGTCATACAAACCGAGAATTGACGACGCGAGTTGTGCGTTTTTCACACGAACTTTATTAGCAGTGCCGCCTCTAGAGAGTGCCGTCGCGGTGATTCCGTGCTCTGTGCCTCTGACTAACAATGGGAACGGTGTGTGAGTACCGCAGAGTACATGGTTACGGCGTGCGCAGGTCATGGCAAGACGCACAAGGACGCGGCCAGCGTGCGCGCCACGCACCCCATCCCGGCGGCGTGCGGCCTCTACTACTTCGAGGTGCGCATCGTGTCCAAGGGCCGCGACGGCTACATGGGCATCGGTCTGTCCGCGCACGGAGTCAACATGAACAGGTTACCTGGTAAGTTCAACACTCAGATGTTTTGCTTTGAATGTGCGCCTCTGTTATTGTCTGTAGATCAGGTAGGACCCACCAGTTTTTATTTTTTGCTCAACCTTCTTTGTGTTAAACCTTCAAAAGGTGCCTGGGCTAATGCTTTTCTCGTCGAAAACAAAAAAAGGATCCAGCAGATTTTTGGGTAGGCAAATTGTGTTTGTTTTAATTGTGTGAAAAGTCTTTGCCAAACTCTTTAGGGGACCATAATTTCATGTTAGATTTTTTTGAAAGTGATTTGGTTTGTAATAGTGCAGACAGCAGGCAGTTGGAACTACAAAAGAATATATGACTGATTAGACAAAACGTGTTTTTTTGCTTCGGTGCCGAATCCGCAGCCCTGTTTTTGGACAAAAAAAGCTTTGTAAATACATAAATGCTTTGTTGAAAGTATCCAACGTCAGTTTATTACCGATACCTTTTTGTCGAAAATTTTCTATCGTGCTTTGCATCGAAATTTTGATATGAACTAGTGCTTGAATGCGATCTGCGATCCCATCTGATGATAAGCAGTGAAGCAATCATTGAAGGTGGGGCGCACTAGTTTATTAAGAGCTTATTCACTCTAGCCTTGAAGACACCTAAATTGTAATCGGACGCGAAGACCGCAGCTGGAAAATTCTTCCAGTGCTTCGTTGTACGCAGTATAAACGATGACGGCGAAAGGCTTAGTCCGGACCGTAGACGTTTCAATAACTTATAGCGTATGCTCGCCGTACGTCGCGTTGTCCGATGGAGAAAGGAGATGGCGGAAAATGCACCCTACGTTTATGATCCAGGCTTTGTAGATTGAAAACAAAAAACATTGATTTATGGGACATGATGAAAAAGTTATTCTTTTTTAATATCATCATTGATAGGTGTTTGCCCACTGTTCCAGGCTGGGACAAGCACTCGTACGGCTACCACGGTGATGACGGTCACTCGTTCTGCTCGTCGGGCACCGGGCAGCCGTACGGGCCCACCTTCACCACCGGCGACGTGATCGGCTGCGGCGTCAACCTCGTCGACAACACCTGCTTCTACACCAAGAACGGACACCACCTCGGCATCGCCTTCAGAGGACTACCGGTATGTACAGTTAGGCTGTTGGATTCTGAGCCCTACTGATTCTCTCGTTAGGGGGCCCAGCAGCGTCGAAGCCTACTGGGGCCAATGGTGATGTTAAAGAGAACCCCGGGGCCCTGGAACAAAGGCAAATAAGGAACAGGAGTGAGTTTTAGTCAGTAAAAGTCTGACACGAAAGGGCGGGAGACGTCATTAGATGATTTCCCACCTAAATAAAATATTCTTTCGTATTCATTTGCTAGGAAATTCGGAGTGCGTGGTCATGTGGTAAAACAATGTTGATACCTGAGCATAGTCCAGTTGATATCACATAATAGTAGCGACAAGAAACATGAAATCGAGATATTTGTAATACATAACATGATTGAAAAGAGTATCCATGGAGTTTCTTGTACCTTAGCTTCATGATGTGCAATTTAGCTTCATTTTTCTGACTGATTGACTTCCTGACATTTCAAAAGTGCCTGTAAATGGTTTACTTTTTTTTATTGTTGATAAGTTCGCGCTTGGCCGCTACTTATTTCAAATAAAATGCTTTGAATGGAAGAAAAAAAAAGGTGTTGTTCCAATCCCTAGTTATATGGGACCAGGGCAGGAAGCAGATGGTTGGGTTAAATAGTACCCTCAAATCTGGCGATTCAAATAATAGTTTTATTTATTTATGTACACACAAACACTTAAAAAAAGACGTGTGGCACTCGGGGACTGCCGCGGTAAACCTATTGTATAGCATTTTTTTATCAAGTTATGCAATAGACCTCGCCAACAGCTGTTTAACCCCACCCATCCAAAACCAGACCTCGCCAACAGCTGCTTTACCCCACCCATCCAAAACTAGACCTCGCCGACAGCTGCTTAACCTCTTCCATCAAAAACCAGACCTCACTAACAGCTGCTTAACCCCACCCATCCAAACACAGACCTCACCAACAGCTGCTTAACCCCACCCATCCAAAACCAGACCTCACCAACAACTGCTTAACCCCATCCATCTAAAACCAGACCTCACCAACAGCTGCTTATCCCCACCCATCCAATACCAGACCTCGCCAACAGCTGCTTAACCTCTTCCATCCAAAACCAGACCTCGCCAACAGCTGCTTAACCTCTTCCATCAAAAACCAGACCTCGCTAACAGCTGCTTAACCCCACCCATCCAAAACGCCGACAGCTGCTTTCACTCATTTGTTTTCTTGTCGGTCACCACGCTCAAAAAACAAATGAGTGGGGGTGTTAGGTTATTTTCGTTACCGAATTTCTGGATTCGGTCTCCACGCTCAAGCCCCGCGATAGAAGCTATGCAATAGCTTAATTCATATAAACCCCAAGCGAACGCCGGCGTTCGCGCACCTATTGTCTTTCAATTGTGTCTGTAATTATCACAATTGAAAGGTTAAAAAAAAAGAGCACTTGAAAATATATCTGAGAGTATTTGATCATTTGGATTTTCTTTCTTTTTGTGAACCCCTTGAAACATTCTTGCGGACCCCTAGGTTGGGAAACTTCTTGTAAACTATACCCTACCCCTTTCGAGGTACATTTTCATACAACCGCTCTTACGTGATTATGATGTTATTACACATCTGTTTAAAATCTGGTATTTAATTAAAACTTTGACCCTTCATAATGTACTCATATATTAAAATATACAAAAGTACACCAATACCTTGCACATTTAATCGAAATTCTGAATGACTAAATTTTTTTTTTTAAACTTTTAAGGATTTAAAAAAAAAACACTTATTTCTTTGATTAAGTTTTCTGAAATATTCGAATATCGAATGCCAACAGAGATTTTAGACGTTATCTCTGTTTCGCGTTGCCTCTTCATCTAACATCGCGTTGGATTGCGTTAGATAAAGCAACAAGCTTTTAAACCATGCTCGATGTTGATGATAGGCGAGTGGAAAAGGGCCATTTTAGAGGCATTAAGTTCTCTGTCTCATTTAATTTCTATGCATTACGTTAGTATTGTGCAACTCTGGTGTCCTTGTGAACAAGCTCGTCGGCGGCGACAGCTGCTGCCACCTACGACTTGTTATATCGGCAGCATCTCGTGTGGGTCGGCGACAGGACAAGACCAACTGGGCGTACTGATTTATATCCGTACAGGGTTATCCGTAAGATAATGGAGATTTTCCTAATATATTCAAGTACTAGTGTTGTGATAAGAAGTTTGTCTTCATTTCCTCGCACATTGGATCGGTTGAGACAAGTATAGCCAATTAAAAAAAAAAGAATCATCATAAGTATAGTTCACAAAGCTATCACACCCACAAAACGCCGCCACCGGTATATTTCCTATAGTTTTCATACATTTTCGGCTTCTTGCGGCTCGTACTGGCCACTAAACGTCGATACAAAAAAGCCTTCACACGCCACTCGCGCATTGAAACTTTCTTCGTTAGAGTCCATTATGATACTGTGTGTATGGTTTAAACAAAGTAGCAGCCACCGGACGCAAGTGGCTGTCGCGCGCTTCAACTTCCTGGCCGCTGCTAGCTTCTCGTGCCGACATTTGTGGCTGACGCGTGTGCTCCGTCTGTGGCGACCCTTAGACCCTTAGTTCGAACAAGTGTAGGAAATGTAAAAAACACCGTCTAAATTTTCTATTTGATTTACCTTCCAAATCTTTGTATTATTTTTGACCCGACTACAATCTCAACTGTTTTAGTTCCTTGTATTATGATGCTGCAGCCACACAGCTGAGACTGACAGCATATAGCATAGTATAGTCGGTCTTATAATGTTCCCGCTGTTGTGACTCGGGCCTCCTCTCTAGGAGAGGTAATGGGCTGTAATCCACCAGAGTAGTGGTGAGGAAATAAATTATACAAAGTAATGTGCCTGGCAGGGTTTGAATCCGCGATCACAATGCGTAAGTTTAGTCTGTTACTATTCGGCCACCATTGCTCTCAAAGCCTTTTTTAATTTCAAGTTCTTGTTATATTAAGCTGTGCTACTTACGTTAGAGTATTAATTACATCTTAATTGTTGTGTTGCAGCCAAACCTGTACCCGACCGTGGGGCTGCAGACGCCGGGCGAGGTGGTGGACGCGAACTTCGGGCAGCAGCCCTTCGTGTTCGACATCGAGGACATGCTGCGCGAGCTGCGCGCGCGCACTCGCCTTGCCATAGACGAGTTCCCGCTGCCCGACGACCAGGGCCAGTGGCAGCAAGTCTTACACCGGTCACTAACATGGCATTTGTTTTTGTTTTAAGATCGGAACACGAAATAGTATATTTTAATACAAGTGCAGAAAGTTTGTCACTGCAGCTGTCGGCTTCATAACATTTCGTGGATTCCGCCTCGGTCGCAATGGCAAATTAGCACATGTTACAAACGACTTTTTTCAATACACTCACTGAAATGAATAAACGGAGGTTGACTGGCGACTCGTGGGGGACGCCGCGCGCCTGCTGCGCTGCGGGACATTACATTACAGCGGGGGAGAGCATGCGCGCAAATAACGTATTGCGTGCTTGTAAGCGGTGAGATTAGAGCGAGTTTTCGAGTTAGTGTATTGAAAAAAAAATTTTCCTGTCATCTCTAATAGGTCAATATGGAGTGACAGACTATCTACCTTCCATAACCCAGTTACTTCGTAGTAATGCCTCAATTAGACTTTTCAACAGCGTTCAAACTTCCGACTAACCGTATAGACAAAGATCTGGGAATATCAGCTGGAACAAACAACATGCTTTTTAAGGCACAAAAATATCTCCCTTTAATTAGTAATTAAGCCTCATGTAAGTTGTGAAAAGACAAATGAATAAATAATAAACTAGTGCGCCTTACCATCAAAGATTGCATCGCTGTTTTCCATCAGGTGTAATCGCAGTCAAGCACTAGATTATGTCAATTTAAAAAAAAAATGGAGGAGACATTTCCTAGGCATGTCAGCCAGTCTTGTAACTTCTTTTTTTTAATGATGTTAACCAGTTCTTGACTGCGATCCCACCGATGCAGTCATTGATGGTGAATCGCACTAGTTTGTTGAGAGCCTATTCTCTCTAGCCTAACTATAAGTGATCTCCTAACGAAGCATACTTCGGCCACATAGTGACGATAAGTTGTGTCCACAGGATGGTGTCGACGTACCTGGTGCACCACGGCTACTGCAGCACGGCGCAGGCCTTCTCGCGCGCCACCGGACAGCCCATCGACGAGGATATTGCCTCCATTAAAAATAGACAAAGTAAGCACTTCCTTTTGCTAATTTACAACTTGAACCAGGTGGCTGTTTGGTGTCCAAGTGGGGCTGCAGTAAACCACACATCCGGCGCCAGCGCACGTATTTGTGTTGCGTGTGTTGTTACTTACCGAGTCTTCTTGTAAGATAAAGCGTATTTTAGGCATAACAATGTCGTACACAAGTCAATATTGTAAGCCTACTGGGGCCAGGGTTATCCGAAAGGGCGCTCGAGCCCCGGTATGAAGGCTAGAAGGAACGGGGTGGGTCTTTTAGTCAGTAAGAGTCTGACACTATCTCCCGCTCCGCCCAAGAGCGGGGAATGTCTATGCATGATTTTTTCCCACCATAAAAAAAGTCAATATTGTAGCGTTATTTGGTTACGTAGGAAAACGAGATGATTCTTCACGCTCAGGATGGCGCGATAGGGAGTGTCACATTTGTTCTGACTAAAACCTTCCCATGTTTCTTCAGTTGTCCCTTAAGTTGTAGGACCAGGTAGGTTTACTTTCTCAGTAGTCCTTTCATGGCCCTGATGGGCTCCTATGGTTTTGCTAACATTTTTTGAGGAACACTATGCGTCGTCGTACACATTGTTCGCCGTCCCGCAAGCCCGCGGCTACGGTGGGTAGGAATCTCCTGGTCGTTGTTAAACACAGCGTGTATGTGGGTACCGCATCTATATTCGTCATTGTTTGTGATATTTCAGGAGTATCGAAGCTGGTGGTGTCGGGGCGCATCGGCGAGGCCATCGAGGTGACGCGCGCGCTGTACCCGGGCCTGCTGGAGCGCGACGTGGACCTGCTGTTCCTGCTCAAGTACCGCCAGTTCGTCGAGATGGTCAACGGCTCCGACGCCGAGGTAACCTGCCTCGCTGACATTGTACATCAGGAGTATCAAAGCTGGTGGCGTCGGATTGCTTTGGCGAGGACTGGATCAATTTGTCTGCTGCAGTTTTCCCGTCCGATTATAATTTAGGTGTTTTCAAGGCTAGAGTGAATAGGCTCTTAATAAATTAGTGCGCCTCACCATATGCTTCACAATAAAGGGGAATTGTTTATTTGGTATGGTTATGTTAAGGGGAAGGATAAGATGTGTTTATTAAAAGAGTTATGATACATGTGGATGGAAGAAGAGGGAGGTCAAAGAAAAGATGCGATGGATTGTGTGAGGAGTTATATGATAGAAAAGGGCGTTAGTGACAGTGTGACGGGTGATAGGGTTGAATTGAAGAAAAAACGTATTGTGTTGGTATCGGGTAACGTGGGATAAGAGCAAGAAGGTGATATGAAGTTAAAGGATAGATTAACTTATTATTGGGCGGTATGTTGAATGGGTACTGATCATAATAAATTATATTTTACAGTTAAGGTTGACTCACAAGTGAAGCGATGGTGTTTATAATCTTAGTAAACTGAATACAGTAAAAGTTAATCTAAGGTATAGGCACCTTTATTTTCGAGGAGCATAGTGTAGTTTAGTGTGGCGGCGCTCTGCGTCCGGCTTGGCGGGGCGCGCTAACTTGACGTGTGTTGCAGGCGGGCGGCGACGCGGCCGCCAACGGAGTGGCCACGTCCGTCATCTCGCACACCAGCCACGCGCCCAGCGCCAACGGGGGGCAGGCGCCGCACACCAACGGTAACGCACCAACATATACATCCACACACTGTCTCCGTACATACTATGTAAAAGTAAATCAATTAACCAATTATTCATAAAAATTACCCATGAAAACTTGATATCTCGAAAAAAAAAATATTATGGCTTATAAAGTAGATCAATAACCCCATTATGAATCGTAAAAATCCGATTGATACGATACACAAAAGACCGGTCCTTATGGCGACATATGTCCAATAATGAACATCTTTCTGTTAAAAAGATGATGAAAAAACTTAAAATATATTTAAATAAAACAAAACCAATTACAAATTTCCACATAAACAAAATTACAAATCAATCGATACAAGTTTGTTTTTTTTTATTTAAAGGCAATATTTTTTTTCACCAATAGAAAGTTATTTTATTCCTGAGTCACAAAGACTACATTTTATGTATACGAGCGAAGCTACGGACAAAAACTAATATATGATATAAGCGAATACACCGACGGCGCCTGGGTCTTAATGGTTTGATAATTTTCTTAGTATTTATTTTAGCATATATATGTGTTTTATTTTTATGTAATGTGGTAATAACGTATACCGTGTGTTGTTCCCCGCAGGCGTGTCGGACACGCTGGAGGAGAGCGGCGCGGCCGGCGCCGACGTGGACATGTCGCCGCCGCCGCACACCAACGGCGCGCACGCAGGTACCTACTTACTATTTACTACACAACCATTCATATCTACCGACTTACTACAAGGTTCCACAGATCACTTGCCACACAGATTCTTCCAACATTTGGTAGCACTCCAGACTAAACTAAGGAATTCAATGACAACTTAAGCAGTGGTTTTTTTATGGGTCCCTGGGGTTTTTTGAATGAACAATGTCGATGTTCCACAATCACACGAAAGTGAGCATTCACAGTAATGTATTGAGCAGCAAACATCTAATGTCATTGAAGACGACAAGTCATGGACTGAGGACTGTTAATTTGAATCAATTTAGCAAAAATTTTAAATGAAGTTTATTTTGGTGCTCTTCAAGCCTATTCCTTATTTCTGCCCTGAAAAAATGCATGTACCAATGTTTACGTAAGCATGGGATTGATGGAGGAGAGAAATCTTTGATTACTTTTACTGTAGAGGGGGAGGGGAGGGTTAATATTTGCAAGTAATACTTGAACGGCCTCTTACTGCTACCTAAATTGATAACAAGATCAAGTAGTTGACTGTAGACAAAACTTGAAGCGTCGACGTCAACACGCGAGTGCTAAATCTATGAAGTTTCTGTTTGGAGTGTTATCTGTGTTACCACCTCCTAGTGACGCGTGATAAGATCTCACTTGAACAGTTGCTATGTGCAAGTGAATTATATTCTTGGATTATATACATAGGGGTCGATTTCTCAATCGGCAGACAACTATTACTAGAAGAATATGGCCGATTGACATATCGTCCATACTGTCAATTCTCCATATTTATTCATCAAATAAGTTGTCTAACTATTGAAAAATCAGCCCTTATACTATCCCCGTATAGTGGTTCTAATGTGCGTGTGCTAACGCGCATTCAATGCAAATATATTGTATGGAATGCAGCAAAAAATCTTTTTGCAATCCGAAAAAGCAAATTTTAACTTTTTAATTTGATGCATTATTTTATGGACAATTTCAAAGCTAAACGATTATGATCCGATTATAAAACATATCAATATGACAAGAGTTGGGGTCCCTTTAAAAATGTTAATCAATGAAGAAAAAGTCTATATATTATTCATTTAAAATATGGCCCCTAAAATACAAATATTTTATTTACAAATTGGCAACCCATAAAAATTATATATCTAATATTATAAGTATGGATAGTTTAGAAAATGGAAAATACGATAATTATTATTAATATTATGTGTACCTTATTATTATTAAATGACAACATTGTTTTTTTATTTTATTTTATTTGAATTTATATATTATTTGCACACCATACTCATTCATTATTATTATTTTATTTAGTAACATTTATCACTTATTATTATTCGCTCTTTTGTTTTAGTTTTGCATGAATATTTACATAACGAGCTAGTTCAAATTAACATAGGAAAGTATATCTATGCCATTGTCTAAGATTGTAAGGTCGGTCTCACACTTTCATTACGCGTCATGCGTTTTATCTCGTGTATATCTGTTCCGATGCGGAAACAGTCCGCAGTTACCATTCCAGGACTTTAAAATTTAATTTTGACCCTTTAATTGAAGAACCTTTTAGTTTACTGCACCTAGTTAAACTTGTAGAACAGTAATTAGCTACTAATATAAATTAAGCGCTAGTAATAAGCCTTAGTTACTACGATGTCACTAGAGGTACATAGAAACATGTCTGTACATACATTTCTATTTACCTCTTAACAAGTTAGACACTAATTCGGGCAGTACATAAGGGTATAATTGGTAAAACACCGTAAGTAGGTGTCCAAACTTCTTGGTTACGGGAAGAAGGACAGTTTGTGTATAAATAAACTGGTGCGACTCACCATCAACGATTGCATCCCTACTTACCATCAGGTGGGGTCGCAGTCAGGCACTAGTTTATGTCAATAAAAAAAAAACAAATTACAGACAAATAAAGTGAATTTCTTGCCGCTCTGGGTAGAGCGACAGGGTGTGTCAGACTTATGCTGACTAAAAAACTCAACTGTGTTCCTTCAGTTGCTAGCAAGGAACCATAGCTACGCCAATTTAAAATATGATTTTCATTTCTAATCTTAATTTTCTGGGGTTACTGCTTCACGAAATTCGTTTGGGTACAAAGTGAGCGTGTTGAGTATCTAGCGCGGCACACGTTAGTACGTCGGCATGTGTTCAGTACAGTTCCGCTTGTTAACTAACTCTCATCTAACATCGCATTAGACTCGAGATCACTCATCGGCACCTAATGCATATTTTGTTTTATTTTTACCATTAAGTTGGATTAAGTTCGCGTGAGGCGTCGCTTACGCATGACCAGTAACCAATGAGGTGCAAGTTGTGGCAATAATGGTAATGGTAAAAGGACATTTTCGGTTCAACGGTACTCAAAAAATACGTGAGCTTACCTGTTACCGGTAAGAAGTAATTATACTCTGTTCAAAATAACATTAGACATTTATGAAAACCTTTTATTACTGTCCGTTCAACCGATTTTGACTTTTATTACGTTGGTGGCATGACAAATGGCGGCTGCAGTAAATAGTTGGTATTGTAACCAGTTTTTTGCTTTTAATGCCATCCTTATGCCTACGAAATAGAAGTTAAAATTGGTTGAACAGATAGCAAAAAAGGTTTCTTTAAATGTCTAATCTTAACGCGAATAGGGTATAGGTGTCTGTATGAGTGGTAACTTGCATCTCAGGCACGCTACTGTTACGTTTAAGGTGCTGTCACAGCGACCGCGAACTTGACATAACATCTGTATGTACGGAGTACAAGTCTGTCATCGTACTGTGACCGTATGACCATGTCCTAGCTGCAGAGATTGCGGCCGGTGTCGGACGACAGCGGCATGTCGGCCAAACTAAACGAAAAGCATGTATGATCTCGCGAAATTTTGAGGTGTAGCTCTTAAAATAGAAGTATTTGGTTTGTGCCTTGGCTTAACTTACGTGAATGTAGAAAACACACAGCTATGTCGCTCAATGATGGAAGTAACTGGTGCAATCTATCTATACATATAAAAGCGAAATACCACTCACTGATTAATCGCTAAATCTCAAAAACTATAACACCTACAAACTTAAAGTTGTAGGTGTAAACAGCCACTAAGAACGGGTTTTACGAAACTCCACCCCTAAGGGGTTAAACGGAGGTTCAAAGTTTGTACAAAGAAACCAAATTTCACGCGGGCGAAGTCACTGGCAGAAGCTAGTAATTTATAAAATCGGTGCAGTAGTTTTTGAGTTTATTCATTAAAAACAGAAATACAAATCTTTCCTCTTTAAGTATTGACGAAACTATTATTACAAGTTACTGTATTGTCCTTTCACAGCAATTTTATATCTGATTTTGATCTTTATTCTAGTAAGTATAAGGTTGTTAAAGAATTGTAGATCCGTAATGAGTAGTAATGCCGACATGGTCGTTGTGGCGGCCTGCCGCATACCTCAGCTAGGACGGGGCTCGGGGCGGGTGCGGTCGCTAGGGCAGCGGTGCTGACGCGGCATGCTTGTAGGTGTGCAGGCGCTGCCGCTCGTCAAGGGGATGCCGGGAGTCACGGCCAGCATCGCCGCGCTCATGCCCGACTTCCACACGGGTGGGTAACCGTCACCTTATGACAATGTGCTCATCGCCAAGTGCTCTGCTTCCTCTCCATGGATGCTCATTATACCTTCTCCTTGCTTTCACACAGATGTCTACTGATCTCAGGGACTTCGCTAATTCTCACCAAATTAGGCCAGTTAACTTCTCTGACGAATAAAGTGCAGATTAGAATAGTTTCTTTTGCTTAGAGACTAGTTATTGAGTAGAAATTGCCAAAGCTCAATAATAATCTCTGTGATTATGCAGGATCTGACATTCAAATGCAAGTTTATTGTCAATAAGGACGATAGATAGCAGGAACTAATAATAAGAATTTACAAAATTCTAGTCTTTTCTGTCGTAGTTTACAATTAAAAGATAAAACTTGATTATATCTTGAAGAGCTGGAACATTATGATCCACGTAATATAGTTTATTGTGCCTCATTACTGGAGGTTTGATAGGTCAAAGGAACCAGAGCACTCGTTGGTCTCATCGCTTCGACTGTCCACATCTTCATTGGTAGTTCACGTTCCGTTCTCATGCTGCGGTGTCTAGCCTCTCTGCTCCACTGGATGCCGCATACCTGATGTATCCTGCGCTTGTCAAAAATGCCCTGTTCTCTACTAGACATGATAGCTGAAATGATTCGGTGTTAGCTGTGCTTGTAATGTAGTACTAACCTCACGGTCTGATCATCTGTGCACGTGTACGGGGCTGTTTGGGTTACCTTGTGGAAAATCATTCTCATCAATAATTTTCTGTAGTGGGTATGAATTTTGTGCGTTATGGCTGATCATATTCATTGTCTTCTAATTTTTTGTTTGTCCAATATAAAGGACGACAATTTGCCTCTATTAGCAAGCTAACGCGGTAAATAAGGAGATGATTGAACGCGACGGCGATCGCGAAGTGACGCGGCGCGAATGGAACAAACTATTCGATATCTATTGCGGTAATCTACTTACTAATTTACGATGGCCTACGTGACCAACTGCACGTGGGTGCGGTGCGGTAACGAGCGAAGCGGGTGCGATTAGTTGCAATGAGGTTGAATTGATTTATATAAATGGCGGCTGAAACTGTGAAATGCGCACGTAGGAAAATCCCGCCGTGGCGCGTTGTTTTCGTGTGAACCGCATTGGATTACTTTGCAACCGCAATCACGTTGAATCGCCCACGTGACGCCGCGTAATTTTATTTATTTATTAAATAACGACAGTGTTGCGTTCATATCTGCCACAGCGCACAGTCCTCTCACAGCCCTGTCATCATTAACTGTCATACAATGTGCTCGTGGTAAGGTGGGTAGTGTTGTTTGTATTATTCCGTGTCTAGAGGTAAACACAGTAAGTACTCACTTATTAGCTGTTTATTTTTATAATTATTTTCAGCTTAATTTACAACATTAATAACTTTCCTTTGGAATAAATGTTTTTAACATAGTGGCTTGACTAAGGGTAATCGGAATTTATGATTTGGAGGAATTACTATTGAAATTAACAAAATGTTTGTAAATTAAGTTGATAATGTCGCACGCGTTACACATGATTTGCCGTAACGTTGCAGCGAGTAGAGAATGTTGCATGGTTGTACGGAGACCGGCGCGGGCGCGTCCCGGCATGACGGAGTAACGCTTCTTATTATACACTAAGTATATTATTATATTTAATATATTATACATATAATATACCGACACAGGGGCTACACTAAACGCATGGACGGTCCGACATACCGCTCGGTATACAGTTTGTGTCACACGGTTTTATTTGATCTCCTTAGCACTGAGTTTAATTCATTTCTCTCGCTCCCCAATTTCATCATCGGATATGAAACTTATAATCGTTTTATTTTCTAGTCTTAGTTTAATATACTAATCTGTACAGACGACTTGGTAGAGGGACAAATGAGCTATACGCTATGTTAGATTGATCGACGCAGCATACTCGCTAGGCAAGAGTCGACTTCGACACAGAAACAAGGAGCTATCACGTTAGAGCCTTAAGCTTATTTTCCATTATTTTTAGAAACTTACTAGCATTAATCACAAAACGAAATAAAATAATTTTAAAGCTTATGTTTCCAATCAAAGGTCAAATTCTCGTATGGTATTGTATATTGGATTCCAATGCAAAATACGCAACCGTAAAGTAATTAGGAAGCGTGTCCCTCTACCGCCCCCCCCCCTGCACTGCGCTAACTTGTGGTCGCTGCACAGAGGCGGAGGGCTGCGGCACGCGCGCCTCCGTGGAGCGCATGCTGGCGTTCGGCCGCGAGCTGTACGCCATGAGCCAGAAGCTGCAGCAGGACCAGTTCGTCAAGTCGATGCTTGAGGTGAGCCATTTGATAACTACGACTACCACTTCACTCAAACAGTGTCTTTACTACTTTGTAGGCCTGGGCTTTGTGGGCCTCTTTGCGATTGGAACATTTGCATCTGAATCACTGAAATGTTCCGAATCAGTGGTATGTATCATTTGGAATATTTGTAACATCGGCTCACAAGATACTATAATAAATGTTATGATCGTGATCTGTTAAGTTGCGTCACACTAGTAAGTTTTATTTAATTTAATTTTGATTTGAGAATAATATAGAGGAGATGTTTTTAGTTCAGTTTGTTTTATATTACACTATTTAAGTTTTAATTTAAATTTTAAAACACTACTGGTCACATAAAGTAAGGAGTATTTCAGTGTTCCAAATGATGCATTTGAAACATTACTGATGTTCCAATTTTTCGGAACACTATAGTTATTTATTTTATTTGTGTATGTTGTAATTATAATTACTAATCCTAGTGTTTAAGTTTTAGCATGTAAGTTACTAACAAATATGGTTCCATTGTTGTCCGAAAAATAAACAATTTTTGTCGCCATGACAAATTATATTGTAAAGCGATAGTACACAATTAGCATTCACAGACGATTGTACTCATTAACGATCATTCACATTACATTCATATATGGTAAGTTACGCAATAAATCAAATCTTATTCAGTTATCAGTGACTATCATTTCAAGATAATATTCAAGGTGTGTGCGATCCATTCAGCAGCGCATACACAAGTAATTCTGTCTCTAGGGATCTAATGTAGTATCGGCGTCCTAGGGAATAATGTGATTTGGAACATCACAAACATTTAAATGCATGGGTGTATCAAATGAGTAATTAATAAATCAAATTGGCTAACAAAAAAATAAAATGGGGTTACTATTGTTTCTTTAAAGTAATAATAATAAAAGAGCGGGAGCTTTGGACAAAACCAAAGGAATAGTTCAATTGATTTTTTTTGTGTTTAAAAAATATTACTTTATCTTATAACTGTAGCAATGTACCAAATATTTTTGTAATTTGTTAGAGTCTTTTAATTATATCACAGAAGGTGAAAGGCCTCCCCCCACATTAAGCGCGCGCGTCCCTCGGGTGTGTGAGAGAAGCGGCGTCGCGAGCTCGCTGCGTCAGCGTCGCGTGTTGCTACCGTGTGACGAGTGTGCAGCGAGCGCTCGACGTGCACTCGTCGCTCACCTTGACGTTTAACCCCCTTTAGAGAGTGCGCGCCGCTTGCTCTCTCCACACACGTCGCAGGGCAGCAAAACGCGACGCTCATGCAGCTCACGTGCAAGAAACTTTATAAAATCTCATCCTCATCAAGAATTTAGGTTGATGATATGATCCCGTGCAAAGTTTTCATGAGAAAACTAATAAAAATGTTGTTTAGTTTAATTGTTAGATCAATGAAAATGTTGAATTTATTTTGTCTTGTTTTTAGGATGCATTCAGTTTGCTAGCGTATAGTAATCCGTGGGACAGTCCTGTGGGCTGGCAGTTGGAGCCCGTGCGGCGCGAGGCAGTGTGCGAGGCGCTCAACTCTGCCATACTCGGTAAGTAGCCGCCATGTAGGTCTCGACACAGTGGTGGTGGAAGTGGGGAATGGGTAAAAGTGACATAATATGTGTTGCCATCTTCGATGTTTGAAAGTTTTGAAGTATAGAGCCAAAATTGAACTGTTCATCGAAACGAAGGTAAGCTTACGAATTGATGTTACATTGTTTGTTACGCATTGCAGAGGCGCAAGGCATGAAGTGGATCTCGCCGGTGGAGGCGTGCGTGTCGCACTCGCGCGAGCTGCTGCGGCGCATGGCGCGCGCGGGGCTGGGCGCGTGCGCCTTCGCCGACCTGGGCGCGCTGCTGCGGCGCTGACACACGCGCCGCCCCACGCCGCCGCCCACGCCGCCGCGCAAGCTGCGCCGCAGCCGCCGCAGCCGCCCCACCCGCTGAGCGCGCCCACCGCACTCCGAGCCGCACGCTGTGTTACCTTCCCTGCTCCACCTCACCGAGCCCAGGAATCAATCATCCGACAATTGCCTGCATTGTGAATAAAGCCCCGCGACACGCAACACATACAGAAATCAGATAAATAGAACAATTGACTAAATATTACTGAGAAACTATCGAGTTCTCTAAGTTGCACTAGCCACTTATGATACCGGCTGCATTGGCAAGAAAGCGAAAATACAACGCACTGTGAATTGTTATTTGCAGGCAATTGAACAGCAACTGAAATTATTACAATTAATCATAATTTTAATAAAGTTGTTCTCGAATTCTTCTTAACTTTCATAGAGAACAGAAGTATGCATCTTAAAACTAATGAAACAAAATAATTATCTTCGTAATATGGCCTGGCTGACTGATTAAACGTAAATCTAAATTAGCGAGCGAAGAGCTTATTGACTGATTGAGGAATATGCGTCGACGAGCAAGCGAGGGCGCGAGGAGGCGTGAACCAAAACAGATCGTGTTACTATTGTACATAAAGATCAATTTCCAACGCAACGATCTGCGGCGGCCCGACATAAACGCACATTGAATGCCTTAGTGACGATTCATTTAGTTATGAGTATATTCACGAGGCGCGCGTGAGACGTTCAGACGCCAAATATATGTGTAATATAGACGTGTTTAATGCTTAGCAAGTGGTTGCTTAAGCTTTGCTTGAACTATGGGTGATATGATAAGCGGCTCGAGCGTCGCCGGGGCCGGACGCCAAGCGAGCGGACTCTGTTGACTAGTTGCCTTTTCACACTGGCAACATTATTTGCCATTCTCTAAAATAGTTCGTTATACAAAAAATAAAAACAGTGACTGCTTTTAAACTGCCAATGTACCAATAATCGGGCTTTTTATATTAAGTTGATAGTGGTAAGCGAGCCGGCCCGCGCCCCGGCCTCCCTCGAGCATTTTTATATTTATGAAGTGAGAAATATAAACGTGTAATAAAAAGTAAATATTTAACTGTGTGCTCCGCTGTGACCTCAACGATATGGACGTTGTGACATGAGTTTAAATTCGAATGTAGCTGTAACGTGTCGGAAATGCGCTGTATATTGTCTCTAGCGTATATTATAGATTATATTGTTATAGAAATTAAAGAAGGTAATTGTAACGCTCGCGGCGAGACACTGTTGTCGTATGATACTTTTTTAATATTTTTTATTTTATTTTCATGATTTTTTTATCGATACACAAACGGTGGAGCTCTCTAGTCAAACGAACTGACCGACGCTAGAGATCTCGATAAGTTGCTTGTATACGAAGGAAGATTATTATTATCAATTATTTTTATATCGATTTTTGTTTATAACGCAGCGAATATCGTTTCGGCGCACCTCTGTACAGATCACTGTAGAAACAGTTTATGTTTAGCCAAAAATCGACCAACAACTGATGTGTTTGAGAAACTCGACGATACCGCAACAGTGTTCCCGCTAAACTTTAATATAGAGATATATAATGTGAGAAGAGTGTAGAGATACTAAGATTTACGAATTTGATTTGTTGCTATTGCATTTAGGTTATGAAGCTGGCTTTATAATATAAGCAAGTCAGTTGACTCAGAATTAATGTCGTATTTTTCGTAGGTTTCGCGATATGTAGATCTAAATGCAATAACGATAATATCGGGCAGAGTCACGGCAAACGGCGAAGCAAGGTGACATCAAACTTATACATTCAGTTAACTGTCACGTGAAGCATAAGATGGTACTTCTTTGCTTTGCAATGACCAGTAACTTCCATCTACTGTTAGTATCTTAATTTTTAGTTAGATTTTTTTAGTAAATGTCTGAAAATATCTGTACATTTGAAACTCGAGAGTTGTTTTTATACAATAACAGTAACACAATGATTTGGCCAACAACACAATCTTATGAAATATGCTAAGTAAAAGTTCCTGAATATTCATTCAAATCGCAAGTCTGATTTTAATAGCATTCTAGTTTCGATGAGAAAATATTTAAAAAAATACGATTTTCTTCAGTTTATTTAATTATTTGTATAAGTTTGTGTGTAAACGCGCTCAGATATTGACGAGACTACATATTATACATTATTCTCTCGAGTCCGTTGATACCTGGGCAGAGCGAAGACGCACGCTCGCCGCCGACGCCTCATGTAATTTGTTCTGTAAAGATCAGTCTACAATATTGTTCTTATATTGTATTGTTTTCTTTTTTAATAATATATTATGTTTAAACCGCTCACTTGAGTTTAATTTCACTCCTCCGTACAAACAAATGAGCAACCAAAACGTGCGCACGGCTTCTTCACGCGTACCGCAACCGCACCACGTCGCCACGACAAAATGCTGTCAAGCAGTGGTTACGTGTGAATAGTGTCGCTGCAGCTTTTTAGGGTTCTGTAATCAACTAGGAACCCTTAGGGTCAACTCACACCGAAAGAGCGGCAAAGGGCAACTCGAACGAGTCGCGCGAATGCCCGCGGCGCCGCAGGAATTCCGGGGAATTCTTTCGTTCGTGTTTCTCATGCGATAATAAGTATTATAGAAATGAAAATAAAGTTAAAATTCATATGACACTGAAACTGCGCTCCGCTTCGCTGCCCTTCGCCGCTCTTTCGGTGTGAGTTGACCCTTATAGTTTCGCCATGTCTGTCCGTCCGTCCGCGGTTAATCTCAGTGACTGTTAGCTGATATTTGGTAACAATAAGTATATCTATCACGCCGACAAAGTGGTAAAATAAAAAGTGGAAAAAAATGTTTTAATAGGGAACCCCTGTACACGTAAAGTGGAAGGTGTTTTTTTTTCATTTCAACCCTATCGTGTGATATATTGTTGGATAGGTATTTAAAAATGAATAGGGGTTTACTGAAATAAAAATAACAAATACGTCGCTCGAGTCGCGCCAGCTTGAGCAAAGTATTTGTTTCGCTCCCACTAGGGCCTGTGTGGGTACTACAGCGAGCGAGAGAAATGTATGGCTCGATTTTAATTCGGCACATTCGGCAATATCCGCATTTCTGACATTTTACTAGATTTAGTTTAATGAAACGACATATTACTGACGATAAATTAGTGTTTTGTCATATCACTAGATACTTTTAGTAAGAAGACGTAATAAACAAGAATGTTCGACATCTACCGGGATTTCGCGAAATCCCTGATATTGTCATTTCGCTGCGACATATATAGGTAATACTAGCTGTCCGCCTGCGGCTTCGTGCGCGTGTACTTCGGTTATCACACTATAAATGTGTTTTGCCGTAGGAATAAGATGTTTTTCCGGGATAAAAAGTAGCCTATGTTCTTTTCCATGTCAAAGGCTATATGCATGCCAAATTTCATCCAAATCCGTTCAGCCGTTTTTGCGTAATTAAGTAACAAACATCCACACTTTCACATCTATACATATAATAAAATCGTAGGAAAGTCAAAACTGTACATTGAATATTTTTTTAAAAGAATACTTGGGGCGTGATCTACAATCGATACCGAAGCCAAAAATATAGTTTTTAGAATTTTTGTCTGTTTGTCTGTATGTATGTCCGGGATAAACTCAAAAAGTACTGCATGGATTTACTTCAAATTTTGCATGAATATTACTAAGAGGTCGGGTCAACATATAGGCTACATATTATCACGCTATCACCTACGGGGGAGGAGCTGTGAATCTTTATTTTTCTTACGCATTCTGTGACAGCGTGTTATATATGGACGCATATTTAAATGTTGTTTTTGAGTAAGTCATGCTATTATCTAGCTTTACACTATAAAAACTACGCCGTTAAAGTAACTTGGGCAAAGAAACATAGTTTAATGAATGTTAGTAGTATAAACACAATTTTAAAGCAGCGCCATCTATGAGATTTCATCTAAATCAAATCAAGTTTATATTAACAGTTTTTGGAAATTAATCATTTAAATTTGATCATGTTGGCGAGGTTAGTAGTTAGTTATTCTTAAAATTCATAGATGGTAATGTGCATTTTCTTCATATTATAGTGCGTTTTGACAAATTCAAGTTCCAACAAAACCCTCAAAATCTTGAGCAGAGTTGAGGAAGACAATTTAAAAAAAAAGGCGGTGTTAGGTATTACATGGTGGCATTTCTCAGACTCTGTGAGGTCGACCAGTTTGCGAAATCCCTTACGTATGACGAGGTGCCTTCATATTACACGTACGACAAGCAAAGGGGTGTATTCAACCGACATCGACGAGGAGGTGCTGTGGAAGATTTTCCGGGAATTTTCAAAGACACCGCATTCGGTAGGGTTTATACCGTGCACCCGAATAGTGGCGAATGCTATTTTCTGCGGTAGTTACATCACACTGTCCCAGGCTCAACGTCTTTCGCTTTTCTGAGGACATTTGATGGCGTGGAGTATCCCACTTACCGCGCAGCCTTTTGCCTAATTGGGATGACACCCTTGTGGAGGCAAGCGTCAGTGACAGTCCCAGCCACATGCGTCATCTACTTGCTGTCATCTTTGTGTTTTGTGGAGTCTCGCGACTCCACAGACCCGGTAGGTTTGTGAGAGAAGTAACGCCATCTTCTGTCTGAAGATTTTCTACGAGCTTTGAGGCGTGCTACTAGAGACGAAGTCGAAGTAACTGATGAACGCGTGCTGAACACCTGTCTCAGTTCACGTCAAGATGTGGTCATTACTGTCGGCGGCAATCCACTGATCGAATATGGGTTACCAGCTCTCCAATCATCACCACATCAAGACCGTAGAAATCGGGAGTATAACGCTGAAACAAATTACGATCCGGGCGAAATAACCACCATACGAAGGGCTTGCGGACAGTGAGCAATGGGTAGCTCGCTGTCCGGCCGTCCGGTAACCGTCCGGACCAAGCCCAAGTCGTCGACGGCGCGCGCTGTTCCCGCGCGCCTCAAGGAGTTGTCAGCAACAGCAGGGGCCCAGCCGGGTCGAAGCCTACTGGGGCCAGGGTTATCCGAAAGGGCGCTCGAGCCCCGGTATGAAGGCTTGAAGGAACGGGATGGGTTTTTTAGTCAGTAAGAGTCTGACACTATCTCCCGCTCCGCCCAAGAGCGGGGGTTGTCATAAGATGATTTTTCCCATCGAAAAAAAAAAAAAAAAAAAAAAAACCACCATACGAAATTACCATGTCGCTTTGTTCTCTTGAGAGCAAAAACAAATTTATGACACCGTCCTTGAAAGCGTTGGTCAAAACCAGGGTAAAATGTTTTTCTTGGATGCTCCTGGTAGAACAGGAAAAACATTTGTTACCACTGGCATACTTGCAGAGGTCAGGAGCCAAGGCAAAATTGCTATTGCTGTAGCGTCGTCAGGAATCGCTGCCACACTGCTTCCGGAAGGCAAGACAGCACATGCCATGTTAAAAATTGCCATCGATTTAGAGAGCGCCGAAACGCCTGTTTGTGGTGTGTCACGTAACAGCGATAAGGGACACGTGCTCAAGGATTGCTTTCTGATGATGAGTGTACGATGGCCAATAGGAAGGCAATTGAGGCCGTGGACAGAACCCTGCAGGACATCTGCAGAAAGTAACATCTGATATATGGTGTCACAGTTCTGTTCAGTGGTGATTTCCGGCAAATACTTCCCGAGGTGACGCGAGGATCGAGGGCTGACGAGATGAATGCTTCGTCGAAACGATTTTCGTTGTGGTCACGAGTTCGTACACTGCGCTTGACCATTAATATGAGAGCTCGGCTCGGCGGCAATGCACGTGCTCAAGAATTCTCCGATGTCCTTCTAAGTTTTGACGAAGGCACTCTACCAGAAGAGAGAGGTGGACAGGTGGTACTTCCAGAGTCTCTCGGTAGAGTGGTATCCAGCTTAGAAAAACTCATTCACTGTGTGTACGGGGACATCAGTCGTATACCGCACCAGCAGAATTCTTGGGTGTGTGAGAGGGCCATTTTGACGCCCAAAAATTATCAGGCTGCAGCAATTAACGAATGCATTCTCTCGGAAATTGAGAAGAATGAAGTGGTCTACATCTTGATAAACACTGTTGTCGAGCAAGATGATGCCACACGTTATTCCGTGGAATTTCTGAACTCCCTGTCAGCAAGAGGACTTCCGGCGCATACCATCAAGCTGAAGGTTGGTGTCCCGATTATGCTTCGAAGTTGTGACGGGACCCGCCTCAAAGTCATCTCGCTCCATATAGACACACCATTGAGGAGAAATTCTTACGGGTTGTGGCGTCAGCGAGGGAGTATTTATACCACGCATTCCCCTCATGCCCCATAACTTCCCGTTCCAGTTCAAGCGCGTACAGTTCCCCGTGTGTGTTTGCTTCGCGATGACCATCAATAAGTCGCAGGGGCAGACACTGAGGGCAGCAGGTGTCAACCTCAGGACGAGTTGCTTCTCACACGGGCAACTGTACATCACTTGCTCTCGCGCCACCAGTCCTGACTCTCTTTACATTTTGGCTCCTGGCAGTATCCGTACCAACGTAGTTTATAGGGAAGTCTTGTAAGGTATGATACCTTTATACGTTTTTTTACTCTTTTGTGTCCTGGAATGTATTCCTGCATTATTTTCTCTATTTCCTTCAGTCACATCTTATGACTGAACTCAGCAGGATTCCCATATAAATCTCTTCACTAGCTTCGTTTGCGAAAAAAACTTATATTATAATGCTATTTTAAAAGTAGTTTATTTATAATGCTATAGCGACACTGGCACCTTAGGTATTTTTAGTGCTGTAGAGGCTTCACGCAGACGACGTCGCGGGCAGCAGCTAGTTTATAATATTAGTTAGGATGTCGCAGCCATTTAGTTAAATTAGCCATCCAATTGGACGCCTAGGGCGTTTGTTAAACGCCGGCATCCAATTGAATGCCTAGGCCGATAGTTGTTTGAACTAAAATCACTCCACGTTTAACAGCTTGGCGTATTGAAGTTTGGATTGATTGTCTCGAAAACTACTATTATAAGTGTTACTTTTAATATTGTTAAGGTGAACGCACACTTATCAGAGCCGAACGCGTCAAACGAATTGAAAGATAAAAACGAATTAGAATAGGCTAGTTGCCGTAAAACATGTAATTAGTCCGTCTTTTAGATTATTCAAAAATAGATTATTATAAAAAATAATAAGGGACACGTATTTTTTTATTTGTAAATTAAACCAAAAATTACAAAGATATAGCCCATTAAAGTTACGTGTGACGTCACTCCGCGACGTAACACGTAACTTTAATGGGCTATATCTTTGCTATTTTTTGTTTAATCGAAAAAAGAAAAAATACATGTCCAATATTGTTTTGTAATCTAAAATACGGACCAAATAAAATGTAATTATTTTGACCCTGTACTGACTGACCCTGACTACCCTATTCTTTATAAGAAATCTATGAAACAGCACACCCAACCGCGTCGAATCGTCAGAATCTCGAAGAAGGACTCCAAAATAAAGAATTCTAAAATTCGATTCATTCGACGCGTTCGACTCGGATAAGTGAGCGTTCACCTTTATGCTAGAACTACACTGCGCACACGTGTGCCACACACGCCGATCTGGGCGCGTCGGTCTCCATACATGTTATATGGAAACTAGACTTGTAGAGCTACACTAGATCCACGCCACGCGACGTCGTTCTCCGTACAAATCAGGCGTGTTACACGTGTGCGTCGGTCTAATGTAGTTCTAGCTTTAGGCTTGCATTTGATCACTATCTCACATGAAAGTAAGCAATGATGTGGTTGACGATGGAGCACGCTTGCCTACAAATTACCAAATCACTCTTAACTTAAATTGTGGCTATCAGGAAACACAGACTTCGGTAGGGGAATCCAGGCATAACGAATGTGTTCACAAAGATATAATCCCCATAGATATAAGAATGCCGGCGCCGCACCATTTTTCTAAGGGGTAGGCAGAAACTACAGCATTCGTTCTTGGATAAGTCTTTCACGATACAAGTAGCTCGTTTGTGGAATGCATTACCAATAGAAGTGAGGCGTGCCCAAACGATACCGTAGTTCAAGAAAATGGTGAAGGAGCACTAAGTACCTACCTGTCACTTTAATTTGTCTTGTCCTTTCTCTATTTTATATTTAGATAATATTTATTAGTTTATTATTGGTATTTTTATAATATACCTAAATAAATATTATATATATATATAGGCAACGGCGTTCTTGCCGCCGCCGCCGCCGGGACTCTGATCCCGATTTCCGGCAACCGTAGGCGCGGGCTTGCGGACAGTGAGCAATGGGTTGCTCGCTGTCCGGACCAAGCCCAAGTCGTCGACGGCGCGCACTGTTCCCGCGCGCCTCAAGGAGTTGTCAGCAACAGCTGGGATCCAGCTGGGTTGAAGCCTACTGGGGCCAGGGTTAGTTTCAAAAGACAGCTCGAGCCCCGGTATGAAGGCTAGAAGGAACGGGGTGGGCCTTTTAGTCAGTAAGAGTCTGACACTATCTCCCGCTCCGCCCAAGAGCGGGGGATGTCATTGGATGATTTTTTCCCACCATAAAAAAAAACTAAGTAGGTAGGTACTATCAGTAGGCATAATCCATCAGCGTCCTATCCTGTCCACATCGATAAATGGATTCTACAAAAATAATGTTTCCATAACAATACGAGGTAAATGAAAAAAGATGTAATTTTAATTTCCGCCGCGACATTCACCGATTTTATCAAAACCGATTGATTTTGTAAAGAACGGCCGCGACCGGCTCGGCGCTGATCCTCAATCACCTTCCCCTTAATTTATCGAATCTGTCCCTCAATAATTTTTGCACAATTAACATAATTATTCAATGAATCGTTATCTGCAGGCGCCATTGTAAATTCGTGTTTTATTAAGCCATTTCCATATTGATGCGATATTCAATAGAGGTATTTTTTGTCGCGTAGGCAGGATTCACGAGGTTGTGCAAAACGACTTCGTGGAATATGCTTTACTGTACAATCTAAATGGATGATAGAGATGCCGATAGTAGGTAGGTTGCGAAGTTTGCGCGTAACTTAGGGCGACTGAGCACGTTGTCCCGATATCTTTTTAGCAAAGACGCACACTTAACGCTCCAATAAACATCTACGCGAACAATTTTACACCAACTGTATTGGTATCGCGATATTTATTAAATCAGTTTAGTATTTTATTTGAATCTTTACTCTCGCTCCTGGTCGCCGTCCAGGTCAAAGTTAGGAGCAAGGATGTTGTCGCCTCCTTTGAGTGATATCTACTCGCAATTACTCGCAACGGAGGCGGCGGCAGGTCCGCATGAATACCCGGCTGAGGTAACCATAGGATCGTAACCAACTACACGAGTCTACTATCAACCCGAACAAAGGAAGTTAGAGTAGATACATGTGCCGTGTGGTACAGTCAAGAATGCCTGTTTTCACTAACACGGTGACACCTAAATTAAACGAAGCTTTCTATGCAGTGGGCATTGTTCGATTTTCAACTTGCATGTAGACGAGTGTTGAAATTCCAGCAGCGTGCTTTTACTTACTGACCTCGTGCTAGTGAAACCATATTTAGTAAATAACTAGCTGGCTCGGTAAACTTCGTACCGCCTATTATAGGTCACAGCTCATTAGAGCCACCCGGCACCCAACCCGCACCGCCTCGATGCACGGCGTCCACTCGTTGTTGACAGGTGGTCCACGGGTGGACGCCGCGTTATCACCTATAAACGTCGCTCGGTCAACTAGTGGACCCAGCGCGGTCAACGAGTGAACGCCGAGTGGTCAACGAGTGGACGTCTCTTGTTCTACGAATTTTCGAGTAGTTTTTCTTTATTTATTTTGAAAGTAAAAACGATACGTCCGACTCGTTCGAAAGAAAGGCTGGGTATGAAAGGAGTGTGGGGTCGGGGAGCGGCACATCGCTAAGTATCGTCCTCACGTTAATCATTCGCGGGTAGCGCGCGGTCCACTCGAGACCCGCGCGTGATCAATGCGCAGTCAACTAAAGGCAATCATGCGAGCAGCGAGTTGTCCCCGAGTGGTCCACCCGCCGTCCGCGCGTGGAGGGCTTACGACCGAGGCGATCTGGTGACGCTACGGAGTTTATAGTGAGCGCATACCCATACAAGTTCATATCAAGAATACTAGCCGCAGGAGGCGAGGTGGTGCGGAGTGGGTGCCGGGTGGCTTTAATGAGCTGTGACCAGTCAATGAATGTAGTATATCCTTTCGATATGGTCAAACGATTGCGATGAAACAAAGCACAAGTAATATATCAAATATATAAAATTATTTAAAAAGCACAAATAATCTACACACAATTTTAATATATGTATAATGAAAGTTATCTACATTGATTTCGTATATTTTACGTGATGCGCGCACAACTAAAAACTTCTATAGGTAGATTTGGTCTATGTATAGATAGATGAGAACGGAATTGATGCTGTTATAATAATTTGTATACTAGCTTAGTAGTTTTCATTATTTTTAAACGACTCTTGCACGGCAACACTGTAATAGTTAATTCTGGCTGTGGAAGGGGCCTGGTGACCTGTAACACAGGTTTTTTCGAAAACCTATAACAGGCACCAGTCTCTCACAAGGGTGGAATATAGCTGAGACGTTGTCATGTCAAAATTTATTTTAAGTCAACTTTGTGAAGAGAGAATAAATGGCAATTATTATTATTATAATTTTTCTCAGGCTAATACCTGGTGTTCTATCGGAACCTCACGGGTGTGAACCAAGGTGAGATCCTAATAATTGAGAGTTTAAGATGGTAAAAGACTTTGTACTGGATTTATATTATTATCTAAGTCCAGTTGTAAAAATTTTCTAACTATACGACAAGTATTCAAAATAGCCACTTTTTGTAGTGTTAGATATGTGTATTTTGATAGGTTGAGAACATTGAAACTATTAAATATTTGTTTTGGAATAACACCTGTTGTTGATATTATTATTGGGACTATTGTGACTCTATTCATTTTCCAGACTCTAGTGATTTCCTCTTGTAATTCTGTGTACTTCCTAATTTTTTCCGTGATAGTTTTTTGTATGTTATTATTGTTTGGGACTGCTATGTCAATTATATATGCATGTTTGTTTTCTTTATCAACAAGTGTTATGTCGGGTCTGTTGTTATATATAGTGTGATCTGTAATTATAGTGCGGTCGTAATATATTTTGTAAGATTGATTTTCTAATACCGCTCTTGGTGAATATTTATAATATGGTGTGTATGGGTCTTGCATGAGTTTAAGTTTTGTAGCGAGTTTTTGGTGTACGATGTTAACCAGTTGATTATGTCGGTGAGTATAATCGTTCTGTGTCAATGTCATACAAGCACCCGTGATATGTTGTATTGTTTCAGGTTTATTGTGACATTTTCTGCATAAATCATTCCTTACTGTTTTATCTTTTATTATAAATTTTCTTTAATCATTGGGATGTCTCCCATGTAACTCTTTTTGCCTCCATTTTCTATTTATCTCTTCTATATGTTGCACTTTATTTACTGTCTCAATATTATCATCATTGCTAAGGTTTAATGGTGTACAATGTTTATCTATATCTATTATTGTTTTATGTAAATTACTAGTACTTTTCTTTCGCCTGAAAAATTGTTTTAGATTTATTATTTGTCTTCTGTGAAGATGTGAAATTTCGATTAATCCTCTTCCGCCTTCTTTTCTGGGCAATATAACTCTTTCTATCGCAGATTTCGGGTGGTGGTATCTGTGTTGAGTCAGCATAGTTCTTGTTTTTACTTCGAGACTATGTAATTCTGTGTTAGACCATTTTATTACCCCGAAATTATTAGATGAACTGATAGCTGTCAAATTATTTCTTTAATAATTTGACAGCTATCAGTTGAAAGTAAAACTCCCTAGGGATGAAAGTATTACTTTCAACCCGCTCCTCAGGCAACTTCAGACCTACTTTCAGAGTATGAGTAATGAAAAATAATAATAATTTATTTTGCTAGAGTATGAGTAGGTATAGAAATTAGCTATCAGTTTTAAACAATGTCCGTTATATTCAACCACGGTGTGCAAAAATGTCACATTATAAGTAAGGCGCAAACTCGAGATGTTAAGAATTTTCAATAAATTATATAAATGACAATAATAATTTAAAATAATATTATCGTAGAAACTATACATATAAGTACAAATGTCAAGATAAAAATAATGCAATGTATACTTGTACTTGACTGTGATGCCACCTGATGGAAAGCAGTGATGCAATCGTTGATGATGAAGTGCATTGAGCCTATCACTCTAGCCTTGAAGACACCTATAATACATACATATTATAATCGGATGGCAAGACCGCAGCAGGCAAATTGTTTCAGTCCACCGATGTACAGGGTGTAAACGACGAGGTGAAATGCTTAGTCCGCACCGTAGAGGTGTTACAATGTAAGGGTGGATAATCGCCGTAGGTACGTCGGGTTTTCCGATAGTAGAAAGATGATGGCGGAATCAAGTCATGTAATTACGCGCACAGTTTCCAAACGCATCCTATAGAATATCGAAAGGCTGGCTACCATACGCCTGCGATCTACACTTTGTAGATCGCAAATCACCAATCACCAATTAAGTAGCCTTTCCACACGCCGACAGATGTGAATGACCACTGAATCCAAATTTACTATTTCTAAGTACTGATACTAATTTTTAAGTAGTGTGTATACTAACCAATTATGGACTTCGTCTAAAATATATATATAATACATACCTGCATATATAATATGAATATTTTTATACAATGTACAAAATACTTTCCTCCTTTAAGCCAAAATAACAAAAATTTGCAATATCGACGTAACGACAGTAATCATAATACTATAGAAAAAAATGAAACGAAACCGAAGTATCGTAACTTCAACACTTTTCAGTTAAATTACTAGTCTTTCTTAGAACAATAGTTCATATTGGAGCATCATGATCGAAAAAGTTATCTCAATCTAGCACAGTTCCCTGCAGGGCTGGACAGGCCTCTGCCAATTCCAGTCTTCCCACTTTCCCGAAAACTTTATGATGTTCACTAAAGTCTAGTGTGCGTAACTTTTAAGAGCGCCCTATTTTACGACATACTTATGTACTTATGCCCCAAAAGTTAGGTAGGTACTTCACCACGGTCAACATAATTTGTAGTAGTACTACGTAACGACCGCAACAAACAGCTACTTAAACTCAATTGCCCACGACTCCGGCGTCTCCTTGAAAAAGTTGACGCAAATCAAACAAATAAAAGTCGTATCGCTCGCAATACGACAGTGGTAGTCAATTCATTGAATATCACGTTATCTCTGTTCCAACAGCTCCGGGACCTGAGGTCCAGTGTGTCCCCCCGCCGTGGGGAGTGGGGGGAGGGGGCCGCGAGAAATTGAATGAAAACATTGAATATTTATTCTGAGACGATGCCAGTGCACCGCTGCGGGCCCAGGGCTAGGAGCATGCGGTGGGGCAGATGCGACACACCGGTCAGGTCTTGTAGAAAAGCCCCCCTTAACTTATTAAGCGTTAAAACTATTATGTTTATGTCAGTCTATAAAATGATGACATCTCGATGAACATCCTTCTGTTCTCTATTGCTTGCCTTAGCATACCTATGTAATTTATTAGGAGGTATTAACTCACAGCTGTTGCAAATGTTCATTGCCTAACAGACTGGTTCTACGACTTTAGCTTCCCAGTAATTACTCGTAGCTAGAATACACTAATCGTGACCATCATCCACTAATTCATCTTTCATTCCGATCAATCTTCAACAGCATTTAGGGCTTCTTTTTGTTTCCTTAGAACTAATTGTCGTGTCAGGTTGACTGCCCTGTCCCGTCTGCGAGTGCTGCATCTTTGCCGTTCCGGGATGATCTTGTGGCTCTCCTTTTAATATTTGATCTGCATATTTATAAATCGTGCTCGGACTGTTTGCGCCGCCCCTCGAGCGTGTTTGCAGATTTATAGTTTATTTCATTTCGTGTGAGGACCCCTTCGACTGACGTCCCATTGTTTACCGACCATTCTCCAGGAAGCGTATGCTCTGGAATATTTTATATACAGCTTGTATTTGTCCGCAATCTTTACAGAATTTTGTATTTATGGCGCAATAACGCTATATGCAAGTGGACACTAGTGCTCCGGTAATGTTTTGTGCAGCGCAGTTATGCTCGAGTCGCTACATGTCATGCAACTTCAGCGAATATTATGTAGTATACCATTGGTTTACTTTCTTTCATACACATTTCCAATAGCTTTTCTGGTATGCTATACACTTGGATCTATATTTATTGCCTCAAACAGTTATATTAGCATTTAAGTACTTTAAAAATCAAAATCCTTGTTTGAAAAAATATATATCTTTTGCAGTATCCTTTGACTATTACATTGGGGCTTAAATTATGTAAGTACGTATTTATAATAAGTATTTGATTATTGTTTTTGTGAATTTTAAAACCGACTTTCTAATAACTAGTCGAGGTTGTTCTAAATATATTAAGATTAAATTATAATACTTACTACAAGTCCTTGTCATATTGAAATACTATTAATTAGTTACCTAAGTTGGTTCTAGTCTGCGCGTTGTGTCGCGCTAACAGCTGACGAAGTGACTCTCAGTCAAAGGAAACGAACTCGTGCCGCAGTTCTATCTAGATATCCTCTGTGCATGTGAAGTAACGCACTTGGCCAACGATTGTCGAGATACGTATGCGAGAAGAATGAATAATATGTAGGACGAGCTGTTAGAACCTAGACTGGTACTTAATCTAACAGCATCTGTACATTAGTGTCAAAACTTCGCGACGTGCAGCATGGATGGCGCAAGTTGGCTTTGTGTAAATATCTCGACGAGCTAACAGAGAAGTTTCAACAATAAGGTAGGACTTTGTTACCCTCTAAAAACAGGTAAAACTGAAGCAATCTAAAAAAAGAAAGATTTAAAAAATGTGAACTGCTTGTCTATGGAGCTAAGTATAATGAATGCAAATTAATGAACTTGGATGAATATTGTAGTAATGTGCCAGGATTGGGAAAGGTTTATAGTATGACCCTGATTCTGTCATAAACATTTAAAAGAACACACCATAGACTAGGAAACAATCATTTACTCCCTTCACATCAACCTGTTGCAGTTCATGGCGCTCTGGCAGGGCACGTACCCCTGCAAGCCGTGCTCGCACAGCAGAGACCGCAGGAACACACCCTGCTGGCTGGACGGCATCTCGGAGACGCTCAGCTGCGCGTCGATGTGCATCACCTGGGTGCTGTTGGCGGTGGTCGTTGGCCAGCGGATGGGGAGCAGCGTGGTTGTGTGTGGGGTTGGGTCCCTGGGAATAAGGGATTAGATTGAGTAAAATTTAAATCTATAGAAATTGTTACAGAGGCGCAAAGACTTAACTAAGTAGGCCCCTCGCTCACGACGACTTTTTGTAGCGATGCAGTAGCGATGCTACTGTGACAAAAGCGCGACAGTATCGCGTTAGCTCCGATACAGTCGCGATGCATTCGCTAGCTGTTAGCCCTCGCCCACATCACGATTCTCAGTCACTTTACAAAAGCGATACTGTCGCGCTTTTGTCGCGATGCAAATGCGATTTAGTAACAAAAATGAAGTTTTTGTGTGTGTGTATTCTACACAGTTTCACTCCTTCTGTCTTTTCCCTGATGTCGTCCATCACGGTCGCGCGTTTGCATCGATTGCGTTGATATCGCTTCTGTAGCGCGTTGCGAATGCAACTAACGCGCGCAGTAGTAATGCTGTAGCGCGTTTACAAAACGTGCGACAACATCGCTACAAAAAGTCGCCGTGGGGAGGGAGCCCTCTATTAATGTAAGTCAGTAAAACAAAATAAAAGAATCTTCTGTGGTTTCGTAATAATTAGTTGGACAGGACATTGCGTTCGATACTTTCGACACTTCCTACTATTATGTCTTCAAATGGCGACATAGCTACATGACGAAATATTCAATACAAAGAAATGGTACGCCTGCTTTTAGAACCTGCGTATTATAACTAAGTAGGTGGCTACGTTTTATAATGGCGTCTTTACACAATCTATCTTTCATCGTCGTGTAAAACCGCATGAAACTTTACTGAAATATAATGAAGGAAATGGTCGTCTACAAGATTATTACATCAAGTAAACTTTAAAGTGTATCTCGTTGTGATAATGACTCCATATAGCATCTCATAGTGTAGGGCAAAGTTGAGGGCACCAGGCCACGTGGTAGATCACCAATGAGATGGACAGACCAGATCAAGGTCGCAACTAAGGGGTCAGTTTACGAATAAAAAAAAAGTTTACGAATATATTCGGAAAGTTGTTCTCCGCGATGAATGACGCCGTATTACTAAGATGATCACTCATCGTGATTCACAGTGATGACCACGAACAAGAGTATACCGACTCAGAAGAAAAAACTTCATAGATTTTGGTCTTTTGGTACGATTTGTTTCTACAACACGGGAGGTGTTGTATTTATTATTTCAAGATGCCAGCTTTCGATTTTTTTTTAAAACGAAGTGCTATTCATTACCAGCACAGTTCGAGTGTAACTGAACCGATGTGATATTTGATCAAGAATTTTTAGGCAAAATAAATGATGGTAAAGATTTCTGGACAGTTCGTGACTGTGGAAGTTCTCTGGAAGTTTTCCGCTCATTAGGTAACTGCTGTTGCAAGTTTGTAACACACCCATCGATATTTGTACTTAATATTTAAGTACTTAGGTACCTAACCTATTGAGTTGACTACCAATAAAATTATGAAGTGCAAGTTTTTATAGTCGTACTCGTTATATTACAAGGCGATGGAAACAAAAAGTAGGTACTAAGTAGTGGGTAAAAAAGTGATGGTTATTTAATTTGAGTTATTTCTAAAGAAATCTCTTCCAGTACCTATATCTGCGAAAGAAGAGTTAGAAAAAATTACAAATTAATTTTAAATTAAATACCTTGTGCCGTGGTGTAGTAAGTAGTAAGAAAAAATTATACTTGAGATTTTAAAAGCTTATTAGCAAAAGCTAATTTAATATAAAATGTAAGAAATAACATATTGAAATAAATACATAGTAGTTACCTTAATAACTTTAAAAATCAGCGATGTAAAAATAAGTAAGGTTCATTTATTTTTTTTGAAGCTTTTGACTACCGTAATTAGTAGTCTCTAATTTACAGTATTCGAAAGATTAAGGCGCCTGACAAAACTTTGGTCCATAGAAAGTGTCTGACACTTATGATACTACTTTAGAATAATATTCTACAAAACATGTACCTATACTAATCAGTCATACAAATTTTATTTTAGTTAAGCCCATGGGTCATGAGAAGAGCTCCACAAGCAAACAAAGCACATGAGGCGCTACTGAGAACCTAAGGTTTAATCCAAGTGAAAATAAGTTATGTCAGATCGCTCTGGGATCTTGGAGTATAATAATCTGCAACAGTTTGACCGTCCCTAATGTCAGTCAGTAATGAGTTCCACAACCGCGTGCGCCTCACTGTGGCTTTCACAAACTCATATTGAACAAGTAAATCATTAAACTACTCTCATAAATACTTAATGACTTCCATAATGTTGATGTTTGGCAATGCGCACTCGCTGGTGTAACCCCATGGACAGAATGTATCGGTTTACGTCAGCTGTACTCTAACATAGTATGGAAAAGCTTGCATTATTGAGCAAGATAGGTAAACTCATGATTGTGAGAGTGCGCGCTTATTTTTCCTAAATGCGTCATTCAAAGTAGGTGCGGCTTACGTCATCATTTTGAAGAGACAACCTGCCTATTTTATAGGTACATAAAAAGTTTTGTGACGAGGGTTCCAGAAATGACAGAAGTAATTTTCCTTATTAATTCATCTAGATTACCATAATTAGGATAATATGTATATTGGGAAACTCACCCGAACTTCATAAAGTTAGTCAACATTGTGGTTTGTCTTTCGATGACTAACTTGTCGGAGTCACTCAGCCGTAAGGTTAGCCCTCCCGGCTTGAACATGTAGAAGAGGTCGTCCGAATGAGTGGCGCCCTTCACTCCGAGCCCCCGACCGAACACGGCACTCCCGAAATTACGACCTCCTTCGTATGAAAACAAGTAATTATACACCGGTTGGTCGGAATACTTCGCTATCAGCTTCGAGAACGCGTCGACCGCTCCGTACGTTATCCAATCTGAATAAAAGTCCACAGCACCTTTGATCGAAGCTTTGCTATCAAGCCTTTGTCTCCCAAAGTAATGCGAACGAATTTTGTTGGCTATTTCCCTCTTGTCGTCGTCGGAACACCAAGAAAATACCGACGGCAGCCTGTCGACGAAGTTATTCTCCCAATATTCTAATGTTCTTCGGTTATTGAGGCCGTAGAAAATGGTTCCCTCAGTGTTTGTGGTGCCGACCATGATGGGCACTTTGTAGAAGTCTCCCGACGTGATCATGTTGTATGGCGTGTCATGGAAAAATGGTTTGGTGAAGTTCACGTCGGCGCAGGGCGCGTACTTAAAGTACCGCGGATCTACTGAAGAGCCTTGCGTTGCTGACAGTAGGTCTCTTAAGGACGATTTAAAGAAAGTATTGTACACATCTTGTTCGCTGCGCACTGTTGCCAACTTAGCAGCATCTTCGAAAGCGGGAGTGAGTGGCTCGGGGTTGAACGACCAGGGCGTGAGTGGCACGCCGCTTATCATGATCGCTTTGTGGAACAGTCCCCTGCTGCGTTTGGACAGGAAGTGCATCGCTGTAGAGGTAGCCCCAGCACTGTGTCCGGATAGCGTCACATTATCCGGATCTCCTCCAAAGGCAGCAATGTTCTTTCGTATCCACTTTAGAGCTGCTAATTGGTCCTTAAGTCCGAGGTTCGCAACGTCGTTTAAACATAAGAAACCTAGTACTCCTAATCTATAGTTGACTGTTACGACTATAACATTCTTTTTGACTAGAAACTCGGGATCGTAGTTCCACTTGGTGCCGTAGTAGTAGGCTCCTCCGTGGATGAACACGAGGACGGGGAGCTTGTGACCAGGTCGGGCATGACCTGGGGTGTATATGTCAAGAAGGTGGCAGTCCTCTGAGCCCAGTTTGAGGAAGGCGAAGGCTTGTGCGCAGGAGTCGAACTGCGACACCGCGTGGAACGTGCCCTTCCATTTTTTCGGTGGTTTCGGTGGCTGAAAGAAAGTTTAAAGCTTGTTTAAAAATTTTTTGACAAATGCAGAAACAAAAAAATATTACTTTGTCATAGAGAACCTGTAGGTAAAGGTGGTGGTAGCTATGTTGCAATTAGTCGAATTTGCCAGTTAATTGGACGCCTAAGCCGTTCATTAAATGTCAGCATCTAACTATGTGAGTGAAGGACAACTAGCCAAGGAGTTGAGCACAACGTTTAACCAGATGGCTGAATGCCGTTTAGTTATTTTGTTAAATTGGATATTGATGAATTTTTGATACCTGGTTATGGTGGCTATCAGTTTACAAAGTATGAACTGAACGACTACGTTTTAATTATGGTTTTTATAGTTTAGGGCACCCGACACGGTAGGGCACGGTTAGGTTAAAATTTAAGATGTTTGTCATTTTAGAGGTATACCTATATACAGTTAAATAGCATACCTAATACTGGGACCTTCTTAAATCTGCGTACATTACGTTATGTATGTCCTAAGTTTTCCGTAAATATCGGTATAAGTGAATAATAAAAAAACGATATCTTGTGGACTTTAGATTTGCAGCAAAAAACACAAGTAAATTAATAAAGTAGCATTGAATAAAAGCTAAACAGATGAGTAAATGTGTTTTTAAAATTACAGCATGACGTATTAAAAAATATAAGCTGACTTAGCGGGCGCAAAATAATTATTAATTTGTTTAATATTAAATTAACACTGCGTTCGTACCTTCGCAGTGTCCGTGTATGGTACTTGTGTTCTTATGTAAACCTCAATGTAAATGTAAAATAAACCAAAACCTACCTGGCAACAATAAAATAAAATAAATTGAACATATGAAAGCTTTCTATAAAAAATATTTAAATGAATTTACAGAGCTAAAAGTCAATGGACCTATTAACAGCTAGAAAAAAAAAAATATGTCCAGGAATATTTGGGGACCTCAGAATTAGAGAATCAGCTATAAACTTGTTATAATACAACAATACTTGCTATAAACTTGTTGTTATATTTACTATATGTGTAACTCTGTTATTTTTTAAAAAGTTTGTAGAATTTTTAAATATGGCATAGAGATACATTAAATATGGCATGCCTAGTGCCCTAAAATATTCGAGGCATTCCCCGACCGTCGCACTGAGGAAGGAGATTAACATTTAAATATTTCTCATATTAATATGTCCCGACTCGTACACTATGCAGATTACTTCCGCAGTCACATTACGGGCCGCATACTCACTTGGAACCTGTCGCTGACGGCGTACGGGATCCCGTAATACCGGTTCTGCCCGGAGAAGCTCCGGAGTCCCCTTAATTTCCCCTGGATCACTTCCACAACAGGGGTGTAGAGGAATATCCCGCACACGTGCTGCACACACCACCAACACACGATGTACACCGACACTCCGTATCGCATATTTGTTGACGATGGACAACTCTCATAATTATTACTTTGTGTTTTGAGTTGTCCGTATTCTTATAGCAGAAGGACGATTTGCAGCGGCTAACCGGTTTGCGATTAGAAGCTTAGATTCATTGACTACCGTACAGTTAAGGGCAACGTCCTCCTATATTATATCTATGAACTTTGTGCCATGCTGAGCTGACTAGATCGAGCTTTTGATTATAAACGTTAAGAAACCTGATCAAGCAGTCAGTTATTTTGTTTACGTGTTTACTCAATGTTAAGGTGCTGTAACACCATGGTTTCATAGTGAACAATGGAGAAATATTTTCTCATGTTTTGCGCAAAAGAATACTTAAGCCTGATTAATTGGTTTTACAATATCACTAATTTTGTTTAACACTAGATTAATGACCTGTTAAATTATTGAGAAAAAAATGTTTACGATTCTCTTTAATCCTATACAATATAATTTGGGAGTTAGATTTAAACTAGGTTTATACAAACTTTAAGATAAAATCACTGTTCAACCACTAGCACGACAAGTTCTTTAACTCAAACTCTTTGAAAGAAACTTTGCCGTTCAAGTTTCCGGTTCACTTCAAGTTCAAAGATGAAGTTCATCTGAGTGGAAGCCGAGATGCAGTGCTTGTGGCGGCCTGCTGCGCACTGATAGCGAAAGTACTCGATCTCTGGCGCGGGTCGCTGCGCTTGCGCAAGTACACTGCAATATTTGCGAGCTGGCTGTACTATGTTGTGGCCAGAGGTGTAGCTAGGCCCTCAGGGGCTTCGTATTAAACATTTTGGAGTTTTTTTTTTATACCTACAGAACTAGTGTCTTGACTCAGTGCGACAGAGTCCCGATATGCCGTAATAGAGATATCGACTAGAAGAAATCCGAGCTGTCGAAAAATGGAAGAAGGGGTTTTGTCATGTAGGACATCGCTTCTCGGCCTTTTGACTAAGATCAAAGTGTAGTTATGTAGGACCGAACTCAGAAACGAGATTACACTGTGCACGGTAGAACCGCACATATTGCAAGTCATTTACACCTCGCAGTCATTTTACTTTTTAGGGTTCCGTAGTCAACTAGGAACCCTTATAGTTTCGCCATGTCTGTCTGTCTGTCCGTCTGTCTGTCCGTCCTCGCTTAATCTCTGTGACCGTTAGCACTAGAAAGCTGAAATTTGGTACCAATATGAATATCAATCACGCCGACAAAGTGGTAAAATAAAAATTGGAAAAAAATGTTTTATTAGGGTGGCACCCCTATATGTAAAGTGGGAAGTGTTTTTTTTTTAATTTCAACCCTAACGTGTGATATATCGTTGGATAGGTATTTAAAAATGAATATGGGTTTACTAAAATCATTTTTTGATAATATCAATAATTTCGGAAATAATCGTTCCAAAAGTAAAAAATAATGTGTCCCCCCCCTCTAACTTTTGAACCATAAGTTTAAAAAATATGAAAAAAATCTGAAAAGTAGATCTTTATAAGGACTTTCTAGAAAAATTATTTTGAACTTGATGGAAAGAACAGTTTTTGTACAAAAAGACAAAAACATTCTACAAAATAATTTCTGGACTAAGTTTGTAGTA
Organism: Mythimna albipuncta; assembly: GCA_929112965.1. NCBI lineage: Eukaryota > Metazoa > Arthropoda > Insecta > Lepidoptera > Noctuidae > Mythimna > Mythimna albipuncta. The sequence goes on from OV815974.1 coordinate 682,496, forward strand.
TAATAGTATATGTAAGCATTTTTTTAAACTCATAAGTGGATACACTTATTGTGACGGACGGGAAACTACGGAACCCTACACTGAGCGTGGCCCGACACGCTCTTGGCCGGTTTTTAATCATCATTTCGCGTCGAGCCATCAAGACGGGGATCTCGTTACGGCCAACATGGGCCACGTGTCACTCATTATACACACATTTGTTCATTAGCTCATTTACATTTAACTTTTGGAACAATACAGTAGTTTAAATTATTGCGCGAGCTGTTCATAATATTAGAACTTACTATTTTATACTTTCTTATTCATTTAATATTGATTTCTTATCAATACGAGAAGGTTGTGAATAACATGTTGCGAAAGAAAAGCACATGTCGGGGCCCCTGTAGCGCGAGGGCCCCGGGTACGGCGGTACCTACGCCCCTGGTTGTAGCCGTTATTTTCTGATGTTGGTGACAGTGTGTCTATTGCAGTTTTTTCCATTAACTGATTCTGTAACAATCTTAATGTGTTTCTTTGTAAGTGTCGTAACACAGATCTTAACATTTTGATTGGTATTTCTTTGGATAGTGACGCTTGGGTTTTACCTACTTATTAAGTAGTTATATTTGTTGATAGGTTCGCGCTTGACCACTCTCTCACCTGATGGAAAGCGACGATGCGGTCGATGGTGGAGCGCGCTTACACAGAAGTAACTTATTCACTCTTGATTTAAGGATTCCCGGGTTGTAGCCATCAGGAAACACAGACTCCGGCAGGGAATTCCACTCCTTAGCTGTAAGTGTACGCACAATTAATTTGTCCCCAAAACGTTTTAAACGAGGTAGATAAATCATAATAATCTTTTATTTCAAAGTTATAATTATGAGTGAGTATGACATTTTGGAGAAGAAAGCGTGGCCATAGCAAAAGCGAAAGCCCAAGACAAATTATATGACACACTGGACAGTCCTGCAGGCCAAAAAAGAACTATACCGGCCTACTAGAATAAGAGAAAGAAAGACGAGAGATATTTAAGAGATGAAACTGTAATGGTTATATCGGATGATGAGAAAATTAAAAAGAGGTAGAAGGACTATTTTGAAAGACTGATGAATGAGGAAAATAATTGGAGTATGGAGTAATGTGTTAGAGAATAAACCAGTGAATGTGGGGTTAGTGAGAATGATAAGTATGCATGAAGTTAGGATAGCAGTAAATGGAATTAGGAATGGTAAAGCTGTTGGTCCAGATGGAATACCTGTTGAAGTGTGGAAGTTATTGCGAGTGGATGGATGGACGTAGTTATAATAGCTTTATTATTCAATAAGTTGTTGAAGGAAGAAGCTATACCTGATGAGTGGTGCAACAGTTCTTTGGTGCCCATTTTTAAAAACAATAGCGATGTGCTTGAGTGCAACAACTATAGAGGAATAAAGCTAATGTCACATACTATGAAAGCCTGGGAGAAAGTTATTGAAAGGCGACTGAGAGAAGAGAGTGAAATTTCACAGAACCAATTCGGTTTTATGCCGGGCTGGGGTACAATGGATGCCATTTTTGCTTTACGCCAGCTGTGTTCTATCATACTCGTAGATAATGCATTCCACAAACGATCAGATTATATTGTGAAAGATATGTCAAAAGGGAAATGGAATGCTTGCGAATACTTAACTGTAGATTTTCCGATGATCTCATGGACCTAGAATGTGTGTCACAGAGAAACTGGAAGCGTTTTAAAGAGAGAGATTAATAAGCAAAGAAAGTATATTATGGGCATTTCGGCGAAGGCGAATAGGATGCCATTTGAACTTAGTACGAAATAAAAATTAGAATCGTGGTCATACTTGCGCAATGTAAATATAAACCTAATACAAACATTTTGTAAATTGGTCTTGATAAGATTAAGATAGTTGTTCAGTTGGCAACCGCATAATCCAGGATTGGAAGCAGAAAAGATTGTGCTATCTTTTAGTAGTGACAGGATGCGTCTCAGGGAGCCCACTGAAGCAAACAGCTCACTTCTTGCAGTCGGACAAGAGTCCAGGAAAAAGAGCTGTCGATAAAGAATTTTAAATTCTTCACAGTGTGACATATAAATGATGGTTTGAAGTGCCGAAGAATCAATAAATTTTAGAGATAGTCCGGGAACTAACAACAATCACTTTTCGATTGTTCTTAAGTCTAAACTCAATGCTCCAGTTACCTATTCGAGCCAGGTCTGTGTTAGTAGTATGGTGGTAATGGTCTTAGACAACTCACCGACATAAAGGGCTTTTAGCCTAGCACTTTTTTTTGTTGATAGGTTCGCGCTTGACCGCTATCTCACCTGATGGAAAGCGACGATGCGGTCGACGATGGAACTAAACTAGGAAGCTCAATTTGGTCCTTTGGGCGTCCAAACTGTACGTAGGACATCAATTAGATTTTCAGGACATCATTATAATAGTTCTAATAATCCTTCGAAGGTCGCCATAATTTCTACTAGAGTAATAGATTTTAGAGTAGCATAATCAGCCTTTTAATGTTCCCATTGCTGGAACTCAGGCCTCCTCTCTAGGAGAGAGAATGGGCCGAAATCCACCACGTGGGCCCAGTGCGGGTTAGTGAATGTCACATGTCTTTGATTTTTTGGTTCTAGGACATACCGGTTTCCTCCTGTTGTTTTCCTTCACCGTTTTAAGAGTAGTGGTGATGTGGTGATGAAATAAATTACACAAAGTAATGTGCCTGACTGGTTTGAACCCGCGACCTACAACTCGTAAGTCGCGGCCGTTACCACTCGCCCATCACTGCCGTCCAGACAAGGCATAAATCTACTCTCTATTTAATTCCATGGGACATTAAATCAGCTCAATTCTATTCTTTAAGGATACAATACCAATTCTATTGGGACACCAGCTTGGCTAGGCCGACCGCATCCTGTGCCCACTGAGCTCATGTACAAATATCTATAGAACTATGGCTACAAACTTATGTGCCTGTGACAAGCGTGGCAGATTCTTGATCCATGACAAAAGACAAATATTACGAGGAGCAACAATATTTAAACATAAATAAAGGTTGAAGAAGGCAAGATGCAAAATAAGTGTGTCAAGCAATAAAACCAATTGGGAGTCCGAGCACGAGATCTTCTAGATATGACAGGAACTTGATGAACACACCTGTGGATTGGCGAATGCTTAGTTGTAAAGTCTAGTTAATTTTCTTAAGTATTCATTGTTGGTTGTTACGCGCTGGCGGATCCTTTTGCAAAAAAACTTGTTTCTAATTATCTTGTCTGTCTTGTTGCTTTTAATGCGCAATTATAAAAAAGCTAGTAAGGTCGATCTCTAGTTGACCTTCAAAGTCCTTCAAATAACATTTAAAACAAGTTGCAAAAATTTAATGTATTTTTTAGTCGGTTCTGTCTCATTCCTCTACTCCACATATTTTCGCGGGCCCGAACAGTATGATGATAAAATTCTTATAACCTGTAAATACTCAATAATCGCCTGTTTTGTGGCAATAGCAGATATCATCATACAATAAAAAGTTAAAACCTCTACATTATTTTAAAGAAAGACGTACACAATTTACTTTGCAAGAAAACAATTTGAGAGAAACTTTTGAGACAGATTTCATGGAAACCTCTTGAGTAAAGTTGAAGCACAAATAGGTTTTTAACGAATGAGAAGTCGCGAACAATAATAGTAAGTGCATTAAAAATAAATAGTCATATAATAAAGAGGGTTCGTCTCGCTGCTGGCTGCAGTAAGGCAGCTTCATACTGGAGTTGTTATGCTGTTGTGTTTTATTTTGTTCTACTTAGGAACGTGCCTAGGTATTAAGAGGAGCCGTAGCTAAGAAATAGCAGGTGCACTGATCGGTCTTTGGACACCCCACAATAACGATGGTAAGTCCAGTGGCGGTTTAGCCTTATAACAAGAGTAGCAAATGCTACAGGCCCCGTGTATTCGAGGATCTTGTACTTGAACCCAAAAATAATGTAGTAAAACTATATAGATATATCAAAATCCTAATACAGCTGATTATTTCATAGCATATATGATAGTCAATCTCTTAGATTTTCCTCTAACTAATGTTTTTCCACCACTTACTCAATCTTAAAATCTACGTGGTTATTGGTGATTGAGACAAGATTGAGAAGTATTTAATAAGAACACAGGGGCTCCTTGGTCGAATTTGCTACAGGCCCCGCGCAGGCTTAATCCGGCACTGTGTAAGTCCCCTCTTTGATAAATGTCTGGAGAGGCACCAGACTGTCCTAATCTTCAGTATTACACAGGTGCTCCCCGGACATGGTAACTCCGGGAAGTTCCTGTTCCGGATTCAGGCGGAAGAAACTCCCGAGTCATTGTACCGGACCGAGGACACGGTGGAGCATAAAGTGGAGATGTGAACCTCAACAAAAAAATGTCAAGCTTAAAGGTTTAGCAACGATTACCAAGGTAGTTACTGTTAAATGTGTTGTGGAGGTCAGACAGGCAGTGGCCTTTTGTAAAATCAGTATGTCGTAATGTGCATCGCTTTCCACGCGACTTGTTCCTTTTTGCGTAGAAGGCGACCTCGACGTATGTGGGAAACGCCACATACGCCGTATATGTAATAAGGCCGAGTTAAAAATGATTAAAAATCATCACACAAAATGACTATTTTTTTCTACAGTGATCTATGGCAATTTAATGATTACTGATGATGATGAATGATCGATGTTATTCTCCAGGGTCGGTAATGGCTTGTTGTATATATTTAAGCTTTGGGGACATTGTAATCATTTTCGTATATACTGCTTTATTGTTTCAATTGGTAGTTCAGGCAAGTCAGGTTCACATTACCTACTGTGTAGTTTAAATGATCATAAATGTCTTCCATTAATTAAAAAAATATTATGATAAGCCGGAGTATTTGTGTGTGACCAACTGATAAGTACACCCCGTCACATAAAAATGAGCAAGGATGAACCTTCCATCGTCCATCACTGCTTTACCCTTTTGGGGATTACAAGCTTCATGGATGGCAGAGCCAGGATTTTTCTCATTACAGTTAAAAACTGCAGTGAAAAAGTTTTAATCACTTGATAAGTTTCAAGTGATACTTTCAGCGTCGGAATGTTCCAGCTGCGATGGCTTTAACTGTATCTACGAACTTGTATGAAGTGGAAACTTCATCAGACCAATATAGAGCGAAATTCTTTGAGCAATTTACTTTCAAAGAATTCCTTGTCAAAGTTTACAATATCATGAATACGGCCCAGCGGAGCCCTCTTAACTAAATTGTTGTTTAATCAATCAAAACAAATTCACGCAGCTTTTCCCGAGCGAAGTTGATCGTAGGGTCAGCGGCGGAGCGGCGGCGGCGGCGGGGCGGCGAGCAGCAGGGCTCGCCGGTGTGGAGGCCGGCCAACGAGATAACTTTTGAATTAAAACGCCGAGGAAGTCCTTTCCTCGTCCAATTTGCATGTTTGCCCAGTTTATAACAATTAGCCGCCGCTTCCCGGGTATTTTTCTTTATTACCAGGATTAGCGCGGCCCGCCGGCCGCTCGGCGCGTCGCAAGGGTACCGACTTGCGCTTAATTATGCTTTATATATATGAACGCTGTGCGATTGCCCTCGTTTATTGCGCAGTTAAATAGCTCTTATTGTGCTCAGTCGGCAGATTTGCATAGTTTTATATGGGGAAACGGCTCTTAAGTAAGGTTTTTGTTAACCCAGTGTTTAATCTTGAGCTGGATTACAGAACAACATGCGAACACTCGTAGTAAACGATTAAATAATTTGGTTATTACTGAGACACGTTTTCTTGCGCTTCTAATTTCTTTGAGCATCTTATCCTAGTGTAGTCTCAGGGCCCGATCTAAGGGGGCCGAGCCGGGTATTTGGCCAGAGCGGCAAAAACGGAATGACGGCAAAATTTACTAATTTTTAGGTAGAATTAGTCAATTTCGCTTTCAGTTTACCTATCTTCCTACCCAGCCACCCACATCCAAGTCGGCAGGTAGAGAATTTTACGTGCCACCTTCCAACCTACTTCAGGTGGTAGTAGAAATGTTTAAGAATTAAGACTTATGACTTACATGGTTTTGTGTATGTAAAGAGCAGAGAAAATTATCTTTGTCTAGAGCGACTAAATAGCTAGATCAAACCCTGTTAGTCTAATATTGATAAGAGCTTAAGTAGTGCAGTAAGTGAGTTATTATAATACAACTTACGTCTATTCCCTCGGCATACGTAGGTAATAAATATCCATCGTCTTTAATGGCACATAAGACCCACCTACAATTAATCTAATTTCACTCAAACTCCACACAACTAATCAACCGTATGATAAGTCTAACATTAACACAATTACAACTGAACGCTAACGCGTGCGTTTCAGTAAGCGTACGGAAAGTTGTAACAGTCGCGAGCCTTCAGTAACAGTCGCAGCCCTTTTAGGTGACGCGAGTTGAGAAGTTACTCAACGTAATCACCTAAGTTTATCCGAGGATGTACAGGCGGGTGGAAAAGTGTGTGCCAACTTACACTTGTTTTGCGAGTACAATCTTGTGGGTAATTTCTTTTTGTGAACTTCACATGCCATGATTGAGCAGTAATTTTTATCTAGACTATCTATTGGTAACTGGTTATAGAAATCCTAATTATTAATAATATTAACACATTGCATGTTAGCTACGAGATATCTCGTAGATGATTTCTTCTCAGATGCCTTACGGTAAGACCTATAAGAGAGATTGATATTGCTAGTGCTTAAGTACCAGATATTTCGTATACGACATATCTCATACATGGGCATGTTAGATGACTTGATTAGTAAACTACGAGATTTCTCGTATACGCTGACGATATGTGTTGGGAACTGCCTTAAATTTTTTTCACAATTTTAGTGCCCCACAGTACGCTCAAGACTGGTGTTTTTGAGGGCTCTAATTCGAAACTTCGTCTGATAAGTCAATGTTTCACACAGACAGACATACTCACATTGGAGTTTATCTTAGTATTATTTTTATCCTTCAACTTATGAAGCCGACCGTACCTACCTACTTGTACTTGTAAATTTTTAATTTAAGTTAGAGAAGTGTGGTGTTGCAACAATTTGTATTAGGGGCTGCAAGAGGACACGGACGGAGGACGGAGGACTGGCAGGAGGACGCTAACTGCTACAAACTTCATCACGACAACTTGCTGACTCCTGCAGGCTTTGGATACAATGTCAATTAAATATACACATATATATACAATTGTACGTACCGTGTGTATGTTTGCATTCAGCACGGTTGACGGGATCCCTTCTAACTTTGTATGTTGCAAGTTACCAAACTATTACTTCACAAGTTTAGAGACGGTAAGGATGTTTTGAAGTTATGATTTCTGCGTGCCAATTAATTAATATCTCAATTAACTTATTGATTTTGATTGCAATATGGTAATATGAAAAAGAGGTACACCTAGAAAGTTGGCTTGAAAATCAGACGGACAGCTGTGATAACGGGTATCAAAAGCCAAAGACAGGAACCTGTGAAGTAAAATGGAGGAGGACTTTTCTAATAGAGGTCCTTGATGACGAAAGAAAAACTTATAAACAATATTGTTTTTTTATCTATCTGACTTTATTAATTACATGTAAATTGAATTTATTGATAATTACTGTAAATTAGGATTATTAAGAAATAATTAATGGCTAAATAATAATAATCAATATCGCAATAAATTCACTATCTGAGGGTTGTCCTTAGATGCTCTAGTATAGCGCACACTGGGATAATCCTCGGTCGGTATCCCGTTTCATGAAATTTGTCTAAAGGGCCTCTGTGAGTTGGCTTCGGCATCTCATAGGTACGTCTTCCAAAAGGCCAGGACCTCAGTCTTGAGATAAAAAAAAATACATGAAAATAATAATAATCTTGGCAATATGGATGAATGTGGCCACGACTTTGCAGACACAGTGACGATAACAGAACATATCAACGTGTACCTCCTAGATCGGATATCCTTGTTAGGGATCCAGATCCAGATTTTTGATTTTTTAGAGATTTTGATACAGATATACGAATAATATTATAAGTACTGGTTCCAGATATGAAATTATTTCAGATTATCCGCTAATCTCGGATAAAAGAATTTTAAAATTATAAAAGTAAAATACAAATAGCCAAGATTTGACTTTTATTTCTGGTATCATTGGTTTGTCCGTTGTAAAACAAACAAAACCATTTCATTCATTCAGACTCCGCCTATATCTGAAACTTTTTTATTTCGTTATTTCGTAAATCCGATAGTAACGGTTACGGAGCTGCATATCGTCCTTGATGCATGTTCTTATAAATGCCGTACGCACAGAAAGCGCCTGTTCATGTCGTACCACAATACACTTAGCTACACGCAATGTGTCTACCTCGCAGACTAAATCAAATACATAAATAATGTCCTTTTATAAATTTATATTCTGATTCGTATAATATCGCTTCAAAGCAGTTCAATGGCCCTGATTGCTTTCAAGGTTTTAGGGAAAATTGTGAAAACTTTCTCAGAAATATGTCTATACCTATTATGAATCTTGAAACTCGTCTTAATTCTCATTATACTTTGAAATATTACTTACTAGTGTTTGTCAGTCGTTTCGTTTGTGTGAGTTCGAGGGTTCGGTTGCTTGTTATACCTACTTGAAGATGTCGATGAACTGTAACAGTATGTATGTGTATTTTCATTTTACAATTGTTGCTGGCTGACTCCAGTTTTGCCTTTATGTTTAGCTTAAACAAGGTCCTTCTTCTTTAGACATTATAACGATCATAAATGTGATTTAATTTACTATTAAATATTATATAGAACGCGGTCCGCGTAGATTACAAAATATTGAGCGTTTTATTTATAGGGTATTTATCCAAGAATGTAAATAAGAAGTTCTTCATGAAGTAGTCCGTAAATAACGAAAATAATCCGTTTTTCCCTATAAATATCTACCTATATAAGGCATGGGGACTTTCTGGCAAGTCACGCATTCTGTTCACAGTAGCATTTTGACAACATTACTGCTTATTTGTGATTGGTTCAGGCGTTTCTTGTGGGTTCCACCTTAATACATTTTTTACACATATGGGGGGATCCCTATAAAGACCACCGCCATGTCAGAACATTATAGGTTGTTGTAGATCTATCGGTTTTCTAACTTTTCATTATGGTTTGTAACTAAGGAATTATGGCTTGGTCTGCGTTGTTAGTTCTTTCATGGGTGACGCTGAGGTCAAAGACGCTCTCACATGTTCCCTGGCCCCGTGACTGGCTCCCCCCATTACCTGGTGACAGCGACCACATTCATGCAACAAACTAACTCCTTATTTACGTTTATTGCTCATTTTAAATTGCTGGAACAAGCTAGTGTTATCTTTATGAGATCCCGAGGCGGCCATTCTGTGGATTTTGTAGGACTTGGAGTCTGTAGTTTGTCTTACAATGAGTTGGTCGTAGTTTTTATTGCACTCGACTACAATTGATAGTTATCCGACTGTTTACTTAGTAACTATTTCTGGAGGAGGATGTTTGGAGCTTTTGTTTTGCGAACATTTTAATAGTGATTAAAACTTTTTCACTGATAATTTTTTTTTTGTTTGTGATATTATTATTCTTGAGAGAGAAATGTTCGATTATGAATTTATATCTCACTAGTCGTACCCCGCGATTTCGCCTCCCTAGATAAATGAGCTAAGTATATCAATATGCGGGTTCAAATTTTCCATTACGAACCTGCTGGTGCTTTATTTCCTGAGATTAGCGCGTTCAGCCAACCAAATAAATAAACAAACTCGTCAACTAACATTAATATAGATATTGGGCTATCCCTCTGTCCTACCCTCCGCACTTGTGATGTATCAATAGGCACGTAAGATCAAACAGCGGAGGTCGCTGTGCGCAGGGCTGCGGCTCAATTAGAGGCGCGCCCTATTCAAATATCTGAGGGTCAGCCCTATTGCGCTGCATCGGAGCCGACCTATTTGCTTTTCATTAAATCGTGCTCTTGTAGAACAAAGATCGGCCAGAGAGGAAGGTTTGCGGAATTTTTGGCGGAAGGATTGTGCCGTCAAATGGATTTTAAGTTAAGAGCTCCGCTACGCTAAACATACTGCTACGGCGCTGTGCTATGCGTTATGTTTAGCTGCTGCTTATACTGCTACAATGCTACGCCAGTAGGCAAACTTCTATGCTGACGTTGTGGCCCCTGGGTCAAGCCGATAGATTAGGTTTTCAACTATTTTTTATTGAAGGCCTTCGCCCTCCCCGCTAACTGTCCTATCTCATAAACTGGTGTATACTGCACTGATATTACTTGTATTCATAACATTATTTCGAATAAGTTCTCTCTAATCGTACGTATTTTGTTTTGCGTAAGTGCAAAAATCGGGAAAAATACCCTCACTACCTTCGGCTTTAGGGCCACTACTAACTTAAAGAATAAGCCAAGAGCAATATAAAACACTTATTGATTCATTAATAAAGCCACAGCTAACGCAACTAGAGACACTTGATTGTAAAGTTCGAACGAAAAACGGTTGCCCTGGAAATATATAATTTGCTAGATAGGACAGTTAGCAGGGAGAGTCACGAAGCGATGTCTACGAGGGTACGAGAGACACCAGAAGATTTTTTTGAAGCAAATATGTGTGTGCCCCAATACTTGGGTACCTTTCCGTTACATTTTCATGGATGTTGGTGCAGATGTAAGATTAACCAAAAGGAAGCTGTCCACTTCCAGCTTCGTAAGGGTTAGGTTCATTTGGATAATTATTGGAATAGGAAAATGCACCTACAAATTAATAATCAGTTTTTTATTTACGTTGGGGATTTAATTTCTTTTTTCTTTATTTTAGAATCCCTGCATCCCATTCGTTATAATAATAAAAACGTTACCACACTCATGAATGTTGGGTGGAGATTAAAAAAAAAGGAATCATCATATGTACATAATATTTTATTATCTTAATATCACACCCAAAATCACAATAATTATTATAATTAACTCCAAATCTTATGAGGATTACTGACATAAATTATTATTGCAATTATTTCTAACTAGTCAACTATTCCACAGTAATTAGACTAGATTATTATCACCGCACACAAATATATTAAAATACAATTAAAACTAAGGAGGTTGCAGTTCAATGACCTTGTGATGACCCGTTCATTATTGTAATATATTAATTAGCCTACGTTCTAGATTCCATTTTGAATACAGACCACGAAATAATAATGGACCGTTTACTTTTTATATTTTTTACAAATTTGAAATGAGAAAGAGATCTTTTTTTTAAAGTAGTCCAATTAATATTACAATTCTATGTACAGAGTTGTACAGATAATACAGAGATACAAAACTCCTTAAATTACCTTAATGTATAGGTTTCTAAAGCTAATTAGGGCATGACTACACGAGCGGTTTGCGAGCAGCTGCGGGGCGAGGCAGGCGTGCAGCGAATGCGTCGCGAACAGGCCGCGGCTGCACAGAGAAGGCGTCGCGGATGCGTGGCAAGTTCGCAACTTTTTCACTGCTGTTCGCTTTGTTACATCGAAGACGCAGGAGACCCGCATCTCGTTGCGCGTCCGCAACATATTCGCTGCGCATACGCGGCGTATTCGTTGCGCACCCGCTCCGCTTTGAGGACGCTCGCAATCGGCTAGTATGATAAGGCCCTTAGTAGGTCTAGGTATAGGCGATTCCAATGAATAATTATTATGTTTATAATATGTCACCCTGTGTAGGCCCTGAATATTACTAAGTATAACAGTTAAATAAAATAATAATTTAACTTTCTCATCAATATTAAGAAGTATTAAACAATAGGTCGATATAGACAAAATATTTAGAGTCGATCGTAGTGCACAATACTCAATATTATGTGATACATAATAGTTAGTAGAAAGCAACACATTTTCGAATTGTTAAAAAAGAGAAGATTTCAGAAACTGCTAGCTCAGTAGTTAAGAGATCTAGAAATTGTTAAAATAATAACAATAATTTGTTTTCATCAGTAGACAACAAATATCTATTAGGGTAGTATCAATATTGGTAATTGGCTCCTGTAATACAGGTTGCTACCTAGCTCAGGAGCCAGGCCTTCAAAAAGTTTGTTACCTATATAATTTATGAGTCGATAAAAAAAAAAAAAACTAAAATAAGTGGTTGCACTTTCCCAAAGACAAAATATGTTTGTTTTTTCTCTTTTGTAGAAGAAGGACGGTTCATTACTAGTTTAATTTATATTTTAGGCAAATCAGTCATGAACCATTGGAATTCTTTTAAAATAAATTTAAACAAAATCTCTCTCGCTTTGGGGAAGTGCAAGTGTTTTTTGACCTGACTAAAATAGATGACTCCTCGGAGAACAAAGATCGTAGGTTACCATGACGTTCAAAGTAAGATTGTTTTATTCTTATTCCAGTGTGGGTAAGAGACAGAGCTATACAGGTTGTCTAGCGCCATCTCTTACCCACACTAAAATAAGAATGAAGCAATCTTACTTTGAACGTCATGGTAATCCTAATTCACGTACGCATGTTGCACGACTAGTTGTATCTAATATTTCACGACACGCATCAACATTATCTATTTATACGTTCTAATATTACGATAAAAATAAGACACAGGTACGCACGTCTTGCAAGAACTATTTACAAATAGTAGAATTGGATAATTGACAATAATGACAAATATTGTCATTGCGAAGATGTCATCAAATTGAGACCGACACTATTACACGCGCGAGTTGGAACACACTCGCTACTTCTAGTGATTTGTACACGAGTTACGTACGCTTAATCGCGAGGTACGTGAGGACACACATTGCACGTTAACTGTTACAAATACGAGGACATACGCTAGATTTCACGCATTTTATATAAAATGTTACATCTCTCCGACTGCCACTACTATGACAAGACTTGTGACACTTATCACAGTGTTTCCAAAACCCAGATCTTACCCAGTATTAAGGATATTAATTCTTCAAGATTCTTCGACTGATTCATATGGCCAAAATTTTAATTTCACTTTTAATTCAATTCAATTCTTTATTGCTATATCACATGTGTTACATAAGATGACAAAATAGTTATATAAGTGTACATGGACCCTGTCGGGCACAGCAGTGTCATGCATGAAAGTAGGTATCTAGAATTACAATTATTTGGGAACAAAATTAAAACATAGAGAAAAAAAAAACTATCTTTAAAAAATAACCTTTCAGTTCTATTACACATGTTTGTATGAAAATAGGTATTAAAATTGACCTAGATCTACTTAATCAATGACATAATAATATTATACAGACATAATTTGATTTAAATGCAAACATGATTTAATAATAATGACGATAAAAGTCAAATTGAATTTGGCCATAAGAATCGGTCAAAGAAATTTGAAGAAATACCATATAATATCCTCTTTTTTCTCTTTTTTTTAGGGTGATTTAGTTCCCCAAACTATGACAAAACTATCAACCTGTCTTCAAGTCTTGGTGATTTAACCAATTTCCTTTTTCACTATTTTCAGGGACAGATTGTCACAGAACAGATTGTCTTATGCGTTGATATGCCACCAAATTAAGAACATACAATGTTATAACTTCAACTGGTCAGCGGCCACCACATCAGCATAATGCTGGAACTGCTTCTCCCCGTAGTCTCTCCGGCGGTACTTGTTGTAGGTTTCGTTCCAGAGGCGCACGGAGGTCTCCTCCCACAGCGGAGCAGTAGACACCTGCGCGTCGATGACCAGCGCCGTGGGGTTCTGGCGCCGGGAGGGACGCCAGCGGAACGGCATCAGCTGCGAGAGCTGGGGAGTTGGGTCGCTGGAAGTGTGAGAAGAATTATGTTAGGACTATCCACAAGGTAATACAAAAAAGAGTAATCAACAAAGAGAATATTTACGCAGATTTGGCTACATCACCTCATGTTAGTAGAAAATACACAAGATGATGAAGATGCTGACAAGATTAATAAATCAAAGATAAATTACAAGGCCAACCCGCCTATCCTATTTCCATCGCCACGAGCCAAGCCATTGGGACAAATACCGGCGGTTGATGTTTTTAATACTGGCGTGCCATGCAATTCGATCTGCCCTTCTACTGCAGGACAAGTTATGAAGTCCGAGGCAGTGGACTGCTTCATGTAGAGAGATGTAGATTTCCACAAGGAGCACTCGGACACAGACATGTAGCTATCTAGAAGGTGGTATCACCAAACTTCACTTCACCTATGTTAGATGAAGATAGTGTATGTAGCCAAAGGACCGTCTCCCATTCATACACAACTAACAGACGGGTACGCTCATCAGTATAGGTTCATAGTATTTTTTTTTTTATCTTTATTATGGAGCTTTGTCACAATATTGACCATGTTGCTCCATCAGAGCAAATTTAATTTGAATGATTAAAATAAATTTTGTATAGGACTCTTGCCTCGTTTGACATAGGCTTCACGTATTTAAGAGATTATAAAGTACCTACTTATAGAGCGGCTTATCCCGCTGAGATGCAGGGAAGACGGCTCTTCAGGCAACGACGTGTCCGAGTGAGCTACTTTCCAAATGTTCACTGCATCGGTCACGAATGGCATTTTACAGTTAACTAGTGATGGAGCTAAAATTCTTATGGTAAACTTTCAGTGCTGTGGACCGAAAAGAGAAAAGCTGGGTAGGCTTACACTAGAAAATTTGCAAATGCCGAACCCATCAAAGCTTAGTACATAGGTAGTGTGGTTTGCAGGCACGCTTGGTAATTCAGGGCCACAGTTAAAATGGATGTTATTGGACATCGGATAACTATTTTGTACAAGAGATGTGATGGCTTTAAAAACTTCGCATTTAGAGCCGTTGAGGTGAAGTCTAATGGCGTGAAACTGCTTCTTCAGGAGGTGAAAATCTTGTGGACCGGTGTTTACGGTCACAGGCGTACATAACACATAACAAAATTTTATTAGAAAACGTCTTGTTGTTATTTAAGTAAATTATATTAGTCTTAATAAATAATATTCATAAACAGCAAAGTTATGAGCGTTTGTTTATATCCCAAAATGGAATTTATGGAAATATTGTTTGGGCACGAATGATTGAATGGCGATAAAAATTAAAAAATACTGCACGTAGTATTTTCTAGTAGCAATTTTTATGAATGATTGATTCAATTATGAATCTACCAATTATGACAAAATTTCGTGGACAATTATGGGATTTAGTTTTTTTACTTTTGACTATACAAATATGATCGGGTAACGAGTAAAGGGTACGGATAGATTCCCTTTATTTTCGTGCTAATAAAAATATAGGGTTTTATACTTATGTAGGTATTTTTCAAATCCATTACTCATTTTTTATCAAGAGTGTACCTGCACTCTTGATAAAAAATGAGTAATGGATTTGACATTAAACAATAACACTAAGAATGATATTGAAAACCTAATTTAAAATTTAATAAACCTGTTTACAATAGTCGCATTGCGTTTTTACTGTAATTACAACATCATGTGCCGTCGCCATGTTCATAGAGATGACTATTGCAGTGTAACGCACGCTTTTGCATACAAATGAAATATTTACTGAACGGTTTATTACGATCCAGACGTGACGCGAATGGTGACGGATATCAATAGGGCCCTACACCATAAACTATTTAAATCTAAGTATATTAAGTATGGGTGCCATAGCTTACAGGAAAATTGTGGTCGATGAAGTATGATGAATATGCCTACTAGGCTACTAGACTCACTGCCTAATGGCCGGATTTCAAATTATCTACACTAATATACTAAAGAGGTAGTTTGTTTTTTTGTTTGTAGGAGGTAATCTCTGGAAGTATTGGTCCGATTGCTTAAATTGGTGCACCAATAGAAAGCAGCTTTATTCCTGAGTGACATAGGCTATATTATATGTACGCGTGCGAAGTTGCGGGGCAAAGCTGGTATTTTAATATAAACCACACTGATGTAAAGGTGGCTTAGGTGTGTATGTTGGTTACTCCTGAACGCTCAAACTGCTGATCTAATTTGGATGAGGATTTTGTACCTACATGGACAACTTCGTGGACGACCATGTCCTGGAATACACATAGGATACTCTATTACCCCGGGATTATGTTCCCTAGAAATCATTTTCTTTTATCATGTGGGTGACTCCCCTGGCAGAAGACTAATAAAACTAATAAAAACTCAATAGTTATAAATGAAGAGTGAATTCCCAACATTCCAATCACGAAACAAAAATCACCAAGTAAAAGTAACAATATTCCACAACTATCACACAACGCCGTCTATTCCCAAGCTAAGCAGAGCTTGTGTTATAAGTACTAGACAGCTGATAAACATACTTATATTTTTCTAAATACATAAATATATAGATAAATACACCCAGATACCGAACAAATGATCATGCTCATCACACAAACATTTGTCCTGGGTGGGAATCAAACACACGACCACTGGCATAGCAGTCTGGGTCAATAACCACTAGACCAACAGGCCAGTCGAGTAATGGACAGAAGGCATGGGGGGGGGGGGGGAAGATTCTTCGCGCGTCAATAGTATTATTTACCTTGTATTACCTAGTATAATCTCCGATATTCCGATTAAAATCTATCGGAACCGAGACCGGAATAGTAGGTGCTATATCATTCGGAAGTTCCGTACTTTTGGAATCGAATTCGAACTTCGTTACATCCCCGGTATGAATTATCTGAGCGAGGTTAGTTTGATCGATGTTATGTAACAACAATCAACAATGTTAGCTCTAACACTGTAAACTAGGTATACTATTATATACTTAATCAAGTTAATAACTTCATTAATCAACACGTTTGTTAGTTATAATTTGTGTTAATTGTTTACCAGAACGAGTTGCGTAATTTTGTTATTTAATTAAACATGCCTAACATTTATCTTTGGAGGTTAATGTATTCTGTCTAATCTGTCATTATTTACCGATTATAATGACACATATTAAAATGCAGACGGTTCATTTTGCGGTCAATCAGAAACAAATCTACCTAAAACGATTCAGTAGCAACGAGTATATAAACTACAAACTTCCAAATAAAAATTTAGCATAGCATAATCTTCCTTATAATGTTCCCACTGCTGGGACTCAGGCCTCCTCTCTACTGGTGGATGTCACACGTTTTTGAATGTTTGGTTCTAGGAGATGCCGGTTTCCTCGCGAAGTTTTCCTTCGTTGTTTATAGAGCAATGTTGAAGAAATAAATTACACAAAGTAATGCGCCTGGCTGGCTAGAACCCGGAACCTATAGCTCGTAAGTCGGGGCTGTTAGCATTGGGCCACTAATGTTTACTAATATTATATGGCTATCATCCCGTAAAATATACAGTTTCTGAGGCATAGGCCGTGGAAGCGAACCGCGCAGAAAGCTAGTTTAGTCATAATAATATATGCAATGCTTACCTATACTTAGCGAAGTTAGTCCACATGGTCACCATCCGGCTGATCATGATCTCCTCCGCGGAGTGCAGCAGAGGGAAGGCATGAGGCTTGAACAGGTAGAACAGTTCGTCGGCATGAGAGGCCCCGTTCACCACTTCACGAAACCCTGATACTATCTTTGGCATGTTCCTCAAGCCATTGTATTTGAACTGGTAGTAATATATTGGCTGATCTGAAGTTCTGCTGTATAACTCTGACTCTAAAACCAAAGGGAACTTGATATGTACGTCAGAGTATAAGTCTACCATATCTGTAATCAAATCCTTCTCGTAAGACGAGAAGTAATGTCGCTTTATTACTTCTGCGGTGCAGTTCTTGTCCACTTCACTAGGGAACTCTAAATCTTTTTGCAAAGTCTTCAAAGGATCTATGGCAGCTGAGTTATTTTTAATACTGGTTCCATAATCAGCTGAAACGAAGTATATTCCTTCCTTGTCTGTGTATCCGATGATCATGGGCACCTTGGTATAGTTTCCAGATTTTATTATATCGGCTGGGTATTCTGTTACAACAGGGTCTACACCTTCTATTGACTTCTCAACGCAAGGAACAAATAAGTCTTTCTCAGCGACGCAGAACTTTTCTTCAAATATGCTGATAGTCTTTAGAATTTCTTCAGCTGTCTTAGTTGATAGGATACTATGTATTTCTTTAGGATCTTTGGTATTATATCCTAGTTTATTGACTAGATTGCTAGCTGTTCCGATAGGGTCATGCTGTAGTGCCCAGGGTGCTAGCGAAGACCCACTTTGTAGGATAGCTTTATGGAACAGTCCCTTAGCAGCAGGGGACAGCATCATGAAAGATGTTGACACAGCACCAGCACTTTCACCAAATAGAGTCACATCGTTAGGATCTCCACCAAACGCTTCAATATTCTCTTGAATCCATTTCAAAGCAGCTATCTGGTCTTTCAATCCCGCATTCCCTGGCGCTTCTTTTATGCCTAGACACAGGAATCCTTCGACGCTAAGTCTATAGTTAATACCCACAAATATCACGTCGTTTTCTGCCAAAAAGTCCCCGCCATATAGGAATGGGGATCCAGTGCCGCTGAAGAAGCACCCTCCGTGGATGTAGACCATAACGGGTAGAGGTTTACTGATACGAACAGGAGTGTAGATGTTGAGTTTCAAGCAGTTCGGTTCTCCAATGATGATGCCTCCTGAATGCTGAGGGCACCAGGTATTCTCATCGACTGCCTCAAAGATCCCGGTCCATGTCGGAGGCGGCAGCGGCGCCTGAAAATATTGAAAAAGTATGTTAATTTTATCGTCGGAAAGTTTGAGACTATTGAAAATAATGTTCAGAAACTTTGCGAGGCTTTGATAAGTTAGGAGCTTGAGGCGCAAGACATTGATTTAGTACTTTTTCAATTTGCTTTGTAGGCAACGTGAAATTAACTATTCCATATTGCTAAAGAAGTTCGGCCTCGAGACGACATTGGCATTCCAACATTAGCGAGTGTTTACTAGCGCTTTATGTGAATTAAAAAAAGCATGGCAGGGTCTTTGAATTGTTTGTAGTTTAAATACCATTTGTTTTAGTAGAAATCAATAAATAAATAAAACCTTAAATAAAGTAGTAGATGGCTCGTATAATAGAGGCATTTTTGTCAATTACTATAACTTATTATTCAGTGGACAGTGCCACAATATAAATATTATATCTGCCTATTTATATTACATATACTCGTACTAATACGAGTACATCTACACTTCTACACGTAGTAACGTTTGTTGTTATGTTCATCTGTACGTATCTCTAAAATTACTGGTTCGATTGTTAAAAATTTTTCACCGATAGAAAGCAGCTTTATTCCTGACTGACATAGACTATATTTTATGAACGCGGGTGAAGCCGCGGGCAAAAGCTAGTAATACATAACCTCACGAAATCTTGTTTTAATTAAATTCAACGTCCGTGCTTCCACAAGTTCCGAAGGTATTTATCATGTGCAGTAGGTGAAGGTCGCCGCGACATGGCGGAACCAGCGCCCTTGGCTTTGATTGGGCCGTGTCACATTTGGGGCCTGCGCACACTTGAGACAAGACAGTCTTAGGCATCGATATATATGTACTACGCACTAGATTAGGCGTTCCGAACACTCACTTTAGTCGACTCATGTGCTGTGTACTCCGTACATCTTGAACATTACACTATGTCGAACGAAACGCGTAAGTATCACGAAATTCATGGCACTTAAGACATTTTGTTCGCGAAAAAGTATTCTCTAAAAGCCATCTTAGCGCTGTATGTTTTGATAGTTCTGTTAGACGACACAATGCCAATGTAGCGCTGCAGCGAACTTTTGTTTAAACTTTTCAGTATTCTGACAAATAGTTTCCATGAACGTGCATGTCTATCACTAGAATATAAGTCGATGGTCTTAGGCGATTATCACACTGCCACGCACCACGTAGCCACAGTAGATAAATATACAGTAAAACATCTTCATACAAACGTGCCGCTCTCGGTTTGAATGTGTGCGTGCGCGCCGCGCGCCATGTCGGCACGCGATTTCACGCACACGCTAGCATAATGTATGGGGGAATAAGGTGGCGGCAGTGCGGGCTGTGCAGCGCGACTGTGAGCACGCGCGTACGCTACATGACCGCTTGCGTTCGTCAACTCTCGCCGGCGCGGGCGGCGGACACTTGTCGTAAATTACGAGTATCATGACTTCAAAAAGGGGAAAAAAATATTGTAGTGTTTTCGGGTGCCTCAATAATGATTTCGCAAACCCGGACTTATCATTCTTCATACTTCCTACTCAACCAGAAATGTAAGTACCTACTTATACTTAAATATTATTAGAAAATATGGTATTGTATTGTTTATTTCACAGTTTATTTGCTTTATTATGAGCGTAGCCGAGTCGCATTTTTCTGAATACTATGTTTAGAGCTAAAGTTTATTTTAAGAAGTCTAGTTTTACTATAAAATAGAGGATTGAGTACGAAACATCGTTTTGGTAAACATATTTTTCGCGTAGGTATAGTTGTAATAAGGGCATAGACAATTTGCACATCAAAATACTCGTTACAATGTCTACTTTCACATAAAATAATAATCTTTTGCATAACTCAACATATAAAAAAGTTTCTAGAACAAAAACTGCAAAAGATACATTTTCGGTCATGTTTTGAAACACAAATCTTTCGATTTCTCACCCAATATTATACCAATTGTCAATCTAATGGCTATATTATCATTTTTTAGTTAAGTTTTAACTAGAAATACAGTAATGGTGAGAATTGGACACAAAATAAAAAAGGTAAACATCAGTTTACAATTACGTAAGCGGGATCGCGAACACTACAAAATTCGATCATTTCCAAAACTATGCTATCTTGAATCTATGGTTCCTAATATACTATATCAGACTTAAAAACATTAATTAACCACATGGAACATCTATCAGGTACCAACAACATAGATAAAATCTCTTTCAAAATAGTTAACTAACAAATTTACATTTTCACTAATAAGTTCGCACTTTCTTATTCATTCTTATTGGAATCTTATTAGTTATTCTATCTTGAACCTTACTAAATTAGGAAATCGTTAATTAGAGGCAAAACAGAGACATAAACTAACATAATTTTGCCTATACTTTCAAAAACATAACATAAACAAAACAAAACTTAGAAATATGTTACACGAGGCTATCCACATCAACATTAAAATTACACTACCACGTCAACATTAAAATTGGCCGGTCAATTTACGATCAACTGAATGATGTAGAATTTAAGATGCCCTGTCCATGCTTTCCCAAAAGCTTTTTGCAAAAACTTTACATAAGAATGAGAATTTACTTTACATTAACGAATAATAATAAAGCGTTCCGGACGTGCAGAAACAGGAGAAAAATTTTCTCGGTATCAAATTTGTAACTTAGTATAATAAATGTTATGTGAATAAAAGCTTTTTATTTTTACTAAATTTATAAATTGGTAAAATATTCAATCATAATATGCTTTTTATTTTATAAATTTAGATCAAGTGCTGCTTGTTCGAAAATATTAACTAAAAGTAAATGTGACAACCCTGGGTATCAACGCAAGAGTAGGCTAATAACTCGGCGGGCGGCCTTAGATAACCTACTGTATATTTATCTACTGTGACGTAGCGCAGCGCGTGAATGCGTGTTTTAACGTTGCTTGTAAGTATCTCCGTTTGTACAGAAAACACTTTAGCACAGCACAGTCCAACACACTAAAACTACATCCACTCGCGTTCATGCAGATCACGCGCCTACAAGCGGAGAAACATGAACACACGCGCTTGGGTGCGGGGCTAGAAGCAAGGTATGGCACACTAAGTCTCATAGTGCCGTGCGTGAAGTGCCGTATGAAGTGAGTCAGAGTTTGCGTGAATTTACGAAACGCAACTACGCGCGTGAATGTGTATGCGTAAAAACCCACACGATGATGCAGATCTGCACTCCCGCAAGTACGCGCGTAGGTGCGTTGACACGCAACATACAGCGTGAAGCGTGGTAGTGTGATAATCGCCTTAGATTCTGCGCTAACTTGAGACAAGACAGTCTTAGACAGACTTGTTTCGCAAGTGCAAGACAGACTCGTCTATGCGAAACAAGTCTGTCTAAGACTGTTTTGTATGAAGTGTGCGCAGGCCCTTATACCGTACAGGCTGGCCGAAGATGTCGAACATATGCAAATGGTGATGTTTTTATTCGTGATTTTCTGGTGTTATTTTTAAACAACCTTGGTATTGATGGTATTTATTCTTATTAGGGTGATCGTTGCCTTTTAATTCATTAAACCCCAAGCGAAAGCCGTAGTTTATTTATACTCGATCTAAATATTTAAATAAAATTGCACTATATGTTTGTAATATTCGATACCTACTAGTATAACAAAAGTGCATTTTTTAAAGTTGAAGTCTGTTGACCTGTCTGTTTGTTCTGGCTATTCTCTGAAACGGCTAGACCGACTTTCAATGGTAGATAACAGATGTTATTAGGAGTAACTTAGGCTTAGGCCCGTATTATCCCGAACCGTGCACAAGTTTCTGACGTTTTATAAGTGCCCATGTAGGCCTACGTGAAATAAAAAACTTTTGACTTTTTTTGGACTTTTTTGATTTATTAATAGACGATAATCTCAAGATAATTGCTAATTAATTATAAACACATGATTACAGAATCTCAGTTTGGGCTTGTGAATCTCGTTTACAATATGGACCTCAAACTTGATATCAAGTACGAGATCTTGGGCTGAGGAATGTTTATTAATACGGGCCTTAGACTTAACTTAGACAAATATCCAATTAGGAATTCGCACAAAAAAAAAACCTTTTTGAAATTGTGACCAAATTGCATTGTAGATACTGTTTTACAACCAACTGAAATATGCTATGTATGCTTCGGATTGTGACATCTAGCTTCGTCAATTTGCTTGAAAACAGATGAAAAATTCTTAATTTCTCAGGTACACACAGTTGAGCTGGATGGCTTTGCAGTTTGGTTGACAAGTATCTCGTTGGCTTTGTGATATTATTTAGCACCTTTCGCAACATCCATAATCTTCATGATTCTCACCTTCAACTGCATTATAAAATTAGAAACGTGTATATATGCACAAGGTGACTTTAATAACAGCGACACAGGTCGGACTTCTAGGTCAAGCTGCGCATGCCGAGGTCGGATTGTGGATGGGTAATCATCCATCCATATACAACATTATTTTTAGTATGCGAAACTTTAATATATATATACAGCAGGAATTTTTTTCACAAAAATATTATAATAAGGTCACAAGTTGGGCATCATCAACACTCAGGTCACGGCAGGTCATAGTCATTGAGCACTAGCAAATAGTTGGGTGCAAGTGCAAAACAACCCCTCAGTCACCTGAATGGCCCGGTGACTATGTATTTTTGCTGACATAACCGGCTTATAACTTTTTGATTTTTCATGATACAGTTATGAAATTTTGTACATAGATTCTTTACATAAAAATACTAGACATGTATTTCGGGGTTCGCACATACTCAAACACAATAATAATGTTGAATACCGAGTTTCTTGAGTGTCTCGGAAAGCATGCTGATCCTATGGTTCAGGCTGTCATGTGAACATCTTAGACAGCCGTTACGGATAGTCAGAAGAAAGAAAATTTTACACAGTCTTGCCAAGGAATCCTGTATTACCCAGTTACTGAGTTGTAGAGGTCAGACAGGTAATCACTCCATGTTACTGGTATTCGGCTATATCCGGTTTGACCGGATATGGACCTCAACACGCATGGCTTATGGCTTGTATTTTGTGTTCTCTGCATATTAAAATCTGTCTAGCAGAAGGCTAGACAGATTTTTAAAATAGATTTAAAATATCAAGGTCTGTCTGGCGCGAAATAAAGTCCTCATCGCCGTGGTCGCCTTGACCGAGCTGGCGAGAGGTTCACCCTGACTCCGTGATGATGAATAGATCGCCTGCGGTTTTATATTCTAACTTGTGTAGCGTAATTGGAAAAATACATATGCATTAAGCTGAGACGCGAATGTGGTCAATAAAAAGATTCCACTTGAGAATTGAATACATAGATAAATTGACGCCATTTTGTCAATATAAGGCAGAAACAACAACTCTAATATGCTTGACAGGCAACAAGGTCAGGGATAGATCTAACTGAAATCTTTGGAGGAGGCTTATACCCGAAAGGGGTATAAGATAATGGTTTATCTTTTATTGGCTTTTATAAAATAATGTTACATAAGGAAATAAAAGCTATATTTTAATATTATTAGTATATGCTCGGATTCTTACATTCCCACTCCTTTAGATGCGTCCAGCTTTTTAAAGTACAATCAACAAAGGAGATAAGATATCATATCAAGGTCGTCAGATATAGTTGAAGTTTTCGTGGAAACCGATGGATGAATACGAATGAATTTTAATTTTAATTATGAGTTTTTTTTAAACACAGTTTATTTACTATGAATTTAATTATGTTTCATTTATATTCCATCAATCGGTTTTCATGGAAACTTCAACTTTATCTGACGATCATGATTACTCGTTCTTGTGGATTTTGTTGACTGTACATCATGGTTTTGAAGGCAAATATAAGATAATTAAATATGTTGGAATAACAAATACCTTAAGGATTTAAGACAAAGTCTCATAGAATTTAATATTGTACCTATTTATTGATAAGTACTCGCATTTTTTAAAATTAGTTTTAAATTAATATGATAACTTAATTCTTCTCTTGTTCTAGTGCGGAGTGGAAGGGCCGGGTCAGCTTTTGCTGTCTAAAGCCCACCTGTGTATGACAGAGACGTGGAGGAGTACTTCGACGCCTGAGTGTACTTTGTGTCTTTGTATTATATGTACCTATCTAAGTTTAGTATAAAGTATTTATACACTTCTGGACACATCTATTGGCCCACCTTAGAGTTTAGGTTTCGATGGCCCCTACCGAAATACGATTGCTAGATTGAACAAAAACTGTTGATGCAGTTTTAAACCTGACACATTTTACCATCTTTTTCGATCGTATTGTTTTAAATTTGAATTCAGAATACCATACGACATGGAGCTACGCCTAACAAGTCGGATATGCGCCTTGTTAAAGGCAATTGATTTTTGAAAAAAAAACATGTTTTATCAAATAAAGGTTTAATTTAATGACGCGTATTGCCTCCATGGGCATCTACCACAGCTCTCATACGATTAGGCATAGAGTTTATCAACCGCTCTATGAAATTTTGAGGTATCATCTCCCATTCCTCTTCTATGGCAGTTTTAAACTCCTGCATCGTCTGGGCAACTGGCTGACGAGCCCTAACACGTCTTTTTAGCTCGTCCCACATGTGCTCAATGGGGTTCATGTCTGGGCTTCTGGTTGGCCAGTCCATAACTGTGATGTTCACATCCCGAAGATATTCCCTGACGATGCCGGCCGCATGGGCTCTTGCATTATCATGCATTAAAAGGAAATTTGGGCCCACATAGTCCGCGTATGGTATCACGTGAGGTCCTAAGCACTCACGAATGTACCCTATAGCATTTAATGTTGGCAGCCGTGGTCCTGTAACAACCTCAAGTTGAGTTTTGCCGCTCGCGGATATACCGCCCCAGACAGTCCATGAGCCACCGCCATAAGCAACCCTCTCTTCAAAGCAGCATTGTGCGAAACGCTCTCCCTTACGTCGGTAGACCTTCTTCCTTCCATCATTGCCATGTAACACAATTTTAGACTTATCAGAAAAGAGTACACGGCTCCAATCTTACTGTGTCCAATTTAAATGACTGCGTGCGAAATGAAGGCGCACTGTTCGGTGGGCTCGCGTTAGTTTGGGCCCATTAGCTGGCTTGTGTGGTACCATATCGCGTTCTTTTAACCTTCTCCGAACAGTTCGAGCGCTCACAGATACTCCGTGGAAGTCGCGAAGTTGGTTTTGTATCTCAATGAGGGTAAGGTGACGATTTCTCAAGCTGGTCGTCACGATGAATCGATCCTGCCTTTCAGTTGTGACCCCAGATCGTGGCCTTCCTTGGCGACGAACAAAGCCGCCAGTCTCTAGGTACCTTCGATAAACATTTCGGACCGCAGATCGACTTAAATTAATAATAAATAATAATAATTTATTTCGCTCCAAAAGTACAACAATATTAATTAATATACATATTATATGAACATACAATTCGCTGGTTGGTTGTACAGTAGCACACAGTAAATGATCTACTAACTCCCAAACTAAGTCAAACTTGTATTTTGGGAGTTAGTGGTACTTTTTAATTAGATTTTATATTTACACAACCTTGTAGGTAAAGCGTTGGAATTCAAATTTTTACGATATAATATAAAATAAAACTTAAATTAGAGCAATGGCCAAAAATTAAGTTGAGCACTCACGTTTCTTTGGCTGTGTCCGGCCTGAATAAGTGCCACAGCTTAAGCGGCGACTTCAGGTGAAGGATCCATAGATTATTGATAGAACCTCACCTTAATGTTAAGAATAAGTAATGTTTGTTGCAAAACCAAAGATATCAATCACTTTTTCAAGAATTAAATCCAAGTAAACCAATAAAACCAAGTTTTCTTAGTATTCGATTGTTTGAAATCAACAAACAGGTTCCAAATTGTCTTTTGTTTCTTTAAATTCTGTGTTCGAAATTCAAAAAAAGACTATTGAATGAAATTGTGAATGTGGTTCAAAACTGCATAAAAACTTTTTGCTCGACCTAACATAAAATTTTAGCTAGGACCAAACGAAACTGAAAATACAAGGTGGGCCAATAGATGTGTCCAGAAGTGTAGTTAATATTTAAGTTTGCTACGTAGTTGGTTAAACCAATAAAATAAAATAAAAGTGTAAAAATTCTATGATGAACATGTAGTTACGCTTATTACACCTACACATACCTAAGAGTTGGTTACTTAAACCTGTACAGTAGCCAGCTTTGATCTCGTGTGGTCCTCGCTTTGACTCGCTCTTCGGGAGAGTGCTATTGGATTTCTTGTTAGGAAATGCTCAATAGCAACAGTACAGTTGTGTCCGGTACTGGAAATAGGCCCGTCCTGTGTTACTCCCGCTCTAATTGCGTGAATGTCTAACTTTGGACTTTAGTACGGGAGTAGGGAACCCCTTTGTACCTTTTGAAAATTTAAGAGAAATTTCATGTTTCTGATCTATCTTCTACTTCATAAAATCTTAGATTGAAATGTTCATTGGCAGACTGCATTACATTTTGTATTTTATTTGAATTAGGTCGTATATTAATTATTTTATAAGAGCTAAAAATAATAATTATTGAATTTCAAATAGTAAACTAACACTAAGTAAATCAAGAGTACATAATGAACCTAGAGTCGGAAATTAAAGAGAAAAAATAAATTAAAATGAAAATTAGAGTTTTATAAAAGGAAGGTGCGCACTAAGGCTACTAGGAAAATCTACGTCTACATGGGCTTAGGGTGATTCTTCGAGGCCGAGAGAGTGTTTCCATTTATCTGGCCTAATTTTTTCATAACAATTTGATATTTTTATTTGCAAGCAAATGACACGGCCTTAACATTATTTTCTCGAAACAGTTCAGGCCATTTTCAACTCCCTATAACTTCGTTGTGTATAAAACTAGAAGCCTAAATTAAAAGAAAAGTTAAGTCAATCTAGGTCATCAAAATCTCTTAAGTACGGACTGAATAAATTAACCGACTTGGTATTACATTGATCTCACAACTTTGTATGGTAGGAGAACTGAGTTGCATGCCTTGGTTTTTTACAAGTTTTTTTTTTGATGGCATATTAATTTTCTCCGACGACTAAATGTATCAAAGGCACTCATTTGCGCCCAGCGGCTTACGTACGACACAAAGTAAGTATAAGTTTTCAAACAATTACCTTTTAATGATTATTTTTATTGTGCTTTTGGGTACAATATTGACTGGTCTACATTTATTTTATTTTAACAATTCATGTACACACTTAACTTATATAAGAAAAGAAGACAGAAACAGAAAAATAGGTACATAGGTAATGCTTATTTCTAACGAAATCTCTTCCAGCATACCCGCGAAAGGAGAATTGGAAAAAAAGAGAAGTAGACACCGTGTGTAAAAGTGAAAGGAAAAAGAAACAAACAAAACAATTATTATAAGAATATACCTACCATATAAATATATATGTACTATCATAAATATAAACATACATATAATAGAATAAATATCGCAAAAAAAAAAAATACATACTAACCATATATATATTATATAATTATAAATACATACTAATAAGCAACTATGACGAAATAGAAAGATAGTGTTCTTTCACCCTTTTTCTGAAAACCGCAAGAGTTTGGCAGCCCCTAATGTCAGGCGGTAGTGAGTTCCACAAACGTACAGCATGGGAAGTGAAGGAGTAGGAATAGAAATCGGTGGAATGGGGAGGGGATTGAAGGAGATATTTACGATGTGATCTGCAGGGAGCATCCGAAGGACGAGAAAAGGAAAAGCGTTCCCGCAGGTAGGAGGGAGTTTTAGGATTGAAAAGGATGTTAAATAGCAGACATAATATACGAGTGTTCCTGCGAAGTCGAATAGGGAGCCACTTGAGTACCTTGCGAAATTCAGAGACATGATCATACTTTTTAAGGTTGAAAACAAAACGAATACAAATATTTTGCAAACGCTCAAGTTTATTTAAAAGCTCCTCGGTAGCATCCAAATAACAGGCATCAGCGTAATCAATGATGGGCTGAATAAGTGTTTGGGCAAGGGAAATTTTGGTCTTCAAGGGCAAAAAGTTCTGAAGGCATTTCAACGAGTGAAACGTGTAGTGCACTTTGCGACTGACTTCAGCGACATGGGCAGTCCACGATAAATTTGAGTCCATGGTCACCCCAAGGTTTTTAGCCGTCTTTACGTAGTCAATCTGAACTCCACTCAACCAAAGTGGAGACAGCGACGCAAGATCCAACTACATTGTTCTTACATAATATCTATTAATACTATAATATGGAAATATTGTAACATCAACCACTTTTTAGAAAAGAGTAACTATGGAGCGATAAATTTGGAACCGTGCATTAGCTTCTGACGTTTTATAAGTGTCCTTTTAAAGTCTGTCTAAAAAGTCAAACGCCTTGGGAATTTTGTATAATATTTAATCATTTAAAAATACTTTCATTTGATACTTTTTAAAGGTTCTTCTATTAGTAAACTATGGTCATCTTGATCTCATTTTGCCCTAATAATTACCAAAGTTGTTTGATTTTTTAGACAGACTCTAGGCCTATGTGAAATAAAAAATTTGAGTTTTGTATTTTAAATGGCGTTAAAGTTAAAACAAACTTTTGTATGTAAGTTACTTTTGACGACGAATAATCCTATTGGGCACAAGGTTTGTTAAAGAAAAGGGCAGGAAAATACATAAACAAATGTCACGTAATTGTTAGTTTATGACCATTTAAACAATTTCGCGAACTTTGTCTCTTTAACATTCTGAATAACATATACATGAATTTGCGTGTATTGTAAGTATAATGTACTTATGACAAATAACCTTAGTACGAATCGAATTGATGAATATTGTTATTCCCATTTTTTGTTTTCAAAGTTGAACAGAATTAACCTGCGAGTGACACTTGCAAAATAACACTATAGTAATAAATATGTATTAGGTTTTTGGTCATTCTATTTTTGATGATAAGTGCATTTTGATTAAGGTTTGGAAATTTCCGACCATTTCAAAGTCCCGGGACACGAGGTAGCCTACAATCAAAGTCCGGGGACTTCGAGACTTTTGAGATTGTATGTTTGTATTTTTTTTTAATGAGAATATTAATCCTGATAATTTCTGATGAAATGTATTAAAAAATAAACTGAGCAAGTACGAGTCGGACTCGCGTACTGAGGGTTCCATACAAACTTACTGTATGAATGGAGATAAAGATATTTCAAATAGCAATTTTATTTTTGTTACGTATCAA
Source organism: Mythimna albipuncta (assembly GCA_929112965.1). Lineage (NCBI taxonomy): Eukaryota > Metazoa > Arthropoda > Insecta > Lepidoptera > Noctuidae > Mythimna > Mythimna albipuncta. The sequence continues at coordinate 712,420 of OV815974.1, forward strand.
CAACTGTTTTCAGATTTATTCCTATACCTGTTCTATAAGACCTTGCTTTATGCCAAATTTCAGAATTCTGGATCAACGGAAAATACCCCATAAATGAGTGTGGATAAATACGTTTAGTCCCGTTTTTCCTATAGAGGTACGGGACCCTAAAAAGCAATTTTTGTTTTGTAAAAATCAACATTTATGAAACCAAAAATTATATCCTTATAATAACTACGAGTATATCGTTAGTTTCAGTCTTGATAACTGCTTTGTTTACTTTTTATAATCACACACAGATTCACTTTTAAGCAGTTAAATCTTATAACTTTATAAAACGAACTTAGTTAAAATTCTACTAATTCGTACTAACTCTGCTATTATTGGTAATTCGACTAGTTCATAATCACAACATTGTGAATTCTCTTAATTACAGTTTTTTTTTTCAAAATTATTGGCGCTATGCTTCTTCTTATTTGAAATTTCGACAATCTCAATCAATTTCTTTTAGTCAAGCAATAGTTTATGGCAATTAAAAAAAAATAATCTTGTCTCGTCTCGAGTCTCGACACGAAAATTCCGGGACATGAGAAAACTAAAATTACGAAAATTCCCGGAAATTCGAGACACAAGACTGTCCCGGGACCCAAACCCTAATTTTGATCCACATGTTTAAAATAAGTTTGACAATAATAGGTACACAAGAGGCCTTTTAAATTTACCTGCACTTTTTTGATGGCAAACAATCACATAACTTCTCTCCTTCTGGGTGTGGGTGGAGCGGGTGTCAGACTTTTACTGACTAAAACATAACCGAATTCCGTCAGTTACTGCAACCTTCGCAATAAAGCACTATGGGTTTTGGTCAGTAAGAGTCTTACTCTTCCTCCTGCTCCATCCAGAGCGTGAGAAGTTATTTGATGAATTCCCACGTAAAAAAACAAAAGTAAATCCTTGAAGTATTGAGTACTTAGACGTGGCTATACTATAATATCGCTGAGTATAGTATGTTAACTGTTCATACCAAAAAACTTGGGTTACTTTGGAATGGGACTCATCTGGAGCAACGGAAAAAGCTGAATTGAAGAGAAACCTTTTCTCCGGAAAAGCAAAAGAAGAGCTATAGCCTTTATTATGGTCTATAAGTCAAGAGTGAATAGATTGCTTCTAGGCAAGCGTGTTCTATCGTCGGCCACATCATCGCTTTCCATCAGGTGGTCAAACACGAGCCTATCCATAATTATAATTAAAAAAAAATACAAACAAACAGTCTCACCTGAAAGCGGTTCCTGTCGTCGACCGTGGCGTAGGGGATGCCGAAGTACTGGAAGAACTTGCCGTTGCGGCTGACGGTGCCGCGCACCAGGCCGGCGCGCGTGCGCACTGGCTGCGTCGGCTGCTGCACCAGCCGCGCCAGGATCAGCGACATCAGCACCAACCACTTCATCGCACTAGAAAATTATTATTTACTTATTTATTTTATGAAAAGAAAAGTTTTCCTTAGGTTTATAAAAGGCACACAATTAGACCCTTAAGGTGAGTCTCAGCGTGCTACAACCTGACAATTAGTCAACGCGCTATAAGCTGTCAGGGTCCCATTAACTCGATATAGTAATCCTTCAATTTACGCTTTATGTTTTTGTTGTTGAATGAGCATCTGATGTCTACAGGTATCTGATTTATTAGATTAGGTATTGAATAAGAAGCTGCACGCTTGCCATGAAAGTTGTTTTTGCGTGGCACTTGAAGGAGCTTAGATTTAGCCTGTTGTGTGTGATGACATTCAATTAGGAATAGATACTCAACGTGCGCTTGAACAGGTAATACTTTGCAGTGTTTAAATAATCCAGTGTCATTGTCCCGGTATTTATTTTTCACATATTTTAGCACTACGAGTTTCAGTATACGGGTCTGAAGATTATAAATTTTATCGAGATAAATGGGTTCGTCAAAACAGTTACTAATATTTCTTGGGGTACCTAAACACAAACTATAAAACCTGACATACTACGATATTTTTAACGAAAGCAGAAAGGATTTACCTATCGCACATCTGCCGTCTTTACCGTCACATTTTAAATTTTTCTGTATGCATTTTTGTCACTTAATTCCTCCTAAATTATTTGAAATTTGATGTATCTATTTGAATGGATCCCTGGATGGTTTGGAAATACAATTGTACCCGGTAACTAGCGCTTTAATGGGGTTGCAAGTTTTCTTTTTAAAGAAAAAACAGTTTTCGGTTAGAATAACGTCTGTCGGGATTACTAATTATATAATTATTAGTTTTATACAAAAGATGACTATGTAAATCGTTGGTATGAGATCATATATGGCTTTTTTTGTTTCGACTTGGCACCGAACAGTAGGTACATACTGTACATAGCTTAACATTTTTGAAAAAAAGCGGCATTGAACTTAAGTACGAGTATTTATTAGCACAATTACCAACGTCAAAACTGCAGAACTTCCTGTGTATAAAGGTTAAGGTTACCATTTAAGTTTTTTTTTTATGTGTCCATCGTATTGTTCTGGTAAGTGGTGATGTCAATTCATGCCTCCTCAGTAAAGTCGTAGCGGTAACACTGTTGTTCGTCGAGGTGAACATGGAAGGCCTTAGTGAAGTTTGGATTGTACGTGAAACAACCAGTTTTGAAAATCACCAAATGCGAGTCAGACTCGCGCACTGAGGGTTCAGTACTAACTTGAAACAGTTCAATTTTCGAATTGAGTTGTGATGATGCAATGACAAACCCCGCTCTTGGGCGGAGCGGGAGATAGAAAGAGTCTTACTGACTAAAAGACCCACCCCATTCCTTCTAGCCTTTATACCGGGACTCGAGCTCCTCTCTTTCGGATAACCCTGGCCCCAGTAGGCTTTGACCCAGCTGGGTCCCTGCTGCTGCTGACAACTCCTTGAGGCACGCGGGTACAGTGCGCGCCGTCGACGACTTGGGCTTAGACCGGACAGTTACCGGCCGGCCGCACAGCGAGCTACCCATTGCTCACTGTCCACAAGCCCGCGCCTGTGGTGGTCGGAAATCGGGATCAGAATACCGGCGGCGGCGGCGGCGGCGAGAACGCCGTTGCCTGATGCGGTCGGTCTCCTCCTTGGCGAGCATTACTGCTTCGCAAAAGTCGGCGACCGCCTGCCACTCCTCCTCGCTCCGGATCATTGCCTCAACCAAGGCATATACGCAGGTCTATGGTCCCTTCAAGATGTGAAAAAATCAAACTTCTAAGTTAACGAATAAAAAATATACGGCCGTTTATGTTGCAAAAAACATATATTTTGATACTCTCAAAGATCGAACTTCATTGGGTACTTCCCGTTGACCTATAATGCTGAAATTTAGCACAAAGCAAGGTCTTATAGCACAGGTATAGGAATCAATCTGAAAACATTAAATTTGTCAATACCAAAATCACAAAAAAAAAATTGCGATTTGGAAAAATTGCAAATTTCCATTCGGGAATCGTAGTTTGCGCGGAACCCTCAGTGCGCGAGTCCGACTCGCACTTGCCCAGTTTTTTCTTTTGAGTTAGGTACTGAACCCTAAAAATGACATAATTGAAACGTCCTAAACTATAGTGAACCGGTTGATATTATAGAATAAACTACGTAATAAAAGTAACACTTTTTCACAAACGTGTCTATTAATTTCGTATTTCGACACGCCATAATCATGGCGGTGAGTCCGTCCTTTCAGCGGTGGCAGGTGAGGCGTTACGGCATCGTCATCCTCCGCATGACGCAGGTCGACGTAAGGTCGAGAGGTTCCTTAACTGGATTCAGGCAGGAGAAACAACTTGGTGTCGCCATTGTGTGGATCGCCCAGACGGCACGGTGGAGGTATGCCCCGCTTAGACGGAGTACCACCGTATTCTCGTGGAGGTGATCGAAGGCGGTAACCTTTCACGCCGAGCCCTGGTTCAGGCCATGGTCCAGAGTTTGAGGGAATGGGAGGTGGTCAACTCCTAACGCGAAGGAGACCGGAGGAATGGACATCCTCACGGTCTCGCCTTAGCCACTGACTATCAGTCACGGTAGGCACTGGCTTGCAGTCGATGAGTAAGACAAAAAGTAGATCGCTGTCGTCCGATAACCGTCCGGACAGTGTCCGAGTCGTCGACACGCGTAGAATTCCATGCGCACCTCAAAGACATGTCAGCAAAACCGTAGAGAGCCAGGAATTAGGGTCACAGGGAACCAGTGGTCCTAGAACGCAAAAGGCAACTGAAGGACACAGGAGTGGTTTTAGACCGTAAAAATCGGACACGCCTTCCAGAGTGGGAAAATCTCAGGGTGGAAAAAACAGAAAGATTTCTCGTATCAATGTTGTCGATGTCGGTGCTTACCTGGTTATAAGGGGGTTGTAAAGGAGGGAACATTGAATTAAACCGAAATCGTAATGAGCACTTCAGCCATTGTCTTAAATAGAACAACATATCAGTAGCGCGTCATACAAATAATTTAATATAATATATAAGAATATGATCTCGATCATTCGCTAAGTTTAAACTGTACGATCTAAACCGTATCTAAGGAACAAAATGGTTTTATATAATTTAAACGATTAACTGTGTTGTAAATACGTAATATAACACAGTACTACTTAATATCATTGTATTTGTGATAATTATGACAACGTAATGATTCTATTTATTTTAGAACTAGCTGTGCCCGCGACTTCGTTCGCGTAGACTACAGGATTTTGAATTTTTTGTTTTTTTAAATAAAAGCAGCATAAGTTACTTCTTATTACATCAGCTACCTACCAATAAAAGTCCCTTCAAAATCGGTTCAGCCATTTCAGAGATTAGCCGTAACAAACAGAGAGACAGATAAAAATTGTAAAAAATGACATTTTGGTGTCTTACCGACTATATCAAATTCAATATTATTATTTCAATTTGTTCGACTAAAAGATAATACTACTTAATTAAAATACAACATACCATCAAAAAATCAAAAACAACAGATTGCAAATGTTTTTGGTAGACGGTTACTAAAATAATGACTGTCTTAAATATTGTTCTAAATATTTTATTTCACCACTGACTTACCTAGTTTATTCACATAAATTATAAAACTAAAACTATTCACTTTTCATAATATGAAGTTCAAACTATTACCGCAATATCTGCGCGCGCGCACTCTTGTTGTCAGTTGTCTACTATTATCGTGGAGTTCGGAAGGTTAATGCCGAAGGTACTCGAACGTGACGTCACACTCTAGCGAAAATTACTAAAATATACATTAAACATGCAGAAAGTTCTTTCTTATACTCTCAAGTACATACTTACACTATGTAACAAATGCGATACACGTGTCCTCAAAATAAATATACATAGTAAGTAAACAGTAAATGGTATTCGATTTATTAAAGAATTTTAAGGAAAATTAATGACTATGCTTTGTTATGACTTTCCATAGATAGCTATTTTTTTTTTCTTTTGGAGATTTATCTCAATGGATACACCTACACGAATTTCAAATATATAAATATTGGTGACAGACTAATAGTAAATGAATGAATGATTTATTTGCCAGAAATGGCCAGAATAAACGTTTATATTTGTGGTAATAACTTCAAATGGTTTCAATGTATTCGAATTTTAAGTCGTACAAAAATTGTGCATGCATGGTCGGTACAATTATTCTATACTGCGGCTATCGCAGTATAGAATAACATTAATAGAATTAGTAGATTAATAGAATTTTTAAGTAGTATCAGTAAAATGGAATTGATTTTTTAACGGTTAGTTAATAATTATGGCAATTTGAGTATTTCTGGGCCTACCCAAATGTCCTTTCCTTAGTATTGTTCGTCAAATCGTTGAGCTCCTTAGTAGTCCTAAGTTGAGCTATACGAATAGTGACAAATGCTTGCACTGACTGGACAGGTTCACTCAAATCTGCATGGTTCCATATTGTGTGATATTTTTTCAGTGTTTCTTCTCAAGGTAATTAGCTTGGAAACAACGGCATCATCCAGTTATAACTGACGAGAAAATTGACGTGTAAAAGTATTTTTAAAAACCTATTTGCAAAATAAATATCACCATATAATATTTCATTTAAGTTTTTTTAGGTTTATAATATATTATTGCAACTTTCTTTTTATAAATAAATCTGTTATTGTATTGTATTTACATATTTACACGACACGAGCAAGACCCATTTGGTCTTCTAGCTGAAGCCGAAGGTACAATAAAACAATAAAAAGGCGAACCTCTGGTACCGGTCTAATTAATTGACCGAGGAAAAATACCGGGCGAGTACATGCGGCGAGCTAGTGCGGCGAGCTACTGTGTCGGGCGAGCTAGGTAATAATTAATGCATTGTTTTAATTATCCAACTGGACGTAGTCTTTGAATTCTCGGTGTAGTGGTTTAGATGAGAAAAACACTTCTGTTAGTAAAACTGACAAAAATTAAATAAAAAAACTGGGCAAGTGCGAGTCCGACTTGCGCACTAAGTTCCGTAAAAACTTACTCAAAGAATAAATAGTTCAATTCCCAAAGGTTTTCCCGAAAAAGACAATCTCAGGCTTCAATCTGCATGGTTCTCATATGATTTGATCATTAGGTACATGTTTGCTGTATGGACTTAGAGACTTTGATCCCTGAGTTTGTTTCGGTGTTTTTTCTCAGTGTAGTCAGATATGAAACACCGGCCTCATCTAGTTTAAATTGACGAAAAAATTGATGTGTAAAAAACCGGCCAAGTGCGAGTCGGACTCGCCCATGAAGGGTTCCGTAGCAGCAAGTAACATAATATAAAAGTTCTTGTAATGTGTTGTAACTTTGATCGATGTTTTAATAATAGTGTATTTTTTTCGGTTTATGACGCATTAAAAAAAAACTACTAACTGGATTTCGTTCAAACCAATTTTCGTTGGTAGTTTTTATAGTAATCTACATCATATATTTTTTTTAGTTTTATCATTCTCTTATCTTAGAAGTTAGAGGGGACACACACACATTTTACCACTTTGGAAGTGTCTCTCACGCAAACTATTCAGTTTAGAAAGAAATGATATTAGAAACCTCAGTATCATTTTTGAAGACCTATCCATAGATACCCCACACGCATGGGTTTGATGAATAAAATTTTTTTGAGTTTCAGTTCTATGTATGGGGACCCCCAAAATTTATTGCTTTTTTTCTATTTTTGTGTGAAAATCTTAATGTGGTTCACAAAATACATCTACTTACAACGTTTCAACAGTATAGCTCTTATAGTTTCGGAAAAAAGTGACTGTGACATACGGACAGACAGACAGACAGACAGACAGACAGACAGACAGACAGACATGACGAATCTACAAGGGTTCCGTTTTTTGCCATTTGGCTACGGAACCCTTAAAAAAAGAGTTTTTATAAAACCTATTTGCAAAATAAATATCATTTATCATTTAATATGTGGAAACTTAAAAATAAAAAACCGGCCAAGTGCGAGTCGGACTCGCCCATGAAGGGTTCCGTAGCAGCAAGTAACATAATATAAAAGTTCTTGTAATGTATTGTAACTTTGATCGATGTTTTAATAATAGTGTATTTTTTTCGGTTTATGACGTATTAAAAAAAAACTACTTACTGGATTTCGTTCAAACCAATTTTCGTTGGTAGTTTTTATAGTAATGTACATCATATATTTTTTTTAGTTTTATCATTCTCTTATCTTAGAAGTTAGAGGGGGGGGGACACACATTTTACCACTTTGGAAGTGTCTCTCGCGCAAACTATTCAGTTTAGAAAAAAATGATATTAGAAACCTCAGTATCATTTTTGAAGACCTATCCATAGATACCCCACACGCATGGGTTTGATGAAAAAAAAATTTTTGAGTTTCAGTTCTATGTATGGGGACCCCCATAATTTATTGCTTTTTTTCTATTTTTGTGTAAAAATCTTAATGCGGTTCACAGAATACATCTACTTACAAAGTTTCAACAGTATAGCTCTTATAGTTTCGGAAAAAAGTGGCTGTGACATACGGACGGACAGACAGACAGACAGACAGACAGACAGACAGACAGACAGACAGACAGACAGACAGACAGACAGACAGACAGACAGACAGACAGACAGACAGACAGACAGAAGACAGACAGACATGACGAATCTATAAGGGTTCCGTTTTTTGCCATTTGGCTACGGAACCCTAAATAGAACACAAAAAATGTATGTCTCACGGTTGCGTTATATATTCATGTAGAGGTCAGCATAATGGCAACAAGCAGTACGTAGCAGTACGTACGTCGCCGTCGTACGTAGCAGTTACCTGACGCTGGTTTACAACTGAACCATACTGGGAGTGTAAGGATGCTAATCAGTCTATTTATAATTTGTTAATTAACATTTAAGTTCATCATCATCATCATCATCAGCCTTTTTAATGTTCCCACAGCTGGGACTCAGGCCTCCTCTCTAGGAGAGGGAATGGGCCGCAAACCACCGCGCGCATGCTATGCTAAAACACCATCGGCAACTGAACGAACAAATGTCAGTAAAAGTCTGACATTCCCTTTGAAGCGGTAGAAATTATTTGATGATTTCCCGATTTCAAAAAAGAGACAAAAATATAAAACTTGTCAACTATACCTACTAGCGCCTAGTTTTGGTGTCAGGAGAAAGTGCGAGATCTTGTGAAGATAAATTAATGTTAGCAATATTAAACAGGCAGTTATTTAACAGTAGGCATTTGAGAGCTACACACAAATCTTATTAAAGATATATGAAGTGCTAATATAACATGTTCGAAGCTGTAAAGTCTAAAGTACCTATGTTTGTAACTTATTATAACATTTTTTACCGTTGCCGGAAAATGCTTAAAATAAATAAGCTTAGGTAACTTAAACTAAACACCTATTTGATCAAAGAAAACTATTGTAAAAAGAGAAACGAAAAAAGAAAAATGTATTTATTTTTAATACTGACTAGCTTTTGCCTATGTCACTCAGGAATAAAGCAGCGGTGAAAAAAATTTAGCAAACGGACCAGCAGCACTTCCAGAGATTGCCTCCTACAAACAAAAAAATAAAAACTCTACTACTATCTCTATTATATTAGTTAATTTTTAGCTTATTAGTTTAGTGTAAATTTATATTTTTTTGCTTCCAGCAGGACAAGCTTCCAGATTGTTCCAATTTAAAAAAAAAACACTACACGGGAACTTTATAATAAAACAATGTATCTCAGTTTTTGGGTTAATTGGCATTGTCGTGAGAAATAGGCGTTACGGTTATACACTTCTGGACACTTCTATTGGCCCACCTTGTATTTTCAGTTTTTTTGGTCCTAGCTGAAATTTTATATTAGGTCGAGCAAAAAGTTTTTATGCAGTTTTGAACCTGGCACATTCACAATTTCATTCAATAGTCTTTTTTTGAATTTCGAACACATAATTTAAAGAAACAAAAGACAATTTGGAGCCTGTTTGTTGATATCAAACAATCGATTACTAAGAAAACTTGGTTTTATTGGTTTACTTGGATTTAATTCTTGAAAAAGTGATTGATATCTTTGGTTTTGCAACAAACATGACTTATTCTTAACATTAAGATGAGGTTCTATCAATAATCTATGGATACTTCACCTGAAGTCGCCGCCCAATCTGTGTCACTTATTCAGGCCGGACACAGCCAAAGAAACGTGAGTGCTCAACTTAATTTAAGTCGATCTGCGATTCGAAATGTTTATCGGAGGTACCTAGAGACTGGCGGCTTTGTTCGTTGCCAAGGAAGGCCACGATCTCGGGTCACAACTGAAAGGCAGGATCGATTCATCGTGACGACCAGCTTGAGAAATCGTTACCTTACCTCCATTGAGATACAAAACCAACTTCGCGACTTCCACGGAGTATCTGTGAGCGCTCGAACTGTTCGGAGAAGGTTAAAAGAACGCGATATGGTACCACACAAGCCAGCTAATGGGCCCAAACTAACGCGAGCCCACCGAAAAGCGCCCCTTCATTTCGCACGCAGTCATTTAAATTGGACACAGCAAGATTGGAGCTTTGTACTCTTTTCTGATGAGTCTAAAATTGTGTTACATGGCAATGATGGAAGGAAGAAGGTCTACCGACGTTAGGGAGAGCATTTCGCACAATGCTGCTTTGAAGAGAGGGTTGCTTATGGCTTTGGCTCATGGACTGTCTGGGGCGGTATATCCGCGAGCGGCAAAACTCAACTTGAGGTTGTTACAGGACCACGGCTGCCAACATTAAATGCTGAAAGGTACATTCGTGAGTGCTTAGAACCTAATGTGATACCATACGCGGACTATGTGGGCCCAAATTTCCTTTTTATGCATGATAATGCAAGAGCCCATGCGGCCGGCATCGTCAGGGAATATCTTCGGGATGTGAACATCACAGTTATGGACTGGCCAGCCAGAAGCCCAGATATGAACCCCATAGAGCACATGTGGGACGAGTTAAAAAGACGTGTTAGGGCTCGTCAGCCAGTTGCCCAGACGATGCAGGAGTTGAAAACTGCCATAGAAAAGGAATGGGAGATGATCCCTCAAAATTTCATAGAGCGGTTGATAAACTCTATGCCTAATCGTATGAGAGCTGTGGTAGATGCCCATGGAGGCAACACGCGTTATTAAATTAAACCTTTATTTGATAAAACATGTTTTTTATTCAAAAATCAATTGCCTTTAACAAGGCGCATATCCGACTTGTTAGGCGTAGCTCCATGTATGGTATTCTGAATTCAAATTTAAAACAATACGATCGAAAAAGATGGTAAAATGTATCAGGTTTAAAACTGCATCAACAGTTTTTGTTCAATCTAGCAATCATATTTCGGTAGGGGCCATCGAAACCTAAACTCTAAGGTGGGCCAATAGATGTGTCCAGAAGTGTATGTTTATTGCAACTAAAAAGTGTGAATACTAAAAGGATCCATGATAAGCAAGTTAACGAGAGAAAGTAAGAAAGTAGTGGTATGATTTTATTTATTGAAAATGCCTTTAGCCTTTGGCGTTTCTTAATGATGATAATGAAGGAATGGCTATGGTAGATAGCAAAGAGAAAAGTTATTCTATTCTTTTGTTCACCTACGATGTTTTTAAAAAACCCACAATGTAAATACTCATCACCCATCCAGTAAATGACCGTGACAAGTCGTTTACTCAGCAAATCGATTGATTAACATAAGTATACATTGATTAAACATAATTACTGCGTACAAGTTTCTCCCCGCGGTGACGCTCACGTGGCCTTTAGCACAAGAGGACATGTTAGGGTCATCTTCCAAGCTACCCAGTTGCAGCCTGCTGAGTACCAGTTTTTTATGGGGCGACTATGGCAATGGTATGCTTATCTGACCTTGACCCAGTAACTTTGGCTAAACTGGGTGCATTTCTTTCGGTTCCTACTACTGTTGCTACTAGTTTTGCGCATCGACGCCGAGTTGCCAGTCTGTTTTCAATCATTTACATTTCGGGGATGTGCGTCGGGATTGCACCATTTACATATATCTCCGTGCTCCTGATATTGCCAGAAATGTTAAGAGCTGCGGAGGTTCGATTCTGATTGATTTTGCACTTTCTATTCCGATTTTGGTTGTGACAATTTTTTGTCGGAATTTATCTCGGTGGTATAATTTAACTCCCTACGACTTACAAATTGATCTTCTTGTGTTTGTGCAACAGTTCGTGTATGTTAATTACATATGAAGTGTCTGCGTGCTGTGGCTCTCGTAAATCATCGCTTTTATGGGTTTAACCTCTGTAATTCATCATCGAAATGAGTAATTAATAAAGTCCTTGAATATTGCCAAGAATTACTTTATTATTTTCCATTATATTAAGACTACACTATGCCACATTTCATTAAGTCTCTTTGATCGCTCGATTTTGAAAATTGCTGCTGCTGATTTTTATTTTTTTAAGAGAAGAAAAGAAAACGTGGGCCCATAACAGATGGAAGGAAGCTATTGCCTAAGAGAGAGACAGAACCGTCTAACTAAATAAAAGGTAGAAAAGATTTGTCAGTACTTCACATTTCGTAAACAAAAGCAATAAGAAAATTGACACCTAAGTAGCAGTGAAGTAAATAGCAAACATACCATGAGTAGCGTTAACAAAAGTAGACGAAATACGAGTACTATCTATAAATTGAGCACGTTTATTTCCAATCTATGTATAGCCAATTAAAGACATAGAACATCTAATTATACTCGTCACTAAATAGGTATATCATGATTAACTGTAAAATAGGGTTTAGTGTTCTCAATAATTCGATCAATAAGATAAGAGAAGAAAAATATAAGTTAGAATTACCATATCTCAGGATTTGTCCTGAGATTTTTAGGATACCATATGATGCCATCCCTACTTTGAGTACGATGTGCAACGCCTGAGTTAGATCCGCAGTGTGAAATCTTTGGATATTTCAATGGATTTCGGGCTTTTTCTCCGCAATTTTGATTTTTTCATCTGGTAACCCTGATCTTAATAAGCATCCATATCCTGTGGCCTGAGATGTCGCAAGCTGACCCGCCGGCCACTCCGCTATCTGTTATCTCTTGTCAATAATGAAACAACGCCGTTGACATATTTACAGATCCGCTCGGTCTATCATGTCCTTGTTACCGAGTTAGCGATCAACTTTGAACTTTGCGCTGGATTTGCGCAAGATATAAGCGTCTGTAAGGTCATGTAGCCGCAGAACTTTATTTAAGAGATGGTACGAGGTAACCGCAAGTAGCATATGCTGTGATGATATTGTTAGTCATTCTGGTAGATTCAACGCGAGGCCGACTGCACTAAACATGTTTGAAGTACCTACCTGCAGTGAAATAAACGTTTTTCTCTCTTTCTTTTCTTTCAGTGTTATCACGTTGGTAGTGCAATGTAATCATGCTGATGGATTGCGAGGATGTTTGAAAGAATTACCTTGGAACTCAAAGGGTAACTCAAAGAACACAGGTTTCAATCAGTAAAAGTCTTTTCGATTCCGATATCTTCGAACTTATATTGAAGGTATCTTGTGGGTATCTTGTGGATATTATCTAAGCTTCTATTGAAATTAATTTCTAAATTTGTGTCATATCAATCTCTGAAAATGTGCTATTTTGCATGAACTTTGAAACTTCATGATTAACACAAAAATAAAAAAAAAAACAATAAAGTAAAACCATACAAGCCTTGGAAATTTTATTAAGTTTCTAAATGACGACTATTTTTTTCAAACAATTTTAAGGGTTTAAAAAAACAGATATTTCCTGGAACAAGTTTGTAAAATATTCAAGTAAATCACGTAATTACCGAATACTAACAGAATTTTCAGGCGTTATCTCTCTTTTTTTGCGTTGCCTTTTCGTCAAACATCGCGTTGGATTGCGTTAGATGAAACAACAAGCTTTTAAACCATGCTCGATGTTGACGGTAGGCGAGTGGAAAAGCAGCCTCTTAATTCAAAGTTGAGTCACTGTTTCTTTTGATGCTTCTCCTTCCACCTCCCCCTTTGATTCCGGTTCCGATTCGGATCTGGTTGACTTGAATCAAATTAAAAACTTCGGTTCCGAATTCGTTTCTAATGTAACCACTTTGTACATAGTGTGTGCCATAACTATCTACAGCATCCACTGCTACACGAAGATCCCAATCAAGTCATTTATAGAACGCGTTATGATACTGGACTGTTGTACGAGACCTGTGTATAACTGACCCACAGGGTGTACAGCGACTGGTAGACCCTGAACAGTCTCAGGAGTCATACAGCTGGTGATCCCCTTAACAATCATGTTCCTCGCTGATTTACAAACGGATCATTGTTCCTTATCTTCCTAACTTGACTCACGACTCTTTGCTATCCAACGCATTCTACCCTTGTGTTTATGAAAATTTATTTGGTAATGAAGACTGTCCAACTATTTGCCCATTAATTAATCAATGCTTACATATTAGATCAGAGGTCGTCGTCTAAAATGACCTAGCCTTTTTTTATTGTTGATTGGTTCGCGCTTGACTGCTATCTCACCTGATGGAAGGTGACGATGCGATCGACGATGGAGCACGCTTACCTAGAAGTAACCTATTCACTCTTTACTTAAAGATTCCCGGATTGTAGCCATCAGGAAACACAGACTCCGGCAAGGAATTTCACTCCTTAGCTGTACTCACAATGAATGTGTTCACAAAACTTTTTGTGCATGTAGGTGGGATGTCCACTATGTCCGATGATGAAACGGGCTAGGCGGAATTAGGTTATGCCATTCCGATGAGAAAACCGACAGACAAGACTTTGAAGCCTCGACTCGACGAGTGTATCATTGCCAGTGATCCTTCTTCTTTACTTCTTTTATGTTCCTAGGGATTTCCCAACTAGCTTAGTGTCGGCTCCCTGTCTAATATAATTTCCGTGTTTTATACAGAGCATCTGACTATCAGGACTCCTTAACCCAGTTACTGGGCATATTTGATCATAGGTACTATATGTTTACTTGAAACAATAGCAACCAATCAGTCGTACATCATCATCATCACAGCCGATAGACGTCCACTGTTGGACATATGCCTCCCCCAAGTGTCGTCACAATCATCGATCCTGTGCGTCCATCACAATCATCGCATCCATCGGATTCCCGCAACCTTAACCCAGCCCCCCTAGCCAAGTTACAAACGTTTCGCTTGCGTCGAACGCCTCGAGTTGACCTTGCCGCCCATACTTTTGTTCTGACCACGTGACCCAGCATTGAGGCGCCGCCATTCCCGTACATTTGAAGTTTTCTAAAAGCGTTAACTATTGCAGATTAGCAACTTGGCTAGGGGTACAGGTCATCGTTCCACCTTGTATGAGGCCTTCCACGCTACGTCTTCCGGTGCGCGGTCACCACTCCAGAACCTTTCGACCCCAACGGCCATCTGTTCTGCGAACAATGTGCCTTGCCCATTGCCACTTAAGTTTTACAATTCTTCGTGCTATGTCGTACACGATTAATCAATTGGCGATTCCAGGCTTAGTTAAACAGCGATGCTGTTATCTTTGAACGTGTTGCTATCAGTTTAATAACCAGTGGTTACCGTGACTAATAGTATCTTAGCCGTGAGCTTGTGAGATAACGGTTGGCTGTGTAATGATGGACCTTGCAACAGCCAGCAGATTTCACCTTGAGAATGTTTACAACCGGCGCTCCAGCTTGTGGCTGGTGCTGTACTTTCCTTTTCATTAATGCATTTAGTTAACATTGTGTTGTATTACTTTTTAAATGACTTAATGTTTTTTTTTTTGTAACTTGTTCAATCTTCGCCATTTTATGTGTTGGGTTAATTAATTTATTTATTTATTTGTTTATTTAGGATCGCCAACATTACAGGCACTGGGAATTTACATAATCATTTTATATAACTGTAACTAGTGCTGCAACACTTATAGACAATCACTACATTAATAAATTATGACTCCATTTACTTATTATAAAGAGGAATTTGTATTTTTATTTGTAATGAGTAAACTCAAAAACCGGTGACCGGTCAGATGGACCGACGACCTAGCCAGGGTCGCGGGAATCCAAGTCAAGTCAAAGTCAAAATCCGATGGATAAGTGACGCACAGAGCTGGTCGTTGTGGCGACGCTTGATGGAGGCCTATGTCCAACAGTGGACGTCTTTTGGCTGATATGATGATGATATGTTACTCAAAAACTACTGGACCAATTATACATAGTGAATATAGCACGGAGTGACATAGGCACATATTTGGTGGCAGAAGCTAGTGATTTATTTTTCATTTGTCTGTTCTAAAGCAACGTGTAAATTGGGTAATTATAAGTATTATGTCATTCCTATTTGTACTTTACCAGAGAACTTGCTCACTATTTAGTTTTCGTTTTCTACAAAAATATAAAGCCGACTTCTAAATAAATGTATGCGAAAAAAAAATATTTCCATTAATATGTGTTTCGGTGGATAAGTTAGATTAATGAGCTAATCATTTCCAATTTACATTAAGGGTAATAATCATCTTCATTGCTTTAAATGGAAACAGTCGCTAACAGCTTCTTTGAAAGCACCAAGTGACACAATACTAAATACTGCGATTGATAAACAAACGATAGGACTGATTCAGACTTTAAGTATTTGACTCATTGATGAGGAGACCCGTGTTTAGTCAGCATTGTAGACGTCATGGAATGCTGTTGACAAAACATTACATACAGCAATGACAATAGTCATATGGCCTTCATGGTCGCGTGGCTCACTAACAAAAGGCTCCTTTGTGGGTAAACAAACACCAGTGCCAGCCAAGGGCCCGGGGATGTCGTCACTGCACTAATTGTAGTGCAGTTGGCCACACAATACGTTGTCGTCATAACGGCCGACCCAGGATATTGAGACACAAGCACGGTACGCGTCTGATTGCAGACTAGCTACGCGCAGGTGGATTTCCTGTTTATTAGGACAAACGCCTTGGTTCTTCTAGTTTTTGTCTTGGTAAATTATCATATGACTCCTCGCGTTCTAGGTATATCGAGATCACCCTGTGTTTCTAAGTTGCCATTTGCATTCCACGCTCACGGTCACTCTTTCATACAATTCCGCCATCCTATCAGGACCTTTTTTGTGCTGATCTTATGAGTAACCTAGTTATAAGCGTGCTTGGACAGCACTACTAGGTCTCAGCATCTATTTGTAGATCTTTGAGAGTCGTTACGGTGGTCACAGTCAGAAGCAATATCTGACTATTTTATTATTGATAGGCTCTCGTTTGACCTCTACCTTACCTGATGGTAAGCGGTGATACGTCAACGGTGGAGCACGCTTGCTTAGAAGTAACCATTCACCCTTGACTTAAAGATCCCCAGGTTGTAGTTATCAGGAAACCGTTTCTTAGCTGTAGATACGCCTTATTTCTCTATTTGACTCCATTCTTGCAAAGTGACACAATAACTAAGTCGAGGAGTTCTGAGAAGTAGTAGATACTAAAATGCTAGTGCTCAGCTACATACGGGAAGACGGGAATGACCTCAGCGTAGTCGGTTGGGCAAATTGTATGCGAACAAAGGAATTTTGTCAAGGAGACTTGGTTTAGTTATAAGACAAAGATTACGCGGTATCATTATCATTACAGACATCCACTACTGGACACAAGCTTCCGCCAATCGTCATCTCAATGATTGGTCCTGTGTCTTGCAACCATTGAATGATTGCCACCTTCACTAGTGCATTGGCCCGCCTTAACTTGCATTTTAAATTCGGTCACCATTCCAGAACCTTTTGGGCTTCACCAACCATCAGTTCTGTGATCAATATGCTCTAACCACTGCCACTTAAGTTTGAAGATTCTTTGGACTATGTCGGTAACTTTCGTTCTATGGAAATCTTCATTTCCAATTCATTCACAAAGGGGAACTCTGAGCATAGCCTTCTTCATTGCTTCAATGCCTTTTGGGCCAAGAAGACACCTGGTATTCTACCCTATATTTTTCTCAAAGTCTACCACTGATTTTCTTCAACTGCAAGCCTAAATTTCCTGATGAGTGTGACATTTATTTTAGGCTGATACATTTAGTATTTAGGTTACGTCTAGAAGTTCCAGGTACCTAAACATTTATTATGTTTTTGGTCGCTTATAAACGTATTAAATGATGTAGTGTATGAACGCAAGCCTACCAAATAGGACTGTATTAGACAGTTGTAATAGAAAGTGTGAGTGATAACTAAAAGTCATGTTGTGCTGTGATTTTAAAATGCCGCGTTAATACACATGCATGGGCTCAGCGGTTCTTAGTGAGGCTTAGTTTTAATATTATAAATATTGTAATGGGATTAGTAACAGTTACTAATGATAGATTTAGTTCATTAGATATAGGTGTTTTACCAAAATTCCTCATTTTTATTTTACTGTTTTACCTCTACAATTTAAAATGTACTTATTTGATTATTTGAACTCTTTTGACACAAATATGGCCCTGGCTCTCACTCTGGGAGATCATGTATCGAATTATGTATTTACCAATTCTTATTGACGGCCGACATTAGTGTACAACAGGTATTCGCCGGTCAGCTGTAGTAACGGTAGTATAATATCGTAGTATCTAGGTTGCGACACGCCAATCGCAAAACGTTACATTTATTCACTAAACCATTGCAATTATTCGCAAACAAACACACCTTTTCTTTTTAGTAACACATCACTTATAAGTACCGATATTCGGGAACATCACTAGTCAGTCTTTGACAATATTTTCGGGAACATCACTAGTCAGTTTTCGACAGTATTTTTCGCGCATCGTATTTCGAAATCACTACTAATACAGTTAGATTGGAGTGTGTATGCGCACGCGCACGTTATCACTTGCGCGCGATTCTCGCGACTTTGGCCATCGCGCGTGATACCAGAGCGAGACGAACCTTTCACAACGAAGGCTGTTTAACAATAGACGATAAAACAGGTGGTGCCGCGGCGCTAGCTAGTGGTAGGGTTAGTTATCAATGGTTACGTAAATCGCACGTGTGCTTGGGCGCGAGTGTTTACGCGACATTGGCGCTTATTGCGGTGTTGGTGCGCGAGCGCAATTTATGAGCCACAAATATGAGTGTTGAGTAATTGATGTACTGTGTGGTTATTTGGAATGCATTTTGCATTAGTTTAGTTGTTATTTTGTGTATTATGGAACAACAAAACATACGATAAGAAGTTTTTTTTAATTGATATAGACTGCTTGACTGCGACCCCACCTGATGGTAAGTAGTGATGCAATCGTTGATGATAAGGCGCATCAGTTTATTAAGAGCCTATACTCACTCTAGCCTTGAAGACACCTAAATTATAATCGAAGGTGAAGATCGCAGCAGGCAAATTGTTCCAGTCCTTCGATGTACGCGGTATAAAAAACGAGGTGAGACTTTTGGTGAGGACCGCAGAGGTTTCGACAATATAAGAGTGGATACTCACCGTTTGTCAGGTTGTCCAATTGGCCCTCGTGCGGGCGATCGGCGGCGGAGACCTCTCGCTCCGGGCCTTGGTTGAGGCCATGGACCGGAGCGAGGATGAGTGGCAGGCGGTCGCCGACTTCTGCGAAGCATTAATGCTCGCAAAGGAGGAGGCCGAACGCATCAGGCAACGGCGTTATCGCCGCCGCTGCCGGCGCCGGGATACTGTTCCCGATTTCCAGCCACCGTAGGCGCGGGCTTGCGGATAGTAAGCAATGGGTAGCTCGCTGTCCAGCCGTCCGGTAACTGTCCGGACCAAGCCCAAGTCGTCGACGGCGAGCTCAAGGAGTTGTCAGCAACAGCAGGGACCCAGCCAGGCCAGGGTTATCCGAAAGGGCGCTCGAGCCCCGGTATGAAGGCTAGAAGGAACGGGGTGGGTTTTTTAGTCAGTAAGAGTCTGACACTATCTCTCGATCCGCTCAAGAGCGGGGGTTGTCATAGGATGATTTTTCCCATCGAAAAAAAAGGTTGTCTTTGTAGGTTGTTTAATTGTAGAAATAAGATGATGGAATCAAGTCAATGCAATTCCCGCTCACAAACTGTTCAACAGTGCAGAGATACTTAGTACATCTTGTGCGAGTGTGATACGGAGCCGAGGGCTGCAGTGACAACTTTGCACGTGTATCAAAAGACATTTTTAAATACTTTTACGATGAAATGAATAAACGGGGGTCGACCACCGACTCGTGGGGATCGACGCGCGCCCAGCATGAGACGATACATGTCATAACATTGTGGCGAGGAGAGTACGCGCACTTTTCTGCAAAGCGTGGGATAAGAGAATCGAAAAAGACAATGCTAGTTACTTACTCAGCAGAGTTTAGTGATTTTGATGCATATAAGTGTCTTTACTATTCCGAGGTTGGCGTCGCAAACACAATTATAATGATACTGCGAGCTAACTCGTGTTTCAACTTGACCAACTTCCTTCAAGGCTACGCATTATGATATCCTTTGAACGTGGCGCTGATTGACCAAGCATCTTCTTACCATTCTAGACCTTGCTATCGGAGTACGTTGTGAAATATATTATGAATCACAAATTATTTATTAGATACTTGATAGCATTTTTTAACGTAGTGAATCATCAAATAACTTCTCGGAGCTGGAGGGAGTGTCAGGCTTTTACTACACTGCGCACACGTGTGATACACACGGAGGTCTGGGCGTGTCGGTCTTCATACATTTGGTAAAAATGGTTACTAGACTTGTAGAGCTACACTTGACCCACTCCCTAAGACGTCGTTCTATGTAAAAAATATAACATCACTTCTCAATCTTCTGAAAGGTCTGTTTCTGAAAGGGAGTCCATGTTCTTGGAGTACAAAGGTGGGTTTTAATTAGTAAAAGTCTCATTACATGTACTCTCGCTCCACCCTAGAGCCTGCAGGAGAAGTCACTGGATGATTCCCACCTCCAAACAACCTTTAACACCTTCACACTTCGGCAGAGCCTGTGATTAAGTTACAGGCAAACTTATTGCCAAAAATCGGGAACAACAGGCTCTGGGTTGCTTCAGCGAAATTCCCCTGGTCCGACCCAGGACTCTGGTAACAATTAGACTTATAGCGTAATGTGTCAATGGTATCTACCAGACATTAAAACTCAACTAATCTGGCGTAGCTTTTGCCCAACAATGTCTTATGTCCGCGTCAGAGTCCAGTCTAATGGCGCCTCCTTTATACGGCGATTACCAGTGTTTTCCATAGAGCAATAGTCTATCTGACGCCTACATCCAACTGGAAAAGTCAGCTTAGACTAAAGATATTGCGTTACGGGCCAGGTGGGGGGGACACAGTGGACCAGCTTGACGGTCTAGTGGCCAACCTAGAACCGGTAACCTAACAAGGTTACCGATTTAAAATTCTATTGTGACCGCCAAAATACTGATAACTTCAGGCATGTCAGGAGATAAACCCTGAGTGACTATGGGTTTGACTTCCGAAAAGGAACATCCTGGAACGCAATGGGCAAAGAAGGAACAGTTTTAGTCAGTATTCCAATGACTACTTTTGCTCCGCTATAGAGCGGGAGAAGTCATTGGATGATATCCTACCTTAAAAAAAATGCGGAGAAACCGTAGATACGTCAATGACTCACCGTTATACCTACGTGTGTTGCGAGAGGCACAGAGCGTTCTCGATACAGCTTGTACCACTTCTTGCCGTCTCCATGTCATGTCGCCACAAAGCCATTTACTGACCGCAGGGATATCTTAACTGTTACATTTAGTTTTATAACGCCAAGTAGGCCTATCAGCCCATGTAGTGTTGCGGTAATGTCGCGTATATGTCGGAGACGTGCAATCTCTCTCAATGCGTTGCACGTGATCGGTCAGAGTGTCACATCAGGACCTACTTGACTAAGAGGCGTAGCTACCACCGTTTCAATGATACGGGCTCCCCGATTTGCAGGGGCCCCGACTCATATTGATAAAAGGGCAGGAGTGAATGCATAATGACTATCTAATATACTGTAAATAGTTTTTAACACGCTCTCCTCGCTTTAGCATAAACAGGACGACAATAAAACTCGATCTATTTTAGTAGATACTACTTCTGAATGATGCATTAAATGAGCTCATTTTCATTTTCGAGGCCTCTAAAGGCACTATTTCTAGTAGAAGTTGTTTCCTGCAAAAAATAAAACTTAAAAATATTTGTTTTGTTGCTAGGGTTTTCAGATAAAAAAAATTGAAAGTCCGGAGAAAAGGCCCGATTTCTAATAAAAAATCCTGAAAGTTTTTACTGTTTGAGAATATTTTCACACTGCGGATTTAACTTATGCGTTAAATCCGGGGTGCAGCGGAACCCCCTTTTGACAGAGGAAGATTAATTTTAGTTTAGTTGCCTATTTGTCAAATTTTTATTAATTTGTTTTAGCTTGTTTAAGTTTTAAGTGTATATAAGTTGTATTTTTTTGAAAATTCTAAAAAATCCAGCCGTAATCCTAGTCGTCCAAAAAAGTCCAAAAATCCTGAAATCTCAGGATAAATAATTAGATATGGTAACTCTATATGGGGCCCCATAAGAACTAGCTACGCCACTGTACTTGATGTTAGTAAGGAGGGTACTTCACATATTGCCTCAGGTGCACAGTACTTGAGTTTGGAGAAACTGAGTGAAGTATCTTGTCGTGATTTGGTCAACTTCTTTTGCTTGGGCTACTTACTTGTTACTTGGTATTTTTTGCTGGTTGTCATGTGATGTATCAAAGTAGTTCTGTTTGATGCTGTCTTAAAACTAAAGAAGTGATGTTTTCATTTCGTTTATCGCTTAATTTAGCCATCTTCTAAGTATAGATCTCTTTTTCTTTTTTAATCGACTTCAAAAAGGATAAAAGAAGGATAAAACTCCCTCCAGTTTTATGTATTTTTACAAAAAACAGTCAAATGTGGATTAATTTCGAAAATTATTTTTTTATTGATAGATTATACTTCCGAATTGGGGTGCTATTCTCTAAAAAAACAGCCTTGAGCTCAGCGCTGGCACAGCGACGAGTTGTGAGCGCAGAACATTGAATTAACAATCCAATGTGACCAACATTGGCACAAATATTCCAATAGTCCAATTCAATGTACTGCGCTCACGACTCGTCGCTGTGCTAGCGCTGAGCTCAAGGCTGTTTTTTTAGAGAATAGCACCCTTGGTCCCATAGAAATATTGTTATGATCTGGTGATGAATTTCAAAGAAATGGAACGGAACTCCTCTTACGATCATAGCAGAATTGTCATAACAAGTAGCTGCACAAGCATGTTACTTATTTCTTAGACTTGATTTTATGTGAATTGATCTATTCCGAGCTCTGGTAATAATTAATCGTGATGTATAATGGAAGTCAAGTAACTTTCTGGTTAAAAGACCAATTCTCGTACTTTAAAACTGTTCAATTTTTAGTCGCAATTTCTAATCTCAGCTACAATATCAACGGGCTTGCGGACAGTGAGCAATGGGTAGCTTACTGTCCGGCTGTCCGGTAACTGTCCGGACTAAGCCCAAGTCGTCGACGGCGCGCACTGTTCCCGCGCGCCTCAAGGAGTTGTCAGCAACAGCAGGCACCCAGCTGGGTCGAAGCCTACTGGGGCCAGGGTTATCCGAAAGACAGCTCGAACCCCGGTATGAAGGCTGGAAGGAACGGGGTGGGTCTTTTAGTCAGTAAGAGTCTGACACTATCTCCCGCTCCACCCCAGAGCGGTGGTAGTTATTGGATGATTTTTTCCCACCATAAAAAAGCCACAATATCAAAAACTAAAAAAGAATGTTAATTTTGACAGAATGCGACCATGATGCGAATGCGTAAGATCATTTAAAAAAATCGTTTGTCCCTCGGTGTTCGTCAACACTTCACAAAGGAGAGTTTATATCTCAATGACATGACATAATGGGCCGTCTGTAACTAGTTTCAACATTTCTAATTGACGCGAATAAACCGGTCGTAGAAGTTGTTACGACTTCTTTGTAATAATGTGTTAAGGACGGAATAAAAACCTATTAATCATTAAAAATAGTATATTTAAAAAACTTTTTTTATCAAAAACTATCTGCTGCCAGCGACTTTTCCCGCGTTTTAGTTGAAACTTATCTCAAGGGAATCTGTAAAAATCTTCAAATTTTTATTCTTTCAATACACTTCAATGCTATATACCTACTCTATCCTCTTTTTTAGGGTTCCGTAGCCAAATGGCAAAAAACGGAACCCTTATAGATTCGTCATGTCTGTCTGTCTGTCTGTCTGTCTGTCCGTCCGTATGTCACAGCCACTTTTTTCCGAAACTGTAAGAGCTATACTGTTGAAACTTTGTAAGTACATGTATTCTGTGAACCGCATTGAGATTTTCACACAAAAATAGAAAAGAAGCAATAAATTTTTGGGGTCCCCATACTTAGAACTGAAACTCAAAATTTTTTTTTTCATCAAACCCATGCGTGTGGGATATCTATGGATAGGTCTTCAAAAATGATACTGAGGTTTCTAATATCATTTTTTTCTAAACTGAATAGTTTGCGCGAGAGACACTTCCAAAGTGGTAAAATGTGTGTCCCCCCCCCTCTAACTTCTAAAATAAGAGAATGATAAAACTAAAAAAAATATATAATGTACATTACTATAAAAACTGCCAACGAAAATTGGTTTGAACGAAATCTAGTAAGTAGTTTTTTTTTAATGCGTCATAAATCGAAAAAAATACACTATTATTAAAACATCGATCAAAGTTACAACACATTACAAGAACTTTTATATTATGTTACTTGCTGCTACGGAACCCTTCATGGGCGAGTCCGACTCGCACTTGGCCGGTTTTTTAATGTTTAATTTTCTATTTTAGACATATTTCTATTTTTATTTTTATAACTGTATCTGTGTTTTTTTCCATCTATACATGTTTAATTTTTTGTGGCATTTTTTTAATAATTAATGTAGCATGGTGTAAGCTGTGCACACCTGTAATAGGCATGCATACCAGTGCCTTGTTTTTAATATTATTTTTACAAAATCCTGTATGTATTGCTGTTGGTGTGCCAATAAATAAATAAAAGGGAAAATACTCCCGAGATAAAAATGTATCCTATGGGGCCAGGACATGATATACCCGTGTACTAAGTTTCATTGGTATCTGTTCAGTCATCATGATCATCATTTCGAAAGACGTCCACTGTTGGCACAGAGGCCTCCCCCAAGCGTCGCCACAAGGACCGATCCTGCGCGTCTCGCATCCACCGCATTCCCGCGACTCTCACCAGGTCGTCGGTCCACCTTGTAGTTGTGGGAGGCCTTCCAACGTTGCGTTCACTCGCTTCAATTATATTATTTGTACAGTTGATAGGTTTAAATCATTAATTAAAAGAAAGAACTAATTAATTGAGCATTTCTACTATTATCTAAGTATTCCGTAAGTGGTGAATTGTAGATCGAGATTCCTTACTTATAATTATCGAATACTGTTCTTGTATGGACACTTATGTGCGCTGAGTGCGATTTGGATTAGAACATGGGTCGCACACTGAACTTGATATCGATGTGATTCTACAAATATTTTAGACTTACACTTAATACTTACTAACCTACTCTGTAATGTAAGTAATGTAACTATTAAACCAGGCTGTCTCTGTACAGGCGATCTTCTCATACGGAGAACGCACAGGCAATTACCATGCCTGCTTTTGAACAATATAATGTCTGAATTCGTGAAGCTGCCCAAAGGCAATAGACAGCTGGATTTCAGACATTAATTAGGCACTAATCCCAGAACTGCCGATATCTTCCTGTTTTGATGTTATTAATTTAAGTTAAACTTAAACTTGTACAACATATAACGTAATAAACGTTGTCCTAAAAGTAGTATGTTCAGACCATTCGTGTGTCCGGAACGTGGATCCACGCGAGACACAATAAATTTTAATTGTGTCTCTAATTACGGCATACGAAAGGTTAAATCAATTTCAGATATTTTTAAAATAGGTAATTTTTTACTTTAAATAATTTTTGAAAAATCGTGGGTGTGTTGTGTGTGCACAAATATCAATACCATTGCGCTACCAGTGTAGTACGTTGATATCCCGTATCATTTGCCGACAATTATGATAAATAATTTAAAAAAATATACCACTAAGTGTATTTAAGTATAAGGTAGTGCTTTAACTACTATTGTAATGTATAAGGGTGTGAATTATTCTGTTAAATGTTGTATTTATAATTATGTCAAAAATAATAACAGAATTGAATGACTATCTGATGAGAATCATAAAAGGTATTTGCGTGGCTACAATTACTGACACTTATTAGTCTGTAATTGACATTAATCGTTTTGATTTTTTATAACTTATCGGCATAAAAATGGGTCATTCCCTGAGTTAGGGATGGTGAGTGGGTCCACCGGGCCGGGTGCCTGGGGGATCGAGGTACTCAGGGAATGAACCACAAAAATAACTTATGACCGTATCTTAAGTGGTAACCTGCTGATAGTAAACATCTATTTTTTTGAGGTGACAGATGACTTCTCCTGTACAGGGCGCGAAAGGGCGTGTCAGTCTTCTACTGATTATACCCCACTCGTGTTCCTTGCGTTGCCCTTTGGTTTCCAGCGCCACAGTAACTCTTCCGAACCTTCCTGCAAC
The DNA here is from genome assembly GCA_929112965.1 of Mythimna albipuncta. Classification (NCBI taxonomy): domain Eukaryota; kingdom Metazoa; phylum Arthropoda; class Insecta; order Lepidoptera; family Noctuidae; genus Mythimna; species Mythimna albipuncta. The sequence goes on from OV815974.1 coordinate 738,472, forward strand.
CCTAGCAGGACTCTGACACAATACACCATACATACAAAGTGTAAAACTTTTAGGGTGTTTTTAATATCGTGCGGATTGCATCACGCATATATGCGATTGCCCCGCCCGCGTAACCCCGCAAATGTCCATTTCATACAAGTATTTATTGCAATGCGTGGCTCGCACGCGGGACAAGTGTTTGCGTTTCGAAATTTTCTGCATGCGGGGCAATCCCGCATGCAGAAAATATCATCACGCGATATTAAAAACAGCCGCACGATATTAAAAACAGCCTTAGTTGATTTTTACAAAAGTGTAGGCTGTTGTCATAATGGTCTTTTCTAAGGAAATACACAAGCTCCTAAACGTGTTCTTTTCTCTCGTCTCACATTTTAATCTCATCTAACTTTATTAAAACTAATAAACAAACATTTTATTTCTTCCTTCTGTACAAAGAATATGTCGTGTTCCAAAACCGCAAAGCTTCGTTACTGTCGTCCCAGATAGGTTCAATAGAGTTGTCCTTGTCTATGAGCAGTAGCCGAGGGGCCTCCACTGTCGCTGGCTCCCATTTGGGAGAGATTGAAGATGATGCTGGAGTAGGGTCACTGAAAGACATCATAAAAATACGTAAGAACATTATAGAGTGGGTGCAAGAAATACAAATAGTAGAATAAGTTAGTGTTATCATAGTGAAATAAGTTTTACAAAAACAAAAATTAAATCATGGTTACGGCAGTTCATCATCATTATCATTTCAGCCATAAGATGTCTACTGTTGGACAAAGGCCTCCCCCAAGTGTTACCACAACGAACGGTCCTCGCATTCATCGGATACCCGCAATATTTACCACTCCCTAGACCATGAGGTTTATAGTAAGATTGTTTTAATCTTATTTCAATGTGGGTAAGAGATGGCGCTAGACAAACTTTATAGTTCTGTCTCTTACTTTGTACGTCATGGCAACCCCGTAGATCATCGGTTCAACTTATAGGAAGCCTTTCAATGTCGGCTGCGTTTTCAAGTACCTATGATACGGCAGTTCACAAACCCTTATTTAATTAACCTTTTAGATACCGTCAATTTGAGACACAATAGTAAGACAATAGATGCCCAAATGCCGGCGTTCCCTGGGGTTATAATGAATTAAGCATTTTGTGTAGATAATTGTTACAACCTTGAATAACACTAAAGGAGATTGGCACGATATAAAAAAAAATTAAATCCGTTCATATTCGAAAATTAATTTATCTAGGTCTCGGCCAACAGCCAATCATCTTAAAATATTCTTTCACCAATCGCCACTAACCAACGTTGTGTTGCAAAACATCGCTCGGTCCAAGTCATTCACTCGGCAGCTCGCAGCTGCAAAGTAATTCATTCACTCCTTCATCCCGCTGCTACACTTTCAGAATAGTTTAATACATAACAAATGTTTTCTGTACATATGAAAGCATTTCATCTTGCTCTTACTGAATTAAATTGTGTTTTACAAAGCATTTGTTCAAATGAGCTTACAATTGTTTATATTCTTAACTTTTGCTTTTTATTCAAGGTTATGCGTTCTAAGTAATTAACAGTTATAAACTGTAAACTGCAAGATTTGTGAGGGTCACGGGTCAAGTCCGCCGAGAACTCAACGTTAGATCAATAAACTAACTCCAACGTAGGGATGGATCTAGTACTCAAAAAGGTTGTGGTCCCGGCACATCCTAAAATTGTTCAGTGCGAGTCAGACGACGGACTCGTCAGGGTTCAAGATATTAAAATATGTCGCCTTAGGCCAAATGAAAAATAAAGCAGCAGTCTTCCAGCCCGATTATAATGTAGGCGTCTTCAAGTCTAGCGTTAATAAGCCCTAAATAAACTAGTACGATTCACTATCAAAGACTACACCACTGCTTACCACTGTTTCATCACTGCTTATCATCGCAATCGTTCTCGCTAATTTTAGTTTTTAGTAGAGTAGGTTGTGTAAAATCACAATTAGTGAGTCTAGGTAATTAATCAAGTTCCCCAAAATTGAAATGACAGCTCGTATCTAATTTAAACGATACGTCACAAATTAAAGGTAGCTGCAGTTAGTGTTATGGCCGCATGCCCATTGTGCTCACGATGTTGCATTCGCCCTTGCTCTAACGGAATCATAAAACTTAAGCTAAACGAGTGTAAACCTAAAGAAATAATTGATTCGCCTTACCTGTACTTCGCAAAGTTGGTCCAAAGTGTAGTAAACTTGTCAATAAACCTCATTTCGGCAAACGCCGGTAAGGTCAAGGTGCTGAACAGGTAGAATAATTCATCGGCATGCGTCGCTCCGGGGGACTTGCGGAACCCATACATAATCTTAGCAAAGTTTAGCATCCCATCGTAATTGAATTTGTAAGCGTACACAGGTTCGTTCAATGTCTGTAGAAATAGATCCATGGTGGCTATCACAGGGTAAGTTATTGCAGCGTCACCTTCGAAACGTGCCAACTTTTCCAACGAAGACTTTTCTTTTGTAATGTTTTCTCCGGCCATGTACAACTCATTAAATCTATTAGCTGTCTTCACCTTTTCCTCATTAGAAGGGACAGTCAGATCTCTTGGTATCGCCTTATAGAAATCTATCTTAGCCAGAGTGGTATCGTTCTCTTTACCTGCAAAATATAAACCTTCGGCGCTATTGAACCCAATGATTACAGGGACCTTGTTGTATTTGCCTTGTGAGATCAAATTGTAAGGACTGTCTGACAAAAATGGTTCAATTTTATCGATTTTCTTTTCAATGCAAGGCACAAAAATATTTTCTGATATGACGACATCACCTTCCTTTCTAGGTACGCGATAGCTCAAAAGATCGTCAGCAGTAATATTGTTGAATAAATTATAAATTTCCTTGGGATCTGTGGTGGAGTGGCCCATTTGTTGGGCGAGTAGACTTGCTGTCTCCAACGGTTGAAGTTGTAAGGCCCAATAACCCAAGGCCGAGCCACTTTGCATGATAGCTCTGTTGAACAGTCCTTTAGACATTGGAGAGATCAAATGATAAGAAACTGAAGCTGATCCAGCGCTTTCTCCAAAAATGGTGACGTTATCAGGATCTCCTCCGAACATTCTTATATTTCTTTTCACCCACTTGAGCGCTTGCACTTGATCTTTCAGGCCAACATTACCGGGTGCTTCTTTGATGCCTAGACATAAGAAGCCAAGAATTTCCAACCTGTAGTTGAAGGTGACTAGAATGACTCCATGTTTTACGAGGTACTTGGGGCCGTAGATGAAGGGGGATCCGGACCCGTCCCTGAATCCTCCTCCGTGAATGAAGACCATAACGGGGCGAAGGCTGTCACTGGGCTCCACGGGGGTGTACACGTTGACGGTGAGGCAGTCCTCGTCGCCCAGGATGCGAGTGGGGGTGAAGCGCTGCTTGCACCTGATGTGTTCGTTACGGGCATTAAAAACGCCATCCCATTTCGGATTTGGTTCCGCTTCCTGGAATTTAGGAAATATTTTGAACTAATGAAATTGGGTAAATAGAGTTGATGGATATAAATTGAATGCTAATTGCACTTCTACCAATAACGCTTGAAATACTGGCTGACTGTGTCATTTCATTAAAAATGTATCGAGCAATTAGTCGACACTTCATAACGGAGGGAGGTATGATTAGCCGCGCTGAGGTGGGGAGGCGGCAATCACAAGTAGATTAGTGTTACGTGCGACGTTACGTTCATCATTATTAACTTCTGCTATTAGCGCTAGCAGCCCTTCACGGAAACTATTATTTGCTATAATTGTTTCTGAATATTTCTTGCCAATCGACTGTTCTAAATTGTTGCTAATTACATCGACGTCTTATATTTCATTGATATAAATTAGAATATGGTGGTTTCTGAAGCAGTTCATAAGCACTACATTATTTTTATAAGTATATGAGCCGTAATAAATCCTCCACTAGATATTTTTCTAGTTCGAAAACTGATACTACACTAATCACTATATTGAGCAAAGTGAAACTTACTTGGAACCTGTGAGTGACTGTAGCATAAGGTATGCCGAAGTACTGTAGGTATGATCCGTCACGAGCGACCTCACCCTGCACCTGTCCATCGCTCAGCTGCACCGGTACAGTGGGCTGCGGTACCAGCGGAGCCACCAACAGCGAGATCAGCACCAACAGCTTCAAACTCGACAACGACTTCAAACAGTTTTTCATTTTATTAACTGTTATGACGCAATTTGGAGCAGATGTTAATAACAATTACACTGATTGCACAACCGCTTGGGATTTTAAACATCAGAGTACATTTTATTAGTCCTGTCTCTCAATATGGAACAAAATAATGATAGAGCGTATTACGACGGGTTCTTTTCGTCATTATCTGGTTGTTGAACTGGTCGAACTTCAAATCCAATGAGAACCTGAAAAGAAAAGTTTACTTTTAATCTTAACGAGGATTATACACATATAGGAAATTTCGAATTTCAAAACTTTATACCTTTTAACAAACAGTTAAATTAAATATGCAAACTTTGATCAAATAAATAAAGAGATTGAAATAAAGAGAAGAGAGAACCTAGAGATGAAGAGGTAAGATTGCTAAGGTAAACAAGATGAACTGATCTGATTACAAAGATTCTGTTTGTGATAGAAAGCTACGTTTTAGTTTTTATATAGATTGTATGGTTTTTGTGTGGAGACAGGTGTGACAGGCGCCGAAACAGCTAGTATGCTAGCGATATTGATTTCACGCATATTTTAATTTATTCCACCAATCTGTAAGTGTAGTACGAAAAGATCAACATGAGAATATGTGTCTTAAGTAAGTTATGGACGAACATACTCCTACTTAACCAAGTCAAGTACGCCACAAGTATAAGTGACATTAGTTGAGTCAACATCAGTAAAGTTGAGTGCAATACTTGTATCTACATTGCTTGTAATTGTCTTCACATATTTGTTGAACAGAGGACATAGTTGCATGAATACCGGTCAAGTCAACAGAAGTAACTGGAACTATTGAGCGGTGCATGTCTTCTAGTGTTTTACGATTGGCTGTGTTTTAAAAACTATGTAGTTTAGAGCAAACGATGTTGACACGTGAAGGCCTTATGAGGTGTTAATTATGTTTTCGTAATTTTGTTATGTAGATCTGCAGGTGCTCTAGAAAATTAATTACTCAAAATTTTCCACTATCAGTTAGTTGATTAGATATACGTCATATATACCAATAAACTCCAGAAACATTTTTTGGACTGTTGTAGAAATACAAAGGATTTCATAATAAAGATAATTCTACGCAACCTAATTTCGAAGGTACTTGTGGCTCTAACATCAACGAAACTCATAATAGAAAAACTAAATGACTTTATGTAAATTGATAATAAGTAATTCCCAATCTGAATAACATATTAAATAGGATCTTGAAAGAGCCTAATGAAAGTGGATGCTAGCAAATAAAACGACGAGTATTTGGAATTAAAATCCAAGACATCATTTGAGATCAGATTGTGAATTATGAAATATATTCTTAATTGGATAATTATTGAGACGTCTGAGTACTCAATAATGAGCTGTTTATATTCGTTAAGTAGCTTATTGGATTTTGAGACGATATCTTTAGGAAAGTTTGCGATCATTCAGAGAATTTGCTTTCACCGTAAGTGGTTTTCAACTGACATAAAAAAGGCTCTTGTTTCGGTTGTATTTTTATTATCTTTGTTATCATAAATTTCGTCAACTCGTTACCTGAACTGATTTGAAAAAATATTTTTAATTTCTATAGTAGTTCGTAGCTTGGAAACAATGACCACGCCTGATAAAGTAAAGACCTAGTAAGAACTGATGGTCCCCGTTATCATCCGTAGATCTGTGATAGTCGTTACAGGTAGTCAAACGCCAGAAAGTTTGCTCATCAGACTATCCGAGGAGTATCGTGTTGCGCAGTCACTGGGTTACGGAGGTCTGATAGGCAGACGCTCCATATAATATATTAGTATTCAACCGCATCCGGCTTGACTGATCCCATCACAGTTGGAAAAAACCTAGTGAGATGATGATGGTTCCTTAATTCCTACCTAAGTAACATTATCAGTCGCAATATTTACTAAATAAACACACGCTGAGATCTCCCAATTTATTCTTTTCCAGCAGACAGTAAGTACAACATTTCAAAACGCAAGTTATCATTATCTTTCTGACTACTTATTAAACAAAGCTTAACATCTGGCTGAATTACATTCACCTCGAAGTGAAAATAATTGTGACAATCGATCAAGAGGGATATATCCAGACCCGGCGCGTTTACTACGCGTTATGATGGAGATTTTCTTACATTTTTGTTAGAAACTGACTTGGAAAAAGAGACTTGAGCATCGACATCGCGCCGAGTTGCCAGCCTGTCTTTGGAAATTTTACATGATTTAATTCAGCCAAGCCTGTTCCATCATCTGACCACCAAGCATACGGCAATGCACCTCAGGTACATGGTGGACATTCCACTCATACGTACAAAACATTTTGGGAAAATATTCATTCTACTCCTCAGCATTATGTAAAGCTAGAGAGGAGTAGAGAGGAGTATAATTACCTGCCTGAGTCTGTGTTTCCTGATCGATGCAACCTGGGGTCTTTAAGTCAAGAGTGAATAGGTTACTCCTAGGTAAGCGTGCTCCATTGGCGGCAACATCATCGCTTATCATCAGGTGTGATGATGGTTAAGCGAGCCTATCAATAATCTTCTTCGGCGCAACACGTTTTTTTCTTTCTATCTACTACCACTAACTCTCTTTTCTCTCGTATTCATTCTTCACATAATCCATCCATCTTTTCTTTGGCCTCAATAATTAATAAGAAAAGAAATTAATACTAGATGACCTATTACACAGCCCGTATTCAGCAGACCTATATGATTTCCGAATTATGTATCAAGGAGAACATGCTATGGGTTTTTTTACATAACACATCCGATATGTTTATTTATGGTTTTACGTGTTTTGGTTTTAAAAACGTCGTAATGTCAATGCCAGCTATTTTTAACAACGTTCGACGGTCATTTCGTTAAATTAAGGTTATAAATAAAGAAGGACATTGGAATTAAAAGATTTTTACGGGAGTTTCCTCCCTAATGGGCTTACCACACGCACAAGCTTCACCAAAGTTTTGCCTGTGCAAGCCAGTTGGTACCTACACGGAATATCTGAAGGCTCGTATGAAAGCCACCTATCTCATTGGACACGCGTTCTTCAAAATAAAAAGCAAGTTTTACGCATGACACTCAGTGTTAACCTCTTGAGCGCCGATTGTACATACGTCTGTACAACTTGGAAGTCCTTGAAAAACGCTTAATTTTCGTTTTGTACACACGTTTGTACGAAAGTTATTTGACCGAAAATTTTGGTTTCTATACATATTATTCTAAATATATTATATCATTTGTTTTTTTCTAGAAAAATAAAAAAAAAACTTTTTTGGTGATTTACGTAAACAGTTAAATTTTCCGGGCCACGTGATCGCCTGGCGCTCGAAGGTTGTGATTTTCCATCAGTGTAAGAAAGTTCAGTTAGTAAAAAATTGGCCAAGTGCGAGTCGGACTTGCGCGCGAAGGGTTCTGTACCGTCCGAAGCAAAAAACGGCCAATCAATCACGTTTCTTGTACGGGTGCCGCCTTCAATATTTATATTATTCTGTTTTTTTTTTATTAACAAAAACTTGTTGTTATAGCGGTAACAATAAAAAAAAAAATGAATTATTTGCATGTTCCAAAGCGTAGATTTCTATGGAGAATATCGTGTAAGAAATTTTATGGACATTTTTATAAAACAGTAAATATTTAGTTAGTATGATGAAGGTTACGGTCATCGTAAAATGTATATAAACATTTGCGAGCTCGATGTAGAAAGACATACACGTATTCTAGAAGCTATCAGAACTTCAAAAAAAAATTCCTTCATAAAATTTTCCTTCATAAAATGAATAAGTTTGCCCTTTTTATAATACGCCGAGTTGGTAAGACTGTTTAGATTTGACCTAACTTAAATTCTTTTGTTAATATGTGTGAGTCAAACCTACCTAATTAATGTTGGCAGTTAGATATGCTTGACTCATTAGGCCTCGCATTTCTACGTAGGGACAACTACCTGATGTACAGGTTGGTCATGTCTGCCAATTTGCACCTTACTGTGCAAGTTTTAGTGATAAGCAAGAGTTACTTGAATGATCCGAAGATAAGAAACGTCTAAGACGAATCTAACCTTTCGAAAACCGCAAAGACAATGAGAACACAATAGAAAGACAATGAGAGTGCGAGCGCTGCCGTCCGCTTGGGGTTTAATGAATTAGCTCATAAATAAGAAAAAGACAAGTAAATTTCTGAATTATCATTAACTAGTTTTTACCCGCAGCTTCGCCCGCGAACATAAAATATAGCCTCTGTCACTCAGGAATAAAGCAGCTTTCTATCGGCGAAAAAATTTTAGCAATCGGACCAGTACTCTCCGAGATTACCTTCTACAAACAAAAAGAAACAAACTTTACATTTGCCGAAACAGATCTTGAGCGCTCGGCGTCAGAGTGGGGATCGCTTTACGCATTCCATAAATTGGCGAGCCAATCGTCTTCGTTGTTAGATACATGCAGCAACGCAGGGAACGAATCAGGAGTGACGGCTATGACGCGATGGCGCAGCGAGCCAATCACTGACACTCTCCGCCCCCGCGTCTCACTTCGCACCACCAGAGACCGAATATTTGACTTTTGCACAACTTGCAGCCAGCGCTCAAGATCCGTGACGGCAATTGTACCTCTTTATAATATTAGTGTAGATTATCGTAACAGTTGTTCGTGAACATATATATCAACTTGAGCAGATCTTGGAAACTGATAACTTCATGATATGGCCAGGTAAAACTGGCCAGATTGTTTTAAACTTTAAAGTTTGATGATATTATTATTATCAATCCTCGTTTGGTGTACTTCCTTTAATTCATTAAACCCCAAGCGAACGCCGGCGTTCGCGCACCTATTGTCTTTCAATTGTGTCTGCAATTATCACAATTGAAAGGTTAAACAATCATATATCGATGATATAGCCAAACAAGGATTGACATATTAAACGTTTACATTTAAACGATCTGGCCAGTTGTAATTGGTCATATCATGAAGTGATCAATTTTATGATTTGGCCACCACGACATATATTATATTTAACGTTACGAATACCGTAATCAGAGATACATTATAAAGACAATCAGACCGCGTTCGCTCTCGCTGTATTCGCTTGGGGTTTAATATGGGTTTAATGAATTTAAGCGAGGTGCTTTGGGCTTAAAATTTCTTTGTAAACAATCTCATTTAAACACTACTGTTTAATTCAGGTCATTAACCCAACTCCACGCTTACATTATTTACTATTTAGCACGACATTAATACATAATACAAATTACGCTATCATTGACCCCAGTCGGTTCCTAAGCAAACACAACCGTAATCAATTGACTATCAGCTTTGCTCCTACGTAATAAGATGCAAATCGGATTCCTAGACCGTGCACCTACGACATTGTTATTCAAAGCACATGGTGTTACTATTTAGTCTACTTACTGATAGGTTTTCTAAGAGATATCACAGAAAATTATAACACTTTTATTGTAAAACTTCCCACACTGCAAAATCACTCTTATCATTTCAAAAATATAGTTTACTTTTGATGTTTCTTAGTTTTAAAGTAAAATGTGATAGCAACTTTCACCGTTACTTGGACGCGTATGCCCGTGCGTCTGTTCGTTGCTTGAATGCGCACACGCAGCAAACCGGCCGTCTTTAACATGTAATTTTACACGATACCGTTTCTTGCTAATCATTTTAGTACTTATAATATCGATTTGTAACTCGTTTGTGTAGTCTTATTTGTTGCCTGCTCCTTAAGTTGATTGTGGATTTCCTCTACCAAGGAATAATTCCAATTTGAACTTTGAAACTTTGAATGTGAATACTTACCTTAAATGTTACCTATACTAAAATGGACATTGATTTCTGCAGTGGCTCGCTGCGTGTGTCTGTGGGTAGTTTCAGGCCATTCAGTTCAGGCTTCCTGACGATACTATATGTTTTACGGTAAGTTATAAGAGTGAGTTAGCGTGCACTGGTGACTTTTGTCATTGTGACTTTTGACAAAAAGTCACCGTTCTTAGAAACCCAACATGTAGTGCGCACGCTTGAAGACGTGACAGTTGGGTAAAAATGGGTAAAAAATGACAAATAAAATATTGTCACCAGACAAAAGTCACCAGTGCGCGCTGTCTTAATGTGACCGGAAATAGTCTACCGGGAGAAAACTGCTTTGACAGCAACACTAGATTGCTGTCAAACGGAAAAAAAATCCGCCTCAGCATACAAAATTATTAACTTGATTGGACAGTTTGTATGGAGAGGCTGAATTTTTTTTTCTTTTTTTATGGTGGGTTGTTGGCGTAGGCGAGCACTAATAAGGGGGTTTTGAAAATACCCTTTTAAGGGGGTCAAAAGAGGTATTTGGTTTACAGTACGGAAAATTTCATTCCGTGGATCCGATATACGTAAAAGTTAGCACAAATAGGGTCTTTTTACATAGCATGGGTAGGATGCATCTTTAAAATGAGAGGAAAGGATAGGTAGGTACACTCCGCGTTCCGAATTGAGATATTTTCAATGTTAGCTCGCCAACAGTCGTTCCGTATGACTGTCAACGCATACTTCAGGCTTCAGGTGGTTGGTTGATGTTCTAACAACGCCAATATCGTAATTCAGAACGCAGGGCCACTGTGTGAATCCGACGGCTGTCACCTGCGCTATCCTGTAGAAATAAATTTTTCTTTTGGGGGTAGTTCTGAAAATGAATAATAATAACTTTTATTATTTTTTTAATTCGGTTAGTACACCGAATTAAAAATTTTATTATGGGGGTAGTTCTAAAAATGAATAATGATATAATTGAAAGAAAAATTTGGGAGTTGTCAAGATTGTACGGAGGATTCTTGTGTTTTGGGATAATAAATTGAAACTTAACACAAATTTTAACTAAAATGACTTGCATAAGTTTTTCAAAATACGGTTTCAGGAGTACCTACTAAGGTTTTTATGAAAACCTTCTTGTTAGTGGTATACATAATCATCATCATCATTATATCAGCCAAAAGACGTCTATTCTTGGACATAGGCCTCCCCTAAGCGTCGCCACAACGACCGGTCCTGTAAGAATTTATATTTTTCTTTAATTGTTCTAATAGTGATGTTGTAATTATATACTGATTTAAAAGAGTGATGTCTATAGAGTTTCTTTGCACGTTCTTCGCTACAGAGATCTACGCTTTGGAATGTGCAAAAAGCTCCACCTTTTTTTGTGACTAACCGACCTTGATAATTCAAAAGTGCCTGTAAATGATTAATCCTAACTAATATTATAAATGTGAAAGCGTGGATGTTTGGATGTTTGTTACTGAATCACGCAAAAACGGCTGAACGGATTTGGATGAAATTTGGCATGCATATAGCCTTTGACATGGAAAAGAACATAGGCTACCTTTTATCCCGATTCCTTAAGTACCTAATGCCACGCGGGCGAAGCCGCGGGCAAAAGCTAGTTTTAAATAAATGCTTTGAGTTTGAATAGGCAATAAGCTGTCCGTATCTAATAATACGCGAATAAACCTGTTTGAAAAGCTGTTACGATTTCTTGGTAATAGTTTGTTTATTGATTAAAACTTAATGCACTAATAAAAATCACTGTACAAAGGTGGACTTATGCCTTAGGCATTTTTTACCAGTCAACCTTAGGGTGTATAGAAAATATTGTTGTATGGGTGAGAGACGTGGAAGAAGACAACGGACATCTCGCATCAACTCCAGCAGTGCTATTCTCTAAGGTCTTTCCAATGTTCGAAGACAGTGACGACCTGGCGTGCTATTCTCTAAGAAAACAGCCTTGAACGCACCGCTGGCCGCAGTGACAAATTCCAAATAAGTACATAGGATTAACAATCCAATAGACCTATACATAAGATTGTTAATCAAATCGCCGGGCCTTGGTTGAGGCCATGGTCCGGAGCGAGGAGGAGTGGCAGGCGGTCGCCGACTTCTGCGAAGCAGTAATGCTCGCAAAGGAGGAGGCCAAACGCATCAGGCAACGGCGTTATCGCCGCCGCCACCGCCGCCAGGATTCTGATCCCGATTTCCGGCCACCGTAGGCGCGGGTTTGCGGACGGTGAGCAATGGGTAGCTCACTGTCCGGCCGTCCGGCAACTGTCCGGACCAAGCCCAAGTCGTCGACGGCGCGCACTGTTCCTGCGCGCCTCAAGGAGTTGTCAGCAACAGCAGGGACCCAGCCGGGTCGAAACCTACAGGGGCCAGGGTTAACTGAAAGGGCGCTCGAGCCCCGGTATGAAGGCTAAAAGGGTAGGTCTTTTAGTCAGTAAGAGTCTGACACTATCTCCCGCTCCGCCCAAGGGCGGGGGATGTCAATGCATGATTTTTTCCCACCATAAAAAAAGTTCCCGCTGGATTAGCTTCTTATTGATGGAATCTCGCCATCAGTGACGGTTCTTAGCGTTATGAAATGCGACGTGCAATTGGGTGTCCAGTGTGGAGCGGACCTGATCTGCCCATCTTATTGAGCTGTGTGTCTAGATTCCTTTATTATACAACGTTATTTTTAGAATATGAGAAATCTGAATATAGTTTGTTCAGAATCAGGGGTGCTATTCTCTAAGAAAGCGCAGCGCTGGCACAGCGACGAGTCGTGAGCGCAATACATTGAATTAACAATCCAGTGTAAAGGGGCATTAGGTTGTTAATTCAATGTACTGCGCTGACGACTCGTCGCTGTGCCAGCGCTGCGCTTTCTTAGAGAATAGCACCCCAGTTCAGAATGTTATGTTTTTTTTTCCAAATAAATATAAAAAAAGGTCATAAGTTGGACACCACAGATACTGAATACAACACAGGTCACGGCAGGTCATAGCGGGCTTTAGGAGCCAGCGCACAGCGCGGCTGCAAGAGAAAAATCACCCCTCAATCGCCCAGATGGCCCGCTGACCATGTATTTGTGTGGACAACCAGGTAATATAACAAGCTTGTAACTTTGTGATTTTTTATGGTACATTTATGAAATTTTGTACATAGATTCTTTACAAAAAATTCTGGACATGTGTTTCAGGTTTCGTATATACTAAAGCTAATGTTTGTTTAATTTAAATTCTATCACACATATACACACCTTAGCACTATCACAAATAACACTGACATTAAAACCACCTCTTACATAACTACACATACATACCACACATACACATTTATTATTGTTATTTTTTTATTTATTTTTAAGTTATTGCATAGCTTCTATCGCGGGTCTTGAGCGTGGAGACCGAATCCAGAAATTCCGTAACGAAAATAACCTAACACCCCCCACTCATTTGTTTTTTGAGCGTGGTGACCGATAAGAAAACAAATGAGTGAACAATCAATCAAAATTCAATTCAATGTGTGAAAGTGTAACTTCAATTAATATAAAAGAAAAAAAAAAAACAAAGCAAAAAAATACTGCATAAATAAAATAAATAAATAGTAGTTATAATTGAACAAGTTGATAAAAATGCTATGCAATAGCTTTACCGCGGCAGTCCCCGAGTGCCACACGTCTCTTTTTTTTCTCCTACTGTCTCTAGTCGGTTATTAAACTCACTAAATCTTTGTAATTTGTTATTTCTTGCTGTACTTATATGTAAGATACTAAATGTAAATTCGAACTGGTGGGGACCTGGTGACCTACAGGTGTTACTACCTACCACAGGCACCAGCGATCCACAACCAAAAATTGTTAGCAATGGTTCTAGTGTAAGATTGTCTGTATTTTTTGGCTTGTGGTGAGAAATAAACGTTATTATTAAGCTATTGCATAGCTATAAGTTATCGCGGGCCTTGAGCGTGGAGGCCGAATCCAGAAATTCCGTAACGAAAATAACCTAACACCCCCCACTCATTTGTTTTCTTATCGGTCACCACGCTCAAAAAGTGTAACTTCAATTAATATCAAAGAAAAAAAAAAGAAAAAAATACTGCATAAATAAAATAAATAAATAATTATAATTGCATAAGTTGATAAAAAATGCTATGCAATAGCTTTACTTCGGCAGTCCCCGAGTGCCACACGTCTTTTTTTTTTGTTATTAAAAATATGTTATTTTATTATTATTGGTATTTTGTGCAACTTCAGTTAATAACAAATGTGATATTTAATTATTTGTTTTTCTTTCTAACCCTGTTTTCTTATTGATATAAACTAGTGCTTGACTGCAATTATGGGAAGTAACGACGCAATCGTAAATGGTGAGGCACACTATTTTATTAAGAGCCTATTCACTCTAGCTTTGAAGACACCCAAATTATAATCGGACGGGAAGAAGCAAGCAAATTGTTCCAGTCTTTTGATTCTACCAGACAGAAAATTTCTAAGGCATTGATTCTACCTCTGTACCACTATGTGCATACATTAATAAATAAATATTTACCTTGTAAATAATCACATTAATCCATCTATGTACTTGCGCCTTTATTTGCGAATTAATAGTTTTAAAGATAACAAATAAATTCCTAATGTAGGCCATTGATATCAGAGATAAATGTTACGGAATCGAAACGTGTGTATATAAACTTTTATGTCGCTGTATAGATAGCGTTTTATGTTGTAGATACATTGCGAATATGGCATTTCCTAATGTGTTCTCAGTTTTTGCGGAACCAGTTAAGTCTTCTGATATAATGTAAATTACTTTATAAATTAAAAACCGGATAAGTGCGAGTCGGACTTGCACATAAAAGGTTCTTTACCGTCCGGAGCAAAAAACGGCAAAAAAAAAAAACGCGTTTATTGAATGAATGCCCCATTTAAAAATTTATTAAATTCTGCTTTTAGTACCTATTTGTAATTGACGTGTGACACGTGTTATTTTAAATACATTATCTGTAAAAATGTCAACTGTCTAGCTATCACGGTTCATGAGATGACTGGATGCCTAGTGACAGACAGAAGGAGAGCGGAGTGAAAATAATAAATAGTACGGAATCCTAAAAATTAACATGCCTCGTATTTTTATTGCATATTTAAATACAGCACAACGGATGCCATTTTTGCTATACGCCAGCTGTGCGAGAAATACAGAGGTGCGCTTAAAAACTCGCACATGGCATTCGTTGACCTCGAAAAGGCATACGACCGAGTATCTCGTGAGGTTCTGTGGTGGGCCCTTACGGAGAAAGGTGTGCCTGGAAAGTATGTGCAGTTGATCCGAGCGATGTACAGTCGATGCAGTACCCAAGTCCGGTCTTCAGTGGGCACTACTGGCAGCTTCAATGTGGCTGTCGGTTTACACCAAGGGTCGTTCCTCAGCCCTTACCTCTTCCTGATGATAATGGACGCTCTGACGTCGGACATTCAGGAAGAGGCTCCCTGGTGTATGTTGTTTGCCGATAACATTGTGCTGGTTGCTGAGAGTGGCCTAGAGGTCCAGAACAGATTGGAGGTGTGGTGGCACAGATTGGAGAGTGTTGGCCTGAGATTGAGTAGAACCAAAACGGAGTACTTGTTCTGCGATTTCGGCGGTCTCTCTAATCCAGTGCCTTTAACTCTCGTCGGAACGCCCATACTGATCTGTTCCGATTTTCGGTACCTCGGGTCGCTCGTCCAAGGGGATGGTGAGGTAGACCGGGACGTAACACATCGGATCAACGCAGGATGGATGAAATGACGACAGGTCACGGGAACAACTTGTGAACCGACGGATGCCCCTCAAGTTGAAGGGTAAAATCTAAAAGTCCGTGATAAGGCCTGTCATACTGTATGGATCAGTGTGTTGGGCTGTGAAAAAGACGGATGAAAAAAGATTACATTTAGCGGAGATGAGAATATTAAGATGGATGTGTGGTGTGACGAGAATGGATAAAGTGAGAAATGAGTATATTAGGGCAAGTTTGAGAGTGGCGCCAGTGAAAGGTTGAAAGGATCGTTTGTCTTGGTATGGTCATGAAAAGAGGAGAGATGAAAAGCATGTTGCTAAAAGAGTTCTGAATTTACATGTGGATGGATGGAGTGGGAGAGGGAGGCCAAATAAAAGATGGATGCATTGTGTGAGAAGTGATATGAAAGAAAAGGGAGTTAGTGATAACGTGACGAGTGACAGGACAGAATGGAAGAAAAAAACGTGTTGCGCCGACCCCAAATAAAATGGACAAGGGCAGGATGAAGAAGAAGAAAAAGATTTAAATGCAGTGAAACATTATGCAGTTATTCTAATTGTGCAAATATTTCAATTTTATAATTTGTCGTTACTCATACGTCATTATGTTTAAATTATAACTTGTGATAATACTAACATTCATTATCTACCACAAAATAGGTCATATTATATCAGACATCCTGATAACATTGGAGCAGTGGTGGCCGAGTGGTAATGGCCCCCACTTACGAGTTGAGGTCATAGGTTCAAACCCAGACAGGTGCATTACTTTGTGTAATTTATTTAATCACCACTGCTCTCAAAACGGTGAAGAAAATTGTGTTGAAACCGGCATGTCCTAGAACCAAAAATTCGACGATATGTGACATTCACCAACCCGCACTGGGCCCGTTTGGTGGATTACGGCACATTCCCTCTTCCAGAGAGGAGGCCTGAGTCCCAGCAGTGGGAAAATTAAAAGGCTGATTATGCTATATGCTGATAACATATTATCTAACTAGGCATCTTGTTATGTGTCATTATTTTTAAATTGGTTGCGACTTGTTCATAACATGTTTCGTGCAAAGTTCAAAGTATAGTTCAATGTCGATTAATAAAAATGCTATAATATAGGGCCATAACTAGCGCCATGCTTTATTACGCGAATTTTAATAAAGTCACATACAATTTAATATGTGGCCAAACAACGGTTTGTCTAGTGGAACTTTGAACGATTTGCCAAAAGTTCACGATTGACATAGTAGTTACGAAAATTAAATTAGGGCTATGAAACCTGTATACGTGCATGTTGAAAAATCAAGGGATCATGTTATTATTATTTTTTTATGATGGGAAATCATCCAATGACTTTTTCCGCTCTAGTGCTGTGTGGTAAGATAAATTAAAAGTTGCTCTTACTTCACCACCACCACCATCATTCATTCATTCGACCATCATTTGATTTATTAAAAATTAAAATTCTAAAGATGGTCAAATATACAGTTATTTATTTGATTAAATAACCAAATGTTAAGAATAAGTAACATATCTCTTAAAACGATAAAGATCGACTCAAAAAATAATTCCCTTCTTTTTCGAAAAAAATCAGAATTGATAATTTTCTTAGTTTGACAGCAACACATTGGCATTGATTTAAAAAATGAAGTGTGCTCGTGGATATCGTGACGATCAGACGTGTGCGCACTGTAAGTGTACATAATTGTAACCATGTGAGTGTGTGAGCAACCTTGATTGAGGTATCTTTAAAGTGTGTGAGTGTGTGCTACGGATATCAAAACGGAATATTTTTACGCCTATAGCTCCCGTTTAACTAGAAATGTCAAACTCGTAAAATTGTTTAGTTTACATTATTCGGTTACCAAAGAGATTAAGATGCTGTAATTATCACACAGTTATACTCCATTTGTTAAGCTAGTTAAATAAATGTAATCAATCTTAACATGTCTTTTATTTAAAAAATGAAAAAAAAATCTAAAAATGTTTACAATTAGATATTTACCTAAACCGATGTTAGGTAATTAACTAAATTTAAATCATCTTTGTATGACTTTTAAACGATTTATTTTAAATAAAAAGACATATTAAGATTGTTATAATTTTTAGTGGCATGTCTGAGTGTGAGATCGTGTAGATGTAAACTGTTCTACTATATTACTTAATATCTGCTCAGTCATGTAACCTTCAGTTAAGTATCCAAAGGTTATAATTTGCTTTCGACGACGAAGCTGCCCATTATAGCATCGTGGTGTTTTAAATGTTTTGTTGAAATTAATATATTTTATTAAGGCCAAAAAAAAATGCTTATTATAGATTCATGAACAACATTATCAACATTTGATTTTTTCGTGCTATTGATACTTTTGTCAAAAAAAAAATCTTGCAATTTCGCAATTTTTCCCTACTCCTTCGAAACTGCTTGGATCTTTAGAAACATTTTTACACATAAAAATTGTTGGATAAATATTCTTCAAAGTGAACATTACGTATGTAAATCAATCAATGTTTCGCGAAGAAAATGGATTTAAAGGTCAGCCGCGTGCTTTCCGGGCGCTGTTGGCCGCAAATAAATGCACAGATTTGCATACTGCCACCTAGGCGGGTGCGAGAGGTGCGTCAACATAATTTTGGCCAGATGGTTCAAGGGACTATAAGACTTTACACTAGACTTTAGCCTATGCGTCTCGCATTCGGACTCTTGTAACCACACCAGGTCATCAGTCCACCATGGTTTTTGATCCTAAAAAAATCTCTTCGTTGTGGTGACATTCGGGGGAAGGCTATATCAAACAGTTCTTGACGAAGTCATCCCGGTTTGTGATATTCTTAAATAGAAAACTATTCAATGAAAACTGGTCTTGACCTTGAAAACCTTGATTGGATCTGTAGATCCAATCAAGGTAAAAATACTCACTTTATGCTCACACCATCTACGTACACAAGATGAGAGGTTTGCAGTCCAGTCGTGCTGATCTCTTATCATCTCACCAGGAAAACTTAGGTGTAGTGGACTAGGAGTCTTTGTCTCTATGAAGAACTGACGATCGGTGTTACAGTTCCCGCTAAGCTCACGCATCTCTTTAGTTTTCAAAATCAGATATTTCAAAAATTGACAGGCAGTTCAAACTGCCGGCGTCAGAGTTTCTTAATAGCTACAACCTGGGGATTTTTAAGTCAAGAGTGAATAGGTTACTTCTAGGCAAACGTGCTCCATCGTCGACAACATCATCGCTTACCATTAGGTGAGATAGTGGTCGAACGCGAGCCTATCATAAAAAAAAAATCATTTCTCCTATGGTCTCACGGTGAGGTTTTACAGAATAGACCAGAGGCCCTATCACAACCTTTTAACGTGATCCTTTTCATCTTCTTGTTTGACCTCTCCTGTTCCCATTATTTGGAGTCCGGTCTTCTTACTGATCAGCGCCAGGATATTCTATCTTGGGTGGTCGGCTTTGGCAAATGAGCTAACTTGAGGTCTCTCTCGATTCTCGATCACCAGGTCAATGGTGGGCGATCTAAGCCTTCCTTTTGTTCTGGCAGGTTTAGTGCAATTTTTACGATATGGTCCTTGCTTCTCCTTCTATATGTCCATACCATTTGAGGCGATTTTCAGTAAGTTTTTCGGTGATTGGCGCCATTTTAACTTAGCCTCTGATGTATCCATTGCGCACCTTATTTAGTTTGGCCACCTCCTGCCCATCTTAGCATTTTCATCTCATTGGTATGCACTTTTTGTTCATGGGTCTTCTCTAATGTTCGGTATTCGGATCCATATAATAGCGCCAGTCGGACTCCCGTGGTCCTTTTGACGACCTATAATGAACTGTTACAGCAATGGAGCTCTATAAAGTACGTATATAGCTCGATCCCTCTTTCTTGCTTGCACGTTTGACATTTTAACGCATCACTTTAAAAACCCAGTAACTCAAAGAGGATTCGTTTCCCTAACTCTCCTACGAGTACGCAATGCCATATCCAGTCTCTAGGAGCTCCGTAAGGCGAGGGGCACGTTAGGTACGCGGTTTGCGAGCGTTCCCTTGACATATCGATCCCCGACAATGCATTATTGATGCGATTAGTAGCTGGTAGCAGATTTCCCTCGCGTGGCACTGGTCGTAGAAGATTTTTTTGTATCTGTAGTGATACTGTATAAGTTTGACAACTAGAAATTATCAACAGGTCTTCTTAGTTACCCAGTTCATGAGTTGTGATGGTCAGATAGATATTCGCTCCATTTAAAATATAAGTGGCTTTACATCTCATATCCTATTATACTGAAAGCCGATTATGGTTTAGTTTCGACTAGTAACAGCAGATGATTATCGGATGGCATACTCTCATAAGGAAAGTCCCTTAAAGGGCAATGGAAAGCCATGCACGAAAATTCCCAGGAAAACCTAAATTAGCCTAAAAAATTGACAAAGTTAGCGACCGCGTACTGGAAGACGCAGCATTGGCAGGCCTTCCGTAATGTGGACTGATGACCTGGTGGTCGCGAGAATCCGATGGATGTGAGATGTACTTGACGGGTCGGTGTTGTGACAATCGGGTGGAGCCTATGTCAAACAGTGGAAGTCTTTCGGCCCGACTGATTATACACTCGTGTCATTTTTATTATTTTATTTATTTATTACTTAGCTCACATTGTCCCACAGCTGGATAAAGGCCTCACTCCACTCTTTCCAACGATCACGGTTCCTCGCTCCCTCATTCCAGTTCTTAAGGAAGCTATCCAGGTCATCCCGCCATCTCGTTCGTGTCATACAGAATGTTTTATATGCCCTCTGTCTGTAACATCTGTTAGGTAGCTGCCTATTCCAGAATTAAGGTTGAAGATTTGTAAGTTATTTATCTGCATTAGAATTTGCCGTGTTCATAGAAAGCACATCATTATTACTTTCATGAAAGTTCAAAGCCAATTATTTAGATTTACTCTCACTCGATTTGCTGTTCTCGTGCAGTTACAAACCCAAATTAATCTAGGAATAATGATTTTATTACGTGCACTAGGGCGATCGATTTCTTTTAAGGTTTCTTTGGTATCTCACAACTCCATGCTGTGGCCTTGTCGTGTTTGAAGTTCACTTTTGACATTTCGGTATGTCAGTTTTCAACAGAAATTTTTCG
This sequence comes from Mythimna albipuncta, assembly GCA_929112965.1. Taxonomy (NCBI): domain Eukaryota; kingdom Metazoa; phylum Arthropoda; class Insecta; order Lepidoptera; family Noctuidae; genus Mythimna; species Mythimna albipuncta. Next base: position 759,329 of record OV815974.1, read on the forward strand.
TTGTTAAACTTCCGCTGATAACATTGGAGATAAATTCCTGGGTTTGCCAGTCGCCACTCTGCGCTAGGAGTATTTGAGTTGTGCGACTAGTTGTCTAAAACCAAGTGCACAATCGAGCCGGGGCGAGCCGCAACGCAACGCGTTTCAGCATAAGTGCGATGTGGCTCGCCTGTGGTGCTGGCTCGTACAATACGTACGAAGGTGATGTTGAAAGAATTTCACGTTGGTTATCAAAAAGCCTTCAAGGTGTAGCTCTACTCAATAGCATACGTTTCTAGCCCAAAGCTTGATTGGTATTTAGAGACTGTTATGTCACTATTGCCTTGAAATCAACACCGAATTATTTTAATTGAGATAACAAAAATCTTGCATTATCTGCTCCTTAATCTTACCACTGCATACATACGTATAGTGTAGAGTAGATTATGACATAGCACATAGATACGTTATCTTGTATTATTAACAGCTGTTTAGACTTTGAGACATTCGTTTCAGTATTGATAATGATAATTGGCATCCAAAGGGCGACGGTCCCCTTCCGGTGAATTCAAACAGTTGATTTCAGTTGTCAAACGGAACCTAAGATAATAAGTGATCAGTGTGGATTTTGTTCAATAAGTTGCAAAAATGTGTGTTTCGTAAAAGTGACATTTAAGTTTCAGTACAGTGTGACAACGGTAGTGTAGTGACATGTCTCTTCCATTCTCAGTCAGTGCTAAGTGGATAGTGCTGTGGTCACTCTGGGCTGCCCGCTTTGTCCGACAGCCCACTGACACTCTTCAGCTGAGTAACGGCCCGGTCAGAGGCACCATATCTCCCGATGGCTATCATAAAAGTTACCAAGCCATACCTTATGCCACTGTACCACATCGGTTTCAGGTGAGTGCGAAATTAATATTAAACTAAGGCCTACAATCCATGGACGCGTGGCTTCATAGACGCGTATACGTCATTATACGCTTGGTGTACGCCTGGTCACAGTTACATACAAAACTATTCAACTGTGTCGATGAAGCTGCGACGAGCGACTGCACGACGCCTCCGTGGACAGTAGACCTACTAAGTGTGCATGCAGCTGCATATAACTAACTTGCCCTCTCACGGTTGCACGCAATCGTTTCTAACACGTACAATTAAATGAATAATGAGAAACAAAACGCCGTGAAGTAACCTTAGAATAAAAAAAAATAAAGTCAAGAAACCATCGAATATATCATCGTGCTGGGCACGCGTGGGGCACGCCATAATTATGGCGGTAAATCCCCTCTTTGAGGAGTTACTAGAAAGACAACACGGCGTCCTTACATTCCGCATGACGCACGAACCGAACTGACCATGTCCTCACCGGACATGGTCAGTTCGGGAGATTCCAGCACCGGATTTGTAAGGAAGACACGCCCGGGTGTAACCATTGTGTGGACTGCCTGGAGGACACACACGGTGGAGCATATGGTAGAGGTCACCTGGGCAGAGCACCGCCGTGTCCTCGTGGGTAGCTTCGCCGTCCGTAGGGGCCCAGTAAGTTCGAAGCCTACTGGGGCCATGGGTGATACGAACAAGATCCGCAGGACACTGGAACAATGGTAAAGAAGGAACAGGAGTAGGTTTTTAGTCAGTAAAAGTCTGACACGCCCTCAAGCTCCGCCCAAGGGCGGGAGATGTCATTTAGATGATTTTCGCAACTAAAAAAACATATATATGATCGTATAGAGAGAAAGAATTCTATCCCAATGCCTAGGGGACTGGAATCTATCTTTGTAGTTGTAGAATTATGGACTCATACATTTTTTTTCTAGGGTCCAGGTCCTGAACCGACGTGGACAAGTACGTTCGAAGCGATCGACGAGAACGTGCGATGCATGCAGAGCGTGGCCGACTCCTGGACCGTGGGCACCACGGAGTGCCTTACGCTCAACGTGTACACGCCCCTGGACGCCGACTCGCACTCCCAGCTACCCGTCATGTTTTACATCCACGGAGGAGGGTACTTCAAAGGCTCAGGGAACAAGGTCTTCTACGGACCTAATTACTTGATACGCAAACGTGTCATCCTGGTTACCATCAACTACAGACTCAACATACAGGGTTTCCTCTGCCTTCGCATTAAAGAAAACCCTGGAAATGCAGGAATGAAAGACCAAGTCGCTGCATTGAGATGGGTTCAGAGGAATATAAGGAAGTTTGGTGGAGACCCTGACAACGTTACCATATTCGGCGAGAGCGCTGGAGCGGCGTCAGCGTCCTTACACCTCTACTCTCCGATGTCGAAAGGACTGTTCCACAAAGCTATCACTCAAAGTGGATCGGCGCTGGCTCCGTGGGCGTTCCAGTACCAACCTGTGTACATGGCAAGCTTGTTGGCCAGAACCATGCTGTACAATTCGCAGGACCCTCGCGAGCTGTACAACTACTTCATGTCAAAGTCTAATGAAGAGCTAATCCTTACCAGGGTCCCACGCAAGGAAGGTAATACGATCATATCTGAAATATTATATACGCCGTGCCGTGAGGAACCAATAGAAGGTGTCGAAGCATTTTTACTAAAACCACCATTTGATCTTCTTTCAAAAGGCGACTACAATAAAGTTCCTGTGATCATTGGCACGAACAACGAGGAGGGGTTGTTGATATTGGGGATGGATAATGATACGATGATACCTCGGATACAGTTTGAAAGATCATTGCCAAAAAATTTACACATTTCAGACTTAGAGACTAAACGAAAGGTAGCTAAAGAGTTAGAAGAATTATACATGGAAGGGGAAAAAATATCAGTTGATTCTGTAGTTAGAATATCAAGATGGTATGGAGAGCCAAACCTGAGTTTCCCTTCGTTGTCTGAAGTGGAAGGCCTCCTGGAGACTTCGGACCAGCCAGTTTACAGCTATTTGTTTAAATATTGTGGCCGAAGAAATGTACCAAAGTTCTTTTTGCCGAAAAAGCTGAAGGCGGTGCCAGGCGCGACGCATGCTGATGATATTTTCTATATTTTCTCTCAGAAGATCGTATTTCCCGAATTTGAGAAGATAATGATAGATCGAATGACGACGATGTGGACAAACTTCGCCAAGTATGGGTGAGTCTGACCTTAACCTTTGAGCATCTTTGAAGAATCTATCTAGTAATTACTTTTTAGGAGTGATACACGTGACAAGGTACTTTTACCTATTAAAGACATTATTACACGATGATGAGCAAATTGCTTTCACGTGAAAGCTAATAGTGAGGTACAAATATCTAATACAGAACCTTTGTTTTAGTTGAGTGTCATGCTCTTATTTACTAACCGACTTCAAAAAAAGGAGGTTATCAAGTTGTGTATGTAATATTTCCAGAACTGCCGAGTTTTCGTATATGTTAGTCCATATCAGGGTCTGAACAAATGTGTCAAATTTTAAACGTGTATGTATGTTTTTATGTTTGTGTTCGCATATCTCCGGAACCACAAGTCCGATTTAAGTAATTCTTTTTTTGTTGTACTAAGTATTGTTCAACTTTGGGAATACTGCAACTTTCATCAAAATCGGTTAAGTAGTTTTTGAGATAGGGAATTTTTACCGAATTAGTTTAAATTAATGTAATCTAACCGTGTTTGGGATTATTAGAATCGTTGTGAGATGCTCTTTGGCTATAAGGTATTTAAGTTTATCTGAGGGGTACGTTTTAGTGGTGGTACAATAACTAAAAAGTGTAAAATAAAAACGTTTCCCAAAAAAATATAACCGACTTCAGTGAAGTCAAACACTGAAAAGTACAAAATAACTTAAATTTCGAAAGTCGGTGTTTTTATAATAGTTTTGTCTCTTCGTTATTTAACACCGACTTCCAAAATTAAAGTTATTTTGTACTTTTCAGTGTTTTTTTTAACACTGAAGTCGGTTATATTTTTTTGTAAATAGTTTTTCTGAACATATTACGAGTACCTAATGGTTTTTGGTATAGATAATAACAGATTTACTATTGGTATAGATATTTGGTATAGATAATCAAATGATTATGTTTCTTAACGTGTGGCTCTCTGATCTTTTGGAATGATAAGCAAAAGCGAGAACTGTAAAATTAAATAGTATTTGTCAAGTAACAAGTTAACTGTGTAAATAATGCGTAATGTAATTTATTACTTTATGTAATATACCAACACTTCCCACAAACAATAAGATAATTATGTATGTATTTTTTATGGTCTCATAAAAATACTTATTATTTCTGGTAAATTAAAAATAACGCTGGCCAAGGACCATTTTTTTAGGTAATATTTAAGAAAAAAACAAAACACTCGAAATAAAAGTAAAATTATGTAGGTAAAGTCTGTCTAATAAGTAAACCGACTTGGGAATTTTGTATAATATTTAATCATATAAAAAATACTTTTATTCGACACTTTTCATAAGGTTCTTCTGTTAGTAAACAATGATCTCTATCTCTTAATCAACCTTGATTATTGAACCCGTGTTGACTACATCAGATTTCATTAAATCCTAATTCCCCAAGTTGTTTAACTTATTACTACACTATAGTTTATAAATAATTACCTACATATTTATTATATTTACTTAATTACTTAGCATGTATATGTCTTAACATAACTATACTGTGCCAATTTCAAAAATTCTTACACCATTGGAAAGCTACATTCACCCTGAGTAACATAGGCTATATTTATTGCCCGTGCGAACCCGGGACGGGCCGCTAGTTCTACATAAAATAATAAGAAAACACTACATAAAAAAACTAAAATATATCGTCGAAAACTCTTCCACATCTCTGTTTTTATATTATTATACACCTGATAATAAGAAGCAAATACGGATTTGTAAGGTTCGAAATATTATTCCTTGTTATTTTGACCAGTTTTTTTTATGGTGGGAAAAATCATCCAATGACAACCCCTGCTCTTGGGTGGAGCGAGAGATAGTGTCAGACTAAGCACAAAGCCCACCCCGTTCCATCGTTGCCTTCGTACCGGGGCTTGAGCTATCTTTCGAATTAACCCTGGCCCCAGTAGGCTATTTTGACCAGTGTAATATGAAAACATAATTATAACGAATCAGTGATGAAGATGATAAAAAATAACGGTTTTGCAAAAAAGAGTCATACGATTATATATTTGTTAAAAATTGTATTGTTATATCTCGTTTGCTTTTCAATCAATATAGATTTTATTGTCACAGATAGGACTAACTCTTATTATAATAATTATAACTACTTTTGCATAATTATTGATAAAGTGATTAGGTAACAACAAAGTATTTTTCAAGCTTGGGAATATGCATGAAAAAAAATTTGTGATTGTTTTGTATAAAAACTAATGCGTATAATTTTATTATTTATGAAGTAATACGTTCATGTGTTTAATTAAGAATAATAACTTAATCCATTTACGTGTAAGTTGTCACAAATATTTTTGGATGTTTAGGCTATTTAAGTATTACGTAACCACAAAAGCCACAGTGGGGGGCGGGAGTGTTCGAATGGTGATAACTTCAGCATTTATATTTACTTTCTTACTTCTGTAAAATATCCATTAGTATCCTTTCGTATAGTTATATTTAAATGTGAATGTGAGTTAATTTGTTTGTGACGCTTTGACGCTAGCACTACTCGGCCGATAATTTCTTTATCATGAAATATCGTACTTTTTTTACATGTTATCAGGTGTACAGAAAAGAATACAGAGTCATTTTCATCCAGAAACAAGTAGAAAACTGAAAAAAAAACCCACTAATCTATAAATTCCTTATTTCTATAAATACACTAGCTGACCCGGCAAACTTCGTACCGCCTAATAGTTACCTTTTATCTAAGCTGTCAACTCTACCTACTCTACCCTACTCTACCCTACTCTACCCTACTCTACCCTACTCTACCCTACTCTACCCTACTCTACCATACCCTACTCTACCCTACTCTAAGTTAAAAAAAAAATCAGGATATCCTACCTTCCCCTGGTTCTTAGCTACCTCCCTACCAATTTTCAACCAAATCGGTTCAGCCGTTCTTGAGTTATAAATAGTGTAACTAACACGACTTTCTTTTATATATATAGAAACTTTTTTTTAATTTGATCGCAGCGCTAACTGTCGGGACAGACTAAAATTAAAATTCGAATATTATTTAAAATTTGACACTGCGATGGTAGCGCCGTCTGTCGGATCCAATGTAAAACATTCCAAAATCAACAACTACTAATAAATTAAAAATTAATTAAAAAAACATTGTCCAGCGGACAAAATTGTGAATCTAAACCATTCCCAGATCCCTTTGAACACACACAAAAAATTTCATCAAAATCGGTCCAGTCGTTTGAGAGAAGTTCAGTGACATACACACTCACAGAAGAATTATATATTTAAAGATATCAGGAAAAGGGGTTGAAAATGACTAAAATTTTGTTTAAGTACTTGAATGGGCCCCAAAGGTTTTTTTTAAATTTTGTTTCTTGATTCTCTATCACGCTTTAAGGAAAGCGATGCATAATACCAGCCACATACGATTCAGTTTACCGCCAAGTTAGCAGCGCATTTCAAGCGGTGTCCTCTAAACTAGACCATGTGTGACACTGGATGACGAGTCCACTGTGTGTATGAGCGGTCAAGTATCTAGCATATTTGACAGCTTACACTGTAGACTACGACGTTAGTCGCCCACAAATTTCACGGTAAACTGGATCGTGTGTGACTGGCATAAGGTGTCCGATCAAAAAGGCTTGCTCAAAGTCTACATTTTTGTATTCATATTTTCAGGGATCCGACTCCCGAAGGGTCTGACTTGCCGTTGAAGTGGAACAGGGCCAACAAGTCACAACCAATGTCGCTGGTGATCGATGAGCAGTTCGACATTGCACCTCTGTGGTACAACGACAGGCTCAAGTTCCTGAAAGAAGTCTACTCCAAGTTTAGAAGGAAAGATTAACAAAAACACCTAGAAACTTATAATTATGTTGAGTTAATTTTTTATAGGGATTTCATTTTTAATTAAAGTTGTCGAAAATATATGGCCTATTTTGACTTTTGTCAAAACGAAAACTTAAATAAGCAAAGAGAATACTCGCAATGTATTCTATCATATTATTTAACGCGCCAAAAAAATTTTGTATTTTTAAAAATACTATCATCATCAGTCTTTTAATGTTCCCACAGCTGGGACTCAGCCCTCCTCTCTTGGAGAGGGAATGGGCCGTTACCCACCACGCTGGCCGTGGTGGTAAATGTCACATGTCTTCAAATTTTTGGTTCTAGGACACGCCGGTTTTCTTACGATGTTTTCCTTCACCGTTTTGAGTGCAGTAGTAATGAAATAAATTACACAAAGTAATGCGCCTGGCAGAGTTTGAACTCTGCCACCACTGCTCTCATCAAACACTCACTATAGGTAATTAATTATTATTTTATTGATTCTTTCAGTGTCTTTTAAATGTCACAACGTGCCTTTTATTTTTTAACGAGTTTAGGAAGAATTTTCGCCTAGTCATTTTTAAACTTGATTTTCAGATTTTTTGAAACTGAAATGGTAAAGGTAGGTATTTTGTTTATTCAAAAAGTGTTTTGGTTGTGATACAATACGGTGATGTTGTTAAGTTTTGATAATGTTGTTAAAGTTAATTATTATTTAAAGAAGTTAATGCTATGAGCTAGTGCTTGCTGCAGTTTGGTTGTTCCTATTAAACAACACTAAAGGCAGGCTCTCTGTATTTAAATTACATTATTGAAGCCATATTTTCCTATGTTTTATTGACTCTTATTCATTAAAAAGTTAAGCGCGGTACGAGGTCTAATACGCCCCGTATATGTCTTCCTTGCGATGTCCCTTAGAAAAACTTACGTCTTCTATGCTATGCGGAGACCGTAACATCAGTTTGGTTTATTTTAGAGAAGAGATGAAGATATATCTAAGATATCCTATTACAACAGAATACAGTCGGGTATCTACTTTAATACGGGGTCACAATGACCTCGTACTGCACACTTAGAAAAATATTTTTTTTTTCTTAAACGTTACGGGGTCTAATAAGCCCCTTACAGTGACAGTTTTCAAACGAGGTCTCAAATATCGTATCGCAAGAATGGAAATAAAATGAGTGCCGCAAAAGATGTAACAGTTTTACGAAGAAGAAAAGTGATGACAATACTTGCCATTATTAGTTAAAGCCATAGTGTTGAATTAGTTCGCTTCTCGCCGCTCGCCGCTCGCCACTCGGCAGCGACATCCGAACTACCGTCATTTGCACAACTACGCTCCTTTATCTATTGACCTCTGCTCGTAAACCGAGGGACACTCGAGTGCATCCCCTAATTAGGACAGGCAGGACCTTCCGAGGGTCGAGAGGAACTTTGAACATTCCCCGACCAAGAATTATTTATTTTATTGCCGGAGTGAAGAGCCACCGATGCGTTGAGAATTTCTTCAGCCAACGTCTTTGCCTTTCATTAATTTAGGAACTCCGTTAATGGACGCTCGTTTCCATTTAAAAACCATGTTCTATTCAACATTTTCAGCCGGTTCCATTGTACAGTAAACTGGCTCTAAAATTAAAATGGTTTACCAATAAACTGTGTTTTAATACTCTCTTTGTTTGTGCATAATCCCGACTGAAAGCGAATGGAGAGCCTTCAAAAGCGAAACATAAAACGTATAGCATTAGAGAGTTGGTAATCGGCAATCTTAAAACCGTAGGTACCAACGGAAACTAAATTTCCGGTATTTGAGAAAGTAAGCCGCTTACCGTGTCGGTCTCTTATTAAAGCTCGCTTGAATGGGGCTGGGCGGTTGTGGGGCGGGGGCGGGGCGGCGGTGAATGAATGTTTGTGAAACTATCCGGCTTAATCTTGGACCCTTTCGTCCCCCGCGCCACCTCGCACTCCGCGGTAAGCTGCTCGGTAAATAGGCGAAAATCGTCCCGCGGACACATCGCTGTATTTGCTATTGTTTGCTATTTAATGAGAAACCTTTTAAAAAAAGTTAATGGGAATTTGGTGGCTTTATGCTTCTCGTAATCTGGGATTGCCTTAGATCCGAGAGAGTTCTTTGAGTGCGCAGTTCACACGTTGAGATTACGGAGTGTTTGGCCTGGAACAACTTCAACAGACCGCTCGTTTAGTCTTTCATAAAGAAAATTTGTAAAGAGAATTCGTAACTTGTTTAGCAAGTTTATGAAACGTTGCCTAATTCTGAACTTGTTTAGGCTAGCGTAAAATATTGTCGTGAAACGAGCTAACTAGTTGAAGGATGTTTTCGGGACAAAAAATACTAAATTAACAAGATTTTTTTCAGTTCGGACCTACAAAATCTTCTTAGCGTGAAAAAGCCCTACAAAATAGTAAGTACATACAGGAAAAAACTCTGTTTTTTTCGTATTATAAAAAGTTGTCTATCTATCTTCTGATATCTTATCTTAGTATTTGAAGTTGAGTATTTCTCAAAGTCCTGGAAACCTGTTAAAATTTGACTTTAGGCTTTGATACGTTTCTAAATCAAAATACTCAATTCAGAAACTTGCCCTTTATGATCTACTCAAATAGAAAATGATTGATGTTGTGTTGTGAATGTTTTGGAATGTGAATTGTTTTTTGGTTTTGGTCGTCGGTATATATGCCCATGTTGTTATTAAATATTGATAGGTAATGAAACGTAACCATGTAGCACCCACTCCGATCAAGATCGGAGACTACACTCGAAGTTGTAGACGATTACATTTACCTGGGACAGACAATCTAGTTGGGTTGGTCTAACTTCGATAAAGGGGTCAATCGTCGAATTCGACTCGGCTGGGCAGTGTTTTGAAAGCAGCGTGGTATCTCCTCGTCCAACCAGTGAACGTGTTACCAGTGGCCAGTTCGTGTTACCAGTGATAACAATTATGGCACTGAAACGTTGTCGTTTACAGTGAGTCTTCATTATGTTTCCAAAAATTGTGGTATAAAGTCAAAAAGTAAATGTTAAATATATTTTTCGATCACACTCTACCCGACAGCTCTAGCTCCTTCTAGCGCATGCGAAGCACCCTTCTTTTTACTCCTGGGACACTAATCTAACACCCTCCCCCTTACTCTAACCATCAAACGCATCCTAACTCCTTGAATTCGTTCATTTAATGTGTTTAATAATTTATTAAAAAACAACAGTCTACACTATTGCTATTGCACATAGATTTATTTATTTGCGTAGAATGTAGGTAATTAATACAATTTGGTGTTACAATATTCTGAAATCATTGTACAATCTGCCTCAAAGCATGCAAAGTTTACTAATTTATCACTAGGTACTACAATTATTCTATTTACTTAAAGCTTTTTAACTACTTAATGCTACAAAAACATTGTAAATTAAATCGATTTATCATTTTTAACATTTTTTTAACAGTAATTCTTTAAAGTTCTTTTTAAATCTTCTTAATGGTTGCTTTTTGATCATTTTAACAGTGGACCACATTTTAACTAAAGTGGTACACGAAAAAGTTTCATTCCTGTCCTCCGTGGTGCGGTGCCCAATGTCTTTTGTTAATTTATTATGGTTAAATAATTACTTTCACCAATGTCAAAGTGTATGAAATAATAATTTAAACAGAAATCCACTGGAACAACTCAATCCCAAGCCTTTTGTTATCAGTTAAAAAGCCTTCTGGCAAAGTTCTTGTTTCACAATTTATTAAGGCTTAGTTCTTGATTATAAAAGCGAATACATTGGAACCTATTTAAATGATTTTCTTCCTGAAGAGAACATGAAAATAAAATATAGACATAGTTATATGTTTGTGTTTTAAATTGTGGCGAAAGAAAATGCAGCCACATTCTCTCTTTGAAACGTAAAAACCACAATTTAAAAAAAATCTCTAAACGCATCACCCGTCGACCAGAAAATAAAAAAAATAAAGAAAAACCAGTGACTCGTCAGAAAAAAAATGCCCTAAAATACATCATATCCCGAAAATACCCTTAATCTCCAGCACGGAGTACTATTTACCATAATCCCGTGTTATCGGGCGAACGCACACGAACGGGCATATTTCCCGGCCGCGCGGCACACCGCCCATTAGTGGGCTATCGACGGCCGGTGCAGTCAGCGGTGGGCTTTATTTAGTCTATGGCAGGTGGAAAGTTCTAGATATGCTTTGTGATGGATGTGTTTTTAACACGCTTATATTAGCTTCACCTGTATGTTTGTAACCGACGCCTTTGAGCTCGATTTTGACCAACTTTGGGCGATCAGATTTTCTTCAAACTTTGCACACTCATCAAAGACTGATGACAATACAATAATCTGTTTTTTTTTTAGTGAAAATAAAAATAAAGTTTAAAAAGACTAAAAAAACACGCTTTCATAGTATTCATCAAACTAAAAAGTGTAAAATAATTTTCAATATAGGTAGAAAATAATAATAATGAACGATAAATATTAATATCATTATGAAAAAAGCGTGGGGTGCCCGATTTACGAAAAATATGGCACAAAGCGCCCGATGAAAGCGTGTTTTTTTAGTTTTTTTAAACAATTTTTTTTTGTACCGTTGATTTTATTTCAGGTTGCAAGTTGCTTTAAAAACGGAACGCTTATGAGGTACCTTATTGTCCTTCTGCCAAGGCCTTTTTTACAGAGGAACGCGTAGAGTTAGCAAACTGTCATTAATATCAAATACTCAAGTCTTAAGCTCCCTCGGAGCGATGAAAAAACAAACCTAAGTCAACCCAATTTAAAGATATGTGTGTGTGTATGTACCGTTTAGGCGCATATTTTGACAACCGCCAGGAAATCGTTACTTATAGGTACCTACCCTGTTGACCTAGAATCCTGAAAAGAAAGAACAAAGGGCTCATAGCACAAGTACACGAAAAAATATGACAACTGTGAAGTAGCTACGTCATAAACATTTTTTTTTGGATTCGGAAAAATCTTCGAGATTCGATTCAGAAATCGAACTATTAACATTAGTCAATTAATACGGAACACTTGGTGTGCAAGTGCAACGTGAACTTGACCAGATTTTTAAATTAAGAACATTAATTATAAATGTCCATAAGAGTTTAAAGGGTCGCTATTTTCAATTCATCTGGCACTAACAAATCCACAAACACAGCCACAGCTTTTGTTTCGAACCAAAACACACACATTTATAAAACAATTCGTCCACTCAAATATTTCCGGGTTCATCCATGTACATTTTAAACACGATTTACCTCCTTTTGCATACAATAATAAGATATCGGATTCTCAATAGACCGTGCCTTTTGTCCCGAGGCGAGGAGCGGGCCAACGCGGGACCAACGCGGGACAAACATGGGACAAATACGGGAACTCTACGGGACTACGTGATGACCGGGACAAAACAATGGGTCGACCGAGGTAAATTATGTATTTTGTGCGTGTATATGTATTGGTTTAAATATCGGATAGGGTTCAAAGAAATGTATATTGATGGGGATATTTTTGCCAATATTTCTTTGAATAACATTTGAATTTTTGCTGAAAGTCATAAGTACAGGCAACAAGCCTTGTTGAATGTTGGAGTATACTACTGTCAGTTGATAGACTTTCGCTTATATTAGGATTTAAAAAATTGGATTCGGTAACAAACGAACCTTCAGATACACTTAGTGTAACGGTAACACTGTCAGTGTAACCGGAAGATTACCATGACCTGGGTAGCAATATAGAAGTGTTTATTGTTATAGTTTATGCACATCATAATGTAATCTGAAACTTTTTAAAAAAGGAGAATCTTTGCGACTGATATATTAATGCACATCCAAAACTACAGAGCCTAGGAGCATGAAATTTTGCACAACGCTTGCTTTTATAACGTAGGCCAGCACTAAGAGAGGATTTTCTAAAATTCACCTTTTATGTATTTATTTCATCCCGAACAGGGGTCCAAAGTTTGTATAAAGAAATCTATTTTCACCGCTGCAGACATTAGTCAAAATGTAAGCAAATAAAACAAAACTTCAAACCCTAATACCCCAAGATATAAACGCGCAATCATATTTCACTTTCATATATTTCCATCTTCTATCACATTCGATTCAAAATCGAGCTGACGCCAACTCTAGCTACGACTCGATATCGAAACATTAAAATCGATTTACCGACGTTTTTCCATGACACTGTGACACGGAGCCCGCAGCGACCGACACCTATCCGATTCAATTCCCAACATTATCTACATAATAAATTTCACGCGACTATGCACGTAGGTTTAAGCCGAAACGTCCGCAGTTATCGTTTCGTGTTCCAGCCATTTATCTTGGCGTTAATTGTTAAACCCGAGATGGGACATTAATGTGAGCACGGACTTAGCGGTAACGTTGTCCGAAATTTGCTAAAGATAAACTAAAAACGGTGGCACTGTCATACGACAATAACCTCAGCGGTCGACTACAAATCTGGTGTAATAACCGAAAAGGGACCCGTGGACAAAGTACAGACGATAGCGGTTACTTTACTTTCATAAAAGAAAAGGTAGGTAGTGGCTTTGCGTACTCAGTACTCAGGCAAAATATACTCTTGTAGGACATACAAAGCTTTCGAATAATTTTTATGCAAGTTTTTTGATTGATTCAGCCAATGATGCATCCAAACAAAAACCGGGCAAGTGCGAGTCGGACTCGCGTACAAACTTACCTATGAAAACAGTTCAATTCCCGAATTGCGTTAAATTGTGACGTAACTGTAAATTCGTAAATTTACAGTTTTCAGATTTTTCCTTTTGCGTGCTCTCAACTCTCAATTTCAGGATTCTATTTTGATTTCCTTGAGAGCGTCAAAATATACGTTTTTTGAAAAAAGCTGCATTGTTGATGTTTTCTTAAGTACTTTCCCTTGCTTCACTAGGGTACGCTTCCACAAAGCATGGTAAGCAGTGGAAACTGTCGCCGCACTATAAAAGAAACAAAGAACAACAATTTATTCTCAGTTCCCTTGCGTGATTGTATTAGGAATAAAGATTGCTACCGATATAGCAGTAGGTAGGGCACCTTACTTCAATTTCATGTGAAATTTGTGCCTGTTTACTTTGCAATGGCCGGTTAAGGCGCGGGCTATCGCACAGATGTTCGTCCTGCTAAGCTCAAGCAGCTCGGCATTTCGTTTTTGTAAGTAGCCTTCTATAAGAGATTTTGCGTGTAGCAGTCCTGATTATACCAACCAGTGCTTTTTTGAATCGCCAAATAGGCCCTTGGGTCTGCATGGCTTGGTTCTTTAAGATACCACAGAAGGGTTCTGGTCCTATCTGATGACCTTGAGCCTCAGTCCTTGGAAGTTCATCGGCTTTATCGTTGCCACTTTTCGACTAAGGCAACTTAGCTGACCATATCTTGAAAAATATTAGCAATCGCCTCCACCTATCTCTCAGCCCCTATATTTACCGGGCCCGTGCAAAAATGTCCCCTATTCGACCGACATTACTCAGCCTATCTACCTGCTAATGCCCCTATAAATATTGTATATGATAGCTGCGCCGGCTAACTTGCCTCTGTGCCTCACTGAGTGGCTCATGTTTGTGTTAATCGGTATTGGACCACTTGTTTATATTTTTGAGCAGAAAATAGAGTGGTTTTGTGTGAAGATATGCTTTGGCAGAGATGGGTTTTCTTTGCGGTGAGAATTCATCAAATTATTTTTCGAACTCTGAGTGGAACGCAAAGGAGTGTCCGACTTTTATTGACTAGAATCCAGTCGTGTTTCTTCAGTTGCTCTTTACGTCCCAATGGACGCGGTGAATCTTTCGAAGAATCATTTTCCAAGACTATTTAGGCATCCTACTGGGGCCAGGGTTATCCGAAAGCGAAGCTCGGTCCCAGTACGAAAGGCACGAAGGAACGGGGTGGACTTTTAGTCAGTAAGAGTCTGACACTATCTCTCGCTCCGCCCAAGAGCGGGGGTTGTCATTAGATGATTTTTCCCACCATAAAAAAAAAGACTATCGAGGCATCGTCTTAATTAGTTAATTAGCCTTTTAATGTTCCCACTGCTGGGACTCAGGCCTCCCCTCTAGGAGAGGGAATGAGCGGTGATCCCCCACGCGGGCCCAGTGCGGGTTGGAGAATGTCACATGTTATCGAATTTTTGGTTCTAGGACATGCCATCTCAAGATGTTTTCCTTCACCGTTTTGATAGCAGTGGTGATGAAATAAATTACACGAAGTAATGCGCCTGTCTGGGTTTGAACTCGTAAATTGGAGCCATTACCACTCGATCACCACTGCTCACAATAGTTTGATGACATCGTGAAAAGTGTTGGAAGAAGGAAAGTTGATATTGGCTCTGGAATAAATTAATGATCTCATTATTTACTTAAATATAGATTATATTTGATTCTGGATTCGATCACCAGGGCGAGAAAAATGATACTATTTATTGACCTTCCACTACTATTGGACTAAACTGCAACTGGTGACTGTTGACGTAAAAATAGATCAATTCTGTCTATCTTTTCAGTAAATACAGGCATAATATTGTTTGAAGTAGGTACTCGTGTTCTGTCTTTGATAATGTTAGACCTACTAGACATCTCGTATTAGGTCTAACATTGTCATAATTTAGTTGACTATCGACAATTGAGCTGCATGTATAACAGTAATTGTGTTTGTAAGCAGAATTGACGTCGCATGTCTCACTGAAGACAGCATTGAAGCCTTTGCGTAACATTACATGATTGCTTGATATCATTCCAAGTATTCTGTATTAGTTCTATTAATAAGTATCTTTCTTTGAAATCGTGTGGCGTTACGTAAGACTATATATACTATCCATAAGATGTGGGTTGGAAAAAAAACAGTTTTGACAAAAACCTATTTAACACGCTTATATTAGCTTCACCTGTATGTTTGTAACCAACCCCTTTGAGTTCAATTTTGACCAACTTTGGGTAGTCAGATTTTCTTCAAACTTTGCACATCCATCAAAGACAAAGAAGAAGAAAGAGAGATGACAATACAATAATCCGTCTTTTTTTAGTGAAAAATAAAAATTTAGTTTAAATAAACTAAAAAAAACACGCTTTCATAGCATATAGCTTAGCTATAGCTTTTTGTTTCCCACGCTTTTTTCAGAATGATAATAATATTTTTCGTTTACCCTTATTATTTTATACCTATTTTGAAAATTATTTTATACTTTTTAGTTTAATATGCTAGTTTTTTAGTTTATTTAAACTATATTTTTATTTAAGTTTAGCAAAACCATAAGGGCCCAGCTGAGCCGAAACCAACTGGGGCCATGGGTGACTTCCGAAAGGGAACTCGGGGTCCTAGATCGCTAGGCAAAGCTGTTCTATTCTATTGTATTCTAGGCAAAGCAGGAACATAGGTGTGGTTTTAGTCAGTAAAAGTCTTACTGGTACTACCTGTAAGGAAGGTCCGGCCCCGGTATTAAGGGCTAAATGGGGTGGATTTTTTAGTCAGTAAAAGTCTGACACTATCTCCCGCTCCGCCTAAGAGTGACATATCATTAGATGATTTTTACACAACGAAAAAAAAAGTCAGTAAAAGTCTGATACGCCCCAGACAACCCTCGCGCTCCACCCTTCAGCAGGAAAAGTCATTATATGAATTCGTACCTTAAAAAAGTACAATATTAGTTTAAACATTCAATGAGTATTTCATAGATACACATAAACTTTAAAAACGCCTGACATAATTATGTGAGCAATAACCCTTGCGGGCGTGAATAGCAAAGAGCCTACCCAAATAAAATAGCAAGAGGTCTAACCTACGGTTGCTAAGCCAAAATAATATTCCTGTTGCCATGTGATTATTGATACTTCAGTAAAACATATTATTAAACAGGCTTGAAATGCTTGATTGCCTATTATGAACATAATTGTATAATTAAGGAAAAATAATTTGCTGTCTGATTGGCCATGTCACGTAGAACGATCACAATTATGTTTCTAATTACCTATTTTAGTAAATATGTTTCTGTTTTAATTTAAGTTTCAGCTATAAATAATATCGTATTTAGAATTTTGTGAATACAAGTTCAAACAAAGTACCTAATTAGTTAGGTAAAATCTAAACTAATATTATAGACTGGCTTTTGCCCGCATACATAAAATATAGCCTATGTTACTCAGGAATACAGCAGCTTTTGTCACAGAACAAAATTTAGCAATCGGACCAGTACTTTCAGAAACAAAAAAGCATAAAAAAAAATAACTTAACTTAAAGTACAGATATTTTTTGAAAAACATAGGAAAAAGCCGCCAAAAATTCCACCACTAGGGGATCAGAATCATGCACTGAATCCATGGTATACGTTCGTGCGGCGATGTCAAAGATACCGTGTATATGTTAGTCTGTGAGTTATGTATCTATGTATCTATGGGTCAAGATGCCTGAAATTAAATGATTTATTCTCATTATTGTAAACCTCAGAGCGTTTCAATCCCAAACGCGCAAACTTGATACATGTCTGTTCCACGTATCTAATTAGTATTTATAATGATTAGTTACCGATCTATGTCATCACAGGGAGCTTCGTAACTACATATGTACCTCGTTCTGTTAATTGAGTGGTGATTGATTAGGCCTAATTAGCAATTACGAGTAACTCCAGATCAGGTGGCGAGATTAGCCGATGCGGCTGATGTGTTATGATTTACTCACTGATTGTGTAATTACGTTGTGTTAGTTAAGGCGTATAGTCCCTTGAACCATCTGGCCGAAATTATGTGAACGCAACTGTCGCACCCCCTAGGCGGCAGTACGCAAATCTGTGCATTTATTTGCGGCCAGCAGCGCCCGGAAAGCGCTTTAAATCCATTTTCTTATATCCATTTTAATATTTAACCACCAATTTTTATGTGTAAAAATGTTTCTAAAGGTCCAAGCCGTTTCGAAGGAGTAGGGAAAAGTTGCGAAATTGCTAAATATTTTTTTTTTTTACAAAAGTATTAATTGCACGAAAAAATCAAATGTTGATATTATTGTTCATGAGTCTATAATAAACATGAATTTTTTTCAAACCAATTGACCTAGCCGTTACGGAGGAGTAGGCCTCAGAAAATCACTATTTTATGTCACTTTTCGGGCGCTTGGCCCTTAAAGCACAAAATAGATATGTACAGAAGACAATCTACACACAAAGCGTGCCTAAGCAACGCACACATAGACACCGCTCACGGACACGATATCTCGGCTCATTCGCCCGGTCGCACTCGTACAGTTCGGCGCAACGCGCTGACGTGTGTGCGATCGCCTAGCGTAGCTATAAATAGTGAAGTACATACATGAGATTGACTTCTGTGCCTAACTTTTTTGTGGTTATAGCAAGGCCTCAAGATACAAGCTTTAATTATACTGTTTGAGATTGAATTCTGTTTGGAGTATAATGTAACTTGTAATAAAGATATCCGCAGGAGAACCAAGGTTACCGACGCAGCAGGAAGAATCGCCAAACTTGGTAATGGGCAGGGCACATTGCTCGCAGAACAGATGACCATTGGGGCCGAAAGGCTCTGCAGTGGCGACCGCGTACCGGAAGACGCAGCGTTGCAAAGTCTTTTACAAGGTGGACCGATGACCTGGTGAAAGTTGCGAGAATCCGATGGATGCGCGACGCACAGGATCGGTCATTGTGGCGACACTTGGAGGAGGCCTATGTCCAGCAGTGGACGTCTATCCGCTGAAATGATGATGATGATGACAATGTAACTTGTATGCAGAGTTATCTGTAAATCACTTACAACCTTTGTAGGACTGTATTTGGTACTAACATCAAAACCAACAACAAGTACTACGACTTTTTGCAAAACATAATTCATTTATCAAAAACAAACCTTCAAGATTTCGTAGTTCCATCTAACACATTTCAAACACTGGACTTTGACGCGACGCAAGATCATCAAGCACCCCCGCCACCTGATCGCCACTTCCCTTCGCTATTGTACTACCGCTTGCTTCGCATATGCTGCGTAATATTTAGAACGTTAAATTTAAATATTTTTATTATTGTATAAAAATCTGATGAACTAAAATATGACAAATTCATAGAACAAAAGTTATTGTTTATGATGTTAATAAAATTAGTTCTGACAGGTTGCCAGTATTTTACCAACGACTCTATATGTAAATTAATGTTGCGTAGTTTACTTTGGGATACAATACAGGCAAAATTATAGTAGGTATTAAGATAAGAAACGGTACAATAGGCCTGCAATACAAGGGCTGGTGTAACTTATGTGTCTGTACTCCAAACGACGATATGATAGCTTTGCTTGTGGCTTTATAAGCTTTACGTAGGCAGGCAATAATATTTATAATAGAGGCAGTAACTGCCAGCGGCTTTATCTGCGTGGAAGTAAAGAAGTCAATCCTCAAGTCTGCTATTACAATATCTAGTGTCAGAATGGTCTATTATTGATTTCATAATTGTTGATTTTGACAAGTTTTGGTAATCTAATAATATAATCGCGTCATTACGACTTTCCGATGGTCAACCACTGACAATCCATTGAAAGAAATGGCATAGAACGGTAATCTCGTACATAATGACAAATGAATATCTGACGTATGCGGTAATCTGCAAAAATTTTGACAGTTCCTTTGATCAGTGACCTACTATTACGACGTCATTGCGTAATTAGTGCTTTTAATAAGCTCAGTATTGTCATTCTACCACAATTCTATTACAAGACCTTTGACCGATCAATGATCGATCATTATGAATTATCAGATTACAAACTTTTAGCAAAATTACAATGGGATCGTGTTGGAATGGTAAACTTACAAAACTAGCTGACTTGGGCCCCAGATTGTTTTTACAGCGGCTAATCTTGGTCCGCAGACATTCAATATTAAGAGCCTTCCCCTTTACGCGCTATTTGATTCAAAAACTATGATTTTCAAACCAAAAAAAAAATGAACAAACATGTAATTAATAATAAAATTAGGAAATATTCTTGTCTAAATAGTTAGACTGGATTCAATTTGAATGAACACTTTGTGAACTATATTCGCTTATACGTAAAAAGGAAGTTTTTTTGTTTTACTTTACTTTAATTCTGTAAGAACTGATGTTCTCAAGCTTCGAAATTGACTCTGAAAGCAAAATTGAAAAAACTCTTTACATATGTGAACATAACACAAGCATGCTATTAATTTAAATGAAATTCTGTCTAACTATTTAGACAAGAATATATCATAATGTTATTGATAAATCACATGTTTATATAATAAATCGTGCCAAATAGTGCGTAATTTGAAGTGAATGCTCATAAGTAATTATAAGCACTAGTCTGTCTCTAATTACACTGAGTGTCTACAACATCGTATTACGTCACACTCACAAGTGCGCTACACGCATTTACATGCACTTTCCTAAAGCACTCTACACTCAGCTTAACATAATGACGATCGGAATCAGTTTCAATCGTCATTTGACACACAGAGGGTATTCGATGGTCCTCCGTCAATTGTCATCGACGGGGCGCTATGTGCGGTGTTGATGTGTTATCGGTAATCATGTACACGATGTATCACAATAGCACTGAGGGTGTGGCTGTCATGTATGACAATGGCTTGTGTTCGGTAATCTAAATCTATCTATATAGGTATATATAAAAGCAAAATATCACTTAGGGCTTTATCATACAAGTGGATTGCGAGCGTCCTCAAAGCGGAGCAGGCGCGCAACGAATACGTTACGGGCGCGCAACGAACACGCCACGCATGCGCTGCGAATTTTTTGCGAACACGCAACGAGATCCGGCAACGAGATGCAAGTCTCCGGCATCTTCGAAGTAACAAAGCCAAAAGTAGTGTTTCCTCGTCGGAATCTATTTTGTTACTGAGTGTATTATACTTCGGTAAATTCTACAAACACGCGTTGAAAACGTTGCGAATTTCTACGTATCTGCGACGTCTTCGCTTTGCAGCCGCGGCGGGTTCGCGACGCATTCGCTGCGCGCCCGCCCCGCCCCGCAGCCGGTCGCAAACCGCTAGTGTGATAACGCCCTTACTGAATAACCACGAAATTTCACCTATACACACTTTCATAAATTTTCACGTGTTCATTTATTGACCTAGACTAAAAAACACTGCACAAAGGCGGACTTAATGCTTTAGGCATTTTCTACGAGTCGACCTTAGGGCGGTGCAGATACATAGCATGATACAATATTAATGAAATTCATCCATGTGCATAGCTTTTGTACTAGTGCTTAACTTAATGCATTTGCCATTTGTATTGCAATAGAAGAATCAATAATCAAGTTGTGTTCTTATGCCTGTTGGTATGACTTTCTGATCATCACTTCAGGTAACAGTTTTCTGGCAACATTTGAATTCAACTTGGATTGGAATTGACCTAAAGAAATACAAGTATTTAACTATGTATGAAGCTCTGGTTAAAAGAAAACAATTTAATACAAACAAAACTTTTACCAGAATGCAGTTGCGTTCATCGCACCAACAATCACCGCATAACTTCGACATTTTTGGTGATATATCTGCTGGAAATACATAATATTAATCCTCATACATTAGGGCAGCCCCAATGCTAAGGTCACCGCAGTGGTTAATACGGCGTGTCGTGAGTTATGGTCCCGAGTTCGACGCCGCCCGGATATGATTATTGTACGTTACAAAACATTACTGCCTACCCATTTATGTTGCGTTATGGTATGTTTGCTTTATGTATTGCGAAATATGCGCTGTATATCAATGTGGTATTTGTGATGATTGTGCAGAAAAGAAAATGTTGTGTTTATTCGGATTTTCTGTCTTTTGTGGGACCAATTGTTGTTGTAAATGATTCATTGATTACTATTTTTATTGTGTTTTTGGCACAAAATTGACAGGTCTATACTGTCTTCTCATACCTATTAATATTGTAATATAGTCATATTGTATAATCAATCTTTTTTGCCAAGCATGGAGTAATACGCTGGTTCTTCGCCTTAGGAAACGCCCAATTGGTATCGAACACTAGCTTCTGATGTTTCATAAGTGTCCATGTAGACCTCAAACGTCTCTTGTAATGTATAATCTAATCTGAAACATTGAAATCTTTAATTACTTTTTCGATTTATTATCTTCATGGTAATATGCATGGTAAGTCTGCAAGGTATATTAAGGGAATACTTGAGACACCAATTCCCTCTGCAATTTGTAGGCACTTCAGGCTCACATGTTAAAACAAAAATCTCTTACTTTTAATTCAGAAATCCTTAAAACCAGAGCTAGGATTTCAAACTATTCGCCTCAAAGGTTCTCCTAATTAGCATTTAACAGACAAATTTTGCTCTTCAGCGTTTTTGCTCTTAAAATATTAGCAGGCGTTTCAGTTCTTTTAGAAGTTATTCGTAAGAAATTAAAGGGTTTGCGAAAGGCGTAGAGAGTAAGTGGGGATATTTCCATGTTTGTACTTGAGTGTGGGGTGTGTAATGTGTAATTAAGTTAATTAGCGGACGTCATATACGGTTTAGTTAGGGCTAAACATCGCGCCTGAGGGTCGGGCTCGGCAGGCGCGCTACTGGATACGAGGGTAAATACAGTGTGCGGTAAGAGCAGTGATATTGTGTGGCCCTGTATTCTATAGGGTTATATGGAAATATGAGAACGTAAGGCGTGATATGTTCAGTCAAAACTTAGGGAATATAACACGTAGGTACCTATTTATTCGTCATAGCACTCCGTAGATTGATTTAGAGCTAAGTACTATTATGAACCCAGGGTACAACAAGTATTTTGAAATTTTTTATTTAAGAATAAAAAAATCTTTAAAATAATTACAAACTGAACTAAAATGAGGCTTTTTACGCACAACTATGTTGTTTTTATTTAAATATATGTCAATATATCGAGAGGAGTGCTGGCCGAGTGGTAAAGGCCCCTAGTTGCATTAGTTTGTGTAATTTATTTCATAACCACTGCTCTTAAAACGATAAAGGAAAACGTCGTGAGGAAACCGGCATGTCCTAGAAATAAAAAGACATGTGACATTCATCAACCCACACCGGGCTAACGTGGTGGATTCCGGCTCATTCACTCTCCTAGCGAGTTGGACCGAGTCCCAGCAGTGGGAACATTATAAGGCTAATTAAGCTTATGCTTATATCCAGAGCTTTGAAGAAGATTTAACTTGATAATTAAACCAAACATTTTCGTTCTTGTCCGAATAAAAATCAATAATTTCAACCTCAAATTCTCTATTAAGATAATCATGATCTCTCCTCGTTTGCACATTTAGCGGATTTATAAATTCACTCAATATTAGTTCGGCTGAGCCGTCGATTAGTGGGTTCCGTAGTAAGTTATTTAATCAGGCCGCCGCGGGCGTACTGCGCGCTACATTTGGGGAACCCTAATTAAACTTAATTACATAATAGGTTAACACGCATCACTATCAACACACATGTGTTAGGTAAATGCGCAAACGTTCATTAGAATATGTGCTGTTTATGTTTTAGCATGAGATATATTTGCGATGTACGTGCTGTATTTTGTACTAGTGCGAAAAAGTGCAGCGGCCGGGCCGATTCAATTTATTTATTGTATCAGGCTGGTCCTGCGGCAGCTATCAGTAAGTAGCACGGGAAAAAACCGAGTAATTTCTCACAAAAATAGATTACTAAATATTATGTTTATGAAGTTGTACTTGTAATTTACGATTACTTACGTGTGTTGAAAAACGTCGTTTGATACACGAGGGTAACAATTTAAATATTCATTACAGTTTTCCGGTTCCACAACTGTCTTGTCTTCGGTCACTTAGCGCTCAGCCTGATACGATAAATACAATAAATTGCAGTAAGGTTGATTTGGCGTACTTTTCTGTACAAGTACGGAAAACGGTAAATTGCGTTTAAAAGCGGTACGGATAGGAGCAGGTGTTCGAGTATTGAAAAAGTATTTGACTAACAATAAGAGTCTAGTTATGACAGTTTTTTAATGTAAACCAATGTCCGCTAACAAGTACGTATGTAGAGATACAAATTCGTTTAGATAAATAGTGAACCGTACCATCAATCATATTCAAACTCTTGTGGAGACTACATTTATTAAGTTAGGTGACAATACCTCAAAACAAACAATAGTGTAGCCAGACGGCTTTTTGTTCCTCAGGTCACGGACCCCAGGCTTCTAAGAAATCTAGACTTATTTTAATGTCTACCTTTTTGTAGGAATCCGAAATATGCGCAGTTAAGAAAGTCCTGATTGTTAGAAGGCTGCTGGAATCTTTCTTGTGTGTCACTTGATATCGGTTCGAGATATGTGTCTGAATTTTTATGTGTTCTTTGTTATTTGTTTTGAAGAGACTTCTCAAGTATAATAACGCTTTAAGCCTTGTAACGACTAAGCGTTTCGATATACGTGTATACTGGAACGCTATTCCGTATAAATTGTTGTGAACAAATAAAGAAAGAAAGATTCAAAGAAAAAACTCGCCTACCCCTTCTTATCTTATATCACATTTTCAATATTTATGTTCTTGCCATCCTAAGAATCTTCGTTCTTCTAACAATCTCCTACTGCTCTGTCCTTCTCATACTTCTGATTTTGTTCATTCTGCCTTTCATATACAGTCCATACTTCTGTGGAATGCGCTTCCTCTCGACATCAGGATGGCCACCAGTCAGTATGCATTTTTAAGCGAAAGTTGTGGCATTACTTTCAGAACAATTAGCGGTGCCTTTTTAAAAACCCCTCTTCTTTTACTATATATAATAATAATAATAATGTATGTTTGTCTATTTTATTTATATATATATTTGTACCCTTTTTCTTCTTAATGATCTTTTTTATTTCTCTCTTTTTTTTATGCACCTGCCATGTGTTCCCTTCACCACCCTTGGTTGACTGGTAGAGAATGCCTAATGCATTAAGTCTGCCTTTGTACATTCGTGTTGCATGAAGTTCTAATAAATAAATAAACAACTAAAGAAACTTAACTCCTTAAATACTTCAACATTGTGTCTCACGGCTGCGCCAAATAGGTCCATGCATATATTTATTTATTAAAACTTCTTGCAACACCAAGGTACAAAAGCGGACATAATGCCTTAGGCATTCTCTAACAGGCAACCTATGGTGGCTTATAGCATAATGCCAGGCTACTACGCAGCAGTTACCTGACGCTGGTTTTCTACTGAACTTTACTATGGGTCTATGGATGTTAATCATTTTATTTTTAGTATTAAATGCAGGTATAAATTAGTGTGCAGTATTATAGGCCCATCTCACTTTTGAGCCATGTCTACAAGCTGTTTTCCAGAGTCCTGCAGCGATGGGCACGCCACAATCATGGCGGTAAGTCCCCTCTTTGAGGCGTGGCTGGAAAGGCCTCACGGCGTTCTTACCTTCCGCATGACGCAAGTCCTCACCAGACATGGTTCGTTCGGGAGTTTCCTGCACCGGATTCATGCGGAAGTGACGCCCGGGTGTCGACACGGTGGAGCATACGGTCGAGGTGTGCCCTGCTTGGGCGGAGCATCGCCGTGCCCTCGTGGGGGCGATCGGCGGCGGAGACCTCTCGCGCCGGGCCTTGGTTGAGGCCATGGTCCGGAGCGAGGAGGAGTGTCAGGCGGTCGCCAACTTCTGCGAAGCAGTAATGCTCGCAAAGGAGGAGGCCGAACGCATCAGGCAACGGCGTTATCGCCGCCGCCGTCGCCGGGATTCTGATCCCGATTTCCGGCCAACGTAGACGCGGGCTTGCGGACAGTGAGCAATGGGTAGCTCACTGTCCGGTCGTCCGGTAACTGTCCGGACCAAGCCCAAGTCGTCGACGGCGCGCACTGTTCCCGCGCGCCTCAAGGAGTTGTCAGCAACAGCAGGGGCCCAGCCGGGTCGAAGCCTACTGGGGCCAGGGTTATCCGAAAGGGCGCTCGAGCCCCGGTATGAAGGCTAGAAGGAACGGGGTGGGTCTTTTAGTCAGTAAGAGTCTGACACTATCTCCCGCTCCGCCCAAGGGCGGGGGATGTCAATGCATGATTTTTTCCCACCATAAAAAAAAAAGAAGAGTCCTGCAGCGAGGTGTGAGGCAGGGAGACGTCATCTCTCCGAAACTGTTCACGGCCGTAATGGAGGATGTCTTCAAGGTTCTGGACTGGAGTGGACTAGGCATTAATGTCAATGGCGAGTACATCACTCCTTCGGTTTGCCGACGACATAATAGTCATGGCTGAGACTACAGACTTGAAAACGCACAAAACAAGACAATATTACCGTATATTTTTATGTAAATTTCTGTGATTATGAAAAGTAAAGAAATAACATTTTATTCTTAATTGTTTGATTTTTCTGCGGTCTATACGGAAATAAATAATATGGCGGATTTTCTTTCAAGAAAATAGAGTTGTGACGAGTTTACACATACTTTTTATCGAGGCGAATTTACTTTGTGACGAATGTACAACAAACCCCATTAACATACACTAATATTATAAAGAGGTAAAGTTTTTATATTTATTTGTTTGGAGAAGGTAATCTCTGAAAGTACTGGTCCGATTTCTAAAATTTTTTCACCTATAGAAAGCTGCTTTATTCCTGAGTGGCATAACCTATATTTTATGTACGTGGGCGAAGCTGCGGGCAAAAGTTAGTTATATAATATACTTACTGCAACATACCGCTTTTCATCAGAACAATTTAACGTCGGTATCGACTCCCAGAACGCAGTTTCTTCATTAATTTTGAATATTGTGAGATTTGTTATAAGAAACCTAATTATACATCTTTACCTACTATTAGGTGGGTTTACCCTTTGTAATACATAGTTTCTACATTGGAACTCTTAATATGAAAAAACCTTTTTTTCTATTAGCTTTCATAAGCACTGCGATATTACAGAAAATACAAAATGTAAGTTATTCTTTTTTCGAAATACCTTATTTCGAAAAAAGAATAACTTACCTTTAATATAAAGCTTATTTGAACTTATAATTTCAAATCAATCCAAAAATACGAGTATAACACTTCATAGCAACCCATTTTAAAAAGGGCAATTTCATAGGTAACGACCTAATACTTCTAGACGAGCGTTCCATTTTAAACGAATCAGCCTTTTCTATACCACGAGCAAAAATTCACCTAAATCCTAGAATATTTCGAGCACGATTTCCCGTAACCGTATCCTCCGTATCGACGGTATCAGCCAGATTGGAGCTGATCCCGAACCGATCCATCACGCGGTGACATCACTAGGGTCTCCGTAACGACATCAAGCGGTAAGTAAGTTTCACAGATTTCTACACAAAAAGGGCTTATGAAAATATGTGCGTTATATAAACTTTTAGCCTTTTTTAGGGTTCTGTATCTTAAAAGGAAAAACGTTACCCTTATAGGATCACTTTGTTGTCAGTCTGTCTGTCTAGACCCTTCATCTCGGGAATGCGTGGAGGAATCGAGTTCAAATTAAAACCACGTAGGTACTCAGGCCTGCGGTCTGTTGAAGTCGACGGCGCGCACTGTTCCCGCGCGCCTCAAGGAGTTGTCAGCAACAGCAGGGACCCAGCCGGGTCGAAGGTTATCCGAAAGGAGTTCCCTTTCGGATAAGAGCTCCAGATATCGAGCCCCGGCTTGAAGGAACAAGGTGGGTTTTTTAGTCGGTAAGAGACTATCTCCGCCCAAGAGCGGAGGTTGTCATTGGATGATTACCCACCAAAAAAAATAAAAAAAATGCGGTCTCTCGAAGATGTTAAAAAATCAAACTTCTGAGTTAATGACAAATAAGATATAGCCGTTTATGTCGCAAAAAAGTGTAATTCGACTCTCTCGAGGAAATCAAAATTCATAAGTAAGGCATTAAGTCCGCCTATGTACAGTTTTATTGTGCATAAAGCATTAAATAAATACATAAGTTACTTCTCGTTGACCCTGAAATTTGGCATGAAGCACGGTCTCATGGCACAAGTATAGAAAAAATCCAAAGTTTTGTAGATACGTCACAGAAAAAAAAAGACGGGTTGCACTCCGGGAGTGCCGGCAGAAGTGAAAACTTGATTATTAACGTTGAAATATATATATATTTATATATATCTATATATATATATATATAAATATATATACGTATATAGATATATTATATAATATATATATATATATACGTTGAAATATATATTTATATATTTGAAACAGTAGGCCCAGGCATACATTTTCGCCGCGCCGTAGAGAGGGGATAGCTGTCTACTCTCTATCCGTCTTACGCTTTTTCGATCAGGTCACGTGTCCTGACGCGAGTTTAAGATTTTATACCCATTACAGAAAAAGTGCTCAACGCCGCTAAAGAAGTTTTCACTTCAAAAATTTACGTTTCGGAAAAATCTTTGTAACGAAATTCGGGAATTCAACTGCTTTGATAGGTAAAGTTTGTATGGAACCCTCAGTGCGCGAGACCGACTCGCACTTGCCCACACTTGAGTATGTTAGACCTCGTAGCGAAATACGACGTCGTTACTTCGTGTATAATAGTTTGTGAAAAAAGTAAAAACTAAAACCCGATTACGACATATAAAAACGACGCTGAAAAAATTTAAAGGATGCTGAAATATACAAGGTAACTGTAAAAACTAGAACAGAATAAAAAGAAAAGCCGCAATCACAAGTTATTGGTCCCACCGTTAAACTTAATAACAACTTATGTTCAGCGGACGATTAAGGCGCCTCTAACGATACCTCATATGTTGAGTTCCGATATGTAGGTTAGGAGCTATGAGGGAACAGATGAACACATACATACAGTCATAGCCTGTTAAAATCATAACCATCCTCTTTAGGCTTTCCCGTAGTCGGGTTAAAATAAGTCCGGGTCGGGTTGGCTGTTTTTAATATGTATTACTTTATTATTTTTAAGATTATTCTATGTATTCTGTCTATGGGTTATAGTTACCTGAAAATAAAGACTTACCTATTATTATTATATCATGTTTTTTTTTTTTAATTTATATAAACTAGTGCTTGATTGCGATCCCACCTGATGGTAAGCAGTGATGCAATCGTTGATGGTGAGGCGCACTAGTTTATTAAGAGCCTATTCACTCTTGCCTTAAAGACAATAAACGTAGAAGATAATTCTCTAGTCTTCATTCAGCACTTAAATGCCTTTCGGCCATAGCAAAGGCTTTGAGCTGTGTTTGTAGGCTTCGATTGATATTCAAGTCGATACAGCATCAGGTATCGGAGCCTGCCTCCATGCAAACATTTGTATTTATTCAGCCGGACTGCCATTTAACTGCAAAATGCGTTTTGAATTGAGTGAGCTTTTAACTGGGCTTGTGGTATCGTTTTGTAAAAGTATGAAGCCTATTTTAACCGACTTCGAAAAGGGGGAGGTTCTATGTTCGCCTGAATGTATGTTTGTTTTTTTTTTATGTATGTTCATCGATATCTATTTTGATTTTTTTTTTTTTTTTATTGTAAGGTTATGCTTCCAAGTTGGTCCCATAGAAATATTGTTATGATTTAATCATGAACGTCGAAGATATGGAACAGAACTTCTCATAGAATCACAGCAAAATTGTCGTATTATGTAAAATTGCTCGGTTTATACATGTAGGCGATGACTGACTGAAATAAAAGGGGGGGGGGGGGGATGTATCGAACCGATCTGCTGATGAAGCCGGAATTTAAATTAATATTATAATGTAACCGTGTTTGGGAATATGAGAATCGTTATGAGATGCACTCTGGCTATAAGGTATTTAAGTTTGACTACTAGAGGTACTTTTTAGGGGTGGTACTATAACTAAAAAGTGAAAAATAAAAACTTTTTACAAAAAAAAAAAACCGACTTCAATGTAAAAAAAAACACTGAAAAGTACAAAGTAACTTTAATTCCGGAAATCGGTGTTAAACAACAAAGAGACAAAACTATCTATTAAAGAAACACCGATTTTCGGAATTAAAGTTACTTTGTATTTTTCAGTGTTTTTTTTTTACATTGAAGTCAGTTCAATTTTTTTTAGAAAAAAGTTTTTTTTTATGCTGTGAGTGACAACAATTCACACACAGCTAGAGAAAGAAAGAAGTTTATTCTAAAGCAGATATTTAATGATTTACCACATAAAAAAAAAATACAAAAAAAAAAAAAATAATTAAACCGACATCACTTCAACAAAAAATTATCATGTTATGACTTATGACACGCCAAGGGCAACTTAAGGGTTTTAATCAGTAAAAACATACTTTTACTGACTGAAAAAACAACAAGAAACATTGCTTATTTATATCTTTGTATCTAAGTAGCATGTATTTCTATTCTACTACATTTGTTTGTCTATTTATTAAGTTGCACCCGCCATGTTATGTTTCTGTACCAGCCTTAGGTCGACTGGTAGAAAATACGTAAGGCATTTTTTTATGGTGTGAAAATCATCTAAATGACATCTCCCACCCTTGGGCGGATCGCGAGGGCTTGTCAGACTTTTACTGACTAAAAACCCGCATCACTCGTGGCCTTCGACCCTGCTGGGCCACTACGGTTGCTGACAACTCCTTGAGGCGCGCGTGGAACACTAAGCGCCGTCGACGACTTGGGCTCGGTCCGGACGGTCACCGGACAGTCGGACGGCGAGCTACTCACTGCTCACTGTCCGTGCCAAGGCATTAAGTCAGCCTTTGTACAGTGTTATGAGCATACAGTTTCAATCTACAGTAATACTCGTATAGTAAAGAGGTAAAGTTTATTTTTTTTTGTTTATAGGTGGTAATCTCTGAAAGTACTGGTCCCATTGCTAAAATTTTTTCACAGATAGAAGGTGCTTTATTCCTGAGCGACATAGGCTATATTTTATGTAAGCGAGCGAAGCCGCGGGCAAAAGCTAGTAAATAAATAAAACCCTTCAGTTGCCCTTTTCGATCTAAGACCACAGTGCTATAAAGCCCAGCTATGTTTGAGGAGTTGGTGGCTACAGTCCGTTCAGTTCTTTTAGCTCTGACATCATTCTTATGGCTATGAGAATAAAAATCTCTATGATCTAATGTTAGATGTAAAATAACTATGAAGGAATTGTGACTGGTGATCCGTAGCTTGATTCACCTAAAATCAAACAAGCCAAATATCGTTGAAATTTTATAGTCGTTCGATCGAAGTCCTATCCAAAAGCGATATTCACGATCTATCGACTTATTTTCAGCTACATTATTAAGTATTCTACCAGGATAATGTAATACAGTTGTACCACCAATTGTATGTTCTAAATATAAGGCTCAAATGTGTAATTTATTATCTTGGTGTACAATAAAGGATACATAAATAAATAAAATACAGTTTTTTTTTAAATCGACGAATTTCAAACGACTTTAAAATCGGTGTCATTCATACTCGATTGATGGATGTGAATACGGAAATGGTCTAAACGACTAAATCGCTACGATATCGTTACGGTTTTCATTACGTGAATCGAGCTACCAGACGCCAACAGACCGTTGTCAGTTGCTAAAAAGTAAAGGTTTTATTAGTAACACGTTTATTTTTTCTATATATATAAATGTTTCTGGTTCAGGGGATACTGGATTTTTTTAGGTAACAAATCATCTAGTAACATCTCCCGCTCTTGGGTGAGGAGGAAGGGCGTGTCAGGCTTTTACTGACTAAAATCCACTACTAGTTTCTTCGTTGCCTTTCATTCCAAGGCCGGGTTTTCCTTTCAGAAGGGACTCCATGGCCCCAGTAGGTTTCGACAATTATTTTTTTATTGTGGAAAAAAATCATCCACTGGCAACCCCCGCTCTTGGGCGGAGCGAAAGATAGTGTTAGAGTCTTACTGACTAAAAGGCCCACCCCGTTCCTTCTAGCCTTCATACCGGGGCTCGAGTTCCCTTTCGGATAACCCTGGCCCCAGTAGGCTTTGGCCCTGCTGTTGCCTACAACCTCAAAGAGTTGCGCACGGGAACAGTGCACGCCGTCGACGACTTGGGCTTGGTCCGGCCTGTCACCGGACGACCGGACAGCGAGCTACAGTAGTTTTTGACCCTGCTGGAACTTTTCGGTTTGCTGATGTCTTCTTTAGGCCCGCGTGGTGCTGACTACTGGGGCTTGGTCAGGACGGTTACCAGACGGTCGGACAGCGAGCTACCCATTGCTTGCCATCAGCAAGCCCGCACCTACGGTAGCCGGAATTCGGGATCAGCATATTTGATGATTTTCTACCACAAAACCAAACCATGTACCTACATATGTTAGTCAACAAGCTAGCAAGTACATATAGCCCAAGAGTTCAATAGAATTAAAGCACTAAGAGGCTAGTGCTCAACCTCCGTTACGACTTTATCAACGTCGGCGTGACGTATCGTCCGTCTGAACACGCCACCGCAGCAGCGACCAGACGTGCGGGTCAAACCACCACTCTTGATAATGTGTGATTTGTTTTGACCAGAATTACAGGCTATATTTACTAGCTCGAATAATCAAAAAAAAAATCGGCCAAGTGCGAGTGGGACTCGCTCACGAAGGGTCCCGTACAGCACATAGCAAAAAAAATCACGGTTGTTGGATGGGAGCCCCCTTAAATATATCTATATTTTTTCGGTTTTTTTAGTATATTATAATTTTCATTATTATTATGTTAATGTTTTTCAAGTGTTTTGTGTGTTTATCGATATTCATTAATATGTGTCTGTAATTTATATGTGTGGTGTAAACTGTTAATTGAAATTGGCAATAAATAAATAAAAATAAAAAGTATTTGTTGTTATAGCGGCAACAGAAACATTTCAGCCGAAAGTCGTCCACTGTTGGAGATAGGCCTCCCCAAGTGTCGCCACAATGAATGGTCCTGTGCGTCTCGCATCTACCACGTTCCCGCGACTCTCACGAGGTCATCTGTCCACCTTGTGGGAGGCCTTGCAACGCTGCATTTCAAGGTGCACGGTCGCCACTCTAGAACCTTTTGGCCCCATCAACCACAGCACATCTGCTACAGCAGTGTCCGAAAAAAGGGCAATCAAGTCTTCCACCAATCATCACCAGGAACACGTATCACTTACGCATGATGTTGTAAAAACAGTCGGTGGGCACTTCCGCAAACATACCTGAGGCTCTGCAGAAGCGGGGCAGGCCCAACACCGCCCTGAATGCGTTGTTGTGCTGAATATAGAAGACATTGTAAACTGGCTGTGACCAAGCCCAAGTCGTTGACGGCGCGCACTGTTCCCGCGCGCCTTAAGGAGTTGTCAGCAACAGCAGGGACCCTGCTGGGTCGAAGCCTACTTGGGCCAGGGTTAGTTTCGAAACACAGCTCGAGCCCCGGTATGAAGGCTAGAAGGAACGGGGTGGTTCTTTTAGTCAGTAAGAGTCTGATACTATCTCCCGCTCCGCCCAAGAGCGGGGGATGTCATTGGATGATTTTTCCCACTATAAAAAAAATCCGGTTGTAGGACACCCATGAGCCTATCCCTTTAAAAAGCGTGATCTTAACTTGAACAGTGCGTAATCCTACAGGTTTTCATATTTTCTCTTATAGACTGTACCTTTCGATGTCGCCAAGATCGGATATTATTACGCTAAGATATGATATAGCCTATCGCAGTCCGCTGTTGAACTCAGGCGTCTCCCAACAGTTTACACCACATGAGTCACCTTCCGCATACAATCAGTCCAAGCTGCAGTTATTTTAATAACTGTATAATATAAACTAACAAATGGTATCGCTCTAGGCACCTCTCCTGCCAGTCGCTATGCATTTAAGCGGAAGTTGCGGCTTCATTTTCTACACAAATAGCGGAGTTGTCTCAAAAAGCCTTTCATTTTCCTTATATAAATTATATATATTTGTATATGTGTAGGTTTATATTATATTGAATATATTTTGTATGTTTATTATATAGATATATTATTATATAGGTGTATATAATATATGCACCACAAATTTTTAATTAGTACAAATACTTAAAGGGCTTATTAGAAAAGCCTTTGTAATTATTTAAGTAAAGTCTCAATAAATAATATTCATAAACAGAAAAGTTATTAGCGTTTGTGTTTATCCCAAAATGTCTCTCAATTTATGGAAATATTGTGCAGGCCATTGATTTTATGAATGAATAAATGACGATTAAAATAGAAAAACACTGCCCGCAGTATTTTCTACTAGCAATTGTTATGCATGATTAAATCTATGATGAATTTACCTTTTCGTAGTCAATTTTAAGATTTCGATTTTTTCTACTTTTGAATAAAAAAATATGATCAGTAACGGGTACAGATACAGCCCCATTTTTTTTTGTGTACTAATTAAAAAGTAGGGGTGTATATATTTGTACTCTTGTTTTCTTATTAACCTATTTTTTTTATGCACCTGCCATGTTTTCTCTTCACCACCCTAAGTTGACTGTTAGAGAATGCGTAAAGCTAGAACTACATTAGACCGACGCACACGTGTAACACGCCTGATTTGTACGGAGAACGACGTCGCGTGGCGTGGATCTAGTGTAGCTCTACAAGTCTAGTTTCCATATAAAATGTATGGAGACCGACGCGCCCAGATCGGCGTGTGTGGCACACGTGTGCGCAGTGTAGTTCTAGCATAAGGCATTAAGTCCGCCTTTGTACCTTTGTGTTGCATGAAGTTTTCATAAATAAATTCACCCAACAGTACTAAAATTCGAACCTGAATTTCTCACCCATTTTTAAAGAGTAGTAGTTAAGACCAATGTACTCTACTCTAGTGTCCCCATTAGACGGAGCTGGCAATTTTTCATAGAACACTACTTTGTACCTGGACAAGAACGGGTATAAATTAATTAAGAGCCAACATGGACGTCGAACTGTGTGTACCAGGAGTCGGGAAATTGTGGGGCGTGGATCTGGCAGTGTGGGTGGTTTTATTTATATTAGATCATGTTTGCAGTTGCAAAACAGTTATAATAAATTTATAATCAGGTGTTGGCCCTCATCAAAGTTTTATCGCCATTATATGGGTCACAGAAAATTTGAGAGTGTTCTCAAATCCACAATAATCAGATAAGCTACACTCTAACCAAATCTAAGTTGTGAAATTATATATTACTAGCTTTTGCCCGCGGCTTCGCTCCCGCTGTTCCCTACTTCAGCCTACTATACCCTACTCTACCCTACTATACCCTACTCTACCCTATCCTACTCTACCCTACTCTACCCTACCCTACTCTATCCTACTCTACCCTACTCTACCCTACTCTACCCTACTCTACCCTACTCTACCCTACTCTACCCTACTCTACCCTACTCTACCCTACTCTACCCTACTCTACCCTACTCTACCCTACTCTACCCTACTCTACCCTACTCTACCCTACTCTACCCTACTCTACCCTACTCTACCCAACCACACTCTACTCTACTCTACCCTACTCTACCCTACTCTACCCTACTCTACCCTACTCTACCCTACTCTACCCTACTCTACCCTACTCTACCCTACTCTACCCTACTCTACCCTACTCTACCCTACTCTACCCTACTCTACCCTACTCTACCCAACCACACTCTACTCTACTCTACCCTACTCTACCTACTCTACCCTACTCTACCCTACTCTACCCTACTCTACCCTACCCTACTCTACCCTACTCTACCCTACCCTACTCTACTCTACTCTACCCTACCCTACTCTACCCTACTATACCCTACTCTACCCTACCCTACTCTACCCTACCCTACCCTACTCTACTCTACCCTAAAAAAAAAAAAAATTAAAAAAAAAAGTATCCTATGTCCGTCTCCTGGTTTTAAGCTACCTCCCCACCAATTTTCAGCCAAATCGGTTCAGCCGTTCTTGAGTTATAAGTGGTGTAACTAACACGACTTTCTTTTATATATATAGATAACTCTACACCTACACTTTACTCGCGGTACAAAATCACACACTGTACTTACACCTACAAACATTCATCATATAGTTTAGATTGAATTTTCCTTTTTCACTGACTCCCAAGTTACGGGCCCGCACCTAGTTTAGGAGCCAGGGTAACTGAAAGGGCTACCTAAAAAGTTAACTTGTAATAAGTCTGTAATGTTGTTGTTGTTGATGTCTTGCTGATTTTGTGTTAAATATTTTTTTATGTTATTTATTAATAAAAATAAAAATAGATAAACGTTTGAAATGTCTATATTTACAAGAATAATAAGTGTTAAACACAAGTTGAAAAACTTTTACCTGTGAATTCAACCCATAATACACCTGAAAAATCTTGTTATAAACTAATCTTGTATAAAAGCAACATCCACTACTTCTTACTCGTTGCGCGCAATCAACTAACAAAGTGAAGTAATTTGATTGGTTCGCTGTGGACGGTGCAAGAACAAGAATTTATTTATACAAATCATTGCATTTGTTTAATTTGCGCCGTGCCGTGCCGTTTCGGTCTGTGCCGTGCCGTTTCGGGCCGTAACGTGTCGTGCCGGGCCGGACCCTAGCCTCACACAATCACATTACTAATTAGCTGCCTGTATGTGCAGTTTTGACACTATTGGGTTTGTTTGGTGAAACTGTTCTTGTTTCTAATTGAAACTAAAAAACGTTGGTTTTAAAAATTATGTGTTTGTTTATTGGAGTTGTTTGGTTTCGGCTGCCGTGCTTAATGTTGTGTAATGGGAATGGAACTGAATTACTGAGTTGCTTTTTAGGTTGAAAAATGTTGTATTTAGGGATGAAACTAAAGTCTTCATTGAGCCAGCGAACCTATGCGTTACTATCTGATAAGAACAATACACCCAGGGAGTTTCTTGCACATTTTTCTCCGTAGAGATCTATGCTTTGGAATGTGCAATTAGCATCATATTTCTTGACTTTTGTTATTTCAAAAGTACCTGTAAATGGTTTATTTGAAATAAAGTGCTTTGAATCTTTGACACATATTTATATAGATAAGACAGTAAGTGATAATGTAAACAAAATTATTATAGCTAAAATTGGCAACTACCGCATAGTTCGCACCAATAGAATTTGTCGTCATGGTAGCTGCACTCTCATTGATTATTTTATTTTTATTATATACCTACTTCGTGTAGATCACCTCTCACCTTTTACCACGGAACAGTAAAAACTGTTTTTACTGTTCCGTGCCTTTTACCTTGGGACACTCCACCTGACGACTAGGCATGACCGGTCATCAGCCGATCCCCGACATACCGCTTATACCGACCGCCGTCTTCCTCATCACTAGATTATTCTATTACCCTCATCAGCGACACTTCAATCGCATTTTCCGCTATGGTATCAACGGGGCACCTACGAGCAGGAGTCCCTTAGGACTGCGTGCTGACCTTTCTAGTCCTAAGGTTTTTCATCAGTGATATCTCCAAAAGTGCTGGCCATTGATCCCATCTGATGGTAAGAAGCGATGCAATCGTTGAAGGTAAGGCGTACTAGTTTGTTAAGAGACTGATTGTTTTTCATATAATAGTAATGTTTCTTTTTTCGCACCAATCTCCGATTAGATGACTGAAAATCGCCTTCGTTGGTATGGACACGCCCCAAGACGTAGTGAAGACCACGAGGTCCAAACCGCCCTAAGCCTACCAGAACAAAAAAGAGGTAGAGGCCGCCCGCCATTAGCCTGGTGGTCAAATATAAAGAGGGACCTCAAGAAAGTCCAGTTGCCAAAATTGACAACCCAAGATAGATCTACTTGGCGCAGGAAAGTGAGGAGACTCGACCCCAACTAATGGGACCAGGGAAGGAAGAAGAAGGAGTAATGTTTATTTTTTAGTTCATCGCAGTGGTAACGGTTCGTGTGAATAATAACTTGCAAACAACAAAAAAAAAACAAACCTCTTGACCACTAGTTCAAAGTTAGATCCAAATAAAAATTCATACAATTCCCCACCGTCCCTTTCAAAGGCAACATGTAAAGAGATAAAAAGCTTCACATATAGCCGCTAGTCCGTGATCAATATATCAAGCGAAAGGTTATCGCGGCGGGACGTCGGCGGTAAATCATGCGAGCGCCGATACTCCGGGGGCAGCACGCGTTAGACGCTATGTTGCTAATTCTACGTCACATCCGCCCGAGAAGAGGGGTCAAAAGTGTTGGATGAATATTACTTTTTTATAGGTTTTCAATTTGAGTTTGTAGGTGTTACTGATATGCATCCCATAGCATAATCAGCCTTTTAATGTTCCCACTGCTGGCACTCAGGCCTCCTCTCTAGGAGAGGGAATAGGCCGTAATCCACCACGCGGGCCCGGTGCGGGTTGGTAAATGTCACATGTTTTCGGGTTTCTTCACGATGTTTTTACTCACCGTTTTGAGAGCAGTGTTATTGAAATAAATTACACAAATCAATGCGCCTGGCTGGGTTTGAACCCGCGACCTACAACCCGTTACTGCTCGGCCACCGCTTCTCTACAGTTATTGGTAAGATTGTGGTCTTTTGATGAGTTTTGACATATTAAAATCAAATCAATTCTAAAGTTTTTTATTTCAAATAGACCATTTACAAGCTTTTGTATAGTCAAATGTCAGTCAGTCCAAAAAAAGTAAAGCTAAATTGCACGTTCCAAAGCGCAGATCTCTATGGAAGAATCTCGTACAAGAAACAGCGGGAACTACATTAGACCGACGCACACATGGGATACACCTAATTTGTACGTAGGCGTAGCGTTGCCACATGAGTAAATAGTCGCTCTACAATGCGTAATGTAGCTCTACAAGTCTAGTTGCCATATAAAATGTACGAAGACCGAAGTACGCGCCCATATCGGTCTATATGGCCCATGTGTGCCAAATATATGATCCAATCAACCTACACACACACACACACGGGGTGGGTATTTCCATAAACCCACTCTTATATACTTATGATGTTTTTACACATCTTTCTCTAAATATTTTAGATACAAATAACTTACAGATATTATCTAGGTTTATATTGAAATCCAAACATAAATTTGTGTAAAGCTAATGCAGTTAAGACCTCTGAAAACCTGCTATTTTGTGTTGTGGCCCTTCTTAATATGTAATTCATAAATGCAAAAAGAGATAAAATATAAATGTAGAAACATTGCACAATTAATTGAGATTCTGAATGAATTTCCTGGAAGAAGTTTTGTAAAATATTTTAAGTGAGTGACGGAATTACCTAATGCCAACAGAGCGTTCAGGCGTTAGGTTTTATATCAAATATTGCGTTAGAATAAACAACAAGCCTTTAAACTGGGTTCACGTTGACGATCGATGGATTGGAAAGAGCTATCTTAAGTTAACTACATAACATAACATCATACCTATATTGCAGATCGGTTTGGTTATGTTTCAGTCCCACGACTTATGCAGCGGGTCTATTGCCATCAACTTGGCACAAAGCCTCTCTTGGCTGCTGAGAAATGGAGAGAGTTCCTGATAAATTCTAAATGTAAATCCAACCACAAAAACGTGTACCTACCAGGATCTCATGCAGCAGTAGAGCTTGAGGCCAGTTGACTTGCGACCCTGGTAAGTTTTTTAACTACACTGGAAATACTAGGCTATTCCTCAGTGAAAGACTGTTTCAAGTCTTCTTGGGTACTGTTATATTGGGTGATCCAATATTATTTTATCTCTCATTGCATTCGATAAAGCACAAGTAAATATGGGGGTCACAAACAACAACGACAAGAAAATTCAGCCAACATGCATGAAAACCAATAGCCGTAAATATATATGCGTATTTCAAATGCCTATCACCATATCCGTATGTTTATCACAAACATAACAGAACTGTAATTTCCCCAAAACCGACATGAACTACCTCGATTACGCACAGTTCAAATACTTTTATTATTTGCGGGGGTGCGCTCGCGCGGCACTAATCTTCGGCAATGTTCGGCAATGGTCGGCAATATTCGGTAGCGTTCGTGTAAAAAATGTTCGTTCTTTATGAGGGCGGTGGCTCGCGGTCGAGTGCGATAGTTCGCAACTACTGCCCAACTGGACATAGATTAGGGGAGAAATTGCGCAGAAGCGGCGGATTAGTGCGGAGGGACGATTAGAGACGAGTGTTGTCAGAACTGAAAGGCTGTTTGATTGTGATTTTTTCTAAAGTTTGCAGCGCTCTTCGTTTGTAGAAAACTGTTAGATTGATTTCGTCAAGATTTCACAGAATCTGGAATTTTACAGTTTGACCAGACGCTATAATACTTCTTTCAAAGCGTATATTTCTTTCAATAGAACGTGAATTCAGCAGGTGGTTACTGACGATAAACTCTTAAGTAGATAAATAATTAAAATGTAATCTAAGACGTCCAATATACTACGGAACTGCAAGGTGTCACGAGTTTTTCACCAACTATGAAACGTGCAGAGAGAGAGAGTTTGGTTTTATCATTGCGACATCTACAGCTGGACACTTTGGAATACAAAGGGCAACTGAGGAAACACGGGTTTTACTCAATAAAAGTCAAACAAAAACAAACAACATAAAATAAACTCGGTAAATAATATAATAAATGTATTTTTTTATTATTTACACCCAAAAAGCAATGATATTATAAAATCATAAAACTGAATGTACAGGCTTATTAAAAAATCACAAATATATAGGTAGGTACTCTGACATCTATACTAGGTGTGGGTCTGTGACTTAGTAGTCAGTGACACCAAGGCCCGATCTAAGGGGGCCAAACCAGGCATTTGCCCAGAGCGGCACAAAATGAGGGGCGGCAAAATTGACTTACTCTTATCTTTCAACCTAGGCATTAGCCATCCACACCCAAGTTGGTAGGTTGAAAATTTATGTGCCACCTTCCAACCAACCTATTTCGTGGAAATATTTAAGATTTCAATGACTCATGACTTATGGTTTTGTGTACAGGTACAGTGTAAAGGGCGGCAAAATCATCATTGCCCGGAGCGGCTAAATAGCTAGATCGGGCCCTGAGTGTTTCTCTGTAACAAAAAAGCCATATCTCTCTCCCTCCCGATCTCCCGAATGATAGCTGCATACTATCCAGCACGTACTTAACCGCTTAACACTTCTGTGTAGGCACAATACCATCCCTTCAACCTGTCGCCTCTACAGTATTTAGCATCCTTAGCATATGGCCGTCCAAAACAAGCCGGGAGTAATGAGCCGCGACCCATTAGCTTCAAATTGTCCGTGGCAGACAACTGCCCGTCTATTTATGTATCTGACCTCTCTGCTTACCCTACTATTGGCCTTTACTTATGATGTACACCCACTGACTTGTGTTTACGCACGAGGATATTGGGAGGTGGAAAAGTTGGGAAGAAACTTCCCTGGGCTGTTTTAGTTACTACACGGAAACTGTGAGAAATCGGAAGGACACAAGATATATGATGATAATTTTTCTTGGTTAGGCAAAATGGTGGGTGAATGATTAAATTCTATAGGAAAATAGACCTAATAAAAAGAATAAAGTTTGATTGGAAG
The DNA here is from genome assembly GCA_929112965.1 of Mythimna albipuncta. Lineage (NCBI taxonomy): Eukaryota > Metazoa > Arthropoda > Insecta > Lepidoptera > Noctuidae > Mythimna > Mythimna albipuncta. The sequence goes on from OV815974.1 coordinate 800,606, forward strand.
AAAAAAAAAGGAAGAACGAAAACATTTATGTATTTGAGACTCTCACAGTACAAACAACAAACAAATAAAAATAAACTAACTATACTAAATCTATTGGTTCTGGAGTAGCGACTACGTACTAGAAGACGCAGCTTTGGAAGGCTTCCTTTAAGGTGGACCGATTACCTAGTGAGAGTCACGGTGAAGTCGATGGATGCGAGATGCTCAGGACCGCTCATTTAATTTAATGATTAATCATCGGATCAATGCAAAATAACGATAATGCAATATAAATGATAAAATAATCTAATGCAATTTAAATTAATTTAATTTTGTTATTGACCTTTCAATTTTATGTAATTTTGTAATACCTGTACGTATGATTTTGTAACTGAAATGAGTCTTTGATACTTGAAATAAAAAAATAAATAAATAATTGTGGCGACACTAGGAGGAGGCCATACAATAGTAGCCGTCTTTCGGCTGAAATGATGATGATGAAAGTTTCATTGGTGCATAGAATGTTAGCATCAAACCCTATTAGCACTTTGTTTGCTTTTTGCATCTGGTTTTGTTTTGAGGTAAGAAATCGAACCATGACTTCTTCCGCTCTAGGATAGGAGAGAATGGGCGTGTCAGACTTTTACTGAATAAAATCACACCTGTGTCATTCAATTGTTTTTGCTATCCAGGATTACGGTTTTCCTTTCAGATAATCTCCGTGGGCATAGCAAGCATCGGCCCTATTAGGTCCCTACATATATCCCACAGCCCCTTACAGATTGCACGATTATCAGACTTTAACTTACTACAACACCCGCGTCTTTCATTTGCTCTTGCACCGAGACCACCAGTGCTCTTTTCTTTGCTACTTCCTATTTATTTATTTTTTCTCTTTTAATGTATCTACTATTATTTATCTCTGCGTCTCCCAAAGGTTGATTGGTAGTCACTTACTTTTAGTTCGCCTCTGTATGTTCATGTGCATAAAGTATTAAATAATACTTCTTCGGGGACAATTATTTGCAAGCAAGGATGAATTCGTTAACCAGTAATAATTTGCCCACATAAGGAGTTCAAATTAATCTTCATATGATTCAGTGACCAACATCTCAATAAGCTGTATTAATGTTGTACAGACTCGTAAATTGCTATTCGGTTATTCATCAAATATAGAAAGAGACATGAAAACAAATATCTTTATTGATTGTAATAAATTCATAACACGCAGCTGAAACTCTTTTATGATGTGTTCTTAGCATTATAGTGGATAAATTAATGCTACAGTCCAGTTATGCCTATTTCTCAATATTGAATTTTATCATTTTATGAGGTCTGAACGGCAGCTGGTTCTATCACTTTTTCATTTTACATTACTTGTTATATTGATATTCTTTAGAGCTTAGCTGTAGTGAGAGAGACAGAAGTATGAAGTATGTTATTTGCTAGTCAGCTTGACGATAAATTGACTATTTTTTTTTATATTGAATAACCGTGGTGGTTTGCTGAGTAAGAGGATTCATATCTATGTAACTTTTCATAACTGTTTTTGTTTTTGATGGAAACTAGTGCTTGCAATCTCTGACGGTGACGCGCACTAGTAGTTTTTTGTAACCTTATGATGCAAAGAGCGTGAAAAGATCATCATCATCATTTCAGCTAAAACACCTCTACTGTCTGACATAGGTAGGTCTCACCCAAGTGTCGTGACAAGGAATGGTCCAGTGCGTCTCGTATCCATCAGTTTCCTGTGACCTCCTTCAAGTCATCGGGCCGTCATCGCCACCTTGTGGTTGGCCTTCCTCTTCCACTCCAGAAATTTTCGCCACGTCAACATCTGTTCTGCGAGTAATGGGCCCTGCCCACTGCCACTTAAGTTAGGTAAGACGATTCTTCGGGTTATGCCGGTAGCCGGTGTCAATGGAGCCATAAACTATGAAGACATTATTATAAAGAGGTATTTATTGTCTATTTTATTTTAATAATACTTTACACCACACTAGGAGAGAAAAATAAAGATAGAAAACTATTTTATTAAGCATAAACACTCGTAGATACATTGAAATTTACATAAACCAGACACTCAGAACCCAATTCACTGTAGCCCAAAATCATCATCATCACATTATCTTCCTGCCCTAGTCCCTTTTTATTTGGGGTCGGTGCAACACGTTTTTTTCTTCCATTCTAATCCGTCACTCGTCATCCTATCATTAACTCTCTTTTCTTTCATACCACTTCTACAACAATCCATCCATTTTTTGCTTTGGCTCTCCATCCGACCAGAAATAAACTCGTAACATTTTTAGCAAAATGCGTTTCATCCCTCCTTTTCAAATGCCCATACCAAAACAAACTATTCAACATTTCAGTCACTAACGCCACTTTCAAACTTCCCCTAATATTCTAATTTCTTACCGTACAAATTATTACCCATACTACACATGCCACCACCATGTCTTTTCACCCATATACATTATAAATATTTGTTCCATGCGCGAAATTCTGTAAGTACTGATTACGAACATACATTATAGATAGAAAGCTAAACTATTGCGTAGAGCAATCGTTCCAATTAGTTTTCTGTATCCTCTTCAGGTTTTTGCGGGATCTGTGCATTTTTAAGAACTATTAAGCAAAGTAATATAATAATATTTCACAACTATCACACAACGCCATCTAGTCTCAAGCTAAGCAGAGCTTGTGTTATGAGTACTAGACACAGATAAAAATACTTATATATTTCTAAATACATACATACTATAGATAAATTACACCCAGACAAAGAACAAATGATCATGCTCATCACACAAAGATTTGTCCTGGGTGGGAATCTAACCCACGACCTCCAGCATAGCAGTCAGGGTCACTAACCACTAGACCAACAGGCCTGTCATAAAGTGATCAGAGCTCGTACTTTTCTTGAAACTCTTCCAGGATCTAGACTTTTGCGCTTTTATTGGTAGTAAGACCAGCTTCCCACGTTACAGTCTACAGCATGTCCAATGGCAAAATATATTAATAATCCAATCGTGTTCAAAGATTAGCGATAGCCTTTATCACTACCTGTGCTGAGTTGCCGACATAATAACTAATTATGAAATATAATGAACATGAACCTTAATAAACTGTTTATGAGTCCTCAGATACCCTACATGGGCTACTTATTACCCGGACAGGCTGCTTGTTGCTCGAGCCAGTCATAAAACTCACCGGGACATGTAACGGTTACTGTAGTAGTAGTCAATTCCAACAAAAAGCAAATGTGAAAAATCGCCAAGTTGTTTTTATCGGTTCCCTTGGCAAAAACTGTAAGATCTAAAATTGTAGTATATTCTTAAATCCAATAGTTGACTGCTAGAGAAAGCCTTAATGATACCACTACTTTAAATGACGATTAAATAAATAAATAAACCACACAGTTTATTTAAGCGTTTACTTCAAAAAGGATACAGAGCTTACATGTTCTACAGCAGATCGACATCATCGTCGGGTTGGTGAATGTCATATGTCTTCGAATTTTTGGTTTCTAGGACATGCCGGTTTCCTCACGATGCTTGTTCCTTCACCGTTTTGAGAGCAGTGGAAATGAAATAAATTACACAATGTAATGCGCCTGGCAGAGTTTGAACCCTCGACCTACAACTCGTAAGTCGGAGCTATTACCACTCAGTCACCTCTGCTCTCACTGCAAAGTCTGTATTAAGAACTAATTTCACGCGGGCGAAGCCGCTGCAGCAGCTAATGGTGTATAAAATATGAACCAGTGGTAGTCCAATGAGCGGCGACTACCGACTAGTACATGCGCACGAGTCGAGGCCAGCGCGTGAATTAATACTCAGACAATTAATACTACTCTCAATGGCCGCAGTAGCAACACGGATTTATTAAGAAACCTGTAAATCATTACACTGCGTAGGGTTGGGAGACAGTATTGAGGCAGCCTAATTGTTTGACACGGATGAAAATCAGAGATGATCATAATGGCTTTACTCTGTTTTTCATACTATACTTAGTCAGCCTATAATGTTTCCACTGTTGGGATTCAGAGTGCCGTGTGCGAGTTAGTTTTACGTCAATGCGATCGACACATTTATGACGTTCGTCGCTCTGATTGGTGCGTTCCAAGCTCTGAACCAATCAATGAGCCAAACAAGGTAAACGTTTTGATCGCGTTAACGTAAAAACCACTTGCACTCAACTCATAGCCTCCTCTTCAGGAGAAGTAATGGGCCGTAAAGGACTACGCGAGCCCAGTGCAGGTTGATGGAAGTCACATATCATGTCTTCGAATAATAATAATGATAATTATGAGTGCCCGAATAATATTTCCCTGACCATATGTCCCATTCACTTCGAATTGTTTGGAACATCCCCTTGTCTTTCCATTAAACACAATTTTATGTCAATGTTGTAAAAATGATGAATGATAGATATTTATTTTGCAAATAGGTTTTAAAAAAATCAATAGGCCGGTGTTTCCTTGCTGATGACCCTGAAAAGATACACCGAAACATGGGTACTCAGGGGTCAATATCTTTTAAAGTTCTTATAGCAAACATGAAATAGTGTCAAGTCATATAAAAACCATGCAGATTAGTGTATCAGAAAGTCTTTTGGAGAAAGAAAGTACACAGATGTTAGTGGACTTGATTAATCAGCGGAGTTTGAAACTCCATGCGCAAATCGTGCATACGTGCAAGGACTGTTGCCTCCAGATCCCATGATGGCAGGCCAACAGGGGGGCTTGCGGTTTCGCGGGAAACCGTGCGGTATCCCCGCACCATCCGTATGGCGATGACCCTCTGGCATACGTTCAGCTTTGCCACCGGTCGCTTCCGCAGCGAGGACGCCCACACCGGCGCGGCTCCATAAAGGGCGAACGATGTCTGCGTAGCGCCTCCGATAATCACCACACTAATTGGCCACTTATTTTTCCATTTTCAAATTTAAAAACAAAAAAGAAGTTTTAAAAATAAACATTAGCGTGTTTTTTCAGATATCACATTCGGCAACCCTGCCTCGCGCTGGGCCGGCGGGACGCACCCCCATTAAGGGGGTATTCCGCAGAAATTACTGGCAATACATCATCGAGATGTTTTTAATAAGCGCCAGTGTTGCCTGCCTCTTGACAGACTACCTTGTTCAATGGATTGTTTTCAGTCTTCTGTATGAAGTATTGGTGTAATGTATCGCGGGCTGTCTGTTTTGTTATTACTAGCTATGTGTGGGTTATTTTTAGGGTTCCGTAGCCAAATGGCAAAAAACGGAACCCTTATAGATTCGTCATGTCTGTCTGTCTGTCTGTTTGTCTGTCTGTCTGTCTGTCTGTCTGTCTGTCTGTCCGTCCGTATGTCACAGCCACTTTTTTCCGAAACTATAAGAGCTATACTGTTGAAACTTTGTAAGTAGATGTATTTTGTGAACCGCATTAAGATTTTCATACAAAAATACAAAAAAAAAGCAATACATTTTGGGGGTACACATACATAGAACTGAAACTGAAATTTTTTTTTTTCATCAAACCCATGCGTGTGGGGTATCTATGGATAGGTCTTCAAAAATGATACTGAGGTTTCTAATATCATTTTTTTCTAAACTGAATAGTTTGCGCGAGAGACACTTCCAAAGTGGTAAAATGTGTGTCCCCCCCTCTAACTTCTAAGATAAGAGAATGATAAAACTAAAAAAAATGTATGATGTACATTACTATAAAAACTACCAACGAAAATTGGTTTGAACGAAATCCAGTAAGTAGTTTTTTTTTAATGCGTCATAAACCGAAAAATATACAATATTATTAAAACATCGATCAAAGTTACAACGCATTACAAAAACTTTTATATTATGTTACTTGCTGCTACGGAACCCTTCATGGGCGAGTCCGACTCGCACTTGGCCGGTTTTTTTTCATTTTTTTTTAGTTGTTTTAGCGCGAATACTAAAGGCAGTTAAGTCCTTGGTTTTTGACTTCAAATATAGGTTATAGATTGTAATTAATTAAAAAATTGCCATTTTTTCTGGGTTGGGACATCGTCAAATATCTTCAACCTGATTAAATATGATTTAGATTTTTTGGACTATTCATGGTCCCAGTAGGCTTCGGCTCTGCAGGGCAACTACGGTTTTGCTGTCATTTCTTTGAGGCGCGCATGGAAAATATTGGTCGGGATCCTGGCGGCAGTCCGTTCCCTCACGCGTGCGGCTTCCTTCTTCGATAGTATTACAGAAAGAGTCGATCGCATGACATACTTGTATTCCCTGTCTTTCGAACCATTCCGCATATTCAAATCGTCTTAATTACCAATCTACCTCTATAACTGTATTTAAAGCCGTCAAAAAGACCGCTCTTCCTAGGAAATGGTACATTTTCGTAACGAAAAAACTGCAAAGATAAGTCAAACAGCACTATTAGCATTTCCCAGCGAACAATCGCGCCCATCTATCTGAAGCGCATCAATACACTTGCTCAATGCGACGTCACATAAAGGCCGTCGTCCACCGCGCCGCCCCCGACGTCCCCGTCGCCCATCGCTATCGCCCATCGTTGTTCAAAACGACCAGCATTCGCAAAAAGCGACGATTTAATTGCGGACGCTTCTTTGTCCCATTGTACTCCGTTCTCACTTAAATATACTAGCACAACCTTGTGTTTGCACGCGATTAAGCCATTTTCAATCTTATTGTGGAACAAATAGAGTTGGGAATGGTGAAGTTTGGGTGCAGTTCTAGGGTTGTCGCGCATTAAAATTACAATGAAACATGGTTGGAGGAACCGATAGTCGACGGCGGCGAAGTGGTCGATTATGTAAATGTAGTGAATTCGTAACGCATCGCCCCTGATTTATATCGAGCGATTCGTTTTCTAAAAAGCTTCGTATAATTTTAATTGACCGTTATTGGTTTCTTCCGTTATTTGGAAATCAATTGAGACGTTATAAGAATGTTCGATAAAATATTCTAGAGTGATTTAAATGTGGGTTCAATTGGAATGTGAAAATATGGTCTTTAATTTCAGTGGTGCGGAGATTTGTAGTGTTTTTAAAGTTATTTGTAAAGATTTATGTGAGTGTAAGCAAGTGTTTTAAATTGTTCGCTTCCTTTACTTTAGTATGGTATGCTGTTATTAATGGTAGCTGCTGGATTCATGGCAATAATGATCATTTCCTAATTGATACATCGGTCATTGAGCTTCCGAATTTGGGATATGTATACTCGTAAATTGTAATCAAATCAATTGATCGCATTAGACTTAATTATGCGTAATAATAGGCAATACCTCGTTTCTTTTTCGGTAACCTTGAGGTGTGTATTTAAAACTAGCTTCTGCCAGCGGCTTCGCCCGCGTGAATGTAGGTTTCTCTATTTATATTTTAGACCTCCAATTCATCCCCTTAGGAGTAGAATTTTGACAAATCCTCTCTCAATGCTCGCCTACATCGTAAAAGGAAACCTTGTACAAAATTTCACGCTCCTAGTCCCAGTAGATTCGGCTGTGCGTTGATATGTTCTTCTTCTTCTTCTTCATATGTCAGTTAGTTAGTTTCTCTTTTTATATATCTGTCTAGCTTCTGCCAGCGGGTTTGCCCACGTGGAAGTAGGTTACTCCACATAAACTTAGGACGACAGTTTCGTAAAATCCGTAAAATAAATCTTAGCGGATGTCTACACCTTATACGGAACCTCCCTGCCTTTTAAGTTTGTAGGTGTTATAGTTTCTGAGATTTCGTAATTAATCAGTGAGTCGTATTTCGATTTTATATATATCTAGATTATATAAATGAACATAAATACATTATAGAAATATATTTAAATTCTTGTTTGCCTATCTGATTTAATTACCTTAAAGAACTTGCCTACATTTAACGACCACATACTTAAGAGCGTTTACTACAGATTCTATAATAATAGTCCATTAATCACGACTGGGCACAAAACTATCCTCATCATTCCACCTCAAGAACAGAAGTACGTTGATAGGATGATTATCTACAAAAGGAACAGGACTGATCACGGCTATAGTTTCTGCGAACTCATTGATAATATAACTGATGAATGTGGCCGGTGCGCCGGCGCTGGTTTTTTTGATGAGCGCTTTGAACTTTATAGTCAGGGAGACCGTGTAGTGCAGTATTTCAATAATCCAGTGCCTGGGGCGTTAAATTCATCGAAACCTAGGATTTTTTTTTTACTGCGAAAGAAATTTAACTATAAATTAAGATATGTGTAGCTATTTTTTTTTAATAGGTAAACTTTTTTTTGTGTTTTATTAGCTTGTAGCATATTTTCATATTTTCTTTTTAAATTTCATATAGACAGGACTAAAAGGATAGTATTAAAGCTAAAGATACATAGCTACAGGAGCATTACTGTATCATGTCGTGCTGTGGCCTGTCAAAATCATTTCAACTGAAAGACGTCCTCTACTGAAATAGACTTCCCCTAAGTATCACCTCAACGACCAGCCCTGTGCGTCTTACATCCATCAGATTCGCGACTACCGTCATCACCGGTTTTCGCTCTACATTGTGAAAGGCCTTCAAACGCTGTATTTTGGTGATCGCCACTGCAGAACCCTTCCGCAGCATCTGTTCTGCAACCAATGTATCCTGCCAACTACCATTTAAGTTTGGCATAACACCGATCTGGTCGGAAATCTTCTCTTTTCAACGGTTGTATGTGGGACGGTCTCCCTATTCCGCATACCCCAAACTTTATAAAACTTATAAAAACCAATTTCACATTGCACATTTCGTACGCCCTAGCTCCTGTACTACAACAAAATTCGCGAACATTGCATGCGCATCCGTCGATTAACTAGCAGTAATTATAACAACGATTACCATTGCTGCCCATCCACACATCCACCCATCCAGGGCTACGTCCAGGTGTCCTGTAATTGCGTCTTAACGCGCTCGGCACCACAAAGCAAACTTTGTAATTAGTACCAAATTTATTGCTTCCTGCGACACTAAATCTACCTTTCTTATAAAATTTGGCTTTGAAATCTTTATTTTTAGGGTTCTGTAGTTAAGTTTTTGGCGCATGTGCACTTGTACAGGTATTGATGTGGTGTGTAGAAAAGACTTTGATGCTAGAAAACAAGGTTTGATTTTAGTATTAGATTGGTAGAAAGCTTATTAGAACTAAAAATAAGTGATATGCAAGTAAAAGACGTCTGAGAAGTACAGTGGGCCTCTGGTGTGGATTCCGGTGTGAGAGAGATTTAGATATATACGGATTTATGATTGTAATTACATGTATCTTTCAAGGAGATTAAATGAGAAGTAATTTCTTTTGTGAGTAAGTGCGTTTGCAATGACACGGAGCGGAGCAGATTGAAGAGGAGCAGACCGTAATTTGGCAGTGGCACAGAGTTCAAAATCTCCACCTCTCGAATCCAAGGAAACAGTATAAGTGGAACAGAGTAGAATCGAACGGACTTTTAAATTAAGTACGGAATCGGGTACCAAATGGAGAGCAAGAAACGGAGGCCAGCAAAAATCTACTCTGCTCCGCTCTCCTGCAGTGGAAACATTTGCCAGTTTTCACTGCTCTTCAGTAGAAACGCACCCAGATTTTGATCGAACACGATGTCATTACAATCATGAATGTCAATGTTTTCTAAGACCGTTTCTGTTTTGGTGTGTGTCCATCGCTAAATTGTTAACGTATCAAAGTTTCATTAGACTTATAATGTTATCGCGTTTTAGGAATTTAGAGGGTCGTTGGAAAGTTTTTGTGTTCATCAACAATTAATTTGTATTGGAATGTTGAATACTTTCATGTCAGGCTTAATTTGGCAGCTGTTCGGGATTTCATATTTAATTGGCTTTTAGTAGTGTTACAAGAATGTTCGGTATTGCAATTGAGTTGAAAGAATGATAATGATTTAAGTGTTGTTTCATAATTAACTGTCCTTTTTGCCACCCTTTTGTTATTGTGGCGGAATAATATTAAAAAAAAAAAAATGACCTTAAAAGTCAAGTTAATTATGTCGAATTTTTGTTTTATCTTGTAAACGTTCCTGCTACAGGTAATTTTTTTTGTTGTTTAGATACAACTACATTGGTTTCAGAATACTAGAGCTTTCGCTAATTCTTTTTTTTGTTGTATTCGTTATTGTGAGGAGAAGGTTCTTATGGAAAAAAAAATGAAAATTAGGGTAGTGTAGGTTAGAGTAGGGTAGTGTAGGGTAGAGTAAGGTAGAGTAGGGTAGAGTAGCGTAGAGTTGGGTAGAGTAAGGTAGAGCAGGGTAGAGTAGGGTAGAGTAGGCTATACTCGTAGTAGGGTGGACACCGCGCGGGCAAAATGGTGGTCTTTAAGTCGAGAGTGAATAGGTTACTTCTAGGCAAGCGTGCTCCATCGTCGGCCTCATCATCACTTACCATCAGGTGAGATAGTGGTCAAACGCGAGCCTATCAATAATAAAAAAAAAAAAAAAAAAATACAAGTCAAACGTAGACAAAGGTCCGTTTATATATATATAGAGATAATAAACTTTTTTTTTTTTTAATTGATATAAATAGGTGCTTGACTGCGATCGCACTTGATGGTAAGCAGTGATGCAATCTGTGATGGTGAGGAGCATTATTTTATGAGCCTATTCACTCTTACCTTGAAGACACTCAAATTATAATCGGACGGAAAGACCGCGGTATGCAGATTGTTCCAGTCCTTCGACGTACGCGGTATAAACGACGAGGCGAAACGCTTAGTCTGGACTGAAACTTGTTTTATTATTTAGTTATTCAATGAATATCTAAACATTTATTCCCGATAGCGTCTGGTTTCATCAGTGGTTTTTGCTGACAGTCGTTTTAAATTAAAACCCTGTGTTAACACCAAACTGATAAATCCACAATAATTTTGTTTGGATACTAATTTTGTATAAAATTGCGGTTCTTTACTAATTGGTTTGAAATTAATACCATTTTATTCGGCTAGGAAATTGTTTTATTTTTGCTGAAAGTATTGGTTTGCATGTGTCAAGTTCGAAAGCTTAAATTACTTTCAAGCCATTGCCCATTGGGTGACCTCAAAAGGAGAACTTTCTTTATCCAAACTAATATTATAGAGATGGAAATATTTTATTTTTGAGTGTTGTAATGAATAAACACAAAACTACTGAGCCAATTTAAAAAAATCTTTCACCATTGGAAAGCTACATTCACCCTGAGTAACATAGGCTATATTTATTGCCCGTGCAAAGCCGGGAGAGGGCAGCTAGTTACGTATGTAATGCTGTTGGTGTGCCAATAAATAGATAGAGTGCATCTGCTTATAGCTAATGTTAATGGAAGGTACAACCAAGAAGAAAAAACATCCATTCAGGGGCTCGAGCGTGAAGAAATAACAACAAACACACACATTTTTGCCTTTATTTCTTACTAGCTATCCGCCCGCGATTTCGTCCGCGTGTACTTCGGTTATCGCAGTATAAACGTGTTTTCCCGTAGGTATAAGATGATTTTCCGGGATAGAAAGTAGTCTATGTTCTTTTCCATGTCAAAGGCTATATATATGCCAAATTTCATCCAAATCCGTTCAGCTGTTTTTGCGTGATTAAGTAACAAACATCCAAACATCCGCACTTTCACATTTATAATATTAGTTATTGTGAGGATATTAAAATGTTAGTGTCATTGTATTTGCAGACACCACAATTTTAATGTGACATCCTTTAGATTGCTTGTTTCTTTTACAGTAGAAGATAATAATAATATAATAATAATAAAAATAAGCCTTTTATCCAAACTGTTAGTTGTAAACAATTTTTATAGCTTATTTCTAAATATATATATTCCATAACTATAACACAACGCCGTCTAGTCCCAAGCTAAGCAGAGCTTGTGTTATGAGTACTAGACAACTGATAAACATACTTATATATTTCTAAATACATATTTAATATAGATAAATTACACCCAGACACAGAACAAATGGCTCATCACACAAACATTTGTCCTGGGTGGAAATCGCACTCACGACCTCCGGCATAGCAGTCAGGGCCACTAACCGCTAGACCAACAGGCCAGTCAAAATAAATAAAAATATTTATGCTACTCGTTTAAATTTGTGATACTGCCTGTATGTCACTGATTGACAAAGGCCTCCTCCAACTGTACCCATTTATCTCTGTCGTTTACAATTCTTGTCTATTTGGTTCCTGTTACTGCTTTTATATCATTGACCCATCTTTTGTTTCCTTTTTCTGTGGCTCATGAACCAGTACATTATAAATTTTGACCATTTTTCAACACAGTAGAAGATACTGACTTCAAAATCAAACTAGCAAGTACCCGCGAACAGTGTCTTGCGCCAATTCCCACGTTACCTCATTACGGTCGGTCCTATAACTCATGGTATCACAATCCACCATGAAATTGGTGCATTACACTTTTTGATACCGATACCGGTACCGCACTGCCTGAAGGGACCGACCATAATAATTTGGAAGACAGTTTGAGAAGACAGCTGCCTGCCTGAAGGTATTAAAGGTATGAATATTATAGTATTTCAGCCTGTGTTCATAAATTACTATCATTTGACTCTTCATATCTACTGCTAAAGTACAGCGGTCATAGCATATCATAGTCGTTGTGTGTGTAAGTGCAATAAGCACTCTTATTTTAAGTTTCGATATTGTGTATCTTACTATACACAATACTACATATATATACCACTATTTTTAATTAGTACACATACTAAAAGAAAAGCCCTTGTTGTTTTATAAGTAAAATCTTAATAAATAATATTCATAAACAGCAAAGTTATTAGCGTTGGTTTATGTCCCAAATGTCACTCAATTTATGGAAATATTGTGCAGGCTATTGATTAATGAATGAATAAGTGACCATTATTAAGGAAAAACACTGCCCTCAGTATTTTCTACTAGCAATTGTTATGTTTGATTTCGGATTTCGGTTTTTTCTACTTTTGACTACAAAAATATGATCAGTGACGGGTATAGATAGAGCCCCATTTTTTTTGTGTACTAATTAAAAAGGAGAGGTGTATACTATAGTACTTATTACTGTTTTTTTGGCCTATAAAATCTATACGTATATAATAAATCTATAGAAGTTTTTAGTTGAGCACATATCACGTAAAATGTATGAAACCGATATAGATAACTTAAATACATTAAAATTATGACATGTGTAACATGATAATTATATTACTTATGTTTCATAGCAGACGCTTGACTCTATCGAAAGATATACTTCATCATTGACTGTTAGGAGGTACGAAGTTCGCTAGGTCAGCTAGTAAATAAACCTTTTTTTTTACTTAGCCCACACTGTCCCACTGCTGGGCAAAGGCCTCCCTCCACTCCTTCCAACGATCACGGTTCATCGCTTTCTCATTCCAGTTCTTAAAAGGAAGCCGTCCAGGTCACCCCGCCATCTCCTTCGTGGTCTGCCTCGGCCCCGCACTGCTGTGTCCGGGCACAAATCCAGCGTTTTACGCGCCCACAGCTCGTAAGATATGCGGCAGACATGTCCTGCCCCAGCTAGTAAATGATTTTTTTTAAATTAATTTATGAAAAAGTTAGTCTTGTCTACATTCATAAATAAATAATGCTAATAACGTTGAAGTCATCGATTACGTATTTGTATCGATTATAAAGTTATGATTTTTTATTTAATTAAAAAAACAAACTACTAAATAAGCCACTCAATTTAATGATACTTTAACTTATTTGTGATATCTATTTATTTATTATGCATACCTACCACAGTGTTGTCTCTGTTAACCCAAAAGTTGACTAGTAGAGAATGCTTTGTTATGTACCACTGTAAGTATACGAAGTTTAAATAAATAAATAAAATCCTCAAGAAACTGCCTACCACATAAATTGAATTCAAGCGTGATGTGTTTTTGTAGTTACAGTCATGACGTCATAATATAATTATGTATCATATAGTGACGAGACTCAACAGAATCTCACGACCTATTTCACACCTCTGTATACAGACCGTGTGGCCTAATGGATAAGGCGTCGGACTTCGGATCCGAAGATTGCAGGTTCGAGTCCTGTCACGGTCGAATGTAACTTTTTGTGATTTATACCATTTTTTTTCGGTGTTCACTTTGTACATTATGAAATGTGTGGTTAGAATTATTAAATATTTTATAGCGTTTTTTCTTTTTCCTTTCATTTTGGCAGTTTTAACAATGAAAAATGTTAAAAGTAGGCCATCATGTTTTCGGTGTGAAAAAGAGACGGAGCTATACAGGACGAATAGCACTATCCTTTTCTCACACAGAAAACATGATGGTTTTAAGATGTCATAATACGGCCGCTGATCGGAATGATGTAATAGGGTAGGCAGGAATATCTGTAATTTACTGTGTGACATAATATTTAATTTTATGAGGATAATAGGTTCTGGAGTACATAATCAGCCTTATAATAGTCCCACTGCTGGGACTCAGGTCTTGTCTATAGGAGAGGGAATGGGTCGAAATCCAACACGCGGTCCCAGTGTTGATGGATGTTACATGTCTTTCAATTTTTGGCTCTAGGACATGCCGGTTTTCTCACGATGTTTTCCTTCACCGTTTTGAGATCAGTGGAAATGAAAATAAATTATACAAAGTAACGCGTCTAGTTGAGTTTGAACCCGCGACCTACTACTCATAAGTCGGGGCTGTTATAACTGGGTCATTATTTCTCTACTGGTTGTAGAGTAATTATTAAAGTTTTTTAAGTATTAAAAGTTAAATCTTGAATTTTATTACTGCTGTACAAAACATGATTGCTTTAGGAACGGCCATGACTATAGATATATAAAAAACCTTACATCTGGTCATGACGCTCGGTAAACCGATTTTGTTTTTTTTTCATTACTATCCTTCTGGTTTTTAGTCCAATACTAACCTATCAAGTTCAACTGTATAATCTAAGAACTTTAGGTTTCCAGTCACTGTTTCTTTACAGTTTCTTTCTTTATTCTTTATTGTACACTATAAAATAAGTGGGTAACAAAATTCATGTACATAGGCGAACTTAACTCAAGTTGAGTTTTTAGGGTCCAGTGTACAATTTTAAACTTACAAACATTTTGAATATAGTAATAATATATAAATAAATATACCTACATACATAATTACAAACATACTTTATAAGTACCTATATTATAAATATACATATATACAATGTCGTTGTGAAACGAAATGCTCTTTAATTTTCCTCTTGGAAACATCTAAAGAAGGGCTGTTACGTAGATTCTTTATTGAAAATATACACATTTGCTTTTCTAGTTTACTTTTTAATGATATACTCGTATCTAGTGCTTGACTGCGATACCACTGATAGTGAGCAGTGATGCAGTCGTCGAAGGTGAAATGGTTTGGTTTATTAAGAGCCTTGAAAACAACGAAATTATAATGGGACGGGAAGACTTCCGCTACTTTAGATATTGGCACTGTCGACATCGACTCTACTTAACATTTACAAAACGATATGGAATAGGATCCTTCTGTTTAAGTCTACACTAATGTAATAAAGAGGTCGTTTGTTTTTTTGGACTGTTTGTAGGAGGTAATCTCTGAAAGTACTGGTCCAATTGCTAAAATTATTTCACCGATAGTAAACTGCTTTATTTCTCACTAACATAGGCTATATTTAATGTACGCAAGCGAAGCCGAGAGCAAAGAAATAATTACATACGTAGTCATATTGCTGTCAGCGATAAGACCGCCACTATAACAATCGATTTAAGTTTGTTTAAACTTGTAAGTTGGTTTAGTTTTTGTTGTACAATAAAAAAGTTTTATTCTATTCTATAACCTACTACCGGCATTTACTAGGTTTCTAATTGGCAAAATAGCCAAAGGAATTATTAATCTATTGTTTCCCAGAAGCCATTTTAGTATTAGTCGAAGATTGAATTCGACCTCAAAACCTGAGGACTGAATTGTTTCCTTGATTAATATCAATTACTATTCTCAGAATCTTTACTGGGAGAAGTGGTGATGTAGCTTTCGTTACGGGCATCCGAGGTATTGGAGGCATCCCAGGGATTTCTAAATTAGTCCTTTTGTCTAGCTGGCTACCACAACCAGTTTGTATGCAAAACAACCGCACTGGGTAGATTAAACGCCTGCGGTTAGAAGCCTGAAAAATTACAGCCAATTTCGCATAAAAGTTAAAAAGGAAGTGTTTTGGTTTAATTATTTTTTGAGGGAAATTAAAAGTGATGGCCATGGATTAGTTCGCGGTCTTGTGGTTTATGTTTTGATTATGTTTACTGTGGTGTTTTTATGCCTCTGCGTAAAAAAGTGGTGTGATTATATTTCCGTTAATAACATAGTTGATTAGGCCATGTGGTAAATATAATTTCAACAGTGATTAAATATCTTAGATTACGGGGTATTTAACGATCTATATGTAATTGGTTTTATTTAAGTACCTATGTTAACATTGCAATTTTATTGGTTGAAATAAATAGTTATTTGTTTTTTAATCTTCATTCAATAAAAGGGTACGAAGGCGGACTTAATGATTTCGGCATTCTCTACCAGAAACAACCTAGGGTTGTAGAGAGACAATATGTCAGGCATAAAAAAAATTATTATTTAGAAAATTATATTATATATTGTTTTTTTTGTTTTTAGGAGGTAGTCTCTGAAAGTACTGGTCCGATTGCTAAAATGTTTTCACCGATAGAAAGCTGCTTTATTCCAGAGTGACACAGCTTATAATATATTTTATGTACCCGGGCGAAGCTGCGGGAAAAAGCTAGTATTTAATAAAATATATTTATTAATTTGCATATTCATATTCTTTGCCTTTGCTTTGCATTTTAACCGTAGCGACATTTGAAGCTAGTGCGTTAATCCAGACACAAAGGTCTTCGATACAGCTAGGGTTACCAGACCAAAATAAAAAAGTCTAAACTTCGATCTTAATTTAGTCGGCCATTGGCCTAAAAGTTAGACAGTCCACTAAACACACACACATACATACAAGCGGACACTATTGTTTGCCTCCATGAATATTTAGCTTGACACCGGTGTATCGGAGGTAATGCATTAATCATAGGATAAAAAAGACTAGTTTTTCTCCACAAATGCTTTGGTGAATGTTTGTCTCACGATCGTATATTATGTTAGAGTAACGGTAACAAGTGTGGACTTCACTTTGGGTCATATACAAATCAAATCAAATCAAATCAAAGCATTTATTTCAAATAGACCATTTATAGGCACTTTTGAATAGTCAAATGTCGGTCAGTCCAAGAAAAGTGAAGCTAAATTGCACGTTCCAAAGAGTAGGTCTCTATGGAGAAGAACGTGCAAGAAACTCCATGGACACTCTTTTAAATCATATTATGTGTTACATATAATGCTTGGTTATATATTACTTGTTGCTTCTATCATGTGAGCACAATGTCGATAGTGAAATAAAAATGTAAAAAAATTAAAAGATAGAAACTGAATTAAGCCACTGGCAGCTAAGAGATGACCAGTCCCATCTGACGGCACCCGTTCACGACGATACAACAATATATTCAGCATTTGCGAAACTTGAACATAGTTTGTTCAGAATCAGTAACTGAATGGATTCTAATAGTTTTTACACCATGTTTTTATCCCAAAAATATTTAAAAAGGTCACAAGTTGGACACCACCGGCAGGTCACGGCAGGCCATAGCGGGCATTAGGTGCCAGCAATCAGCGCTGGTTGCAAGTGCAAAACAACCCTTAAATCACCTGGATATTTTATTTTTAAATTGGCATTAGCCCGCACTGGGCCCTTGTGGTGGATTACGGCCCATTCCCTCTCCTAGAGAGGAGGCCTGAGTCTCAGCAGTGGAAACATTAAAAAGGCTGATGATGATGATAATTGTTTTACTGGTTTAAAACCATCCCCATCATTTCAGCCGATAGGCGCCACAGTAAACGGTCTTTTGCGTATTGCATCCATCTGATTCCCGCAACCTCCACCAGGTCGTCCACCTTATAGGAGGCCTTCCAACGCTGCGTCTTTTGGTACGCGGTCGCCACTTCAGAATTTTTCACATTTAGGTTACATCCGGTGGTTGCAAAGTCTAAAACAGACAATGAAGAATGCAGGTAAAAAAAATAAAATAATATAATATGTGGATACGAGTAGTTAGGTAACACTAGTGTCTTACCTAAGTCCAACAGTGGACGTCTTTCGTCTGAAATTATGATTATGATGAGTCTTGATAGACATCCTTAGCTAACGTTAATAGATCGTCAAGATGACGCATCAAATTTTTCTGTATTTTTCCGTTTAAATCAATTTTCTTAGGAATATTCATCGAAAGAGCTTTAAAATTTCAAAATGTGTTGGATATGGGATTAGGTACACGAAGAAACCTGGAGGAACGCTGAACTGTCACTGCGCATGCGAACGTACGCGACGCCACGTTTCTTTGATGATTACCACTCCAATGTACTCATGAAGCTAGAAACTAGCAGATATTAAACTAATTGTGCTTCATTGGTGTGACTGCTGCAAGGCGTTCCGATGTAAGGATCCGATGTATCAAATAAATAAATTTTGATCGTTGCGGTGGTTCCGGGCGCTGTCCGGTGCCCAAGGTGTCGCGGCCAGGGTCACATCAGAGGTTACTGACATTTAGCTCAGCATCTTTTGGTCCTTTTATCAGCATTGTTTAGTCTAGACGCTTTGGCCCACTTTTTAGAACGTTTTATTGGCTGCGGATTTTGTTGTTTATATGGTGTGTGTTCTATCTACTTTTATTTAGGTTTCTGGCATGCAGACATACGAGTGTAGCGTTAGACTGGCGAGTAAAAGGTCGCAAGTTGCGTTCTTGGATGATAACTATACTATTTTTTAGAAGTATCATTATCAGCCTTTTTAATGTTCCTACTGTTGGGACTCAAGCCTCCTCTCTAGGCGAGGGAATAGGCCATAATCCACAAAGCGGGCCCAGTGCGAAATGAGTATGTAGAAGTCTCATTTGGGTAGTATTTGTTGGTACAATTATACGGTCACTAACGAGATCATACGTAAATAAATAAGGGAGGAATTTCTGGAAGGAAAACTGTTTTCAGAAGGGCAAGTGAAGAACATAGTTGCGGTTTTAGTCAGTAAAAGTCTGACACGTCCACGCTATAGTAGGAGAACTCATTAGGCTATTCTTTTTCTTAGTCGTACACTCCTGGTGGAGTAGTTGTGGTTATGGATCGTCTGGTAGTTTGGTTGCGGCTTTGCGAGACTTCTCCATCTCTCTCAATTCGTGGCACTGCTCTTGCATTTAATGAGGGAACACTGATGATTTGATGAGGTCCATCCATCTGTTAGGTGATCGACCGCGAGGAAGTTGGCCCTCTAATCTACCCTGTACCACTAAACATTCTAAAGAGCTCTCATTACGGACTATTTGTCTAAATTTTTTAAAGATTCGCAGTTGCACAATCGATGAAAGTCTTTAATAATAATAATTTATTTATTTGCCAGAATGTAGGTATACAAAGTAGTATGGTCATAACATTAATATTAGGCCCCTTTACATTCTACCATTACATGTGGTGTGCAAATATTTAATTTCAGATTAAGTACATACAATTTAATAATAAATGTCATAATACCTCTTTAGTTATTTAATCACTTTAATTGTTAAAGATGTCAGATTAAATAAACATTTATTAATTTAGTTAAAAATGTCAGATATTACTTATACTAAGATTGCGATATCCATCAATAAATTTAAAATGTCAAAATCGATAATGTCAGAATAATTAAAACATTGAATGTCAATTTAAAAATAAAATTATAAACCAAAATTGTCATTATTTTAGACATACAAAGATTGAGATATCCATCAATAATATTAAAATGTCAAAACCAGAATAAAATTGTCAGAATAATAATGTCAGAACAACTAAAATATTGAATGTCAAATTAAAAATAAAAATATAAACCAATATTGACATTATTTTCTTTCCTTGCGTTCGTTATGTAACATAAATTCATTAACACTGTAAAAACATTTTTCTTTCAGCCAGTGGATTAATTTGTTTTTAAACATAGGCAACGGTAGTTCTTTTAAGGCATTTGGTAATTTATTATACACCTTAATAGCCATTAAAAACGAATTTCTTTTGTATAAATCAAGTTTGGCTTGCGGCAAGCAGAGCCTATGCTTATCTCTAGAGGAAACATTCCTTTTGGTTACATCTCTATGTTTAATAAAATATTCAGGATGTTGTCGTACAAATAGACATAACTCTTTAACATACATGCATGCTAATGGTAAAATGTTGTACTTTTTAAACAATGGCTTACAGCTATCCATATACCAAGCTCCACAGATTGCACGCACACATTTTTTTTGTATAATAAATGCTTTATTGACATCCACCGAATTACCCCACAACAAGAGACCGTATGAAAGTACTGAGGAAACGTAACCATGATATGCACTAAGAGCCGCTTCATTTGAAACCGTGGCTCTTAATCGTCTTAGTGCATAGACAAATCGGTCCAGTTTGTCACAAACATACTCGACATGCTTTTTCCAGTCGCAATTTTGATCCAACTGAATTCCAAGAAATGTAGTACTTACTACTTGTTCGACCGTAGTATCATTATATTTAATATTTAGTGGTAATGGGTTCCTCCTGTAGGTTTGAAATTGGACCATTTTCGTTTTATCCATATTAATTTGTAGGTTATTGGTGTTCAACCAGCGTATTATATTTTTTATGGCTTCATTAATCTCCTTCTCATAGGTGTCTCCTCTTTCACACTTCACTACAAGGGTCGTGTCATCAGCAAATAAAATTACTCTATGGCTAGTGATATTTGGGAGGTCATTGATGTAGAGGAGGAACAAAAAAGGCCCCAATACACTGCCCTGTGGCACTCCGAAATTATTTGCCTTAAAGTCACTTCTATATGACACCTTTTTGCCATTATCAATTCTGGAAATTTCCACACATTGTTGTCGGTTTTTTAAATAATTTCTCAACCAGTCGTTCGCTTTTCCTCTTATTCCATATTTTTCAAGCTTGTGTAAGAGCAATTCATGGTCCACAAAATCGAACGCCTTAGTCATGTCTAAGAAGACTGCCGCTACAGGCTTGCCTTCATCTATTGCCTGGGTGACAATTTTCAACAAATTGAAACACGCTAATGATGTACTACTGTTTTTCCTGAACCCAAATTGTTCGTCTTTAAGTACACAATGAGCGATCGTAAATTCCTGTAACCTTTTTAGCATGATTTTTTCTAAGATTTTTGACATGATTGGTAACAGCGTCACTGGCCTATAGTTTCTCATGTCAGACTCATGTCCTTTTTTAAAAAGTGGCTTTACAATTGATTTTTTTAAAATCTCTGGGAATGCACCTTCTTCAAAAGAAAAGTTTATCAAATAACTTAGTGGTTGGCAAATGCATGAAGCGCATAATTTAATTGCCTTTGTTGTTATCTCATCCTGTCCTACTGCATTTGTATTTTTAAGATTTTTTATAACACCAAATACTTCAGTAGCATCAGTTGGTTTAAGAAATATGGTATGTTCATTATTCCCATCGATAGTCTTATTTATCTCGTCAGTATTGTATTTAAAATTATTATTATTTGTCGATTGTATATAAAATTGATTAAACATGTCACTTATTTCCTTAGGGTCTTGAATTGTCCGATTATCTTTATTTATTTTGTCAATTTGCGTCTTAAAGTTCGAGTCATTAATATTTTCATTAATTACCGCCCATGTGGCTTTACACTTATTTATATTATTGTCAATATACTTCTTACTTTGTAGTTGTCTAGATTTATATATACATTTTTTGAGAATGCCACTATATGTTTTATACTTTTTGTTTAGTTTTAGTTTCTTAGTTTTACTGTGTTGTTGACTAAGATAAAGAACCCTTTTTTTTACGCAAGATTTTTTTATGCCTTTTGTCAACCATTTGTGGTTCCCTTTACAATATGATCTCTTTTTTGAGTATTTTGGAAAGCACAAGTCAAAAAATAATTTAATTAGACCGTGAAATTCTGCAAACGCTTCCTGAAAACTATTTTTTTCGTACACGCTTGAAAAAGAGAGAGATGATAAGTAACTATAGAACTTGTCCATATTTCACTTTGTTTGATGCGAAGCTCTTTCAGAGTGCAAACGTTATTGCGGTGAGCAGTCATTTTATCCTCAGTAGACGCATCCAGCACCACATCTTAAGAGCGTCAATTTTTTTTTTACGGTGTTTTTGTTGAATCGTCCATGTTTCAGCTCTATACGACGATATATCGTCTCAAAAAAAGGTAAAAAAATGATGGTCTAATTGACTCCTTCTTACAGGTTTCGTTCTTAAAGGAACCGTTAGGCAAATGCTTATTATTGATCCAGCCACTTTGGCGCTGCGCAAATGTAGACACTTTTAGTTTTCAGTTACCGACACAGAACACTTTTTGATCGTCATGAGTATGTGTTAAGTGGAAGAAACTGGACACAAAAAATGTTTAGGTATACGCAGGGAGTGGATGATTTCATACTGGTTCTACAGAAATCAAATATTCATCGGTAGCTTGTATGTAACACAAGACACATGTTTGCGCCCTGCCTTTAGGTTGGGCTCCGCTTGATATTAAACGAATGAATTTAAGAATATTGTATTAATTTTGTGTATGGCCTCCAATATGTGTTCAATTTTGAAAACAAGTTTGATCAAACTGGATACTAATCACTGCTATTTTGCTACTCGCATGTGTATCTCGTTTCAAAATGTCAACATATAAATATTTATACAAATAATACTAGTTTGGTCAAAGCAAATTGGAACCAAGAAAACGACTGCAAAAAACTTTTTCTTCACTTTCACTTTTATTTATACCAATTTGTTAGTTTTATCAGCCTAGAGCATTCGCAGGCTCACCAGCTGCTGTTGAAACCCCAATTTCCCTTCTAACACCAAACTAAGTACTTACTCAGTAACCAAAACATCTGGTCACCCAATCTCGAGTCCCTACAAGTACCAGGGTTGAATAAAACAGCGTAAGTAATCCGCGAGTTGCGCTGACCCGCCGATAAATTAGCATGCATAATGTATGCGCAAGACCTTACCAGCCCTTAGGATTATACCGATGTGGGAAGGAGTGGATGAGGTAATTATTTTGTACTAAAAGGATCCAGGGGCCGAAAGGTTCTAGAGTGGCGACCGCGTACCGGAAGAGGTAGCGTTGACCAAGGTAAACCGATGACCTCATGAGGGTCATGGAAACCCAATGGATGCAAAACGCACAGGACCCTCTATTGTAGTGGCATGTGGGAGAGGCCTAGGGACATCTTCCGGTTGAAATTATGATGATGATGAGAATTGTCCATAGCTAACAATGTGTTGATGGTGATAGCCGATAGGTTTGACTGTCCTTATATAAGGCGCTGCAGCGACTTAAATGTTACCTGCTGTCATCGGTAATTATGCGTGTGAAATATTTAAATGTTATTTGTTTGTTAGTGTTACGTTTTATCTTATGTTCTGCGTTATGTGTAGATATGAGTCCTTGATCAAATAAATTACATTATTATTATATTATTATAGCTGATAGCGTGAAAGGAAGAATAGAAGAAGAAAACTTCCTGTGCTGACTCTTAATCATATGGTAATGGCAGGACGATTCAGAAGTGTCTTTAGTTCTTTGGAGCCATATGCGAGGAAGAGACGGTTATAGGGTTTAGGCGCATTAGGGCTAATTCTCATTTTGGCAACCGACTCCCAAATGGACTACTTCTCATTATGGCTACTTCTCATTAGGGCTAATTCGCACTTGGGTTACTTCTCACTTGGGCTACTTCTAGCTTGGGCTACTTCTCATTAGGGCTATTACTCATTAGGGCTACTTCTCAAAATTTGGGAATGTTTATAGAAATAAGTACTGTCGTTATGTACATAAACATGTTTATTCATTAGTAAGAGATCAATTACATTATTTTAAGAATAAATCAACCAATGTAATAGGTAAGTATACAATATTATAAGGATTACTTCTTGTAATTACTTTAGTCTGGTTTGAAATTAACGTTTATTTAACGTTTAGAAAAGAAGCCAAGCATTTTGACTCCAAACTTAAGAACAGCCATATTCAACCAAAAAAAACGGCATAACAAGTACATTCATTTCGACAAAAAGTATAAAAAAGTACTTACGAAACTAAAAAATGGTCAAATAACAGTTAATAAATTTTTAAAGAAAATGACTTATTACCAGCTTCTTATATATAAAGGAATCTAATTAATACTGATTATTAATTGTTGTGTTCGTTTATGCTTTAAAGATATACCTAATTACGAGTAATATTTTTTGTTGATTATTATGTGGATTTATGTTGGTTTTATTGAAATTAAAGTAATTAAAAGATGTGACACCTAGTAATGTTTACCTATCCTTTAACTATTGATTTGTGTATGTTATAAATAAATAAATGTTATTTTAAACCAGACTAACGTAATATTGTGCTTTTTACTAGAAAATCGGGTAGGAAATAACAGATGACGCTACGTGTACTACGTGCCGTCATATTGATTTGTGTATGTTATAAATAAGCGTAAGTTGAAGGATTACTATATCGAGTCAATTGGACCTTGTTTCATAATTCGTAAATAGTTAATTTCAAACCAGACTAAAGTAATTACAAGAAGTAATCCTTATAATATTGTATACTTACCTATTACATTGGTTGATTTATTCTTAAAATAATGTAATTGATCTCTTACGAATGAATAAACATGTTTATGTACATAATGACAGTACTTATTTCTATAAACATTCCCAAATTTTGAGAAGTAGCCCTAATGAGAAGTAGCCCTAATGAGAAGTAGCCCTAATGAGAAGTAGCCCTAATGAGTAATAGCCCTAATGAGAAGTAGCCCAAGCTAGAAGTAGCCCAAGTGAGAAGTAGCCCAAGTGCGAATTAGCCCTAATGAGAAGTAGCCATAATGAGAAGTAGTCCATTTGGGAGTCGGTTGCCAAAATGAGAATTAGCCCTAATGCGCCTAAACCGTATATGCTAGTTGGACTTAGTAGAAGTACTTTTTTTTCAGTTTGTATGTAGACTTCAGATTACTAAAGTAGGTAGTCAATCATCCACAGTCGAGATAAATTGCAATAAACACCAATTGTTGCAATTTAAAATCAGTTGGTTATATACGCGATTGAATTTTAGGAAGAAAATGGCTCATAAATTAGCTCTCAAATTGCTGGGAAGTAAAGTAAGGCTGATGTAGAGACGAGGTTTGGTACGAGTAACATTTCCTATTTAATATGGATCTTTTTCTATAATTTTGACAAGTATAGTTAGTAGGTACATGTGTATGATTCAGCCCTGGTGGGGGCGAGCGGCGGCGGAGACCTCTCGCGCCGGGCCTTGGTTGAGGCTATGGTCCGGAGCGAGGAGGAGTGGCAGGCGGCCGCCGACTTCTGCGATGCAGTAATGCTCGCAAAGGAGGAGGCCGAACGTATCAGGCAACGGCGTTATCGCCGGATTCTGATCCCGATTTCCGGCCACCGTAGGCGCGGGCTTGCGGACAGTGAGCAATGGGTAGCTCGCTGTCCGGCCCTCCGGTAACTGTCTGGACCAAGCCAAGTCGCCGACGGCGCGCACTGTTCCCGCGCGCCTCAAGGAGTTGTCAGCAACAGCAGGGACCCAGCCGGGTCGAAGCCTACTGGGGCCAGGGTTATCCGAAAGGGCGCTCGAGCCCCGATGTGAAGGCTAGAAGGATCGAGGTGGGTCTTTTAGTCAGTAAGAGTCTGACACTATCTCCCGCTCCGCCCAAGAGCAGGGGAACTCACTGCATGATTTTTTCCCACCATAAAAAAAATGTATTATTCAGTATTAATAAAATGCCTTCTCCAGTCGCTCGTCGTGCACGGTGACGTCATAAAATATTCGTGTTCCGTGTGTCCAGGAGCGCGGCACAAACACTTGACGTTTTTACAAAAAGGCGGCAACAGTAGACCCACTCTATAATGAGCATAGACTGCATACATTCCTGTACTTTGTATGTATATGTGTGTGTTTGTGTCTGAACCGTGCGCATAAACAATAGGGCGAGACGAAATTATAGTCTCGGTTTGGGTAGTATACATTTCTAGTCTTTTGTTGATCTTGAACGTCATCTAAAAGAAGTAGTATTATATATAATTTGTGTGTCTTTTTTGATGAAGGAAATTATCAAATAAATGCTCCTGCTCTAAGTGGAGCGAGAGGAATTGTCAGACTTTTACTGACTCAAACGCAGGTTCGTTTGTCCTTTCAGTTAATCTATGCGTTTCATGGCAACCGTAACTCTCTTGAACAGGACCTCAAGTCTGCTATTACAATAGTATCAGAATGTTCTGTCATTGATTTCAAAATTGTTAATTTTGACAAGTTTGGAAATCTTCTAACATAATTGCGTCATTATGACTGTCCAATGGTCAACCACTGACACTCCATTGAAAGAAATGGCTTAAAATGGTAATCTCGTACATAATGACAATGAATTTCTGACGTAAATAAGCGGTAATCTGCTAAATTTTGACAGTTCCTTTGATCATTATCCTACCATTAGAACGTCATTGTACAGTCATTGCTTATAATTTGTCACGAGACAGCTCGATATTGTCATTTCACCACAATTCTGTTACGAGACCAATGACTGACCAATGATCGACCATAATGAATTTAGCAAATTACGAACTTTTAGCAAAATGACAATGGAATCGTGTCGGAATGATGAATTTTTAAAAATAACAGACTTGGGCCCCAGTTCTGCCCATAGAAATATCATGTTTCTTAAAGCCCCAAAATGTTATCATGATCTGATGATTTTTAGCTAAAAGATATCCACTACAGACGGCCTGCAGGCTTCTCCCAAGTAAAGCCACAATGACTGGTTTTGTGCGTATTGCATTCATCTATAACTTAAAAACGGTTATAATTGCTGTCTCAAGTTTGTGCCCCAGTTAAGTATAGCCGAATCAAGAGACTTAGCTTGTTCGCTTTGCCTGTGAGATACACTGTTGTGTGAGTCCAGTCTCCTGTCCCTTGCACTCTTTCTGCGCTCAACACTCTTTTGAACACACACCCTGACTGTGATGTGTTCGCGAAAGAATGTAAGACGATCATGTCAGTGTGTCTGGAGTTTTGGGAAATGTGTGATTTTTTTTTGTATATTATTATAGATAGATGGTCTTTAACTAATGTAATTGGCGGGTAGCCGTTTTTGTTAAAGTAAAACAATAAATAAATGATAGACTATTTTATTGCGGAGTTTCCGTACTTATCATTCACCTGGCTCCATCGTTAATTCAGTTCGATGGTACACATATAGCCAGACTTTAAGAGTTTTTGCGAAAGTTTAGCTAGGATTTATGAGGACTTCCGTTCCATATTTTGGAAGTTCATTGTCAGATCATGATAATATTTGCATGGGAACTAAAATAAATTCCAAATCGGTCCCTAAATAACCGAGAAATCGATAAATCTACATAGAGTGAAACCGTAGAACCTCCTCTTGTAAGAAAACGATTAAAAATAACGTACAAAATGAATGAATGAAATAAAAAATCTATACCAAGTCATTTTGAAAGGACTGACTTTTTTTTTATTGTTGATAGGTTCGCGTTTGACCGCTATCTCACCTGATGGAAAGCGACAATGCGGTCGACGATAGAACGCGCATACCTAGAAGAAACCTATTCACTCTCGACTTAAAGATTCTCGGCTTGTAGCTATCAGGAAACACAGACTCCGGCAAGGAATTCCACTCCCTAGCCGCACGCACAACGAATTTGTTCCCAAAACGTTTTGTGCGTGTAGGTGGGATATCCACCATGTACCGGTGGCGCATCGCCGTACGTCTGGTAGTCCGATGATGGAACGGGCTAGGCGGAATTAGGTTATGCAATTCCGACGCACACTCCCCGAAATGCAACCGGTAGAAAACCGACAGGCTAGCAACTTTGCGTCAATGTTCAAGACTTTGAAGCCTCGACTCGACGAGTGTATCATCGCCAATTATTCTTCTGGCTCGCCTCTCTGATTGATGATGAAGAGCACTGACATCTTTCAGTATTTTGAATGGTCCTTCTGCACTTCCTTGTTATGTGATGTTTTGTCCCCAACCCCAATTTTCCATTGTAATTAATTTATTAATATGTATTTTTCGAACAATCTTGTGAACAACAATATGGGGCTGTTAATTTGGTAGCTTTTTTATAATGTGGCTATTATCTTTGGGGTGGTAAATGGGTTCTATAATGTAAGTTAACGGAGGTTTTTGTATTTTGCGAAAAGGCAGAGGTTAGATAGAATACCGAGTGGATTGTGACATTTGTACAGTGTTTAGAGGCTGTTTTATGAGCTATAGATACATATTTTTTGGATGGTTGTTGCAATTTCTACTTCCATCTCTTTCCGGCACATAGGTACTTAACGAGTGAAACACCAAACCAGAGATATGACTCGAACTAATACTCGAATTCCGATGCTTTCATCATCATCATTTTAGCCGAAAGACGTCCACTGTTGGACACAGGCCTTCCCCAAGCGTCGCCACAACGACCGATTCTGTGCGTTTCGCATCCACCGCATTCCTGCGACTCTCACTAAGTTATCGGTCCATCTTGTGGGCGGCCTTGCAACCTTGCGTTTTCCGGTGCGCGGCCGCCACTCTAGAACCTTTCGGCCCCTTCGACCATCCGTTCTACGAGCAATGTGCCCTGCCCCCGGCCACTTTAGTTTGGCGATTCTTCGAGCTATGTTCCAAAGCTGTTTTGTGAGATTTTTACCTTAGAACTTTTAATGAATCCCAAAATACAAGCAATTCTAGCATCATTACTTACGAGTTCCTGAAATAATAACTTCTGAGTGACTTTAAACCACCACATGGTGTATCTGACAGTCACACTCCATAGTAATTGTCATCTAAACTTAGATGAACAATACCACCATAATTGCTAACTTTTATTTAAGTTGTACACTAAATCAAATTTAATAACGCACTAAAAATAAAAGTACGCTCGTAAGTGTCAAAATTTTTTCAGTACCACTAAAAGGTAGCACAAATGGCTTTGTCTCTGTTAGTCGACACCTAATCAAACAATATACTAATAAACTACGAATTACGCTATTATAATTACTAATGTAACATCTACTGCCGGTTTAGTTAAACTCTGAATATTTGAAAGCTTACACAAATCCCGCATTGGATGTCGAACACAGCAAAATTCTAGCAGGTTTTTGTTTCGTGGTGTTGGCAGTACCGTGTACAGTCATCAACATAAATACGTGGGTATAATCGCGCCAATAACTCACTCGTGACAATGCTACTAGTGATTTCGAGATGTCACATATGTTGGTTAGGATGGTACTACACCGGGTGTGGAGCTTGCCAGTTAGTTAACTTTGAAATATTTATTACAGTAGATTTTATGACTTTGACCGTTAAAAATATTTTAGTATTGTTCGTGTCGATACAGTTTTCTTTGGAAATTCTTATATTTATCAAGTGCAGTTTTCAAGAAGTACATTTTTTTTTTGGTTCCGTACATATAGGGTAAAACGGGTCTCTATTACTAAGACTTCTTGCTGTTCGTCCGTCTGTTACCATGCCCTTCTGTTATCTCATGAATCGTGATGTTTAATGAAATCATGATTTTTAGAAGTAAAAATTTTCACATGATGATGATGTACTTCTGTTGCCACTATAACTACAAATTCTAAAAAACAAAATTAAATAAATATTTAATGGGGCTCATACAACAAATGTTGTTTTTTTTGCTCGTTTTTTGCTACGGACTGTACAGAACCATTTGTGCGCGAGTCCACTCGCTCTTGGCTGGTTTGGATAGGCACGCGTTTGACCACTATCTCACCTGATGGTAGGCGATGATGTGGCCGACGATGGAAGACATTTATTTATTTACACTTAAGTTTATTTCAATTACAGAGAGAGTGTGCGTATAGCACGCAAATTTCTCATACAGATACAATACCTATCTAATTTGAATTGTGTCCGAATTTCCGAAATAATTTAATTAAGCCGCCTAAACCTACACACAACTATGTTGGGTTCGGCTTTCAGTCTACAAAATGGGAATTACTAGATTGAAACAGTTTACTTATACGTACACTTCGTGGAAAACTTAGAGTTCTAGCAATATTAGCTGCTACCAACGGTATCCCTTCTGCTATAGTAGAAAATTATCCCAAGGAAACATCTATACTATATCTATTATATTACTATAATATATAGTAATAATATTTTTTTTTTGTTTGTTTGTTTGTTTGTTTGAACGCGCTAATCTCTGGAACTACTGGTCCGATTTGAATGATTCTTTCAGTGTTGGGTAGTCCATTTATCGAGGAAGGCTATAGGCTATGTTTTTTTTTTTCAAAATTAGGGATCCGTAATAAAATTGCTATTTTGTAACACAAGTTGTAAAATCGAAAACCTATTTTTGCGTGCGCTGCAAAAACTATTGACAATAGAACAAAATGATGTACTACGGGTTTGTAGATCTCATTAAGACCTACAAAAAAGTCCGCGAAAACATATATCTAGCTATCATGGTTTAATCACAATAACCGATTTTGTGTTCAAAATAATTATTAAATCGTCTGAAGAAAAAAAAACTACGTTAAATATGTATCGTAATATTAATCTATATCGAAATTAAGCATTATGTTATCAAGAGTATTTATGTAGAAGTAAAATACTTTTTGTTTCATCTCAATCGGATATTTCGTTTAAAAGTTATCACGTGTGTAAGATGTTAAGAGTTGGTACCACGGAAACGAGAAAAACGCGGGTGAAACCGCGGGGCACAGCTAGTAATTTATATAGGGTGACTGGCAATTAGTGTACGATACTTAAACACGTGATTGTGCTCATGATAACCAACAACTTTTACAAAAAAATCAGCTGTTCAGTACATTAGGCAAACATAAATGTACTGAACAGCTGATTTTTTTTCGTGATTTCAGGTTTGTTCCCATAGTAAAAGTTGTTGGTTATCATGAGCACAATCACGTGTTTAAGTATCGTACACTAATTATTAGTCACCCTATAATATAAAGTATTCTATGGGCTACGCCAGGACATTGTCTACCCGTATCATTAAAACCCGTTCAGACGTTTGTTCGTGAAGAAGTAACAAACATAAACAGACTCACAAACTTTCGACACTATAGAAATAACACTAATGTAATTCCATTAGTTCACTTCTGAAAGGAAACCCGGCCCTGGAATGTAAGGCAACGAAGGAACTAGGAGTGGGCTTTAGTCAGTAAAAGTCTGACAAGCCATACCGCTCCGCTCAAGGGCAGAAAATGTCATTGGATGATTTCTCACCTTAGTAAAAGGACATGGTCTGCCAGTGTAAAAAAGTTTAATTGAAATCTGTTCGGCAGTTTGAGCGCGAAGAACTAACAAACATATTCATGCCCGTATCTCTTCTAACTTTGATCTTTATAACACTAGAGCGATGTCAGGGCTAAAAGCAACAGTATTGTACCTAAAATAGACAATTCACTCAGTGTGTCACCGGCAACACGTCATGTCTCCGCCACATAATGTATCGCGACACGACAAACAAGTAATAACAGCGACTAATTGTCGCAGAGGCGCGCGACTGCGACAGCGCGACAGTGCGGAGATCCGCTGGCGGCGACTGTACGCGCGGATAGATTGATGTATGGGCTCTAGTGCGGTACAGGAAAAGGAATGTATTAACACAAGATGGATAGAATATTTTTCTTTCTTTATGAATGTGGTGATGTTATGGTTCTCGGAGACTATGATACGACAATAACATACACAACAGTCAGCCTCATAATGTTCCCACTGTTGGGACTCCAGCCTCCTCTCTAGGAGACTGAATGGGCCGTAATCCACCACGCGTTCCTAGAGCTTATTAGTGGATGTCACCACATGTCTTCGATTTTCTGTTTCTAGAATATGTCGGTTTCCTCACGATGTTTTCCTTCACCGTTTCCAGAGCAGTGGTGATGAAATAAATTACACAAAGTAATACGCCTGCCTTGGTTTGAACCCGCGACATACAACTCCTAAGTCGTTGCAGTTAACACTGAGCCATAACTACAAAAAAAAAAATGTTATTTAATTTTTTAGTAAATCTATTTGTAAACAATTTGTGTTTTGGGTGGCTCGATTGGCGTAGTGGTTGAGCAATTGGCAACTGCAATGCATCTCACGGGTTCGATTCCTGGCCGGAAAAATATTTTGAATGGCTTACAGGTAGTTGTTACGGGTGTCTGTTTTATGTGAGTTTACATATTCTTGAACGTACTGACTACTAGAGTCTGTCTAAAAAGACAAACGACTTGGTTAATCTAATCAAATAATTAAATTCTTAAAAATAATCTGATATAGTCAACACTGGTTGAACAATCAAGGTTGCAAAGAGATGATCATTGTTCACTAATAGAATCTTATAAAAAGTATTTTATGTAAAATATACATATAACAGATTTTTAGACTATAATTCACCATAATGTTTTAATAAAATATAAATTTTTATTTTGAAAACATTTACCAACGGATGGCTATATTTTTGTCACCACGAATTGAAACAATTTCATTAAAAGAGCTCATATTATTTTCAAAAGCTTTGAAACCACTTTACAAAAAATCTATTATAGCGATTAAAAATATGAATACCTTTTAAAAGCGTTGGGAAATGTAAATAATGGGCAGCTTATATTTTTATAGCATTCGTCTGGATTTATGTCCGAAAACGCTGAAACTACACTAATATATCATAATGGGACAAAAAATACATTACGTCTATTTATTTATGAGATTTTAGTCGTAATACTGTGAGTTTAAATATTAAACATTGTTCTATTACGTTGTGGAAAGTACAGTTGCAGTGATCACCAAAATACTACCAGTCGTCCAGTCATGTCAAATGTAGAAGAGACTTTAAAATAGTTAAATTGTTTGGTTTTTGGGACGAAATCTTAGGAAATACTAAAGCGATTACCAAAAGTATTTCATTGATAGAAAATCTTCAAAATATTTTGAAGATAAATGCCAAAGTGCTAAATAACAAAAGTTTAGTTATGTAGAAGTTGTAGAACGTTGACCAACATTATGAGATGTAAAAAAGTTTTTTGGTAACGGCCGCGGGAGTCTGTTGGTGTGAGATACTGATAATTAATGATATTTATTTTCGAAATGTGTTTTTTTTTTAAAAGCAACAATTATGAACACCATATGCAAAAAAGTGTGGGCTTGCAGACGGCAAGCAAAAGGCAGCTCGCTGTCCGAACGTCTGGTTACCGTCCGGACCGAACCCTAGTCGTCGACGGTACGTAGTGTTCCACGCGCCTCAAGGAGATTTCAGCAAAACCGTAAGGGCACAGGAAGGTCGAAGTCTACTGGGGCGATGGGTTGTGCAAAACATAACTACGGGGCCTTGAAACGAAGGCAAAAAAAGAAACATAGGAGTGGGTTTTAGTCAGTAAAAGTCTGACACAACCTCCTGCTTAATTCTATAACGGGTGAAGTCATTGGATGATGTTCCACCTTGAAAAGAAGCATTTACTGTTTTTCTCCTGAACCATGGCATCTAATCAAAACAAAAAGTGCCTACACATGTGCTACTTTTATTCGGCTGCTATGTGACGGGCATGGGGCGATAAATCCCAGCGTTTAATTGTGAATACCGCCACCGCCGCGCTGAGCTTTACCACATGCGCCCGCTAATGGAGACGAGACACTGCCACTGTTAATTCTAATATGCGTAATGATATGTTATAGAATTTGGAGAGAAATAGCCCACATCCCTTCTCCTGACTTATTGTTTTCTTACCGCTGGAGCATGCTGCCTGAGAGGTGACAGAAAGACTTCATTTATTAAAGTTCATATAACTGAAATTCCCATATGCGCGGGCTTGCGAACAAATAATGGGTAGTTTGCCGTCCACACGTCCTATAGAGACCGCACCTGAATCGCCTTCACGGAACCGTTAAATAAATAAAAAACTCTACTTTTCCTAAAAAAACGAACAAATTTTTTCTTCTAAATCACAAAACTTTCAAAATCTAATCGACCTTGGTGTGACCTACTTTAATTCGTAAAAATACTGTTGTCACATATAAAAAACCATAAGAAACTTGTAACCAAGAATTTTGTAAATCAAGTCATGATTTAAAAGAGTGTCACGGAGTTTCTTGCATATTCGATCAATTCACAATCTTACGGCACAGTGATGGAGCGAATAGCTACTGCGTTGCGTGTCGTAGGTTCGATTCTCACACGGAACAAATATTTATATGGGCTAGAGACCTCATAATGTTCCGGGTCGAGGTATTTTGTGTGAGTTTACATACTACTTAACGCAACTACGATACAGAACCCCTCCTGAACGTTCATTAAAAACAATCTTCTCCATTGAGATCTACGCTTGGAAATGTGCAATCAGCTTCATTTATCTAACTGATCAACTATAGAACAACTCAAAAGTGCTTGTAATTGTTTTGAATGAGACTGGTATATTGGTACAAGCTATCTTATCCCATATGTTAACTACAACCAACTACCAAGTACAAACTAAGTACTTGTATAATTGTCAACACTGCTAGCATTCAGCTCACACATCTTGCCATAACATGCACACTTAGCAGCAACACATACTACACAAACGTACACAAACTGTGCACAAATGTACACCAGTTGTGTACTGTTGTGTATATTATGTGTGTTATGTGTGATCTCCGGCATCTGGACGACGAGTGGCCCTCGGGCGACACCGGTGTAGTTGAGATGTGGGCAGTGAAACAAGTGTTGGTAGTGCTTCAATAGTTACGATAAAAGATTGTGTATCGTGATATATTTATTACATATATATTATATATTACACACACAACTATCACACAACGCCGTCTAGTCCTCAGCTAAGCAGAGCTTGTGTTATGAGTACTAGACAACTGATAAACATACTTATATATTTCTAAATCCATACATATTATAGATAAATTACACCCAGACACAGAACAAATGATCATGCTCATCACACAAACATTTGTCCTGGGTGGGAATCGAATCCACGACCTCCGGCATAGCAGTCAGGGTCACTAACCACTAGACGAACAGGCCAGTCCATATTCGGTTATAGTTCATGTTTTTGTAAAAAGGACAGCCAGGCAGTAAAGTTATCAGCATGTCTGAATGTAGCTTAAGCCAGAAAATTCAGAAACATTTGCTGTATAACAGACTCTCTAGAACTCTTCAGACTAGGTTATCTCTTAGTTCGACATCCGGCCGTCCGGCAAGAACTAAGCCCAAGACCTAGATCATGACGTTAAAAGTAAGATTGTTTCAATCTTATTTCGGTGTGGGTAAGAGACATAACTATACAGGTTGTCTAGCGCCATCTTTTACCCTTACTGAAACAAGATTAAAACAATCTTACTTTGAACGTCATGGTAACCCCGCTAGTCATCAGCAACACGTGTCTCAAACAGATGTCAGCAAACCGTAGGGCCAAACAGGGCCAATGTCTGCCAAGACCGCGGAAATTTTTGCAAGGGGCAACTGAAGAAAATAAGTGGCTTTTAGTCAGTAACACGCCGTCTCTGTCAAACCTAGAGTAGGAGAAGTCATTGGATGATTTCATCACCTCCCTGGTCTTTTCTCAACTAAGTTGGGGTGGCTTTCAGTCTTACTGGATGCGGTTGAATATCTGTGTTTTACATGGAACGACTGGGCGGTGAGCTCTCCACAACGTAGTTACTGGGAACACGATACTCCTTGGATAGACTGATGATCAGACTTTCTGCAGTCTGACTATAGGTACTTATAACGACTGTCAAAGATTCCTACATCAAAAAAATAAATGAGACAATCTCTTCATTTCACTGACTGGCCTGTTGGTCTAGTAGTTAGTAGCCCTGACTGCTATGCCACAGGTCGTGGGTTCGATTCCCACCCCGGTCAAATGTTTGTGTGATGAGCACGATCATTTGTTCTGTGTCTGGGTGTAATTTATCTATAATATGTATGTACTTAGAAATATATAAGTAAGTTTATCAGTTATCTAGTACTCATAAAACAAGCTCTGCTTAGCTTGAGACTAGACGGCGTTGTGTGGTAGTTGTGGGAAATTATTATAATATATTATTATTTCTCTAGAATAAATGATTTTAATTTGTCGTTAATCTGCTTTTGTCACAGACCTGACTCTCTGCCTGTCGTACACTATGTCCTGTATATCATCGAGCTGGTCAGTTCGCGTGACGAGCGTCCACGCCTCAGTCCATTCACGTTAAGGGCTGATTTTTTCAGCAATAGATCGCAGTATTCTTAGATAAAGGTTTGTACTGATAACATGACAAGTAGGTAGGATAGATAGGGTATCTGACGGATCTATAACCTTAGACCCAGTTATTTGCAACGGCCTACCTGGGTGCGTCAGCGATTTAGTGCTTAGTAATAAATGCTATCACACTTACTCACGAGTAAATAATAGTCTAAGATCCGATTAAGAACGACCTTCACCGGTCTGTTTAATGGATGAAACGTATTTTAAAATAAATAAAAAAATAGAAAATTAATATGTGTGAAATTTAGTAGGTATATCAAATAATACAACGCGGGTGGGTTGCATATGAAATTCCTACTATTAAACAGACCGGTGAAGGTCGTTCTTAATCGTATCCTCTACTATGACACTAATAATTCACCATCAACGATTGCATCACTGCTTACCATCAGGTGGGATCGCAGTCAAGTACTAGTTATAACAGATAAAAAAAAATATATATAAAGGTGATATTTTGTGTATGTGTTTGTGTATGTGTTTGTGTATGTGTTTGATACTTCTTCACGGTCAAACGGCTAAACGGATTAAGATGAAACTAGGCATACGGTTAAACTAAGTCTTGGAATGGCACATGATAATTATGTGCCATAACAGGCTAGTTGCCGTAAAAAATCTAATAAGTCCGTATTTTAGATTATGCAAAAATAAGGGACACGTATTTTTTTATTTGTAAATTAAACCAAAAATGACAAAGAAATAGCCTATTAAAGTTACCTGTAATGTCACGCCGTGCTTCATTTTTTCGCACGGAGTGATGTCTATACTATATCTTTGTTATTTTTTGTTTAATCGAAAAGAGAAAAAATACGTGTCCAATATTTTTTTTTTGTAATCTAAAATACGGACTAAATAAAATGTAATTATAAAATAATAACTACCCTATTATTATGATACTTTTTATTACAAGAGTATGATCCTTGGATTAATTTTCGAGCGAAGCCTCCGGTGTAACTAATTTTTACGCAGGAAAGAGAAGTGGCTTATTTCCTATACAATTAAATTCCGTAAATAGTGAAAGAGATTGCTTATCATAAAATAACACTTATTATTATTACACATTTTTGTAACAAACAAACATTTGTTGTATCCCTACCCGGTTATTACAGCAGTAAACTAAATACAAGGGTTGCTAATAGCTTCATAATTCGTGCGAGCGGTTCTCGCGCGTTTATATCGCGTTGGCACGTCATGCGCCGCGCGCCGCAGTGGCACGTCGCCTTTATTTGCTGATGATAATGTCGATAAGTTTACTCATTAGAAAAGACGTTATATACGTTTAATGGAGATCATAATACTGCAGTTTGGGCACCAGGGGTGCGCAAATTACAATCAGTGTGGAGCAGTGGTGGCCGAGAGGTATTGGCCCCGACTTACTTTGTAGGTCGTGGTTTCAAACCCAGCCAGGCGCATTACTTTGTGTAATTTATTTCATCACCACTGCTCTCAAAACGGCGAATGAAAACATCGTGAGGAAACCGGATGTCATATGACATTTACCAACCTACTTGCAAATAAAGATCATTTATCATTTATCATAACCCGCACTGGGCCCGCGTGGTGGATTACAGCCCATTTCCTCTCCTAGAGAAGATGCCTGAGTCCCACCAGTGGGAACATTAAAAAGGCTGATGATGATGATGAAATCATAAACAGATTGTATGGCCTTATTGTTAGTCTGTAAGTTCGCTCTAGAGCGACTCATTACGTCGCATTACTTGTAAGTCACACTACTATAATAAAGCCGAAAGTTAGTGCGTTTGTTACTTCTTTACGCTCGAACAGCCGAATGGATTTCGATAAAATTTGGTACACAGTTAGACCATGTCCTAAAATAGCACATAGAATACTTTTATCCCGGCAATATGTTCCTTTGGGAGAATTAATACTTTTATACTGACACAAACAAAGTTAATAGCTGGTTATTTTAGCAAATATACATAGTCACCGGGCCATCCAGGGGGCTGAGGGGTTGTTTTGCATTTGCATTCATCTGTTTGCAGGCGCCTAATACCCGCTATGACCTGCCGTGACCTGTGTTGTACTTAGTGTCGTTGGTATCCAACTTGTAATCTTTTTAAATATTTTTTGGAAAAAATATAACATGACGTAAAAACTATTGGAATTCACTCAGTTACTAATTCTGAACAAACTATATTCAGATTTCGCATAAACTAAAAATATTGTCCTAGAGTCGGTGATCAACAAAAAGGTTGACATTGATATTTGCTCCATAAAATAAAAAGTTTATGGAACAAAGGGGGATGCAGTCGCTCATTCCCTTTGCTACACTTTTAAAAGACAGACTACCGTCAACTTCGAATACACGTACTGAAATAAAGACTCACGTGTCCCAAGATTTTACCGTCCCGTTCCATTTTATAGCCCAGAGTTTTAGAAGGACATTTTGTTAACCCGTGTCAGCTAAACCTGACTTTATATGAATCCTTAGGGCCAACGCTACGTTAAGCGGTTGCCCGCGAGGTCACATATAAAACTGCTCCGTCGCGGGCAGCCGCACTCTGCATCTTTTTTGCTACGTAATTATACAGTTCTCCATCGACACGACTACATGCATACCGCTAAAGTTGAACTAGTGACACTGTGCAGGTAATAATCCGGTTTCCGCTACGGACACCGCCGCTCACGACACACGCGCATACTCACGCATGCAATTCGACAATCATTTTCACTGTTTTTCAAATAACCGCTCTTACGCGATTATGACGTTATTACACATTTTTCATTAGATATTTTGGATACATCATTCATGTGGATATTATCTAGGCTTCTATTGAAATCAATTTATTAATTTGTGTTAAACTAATCCAGTAAATCTGCTATTTTGCATGAACTTTCATGACACTTCATAATTTAGTCAAAAATTAAAAAAGAAAAAAAAATATAAGAAAGAAGCCACCTGTTTTTCTCAAAAACTTTTAAGGGTTTAAAAAAAACACCGTATTTCCTGCCTGGAACAAGTTTCGTAAAATATTCGAGTAAATCACGGTATTACCGAATGCTAACAGAGTTTTTAGGCGTTATTTCTCTTTTGTCGCGTTCCATCTTCGTCAAACATCACATTGGATAGCGTTAGATGAAGTAACAAGCTTTTAAAGCATGCTCGATGTTACCGACAGGCGACTGGAAAAGGAGCCTCTTAGCGTAGCGTTGGCCTTACCCATTCAGGATCTAGGTATCCAGGCCAACGTTACGTGTGTTTTACTCGAGTTCCACCTAACCCAATCCTGCGGTTGTTCCAAGGTGTTCATTTCGAATGGGCCAATGTACCGAGAATTCAAATAGAGGTTTTAGTTGCTTCGTTCTAAGAATTCATCTTTACTGTTAAATTGCCTTTACTGGGTGTTTCAAATTTAACCCAGTTTCAGGAATTCGGGCTTTATTTTCTGTTCCTTCAGGCTACAGCTTGTGTTGTAGACCATTGAGTGGTGTCGACTTTGTTTTCGTGTTAGACAGGCGTTATTGAACTTCTCGAGGTGGTTTGGAGAAATACTGAAAGAGTTTTTAGTAATCCTCATTGCTTTTACCTGTGTAGCTTTTTAGTTTTCCTGTTTGGACTTGAAAATATATTGTACCTCAGGGTGAACCCTTATTGGGGGATGTGCTATTAATTACATGAGAAAAAAATGGTGTGGTCGTGTCGTGCTGGCAAAGAATCTTGACTTTGTGAGTTTTTTAAACTAAATGCTAAATCTCTTAACTAGCAACTCAAAATTATGGTAATGTCTGTCTAAGAAGTCATTCGACTTGGGTAATCTAATCAAATAATCAAATTCTTGAAATCTGACGTAGTCAACACTGGCTGAACGATAAGGTTGCAAAGAGATGGTCATTTGTAAGGACGTTCCGGTTTCGGTTGCGGCAGAAACTAAAGCAATTGCCGAAATTCGGTTTATGTTTCAGTTTCTGTTGAAAAATCAGTTTCGTTCGGACACTAGTCTTTACATACACTCGTATTCCGTATACCTCTAAATACCTACATGTTGTACTTACTTACAATTGGCGTGCCCGAATTATTTTATCGTGTGCCATCGCTGGCATAGGTTTCGCCACCCCTCAATGATTCTCCTGAGTTATCTCAATTATTTCAGTTTCGGCGCAGCATTATCTTCTTCTCCCATAAATCTCCACTCGCTGTCATCTCACGTTTCTTTTTTCGCTATTATACTTTATTAATAGTATTGTATTTATTGCACTCCCAAACCGATAATATATTTATCAACCTGCGAAGAAGAAATAACAGGTGATAATTAATAATAATTATAGAAAGAAGAAAGAATGAAAGGAAATTGCATTTATTGGCATTATGAAAGCGGAAACACCTTAAAATTAAACAAATAGTACATTGAGTAATGCCAAAAAAGCCTCAGCTCAGCATAATGCCAAATGGTAGCCAAGAGCCTCGACTAACATTTTAGGAGGCTCTCGTTAAACGACTGGATCAAACGCTTGATTCAGAAAGCGGTAATTCGGGAAACGGCTCGTATAGTTAAGAGGTTCATTTCTCTGGAGACCTGACCACCGGTAGCTTGGATCCTGTTTCTGTTACCGGTGGGCTACTATTTTTTTACATGTTTTTTTTGTGATTTTGTTTAATAAAAAAAAATTAAAAACATAATTTACCTATATATATATATACAACATTAGTTTTAGTATAAGCAAAACCTAAAACATGTCTAGTATTTTTATGTCAAGAATTTATGTACAAAATTTCATATCCGTATCAAGAACATTATGAACAATCACCAAGTTATAAGCTTGTTCTTGCAATCCATCCTAAGGTTGTCTGGTAGATATCGCTATTAGCGATAAGACCGTCATCGTACTCTTAGGTGTAAGTTATTTTAAAAGTTTTGTTAGTGTTTTGGTGTACATTAAAGTTTATTCTAAATGCATGGTTAGCGGGACAGCCGGGCGACTGAGGAGTGGTTTTGCCCGCGCTCTCAGCTGTGCGGTGGTTCCTACCCACTATTACCT
The DNA here is from genome assembly GCA_929112965.1 of Mythimna albipuncta. Classification (NCBI taxonomy): domain Eukaryota; kingdom Metazoa; phylum Arthropoda; class Insecta; order Lepidoptera; family Noctuidae; genus Mythimna; species Mythimna albipuncta. The sequence goes on from OV815974.1 coordinate 841,926, forward strand.
GCCATGATCTGTGTTGTACTTACTTTCAGTAGTGACCATCTTTTTTTCTCAGGGTAGTCAGTTATGAAACACCGGCCTCATCTAGCATAAACTGGCGAAAAAAAATTGACGTTTAAAAGTGTTTTTTAAACCTATTTACAAAATAAATGTCATTTATCATTTAGATATTTTTAAGAAAAAATATTATTATGTAAAAATTATTGGACTCGATCCAGTTACTGATTCTGAAAAAAACTATATGCAGGTTTCGGATGTACTGAATATATTAATGTTGTATACAATAAATAAAGGAGATAATAATAAAAATAAAAATTTATTGGCATATTATAATAATAATATTCCACAACTATCATACAGCGCCGTCTAGCCCCAAGCTAAGCAGAGCTTGTGTTATGAGTACTAGAAAACTGATAAACATACTTATATATTTCTAAATACATACATATATATAAATTACACCCTGACACAGAACAAATGATCATGCTCATCACACAAACATTTGTCCTGGGTGGAAATCGAACCCACGACCACCGGCATAGCAGTCAGGGTCACTAACTACTAGACTAATAGGCCAGTCAAAATATTGTAAATATTTTTTTATGAATTCCCGAGCTCTTGCGGTTTTATTACATTTAAATTTTCCGCCATCATTCAAACTGTTCATCCTTCAAAAGCGAAGGGTACACAGTTAGGTGCAGTTGAGTCTGTGAGAGATAACGAGAGGCCACAAATGAGCTCAGTTACTCGCGTGTGCACAAGTGGTGTACTGTAGCTGCCGCCAATGTCTCTTCAGGGAGACATTATACACTCGCCTCGGGTGTGCCGGCGGTGGCAGCGGGCAGCGGAGCGGAACGGAGCGGGGCGTGGAAAATTTAAAATATTGTTAGATGATTTGTTCCAAAAATTAAATGCTTAATTGTCACTAAATAAAGTAACATTCTATTGGTAAAAGAAATAAAAAAAAACTAGCTAGCTAGTAGCTTTTGAGTTTATTCCTTACCTACATATAAAAATCCAAAAATCTAAATTTACATACATGCAACATACATATTTCACAACTATCCCACAATGGGACGGGTTGCTAGTCTATATTAATATCATAAAGAATTGAATTAAATGCCAGAAACACAGGTTTTCATTAAACTAGATCAGGCAGATCTATACTACAGTTTGAATTAAATTTATGTCAATTTTAATTAATGTAAATTATAATGTGAATAAAGAATTATTATTATATTATTATTATATTATAATTGAATTGAATTGATTAATTGTTGTTCTGTGTCTGGGTGTAAATTATCTATAAGTAGTACTTATGTATGTATTTAGTCATATATACCTAAGTATGGTCATCAGTTATCTAGTACTCATAACATAAGCTCTACTTAGTTTGAAATTAGATGGCGTTGGGTTGAAGTTGTGGAACATTATACCTATTGCTATATTGCTCAATAGGTCAGCCGCTCCTTGTCCTTCTTTCTGGTATTCAGCTGCAACTACTGAGCTGATGATGAATATCCTTGAATACCTACAGATGTCCGTCAACTCCGCTCTCACTGGCTCCACACCTGAGCACCGAATACTTTACAGCAAGCCCACTCGAGCGCGAGGATCAGCCGGAGACACCGCTATTCCCATTATTGGCATCAGCTGAATTAATTTTATCGATAGCACGTTAACTATACGTTCATATGCAACTAATTCTGTAGTTAAGACAAGTACAGTTCATTTATTTTGTGGTAAAAATAATCTTTCTTTTCATTGATTTACTTGAAAGTTGGCAATGATGGACTCTTACAGTCGAAGTTCCAAAGCCTTGAGCATCGCCGCCGAGTTGCTAGTCTGTCGGTTTTCTATCGTTACTATTTTATCGAACAGTGCACAATCTAATTCCGCAAAGTCCGTTCCATCATTGTACCACAAGACGTACGGGCGTTGCACCACCGGTATTTGGTAGATATCCCACCCATACGCACAAAGCGTTATGGGAACACATTTATTGTGCGTACAGTCAAGGAGTGGAATTCCCTGCCGGAGTCTGTGTTTCCTAGCTATCAGGAAACATAGGGGTCTTTAAGTCAAATGTGAATAGATTACTTCTAGGCAAGCGTGCTCCATCGTCGGCCTCATCATCGCCTACCATCAGATGAGATGGTGGTCAAACGCGAGCCTATCAATAATAAAAAAAAAAAATTTGTAATCATATGCCTCGATCACATGTACCGAGTAAAAGTGCGAGCCAGTAAAATGTTGCTCGACCGAGACAATGATGTAAGCGAGGTGAAGAGATAAACGCTAGGCCAATCTCTCGGCGCTTAGTAAACACGTACCGAGTACTCGGCCGAGAGCACTGTCACGCCCGTTTACTCGGTACGTGTGATTAAGGCATTATAGTGTAGCCTGTTAACGAATCACGAATAACTTATAAAGTTACTAGCTTTTACCAGCGGCTTCGCCAGCGTACATAAAATATAACCTATGCTGTTCAGTAATAAAGCAACTTTCTATTGCTGAAAAAAATTTAGAAATCGGTCCAGTACTACACAAAAAATACACAAAAATAACAAACTTTAAGTGTGGATAATCACCGTACGTCAGGTTATCCGACAGTATATAGGAGATGGCGAAATCAAGTCATGCAATCTCAAAAATGCATCTTAATACCAAAAGGCTACTCAAGCCTGTGTTCAAGGCTTTGTATCTAATTTAAGAATTTCAATACACACGCCAAACTGACAGGGAAACTAATTTTTGTTATGTTTTCTTTTTTGTAATTATTTGTGTATCTATTCGGGCAGAATAAACATGTTTTCTTATTCTTTCTTTTTCTTCAATACCTTATAATTTGATGCCCAACTCGTTTGTACTATTACTTATTCTGTATAACTTTTGGCGGTCACAGTAAAAGAAAACCAATTTGAGCGATGTCCCAACAAGGAGCACATTCAAACGATTCAGACATTCAGAAACCCCTCAGGGAAAACAAGTTCAAAGTTAGATACGAAAATGGCTTCCACAAGTTAACATTTGTTCAATTTCCATCTTCATTACTAAAGTATCACGTATAAACTACCCTACTTTCGTGGTACGAAAAAGTGTCAAAACTCAATTCGTCAGGTCAGAGTTAATATCCCTCAGGGGATGGTAGGAATACAAGCTGGGACGTAATAAGTGAGCCAAGTTCTCGAGGAAAAATTGAAATTAATAATTCAGATATAGATGGCGGCGCTCGCCGACTTAATATTGAGGTAATTGGGATATTAAAATATACATATTAAGTTGTGGAATACGAGACGCGTTTTATGAACTTTTGGATGCCAACTGAAGTGTCCAATTAAGTGGTTGGAAGGGATTTAAGCTAGGACTACATTAGCCTGTAGAATGATGTCGCGTGGCGTAGATCGAGTGTAGCTCTACAAGTCTAGTTTCCATATAAAATATTATGGAGACCGACGCTCCCAGATCGGCGTGTGTAGCAAAGAGCTAAGAGCCTAGGGCGTGTTAGTAGACATATATACATACATCATCTTAAACACAGAATACACTATTTTGGAAAGTATTTCATTAAGTGTTTTATCGCTTAAATCATTCTTCAAATGGGGCATTTATATATTTTGTCTTTTATTTGGCCTGCTTTAGGCGAATATTACACGGTAAAGCGAGCGTCGTTCAATTCCATCAGTCATGAATGATGGTTTTCGTCATCAGTATTAAAAGCCGTCATGTAACGCATTAGACGGTAGGTTTTTCGTCAATCAAGGACTGTGGCAAAACTGACGGCAAAACCTACCGTGTAATGTTCGCCTTAAAAGCCATTGTTATTTGTAAATAAGTCGGTACAAATTATTACAATCTTTTCAATATCTCTGGTCCAGTTTCATTTGCATTCATTTTGTAAGAGTTATTTTTGAAGTTTACATCAAAACACGATTCTTTGGAGTGTCGTCAAAGTCAAGCAAAATAGTAGTCAGTTATTCTACGATCAATAAAGTACATGTATGTTCTGGTACCAAGCAACAAAACACCCCTTACAAATTCACAATTTTGGTCGAATATTTCGGTTGAATTTGAGGGGATGGAGATAGACAATACACCCAACAGCTATGAGATGCTTGCATGGAAAATAATTTTGTACAGGCTCGGCTTTAGGTGCCGTCCAGGGCGTCAGGCGGCGCTGTACGAAGATGTATAGCTTTGACGTGTGCTCTCTGTGTGCTACAAGCCTTGACTTGTGTTGAAACGGAGCTATTGTTCCGTTCATCCTTTGTGTTAGATGTTGGGTTATTGGATATGGTTAATACACTTGCATATTTATGACGTGTTGAAAAGAGTTGTTTTGTTAGAAGTATTTCGGGCAGTTACTGAAAGTAAAGTCCATCCAAAGTTTATAAGTAACATACTAATATTGTAAAGGCGAAAGTTTATGTTTGTATATTTGAATTTGCCATGAAACTTGGGACTCGAAATGAAATTATATAATTGACTAGCTTTTGCCCGCGGTTTCGCCCACATACATAAAGTATGTCTAATGTCATTCAGGAATAAAGCAGCTTTCTATCGGTGAATAAAATTTTCACAATCGGATTAGTACTTTCAGAGATTACCTCCTACAAACCAAAAAACAATCTTTGTTTTTATTACTTATGACAGCCCCATATCATGTTCTGACAATTACTGTCTATTCTAGGTTGCCTGAAAGAGATCGCGGAATGCCTTATCGCATTCCGCGATCTCTCAATATTCAATATTTTTTCTTTGTTATGTTTGTATATAACTACAATAAAGTATATAATAAATAAATAAATAAAATAATAAAAAACAAAAATAAAAACATAGCTGGCATTATTTCCTAACTCTATATTCAAAATCGGCATATAACATAATAATGTGCCACCCTTCTCCACGGGACTCGAAGCCAAATCAATTATATTGTAAGGTCGGCTGCAAATTTGGCCACATTGAGTCGCCGGCGCCGTAACGCTGTAGCCTGGCAACCCCCTCGCTCATACATCACTGGAGATAGTACGGAGGGCCGAACTCGACAGCCGAGCGCCCAAGACGATATTTTCGACCGAGTGTTAGTCGCTTTACTATAGACGACATATTTATTTATTATTTAAACTTCATGTGACGTAGTGGCCGGACTGAATGGAAGAAAAAGATGTGTTGCGCAGTCTTTCCAGCCACTGCTCAAAGAGGGGACTTACCGCCATAGTTATGGCGTGCCAAAAAGTAGTGATTAAATGCTAACCCATCTGTTAGTAAGCAGTGATGCATGTTTTTAGAGGTAAAGTTTGTTTTTTTGGTTTGTATAAGGTAATTTCTGGAAGTAATGGTCCGGTTGCAAAAATTTTGGATCTGATAGAAAGCTTGTTTATTCCTGAGTGACATAGGCTATATTTTATGTACGCGAACGAAGTCGCTGGCAAAAGCTAGTAGAATAATATACAGAGAAACCAAAATTTTTGTCCAAATAAATTTCGTGCAAACGTGTGTATTCTATACGAACCTTGAATTTCCCGGTATGAAAAGTAGTTTATGGTACTCAGTGATACCATATATATACCTACCATGACGTCTTAAAGTCATCATAATTCCGTTGTATCTGAGAGTGAGATGGAGTTATGCAAGCCGTATAACACTGTCCCTTTTTCACATCAAACTCATGGTTATTTTAAAGACATGAGAAGAGAGGGACGTGTTGTTTGACAATTTGACAGTGTTGCGCGTCACGTTGGGGGACACTTTGTCTCCCATTATATTTGAGGCCTTTCCTGTACTTGCAATGATTTGCCCTTATAAACAAACATATGGCATTACCTATGATATTATTATTAGTTCTTTAGATTAGATGGTAAGTTCCAAATAGGGTGAACTGATTAATTCAGGATATGGATTGAAAGAGACTGAATCCCACATCTCAGGAAATCCTAGTGCGGTATGTGTGTAAATTGAATGAGACAGTAAATCATTATTATTTATTTTATTAACACCAAAAATAATTTATTTATTTTTATAATTTGGGTGTCTTCAAGGCTAGAGTAAATAGGCTCTTAATAAACTAGTGCGCCTCACCATCAAATATTGCATCGCTACTTACCATCAGGTGGAATCGCAGTCAAGTACTAGTTTATCTCCATTAAAAAAAAAAAAACTACTAGCTGTGTTATCCTTTCCAGTTTTGGCTGAACTGAAAGTCTTGGTTATAATTACTGTACCTACTAAATTTATAAGGGTGATAGTCAAAATGATAACTTGTTGCTTATTCACCGAGTTCGGAGTCGAATCGGAATCGTGTCGTATTATGTTAAAGTCTTTCAAATGATATCAGTGATGAAAGCGTCAATTTACGTTATATCATTTGGTGTTAAAATGTTATTTATCTGACTGAATATCTAACTTTTTGGCCACTTTTTTTTTTAACAATTAATACTTTTATTTACACCTATAAACAACTTAATAACTATAATTACAGTAAATTACAAAATAAATAAATAATAAAACCACTTATATTAGACTTTTCTATTAAGTATTCAGGGCCTCAAGTCTGCTATTAAAATAGTGTCAGAATAGTCTATCATTGTTTTCATAGTGGTTGATTTTGACAAGTTTTGGTAATCTGATAATATAATGGCGTCATTATGTCTTTCCAAAGGTCAACTATTGATAAACCATTGAAAGAAATGGCTTAGAATGGTAATCTCATATAAAATAACAAATCAATATCTGACGTTTGCGGCAATCTACTAAAATTTTGACAGTTCCTTTGAACATTGAACTACAATTAGAACGTCAGCGTGTGCAGTTATTGCTTTTAATAACCTCGATATTGTCATTTCACCACAACTCTATTGCGTGACCATTGACCGATTAATTATCGATCATTATGAATTAGCAGATTACGAACTTTTAGAATGACGAATTTATAAAAATAGCAGACTTGGGCCCCCGGTAGATTTATTCAGGTAGATTTTGCTAAGAGAAAACTCAATATCGAGTTAAGCTCGCTTTTGTACAATCTGATGATGATGATGAATCTGATCTGGAACGTATTGTAGCTGGGAAGTAACCAAAATAATTACAAAAAAAAAAAACACACGTCAACCCATTCATCATTGTTTCCTGTCCTTGTCCCGTGTTATTTGGGGTCGACGCAGCACTCTGTCCTGATAACCTTCATACTATCACTAAACTACCTTTTTTTTCATATCACTGCTCACACAATTCATTCATGTTATCTTCGGCCCCTTCCCTCTCCATCCGTCACTGTGGGCAACGATAGGCTCTCAATAAACTAGTGCACCTCACCATCAACGATGGCATCAGTGTTTACCATTAGGCGGGATTTTAGTCAAGCACTAGTTTAAGTCATTAAAAAAACCGGGCAAGTGCGAGTCGGACTTGCGCAAAGAGGGATCCGTATATGGTTTTTTCAACTCGATGTCTCTTCGCATTCCCGAGATAAAGGGTCTTGACAGAGAGAGAAACAGACAAACAGACGGACAGACGGACAGCAAAGTGATCCTATAAGGGTTCCGTTTCTTCCTTTTAAGTTATGGAACCCTTAAAAACTACATGTACACTAAATAATATAATAAAGTTTGTAATCTCTGGAAGTAGTGGTCGGATTGCTAAAATTTTTTCATTGATAGAAAGCTGCCTACTTCCCAAATTACATAGGCTATATTTTATGTACACGGGCGAAGCTGCGAGCAAGAGCTAGTATATAATAATCTAAAAAACTAAACAAGTGATTTGTCTCTATCTTTTCAATCCCTTTGAAACAGTCGTTAGTGATATTATATACTGACTTAGCCGACACTATAATGAAGCAGACTTAAACCAAACCTTTTTTAAATTTAATCGCTTCGCCAAACAAATTGACAAAAGAAAGGCACAAAAGATAAAGTTATTCATCAGCAATTTATTACACTTTCCACTAAACTTTGTCAATTAAAAGGAGGGAACAACGAAGTTGAGAAAAAAGGAAATAAGTACGTTCTTTGGCGAGCGCCCTCAAAGCAACACGTCGCGCCGGGCGGCACAACTAACTTTGTAGGGGAACTTGTTCAAGTGTTAAACCATGGACAGGGTACAGGCACAAAATAGATAGGTGCAGAAGTCAGTCTACATACAAAGCACGCTCGAGCAACGCACACATAGACACCACTCACGGACACGATATCTCGTCTCAATCACCCGGTCGCACTCGAACAGTTCGGCGAAATGCGTTGACCCTAACTTGACCAAAGGGCGTAGGTATAAAAAGTGAAGTATATACATAAGATTGACTTCTGTACCTATCTTTTTTGTGGTACAGGGTAGTCACATTCTTGTTACCGTGCCTAGCTTCACTATTTTTGTTATTATTTATTGTCATGAGGCACACACGCTTTTACCTTTTTTAGTAGTTTTTACTTGTTTTATTTCTAGTGCCTACCTTTTCTTTATCAACGTAATGGTAGGTCGTACGGTCAGTTCACGGCCTTGCTGCAATGAGCGGTAGCTAAACGCGGGGCGGTGAGCGGTAAAATTAAAAGTATGGAAATGTTTGAAGCACGCCACAAGATGTCGCGTCGCTTGCCGCTATAAGATCGAAATTGTGACCAGGCTCGTATGAAAAATAACTCTTATTAACTTGTTAACTTATCATCATCATTTCAGCCGAAAGACGGCACTATTGGACATTGGCCTCCCCCAAGTGTCGCCAGAACTAAAACTAAAACGGTCCGGTTCTGAATTACTGAAAGCCTCACCAGGTCATCAGTCCAATTAATGATTCCTACTTCTTTTATTTTATTTTAGATAAGAGCACTTTTTGATAAATGATATTTATTTTGCAAATAGGTTTTTTAAAAACACCTTTTGAAGTCGTACCTACTACCCAGAGGCGTAGTGTGGATTTATTTAGATATGGGCGAAGGCGCATCAGCAAGGGCTTTTTCTTCCAGAAATTCGAAAACGAGACAGCGACTGTTGCAACGTGTTCGACCACATTGTCACTTACCATCAGACGAAATAGTTGTCGAACACGAACCTATCAATTATAAAAAAAAACATCGTTCTTAATGGGCCCTCGCTTGTGCGATGCGCTTTTGTGTGCGAGGTCGTGGGTGAGGGCTCACTTCGCCCATACCTAGCTACTGGTGCTATCTTAGTTCTCTTAAACAAAGCCCTAGACTACTAAAACAAACAAATAACTCATAAAATGTCCAACAGATAACGTTAAGTATAAATAATATTCTGTAAATCATTGCTATCGGCGAATATAAAGCACTTAGCGGACTTGCGGATAAAAACACTATTATTATCCGATACTAGTAGGACGCCCCATTTTGCTTGAGTATTTTGCTTGAATATTTTGCTTGAGTATTTTGCTTGAGTATTTTGCTTGAGTATTTTGCTTAAGTATTTTGCTTCAGTAAATACTGAATTGCTTGAGTATTTTGTAAATATATTAAGATACAACTACACTGCACACACGTGTGTCACGTACGCCAATCTGAGCGCATCGGTCTCCATACATTTTATATGGAAACTAGACTTGTAGAGCTACACTAGATCCACGCCACGCGGCGTCGTTCTACGTACAAATCTGGCATAGTCCACGTGTGCTTCGGTCTAAAGTATTTCTAGCTTCAACTTCCTCATTGAAATACTATTTAAACGCCTTTAGACTATATTTTTAATCAAATTGAGTATAACGGCCGATGCCTGGTAGGGCTGCAGATTGTTCGAAGGAGTTACCATGGCCCTGTAACGCACAGGGTAACTGAAGGAACATGCCTGGGTTGTAGTCAGTAAGTTTAACATGCACTTTTGCTTCACCCTAAAGTGGAAAAAATATTGGATGGTTTTCCATTTTAATAATAAGGCAAATCTCTAGAAATACTGACTCGATCACTTTCACTTGTAGATCTTGGTGAGTATTTTCATCACAATATCTTTTAATGGTCTATGGTTGAGCTGTTTTTTTTTAATTCTCTTAAAGTGAACGATTCTTATAGGAAAGACTACGGGAGTGAAGCCACGGCTCTCGCTCTTCCCAGAGGAGGAGAAATTATTTGATGATTTTTTAGCCTAAAAATAAAAAATAAAAACTAATCATGTGGGCTAAAAGTTTTTATAAACAAGGCCTATTGTGCTTGACTAAAAGTGAAAGAATTAGCTCGTTAGCTTTTGCTGAACTAGTCATTTATGCACGCCCAAAAAAATATTGCTAAAACGACGTTAAGCAAACAAACAAACAAAATTTAGGCTCTTTAATAAATATTGAAGCGCAATTAAGTTGATACTGATACCGCATCAGTCATGAATCTGCGCCTAGGTCATTAGGCAAAGGAAAACAGGCATTAGGCGGTCGGCACAGAGTTGATTAATTGTTGGAGGCCAGAGGCCGCCGGGCTGGGCCATAAATAAAAATAAAATACGGCCTTAAGTCGATACCAGGGTTGTAGGTATTGGGACAAGCCGGGCCGAGATAACCGCGAATATATCCGAAGAGGAAAATTGAAATCACTATTCTTTTTTTCTTCTTTTGTGCAAGGTGCGATTTGAAAAAAGGTTTTATGCTCGTTTGTTTTCGTTTTTACGATTTGATTGTCGAAGTTAAAATACTTTTTTAGCGGCATTCGATTTTTAAATTGAACAAGAATTGATATTGAAATACGCGTAATTTTTGGGACTATTTCTTTTACATGAGATTTGTTTAGAGACAATAAATATGTAGGTGTAAATATTTCTTCGTTACTCTCGCAATGAATCTCACTTATTGACTGGCCTGTTGGCCTAGTAGTTAGTGTTTCTGACTGCTATGCTGGGGGTCGTGGGTTCGATTCCCACCCAGAAGAAATGTTTGTGTGATGAGCATGATTATTTGTTCTGTGTTTGTGTGTAATTTATTTATAATATTTATGTATTTAGAAATATATATCAGTTGTCTAGTACTCATAACACAAGCTCTGCTTAACTTGGGACTAGAGTTGTGTGTTGTGTGTGGGCGTTGTGTGATAGTTGTTGTGTAAATTCAATTTAATTGTGATTTTTTTTTATCAGTATCATTTCATAAGTGCCCCGTAGTAGTGTTTCGCATTTTTTTACAAACTACAATCTTAGTTGATCTTGGCTAAATGCTATAATTGCTATACGTATGTTATGATCATAGTAATAACTTGGCAACTTTAAGTTAGTCGCTAATCGACTGAAAGAGATACGAACTTAGAGGATTTGCCAGAAGATTGCATGTCCATGAAGTTTTGGGAAGTCTTATGCTTCTGTTAAATAGGTATGCAGGTATATAAATAAGGGAATACAGAATATTCTAATGAGAGAATATATTCAAGCACTAGCCTTTTGGTCTAGTAGTTAGTGTCTCTGACTGCTAAGCCGGAGGTCGTGGTTTCGATTCCCATCCAAGATAGACGTTTGTTTGACGAGCACAATCATTTGTTCTGTGTCTGGTTGATTTATCTATAATAATATGTATGTATTTTTAGATCTATATGATTAATATAATATTCCACAACTATCACGTGAGACAGTCCCCGTGACTAGACGCTGCACGTGACTAGATGTCGCACGTGACTAGACATTGCACATCGCACGGCTGCCGACAGAGAAATGAGCCGGGCCTCTGCGGTCGGCACCTTTATCTGCTCGGTTCGTTCAAACGCCAGACCGGATTCTGTCAAAGTGACATGTGTCACTTGTCACTTAGCTCGTTCATTCGTTCTCAAGCGTCCGTACTATTGACTTCTCCGACATAATATATATTATTAAAAACCACTTTGAACTTACCTTGAGTACAGTGTTAGAGCAAAGGATACGTGTTTCCTCTTTTGTTTTAAGTATTTGTGTTCCCATTAAACTATAGGTAATAATACTATAAAGAAAAAAAAATGTTGCTTTTTAGTTTGTAATTAATAAATTCAAAAACTACAAGACCGATTTAAAAAAATCTTTTACCATTAGAATGCAATTTTATCACTAAGTTATATAGACTTACTGTCCCCGCTGGCTTCAAAAAAACGCCGCTTCTAGCTTCATTTTATTGCGGACTTTTTTATGGCTCGTGTGCGGCGGCGCCGCCACAAAAAAAAAGCTGGAAGCGGCTTCAAGCTTCACCGGACACAAGAGGTGTCGCGCGCTTCAGCTGTTTTTTGCCGCCGTTTTGAGCGATTTTTTGTGTCGTCATTTTTTTGTGGCCCGTGTGCGGGGACAGTATGTAGGTATTATTGTGATAGCGAAAGGAGATCGCATGAGTTGTTTTTTTTATATAGCTAACGAGGTGGCTTGTAAAATATACTTTTAAGGATTTTGAATTTCTAGAATAGTTTTCTGTAGAAAAAGTAGTATGGTGTTTTTTCAGTATTAAAGTGACAGTTAAGTACAAAAAATCTTTTGTAATTAAATGTTGTATTGCGAGCTGAAAAAAATGTAATAGTGTGCCGTCTCGAGTGTTGTCCTTATAGATAGATCCCAAAACGAAGCCTACTGGAAGCTGAGTTACGACAGTATCTACATTCATCCGAGTAAAGCCGCAGGTAGATGCTAGATTTAGTTAATAAGTCAATCTTATCAATAAAAGCTCGTAGAAATCTAACAGTCGAGGACAAAGAAATACAAATAAGTTACTTTCAGTTGAGCTTACAAGTTCAATATGAAACTCTCAAAAGAAACATTTGAATTTTCCGACATAACTTAGAAACAAGTGGCTTTGTTCTTACTCATAATATCCGCTTTGTCGGATATTTATAATGTCACCGCCATCACTGTTAGAGATCCACCGAATCTTCGGTTAAATTCTTTGTGAAAATGTTTCATTCATTGGGCTCTTTTCGAGGTAACTAAGGCAGAAAAAAATGTCTCATATTTCGTAGCAGGCGCGTAGCTAGGTGACCAATGAAATGGGGCAACAAATAAACTGGGGCCCCCTTTTTTAATAATAATAATAGTCAGATCGTTGGGCAGTTGGATCAAGGGCTTGATCCAGAAGACGTAGTAGATCCAGAAGCAGTACTCCTAGACACGGCGCGTATCGTTTGATTCCTCTCTCAAGAGTCCTGACCACCCTTAGCTTGGACCCTGCTCCCGATGCCTGTGGGTTACTATTTTTTGTATTTTTAAATGTTTATTTTTAAAATGCTCTTTTTAAAGAAATATTTAAAAATGGCTGTTATTGGTCTATTTGAAATAATGTTTCAGATTTCTGGGTTCTTTAATGTTGCAACCCATTTTATTTAGATTTCAAAGGAAAGAATATCACAGTTGTTCTATAAAAGGTTTGTTAATGAGGATTTGGGGGCCCCCAAATTTATCCCCCCGAGTTTGGGGACCCTTGATAAATGATAAATGATATTTATTTTGTAAATAGGTTTAAAAAACACTTTTACACGTCAATTTTTTTTTTTTTTTCGTCAGTTTATGCTAGATGAGGCCGGTGTTTCCTATCTGACTACCCTGAGAAGAAACACCGAAACAAACTCAGGGGTCAAAGTCTCTTTTAAAGTCCATACAGTAAATATGTAATGGTCAAATCACATGAGAACCATGCAGATTTGTCTGAGATGGTCTTTTGAAGAAAGAACCATACAGATTTGAGTGGACCTGTCCAATCAGTGTAAGCATTTGTCAGTATTCGAAAAGCTCAACATAGGACTACTATGGAGCTCTACGACTTGACGAACAATACCAAAGAAAGGACATTTGGGTAGGCCGCTGAAAACACTCAAATTGCCAGACATACGTTAAAATTACTGAAAAGAAAAGAAAAAGCAATCAACATAGTCCTCACATTTACAATAATATAAACAAATTGTTAGTTTACAAAATATTTAGAGAAGTAAATATTTATGTCAAAGAAAAAAAAATATATATACTTTAAGTACTTAAAATGTATACATGTCATTTTAATATCAATATCAATATCAAATTGTTTTAAAAAAAAATATATATAAACAAAGGAAAAGCACATTTAAAAATAAAAATAATTAAAAAATACAAAAGAAGAAAAATAAAAATGACAACAGTTGTATTAGGTACTGGAGCAGGTCAATCCCAAGCCTTTTCGTCCTGAATATAGTCTTTTACAGAGTAAAAAGCCTTTTGACAAAGTTTACGTTTTACAAATGATTTGAACTTATTAAGGCTTAGTTGTTGAATACGGCTAGGAAGTTTATTATAGAAGTGTATACATTGGCATCTAAATGAGCCCCCTATTTTTTTTGAGCCTGGTTGCAGGAACTACAAATTTATGTTTGTTTCTTGTATTAAAATTATGAATATCACTGTATTTTTTAAACATGTCTATATTTTTATGGGCGTACAAAATATTCTCGTAAATATACTGTGAAGGCACAGTCATTACATTTATTTCTTTAAATTTATCTCTGAGGGAGTATCTGGGACTTAATTTATAAATTGATCGAATAGCCCTTTTCTGTAAAACGAAAATTGTCTGTATATCGGCGGCATTTCCCCATAATAAAATACCGTACGACATGACACTATGAAAATAGCTAAAGTAAACTAAACGGGCTGTCTCTAAATCAGTTAAATTTCGAATTTGTCTTACAGCATATGCTGCTGAACTAAGTTTTTTCGACAATTTGTCTATATGTGGGCCCCACTGAAGCTTAGCGTCTAGAGTAATGCCCAAGAACACTGTAGTATCTTCAGGGCTCAACTCTTTACCTTTTATTAGCACACTGGTTTCTACTTGCCTAACATGAGGCATGGTAAACTTAATGCATTTTGTTTTTTTTTCATTAAGGAGCAGGTTATTTACATTAAACCAGTGTACTATTTTTGAAAGAGCTATATTTATATCGTCAGTAACCTGCTGCTGACGTTTAAGTTTAAACAAAAGTGAAGTGTCGTCTGCAAACAACACTATATTATGATTTTCTTCTATGAGGTAAGGTAAGTCGTTTATGTAAATTAGAAACAAAAATGGACCAAGAATTGAGCCCTGGGGGACACCCATTTTTACAACCGATCCGGGAGATCTTTTTCCGTTTACGTCAACTCTCTGAATTCTTTCACTCAGATATGATGTAAGAAGATCCAGGGAGGAGTTCCGGATCCCGTAATGGTGTAGTTTCCTGATTAATGTTTCATGGGGAACGCAATCGAAGGCCTTGGACAAATCGCAAAAAATGCCCAGGGCATCGCATTTATCTTCCCATGCATTATAAATATGTCCTAAAAGTTCAACACCAGCATCGGTTGTCGAACGACCCCTTGTAAAACCAAACTGTTTCGTATGCAACAATTTATGTCTATTAAAAAATCTCTGTAATTGTTGTAGAATGAGCTTTTCAAATATTTTACTAAAGGTCGGTAGTACTGAAATAGGTCGGTAATTTGTGGGGTCCGATGTACTACCGGTTTTAAACAATGGTATTATTTTACTATTTTTCATTAAGTCAGGAAACTCACCGCGATCGATACTATTATTAAAAATAAAAGCTAAAGAAGGAGCTACAATGTGGATTATAGACTTAACAACGTCCACAGAATTACCCCATAAATCTGCAGTCTTTTTTACATTTAAAGAGTTGAAGGTCTTTATAATATCTACATAAGATACATGGTCGAAATTAAAATCAGAATCACAAACTTTAACATTTTTCCTAAGCAGAGACTCTGCTGCTGCGGGTGATGAATTCAGAGATTTTGTTGTTGATATGGGGATCTCTGAGAAGAAGTTTTCAAAAGCTGCGGCTACCTGTGAGTCCGATGTGATCACGTTGTCGTTAATCACCAGGTTAAAGTCACTACATGGTTTTGTAGACCTACCAGTTTCACTATTTATAATATTCCAAGTCGTTTTAATTATATTATTACTGTTTTTAATCTTGGAACTCAAACAACGCGATTTTGCTTCAGAGCAAACTTTTTTAAACAATTTTGAATAATTCCGCACATATAAACTAAATTCAGCAGTGTTAACGAGAACTCTTTCATCATACAATTCGTAAAGCCGATTTCTACTTTTATGAATACCACTAGTAGCCCATTCACTGAACGACACATTACTTGAATTTGCCCCATCCCCCGAGTTTGGGGGCCCTTGAATTTGGGGGCCCTGGGGCACTGCAGCCTAGCCCTTTGGTAGCTACGTCAGTGTTTCGCAGTACAGCTTGCGTTGTACCTGTGTAGAAGACTTTCATTTATATCAGTTTTATTTGTATCTCGGCGTTTGCTCTGAAAATAAAACGGCGACAGTATTTGATCGTTCTATGTCTAAGTAATAAAGGTCGTCCATGTATTCATCGTGATCTTATTTATATTGTACCAGTTCGTAAATATCTGACACAGAGTTTGTTGAACGAATCTTGTTCTAGTATTTTAAAACGGTATTATTTTTATATATTGACATAGTGGCTGCTGCCAGCGGCTTTGCCCGCCTGTAAGAAGAACATTGTCCTGTTCCAGGACATGGTCTACCATTGTGTAAATTTTCATCCAAATCCGATCAGCCATTGGAGTGTTACGTAGTAACAAACGTACACACACAACACATCTCTGGTTCCAGGAACGTTCGGAAGAGTGACCGTGGCCCCAGAATGCAAGGGGTAACTGAAGGACACAAATACCGTAGGTTTTAATCAGTAAAAGTCTCTTGTTCCACCCTGAAGCGGTAAAACTAATTGGATGGTTAAAAAAATGGTAAAGCTCTAGAAATACTGACTCGATCACTATTATTGAGTATTTCCATCAAAATGGCGCTTTTTATAGTCTATCGTTAAGCTATTTTTTTATTTTTCTAGGAAAAACTACGGTCTTAGCAAGAATGCTTACGTGAAAAACCACGCCAAAAAGATCGAAAAAAGAAAGAAGCAGGCATCGGTGAGAAATGAAAAAACACGGTTAAGTAAGAAAGTCAACTCTGAAATAAAATTATAATTGTGTGTAGTGCATGTTTTAATAAATAAATAATTAATTAATTAAATTCTTCTATAATAATCAACTAATCAATTGTATTGCATTGTTAATTAAGTTTATTGTAACTAAAGGAATGAAATAAAAGGCTTATTTATTTATTTAAGAGGGCCGATCTGCTGCCCGTGTAAGTAATGTATAACAAACTAGACGACACACATTCAAAGTTATTAACATGTACAGTACACCAATTTACATGATTTAAATAAATTACTCTATTGAAGAAGTTCCGCACTCCCTCCGACTTTGATAGCGAGCTCTCCCTAATCTTTGAAACTTGCCCGCCTAGCGAAGTTAGCAGCCTCGTGAAGATAGCTGTTGAAGTCGGGCATACCCGAACATATTGCTACGAATTCATCTATATGACTGCTCTGTAGGTCTAGTGGTTAGTGACCCTGACTGCCATGTCGGAAGTCGTGGGTTCGATTCCCACCCAGGACAAATGTTTGTGTGATGAGCATGATCATTTGTTCTGTGTCTGGGTGTAATTTATCTATAATATGTATGTATTTAGAAATATATAAATATGTTTATCATTTGTCTGGTACTCATAACACAAGCTCTGCTTAGCTTCTAGACGGCGTTGTGTGATAGTTGTGGAATATTATTATTATATGTCATGGCCAGATCTTAGGATTAATCAGTTCATGATATGGCCAACTAAAACTGGCCAGATCGTGTAAACATGTCAATCCTCGTTTGGCCATATCATTGATGTAGGATTTCAATGATACTAAAAGGTCTAAAGAGAGTCAGCCTATTGAAGATTGAAATATCATCAAACTTGAACGTTTAAAACGGTCCGGCCAGTTTGAATTTGCCATATCATGCATTGATAAATGTCTAAGAGTCACGGCATATGCAGGGTAACTTGTAATTAGTGTACGATACTTAAACACGTGATTGTGCTCATGATAACAAACAATTTTTACTATAGGAGCAAAGCCGAAATCAAGAAAAAAATATCTATATATAATAGCTCTCTCTCTTTGCACATAACACTAGTCCTCACTGGATATGAAGTTCGGAAGACCCTTGTTCCAGATGCATAGGACACTGTTGTGGCATTAATCAGTAAAAGTCTGACACGCCTTCACGCTCCAGCATAGCGCGGGAGAAGTCATCAGGTAATTTGTTCTGTGTTAGTCCCGATTATGTATTTTCATTATTTTCTATTTATTTATTTATGTACACACACAAACACAATCACACAATCTATATACCAGCCCCAAAATTAATCACTAGAAAAGAGAAGTCTCTCTTTTTTTGCGTTGCCTCTTCATCAACGCGATGTTTGGCGTTGTATAGCGTTAGATGAAGCAACAAGCTTTTATACCATGTTCAATGTTGACGAAAGGCGAGTGGAATAGGACCCTTTGAAGAGGTCATAGCAGTCTCAACCAGTCGCTGCTGAAATAATAAACACACTTTCTTGAAAGAAAACCGCTTTTCATCAGAAAATATCCAATTACTTTCACAAAATTAATAACCGAAGCTTCAATAACAACTGGAAATGTAAACTTACAAAAAATATTTGTTCGTACAATTGTTGGTGTGTTTTCCCGAAGCTGGAGGCTCAATAAATTATGTAAAAACTTTGTTTTACTGTGTCATGAAGGTAAACACTAATAAAAAGTGTACGGAGCCGAGTTGTCGTAAACTACGTTTATGTACCTCTGTGTAGTTGAGAGTACGCGGGAAAAGCATTCAACATTCATGGACCAGAAGGTTCAGTGCTTCGATTATTATCACTTGGCTTCCTGTGGCTATCGTAAAAAGTTCCTATAACAAATTATATCAATATCATAAAACATACTTAGGTCATATGTAGAAAATTATATCGAACACTAGCTTTTGGCTGCGGCTTCGCACCGTATATAAAATGCAGCCTCTGTCACTCAGGAATAAAGCCGTTTTCTATCGATAAAAAAAATTTTAGGAATCGGAGCAATAGTTTCAGAGCTTACCTCCTACAAACGTATAAATAAACTTTATCTCTTTATAATATTATATAATTATATAAGTGTAGATAGTGTACATATATGCTAATCCAGGGCATAGTCTACCCGTGCGCCAGGCCACATCGAAATCAGCAACTCGAGTGTAAAGAAGTAACAAACGCAGACTGAGAAAAAAATGATGTGTTTTTCTCAAAAGTATCTATTGTCTTTTATCGTAAGTTGATAGAAGCAGATTTTCTGCACTTCATTTCACGTTGACGTTAACATTTTGGTTCCAACCAATTCTTGTCTTTGTTTTTTTAGATGCCATCGATCAGTACGTATTGTCAGTAGGGGCCCAGCATCAGAAGATCGGGTAAACATCACGGCACATTGCATTGGATTTTAGATATTCAGATACCTGTATAGCATTATGTATCGGCGGGTACAATATATACAAGTATGAAAGATGGAGCGTGGCCCCAAATTATTCGGGATCAGGACAGGAAAATATTACAAGATATAATATGATACAAATTCAGTATTTGGCTTCAATAAACAAATTGAAATGTAGCTATTGTGTTTCGGTCTTCATTACAAATAATTTAGCTCTGTTTCAGAAGCGAAATAAATTCTTAGGTGGTCTTCAGATTGTATTTATTCGTGCGTCATTGTTAAGTAGCTTGGTATTTTATATTTAAGCTGTTGCTTTTGTCATCATGGCTTTGGTAATGTTTAAGTATTTTTTTACGTAAGATTACACTGAAAACACGAAGTCGTTAGTATCATTTTAATTTATAAAATTATTTTCATAATATATTTTTTTAAAGAAATTACGTACTCCGGCTCTGGGTGGCGCGTGTTACTCCCTAACAAACTTTTAATGATTAAAACCCACCTGTGTTCCTTCTGTTGCCGTTTGCGTTCCAAGTTCGCGAGGACTCTTTCTTATAATCCCCCAGTACACAGTATACCTACACTCGACATCGAAAAATAAGTGAGTCTAACGACAGCAGTTAGCAAAGCTTGCATTCTCTAAAAATCTTGAATTTCACTTCAAGTAAGAAAGCCAAATATCAGTTTCAGCAAAACGGAAACAGCCAATTCAATAAATCGGAAAATGCTAACATGAACAAGAAAATAAAGAGCCCTTAACAAGTCGGCATGAACTAGTCCTAGGTGGAAAGTGTCACTCGCAGGCTATTTGTAGGTCGCAGAACTTTCAGCAAATATGTCGGAATACAAGTGGAAATAAGTGGAAATGTTAGGAATTTTCCAAAAAATTGCGTGTTCAATTTAATAGCAATAAGTCAGTGGAGGCGCGTGGCGTTCGCTTGACGCAGCGATTTCACACTTTAGTGTGGAAGGTCTTTTACACCGCACGATTTTATTATTCTCTCTCTCATGATAACATTAATAAAGGCCCGGTTTTAATAGGTAGTGTTCTAAGAAATAGAAATGAGTTTTTGTTATTGTGATATTAAGTTTTATTCTCGGAACCTTATAAACGTACATGGAAAATATATTTTTATTTGCAGCGTTTAATTTTAATATTCTGCTCCGTTCGATTGTTGTTGAAATAAGATACACGAAATGTTAATATTTAGTTAGATAGTAGGTACTTTGTGGAGTTATATTATAGAAAATAACAAAAAGCAAGCTGCTTATGTTTTTCTTCACAACGTTATAGTCATAAACATTTTGTACAATAAACCTTCTAACAAAAACATTGAAAAGAAAACATCATTCTTTTGTTTCGTTTTCTACGAATTCTATAATCAGTTTGTTTATCAGTCTATAATGTCTCTAGCCTAAAAATGAATGACTAGTTTTTCCCCGTGGATCTCTTAACCTTTTTTTTTTAATTAATAGTTTATAGGCACACATTTGACCTCTGTCTCACCTGATGGTAAGCGATGATGTGGCCGACGATGGAGCACGCTTGCCTAGAAGTAACCTATTCACTCTTGATTTAAAGACCCCTAGGTTGTAGCTGTCAGGACACAGACTCCGGCAGGGAATTCCACTCCTTAGCTGTACGTATATGTATTATGTGTTCCCAAAACGCTTTGTACGTATCCACTATGTACTGATGGCGCAACACGAAATAACCTGTCTAGTTCAGAGTCTCTATAATAACAAAGTGTGTGAAGACGAAAGTCATCAGTAGCCTGATTCACGTAATCAGGCTACTGGTCGAAACGGTATCGTAGCGATTTATTCGTTTAGACCATTTCCGTATTCACATCCATCAATCGAGTTTGAACGACACCGATTTTAAAGTTGTTTGAAATTCGTCGATTTAACAAAAAACCTGTATTACGAGTATATTATCCTGGTAGATTAATACTTATTAATGTAACTGGAAATAAGTCGATAGATCGTGAATACCGCTTTTGGATAGGACTCCGATCGAATGACTTTTAAACTTCAACGAAATTTGGCTTGTTTGATTTTACGTGAATCAGGATACGGCGCGTGTTGCTAGTATTACATACGGCTCCAAAACGTAGTCACTCACAATGGGCCTCTTAAGAAACCTTAAAGTTACCCAAAAGGCAATGAAAAGGGCTGTACTCGGTATTTCCTTGTGTGATGGAATCAGAAACTAAGATATCCGCAGGAGTACCAACCCTACCGACATATCGCCAAACGTTCAAACCTTTACGGTTTAGCTTTATTGGAAGAAATTTGGCATAAGGTAAATGATATTTTTTATCACAGGAGTAAACTCATCATTATTTTGACCAAAAAATATCTACTGTAGGATATAGGCCTCCCACAAATATTGCCACTCTATGCCATTCCTCTCGCATCCATTGCTGCTGCGACTCTCACTAAGTCATCTGTTTACCCTGTGGGGGCCTTGTAACACTGCGTCTTCCGGTACGCGACCGCCACTCCAGAATCTTCCGGCCTCATCGACATCAGTTCTTTGAGCAATGTGCCGCTTAAGTTTAGGAGGCTTTGGGCTATCACGATAACCTTCGTTGTCTTGCGGAGATATTTATTCCTGATTCTGTGACGCCAGAAAACTCCGATTATAACCTTTTACATCGCCCTTTGGGTGACTTTAAGCCTTCTGATGAGGCACTCCCTTCTTTTGGGATAATTTTGTTCTATCACGCAAGCAAAGTCGGTAGCAGAAGCTAGTCTCACATAAATAAATAATCTAAGGCCTCTTTACAATATTGGTTCAAATTTATTACACTTTCATCAAGACCTTAAATTAGATTCAGATTAAAAATCGTGCGCTCTAAAAGCCTCTAGTCACGTACAGTCAGCGTTTCTTTAACAAGTAAGTGTTTATTTTTGCCGTCAGCTCGGCAACGAAGCCCACTGCCCACTGCCCAGCGGTGGGAGTGGGATCGCTTTGTGAACGAGTGCGGGAAGCTATTTCATATCACTTTAGAGCTTTCTGTTGAAGGTTTCGGTGGCTGAAGTGTTTATTTGACATGGCAATCTGCTTGTTATGTGATTTGTACCTCTTGTACTTTAGAAATGAGGTTGTGGCGCCTATAATGTAGCTTAGTTGATTTTGTTTGGTGATTTTGACTTTTTATTTAAATGTCAGTATGGTTTACCTGTCATTTCGTGTTTTATAAAATTATAAAAAAATAAATCCGAAACTGAAACTGAAACTGGAGTCATCTTCTGTGCTGAATACTTAGAATAGTATATGTAATTGTAATGTAAGACTAACACTAGGTTTAAGGTATTTGTTTACTAACTTTATGGATCATTCGTTGTCTGTGAAATAAATAAATAATTATTATTTAAAAAAAAATACGCTTTTTAAGTGTCTGTTTTCAATCTCTGATGCCAATCCCAGTCTTTAAAACTATATATTGATTAAGTTGTGCCTCAATAAATGCCTGAAATCACGCAAAACCGAGCGCCGTCAAAGTCGATTAACTCGCAAAAATATTGAAGCCGTCCAATTTTAATTAAGTTTTCAGCTGCAAAAATACTCGAAATATAATTTTGTGAATCTTTAAAGTCTGTTCTCGCGAAATGTTTAAAGCGGTGCGAGTTGCGCCGAGTTCCGTCCGACCAAGATATGTTCACAGTTAAGGAAATTGATAAAGTTTGTAACGAAAAGGTTGGAATTATTGAAAGTCGTGAGCACAACAAAATTCAATAAGTGACTGTCCCTGATTGGGAAACTCTGAGGAGGGTGTATCGGCATTTGCTGTGGAACAAGCCACGAGAGACAGCGGGTATTCAGGGAGGGTCTTAGAATCTTGCTATTGTCTGTTGTCATTTTGATGTATATATATATAGTGACCAATTTACAAAGAGAAAACTTTACTAGTGTTTATGCAATAAAGTCGATTCATTAGATATAGTAAATAATATATTTTATGTGGTACTGTTTAACTAGGAAAAAATAAAGGGAACATTTTGTCCCTGGAGAAAATCATCACTATTTTGGCGAAAAGACATCCACTGTTGGATATAGTATAAATTTCACATCAAGCATTTCATTAATGACGATATGTTCGCATTAGACCATCTCAAATTAAAAAGTCCTTAGTTTGTAGTAAGTATTTTTGTAACAAGTGGTGTTTTATTAGTTTAGTTTAAAATTGTGATTTACAAACATAAATTATTCTAATGTATATTGTAATATTACTATATATTACAATTTATATTAGAATAATTTATGTTTGTTTGTTTTGAGAAGTATATTTTTGCCCTTTAGGTCAAGAAAAAAAATCTAATAAATGAAATAAATATTTAGGTAATTGCTACAAATGTCGAATATTTTTCTCAGACAGTATATTATATTGTGCAGTATAAGGTGTATTTAATTATACAGTATACATTTATTTTGCATTGAAAAACAAAGGCGTGATTTTCCTCAAAAATGATCATTACTACTTTACCAAACATTTAAAAAATAAGAAACTGTTTAAATGTTTGCAAAAATAGTAACTTTACTTTCATCCAATCGCTTCCGCCCGTCGCTCGCGCCAGCCTCCATACTTCCTTGACTTGTAAACGTTTACGATGTTTTCTGTGAACTACAAGCCCGTGTGTTTATGTCCCGCGCTCAACGAGTTTTTTACTTTATCGCCAAGTTTATCGGTACTTTCTCTATTACGGCCACGACTACTGCTTCAGATAACAGGGCGAAGTTACTACTTACTAGGTTTACACGACAATTAGCGATATAGGTACGTAAAAGTAAATAAGATCAAATTGTAAATAACATCAACTTGGTAAACAGGTTTATTGGTGATATAAAGTAATTTGCTAATGTTATGTTGGTAGTTGTCGTGACGAGGGGCGTTCTCTGTTACTATATACTTA
Source organism: Mythimna albipuncta (assembly GCA_929112965.1). Taxonomy (NCBI): domain Eukaryota; kingdom Metazoa; phylum Arthropoda; class Insecta; order Lepidoptera; family Noctuidae; genus Mythimna; species Mythimna albipuncta. The sequence goes on from OV815974.1 coordinate 866,126, forward strand.
GGTAAGTACTTATCATTTTCTTTGAAGATGGAGTTCATCAATTAATTTCCTCTCTCGCTGTGTGGAGCAAAAGAGAGTATCAGACTTTTATTAACAAAAATCTGCCTGTATTTCTTGAGTTACTGAAACCCAAAAGGTTTCAGTGACTCGGTAACTCTTTCGAACCATCCCTTGCTGTAGCGCCAAAGATAGCCAGCCATTCATATGTTGTAAACTTGTTGTTAGGAGACTTGAAGAGTTAAGTTAAGTTAAGTCCGCCTCTGTACTTTTATGTGCATGAAGTATAAATAAATAAATAAATAAGAGTTTACGCCGTGTAATTTACACTCTTTTTGAAAAAAAAAATTGTTTTTTTTTCCGTACAAAATAATATAGAGAGAGAAAAGTGTTTTGGCGATTTTTGTCATTTCTAGTACATTAATATACTTTAAATAGCCTGGAAGAGTCTTTTGATGCCTACACGAAATAGGACCGATACCTATGCATTCATTTTTTCTTAATTTTTTTCCGAAATCTGTGACTGCTGTTACAAAAATCTTAAAACATCATGGGTGGCCTCTTAGGAACGTATTTCTGTAATTGTAACGGTTAATCCCATCTCAAAATTCACCCTGTGTACCTACAGCATTTTATTTGATGTGATACTTTTTTGTAAGTTAGTTCTTTCATTAATGCATTGATATGTGCCTCCTTGATTACTTCCGATGTCTTTAGTCCCTACCATTTTACGACCTAAACTGAATATTTAGAGGGATGTAGCTATATAGGGTCCATCCCTCTCTCTCGCTCTCACGCTTGACATTTTAACATGTCGTGGTAAGGCCCTGTTTATTACTATAACAACTACAAACAACATGACCATTCCCCCACCACCAAACGCTGACTTCTAGACCCTACCCTAAAAGGTACACACCAAAACAAAACACGTGCCGAACAACTACGACAAACGCACGTTATCAACCCTATAACTCGCTATAATTCCGTAAGGGATGTTTTTATCGCCGGGGTTGCATTATGCGGGTGCACGGTTGTACCCCGGCGTACCCCACGCCTCATAAACATACATAAATGCAGGATTAATGAAAGGTCGCCATTGCTGCCTGTTAGCTGGAGCCCCGTTTTTTGCCAGTTCTTTATGTGGAGGCACGGATCATACTTGAGGCAATGAGTGGATGGCAGCGCGGTGAATGCGAGTTGGTGTTGTGGACTGGTCGACTTAATTAGTTTTTCTTTGTTGATTGGGGACAGCGAAGCCTTTTTTTGTTGTTGTGTTTGTGTTGTTAACAATTTGATAACGTACAGAACATTTATTTATCTTGCCAGGGCTGTGGGATGGTTTGAATGAGATACCGTAGCGGTGCAATAGTTGAAAGGACAAAGTTGGGATGCAGTCAGAAAATGTCTGATAATCCTAAATATCTCATTCTATTCTGAGCAGGAAGAGTCATTTGATAATTATTTCAGCCGAAGAACATCCACAGTAGGGCATAGGCCTCCCCCAAGTGTCGCCTCAATGGACGGTCCTGTGCGTCTCGCTTCCACCGCATTGCTGCGCTCAATTGATGATTTCCCACAAAAAAGAATCTAGTCTAATTCTGTGTGAAGTTGTAGATAACAGAAGTTTGGCTGTGTCGAAACACTGAGTTACAAAGTCTGGCTTATTATTTAAGTAACCGTTTAATTATTTATGTATAAACAAATACTTTAAAACGAAAATAACAAAACAACAACAAGATAGCAGAGTACAAAGATGCTAAGGGTGTATTTCACAAGAAATTTCTTCTGCGATTGACAGGAGAATTGGATGAGAGATGTAGACACCGTGTGCATAAACAGGTTCCAAAACTTAAAATAGACTATAATAACTTGAACTAAATCATACAATAAATTATTATTTCTATTATATAGTAGCTCTGATTATTTCGTCTTTTGTTTTTAATCTACATTGATTGTATTATGATGGCCTAGTGGTTAAGACATCCGTTTATGAGATAGCGGTTTTGAAACTGAGCAACTACCAACTTGGATTTTTTAATTCATTTACTTTATCTAGTCTATCAATGATATTACTGACACCCTGTCCCTCGGACAGCAATTAAATTGAATCCAGTTCAATAACTTTATTGTGGAACATAGGTTTGTAGGCATATAATTATACAGGTCTTTAGGGCCTAATATTGAAATGGCAATGGGCGGGCCACGTATCACGGTACAAAGATGGTAGGTGGAGAGCAAAAACCACAGAGTGGAAGGGCCAGAAAGAAAAAGAAGAGTAGGCAGACTAAAAAGAAAATAGGCTGACGATATAACTGATACAGCAGCAAATGATTGATAAAATATTGCCAACGACAGGGCCAAATGGTGTCTTCACCCGTGGAGACCCAATAACACAAAAAAAAAAATATTAACTTAGATCATACCAAAAAAAAAAAACTATAATTAAATTTTAAACTTAAATTTATCTTTTTAAATGTAATGTTAAAGGGAAATGCGAAATAAAGGCTTTTTATTTTATATTTATTTTTTATTTATACAGGCCTTAAACACTTTAATAGATCAGCTAAGTTCCGCCTTAAAGCCATTGGTCCCGGTTGTTATTCGTAGATTTTTGACATCGTTACAAGTAGTCAGACGCCAGAAAGCCTAACCATTAAACTATCCAAGGAATATCGTGATACCCAGTTACTGAGTTGTAGAAGTCTGATAGGCAGTTACGCCATTTAAGACGAAGCTATTCAACCGCATCCGTTTAGACTGGCAGCCGACCCCAAGTTAGTTGGAAAAAAGGTTATAGAGATTATGATAAACAAGGTTATTGGTAAAACACTAACAAGAACAACCTTGAAGGGGTGCTATTCTCTAAGAAAGCGCAGCGCTGGCACAGCGACGAGTCGTCAGCGCAATACATTGAATTAACAATCCAATGTAAAGGGGAATTGGGTTGTTAATTCAATGTACTGCGCTGACGACTCGTCGCTGTGCCAGCGCTGCGCTTTCTTAGAGAATAGCACCCCAGGACTGTATTACTATCATCATTAACAACAACTTTGGTTCTATGACTTTTTACAAAACCCGATAAAATCAAAAACAAACCTTAAAGATTTCATTGTTCTAGCACATATAAACTCTGTATTTTGCTATATCTACATATGTCTGTATGACGCGACGCAAGCGCATCAAGCACCCCCACCACCTGATCCCCACTCCCCTCTGCTATTGTACTATCGCTTGCTTCGCATTGACTTCGTTAACGGTACATTTAAATATTTTTATTTTTATATAAAAATCTGATGAACTAATAAAATATGATAAATTATCAAAATTCATAGAACAAAAGTTGTTGTTTATGATATTAGTAACATAGTCCTAAGAGGTTGCCAGTGTTTTACAAATAATCCTGTATAATTTTTCTTAGATAAAAGCTCTGATTATTTTATTAATTGATTTTAATCGTCATTTATCTCTGTCGTGCTTAACGAAACTGCTGTTCAAGTAATTTAAGAGCTTTCCACTCGCGTTAACGCTAGGATCCCTGTTGTGAACCCATTACCTGAACAGTTCGCATGCACAAACATCCGGAGATGCGCCATCGATAGCTAATGCTATCTTCAAGAAGAATACGGGCACCATTACTGTATAATATATGTCTTGCAGGGTCGCTTAGGTGGATTTGATCTAATGGCTCCATTATTTTTGTATCGACATCTGTTTTGTGAACACCAGTAACTATTTTGTTACCCCTTAGGTAACAAATTGGTTACTGGTGTTCACAAAACCCCTTCCTTTTTTCTTTTAACCTTTTAGATGAAAGCTCCAGGGTCATCACCATCATCATCATTTCAACCGAAAGATGTCCTCTGTGATACGTAGGCCTCCCCTAAGTGTCCCTACAATGAACGGTCGTGTGTATCACGCATCCATCGGATTCCTACAACTCTCACCAGATGGCTTTCCAACACTACGTTTTCTGGTACGCGGACGCCACTCCAGAACCTTTCGGCGCCATCGACCTTCTGTTTTACGATTAATATGCCCCTCCCACTGCCACTTAACCTTGAAGATTCCTAAGGCTATGTAAGTAACCTTGTTACTCCTGCGGACATCATTATTCCATGGTAAACCGCGAAATTCAAATTGTTCCTTTTTGTAATTTACGGTATTTACTTTCTGACTCATTAAATTATCTTCTTTAGTCAATTTAAAATGTCTAAGATGTATCCTATTTTTAATAGTATCTATTGAAACTTCTATATAGTTACGTATTTTGTTTCTGTGGGCGATTATTCATAAGCTTTAATAAATATGCAAACGTTAACACTGAATATCAAGTACTAAACAAATGAATAGAACAGTAATAATTTTTATTAGAAAAAGTGAGCTCAAGTGCTGACGCTTGACTGAAAAATTAAAAAAAGCAGCTAAATAGCACATTAAGTTGAGTTAGTGAATTAGCATAATAAGAACGTGCTCATATCAAAACAGCTAAGTTAAAAACTAAGCTAAACACACTTAGAGTGAGTCCTTAAGGTGGAGTGTGGGGCGAGACATAAGAGGCAGCGGGGCGAGGAAATTGAATCTTTAAGTCAAGAGTGAACAGGTTACTTCTAGGTAAACGCGCTCCATCGTCGGTCAGCAGGTGAAATAGCGGTCAAGCGCGAACTTATAATCAATAAAAAAAAAAACATAAAAAGAGTTAATTCGACTGTTGATGGATGTGAAAATTATAATGAACAACATTATTTATTTTTTAGTTTATGTAAAACCTGAATATAGTTTGTTCAGAATCAGTAATTGAAGGGATTCCAACAGTTTTTACAGCGTGTTATATTTTTTCCCAAAAATATTGAAAAAGGTCACAAATTGGATACCACTGACACTAAGTATAACACAGGTTATGGCAGGTGGCCTTAAGCGCCAGCAAACAGCCGGGTGTATGTGCAAAACAACCCCCCAGTTGCCTGGATGGCCTGGTGACTATGTATTTTTGCTAACAAAACAAGCTTATAACTTTGTGGTTTTCAATTATGATATTTTGTACATAGACTCTTTACATAATATACACGTATCGACTTTTGCATATACTAAAACTAAGATTGTGATTAGGTTATTGTTGGTGGGTTGTTGGGGAAATGGCTTCCCAACTCTATGTCGTGTTGTTTGTAATTGGTGGTGAGAGAATCAGATAAATATCAAAATACGGTAGAATGCTTATCGTGTATTACCGTGGTACAATATCATGTATTTATGTATGTCGAAATTTAAATGAATTCAAAACCTAAACCGGCTTCTGGTAAAAAGGAAAAAGCTAGGACATGGAAGTAGTGCTTTCTATATGATTATGGCGAAGTTGTCGCCACAGTTGTATAGTTTTTATGTAATGAATGTAGTTTCCTTGTAAGAGCCTTTTGTTCCTAGTAAAATTTGTTTAGAAAAGTAATGTAAGGGCTCCCATAAACTGTTTTGCGATACGTGATTCGATAGCAACAATGCATCGGTTCAAGTGACCATACAATATGCGATGCGAATCAATTCGCAAATCCTTGCGATGCGTCGTGCAAGCTCGCAGTTTACCTCATAGTGTAGTGTTTGGGCCCTTATGATGCGACATAGTAAACTTAAGCTCAAGTTTCAGTGAAACCAGTTCCAGGTACTTTTTGAGATTCAAGGAGTTAATCAGTCAGAAATTTGAAGCAAGCTACATTCTAAAGATTAAATTTCTGAAGCACTTTAGTCAAAAAGCCCGCAAGTTTTTTATTCCCCACCAAATAAACGAGCGCATTATCCTCTTATACTTTTATTTCTTTCATACCCGCTCCATTCTCTCCGCCCTATCCATCAACAAGCGCCAATAAAGAAGTCTATTCACGAATTTACGTAAAACTTCTAACACTTTTTATCACTTACATTTACAACGTAATAAATCACCGGCTATCCCGTGTCTTACAACTTGGACCAACTTATTTAAGTGCCGTTCCTAACAATGTTTGGCTTGAACGTCGTTACGGAGTAAACGCTAGGAAAACATGGCTCCCCTTTGAAATAACTTAAAGAAACTGCCGGGAAATTTATACTGTCATTCATTAAAATGAGGAAGTAAGGGACTCCACTCAATCGGAATGACCAGCTCCGACGTGACGCGCGGTGACGTGATGCCGACGTCGACGTGGACGTCGGACGAGAGCGTAATGGTGTTTGACACTTGTCTCTTTTGACTTGCAGTCGTGTCGATTGGGGCATTTTGAAATAGCAATTCGATTTTAGGACGCTTAACTCTATTTGATGCGGTCGTCTTTCGCTAACTGAGTCAGCTTATTTTTTCGATATTTTTAATATATCGGTCTAATCCATACTGCGTACATCGAAGGACTGGAACAATTTGCCTTCCACGGTCTTCCTTTAATACTAGAGTAATAAAAAGGCCCTTAATAAGAAAGTGTGCTTCACCACCAACGATTGCATCACAGCTTACCATCAGGTTAGATCGCAGTCAAACACTAGTTTCATCATCATCATTTCAGTCGAAAGACGTCCACTGCTGGACATAGGCCCTCAAGCGCCGCCATAACTACTGGTCTCGCATCCATCGGATTCCCGCGACCCTAACTAGATCATCGGTCCACCGAATGGCAGGCCCTCCAACCAAGCGTCTTCCGGTACGTAAGCAATCTGCCATGCCCACTGCTACTTAAGTTTGCCAAAACTACCGGTTTATATCTATGACAAAAAACATTAATTCAGTTAGTTATGGATGTCAGAATCTCTCCATCAGTTTGATGTGATCAATGTCAGTGTTACCATGTAAACGTCCTTTATTAAGTTATATTCAGCAAAAGTGCTCCTATGGCTTTCCGCAGAAAACAGCCTTCATAATAATTTCATAGCCCGCTGCGGGCCGCTCCGATAAAGCATGTCGACGCTCTAAAGCTCTGCAAAGTGGGTTATACCGAGACTTAATTTTATTTTTTAATGACATCAATTTGACGAGTCTCGTAAGATGTCGCGTTCACCTCCAGAACTCGCGTATTTTAAATTTGGTCGGTTTACGAGCGCGTTTTATGGCGCGACCAATCTCAATTTGAATATATTGTCTACGTGTACCTATGGTTCAAGTGACGTTCTTCATTTTTATGATGGCTTCCAGTCTGCAGAACCAGTTTCATTTAAACACGATAGAGATATTACTGTGAAAGAATTCTTTCCAGTATTTTCTTTAAAAGTTAGAGTAAAAAGAACCGAAACCCTCTAAGCAATTTGTTTGTGTTTTTCTACATTGGTGTTCAAAGGTTTTACTGCCACACACATCTCACAAACACTCCAAAAATAAATAACAGAAGGCAACTAAAAAATCGTAACTCGTATATATGTATGAGGATTATTGTGCCAAATTAGATGGCAGGTGGTGAAAAAGTTATCCGATCGCGGCGTCCTCTGGGGACTTCGGCCAATAAAGGACGGATGAAAAAATGGCCGCGCTGACGTGATCGAGCGACCTCTCTGCCGTCCCGAGGCCTGTTATGGCCTTTTGCTAGCACTTTGAGGCCTTTTGAGGCCTATTTACTCTCGTTACGGTGCATTTTGAGTTTGGGAAAAGGGTAGGTTTTTGTTGATGCATGAAAATAGACAGACAACGTGTATAATACATGTTTTCATATACATCGGAATCCGAAACTTGGACACAGACGCACTTGGCTGCGGTGATATTTTTAAATTTTGAAGGGATTGGGAAAATCGGTTGCAAAATTCTCCAAACTATAGTAGGTTTCTATAGAGAAAAAAAGACATAAAACTTCATATAGATACATTTTTTAATTTGTACAAACTAGTGCTTGACTGCGATCGCACCTGATGGTAAGCAGTGATGTAATCATTCATGGTGAGGTACACACTAATGCGCTTAGTTTAGTGTAATTAAACTCCTTATAATTAGGAGCCTTATTACTCTCAACTTGAAGACACTTAAATCATAATCGGAAGGAAAGACGGCAACAAGCTTTCATAAAAAGCATTTTACTATCTTTTCAATAAAAAATAGTATAAATTGAATAATATCAAGAGAAACTTGCAACAAAACACAGAAAAACAAATAAAAATATTATAAAATCTCAGAGAATCTCAATTAGTTCACGAGAACCTTGTTAGAGACTCGGTGCAATAATACAAGTTTAATTAATTTCATTCAGTCCCATTCGTTCAACGGATCTCGTTCGTTTTGTTCAGCGGAGAAATGCAGAGGTGGGTTCTGAGCAGCAAGATGCTTTAAGAGCGTGCAACCCGGACATTACAGATACATTTTCATATAATAATTCTTACGTGATTATAACCTTACTAGCGTTTGCCTGCGACTTGGCCCGCGCACATAAAATATAGCCTATGTCACTCAGGAATATAGCAGTTTCCGTCGGTGCAAAAATTTTAGCAATCGGACCAGTACTCTCAGAGATATGAGATACTCCTACAAAAAAATTTTTTTTTTCACAACTATCACACAACGCCGTCTGGTCCCAAGCTAAGCAGAGCTTGTGTTATGGGTACTAGATTACTGATTAACATACTTATATATTTCTAAATACATACATATTATAGATAAATTACACCCAGACACAGAACAAATGATCATGCTCATCACACAAACATTTGACCTGGGTGGGAATCGAACCCACGACCTGTGGCATAGCAGTCAGGGTCACTAACCGCTAGACCAACAGGCCAGTCAAACTTCTTTATAATATTAGTGTAAATTTCACATCTTTTTCTAGGTATTTTGGCGACATAGATATATATATCTTGTGGATATTATCTAGATTTTTTTTATTGAAATCAAATCATTGAGTAAAACTAATCTAGTAAAATAATAAAAAAAAAATATTTATAGTAGGCACACTTTTTTCTTGGTCGTTTACCGAGGAAAAAGTGTGCCTACCGCAGGGGCTGGTTCAAGGTGGCTAAAGAAAAGAATTCCTGGAAAAAGTTGGGGAAGGTCTTTGCCTAACAGTGGGTTAGTATAGGCCAATAAAAAAAATATAAAAATCTTGTACTCAGAATCATTTTTTGTCCTAAAACTTTTAGTTACAAAAAAGACACGTATTTCCTAAAACAAGTTTTGTGAAATACTTGAACGACTGACGGAATTGCCGAATGCTCACAGAGCGTTCTGGTATTATATTCCTTTTTCACTTTGCCTCTTTATCAAACACTAGATTTTGCCCTCGATTTCACCGTCGTACATAAAATATAGCCTATGTCACTCATGAATAAAGAAGCTTACTGTCGGTGAAAACATTTTAGCATTCGGACCAGTACTTTCACAAATTAACAAAAAAACATACAAACAAAAAAACAAACTTTACCTCTTTATAATATTAGTGTAGATGTAGATTGTGTTGGATGGACCTATAAGCTTTAAAGTATGTTTAAGTTGACGACAAACGGATCGGAATGGTCCCTCTTAAGTAAAATGTGTATTTTGCAGTTGAGATAAGGATTTTCATAGAATCGCTAAGCTACTGAAAATCTATACTATTAATGTTATAAAGCTGAAGAGTTTTTATGTTTGAACACATTAATCTCAAGAACTATTCTAATTACTATATTTTCCCGTTCCGTTTTTGGAGCAGTGTAGGCTCACTTCTAGCTTTTATATTTTTTGTACGAGACCCATATAGACCCGTCTGATGAGCGATCGCAGCTTCATCCTGACGACACGTCATGGTTACCTTAAAAAAAAAAAAATATTCTGAAAAATAAAAAAAATATTTTTTGATGTATGAAATTGTCAAATGTTTTTCTTGGGGTGCTCCTCCTCCTCAAGGGTGGAGCAGGAGAGCGTGTTAGATCTTTACTGACCATAACCAGATTCGCGTTCTTCAGTTGCCCTTCGCATTGCAGGGTCGCAGTAAACCTTTCGAAGAATCCCGCAGCCCAACAATATTAACTTAAACAGTCAATTGTTAAGAGAAGCATATGATAGACGACTAACAATCGTTGTCGTTATTAAGATGTCATTTTATCTATAGCTTAACATTTGTAACACATTGTATCTCGAAAAAATGATTTTACCAATAACTCAAACGTAACAAGGTAGGTAATTGATAAATGATTGATTGATTACCAATTCATAAACCTCCCTAAAGGGACTCGCTTCAAAAAAAACATTCCGCAGATGGAAATTTTCCACAAATCGTGCCATTTTGTTATAATGATAGGCAATTTGTATGTCGCGTCACGCGTGCAGCATTGCTTAACTCGTTATTAAAACGAGCCTCAATATCGCGATACCTGTTCTAAGCCCCTGCCTTTGATCTTCACACTTTGATGTCTTCTGATTGAGACCTACATTCACTTTGTGTCCCCTAAAAAGGGCTTATCAACCTCAAAATACAGCCACTGAAATTTCAACTAAAAACTGTCTAGTTAAAGTTACTTTTCGTTTGTTTCAGGAGTCTTCAGTTTCGCACGTATAAGAAACCATGTTTTTTTTCCGTATATCAACAGATTTCATAATGAGCAGCGGGAGTTACACCGCAGTACAAATGCAAATAAGTGTGTTATCATTACTGTTGGTGGGAAGTGTTTGATGTCGGGGTGACGCACTCTCGGGGGAAGGCAGGTTGGTGGCGGCTGAATGTTAAGTAGTTTTTCTAAGGTGATATGTCTTGTGGTGGTTACTGAAAGGTTGTGTTATTGATATCGTACCTTTGTGAAGGTTTTCGTTTTGGAGGTGTAATTGATAACTTACCAAGTCACGTGTATTGATCTGGGAATTTTCTTATAGGATCACTTTGTTTTCCACCCAGGATAAATATTTGTGTGATGAGCATGATCATTTGTTCTGTATCTGGATGTAATTTATCTATAATAGGTATGTATGTATTTAGAAATATATAAGTTCATCAGTTGTCTAGTACTCATAACATAAGCTCTGCTTAGCTTGGGACTAGACGGCGTTGTGTGATAGTTGTGGAAAAAAAAGTATTAAAACAGATCATTAAAATATTGATAAACTTAACAATGTTTATTAGTTGTTTAGTACTCCCATCACAAGCTCTGCTTAGCTTATGACTAGACGGCGTTGTGTGATAGTTGTGGAATCATCATAATCATCATTTCAGCCGATAGACGTCCACTGTTGGACATAGGCCTCCCCCAAGTGTCGCCACAATGAAAGATCCAGCATCCATCAGTTATGGAATAATATTATGTTATTATACTGTATGATTCCTGTGTTCTGTGTGTTATTATCCCATGTTCCTAAGACATATTTTAGTATGGGCAGGCCGCCGGCCAGATGTCGGTGGCAACGTCCCGACTGCAGGATCCTCGCATTGGCCGCGACAGTAACTTTATCTGCTCCGCGCCATTCACGGACAAACTATACAGAATGATTTATTTGAACATGCTAAGTTTTGGACACAAAAATAGTTTTATCCTTTTATTGTGGTAGTTAGATGATCGATCTGATTCGTTGCGGATTTAGGCTTTACACATACCTCGTCATCATCATCATCATTTCAGCCGATAGACGTCCACTGTTGGACATAGGCCTCCCCCAAGTGTCGCCACAATGAACGATCCTATGTGTCCCGCATCCTTCGCCAGGTCATCGGTCCACTTTGTAGGAGGTCTTCCAACGCTGTGTCTTCCGGTATGCGGTTGCCACTCCAGAACCTTTAGGCCACAACGTACAGCTGTTCTGCGAGCGATGTGCCCTACCACTTCAGTTTGGCGATTCTTCGTGCTATGTCGGCAACCTTATTACCTACTCTTCACCAATTGTAGGCAAACGCTGATCTATTCTGCTGTATTAATTTCAGATCCTACTATCTGTCCTAAGGTTGTCTGGTAGATATCGCTTTTAACGATAAGACCGCCATTATAGCCATAGATTTAAGTTTATGTTTAAGTTGTATTTTTTTTTGTTGGGTAAAAATCATCCAAATGACATCCCCCGCCCTTGGACGGAGCGGGAGATAATGTCAGACTCTTACTGACTGAAAAACCCTCCCCATTATTTCTTGCCTTTCATACCTTTCGGAACTAGACCCTGGCCCCAGTAGGCTTCGAACTAGCTGGGCCCCTGCTGTTGCTGACAACTCCTTGACGCAACCAGTGCGCGCCATATGTTTAAGTTGCGTTACTTTTTTGGTGTACAATTAATTTCATTCTATTCTCTTCTATCCTGATCTTCCTCGCGTTAAATATGAAGGCGCAAAATAACAACAGCCTGTACACACCGCCTGCATATTTAAGGCCGCGTAAGGCTTTATAAGCCGGCCGTAATGAGCTTGTTACCATGTGCACTTGTTCTACAGGAGTAATGATGTTTACTGGTAATTGAGCAGGCACACGAGAACAAGTCAGGTTATTGGGAAGGCTTTTTGGTAGGATGTCCAGTCAAGGAAGATTGGGACCCGGTACGAAAGATAACGAAAGAACAGCCCCCCTAGCCAAGTTACAACTGTTTCGCTTGCGTCGAACGCCTCAAGTTGGTTACGCGTCCAATTCTTTTGTTCTGACCACGTGACTGAGCGTATTCGAAGACATGTGACATCCACCAACTCGTACTGACTCGGACAAAGATTACGGCCCATTCCCTCTACTAGAGAGGAGGCCTGAGTCCTAGAAGGGACACATGGGGACATTAAAAAGGCTGATGATGATGATAATGATGACTGAGCATTGAGATGACGTTATTCCCGTACGTTTGAAGTATTCTACTAGCGTTAACGATTGCTGATTATTACTTTGGCTATAAGAGTGGGTTTTGAGTTAGAAAAATAAGTTAAAAAAAAAACTTTATTTCAGACCATGGTGTTCAATTTGTTAGTAACAGTGTTCTTATAGGCTAGTGAAAGTAATACTTAAAACTACCCACAACAAAACATGTAAAAAAGAACAACAATACCATTGCGCCATTCCGACGGAACAATGATTTATGTAGCCACAATCCAGCCGACTAACGATCATGTAAAAGTCTGATACTATCTCCCGGTCCGCCCAAGAGCTGGGGATGTCATTGGATGATTTTCACACCTAAAAAAATAGGTCATGCCAAACAAGTTGAAGTTTTAGAAACCGGTCGTTGTGGTGACGCTTGGGGGAGGCCATGTCCCAAAGTGAACGTCTTTGGCTGAAATGATGAAGATCATGAGGAAAATTCTTATATATTTGTAAATACATACATATTATAAATTACACCTATTTTGCACGTCTCACAAACATTTGTCTTGGGTGGGAATCAAACCCACGACCTCCGGTATAGCAGTCAGAGCGACTAACCACATGACCAACAGTCCAGTCATAAATACCTATACTTCCCGATAACAGTTCAGTTTAGGTCGTAAGATAAATCGCGATAAGACCTCGTGATAGCACACCAAGAGTATAGCAATTGGCACTAGTTATGTTGCTAAATTTTGTGTTAACGTCATGGTTGGTGTAGTGGTTGACTGATTGGCTGCATTGACTGATCACTCGGAGACCTTCCTCAAAGGAGAGTTTTGGCCGAAGGGTGTCGTGTATCGACAGACTCACTTCGTATGTAATAGTTTGTAAAAATAAACAGCGATGTTTGTGTATGTTATAAATATGTAAAATTATTTTGAAGATTAATTTAAATATCTTCTCTATGGGTCTTAGTTGCCTGAAAATGAAAAATTATTATTATTAATTATTAAACAGTAATATAATCCGTAATCGTTGCACTGCATAGTAAGAGTTTATTTATTTTTTCTTTTGTGAGCATTATTTATTACATTCAAAGACCGACAGAAAAATAGTTTATTTGTAATTAGAAAAGGACCAATAACAAAATAAAAGAATAAATTTATTTACAACTTAAGGCAACAAAATATATACATAATAAACTAAAATTAAAATATTTAAGTATGTTAAGCATACTTAAATATTTTAATTTTAGTTTAACCTAACCTAACTATACACACTAAGGGCTACTTCCTACTAAAATATGGCGTCATAAAACTCATAGGACTGGCAGGCGGTCGCCGACTTCTGCGAAGCAGTAATGCTAGCAAAGGAAGAGGCCGATCGCATCAGGCAACGGTGGCGCTCATAGCGCCCCAGCCGCCGCCAAATAATAAAAGAATTAAGTAACTATTTATGAAATGTACAAAAGAAAATTACAACATGAACTCACGCATCGAGAGTTCCATACAGACTTGTTTATGTTAATACATTGTTCGATTCCTGAATCGAGTTTCGAAGATGTTTCGGAATCTCAAAAAGTAAGTAGTTGGTGACGTAACTATAAAAAATTACCTGTTCCTGTTGACCCAGAATCCTGAAAATTGTTTGCCTTTTATGAGTCTAGGTCAACAGGAAATAAGTATCCGTTGGGTTTTGAATTCTGAGCGTCCAAATATGCGCCATAAATGAAGCATAAAAAATTGTATTAACTTAGAAGTTTGATTTTTTCACTACTCCAAGAATTACCAAATCTGGCCATTTATATTAATTTATATATATATCTCTATATCTGAGAATAAGCTTCTTTACTGACGGACTACGAAATTATCTTATACGGGGTTCGTTTTTGCCGACTGAGGTACAGAAGCCTAAAATCAAATCGACCTGTGCGAGGCTTAAAATGCTATATCATGTATACATGTATCCCATAAAATCATCTCCATAGCCTTTTCCCAACTGGCTTGGGATCGTGTTCCTGTCTAACTAGAAGCGACGGAAATACCTGGGAGGTCCGTAGGACTACGTAAGCCGATGCTGACATGGAACTGGTCTAACATCTCGTCATTAGATATGTTGAAAGGGTATAAGCAATCCTAAAATGGTAAAATATTATCTGTGTTTTATGTAGTTTCATGCCTCTCAAACCTCCACAACCCAGTTTCTGGGTAAAATGATAGACTTTGGATAGACCGATGACCAGACTTTCAGTCGTGTAACTGAACCTGTCAAGGTCAAAGATCTATAGTTGAGGTGTGCCCTGCTTGGGCGGGGCATCACCGTGCCTTCGTGAGGGCCGTCGGCGGCGGCGATCTCTCGCGCCGAGCTTTGGTACAGGCCGTGGTCCGGAGCGAGGAGGAGTGGCAGACGGTCGCGGACTTCTACGAAGCAGTAATGCTAGCAAAGGAAGAGGCCGACCGCATCAGGTAACGGCGGCGCTCACAGCGTCCCAGTCGCCGCCGGGATTCCGATCACGATTTCTGACCACCGTAGGCGCTGGCTTCCGGACGGCGAGCAATGGGTAGCTCGCGGTCTGACCGTCCGGTAACTGTCCGGACCGAGACTAAGTCGTCGACGGCGCGCACTATTCCCGCGCGCCTCAAGGAGCTGTCAGCAACAGTAGGGGCCCAGCTGGGTCGAAGCCTACTGGGGCCAGGGTCTAGTTCCGATAGGGAGGCTCGACCTTGGTATGAAAGGCAGCGAAGGAACAGGAGTGGGTTTTTAGTCAGTAAAAGTCTGACACTATTTCCAGCTCTACCTAAGCGCGGGGGATGTCATTAGATCATTTTCCCACCACTAAAAAAAAGGTCAAAGATCTAGTAATGACGAATCCAACGGCTAAACGTGCTTTACAGGGCATGAAGTGTCAGTAATATCCTAGACATACGAGTAATTAGAAAACTACATATGTGTGAATATGAATCGAAAAATTTACATTGGTGCTTGCCCGATTTGGAATTCCTGCAACCTTTTGCATGAAAAGCGAGTGTCTGGCACTAACACTGACACTAATAATGGTAAATCACCTTCTTTTTTTTTTCTATGGGAAAAATCATCCTATTACAACCCCCGCTCTTGGGCGGAGCGGCAGATAGTGTCAGACTCTTACTGACTAAAAAATCCATCCCGTTCTCGCACGGTTTTTTTTTTTTGAAAATATGCTACGATATTTTCAAAAAAAAAACCGTGCTGGTTTTCTGATAGGGCACAGGCATGAGTTCAACGAGTATAATGTCATTATTTGCATGACAACTGATACTTGTCACAGCCGTAAGTACCGCTAGCAAGTAAACAGTTCTCACACACGTAATTCTAAGGCTCGCAAGTAGTGCGAGGAGAGCCGGGGAGCGTGCAATGTGAACCTAGACGCGTCTGTCTGTCTGTACATACTGTAGCAGTACGTCGTAATAAATAAAATTTATTCTATCTTTATCTATTGACTTGCAATCTTTTAGAGAGGTCCGACCAATAATTTTTTTATCAATCGCAAAATTCTGAAACACAGTAATTAAACAAAATAAAATCTAATTTATGATCTTAAAATGCCAGTATTATTTAGCCAAAACGCGGCTATTGGATATTTGGCGTTACACGACGCACATTGTATTTGTTGTATTTTGTTTTTCATTTTATTGATATTTGTCCTGTGCGAGTCTCTACAAATGTTTTTTTATTCCTTTAAATAATATAGCTTTTTCCCGCGACTTCGTCCGCGTACATAAAATATAGCCTATGTCACTCAGGAATAAAGCAGCTTTCTATCGGTGAAAAAATTTTAGCAATCGAAACAGTACTTCCAGAGATTAACCCCTACATACAAACTTACAAATTTTACCTCTTTATAATATTACTAGCTTTTGCCTGCGGTGTCGCCCGCGTAGGTACATAAAATATAGCCTATGTCACTCCGAGAAAAAGCAGTTTTTATAGGTGAAAAAATTTTAGCATTCGGACTGGTACTTTCAGAGATTACTACATACAAACTTACAAATATAACCTTTTTAAAATATTAGTATAGATTAGTATAGATAACTTCTAGTGAGTACTGCTCACCAATCTATACAGCCAACTTATCCATCGTTACTTGCAAACACAACATATAAGTACGCAACTGTATTTCCAGTCACATTCCAAGCCACTCGATCGTTTACCTGCACTCGCAAGCGGAGTCAGTGGGCAGGGTACGTGTGACACTGGAGCCGGAATCCGTGGCAGTGCGCCGGAGCGTGTAAGCCTGAGTGTCGGGTGTCGCGACGGGCAGACGGCGCGGCGGCCTGACCGGTGCTGTGTGCAGCTATAGAGCTAGGTACTGATGTGCTATGTGCTCGCAGCTATACGTAGGTCCTAGGTACTGATGTGCTATGTGCAGCTATAGAGCTAGGTACTGATGTGCTATGTGCTCGCAGCTATACGTAGGTCCTAGGTACTGATGTGCTATGTGCAGCTATAGAGCTAGGTACTGATGTGCTATGTGCTCGCAGCTGTACGTACATAGGTCCTAGGTACTGATGTGCTATGTGCAGCTATAGAGCTAGGTACTGATGTGCTATGTGCTCGCAGCTATACGTAGGTCCTAGGTACTGAGGTGCTATGTGCTCGCAGCTATACGTAGGTCCTAGATACTGAGGTGCTATGTGCACTTAAGCAGCTGGCTAAAGTTAGAACTGACTTCATTAATTTGAGTCACCTGTCTGGGACTTATCGAGCGTTTCTCTAGTGGTTGCCATGTCGATTACGGCTCTCAGTATAAATTATCATATCCCTAGCCTTTTTTGATATAAAACTTGTGTCTGATTGCGGTCCCATCTGATGGAAGCGCACTAGTTTATAAAAAGCTTGGTCAAACTAGCCTTGAAGACACCTAAATTATAATCGGAAGAGAAAATTGAAAATTGTTCTAATCCTCCGATTTACGTAATTAATAATGTTTGTGATGTTATTTTGCAAATCCGGTAATTTAAACTTGATCGGGCTGGTGTTTACTAACTGATAATGCTGAGAAGAAACAAAGAAACCAACATCGAGCTACAGTCTCTTTAGAACCTCATACGTGTAATGGTCAAATTGTATGAGAACCATGTAGATTAGTGTCCGAGATGGCGTTTTGACGAAAGAACCAGCCAGTACAAGCATTTGTCAGTATTCATGTAGTTCAGCTTAGGACTAGTAAGGAGTTCACGACTTGACGGATAATGATAGGAAGATCAGGATGAATCAGATAGATATGCTTCTTATTGTATTTACACCATAAAAATACAGTAGGAGTTTAAATATAATAGGGTGTAAAAATGTGCGGTGTTATCGCTAAAAGTGACTAGATAGTCTCACACAAATTTTGGTAGGGCTTGATGGGGAAGGAGAAAACATAGAAATGTATAATATATGGTCTACTATTTATATAACAATAGCTTTTGCCCACCGTTTCGCTCGCGTACATAAAATATAGCCTGTGTCACTTGACAATAAAGCAGCTTTCTTTCTATCGGTGAAAAAAATTTTGCAATCGCACCAGTACTTATAGAGATTACTTCCTATAAACATATTGCAGCAATGTGAACAGATTTAAAATGAACAGAAAACATGACTTAGACTGGCTTATTGTTCTAGTAGTTAGTGGCCTTGACTGCTATGCCTGAGGTCGTGGGTTCGATTCCCACCCAGGGCAAATGTTTGTGTGATGAGCATGATCCATGGAGTTTCTTGCACGTTCTTCTCCATAGAGATCTACGCTTTGGAACGTGCAATTTAGCTTCACTTTTCTTGGAATGACCAACATTTGACTATTCAAAAGTGCCTGCAAATGGTCTATTTGAAATAAATGATTTTGAATTATGATTTTTTAAATTTTTATTATTTGTTCTGTGTCAGGGTGTAATTTATCTATAATATGTATGTGTTTAGAAATACTACTAATTATCAGTTGTCTAGTACTCATAAAACAAGCACTGCTTAGCTCGAAATTAGACGGCGTTGTGTGATAGTAGTGGAAAAAAAAAGTAGATATTAAAACGACACAACGATATTTCGTAGTAATCTGGAAAGTAATTAGCAATAATCATATTTAAAACCGGGATAAACTTTCGTCACACATCCAACTCTACTTATTCCTCAGTCACCCCATATATCCACTTTTCTATGAGTTGGTCGTGAAGTGCCAATTAACCCCGCAGGCCGGTGTACCCCCGTCCTTAGTTTTAGCATAATGCTTACAAAGGCCCATCTTACATTCTGCCCCAGTCGAACCGTTTGCCCCATTTGCCCCGGTTGCCCCTCAAAAGTCGTGTTTACCGTTAAATATAGATTGATCTTGGGTACTTCTAGAATAAATTATCATGTTTTAGAAATGTTTATCCTGTGTTGTGTAAGTTTTCGAAGTAAACATTAAGTTTTCTCACTAAGTTGAAGAAAACATTTGAGTCTATTCAATTTATTTAATTCGAAGCGTCAGAATCATAATTGTACTCAGACTGAACGACAGACTAACTTTTAGACGATAATTGACAGATTTCTCGACAACTCTAAAGTGCTCCAACTTCGAATAAGATTTCATCGTAACTTAACAAACTGTTCACAATTAACAGCAAATTATACAACACCTCAGAACACACAAGTAAGAAGCTATACGTGTGAACATAAAGAGCCGTCTTCGCAAGAAGTATCTCCACATATTTCACGAGCACAATACAATCTCGAGAAGCAGCGGTATCTTCGTCGCTATAAAACAAAACACTCGCGCAATTATTACAAAGTCATTGCTCAACTGATACAATTAGAAGTTCCATAATATCACCTCTGGGAAGTTCGCCGTGCACGCACGACCGGCGACTCGCAACCAACTCGCAAATTCACAAAATGGCCGATTTAAATCTGTTTCTGTGGGCACGAGAGGCGAATACCAAAATTTATCTCTTCACTCCACTGGTTTGATTTGAAATTATCGTCGTTAAGGAGTTACGCACTTTCTACGCCAGCGAGTTGCCACTGTGATTTCAGATTTATTTTGCAAACTTTAAAATTGTAGCTGCGAAAATTTTCCTTGAGCCTTATTTCGTACGCAGTAAGTTTCAAATTAATTTAGTAGATGATCACCTGAGCGGTAAGTGTAAGTTTGTATTCCCCACCCTTAAGGTAAGGGGTTCCTGAATAGGTGTTTTTTTCTGTAGCTGGTGGATGTGATTTTCCTTAAGCCTGTCAGTGCTGTGCATGTTATGGTACTCGTAAATATTGTGGATTTTCCGCTGGATGCACCGTTTCTTTGTCGAAGCGTTCACGCGTTGCTTCCCGGGAGGAAGACGGGGTCTCGCGGTATACCGCAACACTACTCCGGATAATAATAGAGGTAGCTAGTAAATATTGGAGGGACGCAGAAATATGGGAACTTTGTTAAGTTTTTTTCGCTCAGTTCAACGCGACACTGAGGATTTCCTGTAATGTGTGTCACAATTTAAAGATTTTTTATGTGCCTACTCTGTAATGACTGTATTACATTAGGCAAGTATCTGAATATAAATAGGAAGCAAACATTATGTATCTTGGCTTAGTATTTAAAAAAAAATATGGAAAAAAAGGGATTGATGTAATTTATAATTTGAATTTGAATTTTATTTGTGTATGAGATTTATATTTGTATGAAATGTGTAATTTATAGGGGAATAATTTCCTGAAATAAATGATTATTATTATTATGTCTTTGCGCATTAAACTCTCGTTATAATTGTACCAAATAGTAAATTTCCGCAAGCCTCCATCATAGGTACAACAGAGATTGAATTCTTCAAGGTTAGCGCGTTCCATCGTCGACCGCATCGTCGCTTTCCATCAGGTGAGATAGCGGTCAAGCGCGAACCTATCTACAATAAAAAAAAAGGTGTGATGTGTAAAGCACTACTTTCTTTAAAAATCCATTGTACCATATCTCTGACGAAATATATGATTTGTGACTCACCTTACTATCCTGTCACAGGTCTGTTGGAAGTTTTTTTTTTAACTAACCCTTCTTTTAATGTATGTGTTCTCTTCAGTTTTAAGTGTTTTATGTATATAAATTATAAATAAATCGAACTTAAGAGTAGTGGTGGCAGAGTGGTAACGGCCCCGAAGTACGAGTTGTAGATCGTGGATTCGAACCCAGCCAGGCTCGTTTCTTTGTGTAATTTATTTCATAACCACTGCTCAGAAAACGGTAAAGGGAAATATCGCGAGGAATCCGGCATGTCCTAGAACCAAAAATTCGAAGACATGTGACATTCACCAACCCGCACTGGGCCCGCGTGATGGATTACGGCCCATTCCTTTTCCTAGAGAGGAGGCCTGTGTCCCAGCAATGGGAATATTAAAAAGGCTGATGATGATGATGAAATTAATAAAATTTATTTATTGACGCCGAGATAGCAAGGAAAACTAAACTCACGTTACCGGTGGATACACGGTGAACGTGTGAAATATATATATCTTAAGTACAGTTTACAAGATTACCTACATACCAGGACATACCTATCTTGATCCTATCCTGGATGATTAAGTATTTGTAATAAAAAAATTAATAATAACAGTACTGCAGTACTTTAATAATATCTACTTACCCAATTTCGACACCACTTGGAGTTCTACTCACCCTATAAATTGGAGTCTCGGCGTTAAGTTAGCTCTTTTCCGTTCGCCTCGAGTATTTTTGGAAGATCTTGTCACCCTTGTGCTATAGAAGTTGGCAATGAGGAAATGGCGGCGGTATTACGAAAAAAAAAATACAGAAAACTCAAAGGTTGACTGGTAGAGTATGCCTTGTTGCATTAAGTCCGCCTATGTTGAGCAGCGGTATCTAGTGGTACAATTGCTGCCACGGATCTTGAGCGCTGGCTTCAAGTTGCGCAGAAGTCAAATATTCGGTCTTTTTAGTGGTGCGAAGTGAGACGCGGGGGCTGGGAGTGTCAGTGATTGGCTCGCCGTTCCATCGCGTCATTGACGTCACTCATGATTCGCTCCCTGCGCTGTTGCATGTATGTAACAACGACGACGATTGGCTCGCCAATGTATGGAATGCCCAAAGCGATCCCCACTCTCAAAACTATGAAGGAAAACATCATGAGGAAACCGGCATGTGCTAGAACTAAAAATTTGAAAGACATGTTACACCCACTAATCTGCACTGGGCTGGCATGGTGGATTAAGGCCCATACCCTTCCCTAGAGTAGAGGCTTGAGTCCCAGCTGTGGGAACATTATAAGGCTGATTATGCTACGTATCACTACTTCACATAAAATCTAAATAAATAAAAGAAAATCTTTAAAAAGAAGCAGAACATCGTGAGGGTAATTAATCAAACCTAATGTATTTAGGGATGTACGTACGAGTATTTGTACCCTGTGACTACAAAGACCGGAGATAATATCAGTTGCGCAACAATCGCCCAACTTTTTGTCCAGAATACCCCCGTCTTCTTCAAAACGACAAGGGAACACAATATCCTATAGAAAGTCGGGTAGTATCTCGTGACAGAGGGCGAATCGCCAAATTTTCAATTAACCGCCAAATATAAGGTGACGGTTTGGACTCGCCCGTTCAATTAAATTGTGCTAAGAAACGGTATTGGGAGGAAGTACAAGTGACAGTTCCGTTGTTGGAATTGAACGGGAAATAATTATAAATGGATTCTCGTGTTTCGATGAATTAGATTGTGTTAGTTGTAGATAGTAAATTGACATATGGGCAGTGAACTATGTACAAATACCTAATCAATCCTTCTACATATACACTCTACACTAATATAATAAAGAGGTAAAGTTTGTTTTTATTTTTATCTCAGAAACTGTTGGTCCAATAGCTAAAAATTTTTCACTGATAGAAAGCTGCCTTATTCCTGAGTGAAATATTTTATGTACGCGAGCGAAGCCACGGGCAAAAGCTAGCGTGTTAATAAAATTTAAATTGATCTAATAGGTATAGCAACTACAGCCAACCCAATCCCAATGCTCCTCAATACATTCGTGAACGCTTTGAATACCTTGTACCAATAAACCCTGTCGCACTATCAATACTCTTCCCCTTCGTACTGCGCGTCATACTTCCAGCCGCTATGATGGCTCCTTTACTGTAACTGCAGTGCGTCTCTGGAACTCTCTCCCACATTCCCTTCGCGACATCCCTTCTCTGGATGTCTTTAAGAAGAAAATTAAAGAGCACTTTCTTTCTCAGTTGACATAATATTATTATTATTATATCTATATACGTATTTATGTAAGTTTATGTTGTACACTGGATCCTACCCTCGAATGTGATCTCTCTCTCTCACTCAAAGGTTTTCTGGGAGAAAACTCATTGTAGAATTAAGCTCGCCTTTGTACATAAATTATATAATCGATGTATTAATGTTAAGTTTTGTGTGTACAATAAAGAATTACAGAATTACAGTAAAATCATCATCATCGTCATCATCATTTCAGCCGAAAGATTTCCACTACTAGACATAGGCCTCCCCCCTGTTGTCGCCACAACGGACGGTCCTGTGCATCTCAAATCCATCATATTCCCACGACTCCGAACAGGTCATCGGTCAACCTTATGAGTGGCCTACCAACATTAGGTCTTCCAGTGTGCGGTCACCACTCCAGAACCTTCCGACCTCATTGACCATCTGTTCTTCTCTCTAAACTGAGTCTCGAACTTTACCGAATTTTTTATTCTTCAATTAAAAAAGCAGTTTGTACCACAAAAAGATATTGAAAACATCACAAATTACTTAACATTAAAAAAAAAAGACTTTTCTTTTAGGTTTTTTTTTATTATTAAGGGCTTGCGTTTTACCACCATCTCACCTGATGGTAAGCGATAATGTGGTCGACGATGCACGCTTGCCTAGAAGTACCCCATTCACTCTTGACTTAAAGACCCCTAAGTTGTAGCTATCAGGAAACATAGACTACGGCAGGGAATTCCACTCCTTGGCTGTACGCATAATAAATGGAAAATTTTCAATAGCTTCTCCTGCTCCTGGCAGAGCGGGAGGGCACTCCTATCTTCCTTTTTAGTCTTGCTACCCAGGATCCGCTGCGATTTTCCCGTCCAATTAAAATTTTGGTGTCATCTAGACTAGAATGCTTTATTAAAACTAGTGAGCTGCATCATCATCGATTGCACCTAATCAAATCACTGCTTACCATCAAGTGTGGTTCATCTGTGTGGTTCTTTACTCAAAAGACCATCTGAGACACTAATCTGCATGGTTCTCATATGATTTGACCATCACATGTTCTTCACTGTGTGGACTTTAAAAGAGACTTTGACCCCTGAGTTTGTTTCGGTGTTTCTTTTTAGTGTAGTCGCTAGGAAACACCGGCCTCATCTAGTTTAAACTGACTGAAAACCAATTTGACGTGTAAAAGTGTGTTTTTAAAAAACAAGTAAGATAAATGATCTTTATTTTGCTACTTTTTGCAAGCAGCAAAATAAAGATCATTTATCATTTAGTGGGACCGCAGTCAAACACTAATTTATATCAAATAAAATTATTTATATTTACGACGATCCCAATTACACCTTGTTAAAGAAGATAATAATTTTAGTCCTCTAATACTCATCATATGGACCTAGAATTACATCTCAAACTCATCAAACTACACTAACACTCAGTGTTGACTCACCTAACACCAGGTATGTAGTTAATCCTAATACTTGTACTACTGAACAAACAGTTAGTGCCAAATTAAGCCGCCAACCCATAGCGCGTATTGACTCTGCGTCTAGCCTGAGTTTAGGCTAAACTCACGGATTATGTCTCGAGCTAAGTTTCTGTCTGTGTTTGTACGTGTTAATGGGAGGAATTTGTTACGTTTATGTATTAAGTTAGTGTGATAGTGCTGTGTGTGAGGTGAGCTTTGTGTGAAATAAACGTTTTGTTTACAGAGAAAGCTGTGTGCCTCGTTTTAACTGTTGAGTCAGTTAATGAAACACTAAATAATCGTTTGTGTCGAATTAGGTATATTGAGTGAGAGCAGTGGAGGCCTTGTACCCTCCGAGTAGTAAGTCGCGGACTCGAACCCAGCTACAAGCATTACTTTGTGTAATTTTTTTCATCACCGTTGCTCTCAAAACGGTGAAGGAAAACGGCTTGTCGATGGCATCCCACTAACTTTTCCATTTTACATTATAATATGACTTAAATAATAAAAATATTCTTATTCTAACTACTTGTTTAAAAAATCTTAAAAAGCTACTACAAATAGCTCAGATTAGGTATTTTGTACCTAATCAGAGCTATTTGTAGTAGCTCCGAGATAGAAGAAAATCTTCTATATTGTAAGTTACACTTTACTACAGTTTTTCATACATCAAATACATCATCTCCCACATCCCTTCAGGACATAAAAATAGCCTTACAGCCTCCTCAGCATAATAAACCAACTAACACACAAAACCCTCCGTACGGTTCAGGTAAGGGACCCTTAACCCAGCGCAGCCAGGGGCCCCCACCACGACAGGAGCCGAAGAAAGCTGTAAACCAAAGCTACGGCGATACTAACAAACATTCATATAAAAAGAATAAAAAGGGGACTAGTTTATTCACAAAAGCAAATGACATTTATATGGTAAGAGGCGATCGTAAAAGTTGATATTATACCGTAGGGTTGTGCCTTGATACTCGATACAATCATTACACGAAAATGAATGTGTCTTTTTATCGATTTTTTTTAAAGATTTTTTTACTATTGGTATAAAAAAATTAAGAAAATATTATAAACCTATTTATTTCTAATCGTAACGACATGGTGAAACAATATGGGGAGTTGTCACAAAAAAGTATGATTTTAACTTGATAACACATTTTTACTTGTTTACTAAAACAACAGACGCATTTCAAGTAAAATGGTCGATATGGTAGCAAAGATACTCGCAACACAGGACCCAAATACGTCACAACAAGCCATTTCATAGCCACAACTTGCTGCTAACTACATGTTACTGGAACGCTGCACTGAAAGCCATACATTCAGCTTTGATACGTCGGTGACAGCCTAATAGGTAGCAAGAGTGAACTCGTTTGGCCAAGCAGGCAAGTAATGAAGTAATCAGTCACATGTCCCACGAATTTTGAAGCAAAACACTTTTGAAATTTGAGTTGGTGCCAAAATGTGGATACATGGACTTGCGTGGATAAAGCTTTCCCGCTTTAAACGTCCACGGCAGACTGTCGATCAGTTCATCAAAAGGTTTTGGCGAATATTGGAAAATGATTTGGTACAAGACAAAGACAACGTTGGCAAAGCTTTCGGAGTGGATTTTCGAGAGGGAATTTTGCCCTCTAGCTTGAACCGAAATATATTGGAAGGAACGAATTTGAAGGCTTCTTCATAATTATGTGATTAAACGGAAGTTTGTTCAAAAACTTCACTTAAGGTACGTAAAAGTCATATTTCTAAATTTAAGTGTCTCATGGTAATCGATTTTAATATTGTTTTTTACCTTACTATGAATAAAATAGCTTTCTATCTGTGTAAAAATTTTAGCAATCAAACCAGTACTTTGCGTCCTATAAACAAAAGAAACTTAAAAACAAAAAAAATACAACTTTATTTCTATATAACGTTATATTTCTATTCTTAGATTTACTAAGAAAATTCAATCAAAACTTGTATTTTATTAAGTAGTATGTAGTAACACAGTGACAGAGGTAAGTATAAAAAAGTAATGACATGTATGTAGTGTTTTGTTTTTAACTTTAAAATTGTGATGGTGTTGGTATATTACCGCGCTACTACTTGTAAATCTCTCATGAAGAAGGAGCTACGTATAATTAAAATTAACACACACATAATCATTTATCGATAATCCTATCGTCCCATCCCTACAACACATATAAGGACACTAAAATTCGTGCACAAAATTCTAGTGGAATAAATAAATAGCACAATAAAGTTGGGCAGGTATTCGCGTAGAGATTATGTTAAAATAGCGATTCCCAGTATATTTAGTTTATGAACTTTTGTTGGGATGCTGCTGAGATGCTAATGAGATGCCAGATCCTTTTTTTGTTTTTCTTTTTAAACTGTCCGTTTCATTGTTTTTGTTTTATAGATGGAGACACTGTTGTTCGTTGTATGTTATGTTATGCGTTTATTTAGTCTTTTTGCAGAGTTGTGAGAGTCCCTTGTGTAATTATTAAGTTTTTTATTATATTTTCTTCTACAAACATTCGTTGTTACATTGTTACCGGGCTTTGTAATAGCTTTATTTGGTTTTAACCCGTGTGTAAGTAACATAATG
Source organism: Mythimna albipuncta (assembly GCA_929112965.1). Lineage (NCBI taxonomy): Eukaryota > Metazoa > Arthropoda > Insecta > Lepidoptera > Noctuidae > Mythimna > Mythimna albipuncta. The sequence goes on from OV815974.1 coordinate 893,081, forward strand.
TAACCATCTTTATAGGAGGGTAAGTCAGAGATAACTACATCTAATTTCTCACCGCAATTTATGAGAATAAAGGCAAAGTAATCTCACCTTTTAACATAACACAGAGACACCTTCGAGCGTGCTCCTATCACTAGATCTCCAGCATAATTTGCTGCAAATTTACTGCAAATACGGTTTGCAATCAATCGGATCGCATCGCCATCGCCAAAACAAACGGGCGCCCAACAATATCGTTAGGGGATGAGCGGATGTGACGTCAGAGACAGCCGCCATGCTAATGGCTAATGCGTGTCGCCGGAAGTCCTGGCCCGGAAACGGAGCGGACATCTCGCGAAATTATCATTTAACATTTTATCGGTGGACGCTGCATGCGCCTTAATAGGCTTGTTTTGTTTGTGAGATGTATGTGTAGGTGGGGCGGGCGTTACGTTGTTTAAAATGCGAGTTTTGTTTTTCGGGAAGGGAGTTTTTGAGCCTTACCGAGACTAAGATAAAATTTTCATTAAAAGAAAATACAGGTAAAGTTGACAAAAAATAGAAGTCCCGTTTGTATTTTGACTACCTAGCGGCTTCTCCGGTGTAGTGTAGCTACTGCGAAAATAGCTACTACTATATCGGACCCCTTATTATTATTTTATCGTTTCTTTCAGTTTCGTTCCAAATTACATTCGTCGGTCTTTTTCAAACATCAAAGCGGCCCTTTTATTTTTTTAACGAGTTTATAGTGTGTAATGCTAGAACATTTTAGTTTCAATTCATTAAACCCCAAACGGGCGGCGTTCGCTTTCTCGTTGTTTTTGTATTGTGTCTTAACTAACATTGCAAAAATACTTTAAATTTTTAGATTTTAGATAACAAAAACTTACAGCTAAGTGCGATTAGTGCTTATTTACGATCGACGATTCAATATTGAGCTTTTTTGTTCATTCATCTGATATTGGTTACTTCCCAGATTAAGTTTTTCAGTTCACATTTTAAATATCCTAAAGATGTAAACACCTCTCTTACATCTCAAAAATGGTTAACATCTCACCCATACGTACAAAGCATTTTTGGAATACATTCATTATGATTTTTGGAATGAATTCCTTGCCGCAGTCTGTGTTTCCTGATAGCTACAACTTAGGGGAATTTAAGTCACGATTGAATAGGTTGCTCCTAGGCAAGCGTGCTCCATCGTCGACCACATCATCGCTTTCCATCAGGTGAGATAGTGATCAAACGTGAGGTTACCCATAACAAAAAAAACAATGTCGAGCGGTTAAATTAGGCCCTACCTACTAATCAAATTTTGTTTTCACTTTTCCAAAGCTTTTCAATTTAACGTCGTTAAAAGTAATCTCTCGCACATGAATATAATTTTTAAATATTTTTCCGTATGCTGACTACATGTGCGTAAAAACGTATTTTTCATAATAACTTTAGAGAGCCACTCATCCACTGACAGCGAACGGGATTGTAGACATAGATATACTGTATTCGGATATTCACAAAGTGATTTACAACATCACTTATTTGTATATCTACCTACATTTATCAAACAAATACTCAATTTCAATTCAACGATACTGCTCTCTATTATTTATTGGGGGAATTTTACACAACAAATAAATACAGCAGGGTTGAACTCGTTTTGTTAAGGTGTTGCTTTTTGCGAATTTTGGATCCGTTTGTATCCAAACTAATATTATAAATGCGAAAGTAACTCTGTCTGTCTGTCTCACGCCTAAACTACTGAACCGATTTGTGTGAAATTTGGTACAGACATAGTTTGGAACTTGAGAAAGGACATAGGATAGTTTTTATTACAAAAAATAAAATTTATTCCGGACATACAGCGCCATCTATTGTTCAAGAGTCGGCATCAATTCAGTACAGAAAATTCATCGGAAAAATGTAAATAAATAGTAAAAAGGTATGAAAATATAATATAATACAACTTTTAGTACGCCGGAAGTCACTATTCCACGCGAACGAAGTCGCGGGCAAAAGCTAGTATAGATATAATTATCCGTTTGTATGTAAACAGATATATATATTCACAGGGTGTCACAGTGGGCTGTGACACCCGTTCGCTAAAAGCGATTTTTTACAAACAATCTTTGGATGGCTTTAACAGAAGAGAAAACGATACACAGCTGAATGAGGAAAAATATTAGGTAAGGTTAATTTTTCCAGACTTTGTATTTGTCTTTGATTTTGTCGAAAAATTCAATTCTTTTTTTTATCTGTTATAAACTAGTAGTTGACTGCGATCCCACCTGATGGTAAGCAGTGATGCAATCGGTGATGGTGAGGTGCATTAGTTTAATGAATGTTGCCAAATATTGGTCAGAAAAAGTATAGTTATAACACTTTAGAATTGAAGACACCTAAATTAATTAAATTCAATTTTATTTCTTTTTGTTTACGCTTTTATTAAACAAGCAATAGACTCATACTATTTTTGAGGTGAGAAATTGGGTTTTTTGCGTTTTACTTTTTTGAGTGAAAAACGTATGACGGCACAAAGTAACTAAAAAAAATCATAATATTGAATCGCGTTATTAGAGTTCTCTGCACGATTACAACATATAGATATAACAGCCCGGAATCAATTAACAGGCAGTTGTCCGGATCAAAAACAACATGTCTTCGGAAGATCCTGCCTTTTCTAAGGAGGTTGGCGAAACTTCATCCTACTGGGTGCAGCAAGAGGCCAGGGAGTTTCAAACTGTTACTGGGGTGTCAGATCTAAGACAAACTCACAAGCCAAGGTGCGGAATTCCCTGCCGGAGTCTGTGTTTCCTGTAACTAAGGGGTCTTTAAGTCAAGAGCGAATATTTTACTTTTAGGCAAGCGTGTTCCATCGTCGACCACATCATCGCTTACTATCAGGTGAGATAGTAGTTTAACGAGAGCCTATTACTAACAAAAAAGTCCCGTATTTCTTTAGTTTCTTCTAATATCACTCTTTATACGCTTAAACCGAAAATCAATTCTAACTGTTCGGCATTTGCTCGACAGTCATCGGCGTTACTTACCTCCTTAAATAGCAAATATTAAAACAGGGGCGGACTCGTTATAATTTCAATATTGAATGACGCGCCGCCCCCCACTGGTCCGCCGCCCGGGCGGTGACACTGTAGACAATTTAATAAGATAGCGAAGTATAGCGTTACTGACTTCTGTTCGGTCGATTGTTTTTTAACCGATTTCGAAAAGGAGGAGGTTTTATGTATGTTGCACTTTTTTTTTGGACTGTTCCATAAATAGGTTTTTTTTAGGTGGAAAATCATCTAATGACATCTTCCACCCCTGGGTGAGGGATGGCGTGTAAGACTTTTAATGATTAAAACCCAGCTCTGTTCCTTCTTTACCTTCGTTCCTGGACTCCTGGGTTCTCTTCTACACAAACTGTGGCCCCAGTAGGCTTCGACAAATAGCAGGGCAAGTGCTAAGCGTATGGAAGCTTAACAATTTAACGTGAGCCTACTACGACTAAATATGTTAGTATTATAACGTTTTCAGGATCTTTAAGAGGCCAACAATAGAGCTGTACTGGTTTTTGTTTATTTTTAACCTTTCAATTGTGATAATTACAGACACAATTGAAAGACAATAGGTGCGCGAACGCCGGCGTTCGCTTGGGGTTTAATGAATTAATTGATATAAACTAGTGCTTGACTGCGTTCCCACCTGTTGGTAAGCAGTGATGCAATCTCTGATGGTGAGGCGCACTAGTTTATTGAAGGTTGCCAAATATTGGTCAGAAAAAGTATAGTTATAACTACTTTGCGCCAAGATTATTCTGAGAGGTACATTTCTTAATTTTGCTATGCAGTATCAGAGAACTGTAGGAGGTTTTCAATTCGGATGTTTGTATTTTTTTTTTATATCCCGTAAATAATTCATGATAATTTATGTAAGGGTGTCCTTACGTGAAATACGAGGGTGTAAATATTTAATGTCATTTGTTTATTATTTTTCAAAATAATTTAGATTTCATCGATGACTGGCAACGTCACAGAAGTAAAGATTTGCAATACTGGTGTAAATTTATGACCTAAACTAATGTTGATTGATGATATCTTCGAAACTACGCATTTTTAAACCACATATTCTAAGACTTTTAGTATTATTTTCCTTTATAGAATATAAAACTTGAGTTATGGGATAACAAAAACAACACGTTGTCTAATAAAAATATCTTCATATCAACACATTTCCATGCTACGCCAACACGGTCTTGGCACTTCAAGAGCCAGTATTTTTATTCAAAATAAAGCCAGCAAGGCTAACACGTTACCAGCCAGGGTCTCGAATAAACCGGAGCTTGGAGCTGAACGCAGCGTTCAAAACCAGCCACAAATCATACGGCGGAATTCCTAACTTACCGTTTCCTGAGATACTCCGTATATGCGAATGTATGGTGGTGTGTGCGAGGGAGCTTTATAAGGGTGACCGTGCTTGTTTATGTTTTTAGGTTTTAAGTAGATATTTGATTAAATTACTACCTTATAACTTGTATTGGGTAGTAAGTAGGCTTTGCCCGCGTGAAATTACTCAGTGATAGTGTAACTATGTATTGGTAAATGAGTTTTTGAATTTATTCGTTACTAGCTTTTGACCGCGGTTTCACCCGCGCACATAAAATATAGTCTATGACATTCAGGAATAAAGCAGCTATCTAACGGTGAAAAGTTTTAACAATCGCACCAGCACTTTCAGAGATTACCTCATACAAACAAAAAAACAAACTTTACCTCTTTGTTATATTAGTGTAAATAAACAAAAGTATTTTTGCCCTTTGTCATATTAGCAAAGATTTATTAGTAATTAACCTTTCAATTGTGATAATTACAGACACAATTGAAAGACAATAGGTGCGCGAACGCCCGGCGTTCGCTTGGGGTTTAATGAATTAAGAAGTAAAAATTGTTAACAGACTTCAGCATAATTTAACGATTCCAAGAATTTCTTAAGATTCTAAAGAAAGATGAATGTATTATTCACTAATAAAATTAGGAGTAGTAATCTTTCCTTTTTATTTTTTCTAAAATGAAAGTAGCCTATGTTACTCCTTATTACATCAGCTACCAGCCAAAAAATGTCCCGTCAAAATTGGTCCACCCCGGAAAAACAGACAGACAGACAGAATTGAAAAAAAAAAAACGTTATTTGGGTGTATGTACCGTATATAATTATATTCAAATATGCATGTAGTAAAAAGCAGTTATTTCAACATTACAAACAGACACTCCAATTTTATTTATATGTACCTACAGATGTGTAGATATATAAATATACCTACATATATACACACATATAGGCTACACAGGGATTTATATATATATATATATATCCCTGTCTAGCCTTATTTAATTTCATATGAATGAATACATGAGAACGTAATTATAGTGGTTACAATTTTAGATGGTTTCACAGTATTCAAATTTTAAGTGTACACAACTTATTTGATATTTAAATTACTACACTAATTAGTTAATATCTAATTTTGATGTATTTTGCATTTTTTTTTGTCTGATATGAACTAGTACTTTAGTGACCGCGATCCCACCTGATTATAATTACGACACAGATCACATTCTATATCCTACTCCTCCATTTTTCTCAATTATTTAAAACCAAAGAATGTAATATTATTTGGTTAGAAAATTATTATCTGATGAGCAAACCCGACTGCATACATAGTAAAGCAATTTTACCTCGTACCTGCGTCGCGTTCGCGTAGCGAAGTGGCTTTATGTGGCTCGTCCTAGTGCTTCCTTTTGTGTCGCAGATTTGATTCCCGGCCACTCCACCTCCCCACCATCTTTGATATGAACATATTCAAGTACCTACTTAATGATAACATACACGGAACACTGAACACTGAGACATTTTGATGTAATAATATGTTATTTTAACATTTAAGGTTTTTTTGAAAGAAAGAAAGTTTGGAAGGACTTGGGGGAGGCCTTTGCCCAGCAGTGGGACAGCAACGGCTTGAAAAAAAAAAAGGTATTTTATTTATTTGTTTTAGATGGCAAATCATCCAATGATCGCTTTTGTGCGGAGCGCGAGGGCGTGTCAGACTTTTACTGACAAAAACCCCCTCCTGCTCCTTCTTTGACTTCGTTCCAGGGCCCAAGGGTACATTTTCACACAGCCCATGACACCAGTGCTTGAGGCCATGTGGTGACCATGTTACGGCCCCGGTCTACGAGTTGTAGGTCGCAGGCTTAAACCCAGGCATATTACTTTGTGTAATTTATTTTAGCACCACTGCTCTCAAAACGGAGAAGGAAAACATCGTGAGGAAACCTATGTCCTAGAACCAAAAATTCGAAGATATGCGACATTTATCAACCCGCACTGGGCCCGCCTGAAGGATTAAGGCCCATTCCCTCTCCTAGAGGAGAGGCTTGAGTCCCAACAGTGGGAACATTAAAAAGGCTGATTATGCTTATTATGCAAGACTCCAGTAGGTTTTTACCCTGCTGAGCCCCCACGCTTAACATTTGAAGGTGAGCCTAACATTAGATTTTGCGCTCGCATGTTATTTTCTAAAGGTTTAAAACTAATATTTGTTCGTAACAAGTGTGGACTGTATACCCTTTGCTAGACGAAGTCCCAGACGGTCTGGGTAAGCCTGAATTCACATATTATAGGCAATGTCACTCCAATGTTGAGATAATAAACATTCATGTTTATATTTCGACTAGTTTTAGCCTGCGATTTCGCTCGCATGAAAAAATGTTTCTCCATACAAATTTTAAACCCCCGTTTTTTTTTTAAATCCTTTTTTCTTCTTCATATGTGTGCCATAAACAAACCTCAGCGTAAAATCCAAGCGTAATAGGTTTAAGGCTGGATTTAAGAGTTAGAGATTCATGAATTTGTTTTCTATATTATACTAACTTTTGCCCGCAGCTTTGTGCGCGTACCTACTTAAAATATAGCCTAAGTCACTCAGGAATAAAGCAGCTTTCTATCGGTGACAAAATTTTAGTAATAGGACCAGTAGTTTCTTAGAATTACCTCCTACAAACAAAAAAAAACAAACTTTACCTCTTTATAATATTATTGTATACAAGGTGTAAGGGACAGCCCTCCACAAACTTTAAGGGCTTGCTCAGTAGACGAAACTGAACAACCTTCCACAAAAAATTTATTCAGGAAACGAAAAAAAAAATCCGCCTCACCATAGAAAATTATAAACTTGATTGGACAGTTTGTATGGAGAGGCCAAATTTTTTTTTGTTTCCTGAAAAAAATTTTTGTGGAAGGTTGTTCAGTTTCGTCTACTGAGCAGGCCCTTAAAGTTTGTGGAGGGCTGTCCCTTACACCTTGTATAAGTGTAGATGTGATGAAAATCCAGACAGAAGATATTTAAGTCATCACAATGCAATGCTTGTAACTAACGCTACTAAGACAGTGATGACTCAGTTGACTATCAGTACAAAAGTAAGTTGGTCATTATCATCATTGCAGTTGAAAGACGTCCACGGTTGGACATAGACCTCCCCCAAGTGTCGGTACAATGAACGGTACTGTGCGTCTCGCAAGTATTGAATTTCCCCTCTCCAGGTTATCGATCTACATTGTCATTTCAACGCTTGGTTTTCCAGTACGCTAATGCCACCCCAGAACCTTTCGGCCCCAACAATCATCTGTTCTGCGAGCAATGTGCCCTACCCACTGCCACTTAAGCTTAGCGATTTTTCGCGAGTAAGTTGGTACGTAGGTATAAACAAAGAAGACAAATATTTCACTCAGCCCAAATAATTCATTCAAAATTCATCACATTCTCAGCAAGATTGTCGGTGCCCACCAAGGTCATTTACTGCCTGGGCTTACTAACTGGGCTTCATAATATATTGGGTAAAGGACGAGAACTTTTTTTAAATTCTAACAAAATTACCATCAAATATTGATCGAAACATTGCGGTATTTTCTGTCAAATTACAATTTTTTTTTTTTTTTGGCTTTACTGTCCCAGTGCTGGACAAAGGCCTCCCCAAGTTTTTTTAGTTTTTTTAGTCTCTCGCGTAGTCTCAAAACAGTCCGTGAATGAAATTATTTAGAATGCCATCAAAGACAACATATCACAATAAATCAAACTAAAATCGAAAACCGATAAAACACGGATTCGAAGATTCCGACCCTTCCTTACAAAACATTTGAAGGTTTTTAAAGGCGACTCTTAACGCCACGTGATCGGCATGAAGGGTGGGCTGTCAGCGTGGTTTGATGTAGGTAAATTGTGTCCGTATCGGCGCCGTATCGGGCGAGACGTGAGGCCGAGCTGATACGGCGGCGGGCCGTACACACAAATTATTGAGGGATGAATTTTAGTTTTAGTTTTTAGGATAAAGTTGGTTTAACTTGCGTTAGTCTTGTGTTAGTTTTATTGAGGTTATATAGGTGCTAACTGATTAGGACCAGGCTTCAATCCACGGCGAGTCTTGATCCACTCGAGCTTTAAAAGTTAGCAACATTTCTGGGGCTTGTTAGAGCCGATGCCTGCTAGCACTGCAAGATTGTTAAAAAGAGTCAACATGGCCCTAGAACGCAAAAGGTAAATGAAAGAACTGGGATGTGTTTTAGTCTGTAAAAGTCTGACACTCCCTCCCACTCCACCCAGAACGGAAGAAGTTATTTGATCATTTCTCACCAAAGCAGGGTTGGTTAGTTTGTTGGTCAGGGCAGGTTAGACATTGGGTTGTGCTGTGAATTATGTATTTTATAAATTAAAAAATAAACTATGAATTAACTTTATTTTTTAACAGAATACAAGGCTGACGCTATGCTGTACTATGTATCACCCAGCACTGTATGTACTTAACGGATGTCGTAGAATAGAATAAACATTACTGTAAACTAAAAAAGTAACTATACATAAACTATTTACTTTACGTTTTTTTTATTTAAGTTCTTTTCTGTTTATTGTTTTTTGTATTTCCTAACGAAGCAATGGTTGCACTTAATAATCTATTTGTCCCAGCAGTGATAGCGTAATGACAGCTACGAGGGGAGCTAGTGGGGGTTCGGGCAAGCGCCCACGGCATCTTGAGGGCATTCGCGCAGAGATTCAATTGTCAGTACCTGAATCATTGCTGCATGGTTCACTTACTGAGCAATCGGGATTTATATTTTTGGAAATACATGTTACGTGTTTTTTTTTTTAGTTTATTGTTCAATACATTTATAAGTTATACTCGTTACAACAAAATACTTATCTGAAATCTTTAATATTATGTGTCTTTTTAATTGCATAAAGTTTATGTTTTTGTTGTTATGTATATTTTGTGAAGGTTGCGGGAAAAAGCTATTTATTATAAAGCTGTTTATTATAATATTAAACAAACATTCACGTTCCAAAACACATTCTATTCATTAACTTCTTCATTTCATAACGCTTCTAAAATCCTCAATAATATTTATAACACGCCTTGACAGGTAGCGGAGTATAACCGCGGGGGAGTTCGGGGGAAACCGCCTGTATGTGCCTGTATGTTCCCCAATAGTGGGGGTTTGGGGGCCCCCGGGGACTCCACGTGCTTGTCGACTGTGAGACTGGGGTAATAAGGTTAAGGAGTGAGGATTATCACGACTTTATAGTTGGGTTTTTAGTTATTGAGCTATCATTTTTCGTCGAAGTGAGAAGAAATAGTGTCACGTATCATCACGTATGAGATATGGGGGTCAATGTGCGTTGGTATATTTTTTTTTATCAGACATATACTAGTGCTTGACTGCGACGCCGCTTGATGGTAAGCAGTGATGCATCGTTGATGGTGAGGCGCACTAGTTTATTAAGAGCCTATTCACTCTAGCCATGAAGACACCCAAATTATAATCGGACGGGAAGTCCACAGCAAGCAAATTGTTCCAGTCGTTCGTTTTACACGGTATAAACGACGAGGCGAAACGCTTAGTTCGGACCGTAGAGGTTTTAACAACGTAAGGGTGGATACTTGCCGTACGTCGGGTTGTCCGATGTACCTAATAATCAAATTGTATAAAATACAATTTGATTATTTTAGCATCATGGTGAGGCGCCTTAGCATTCTAACCTAAACTGTCTAAGCTAGCTTCGCTTGCTCTTGGACTAATATCTCGGGTTTGGCCGGTAACACATATAAACTTTCGTTTTAATTTAATAACTTTCACTAAAGTCAACTTGATTTTATTTCTACTGTCATCTCAACCAAAGGTCTAAGCGCACGGTAGTGCGCAGGCCAAGTTCCAGCAACAGGCCTTACGCATATTATATTACAGTACCTTTCATTGTAAAAATTGTTCTATTACATAGAAAAACTTGAACTATTCGTTTTAATCATATTATAATTTATCAGCTGTTTTTACGCAAAACCCCATCACCAGAATATACGAACCTCTCTTAATTCCCTTAAATATTTATTGTACACAAAGACATAACATGACACATGGAGACAGAAAGATCACGTACAAAGGCGAGCTTAACTCAGCAATGAGTTTTCTCCCAGCAAACCTTTGAGTAACAGACAGAGAACATATTCGAGGGTAGGATCCAGTGCACAATACCCTTACAGCACCCTACATACATAGCATGCATGTACAGTACCCTGTAAATTTTTTTCAATGAACTGCCTAAAACATATTAATGGCTCAATCCAGAGGTCACGAGGTCGCCGGGTGACGTCAGCAGTCCGGTAATTACTTGTAATGAGGCTATCCGGTACATTCACCCGGGTAATACGGAGTTCCGGCAAATCAGCCGGGTTTATTGAGCATATCCTTGTCAGAGACGGTTTTAAGAGCTTTTTTGTTCTGTGTCGTAGAGTGGTTATTTAGTGAATATAGTGTTCTAGAAGTAGCTAGAGTTAGCTTCAGCCTGTGACTTGACACGCGTTGAAGATTTTCCTAGAAAAAGATACTGATAAAAAAAGGTTTCTTAAAAAAGGGTACTCGAAAAGATTACCTACCTTAAAAACTAAAAGAACACAGAACAGAATATATCTAATTTTCTTCTTTAAACAACATTACTTTAAGTAGATATATGTGAAACCCGAAACACGTGTCTAATATTTTTTGTAAAAAATCTATGTAAAAAATTTCATAACTGTTTCATGAAAAATCACAGTTATTATTAATATTAGCTTGTTATTTACCCACAAATACATGGTCATTGGGCCACCCAGGCGACGGAGCCGTTGTTTTGCACTTGCAGCCAGGTGTTCGCTGGCACCTAATGCCGGCTATGACCTGCCGTGTCCTGTGTTGTACTTAGTGTCAGTGGTGTCGAACTGGTCACCTTTTTAAATAATTTTGGGAAAAATTATATTATGGTGTAAAAACTTTTGAAATCCATTCAGTTACTGATTTTGATAAAATTATACACGGGTTCCGCATAAGCCAAAAATAATGTTGTAGATAAATTACACCAACATATAAACCCAGAACATTTGTCTTGGGTGGGAATCGTACCTACGACCTGCGTTATGACGTACTAACCATTAGATCAACGGGTCAGTCGCACATAGGATACTTTTTAACCCGGGACTATGCTTCCATAGGATAATTTCCTAGTTCCTAACTAATCAGCTAGTAATTAAAATTAAATACATAAACCAAAGATACTTCGTAGCCCTGCTACGCGCCGTAGCTCGTAGCGGTCTACGAAGTGGTTAGCGCTACGATTTGCGTCGTAGCAGGCAGCCATGTATGCATGACGATTCTTGAAGTGTAACAGATATTATAAGTACTTACAACTACCTTCAAAGTTCATTTCTATGACTATTCTAACCAGAAATTATTTTCAATTAGAGATAGTTTCCCATATAAATAAAGTTTTCATTCTTCAATTAATTCCAATTTTCTTAAACACAGAAAAGCAATCACTCTTCACATTGTTTTTTTTTATTGCTGCACATTTACACAAACGTTCACAACATAACACATGAACATGTTTCCCTTTATACAATGAAACAAGAATATGAAATAAACAAAAAATGTTTATTTACGGAATCGATCCTAATATAACATACGCATCCGTCTACGGAAATGTATCTTTTAAATCTCTGTACCAAGTCTTACTTACCTTTGAAAAAATGACACTATCGCTCGCGACTCATCCATTACGCGTGGAGTACGTCAGTTCAACAGTGGCGCCAAAAGAAAGACGGTGATGTATATGAAACATAGGGATGTCTTTGTAATATTATGATAAATATTCTACAAATGTACCCACCGTGATTTTTACCACCGAATTTATTTACATGGGTAACTAAATTACCCCTATTGGGGTAAAGAGAGCTGGGAGAATCGAGTTCGTATAATATGCAAGTATGTTTCATGGAAGCCAATATATATTTATTGTATGTCTCTCTGTGCGTTGCGTTGTGGTGAAGTGAGTTCGTCGTATGTTTTATAGATATGTAAGATATATAATGGAATGTATGGAAAGGTTAATCAAGACGTGCGTGGTTGCGTTTTCTTTATGAGAAGAGGTAAAATTAACAACAGAGTACGTTGCATATTTTTATGAAGTTGCGAATGATGTTTGTGCGTAAGTTTTATGACTAGTAAGTCCGCTGTTATCTTAGCATTTCGTAGGATTTGCAGAATAAAATCGACGTGACTATTTTTACTCAAAACATAGGACGGTGTTGTTTTTAGTTACAAGCTTGGGGAAACCGTTCCCCAGGAGTGGGATAATATACGTAAAAAAATGTAAACGATTTTGTATATGACGACACGGTTGGCGCAGTGGTAGAGCGATTGGCTGCTGTGCTGTGTGTAGTGGGTTCCATTCCCGCACGGAACAAACATATGTATGGTCTACAAATAATTGTTCCGGATTTACATATTTGGGAACACACCTACGAAATAGGAGTAATTCAGTTAGGGTGAGAAATCGTTAAATAACTGCTCCAGCTTTGGGTAGAGCAGTGAGAGTGTCAGACTTTTACTGACTAAAATCTACTTGTGTCCCTTCAGTTAATCTTTACATTTCAGAATTACGACAACTGTTTCGAATAATACCGCAGTTCTAGAAGGCTTGCCCTATATATCTGTATGCTGACATTACATATCTAATATATAAAAAATCGTCTCACAGTGTTTTTATCGAATTCCTCTTTGGTCGTTTAGTGGGTGTCTGTGTGGTGTACTACTGGTGGGTACTCACTGGGTAGTGGTGGACAAATAAAAGTCCTTGTTGAATCTCCAGGTATATTCTCCGCACACAACGACACAGTTATTTAGAAGGCACAATGAGCCAAAAACAAGTTGGTAAATTACAACAGTAACGATTACAGCGATAACTTAGCGCGGGTAGGTTGTTCACAATTTGTATTATCGGCGCAAGCGCACGTAGGTCTCGCGAGCAGCATAGATCGTGACTGGTGAGAAACGAAATGTAACTTTAGTCACAACTTTAGTGCTGCAACTCGGCGGTAGAAGGAAATAAATCGCCGGCGCGTCATCGACCGTGTACGTGACCATAGCGTCACGTCAATGTGTATGTCGTGTTTAGTGTTGGTGAATATGGAAATACATAAATATATATGAATATATAAATAGATATAATAGATGTCGGTGAATGTATATTTATTGTGTACGTGTAGTGTATACGGTGTAAATATATGTGAGTCACCCACATCACTCCCCTCCAGAGACCAGGCTAGGGTCGATAGTAGTCCGGGAATTTTACCCTTCTTCCAGAACGGGTTGTTTTGACTACTGGAGCTGTAGGGGTTGGTTCGGACACGCTTTCGTTAGGGGTGGTGTTGGTGTCAGACAGTATGTAGGCTGGTTTTAATCGGTCTAGCGATACTGTGACACTTTTACCCTTGACTTTAATTTTAAAAGTTTTGGCGCCTCTCTCGATCACCTCATAGGGACCAGTGTATGCCGGTTGGAGGGCGCCTCTCAACGCGTCGTCCCGAAGAAATACGTGGGAGCTGGATGACAAGTCTTTGTGAATAAAGACCTTGTCTTTTGAATGGTGCGTCGTTGGGACTGGCCGTAGATGGTCGGCAAATGCTCTGATACGGGCTGTAAAGTCCGTCATGTCAGTCGTACATTTGTCGACTTTATGGCCAAAGAACTCACCTGGCAGTCTCAAAGGCTCACCGTATACTAGCTCGGCGGAAGATGAGTTCAGGTCTTCCTTGATGGAACTTCTGATGCCGAGCAGTACCAGTGGCAAAGATTCTGTCCAGCTGACATCAGCGTGGCACTTGATAGCAGCTTTGAGCTGGCGGTGGAATCGCTCCACCAAACCATTGCACTGAGGGTGGTAGGCAGTGGTCTTACGATGCCTAAAACCTATTGACTTACTGAGGTACTGGAATAGGTTAGACTCAAATTGCCTACCACGGTCAGTGACAATGTCAGTAGGGCAACCAAACCGTGCCACCCATCCCAGCAAAAACGCTTTGGCCACAGTTTCCGCCGTGATATCGGTAATTGGGACAACTTCAACCCATCGCGTAAAGCGATCGACGAGTGTCAGGCAGTACCGATATCCATTGGAGGGGGGCAATGCGCCGACTAGATCTAGGTGGACATATTTGAAACGCGCCGAAGGTATATCGAGCGTACCCACAGGGGTGGTGACGTGTCGATTCACCTTCGAACGCTGGCAAGCCAAACATGCCTTAGACCAGTCGCGACAGTCTTTCCGCATCTGTGGCCATACGTAGCGTTGTGCTACGAGTTTGGCACTAGCGTTAGCACCGGGATGGCTCAGCGAGTGCAGGGAGTCAAAGACTTGTTTGCGCAATGGTTTTGGAATGAAGGGTCGAGGAGTCGGTGTGCTGACGTCGCAGTACAATTCAGTACGACTTCCTGGAACCATCATTTTTTTAATGCGCAGTGAAGACTCTGCTGACAAGAACTGTGCAAGTTCCAGGTCGGAGTCTTGAGCCTTGGCTAGAGTGTCCAAATCCACTGGGCTTTGCAGTTCATCAACGCGAGAAAGCGTGTCAGCCACGACGTTGTCTTTTCCAGCGATATGCTGGATGTCAGTTGTGAACTGCGATATGTAGTCCAGATATCTAAACTGACGTGGCGGACAGTTATTCTTTCGTTGATGAAAGGCATAACACAGTGGCTTATGGTCAGTGTAGATGGTAAAGGTGGTAGATATCGTAGATAGCAAGGAGCTCTCTATCATACGGCGAGTATTTTTGTTGCGATGTGCTCAACTTGCGTGAGAAGAACGCTAGTGGCTGCCAACTACCATCTTTGAACTGCTGTAAGACTCCGCCGATTGCCAAATCAGACGCATCCGTGACTAATCCCAATTTAGCCTGTGAGTCAGGATGTGCCAGTAGCGCTGCATCACACAGGCTATCCTTGCACTCTTCGAAGGCCCTTAACGAGCTTCCACTTATGTCGACCGGCTGTGAGGCTTTGATTTTGTCGGTGAGTAAGGCCTGCAGAGGCATTTGGATCTGGGCAGCCCGAGGTATGAACCTCCGGTAAAAGTTCACCATGCCCAGAAACCTTCTCAGCTGTCTGGCAGTTTTGGGGACTGGGAAGTCCCTGATTGCCTGTACCTTGCTTTCCAAAGGCTTAGTTCCGTGTTGCGAGATGTGGTAGCCTAGAAATGTTACCTCTGGTACTCCGAAGACACATTTGGCGGTATTAACGAGCATACCATAGTTCTTCATCCTGGTGAAGAGTTGACGAAGGTGCTGCTCGTGCTCTGCCTCGCTCCTCGAAAATACCAGAAAATCGTCAAGATACGGGTAACAAAAATCTAGGCCACGGGTCATCTCGTCAACAAACCTTTGGAAAGTTTGACCTGCGTTCCTCAGACCAAACGTCATAAATGGAAACTCGAAAAGTCCGAAGGGTGTAGTGATGGCAGTCTTGGGTATGTCCTCCTCGCAGACTGGTATCTGATTGTACGCTTTCACCAAATCAATGGTGGAGAAGATCGTACAACCAGACAGACTATGGGAGAAGTCATGTATGTGCCTGATTGGGTACTTATCTGGAATTGTCCTTGCGTTGAGCAGTCTGTAGTCTCCGCAGGGACGCCAGCCGTTGTCTTTCTTCGGGGCGAGGTGAAGAGGTGACGACCAGGGGCTCTCCGAAGGTCGAGCTGTCCCGTTCGCCAACATTGCCTCGAACTCAGCCTTGGCGATCTTCATCTTGTCTGGGGCTAGTCTGCGTGGGGAACAAGATACTGGGGGGCCTGATGTGGTGCGAATGTGGTGTGTCGTGTTGTGTTTTGGTGTGAATGGCACGCCTGCGGGTCGAGTTATTTCCTGAAACTCAGAAAGTATGTTACTATATTTATTCTCACCAGTCACGACCTTTACACTCGATATCAGGCTATCAGTACAACCAATTGATGCTACCGATGACAATTTTGTTGTTCCATCTATTAAACGTTTGTTTCGGATGTCAACAATGAGGTTATAGTGGGACAGAAAATCTACACCTATGATTGCTTTGGTGACATCCGCAACAATGAAACGCCAATGAAAATCCCTACGAAGGCCTAGGTTCAATACAACCTGTAGGTAACCGTAGGTCGCTATGGTTGTACCGTTGGCTGCACAAAGTTGGTACTCGGTCTTCGTACGACGACACTGAGGGAGCGCAGTTCGAGGGAAGACACATAAGTCGCTTCCGGTGTCCACGAGGAACTGGACTCTCGAACTGCGATTAGTCACGAACAGGCGACCGGTTGTTGAAGGGCAATCTTCAGTCGCCATCACCGACTGCCCCGCTCGTTTCCCGCTGTGTAGTCGCATGGCTGGACGCATCTCTTCGCCTGGCTGCCGAACTTGTGGTGGTACCAGCAGGTCGGGAACTTCCTGTAGTTCGACTGCGAACGCCGAGATGGTGTGCGACTGCGATGGCCGGACGTCTGGCGTGTACGAGGACGGGAGCGACTGTGCCTTTCGGTTGATAGGGCTTCAACCTTCCTCGTCAGCTCCATTATGAGGCTCATCATGTCCTTAGACGAGTCCGTCCGCGATGTCGATGCTGCTGCGACTTGAGGAGTTGCTGGAGCGATGTCGTGCACTCTGTCGGCGAGGTCCGCGAGCTCTGTGAGTGATAGGCTTATCTGGGAGGCCACGATAGTCTGCAGGTTAGTGGGCAAGCGGCTGGTCCATATCGTGCGCAAGAAATCGTCCGGTATCGTGGGTCCAGCCAAATTCTGCAGATGCCTGAGAAACTGCGAAGGTTTTCTGTCGCCGAGTTCTTCAGACTGGAGGAGCTGCTTCGCTTTCTTCTCTTTGGAGACCGACAGGCGCTTGATAAGCTCGGTCTTCAGCTTCTCGTACTTGTCCGTTGCGGGTGGTGAAGTGATAATGTCCTCGACTTCCTCCGAGTGTTGACGGTCGAGTTGTGCCAGGACGTAATAAAATTTTGTGGCGTCGTCCGTTATCCGGGCCAGTTTGAATTGGCCTTCCACTTGGCAGAACCAGATGTTGGGCTTTTCTGGCCAAAAGGGAGGTATACGGACGCCCACTCTGAATAGCTCCGCTGGGTTGTCTGCGTCAGTGGAGACGCGCGCACACTTACTTGGCCGACGGGTAGAGCGTTGGCTGCGCTGGGATACCTCGGTGTCACTACCGTCGCTGCTCATTTTGGCTGTCCTCTGTGCTCAGTCGGGGTCACCAATTTGGTTGTTTAGTGGGTGTCTGTGTGGTGTACTACTGGTGGGTACTCACTGGGTAGTGGTGGACAAATAAAAGTCCTTGTTGAATCTCCAGGTATATTCTCCGCACACAACGACACAGTTATTTAGAAGGCACAATGAGCCAAAAACAAGTTGGTAAATTACAACAGTAACGATTACAGCGATAACTTAGCGCGGGTAGGTTGTTCACAATTTGTATTATCGGCGCAAGCGCACGTAGGTCTCGCGAGCAGCATAGATCGTGACTGGTGAGAAACGAAATGTAACTTTAGTCACAACTTTAGTGCTGCAACTCGGCGGTAGAAGGAAATAAATCGCCGGCGCGTCATCGACCGTGTACGTGACCATAGCGTCACGTCAATGTGTATGTCGTGTTTAGTGTTGGTGAATATGGAAATACATAAATATATATGAATATATAAATAGATATAATAGATGTCGGTGAATGTATATTTATTGTGTACGTGTAGTGTATACGGTGTAAATATATGTGAGTCACCCACACCTCCAAAATGGTTGGATCGATTTTTATATATATATTTTTTTATATATATATTTTGTTAGGTCTGAGAATAAATCATACGCTATTTTATACTCTTACTTTCCTACCCCCTATCTCATTTTTTTTCTTTTGATATTTTATAAGACAGAACACCGTTTGTCGTGTCTGTAAATAAATAAGTTTTGCACATATTATATATTCACAGACACATTAAAGGCTCTGTTATAATGAGACAAAGAGCTAACAGTCATTCGAAAAGGCGTTTGAAAGGAAAGTGGGCGCGGACGAGAATGTAAAATAATTTCCCCAATACACGAAGTAAACACAAGTTGTTATCGTTCGTTAGTCTTACATTATCGAGACGTGGACTGTAATTGGTGGGCTGAATACACCCCAGGGGTGTTTATAGTATACGATTACCAGAGGGATGATAGTTTGGGTTTGCGATCTTTGTGCTATGGATAAATCGCAACCTTTTAATTTTATTGCACAAAACTAGAAAGGAAAATGCATCCCATTATTTCCGAGTGCTGAACGATGCAAGTAATCAATATTTTTTTACAAATAAACTATTTACAGAAACTTTTGAGTCTGAAAAATGATGGTAATTAGTAGCCAAAAAATTTGCATGCAATTCCATGGATACTCCTTTACGTCACGTTAAAGATTCCTGTGAATTTCATTTATGACAAAGATATTGTAAATTATGAAATTAAAAACTTTTTAATTGACAATATCATTTTTTAAATTTAATATAGAACAAGAAAATTAAAAAACTTAACTAATTAAAACTACATGTACACTAATGACAACAAATTCTAGATGAAATAACTCAAAAACTATTTCTTTTGAATTACAGACTGTCTGCCTGTCCTGCAAATGACATGGAAAATCTTTAATCTAGTAAACTACCGATAAATCGTATCGCAATCGTATCGCACCCTCTAAAGCCCCTTTTCCACACGACTCCCTCTTTTACAGGAGCTCGTTAAGACACATTCATGTTTGCCATCGTAACGGATATTTTAGTCATCCACCATCCACCATCCGCCATCCACCGCCGCCGGTTGCTCGGCAATCGTTACGCTTATTTATAATAACTTTGTTTGTGTATCACTCGTTGAGAATAACCCTTAATTCTGCCAAATTTATTAGGCCTGTCACACACGAAGACACTGTTGACACTAATGAAAGCAACTGGCAAAGAACAACGACAAACAAATAGTCGATGAAATTATTAAGTGTCTACATGTCACCATGATATAAACTGTCAAAATAATTTACTAAGGTTTATCAAATCATGCTAATGGATAGTCTAAGTTTCACAAAAGACGTCGTAATCAGAAATTTAATTGACTAGATTCTTAACGATAATAAATAATCATGGTTTATTATTTATTTTGCTTGCCACTAATATAAAATTTGGCCAAGTAACATAATATGCTTTGCTTTATGTATTACTTACATTAGTGTATTTACATACTTAGAAAATACATTTCCGCATTAAATAATAAACGTTAAATACCTTGGAATATAGTGGTTATACACATTAATTATTACAATTTAAGTTTTTACACGTTCTGACGATCGGTGAAAAAAAATCGAAAAGACGATTAGAAATAAGTTAAAAATACTTGTGTACTTACTAAATATCTTCTGTTGACTGAACAGTGAACACGTTTGTGTTATGGAGTAGGCGTAGCGGCGTGTTCCCAGGGGTGTCGTAAGAACTGAATAAGGGTTGATGGTGGTCAGCTAACATTAATAACATCACGTTCCTTTAAAGTTCTACACATACACATATACACACACTCACACCATAATTGTAATGATATAAAACACAGAATTCATTTCTTACATTACACTAATTTTATTAAGGAGAAAATTATTACTCCTTAAAGCTCGTACGGCTGAACTGATTTGTATAAGATTTGACACATTGCTAGATCATGGGAATGGCACATGGTGTAGGACTTTTTATGCCGAAACAAAGTGATTGACAGCAGCTAGAAATTCTAAATAATAGTAAAGAATTTAACAAGATGGTGTGACGATCTGATCATGTTCGCGGGGCAAATTTGGCCAGAGATCGCCCTAGACAAGAGATATTTGGAAGGAGTAAGAGGAGGCTTTTGTCCAGCAGTGGGACACACAATAGGCTATAAATAAAAAAAAGTAAAGAATTTAACTGAATAAACTTATTCCTATAAAATATTATAATAAATTACATACATTTTTTTTATACATTATGTGTAGAGTTTATTAACCAGAGTCAATCATTTGAGCTACAATACACAAACAGATAATGTCTCAGTGTGCAAAACGCCTTATTATAATCGTCTTTATAAATTACAAATAATGTTCAGTTCAATGTTATTTCAGTGGCTCCAGTTTTATTGATACCGGGATATATATTTATATTGATGACGTCAGAGGGTAGTTTCTGGTCGGGAAGTAGGGAACTATTGAGAATTGTCGAGGGTATTGGAAGTCGAAAGGAGGTGATCGAGGGATGTGAGTGGGATAGGGTTAGTAAGGGGGGTGCGTATTAAACCGTACGTCATTATAATTTCTTCGCTTGTGAAATTAATACAACTGATTCAGTACATCATTATTATTATACACCCATATTTTTTATTCAGTTCTATTCAAATCATTTATTTCAGGCATCTAGGCCCATATAAGTTTTACATATTTTAACATGACGATAAAATACAAATGTTAAAAATTAAAATACAATAAAAATAAAAATTGATAAAGATTAAAAATACAATAAAATTCATAATTCATAATAGGATTCTATTATGAATTTACCTATTATGACTGATTGATTACTTATTCATTCAAATTGCTACAAGAAAATACTACGCGTAGTGTTTTTCCATGTTGATCGTCATTTATTTATTCATAATCAATAAATAGCCTATACAATAGTTCCGTAAATTGAGTGATATTTTGGGATATAAACAAACGCTAATAACTTTGCTGCTTGTAAATATTATTTATTGGGACTTTACTCAAATAATATCAAGACTTTTTGTAATAAATCATTTAAGTATTCATTGTCTTTCTATTGTGTCTGTAATTTCCACGATTGAAAGGTTAAAGTGTTAATACAGGAGAAACATTATAAAAACCAGTGTACAATAGCCATTTTTTTGCGTCATCAGTTACTAACTACGTCTTCCGATACGCAGCCGCCACTCCAGAACCTTTCTGCCCCAACGACTATTTATTCTGCAAGCAATGTGCCCTGCCCACTGCCACTCAAGTTAATCAACTTAAAATAAACTTTTCAATAACATAAATAAAACTATTGACGCACTTAAAAAACAATAGCTTCACTAATCTAAAGCGACACAGTTTCCGCCCAATTTGAGTGCTTACCCGACACCAACCTGGGTCGGTTCGAAACACATTTCTTAACCACAAACCAAAACACACTGATCCTTGTAACTAACCTCTTCCTTCTTAAAATATCCAAACTGGACAGCTCAACTTGTACTAGTCTTATGTATTAGGAAAGCGACTCACGTACGGCATTCCGCTCTGATCTCACGTGCTTTCGAAATTGGCGAGTCGAACGGAAATGTTCGCGTAAGTCTGTCGTGTGTACGACGCCTAAAATTTTTATACAAATTCTTTGAGGATTTTTTTTTTGGTGCTTCGAAAAGGTAAGTTGTTATTTTGGTGTTTATTTTTAGGTAATTTGAACGTGTTTACAATGTAGAAGTAGTCTATGTAAAATCGCATGGAAACTGGTGGTATGGTATTTATATATTTGAGAGCGTACTGATTTAAAAAATAAAAATGAATAAATTGGTGCTTGACTGCGATCTCACCTGATGGTAAGCATTGATGCATTAATATAATTGATATTGAGGTTAGCATAAAATAGATAGGTACAGAAGTTAATCTCATGTATGTTCTTCACTTTTTATACCTACACTAGGCAATCGCACACACGTCAGCGCGTTGCGCCGCACTGTACGAGTGCGACCGGGCAATTGAGCCGAGATATCGTGTCCGTGAGCGGTGTCTGTGTGTGCGTTGCTCGAGCGTGCTTTGTATGTAGTTTGTCTTCTGTACCTATCTATTTTGTGGCATTAGTTTATAAAGAGCCTAAATTGTTCCAGTTCGTTGATGAACGCGGTATAAACGATGAGGCGAAACGCTTAGTCCGGACCATAGAGGTTTCAACAACATAAGGGTGAAGACTCACCTTACGTCAGGTTGTCCAATGACAGAAAGAAGATAGCGGAGTAATTCAAGGTATTCCCGCGCACACTCTCCGAAATGTATCCTATCCTGGCTACCCTATGTCTGTTCTTTGCAGATGCTTTAATGCTTAGAAAACCTTTTGTATGAATAACACCCGGTTCCTGTATTTACTGTACACGAGGTTCATTTCAGCCAATCACAACAGCCAGCTAGTGGGTTTGACAATTGTAGCATTCCTTTTTGGATAATTTTCTTTCTAGAAATCGTCCTGATTTGTGTTATTTTTACATGCCAGTAATCTCAGTCATAGACAGCTGAGTCATTGCAGGGCAATCCAAGGCTACCATAGACGCGGGTTCGCAGACGACGAGCAAAAGTTAGCTCACCGTCCGGCTGTCTAGCAATGACCGAACCTGAGTCGTCGACAGCGCATAGTGTTCAACGGGCACCTCAAAGAGATTTTTTATTTATTATTGATAGGCTGGCGTTTGACTACTATCTCACCTGATGGTAAGTGATGATGTGGCCGACAATGGAGAACGCTTGCCTAGAAGTAACCAACTCACTCTTGACTTTAAGAACCATAGAGATGTTAGTAAAACCGTAAGGAGCTCAGCAGAGCCGATGACTACTAGAGCTACGGCGAATTTCTGGGAACTACAGTGAGATTTTAGTCAAAAAAAGCATGATACGCGTTGTCGCACCACCCTAGAATGAGAGAAGATATTGGGTGATTTTCCGTAATAGTTAAAATAATCTATAAAAACTGTTCGAACACAAGTGAACATAACCTGAGTAAACTTTGGCCTTTTTTCGCTTTAATTTCAATAAACTGCATGTTTCCGCGGCCGCACGTGAATGCAGTCCGTTTATTTAACATCACTCCCATTCAGCACAGTCGGGTAAAAAGTAACCCTCTTTTTAAATCACGAGTAAGCCGACCACGCTTCGCAGCCGCTTTACAGATTTTTCAGCGGCTTAGGGATCGCTGGATGGCACTTTAAATCGCTTTAAAAAACTTTTATTGAATTAAAATGCAAAGTTGACGGCACTTTTTTATAAACTTCCCAGAGTGGGTCATATTTTAAAGTGTTTTTCGGCCATGCATCGATATTTCACTGAAAACTGGTTATACTCAATTCAGCAGAAAGACGTCCACTGCCCAACCAAGGCTTTAACAAAGAGTCACAACAACGACAGGTCCTGTGCATCTCGCATCCATCACATTCCTGAAACCCTCAGCAGGTTATCGGTCCACCTTTCGGACCTTGTGGACAAAAATACTTATCCATTCATAAATAGGTTTTCGTCTGGCCTGTTGGTCTAGTGGTTAGTGGCCATGACTGCTGTGCTAGAGGTTGTAGGTTCGATTCCCACCCGGGACAAATGTTTGTGTGATGAGCATGATCATTTGTTCTGTCTGTGTCTGGGTGTAATTTATCTATAATATGTATGTATTTAGAAATATATAAGTATGTTTATCAGTTGTCTAGTACTCATAAAACAAGCTCTGCTTAGCTTGAGACTGGACGGCGTTGTGTGATAGTTGTGAAATATTATATTAATATTATAGGTTCCAACCTGCTCTATATAGTTATGAATAAAATTGTTATTAAGTATTAAAAAAAAATTAATATATTTTTTGTGTTCTCATTTGTTATATAAGAAAAATACGATGTAGCATTTGCTGTCAAATGTTGGTAACTATATCATTTTGTTGAATTTATCAACATACAGTCCAGACAGTTTTGATTTTAAACCAAATATCAGTATTATCATGCAGATAGGTGCAACGCGGCGTATCTTTTGTTCTCTATTCGCTTTCCTGTTAGGTTACAAAGCATACAAATTATTTCTCTATTCTCCTGAGCGTAGTATTTTAAATGTATAATTATTTATTTCCGTACGGAACCCTGAATTGTACTACGGAAGTAACCTACATAAGTAAACTTGTGAAAATGTATTGTGCTCAAAATTATTATGTTAAGTATTGTTTCAAGCCATGTGAAAGACCGAAACGCGTCAGAAATAAAATCTTTTAAAAATTATTTCATGAGGCGACAAAAATATATATTTTTTTTAATTAATTGTTATTTTTTTTAGTTTGGTTTTCATAAAATTACATAAAAAGCTGGTCCGATAATCTACCACGCGGGCCCAATGTGGGTTAGGATGCCAAGTGTCTACGAATTCTTTTGTTCTAGGAAATACCGGTTTTCTTTAGACGGTCAGCAAATGATGAAATAAATTAAACAAAGATCGCGCCTCCTTAGAGAACCCACGACTTACATGACATAAGCAACGAGCCCATTACCACTGGTTACTCTATAATTGGCGATACCAATACCCTAAGTTGGGGCCTGTACTGCCAGTCTTAATAAGGTACATTTTCGTATAACTAGCTTTTCCCCACGGCTTAACTCTCCTAGCATGTTTCACAAAAACAGTTTGTCTTACAGGCATCAAAACTAACTTATAACATTACAGTATATTTTTAGTTAATAGTTTAAATGATAAGTTAAGTCTTAACGAAGCTCTACGGGTTCCAGGTGTACGGTTCAGTTACTTCTGCATATCGAAGCTTTCTTCTTGTGCAATTAGTGTATCGATATTAAGCCTTTTTTTATTTGATTGCCTAGCTGAACTATCGGCAGCTGCACTGCGTGTCGCGGGTGCGATTTCCACATCTAGGTATGCAAATAAATATTTTTATAGTCTACTGATACCTGGGTTAACCTAGTCTGAGACTAAATGTTTTGAGTGTTATGTGTTTGTTGAACGCATCTACGATATATAAATAGTTCCTGGTGTGGGCCAGCGTTTCACACTAATACTACAAAAACGTGAGTATTTTGAATACCTATTATTTACTTCTTCACGCCCGAATAACTGAACGCTTTTTTTCTTTCTTCTTTCTTTCATTTATTTATTCGCCAAGTAAAATTACATCATAAATTTGTCAAAAAAATAAAAAGCTTGCTCGGCACAAAGTTTTAATAAATAAATAAATAAGCCATTTTTTCAAACAAGCTTTGAAGCTCCCTATAAAAAAAGAAGAGAAAAAAAGTGGAGTAAGGCTTTAACTTTAACTACATGAGCAAACAGTATTTCTAAACCTAAAATAAACTGCGGATTTATCAGTCCCTCGCCCATCTCAATCAACAAGCAAGCAAAGCGTTCCCAAAAACCCCTGAAAAATGTTTGAACGCATATTTTTTCTAAAAACTCCCTCTAAACTAGACAGAGTGGGTGTGCTTTATGAAATATTGCAGTTTTCGGCTTATACAGTCGTTCGATATTTTCAGCGGCTAGTTTCAGCTGGCCGGCTATCTCCGGCTATAGGTAGGCATCGTTATATCCCCATGAGTTATGATCATCCCGCCAGAGAGATAGTTATAATGAATTTTGCGGGGATATAGCCCAGTGGATTTTTGTTAGAGGTTGATTTAGATCTTTAAACAATGGACGAGGATTGAGTGGGATTTATATGGAATGTGGTTAAGCAACAGTTTGTTATATGTGTTATGAATATAGCTTGGAGATTGTAAAGTACAAGATGAAAATAATAATAATGAAATAAGATGAAACCGAATAACTTCATGCAACACAAAGGAAAAAAGGTGAACTGAAATGCCTTAGGCATTCTCTACCAGTCAACCAAGTGTGGTGCAGAGAAAACATGGCGTATAATATCTTTAATAAATAAAATTACAATTTTATAAGTGGTTTTTATCTAATATTATAAAAGCAACAGTTCGTGTGTTTGTTACTGCTTCTCGTCCGCATAGCTGAATGGATTTGGATGAAATTTAGCACACAGCGATACTATGTCCTGGAATAGCATATAGGGTATCCCGGTAGTATGCCCTTCGGACTATCAACATTTTGGACGAAGCCGCTGGCAGCGGCTAATAATAGTCAAAAGCTAGCTTTTGCTCGCAGCTTCACCCGCGTACATAAAATAGCTATGATATGGCCCATATCACTCAGGAATAAAAGCTTTCGGTTGGTGAAAAAGTTTAGCAATCGGACCAGTATTACTTCCAGAGATTACCTGCTAAAACAAAAACAAAAAAACTTTACCTCTTTATTATAGTGTAGATAATTAACTGATTTAAAATACAAAAAAGTAAAAAGTGCTTAATGAAAACATCTGTCATCATTTGTTTACAAATAAAATACCTACAACATTTCAATCAAGTGTGTTGTACAAAGCTCAAACACCAACAAACCAACATCGAATAAAAACCAAGCGACAAAATTACAGTACAAAACGAAAATTAATACAAAATCAAAATCAATGCAGCTATTAACCCAAATTAAAACCATATCCACGTTTAATGAATTAATTGAAAAGGCAAGCGGAACAAAAAATCATTTTACACTATATTATTTCCGATATCTGGTGTACAATCAAACCAATAATTTCACTTTGTGACAAAACAAAACGTTGTGTTTAACGGCAGCCGCTGTGGGGAGGGCTGTTTCCTTGTAATTAAATTTGAAAATCATCGGAAACGTATTAATTGTTAAACTAGGGCCAGGAAACCAACGGACGTAGACCGCGTACGTGACGAGCGTAGACGATGGTGGCATATAAAATCGATTGTATTTCTGAAGTTTAACAGTACTTACATTTAGATTTACTTTTATTTACTCAAAGATTTGATAAGAGAAAACTCATTGTTGAGTTAAACTCGCCTTTGTGTATTTATTGCTTTTGAATACCGTAATTAGAGAGATAATAGAGAGACAATGAGAAAGCGAACGCCGGCGTCCGCTTGGGGTTTAATGAAGTAAATTACTGTGTGTTTTTGCTTCTAAGTCAGTCTACACTATATAACACTATACAACATAGTCATACCTTTGTAAATTATTCCTAAGATGTTATGTAACTATTTTACCAAACTTTAACTCTGTTAAAAAATATATTAAAAAACATTTAAAAATAGTAGCCCACCGGCATCGGGAACAGAAATGCAATGCCTAATTATTATTACACTGTCTTTTCATACCTATTAATGTTGTAATATGAAAATATTGTAAAATCAACCATCTTTTTAAAAGACTAACCATGGTGTTTCTTGTAGGTTCTTCTCCTTTTGTAACAACCAGTTGGAACCGTGCGCAGGCAGACGTAGTCAGTAAAAGTATAACGTTTTCATTTAAAAATCCAGAAATCATTCTTACACCCAGAACGGCAGAAGTAATTTCTTCCAGAAAAAGAAATGAGCGATGGAACAAAGCCATATCGATGTGACAGCGTGTTTACTTAAAAACAATTCTTAGCCTTAAGTAAATTCGTGCCATTTTTATTGACCCTATAATAACAATTTAGCATTTTCGTTTTCACATTCTCATCAATCTACCTAAAAATTAAAAAAAAGTAAGAGAAAAAACCTTTTTAAAACATGAGCCATCATCTCTTATCATTTCCCGCTGCATTCATGGCCCACAGTGGTCCTGATACTCTTCATTAAGTCAACGAGCCACTTTGATGTGACAACCTGATAAATTGGCTTTCAGTTCTTTTTCCTTGCGTCATGGTCATGTGGAAAAGAAATCTTATGATTTGTATAAGGGATAGGAGTGTTTGATTTAACTTTACGCCCAAGGTATAGGATTAAAAAATCTCAAATATATTTATAAATACTAGCGGTCCCAACAGACGTCATCTCGCCCGGAAGCTGCTTTTCGTCAGAAAAAAATGAGTAGGTATCCAATTGCAGCACCGAGTCCGAGACCTGGAGCCTACTCAAAGATACACACAAAGATTCATCCCAATCGATCAGGCCATTCAAAAAAAGATAGGTGAGAAACACACCTGTTCATATTTTTATCATTTTTCACGCTCGATCGGATCCGGATGAAATTTGTTGGCATACAGATTGGTTTTTATTCCGAGAATATGATCCCTTGGGATAATTTTCTATGATCACGCAGGCAAAACCGCTAACAATAGTTAGTAAATAAATAAATTTTAAGTTCAGTACAATTGCTAAAACGGATCTTGAGCGCTCAGCGTCAGAGTGGGGATCGCTTTGCGCATTCCATACATTGGTGAGCCAATCGTCTTCGTTATTAGATACATGCAGCAACGCAGGGAACGAATCAGGAGTGTCATCTATGACGCGATGGCCGAATATTTGACTTCTGCGCAACTTGAAGCCACCGCTCAAGATCCGTGACGGCGATTGTAACTAAACAATTTAGTTAAAAATATATTAATTATTATTATTAGAGATTTATTTTGGAACTAAAGAAAAATAAAAACACCTAAATAAAACAGATCAAGTAAAGGCAATACTCATATCAGAAATACAGCGTAAATTATAAATAAATATAAAATAATTTATAAGTCCCATGTATTTTTAAAACGCCATCACCCATAAACCCCGCTGGCTCAGAGGCCCGCCGTAGTCCCGATGATGCTCATTAAGGCAATGAGTTCTCTGATGTAACGCCAGATAAATTGGCCCTTACTTCACTTTCTACTGCTATGGCTATTAGGGACTTATGACTATGCCACTAATGGTCAAGTTTGTTTGTAATTAGATTAGGTATTAATCGTCAAAAAAATTTTCTCGACCCACAATAATTCTTTGTATTAAAATTGTTACTAGAAATATTTCATTACACATTACACGTACTCTAATATCATAGTAGTAGCTTAAACATAACTAAGTACCTATACCTCCACCGAAAGGCGTGAGCTTTGGACGACAAGTAATGGATAGGTCGCCGTCCGGCCGTCTGTTAACCCTCCGAAACGAGCCTAAGTCGTCGCTACCGCACGGTTTCCCGCTAAGCGGCGAGCCTCCTTGCTGGCCTGCCACCATGGGATCTGAAGCCAACAGTCCATGCACACACGTACGATTTGCGCGTGGAGACGCAACGCCGGGGCGAGAGCTCGTTGCCGCGACAGGTCGCGGCATGGCGGACAGAGCTCCCGCGGGATCTCATGATGAAATGGCGTCAGCGACTAATGCAACTCAGTGCTAGATATGCCACAATTATGGCGGTAATTCCCCTCTTTGAGACGTGGCTGAAAAGACTTCACGGCATCCTCACCTTCCGCATGACGCAGGTTCGCACCGGACATGGTAAGTTCGGGTGGTTCCTGCACCGGATTCACGCGGAAGTGACGCCCGGGTGTTGCCACTGTGCGGAACGCCCGGAAGACACGGTAGAGCACACAGTAGAGGTGTGCCCCGCTTGAGCAGAGCAGCGCCGTGCCCTCTTGAGGGGTTTGGCCGGTAAGTCCCCTTTTTGAGGCGTGGCTGGAAAGACCTCACGGCGTCCTTACCTTCCGCATGACGCAGGTACTCACCGGACATGGTTCGTTCGGGAGATTCCTGCACTCGATTCATGCGGAAGTGACGCCCGGGTGTCGCCACTGTGCGGAACGCCCGGAGGACACGGTGGAGCACACAGTCGAGGTGTGCCCTGCTTGGGCGGAGCATCGCCGTGCCCTCGTGGGGCGGCGGAGACCTCTCGCGCCGGGCCTTGGTTGAGGCCATGGTCCGGAGCGAGGAGGAGTGGCAGGCAGTCGCCGACTTTTGCGAAGCAGTAATGCTCGCAAAGGAGGAGGCCGAACGCATCAGGCAACGGCGTTATCGCCGCCGCCGCCGGCGCCGGGATTCTGATCCCGATTTCCGGCCAACGTAGACGCGGGCTTGCGGACAGTGAGAAATAGGTAGCTCGCTGTCCGGCCGTCCGGTAACTGTCCGGACCAAGCCCAAGTCGTCGACGGCGCGCACTGTTCCCGCGCGCCTCAAGGAGTTGTCAGCAACAGCAGGGACCCAGCCGGGTCGAAGCCTACTGGGGCCAGGGTTATCCGAAAGGGCGCTCGAGCCCCGGTATGAAGGCTAGAAGGAACGGGGTGGGTCTTTTAGTCAGTAAGAGTCTGACACTGTCTCCCGCTCCGCCCAAGGGCGGGGGATGTCAATGCATGATTTTTCCCACCATAAAAAAAGGGGTTTGGCGGCGGCGATATCTCTTGCCGGGCCTTGGCACAAGCCATGTTCCGGAGCGAGGAGAAATGGCAGGCGGTCGCCTCCTTCTGCGAAGCAGCAATGCTAGCAAAAGGAGGAAGCCGACCGCATCAGGCAACGGCGGCTCTCACAGTGCCTCAGCCGCCAAGGATTCCGATCCCGATTTCCAGCCATCGTAGACGTCGGCTTGCGGACGGTGAGCAATGGGTAGCACGCTGTCCGACGTTCCAGTAACTGTCCGGACCGAGCCCGCGCGCCTTAAGGAATTGTCAGCAGCATCAGCGGCCCAGCCAGGTAGAAGCCTACTGGGGTTATCCGAAAAGAAAGCTCGGTCCCGGTTCGAAAGGCAAGAAGGAACCGAAGTGGGTTTTTAGATGATTTTCCCACCGGAAAAAAAGCGGAGTCGTCGACGGCGCGCAGTGTACTGTTATAATAGTATAACATTGCCATACCAAGGCTAAGTAAACTGCTGAGCCAGCTTCAGTTGTTTACTTGATTTCTAGCTAAAGCTATGACGTCAATGAAAAGTGATCGTAAGCCTTTCCGGTAATGGATCAGTTCAGTTCGGTTTTGGCACTTTTGATGTGGACACCATTTCTAATTTTTTGTAACTTTTCCCTAATTTCTTTAATTAAAGTTCTAGCAGTTCTAAAAGTGTTTTTAAGTCTTCAGCATCCCACCCCGTAACAGTACCACGCGTGCCTCAAATAGATGTCAGCTAACCGTAGGGGCCCTACAGGGCCAAAGTCTACTGGGGCCGTGGCCGTTTACTTCCGAAAGGGATGCCATATATCATCATAGAAGGGGATATAATCAGTAAAAGTCTGACTCGCCCTCCCGCTTTGCCTTAGAGCGGGAGACGTCATTAAAAGATTCCCTACCTTAAAAAAAATCAATTTTACATACATGCCCATATCTATTCAGTAAGCTACAAGTCGTAAAAAAAAATCAGTCAGCAGAATATTTTCCGGTTTCATTCCGCCCAAACATTATTTTTCTTTTTCCTCTATATCTCCCGTACCATCGATATTACCTACAGCCACAGTACAACGTTTCGTCCTTCAAAAAATATTTTCAGCAACATGAACCGCTGTATGTATCGATATCAAACCTCTTCAAAAAAATATTGCGCTGCATCCGAAAATGTTCCGAGTGAAATTACATCACCGGCACTCGGCAACCGAATATCGTAAAACAACATGTTTATTTTTACCGCAGGCACTCTACCTTTAGACACTGGCTGGACGCAGGCTGCACTTGGTGGTGGGGACCATCACAGGACCCTACCCTAACCAAACACCTGCATACAATAGGTAGACCCTAAGACATCAGGTCCCCTGTGTAGACCATGCTTAGGGAAGATGGTTACATTTGCACATGTACTCCTTGACTGCACAGGTTTCACTGAAACATACTTGTGAATCCTAGGATACCCCGAATTCCCTTACATACGCCCTGATAAAACTGTAAGGCCTAAGCTGGTTTTGGAGAGAAGTGGATCGGATAGAATGAGGCTGCGAAATGATGGCTGTCATCTATGGGCGTAGCCAAATCCTAATATATTGTCCAAGAAAATAAAACAAGAACATGCTAAAAATTACTTTTATATTTATATGTAAAAATTCAATATATCCATATTAAAATATTTCGGGGGATTTGAACCCCAAAACCCCCTCTCTGGCTACGCCTGTGCTGTCATGGCGCAGACAGATTAAGTAAGAATTACAAAATAATTAGTAGTAGATAGATAGAAAAATGCTGTTATAATTTAGTTCCCAATCTCCTCCCAGATCAACAGCTAATGTCCACAAACAGTACACTAGCGAGTAGGCAGGTACTTAAGCTCTATACCATAGAGTCATTATCAAATAATAGCAATCGGTTCCGCCAGCCATAGTCGTTGATCTACAAAATGATCGCGCGCTGACATTTCAATAGCACCCATTAAACTGACTCGGGAATCGAATTTGTGACCGAGTGGAGCATTAATACTGTATTAATGATGATGACTAGGGAATTAACTAGCTATATTTACTTCATTATATTTCGATATTTGTAGGTACAGAAGTCATTAATTTGTGATTACATTCCTAATGATTTATCATCACCACACGTCGTGTATTTGATGGGTGATGAATTTTCTAAATCCTTCCTTAAGAGCGCCCAACCTATTATATTATTCCCGTACAACCGCTCTAACGTGTAAATAACATCATTATAAATCTTTCTCTAGATACTTTAGTTATACAGATATTTTGTGGTTATTATCTTGGTTTCTATTGACACTAAAACATAAGTTTGGGGAAATCTACGCCAGTTTAAAATCTTACGTAATTTAACACGAGCTTTGGTCCTTCATAATGTATTTATCAATAAAAAAAAAATCAGCAAAGTGGGTGTCGGACTCTCGCACGAGGGTTTTGTACCGTCTGTAGCAAAAACGGCAATATAACGGCAATAAAAATAAATCATTTTGTGAAAATTTCAACTGTCTAGCAATCTCGGTTCTTGAGATGCATGCGTGCCTGGTGACAGACAGATACACAGCAGAGTGACAGTCTCGTTTTTACCCTTTGACTACAGTTTATTAAAGTAAAGAACACATATTCTAAAAACCGAGAACATTTGATCGAGATTCTGAATTAACACTTTTTTTTTACAAAAACTTTTAATAAGGTGTTTAGAAAAATAAGTTTTATTAAAAACTCGAGTGAGTGACGGAAATTACCAAAGGTCAACCGAGCGTTAAGCCGTTATCCCTCTTTTTTTGCTTTGTCAAACATTATGTTAGATGTAACAACAAGCTTTAAAACCATGCTCACATGACGATAAACTGATCAAGAAGGGCCCTCTTAATGCTGCGCACACACGGCACAGCTAACGTAGAAAACCTAGTCGAATCCATTCTTGTTTACTATTTTTCTTTTCTTGTGACCTAAATTGTTTTTCTTTATTGTCTTTTTTAGAAGTGGGAAATCATCTTATGACTTCTCTCACCCTAGGATGAAGCACGAGGGTCTGTCAGACTTTTACTGATGTTCGTTCAGTTGCTTTTCGCGTTCTTTTACATTGATCTTGAGATAAACAAATCTAAGAGCTAAACTTACATAATCAACACTTTTTAACTAACAAAACACGTACTAAATCCCTCTGTTTTAATAACAAACCAGTTTCAGCATTATCATTAACCAAATTAACTATAACGTAAGGCATAGCACACACAGTTAGCCTCACTCGATGGATAAATTGAATTACATCAGACCCGATGTAACCCGATTAAAATCTGCAAGCGCGGCGCGGATTGGATTGTGAACGTTACGTGTTACTGTTCAACCATTTTTACAACTAGCGTAAATTGGTTTGTTGTAATGAATTGTCCGTGTGTACGTGGCTTTATGTGAGGGGTTTTAAGTTTGGATTAATGCGTGTTAGGAATGTTGTTGAGTGGATTTGTTGAGAGTTGGTTGGAAAAAGATTTGGAGAAGTTTGTGATTGGATTTGATTGAAGTTTTTTCAACAGATGTATACAATTATTATTTTTTAAGGTTTTAAGAGTATTCTCAACTATATTCACAAATGAAAAAAAAAAACATATTCGAAATATTTTGTTTCACATAGGCCTTTTTTATGGTGGGAAAAATCATCCAACGACAACCCCCGGTCTTGGGCGGAGCGGGAGATAATGTCAGACTCTTACTGACTAAAAGCCCACCCCGTTCCTTCTAGCCTTCATACTGGGGCTCGAGTTCCCTTTCGGATAACCCTGGCCCCAGTAGGCTTCGACCCGGCTGGGCCCCTGCTGTTGCTGACAACTCCTGATCGGCCTACATTATTACTTACTAGCTTGCCGTCCGGTCGTCCGGTGATTGTCCGGACCAAACCCGAGCCATCAATGGCTAACTAGATTAGGTGTACCGAACATTCACTTCAGTCGACTTAGGTGTAATATCGAGTGTACACCTTGAACATTACACTATGTTGAACGAAACGCATACGTAAGTGCCACGAATTCACGGCGCTTAAGACATTTTGGTCGCGAAAAAAGAATCCTTTAAAAGCTATCTTAGCGCTGCTTGTTTTAATAGCTCTGTTAGACGATATAACGCCAATGTTGCGCTGCAGCTAACTTTTGTTTTAACTTTTCAGTTTTTTGACAAATTACTTCCTTGAAAGTAAAAGTTCCGCCCTTTAAAAAAACCTATCTGATCTCAGCCACTTTGCAGCTTTACTATATCTCAAGACTCTCCTATCAAAATACACAACGTGCCCAAATATAATTTGAGTTTCTTCAACGCGGCGCGAGCGTAATGGTAATTAGGAGGGAGTGGCCAGGAAAACACAGTTTATGTACAAACAGACACACAGCACACACCGCATACAGAAAGCACAGGGTAGGTAAGCACAGAAAACGCACAGGTCAATGTACGAGAGATATCGCGGTATCGTCACGCGTGTGATACGAGTGTTATGAAGGGTGAAAACAGTACGTATAAAAAAACCAAGCCTTGTATGATGAAAGAACCATACAGACACATAATATTTTCGTTCAATCTGTATGTGCGTGCTTACACTTGTTACTTGTCACTTACACATACAACTTGTTTTATTAGAAAAAGGTATGTGAAACCGAGTGTAAAGTCCTGCAAACCTAAGTTGCAAAGGGAAAAGCTTCTAACCTGACGGGTTTTGTGTTTAGTCCAGGCAACTGTAATAATATTTCCGGGTTGTTATTAAAAAAAAAAAAGAAAATAAAAATACACAGCTTTACACGTATTAACTGACAAAATGAGGGTTTACCTGTAACATTTCTGCTTATGCCTTTGAGGTAAACACACAAGAT
This sequence comes from Mythimna albipuncta, assembly GCA_929112965.1. Lineage (NCBI taxonomy): Eukaryota > Metazoa > Arthropoda > Insecta > Lepidoptera > Noctuidae > Mythimna > Mythimna albipuncta. Next base: position 928,276 of record OV815974.1, read on the forward strand.
GATGTGGTGTTGTTAAAAAAAAAAACAAACGACGCTCAAATTAATTTGGTTCAAGTGAAGTCATATTTAAAACAAAAATCTTGACAGATCTTATGTATCCTTGACAACAGAGATTTTAGGAAGTAATTTAAATATACATAAGGATACATATTCATGTGAACATTCATCCTGTACGGAAACACCATTCTTTTCCTTAAAGAAAATACTTATGAAAAGAACTCATTAGCTTTATGGATAAATCCTTAGCAACTGAAATAATATTACATGCTGAATAACAATATAATTATGATTGATTGGTTTATTCATTTATTCAATGAAACATATACACTTACAGTTTTATAAAATTATACCTTATGAATGTTTAGAAATTACACGTGTACGGGGACACCGTACACGTGCCACAAAAAAAGCCACTCCTAGCTTTTTGTGGCCCGTGTGCGGCGGTGCCGCCACAAAAAATTTTTGGCCGCTTCTAGTCTTTTTTTTGTGGGCTGTGTGCGGGGGACACTTAGAATGACGTTAGCAGGTTAGCAATGGGACCCAAACTAAGCGAAGCTAGTATTTTGGTGTACCGGGTGGTACAGAATTAGCAAGATGATGTGGCCTGCTGGCGCTACGACATAATCTACGCTTATATTATAAAGAAGTTTGGTTTTTTTTTTGTTTGTAGTCGGTAATCTCTGAAACCGATATAAAGTTGCTTTATTCCTGAGTGACATAGCCTATATTTAATGTGCGCGAGCGAAGCTGTGGTCAAAAGCTAGTTTATAGTACAAAACGAAAGAAAAATTAAGTTTAAAAGTATTTTTTTGATTCATGTCACTGTCACGTAGTCGGTTCGATGATTATATTTTGTAGTATAAATATGTCATTACTCTATCATAAACATAAGCAGTTCCTTTTACCTTAGAACCACTTGTCATAAAACACAACACCTCCCCCTCCACCTAAACAGTCGAACTCTCTGTCTCGACACTACTCTGTGTAATATTTCACGCACCAAATAAGACGTAGTGTACAATTATCACTAATTTGGTAATGCGATGTCTGTCAATCTGTGTGTCTGTGTGTCAATGTCTCTATGCTGTGGTTAGCTGTACGGTTACATGGCTTGGGCGGAGTCAAATCATAATGTTTTCCTCAAAAAATGTTTGAATTGTGTTAGCTAAATTGCTATTCCGACAGGTTAATGAGTTGGCTTCGAATTTAGTTGCTAGGCGGTTCCAACGATTAACTTTATATAATCTTTGGTTAAACTAGTATTTACAAAAGCATATCGGTGTTTGATGAAATGCATTGCAACTGAGCTTTTCACGTAGTTTTGAGGAACGTTCCCTTTAGCCTTCCTAGGTTTTAAATAATAATAATAAATTGTTTAATTTATAAAGAACGTGGTTAAAATAATCAAAGATTTACACCTTAGAATACTGTGTCATCATTATGTGGACCGCACAGAGGATACGGTAGAGAACACAGTAGAGGTATGCCCTACTTTGGCAGAGTATCGCCGCCCGTGTCCTCGTGGGGGTGATCGGTGGCAGCGATCTCTCACGCCGGGCCTTGGCCATGGTCCGGAGCGAGGAGGAGTGGCAGGCGGTCGCCTTCTTCTGCGATGAAGTAATGCTAGTAAAATTGACGACGGCTCGTAGTGTTCCACGCGCGCCTCGAGTAGATGTCAGCAAACCGTAGGAGCTCAGCAGGGTCAAAGCTTACTGGGGCCATGGTTTCACATCTGAAAGGAAAACCCGGCCCTGGTATGAAAGGCAAAGAAGGAATAGGAGTGGGTTTTTAGTCAGTAGAAGTCTTACACACTGGATGATTTTCTCACCATTAAGAAAAAATCTATGAATACTGATACTGTTATTTGGTACAGAACTACAAATGTTAGGTTATAGTGACACCTTACTCATTTTGGATTTGATCATAATATTGTAACTGATGGACGGTCGGACAGTGAGCTACCCATTGATCGTTCGCAAGCTCACACCTACGGTCGCTAGCGAGCCTTAGTTTGAATATCACTCAACACAAAACTATCAGAAATTCGAACAAAATGTAATTAGTTCTAAACGATTTAACTAACAATTATTTAGCAATTTTTTTCAACTTATTTCATCACGTTATAGCCAAAAAAACATCGTTTCGGAAATAAACACATACAAGCCTTGATAATTAAGTAATTCGTATTAAGGTGCTGAGTATCCGTTCATTAAAAGCGTATTAGTATATGTATTTGTCGGTTTTTTGAGAGGCGTAATTAGAGCCTTATTATGCTACTAGCTTTTGCGTACGGCTTCGCCCGCGTGAAAGCCGATTTTGTCTCATGGGAACAAACTGCGGACTCTTTTCGTTTAGTCCAGTTTGTCTGTAAGAGATTGCCCTGTATGATAAGACTGCCTTGTTTTTTTTTTATAACTGTTTGATCTGTGTTTTTTTATGAGGTATACAATCCATACTAATCTGTTTTGTTTGTGTGTTCCACTGCTGGACAAAAGCTATCCCTTTCCTCTTGTAAACTTTCCTGTCTAGGGCGATCTCTGGCCAGGTTAGCGCAGCGACAGATCGACGCACCACCTTCGTCTCACCTCGGCGCCATCGACTGCCTTCAGGCGCGCGCCCAGTGAGTGACAATCTTCGCCCACCTATCCGGGTGCATTCGTGTGACGTGGCCAGCCCACTCCTACTTCAGCCTGACTGTTTTTCCCTGACATCTGCTATCTATCATCATCATCATCATATCAGCCGAAAGACGTCCTCTGTTGAACATAGGCCTTCCTCAAGCGTCGCCACAACGACCAGTCCTGTGCATCACGCATCCATCGGATTCCCGCGACCCTGACCAGGTCATCCGTTCACCTTGAGGTCGTTGCTTGTTGTCGCCACTCCAGTACCTTTCGTCTCCATCGACCATCTGTATCTATATCTATAATTTTTACTAATATTATAAATGTGAAAGTAACTCTGTGTGTCTGTTACGCTTTCCGGAGAAACTGCTGCACTGATTTTGATGAAATTTGGTACAGAGTAAGCTTGAACCCTTAAGGCAGGTTATAGGCTTATTATTTGGCTTCGACTTCGACTTGGCGTCCGTAATAACCGACAGATGAAGCCGGTGGCAGAAACTAGTAAAGAATATATAATGAATAATAAAGTATCCTATGTCCTATTCCAGGTAATAGTTTACACTTACTCCAATAAGTTTCACCTAAATCTGTTTGTTTGATCGTGAAGGAGTAAGAAACACACACACATACATACAAACTGTCTTCTTTATCATATTAGTGTGATGATGAATTGTGATTATAAGTTCGCTTGAAGGGAGAAGTCGGTTTATAATTATACAGTAGATCGCGAATGAAACTTTTGGGTCGATAGACTCAAGTGTATCGAATTTCTGGGACAAAACGAGATTAATTGTGTATACACGAGTAAGCAATTGAAAATATAAATGACTAGCTTTTGTTCGCGGCTTTGCTCGCGTATATAAAAAATATATTTTAATTTTTTTCATATCCTCACACAATTCATCTATTCTGTAATACAGGTACTTAACTGAAACGCAGGCACGAATTTAGAATATGTTAAAACTAGCTTTTGCCCGCGACTTTGCCTGTGTACATACATTTTTTTTTTTGTAACAGACTCCGGCAGGAAATTCCATTCCTTAGCTGTACGCATAATGAATGTACTCCCAAAACGCTCTGTACGTATAGGTGGTATGTCCACCATGCGCGTCCCCATGTGACGCTCCCATGAGGTTTAGTTGCCTGAGAAAATAATTTAGCTATAGTTATGTAATTTATTCATTTTGCAACATATAAATTATATTTTTAAATATTTCACTATAAAAAACCATTTAAAAATACAAAAAAAAAAAACACTATCCCACCGGTATCGGGAACAGGGTCCAAGCTACCGGCGGACAGGGCTCCAGAGAAAGGAACCTCCTAACAATACGAGCCGTGTCCAGGAGTACCGCTTTCTGATCATGCTCTTGATCCAGCCGCCTAAAGTGAGCCTCCTAAGGTGTTGGTCGAGGTTCTTGGCTATAAAGCCATTGCCCGACACAACTATCGGTACAATGATTGCCGAGTCCACATCCCAATTACCACATACACCACAATTTTTAAATTAGTACAAATACTATTTACTTTTAAATAAAAAAAAAAACAAATACTTGTTATTTTATAAGTAAAATCTCAATAAATAATATTCATAAACAGCAAAGTTATTAGCGTTGGTTTATGTCCCAAAATGTCACTCAATTTATGGAATGTGCACGCTATTGATTAATGAATGAATAAGTGAAAATTATTATGGAAAAACACTGCCCGCAGTATTTTCTACTAGCAATTGTTATGTTTGATTGATTCTATGATGAATTTACGAATTTTAGAATTTCGATTTCGAACGTCAATTTTAGAATTTCGATTTTTTCTACTTTTCACTACAAAAATATGATCAGTGACGGGTACCGATAGAGCCCCATTTTTTTTTGTAGTAAATAAAAAGTAGTATATAGTTATGTTATTATTATGACAAAATGTTTCTGTAGTTGTGTATGGGCGTTAGTTGCCCGATAGAATCATTATCGAGAAGGATGTGGTTTTGGTAGAGCGTGTCTTATATACGAGTATTTTGGAGTTTCTCTTGATAGAATGTCTCTTTGACTATCCCAAGGTTATTCTATTGTATCTAATAGACAAGACGACGCTCCTTCACGCCTATTAACTTACACAGCATCAATAGAGGAATCAGTGGCTCAATTCGACCGGGAACGAATAAGGCAACAAATTTTATTCAGGAGTCGTCTTAAGCCGCGTACAGACATCGCGAGGCGTGCGTTGCTAATGGTTCGTCTCGCATGCCTCGGGCTATGTGGACGTGTGTCCTCACGGTGAGCATTCGCGTCACACGATCGTTGCAAACGCCGACTCAGTGCGAGCCGTGCGCTCCTTGTGGATGGATATCGTGATATCGTCGTCTAATGTGTACCCGTAACGATAACATTATATCGTTTTGTCCACCAGTATCTTTTCTCCTTTTTAGGGTTCCGTACCTCAAAAGGAAAACACAGAACCCTTACAGAATCACTTTGTTTCCCGTCAGTCTGTCTGTCTGTCTATCTGTCAAGACCCTTTATCTCGAGAGAGCGTGGAGGTATCGAGTAGAAATTAAAACTATATACTCAAGTCTGCGGTCCCTTCGAACAGAGAAAAAAATCAAACTTCTAAGTTAACGAACAAAAAAGATACGGCCGTTTATGTCGCAAAAAAACGTAAATTTTGATATTCTCAAAGATCAAAATTAATAGGGTACTTTCCGTTGATCCAGAATCCTGATATATATAGGATAATATGATATAGGAAAAAATCTGAAAACAGTAATTTTTTTTTACCTATGTCACAAAAAAAAAGTTACAATTTGGAAAAATCTTCAAGACTCCATTCGGGAATCGTAGGTTGCACGGAAACCTTAGTGCGCGAGTCCGACTCGCATTTGCGCAGTTTTTTATTATTTTTAATATCGAATGAATCACTATATAGGCCGCAGCTGAAATCTGCACGTCTCGCCTTGTCAGAGCCCTTTTTTCTACTGACGAACCCCATGTTTGGTTGTCGCATGCATGCATAAATGTACCATGTACCATGTCGTATACCTCAGATTGAGGCATGCGTGACGAACCATTCGCCTCGCACGCCTCGCGATGTCTGTACGAGGCTTTAAGAATTTGTTAAAGCCCACACATCTTTCTCATTAGCTGCTCTCATTAACCTACACTATCAATATAATGACGGGCCGTAAATCACTCGACACCACACTATAGATTGATTTAGTATCCACTGCTGGTCGTCCATCACTCGCTCCCCTAATTATTGAAGGAAACACGCATTGTAGCGAAAATGTGACTAATTGATCGGGATTTGTGAGCGAGGATTTGTTTTGTTTTGATTTTAAGTACCTGAGTGTGTTTAAAAGGATCTTGGATTACTTGTAAAACTGTGTGATTGAGTTTCAAATGTTTACAACAAAACTTGTTGTGTACAAAGTAAAGTTTAGCGCCCAAAGTAGGAAGAGATTTTAATTGTACATAAACAAAATAGAGTTTCTTGCGCCAGTGACTGAAAAGTTGAAAGGTAATCGGTTATCTAGGTATGGTCATGTGAAGAGGAGACTGTCTTCAAAGATATGGAGTGGAGACCGCGTACCGGCAGACATAGCGTTGGAAGGTCTTCCATAAGGTGGACCGGTGACCTGGTAAGGATCGTGGGAATCCGATGAAAGCGACGCATAGAGGTTCTTTGTGAATATACCTATATCTAACAGTGGATGTCTTTCGGCTGAATGGTGATGATGAAATGGATTGATAACCACTTTTAACAAATATTGAGTAATCTGTAACATCAAACTTAATTCCCCGTTTTCCGATTTTAGTTGAATACTTCTCAAATATTACTTTAGCTTTAAAACCTGTTAAAATGAGCAGAGCTTGAGCAGGTCATAGGGCACGTGACGCAGGACGGAAGGTGGGACATGGTCTGCGGAGAGACGCCGCACAAACACTGAAGGTCGGAACCATCCGAGAACCCCCACTTGCGGAGATTGTCTTTAGAGTTTAAAATTACGATAACCATAAGGAGATATTCGACTGCAGCAATCTTGGAAGATATGCTATTATTTCCTGAAGAGTTTCATGGAGTATCTCCAAAAAGATCTTTATTAAAACTAAATGATGATGGATGTAAAAAAAAAAAAAACAGTCGTACAGAGAACTCGGGTTCGAACTCTCGACCATTTACCTACTTGATAGTCTAGTCTAAGTTGGTGATTATGGCTATTTTGCGACACATATCTAAAAGTGAAACATTTTATTATTTTTTTCAATGAATTAATCATGCTCTAAACTATTTTAAACACACAAACATCCTCAATTCGTGATCCCCACTTTACAACTTGCTGTTTTGTACTCCAATTTTATTAAGCACTAAAATTACTCAATCGGTTTTAACGATCACCATAGACAAACACTGACTGTACACACAGAGGCTATAAATTATTTTAGCGACCATAGAGCATAGACATGTAGATTTCCTTAATCGCCGTCATGGCTAGCGGCTATCGGACGCACGTTTAGGAGACGTTCGAATAAGAAGGATAAGACTGTTAAAAAATATGCTGTTTTATTGCAATTACACATAAAAAGTATTCAGAAATGAGAAACATTACTCTAGTATCAAATAGACTATTTACAGGGCTTTTGAATCGTCAAAATGTCAGGCAGTCCAAAAAATTCTTCTTTCTTGATTCTTGGGCCTATGTTGTTAACTCCTGTGGATATGTTCATTCCTAATGCGATCTCAAAAGAAAACTCCGAGCATAGTCCTTTCCATTGTCCTTTGGGTAACTTTAAAAAGCTAAGATGAGAAATTCAGCTAGACTTAAATATTAGATAAGTCAATCCTGCTAAAACTAGGCCAGTAATTCCAGTAATAACAAAGTCTTCTACCTGACGGGCTTTTTTTTTGGTGGGAAAATCATCTAATGACATCCGTCGCTCTTGTAACTGACGGACTTACGGTTCGATACAAATAAGTTATACAATAACTAGCCTCTGCCAGCGGCTTTGCCCGCGTGAATGTATAAATATGGATGCATATTTGTAGCCAATGTCACTTTGTGATAAAGTGGTATTTTACTGAGGAAATAATGTTGAAAGTCCGTCCAGCAGTTTTTAAGTTTTATTCATCACAAAACAAAAATCCAAAAGTGGACGTCTTATTAGTATAAACTCGTGCACCAGCACTAGCCTATACTTTTATTATAACTAGAATAAGATTCTAGGGTGACAGCAAAAATAAAAATTATATTACGAACTTAAAATTAATAGAGAGTCACAATAGGCAATTTTATCGCTAGAAGTGATTTTCAAGCTTCGTACGGGTGATACTTATCGTTGAAATGCTCGGCTTTTTTCTTATATATAAATAATATGCATGTATGTAACTTAAACTTTTATCTATCTATGGGTTTTTTTATGGTTGGAAAATTCACCCAATGACAACCCCCGCTCTTGGGCAGTTCTATCTATGGGTGACAACTGCATGAAAATCAAGACAAACGCGATGGCCCACTTTATTTTATAAATTAGCTTTTGCCTGCAGCTTCGCCCGCGTACATAAAAATGTTCCCTAAATCACTCAGGAATAAAGCAGCTTTCTATTGATGAAAACATTTTTGCAATCGGACCAGTACACTCAGAGATTGCCTCCTACAAACAAGAAAACAAAATTTACCTTTTTATAAAGTGTAGATTATGTAAGATTAAGGATAATGATATCAATAACTGATGCATATTTTCCTCCATAGCTACTGAGCGTTTCCTTTCCTCTGCTAACTTATCAACACGAGCGTATAAATATCTCTAAAGTCCCATCCACACTAACCTTAAACGCAACGTGCCGGGGCGTACGCGTGGAGACTAAAGGCGGTGTATTTGCGCGTCGCACGCAGCGCCCTGAGTCTGTGACCCAATTAACTGACGCGCATCTGTGTGTCGCACTCGCCTACATGTTGTTATGAATACTGTGGAAAGATATACGAACGCTGCGCTTCGTACCATTAGTGTGTTTTCAGCTTTATAATTGAGGACGAGAAGTTTTATCGTGGGACATATGCGTAAGCACCTACTAGTTAGCTTGACGACGTCATCATTGTTTTTTTTTAATTAATATAAATAAGTGCCGAATGGTTCTGAAATAGTGACCGCGTACCGGAAGACGCAGCGTTAGAAGATCTTCTACAAGGCGGACCGATGACCTAGTAAAGGTTGCAGAAATGCGGTGGATATGAGACGCACAGGACCGTTCATTGTGGCGACAGATGGGGGAGGCTTATGTCTCAAAGTGGACGTATTTCGGCTGAAATGATGATGATGATGAAACCAGTACTTGATTGCAATCCCACCTGATGATAAGCAGTGATGTAATCGTTGATTACACGTAAATTATAATCGGACGGGAAGACAGCAGCAGGCAAACTGTTCCGGTCCTTTGACGGACACGGTATAAACGACGAGGCGAAACGCTTTGTTTGGACCGTAGAGGTTTCAAAAACGTAAGGGTGGCCCCGACGGGCGAGTCTATCCATACTCGCCGTACGTCTCGTTGTTCAATAGTAGGAAGGAAATGGCGAAATCAAGTGATGCAATTCCTGCGCACACTCTCCAAAATGCATCGTGTTAAATACCGAAAGGCCGCCTGTGCTCCAGGCTTTGTAGATTGGACTCAACTAAATCTGGACCACCAATTAACCTCTAAAAAGCATGATAATTTAAACAAAAATATAACATATTTTATTTTTGTTTCAATTATCATGTATCAAATATCATTTTACTACCTGCATCTGCAGTATTTACTTAATAGCTGAGTATCTCTGTTGTTACTTGTACACACCGATTTATTTATTTTCTTTCTTTCTTTCTTATGCACTTGAATAAAACAGAAACAAAGTGTCGCTAGTATAACTTTTCACATCTGAAAGATTTGGATATATAAAATTTTTGATTTCAAAACCAAACCGTAGGGGCCCAGCAGGGTCGGAGCCAAATGGGTCCATGGGTCCGCTTTTCAAAGGAAATGGACATGGCCCTGGAATGAAAGGCAACGAAGAAACTAGGAGTGGGTTTTAGTCAGTAAAAGACAGACACGCTCTCACGCTTAACCCAAGGGCGGGAGATGTCTTTGGATGATTTCCCACCTAAAAAAAGGCAATATGCTTTGATCATAAAATGGACTGCACTTTATGTATAAATGCACAAGGAAAACAAAAGTCTAGTCCATAGATACTTATAAGAAAATATTTTTATGGTCTAGTATTTGCGTTCAAACTAAAAAACACGCCTATTCTGCCAAGATTACCATAGGTAGAAAAATAAACAACCCACAAACTCAGAAAAAAAACTGCCACAAAAATAATAACACGAACAGAAATTTTAATACCCGCAAATAATCACTGGCATTAACCACAGAATTGAGTTGGCAAACATTAAATATAATCTATATCGGTCGATCAGTTCCCGAGGCTGGCTCACACGTACGCACATTTAGATCAGCGGACAGATATTTGGATGTGCACTGAGAAGAGCAGAAGGTTAGAATTTTACTATTTACATAAAATAGGAGGGGTTATGAGGAAGAGCATACATAGGTATAACGTGGACGATTAAGGAGCATGTCGTGAGGAAATACATGAATGATAAATCGTGACTTAAAATAAATTTAAAATATTTAATTAATTTACCAATTTAAATTTTATGTTATTTATTATGTTGTTACATAATTAATTTGATTTTATTGTTTAATTTTATTTATACGCTTATGTTTTGAGTGTGCTTGTGTGTCTTTGTATGTACTAACAATAGCATTATAAGGTTTCTTGTGTTACTAACAATCTGAGGACTTTTGTTCTAAATAAATGTCATATTATTATTATTACAAATATACCCACAAAAAATACAAATTTTCCCTATTTATAATATTAAGTTTAGATAGTTTAGATGGGCAAAAAAAGGTTATATGGATGCTCCAGAGGCTCATCATATTTACCTTTTTCTATTCTCATAAGGAATACTTAAAAAAAAACAGCCACCAGATCTGTGACAAAATCAGTAAACTTAATAAAAAAAAGAATTCAGGAACCGAAAGAATAGTCTTCGATTAAAAATGCTTAAAAAATGCTTGACTGAACCTTTTCAGCACCGTCTTCGTTGTGTCCCAAGCGATTAGCGTTGTGCCCGACCTCGTTAGTTGAAAGAAGCTGTTCATTGGGACACATTCAAATTACGATTTATAGACCACTGCCATGTTTACCATGCATGCACTGATTGAGCGCAGATTGTACTTACACTGAAGACGATTACGAAATTACTGTAACGCCCCGCTTTAATGAAAAAATAGACCAAAGAACTTCTACGGTAGTGCAACTGCACTACCGTAGAAGTACCTGTAATACAGTATCTGGATTTCCAGGTCAGGCAAGTGTTATAGAGAATCTAAAAGTAGCAGTCCGTCGAGATATCCGCAGGAGAACCAAGGTTACCGACATAGCTCGAAGAATCGCCTAACTTAAGTGGCAATGGGCAGGGCACAATTGCAAGCAAAACAGATGGTCGATGGGGACGAAAGGTTCTGGACTGGCGACCACGTACCGGAAGACGTAGCGTTGGAAGGCCTCCAACAAGGTGGACCGAGGACCCGGGCAGGGTCGCGGGAATCCGATGGATGCGTGACGCTCAGGACCGGTCGTTATGGCGACGCTTGGGGGAGGCCTATGTCCAACCGTGGACGTCTTTCAGCTGATATGATGATGATGAGTCCATCGAGTGTGGTCGCTCACAAATGGCCTCATAACAAGGCTCAAAGTTATCCGAAAGACAAGGGAAAGGCTGTGATCGAATCAGGAAAGATGTCTATAGGAGAACCAAAGTTGCTGACATAACCCGAAAAATACTAAATAAACGGATGGTTCGTTACGCTGTCACTAACTCTATTTCTTTCATATCACTCCTCACACAATCCATCCATTTTTTTGGTAATTTAGGTACTTAACTGAAACGCAGGTACGAATTTAAACTATAGTAAAATTAAGGTTCAAAGTTCAAGAACTGATTTGGAAACACTCAATTACAGAAATGCCAACAATTCAACGATATTATGGTAATAGTAATAGCGAGTCCCAAACCAAGTTCAAATGTTCCCCAACAGTAATAGCGCGTACAACTACAATAGTTACCGGATCGGTTCGTGCGAGCCCAATGTTCAGCGGGATAGTTACACAACTTCTGGACTAGTTTCTGTGAACACTGCTAGACGGGGAAATTGTGCCGCTACCGTTTTTTTTTGGGTGCAATTTGATTGTGTCTTTTTTTGGTAACCATGACAGAAGAGTCTATAGTCTTGGCTTATTTAGTAGCGCCTATACAGAATTTGCCTGCGTTCAAACTTCTTGAAGAAGCAGTTAGAATCTGCTGCGCGTGGGGACTAAGTTTGAAACACCGTTGCTAAAAATACAGAAGAATACACAAGAACACAGAGAGGGGTACAGAAGAATGTATACAGGAGTATAGAGATATGCAAGAAAATGTGTAGAGTATAAAGGAGAGTGTATATAGTGAACAAGAAGATAGAGTATACATATGTATAGAGGAGAACCACGGTTACAAACATAGGCCAAAAATTGCCAAACTTAAGTGGCAATGGGCAGGATATTTTACTCAATGAACAGATGGTTGATGGGGACGAAAGATTCTAGAGTATAGAGACCACGTTCCGGAAGACGCAGAAGACCTCTCACAATGTGGATCGGCTTCCTGATGAGGGTCATAGGAATCTCGCATTCATAGACGCAACGGGACCGCTCATGGTGGTGAAACCTGGGGGAGGCCTATGTTTAGCAGTAGACGTCTTTCCGTTGAAATAAAGGCTTATACAAGAAAGAAAATCTTCTGCTTAGCGCATCGATGGCAAAATTAGCTAAATTCTTGGCCTGTCCTAGAAGTCAGTCAATGCCGTCCGCTGATGCTGTCATGAGGTCCCTACATGAGCAGGTCACAGGGCACGTAATGCAGGACGGAAGGTGGGACATGGTCTGCGGAGATACGCCGCACAAACAAGAAACAAAATTAAGAAACACAAGAGAGACTTCAAAACGTCCACGCAAATGACACGCTTGATAGTTTTCAATGCCACACTCAAAACTTTAAACATAAAAACATGACGGTTCCCATAAAAGTGGGTCATTTATTTGTTCGCCACTACACAGAGTGTAACATAAGTGGTGACGGTCGGTACAGTGTACTGCAACTGAGTTCCGTAACTGTTCCCAGTTCGGACGGCCACGGACTTTATTGTGCTAACTCCGGGGATTTCCATGAGATGATTTCTCTTGGGATAGACTTAGGCTTTTCTGAAGTTTTAGTATTTTAATTGAAGAAAATAAAGTTGGTGAGGATATTATTATAGAAATAAGCTTTTTGTTTTACGGACGGTAACTTTGATAAACTTGACTGTAGCTTTTTTTAATGTGAGAAATCATTTAATGACTTCCCTCGCTCTAGGGCAGAGCGAGAAAGTGTGTCAGACTTTTACTGACCAAAACTACACCTATGTTCCTTCTTTGCTTTGCGTTTTTGGACCCCAGGTTTACCTTACGGAACCTAAACTACGGCCCTAATAGACTTTGGCCCTGCTGGGCCCTTACCGTTTTGCGACTCCTGAGCGAGGTTAAATTAATATGGCTCAGAGCGAGCCTATCCTTAATAAAAAAAAGAACTGAATCTATGGTCAAGATCATCACCATAATCATTTTGCTACCCTTGTCCCAAAGTACTTGGCGGCGCAACACGTTTTTTTTCTTCTATTCTGTCTTGTCATCCATCATGCTGTCATTAATTCCCTTTCCTTTCTTATAATTTCTCATAAAATCTGTATATTTTTTCAAAAAGGAACTATGATTAGACATTAAATATAAATTCGGCTATCTGTTCTGGTAGTAAGATGCCTTGCCTATTTCCACTCATTTATAAATTTTCTGGGCAATGGTTTGGTGTAAGTAAAGTGTAAAATATTAAAAAATATTGATTAATTTTTTTTTCTATATTTTTCCATTTTTTGGCTAAATTTTGATGTACCGTCACGAGGTCACCAAACTGAATCGAGCAAGGTATGCATTCAAAATTATAGATGGCTCTACAAATTCGAATGAAAATTTTGCATGATACAAGATTGTTCGTTACGACCTTTTCTTTTAGAAGTTATAATAAACCTAGCTGTCCCGACCACCATTGTCCTGCCTCAAAGCTGGCTTTTCGTTAGAATAAAAAAATTGAGAACTAAATTACAGCGTTACCTATCGTTAATGTAAAACCATCTAGAAACCTACTCTAATATACCTACACACAAAATTTGATCCATATCGATCAAACCATTTAGAAGGAGTTAGGTGACAAACACACGTACAGAAGAATTACATAAATTACCTAGAATTGTATATCCGAGATGTCACTCCTCCAAGCCATCGATATGTATATTGAAAGATCCAATCCACGTTACAATTCCTTTGATGTAGACTATACCGACGTAAAAATGGCTCCACAAACAGCCAATTCAACCTCCAAGATCCAATAACTTATATCAGAATACAACAATGAAGTTCTTCCATAAATCGTGCCTTCCATTTGGGCACAATGTCGCAGGTAAATGAGTATTTTCGTCGGCTAGGCTGGGCAAACAATAATGGGCAATTCCGAGTAATGACCGCGGTATGAACAGTACACCCGCTAGTGAATGTGGCGAGAGAGTTTATTTTATGAGGATTTCTGTAGAAATCTAGCTACTAATACCATTTTAATTTCTTGTTCTGTGTTTTAGTGTTATTGTTACTGACAAAATTATAATAATTATTTTTTTCTTTGACAGTAATTTATAGAATGATATTGAACTAATTTTCTGTTTTAAAATCAAATGTTTTGTGTTAATGTTGTGATTGTCTATAAGTGTAGCAGCACTTCAAAAGTGTTTCATGATGAATCCGTAAATTTCTAGTGCATGTCATGTTGGCGATTCTTATTTAAAAAAAAAATATATACTAATTTTATAAAAAAAAATGTTTATTATATATATTATAATATTATATATTCTACAAGTATCACACAAAGCCGTCTAGTCCCAAGCTAAGCAGGCCTTGTGTTATGGGTACTAGACAACTGATAAACATACTTATGTATGTACTTGTTTGTAAATAATTTTAAACTATTAGTCCGTTTAAAAAAATATTTCTAAAGTAGAATGCTGCTGTAGCATTGAGTGACACAAGCTATAGGTATATATTTTTGACTTGTGGAAGGACGAAGTCGCCTACTAAAGCTTGTTCACTATATTTATTCTTTTAATATCCATGATGACGGTCAAGGAAAACATCGTGAGGAAACTAGCATGTCCTAGAACCAAAAATTCGAAGACATGTAACATTCACCAACCCGTACTGGGCCCGCGTGGTGGATTACGGCCCGTTCTCTCTCCTAGAGAGGAGGCCCGAGGCCCAGCAGTGGGAACATTAAAAAGGCTGATGATGATGATGATGATATCCATGATAGGCTTCATGGATAAAACCTAGTCCTTCAAGTTTATATGTGTGTATAACATTGTTAAACATATGAACAACTGAACGGATTCGGATGAAACTAATCTCACGGATAGGTTACGCCCGAGACAAGCCGCTGGCAGAAGTAGATCAGTACCTATGTCTGTTATATTGAATCCAGATATAGTGAATATGGATGATGCTACCAATCCATAATCCTGAAATATTACGCGTCTTTGTTATCATAGTGCACAAAAATGTGTTTCTTATCGTAGCTGCTAGGCATCACTAAAAATCTCTCAAAAGTTGTTGATGACGGAAACTTTACAATTAAATAGCTTCTCACCATGTTTTTTTTTTTAAATAATTTAGGAAGTTTTATAACGCACAGCGTATGTCAGTCACATCGTACCCTAAGACAATTATTATTTAACAACAAACGAGATCAATGGAAATCTCACAATGGTTGCCACGTTTATTATAAAAATATATTTGTCTAACCATCTTCGTCCACTTAGCCTTCCACGTGTACTCTCCAAAGTAGGTACCCCTGCCGAGCCCTTTAAATCACATAATCACGGCGTGTCGCAACGGCTCAACGGTTAATAGAGCATGCTGTCCAAACCGAGGTACGTGAGTTCATGAGTCACTGATTAAACTTCAATGTTACGCGTCTCGTCATGGACGACAATCTGGCATCATATTGATTAACGTTAAGGTATATAAGAAATATAAGGATATAGTCATGATTTGTTGTTCTTACATTAATGTACACACAAAAAAAACTTAACCTTAATATATTGATTAGATAATTTATGTACAAAGGCGAGCTTAACTCAACAATGAGTTTTCTCCCATCAAACCTTTGAATGACAGAGATATATCACATTCGAGGGTAGGATCCAGTGTACAACTTACACCTGCATAAATACGTTTAAAATATTTACAAATATATATATATAATTATAGATATAATATTTATACCAATACAAACTAATATTATGTCTTATACTCGTGCTATGAGACAATGCTTCATGGCAAATAGGATTCCAGGTCAATGGTAAGTTCCTTATGAATTTTAATACTCATGAGAGTGTCTTGATACCCATGAGAGTGTCGAAATATACGTTTTTAGCGATATAAACAGCCATATCTTTTTTTCGTTAACTTAGACGTCTGATTTTTTCACAGCTTAAAGGGGCCGCAGATTTGAGTATATAGTTTTAATTTCAACACAATACTTTTACGCGTTCCCGAGATAAAGAGTCTTGACAGACGGCCAACAAAGTGATCCTATAAGGATTCCGCTTTTTTCCTTTGAAGTACGAAACCTTGAAAAGCCAGAAAGATCAACACTCTAAAAACTCTTTTTTTTTCTCCCCCGTTTTTTGGCGGAGCGGGAGATAATGTCAGACTTTTACTGACTAAAAACCCACTCCTGGTCCTTTGTTGCCTTTCGTATAAAAACCACTATTAATGAGTAAACCTAAAGCACTAACTCAAGCCTGAAACCAAATTGCCAACCAAACTAGCTACAAAAAGACTTCTTATAGTTTATGGCGACATTTTCTTTGCTCTCTACCCACCCCTGTTGACTTATAAAGCAGGCCATAAACTAGTCCATAAGATAATTTAAAACACCCGGGCGGGCGATGCCGCGGGATAAAGCTAGCGACGATATATTACCGGTCGGAACGCCTTTACAATGCACTCAGACGTACGTATAATCTATATATATAAAAGAAAGTCGTGTTAGTTACACCACTTATAACTCAAGAAAGGCAGAACAGATTTGGGTGAAAATTGGTAGGGAGGTAGCTTAGAGCCAGGAGACGGACATAAGATACTTTTTATCCCGTTCGACAGCGTTCCCGTGTGACTTGACATGAAACGTCAGGGGTAGAGTAGGGAAGAGTAGGGTAGAGTAGGGTAGAGTAGAGGAGGGTAGAGTAGGGTAGAGTAGGGTAGCGTAGGGTAGAGTAGGGTAGAGTAGAGTAGGGTAGGGTAGAGTAGGGTAGAGTAGGGTAGAGTAGGGTAGTGTAGGGTAGAGTAGGGTAGAGTAGAGGAGGGTAGAGTAGGGTAGAGTAGGGTAGCGTAGGGTAGAGTAGGGTAGAGTAGAGTAGGGTAGGGTAGAGTAGGGTAGAGTAGGGTAGAGTAGGGTAGGGTAGAGTAGGGTAGAGTAGGGTAGCGTAGGGTAGAGTAGGGTAGAGTAGGGTAGAGTAGGGTAGAGTAGGGTAGAGTAGAGTAGAGTAGGGTAGAGTAGGGTATAGTAGGCTGAAGTAGGGAAGAGCGGGAGCGAAGCCGCGCGGTCAAAAGCTAGTTTTATATATATCCCCCAATGAAAATTCGGTTTGTTACGGATGAAAACTGGGTGTTGGTTTTAATACGCAATTGTTTATGGAATTATAGTAAAATTGTTGTAAAATAATAAAATATATTAGCTTAGTATTCAACCTTGTTGTTCCCACTGCTGGGACTCAGGCCTCCTCTCTCTTGGAGAAGAAGCGGGCCGTAATCCACCACGCGGGCCCAGTGCAGTTTGGTGAATGTTACATGTCTTCGAATTATTGACTTGTATTGGCGTTCCGACGCGGACTTTTATCTACGACGGAATAGACTTGTACCTGTGTGCACAAATAAAGTTTTTGTATTTGTATTTTTGTTTTTATTTATTAGTTCTAGGACATGTCGGTTTTCTCACGAAGTTTTCCTTCACTGTTTTGAGAGCAGTGGTGATGATATAAATTACACAAAGTAATGCGTCTGGCTGAGTTTGGATCCACGACTTGCAAGTCGTAAGTAGGGCTGTTACATCTTGGCCATTACTGCTCTCAATAAAAAAAAAATATATATTTGAATTTTTTTTTTTGTTTCTTAAAAATAGGAACGACGGTTTAGTGACAGTATCAGGAACAGAGTCATAGCTATCGGTCAGGACTCTAAAGTGAGGAATCTCCTTAAAATACGAGCCGTGTCCAGGTACTCACAAGAGGAGTAGCGCTTTTTGAATTATTGAGGTTTTGGTCGAGTCTCGTGGTATTCAAGCTAGGTATTGGGTGATACTGCAATAATTATTATTATCAATTATATCAGCAACTCTCTTCCGTAGTTTCACAAGCGTCTTTGATTACTGCTTTGCTATAATATCGATGATAATATAGTATAATAAAGATGATTTGATTTGATTTGACAGACTGTTATTGTCGATTTTATTAAAAAAAAAAAATAACAAATAATTTTTTGAATGCTTAATAAGTTTGCAATTACTTGAGTGCCAAATAAACATTTATTTTTTCGTTCTTTATTTTTCTTTCATAACAATTACAACAGCAACTTTAAAAAGTATTAATTATAACCTGTATCAGTTATTAGTGATGTTAATTTACTCCCTGGCGTGCTATTACGGCTAATATCGCCGTGAAAAAGCGAACAATTTCCCGAAAGCGACACGTAAAAGTTTCACTCGTATAACTGAGTATGACCTAAATGCTAGTCGACGCACTGGGTGTTTTAAATGCGACGGACGACGCTATACCGTCATCATGATAGGATAGAATAAAACAGTATTTCAAAGTACACAAAAAAGTTGCTACGTCTCGAAATAGACTTATCGACGACGAGCTCGCCATTCGATTCGAGGTAGCTCGCCACTTGGCGGTCTGGTAAGGACCAAATCCGGGTCGACGACGCGTTGTGTTCTATCGCCCGTCAAAGAGTTAGCTAAGGTTCGATGCCTACCACGGCTGCAGATTGTTCGAAGTAGTTACCCTAGCCCATGCAAAAAAAAGCTACTGAAGGAACACTGTGGGTTTTAGTCAATCCAAGTAACATTTCCTTCCACTACCAGAACGGTAGAAATCATATTTTGATCATTTCTAAGTAAAAAAAAAACTTACCCTAAACAACAAAATTCATTAATTATCTATCAGTTTATTTACAACCATAGAAAGTACTTCACTATCATCATCATCATCATCAGCCTTTTTAATTTTCCCACTGCTGGGACTCAGGCCTCCTCTCTAGGAGAGGGAAAGGGCCGTAATCCACCACGCGGGCCCAGTGCGGGTTATTACTTCGCTATGCCTTTTCGTATTTTCCGCAGCTTTACCCGTCGCGTTTTTAACAGCCAGTGCATGCCACTATCGCGTAGTCTATGATAACCCGTCAGGATCGCATACTTACTCATCAGTCAGCGCTCGCGTGCCGTTAAACGTCAACCATGTTTTGGATTCACAATTTTCACTAATTAAAAATGGTAGTTTTAAAGTTTGCGTGACTAGGCGTATACTTATAGTTGTTTCTATATTATTACGTTAATAGAATGTTTTAGTAGTCATTATGTAGGTGGGAATTACTTTGGGAAAAGTTATTTCCTCGCTATTTTTAGGCAGTTTTATTTCAATAAAGGCGTTTAGCATACTAATATATTATAAAGGCAAAAGTTTGTATGTATGTGTGTATGTTTGTTACTCCTTCATGAACGCATACACGGATTTAGAAGAAACTAGGATATGACCTTATGATAGTTATCGATTCGACAAAGTCCCTGGCAGATGCAATTTTTTTTTTTATAAGCGGTATACAAGGGTCTTCTCTGATTTTAAAGAAAATTGGAATGGTAATATTTGTCTTAAAACCCATAATTTGGTCATGGGTTCCATTATTAACCTTTTGAATGTCTTAAGTTACTCAGTTCGACATAAGCAATTGTCTTTCTATTGTGTCTCTAATTACGGCATTCGATGAGTTAATAATAAAATGTATATTGATTGAAGTTTGACAACGTGTGGCAGCCATCTTTATTAAACCACTGCTGTCAAAAGGAATTGCTCAGTCTGTTCGACGATTTGGCAGAAAATGCAATATCACTTAAACTGTTTGTTTAATTTAATTTCAAAATGCGAACGCTCTTAATGAAAATCCAATATTTGCCAAACTTCACCGCTCTGTGATGTAGAAGAGAGTCAAAAATTCATTAAAACAAATTTCATCATATGGTAAACCCCTAAATTTTATTTTCCGTTTACAAAATATACTTTGCAACGTTGATCAAAATCAATTTCAATCAGGGGGGTGTCACCGTGTTTGCTAACCCACGCCATTAAAAGTATACAAACTCGTGTATCAGAGTTTGAAATCCAATATCAGATTATATGTACGGGCTGACATGATTCAATTGGGGAATCAGGTCACCGGTGCTCTAGGCAATGGGCAGCCGACCTTACGCTACTTGTGACCAATTACGACTGATCTAATTTGTTAGTGCGCATATAATTATGTAGGGCCGAATGTTAATCTCGTTTATTCTGTCTATTTATAGAAATATGCCTTAAGACTAAATTTTTACTGATTGAAAGAGATATTAATGTAATTATATATATTTAGAAACATATAAGTATGTTTGTCAGTTGTTTAGTACTCATAACATAAGCTCTGCTTAGCTTGGGACTAGACGGCGTTGTGTGATAGTTGTGGAATATTAAATTATAATAGGATATAGATGAAGAAGGACGCCAGAGATAAGTAAATTGATTTTTTTAGGAATTTTGATGATACGCTGACAGTTGATAGGACAAAATTGTATAATAAAAACGTATTGCGTCTTCTCAAGTCACATGGAATAAGAGTGAAAAGATGCGGAAGTGTTAAGTAATCTAGATTTTTTACAACACTTTATTTATTGCGTACAGTGGCGTTAGCCAGCAGTTTTGCCCACGTTTAAATTGGTGTTTATGGGAACTTTTAACTAATATATATATTCGTCCTAATCCAGGCCATACTCTATCTGTATTCGGAATTAAATTCATATCTGTTCACCAGTTGAGGGCTGATTGATTAACAAATTCCCAAACGTGTAGATTTCCTGAAACTTGTAATACTGTGATTACAATGGATCATATTGTGATTACAGCTGCTGCTGCTTGCTGGTTTACAAGTAAACTGATATAGAAGTAACTTATTTAACCTTTTGAATGTCTTAAGTTACACAGTTCGACATAAGCAATTGTCTTTCTATTGTGTCTCTAATTACGGCATTCAAAGAGTTAATCCCAATTTTTAGTTTTTGACAGGCTCTTTGACCACTGTCTCATCTGATGGTAAGCGATGATGTGGTCGCTCATAGAGCATACTTGCCTAGAAGTAACTTCATTGTTGACTTAAAGACTCCAAAGGTGTAGCTATTAGGCAACACAGACTGTGGCAGAGAATTTTACTTCTTAGATGTACGTAACGATACAAAAGTTGATATTGTATCAATTGTATGTTTGGTAACAAACAACACAGGTTCCAGCAGGAAGTTTCATTTTTGTTTTATTTTAGTTTGAAAATCATTATTCTGTCTTAAGAATCGGCTACAAATGAAAATTAACTGGTGTTTTAAATATAATAAATAATTACTTAAACATAAAAAAATATACCTAAAATATAAATATTATTTGGCAATTCAGTTTGGTAGGTTATAGTACGAGATCTGGTAGAAGAAATGTATTCCCTTGATGATGAAGATATTTGTTAAATAATGTATGTATTGATTGATTGACATTGCGAATAGGTTGCCTAAAGCACACTAGGTGCGGACGATGTTAAACAATAAAATTTGTAATTACATTACATTTGTTCCAACAACTATCCTGATTTGTTATTTATGAAAGTTGAGCATTATGAAAGAATATTTTCCCAACACTAGTTGTGTTGGGAAAAAAGTTAAAACCGAGTTAAAAATGCATGGAGTACCTACTCCAATCATGAATAACTAAACGATCAAATACTTTTTCTAATCTCTCAGACTCACTCCATAAACCATCCACAAAGAGTGTTTCTAAATCGAACGGCTTGAATAACAAATGCCCCAATTTTAATATAACAAATGTACAGAAACATCAACTTTCAATTTCCCCTCCCCCAGTTGCCAAACTTGCGAAAATCCTTAAAAAAAATACTCCCGCATTCCTTCCATTACGATTCATTCATTATATAGAGACGTCAATTTCCGGCAGCCATGTTGGATCGGTGCCCGTTCGCAATCTCCAGCGGATATGACGTTTTGATCATTTAAAAACACCCCCAAGTACATGTTACTGCCATGTTTTGGGAAGCGGCCTATTTAGGCACTTTATTATAGGCACTTCGTTTTATAGACCTTGAATCTGGACATAAAGTTAAGTGTTACAGTTACTAGCTCTAAGTCAACTTCTGTGCTGTATTTACTGGTATATTTTATACTGTTATGTTTTACTGAAATATTTCTGAGTGTATTGAAAGAAGACCTAGAGATTTTTTTTTTAGCTATGACGTCCTGTAGTTTACTTACTGAGTTTAAGAATTTTCATAATAGCTAAATTATTTAGCCAAAATTCCTAATACAGGATAAATTTAAAGGTCGAGAGACTAAATGAAATGAATTTGATTATGTTTCTAAATAATTATATGCATCTAAATAAATAAAAAATATGTTAATAACAATATTAATTAGCAGATCCTGGTCCTTCGCTATACAAGTATCAACCAATTTCAAGAAATCATGAACTTACGTGTATTAAACGTGGAATATTTCAGGGCGAAAGATTAAGTCCATATTACTAGAAGTATGTGCTCGACCCAGTTCTCGAAAATGACCAACATCTATTTATCAGTAAAAAAATGCTGTCATATAAGCCAGATGTAGTAATGATAGACCGATTAGCGCACTGCACAACAATAGTCAATGTTTTCCTTCCATATGACGAGATACTGGTGAAAGTTGAGAAAGGGAAAAAAATCAAGTAGGAACCTGACTTAACACATCATCATTTCAGCCGATACACGTCCACTGTTGGACATAGGCCTCCCCCAAGCGTCGCCACATCGAAGGTTCCTGTGCGTCCCGCATCCATCATCCACTTAACACATAAGAACGTCGAAATGTGGAATGTAATGAAACCGCTATTTTTGTGTCAATTGTCGTTTTCACTAAGATCCTCGACGTCTACCATAGACCTCGTTGCGCGGTTAGGTCAAGGACTTGACACAAGAGATAGTTCTCTTTGATACAACTCGCCTCGTGAGAGGATTCTTACCTATAGAGCCCTAACCATTTGAAAACTTAAGAGTGAATAGGTTACTTCTAGGCAAGCGTGCTCTATCATTGACCATATCGTCCCTTTCCATCAGGTGTGATAGTCAGATAGTGCTCAAACGCAAGTTTATCGACAGTTTAAAAAAACTTCTGCTCCCGACACTGGTGGACTACTTTTTTATTTTTAAAATTTGTTTAACATAAATATTTAAAAATAAAATCAAATGAAATGTATTATAACCACAAACCATTAATTAGACACAACAAAATCTTGCTCTCTCCAGCCGACCCCTAAAAATTGTTTGCTCCAAGTTTAAAATTAAATTACAACAGAAAGTTGTGAACAAGAAATGAAACAATTGGCCCGTCAAGTCCACGGCAGCCTGTAGCGGTCGAGAGCCATTATAATAATATAAGCCTTAGGCTTCGAAGTGAGCGGAAATGCTGCTAATTAGCGACGAATCAGGGGTGTGCTGGAGACAGAGGCGCAAAATTGGCACGGGCACGTCAGGAAATGTGGCTGTCGAAGAAGAAGAGAGGAAGTAGAAGCCAAAAGAGAAGATAAGGTTTGAATGATTGATAATAAGGTGGTTGTTTGTACTTTGAATTTACAGATTATATAAGTTAAAGTATCTCTGTTTTCTCTTGTATACGTTACCAGCCGATAGCAGTGCGGTAGAGATTTTTGATGCGACAACTTTTGATTGTGTTTAGTTACTTTTAATTAGTTAAGGGTTTTTTTTTAATTAAAGTTTAAATTATATTTATTTGGATGATATTTTTAAAATAATGTAAATAGTATGCAACAATTATTAAACAAAGGGTAGTCACAGGCACACTTTGGGTTTTATAAAAATAGTTTGAGTAGACATTATCTCATCATAGAACGTCTGAGTAATGAGAGGTCAAACTGATCCGACCACTCACCACTCAGACTTTCCATTTAGGCTTTAGTTGAAAATTATAGGAGAGACTACTAATACCAGTAGTAGGACGATGTCATCATCATAATTTCATCCGGAGACTTGGGAAAGGCCTACATCCAGACAGTCCACTGCCTGGACATACCCCAAGTTTCGCCCTTGCGGTTCTTCTGCGGGTATCTTCATTTCTAATCCGACCATAGAAAGAAACTCCGAGCATAGCTCCCTCTATTGGATAACTTTAAACCATCCGATTGTGAAAAACCACGTTTCAGAGTCTTTATATCCATGGCAAGGCAACTCGTGTTGGTCTGAGACTTTTATTTTGAGACACCATGGTATATCAGACGAGAAGATACGCGTAGCTTCTATAGAACTGAACGGCCTATAGTAAGACAATATAGAACAATTAAATAAAAAATAGTCAATGCCGTGTCCGCTCCCAAAGCTCTCCCGTATAATTCCCACCGTTGCGGGCCAGTAGCAAGTGTAGTTTTCATAATGGTGGATTGTTTTTGTTCGTATCGAGTCGAGTACACATTTTGTGGCTATTCACTCGGATCACGAAGTTTCCCGAACACTGAACGAACATAGTTCGGAGTACAGCTTATTTTGGCGGTTATGTACTGTATTTTGGTTGAGTTAGCCTGTTGTTCTTGAGTTGAGCTAAAGCTAGCGTGGAGAATGTTGTTTTTAGGTATTAAACTAAAAACATTAGTATGTTGAGCGTCCTAGACTGGATTTGATCCGGTGTAATCCAGTTTAACCTTTTGGTTTAAGGGCTGACAGTTTTCCTTTAAAAGTACAAACAGGGTAAAGTCAAAGTCAAAGTCAAAGTCAAAGATTTATTTGCAAGCAAATATGGTTATAAAAGTTCTTACAATGGTTATAATACAATGGTAGCTTAACATATTTGATCATAACATAATGACATGCAAATTTTTATTAATTATAGGTTGGTTATTTAAAACTAGTTATATATTCATTATTTCAAGAAGTCAAATTATCATTAGTATTAATTAAATTTGAATTGGAGGAATTCTTTTATAGTATAAAAGGGATTCTCAATCAAAAGCCTGCGTAAAGCCCTTTTGAAGCGGACCATTGGGAGTTTCTTAATTCTATCTGGAATTTTGTTATAAATTTTAATGCACATAGGATAACAACTTCGCCTATATAGTTCCGTTCTCATTTTAGGAGTAATCAACCTATTAGGAAATCTAGTTTTAAACGTACATTTATCTCCCAATTTTTCAAACATTTCAGGATGAGATTTAGTAAATTTACAAATTTCCTCAATATAGATACCGGTTAATGTTAGTATTCTAAGTTTTTTAAACAGTGGTTTACAGGATGTGAGTGGGTCTACATTACAAATCGCACGTATACACCTCTTTTGTGCGATAAACGCTCTTCCGAGATGCACCGAGTTTCCCCATACTAGTAGTAGGTAGTTATAAAGTCCTATCACATCACCCATTATAGATACACTGCTACTGTTTAGTCAGGCATTATAACTCAATCTGTCTCTATAGTAGTCTATTTTCCATTTAGATTTGGATCTTATTATGATTTTCAAGTTATACACTAGTTAGTTAAACTATTTTTTTCTGACCAGTATTATCGACCTTGGCTCTATTCTTAACCTCGTATAGATCCTGAAAACTGCAGGATGGGCAGCATAGCAGGTGACGCATGTCCTCTGCAACAGCTCCATACTGTGGCACTGTGTTAGGGACGGAGCGAAGAAACCCGCATTTGGCCAGATAGGGTAAACAAGCCATACGTACTCCAGACGGTAAAGTCCCCCACTTGCTAATCTAATCCACACATTTAAAATTACATAAACAATATAACGCTAGTTAAACTTGTGTTATATTGTTTACATCATTGTCATACTTATAAACTAACCAAACTATCTCAAATAAGCACCAAATTTTAAATACTTGTCTTAGTTTTGCAAATGGGGTACATTACCCACTGGGGCATGTATGCCTGGTTTACCACAAATATGCTAATAAACCATAATTATAGTATTATTATACAAATATACAAAACTAATAAACTATATACACACCTATTGACAAGTTATATTTACCTATAAATAGGTTTTGAAGATGAAATCGTTTGAATCGTTTACGAAAATTACAGGTATTTATATACTTCAAGTTATTCTGGAAACCGACTGTAATTAGTTGGGTAACATCAGACAGGTCTTACTACATGAAACGTTTACATAGAATTTGCCTCAATTCATATTTCCCAAAACTGAGCTTTTCATTGAGCGAGTTTTTGTATGAATTCTAGGAATATCTAACTTCTTTCATGTAGCTTTCTCTTCCAAAAATATGATAATACCTTCGTGTTTGTGAATATACTTTTTATTTTGCCTAGTCAAAAAAGTATCGGGAATGGATGATTTGTTTATGGTTTCAAATTAATATTTTAGATTTTTTTGTTGTTGCTAGATTGGCACAACTGTTTTCCATTTTGGCGCGGAGTTTGAGTTGCATCTGTTATTTATATATTATTAAATACAGTGCTGTTTTTAATTATATCATATCTAGTGTTTATTGCGAATTTCATAATGGACGAAAACATCGAATAAAGAGTTTATCTTAAATTTTGCATCGCCAAATTAATTTCGTGTTCGGAGTCACTGAAAATGTTACAGAAGGCTTACGGTAAATCGACTTTATCAAAAACACGTACTTATGAGTTGTACAAAGCATTCAAAAGCGGTCGAGATGTGATGGAAGATTTGCCTCGCTCTGGAAGGCCATCAACCTCTGCAACTGAAGTTAACATCGCAAAAGTGAAGGAAATAGTAACTGAAAATCCTCATTCAAGTTTGAGAGAGATAGACGTATCTCACGAGTCGATCCGTACCATTTTAACTAATCATTTGAGTATGAAACATGTTGCCGCTCGGCTAGTTCCAAAAGACCTAAATTTTCTCCAAAAACTCAATCGCATGAGAGTCGCCGAGGACATGCTAGAACGAGTCAATTCTGACCCAACATTCATGAAACACATTGTTACTGGCGACGATACGTGGGTTTATGAGTTTGACATGTAAACAAGTCAACAACCTTCCAACTGCACCAAAACCGAAAAAACCACGCCAAAGTCGATGAAAAGTCAAAGTCATGTTGACTGTTTTCTTTGACTATCGCGGTGTTGTACACACGGAATTCTTACTGGAAAGTCAAACGGTATATAGGCAGAGGGCGTCCACAGTAATCCTTTATCGCCAACAGTCCTGAGCTTCACGCTCCACATCGCTCCACGTCATTCCGTAGCTCGCCACTTCTACCAACTCGGTACGAAGCCAGGTTTGACGAGGACGGCCAAGCTTTCTATTCTCTAGAGAAATCCAGTCCAATGCTTGCTTGAGTATGTGATTGGAATCCTTACGGAGCGTGCGGCCAATCCATCTCCACATGCGACACTTGATCTGGCGGTCGATTAGGCTCTCGTTGCATTTGTCCACCTGTAAGTTGAATATTGTCACGGGCCAGTAATTAAGAAATAAAATACTTTGATTTCACACTCATACAGGCCTTCATGAGCACTTATAAAACGTCAGGAGCTAATG
Source organism: Mythimna albipuncta (assembly GCA_929112965.1). NCBI lineage: Eukaryota > Metazoa > Arthropoda > Insecta > Lepidoptera > Noctuidae > Mythimna > Mythimna albipuncta. Next base: position 955,991 of record OV815974.1, read on the forward strand.
CACGGTTCCTATTGGTCGTTTCCTATGGAGAAGAACCAGCCAGAAATAACCATGGTTACTCTTTTTGAAGATTTTGAAGACATTGTTTTCATATTACAAAATTAATGAGACGAAGGTGTAGACCAGACAACATTGTACCTAAAAGCAGAATGAAAATAACAATAGTGAAGAAGGAGTCTATGGTTTTCTCACATTCACATATTAAAATGAGATTATAAAATAAACCGTGAAAGTGACCAATTAAAAGGAACATTGCTCTTGCCAATTCACACTATAATATTATAAATATGAAAGTAACTCTGTCTGTCTCTTACGTTTTCACAGTTAAACTAAACAGATTTGATGTAATTTGGTACGGAGGAAGCTTGAACTCTAAGAATGGACGTATGGTACTTTTCTTTTTGATTTCATAACCAACATTCACGCAGACGAAGCCGCTGGTAAAAGCTAGTATATCTACAAAAAATACTACACTCTCTCTACACTCAATCATTTACAGTCAGTTTGGTTTTAAACAATATTAATCATTTGGCAATTTAACTGCCCTAAGTTCACACGTACTTTAAGTTAGGGCGAAGTTCAGTTTTAATTTTGAAGTTTGAACTTAATGAAATATAATTAATGAAGATGAGAGTTCCAGTGACGATCCTCAGTACAACCTGAATGATAGAAAGTCGTAGCATTGATGCAATTGTTAATTGTAAAGTGCACTAGTTAATTAAGAGCCTCGAGTTGTAGGTCGTGGGTTCAAAACCAGCTAAGCGCATTACTTTGTGTAATTTATTTCATCACCACTGCTCTCAAAACGGTAAAGGAAAACATTGTGAGGAAACCTGCATGTCCTAGAACCAAAAATTCGGAGACATGTGACATTCACCAACCTGCACTGGGTCCGCGTGGTAGATTACGGCCCATTGCTTCTTCTAGAGAAGAGACCTGAGTCCCAGCAGTGGGAAAATTAAAAAAACTGATGATGATGATGATTATGACACTCTAGCTTTAAACACACCTAAGTTATAAACGGCCGAGAAGACTACAGCAGGCAAGTTTGTTCTAGTCCTTTGATATACGCGGTATAAATGATTAAGCAGAACACTTACTCCCGATTTCTGATCTAAGCTAAAGTTGAGTATTTCTCAAACTCTAGCTTGAAAATCTGTCAAAATTTAGCATTTAAGTAGGGTTTGAGTCGTGCTTAACTCGAAATACTCAATTCACAAACCCGCCCTTAGTCCGGATCGTAGAAGTCGTCGGGTTGTCCGATGGTGGAAAGAAGATGGTGGAATCAAGTCATATAATTCCCGCGCACACTGTCCAAAATCCATCCTGTAAAATTGCCAAAAGACGTCCACTTCTGGATATGGGTATTCCCCAAGTGTCGTCATATTCTGTCCTATCTGAGTATGTATATCTACACTAATATTATAAAGAGGTAAAGTTTGTTTAATTTTTTTTTCATCGATACAAAGCTGCTTTATTCCTGAGTGGCATAGGCTATGTCTTATCCAACAAATCATCTATTTGCGGATGAATGAAAAATGATTGTATTGGCATGTTAGAAGTATTGTGAGAGGAATTGATGTTTGTTTGTTAGGTACTGTAATTGGTTGTTTAACCGTTGTAATTAATTAAATAAATTTTATGTAAGCCAGCAAAGCTGCGGGTAAAAGCTAGTATTTAATAACTGTAAGCTTTTCAATGTGAAGTATTGGTTAGTCAATATATATATCGGCTTACTGAATGTAGGTCTCTAGGCTTTCAGTACCACATTTCTTCTTTTCAATATTGCTTTAATAACCTTATCAAACTCATAATTCGATTACGTAATATCTTAATACGCATTTAAGAAATCGGCAGTCAATTTGGATTGCTCAAAGCTCCCATTTCGATTAAGATTAAGTACGGACCAATTCAGAGCAAACACAACAAATACTAAACCATATTTTATTCACCGACCCAAAATGGACCATCTTAAGTAGCTTAAAGAAGCCCAGCCGTTCCCATCACGGAGGCTGAATGAGGAAATTTGTATAGAAATTATTCATAAAGCGACTTACAGATGGACTTCAAATAATAGATTCCCTTTGGAGTCTACGGTTGGCAGTGACAGCTGATTATATGTAAATTATGCCAATTCGTGCCAATTGGCGTGGCCGGTGGTGAGGGGAGCGGTAATTTGCTGAAGCGTTCGCCCAACGTCTTCGGATTTTTAATGAGAACCTTCTGTGATTAGTTTTCAGTTAGAATAAAGGGAATTACTGAACAAGCCCCTGGTTTGTTTGTTTGTTATGATTTTATGAAATTAGGAACAAACTTGACGATATTTTATAAAAAATTAAATACGGCATTATAAAATAAAATGGAAAAAATGTGAGGAACTGTTGTCGTTGGAAAGGATGGAGGGGAGGCATTTGCCCAGCAATGTGATAATATGAGCCAGCTATAATAAAAATCATAAATAAATACGGCGCTACTTTTTGCTATCTATAAAGAAATAGAAACTAATATTGAATGCAAGTACATCTGTAACATTTTACTGGAATAATGCACACTCTTAACTAGAAAATGCAGCTTTACAAGTCTAATGTAGCAGATCTAATGAAGCTTTACAAGTTTAGTTGCCATATGAAATGTATGGACACCGACGCGCCCCGATTGGTGTAGGTATATGAATTCTGAACATCCTACTTTCAGGAGTTAGTTACTAATAAACGCACATCATAAAAATAATATGTTCAGTATCCACATTTACGTAGGTAAGTGTTAGAAAGAAAGAAAAAAAACAATTATTCGAACCTCACACACAGTAGAATTCGATACAAAAAAAAAATAACTTTAAAATCTGTGCAAGGCCAAAAAGGCGCCTAACTCAGCATATGCTGCGATATTTAAAAAGATAAATAACGCAGCGCTGGTATTCTGTAAGAGACCGTGGTGATGCTAGGTTAAAAGTTATCAAAACCAAATAATAAATAAATAAATACGAACATTCATAAAACAAACATTGGAAAAATAATACTCGTAAATACATATAATTGGTAAAAGCGTGAATTTATGTTAATATGTGTCATGTTATACAGAAATATTTATAAAAGAAAATGCAATAAGTAAACAAATGTTACATGTTGAATATCGATTACATGATATCTTTTTACCTTATACGAAGAGTGACGTTAATTAATTATATTTTCAGCATTCATACGTGTGCGAACACTCAGTTTGTCATTAAATAATGAATGATCTAAAATGATTAAAATGGATTTTCATTCATCGTTTTTTTTTTTTGCTTTTTTTAGAATTCCGTGCATCAAAAGGAAAAGACGGAACCCTAATAGGATCACTTTGTTGTCCGTCCGTCTGTCTGTCGGTCTGTCAAGACCTTTTTTTTAGACTCGAAACCTTATACTCAGGTCTGCGCTCCCTTGACTTGAAGCTGTGAAAAGATAAACTTACGAGTCAACGAAAATAAAATTACGGCCGTTTATGTCGCAAAAAACATATATTTCGATGCTCTCCTTGGACTCAAAATTCCATTGGGTGAATCCTGAAATTTAGCATGAAGCCAGGTTGAGACCTTGATGTATTGATATCAACGCAAAAAAAACCTTTTTTGCGTTTCGGGAAAATCTTCGAAGAGGGAGAGGAAGGCCGAAGAAAAGATGGATGGATTGTGAGAGATATGAAAGAAAAGGGAGTTAGTGGTAGTTTGACGGGTGACAAGACAGAATGGAAGAAAAAAAACGTGTTGCGCCGATGCCAAGTAGTATGGGATAAGGGCAGGAAAAAGAAGAAGAAGGAAAAATCTTCGTAACTCAATTCGAAAATTGAACTGTTTTCATATGTGAGTTTGTACGGAACCTTCAGTGCGTGAGTCCGACTCACACTTGCCCGGTTTTTTGCAACATCCATTTCGTAAAAGTACCACAGTAATAATCTCCTTGTAATATAGTTTATAAGTAGTCATGACACACGTCTTCATAAAGCTAAATCGATCACAAAGGAAAAGTAAACTACAAGTATTTCTAAATCCAAGGAGTTGATGACATCACTCGATGTTTTGGGAGCTGAGTAAGGGTTTCTATTTTCTATAGAATATCGAGGAATGGGGTCATGAGTCATTTACCTTTACGGCTGTGTGGTTGTGCGCCATCGGGAGCGCTACATAATGACGCTATGATGAAAGCATGGTGTGACCTATATGGTGCTATGGAGAGCTTGACATCTGGTGTTTTTTCTTTGAGATTAATCTCTATCAAAATGTACCTATGAAGTTGAATCGTTGATCTAAATAGCACGGTACGGTACAGTGGTTGAGTGATTGGCTGCTACGTTATGTGTTGCGTGTTTGATACCTGTATGGAACAAATATTTGTATTTTTTTTTTATATGATACTAGCTTTTGCCAGCGCCTCACGTACATAAAATATAGCCTATGTCACTTAGAAATAAAGTAGCTTTCTATCAGTAATGAGTATTGATACCTCGATTCATGGGTCAGGCAGGGGGCGAGTAGCTTAACCTTTCGAATGTCTTAAGTTACACAGTTCGACATAAGCAATTGTCTTTTTATTGTGTCTTTAATTACGGCATTCAATGAGTTAAGCAATTAATAAATAAATTAATTAATACTAACACTAGTTTTAAGTTTTTTTATACTACTAACATATTGGATCCTGGTTATCTTAAATAAACGTATTATTATTATTATTATTATTATATTTTAGCAATCGGATCAGTACTTTCAGAGATTACCGGTCACAGTAAAAAAAAAACAATCTTTACCTCTTTATTAGTGCTTGAATGCTAGGATCGCTTTCAAGCACTATTGTAGAGGTGATGGTAAACAGTAATACAATCGTTGATGCTGAAGCGCACTAGTTTATTAAAAACCAAATCACTTTTGCCTTGAAGACAACTAAATTGTAATGAGATGGGAAAACTGCAGCAAGCAAATTGTTCCAATCCTTTGATGGACGTGGTGACGACGTCAAGGCAAAATGTTTAGTTTGGACCGTACTTGCAAAATAATATATTATTTTACACAAAATTCATAATAATTGTTAAAGCCGTTTTGAAAAAGTTCGATAACCAACACTGTGATACGAAAGTTTTATGTACTAACTAAATAGAAATAAGTACGGAACCACCTCATAAAACAAAATACAAAAACTCAAAAATGTTACAATTACTTATTTATTGTTCGCACTTTATTTCACCGGCTGAACCATTAGTTGGCATATTTCGCTCCCATTTTAATTTCACTCTAACCCACTTGAAACCCAACCCTAATCTGAAAGAGTTAAGGTTGAATTTTGATTGGTTTTATCACTAGTACATTTCTTTTGATCAGCTAATAAATTCAGGCAGTTCGAAGTTAGCTCGTTAACGATGGGCTTTTGTTAGAATTATTTGTTTAAACAACAATCGAGTGATATGTTTGTATAGAAAGTGTTTGTCAATATGTCACGGCTGGGTTTCGAAGTTTTGGCGCTTTCGGAGTTGGTGATAGATGTTCTTGTTTTGGTTAAGATATTGTACTTTTTGAACTTTAGTTGGTTTGCTTTTGTTTTGTATGTATTTATTTGGATCTCTAATATAACAAACTTACAGTTACAACACAACACAACACAGAGAAATAAATAGTAACAGAACCACGCATGGGGTCTTTTAACGTGTGTTCCTTCAGTTACAGAAGACGAAACCACAGCATGCTCATGTACATGACTAGGTGAAAGATAGAAAAATTAAAATGCACAAAAAAAAAAATCAAATTACAAGGCAAAAAAATCCAATGAACAATGTCAAATTAAATCTAAAAATTAGGGTTAAAATATATCGATAAATTAATTTAAATTAACAGCTCCTCAACTCTCCTCCGCCTCTCAACCTTTGCCAGTGGTGTCGTCTGCATAAATGGCGGTTATTGCAGACGCAAAGTCAAAGATGAAAATTAGCCTATGATTTTCAGTAGGGCTTGGGTTAGCTTACTCCGTACAGAATTTTTTTTTTGTTTATATAAACTAATGCTTGACTGCGGCCCCACCTGATAGTCCCACCTACAGGCAGTAGGTATACAAATTAAAGAAAAACATTGTCAGAACCCTTTGCGCATAAATCCGACTTGCACTTATTCAGTTTTTTTTTTTTAATATAGATCGGCATATAATTGAAAATAGCCTATTAAAATGTTTGCTCTATTTATCGTCTTATACTTTTTCGGTATCCTTTGTTGTTCGCAGCGCCACTGTGTCGAGACTTTGGAAATAATGCCTATCGTCACCTTTTTCTTCAAAGAAACACGGCAGTTAACATACCATTCAGAACCAGTAAAACACCGCCAATGATGTGTTAGGTTCCGCACTAATTCCACCTCCTTTAGTTCTTCTATCACCTCTAACTCAGTAGCGTAGCTACTAAGGGGCTAGGCAGGGCAGTGCCCCGGGGCTCTTAAGGTCAGGGGGTGCTCAAAACCTGATTAACAAACCGCTTATTGAATAAACGAAAATTTTTACGAAAAATGTTTCTTTTGATAGTGAATAAGATAATGTGACCAGTGACCACTGCAGTATTGGTTGAAAAGACCACTCATGAAAATTCGGTAACTAAACTGTGAAAGATATCGTTGCCAATCATATTAATGACGACCATGTCTCCATTTCATTGTGTGTGCATGTTAATGATAAATCTTCTTATCACATAAGATTTATATAGAAGATAAAGTAGCGTTGCATTTATAAAATATGTTTATAAAACCTAAACAATTTAGGGGCCCCAGTTTGCGTTTGCCCCAGGGCCCTTAGTGACCTAGCTACGCCACTGCTCGAACTTAATCACTCTCAGTTTCTAAACTGCGTAGATACCTATAAATACATTTATTTCCCTACACATGACACAAGACCGTGACTTTAGACAATATGTTACATCACGACGGTTCCTAATTCCTATTTGAAGTGTAACATTTGGGGATCAGACGACCAACTTTTTGTTACACATCTTCTAACCTCTATATCTTACACATAAGGTTGGGTATTGAGTGTTTCAATCTTTGGAAACTTTGCCGTTTTGATGTATGAGGGTGACAAAGCAACAGTTTTAAGATTTGAGACAAGTATAAAGTGTAGTTGTAACACAGTCGTTTATTAATCGTGTGGAATGACATAATGAGGTGTGCTGGATTTTTGTTTTAATTGGACATTGCTAGAAATGATGGACATATTTTGAACATAACCCATTAGGAGGCGTAAATATCATGTTGCTCATATTATAAATGCGAAAGTTTTTATGTTCGCCTGTTTATCTTTGTTACTTTTTCCCTCTTAAACAGCTGAACGGGTTTAGATGAAAGAACAACGGCGAAGAAATTGTTGATGTAATTGATGATATAAGTTGCGAGATTATTTACTAAGTATTATTAAATCACGCTAATACTAATAGCCAGTTTAGGCAGTGCCAAAATATCGTCATATTTCGAAATTGAATTTACTAGATTTTTTACGATAATAAATAATCTTAGCCTGGTTTTTTTTTGCTGGCTTGACTACATAGATTTTTAGCTAGACTAAACTTTTAATTTTGCCATTAAATCTTGGTCAGGTAATATTATTATAACATGCTTTTCATTATGTATTGATAATAAATACTTAGGAAATATAGCACCCTCTGTAATAGCCATGTTTTACAAACAAAATAATTGATTATGATAATGAAGTAGATAATAAACATAAAAATAAAAATAACGCTTGTACTTAGAATACAGTAGATGAAATGACACAATATGACTTTGTCACTACAATAAATACAATATCGAGAATCACATTATCAGAAAAAAAAACATGGCATTAGATATTTCAACTGATGACTTTTAGAAAAAAAACATGACATTATGATATGACAACTTGTCGTTCGTTCAAAATTACGCAATGTTTTTAAAATTCATAAAGAGGTATAAATTATTGACATAATATACGTAATCTCATCAACTTTAATCTGGAATATCTTTAATATACGGATTCTATTAATAGTAAGGTCTGAGAAAAAAAAATGGAAATTTAATTTATATACTTTTGTATATTTTTTATATGCTCCATTAAAGTATTTCATTAATATTTATTTATATACATTCAAACATTTAAATATGAACAGAAAAAATACCGATAGAAAAGTACAGAAGTATGTATGTAGGTTGGTTAGCAGGTATTTTTTTTACTTTCAAGCGGGCGAAGCTGCCGGCAGAGAGAATATATTTCTCATGCCAATAGTAAACAAATTGGCACTTGTTTGGAAATATTACTTTTAATTTATTTATGGTCGCAAGTAGCTGTGTGCAATAATAGTACACGAGTAATTTTCAAGCACTTTATATTGTCAATTAAGGTATGATAAATAGGCGATGCTTAAACTATGCAAATAGATAGATAATAAAATGCAAGGCAGTTGAATTTATTTTAACAGCGATAATTTTATATTGACATGTAATAACAAAAATACGATCGCCATGTTTCATAATTAACAATACGAGTAGATGTCAAGAAAAAACAATATTCATAAAAGTAGTTTATTTATTACTGGACTATCATCTGTCCTTGTTGATAAAATAATGTTGCCAAGGAAAATGTCATATTTTTTTAACTAAATAAACTTATAATTATCAATGAACATAAAAATGCAAAAACTGTTTACAGCCATCAAAAAACTCGTCCGCATGAAAGTAGATCTACACTGCTCACACGTGTGTCACACACGCCCATCTGGGCTCGTCAGTCTCCATACATTTTATATGGAAACTAGACTTGTAGAGCCACACTAGATCCACGCCACGCGACGTCGTTCTACGTACTAATCATGAGTGGTTCACGTATGCGACAGTTTAATGTAGTTCTAGCTTTAAGACAGAACTAGACTGCGTACACGTGTGCCACACATTGCTGATCTATGCGCATCGGTCTCCATAGATTTTATATGGGAACTAGATTTGTAGTTACACTGAATCCACGCCATATGACGCCACGCGACGTCACGTCGTTCTACGTACAAATCAGGCGTGGTTTGCGTGTGCGTCGCCGTCCGCCGTCGGTCTAATGTAGTACTAGCTACAGTAGGCACAACGGATCTTGAGCGCTCGGCGTTAGAGTGGGGATCGGTTTACACATTCCATACATTGGCGAGCCAATTGTCTTCGTTGTTAGATACATGCAGCAACGCAGGGAAGGAATGAGGAGTGACGTCTATGACGCGATGGCGCGGCGAACCAATCACTCACACTCTCCGCCCCCACGTCTCACTTCGCACCACTAAAGAGACTGAATATTTGACTTCTGCGCAGCCGCTCAAGATCCGTTATGGCAACTGTATAATGTTGTATATGCTGAGACAGGCGTATTGTTGGCTTCTCACAGATTTGTATTAAATTTTTTGTATTATATTTTTAGATATATTACGGAAATTTGATTCCGATTCTGAAACTTCGGACTTTCCGATTGATTTAGCACTTTCGGTTCGGTTCTGATAAATTTTAATCGGATGTTTTATCGGAGGTACAAAAAAGTTCACCTATAATACTTGTCGTGTGGAAAACCTCTCTTCCCCGTGTTTGCCTTCTGTCGATTACTCTTTCACTTGTGATTTGTATATGGAATATCAAGAACACGCTCCTCATTTATACTTATTCCAGTTTTACATAAATTTTACTATTTTGTTTGCTACTTCCGTCGCCACCTTCATCTCCAATTTTGGTTCCGATTCCAATAAACCAAATTTAAAAAGTACGGTTTCAAATTTGGCTCACTTCTGTTAAATTTCAAATTTTAATATTAAAAAGTTGTGCGATACAAAAAGAAAAACTTATTTTTTTTAAGTCTTACGTTGAATGGTTGCAACAAACGATTATAAAATTAACGAAGATTGGAACAAAAAACTCAGCCAAGTGCGTTATAACTCAATTTTCTGCCGTGCTCTCTTAACAACTGGGTACCTTCTAATTACCGGTCCAACACTACTCGCACTACATCAATTACGCATCCAATTTTAAGTATGACGTCATTAACACCGTAATGAATGGTGTGCAAACTGTAACCTCTTGTCCGAACTAAACCCTGCTGCACATTAGTTATTATGATTGATAGCGACGCGTAGGGTTGCCGCTAGAGATGAACCGACTAGTTCAAAAAGCCGACTATTCGGCTATATTTATAAAAGTCAAAAACTCTAACTCAAAATTATTTACATGGGCACTTATAAAATATCAGAAGTTAGCGCACGGTTCTGAACTGATTCCATCAACACGAAAAGAAGACAGTTCCTGAACTATGGTTAGAAGATGGCCGACTAGTTGTTATTTAATAAGCTAAAAGAAATGAGAAAATAAGAAAACTAGTTTATACGAACTGTGCCTATTGCAATTATAATTATAATTCTTTTGTCACTGACATTTAGAATTAGAATAGAAACCAAATTTTGAAGGATTTTCACGATAATTAAAAAAGTTTATGGAAATATTACATAAAAAAATATCAATCCTTTATTGAAACAAAAAAATAAGATTTTAGTTAGTTGTAATTAGCGTAGGGTTTTATTATAATATTTTTCTTTTGTAATTTACTGTAATTATAGTTTTTACTTGTGTATGTAATAAGTTAAATTGATTTAAATAAAAAAAAAACTATGTACATCCCAAGATGAAAAATACGACTTCAAAGTAAAAAAATCATAATCAAACTTTTGTTTCCATTCACTCTATTTGTTTGTAGTTTAAATATCTAGTCAGCTACTAGTCGGCAACTAGTCAACAATTTAGGGCCGAACAGCCATCTAGGCGACCGAGTACATAGTTGGCCCAGCTCTAGGCGCCACACGATAGCCATGGACATGAGACCTCGTAATTAGATATTGACACGCTATCGTTTTGAAAATTAAAGCTACATTTAAATTGGACACTGTTTTTTTGGGATGAGTTATTGTTTTTGTATTGGAAAAAGTGAAATTTTCTTGCGGGCTAAGAATTTACCAGAAAATCCTTACTACAAATTCTTCAGCTTCTGCCAGCGGCTTCACTCACAAAGAATTAGTACTTTCCGATATACATTAAAATAACACAGAGGCTAATATTTAACCTAATATTTATGTTATATTACCGTATAAGCTAAATGTATACCAGAAAAGTTTAATCCACTCCTTCATGTTCAATCGTTGAAACATGAACGATCACACACATACATACACAGGCATATAATTATACAAATTTTCGTCTGTATAAATTGACGTAATTGTATATGAAAAAGTGGGTGTCTTTGTATATTTGTTACAATTTGAATGAACCTTGGTTCACTATTATTATGCTCAGAATTATGTATGTTCAAATCGAAATTCAAGCAGGCAAGGTAAGAAGGTAGTAAAGAATTAAAGGTACAAAAGTGTATGAGAAGAAAATTTTTAGTGAATGTTTTTCTGCTGAATTGATGACTATAAAAAAAAAACTTATAAAATATAATAATAAAAGTTGTTGTGATTAATATAATAATAAAGGTTGTCTGTAAGAGACTGCCCTGTGCGGTAAGACCGCCCATTGTGCACTTAGTTTTATTAATATTTGTCCTGTATTTTGTTTATGTAGTGTACAATAACGAATATAATAAATAAATATAATAAAAGTATTAAAAAAAAAACTTACAACATAAAACTCAAACATCTATAGCAATACATTTTGAATGATGTACATTTAAGTATCTAGATATAAACTACGCCAAAGCACATGGCACCAATACTTGAATTCAACATTTTTATTGCCAATTTCATTGCCCATCAAACTGTTTGCTCTCAGGGTTACCAATGAGGTAAAACGTTTAATAATAACATGTTTCTGGTGCTAAGGGAACATAAACATTGTGTAGAAATAGGATGGCCTATACGGAAATATTAGTACAACTTGCAATCAAAATTAGCATCTTGTACTTACTATTTGAACTCTTGCGATTCATGGTTCCCTGGTACCAAGGGACTTGTGGTTTGGGAGGTACTAAGGGAACATAACCACTGTGGAGCAATAAGACCAGAGTCTATACGGAAATAGAAATTCAACTTGCAATCAAAATTAGCAACTTCTACAAGTAGGTACTTACTACTTAAACTCCCTGGTACCAAGGGACTTGTGATAAAGTAGGTACTAAGGTAACATAACCGTTGTGGAGCAACAGGAGCAGAGTCTATACGTAAATAGAACTACAACTTGCAATCAAAATCAGCATCTTGTACTTAGTTTACTATTTGAACTCATGCGATGTATGGTGCCCTGGTACAGCACCAAGGGACTTCTTACTGCATAAGTTCTATCTACAAATATGTCTAGAGTACAAAGTAATCATTAGTTTTGACACCATTTTCATACTACAAGGGTCTGAGTGCAAATTATTATTTTAAACTTAGTATGTACAAAGCCCTTGTGGTTTTAAAACACGCCATTCAGATTGCTTTTGGAGCAGCTTCGGATTTTGTAATTGTATTAATATTATCTCGTTGGACTGTCAAAGTTTGGGCTCTAGGGGGTTAAGTTCAGTTAATACTAGGCCAGACAACGTTAATATCTAGACCGCAAGGTTAAATAAGTATCACTTAAAAGGTTTTTTAAAGTTTTATTTATGCAGGATAGTTCGAAAGTGTCGCTGCGGCCGTAGAACGTTAAGAAGGGATTAAAAAAACACAGTTAGTAAAAGTCTGACTAAAGTTATTTGATGATTTTAAACGGCGCTTTCAATTTGAGCACATTTTGACGGTCTGCTGCGGTGGGTATGCGGTGCGTTAACCGGACGTATTTTTCGTATAAAGCGCGCGTTGCGGCAACCGTGTGGCGAACGGTCGACAACAGGACGGCAACGTTACAAGCACCAAGTGTTCAATTCAGTGTTGAATAATGCGGTGTTGAATAGCGTATCACTGGCATACAAACGTACGGGAGTCAGAATTTAGGCTGGCTTCGGCACGGTAAACGTGTGGCAGCCGGTCGGTTGCAGTACGCATAAATTGAAAACGCCCTATCCTTTGAAAGAAAATAAAGCTTTTGCTTTGTAGACTCTACATTTATAAATACATAAATTACTAAAACATTTTAAATACAAAATAATGACAAGGACGTTAAATATCTAGTTTAGTTCTTTAAATAGGCACTTGTCTACTTATGTCTTATCTTAGACTAAGTATAGCTTAATCAGCCTTTAATGTTCCCGCTGCTGGGACTCAAATCTCCTCTCTAGGTCAGGTAGGAATAGGGCGTAAACCACCACGCGGACCCAGTGTCGATTGGTCGATGATACATATCTTCGAAATTTTTAGTTCTAGGACATGCCGGTTTGCTCTCGATGTTTTTCTTCACCGTTTTGAGAGCATCGGTGATGTAATAAATTACACAAAGTTAAGTGCCAAGCTGGGTTTGAACCCGCGATCTACACCTCGTAAGTCGGGGCAGTTAGCACTGGGTTGCCACCGCTCTTATCTAGCTTAAACTTTTATTTCTATTATCTGTTTCTTTTACAATAATTATACATCCAATTAAACGCATCACATTAGATCTCAACACTATTGAATTCCGTAAATTGCTACTTGGACCTTTCTCTCTCTCCTAATTTTGCTGTGCCTGACAGGTTTTATATTGATCTATGACGATTTTCAACACCATCTATGTATGCATAGGGATTGCAAAATTGAGATTGAGTATAGACAGGCGGAAAAAAAAAAACCAAATGAAACCGTAAAAATTACCGTTCTCTGAAACTTCTTTGTCTTCAACTAGGGCCTTTATTTCCCTAATTGTACAATTAAAATAAAAACCTAGTTAGGAGAGAGGCAGCCCTAAAGGTAACCTCTGCTAGTACGTAGCTGGCTATTAAACTTTTAGTTGAGACACTCGTTGTGTTAAATGTCACGCTTCGTGCCGCGTCGGGGATCGTACTAGAGATGATGATACCACCCGAGTTAAAGGCACATAAGCACTAAGATTACACATAAGTGTTTTGTGTACCTTAACAGCTAAGTATACAACTTTTTTGACAGGCCTGTTGGTCTAATGGTTAATGGATGACTGCTATACCGGAGGTCGTGGGTTCGATTTCCATCACAGGCTTATGTGATGAGCACGATCAATCACAGGCTTATGTGATGAGCACGATCAATTTTGTCCTATATCTCTGGGTATTTTTTTTTCGGTGCGAAAATCATCCAATGACATCCCCAGATTTTGGGCGGAGCGGGAGATAGTGTCAGAATTTTACTGACTAAAAACCCACTCCTGTTCCTTCGTTGCCTTTCATACTGGGGCTGAGCCTTCCTTTCAGAAGCAGGCTCTTGGTCCCAGTAGGTTTCGGCCCTATTGGGCCCCTAAGGTTTGCTGACAACTCCTTGAGGCGCGCGTGTTACTGTCTGGGTATAATTTATTTATAATATACGTATTTATAAATTATAAGTATTTTTATCTGTTGTCTACTATATGAGTAGTACACATACCATAAGCTCTGCTTAGTTTGAGACTAGATGGCGTTGTGTGACAGTTATGAAGTCGCGAAAAGTATGGCCTCTAATTCTTCATCATTTCAGCCGAAAGACATCCATCGACTTAGGCCTCCCTCAGGTGTCACTACAATGACCAGTCTTGTGCGTCTGACATCCATCGGATTCCCAGCGACCCTCACCAGGTCATAGTTGCTCAGCAGGGACCCAGCCGGGTCGAAGCCTGCTGGGGCCAGGGTTATCCAAAAGGGCGCTCCAGCCCCGGTATGAAGGCTAGAAGGAACGGGGTGGATCTTTTAGTCAGTAAGAGTCTGACACTATCTCCCGCTCCGTCCAAGAGCGGGGGATGTCAATGAATGATTTTTTCCCACCATAAAAAAAGGTCATAGTTGCTACTACCCTTTAAAAATTATGTTAACTAATACCGTGATTCACTTTTGAACCGAAGAAGCTAAAATGTTCCAGATTTTCAATTTATGCGGCAAAAACGACGAAGCAAAACGCTTAGTCCGGACCGTGCAGGTGTTAACAATATAAGGGTGGACACTCGTCGTACATCAATACCTTATAGAAGGCTTTTCAATGCGAAAGACGCAGGTCTTCCGGTACGCAGTCGCCATTTTACAACCTTCTGGCCTCATCGACCCACTGCCACTTAAGTTTATGATTCTTCGGACTATGTCCATAGCCTTGGTTCTTTTGTGGATAAATAATTCCTAATTCCATGCTATAAGCAGGTGCAATTTCACTGTCGTGAATGCTGTAATTCTATGGTACTAGTACTAAATCAAGCCAGGAAGTAATTTCCCTGGAAAAGTGGGCCTGTACAATTATTTTCTAACACATATAATTAGAGCTAGTAAATCTATTTTTCAATTTATACTAACGAGTCTTTTAATAATTCTAAGAGGTTTAACAACTCTATAAAATCTTCTAACAAATTACAGTTGCGCAAGCGCAGCTTCAGTGGCACATCGACGCCCGATTAGCCACCATCTGGCGCCGTAATAGATCCTAGCCCACGAAACCATCTCGCTACCATAACCCCTAAATTACTATCCATTGCTTGCTTAGAACTACGAGCCATCTACTGAACAACTACAATACAAGTAACGGATATCGGTTTAGGCGGTTTCCTCGTATTATTTTCTGTTTCCAAAGCGGGATGGCCTTCCATTATCTGAATGACACAACATTAAATCATGTTTCCATTTCGTGTAAGTAGTGTATTAGTATCTGAAGTAATTGCTTTTTTGTTTACTATAATTATATCAGTTTTTTTTTTTTTGTGAAATTAGTGTTTTTTGTACTGTACTAAGTACGTTTAGGGCCCAACATAATACACAGCGATGCGCTATCGCATCATAAAAATCTGCGAGCTTGCACGAAGCATCGCGAGAACTTACGAATAGATTCTCATCACACATTGTGACTATACAATGTGTTGAACCGATCTTTTGCCACACAAAATCGCATCGCATGTCTTTGCGATGCGGTGTCGCATTGTATCGCAACGCAGTTTGTTGCGGGAGCACTTACATACAGAAATAGTGCGCAAAATTTAATCTCAAAAGTGTAAATATTACCACAGTTTATAAAATATATCATATCCATATTAATGCAATATAAGGTGCCTTTTAATCACCATAGCATTGCAGTGATTAACTTTCGTTTTTCATAATATATTTTGATTATAATGATTATTTTCGACTTAATCATCTTTCTTGAATCCAGTTGGATTGACGGCCGAAGATTGATTATGAAGGTAGATAGATATACATATATCAAGATATTTTAATATCTATGTGTGTATAAAATGTACGTGTGTATTAGCCCATTAATTATCTGCTGTGATGAAATAATTTACAAAAATTAATGCGACTGGCTGTGTTTAAACCCGGGATGTACTACTCGTAAGTCGAGGCGTTACCACTGAACAGGTCTGTCCTGTTCAGTGTATCCTGCAGTAGTTGTTCTATAATTTGCTCTCAAAATGGTGAAGGATCTTTAGGAAACCAGCATGTCCTAGAACCAAAAATTCGAAGACATGTGACATCTACCAATCCGCACCGGGCCCGCGTGGTGGCCCATTTCTTCTCCTAGAGAGGAGGCCCGAGCTCCAGCGGTAGAAACATTATAAGGCTGATATGTACGTACATATGTATGCTGTATGGACTTCAGATGAGACTTTGGCCTCTGAGTTTATTCCTAAGTATTTTTTTAGATTCAGCTAGTTTAAATTGAGGAAAAACTTGTTGCTGAAAATTGATATTTACGTGATAAAATAAATATCACTAGCTAGCCTTTGTCTGCAGCTTCGCTCGCGGAAGTAAACATGAAATATAGCCTTTATCACTCACTCTATTAAACAGCTTTCTGAGTTGTGTAGTTTCTGAATACCAGTTGTTCCTTACTTTATATTGTAACTTGTAGCGAAGAAATGAAAACCAAATCAACAACAAGCATAATGTTAGTGATTACTTGCCATAAGCCTACCATGTCATAAAATAAAACATAACTATATACAATCTAGATTCCCATTAAGTTTTAAATCACTTTAGTCAGTTATTATTATATTTAACTTCGACATTAATTAAGGCAAGGTGCTTTCCTCCATGTCATTTTAGAAATATGTAGTCTGACTTAATAACTACAACCGGGCGATTATAACGCACAAATGGTCATAAATCAGAGGCGTAATGAGGATAATTTAGAAGTGAGAGAAGGTATATCAGTGAGGCCTTTTAGTTTCATAAATTCGAAAACAAGACAGCGATTATCGCAACCCAGTGTTCAACCACATCGTCGCTTATCGTCAGATGAAATAGTTATTAAACGCGAGCCTATCTACATATACACTTCTATACTAATACGAGTATTATAAACAGGTAAAGTTTGATTTTTTGTTTGTATTCTCTGAAAGTACTAGTCTGATCGTATTTTTTTTTTTTAATTGTTATAAACTAGTGCTTGACTGCAATCCCACCTGATGATGATGATTTTTTCACTGATAGAAAGCTGCTTTATTTCTGAGTGACATAGGCTATATTTTATGTACGCGGGCGAAGCCGTTTGCAAAAGCTAGACAATTATAAAAAAAAAACCTACGTTTTTGAAGAGCACTCGCTTGTGCGAGGCCTCTTTGGATGCAAGCCCGTGGGTGAGGACCTACCTACTTCGCCCATGCTTAACTACGCTACTGGCACAGATCATAGAACTATTGATAGTAAAGCTGGTCTTTAAATAACTCGCAGCTGATGTGCTCTTATCCTTAATTATTGTTTTAGTTATTAAAGTTCTATTTCTAAAACCATCATCTAACGACTAATCGTTAGATGATGGTTTTAGAAATAGAACTTTTTATGATAAGCAAATTGGATTGACAGGTGTCCTATTCCACCTGTGAGTTACGTAAGGGATTTATCAAGGGTATGTGATTACTAGTTCATCTGTCAAGTGTAAGATTTGAAGAAGTGTAAGATTTATAGGACTCAGGCCTCTTCTCTAGGAGAGGGAATGTGCCATAATCCACCACGCGGGCCCAGTGCAGTTTGGTGGATGTCACATGTCTTTGAATATTTGGTTTCAGGATATGCCGGTCTCCTCACGATGTTTTCTTCACCGATGTATGAGCAATTTTCATGAAATGATAAGTGATCTTTATTTTGCAAATAGGTTTAAAAAAAAAACTCTTTTACACGTCAATTTTGTTTTCAGTCAGTTTAAACGAGATGAGGCCGGTGTTTCCTAGCTGACTACCCTGAGAAGAAACACCGAAATAAACTCAGGGGTCCAAGTCTCTTTTGAAATCCATACAGTAAAGAACATGTAATGGTCAAATATGAGAACCATGCAGATTAGTGTCTCAGACGGTCTTTTGAGGAAAGAACCAAACAGATTTGAGTGGACCTGTCCAGTCAGTATTCGTGTAGCTCAAACTTAGGCCTACACCCGAAATAAATTATACAAAGTAATGTGCCTGGCTGGCTTTGAACTCTCATCCTACTACTCGTAAGTCTGGGTCATTATCAATTGGCCAAAACTGCTCATTCATAAATCAACAATTAGCGCGTTGTCTTAAGGCTTATAGTCCTTTGAACTATCTGGCCGAAATTAAATGATCACAACTTTCGTACCCGTCTAGACGACAGTACAACTATCTGTGCATTTATTCGCGGCCAGCTGCACACGGACACAGCCCCGCTGACTTTTAAATCCATTTTCATTGATTGATTTACCTATGCAATGTTCACTTTAAAGAATATTTAACTACCGATTTTTATGTGTAAAAACGTTTCTAACGATCCAAGCTGTTTCGAAGGAGTAGGGAAAAGTTGCGAATGTGATGTTGTTGTATGTAGTATTTTTTTTAGACGTATTAATCGCACGAAGTAATCAAATGTTGATAATGTTGTTCATGAATCTATAATAAAAAAATATTTTTTTTTCAAACCTATTCACCTGGCCGTTACCGAGCAGTAGGCCCCATAAAGTCACTGTTTTAAGGCACTTTTCGGGCGCTTGGGCCTTAACTTGATTTGTTACGTTTGGAAATCGAAATAACAAATAAATTGGGCCCATCACAGGCCATAGAGAATATCTCCGGGGCCCTGGAACGAAGGCAAAGGAGGAACATAGGAATGGGTTTTAGTCAGTAAAAGTCTGATACGCCCTCTCGCTCCACACTAGAGCGGAGAAGGCTTTTGAATGATTTCCTAACTTAAAAAAACACAAGAAAATTAGAATATTACTAGCTTTTGCCGCAGCAACGCCCACGTACATAAAATATAGCCTATATCTCTCAGGAATAAAGCAGCTTTCTAACAGTGAGAAAATTTTACCAATTCAAAAAATCGTACAATTAGTTCCAGAGATTACCTCCTACAAACAAGTAAACAAACTTCACCTCTTTATACTATTAAATTTATAGATAGTATAGATGTATCCATCTTGAGCACATAGGTAGGTAGGAAGGTACACCTACTCATAAACACGAATTCGTATTTATTGTTAAAAAATATTTTTATCAACACCAGAAACCAATTAACTACTAAATCATTCCATCAATTGATCAAAAGATTACCAAGCCATTAATCTGATAAATATTTATAACGATATTCTTCATAGGATTAGCATAAAGAGTTGCATAGACGGCGCCACTGTCGTACGACCTCAGTTGATGAAAAATAAATTAATAGAAATGTAAGGGTCGCCGCACACAGGCTACCGGCCACAACCACAAAATGCCACTACCGGTACCGATACCGATATTTCCTATAGTTCTCATACATTTTATATACATATATTTGGTGCACACGGTTGTCGCTGGTGGCCGTCACATGCTACAAATCACCGCTGCTTGCTTTTTGTGGCCCGCACTGGTTACTATGCCGATCCAAAACGCCATCACACGCCACTTGCGCATTTAAACTTTCGTCAGAGTGTATTATGTGCCAGCCATCGACTTACATTCTAGTGATAGACAAGTACTTTCACGGAAACTATTCGTCAAAAATACTGACAAGTTAAAACTAAAGTTCGCTGCAGCGCTACATTGGGATTATGTCGTCTAACTGGACTACTAAAACATGCAGCGGTAAAATAGGTTTTAGAGGATATACTTTTTTCGCGCCATGAATTTCGCGGCATTTACGCGTTTCGTTCAACATAGTGTAACGTTCAAGCTGTACAGTCGACGTTACACCTGACTCGACTGAAGTGAATGTTCGGCACGCCTAATCTAGTGCCCTCCACAAACATTAAGGGCTTGCTTAGTAGACGAAACAGAACAACCTTCCACAATTTTTTTTTTAAGAAACCATAAAAAATATCGGCCTCGCCATACAAATTGTCCAATCAAGAGTTTATCATTTTGTATGGGGAGGCTGATTTTTTTTTTCGTTTCCTGAAAAAAAATCTCGTGAAAGGTTGTTTAGTTTCGTCTACTGAGCAAGCCCTTAAAGTTTGTGGCGGGCTGTCCCTTACACCTTTTATATCGCTGGTGATAGCGCATATGAGTTAAAAAAAGCAGCAGCTACCAGTCACAAGGGCTGTAGCGCGCTGCAGCTACCTGTGTGTCCGCTTCTAGCTTGTCGTGGCAGCTTTTGTGGCTGTGGCTTGTGGCCTGTGTGCGGCCACCCTAAGGTTAATGCAGTGATCTGTCGATTTCTTATGTTAATGATGTTATAACTTATATTAGGGCTAACCTTCATATGTGATTTTATGTAAACATTGAAGGTGAGAAAACATTTAGGCGTTACTAGTCAAATTAAATATCTTCAACCCATTTTAAGGTTTATTACGAAAATCATAAGGGTTGTTCTCGATACCACAATAAATTATTATAAAAGCGAAAGTTTGTGAGTGCGTGTGCGTGTGTGTAATAAAAAAAAATATAATATTTATTTTAGAAATAGGTTTTTAAAACACTTTTAAAAATTCAATTTTTTCCTCAGTTTAAACTAGATGGTGGAAGTGTTTCCTAGCTGACTACCCTCCAAAAAAACACCGGAACAACTCATAATTTATCGATTTCAAGTATTGTCGAGTTAACGTTTTTGAGCAAATGTGTTTCGAGGTAATGTCATTCGATTTCAAGTAGGAAACACCGTTAAGATACAAAAGATTATGTTTTATGTACTTAAATTTTTTAAACGAATGTTTTTTTTTCCCTCATAGCAATTTCAAGGAAAACCTGCCAGTTGTTCTCTTTTAATCAATTTTAATTTTTCAGTTTATTAAACTTGCATCACTGCTTGCCAACAGGTGGGATTGCAGTCAAGTTTATACTATAAAAAACTGGATGAGTGCAAGTCGGACTCCGGCAGTGAGGGTTCCGTACAAACATACCTATGTCAATATCATCATCATCATTTCAGCCGAGTGCACTGTCGGACATAGGCCTCCCAAGTGTCGCCACAATGAACGGTCGTGTGCGTTTCGCATCCATCGGATTCCCGCAACCCATCATCGGTCCACCTTGTAGGATGCCTTCCAACGCTACGTCTTCCGGTACGTGGTCGCCTATGTAAATAGTTCAATTCCCGAATTGAGTTACGTAGATTTTTCCGAATCGCGAACAGATTTTTTCCAATATTATTTGTGCTATGAGAACTCGCTTCATGCCAAACTTCAGGATTCTAGGTCAACGGGAAGAACCCTTTAATTTTGATTCCCTTGAGAATGTCGAAATATATCTTTTTTGCGACCTAAACGGCTGCATCTTTTTTTTTCGTAAACTCAGAAGTTTGATTTTGTCACAGCTTCAAGCGACTACAGACTTGAGAATGGAGTTTTAATTTCAACTCGATATCTCCATGCGTTCCCGAGATAAAGGGATAGACTAACAGAAAGACAACAAAGTGATCCCATAAGGGTTCTGCTTTTTTCTTTCGAGGTGCAGAACACTAAAAACGTCTTCAAGCAATTTTAGAAACCACAATTATTTAAGCTAGTTTTCTAAGCCATCTTTTCTTCTAATCCACGCCAGCTGGTCTGCAAACAGCCTTAGTCAATTAATTTTAATGTTTAATACTAACACGTGATATATTTAACGACACTAGTTAGTACAGATCACAGATTACCAGTTTATTATAAAGTTTATTACTGTAATGAATAGTTAGAGTGTTTATAGCCATATGTTTCGAACTGGCGTACAGACAAGGCATTGTGGTGAAAAAAATGGAATGATCGTAAATTATGACATCCTGACATATGGTATGAGATGTCAAAGCTGCTGTTTATTATGCGTTATGTAAGTTTGTTTAGTTTGTGATTAAATAGGTAATAATCCAAACGCCTTGTTGACACTCCGCTTGACCCAAGGGCTGACTTTGGTCAGAGATTAAGCATTGCCATACAACATGGCAATGCCGCCAGTCTTTTGGGCACACTTTACTTCAGGAATTTTTTGACGCCATATTTTAGATAAGAATTATTGTGTATAAGTATATATAGTTTTGATTAGTTAAGTGTTTTTATTTTTAAAATGATTTAATTATGTATTTTTTTCATTATGATAAAGGCTTGCGTTTGATCACTATTTCACCTGATACCGACAATGGAGCACGCTTGCCTAGAAGTAACCAATTCACTTCTGACTTAAAGATACTTAGATTATAGCCATTCGGAAACAGATTCCGGCAGGGAATTCCACTTGTACGCACAATATACTCGTATTATGTATTCCCAAAACGATTCTTACGTTTAGTTGGGACGGTACATGGCGGACGTCTAGTGGTCCGATGATGGAATGGATTATAGACATATTTTTCTTGTAAAAGATTAATTTGATTGTTTTGGTGTATGTCATTGAATACTAGTTTTTCTGAGTACTTAACATAATTTTCTTAATTGAACCAGTACTTTCTTTCACAGGATTCTTCCTATAAAAACAGATTAATTTAGATTTACTTGCACGAAGTCATAGAATTCTGATTTAGTTCAAGTTCTGACTTCACGGAAGTAAAGGGTTTTCCCAACTTCTTGATTTCAACAACTTCTCAAGTATCATTCAAACTTAGTCCATAATTTACAGAAACCTTAGTAGGTATTGAAAGGGCAATCAACTGTTTGACTTATGTTCGCTAGTAGTAGGTACCTACTTACACTAGATAGGTATGTACTTAATGCTTTTTTTTTAGTTGGAAAATCACATTACAATGATTTGACCCACTCTAGTGGCGCGATGGACGTGTCGGACTTTTAAAACCAATCTTTCTCCTTCAATTACCTTTTGCGTCGTAGAATCAATGTGAATGCACACCCATATTATAATGTTCCCATTGTTGGGACTCAGGCCTCCTCTCTAGGAAAGGGTATTTGATATGGTATTAAGTTAAGGTATTTGGTATCTTTAAAGCCGACCGGCCAAGAAGAATATTTTTTTTTTGTTTTTTTATTAATATTGTCCCTCATTTTGGATTACTCCTATATCTTGGGAAGTATCTATCACAAATATGTAAACTTACAATGCTGCACAAGACACCCAATCCCGATCAACTATCTGTAGTTCTTACGACAATTTTTGTTCAGTGCGGGAATCAAACCCACAAAACACAGCACAGTAGCCAATCTCTAAACCACTGCGCTAACCATGCTTTTGACGGCATTTTTGATTGTTTTTCATGAACGAAGATCTGTTTATGGAGAGAAAGGCCTCGAAAATTCGATCACAGAAATCTGCCAACAATATTTACGTCGAACTGCCAAGAAATCGCAGCACGGCTACAGAACAATCAGTCGCACATTACTGCGTGTGTTCATCAAAAGTTCTGCTGCTGACAGACCTCCCCCCTCCTCCCCTTGCCCCCGACCAGATAATAGCTTTTCCCTGTAACAGTGGCGTATCAGAAATCTTTATTAGGTAATTATTTCTTGGCCGCCCCCCACCGCTAACTATGACTAACATATTTGTGTTTTGTTCGCTCAAGTACGGAAGTGCGGTCATCATTTAGGCTTGTATTTTTGCTAGGTAAGGTTGGGTTTTATTGCTAGGTATCCTGTGCTACTAACTTACTGTTTGCTGGTTTATTTTGTATATCTTTAAGCCTTGGCCAGCATTGGCCATCTTGTAGGTACGTATCTGCATGCCCAAAGTTCCGAGTGCGACAGCGTCATCAACTAGTTACCACCTTTTCAAAGGTATTTTGTGGAGGGAGGGGTAGCTTACCTATATCAAAGGACTAGAATAATTGAACTGCTGCGGTCTTCCCGTTCGATTATAATTTAGGTGTCTCCAAAGCTAGAGTATTATCACTCTTGCTTTGAAGTCATCTAATCTGTTAAAAAAATTAATCATAATTAAACTAGTGCGTCCAACTAGTGCACCATCGACGATTGCATCACTGCTTACCATCGAGTAGGGTAGAGTAGGGTAGAGAGTAGGGTAGAGTAGGGTGGAGTAGTGTAAAGTGGGAGCGAAGCCGCGGGAAAGCTAGTTGCATATAAAACACAAAACAATATTGAATGTGCAAAAGCGAGCTTAACCCAGAATTTAGTTCTTCTTGTTATAATTATCACGTGTATGATTTTCCCTTATCAGACCATATTGTACCCTTTACCTAGGTATATAAGAGATATTTGTTTCAGTGAAGATTGAAACTAGGTTCAATATAGTATAAGTATTTAGAGTTTATGGAAGTTGCCTATCGTAAACTGAAACTATCACTATACTTCTTACCAAAGAATTCACTAGAGCCTTGACCACTCACCTACATGATACACGTAAGTCCTCAAATCATAACAATCAATAACATAACATAACTGCAGGCATGACAAATGACCGGGGGGTGAAACTATCTCGGGGAGGGGCGGAGGGTGTCGAAGGTAAGACGACGATAACTCAGGCCAACGGCCGAGTTTGCGCGAAAAACAAAGAAAGGTGCCACGATATATTTGTTACTTATACCGTAGGGTGACTGTGGCTTTAATTACGATTTCGGGACTGCCTTGATTAATTATTTCTGAGATTAATCAGTTCCATATGTTTTACGTGAATCCTCCTGGTCTTATCTTATATAAGTCCACTGTTAGACTAAGTCTAAAAGTGGACATCACTTTTATAAAATCTATGTAGTATCTGAGGACAGGATTCGTGGGTTGAGGATATAGAGGGGAGTGTTAATGTCCGTTTTATTAATCTTAAGCTTTTACATACCTACCTACTTGTTTTTATGTAGTGTATCTTATGAATAATTTTAATTAATAAATAAATTAAGTATTATAAAAAATATATTTTTGTGTATAAAATAAATATTTATGTTTTCTTTATTTTCTTTCTTTCATTTTTTATTCACCATAAAAAGTTAGAGCGAGTTAATGAAAGCGAGACGAGTGACAGGACATAATGGAAGAAAAAAATGTGTTGTGCCGACCCCAAATAATACGGGATAAGGGCAGGAAGATGATGATGAGATCATGATGATGAAAAAATTAGAATATTTACATACTTAGTCGATCTTAACACAAAGTTGAGTTTTCTCCCAGCAAACAATAGGGATCCAGTGCATTATTTTAAAATTACAATGAATGGAAATGAACAAATAAAAAATACATAAACTTCAGACATGTCACTTGCAGAATTAATCATTTTAGTTTGAAAAAAGCATGTTGCCTCTTTTGAAATGTTTCTTTTTTTGCGTTTTATTATTATAAAATTTTTTTCGATGCAATGTCAAGGCAGTAACAGATGTCGAGAAAAACATGCCTTGTGAGAGTAGTCTGGCCACATCGCAAGAATGCATCTGAACAGATAAGCGAGGATCGTCACTTACTGGACTTCTGAGGGAGGACCATGTCGTTGAAGTCGACTGCAGCTCTGATCTGATCATGTTCGCGAGGCAAACTTGGTCAGACTAGATTACAGAAGACCGAAAGGTTTGGAATTAGAAAGTCTTTGCTCAGCGATTGGACATAACATAGCCTAATAAAATAAGAGTCAAAGCCGTTACAAAAATTATGCAAATAATATCAAATTAGTCGACACCTTTCCTCTTAAATAATTTAATATGGTTTCCCCACTTATAGACAACTAGATTTTCCTCGAGGATTTTCCTTTTAGGGGTTGTGTTTCTGAAAATGTCCCGGTGGGTGCCAACATTGGGGTAGAAACATCCCTTTTATTGAGTTCGTCCCGTTTTTACAACTTTTATTACAATTTTTTATAAAACTTGTTATGACCGCCTTTGTACTAATTTGGGGATGAACAAAAATAAGTTACTTAATCATTTTATTTTAGGCTAGGGACATTCTCTTTCGGTGAGGGTAGGCAGGCTTGTTAAGCAATAGCTTTGTGGGTGTTCTTGAGGAAGTTACCAGTCTTCATAAAACTGACTCTATTGTTTTATTTTTGCCTGTTTTACATAAACTTTTAATTTATTTGTTGAATTTATAAAGGCCATTGTTTATTTAGTCCATGAGGTTTATCGCATTTTCAGGATAATTAAACATTACCCGCCTTTTGACAACAGTCGTATAAAAAGAAAAAAATAAATAGAACCAACCAATTAGAAGACCCGTTTAAATGAAATTTAATAACAATCCATTTAATTTTTATCAAACGCAATCGATCGCAGTCTAATCTCTCAATCCCCATCAATTTGTCGATCCCTATTCAATAACTCGTAAATAAAATCAACAATATTGGAGTAAAAAAATTAACGGCACAGAAACCCGTTTGGCCGCAAAACGGTAACGTTTCTCCAATACAAATCCGACAAATAAAACAATATTTTATCTTAATTACTTCCATCCCAAATGACCATTCAAATACGTGGCACGGGATTCGAACCCATGACCGATCCGTAATTAATTTCGCCGTGAACATTGACAAACGGACCGCTCGGGATAAATCTACTGCGTATATCATTACATTTGGGTCCTTATCCCTATATACGATGGCCGGTGTAGGGGTGCCTAAATTCGGGTGCTTCGTTGTTTACGCTTATTAGGTGTATATGCTTATCGGGTGCGCGCGCTTAATTAAATTTATTTATTGCTTAAGCCGTTTTTCAGACTTACTGTTTTTGATCTTTTGATTCAACTTGCTGTATAGATTTTTGCATGTTTGCAGTGGTTTATGATCGATAGACTATTGGAACGTTGCTTCTGTCGATACATTTCCATCTTCTCGTGCTGTACTGGTGCTGCCATTGCGTCTTCATAGAACCTCAAGTGGTGGAAATATAATAACTTGGTTTTCGACCCATTTGGGGTTGAAACTTTCGGATGGGGTCCGAGTCCCCACAATCTGTTTAAAGACTGCAGTCACATATGGGCTGGTGCTGCAAAATGCCACCTGGCAGCTTTGGACTCGGTGGAAAGGCGTGCAAAGAGGCTAATTGGTGATCCAGATTTGGTTAAGTCCAACCTTCAAAGCCTTGAGCATAGGCGTAGGGTAGCCAGCCTTTCGGTGTTTTACGTGACCCAAGAGCTGTCTTTTACCTTGCCATAAAGGTAGCTATGCCGCCAGCCTTTTAGGTGTTGCATTACTAGTTGCAGGGTTCGGAATTTTATGACGCTATACTTAATAAGTTCTTAAGGTTTTTTATTAAGTGTATTTACATATGTATAATGATAGTTAAGTGTTTGTTTTGTATTATTGATAGGGTCAAGCTTGACCATTATCTCACCTAATGGAACGTAATAAGTTTGTAGCGACATTATTTACTTGTGCTTTGTTTATACAATCTTCAAACAAACTGTATCCGTCTTATTTTCATTCCTAGAAACTGCATTATCGTAGGAAATCAGTATTTTCTCTCTTAGATATCTTACCTAAATATGCCTTCCGAAATTATGCCATAGTTTTTGTCAACGTGTGTCTTAAGGCTACCATTGTGTTCATTTTCCTCAATTACCGTCCATTGTGGGCAAACGCAGTGGAAATGTGCGAACGATGGGCAACAATGCCTATATCTGAGGATATAACTTGCATATTGATAGCGTTATTATTCCATTGTTATTATGGATAGATAAGAATAAAGGAAGGTGTATTAGTTATGGTCATATGATAAGTATTTGCGATAGATTTTCGTGCATTTTTACGAATCCTTGCGTTGTTATTTTAACTATTTGTACCTTTGTGATCCTAAAGAATACATATCATAGTATTAATTAATAAAACTCGAGAACAGCTGCACCAATTGGGTTCATTTTGGTCTTGAAATATTTCTGATAGTCCAGCGAAGGTTTAAAGGGTGAAAAAATCTAAAAAAAATCACGAACCAAATTATACTGGTTCAGGTAATGCCTGTAGATGGCGTTATCCTTTGACAGTTTAGCAAAAAAGGACTGTTAGGCAGTACGAAGTTTGCCGGGTCAGGTGGTAAATTAATTGAAGTACCGTTGCCATTAATCAATTTAAAACCAATGCTCTGTCATACAATCATTGCAATTGATAGTTTTCAGATTTCTGATTAGTTTATTTTTTTATAAAATCTTTGTGGCCAGGTCACTGGATGCATAAGAAGCTGGTCGATATAAGGATGCTCCATGGTGTCGAAGACTATAGAACGCTGCTTTGTTCTAAGGAGACCATGTACAACTGATGTGATAAATGTTGACGATAATTTTTTTTTAACTTCTTACCTATCTTTATTATGTTTCGTAACAATAATAACGTATAATATAATATGTGTAGCGACATCTATGGCGCCACATAAGAACTACGAAGAAAGTACGAAATCCTGTATCGCGCAATCAAAGTTCTCCGCGCGATTTGAACATATACGACAACCCGAAGTCATCTATCGGGCAGTTGCCCACCAGACCATAACACCTGTCTGGTCGGAGGATCCTCCCTTTTCAACGGAGGTTTGCGGGACTTTACTCTCTGTCCGTCTACCTCCAAACTGGTGACCCTCGACAAAGAACGTCAGCGCAGCCTTCGTGCAGCTACTACATCGTGACGTCATCATCACTTCCTCAAGCTTTCGAGCAGCGAGCCATAGCCAGCACCCACGGCTATGAAGGGTATCCTGACCATCAGCATGACCACTTGGTCATACCTGGTCATCCCCCTCAGCCTCATCAGCGACCTTGGCTTGGCACACCGCACCTTCGGCCAGTCACATGAAGAGCCATGAAGAACCTCTCCTGGTCGACGCCAACAGTCAAGCCCTACGTCGCACAAGCACCGCTCCGACTCACTGGAGCCAGCAGCACTACTCCGACTCACTGGAGCCTGTAGCATCGTCCTGACTCACTAGGACAGCACCACCCCGACTCACTGGGGCATCATCCCGACTCACTGGGACATCATCACCCCGACTCACTGGGGCATCATCCCGACTCACTGGGATACCAACACCCCGACTCACTGGGGCATCACCGCAGACAGTTCCGACTCACCGAGAACTATGCGGCATCGGTTCCGACCCACTGGAACCAACCTACGCTGGCCTAGCGCGCATCAAGAACCATCGATCTCCGATCTCCGGAGGGGAGTGATGTAGCGACATCTATGGCGCCACATAAGAACTACGAAGAAAGTACGAAATCCTGTATCGCGCAATCAAAGTTCTCCGCGCGATTTGAACATATACGACAACCCGAAGTCATCTATCGGGCAGTCGCCCACCAGACCATAACACCTGTCTGGTCGGAGGATCCTCCCTTTTCTACGGAGGTTCGCGGGACTTTACTCTCTGTTCCGCATCCCTCCAAATATGTATATTTTTATGGCTTGAAATCATCTAATGATATCTTCCACACTTTGGCAGGGCATGAGGCGTGTCAGACTTTTACTGGCCCACGCCTAGTTCCTTCATTGCTTTTCATACCAGGGCCAGGTTTTTCCCCAGTAGTCTTCGACCGAGCTACCCATAGCTCGTCGTCCGCAAGTATGGTTTCACGCTCGTCTCAGGGAGTTGTCAGCAAACCGCTGGGCCCCACCAGGGTTGAAGTGTACTGGGGCCAAGAATCTGTTTCTGAAAGGAAGTATAAAGCACCGGGCCCGAAAAGCAACGAAGGAACAGGAGTGGGTTTTTACTCAGTAAAAGTCTGACACTATCTCCAGCTCCACCCAAGAGTGGGGGTGATATTGAATGATTTTCCCACCAAAAAAACATCATCCATAACTGAAATAACCTATATTCTAACCTCTAATGTAGGAACCCTCTGTAAATGATACAGATATTGCTTGCCATCTGGATTTGATGATTGAGTATTTCCTTGGCGATGAATAAACAAAAATTGCGTAATTGATGACAATCCACTACATTATCGACAATTGGAATATAACAATGACTATCTCGATTACATAAGCGACGCCATTAATCTATTGATTTGGACAAGTACCTGATAAAGTTACCCTGTTGACACAAACCTAGTTGATAAGTTTTAGTTATAAACGAGTCAGTTTTAGGTTAATCTGATAAATACAGATAATTTTCCGTAGTTAATGGAAAACATGATATTGATAAAAGCAAAATTCAATTAGATACGATTTTTGAAAATGTTAAAGTAAAGACAGAAAGAACTGATTCGGATTTTTTTATAACAAGTGCTTCATTGCGATCCTACCTGATGGTAAGCAATGATGCAATCGTTGATAACGAGGCGCGCTATTTTATTAGGAACTAAAAACACAAAAAAACTAAAAATACCTAAATTGTAATCGGACGGGAAGACCGGATCAGGCAAATTGTTTCAATCCTTCGATACGCGGTATAAACGACGACACAATATAAACGGAATAATTATAAAAATACAAACTAGTGTGTATTTAAAGTCAATACATGTAAATGATGTTACTACATATCGTTACGTTCCATTAGATGAGATAGTGGTCTGCTTAGTTCAAACCGTAAAAGTGCCATAAGGGTAGATAGGTACTCAACATCTGTCGGGTTTATAAAATAACCTATTTGAATAATAAAACAAACATAAACATCTATTTGTATATTATAAAGTCATGAAGATGTTTGCTTAAAGTATTTTTAAACTATAACCTTAATTTAATTTTGATTTCACAAATCCTTCAAACTGAGCCAGTCCTGGTAGATTTCCTTTTTGGTACCATTCCTTTTCCTGCAGTGAACCCCACCAAGCCTTCAGTTTTTCGTATTTGTTATCCACAGGCACGATCGAAGCTAAACTAGAGATACTGGCGACACATGACACATCAGCTACCGTCAAATGATCCCCTGCCACAAACTTGGTCTTCTGCAAGTATTTGTCCAGAACATCATAAGCAGCATTCACATCTTCGACTTGTTGAGGAGTAAGCTCTTTTATTCCTTGTACCAGGATTGCTTTCACTATCCCTCTGATATTAGGAAAGAGAATTGAAGTGTCGAAGTACATTCTCGAATCTATTACAGCTCTTACACTCAGTTCATGAGGGTACAAAGTCGCTCGTTTATCAGCACCGTATTTCGAAACTAGGTACGTGATGATTGCGTGGCTGTCAGAAAGCACAAAATCACCATCTTCTAGCAGAGGTACACAGTGTAGAGGGTTCTTCTCCAAGTATTCTGGAGTGTAGTTCTCTCCATTGAAGATATTTAGTTCCTGGAGCTCGATTTTCAGTTTGAGGAGCTCTGCCGTCATCAGGACGGCCCTGACGGGTGGACTCGCGTCGATTTTGTATAATTTCAGCGGCATGTTCACTGTGTCACCGTTTGCACTAAACTAAAGGCTGATAACCTAACAACGGCTTTTATCGGCTGTAATTATTGTGCACACGTCGATCGAAGTACGTGAAGATAATGCTTGTTAACATGATGAAAAACGTATATAATTATTAGTGACGTGCTAATTACCGTTTTTAATTTATTTTCTACTGGCTGTCAAAAATTATCTCCGAAACCCTTTCCTCAGACAATTGTAAGGGTTTAGACTCAGCCTTACACTTGTTCAAGTGTGGTCGATTGAAGTCATCAAAGAACTTTTTTTTATTGTTGATAGGGTCGCGCTTGACCACTATCTCGCCTGATCGAAAGCGACAATGCGGTCACGAACTTACTTGCTCCAACCTTATGATAGTATTATTTACTTAATTTGTCAGCAATATGATGAGTAAACTGAGGTCGATGCTCAAAAAAAAAAAAAGATTGTAAGCCATTTTCATAACAAGTCTATCTAAAACAAAAAAAGTGCAAATAATGCTAAAAAAACCATTCACAAAAATCCACCTGAAGGGATATTTTAAAACGGAAAAATTAAATGTAATGTTAAAAAGTGCTGATCCGATAACAAAATTACATTGTCATGATAACGTACGGTCTTATGATAGGTCATGAGAGTCGTGCCACAGGTAAAAATAAATAAAACAATGTAAAATTCAAGATGTTCAATCATCTTCATATTGCACACTTTTTGACCAGGCAGCCCAGGCAAACTATATACTAAATAGGAAGTAAAACTTAACTGGGTTACTTCCTATAAAACAAGAATTAAATCTTATTTGGTTAGATAATAACTGATAATACAGCCCAAAAATCAGTGTGCAAAATTATTGAAATCCGTCGACCTTCGTATATTACACGCAAAAAAAAATTCTAGTCATGCCGCTATTTTTTATTACTTAAACCCGTTCACTTATCTCCCCCGCACTCATCATTTTATCACAACTTATAAACGGTTCAAGTGATTACCGGCCTTTAGTATCACACTGACATTGAAACGGACAACATGACGATAAAAATCCACAAGATCGACGCCAGTCCTCCCTGTCGAGGAGTCCTAATGGCGGCAGAACTCCTAAAACTTAACTACGAACCTGTGGAAGTAGACTTCATGGGAGGAGAACACTTGACGCCAGAATACAGAGAGAAGAACCCTCTTCACTCCGTGCCTTACTTAGAAGACGATGACTTCCTCCTCGCCGACAGCCACGCAATCATCACGTACCTAGTCTCCAAATACGGTGGTGACCAAAAAGCGGAACTGTATCCTGAAGATTTGCAAGCAAGAGCGATTGTTGATCAGAAGCTGTTCTTCGATACTGCGAACCTCTTCCCTTGCATTAGAGGGATTGTGAAGACCCTCACGAGTGGAGAGAGAAATTCACCGACTCCGCAACAAATCCAGGATACGAATGATGGATATGATATTTTGGAAAAATATTTGCAGAAGAATAAGTTTGTTGCTGGCGACCATTTAACGATAGCTGATGTGTCCATAGTTGCTAGTATCTCTACTTTGGCTACTATAGTCCCAGTGGATGAGAAATATGTCAAAGTTAACGCATGGTGGAATCTGCTAAAGGAAGAAGATTGGTACAAAAAGGGAAATGTACCTGGCCTAACCCAGTTCGACGGATTCATCAAATCAGTGTTGAAGTAACAGTGGATGTGCTTAGTTTATAAAAATGTAAGATATATTGTATATTTTAATGACTTAATTAACTATAGAAAGTGATAATATAAATAAAGCAAATGAAATTGATATTTTCGGTTTATGTTATCATTTCATAATAATGAATGATTCAAACTCACGTAAAGATTTAGATTAAAGGTTTTAAAAGTTGACTACTTTGTTTTATTTTAAATCTATGTACATAAGTTGGATTCAAATATCGATAGGCATTAAATAACTGGTTAATCTAACGAGGTGGTCTCTTTATCTGTATCAATTTTAGTATTGTTATCAATTATATAAGTGTTTGTTTTTTTATTCTTCTTTTTAAATATGTCCTATGTTACTAATGTTTAGTTATTTTCAATATTGTTAAATTATATCTAAGTTTTATAATTGGTTTTAAATAGGGGCTTAGGTATTTTTTGTACTGTTGTTAAACGTTTTGACTTTGATTTCGACATTATCCAGGCATCAAATAGATTTTTTGTTTGATAAGTCATAAAAGACTGAAATCAAAATATTTGTCGGTAAAGGTCGGTTTACCTATTATTATGTAATCGTTATCACAGAGCATGTTAAAATTCTGTCCGTGTTTGTTTTGTTTGTCTCAAGGCCGAGCGTATCCGGTGTCTGGCGAGACCACACTACCTTGAAGTAAGATGTTACATAACAGACCTTCACGCTTGTATTCCTTGAAGGGTAAGACAGAGCTTTACCTACTTTCTTCTTCTTCTTCTTTTCTTGTCGATGGACTCAATATTTTTTTCTGACCAGTAGTTGGTAATCTATCTTCTTCTTTCTGACTTTATCCCATATCACTTGGGGTCGGCGCAACACGTTTTTTTCTTCCATTCTGTCCTATCACCCGTCACACTGTCACTAACTCCCAATTCTTTTTTATCACTTCTAACACAATCCATTCATCTTTTCTTTGGCCTCCCTCTCCCTCTCTATCCATCTACATCTACACTCAGAACGTTTTTAGTGACTTGCTTTTTATATCCTCCTCTTTACATGACCATACCAACACAAACGATTGCCTTTCAACTTATCAGTCACTGGCGCCACTTTCGAAATCGAAATAAATAAATAAATATTTAATAACAAATTTATTTATTTATTTATTATAACTATAAGCACTATTAAATACTGTACAAAGGCGAACTTAAAGGCAAACCAACAAATAAAAAAAAGTTAAAACCTAAATATATAATTATAAAATAAAATATAATTATAAACTTCTTATAAATAGATACATATATAAATTATATACAAATAAACAAAATTATTATGAGAAACGAATCCACCAAATCAACGTTGTAATTATTCTGCCAATTTCTTGCGAATATGTTCACGTGCTTATTTACCATAAAGGAGAACCGGCTCGATAAATCACTCTGTATATTGGTATAAACAGTATAAAAATCCGTTCACTAGTTTTTCACTTCATTACAAATGATAGACAGACGCAGTGAAGAACTTTGCTTCACAAGAATTTTATCAGTTGTTCCTAAAGCGGATAGGATATTTTTTTTATTTATGTTTCACTAAAAACCAAAACAAAAATTTAACAGATTGTCCATGGAGTTTCTTGCACGTTTTTCTCCATAGAGATCTACGCTACGTTCCAAAAACGTGCATTTTAGCTTCACATTTTGACAATTCAAAAGTGCCTGTAATTGGTCTATTTGAAATAAACGTTTCTGATTTCTTAATAACGATAAATCGTTTACTTATAACAAAAAAAAAGACGTACATTCTTTTTTAAACTAAGCACTATCACTTTTACTCTTCATCATTGATTTTATCCACGCTTCAGACTGGGTCAGTCCAGGTTGATTTATGTTCTTGTACCATTGTTCCTCTTTTAGCAATTTCCACCATGCATGAATCTTGCTATACTTTGCATCTACAGGTGCATACACGTTGGTAGAAGAGATGACCACTCCTAATGACAGATCAGCTATCGTAAAATGATCACAAGCCACGAACTTAGTCTTCTCCAAATATTTCTCCAATATGGAATAACCATCGTTCATATTTTCAATTTGTTTCTCAGTAGGCGCTTTTTTCCCAGACAAGAGGTCGTACACTATCTCCCTGCCTACAGACATTATCTTAGCAGTCTCGAAAAACATCCTTTGATTGATAGTCGCACGTATTTTCAAGTCACTTGGGTACAATTTCTCTTGTAGTTCAGCGGTGCCATATTTGGAAACCAGGTACGCTATGATAGCATGGCTGTCGGCAAGTACAAAATCACCATCTTCTAAGACTGGGATTGTATGCATAGGGTTTTTGTCCAAGTATTCTGGAGTCAGGTGTTCTCCGGCGAGTAGGTTAACATCTTGGGTGCTGTAGTCAAGCTTGAGTAGTTCAGCTATGATGATACAGACTCGCGCCGGTGGGCTGCTATCGGTCTTGTATATTTTGATAGGCATGTTGACCGTATCGATGCTTGTAGGCAACTGAAGTCCAGTGGCCTTCATTGTACTATTTAGTAATGATGATAAATCATAGATAGGTAGATACTGTGCGTTTATAAAACGTTTAAGTTAATTTAGTGGTTTTTGCTCGACAGGGGCCTGCGTCATTACCGAATTTGGTACTAGTTATTATTCTTGTCAATATTAAAATTGTCTTAATACAACTTGTATGATGATATTTTTATACAGTTTTCAATTGCTAAAAAACATATTACAAGGTTATACGTCGAAGACACGCTTTGACAATGACTACCTCTGCGCATGTGGTAACTCATTAATAATATGTCTATTATATGTCTGTGTAATAATAAATACTTTTTTTTCTCTCTAACACGATTTCGTCTTCAACTACCTTAAATTCTTTAGTAATTTATTTTGTTGACATTTTATTGATAGTTATATTATTTATATTTTTCCTCTTTTAATATACAAAGCCTCTTTAAAAAAATATCATGTGAGGACACTGTAGACTCCATGAATTCTTAGATTACTTTTTTTTACAAGATTTTTTTTTTAATTATGATTATTTTTTATTTATTTTATTTATTATAAACTTTATTGTACACCACATAAACAAAAGAATAAGTGCACCACGAACTGAAAGAAAGGATATAGATTTAGAGTGGTCATCAGAAATAATATTAATAAGATACATTAACATAAATACATCCAATACAAAAAAAATATTAATAAATATCAAATACATAGTTTAACCAGGAGAAGAAAAATATATCAAAGAGAAAGGTAATGCTCCTTCACCATTTTTTTTAGTGCTTTTGGGTACAATGTTAACTGGTCTAAACAAAACGACCAATTTGGAACCGTGCACTAGCTTCTGACGTTTTATAAGTGCCCTTGTAGGCCTATGTGAAATAAAAAAGAATTTGTTTGTTTACAAAAATTTATTAGGTATCCATTTGACTAAAATATCAAACTCTTAATGACTCTCTACATGTCAAGTATCGTCAAGGTAGATCAGACTTGGCTTTTTGATTGATGGATGACTTCGCCTGCAAGCAAATAGTGCAACTACATACTCTCCTAGTAAAAAGTTTTCTATATGCTAAACCAGGACATGATAGACTATGTCCTGGTATAGCCCATATGCCTAATTTGATCCCTCCTTTCAGTAATTTTATTTTGAAAGAGTTACAAACATAGATACACCATACCTTCGGCTTTATAGTATTAGTGTGATCGTATTTATTTCTGTCATACCTTCTTCACTACTTCTAAGGAGCTGTCAGGAGATGTCAGCAAAACCGCAAGAGCCCAGCAGGGTCGAAGCCTAAAGGGGCCAAGTTTCTGAAAGGAAAACCTGGGGTCTTGAAACGCCTGGTAAAGAAGGAACATAGGAGTAAGTCTTAGTCAGTAAAAGTCTGACACGCTCTTCCGCTTTGTCTTATATAGAGTGGGAAAAGTAATAGGTGATGTCACACCTAAAAACAACTAATATACATTTTTGTCTGGTCTCTAAGTCATTAATCATGTCAATTAGATAATAGACTCTTTATCAGAAATTGGTAAAAGAGACAATTATGCTCTCCATGTTTATTACTCGTACTATAACCATGAGATAGTTGTGAACCTACTTTATTATAATACCTTATAATATTATAATAATATTATGAACTTTTATTTCAGACATTTTGATCTAAAAGATACAGATGCAAGTAAACCACTCAAAAAATAAAAATTACAACCAACAATCATTTTGACATGTGGAGAGAGATCCAGTTTCTCAGAAACGGATCGTCTAGTCTGTCCGCTACTACTTTCAGGATGCAGTCGGAGCTTGCTCGTACATGAAATCAGAAATCAGAAATCAGAAACGTTTATTTCAAATAGACCAGTTACAGGCACTTTTGAATAGTCAAATGTCGGTCAGTCCAAGAAAAGTGAAGCTAAATTGCACGTTCCAAAGAGTAGGTCTCTATGGAGAAGAACGTGCAAGAAACTCTATGGACACTCTTTTAAATCGTATTGAGTTACATGAATCTTCGATTACATATTTCTTTTTTTGCTTCTATTATGTGAACACAATGAAGATAAGTAATAAAAATTAAATATAATGGTAACAATAAAAAAAGAAATTGAATAAGTCACTGGCAGTTAAAAGATGACCAGTCTCAACTGACGGCGCCCGTTCATGAGCATGACGCGTGCATCAGCCCCACTCAGCTCAACCATTTTGAAGGGAGCTAAATGACCCAATAACACGTGCCACCATCAGCGAGACATTTTAGTGAGCATGACAATCTCTCAACTGCCATGCTTGTAGTGTCAAACAACTTGTAACCAAGTAAAAATGCTCCATGGTACTTCACATTCACAAAATTGAAAAAAAAAGTGCTTCTACATTATACAGTGCTATTATTTCCAAATGTAACACGTAATAAATCATAAGTTCTAATGAAATAAACAAATAAAAAAAAAAAAAAAAACCGAAAACAACAATAGGAAAAGGCCAGCAGCCTCTCTTCCAATATTTATAATTAAAATTTAAAGAAAATAAGAAATACGACTAATTCGTAGCTAATGACTGTGACTGTGGAGCAGGACCGGCATTCAGCCAAGCATTTTTATCGAGTAGATAATCTTCCAATTTATAATATGCTTGCCTACATAGCGTGCGTTTAATGCATGTTTTAAATTTTGACTCGTTTAATTGGAGAATTTCAAGTGGAATTTTATTATAAAATTTTACACAGTACCCCATAAAAGAACTAGATACTTTAGCCAATCTGAATCGAGGTTGATCTAACTTGTCTTTATTTTTAGTATTAAAATTGTGCCTGTCACTTATTTTAATAAAAAGATGAATATTTTTCCTGACATAATATTTTCATAAATGTATTGACAAGGAACCGTCATGATGTTTATATCTTTAAATAGTTCCCTAAGAGAATCATGATGCAACAATACAGCCAACTTCTATCACATAATGGCTTGAAAGCCATCAATCCGAGCTTTCAAAAACATGCCTTGAATTATGACTAGGAATCCGTCCCAGTCTCGTGCGTATTTATATTTTTTTTTTTGGAATTCTCAGGTTTTCAAATCACTTGTATCTATTGTGTGTGGAGACGCAATCAACATTCATCAAATTTAATAATTTTATTATCATAAAAATAATATATTTTTGTAATCTATTTTAAAAATAGCTGAAATTGACTCAGTAGTCAATACTTTACTTTATCATGTTACAATAAATGGATATGTGTTTAAGGTTTGATTTGATATTATGTGTCAAAATGTGGTTACATGTTACGTATTTTAATTTATTTTTAAGCAAAACTCATGTTGTATTAACCAAGATAACAATAATAATAAAAAAACTAGTCACTTGTAACTAACGCTACACTATCACCATATCACTTCAACTTTGATTTCATTAACTCTTCATAGTGAGCTAGTCCAGGTAGATTCGCATTTTTGTACCAATCTTCCTCCTTCAGCAAATTCCACCACGCGTGCAGTCTTGTATACTTTGCATCCACGGGAACCAACACATTGATGGAAGAAATACCAGCTACCAGCGACACATCAGCTATCGTCAAGTGGTTGGCTGCTACGTATTTCGTCTTCTGTAAGTATTTCTCCAATATCCCATACGCATCGTTCAAATTTTCAATTTGATTTGCAGTAGGCGCGTTTTGACCACTCATAACTCCAAGCACCACCTCCCTTGCAGCACCAGCAACGTTTGAAGTCTCGAAGAACAGTCGCTGATTGATAGTCGCACGTAATTTTAAGTCACTAGGGTACAATTTCGATTGTTGTCCTCCACCATATTTTGAAACTAAGTAAATGATAATTGCATGGCTGTCAGCGAGAAGAAAATCCCCATCTTCTAAGACAGGGACGGTATGCATAGGGTTCTTCTCCAAGTAGTCTGGAGACTTATGCTCTCCAGCCATAAGGTCCACGTCTTGGGTCACATAGTTTAATTTCAGGAGTTCAGCCATCATCAGGACTGCCCGAGATGGTGGACTGAGGTTGATTTTGTATATTTTGAGAGGCATGTTAACTGCTCCAGTGTTAGAACGTAACTGAAGTTTAGTCATTAAAGCAACAGCATATATTTATTGGCGATAAATAAGATGACTTTGCACTTGATGGTGCTTGAGATAAGCGAAGATTATGGCGTCATAATGATTATGGATAATGGAGTATAATTCACTACTTTCATAAAGGTTTTAGATATTCTAAGCTTAACCGTAGTTCATTTGCTTGTAGAGCATTTCTTTCAAATTATAATTATGATAGATCGAGATTTAGAAATCGTCAAATATCTTCTCCCGGGCTGGATGTGGGACTACCTGCTGGAGTCTGAATTTCCTGATAGCTACAATCTAGAGGTGTTTAAGACAATAGTAAACAAGTTACTTCTAGGCACGCATGTTCCAGCGTCGGCCACATCATCGCTTACCATCAGGTGACATAATCGTCAAACATAAGCTTATAAATAATAAATAATAGTGAAAGAAAGAGTTACAAATTTTTACAGCGCTTCGCAGTCTTGCATGTCTTGTTGATAAGCACCCTAAGAAGACAGTCATAGTGAAGTTATTTGAGAGTACATTTCTAACATATGTTTTAAGTATACCTGCAAAAGGAAAAAATCAGCTCATACACACATAGAGCAATGGTGACCGAGTAGTAATGGCCCCGACTTACGAATTATAGGTCGTGGGTTTAAACCCAGCCAGGCGTATTACTTGGTGTAATTTGTTTTATCACCACTGCTCTTAAAACGGTGAAGGAAAACATCGTGAGGAAACCGGCATGTCCTAGAACCGAAACTTCGAAAACATGTGACACCAAGCCGCACTGGGCCTGCGTGGTGGATTATGGCCTACGGATACAGAGGCTCATTCCCTCTCCTAGAAAGGAGACTTTAGTCCCAACAGCGGGAACATTATAAGGCCGACAATGTAGCTATGTTTGCAGCCCTCATTCACAACCCCATCCAATTACACTCAAATATTGGACCAATTAATTTCGTTTCAACGCCGGCGTTTTGACGGTGAAAAAACAAAGCCAAAGGGAGGCAGGCACGTAATCTGAGCATGAAATATAGCAAGATAAAATCACGGGTAGTTATCTGAATAAAGTCGTTCCCATTCAAATGTGCGCTGAAAACTGTGAGAGCCCATTTCGGCTGGACCTTTGCTGGGGTGCAAGTGATATGAGGCGGCGGGTTTCAATGTATGAAGGACGATGTTGACTTCGTCAAACTTCGGTATGACGGTTTTACGCATAGTAACTGTAACGCGAAAGTTTTAGAATGAGTGTGTTTTGTTACTTCTTTGGACTTGAACGGCTTTGAATGAATTTTGGCACATGAATGGTAGAAGAAGAAGGAAAACGCTTATTCGTACCTCACCTGTACAGTAGAATTCAAATATGTACATAGAATATCTACTTTTTATTCCGTAAGTATGTTCCTTTGGGACAAGTTGACTGGAATGTGTATTTTATTTCGGAATAGAATAGGAGTGAGGCCAAACGAACTTAATTTTGTAAGTCGTGGAGTCGTAAAATTTCGGTCGCGTAATTTCTGCTGCTTTCGGTTTCATACAAAAGTTTTTATTCAAATCATTAAATTTTTCACTTAGGCCTATGTGGACACTCATAAAACGCTAAAGGCTAGCAGCAGCACGGTTCCGATTTGTTATTTGTTGATAGCCTTTTAGAAGTCGTGCGTGAACTCCACGGACACACTTTTTGAATCATATTATGAGTTATATAGATCTTGGTTACATATTTTTATCGCTTCTAATATATGAGCACAACGTAGATA
The DNA here is from genome assembly GCA_929112965.1 of Mythimna albipuncta. Taxonomy (NCBI): domain Eukaryota; kingdom Metazoa; phylum Arthropoda; class Insecta; order Lepidoptera; family Noctuidae; genus Mythimna; species Mythimna albipuncta. The sequence goes on from OV815974.1 coordinate 997,577, forward strand.
AGTAATAATAATATATTTAAAAAAAAGGCATTTAAAAATAGAAACTGAATTAAAAATTATTGTTATAATTAAAATAAGAATATATTATTATTAAGCGTCAGGGTGTTCAGGTGCAACTCGCTTCCACCTGCATCTCACGCCACCCCCGGTCACCCGATTACGGCCAGGTACACACTCAAAGCTGGATTTCGATATAGCTGTTAAGGCCGTTTACCATGTATCACGCTTTTTAGCTACGGGATAACGGCAGAGACTGAAATAAAAGTGTTTTTGTATGACTATCAAGCGGTGGGCTGTTGGCTGTTAAAGTGGATGGCTAGCTTTGAGGGCAGGAGTTCGCTGTGTTTGTTTTAGATAAAAGGGGTTGATTAAAATTATCGTATGGTTTTTAGGTTTTTGTTCCGGAAAGGTAACCATTACATAACCGTTATTATTACCAAGCTTGCTGTCTCTACGCCTGTCTGTCTGTCAGTGGGCTGTATCTCATGAGCCGTAATAAGTAGTCAGAGTCCATACTCGTACCTATGTATTTCTGCTACCGCTATAAAACCAAAAACCTCAAGCGTAAAATTCGTCATAATTGTTACATTTTAAGCTCACTTAATTATAAAGATTTGGTATTCATACATTATCATAGCATTTATTAGTTTACAATTTAGCAATTTAATTTAACGATACCATATTATATTTGAAATAATATTTATTATTTATTTATTGCCCGCTGCTACCACATTGTTGTCTTTTTTAACCCAAAGGTTGACTGGTAGAGAATGCCTGTCCTAGTTGCATTAAGTCTGCCTTAGTAGATAGGTGTGGGTTAAATAAAAAAAATAATAATTCAAGTCACATTAAATTAAAAACTAACGTGATATTTATGTATGGTGTAGAACCATGCAAAAAAAATATTGCAACATCATCAGGTATTATTATCTTCATTTCTGTCGATACCTCCTTATCATGACTCCCACGTATGCATTACACAGATCCACAACCAAAATGTGATAGTAATTGAGCAAACAACGATGACCAAAGCTAATGTTATCAGTAGATTGGAAGCGGTGTGCAGCTGTGTTATCGTTATCAGTGAGATCATTGTAGCGACGATGAAGTCATTGTTGGTTTTATCAAAAGAAAATAAGTGCATACCTACTGCGCTTAATCTAACTGTTTGAGGATGAGGCCCTGAAGATTTACCGTACGACGAGCAATGGGTAGCTCGCTGTTCGATCGTCTTGTAACTGTCCGGACTGAGCACAAGTCGTCGACGGCGCGCACTGTTCCCGCGTGCCTCAAGGTGTTGTCAGCAACGGCAGGGGCCCAGCCGGGTCGAAGCCTACTGGGGCCAGGGTTATCCGAAAAGACGCTCGAGCCCCGGTATGAAGGCTTGAAGGTCTGACACTATCGCCAGCTCCGCCCAAGAGCGGGGGTTGTCATTGGATGATTTTTCCTATCGGAAAAAAAGGTATGGTCATGCAAAGAAGAGAGATGAAGCGGATGTTGCTAAAAGAGTTATGGGTATCCATGTGGATGGATAGAGAGGGAGAGGAAAGCCTAAAAAAATATGTATAGAATGTATGAAGAGTGATATAAAAGGAAAGAAAGTAACAGCGTGACGGTTGACAGGACGAAATGAAAAAAAAAAATGGTAAAGAAAGACGCAGAAAAGTAAAGGCTGGGCGGAGCAGGAGGGTCAGACTTTTACTGACTAAAACCACGCCTGTGTTCTTCAGTTGCCCTTTGCGTTCTAGGACTTCCTTTGCAGAAATTCTCCGCTGTCCAAGCTAATGGGCATCGGTCCTACTGGGCCCCTACGGTTTGCTGACATCTCTTTGAGAAGCGCGTGTATCACTACGCGCTATCAATCACACAAGTGTTTTCAAATGAGTCATAAACAGAAAACAAATTCTTAAAAGTACAATCAAAACATTCTTTCCCCGATTAGCGTGTACACAGGGTGTATAATAAAACCAGCGTATACAGAGTGTAACATACTAATAACAGCGTAACGACGTATTGTGGAAGTCGATGGAAGTCGCTCGCTATGTCTAATGGATCCCGCTTTGTACACTTTCAACGCGATATCATAAAAATTGTTGGCAAGCGCGAAATGGAAGCCGGTGCGGGAATCCGTGTTATATTTTTAAAGAATAATAGAAATGTGTGAAATCTTTTTTTTTTTGTTTATCTGTTGATTTAGAATGAGTGAAAGATACTAATTGAATAAGATATTTTGATATGATTTTTTTTGGGTGGGAAATTTATTCAATGACCTCTCACGCCCTTGGCGGAACGGGAGTATCAGATGTATATTGAGTAAAAGTTCAGTCCTGTTCCTTCTTTTTCTTCGGTACAGGACCCCGGGAGGCACTTTCGCACTACCGGGGTTTGTTTTTGTTTTTTGAGGTGAAAAATCGTGGGACATCGTCCAGTGACTGCTTCCTCTCTAAGGTAGAATGAGAGGACGTGTCAGACTTTGTTGTCCTTTAGTCCCCTTTGCTTTCTACAACCACGGTTCACAAGTCAAATCATTTATTTCAAATAGACCATAAGCAGGCACTTTTGAATAGTCAAATGTCGGTCAGTCTTAGAAAAGTGAAGCTAAATTGCACGTTCCAAAGAGTAGGTCTCTATGGAGAAGAACTCATTTTTCTGAAAGGTTTGTAGTTATCACTCGTTTCGAACCGAATGACCCAATAACACATGCCATCATCAGTGAGACATTTGAAAGAGCATGACAAACTCTCAACTGCCATGCTCGTCACGTTTAGAAATTCCCCATAGCACTAGTGGGACGTTGCCTCTTAGAAGCGTGCGCGGGACAGGATGAGCCCGGAACATCTTGTGTAGATCCTCCTCAATTGGTTATTAGACGACCTACTTGCTTACCGCAAGGGTTTATTAAAGAAGGCTCGAGAAAATAACACCTGGAAGGATTAGGGGGTATTATTTATACAGGAATGGAAAGTACAGACCAAATAAAAAAAAAATTATAGTACTGGCCCGTATTATTCCACTGCCGAGCAAAGAACTACCTCCATTTTTTCCAACGATCGCGATTTTTCTTTTTCCCAATTCAATAACGTCCAAAATTTCAAACTCAAGTATTGGAGAGAAGCAAGAAGGAGAGTGCAGCATACTATAAATGTTACATTAACAGATCATGTTCGAAACACTACACTGCACTCCTAAACGCAAGTCGTTGATGTGCCCAATTTAAATGAGACTGGGCAGGCCATGTCTGCGCATGTCTAACGAGCTAAGGACCGTTGAAACACCACACCAATGTTTGGTACCCAGACACAGCGACACAAGGTCGCGGCAGACCACGATGGAGATGGAAGGACGACCTTAATGTCTTCGAAAACAATAAAAATAAACGATATATTTAATTTTTGAAGTTTTAATTAGACTGATGTTTTACATTTTCATGTTAAGTCAAACATCTTTGTAATTAAACGACAGCCAAGAGTATCAGTTATGTTCAACATGATTTACAGATATATCCATATTATAGCATAATCAGCCTTTTAATGTTCCCACTGCTGGGACTCAGGCCTTCTCTCTAGGAGAGGGAATAGGCCGTAATCCACCATGCGGGCCCAATGCGGGTTGGTAAATGTAACATGTTTTCGAATTTTTGGTTCGACATCCTCACGATGTTTTCCTACACCGTTTTGAGAGCAGTGGTGATGAAATAAATTAAACAAAGTAATCCATCTGGCTGGGTTTGAACCCACGATCTACAATTCGGACTACCACTCGGCCACCGCTACTCAGTCGGCCACTACTGCACGCCTAAATATTTTTTGACAATAAAATAAGTTACCGTTTCACTCCATATTACTTTAAACGGAACCCTAAAACATACAGGATGTATATTTTATAGCATCCAAACAAAATTATGTTCGCGAGTAAGCCAGCTAAAATCAACTTATTGGTATCTCGCCGAGTTTCGTGAAATACGTGGCATATACGCACACACAACGCTGCCGTTTTATGAGATAATGTAAAGAAATATTTAACGACCCTTGTACCATCAGCTATGTTTCTAAAAAGGTTTTTATCTCGTTATTTTTATTTTTATGTTTAGACATTTCCGTTTCTCAACGAATTTCTTACAGGCTAGTAGGCTGTTTGATTTTCCGGGACAATGAAGTCTTTATTAGTTCGCTAATTAATTTCGGAAAGACTTCTAAATTAAATAGTTGATTTTTCTTTTGGAAAAGAGTGTTTTAGTTGTTTTTATGGCTTTGCGTTAGTAAAATGGGTCAGCAAAATAATTCTGTTATCTTTTCTTTAGGCTGTAAATATTTTCTCACAGAATAAAGCTACTAGCTTAATATATTATGTGTGTTTGCGTTAACCATTTTGAGAATATTATCGTTTTATTATGAAATTATCAAATGACTTGTCTCACTTAGTGCGGAGCGAAAGGGCGTGTCAGACTTTTACTGAATAAAATCACACCTGTAGGCTTCGGCTTTACGGTTTTGCTGACATCTCTTTAAAGAACGCGTAGAACACTCCGCTCAATTACTTAGGCTTGGTCCGTACAATATAGTACAATTGCTCACCGTCTGCAAGCCCACGCCTACTGTGACGGTGGTAGGGGTAGGGGCTTCAGCGGCTGAAGCGTCGCCGTGCCCTCGTGGGGGTGATCGGCGGCGGAGAGCTCTCGCGCCGGGCCTTGGTTGAGGCCATGGTCCGTAGCGAGGAGGAGTGGCAGGCGGTCGCCAACTTCTGCGAAGCAGTAATGCTCGCTAAGGAGGAGGCCGACCGCATCAGGGAACGGCGCTCTCGCCGCCGCCGGGATTTCGATCCCGATTTCCAGCCACCGTAGGCGCGGGCTTGCGGATAGTGAGCAATGGGTAGCTCGCTGTTCGGCCGTCAGATAACTGTCCGGACCAAGCCCAAGTCGTCGACGGTGCGCACTGTTCCCGCGCGCCTCAAGGAGTTGTCAGCAACAGCAGGAGCCCAGCCGGGTCGAAGGGTACTGGGGCCAGGGTTATCTGAAAGGGACCTCGAGCCCCGGTAGGAAGGCTTGAAGTAATGGAGTGGGTTTTTTAGTCAGTAAGAGTCTGACACTACCTCCCGTTCCGCCCAAGAGCGGGGGTTGTCATTGGATGATTTTCCTCAACGAAAAAAAAAAGCGGCTGTAGCGTGAGGATGTTCGTTACCTTACGCATGCAGCCGTCTACTTCGCTAGCATTAATACTTCGCAGAACGAAGTTTATTAACACTGTCTCAGTCGTCAGTCTGTCTGTATAAGGTGAGATTGAGGTCAAACGCGAGCCATCTATAATATTAAAAAAATGAACGCGATTAACTCAAAAACTATTGAACATAATTTTCATTCAATTTCCACCAATATACAGAATGATTCATTAGGAAATATATAAAACCTGCATATTAACTATAGTAGAAAAAAGCCGAGAATTCTAAAGATTTCTAACATTCGAAGCTGGAGCAAGGCCAAGTGCCGTGGTCTAAAAAATATAAACCACCCCGTAACTCGCAAATATAAACAACGGACTAAGATAAAACTTCCACTTAAAGTCAGATAAAAAACATGAGCCGGTACCGTACATAATTGTTGATAAAAAGTCAGAGCTGTTTTGTAGAACGTTGCGACGAGATCTGAGGCCCTACCAATGGTTCTTAAAGATCCATTTGAAGACCTAAAATGAACTGAAGGGCTGAAGCTATTTAGGGTTTATAACTCCATTCATCTTTCTCGATCGCCTACGGTTCGTGCAAATTCCGCTACGGTCGCATCGACAAACTTTCTGTACTTGTTTCAAAATTACTATAATATCAAACCTATTGACTTAACAGTTACCCAGAAGTAGGCTTCAGAAAGTCACTGTTTTATACCACTGCTCGGGGGTTAAGGCCTTCAACCGGGCTGGGGCAACCTTGGGGGTCCAGATGCCGGATCTGATCCCAATTTCCGGCCAACGTAGCTCACTGTCCGGCCGTCCGGTAACTGTCCGGACCAAGCCCAAGTCGTCGACGGTGCGCCGGCACTGTTTCCGCGCGCCTCAAGGAGTTGTCAGCAACAGTAGGGACCCAGCCGGGTCGAAGCCTACTGGGGCCAGGGTTATCCGAAAGGGCGCTCTAGCCCCGGTATGAAGGCTAGAAGAAACGGGGTGGGTCTTTTAGTCAGTAAGAGTCTGCCACTATTTTCTGCTCCGCCCAAGAGCGGGGGATGTCAATGCGTGATTTTTCCCCCCATAAAAAAAGGGTGTTAAGGCCTAACACATGATGGTACCAGCAGGGTCGTAGCCTACTGGGGCCATGTGTGATGCGAAAGATATTCCCGGCGTCCTGGAACAGGAGTGGGTTTTTCGTCAGTATAAGTATAACACGCCCTTCCGCTCCGCCCAAGGGCGAGAGATGTCATTGGATGATTTTCCCACCTAAAAAATAGCACATGATGGTAAGCTCCACCATAGCTTCGTCTTTTTAACAGTTCAGCTAAGGTCGTCAGATGGATCTGATTTGGAACTCGTGGTAAGGCTTTTGTTATACGAAAACAAGCCTCCAGTTAGGACGATACAACCGTTATTAGATTTACATTAACGGCCCCGTGGCTCGGGACAGCGCAAGGCTACGGTGGAAAATTAAACGAGAAAAATGAGATTTAATTTATATGGTTGATATTAAATAAGTGGGTCAAAATAGGCCAGTCAGGCTGGGTTACATTATAATGTAGCCATTTGTGGGAATAGCTGCTTGTATCTATCGTTTCAATTAGAGTAAATTAATGAAATATTAAGAGGATACGTCGTTATTAATATTTGAAAAAAAAAACCCGGCCAAGTTTGATCGGAATTACACACGAAGAGTTCCGTACATTATCTATAAAAATGGCAAAAAAAAAAACACCTCTTACCTATATATACCAGCCTCTTAAATATTTATTTTATTCCATTTGTTGTTATATCAGCAACAGAAATACATCGTCTGGGAAAATTTCAACTGTCTAACTATCACGGTGACACATGAAACAGCCTGGTGGCAGACGGACAGGTAGACGGACGGACAACAGAGTCTTAGTAATAGGGTCCCATTTTACCCTTGAGACACGGAACCCTAAAAAGGTTAACCATAAAAAAGTCGTTAATTTTTAACAAAACAAATTCAAGGTTATTGTTACACGTAAGTAATTCCGAATTTCAAAACTTTTTCATTTTCTTTAAACTAAAAAATGGTAGCAATTTAAAACGAAAAGTTGCCTTAACACGTTCCAAGAACTTTATTATTAATTCACGTCTTGAACTTTTAAAATGGAAACTGTACACTTTCTGCTCTCAATTGTACAGTAAAATGGTATCAAGAGGGCTCGTTAGAGGAGCCATTATATTGTGTCTGCGTCATTACCCAAATTTGCTGAATTTTTCCTTATCAACCGTTATTGTAGCCACGTACTCGTCTTTTACCCTGAAGTTACCCTGCGTTACCCTGGCTACAAGAGGCACCGTATGGGAGAGACATGGAGTATTTAGTACGTGGAGTGATAAGCTAGCAAACGGTGAGTAATGACTGTCTTAGTTCACTAAGTTCACTAGTTTATCTCTGGCTACATTCACTAACTTGCACTGAGCACTTGTGGCGGCTCATTTTCTCTTATAGAGAGAAGACCCGTGCCCGTATTGTTGGAATATTATAAGGCTAGGTCAGAAGCTAGTGCTTAGATACTACCTCTACACTGAAACTATAATTTTGTTATTTTATACTGATTTAAAAGTGTCCTTGAAACTATCCGCACGTTCTTCTCCATAGAGATCTACGCTTTAGAACGGGCAAATAGTTAAATCTATTTTTTATAATAGTCGGAGCTTGATAATGCAAAAGAAAATGTTTTATTTGAAATAAATGCTTCGAATTTTTGAGTCTATCAGGTATTCCTGGGCATAACTTGTGGAAGACTGGCTGTAAGGTAGGCAATCACTCGTCAGCTGTAAAATACTGGTACTCAGCTGCGTTTGGTTACAGTAAAAGCCAACTCTAAACTAGTTAGGAAATCGACTAAGTACATTTATAGGTGTAAATATTTAGTTATTCTCATCATCATTTAGTTATGCTCGCAATACAAAAGTACGAAAGCAGATTTACTGCCTTAGTAAACAGTAGAAAAATAATTTCTTAGAGACTTATCACTCCATTCCCTATCTATTCCAAAATAGAATTTCACAAAAATATACTCGTAATGATAATTTTATTGGTCTCCCTTTTCTTTGAAGTTGACAATTTTTTGCTCGAAGTGATGTCTGGACATAAAATACGGCACGTGTTTAATGGTAATGTGGCGTCATAGCCCTTTTTATGGCGTCTTTGATACAGCACATTATAAATGTTTACCATTGACTTGGTTTGTTTATGACGGAAAATGGAAAAAATATTTTATGAATTGTGAGAAAGATCAGAGGAAAAATTTGATGCATGAGTGCGTGATGTGTTTTTCATAAGTAATGTTTGTATGTATTTGTATTGAATAGACATTACAAGACTTTATAACATTATTTATTTTCAAGTAAACTACATATTTATAGGAGATTTTTTTTTAAAGAAACATTCACTCAATAAAAATTAAATTCATTCATTTAATTCGTCTTCATGCAACACAAAAGTGCAAAGGCAAAATCATCATCATCAGCTTTTTTAATGTTCCCACTGCTGGGACTCAGGCCTCCTCTCTAGGAGAGGGAATGGGCCATAATCCACCACGCTGGCCCAGTGGTGGTGGGTGAATGTCACATGTCTTCGAATGTTTGCTTCTAGGACATGCCGGTTTCCTCACGACGTTTCTCTTCACCGTTTTGAGAGCAAAGGTAATGGGCGCCTGGCTAGCAGGGGCCCAGCCGGGTCGAAGCCTACTAGGGCCTGGGTTATCCGAAAGGGCGCTCGAGCCCCGGTATGAAGGCTTGAAGGAACGGGATGTGTTTTTTAGTCAGTAAGAGTCTGACACTATCTCCCGCTCCGCCCAAGAGCGGGGCTTGTCATTGGATGATTATTACTATCGAAAAAAAAAATGGGCGCCTGGCTGGGTTCGAACCCGCGACCTAAAACTTGTAAGTCGGCGCCATTACCATTCGACCACTACTGCTGTAAGTCATCGTAATCTTCACGCAACAAAAAAGTGCAAAGGCGAACTTAATGCCTTAGGCATTCTCTACTAGCCAACCTAGGATGGTGAAAAGACAATGGTAGGTACATGAAAGGAAAATGTTATTTATAAAAAAATAAACGTACATATACATTAAAAAATAATTAACTATTAAAATAAAGTATGCAAAAGTAGTTTTTGAAACGACTCTGTTAGTAAAAAAACAATTCTGCAACTTCCAAATCGTTCAAAATCGAGAGGAAGCGTATTCCTCAGAAGGATGGACTGTATAAAGAAGGTAGAATGAACAAAATCAGAAGTATGAGAGAAACGGAGCAGTAGAATTTTTAGAAAAATGCAGATTCCTTGCGTGTGAAGAACATAGATATTGAAAATCTACACTAACTAATAATTATAAAGTAGAGTTTGCTTTTTTGTTAATCTCTGAAAGTACTGGTCTGATTGCGAAAATTTTTTCACCTATAGAAAGCTGCTTTATTCCTGAGTGACGTAGGCGATATTTTATATACGCGGGCGAAGCTGCAGGCTAAAGCTACTATAAAATATTGCTGCTTAAATATTTTATATTGAGAAGTAATCATCATTATAATTTCAGCCGAAAGACGTCCACTGCTGGAAGTTGGCCTCCCCCAAACTTAACCTCGTCTACAGGTATTGTGGTAACAAAGGGTTTTATTTTAAGCACGCGGGTGAAGCCAAGGGCAAAAGCTAGTGAGTTATAAGATAAGATGGAGGCGTGGGATAATTGATAAGAGAGAAAAGTGTAGACAATGCGCGTAAACTTCTTTGATGAATTACCAACCATTTGGTGGCGGTTAGCTCTCTAAGCTAACGGTCACTCTACCCATCAGGCATAAGCTACCAATTTTTAATAATGGCAACGGGTTTGGATCGAATAAACTTGTATGGAATAACCCAATCGCTACATTGCGAACTAGCAAGTTTGAGCTTCAGAGTTCAAAGCCAAACTTGCAACTGTAACAATGATCCCCTCCTTATCACTTGCCTACCTACACAACAGCTACCTAATCCTGCTACCCACCTTACAGGATTCACGTCGCGATAATACTTAAATTAGAACCAACCTTTAAGTTGGTCCCAAGTTATAAGTAACATTTAATGTCGCGAACTTGGTAAATTAGTGACATAATATTTTGGCTGGCATTAGGGACACGCCATCAACTTTCCTGATCGAACCTACTGATAATAATGTCTGTTTTAATGTTTATTGACACTAGTGTAATCTACGAGTAAGTAATTTTAAAAGAGGAGGTTCTCAAATCGATTGTTTTATTTTGTGTTTGTTATCTCAGAACTTTATCATTTATCGCCACACAGTCCGAACTGGTCGCGCAACTAAATTGGTTGTGCAACCAAACGGACATCTGGTTGGTAACTTATGAACCGATTTGGTAAAATCTGCTTTTATTCGAAGGAGTTTCACGGACGATAAGCAACGATAGCTCCCCGTCGCTCGACGTCTGCTAGGCCTGTGGGAAACCTTTTGAAAAGGTTACTCGTGTTCCTAGAAAGGAAAGGTCTGAAGGAACCTAGTTCTGGATTTAGTCAGTAAAAGTCTGACACTCCGACATAGAGTAAGAGATATTATAAGATAATTTCCATCTCAAAAAAAGCCCACAGGAATTTTAGAATATGCGTATAGGTGCTATGTCCTATTACAGAGTATAATCTACTCTTTTTAATGTTCCTACTGCTGGGACTCAGGCCTCGGGATGGGCTGTTATCCCCCATGCGTGCTCAGTGCGGGTTGGTTCTAGGACATGCCGGTTTCCTCACGATGTTTTCCTTCACCGTTTTGAGAGCAGTGGTGGCCGAGTGGTAATGTCCCCGAATAATAATGGAATGGGCCGTAAGTACGACATAAATATATGAAAAGTTAAGGTATATTGGATTTATTAATACTCCATTCGCGTTATGATTAGACATTTGAAAAATTTTTTTTAACTGTCCGTTCAACCGATTTTGACTTTATTTATTTATTCATTTATGTACACACACAAACATTCAAAAATGAAATGGACAAATACAGACAAGAGAGAACAAAGGTATTGCTTATTTCAAATGAAATTTCTTCCAGCAGACCTGCGAGAGGACAGTTGGATGAGAGATGTAGACACAGTGTATACAAATGAGTCAGAAAATTATATAGTTATAAATCTAATTTAAATTGATAAAAATAGACTTTGATTGCATTGTTGGCATACATTTATTGCATTGTTGACATATTTTTATTGGCGGCTGCAGTAAGTAGACTTTTTGACTTTAATGCCATCCTTATCCTTACTAATCTTAACGCGAATAGTGTGTAGCGTCGGTGTAAAACGATTTTATTTTGACAGCCCTCATGCACCATTTTTCATATAATATATACCAGTTATTACTGACATGACTCGCACAATATTAGCCGCCCCCAATATCCTTTATTACGACGACCATAACCAATTAAACGTCTAATTACAATTTGCTCAGTACAAGCAAATATTCATGGAAGTCCATTACGGTAGAGCGAGAATTAATTATTAATTAAGCTATTGCTTTACAAGCCTGGAGGCATGTTAATACATGTGGTCACTTAGTTCAGCTTAGTTGTGTTGTGTACATTATGAACTAGATAGTACTGGTGTTGAATTTACACAATGACAATTCAGTAGGTATGTATATAAATCATTGTTTATTATCATTTTAGCTGATATACGTCTACTGCTAGACCTCGCCTTAGTGTCGCAACAAGGTCTGCATCTGTTTCTCACATTCCTGCTACTTTCGCCAGGATATCGGTTCACCTTGTCTCAAGCCTTCTATCTTGGGCATCACTTCAGAACCTTTCAGCCCCATCAACCATGTAATAAGGGCAGAACTTACCAGATAGTCGGTCCAACTTGTAGGAGGCCTTCCAAAGCCTCGTTTTTCGGTATTTGGGCCACTTCAAAATGTTTCTGGCCTCGTCGCCCATAGTTAAACTCCGAATATAGCCTTACTCATTATCGTTCATAATCATCATTATTTTGCCCTTATTTACTTTTCTGTTTACCATCATGACAGTATAGACCAGGGTAGATGCCTTCAAAAATAATAAAAAGTGAAAAATAATAATAGTAGGATGAAACCCATCACAAAAGGAGGAGAATATTATAAAAATGAAAGGAAAAATAATTTACGGGCGATCTGAGGTCGGGAAGGGGGTGGGGGTGACTTTTTAAGGGGAAAAAACGGTTTTTCTCGATTTCCGGCAAAACTAAAAGTCCTATGGAAAAAAGTCAAATGGCAAAGTTGTAGGTAATAAAAAGATCTAAAACTTTTGTATTAACACTTTTTTCACATAACCTCAAAATTTATGTGAAAAATTCAAAAAACCATGTTTTTGGTTTTTTATTTTTATCTCTTTCAAAAAACAATATTTTATCACGAAATTTGGTGAAAACTTACCTTTTTATGTCCCAAATACGCTGTAATTTATTTGATTAGAAATATTTATTTTTTCACCTTATTTTGAATAAATATCGAAAAATCACCCTAATTTTCAATCGAAAAATCACCCGTCAAAATATCTTTTTTTTTCAAAAAGTTTATATGGTGTCTGTTCGTTGAAATCTCTACTTTCGGATGGTGAAAAAAAATATATATGTTACCATAGTAAATCTTCTCAGCAAATGCAAAAAACCGAAAAAAACTCGAATTCGATTTTTTTTTTCAATTATTATATTGAATGTAGAGCTATTTATTAACATTTACACTTTAATTACTCGAAAAACGTAAAATTACATGTTACATAGATAACAAAAAAAATTGCAAATCAAAATATAGTACTATAATTAACAAACAAATAAGTTGATAAAATTAATACTTAATAAGACGTCTACAATATTTGGAGAAAGGAGTCGAATCTTCTTTAAGTTATATGCGTAGATGCCTATTTAGAACTATTTTTAGATAACTTATATTTATCTGAGTGACCTACGAAAAATTTTAGCCCATCAAAAGGTATTTCATAGAGGAGTGGGGAAGGGGCTAGGCGGGTCCGGGTCTTACTACATACATACCTAATATATTATTTCGTAGCAGCTGTAACAACCGTTAGCCTAGCCAGTATTCGAAATACAGTATAGTATACAACATCGTTTAAAAAAATACACGTGCACGTTGAGTTTCTTGAAGATAATTGTGACAAGTTTACAAAAAAACTAAGAAGATTAAAAAAAAAATAATCTCCTTTATTTTGCACAAACAAACTTAGTTACTCCCATAAGATATATAAAATACACATCGTAAATATATTTTTACTAACTAACTTTTGGCCGATTTTCATATATATATTATATATACATTTCAAATATATTTCAGATATATTCAATTTTTTTATTTTATTTTTAGCTATGTTTTTTATGTCTTTTAGGATATATTTTGAATGTATCTAAAATATATGAAATATATATGAAAATAGGCCATAAGTTAGTTATTAAAAATATATTTACGATATGTATTTTATATATTTATATATTTTATGGGAGTAACTAAGTTTGTTTGTGAAAAATAAAGGAGATTATTATTTTTTTAATCTCCTTAGTTTTTTTGTAAACTTGTCATAATTATCTTCAAAAAACTCAACGTGCACGTGTATTTTTATAAACGATGTTGTATACTATACTGTATTTCGAATACTGGCTAGGCTAACGGTTGTTACAGCTGCTACGAAATAATATATTAGGTATGTATGTAGTAAGACCCGGACCCGCCTAGCCCCTTCCCCACTCCTCTATGAAATACCTTTTGATGGGCTAAAATTTTTCGTAGGTCACTCAGATAAATATAAGTTATCTAAAAATAGTTCTAAATAGGCATCTACGCATATAACTTAAAGAAGATTCGACTCCTTTCTCCAAATATTGTAGACGTCTTATTAAGTATTAATTTTATCAACTTATTTGTTTGTTAATTATAGTACTATATTTTGATTTGCAATTTTTTTTGTTATCTATGTAACATGTAATTTTACGTTTTTCGAGTAATTAAAGTGTAAATGTTAATAAATAGCTCTACATTCAATATAATAATTGAAAAAAAAAATCGAATTCGAGTTTTTTTCGGTTTTTTGCATTTGCTGAGAAGATTTACTATGGTAACATATATATTTTTTTTCACCATCCGAAAGTAGAGATTTCAACGAACAGACACCATATAAACTTTTTGAAAAAAAAAGATATTTTGACGGGTGATTTTTCGATTGAAAATTAGGGTGATTTTTCGATATTTATTCAAAATAAGGTGAAAAAATAAATATTTCTAATCAAATAAATTACAGCGTATTTGGGACATAAAAAGGTAAGTTTTCACCAAATTTCGTGATAAAATATTGTTTTTTGAAAGAGATAAAAATAAAAAACCAAAAACATGGTTTTTTGAATTTTTCACATAAATTTTGAGGTTATGTGAAAAAAGTGTTAATACAAAAGTTTTAGATCTTTTTATTACCTACAACTTTGCCATTTGACTTTTTTCCATAGGACTTTTAGTTTTGCCGGAAATCGAGAAAAACCGTTTTTTCCCCTTAAAAAGTCACCCCCACCCCCTTCCCGACCTCAGATCGCCCGTAAATTATTTTTCCTTTCATTTTTATAATATTCTCCTCCTTTTGTGATGGGTTTCATCCTACTATTCGTATTTTTTGTTTTAAAAATTATCGACACTGGTCTAGTAGTTAGTCAACCCATTTTCAATTAATGATTTTGTTAAAAGTAATATTCCAGGTAGTAGGTACTACCATCAGCAAAATTGTTGAATATAGCGCCTTTCAACAATTCAGTTTAGGTCGTCCAATAGATCCTGTTAAGAGCTGTGGTAGGCCTCAGCTTACTCCAAAATCGATTGGCATATCGACCATTCCGATTAAAATTCAAATGACATAACCCTCATCCCTTAATCACCTCACGGCGCCACCAGCAAAGAAACTCTTTGCTCCAGCCCCTTACTTCAGAACTCACGTAAAACAAATTCTGAACTTCAAATTAAAGCCGTTTACAAACTAAGAATGGTATTAGAAACGCGTCGCAATCTCTGTAAAACATTCGGCATGTCGTTTGTAAGTTTAATTAGGGATCTGTGCGACGGACGAACGGATCCACACGTGAGCGGCCTGTGATATTAGTTCGCCAATTTTCATATTAGCTTAAATAATATGTTAGGTTAATTGATGGTGTGGGGGAAGAGAGGGAGCGATTTGAGGAAGGCATAAGGCGCTGACGTGCACTAGCTTCTGATGTTTTGTCAAGAAAATAAAATATTTTAAACGAGCGATCTGTCCCTTCACACTGGTGTTAGTAATCTATGGATTTCTTTGCTTTTCTTTATAATAATACACGTGAAGCTTTCTCACTGATTACTTTGTCTATTGATGAAGCCCGGAGGACACGCTGGAGCCCGGAGAACACGGCACACAGTGGAGGGTGTGCCCCGCTTGGGCAGAGCATCGCCGTGCCCTCGTGGGGGTGATACTCTCGCGCCGGGTTTTGGTACAGGCCAAGGTCTGGAGCGAGAAGGAGTGGCAGGTGGTCGCCTCCTCCTGCGAAGCAGTAATGCTAGCAAAGTAGGAGGTCGACCTCATCAGGCAACGGCGCTCTTACCGCCGCCGGGATTCCGATCTCGATTTCCGGCCACCATAGGCGCGGGTTTGCGGACGGAGAGCAATGGGTAGCTCGCTTGTCCGATAACTGTCCGAACCAAGCCCAAGTTGTCGACGGCGCGCACTGTTCCCGCGCGCCTCAAGGAGCTGTCAGCAACAACAGGGGCCCAGCTGGGTCGAAGCCTCGAAAACTCAGCCCCGGTATGAAGGCACGAAGGAACGGGGTGGGTTTTTAGTCAGTAAGAGTCTGACACTAAAACACAAAACCAAAAACTATTAATATATTGCTAAGTTATGGAAGAGCGGAGTCTCCTAATACAGGCATTATTTACCTAAAAGGAGGCTCCAATCACAATCTATTGTTAAAAAAATTTGGTTCGGAAATAAAACATTTTGTATTTTTTTGTATTTGTATTTTTTTGACACTGTCTCCCGTTCCGCCCAAGAGCGGGGGATGTCATTAGATGATTTTCCCACCGAAAAAAAAAAAAAATTATGAAAACCGCTAAAAATTAATTCCGTAGTTTTTAAATTAATTGCGTTCATACATACATACAAACACGGTAGTGGAATTTGTTTACAATAATAATAATGTAATGAATTACCTTATATTGTCTTAATTCCGTCCAACTCAACCGCATCGCCATACCGTCAAAGGCTGCTTTCCGGTTTTCCTGAACAAATCAACGTGACTTAATAGGATGACGCTAAAGGCTTATGATTTCGATACCACTTTGATGTCTAGCTGATGTTGTTATCATCTCAAGAAGTACCTATTAAAAACTTATATCACTATAAAGGAAACAGATTAGTAATATTTCCAGTGCGTTGCATTTGTTATCCACATTTTATTTGTACCTAACGCCTAAAAATAATACAACTTGTGCCATTCCGTGATTTATTTCATATTTTATTTATAACCACTTAGCTATACTCTCGGCAGCGTCCTTTCAACGCTTGCATTTTTTTGTTCTTGCAAAAAAAAAAACGGACATTAATGCTGCTCTAAAATGTTTTTTACTTTCAAAAAGAAAAACTACCTGAAAATCGTCCCTAAAGATTGTTGGGGTTGTTTATCTTTTCAGACAGGTACTCATTTAGACGAATTCTGTGACTGTAGCGTCTTGAACACACGACTTTATAGATTACGCTTCACGCATTGTTCAGGCCAAACATATTGTCAGCCGCTGACTGTGAGCACGCATTACACGATTTATCGCTTTTCAATGTATTTATATTAACTTCTCTCTCACATCGAACCTAATACACGCTAATACGTAGTGCGATTTCGCGGACTCTCGGTAGCCGATTATTGTACTACGCGAAGCAAGCTTACTCATTTGTTTACACAGGTTTTGGAGAGACCGCATACTGCAGACTGAGTCCACGTTCATACCGGGGCTGTCATTGAAGATATTCACAGTCGTGAAGTGTGTTGTCAGCCCCATAACATTTGCACCATCAAATCATCATCATTTCAGCCGATAGACGTCCACTGTTACATAGTCATCCCCCAAGTGTCGCCATAATAACCGGTCCTGTGCGTCCATTGGATTCTTGCGACCCTTACCAGGTGATCTGTCCACCTCGTGGGAGGCTTTCCAACGCTGCGTTTTCTGGTACGTGGCTGCCATTCCAGACCATCTGTTCTGCAACCAATGTGCCCTGCCCACTAACACTTAAGTTAGGCGATTTTTCGGGCTATGTCTGTAACCTTGGTTCTCTTGCGGATAGCTTTACTTCTGATGTGATCACGCAATCCTCCGAGCATGGCCTTTCCATTGCCCTTTGAGTGACTTCTAGCATTCGTTTCTCCAATGTAAGCGACCATGTGTCATCACTGGCAATACGCACTTTCGTCTTGAGACACTGTGGTATTTTTGATGAGAAGACACCGCGCAGCTTCCCGAACACTGCCCAGCACCATCAAATGCCTTGATATTTTCGTACATAGTACTTCATCATCCGCTATAGTCTCCTCAATTGCGCCACCCCAAAACCCCTAGCGATCCAAAGTTGTGCGGGAGCAAGTTGGCGGCGCGTGTGCTCTTTAGCGTGTGTTTTGATGCCGCTGCCACCTGTATTGTAATTAGTTTAACTAAGCTACGTGTATAACTTACCGCACTCAATATTGAGGGTCTCTGTACGATATATAGTAAGTTAGGGATGGTGTATTGATAAGTAATCGACGAACCAGCTTTTGTGCGTAGTACTGATTGCGGAAACTGTGAGAATTCTATGAAATTCATTTATTTATTTTGATACTTTATGTGAACAGAAGAAAAACAGTGAAAGAATTTAGTGCGTTGAGTGGGATATAGAAGAAGACGGTTATGAAATATAATACACAAAATGAAAAAAAAAAAACGTAAAATTCGGAACTACCACTTGAAGTCCTCTCAACCTTAGTTCGGTCTTCGTCAGAATTGTTATTAAGTTCTCTAAATGATTTGATATTTTTCATAGTATTTAGTTATTTTAGCTAAATGTATTTTATTATTATAAATAACTTATTTTATTTTTTCCGTTTGAAGTATCTGTTATTTTTTTATTGTGCCAGTGTTGTCTTTTTTACCCAAAGGTTGACTGGAAGAGAATGCCTTGTACCAGTACTGTACATGAAGTTTAAATAAACATAAATTTTGTAATAGGCTTTTTCATTGAGGTCATCATCAAATAACTCTTCCTGTAGTACGCACGCGGGATGCTTCTTTGCATTTTGGATTTTTTTACATGCAGAGCAAACCCGCATGCGTCATTTTTTAAAAACACCCTTACACGTTTTATTCTAGAATACTTTTTTGGTTGGTCTCCACTTTAGAATCTTCTTCTTCTTTTTTGTCTCTGTTCCCATTATCTGGAGTTGGTCTCCACTTTGGAATTTTGATAGGATTACAAGTATTTCCATAGAGAGGTGAATGCTAGCGCTACACTGAAAAAGGATTGTATGAAGTCGAAGCTCGTGAACACAGTACTGATGATTTGATGGTAATGACAGCATTGCCTTGGCCAAATACTGGGCCAGGCATTTTTATCGACGCTAAAAAGAAGATGAAAATTTCCATCTGTGTTAGTATCATCAATATAAATATCGATCAGATTAATTTTACCGTGTAATTCAGTTTTTCAAATCCTGTTTACATTAGTGTACTATCTGGCTATCTCCCGATTGACAACCAACATGATTTACAAGCCTCTATTAATATCTAGCTAACGATGTTTCACGTATTTCCAATTACATCCGACATGCTTGTTTGAGCACACATTCAGTACATAAGGCGTAGTATACACATTAGTTCGCCGAATCAGGCTTTGATGTGATATTCCTGTGTCAGACGAATTTCCTAATTCTATGACGACCATATTGGACTATAGGGTAAAACTTGGATCCACAGCAGCACATAGCTAAGCTACGCTTTGTTAAATAGGTGGAATAGTTGGCCATGATCCACGCCACTGTACGTGTGAAAAAAAAAAAAAAAACAAAACCACATGCGTTCAGGTCCTGTCTCAGGAATTTAGGTTCTCATGCATTTTCGTACACAGATTTTTTTTTTATCTGCTTATTAAATGCGTGAAGAATTCAATATAAAGAGAAAGAAAGAGTATACAAGAGTGTGAGTGTGTGAGTGTGTAGTAAGAGTATTGAAAGAGTTACCGCGACCCTGGACAGCGATGTTGGTTGTTGATGATGGACAAGTAAAAGTTCGACATTCTCACACTCCGCTCAGAAGAAGATGAGAGAAGTTACTTGATTCCGTTTCAAAAAGTAAAAAGATTATCTACCTCATTCCAATAAACGGAGCTAACATGGCGATCTTCGAGGAGTGGCAGGCGGTCGCTGACTTCTGCGATACAGTAATGCTAGCGAAGGAGAAGGCCAACCGCATCAGGTAACGGTAGCGGTCACAGCGCCCCAGCCACCGCCGGGATCCCGATCCTGATTTCCGGCCACCGTAAGCGCTGGCTTGCGGACAGCGAGCAATGGGTAACTCGCTGTCTGACCGTCCGGTATTTGTCCGAACCGAGCCCAAGTCGTCGACGGCGCGCTCTGTTCCCGCGCCTCAAGGAGCTGTCAGTAGCAACAGCAGGGGCCTAGCTTAGTCCCTAAGCGTCCCTAGCGCTTCTGAACCGAAACCTGTGCTTAAAGCAACGAACAAGGTTGAAAATGATGATGGTTTCGTTACGGTGCAAAGGAGGAAGCGTCGAACGCAAACTAACAAGAACCGCTGCGGCATAGCACCTGCAACTCCTAACGTGAGCCTGCGTGCCGCCCAGCCGAACACACCAGTGTACATCTCCCGCCTGCATCACACGACAAGGGTGGAAGATATCGTAGAGTACGTGCGCCAAAAGACGAAGTTCGCACTGAGGGTACAGCTGCTGGAGTCGCACCGTAACGTCAATTTCAAGGCGTTCGTGGTGCGAGTTCCGAACACTTTTCTGCCCCTCATGTTGAAGGAAGACTTTTGGCCGCAGGGCGTGGTGTTCCGTCGCTTCCGCGGACAGGTGCCACAGAACAGCACGAAGTGAACTAAGTGCAATGTGAAGTGTTACAAACATAGTCTTAAGTCTTATTTACTAACGACAAGTGGTATCTACTCTATATGTATGTTAGTCTGTAAGGTATATATCTATGGGCCAAGATGCCTGATAATAAATTATTTATTATTATTATTATTATTATTAGTCGAAGCCTACTGGAGCCATGATTAATTTGAAAGATAGCTCAAGCCCCGGTAAGAAGCCAACGAAGGAACGGCGTGGGCTTTTAGAAAGTAAGAGTCTCCCACTCCACCCAAGAGCGGGGGTGGTCATTTGATGATTTTTCCCAACATAAAAAAATTGCGATCTTTTCGCATAGCCGAAGTAGCAATTGACAGTCGTCTTAACATTAGACTAGCTATATTGTTAGTGTAGATCAGACATTCATATTTGCTCAGTGCATGTTGTCGGTCAGGATTCAAAGACTGAATAAGCTGCGCCAATAAATGTATTGCATCCAGTGAGCTTGCTGATCAACGTTTCAAAGTAGGTTCTCTGTCCGTATATGAGTGGAAACCTTTGAGCCGTAGCAAGACAAATGATTTCAGCGGTAAGTCCTTTATTTACTTTAACTTGTACCAAAACTTGTACCACCTGTACGGTCTGGACTGAGCGTTTGCGTCGTCTTTTGTACCCCGTTCATTGGAAGGACTGGTACAATTTGCCTTTCTGTCAGGTTATAATTCAGGTATCTTCAAGGCTAGAGTGAATAAGCTCTTACTAAACGACTGCATCACTGCTTATACTTTTGGTACGCTATGCTATTATGGATGTTGTTATCCATAATACCCGCTTATGTCGAAGGACTGAAAAAATACCTGCAGCGGTTTTCCCGTCTGATTATAATTTTGACGTCTTCAAGCCTAAGTATGTAGTGCATTTTAACATCAACGATTGTATCACTGCTTACCTTTAGGAATGATCGCAGTGAAGCACTAGCTATAAAAAAAAATGGAGTAGCTGGCTGTTTAATTTTTAGTTGACTGTAAACAACGTGGTTATGCTGATTATATCACAATAAATTCATTTATTCGACTGCCTGTTGCATTACCAACCGATAGCCTTTCCCGTACTTTCCTGTCACACTTATTTGAGCTAGAGGAACTAGACTATCTGCGTAATCATTTATGTAATGACATTTCTGAGTGCAAACTCAATGGTTTGTTAAACTGATACTGTTCGTGTTGCGTACGCAATCAAAGTTAAAATGAAAGTTTGTGTTTAAGTCCTGAAAATAGTGATATCGTGTGTATTAATCTATGCCGGAGACTAACCAGGTATTGTGCCAATCTTCCTTATATGGGACGAGTCGTTCTGACCCATTTTTTTCTAGGACTTGTCAATTACACCCACTGCACTAGCTGAACACTACACACCCACTAAAAATGAAATTTTCAGAAATTACGAATGCCTATCTTAACCTAGTACATACTTGATTTAACCCCTACGATATCTAGTAAAAAGACAAGGATCTATTATTATTAAATATGAATATATTCAGGCTTATAAAGCTCCCACGGTTAGGTCTCAGGCATCCTCTTAAAGAGGGAATAGATCCACACAGGTCCAGGGCGGTTTTGTGAATGTTTCATAGAATATGTTTTAGAATTTTTATTTCTTGGAGATACCGGTTACTTCTCTATATTTTTTAAGGCTTGCTCTTGACCACTATCTCACTTGTTGGTAAGCAATGTTGCACGCTTACCTAGAAGTAACCCATTCATTATTGGCTAAAAGTTTCCTATCGGTTGCTATCAGGAAACACAGACTCCGGCAGGGAACCACTCCTTAGCTGTACACACAATGAATGTGTGTAGCAATAGCACATGAGTAAATAAAATATCTACTCATGTGGCAATAGTGTGCCGGGAATTGCAATACCTAGTAAGGCTGATGCGGCAAAAAACACAGACACCGGCAAGGAACCATCCTTAACTGTACCCACAATTAATGTATTCCCAAAATGTTTAATAACCCCTTTCCAACCAAACTGTATCATTCAATTGGTACAAGTGGCAATTGAAACAAACTACTTTTCACCACTGATCAATTATTATCCGGCACCTATTCTAAAATAAATAACCAGCATTTTAGAACAGAAAAAAATACCAGTCTCATATTACAAAAAAATAAATAAAAGAAGCAACAAAACGCCTCGCTGTACGCCACTTGTGCAAAGTTGGGTGTAACAAGCGGGTTGTCTTAGCATCGTCAGACATGGCCCCGGGGCGGACACTAACGACTGCACTCCTAGTACTCGCGCGCTTCTGGCCCACCTTAATGCGAGCTCGCCCTCGAATTAATTATTTGTGGAGCTTTTTTGAGGATCGTGTATTGTAAATGTTTTTATTTGTTTCTGGGAGCGGAAATGGGGAGTTTCTTATGAAGGAGATGCCCTTAATCACCATGGATGATAACAGTTTGACGATGGTATTTATCTTCTTGTATATCTGGTTTTGATGTTCAATTTGCGACAGTTTAATCATCATTTTAAAATATAAAAAATGTGAACTATTATATTTATTTCATCATCATCACGATTCCAGTCAAAAAACGTCCTCTGTTGAACATAGGCCTATACCAAGTGTCGCCACAATGAACGATCCTGTGCGTCTTACATGCATTGGACTCTCGGGACACCCTTCTGATTGAATTATTTATATTCCGGTATATATTTATTGTAAATTCACACCAAAAAACCTAGGATCACACATACATTTGGACCCAAATCCAAGCAATAGAAAATGTGGCAGACAATGATCGACCTTTATATGAGCATTCTGATTTTAAATCTAGATTTTGATAAAGAACAAACAACAATTTTAAAAGGTTTTACTGTAGAATAACGCATTAAACCGCATTCAATTGCGTACCCTCGATTACTCCAAGGTGTCAATTAGGAGCCTTACCATGATGGCTTTAAATGTCAAATGTGCAAGCGAGAAAGAGTCCTTTAACAGATCAGTTTAGGTCTTCAAATAGATCGCATTATGAGCTCGTGGTAGAGCCTCAGATACTTCTAAGTTACAAAACAAATGCTCTTATGTACTCACTTACATATCAACCTATTAGCCTAGTAAGTACGTACAGGCAAATATGTCAAGATAAGGTTTTACGGCAGTTGGCGCGGTAAGCCGAGAGGCAGCTTTTAAGGAGGCGCCGCGCGGAATAACAATGTTTATTGTACGACATCGGGAATATTTACTGGATGGTTGATATTCTAGTGTTTATACAAGGGATTGATATTTACTAAACGAGACTTTTATTTCCAACAATTTATTCCCACAATATTTATAAACTACTGAAAGACTAATTTTACAAAATGTACACTCTAACAAAATATTGGCGTCTAAATTCTTCTCTGCTTTGCTGTCGACCGGTAGTGTGTTTAAAATATTGGTGATATTATCACGTTGTATGATGCTTAATGGTTCTGGAGTGGCGACCACGTACCGGAAGACGCAGCGTTGGACGGCCTCCTACAAGGTGGACCGATGACCTGGTCAGGGTCGCGGGAACCCGATGGATGCGTGATGCACAGGACCGGTCGTTGTGGCGACGCTTGGGGGAGGCCTATGTCCAACAGTGGACGTCTTTCGGCTGATATGATGATGATGATGATGATGCTTAATCTTTAGCTGATATAAACTCTTAGGATACGCGTCATTCAGTCGCTCTTCACTTCCACCTGCTAAAACCCTGTCGCTGGTTTCTCCACAGCAACAACCGTGTCGTACCAACTTCAACGTTATCTTTTTTTTTTAATAAACTAGTACTTGATTGCAATCCCATCTGATGGTAAGCAGTGATGAAATCGTTGATGGTGAGGCGCACTAGTTTATTAAGAGCCTAATCACTCAAGCCTTGAAGACACCTAAATTATAATCGGACGGGAAGACCGCAGCAGGCAAATTGTTCCAGTCCTTCGATGTACGCGGTATAAATGACGAGGTGAAACGCTTACTCCGGGCCGTAGAGGTTTCAACAACGTAAGGGTGGATACTCACCGTACGTCGGTTTGTCCGATGGTAGAAATAAGATGGCGGAATCAAGTCATGCAATTCCTACGCACACTCTCCAAAATGCAACCTGTAAAACACCGAAAGGCTGGCTACTACACCTACGCCTGTGCTCAAGGCTTCGAAGATTGGACTTAACCAAATCTGGATCACCAATCAGCCTCTTCGCACGCCTTTCCACCGAGTCCAAAGCCCTTATATCTTTATCTTTCTCTTTCTCATATTAATCAAAAAAATATTCTCCCAAATTTCTCTTTAAAGCATTTTACGCGATACTTTTCTACTCTAACAATAAAGTACTTTAGAGTTCACCAATCTTAACCCATTGAATCGAGACCATCATACCAGTTTCACCCTCACTTACTTCAAAACCGGTCAGCGGGGACACACTACACTATACAAATCTAAATAAAAGTGTCCATACAATGCATTATTATATGCTGAAGTGCTACCACCACATTTCACACCGCTTTGTGAGGCACCCTAGATCCCTGCTCACCCCATTACAACTGGTTCTGTGTCACGCTTTGAGATCATTTTGCGTCGAGTAGCGTGCCTAATGAGTAGGGCTGTCTAAAGTTCTGGACATTCTGTGACTTGTTTGTTGGCTTTGTGTGCGTGTCAGTTCAGGAGCTAGTATCTCGGTAACATTTTTTTTTTTTTGAGATGGAAAATTCAAGGTTTGAGTTTGTCCGCTTGGGGGTGACAGACTATTGCTAACTAAAGTCACACCTATTTCTTTCAGTAGTCGTTTGCGTTCTAGGAACTCGAATTTCTTTTTTTTTTTAATTTAACATGGTCTTATCGAGCATCGGCTCTACTGGGCTCACACGGTTTTGCTGTCTTCTCCTGTTCTGAGTGGAGCAGGAGGAAGTACCAGACTTTTGCAGACTAAAACCTACCTTCCTTTGTTTGCCCTTTTAGCGGGGGTTACGGTAATTCTTTCAAATAATCTTCCCTAGTCGTCAACCCCTACTGGCCCTGTAAATTTTGTTGATATCTCTTTGCGTGTAACACGACCCGCTGTCGATTTGGGCTAGGCGTTATTTTCCGAAATATATTTTTCGCATACACGGTTACCAAAACAAAATATCAAATCTTAAAGTTCCCGTGGCAACCCTACTGATAATAAGTGTGTGGCCCCTAAACGTGACAGAATGATAAGCGCGTCGAATGCGCGGGTTGATTGAAACGAAGCCGCTTGTGTGTTTCTATAGCCCGATATCAATGAATAGGCGAATTATCATAACTTGTACTATGCAGTTGAATAAGTAGATTGTTATGAGAGAAAAATAGACTATGAAGCTGTGCTTTGCAATCTTGATTTTGTTAAACACTTTGTAACCACAATACCTGCAGACGAGGTTAAGTTTGGGGAGGCCAACTTCCAGCAGTGGACGTCTTACGGCTGAAATTATGATGATGATGACTTCTTAATTTAAAATATTTAAACAGCAATATTTTATACTAGCTTTAGCCTGCAGCTTCGCCCGCGTCTATGAAATATCGTCTATCTCACTTAGGAATAAAGCAGCTTTCTATCGGTGAAAAAATATTAGCAGTCGGTTCCAGAGATTACCTCCGATTAACAAAAAATAAACTTTACTTCTTTATAATATTAGAGTAGATAAAAAAAAAATAGTAAAGGAGTAGAATTCCCTGTCGGGGTCTTTTTTCCCTCATAGCTAAGTTCAACCTAGGGATAATTAAATCAAGAGTGAATAGGTTACTTCTTGGCTAGCGCGCTCCATCGTCGACCACATCGTCGCTTTCCATCAGGTGAGATAGTGGTCAAGCGGGAGTCTAACAATAATAAAAAAGTAATGGCAGTCTAATAGAGTTCTCTATTAGTCCAGTATCCCTAATAGCTTGAACAGCTGAAAGTGTGGTCCTGATTGGAATTTCCAGAGCAGAAAAAGTGATATTGGACATTCTTTTTGTGACAAACCTTATCTATTCGAAGAATGATGGTAAATGGTACATATGGTATCTCTCTTTATAGCTACGTAGTTGAAAGTAAAAAAGAGTGTTAATGTGCAATTTACTCTGTCTAATAAAGAAAAGAAAGATATCATGTTTATTTTGCACAATATAAAAACAGATATGTAGAAACGTAAATTTAAAACAATAACATTGTGTCTTACGAAACGATTTCACCATATCTAAACAGAGTCAGTTCAGAAAAATGTTAGACTACAGAGTAGTTGTAAGAAGCTGCTGAAGTTGGGGATACGGATGCAGTTTTCTTTGATCTGAGCTATTTATATATGTAGGTAATAGTCGTAATACGTATGTGTAGTAAATTATAAATAGGTATTTAATGGTAATAAATAGATAGTGAAAGCACTGCTTTCAAAAAGGTGTAGGGAAACGTCATGAGGAAACCGGCATGTCCTAAAACCAAAAATTTGAAGACATGTGACATCCACCTATTCGCACGGGGCCCGCGTGGTAGGTCACGGCCCATTCTCTCTCCTAGGGAGGAGGCCTGAGTTGCAGCAGTGGGAATATTATATGGTTGATTATACTATGATAGATTGTGAAAAAAAATACAGTTATCAAAAGAGGATGAGGGATTTTGTGTGGGCACCATCCCCACCCTCCTCATTCGAAGCGTCTAGTTAAATAGAGTATTTTTTATTATGGCGACATATTTTTAAAGTATGGGGTTTGTGGTTTTGGACCTCAAATAAATTTAACTTTTCAATCGTGAGAATTAGAGACACAATAGAAAGACAATAGATGCGCGAACGCCGGCATTGGCAAAACACTTGGGTTAGGTCAAAATATAATGTTTTATAAAACCTAAACCCCATACTTTAGTGATGTGTCGTCATAATAAAAAATACACAATCTAACTAGACGCTTTCGATGACACCTGTCTCAAGTCTATTAGTGGGGGGGGGGGACACTTTTACGCAATGCTATTTAAAAGCAAAATTAAAATGCTAGACTTTTTTTTCTTAATCGTGGAATCAAACCCAGGTGCTTTCATTCCCTGATCCAACAAGGCAGGCTCATTAAAGTTAACTAAAGGAAATGGATAGATATCTAATAATGACGCTTGTAAAACCAAGTAATTAGTACTAGAATAAAATATGACTTCCTGCATTAGCAGTGATCGTTATTATTTGCTTTTACTAAAACCTCTAAATCAAGTTTTGAGATCTTTTAGAGATAGCTCGAAGTAAATTAGGTATACGAGCTATCTGTATTTCAGTACACATCATTTTAATGATGTTAATATTGATAAATCATTTATATAATTCAATAATTACATGTCTATTTATTTATAATTATTATCATACAAGTAAGCATTAATCGAATTAATCACCAATTAAATACATATGCATTCTCTAATTTTAATTTTACTCTATTTTAATCATGACATACAAAACTTACCACTATGTTTTGTTCCTAATTCCAGGTAATAAGGGAGTTTGTAGGTATATAAAGTTTTTGATGTATATAATCAAAGTAGGCAATTTTTGGACGAGCGCGTTGCATCCGTGTCGCCAGGGACCACATAGTATTCACTCCACTTTCGTTTTTGCTTCCATTCTACTCCTTTCCAATTTGTAATTCTAAACCTTGACAATCTAAATATAACTTTTTTCTGGAAGCCTAAATTATTTTATGTAATATTTGTATTATAATTGTTTTAGAACAGGATAGCGGCTAGTCGACGAGCCGGTGCAGCGTTGTCTGTCTCGATTTATGCGTCATCAAGTCAACCGTCGCATCGCGCGATGCAGTATGTTTCCCGCGATATATTTTTTTGAAATATTGTGGGTATAGTGTGAAAGTTGGTTTGTAACTACCATGGCACATTTTATATAATATTTAGTTACATACCTATTACAGTAATACTATCACACAAATACACTAGTATCAATATTTATGTACCAAAGTATGGGTTATATTAATATTTATATATTTATTTATTTAAGTATTTTTTCTTTACCATCATCCGTGCGTCACTGCGGGGTGCCAGCTGAAAACCAGCGCTGGGTGTTTGACGCCCAGCAATTGCTGAGTTGGTGACCCTTTCGGTTCAGGCACAGTCACTGCAACTGTATTGTATATCTGTACCATTTTTTTAATTTATTGTTTTATGTTGTGGTATATTGATTGCTTGCGCCGAATAAATGCTATTCTATTCTATTCTATTCTATTCTATTCTATACACCCATGGGAATAAGGTATGACGTTTAAAAAGAACAGCTAGTTAGCCAAACTTTTTAAAATAAAAGTAAGAAAATACTAAACATAGGATAGAAAAATTTAAAACTAATTCTTCACCCTATTTAGTCTTGCGCTTGACTGCAATCTCTCTTGATAGTAAGCAGTTGATGATGAAGTGCACTAGTTTATTTAGAGTCTATTCACTCTAGCTTTGAAGTGAAGACACCTAAATTATAATAGGACGGGAAAACCGCAGCAGGTAAATTGTTCCAGTCCTTCGATGTAGGTACGCGGTATACGACAAGATTTTTAATCGATCTTACAATACCAGTGAATAAGAACAGTAGGTAACCAATTTTTGCACATTAAAATTAATTATTTTTAAAAAAGGTAAACATTAAATTGTTCAATTTATTATTACAAGTAGTTTTTTGTTAACCCAATAGTCCAACAGATGGCGCTGCTCGTCGATCGATCGCGTCACAGTGAAGCAAGAAAATTAATTTTGTGGTACTAAAATTATTTAAAAGTAGTTGATTTAATTAAAATAACTCAAAGTCTTTAGTTTTGATTTGATTCGCCTATAATTAGCGGTTGAAATTGATAAAATAATCTTTGTTTACATTTTTAGGTCCCACGGTATGCCACAGATGGCAGTAGTAGTCTTATAAATGCATCCAGATTAGGAATACCATAAATCCCCGAGACCCCGTCGGGACAATTACAATTTGGGATCCTCTTTTAGTATTTATTGTGATCGTCGGTAAACAAGGGCTATAGCAAAGCCTAATTAAAAAACAAACTTTAAAGTTTCATTAAGTATTATAATTTATTATGTAATAATAATCGAGGACAACAGAACAATTAATTATCATAATTCTGTTTTATTTTTATCGGATAACTTTATTTGGGACAGTAATTGTCGGTTACCTTCGCCGTTATAAATTTATAAAATTCTCCACAATTCTTGTGAAAATTAATTTACATTAAAGAATGGCTTCCTCCGCGGTGTCGACTCCCAAGCGATTCTGTTCGTCTACGTTGAAAATTTTTAAAATCTTGTGGCTCTGCACTCGACTGTGTTTGTCGCGACATTTTAGAGCTTGTCGGGACGTCGGGACACCACTGTTAATAACGGTGACATGTCCCGAAGTATCGGGACGAATGGCAACACTAATCTAGATTATTTATTTGCAATATCTAGACCTGCCGCAGTTTAGATTATTTATTAGACCCAGCTCATCCTCATTAAAAAGTAATGAAACAACTTCACATTGAACTCGTGATATTTTTTATAGTATTTGTCTGGAAAATAATTATGTTGTTTTCAATTTCAGCTTGCAGTTACATAATATTTGAATTTTTATTTTGTGTTCTGCGAGCCCTGTATCGCAACTGAAACGGAACGTAATCAATGTCAGTTTAGGTACTCTGTGACCCGGGATTCCCCGCAGCACGTAAATTAAATTTTCTAAAAGATGCCCGACAAATAGTCCGTTAAATAGGTTTTGTGTTTATAGCTACTTAAAACAAAAAAAAAAAAATAATACTCCAATCCCGCAAATCCCCCGGGATCCAGGGGATTGCTGACACCACTCCCGCAGGCGTGCAGGATTGCGATTTTGATGCGGGATTGGATTTCCTACTCTTGACTTAAAGATTCCCAGGTTGTAACTATCAGAAAACAGACTCTTGGCATTGTTCGTCAAGTCGTTGAGCTCCTTAGTAGTCCTGAGTTGAGCTACACGCATATTGACAAATGCTTGCACTGACTGGACAGGTCCACTTAGAACTGTGTGGTTCTTTCTTCAAAAGACCAACTCAGGCTCAATCTCCATGGTTCTCTTATGATTTGACCATTACATGTTTTGCTGTATGGACTTTAAAAGAGACTGAACCCTGAGTTTGTTTCGGTGTTTCTTCTCAGGGTAGTCAGCTAGGAAACACCGGCCTCATCTAGCATTATTTGACGAAAAAAAAAATTGACGTGTAAAAGTGTTTTGACCTACTTGCAAAATAAAGATCATTTATCATTTCATTTCCGGCAGGGAATTTCACTCTTTAGCAGTAGAAGGAACACTTATGATATGTTTCTATTATCACGCGGGCAAAGTCGCTAGCAGCAACTAGTTGAAAATAAAACAACAATAAATGTTCAGCTTATTTTTTTAAGAATAGGCTTTCAAGATTCAATATTCGTTTATTTCGAGTGCGAGTAAAAAAACACAACAAAAAACTCTCGGAGAGTGTTTATAAAAAAAATCTAAGAAATTAATACGCTGAGGAGAAAAATGAAGCAAATAGAATGAGAAAAGCCTTCGATGGTACTTGAGAATAAGTGGTAATCTCGATGAAATAATTTCCGGAACGAATCTTTGACGTGGCCACGAAAACGGCGAAAGTTGTGAAGGAGTGTTATGAACGCAGTTGTTTAATATAAAATAGATGAATTTGGATCTCGATTTGATGTATTATTTATTTCATTTTCAAAATTGAATTATTTTTTTTGATTGAATTTACTCCCGAGATAAAAAATATCCTTGTGCTAATCCAAGACATACGGGGTTACCATGACGTTCAAAGTAAGATTGTTTTAATCTTGTTTCAGTGTGGGTAAGAGATGGTGCTAGACCACCTGTATAGCTCTGTCTCTTACTCACACTAAAACAAGATTAAAACAATCTTACTTTAAACGTCTTAGTCTAGGTCATAGTCATGTCAAAGGAGGAGGCCGAACGCATCAGGCAACGATTTCCGGCCAACGTAGGCGCGGGCTTGCGGACAGTGAGCAATGGGTAGCTCACTGTCCGGCCATCCGGTAACTGTCCGGACCAAGCCCAAGTCGTCGACGGCGCGCACTGTTCCCGCGCGCCTCAAGGAGTTGTCAACAACAGCAGGGACCCAGCCGGGTCGAAGGCCCGAAGGCTAGAAGGAACGGGCTGGGTCTTTTAGTCAGTAAGAGTCTGACACTATCTCCTGCTCCGCCCAAGGGCGGGGGATGTCAATGCATGATTTTTCCCAAAAAAAAGGTCATAGTCATGTACCAAATTTCATCCAATTCCGTAAAGCCATTTGAGCAGTGGTGGCAGAGTGATAACGGCCCTGACTTACAAGTTGCAGGTCACTGGTTTCTCATTACTTTGTGAAATTTATTTCATCACCACTGCATTTAAAACGGTGAAGGAAAACATCGTGAGGATGGAGGAGGAGATGTCCTAAAATCTTGAAGATATGTGACATCCTCCAACCAGCACCAGGCGTTGGTGGATCACGGCCATTATTATTATCTCTCCCAGAGAGCAAGCCTGAGTCAGAACATTATAAGCCTGGCTATGCTATATTCAAGCAAGAAGAAGTAACAAATATCTACGTACATACATCTGTTCGGCGAGCAAACGGCTTTCTTTTTTATTTTTTATCAAGGAAATTTTTCACAATATTGACCATATCGCTCCATCACAGCTAAAGTACTTTGATTAATTTTAAATGATTGTAATAATTTTTTATAGAACTCTTGCCTCGTCTGACGTAGGCTTAGCTAAGAATCTGTTGCAATACCAACTTCTAACATATTTAGAGAGATAAATATATTTCTCTTTTTTTGGACAATGTTCGTAACACTAGTTCTCATGCAGATATCTTTATTTCTGACTAGCTTTGCCCATGACTTCGTTCTCGTGGACTAGAGGATTTTGAATTTATATTTTCTAAAATAAAAGTAGCTTATGATACTCCTTATTACATCAGCTACCTGCTAAAAAAAGTCCCGTCAAAATCGGTCCAGCCATTTCAGAGATTAGTCCGGACAAATAAACAGACAGACAGATAGAACAATTAAAAAAAGATTGTTATTTTGGTGTATGTACCGTACATATATTCACATGTGTGTAGTAAAAAGCAGTTATTTCAATATTACAGACAAACATAATATTACAGACACTCCAATTTTATTTATATGTATAGATGTATAGATAATAGTGATGTATCAGAACGTCCCTAAGATTGATGGTTTGGCTGTTTAAAATCAATCTCGATGATTTCATGGCCCTATTGTTTTTTTCTCCTTCAGCCTGTTTGCACTAATTGCCTCCAATATTTTGTTTGTATTGATTTCTTTATTAAACTTCAGCTCAGAAGAACGTTCAGATTTTTGTTAATACCAATTTAATGATCATACTTTCCTTAAAAAAAAAAACCTAACATGTTGTTTTTCGATAAAATACGTTTTTTATATCAATTATAAAGTATTTATGATAGGTAAATGTTAAGGGGATTTGCTAATATTTTTTATTGGTTATTATAGTCTATTTTATAACAACACTGTTTATTATTTAAACTAACTTTTGCCAGTGGCTTCGCACGCATTATAGTAAAAATTATCCCAAGGAAACATACTTCCAAAATAAAAAGTATCTTAAGAGCTATATCTGGACGTGGTCTACACAGTTTCATCGAAATCTGTTCAGCCGTTTGAGTGTGAAGGAGTAACTAACAAAGATACATTGTATACAACTTTGGTCTATAGTGATTCATCTATTAATCTTTTAAACTTTTTAGCACTTAACCGCGCTAAAATAGCAATTCACATTCAAATTATCCTCATTATTTTGACTTTACTAACCATCTTCTAAGAATATTAACTAAAGTAATTAAAGACAAAGATAAAGATCACTGCTAACCCGTGATGCATTACTAATAGCTTAACCCTCCAGTTAAATGTGCTAAAGGGTTCAACAGTTCGGGTCGGGATCGAACTTGTAACCTTCCGATCAAGTAAGTTGACTATTTGAACTATCGTCGCTCCGGTGAGGGTCGTTTATCATTTTGACATCGATTTAGGGAGAGAAGAGTTTGATTAGATTATAATGAGTTTTACTTAAAGTGCTTCTTATACGATCAAAAGTCATTGAATAGGTACCTGTACTGTGTTCAAAATTAAACCTGTCTGAAAAAAAGGTATTACAATAAGATTTTTTTTAGGATTCCATACCTCGAAAGGAAAAAAAAAGGAATTATAGGATCACCTTATGGTCCGTTTGTCTGTCTATTTATTATTTATTTTACTTTATTATATTTGGAAAACTTACACTTAACAAAAACATGATGACTTATCATAATAAAACTAAGGCCAATTATAAGTTTTCACTTACAGTTCTGTTTGTAAATTTCCTTTATGATTCCCTTGAGAGTGTCAAAATAGACGTTCTCGTTCATTAGGTACTTCCCCTTGACTCAAAATCCTGGAATTTAGCTTAAAGCAAGACGGAAGGAATATAATTAAAAATAGAAAAGTTACATTAAAAAAAGCTTTTTGCGATTCGGAAAATTCTTCAAGACTCCATTCGGGAATGTAACTATTCACATAGGTAAGTTTGTACGGAATCCTCAGTGTGCGAATCCGACTTGGACTCGACCAGTTTTTTTTAAAAGTTGCCCCACACTAGGTCAAACTAAGCAGGGAACCTAATTGATCTGGTGACCGCTTTATTTGGGATTTGTCGTAAAGTCGACTTATTTCAAGACTACGCTTTAATTATAGTAGTTCTAGCGTATTATTATTTTTAAACTAGCCGTTATTATTCTATTTATTATTATACTAGCTTCTGCCAGCGGCTTTGCCTGCGTACATAATTACATAGCTAGCACTCAGGAATTATGTAGCTTTCTACCAGTGAAAAAAAATTTTAGAATTGGATCATTAGTTCCAGAGATTACTCCCTACATACAAACTTACAAATTTTATCTCTTTATAATATTAGTAAAGATTAGATAGTTGCAACACTAACGTTAGCTGGTTCTCCTTCCTGTTGTCCATGTACTTGCAAAGAACTACACCGTTTTGTACGCCTCGCTTACTGCTTTTGATAATAAAGTTATTAAGGCGTATAGTCCCTTGAACCATCTGACCGAAATTATGTGAACGCAACTCTCGCATTCGCCTAGGCGGCCGTACGCAAATCTGTGCATATATTCGGGCGCTTGGCCCTTAAGTCAATTCTGCACGTCTATGATCTTGGGTAAGTAGGTAATAATATGCCTAAGACAAGAAGACTTGGATCAGATGAAAATATGGTGCCAAAACTTTAAAAGCAAGATTCTTACAAAGCAAATTAAGAGGGGACTTCGGTGACGTGTAATAAGTCAGCTGTGCCATATTGTGTTGGTTGTACCTACATGCTTGAATTCAATGATTTTGTCGCTCCCTGTTATATTCTAAAGTATTATTACGTAATACTCGTATTGTAAGCCTATTGTGTATCTTATTTTAAGTGTAGTTTAAGGAGTATTGCATGCTTTGTCATTAGACGACCACTATAAATTTTAAATCTCTTGTAAGTGAACGATGTCATTTACGTTCTTATGAGAAATAAAGACAAAAAAAAGAAGTCCTTGCGGCTTAAACCACATCTTTAGATACGGCTTAGCTCCTATTGGTTGTAGCGTGATTGGTTATATTTTATATCCTTGCAGTTCCTTGCAGTGTGCGTTCAGCCAATTAAACAAACAGTGGACGTACCACTTATACGCACAAAAAGTTTTGGGAAGACATTCATTGTGCTTACCACTAAGGAGTGGAATTCCCTGCCGGAGTCTGTGTTTTCTGATGGCTACAACCTGGAAATCATCAAGAGTGAATAGGTTACTTCTAGGTAAGCGCACTCTATCGTCGACCGCATCGTCGCTTTCCATCAGGTGAGATAGCGGCCAGGCGCAAACCTATCAACAATGAAAAAAAAAACACTTCAGCACTTTCTCTACTTTTAGTTTTTTAGTTTTTCTCTAGTAGTTGGCGTTGCGTACAAACTAGCTACAGGTCATAGCACTCGCTGAGTTGACGTTTTTTTAAATAAATTAATTTCGTACATGCGTAAATTAATACGAGTTTTAAAAAGAAGGTACTTTATTTTTTAATTTTTTCTTTACAAATCGATAGTGTTTCATGTACCGGATCGACCCTCCACGGGATTAAAACGATCAAAATTTAGCGATGTATGTATTTTAATTTTAATGGTAAATAGTAATCTAGTACGTACCTACTTTAATTGATATTTTTATGTTTGTTCTGTACTTAAATTTTAATCTAATTTAATTTTAATTTAAAATTACTATGTATCTATGTAAGCTTTAGTGAATGTTTTGCACGCCTGTAATTGGTTTGTTTGCTCTTTACCATCTTCTGCAAGTTAAACGAAAAAAGAAAACAAATTGTTAGTGTGCCTGAATAATAAAATAAAACCAAATATAACGACTCAACAAACATCTTGCTACAAATACTAAAAAATAAAGACCAAAATAAATACTCGAAGTGCCATATAAACACTAACAAAGTTTTATAACGATTACTTTGACAAGCACTCGCGTCTAATAACTAACTAGAAACACGCCATAAAAAATCTAATCTAAAGTAACATATTAAAAGTGACATCTGCTGGCCCTAGGTTCGATTCCCGGCGGCAAATTACATAGGCCTAGCAACTAACCAGCTGCTTCGAAAGGATAATTGTTTTAATTTATTACAGGCACTTTCTCTGCGTTTTATTATAATGTTAAAATGTGAAACACAATTTTTCGTTTTATAAACTGTATTTTGTTAAACTGGTATTTGTATTTTAGTTTATAAATTGTGGAGATAAGAGTAACATAGGTACTTAATTAATTTACGTTATTTAATTTGTTTCTGCTTTTATAATCGTTATTTTATTTTATATAATTGTGGCCTCTTACTAAGGATTACAGTACTGTTTGCTAACATAAAAACTCACAAGATGTCCAGACCTGGATCGGATTCCCTAGCGAGAATCGAACCTGTAGCTATCTGTACTAAGTATTTTCCATCACACTTGTCATATGTATTAGATGACTTAACCACCTAAAAATAAATGTAGTCCTAAACTTAACAAACCCTGTGCTATGAGTACCTACTAGACAACTTATAAACATAATAATCTATATATTTCTAAATACATACATACATATCTACACCAATATTATAAAGTTAACAAACGCGTTTGTTTTTTTGTTTGTAAGAGGTAATATCTAAAAGTATGGTCCGTTTGCCAAAATTTTTTCATCGATAGAAAGATTCCTGATTCCTGAATAACATAGACTATATGTATTTTACGTACGCTAGCAAAGACAGATAAATTATACCAAGACAGAAAAATCGACCGTGCTCATCATACAAACATTTATCTTGAGTGGGAATCGAACCCACGACCTCCAACAAACCAGTCAGGGCCACTAACCACTAGTCCAACATGCCAGTCTGTGTTTAACCAAAATATATTTTCTTTTTTTTTCGCAATTTCATTGCGTGGCACTAAAAGCTCCATATACAAAAAGCTCCGTGGTAAACAGTGTCTAAATGACACGTTAATGGTAGTGAGTGAATGATTGACACGCCGTCGCGTCGCGTGACGGCTGGCAATGATAGCCACTGTGGCAAAGTTGCCACTACTTCCACGATTATAGACTTAATTGCCATGTACGTGTTAAAGGGACGGTGTGGAGAACCTTTTTTTTTGTTTTAAAGCGCTTTTAATCTTTATGGATAACCTAACTAATTTTGCAGGTAATATCTTACTTGGTACGTACAATTAGAATGTTAGTAAGTTGACAAAAATTAATTACATAATAGAACATTATTAATCACATTTATGTAATTGTCATCGGTGACATGAATGATGACCTGGTCAAGGTCGCGGAATTCCGATGGATGCGAGACGCACAAGACCGGTCGTTGTGGCGACACTTGGGGAAGACCTATGTCCAACAGAGGACGTCTTTCGTCTGAAATGATGATGATGATGATGACATTGTCAACCAGCCCAGATATCGAAAACACAGATATATTATTGTTATCAAATGTAGCTGAAAGACAACAGTTGCTGGACATAGGTCGCCCCCAAGTGTCACCACACAGACTAACCCTAAGATTGCATCCAGCGGAATGCAGGAGACAGCAATGATAATATATTCTACACTAGTGATTCCGACAAACGCTGTCATGCCCGAAAGTTGATTTATCGTTCATATCGAAAAAAAAAACGTTGACCCGTTTGCAGTGGCACCTACCAGGTCCAATTGTATTTTCAAACATCCAAGAACCTACTTAAATATACACACAAAACTACATCCAAATCGTCCAAGCCGTATAGGAGATGTTAGGTGACAAACACACATACAAAATAATTATAAATATAAAAATAAACCAAAATCATAAATTCCTTAATCAAGAAGTAGGTCATTTAATCGCCTCGCGTCTCAAATATGCGGTGTAGTAGTTTGGCACAAGCCGGTCTCACAGCTGACATAAGCCCCCACCTGCCCCAGGTGCGCGCGCGTCGATTGACAAGTGCAATTTGTATGTGTGTGAGTAGAGATGAGGAGACGCGGCGTGGTTGGCAACGGCGGCCATTTCTTTTTATTGTTTACTAACTTTTATCCGCAGCTTCGCTCAAATACATAAAATATAGCCTATGCCACTCAGGAATGAAATAGCTTTTTAAGGGTGAAAAAAATTTAGCAATCGGACCAGTACTTCCAGCGATTACTATATTTTTTTTAGGAGGCAAACAAAAAAAAAAAACATAAAAACAAACTTTACCTCTTTATACTCGTAATATTAGTGTAGATTCATTTTACTTTATTATACTCATTATAATGAAATTAATTTATATATATTTATTTACATTTGTACAGAATACATTGAAATGAATTAAATAAAGATTGGATTATTTAATATATATTATATTAGCATGAAATTAATTATTGAAATCATTATTTTGTAAATTTTTATTCGTAATTGTTATTAATTATATTATTGTATTGTTTATTGGTAGCTTTAATTTAAAAGTATTATTTTTGAGAACTATTTTCCTTTCTGCAGAATAAATTGAAATGAAATGCATGCATGAAATAAATTAACGAATTATTGAAAATCATTCTTTTATAAATTCAATTTGTAATAGATAATTCAAATGCGGAATTGAAATTGTTAAAAGAAAAACTGCATGAAGTGGATTAGTGAGTAAGAAATTTTGTTCTAGATTTAATGTATAATTTTGCTTATTTGGGATTAAATGGCTTTATTATTACTATTAGTGTAGATTGGACTGTTTTTAAACTATATTAATGCTGTTTTAGTTAGTATACGTAATTGAGTTTGTTTATTAGAGGTTTTGTATGCTTAAATTGTTATGTTATATTGAAATAGAAAGAACTTAGTAGGTTGTATTTTTTCAAATAAAAATGTTTGATGTGTTTCAAATTTCTTAGACATGGTCTGTTAATCGAGAGTAACTGACTTCCATTTCTTTTATTTTTTTAAGTTGGGAGGTCATCTTATAAATTCTCCCGCTTTAAGGTGGAGAGCGAGGGTGATTTTTATTGAAAAAAACACACCTGTATTCCTTCTTTGCCCTTAACTTTCTTTTTTGGAAATCAACCCACGGCTCCAATAGGTTTCAGCACTATTGGCTCCCTACGGTTTAGTTGACATCTCTTGGAGGCGCACGTAGAACACTACGCGCTGTCAACAACTCAGATAGTTGCCGGACGGCAAGCTACCCATTGCTCGTCGTCCACAATTTCACACCTACCGTGGCTGAAAATAGGGGTTTGGCCCCCGCAACTGAAGCTTCAGGCGTCTCTCACATGTGCGGCCGCCTCCTTCGTTTGCATTACTGCTTCGTAGAAGAAGGCGACCAATTGCCATTTTTCCTCGCTCCAGACCATGGCCTGTGACTTGTGGTTCAATAACACCATTTCATTTTGTTGCCATTTATAAGTAAGTTTTTACTGCAACCATTTTCTAACAATGAATACCTGAAGTCAATAGTTATGAGCGTCCTGACATAAAAAGCTGATTCACTGTCTTGTTATTTTTACACTCCATGACTAACGAGATTATTTTCTCGTAAATCACTCACACAATACTAAACATAGCTGCCCGTAACAAACGCATTCATTAGAGGTTAAAGTTTAGTTTTTTAACACGTTTTGAAAGTTCTTAGATAGTTATTTTCAATTGTTGTTTTCACCTTCAAAAGAAAATAGAATTTGTCACATCAATATTATCTACAAGCTGCTGTTCAGATTTCATTAGAAATACGAAGTACTAACTCCTTCCAGAGATTTACAGAAGCGGTGGGCGAATGGTAACGGCTCCGACTTATGAATGGTAGGACGCGGGTTCAAACGTAGCCATGCGCATTACTTGTTCTAATTTATTTTATCACCACTGCTCTCAATACGGTGAAAGAAAACATCGTGAGGAAACCGGCATGTCTTAGAACCACATCTTCGAACACATGTGACATCCACCAACCCACACTGGGCCCGCGTCGTGGATAACGGCTTATTTCCTTTCCTAGAAAAGAGGTCTAAGTCCCAGCAGTAGAAACATTTAAAAAAAAAGGCTAATGATGATGAACTCCTTCCAGTGAAAAGAGAGAAATATAAAGTCTTGTTCCAGGTAAAAAATAAGTAATATTAGCTGCTATTTTCGACTGTGTGTGAGTTTCAAAGTATCCTAGAGTTTCCTTAGAATAATTTTGGTTGCTTTTACACTTGCTTGGCCAATTGTGTATTTCTAGAGTATATTTTATACTCCTGTAATACATATTAAATGCCGTATTTTTGTACGATTGTATTTCTATTTGTACATTATATTATCCAAAATTCATTCAGCATTTTAAGCGTGTAGGTGTA
This sequence comes from Mythimna albipuncta, assembly GCA_929112965.1. Taxonomy (NCBI): domain Eukaryota; kingdom Metazoa; phylum Arthropoda; class Insecta; order Lepidoptera; family Noctuidae; genus Mythimna; species Mythimna albipuncta. The sequence continues at coordinate 1,037,805 of OV815974.1, forward strand.
TATAATAAACATACACATAAATACAAACTTTCACCTTACAATATTAGAGTTAATATGTCATTTTAACATATCCTTATCAATAATTCCCAATCCAAAGTGTCCATTCTACCCCACACCACCCTTACCTACGATGCGTAATCGCCTGCACGCAGCCTGCATCAACGGCAGGGCATTCACAAAAATTTTAAAATTCGAATTTTCTGAATGAGCAAGATGCATAGCATAGTACTGTAACGGTTCTTGCATCTGGCATCAAACAGCTGATTTTGACGTATGTATGGATGACATTGTCAATTCATAGTTGAATGATCCCGGTTTAAAATTATGAATGGGAGTATTAAATTTTATAATAGAAAGTAGATAGGTTTGCAAACTTGTGAATTAATTGTTTAGATTTTAGATAATTGTATGGGGTTGTATGAGTGGTAAAAAAAATATGTTAGTAGTGGCAGTTGTTAGACAGTTTTGACGTTTATAGTGGTTTGTTGCACACCTTTGACATATGTTCGTTCGATGTTTATTTCCTAGTTATTCTGTGTTTATCAGCTGCTACGTTAGTGGGACTGATTAATAGTCTAACCATAAGACATAATTATGTATGTGATGTGATATGTATAATATCGAGTTATTGTATTTATCTTTATATAACATGAAAAAATTTGAACCAATGTGTGTTTGTCACCTAACTCCTCTTGAACGGCTGGACAGATTTGAATAAAATTACCCTGGACAGTTTTTTTTTTGGTGGGTAAAAATCATCCAAATGCTATCCCCCCACCCCCTACAAAAAACCCAGTTCGTTCCTTCTTGCCTTTCCTACCGGAGCTAAACCCTGGCCCCAGTAAGCTTCGACCTAGCTGGGCCCCTACTTCCCTGGACGGTTTCAAATTCCAATTGGATGAATTTCAGATGAAAGCTAGGCAAGAGATAGATATATAAGAGATCATAAGAATCGGTCTAGCCGTTACGGAGGGGTTCGTTAACAAAAACTGTGACACGAGATCCTTAGATATAATCTACATACTACAAAAAAACAAGTAAAGCAAACAAATATAGTATATCTTTAACTAATGTAATTGGCCTTTGGCCGTGTTATCTTAAAGTAAATAAATAAATAAAAATAAAATAAAAATAAGTTTGTTTTTATTATTTTTTTAGTTTGTAGGAGGAAATCTCTGAAAATGCTGGTTCGATTGCTAAAATTTTTTCACCGATAGAAAGCTGCTTTATTCCTGAATGATATAGGCTATATTTTATGTACATGAGCAAAACTGAAGCAAAAGCTAGTTAGTTATGTAAATAAGGCGATACTCAGTAACAGTTTCATAACAATATTGTAGTAACATCGCTCCTCTATAAGCTGGAACATATAATTGTACATTGAACTTGCTCGGGGCATTTCTTTAGAAGATAAAAACGTATTTTAAGTTTTATAACTTAGTTATAAGCTCACCCATATTACTGTATAAACTTTAAGCAAAGGGTACCTGTAGGTGGAACCGCAGACAATTGCTTGTTTTTTTTTTTTTACTTCAAACACTTAACTATTATGGAAAGTAGAGAATAAACAATTTGTTAGTTTAAGTTTTTATTTGTACCTGCACCTATAGGGTATGTTTCAGAGGTTTTTTTTTCTATTTCATCTACCAGTTTAGATACATTTTATACAACATTTGTAACAAGCTATAAATATGAAAACAAATAAGTGCTCTTTTTTAATTTAAAATACTTGAATATTTTAAATTAAAATATTAATTTTAGGACTTACATATCAAGAAATGTTCTATTTTTAGCCCTAAAATACAGATACACTAATATTATTAAGAGGCAAAGTTTATTTCTCTCTCTCTATCTGTGTAAGTACTGGTCTGATTGTGGAAACTTTTTTCACCGATAGAAAGCAGCTGTAATCTTGACTGACATAAGCTATATTTTATGTATGCGGGCGAAACTGCGGGCAAAAGCTAGTTAAAAATACATATGATAATAATTACGTATATTTGTCATATAAGAAAATACGGTTAAAACCGGCAGGCATATTTATGATATAAAGCTTTAAAGGCTTAACTAAATCGACCTGAAAATTAATATGAAAAGCTAAGCAGCTTTACAAAAACCAAAGTTATTCACGTAATATTATAGAGTTTTTCAAATTAAACTAAAAAAAAATTTCACTATCAGCCAAAAAACGTCCACTGCTATACCTATTAGGTATAAAATAGGCCTCCAAACGATCCTGTGCGTCTCGCAATCATCGGATTCCCACACCCTCACCAGGTCATCGGCCGACCTGGTGGGAGGCCTAGCAACGCAGCGTCTTTCAGTACGCGGTCGCCACTGCAGAACCTTTTGACACCATCGACCATCACTTAAGATTGGCGATTCTTCTGACTATGTCGGTAATTTTTGTTGTCCTGCAGATTCCTGATTCAATCACGAAAATAAAACTCCAAGCATAGTATTTTCATTGTCCTTTGAGTGGCTTAAGATTTCTAATGAAGCCCATTTTAAGCGATCACATTTCAGAGTCATACGTCACTGTATTTTGGATTATTTTACTTTTATTACTGGTAGAATATCATTTTGTTCCGAACCAACCATGAAAGTTACTGTCTGGAAACCTTGTCAATTAATATCACCCATAGCAAAAACTGTTCGGATATCAACGGTTACATTTAGCACTTTCACCGAAGCAGTTATTTATCTACTCGTATCGAATCGTAATTTCCTTTTAATAAACTTCTAAAGGGCGGCGTCGAATTATGCGGCAGTTGCGGACCAAATACCAAATATTTTGAAATACCAAACTGTGGCTATTTTATGGTGATAGGACAATGGGTGCATTCTTGTACTAGTTATTACTATTAGTGTATTTATAAGGTCATGGTTTTCATATTATTATGTAGTTTCATTATACACTTATATAGTACCTATTTTAAAATCTCGTATCAGAGAGTTTGTTACCGAACTTAACCAAAAGACGTCCACTGTTGGACATAGGCCTCCCCCAAGTGTCGCCACAATGACGGATACTGTGCGTCTCCTCCGAAGTAGCTGGGCAGATTTTTTAATGAAATTTTTAGTATATATTTAGTAGGTTGACAATAATTTGTAGGCCATTTTTTACCCTTCTACCTCTACTTACTATTTATCTTTTGATAATTTATATGTTAGAATAACGTTTGCTGGGTCAGCTAGTATTTTTTTATATCTCAGAATCCTGGAGTTCCTTAAACCTTTGGACGGTGTACGAAGGGCCGAAAGCAACTCATAGAGGCGCCTTAGATACTTTTCATGGAACATAGTATCAACCAACGATTATAGTACCCTGTACGTGCTATGCAAGTGCAACCAAGGACAACCTCAGTTGTGATAGAAAACGAAGATATTGGGCTATAATTTTGAAGGTTTAGCAGGACTGGCTTATTACCTTTACGAAGCTTTTGACCGCATGGTTGAGTTCGATTCCTGCTCGGATAAGAATTGGCATGGCCTACAGACAGTATTTCGGGTCTAGGTGTCTTGTGTTGAGTTAATTTTTGTGAACGCACCTACGATATAGGAGTAATCTTTCGTATGCAGTTACGTTTTTTTTTAACTTTCTGAAGACCATGAGTATTAATTTTTTTATCAATGAGTATATTAATACTAATCGATAAAAAACGCACTCTTAGTTGCTTATTATTTACATTTTTAAATAAGACCGCGTAAAAATAATTAAATATATAAAAAATAGTACACCGGCATCAGAAACACGGTCCAAACTATCGGTGATCAGGGCTCCTGAGAGAAGAATCTCTACACACCGTGTCCAGGAGTACTGCTTTCTGAATCAAGCGCTTCATCCAACTTCCCAATGAGAGGCCCTCAGATGTTCGTCAATGTTCTCGGCTATAATGATCATTGGCTGTCACAACTATCAGCGCAACGACAGCTGTGTCCACTTCGAACATGTCAACAACCTAGAGACAAGTCATGACACTTAATTTGTTTATCTTTCTCAGCTTTCCCGAGGTTCTCGTCTGAGAGCCTGCTCACTACTTTAATATTATTAGATGCCTAATTGGAATTCTGCATGACACAAACTGAATTGGAAATTTGGAGTCAAGAGCGTGTCTAACCCAACTTTGATCACAAAGCAGAGTTTGATCAATACTCAACTTCAAGTGTTTTTTTAGGGGGAGCTTATTACTAAGACCCTGCAATCCATTCGTCTGTCTGTCTGTCCGTCTGTCATCGGGCAAAATTACGTTTGTTGTATTAAAGCCCCGCTTATATATTTGTTTTATTTTCTTTTTAGTATTTGTATTTGAAATGCATTATCTGTGAAAATGTAATATGTCTAGCATCACGGTTTATGATGCCTAGTGACAGACAGACGGACAGTTGAGTTTTAGTAATAAACCATAATAAAAAAGAGTAAGCACAATAGTTTCACGGGCAGTGTGAAAATGAGACCCGGGACCCTGGGACGAAGGTAAAGAAGGAACAGAAGTGGGGTTTAGTCGGTAAAAGTCTGATATTATCTGCCGCTCCGCCCAAAAGAGAGGGATGTCTTTGGATGATTTTCCAATCTACAAAAAAAAGTACAATATGTCGTAGTGTAATGTTTGTTCCAACTTGACTACATTCTTCAGCCCTTAGCTTCTGGCCAAACGTACGCGCGGGCCTGCGGACGACGAGCAATGGGTATCTCGCTGTCCAACGTCCGGTAACTGTCCGGACCGAGCCCAAGTCGTCGACGGCGCGCCTCAAGGAGTCGTCAGTAACAGCAGGGGCCCAGCTGGGTCGAAGCCTACTGGGGCCAAGGTTAGTTTCGATAGAGTAGCTCAGCCCAGGATGAAGGCACGAAGGAACGGGGTGTTTTTTTTTTTTGTAAGAGTTTTACACTATCTCCCGCTCCGCCCAAGAGTAAGGGGTTGTCGTTAGATGATTTTGCCACCATAAAAAGCCCTTAGCTTCTCATGAATGTAACCCTGGATATTAACACATTAATCTGATAATGTTACCACCCCTCCCTCCCCACAATATTTCATGATCAAGATTCCGATCACTGTTCCCTATTATTGCACATCCGATGTTGATGAGCGGTTTCTGATCACGTTTGAAGAACCAATTTCCTTTTTGCAGCATCTGTAGATGTGTCAGACCCCAGATAAGGTGATAATGAAGTTACAGATACCTAAATGAATGGTGATGGAATTTTTGATTCGGCTGAGCATGCTTCTCTCTTTTCTATGTCTTCGATTTTAAAGCCCAAGTCATCTAATGTGTTTGTGTGTGTGTACTGTCTCTCTGTAACTCAAAGGTTTGCTGGGAAGAAACTCATTGCTGAGTTAAGCTCAACTTTGTAAATGAACTGTCTGTAGCACCGTGTACTACCTATGTTTTTGTATACAATAAGGAACTATAGTGTTCGTAGGTTTTTTTTTGTTTTATCTTTATTTACGAGGACTTATATCAATATTATAAAGTGTAGAGACTTGTATTTTTAGATTTTTGTATTTTTGTTTGTAACTCAGAAACTACTTAAATTTTACAATTTTTTTAACCAGAAATAGCTAGTATCACTGAGTGGCACACGCTAACACACGTGCTCATGTGACATTCACCAACCCGTACTCGTCCCGCGTAGTGTATTACGGCCCATTCCCTCTCCTAGAGAAAAGGCCTATATCCCAGCAGTTTGGACATTGGTAATGATAATATACGCAGTATATTTTCTACTTTCAAGCAAGCGAAACTGCTAGTACAAGTTAGTTATTGACATGCTCGCGCTTGAACACTATCTCACCCAATGGTAAGTAATGACGTGATCATTGATGGATCACTCTTACCTAGAAGTAACCTATTCACTCTTGACCTTAAAGACCCCTAGATTGTAGCTATCAGGAAACACAAACTCCGGCTAAGAATTCCACTCTTTAAGTCCTTAGTCGTTTTTGTTTTCTCAATAGTAACTTGTTCAACAAGTGCGAATAGTTTGTATGTAAACGCGATCAAAACGTTTACCACGTTTAGCTTTTTGATTGGTTTAGAGCTTGGAAGGAGCCAATCGGAGCGCCGGACATCATAAACATGTCGATCGGGTTTACTTAAAACAAACTCGCAATAGGCACTCTTTTTTGAAGGTGGGAAATCATATTATGACTTCTCGCGCTCAAAAGTGTAACAGAATCACGTGTGTCAGACTTTCACTGACTAAAACCACACCTTCTTTGCCCTTTGCGTTACAGGAACCTCTGGTATTTACATTTAAGTACGACCAGTGACTATAATCTTAGACAGACTAATATCATTTAGTTACCATTCATCGTGATAATATCACCAGTCTTTTGGGTACATTACCAGTCGACAGCGATGCGGAGGAATTTTCCGACGCTGTAATTTATTATGCTTTTTTAGTTCTTTAGTACTTTTATTTTCATTTTGTAAGTTAGTTTTAATTGGGTGAATATCTAGTTAGGGTTTTTTTTTATTTTTCTTGTTCCATCTATGTTAAAATAAATCATGATCAAACATTAGTAAGACATTGGCACTTATATTTCTATCTGCCTGTATCATCAGGACAAAATAAATAAGACGCTAAGGTGTTGAGAAAAAACCAATTAGCTTAACTGGACCTTATCTACTTTTTCCAGTCTTTTAATGACTATATTTCTTCAAGTCCCATCCTAAAAATAGCCAGGCCAATTGACCACAGGGTCAGTTGACGACAGATGTGTCTCGTTGACCGGACTACAATGATAATAGCTTGCCACGCACTTAGCGTTACTTGCAGCTAACTTAGCGCTGCTTGTCAACTTAATTATATAATTTTTGGTGTGACATTTCTTATTGGTTTAGTAGGGGCTAGACTAGGTGGAGTACTTCAGTGCTGTGTTTTTGAACTTAATGCGGTTTTTTTGGGGACATGCTACATAATAGGTCGTTACTTATAAAATTGCCGTCATTTAAACGGGTTGTTTATAAGTATTAATTATATCTTTAGATCGACTTGGAATTATAAGTTCAAATAAACTTTATATTAAAGGTTCGTTATTTTTTTATCGAAATTAGGTATTCATTGGTTTCTTTGTATTTTGTATTATCTGTAATATTGCAGTAAGTACTTATAACTATGAAAGCCAATATATTTTTTTTCAGAATGTCCTTGATTCACAAGATAATCAAAGCTATCGACTTAGTCCGAAGAATCGCCAAAAAATCGGATAGGTGAGCTAGAATTGTCACTCACTTGGAGGCTGAAGGAAGTCGACGCCGTCCAGATCAACCGAGGTGAAAATGGTGTGACGATCTGAACATGTTCGCAGGGCTAACTTGCCAGAGATCACCCTAGATTGAGAAGTTCGGAAGGAGAAAGGACCTTTGTCCAGAAGTGGGATACACCACAATAGGCTTTAAAAAAAATAGTAATAAGTCAGAAAGATTTAAGTTCCTTGATTAATTATTTTCTTATAAAAAAAAATATAAAAAAATAACTTAAATATTAACTCACAGAAGGCTAAACCTAACTTCATAAGCTGTAGATCGTACATATTTATATTTGTACAGACACACAGGTCACCTAGTCCACATCGCTGCTAACCTGAAACATGTCCAGAAGACTGGCAACATTGCAACATTGAATGGCAATGCTAATTGAGAAAATAAATTAGTATTCAATCCATTAGCAGAAAATTAGGTAACCATTACGTCCAGCTTACGCTTGAAAAAATTATACACTGCACTATCTGAAAATTGCTCCTCGATCCAAATCAGTCGGCATTATACAATTAAGTCGCCGCCCATAGAAATTAAGTCGGCCACGTGTAGCCAGCCTTACATTCAGCTAATTACCGGCTTTGTTTAACTACATTAATGTTATCACTGGCCGTTGACGACTTTAACAAAGTTATTATAAGTTATAACATGAATTAGTACACAGACGTATTAGCTTTGTTATTACATTTACTTACATTGTTAATTAAGATTTCGAGGTGTATACGAGATGTTTAATAGTTTGTAGCGCTAATTATGAGTTAATTATGAGCATAACTTTGCGCTGGAGGTATTGGGGTGAACAGAGATAGAAGATACGAAGAATTTATTGACTTACATCTGTTTTTTGAAGAGGTGATTTTTCTTTTAGGTTTTATTTGGTATCTTTGTATCTGAAACTTTTGTTCCGCATATTTTCTTAGTTATGAGGGCTATATTTCCTGGTTACTGTTATTTGTAACAGTTATTGGAAGTCTCATGTTTAGCAGTGGAACTATCGAGTGGTGTATCAATGCTTTGTTTTTTTTACTATGTTAGTTATGGGACCACTGTTGGTTAAGGCTAGGCATTTCTTAGCTGCCAGTGTCTTAATTTTTATATTTGAAATTTGTGTTTTTTTTTTTACTTTGTTTACATTGTTCTCAACAGGAAACATTGTAATCGAGATATTTGTAAAGAGTGTTCGTGGAATTTCTTTGCATATTCTTCTCCATAGAGATAACGCTACATGTGGATGGGTGGAGAGGGAGAGAGAGGCCAAAGAAAAGATGGAAGAATTGTGTGAAGAGTGATATAAAAGAAAAGGAAGTTAGTGATAGCATGTCGAGTGACAGGGCAGAATGGAAGAAAAATACGTATTGCGCCGACCTCAAATAAGATGGGACAGGGCAGGAAGATGATGAGAGATCTACGCTTTGGAATGGGCAATTAATATATTTTTTCTGACTGACTTCTTGACAATTCAAGAGTACCTAGTAAAAGGTTTATTTGTAATAAATACTTTGATTCTTGATTGTCCATACATTTTTTTTTCATCTATAATATAAAAATGAATCGCAAAATGTGTTGGTAAGCGCATAACTCAACAACGCCTGGACCGGTTTCGCTAATTTTTTTTTTGTTGTGTTCGTTATTATGAGGAGAAGGTTCTTGTCGAAAAAAAATGAAAATTAGGGTAGTGTAGGGTAGCGTAGGGTAGTGTAGGGTAGAGGAGGGTAGAGTAGGGTAGAGTAGGGTAGAGTAGGGTAGGGTAGAGTAGAGTAGAGTAGAATAGAGTAGGGTAGAGTAGGGTATAGTAGGGTAGGGTAGGGTATAGTAGGCTGAAGTAGGGAAGAGCGGGAGCGAAGCCGCGCGGGCAAAAGCTAGTTATTAATATAAGCTTGCGTTTCACTACTGTCACTCTTGACAGTAAACGATGATATGGCTGACGATGGACGCTTATCTACTACCATCTTTGTCCAACGGAGTCTTAGTGGTCGCAGTGCTTCACACTGATAAGGATTATCTAGTAGATCTTTAGTTGGTAGTCTGTAAGTTGTACACTCTAATTTACATGCAATAATTATTCATCGTAATTAATCAAATAATTATTTTTATTTATAATAACCTTCTGTTGCGCTCCCAATCCTACCTAGCTACGAGTTGTAGGTCGCGGGTTCGAACCCAGCCAGGAGCATTACTTTTGTAATTTATTTCATCACCACTGCTCTCAAAACGGTAAAGGAAAATATCGAGAGAAAACCGGCATGTACTAGAACCAAAAATTCGAAGACATGTGACATTCATCATTCCGCACTAGGCCCGCGTGGTGGATTACGGCCCGTTCCCTCTACTAGAGAGGAGGAGTGAGTCCTAGCAGTGGGAACATTAAAAGGGCTGATGCTGATGATAATTTATTGCATTCCTATTTCCATTTCTTTCCTGTACATACCTATCGCCTTTGCAGAAGTAAGAGGGACTAAACTATCCTCGTTTTCGAATATGAATTGAATTTTCTATGCGTATCCGCAAATTCAATGACGTCGAATGACTGACCAGTGACACTACGCGATCCATTTGACGACCTAAACTGTACCTCTACCATGAGTTTAAAGCAATCGTATTTGTCGATACTCGATACCGACTACGTAAATATTTTGTATGGCAAATCTTACAGCGCCTCTAGCGGTCACTTACGGAACCAAAATTTGCCATACAAAATATTTACGTAGTCGGTATCGAGTATCGACAAATACCATTGCTTTAAACTCATGGTAGAGGTTCAGACCTGTTAAGGGAAGGAGCTATACACCGCTAAATTTTAATTGTTTTAATCCCGTGGAGGGTCTATCCGGTACATGAAACACTATAGATTTGTAAAAATAAAGTACCTTTTTTTCAAAACTCGTATTAATTTACTCATGTACGAAATTAATTTCTTTAAGTAAACGTCAGCTGAGCGAGTTCAATGACCTGTAGGTAGTTTGTACGCAACGCCGACTAATAACTACAGGTCATTGAATTCGCTCGATCGACCCTCCACGGGATTAAAACGATTAAAATTTAACGGTGTATTGGACGTATAGCTTCATCCTCCTTTTCAGCTTACACGTTTGTCTTTTTAACACGTCATAGTAAGGAGCCTGGTCGTGTCATGTCTGAAACAAAATCCGAGTAACCATGCCATCGTGTGTGCTTTTTTTTACGTGTGAAAATCATGAAATTAGATTTCGTGCCCTTGGGTGGAACTTAAGAGCGTCAGACTTTTACTGACTAAAACCACACCTGTGTCCTTCAGTTGCCTTTTGCCTGAGTTGTGCTAAAGACTAACAAGATATTGTGCAAACCTTGCATTTAATGGTCGAGTAGTTCTGACCTATCTTACCGCCATGACTCGTCAAACGTCACAACATCACACAGCAGCCGAATTTCAAATACATAGTTCACAATTTTTTACTTGAACCACACAAACATCTACTAATTACATAACATATTATCTTAACACGAATCTATGTTGCGGTTGACATAATTAGTCATATAATTAACCTATCTGTAAAGTCTTTTAACAACTCCAATCTTTGCATAGAATATCTCTCAGTAATAATAAAAAAAAAAACAATTAGCTAGATTGCAATCACTGAAGATGTCAAATACAAAACCGATCTTAACTAACAAATTAACATAATTCCGCCATCAAATCATTAAGCCATTAACTAATAAATACTTTTACGTTACAATACTGAGGTCATAGATTCGGAGGTCAGTCACCCTGCGCACGCGCTTGTCGACGCGTGTCAAATGATCTACATAAATATAAGAACCAACTTTATTTGCCATCCCTGGAATAATCGACAGAGAAAATTGAACTTTAAGTTAGGGTTGTAAGAGTGGGAATCGAGTTTTTTGTCTGTATGAGGTGTAAAATAGGGTTGGCATTTTTTCAAAATGAGATGCCCACATCCGATTGTTTTTATTCAAAATACTGGAAACATTTAATTGTGTATACGTAATGTTAGGAAATAGTTGAAATGCAGATTACACTGTTTTGTTCGTGTATCGTTTGGTTGCTACGCGGTTCGTGGTTCCGTGTCAGCAACCACGTTTTGGTCGATAACGAGATCAGATTTGATGTTAATAATGTTTTTTCGAGCGTTTCATTCGAGTTTTGTTGGTTTTTAAGTGGTTCCTCAACCGTAGTGGCCTAAAAGTGATATTGACCGATAATTTGTTCAGACATTATTTTTGTAGGCAAGGTTTGTATCTGAATAATTTATACACATGTGTTGATAAAAAGTGGCAGCCCTGCTATTAGGGATGGGCTTCAACTTCAACTGTCATAATTCTAAGACGAGGTGTGAACGTCTCTTTATATAGGACTAGCCCGTGGTTTCACATGCGTTATTAAAATATAGCCTATGCCACTCACTAATAAAGCATTTTTCTATCGGGAAAGAAATTTTAACAATTTGACCAGTACTTTCAGAGATTACCTCCTACAAACCAATTTAACCTCTTTATAATAGGTAATACTCCTGTTGGCATAAAATTTTAAGGCATAATATATTTTGGCATAACGTTTTCGCATAACTTTTATTAGCATAATAATATTGCCGCATAATAATACTTTGGCATAATCAAATGCAAAGGTTAGGTTAGGTTAGGTTTATAACGGCTTTATGTGCTTAGCGAAGTACGGGGAGTCAGTAATGTCCTAGATAAATTAAGAAGGAATTGAGAATTGCGATGTAGCAGTATTTATGACAACAAGCATTATCGCAAAACATTTATGCCTAATAATATTATGCGTAATGATCATTATGCTGAATTTTGCTAAGTCAATGTAAATTATGACAATATAATATTGTATGCTTATCATTAGTAAACCTTTGTAATATTAGTGTAGACAGGTACAAAGTTGACTTCAAAGGATGATAATCAATTCACTTTAAAATTATTTCGCATTCATTTTATAAAAAGGGCAAAAGATTTTTCAGCTCAACAAACTATTATTTTTCAAAGGCCTGTCATTTTATTAAAGGCTTCAAAGCCATTATCTGCCTTATTAGTGTCAGGTGCATCTGAACTAGACATCTATTTGAAGTAACTGAACCCGCAGTTGTTATAGCTCATTATTTTAATAATACAGTAATAAGAAATTTTATTGTGCGATTTGCTTACCAATTATCTTTCACGCTATATTTATCTTTCAAAGCTTTTTACATCGTTTCGTATTAACAAACTAGTATTTGCCCGTGTACATTAACTAAAGTCTGTTACTCAAAAATAAAACAGCTTTCTGTGGGTGAAAAAATTTTAGCAATCGGAACAATACTTCCAGAGATTATCTCCTAGTAATAAAAAAACAAATTTTACTTCTTTATAATATTACTAGCTTTTGCTCGCGGCTTTTCCCGTGCACATAAAATAACCTATGTGACTCAAGAATAAAGAAGCTTTTTACTGGTAAAAAAATTTTAGCAATCGGACCAATACTTTCAGAGAATCTCCAAAAAAACAAAAAAAAAATCAATCAAGCAATCTTTACTTCTTTATAAAATTACTGTAGTTAAATGTCGCTACTGTCTGTATAAAATTCAACATTGCCAAGTACTTTTCCCTTCAAAATCCATACAAAAATGTATGGACTTACAACGGAACAAAAGCATTGCGTCACACTACAATATATCACGTGTAGATTATAAAAAAAGAAATGTATTACTCTTTCAATTTAAAGAGTCCTATTCAAAGCTGACGGCCCGAGATCGATGCATCACTATAAAATATGTGGCCTAATAACTTATGAGTAGCCAACTTTATGTTACTGTCCGTAAAATTCGAAATCTCAATGGTTTAAAAGTAAATTTGTTTATGGTAACCGCATTTTTAATTTTGTTTTTCGAATGTTATCTTTTGCAAAGATTCTTACAGCAGTTCTGTTGGACTCTATGTCAAAGAGTTAAAGGTGTATTTTGATTGTTTTGGTTGAGGAAGTTTGTTCAAATCAAGAGGTGACGAAGTAGGAAAATATTCGGCTTCAGAACATAGATGTCGAGTGATAGTGCGTGACATATTTCAGGGTTGCCACCCGGAAAAAATGTTTTTCGTGGTTTTTGCCAATGAGGAACATGACAAGAAGTTGTGAAACTTTGATAAGGAATGTTTATTAGAAGTTTGTTTGTTGTTGACATAAATTCAAGTTAAATTTTCTTTAAAATACGTTTTAAAACGTTGAAAAGGCCGTGTTAGACCTATTATTATAAATTAATATGAAGTTTAAATATTTAGATGGAACTTGACACAACGCTATACCGTGTACTTTATTAGATTATTTAGTTGGACGATATGACTTTTACCTAACATGTCCTCGCGAACGATAACATGCCCTGGTAAATGGTATGTCATAATTAGTTAAGTACTAAGTGTGCATTCACTTTCGATCTTTTTCGATAAGGGGCTCACCAGGAGTGTAAGCACTTTCACAGTTCAAATAGGAACCTGATACCTGTAAGGCCATGGAGAAATGTATTAAAGGGATACTTGTAGTCCTAGCACGCAATAAGTCTGAAAGAACACAGGTGTAATTTTAGTCAGTAAAAGCTTGACACGCCCTCCTGCTCCACCCTACAGCAAGAGAAGTCGTTGGATGACTTCCCACCTCAAAATAAAAAATGCACTCTGTTCATACCAAACTGGAGGTGCCCGGAGGACACGGTGGAGCACACAGTCGAGATGTGCCATCGCCGTGCCCTCGTGGGGGTGATCGGCGGCGGAGACCTCTCGCGCCGGGCCTTGGTTGAGGCCATGGTCCAAAGCGAGGAGGAGTGGCAGGCGGTTGCCGACTTTTGCGAAGCAGTAATGCTTGCAAAGGAGGAGGCCGGCCGCACCAGGCAAGGGTGTTCGCGCCGTCGCCGCCGGGATTCTGATCCCGATTTCCCGCCACCGTAGGCGCGGGCTTGCTTTACAGTGAGCAATAGGTAGCTCGCTGTCCGGCCTTCCGGTAACAGTCTGGACCAAGCCCAAGTCGTCGACGGCGCGCACTGTCCCCGCGCGCCACAAAGAGTTGTCAGCAACAGTAGGAACCCAGCCAGGTCGAAGGCTTCGACTCGAAGCCTACTGGGGCCAGGGTTATCCGAAAGGAAACTCGAGCCCCGGTATGAAGGCTAGAAGGACAGGGTGCAGAAACAAATTAGGTTTAAAAAAAAACTACACACGCTAGGTATGAAAAAGATGTAGATTATAAATCATTCAGCCTAGTCAAGTTCATTAACCACACAAAGTAAAAATACTAACTGAAAAACCTAGTATTTTTGCTTTGTACTAGTAATAAAATAAATGACACTAAACGATGCACTATTCTTAACTGCCAACCCTGCTTAAAGATACATAATGTTGATTTCGATGCGCTGACACATCTCGGTGAGTCACAGCCTGTTTTACGTAAACCAAACGTAGTATGCGTATGCGCATATTGGACTATACTCTAGTAAGCGGTATAAAAGAAAGATACCTTTTTTTCTAGTATACAGCTTTTTTTTCAATTGGCACAGAGCGAAGTGCATTTATAAATGATACTATTTATTAGCTATACATTCTTAATTATAATATTTGAGCAACGGCAGGGGCCCAGCTGGGTCGAAGCCTACTAGGGCCAGGGTTATCCGAAAAGAAAGCTCGGTCCCGGTACGAAAGGCAAGAAGGAACAGGAGTGGGTTTTTATATGTAGAAAATTACTCAACATAAAATAAGTTAAAGATGGCCGACTAGGGCCTTTAACGTAATGCAAAAGTAGTGTGGTGATTATTTACTGTTTGACAGAATAATTTCAAAACGAATTTTTAATAGTTTTTTCATTATCTAGGACTGACAGTGTATGAGTTATGAAAAGTATTTCTGTTCTATTCTATTTTCTATTCTTATGAACAAAACCTTGATCTTTAAAAGCTTTGAGCACAGACGTAGGGTAGCCAGCCCTATTTGCGTAGAAAATTAACTTAAGCAGTGTGAAAAGTAACAGCACAGACAGTCTTTATAAAAAAAAATCACTTTATTTCGAATAGATCCATATGTTTAAAAAGATGTTTCATAAAGTTTCGCGCGCATTTTTCATTACAAATGACTATTTATGATTCGTTACAAATTATCGTTTATGATATGGGACTTTGTTGTGTATTTGTTGATGTACTAGCTTCTTATTACTTGCCAAAGCGTTTTAGACTTTCGCAGGTGATGATGTATGAGATTGCATGCATTTTAACCTCACCGATCAACGACTTCGAGGCACGCTGACTCATCGAGTAGTGCAACCTTAAGAAAAAAAAAGAACAGAAGATTTGTCTGACTCTGACACAATTAAATTCAAAATATTTTATTCATACATGGGTGCTTATGACACGTCAGAAACTAGTGCACAGTTCCGATTGGTGGTTTCCTATAAAGAACAGGTAAGAATTTTCATAGTTACTCTTTTATTAAGCAGTAACAAGACGACCTCCAGTCAGCATAATGACCACGAAGGACTACTGATTTTCAACAGTTTCCTCAAAGTATTCTACACTATTATTATTCCTTTTTTATAATAATAATGAATATTAATAATAATATTTTTATTTCAGACTTAAAAATCCATAAAGTGTTAGTAACATAAAAAAAAAATCTTATTGCCTAGTGTTAGTAAAAATTAATCTTTGCTTAAACTTATAAATTATCGGAGAGGTGAAGCTCTCAGATACGGTTCTCAGGATGCTTTTCTGACTGTCCCTCACTCTCCTCAGCAGCGACGCTGTTTTTTTGCGTATAACACCATAGAATCCGTCGGTACGGGCTTGCGCAAACATTCCCGACGCGCTACAGTGACGAGGCAGTCTCAACAACATCCTGAAAGCATTATTGTATTGGACACGCAAGACATCCAACGATCTCTTAGTATAATCAACTCATAGACTGCCCGTGTACAGACTTTGGCAATAAGCCTTGAAGAGTGTTATTTTTAATTCGTCTGTACACCGCGCAAATCTACGGGCCAACATGTTACTCCGGACCGCTAGAGCCCTGCGCTCCCTCTCAATGTCTACATCATCTCTGAGATCAACGGCAAGAAAATGCCCTAGATATTTAAAAGTTGACACACAAGTTATATAATAAAGAGGTAAAATTTGTTTTATTGTTTGCAGGTGGTAATCTCTGGAAGTACTGATCTGATTGCTAAAAATTTTTCACCGATAGGAAGCTGCTTTATTCCCGAATGACATAGGCGATTTTATAAACGCGGGCGTAGCTGCGAGCAAAAACTATATTATTAATATAATGGTGGCCTCGATACACGGCGTAGTACTACGACTAATTAGTTCGGTGATATATTTGGAAATGTAAGACTGAATGTGTGAGTCATGCATAAGAATGAGTGTCATCGGATGAGAATGCTCGTATTTATGTAATGTACATATTTTATGTCTGAGCTGTTTTGTAGATTGTTTTTTTTTTTTAAAATAAATGTGGCTAGTATTTACAGACGTCTGGTCTACTGAGTACTGTCTTACAGAGTATTTTTTTTATTGTTATTTTTCTTCTATGTACTAAAAGGCTTTCTTTTTTATTAAACAATGTAACTATCGAATATAGACACGCAGACGTATATCAAGCCATGTTCAAACCAAGGGCAAATGTCAACACTTTTGAATATTTCAATCACATATGTTCTTAAAACATGTTTTTTTTTTTTTTTTTTTTTTTAGAGTGGCTTGGAGAAAGGAGTCCTAAGTCCTTTGCCCAGACACAAAAATATTGTGAATGTTTGAATTAACGATTTATGAAGATTACGTTCTATAGAGATTCGTAGACATTCTCTTTCATATAGAACCACTAACTGCACTTTTCTGTCTTGTGACACATTTTAAAAAACGCCTATGATGATTTAATTGAACGAAATAAAAACTTTGAATTTAGGTTTGACTAAGATAAGATAAGATAAGATAAGTCTTTATTTGCCTTAAACATGGTATAATGGTGTTAGTCTTATTTAAATACAATGTCCACATGTTTAGCTACACAGAATAAGTGTCAATTGCATGCAAAAAAAAAATTAGGTCAAAACAACAGTAAGTATACAGTTAATTCAGTTAAATAGATGGATACAATATTATAATTTTTATGCCAAAGAAATCATTAATGTCATAGAAATTATGTCCATTCAGCCATTTATACAATTTGTTTCTAAATAAATTTGCATTATTTATACATTTTAATTCTTTAGGGATTTTGTTGTAAATGCGTACACACAAGGCAGCTTTTAGCATACTTGGCTGATTTAGATTATCATCTCTTACAAGTCTGTGTGGATCCCTTGGACGAGAGATTACTTCATAAGCTTTCTTGAACAATCCCTTATTACTGTAGACAAAGTTACAGGTTGCGTATATGTAAAGTGCAGGAAGTGGTAATAAACCCAGTTTTTAAAAAAATGACCGACAGGATTCGTCAGGACGAAGTCCGAATATGGCCCTGATGCACTTTTTTTGTGCAATGAATGCTCTGTCTTTATCCGTACTGTTCCCCCAAATAACAAGGCCGTAACTTAAGATCGATTCAACATATGCATGGTATGTAGTAATTGCCGTTTTTACGTTTGTTACGTTCTTAACTTGTCTGAGGGCGTAAGTAAATTTATTAATCCTATTGCATAAATCATCTAAATGTCCTTTCCAGTTCAAGTCTTGATCTATGAGCACACCCAAGAATTTGGTTTGTGCTACTTGTTTGAGTCTGTCAAAATTAAGTTTAAAATTGTATTTGGCATGTTTTGATTTATGAAATTGAATATAATTTGATTTATCTAAATTGATTATTAATTTATTATTCTGTAGCCATTGTAAAATTTTGTCAATAGTATTATTAATATCTAATTCATGGTCAGAAATCGATTTTTTGTCAGATGTCACGATAATTAAAATGTCATCTGCAAATAATATAATTTTATGATTGGACACCAGTGGTATATCATTCACATATAATAAAAACAATATGGGACCTACTACACTAGTAGTACTAATATCTTGTAATCCTCCACTCGTGTGCCTGGTCACACCTTACTCGCAATCATCCGCGTCGTGTAATAGTGATAGATTTGGTTTTTTGACAACGCGACTACTGCCAACAGTGGCAACACGTGAACTTCGCTTCTATGTATACAAATTATTTCATAAGCATTGTTGCTGCAATTATAATTGTAAGTAGGTTTACAAAAAATATTATGAAAACAACGTTTTCTTATATGGTTTTAATTTCAACTCCTTACCTTTTTTTTGGTGGGTAAAAATTATCCAAATGCCTTGGGCGGAGCGGGAGATAGTATCAGATTCTTACTGACTAAAAAAACCCACCCTGTTTCTTCTTGCCTTTCATACCGGGGCTGAGCTACCTTTCAGAGCTAACCCTGGCCCCAGTAGGCTTCGACCCAGCTGTTGCTGACAACACCTTGAGGAACTCGATACCTTCACGCGATACCAAGATAAAGAATCTTCACATATAGACAGACATACGAACAACAAAGTGATCATAAAGATTCAGGTGTGAATTTTTTAACTTTTGTAGCTATCCATTTGCTATAACTTTTGTTCTTTTTTCCTTTAAGACTAGCTTGACATGGTTATCCACAAAGTCTACAATTTATTTATCTATTTTAACGACGATTGGCTAAACAGATACTCGTATGTACCTCTGCGTTAGATGTTAGATAATATCACATTTTATGCGGGCCATTAAAATGCTATAAAAACTAGCCAAGTGTAAAATGTACTGAGTTTTTTTCTAAGCAGACATGGGCACACACGCTTGATAATAAAACCTAGAGCGCTGTTCCTTATTGCCCTATGTCAAGATTATAATCTAACTTTAAAGAAAAAATCTACTATGAAAAGTTAGCTAATTATCACACTAATATTACAAAGGCGAAAGCTTGTGTGTTTATTACTTCTTCATCTTCACGCTTGAACAGTTGAACGGATTTCGATGAAATTTTATCACATGAGTAGACTACTATTATTATTTTATTTATACATACATTACTAGCCTTCGCCCGCGGCTTCGCCCGCGTGGCATTAGGTACTTAAGGCCCAAGCGCCCGAAAAGTGCCATAAAACAGTGACTTTCTGAAGCCTACTCCTCGGTAACGGCCAGGCTAATAAGTTTGAAAAAAATATGTGTTTATTATAGATTCATGAACAACATTATCAACATTTGATTTTTTCGTGTTGTTAAAATACTTTTGTCTAAAAAAAATATTTTGCAATTTAGCAACTTTTCCCTACTCCTTCGAAACAGCTTGGATCTTTAGAAACATTTTACACATAAAAATGGTTGGTTAAATATTCTTCAAAGTGAACATTCCATACTTAAGTAAATCAATCAATATTTTGCAGAGAAAATGGATTTAAAGGTCAGCCGCGCGCTTTCCGGGCGCTGTTTGCCGCAAATAAATGCACAGATTTGCGTACTGCCTAGGCGGGTGCGAGAGGTGCCTCCACATAATTTTGGCCAGCTGGTTCAAGGGATTATAAGCCTTAAGGAATCGGGATAAATGGTAGCCTATGTTCTTTCTCATGTCAAATGCTATATGCATGCCGAATTTCATCCAAATCCGTTCAGACGTTTTTGCGTGATTAAGTAACATCCAAACATCCAAAAATCCAAACATCCTTACTTTCACATTTTTATAATATTAGTTAGGATTGCACATACCCCCACCCCTCCCCTACGGGAGACCTATGTCCAACAGAGGACGTCTGTCGGCTGAAATTATGATGATGATGATGATATTGCTCATCAAGGTTATAAAACAAAAATAAACCATTTAATAAAAACACACACAATTGGCGGCCTTATCGCACCAGGCGATTATGTTGGACTATGTTCTGGATCAGCACATAAGTTACTTACATTTTATCCTAGAAGTATGATCCCTGGGGATTTTTTGGAGATAGTGTCAGACTCTTACTAACTAAAAACCCAAACCGTTCCTTCGTGCCTTCATACCGGGGCTCGAGTTATCTTTTGAAACTAACCCTGGCCCCAGTAGGCTTCGACCTAGCGAGCTACCCATAGCTCGCCGTCCGCAAGCCCGCGTCTACGGTGGCCGGAAATCGGGATCAGCGAGAGCGCCGTTGCCTGATGCAGTCGGCTTCCTCCTTTGCTAGCATTATTGCTTCGCAGAAGGATGCGACCGCCTGCCACTCCTATGTTCCCTTGGGATCATTTGCTACTAATTTCACACGTGAAGCCGCTGGCAGCAGCTAGTGCTTTAGAGGCGAAAGTTTTTGAGTATTTTTGTCTGTTACTTCTTTACTTCTTCACGCTTGAACGGCTGAACGGATTTCGATGAAACTTGGCACCCGGCAAGATCACGTCCTCAAATACCTAGCATATAAGATACTTTTAGTACCATCTTAGTAGTATGTTCCCATGAGGTCATTTTCTACTTTTATACGGGCAAAGTCGCTGGCAATAGCAAGTTTATTATAGAACTGAGTTTTGAAAAAGATTTACAAAATTAAGTCAGCTCCTTCAAATTAGTTTTTATTGCAAAAATCAAACAAATCGAACTAGTTTTACTCTTTAATACTCGTACTCCTCAATTCATTTGATATTCTTCTGTTTTTTTTGTACAATATATTAAACAACAAGCAACATTAGAAAGAAGCCTTTTTCTGAAAACAGCAACAAAATTAGTTATAAATAATTAAAATAAATATTTATTAACATTTTTATTTTGTTAGTTTCAATATTTACTAATAACATACCTAATTACAAACACAAAAAAGTGAAGCAGCAATTTTGACCTCTTTCTATTTCTTGATACTCCTTAAAGCAGATTTGAAAATTTTATAAGTTATTAAAATAAAACCCTTAGCTAATAATATTAAACTTATATCTAAACAAACGCAAATGAGAAATCAAATACTGATTCACGGACAGATAAACATACAAATTAGATAAATAATAATATGTTTTATTCATACGCGTTTAATGCCGGAGTCTGTGTTAGCTGATGGCCTACAACTTGAGGATCTTTAAGTCCAGAGGGCAGAGTTAATAGGTCACTTCTAGTCAAATGTCTACCGTCGACCAAATCGTCGCTTTCCATCAGGTTTTTTTTTAAGTGCGAAATCATCTAATTATTTTTCCCGCTCTAGGCCGGAGCAGGTGGACATGTCAGGCCTTTACAGACCCCGGGTTCCGTTTCGGACAATCCATGCGCTTTCCATCAGGAGAAATAGTATTCAAGTGCGAGCTTATCAAATTATAAAAAAAGAAACATCTTATGGGCGGATCAGCAGTTCTTATATGCAATGTTAAGGAGATAAAGAAGAATCATCAATTTGCATACAACACAGTTTCAAGATGGACAGGTGGTTAGTGTTTCTAGTGTGTCTATTATCGATCTAGTCTTCAGCCCATCGCTTAATGGTAATAAGCGTGTATTAGATACAGCCAACTATCGTTAAAGATCTTTTTAGGACGAAAATGTAGTAGAAAAGGCTCGATGTATATTT
Organism: Mythimna albipuncta; assembly: GCA_929112965.1. Classification (NCBI taxonomy): domain Eukaryota; kingdom Metazoa; phylum Arthropoda; class Insecta; order Lepidoptera; family Noctuidae; genus Mythimna; species Mythimna albipuncta. The sequence continues at coordinate 1,059,587 of OV815974.1, forward strand.
ACGTTTATGATTTTATCCTTATTTAGTAAGTATTAGTTAGGTAGGCTGGGTATTTTTAGATATTTTTAATAAACTTAGCAGGTGTTAGGCGTCAGGTTCTATCTTTTACTTGTTAAAGTAAAATGTGTGATAGAAACAAGAATTTAATCAAATGGTTTTGCTTAGAACTCAGGTGGGACTTATAAAAACTTTCAATTCAATTATGCAGTATCAGTAAAGTCCAAAAAGATCTACCTAACGACTTTTGGACTTTGCTGATAGCACAAACAAACGCTTTGGATTATTTTACATATTTAATTAATTCTAATATAATTTACAAACAAATAAACAACTCAATAGATATGTATGTATGTATGTGTCACTGGAAAATTGTAAACGCCGTAAGTTTGTAAAATATCGCGAGAGATTGTAAATTATATTTTTATTTATTTATTTATTTATTTAACAATTCATGTACACACTTAACTTATATAAGAAAAGAAGACAGAAACAGAAAAAATAGGTACATAGGTGATGCTTATTTCTAACGAAATCTCTTCCAGCATACCCGCGAAAGGAGAATTGGAAAAAAAGAGAAGTAGACACCGTGTGTAAAAGAAAACACACACAGTTACTTATGTTAGAAACGAATGATTTTGGATTTAATTTGTCGAATACAATAGATTTATTCATAATATATAGGGAAATTATCAAATCTAATAAAGATTTATCACAATCATACGGAGTCTATTATTTTCCGGTGACACACACACAAACTGAAAATGATATATACCTGATATATATCAAATATATAAAAGCATGTGCAAAGAAATTTTTCGTCATCTTAAAATTGATCTAAGTCGCTATTAATAGTACAAAAAAAAAAACAGAATATTATTACACCTCCTTGATCGATGTTCCAAACGTTGAATAGCCTGAAACCTATTTTATTTTATAGACTTTTTTTCCTGACTTCAGTCAAGAGTTACTTGGAGGCAAGCGTAAATTCCCAATTTATTTCAACTTAAAAAAAAAATTGCACGTAGCCCTGTTACCTCTCAAAAGGCCATTCCGGAACCACCTCCACCAGTCAAACTATGGGTTAAAAAAACAACACTATGGTAGGTTTGCACAATACACAAATCTGAAACATATCAATCCACGTTTCTCCATCAACCTGCTCCTATAACAGTTCTCACCTACATACATACACGCAAAGATAGGCCCGGTCCTGCTGACCCCAGCTACACGCGAGCGCTGGGCGGTCCTGTGAGACGCAAGAGCGATGGACTCATCGATCACAAATTGAAGGGCTCGTGCCTCCGTGCGCTTTCACACTCGGATTTGTAACGTGACTTTAGTTTGTCGTGTTCAGATTGTGGGGACTTGGGTGATAGTTTTTTTTTTTTTTGGTCCACAATATGACGTATTTACAAAACAATGTTTACCCTTACAAGTATGCATGAAATATTAAAAAAAAAGAAATTGCAAATACCTGTACGGTGAAGGTGAAGGTGAGCACTATGGAAGGATTTTTTATTTTTTTTATTTTTAGAGTTCCGTACCTCAAAAGAAAAATATGGAACCCTTATAGGATCGCTTTTTTGTGCGTCTGTCTAACCCTTTATCAAAATTCATAGGATACTTCCCGTTAACACAGATATTTGAAACTTGGCTTAAAATAAGGTCTTGTAGCACAAATACAGGAATAAATCTGAAAACAGTATTACAGTTAGATACGTAACAAAAAAAAAAAAAAACATTTTTTTGCGGTTCCAATAAGTTTTCGAGACTCTATTCGGGAATTGAACTACATATTTACACAGGTAAGTTTGTGCGGAACCCGTGGTGCACGAGTCCAACTCGCACTTGCCCGGTTTTTCTTTTTTCAAGAAAGTATTTTTTTACAGTTATTCCTTAATGCGTAAACTCAAGCATGAAATGTATGTAACTCGCCAATTTTGCAGATGAGTAGAACAGGGCTTTTAGAGTTTAAAGAAAGAAAACATTCTTAAACTCATAAAATTTGGTAAGATAGGTACTGTACTAATAGTTGTATGTACTTATGCTTCATTTTGTAATATCTTATGATTCATCCGCAACATTTTAATGCCACGCTGATTTAATTAAAATAATTAAACGCCAGCACAGCTGCCGATCAGATGGTGTTGAACATGCTTCATTTACTGCAGTATGTTTGTTTAATTGTAATCCGAGGATCAAAGAGAAACAGTGGCTCGTTCCCAACATGTGCGGGTTGTTATTGTATAGAAAAATGATAGTATGAGTCTTGATACTTTATGGCTTAAATAATATAGAACTGACTTGAAGAGATATCTATAAAGACCGATCGAAGGTTTGGTTTCTGTTTCACCCAAAAAGGGGCCCTATATTCCATAGTTTTTAACACGCTTATATTAGCTTCACCTGTATGTTTTTTTTGGTGTGTTTATGTAGTATTTTATTTATTTGTAATTTTAAAATTGTGCTCTATAGCTCAATGGTTTGCTGGAAGAAAACTCAACTTTGAGTTAAGCTTCCCTATGTACATGAACTCAGATATCCATATATTTTGTTATTTATACTGTGTACAATAAATAATTAAAGAATACATTACTAAGTTAAATTATTTAATTCATAATGATATTAAAGCACTTGCCCTGACGTGTTAAAATGTCAGTCGTGTGGGCGAGAAAGAGGGATCGAACTATACACCCTATATAGCTCCATCTTTTAGTTTAGGTCGTCAAATGGATCACCGTATGAGGTCGTGGTAGGGTCTCAGTATTTCAATTTGTGTTTAATTCTTAAAAAATAAAAAGCAGTGTCATACTTCGCATTAGATTTTACAGTAACTCATTCAAAGTAAACATTGCCAGTAAACCTTTTTTTATTTAAGGGCTCCGTCAAATGTTTTGCCTTCCAATAGGGTTTCGTTGGAAAAAAGTTTGAGAATCGCTGGCATACAGGATAATTTTAATACTTGGAGTATGTTCCCTTTTAATATTTTTTATTTTATTTTCATCATCATCACCAGCCTTTTTTAATGTTCCCACTGTTAGGACTCAAGCCTCTTCTTTAGGAGAGGGAATAGGGCCGTAATTCACCACGCGGGCCCAGTGCGGATTAGTGAAGGTCACAAGTCTTCTAATTTTTGGGTTCTAGGACATGCCGGTTTCCTTACGATGTTTAATGATGATGTTATTTTCATCAGTTAGTGTAAAATAATTCCAACATCGAAATCCTCCAATGTGAACATCCAAACCCGATGCCCAGTACACAACCCTCAATAATGATCCCGACATTTCTATTCAGGGGCGATATTAATAAGTTGGTCCTTCGTGCCCCGCCCCCCGCACCCCGGGCGTCGCACAATACTTAACATGTAATGCGACGGCCCTTCGTACGGAGATTAAGGCCTATTTTATTTTAAATCGCTTTTTGAAGAAGGTCTATTAGATGCGAAATTGAATGAATATTGATCTTTTCGAACCTTTTGTGAGTATTATTTAGTTTTGAATGTATGGGGCACATTGAGATAAGCTCTTGTTTTTAGAACTCAAGAATTATTTTGGCTTGGTTAAACGAGCAACAGCATAGCAAAAGTAACCTAGTTTTGTTTTAGGATGACAAAGTTGTAAGTGGTCCAACCCCTTGTATTTGCAGACGGCGAGAAAGAGTAGATCACCGTACAACTGTCCGGTAACTGTCCGGTCCGAGCCTGAATCATGTACTTGATTTAAATAAGTTAAGTAAGTTATCGATAAAAAAGACTATGGAATCTTCGGCCCTTTTTAGATGAAACCAAACTTTCAATTGGTCTTCTGTAGCCGTTGGCTTGCGGACGACAAGCAAAGGGTAGCTCACCTTCCGGCCGTCTGGTAACCGTCCGGATCGAGCCTGAGTCGTCGACAGCGCGCCTCTAAGAGATCTCAGTAAAACCGTAGGGGCCCAGCAGGGCCGAAGCCTACAGGGCAAAAAAGGCCTACAGGGAAGTAAGTGTGTTCCATGTGGTTTTAGTCGGTCATTTGATGATTTCTCACCTCACTGCGAAATTATTGATAAGAGTTACCGTCGACTTGGAACGCAAAGAGCAACTAAACGAACACGAGTGAGTTTGAGACAGCAAGTGTGACAACCCTCTCAAAAAAAAAAAAATCGCGTCTGGAATAGTCAAACCTTTTTCAGGTGCTTTTTTATTTATAATCGACAAAGAAAACGACCAATTTGGAATTTTTTGTAAGTGCCCATGTAAGGCCTATGTGAAATAAAAATATTTCAATTTGATTTTTTTTTTTTTAATTTTGTTACAGTCCATCGAAACTAGCATCTTAGCTAGGTTACATAGTAACCTTTGCAGTTCTATTTTCCACAGGGTCACCCTTTTACACAACAATTACATCCCTAGTATTTTCCCAACTAACATTAGCTAAAAGTAAAATTTTTGTTAGACAATTTTGCCTTACCTATGGACTTTTGTTACTTACTTTGGTAAAAATAATGTTATTATTTTATTAAAATAGTATTTTTTTGTAATATTAACATACATTTATTCATTTAAGTAGTAAGTAGTAGTAGTATTATTTTTTTATACATATTTTCAAACGGCATTTAGCTTATCATGCAAACCACATTATCGAGACTACGAGTTTCTTATCGATGGATCATGTCTAAAATAATATTTTAGTTTTAATTCCAAGCGCAATTTACACTTGCTTTTACAGTTATCAGATCAAAATAAAGTTTCCTATACACCTATTATTATTCTAATTTAATTTATGCCTGCGCACTTTTACCGTAGGTGGTAAAATATAGACCTAGGTATAAACTGTACGTTTAAAAGTCTATAGAAACTAACTATCCGTTACTTTAGTATTTAAAATGCACATATTTTATTCAAATTGAAATGTAAGAGCTATAATGAATACACAACGTCACTTGCACTAGTAATTGACGTTATGTTTACTAGCTTAAGGAGAAATTGTTTAATAACTCACAAGTGCATAAAACTAAACAATAAAGCAATAATCGTGCTTATTGCATTAGCATTGAAGTCCATTTTGCAGTGTATCCAGTTGTCTTCATAGATCTAAGGGTTCGTGTATATTAGAATTCAAATTTAGAAGATTTAAAAAATAAGTGATGTAACAAAAGACAATCTCAGTATGATCTGGCCTTGTCTATGGGTGTTCTGTTTCAATTGACATATGGCACCGTTTGTCCTTGGTCCAAGAACTTTAAATGAAAACATTTGACGCAATTAATTACTATGAAGAAGACTTTGATTGATCTAATTTTTTGCTTCTTAAAGATATTTTATTTTGCAAATAGGTTTTTAAAACCATTTTAATCTTGTTTCCTAACTGACTACCCTGAGATGAAACACTGAAACAAACCTTTTTTTTTTATGGTGGGAAAAATCATGCATTGACATCCCCCGCCCTTGGGTGTCAGACTCTTACTGACTAAAAGACCCACCCCGTTCCTTCTAGCCTTCATACCGGGGCTCGAGCGCCCTTTCGGATAACCCTGGCCCCAGTAGGCTTCGACCCGGCTGGGTCCCTGCTGTTGCTGACAACTCCTTGAGGCGCGCGGGAACAGTGCGCGCCGTCAACGACTTGGGCTTGGTCCGGGCAGTTACCGGACGGCCGGACAGCGAGCTACCCATTGCTCACTGTCCGCAAGCCCGCGTCTACGTTGGCCAGAAATCGGGATCAGAATCCCGGCGACGGCGGTGGCGATAACGCCGTTGCCTGATGCGTTCGGCCTCCTCCTTTGCGAGCATTACTGCTTCGCAGAAGTCGGCGACCGCCTGCCACTCCTCCTCGTTCCGGACCATGGCCTCAACCAAGGCCCGGCGCGAGAGGTCTCCGCCGCCGATCGCCCCCACGAGGGCACGGCGATGCTCCGCCCAAGCAGGGCACACCTCGACTGTGTGCTCCACCGTGTCCTCCGAGCGTTCCGCACAGTGGCGACACCCGGGCGTCACTTCCGCATGAATCGAGTGCAGGAATCTCCCAAACGAACCATGTCCGGTGAGTACCTGCGTCATGCGGAAGGTAAGGACGCCGTGAGGTCTTTCCAGCCACGCCTCAAAGAGGGGACTTACCGCCATGATTGTGGCGTGCCCAGCACTGGGTTGCGATAGTCGTTGACGCCATTTCACCATGAGATTCCGCCGGAACTGAAACAAACCTCAGGGGTTAAACATGTAATGGTAAAATCATTATTATGAAAATCAAGCAATTTGGTGCCTAACATAGTGTTTTGATGAAAGAATCACACATATTCGAATATACCACCTATATTATAGACCTATCTAGTCTGTTCTATCCAGTAATATTCGTGTAGCTCCACTCAGAACTACTAAGGAGCTTCCTGATGCTGGGAATCTTTAAGTCAAGAGTGACTAGGTTTCTTCTAGGTAAGCGCGTTCCATCGTCGACTGCATCGTCGCTTTCTATCAGGTGAGATAGCGGTCAAGCGCAAAACTATCAGCAAAAAAAAAGCTCAACTGAATATTTATTATCATCATTTCAGCCCCAAAGACGTCTACTATTAGACATAGGTCTCCCCCAAGCGTCGCCACAACGACCGGTCCTGTACGTCTCGCATCCAATAGATTCCCACAATCCTAACCAGGTCATCGGTCCACCTTGTGGGAAGCCTTCCAACGCTGCGGGAATTTACTAAGCCTTAACAAATAAAAAAAATATATATTTTAATAAACTCTAGTTTATGATCTGCTATACCCACTTCTTAATAAGAATAATTTAATAAAAAATACAGACCTAAGTGTGAAAAAATATGTTTTAAAAAATATATAACTTTTTATTTTTTATGATGGCAATTCCCTTGAGTTTATTTTGAACGTAATGACTGCTCGACAGTGAGTGTAATTGCACCTCTACTAGGCGTAACTCGAGCCTAAGGCAGGTGGCGAGTATCTAATAGATCTAGCTCGCTTATAATAAATAACTCAATAGCTGCACGTCTGTCTTACCTCTAAGTCGATAGTGAGAACCTTTTGGTACTATTTATGCTTTAAGGTTGCATGGAGGAACGTGTCAGTGGAGTGCTCAAGAGCGTGAAAATATTATGTGTGTCGAATTAATCAGTTCATGATATGGCCAACTGAAACTGGCCAGTAGTAGTTAGACGATACGATTTTTTTTTTAATGAAAACTGTAATGATATCGTAGTGATTTAATCGTTTTGACCATTTCCGTATTTACATCCATCAATCGAGTTTTTACGACACCGATTTTAAAGTCGTTTGAAATAATCTGTTGTGAATAAATCCTGGTAAAATACTTATTAATGTAACTGGAAATAAGTCGATAGATCGTTAATACCGCTTTTGGATAGGACTTCGATCGAAAGACTATAAAACTTCAACGATATTTGGCTTGTTTGATTTTACTTGAACCTGATTCTACCGAACGTTTCAACGTTAACATTTGATGATATTGTCAACCCACGTTTGGCTATCTCATTGATGAAGAATTTCTATGATAATAAAAAGTCTGAAGAAAGTAGGCCAAACGGGAATTTAACCCCTCAAGCGCCGATTGTACATACGTCTGTACAACTTGAAGACCATGAAAAACGCTTAATTTTCTTTTTGTACACACGTATGTATGTACGAAACTTATTTGGCCGAAAATGTTAGTTTCTATATTATATTATTCTATATTTATTATGTTATTTGTTTTTCCTAGAAAAAACCAAAATTTATTTTTAATTATTTATTTATTTATTTTATTGGTGATTTACGTAAACACGGCAATTTTCCGGTCATTAAACTCTGGCGCTCGAGGGGTTAAATACCATCAAACTTTAATGTTTAAAACGATCTGGCCAGTTAAAGTTAGGTATATCATGAAGTGATGAATTTTTATGATCTGGCCACGACATATATAGTATCTAAGACCTTAATTGAAACGACAATTTTTTATATAACAGGAGAGATTAAAAGACGTGTATTGTATTTTAGTCTGTAATGTGATGTTACCCAATTTCTGACAACATGGGCCTACTTACTCATCATTATCATTTCAGCCAAAAGATTTCTACTGATGGACTTAGGTCTTCCCCAGATGACGCCACAATGACTGTTCGTCTTGAATCCTTCCGAGCTTTGTCAGGTAGGCGGTCCATCTTGTTTCTTTTTTTTGGTGGAAAATAATCAAAGGACTCCTTCTATTTTAGCTGGAGCGAGAAGGAGTGTCAAACTTTTACCGTCTTAAACCCACATGTGTTTTTTCAAACCTTTGCCTTCCAGGACCGCAGTAACTATCACTTCCATTGCTCTTATTTCTGACACTTAAAACAATCTGACGTGAATGATGTTGCATCGTCTTTGGCTAGTTAGCTTGTCTACATCTTATCACTCCATCCGCTGTCTACTCTGTGTCAAACTGGAAATTTAGAAACGGGTTGATATCAGCTACTGCAGTTGATCTCTGAACTTAATAACTCAAGTGATAACTGTGGATTAAAGCCGGAGTGTTAAAAACATGCTATAGCTTAGATTGCTTTGAATAATAAATAGTAACCAGTTTGACAGTGTGTTAAAATATGGTGATTGGTTGGCGTTACAGTTTTGATAGATCCGGACCAAGGTGGGTCTGTTTTAAAGTCAACTGACAAATATAATTATTTAAAAAAAAATCAACTGACAAACATACTTACAAAAAAAAAAAACATATACAGCAAATCTCCTTTTGAAGTCGATTAAAAAATTGGCAAGAAATATAGAACATTAAAAATTCAAGTTTACTGTAGGTTTGTTTATCCCTTTTAGGAAAATTACAGGTTTTTTTTTCGATGGGAAAAATCATCTTATGACAACCCCTGCTCTTGGACGGAGCGGGAGATAGTGTCAGACTCTTACTGACAAAAAAACCCATCCCGTTCCTTCAAGCCTTGCGAAAAGGACTTGGCATAATTAAAGTTCATTTTCATAGGGAGTGGAAGTAGTACAGAAAGCTATAATTTTTTTTTTATTAACGGCGGTCTTTCTATCACTTGGCGACGACTTCTTTTTCTGCATGATGATCGTACATCTAAAAATTAGCTTGATTCGCCATTTCCACGGTATCGTTGGAGGCAGCACAAAAATCGACAAACATGAATAAATTTTATAAATTGACACTTTTTCCAAACAACTTCTTTACTCAAAGAAATTCCAATATCAGTCAGATAAAACGAATTAATATACGATCCAGCAAATCACACATAATGCAGCTAGCGGCGTTTTATTTTCATATCGGTGCCATTTCAAACACGAGTGCAAATAGAGGCCGCGGCAGAGCTCCATCCTAATTACTGGGCAATATATAAATAAAATAGTAGAGAACACCCAGTTGTAGGCCCAGTGCCTACAGAGGCGCGGCGGATAAAAGCTGTACTAAGCGGATATTGCTACGGGTCGGCAATCACTGATTTCCGCTTTTCGGATCCGCTACCAATAATACCGAGGCATATCGATTTATTCGCCATCCCCGCACTCTGTTTGTTTTGATGTCGAACTATCTATAAAACCGTTTAAACACGTTTAATTAACAATTAATTCGCGTGGCACACCGCAAAACGATCAACTTTAGGAAGATTAGATAATTTCCTGTTAGGTTAATTGATTTTTCGCGTTATTAGGTTATGATTTTAAAGTTAAATGGCAGTTTGTCATTTGCGGTTCCATTAATACTTAAAATAGACTTCATGTTTTATGTAAAAAAATGTTTTAAACATTTTTCTTGTTAGCTTGTCGATGGCAAAAATAGATTTATCAAAAAGTCCCTGCCCAGCCCAGAATATACGTCCACTGACGCTGTCATAAAATCCCTTTGTGAACAGATAATAGGGCATGTAACCCAAGATGGGAGGTGGGATATGGTCTGCAGAGAGACTACGTACCAACACTGAAGATCAGAGCAAATATCAAACCACGACAGCAAACTTAAACTTTAAACATTTATATACAACCTTTTCAATTTGGCAAAAAGAAAACCAATTTAAACTGTGTTCCTAAAAATATTTATGACATTCAAATCTGGGTGGTCTCAGACGAAACCTAATCGCGAACATGGCTTAGCCCTCTCTGACCTGAGGCGTAAACATTAGGTTTTTAGGATATATCCTTTTACGTTTTTCAGAACCTAGGTAGAATCGGGTCTTACATGAATAAGCACGTTATTTGTAAAGGTCCAAGCTCCCACGGTTCACGCCCTTTTGGTCGTGATAGATTGCCCCTGATTCCCTTCGACCTTCGATTCTTACATTTTTACTCGTCTTTCAAGATTTGACCTAAAATATCTTATACAATAATATAATAGTAAGTCGTTTTAGGTGTGTCGATTTTCTGGTAAAATATCTGAAAAAGAATTGGTGTGGTTGTAGGTATGATTCTATTTTTTTGTTTCTTTGTGAAATTGTAAGCTCCGGAAATTCAGGGAAGATTTCGTGGTGTTCGGCCTTATAATGTTCCCACAGCTAGGCCTAGGCTTAAGCCTCCTCTTTTTGCAAGGGAAAGGTCCGTAATTCACCACGTGGGCAATACGGATTGTTGGATGTCACATGTCTATGAATTTTTGTTTCTAGGACATACCGGTTTCCTCACGATGTTCTCTTTTACCGTTTTGAGACCGGTAGTGATAAAATAAATAACACAAAGTGATGCTCGTGGTTGGGTATGAACTTGTAAGTCAAGGAAGTTACGACTGGGTCACTGCTGATTTCATGGTGTTTGTAAAGGCATGGGAAATTAAATAGAGTTCAAAAGGAGAAGATTATTCAGATGATGAACAATGGAGATGTTTGGGAGAAGAAAAGGTGCTACGTTGACTGCACAGTGATTTAACGGTTGGCTGTTGCGTTGTGTCGCGAGTTTGATTTCCGTAACTATCAAATACCGTACAAATGCCGTCACGGATCTTGAGCGCTGGCTTCAAGTTGCGGCGAAGTCAAATATTCGGTCTATTTAGTGGTGCGAAGTGACGCGGGGGCGGGGAGTGTCAGTGATTGGCTCGCCGCGCCATCGCGCCATAGACGTCACTCCTGATTCGTTCCCTACGTTGCTGCATGTGTCTAACAACGAAGACGATTAGCTCACCAATGTATGGAATGCGCAAAGCGATTCCCACTCTGACGCCGAGCGCTCAAGATCCGTTTCGGCAATTGTACCGTACTAAGGTACAAGAATACTTCAAAGTGTTCTAACTAACGATGGTAATAACTGCATTAATCAATGCTTTTCACTGTTCCCAAATACTTTATTTAAGGTTCACCTAAAAAATAAATTCAATTACCTATCAACGAATATAAGTTCTAGAACAAAACGCTATCCAATACATTCATAAATTTCGTTGTAAATTCATCTAAATCTTCTAATTGTTTCTGAGACAGTATTGTTTAGGGCTCCGAGCCTCCAGGCCTACAGTCATTTGCCGTCAGCCCCACTATTGTTCCCCATAAAATATGGGGCAATTAAAACCTGAGTTATGATTTAACTACCCCCAAATTTTTAAGATACACCCCGAAAAATTAATCATGCTTAGAATTACGTTGTTCTCCGTTGTAAAGAGTAGAAATTTGTACGTGTTTTGGAATTTCGTGTTTCGAAAGGGTTGGAGAGGGTTTTAAAACACATTACCTTCCTTCGCGTTGCTTAGTCGGATAAAAAAATATCTATTTGGTCTAATTATAATTTCATGTCTTATTTATTGGGTGATTTTCTCTAAAAGGCCGACATTATATCTTTCTTACAAATGATATCAAGTCATTTATGACGAGGTAAGTGACAAACACACGTAACTATAGACGAATAAATATTTAAGAAACGATATTATACCTATTGGTGTTCGACACGCTAAGAAAAATAATGTTTTCAAGAGGTTCGATTGTCTGTTAAAAGTTATCTGTGGCAGAACTGATATTATAATAAAAAATCTATTAGTAAGCTACACTATTTCTAAGAGCCATGTTTTTTCATCTTCTTTTTATTCAATGCGCGTAAAACTAAGAAGTGGCATTCCCTGCCTCTATTACTAAATAGCTACAACTTGGGGATATTTTTTTTTGTAACGGAGAATCACTGACTCTTAAGTTACAGGCCCACACCTAGTTTAGAAGTCAGAGTAACTACTTATATATTTGTTACCTTTGTAATAAGCCAATACGTTTACAGTCTTAAGATGTGATGATTTTAGTGTGAAATAAAATTATTTATTTAAGTCTCTCAGACTGATAAAGCCGATAAGCCCAATCACAAATCCATCTTCCATCATAATCTTTTGGTTTTTTGTAGCGTAATCCATCGTCGACCACATCATCGCTTACAATCAGGTGAGATAGTGGTCAAGCGCGACTCAAAAAACTTTGGGAAAATGTAGGCACGGTTCTAGTAAGTTAAGGCACAGGTGAAGGACACGGGAAAAAAACTGGAGTTTTTTTTTGACTTTCAACAAAAAAAAACTCTTTTCACTGCTTTAAAAGTTGAATATCCAAAAATCCGTTCTTGCTTCTCTCTCTTCTCTCTTGCCTCCATCATAAAAGGAAGCCGTGTGCAAAACTTCACGTTCCTAGGAACGTGAAATAAACGCAAGCAGAGAGAAGAGGTTAGAGGTTAAGGTTAGGTTAGAGGGTGGTTTTGAGAGCTGAGGTGAGTAGTGGTTTACGCGCGTAAACTGCAGAGTCTAGACCCTGCAGTTTTGGCTGTGCGTTGATAGGCGAGTCAATCATTTCTTTCTTTTATACATATGTGTCGGGGCAAGATCTTAGAAATTGATGGCTTCATGATATGTTGGCCATATATAGTAAAACTGGCCAGATCCCTTTAAACATCATCGTTTGAAGATATTTCAATCCTCGTTTGGCCTTCCTTCTTTAGAACTTTTATTATTATAGTAATCCTGTATCAAAGATAAGGCCAGGCTAGTTATGTAATTGTTGTTCTTATTGTTTGTAGTTATGTCTGGTTGTTTCTGTAATTTTTTATTTTTGGTGTACAATAAAGAATTTATCTATCTATCTATCTAGTTTTAATTGGCTACCTACATCATGAAGAGATCAATTTCTACGAACTGACCACGACATATCTATTATATCTACATTATTATTATTTAGATCCCGACTTACGAATTGTAAGTTGTGAGTTCAAATTCAGTCAGTTACTACTTTTTGTAATTTATTTCATCACCACTGCTCTCAAAACGGTGAAGAAAAACATCGTGAGGAAACCAATATGCCTTAAAATTCGCACTGGCCCTACGTGATGGATTACGGCTCGCTTTCTTTCCTAGACAGGTCTGAGTTCCAACAGTGGGAACATTATAAGGCTGAAGAGATTATGCTATTTTTTTATTATTAAAAATTCTATCTCAATTGATGGAAAGCGATGATGTAGCTGACGATGGAGCACGCTTGCCTAGAAGCAACCTGACTTAAAGACCATTATGTTGTAGCTATCAGGAAACATAGACTCCGATAGGGAATTCCATTCCTTACCTGTACCCATAGTGAATGAAATCATCTACATTATCTACGTACATATTTCCAAGACATCGCCAAATATTGTCATTTATACTGATAATGACATTACGTACCCTAAGACCGTTTATAGAGATGGCCTATATCGCCATAACATTGATGGGGACATACTGGGTGTTTACATTACACTAGTGCCACCATTATTACTGTTTGTAAAGCGAAGTCAGACAATACAATGTTATTATTAAATAATAATACTGTTACTGTCAACGGACAGAAATTGGATTATCTTGTATGGTTCTTTTAGGTGGTGTTTTCACAAAATATATAGGTACAGAAGTCAATCTACATACAAAGCGCGCTCTAGCAACGCACACAAAGACACCGCTCACAGACACGATGTCTCGGTCGCGTCTCTGATCACTCGTCGAACAATTCCGCCTCAAACGCTCATTAGTGTGCGTCCACCAAGCGTAGGTATAAAAAGTGAAGTACATACATGAGATTGTCTTCTGTACCTATTTATTTCGTGGTGTTGTGGTATAAAACTTATCTATCTATATTATATTGTTTCTTTGTACAAAGTTTTACAGTATGTTATCTTCTTTTGTATATTTGTGTGTACATAAATTATAAAATAAATAAATAAATATTTTTCTTGTGTGTTGCATATTTTTCAACAAAAACATTTCTCGGTTTTGCTCCGATTACATTTTCAACAGAAGTGGTTAATTTTTTTAGGTATTATTGAAACACATTGTATATGTCGCAGCCACATTGTGTATGTTGCAGCCATCTGCCGTGCAATTGAACGCCTAGAGCGTTAGTTAAACGCCGGCATCCAAAGAAATGTCTGAAGAACAACTAGCCATATCGTTGACCGCAACGTTTAACCAGATGGCTGAACGTTGTTTAGTCATTTAGTTTATTAGGATAAACATGAGTTTATAAATTACATAAAACTACTTTTTAGTAATAGTATCCACCAAGTAATAGTGAAATATTATTAAATCAATAAATGGCGGAACTAAATTTGAATCACTTGGCTGAGTCTTGATCAGTCATTTCAAAAGGGCTAACTTTCAATACGCCAAGCTGTAGGCGTCCAATTGGATGGCTAATTTAACCAGCGCGATTACGACATATACATTGACCATTGATTTATAATGTGCTGAGTTACATCTTAATATTATGTTATTGTGAATATCTGTACACATTACAGTTCACAGATATCATTTTTCTGTAGAGCCTTTATAGGGTGTAACATCCCGAACATCTCCATTGAAAAAAGAGGGTCCTCTGACTAGACGGATCTGGTTCCAGCAGTGCTATTCTCTAAGAAAACAGCCTTGAGCGCAGTGCTGGGGTGCTATTCTCTAAGAAAATAGCCTTGAGCACAGCGCTGGCACAGCGACGAGTCGTGAGCGCAGTACATTGAATTAACAATCCAATGTAAAGGGGCATTGGGTTGTTAATTCAATGTACTGCGTTCTCGACTCGGCGCTGCGGGCAGCGCTGCGGTTAAGGTGTGCGGTGTTTTCGTAGTGAATAGCACCCCTGGTCTGATAGTTGTTTCTTGCTTTTGTATATCTACAACATACAGTTTTAGTATATGCGAAACCAGAAACACTTATTTTTATGTAAAGAAACTATGTACTAAAATTTCATAACTGTATCATAAAAATCACAAAGTTATAGGCTTGTTATATCAGCAAAAATACATAGTCCATCCAGGCGACTGAGGGGTTGTTCTGCACTTGCATCCAGCTGTTTGCTGGCATCTAATACCATTATGACCTGCCGTGACCTATGTTGTACTTAAGGTCAGTGGTGTCTAACTTATGGCCTTTTTAAATATTTTGGGAAAACATATAACATGGTGTAAAACTGATTTTAATCCATTCAGTTACTGATTCTCAACAAACTGTAATACTCAAATGCAAAGTTTTGGATTTTAGTTCTTGTGTGGCGTCATAGATGTCGGTAGCTAACACGTTCTATGAAAAGTGTTTAAGGGGCGTCTGCGGAGTTGGTTTCGGCCCCTCATATGGCATTCAAAAGTTCACTAGGATGTTGTAAAAATTTTGTATTTTGGGTCAGTAATTACATTCAGATAATTGGTACTTTCTTCAGCCTTTACAAATATTCCACTAGGACCATGTAAATGTTTGAAATAAATACTGAAGTGAATTGAAGTGAATAAAGAAGAAAAGTGAGTGTGAGAGCAGTGGTGGCCGAGTGGTAACGGCCCCGACTTACAAGTAGTAGGTCGCGGGTACGAAGCTAGCAGGCGCATTACTTTGTGTATTTTATTTCATCACCACTGGTCTCAAAACGGTGAAGGAAAACATCGCGAGGAAACCGGCATGTCCTAGAAGCAAAAATTCGAAGACATGTGACCTTCAATAACAAAATTACTCGTAGGTACTGCAATTTTAATAAATTGATTTTCCACGAATGTGCTATTGCGTTTATTCATATTTAACCATTACCTACTAACTTATCGCTTCACATCTCAGCCTCCTTCAATGTCCCTATCAACGGCCGATGCCCTCATTCCCCAACACAAGCCTTCGTCTAGGGGACATGTGTGCCACTGTGTAAACGTGACCGGCCCATAGCCATGCCAACATGTCCCTTGAAGCCTTCCCTGCCCTTTAAAAGATCCAAAATAGATTTTCGATAAAGAAGTCTTTGGAAACTCTGGGGTAGAATTGAAATGGAGTGACTAGTGTCAGTATGAATGTAGTTGTTTCTGTAATTAGTATGTTTGTGACTTTAGTGTTTATTATATGTTGTTTAAATATATGACACTAATTATAGATATTATAAAGGCGAGTCTGGATTATTGTTACTTCTTCACATTCGAACAGCTGAACGAATTTGGATTAAGTTTGGTACAAAGGTAACTCATGTTCTAGAACAGCACATAAAATATTTATTATCCTGGATGTATGTACCCTTGAGAAATTTTAAAACCGCAGAAAATGTATAAAAATATGCAAAACGTAATTCTTCTTTATTCATTAACACAGGTTAATGAATAAAGAACTGTCGAATAGCATAATAATGTAATTGTAGCTTAATAATTATATTCAAATATGATACTCATATTTATAATACTTTTTATGTGGTTGTGAATTATATTACATATCGCACTCCGACTCGCACTTTCCAAGTTTTTTTTTACTATGGATAGGCTCGCGTTTGACAACTATCTCTCTACTATCACCTGATGGTAAGCGATGCCGACGATGGAGCACGCTTGCCTAGAAGCAATCTCTTGACTTAGAGACCCCTAGGTTATAGCTATCATGAAACACACACTCTACTCCTTTCCCTGTACAATTTTATTTAACTATCATTAAATGAACTATCGCGTAACTTGGTTACAGTAAACAGTTAAAAAACATAACCTAATCTGGTTAACTCTGACAACAGCTAAGGGCTTTGACCCTAAGCGAAGAGATGTGGGGTACGCGGGACAGTTGTCGGCCGTGATTTGTTTTTAATTAAGTTTCGCTTTGAAGTTAGTTTGGGTTTCATTTGTGATTAAATATGGTGAGTGATTTATGATTGCGTTCACAGATTAGATTTGAGTATAAGTTTGGAGATAGGGTTAGATAATTAAGGGTTATGAGATCTCATATATTTGGTATGTAATTTGTAATAATTTGGAATGAGTTTGCAAGCAATTTCAAGTGTTATTATGTATTCCTTTGTATTGCTCATCGAAACAGTAGGTATCGTTGTTTCATAATATCTTTTAAAAGCACACAATTCATTTTTATTTCTTTGGTAAAATATGAAATAAACGCGACATACTTTCCTCTGTATTTGAATAACAAGCGTACTCATTCTTACACTTATCTGAAATTACCATAAAAAACTAGTATCTCACAATAGGTGTCGTCACCCTCGAAACATATTCGACCTATTTTCGGTAAGCCACATGTCTCAGATTACGGTACGAGTAGAAAAAAAAAGATTGTTAATAATAGGGACATGTAACTACTACTAACATATTGTTAGTAGTTAATTTGTTTATCTGTACGTAAACAGAGTATCGTGTTTATGGGGAAGGTTCGTGTTAGCGCGAAAGTAAATATGCTAGGGACGATAGTTGGTAGTGTTACCTTGTAAGCTTTTATGTGTTTTTACACGAGATTTTCGTCGATATAGTGGTAGTTTTAATTCTTAAGTTCTTGAAGTTTTGTTAATGAGTACTCTAAGAACTAGTTTTTGATATGATAGTGATCTTTAAACTTTGTTGAGCATACCTAATTAAGATTTTAAATTCTCTGGCTGACATTTTCCTGGTTAACTTTTTTACTGTCATTAAAAGAACTCGCTTCAAAAATGGATTCTAGAACTAGAAGGAAGTTCTTTTCTCGACAACGTAAAGTTTTATATTGTAATATTTTCTTAGAAATCGACGTTGTATGAAAGTTTCAGAACATAATTTCTTTTAACGACTTGATGACAGGTTTGTTGAGGACATCTTTATAATTAGGTCTCTTGTCCACTGAGAAAAGATATTTCTTTTTAATATATTAACATTACAATTTTTTTAAAGAAAATTACAAAAATATAAAGTTTCTAGCTACATTGGTTTGCATTCTTTAAACCGATCTGAGGCAATTTTAATTACAGGTATAGGTACTTCGAAAGATTTACGTACCTGTTTTTTTTTAGGTGGAAAATCGTCCAATGACCTCTCCCGCCCTTTTGTGTCAGACGTTTACTGACTAAAACCCACTCCTAGTTCCTTCGTTGTCTTTCATTCCAGGGCCGGGTTTTCCTTTCAGAGGCGAACCCATTCTTTAACTGTTAGGTGGTACAAAGTGCGCCGGATCAGCTAGTACATTCATAAATTCAGTTATAAATTCATCTAAATCTTCTAAAAAGAGGCACTCTTACCTGACTTTAATCTCTGTCTATAAAAGCAAGCAAAAATCGAAAATAACCTTAGTTTTTCAGGGTTATATTTGGTGACTGGTAATTAGTGACAGATAATTGTACACGTGATAGTACTCGTGATTACAGACAACTTTTCAAAAGAAACTTTTTTCATACTACACTGATTACTTACACCGATAGGTTTGCAAGCGACGCGGGTGCACTATCACTATTGTAGGTAAGATACATGAGAAAACAGCATTACGCGGCTAACAGCTGAGAGGTACCGGCTAGCAGCTGTTCCGTTATTGTGATAAAACTAATGAGTAAAAAAAGTTTCTTTACTACTGATCCCGATTTCCGGCTACCGTAGGCGCGGGCTTGCGGACAGTGAGCAATGGGTAGCTCGCTGTCCAGCCGTCCGGTAACTGTCCGGACCAAGCCCAAGTCGTCGACGGCGCGCACTGTTCCCGGGCGCCTTAAGGAGTTGTCAGCAACAGCAGTGGTCCAGCCGGGTCGAAGCCTACTGGGGCCAGGGTTATCCGAAAAGGCGCTCGAGCCCCGGTATGAAGGCTAGAAGGAACGGGGTGGGTCTTTTAGTCAGTAAGAGTCTGACACTATCTCCCGCTCCGCCCAAGGGCGGGAGATGTCAATGCATTATTTTTCCCACCATAAAAAAAAGGTAACAGTTTGGCAATTCACGTAAACGGGCATATATCTGTCTGAAAACTTCTAGGCTTTGTCATACAACAGTAAATATCTATAAAATAAACATATATGAGCAGGTAATGGGTGGCCGTTCAAGATATAAAGTAAATGACTCAATATTACGGTAAGTGTTGCGGTGGACCGTCAGCAAAACATATATGTGTGAGACGTTGTGAATCATATTAATAATTAAATGGCTTTTGTTAAAAACTCGGATTCCTGAAAATCAGAATTCTTTTTTAATGGCATTAATTTTAAACTATGTACACATTAGCAAGATTTAAAAAGGAATACAGGAAAAGTTCTACAAAAAGGGATATGAAAAAATCTATCAGGTACTTGTATCTGTATGTACCTATTAAGAAAAATATCATTTATTTAAGTTTCTGTCTTACTACGTAAAAATTTACTGTGCCCGGTGTATATTTAAAACCTGTATAGGCCTATATGGAAGATTCACATTTCTAGAAATGCCTAAATTGGTGGCGCATCGGTATTGGTATCTACCCGACGTACGACAAGTATCCACCCATACGTTGTTGAAACCTCTACGATCTGGACTAAGCGTTTCGCCTCGTCGTTTATACCGCGTACGTCAGAGCACTTTAACAATCTGCCTGATGCGGTCTTCCCGTCCGATTATAGGCAAGAGTGAATAGGCTCATAGACTAGTGCGCCTCACCATCAGAGATTGCATCACTGCTTACCATCAGGTGAGATCGCAGTCAAGCACTAGTTTATGTCAATAAAAAAAACCTATTTTAAAACTTGCTGAGATCGATTCAGTCGCGGTTTCTGAACATATTACTATGAGGATATGCATTTACTATGTTGTATATTATATATTAAGAAACATAATATGTGCCTGCTGTTTCTTCTGTCGCTCCTTAACTTCCTACATACCTAAGTAGGGTCATTAATAAGTTGATAAATGTGGTATAATTCCGCGGGTCTCACTCGTCCCAGTCATCGCGCGCTATCGCTCACCTCATCTTAACTGATTTTTAGCTTTGTCGACTTGAGGCCATAGAAGTAGCGAGTTTGAAAGACGAGCAAGCTAAGAGAAAATTGAGTTAGTAGTAGAAGGTAGGTAGCTGCAATATTACATTTTGATACAAGTGCAGTTAGTTTATCAATGCAACCGAGGCGTAATTCACACGAGCCGGCGAATAGGCGAGTGTTATGGAGCCGAGGGCTGCACGATTTTTTTCAATGCACTTGAGAATAAACGGGTGTTGACGGGTGTTTTGTTAGGGTCGACGCGCGTCCAGCTTTATACGATAAATGTAATAAAATTGTGTCGAAGATAACACACGCACTTTTCTGCACTAGTGCGGAAAACAGTCTACTGCGTGCCTAAAAGCAGTGGGATAAGAGTGGGTTTTCGATTAAGTGTAATGAAAAATATTTGTTCCAATTATAATACGTAGGTAGTTACTGTCTAAAAGTCAGTAGGTAATTAGAATGGCAACATTACACGTTCCAACTAAATTACAGTTTTCATTGTAAGGCTCAGAAATGAAAAATGTGACTTTTGAGTTTTACAGGTTTTTAAAGCTTTTATAATATTATTTGGTTTCCTCAAGTTAATTGCAATCCACGAGGGAGGCCAAAAAAAAGATGACCGGATTGTGTGAGGAATAATGTAACAAAAATGGATTCAGTGATAACGTGACAGTTGACAGGACATAATGGAAGATAAAAGCATGTAGTGCAGACCCTAAGTAACATGGAACAAGGGCAAGATAGTCATTATTTTGCTAGTAAGCCCAGAAAAAGCTTTACAAATTTCTTTTTATATTGAAAGGATAGAAACCTCTAAAAAAAACATATTTTTGAAAAATGGTTACTTATTTTTTATTTTAGCTGTAGGTAGTACTTAAATGAACAATTAGGATAATAGCACTTTAATCTATTAGATATTTAAAAAGCTTTTCTGAATGTTGGTAAAACCATTATCTTACTAGAAAATCGATAAGCGCCTGTTAAAAATGGATAGCAACTCACGTCAAATGATAAGATGTATTTGTAACTAATTAATCTATTTACAGTACACTTTTATGCAGACAATGAAATATTATATATCAAAGTAACTTCCTGTCAGCTTTAAAATGTGTTATTCTTCCTCAAACCGCTATTTTTATAGCTCCACCGCTAAAGCTACAGGATTAATGACATCGCCTTCAAGCGTTCATTAATAATTTACGTTTTTATGCACATCGCGTGACGAGCGGGACGTTTACCTTACTTTTAATTATACTAGCTGCTGCACGCGGCTTTAGCTGTGTTTTGCTTTACACTGCCGTTGTATTTTGTGCAATACACAGGTATTATACTGGTAATGGGTAGGTATTAGTGTTTAGGCAGCCATAGTAATTTTCTTAAGCGTTTTTTGTTCAAATTGTAGACATATTTGTCAAGTGGTTCCGTTGCAAACTTGGGGGAAAATTAGGCTATAAAGTGAGTTTCATTCCTAACGTACTTAAGTGTGGTCTCCCTGCCCAGGTGGGTTACCGTGAAGTTCAAAGTAAGATTGTTTTATTCAAGTTATTTTAGTGTGGGTAAGAGATGGCGCTATTAGTATAAATAGCTCCATTTTTCACCCACACTGGAGTAAGAATAAAACAATCTTACTTTGAACGTCATGGTAACCTAGCAGGTCATGGCTCTTAAATTCCACAATGCTAGAGGGCCTAAAGAGCTGACAGTTTTTTTTTTCTGAGATGGGAAGTTATCCAAAGAGTTCAGAGGGTATGTCAGTTTTTTAACTAAAATTACACTTGTGTCCTTCATTTAACCTTTTAGTGCTAGGACCTAATGTTTCTTTTCAGATGTCAATATAATTTCGAGTTTAAAGGTCTTAGGCACGCTACTGACACTGCTATCAAAATGCATAATACGTGCATAATTATTAAATAAGTTTTGTTGTTGTAATATGTATTATTTTATAAGATTATTTCATGTATTTTTTTATATATTATGGGCCTCCGATGACTGAAAATATATGGTTATTATTATTATTATTACAATGGCCTTTTGCTGGACCCAAACTATGTAAACACTTATGCTAGAACTACACTGCGCACACGTGTGCCACACACGCCGATCTGGGCGCGTCGATCTCCATACATTTTATATGGAAACTAGACTTGTAGAGCTACACTACATCCACGCCACGCGACGTCGTTCTACGTACAAATCAGGCGTGTTACACGTGTGCGTCGGTCTAATGTAGTTCTAGCTTAAATCATCAAATCTAGAAAGAGAAGTTAGGTTATCGTCATCTAACCATTTTAAACGTATTATGGAATATTTCAGTAGATGCTACGTTTTTTATCTTTATCTTTTTTCAATGTAATTAAGTAACTACTCGTATGTATTACGTAATCTATAGCATTGTTCTCCTTTCGCGAGCTTTTTGTGTAATCTCTAGAAGAAATATGAAAAAACTTTAATGTGTTTATTTAAAGGTAGATAATCTGTTACTACTGAGAATCAGTCTTATTTATTTACAGATTTTGTTAAGTCCAATCTACAAAGCCTTGAGCACAGACGCAGGCACATGGTTGCCAGCCTTTCGGTATTATACAAAATGCATTTTGGAGAGTGTGCGTGGGAATTGCATGACATGAGTCCTCTATCTCTGTCTGAACTAAGCGTTTTGCCTCGTCGTTTATTCTGCCTAGTACAAAATAGACCATAGTAGGCAAATTGTTCCAATCCATCGAGGATTGGAACAATTTGCCTACTATGGTCTTTCCGACCAATTATAATCTAGGTGTCTTCAAAGCTAGAGTGAATAGGCTCTTAATAAACTAGTGCGCCTCACCATAAAATGAGATCGCAGTCAAACACTAGTTTATATAAATAAATAAAAAATTGCTTTTTACGTAATCAATACAAAAAAACTTTAATATTGAATATGTTTATTCAAAGATAGATAATGAGAATCAGTCTTATTTTTTACAGCAATTCTCACGTTTTTCCTTAACTTACAAACTAACATAAACTATAATAACAATCAAGAAAGAATTATTACGCGTGTTGATAAATTCGTATTCAGCTATATTGTCGCTCTAGTGTAAATATAAATAATAATAAATGTGGAGTGAAACACGCGAAATGAACCTAAATAACATAATCAAAACAGACTTGACAGTTGTAAATAATTATAGTGACATAATTAGGGCACGAAACTTGATGTAGTTGTTTTTATTCATTAGTTTTTTTTTTTGCTATTTTCCGTCCATTGTACCTTGGTAAACACCTTGAGACTTTGTTTTGTGGTAGGAAAAAAGACAAATTACTTCTTCCACTCTAGGTGGAGAGAAAGAGAGTTTAAGGGCGTCCAGCCTGAGATAAATTACCAAACAACCGCTCCTACGTGATTATGAAGTTATTACACATATTTCTCTAAATATTTTCAATCAAGTTTTCCTTGTAATCAAAGTGTAACGTGTAAAACGTGTGAACACACCTAGTATGCACCAATGTATATTTTATATTGTTTGGTATTTTTTATTTATTTATTATATTATATTTATGATGTAGTACATTGATAGCCCTACATCTATTTCCTCTTCAGTTCCTCCCAAAATCTTTGTAAGCGATTACCCTGTGCGAAAAGACTACCTATTGTACAATTATTCTTATAATTAATGTTTATCTTGTGTTAATATAAGGTGTATAATAAAAAAATATAATAAACCATATTTCTGTATGTGAAAACGCCTTTATCAAAAGATAAATACTCTACTACAAATTACTAATTGCGTCTTAAAACTTGAATACACTAATTAATCCTCACTAAGACTACCAACAGCCTATTTTCAACTACCAAGCTACCTTAGCAACACAATACAATACAAAAATACAACAATAACAAGAAGTTTACCAAAAATATACATTAAAACATAACTTTTTATCACTACAACATTATAAAGTGTTTGTTAAACCATTTTGTTAAAAAACGACTTCATTAAAATAAAATCTAGTAACACCGACATTTAAAACGACGTACCTACTAATAACTGTACCCAATGTATTGTTTATACTAATCATAATTTTTTATTGTTTTAATTTTTCTGAATGGGCTAACCAGGAAGCTGCTAGCGGCCTACCATGGCTTTGTGAACCATATTTATGGAGGCAGATACCATCATAAGGCGTAAAGATGGTGTATTTGTATTAATTATGATGTTCATATTTTTTAATTTATTAAAGGTGAGGTTTGTATATCGTGGTGTAGCAAGTTTGTTAAGGAATTAAAGCTGCTACTGAATCTTGGCAATAAATTAACAAATAATTTTGATAAGATACTAAAATTTTATTAACTTTAAAAAGCATGTCCACCAGTATTTTCTAATCTAGACTGACTATTTGAGTGACTTGCTGTTCTAGTCGTTGGTAGTCCGGAAATGTATAGCTAGGTTACATATTATGATTAAGTGACGGCCAGTCAAGGGCTGACTGAGCCCCTCATTATCATCATCATTTCAGCCGAAAAACGTCCACTGTTGGACATAGGCCTCCCCCAAGTGTCGCCACAATGACCGGTCCTGTGCGTCTCGCATCCATCGGATTACCGCAAGCCTTACCAGGTCAGCGGTCCACCTTGTAGAAGATCTTCCAACGCTACGTCTTCCGGTGGTCGCCATTCCAAAACCTTTCGGCCCCAATGGCCATCTGTTCTGCGAGCAATGTGCCCTAGCCATTGCCATTGCATTGTTTGGCGATTCTTCGTGCTATGTCGGCAACCTTGGTTCTTATGCGGATATCCTCATTCTTGATTCGATCACACAAGCTCCGAGCATAGCCCTTTCCCATGCCCTTTGGATGACTTTAAGTCTTCTACTGAGCCTGTACTTTTGCAGAAATTTCCTTTGGCGTAAAGCTACGGGCTACAGCTAATTTCTGCAAGTCATACCGTGATCCTGGAAACAGCAACTGAAGGACACGGGTTTAAGTCAGTAAAATACTGATATCTCGCTCCACTTTAGAGCGAGAGAAGTTATTAGATAATTTTGTTTATTTATTTATTTAACAATTCATGTACACACTTAACTTATATAAGTAAAGAAGACAGAAACAGAAAAATAGGTACATAGGTGATGCTTATTTCTGACTAAATCTCTTCCAGCATACCCGCGAAAGGAGAATTGGAAAAAAGAGAACTAAAAAAAAATGTAACTTACCAATGTAAATTACGACACAGTAATTAACGTCAAGACAGCCAGCTACATTGTAAGTGAACAGTTTAATATGCAAAGTACTAAACTCTAACTCTACATGCATGTACAACAGTTAGAAGTTCGCAACACAAGTGCATAAAGGTACAAAATCGATGAGCATACACAATGAGTGTACACTTTTATAGTTAGCAATGATATGATCGCGTGCGGTATGGAAGCATGAAATATGTAAGCTCTAGTGTGTCGTGGGGAAGTTGCATGGAGGAAAGGATGAATATACTAGCTTATGTTCAACTATAGGTACTAATTTACTGTATAGCGTAGTCAGCTTTATAATGTTCCCACTGTTGGGACTTAGGCCTCCTTACTCTGAGAGGAAATGGGCCGTAATCCACCACGCGAGCCCAGTGTGGGTTGGTGGATGTCACATGCCTTCGAATTTTTGCTTCTAGGACATGCCGGTTTCCTCACGATGTTTTTCTTGACCGTTTAGAGAGCAGTGGTGATGAAATAAATTACACAAAGTAATGCGCCTGGCTGGGTTTGAACTCACGATTTGTAAGTCGAAACCGTTACCACTAGGAGAGCAGTGGCGGCTGAGTGGTAACGGCCCCGATTTACGTGTTGTAGGTCGCGGGTTCAAACCCCATCAAGACGCATTACTAATTTACTGTAAGCAGTAAGATTTCAACACAACTATACACTTTGAAATATACAAGATCAATCATCATCATTTCAACCTCAGGCATCCCTCAAATGCCACTACGACGTTAAATGATAAAAGATATTTATTTTGCAAATAGGTTTTTAAAAAACACACGTCAGATGAGGCCGATGTTTCTTATCTGACTACCCGGAGAAGAAACACTGAAATAAATGGGGAGGTTGGTCTTTTTCAAAGTCCATGCAGTAAACATGCAATGGTTAGATCATATGAGAATCACGCAGCTAGGTGTCTGTGATGATCTCTTGAGGATAGAACCACAAAGATTTGATTGGACCTGTACATTCAGTACAAGCATTTGTCAGTATTCGTGCAGCTCAACTCAGGACCTGTGCGTCTAGCATCCTTCGCATTTCAATTGGCTATGCTTGGAGTTTCCTTGCATGGTCGAATCAGGATGAAGATGTCCGCAGGAAAACCAAATTTACCAACATACCCCGAAAAATCACTAAACACAAGTGACAGGTGACAGTGTGCAGGGCATAATTCTCGCTCGTCGATTTGGTCCAAAAGTTTTATAATAGCGATTGCGTACTGGATGATACATCGTTGGAAGGCCATTTGTTCTGTGTCTGAGTGTAATTTATCTATAATATCTGTGTATTTAGAAATATTATATGAGTATGTTTGTCAGTTGACTAGACAACTGCTCATACCACAAACTCTGCTTAGTTTGGGACGGTGTTTGAAAAGTTGTGGAATATTATTTTGGATTTTAAATTCAAAATCAACTGTTCCAAGTAGCTCTAAAATGCTTACCGTATATTTGATCTGGTTTCACAATATAAACTCTTTAGTCATCAATAAACGGGAGATAATTTCGGCATTGTAGCAGGCTTACCAAACCAACCTAGTGTTTCATCTGATTAGATTAATTTCCTAACTATTTCATCATCTACAAGATTCTAAACATTAATTCCATTAACCGTGGTCTTAAGAACATTGAACTTTACCCCCAACAGCACTACATCGTTTTAAACATCAGTCTCTATGGATTAGCCAGGATTAAAATGTCAGCAAGAAGCCATTAGGTACTGCCCCATTCTCGACCTTATTAAGTAATACGATAACAATTTGCCTCGAACTAGTAATTGAGGCTCTAGTTCAATTTAGACTCGTTTGACATCAGAATGTCTATCGAATTCTCTTGATATGACACGTAATAGGGCTAAATAGTATATAATGTATGTTGCAGACCACAGAATGTCTAGACGCCTGCGTGGTATAAATGTGTTACTATTTATTTAATCAGAACGACCAAATGCCAATTACACGGATTACATTAAGTACACAATACATGGTGGACACATTCATGGTTAGTGCAGCTAAGCAGTTGAATTCCTTGAGTCTGGCAGTCCGGGAATCTTTAAGTCTAGAGTGAATAGGTTTCTTCTAGGTAAGCGCGTTCCATCGTCAACCGCATCGTCACTTTCTATCAGGTGAGATGACGGCTAAGCGCGAACCTATCAACAAAAAAAAAAGTACGTATTATGTTAAATACATTAAAGGAAATACAAGAAAATATAACACAGATAATATAACTAAACTTCTCATTCAGTCTTCTTTCAAATCGCCAGACATTCAGTCAATATAATGTAGACCTGGTCTAAGTGTACCTAGTTTGGCTATCGAGTGAATAAGGTAGCTGTTTATTGTCTTTGTTTCAGAATTTTGATTAGTTACCTCATAGGTGGCCCGTTTTACCTTTGACATTATGAACATACAGCAACCTAAAGACCAATTTTGTCGCGATAATGCACAGTTCAGTTCCATTATATGTCTATAGCGTTTACTTATTCACATTGACGGCTTCTGACAATTTTGATTGGGATCAAGCCACAGTAGTGCAAATATATTAAAGATGATCCTTTACATTTCTATTGAGAATCCGAGATAATTGTAAAATTTTGAAACAATGCTCAATGTCATATAATTCTAAGTTCAAATTCCTTTGCAACTGAAACATTTATTAGGATTGTTTGAAATCCTTGGGCTGTGGAATTGTTCAAAAAAATTGCTGCAGTTCTGGAACGCTAAGGTCAACTAACCAAACAAAAATGGGATTTAGTCACTTGAAATTCTAACACTTTGTGAAAAAAAAAAAAATGTGATAATTTTATAAATTCATGTGTCACAAATAGCGGCACAGCGATTCCATACTCTGTGGAGGAGATAGTCGAACAATTTGGTAGATGTATGATATTGACTGCTGCACTTATAGACGTCGATTAGCGTAATGAATCATTAGCGGTGACTTGAATCCTTAAGTCATAGGAATACTGGCAGATGGAGAAAGGTAACTTCTATTGAATATTAATACTATGATATTCTTCTCTCTATTGTGAGTGCAGGAGCATATTTTAACAGTTTTAATATTGGTAACATTTCAGCCTCTTAGCTATGCTTGAGTTTGGGCTTGTTACCCGTGATATTATTATTATAAATGCGAAAGATTTATGTGTGTGTGATTTATACGATTATATTTGTTCCTTTTTCACACTCAATCGATGGAACTTTGAATGAAATGTGGTACGTGGCTAGACTATGCCCTCGAATAGCGTAAGAACTATTTATCCCAGAAGAATGTTCAATAATTTTCTACTTTCACGTGACAAAAAAAAAAGAAGAGATACTCAAGTCGATGTATATATATACGTCGTAAGTATTGTCTTCAAGCAGTGGGCTTCTGCAGAGGGAAAGCGATGTCGAGAAGGAGCTGGCGAGATGATCCGGTCCTGTATCA
This sequence comes from Mythimna albipuncta, assembly GCA_929112965.1. Lineage (NCBI taxonomy): Eukaryota > Metazoa > Arthropoda > Insecta > Lepidoptera > Noctuidae > Mythimna > Mythimna albipuncta. The sequence goes on from OV815974.1 coordinate 1,088,319, forward strand.
CAAAGACTAGTTAGAAAATGGTGAGGGAGAAGAATATCTGGAAGAACTTGGGGTTGGCTTATGTCTAGCCAAAAGTAGAAGTAGGACAGTAACTGCTGAGTTCACACAAACAAATTCTATAACTGGTACAATTGTATGACAATATTCAAAAGATAATTTTAATAAATCATAGTAAAGTTCATTAACGTAAATCAGCTTTTCTGAAAGAGAATTTTAACAAGCAGGCTCAAGAGGATTTATTTTAAAATACGCTACTGAGAATTTACGAAACTTTCGAAAGTCAAAATTACATACAAACATAAGTAATAATTGAACGTTAATTTCGGATATTTACTCCAATCATATCAGCTATTGAAATGAAATGAGATTTTAATGTAAGAGGAGACGAATTGAATTATTCGTTAAAATTATTTCAATTTCAATCACATTATTTCATTGCGAAAATAATAATTATATGGCTTCAGTATACTTTATTAAAGGCAATTATGTGAATTTCTGAAGCTTTATTTACGTCCATAATATTCACGAAATTATTTTCATCTCTAAATGACGTAGTTCATTCTAATTGGCATATCTACCAAATAAATTTCGATGGTAGTTCTGTATGTTTGCCATTTTTGGATTTAGATTAAACTTGGCACAGGGGTAAAGATTATGACCTAGTTTTTATCCAGGTATTAGGTTCCTTACGGGCAATTTCCAAACTGTCAGCAGACGGCTCTGCTGACAAAAGCTACTTTTTTTTGAATAATTGAAGTGTCATATTAGAAAATGATTGATAGTTGTGGTCATAGTAGTTTATTTGTGAGGGATACAAGATACTCTCTTTTTCTTTCTTTGATTTTTTAGACGTCCTGACCATAATGCCATTAAGTTTTGTCACCATTATCATCATCATCATAAATCTGTTAAGATATCCTCCAGATTTGAGTTGAGAATCCACATTCGAGTATTGTTTTAACGATGAAAAAAAATGTATTTATTATTATGTTATTAAATGCTATCTGCACACAAAAGTACGTACAGATTCGGACTTAATGCTTGAGGCCTTATTTTGTTAATAATTCTGGTTTAATTATTCTATTTTAAATATAAATTATATTTTAGAAAACATATTTGTAACTAGTTTCTCTCTATTGTATTGATATGAAATTGAAATGGGTTTTATATAGCATGCAGGGTGCATACATAATATTTCATTATTGTTCCATTCAGGCATAATTTTTATAGCTTTCTTCTTCAGAATTGACCATTTAAAAACACTTTTTAAATGGTCAATTCTGAAGAAGAACTTCAAATTCTCAATTCAAAATCAAAGGACAGGCGACTTCTTCAAGGTCGGATCTAATAAATCGAAACGGCTACAGTAGTGATAGATTCACTGTTCAAGCAACTATTTCTTAGCGTAATAGAATATCTTTTCTTAAGAATTTTACGACGTGCTCGAGATAGTAAACAGCTGATTCTTGCCAGTTTTTTTTTTCTCTTCGATCCGAGATAGCCTTGGCAGGTAAGAGTCTTGTACACAAGACTTGCTCCTTAATTATTTTTTTTTATACAGGTAATACACAGTCTAAACCATTGAAGATAGAAACATGAAAGTTGTAATACTTATTCGTTGTAAAGTTATAGTAATTTTAAATCTTGAAGCTTACGGGGTGTATATTGGTACCCTGTTTATTCTTAACTGTTTTAACAAATTAATTTATCACTGCTAAGTAGTGTACCTACTTAGCAGTGAGTGATCCAGTGCTGCATACACGTGTGCCGAGTACACCGATCTGAGCGCGTCAGTCTTCATACATTTTATATGGAAACTAGACTTGTAGATCTACACTAGATCCACGCCACGCTACGTCGTTCTACGTACAAATCAAGCGTGGTCAACGTGTCTGTCAGTCTAATGTAGTTCTATCTTAAACTTCTTTCCTTCTTTCTACGCTTTTTTTCCCTGGTAGGTATATAGGCGAGTATTATTCAGGTCAAAACTTTGAATTATATTTCGCTATACATATTTATTTTAGGTTGATCTATTTTGTGTACAACAAAACTTCCCAGTACAAGTATAGGCAACCTTATAAAGACTTCTCATTTCAGCTATATGTCATGTACCTACTTACATACATACGTTAGGCATACATGTGCCTCAACCAAATCAAAAACATAATAATTTTTTCACTTTCATTTTATAGACGATAACACAGCCTAGTTTTCAAAAATTTCTCTAATCTGAATTTTGAATAGGTACAAGTTCTTTTCAAATTTTCGAATAATCTTCAATTTTAAAATTCTCGTGTCACAATGTTCGTTTCCGTACTCCTCCGAAACGGCTTGACCGATTCTCACGAAATTTTGTAAGCATATTGAGTAGGTCTGAGAATCAGCCAACATCTATTTTTCATGCCCCTCAGTGATAAGGGTTGCCCACCCTTAACATTTTGCTCTTAAAAAATATTTATATGGCAAAACAACGTTTGCCGGGTCAGCTAGTAAACTCTATTTTTATATTAAAAGCAATTCAAAATTCCACTGCAACCTACTTTTTATTACATAAAAGTCAACTTAAAAAATATAGGAATAAAGTCGATATTTGAATTGATGGCGAGGTATTCAAATTATTTTATAAGTATAGGTAGCTACCGACCATCAGTAAAGGGCTTCCGTATGAGTCACGTATGTATGCCTGCTATATATTTAGACTCAACCTAGTCAAAACCGTGGTATTTTTTTGAAATTTCTCAATTCTTCTTTTTTGTGGGCTGGCTAGTTTTCAAACCTACCACAGTTAGGTCAATTATTTTGCACAGTCGCGCTTGGACGAACGTCACGCTTCATCGTTCGGGTGCTGGGCAGGTACCCGAAATCACTATACCTCGGACATACGTTGTAAAACATTCACAGAGGGCATGAAAACGAAAAAAATGGTTCACTGTCAAAGACTAGGTAAGTGAGTGTATTGTTACTGTTTTGATAAGGATTTTGTATTACTGTAAGTTAAGATTTTTGTATTGGAACTCAAAGATTTATACACCGATCAATGCGGAAATACGCAATCGTAGCGTTTATTTAATATTTTGTCTGCTCTTGTTCCGTATTAAGTACTTGGGGTCGCTGCAACACGTTAATTTTTTTTCCTTTCTGTTCTGTCACCATTATTACTACCTCCCTTTTCTTTTATATCACTCTTCACACAATCCAGGCATCTTTTCTTTAGCCTCCCTTTCCCTCACCATCCATCCGTCGCATTTATTAGAACCAAATCTGAAAGTGCGTTATGCGGGTGTGGCGATGAGCACTTTTTAGAGGATGAAACCTACAATTTGAATGTCCCTAGTTTACAATGAAATTATAGTTGATCCATGTAAAATAAATTAGCTCTTCTTAATTTTCTAAACATGTTTCGATTACATTGATACCCTTTTGATGAACAAAGGTAGACAAGAAAAACATCTCTTTTTCGTTACAAGAAACATAAAAAAAAATTGAGTGTGTAAAACATAATTACACATAGTTTAAAAGGTTTTTCTTTTTGGCATTTTTATATTTGATTTTTGTTAATCATAATTGCATATCCGATTGTGCTTCAGTTTCGGATAGGTTCGGTTACGGAAATTAGAATTTCCAAAATAATGAAAGTGAAATACAAATTGCAAGCTTTAACTTTTATTTCGAACTAGTGTAGATAGCAAGCAACTATCAGTTTGGTTGGTTCAAAATTTTTAGTTTAACCCCTCACGCGTATAGGGGTATTATTATTACGTAATCGCGCGTTTTTTTATTAAAATCACCAAAAAGAGATATTAAAAAAAAAACTTTACTGCATTTTTTAGAAAAAATCAAAATTTAGAGAACAAAATTGTCGGCCGAATAAATATCGTACACTCAGTGTGTACAGAATGATAATTTATAGTATGATAATTTATATTAAGCGTTTTTCTAGGTCATTCAACTTATACAACCGTTTGTTCAATCGGCTCTCTATTGATAGATTTGGTTACGGTTATTGCAAACCCAGATCCAACGATTAGACGTAAACGCATCGCCCTATTCATTGTCGCATCTGCACCCGACTCCGTTACTCTATGCTCTCACCAGCGGATGCACAAAAGTGGGCCCGTCAAACTGGTTCCCACTTTTTTTTGCCCCTACGGCCTCGGAGCCAGCACACAGACGCGTCGTAGTGTGCGTGACACGTGCATGTGTGCGTGATCAGCTGACGAACAGCTGTAGTGTGATCAATCGGTTTGGACGTAATGCCGGTATGCGAGGAAATGCCGAGGTATGCCCAAGGGAAAGGAAGGATTGATGGAATTTGGGATGTCTAATTGATGTTGTGGTCTTTTTGGTAAATGGGTGTATGGAATTTTAGGTTCTTGGGTTTTATGAAGAGACGAGCATGACGTAGATACTTGTTGCAATATAATACGAGTATAAGATAACCTTATTTATGTCATTTGTGTTTCTGAAGTAACCTTTAACAAAGTGCCAATGTCATGGACAGATCTTAAATGATAAATGATAAATGATAAATGATAAATGATAAATGATCTTTATTTTGCAAGTAGGTTTTATAAAAACACTTTTACACGTCAATTTTTTTTTTTGTCGTCAAATAATGCTAGATGAGGCCGGTGTTTCCTAGCTGACTACCCTGAGAAGAAACACTGAAACAAACTCAGGGGTCAAAGTCTCTTTTAAAGTCCATACAGCAAAACATGTAATGGTCAAATCATATGAGAACCATGCAGATTGAGCCTGAGATGGTCTTTTGAAGAAAGAACCACACAGTTTTAAGTGGACCTGTCCAGTCAGTGCAAGCATTTGTCAATATGCGTGTAGCTCAACTCAGGACTACTAAGGAGCTCAACGACTTGACGAACAATGCCAAAGAAAGGACATTTGGGTAGGCCACATCAAATACTCAAAACTGCCAGACATCATGTGAATATAAAAGAAAACGAAAGAGTAATCCACATAGTTCTCACATTCACAATAATAAAATTTACAAAAGTGTAAATATTGCAAATTGTAAAAAAAAAAGTATATAAAAAAATCAGTCAAATAGTAAAAATAAACATGTCATAATTGTAAAAAAAATAATAATAAGATATATATTTATATATATACAATATCATAATTGTAAAACAACAACAATCGTCAATAAAAAAGGCAGTTAAAACAAAAAAACATTCAAATGATAATAATTATAGTGAGTAGGTACTGGAGCAGGTCAATCCCAAGCCGTTTTATCCTCGAGATACTCTTTTACAGAATAAAAAGCCTTTTGGCAAAGTTTTCGCTTTACAAATATTTTGAATTTATTAATGCTAAGTTCCTGAATAGGACTGGGAAGCTTATTATAAAAATGTATACTTTGGCATCTAAATGAGCGTCCTATTTTTTTGAGCCTGGTGGCAGGAACCACTAACTTGTGTTTGTTCCTAGTATTAACGTTGTGAATGTCACTGTATTTTTTAAACATGTTTTTATTTTTATGAACATACAAAATATTTTCATAGATATACTGAGATGGCACAGTCAAAATATTAATATTTTTAAATTTATCTCTGAGGGAGTATCTGGGACTTAATTTATAAATTGAACGAATAGCCCTTTTCTGCAAAACAAAAATCGTTTGGATATCGGCGGCATTTCCCCATAATAGAATACCGTATGACATGACACTATGAAAATAACTGAAGTAAACTAAACGGGCTGTCTCTAAGTCAGTTAGATTTCGAATTTGTCTAACAGCGTAAGCGGCAGAGCTAAGTTTTTTCGATAACTTATCCACGTGTGGGCCCCACTGAAGCTTAGCATCAAGAGTTATACCTAAGAATACTGTAGTGTCTTCAGGACTCAATTCTTTACCTTTTATTAGCACACTAGTTTCTACCTGTCTTACGTGAGGCATCGTAAATTTAACAAATTTGGTTTTCTTTTCGTTAAGGAGCAGGTTATTGACATTAAACCAGTGTACTATTTTTGAAAGGGCGTTATTTATGTCATCAGTAACCGGCTGCTGACGTTTAAGCTTAAACAAAAGCGAAGTGTCGTCTGCAAACAGCACTATATCATGGTTATCCTTTATGAGGTATGGCAAGTCATTGATATAAATGAGAAATAAAAATGGGCCAAGAATCGAGCCCTGGGGCACACCCATTGATACTACAGACCCGGGTGATCTTTTTCCATTTACATCAACTCTCTGAATCCTATCACTCAAATAAGAAGTAAGAAGATCCAGAGAGGAATTCCGGATCCCGTAATGGTGTAGTTTCCTGATTAATGTTTCATGGAGAAAATTCTTAGAAATTTATCATTTCAAGATATGACCAACTAAAACTAGGCAGATCGTTTAAATGTTAAAGTTCGATGATATGTCAATCCACGTTTGACCTATTTTCTTTAGACCTTTTATTATCATAGAAATACTACATCAATGATATGGCGAAAGCATTGACATATCATCAAATGTTAACATTTAAACGATCTGGCCACGACACCAATGCAGAATATCAATTTATTTATGTTATAATTTATGTACACATAAATATACAGAAAAACATATCATCTTATAAAAAAAAAATGTATAAAAGTACTGCTTAAGTGCTTATAATACCACATAGAAATTTCTTCCAGCATACCTATGAAAGGAGAGTTTCTTGCGGGTTCTTCTCCATAGGAAACGACCAATTTGGAACCGTGCACTAGCTTCTGACGTTTTATAAGTGCCCATGTAGGCCTATGTAAAATAAAAAACTTTTGACTTTGGCTTTAGTGATTAAAAGAGTTGTAGACTGTAGTGTGCAAAAATAAGAAAAGTTTTTGAAATCTATTACGTATAAACTAATCAATACTTACATAACTATATATATCTTATACTAAAAACAAATATATATCTATGTATGTATGAACATCTCATGAAACCTTGGCACTTAGTCCTTTTATTTACTGAATAAAAAACTAAACAAAGTTTAAAACTAGTGACAGTAAAACAACAGTAATTTTTTATGCTCCCCTAGTCATTTTTCTTGATGCAAGTCCAAATTTTTATTTTCACACCAATATTTTATATTAGGCAGTTAGGCACAATAACTGCCAAGTTATTACCCTTATTATAAAGGCTAACTGAATTGCCACCATCAAGTCGTAATAATTTACAATTTTACGACTAACGAATGAACAGTTTAGGAGTTCGTTCTTGGAACCAGGTATGAGGTACCAGGCGAGTATAAATTGCCAGGTGTTTGCTGCATTTGGAACTCGACATGCAGTGGAGGTATGACGTCATAGTCGGAATAATTGAACAATGACACTTTTGGCATATTTGAAGTGTTTTAAGCTACTTTGTAATCTAATGAAATGAATGGTTAAATTGGAAGTATCTTTGAAATATTTTCTCTCTCTCTCTTGTTAATACATCAACAACTCTCTTCATAAGTGATACGGATAGAAACGTCTCAATTGTCTCATTCATAATATTAATGGTAGTAGTAGGTGTAAATTAGCTAGACTAAGGAGCTTTAAGTAAAGGCCAAACATTCTGAGTAGGTAGGTCTGTCTTAAAATCAAAATTGCTGACTGGCAAAATCAATGTTTTTTTTCAAATCACTATTTGAAAAGTCTTTTCAAGGACATATAAGTAAAATATTATTTAAGTGTTTTGCCTTGTTTATTGTATAAAGTTGAATAATTAACTCCCTTACAGAACATCACTTAAAAAAAAAACATAGGTAGTCTACTCAATTCAGATCTTTTTATCAATAAAACCACTTTAAATTCCAAGTTTCTTTATTTTCAAACAAATAAATACTTTCCTTATCTTCACGATAGATGGCGCTGCTTTACGTACATTTTATTTACGAAAGTTAACTAATTTCACTTTCAAGTTTACTTATTAGTTTAGAGTCTAAGTAATAGTCAGTTATTTACTACATGGTATAAGTTTATTGTTAAAAATGCAAAAGTTATCAATTTAATTGACTTAAACAAGCTGGTTAGCAGGTGATAGTTTCTATAAATGCCTGGACACAGCGAAAGGTGAAAAGAATTCATACTTATAAAATATGGCATGTAACTGAATAGCGTGCATTAATACTCGATGAACTTTATTACTTTGAAAACAAGTGTCGTAAGTTTTATAAAGTAAAAAACAAGTAAAATTTAAGTGTTTAAAGGGTTACTTTTTTAAGTTTTTTTTTTAACAAGCATTTGCTTTTACTAAATTTACAGATGTTTTTTTTAGTTTTTAGAAAAGTTTTATTTTGGGTGGTCAGTAACTAGTAGGTACTAAATTAACTATAGGACTGGAACGAGTTGCCTGCTGTGGTCTTTCCGTCCAATTATGATTTAGGTGTCTTCAAGGCTACAATGAATAGACTTTAACAAACTAGTGTACCTCACCATCAACGATCGCATCACTGCTTACCATAAGGTGGGATCCCAGTCAAGCACTAGTCTATATTATTTAAAAAAAAATCAAAATCAGTCCACAATTGACCGAGATATTGGTGAACATACATACAAAAAAAAAAACAAAAATAAATACGTTTAGCCGATAAAAATAGTTAATATACCAGGAAGACATAGGATTGTTTTAACCTACATACTTATTCATACTTATATTATCTACCTACCTACTCGGTTTTTCTTTAATATTAGGTTAGTAACAAAATAGCCGTCTAGATGTTATTCAGGTCGGCAGTTTAGCCAAAAAATTTAAACCTTACGTTGTATTTTTTTTTATGTTTATCTGTCCCGTGTCCAATAGTGATTGATTGTCGTTTATTATTAAGATAACTAATTGTCGCTTCTTTTTTGGGGACGTTACCAGGTCGACAGCAAAATGAAGGAGACTTTTAAACCAACGGCCCGAGGTTGCCGTTTTTCTCACTAGATGGAGCTGATGTCATCATTTTTAATTTCTTTGGTTTTTTGTATATATGGAAAGACGCATTATTATGTGAAGGAGATGGTGTCTAAAATTGGACATTCCAATTTATTGAACGTAGACAATTTATTTTATTTTCAAGTTCTTTTATTTTTATTTAAAGTCGGTAGTTGGTTTAGGAATATTTGGCGAATTCAGTGAATATTGAGATAATAATTTTACTAATTTGATATGATTACGTCCCGAACGACCTTTTAGTTATATAAGTATTTATATCTCCTAAAACCAAACTTCAAAAACTGGATACCAGAAACTTAAATTAACATCATCTTCTCTCTAGCCTTTTTCTCAACTAGCGTGGGGTGGGGGCTTCAAGTCTAACCGCATGTGGCTGAAAACCCGTGTTTTACATGAAGCAACTACCTATCAGATCTCTACAATCCAGATACGAGGCAACACGATACTCTTCGATTGATGGTCAGACTTCTGAAGTTTGCCTACCTGTGACGACTGTCAAAGATCGATGAATGACAACTAGGGCTAAAGTTTCAAAGGAAGTTGAAGCTACAAAGTCTTGAGCACCGACGCCAAGTTACTACGCCCAGTTATCTACCGGTTGTATTTGGGAGAGTGTGCGTCGGAATTACATAGCTTAATTCCTCCAAGCCCGTTCCATCATCAGACCATCAGGCGTACGGCGATGCGCCGTCAGTACATGGTGGACATCCTACCCATACGCACAAAATGTTTTGGGAATACATTCATTATGCGTACAGCTAAGGAGTGGAATCTCTATCGGAGTCTGTTTCTTGATAGAGCTACAATTTGGGTATCATCGAATAGGTTACTTTTAAGCAAGTGTGCTCCATCGTCACTTTTCCATCAGGTGAGATAGTTGTCAAGTGCGAGCCTATCAACAATAAAAATAAAGCAACAGATTAGGTACCAGGAACGCAGTGATTTAGAGAAGTATGTAGGAAATTCATTACAAAACTACATGTTTGAGTACCACAATAAACATTAATTTATCCCAGGGTATGTTTGTTAATATTACAAACATTAATTTATCTAGCTTTTATTACTCGAACCTCGGAGAGCTTTGATAGCGAAAGCTTAGTATTCTGTGGCGGCCAGCCGGTTAAATACACGAAACTATAAGTTAGTTCAACTAACTCCATCTAACTGGAGCGTACCTGCGTTTACATTTAGTAGCTTAGTATTTCAGGTAATGTTACCCAATTATTATTACAAGTTGTTAGTTTTGCTTCATTAAAAGATAACTTTTGAGCCCTTTTTTATGAGTTTTGGAAATCATTAAATAACATCCCGTTTTTTTTTTTGAGGTGGGAAATCTTCCAATTACAGCTCCTGGTCTAGGGAGGAGAGAGAGGAGCTTGTCAGACTTTTACTGACTGAAATAACCTCGTTTTGCCTTCAGTTGTTCTATACATTCTATTACTGTCTACAGGTTTCCTTTTCAGGAATTCTCCATGGCCCTAGAATGTACCAGTACTACGGTTTGCTGACTTTTTTTGAGATGCGCGTCGAACACTATTCGCTGTCAACTACTCGCGCTTGATGCTTGGAGCGAGATCCCAGTCGTAAACAATTACTAACTAAAACTCACCCGTGCTTCTTTATGTTCCAGGGTCGTAATAATTCTTTCAAATGACTTAATGACAGCTGATTCTGTCAGCGTTTCGTTTAATGTAACTTAAATAAGGAGAGTCCTATTATAAGTATTAGTAGAAAGTGACCCAGAGAAAAGATCACGTGGCTACAACAATAAAAACCACGTGGGTAGACCATCAAGGTAAAGCAAAGCTTGTTGAGATTGGTTTGTGAATGAATAACTAATCCAGATTCCATCGTGCCTCAAAAAACATGTTAAGCCGTTCGTCTCGCCTATCATTTGTAGATCTTTGACAGCCGTTACGGATAATTAGAAGCCAGTTTACATTGAAATCAGTTTTTTAAACATAGGAAAAATGCATAAACTGATGGTAACCGAAAAACCGCGATGGAAAGGCCAGGATGAAGTTAGTACAAGAAATCTAAGTTTTGTATTCCAGTTTTGTTACATAAGTAAAACACATGTAAGTTGGACAGTCTATTTGTTCCTTAATTGTGCCTAACTACTGTTTTATTAACGAAGTAATCTAAGAATAAAAAGCTTTCATTTTAAGAGCAACCAGGGAATCATATTTCATGAACTGTAGATTCACGATACTTATGAACATAACCGCTCTGCAACATCTTTCAAGCTAGAACTACATCAGACCGACGCACACGTGTAACACGCCTGATTTGTACGGAGAACGACGTCGCGTGGCGTGGGTCAAGTGTAGCTCTAACAGTCTTATTTTCCATATAAAAGGTATGGAGACCGACGCTCCCAGATCGGCGTGTGTAGCCCACGTGTGCGCAATGTAGTTCTACCTTCATTCATTTCCCCACTAGAAGACGCTACTATGGCAACTGTTGCAAACTTCTGCATTCCTAGTACTCCTTTTGAACATAGTTCGAAATGACTGAACGTCACACATCACTCAGGTCACAATTTAAAAATCGAATGCATTCGTGCACCTTGCCTCCCGGCGAGCTTTACAAAAAAGGAACGTTTTGACGGCGCACAAATAAAAGTTCTGCATCTCTTTCTGACACACTGCAACTGTCCATATGATATGTTTGGGCGGTCTCTGTCACTCCACCCCATATCTCTTGTACTTTTTTCGAAACCCTCTCATTACTATACGGCTACACACACTACAGGCTGAGTCGAGTAGTGTAAACACAGGCTGTTTGTTTATTTGTGTTGTGTTGTTGTGCATGTGTGGGTAGTCAGCTGTGTAAATCCTTGAAGCAACACGTGTCTTACGTGTGTGCGTTTTGTTTAGGTGTCGAAGTGTACAGGATGGAAGATGTAATTTTAGATGATTTTTCATAAGATCTTTGAGCTTTTGAAGTTTGGGCATTTAAAAGCATTTGTTTGCGGTTATCCTAATAATAATCTTGTTGTTCCTTTTACGGAAACTCTGTGTGAGAGATGTACTCGTACTTTTACGTAAAATAATCGTCACAAAAACGGTCTAAAACTCAGAGAAACCTTTTTTATCAATTCAAAGGTCAAAATTTCGATATATACAATTTTTATATGCCACTATTTCGGCTCGAAGTTAATTTTTGTAGTTGTTTAAGAGAGATAGGGCTTTGTGTTAGATAATTTTAAAGGCCATAGTCAATGTATTAACTTCAATAATTATGAATTTAGTTAAAGTTCCAACGAGAATTGAATCAATCGGTACCCAAAGTCATAAGATTTGACATATCCTGAGTTTTCAGTGGAGTAATGTAAAGAGATAACAGAACATTTTACTTTTGTTAGAAGAATCCTAGCGCATTTCTTTTTTTTTATATAAATAGGCTCGCGTTTGACCAGTCACATGATGGAAAGTGATGATGTGGTCGACGATGGAGCACGCTTGCCTAGAAGCAACCTATTCGCTCTTGACTTAAAGGTTATGGCGATCAGAAAACATAGACTCCGGCAGGGAATTCCACTCCTTAGCTATATGCACAATGAATGTGTTGTTTCTAAAACGCTTTGTACGTATCACCATCGTATTTTTTCTTCCATTCTGCCCTGGCAACCGTCACGCTATCATTGACTTTCTTTTCTTTTATGTCTCTCTTTTTACACAATCCATGCCTTTTTCTTTGGCTTCCAAAAAGCTTTTGTATTTATAGCCAACATACAAAGATTTCATACAATAATGTTGTATCCATACCAAATTATAAGTCTACAATTATAAAAAAAAATTTCGTCTGAATAATATTTATGATTAATTATAAAAAATCTCAATTTGAAGTTTAATACACCCGATTTAGCCATCCTGTAGATATGTTATCAAAGTAAGTATATACTTTTTTGGAATAATACAGTTTAAAACTGGACTAAAACGAAAGTAATTTTCATCGCTAAACCTACTCGTGTACCAGGAGAGCATAAATTCAATATAACTGTAATTATAATTGGATCCTTTTGATGTCACATATAATTGACATTTCGTTGACACGTCTTTTTATTAAAACTTCGCGTGACATGATTATTGACTGTGCTCATTGAATTATTATTTTCAAAGAAAATAATTGACTGTTCAAATTAATAAGTTAACATTTAGATTGTAAGCTTAGTAGTTTTTAGTCGAGCGCCAATTACTCTTTATCAATCATCATAACTGGTGTGTAAACGTCTACTGATTAACGTGAGCATTGTCATCAACATTTTCTTTAGTATCCGGTCGTCATCATATAACTATATGCCTTCTGTGTTATTATTTTATAACTAAGCAATTGTGAAACTCAATTTTGTTTTGAGAGAGAAAGTATTTTTAACATCTTATCAAATCGAGACTCCCTAGTATTTGTAATTATTTCGTAGAAATCACAAATATCTACCTACGTACAGTATTGGCTGTGGAGTCGAACAGCTATTGCTTCCCTGGTATGCCAAAGACAACTGTAGGAATACGAAAGGTTTTAGTCAGTAAAAGTCTGGACCTCTTTTTGGCTTCACCCAGAGCAGGATGAAGTTATTTTATGATAAGTCACCCCAAAATGTAAAATAGTTACTTAAAACCTAAATAATTTCCTTAAATAGTTATTAATTTAAAGCTCATAAACTTTCGTTACATTGTTTCTAATTTTAAAACCTTAAAAGATTCGTAAAATAGTTACTTAAATAATTTCGGCAAAAACTAAAACGTTTAATAAAATAAAATAAAAAAAATATTATCAGAAGTAGTATACCTATATACCAAATCAAAACCCTATTTTATATATTATACCTCTGTAATTTCGAGAGTTTCGATTAAAATAAGCATTTTATGCATTAACTAGAAGTATAAAACGTTTATTGTTAAAACCTAAAATTCTATATTTCCATTATTTTACACTACAATATTTAAACAGAACTTTTATGAAATGCTTTACTACGTCAACAATTGCCGTTACGTTAAAGTATATAAATAATAATGGCTTTTACAATTTATAAAATATATAAAATCAAAACCCCAACTAATAACACAATAAAAAAATCACACTCTTCACTATAGCCAGCAGCAATTACCGTCAAATTACTTACTTATCTACATCGGCATATTTCTAGGGAATTCTAAAAAAAAAGTTACCACAAGATGTCCTTGAAGTCATATGGGCTGCGCGGGCGCAACAGCTGATGTTACCTGACACTGACGGCACTCACACAGACGCAATACACCCACACAAGCCTAGGGTAGGATGGGTATGGGTATATGTGTGTGATGTTCTACCAGATAATTTTTGAAGAGTTTAAATAATGCGTAATAGGTAGGTATGTTGCAGAAGGTTATTATAATATATAAAGGATATTATTATAAAGGATGCATAATCAGTCCCCAGAGAGGAGGGAGCGAGAAAAAGGGATACTTACAGCTATACAATTGCCAAAACGGATCTTGAGCGCTCGGCGTCAGAGTGGGGATCGCTTTGCGCATTCCATACATTGGCGAGCCAATCGTCTTCGTTGTTAGATACATGCAGAAACGCAGGACTGACGTCTATGACGCGATGGCGTGGTGAGCCAATCACTGACACTCCCCGCCCCCGCGTCTCACTTCGCACCACTGAAGAGACCGAATATTTGACTTCTGCGCAACTGCTCAAGATCCGCAACGGCTATTTTACACCCTATTTAGCACCATCCCTTTAACAGTTCAGTCTAGGTCGTCAAATGGATCGCGCGTGGTAGAGCCTCAGAGTATGCAAAGCACCGTCCTTCCTTGAAGTTGTTATTTTTGATAATGCCTGTAAGTTTTAGTGGACTGAGGAATATATAATAATATATTTATGCAAATTATTTCCGAGTATTGTGCAATAGTTTTACAAGAAGTTGTAGATTAACTTTATTATGGTTAGCGCGATGCTACGGGACTAAACTGACGCCAAACTCGCTATGGTATTTAGATTAGATACTATTGTTTTAATATCAACACTAATAAAATTTTAAATTGATTACATAAAATGTATCAGCACTAAAAAGGCCTTTAAAATCAATTTTTCGAAATTTGTCCGAAGTGGTATTTCTTTGTTAATACTTTTACTGTGTAAGGGCCAGATCGACGCGTGTGTGCGTGAGAAACTTTAACAGATATCTTTGAAGAATAGTTTTATAGTATTCGGATGTGCCATAGAAGCTTAGTTATGTCGTATTAGTTAGAGACATATCAGGGTAGATCATTAGGCTAATACTGTCAGTTTGTTGAAGTTCAAAAATAATTCAGTTAGGAATAGAATAATGTTTCATTGTCATGATCATTTCAGCCGAAAGACGTCCACTATACACTACTATGTAAGTACTAAACACTAGGACATAATAATCCTCTCAGACGTGTTGCCATAATGACCGCTCCTATGCTTCTCGCATGTAAGGGTCGCAGGAATCCTATGAATAATGTTTAATTTAAACAATTTATCATGTGATTCAACTCAAAGAATACCTATTGGATATTTCCATATGCATATTTTCACCGTTAGTACTATTATAATATTTCCTGTAGATCTTCTTTGAAAAATTAAGCTAAGTTGAAACTCTCCAAATTTTCAAGTCACAAGTCTTAACGACGTGTGTCCTGTCACAAACAGAACACATTTACACAAACAGTATACAATTGATGATAATTGACACAACATTTTTTCTCATCACAAAAAGTGTCAATACCATAAACTTTCTATTGAAGCCAATAACGAAGATCTACGAAATAATTGCTTCAGATTAATCACCCAATAGGGACCCACGGAGTACGAGAAACAGTGATCAGTCAAAATGTTATTACAATAAGCCAACTGCGGAATGACGAAACGTTTTCGTTTGTAAACTTAAATATTTCGTCAAAAATTCTATTTTGGAGAATAAAGAAATTTATTTCTACAATTGGTATATATAAAAAATATTGTCAGCTGCTGGTTCATTTGTTAAAGTCAAGTTAGTAAAGGGGTTGGAATCACATTAACTGTTTCATTTTACACGTCATTTGTTTCTGTTCAAGTGGGTAGAAAGTTAAAAGCGCGATAGCAATTAATCTAGCATGGACTACTCTCATAATTCTTCATGATATCCTCCTCGCTTTGAAGCACTTATTATATTGACATATTGCTCTAGAGAAGCAAGTAGAGAGATACTTATCTCTCTTATTCTCTCTCTGGAATGAGTACATTTAAAGTATATTCAGCTTTAGCTAAGGTCTTCTAATTTATTTCATCTTTCACAATCTTGTCTCAAGGTTCTTTATATATGTCTTACTTCTTTCATAAGGCTTACTTTGTCAAAAATAATCTTTATCCAATTACAATATCTCTTTAACCACCCATGTCGGATAGGTCGAGTATTTTGCTAGGTTCGTGTATTAGCAACTAGGTATTCTATCTCGTTTAGCTCTTCTATCCCCATAGGTGACAAAGGAGCTGACGAAATGGAGAATTTGTGGATGTGCCACCCTGGTAAAATAAATGCGAGAGTGTTTCCTTAATCCTTCGTAGGCGGTTCAAGGGATATAGCACCGATATCATTAAATTATGTGTATCATCGTTATCCTATCCCATTCCCAAGAGGATCGATTCCAGTTCCAGTATAACCGCATGTGTCTCAGAGCGATTACTATCTGACTTCCGCACCACAACGAGCTGTATCGGTATATTGGCAACAGTGTAAAAAATTCAGTGAATTTAAAGCATCATGTGCATATGAAACTATATGGGTTTTTGCTGCTGTTGGAGATGCTAACGTTAATGCTAAAGTTATGACATAAATTGATCTATAGAAATAGACAAAATATTTCTAAATGTAAACCGTACTTCCTAATGCTAATTAAGATGCAAACACGGTGACTTAAATAGATCTGCGGCATCGTTTATATAATTTATACTAATATGATAAAGACAAAGAGTCTTTTTGAACAGGCTAATTTAAATAATTAATCGAAGTGTGAACTCGAGGAAAGCTATAAGTTATTTAACATCACAATACGACTCACAGGAGCGGAGTAGTAACTAAAGACGTGGCTGAAACAGCATGGGATAACTATATAGATATATAATTGAAAAAATTGTTCCTGTTGTAGTCCCAAAAAGACGGGTAATCTGATCAGCTGACAGACCTCAGTTCCTGAATACAATGTTCGTAGAATCCAATACATTTAGTTCACCATGAATAATGCAGCATAACGTGTAAAAGAAACTTTAAGATGTATTGCAAAAAAAGCTCAAGCAGTTTATGAAGAAACTTACAACATAAAGCAGATGAGACAGGTAGATTTTTTTTCTACGGTAAAACGATTGAAAAACTTTGTAATGCATTGTGGACCTTAAAGACAGGGAATATGGGTGATTAGTCATGAGTCGATAGAGAATTACATTGACTTTATTATACGATGGATAGAACCCTTTAGAATAGATTTGGAACGGACTATTATTATTAGTACTTATACTAACATCCGCAAGTAAGAAAATATTACAAGGGAACATACTCACTGAATATTATAAAGTATCATTACTATTTCAAGAAGTATATTATCATCTGGTGTTCCAAACTTCAACCAAATCCATTCAGAAGTTTGAGCATGAAAGAGTAACAACCATCCAAACATTTGTTTTTATAATGTAAGCGAGATCTAAGTTAAATAGAAAATAAAAATCAAATAAAGCGCTACCAAATAGTAACAACTATTTTCCGAAAACTGTAATGATATTATATATTGGAAGGCAAAATCTCATTTCAACACTCAAAACTTGCATTAAACTAACTTCAAAACACTATCTAAAATCTAAATCCATTTAGTGAATTCAGAGAGAGATCCTAACATCAACATGCTCGTAGTATAGACATGAAAGGTAGACACATAGCAAGTGAGACATATGTATGTATATGTAAAAAAAGCCGTGAATTATTTTTTATGAAATAAATATTCGAGAACAGAAACACGACGGCATGTAGACAATTCACGATGCTCGATCGACGTACTCGTATTGCAAAATTGCCTCTAACGCTTCTCTCGTAATTACAACAGGGAATACTACTCCCCTTAATGTAAAAACAGTATGAATATAATACAATTTAGCTAAACACATAAGCAGTCTTTCATCGCCTGTTTCCAGCAATATTATCCCCGTAATAGACGTGACAGTTTCCAAATGCGCACACAAATTTATCTGCACCATATTCCCTTTGCAGCTACTATAAACAGCTGATGTTTAATCATAAACAATATTTACTACCTCACTGAAACTTCAGCTCTATTCATAAAACTTTAGGGTTGGGAATCTTTTACGCGCTCACAAACGACCCAGCAACGTTTATTTTTTGCTCTCTCACGTGTGAGTTGTTTGCATGTGTGCGTTCGCCCTTCGCTTTTTTCTATTTTCTGGCCTTACCAGTCCTCTAAGAAAGGGTGGGCATACAAATACTACAACGCATTACTTGCATAAGTTAGATGTATTGTTTTGATTTGTACGTTTTGTACTTTTTTGGACAATTCATCTTGGATTTTATTATGGTTCTATTGTGGGCCTGGTTTTGAGTCTTGTATTGTAATCCCCCGTCTCTTATAATTGACCAGGTATGTGTGTAGGTAGACGATTAGGGTAGATCTGAGGTAGGATTGAAAAATAAAGGAACTGAAACCAGTTTAGAATATTCTCTTGTTACTTTGATTTAAAACATACAAAGATCTGAATCAGTCACTGATATTGTGCAGCAGGTAAGTGTGACGAATACCACGTTTGGTGGGTTGTAATGCCCAGAATTGTAAGAGACAGTAAGCTGATTATGCTTTCTGGCTATGTCTTCTAATATGTATACATATAAAAATCTCATGTCACAGTGTTTGTTATCAAACACTTCCGAAACGGTTTTACCGATTTATATGTTTTTTTTTTTTATTGCGTATATATTTGGGAAGTGTGAGAGTAGATTGTAAATTATTTTTCACTCTACTACCATTTTTTTTGTTAATTGGCTTTTATGACACATTCACCGAGCCAGCAAGTGTATTATTTTAATTTAATTCTATGTAATTATTATAGACATAGTAAATACCTTTAGTAACTGCTTCATAGAACTTGGAATTACAATTAAAGTTATTATTATTATAAATATAAATTCTATTATATTTCATATAGAATCAACAAATATTTAAAAAAAAAAAAACTTGTTTGCATTGGGGTCGAAAATTCAAAGCTTTTACTTAGAATACAATACTAATACCAATCACAGTATCAACACTAAGGGCCCCTCCACCCTAAGGAAATAAAAATTCTAATTTATGTCCAAACTGACCTACTCCACAAGTCCACACCATTAATTCCTTTATAGAACTTGCCATTGTATTTCTCGTATAGGGATTATTATAGTGAGCATTATACTATTGTGTTTGACCAAAGAGTATGGATCAGAGAGTGGCCAGTCCATTTGCATAAGTTGCCAACGTGTACAATCGCGGCGTGGTGTACTGGAGACTGTCGTGAATAATGGTGTACAGTGTGAGGCAAGTACTAAAGGGCTATTGTTTAGTTTTGCTCTGTTATTTGGGAGGGAGCAGCGGCCACGTGTTTTGTAAGGACGGCAGTGTTTGCGGCGAACGGACAGGGATTGTTCGTTGAGATACCTGCTCCGGAATAAAAATTCTGTAATATTCTATAGTCCTACATTCACTTTATATATATAAAAAAAATATCTAAGTGAGATTAGTAAATTTGATAAAGTTTTACTTAGATTTTAAGTGATTTGTGTTTATTTGCATTAATTTATGCTTAAATAGGTACTAGTGAAGAGTAAGTTCAGCTCATCAGAAATCACTCTAATATTATAATGGTGTTTGTATGTATGTGTATATTTATTACTCCTTCACGCTTAAATCTCCTTCGGATCTAGATGGAACTTTACAGTAATATAGGTTAACATTAGGTATAGCTATATTTTATATTGGGTTGAAGTTTTAATACGTTGTTGTCAGAAGCTAGTAGAAGCATAAACAAAAATACAGGACCAACATTATTATTTGCCGTATTAATATGTAACAACAAAATTAAACATATTTCAATAACTTCCAAACAATAAGTTGAAAAAATACGATTATATTCTCCACTGCGAATGTTACA
Source organism: Mythimna albipuncta (assembly GCA_929112965.1). Taxonomy (NCBI): domain Eukaryota; kingdom Metazoa; phylum Arthropoda; class Insecta; order Lepidoptera; family Noctuidae; genus Mythimna; species Mythimna albipuncta. Next base: position 1,108,402 of record OV815974.1, read on the forward strand.
AGCTGCTCGCGTAAAACATTCAGCCCTTTATACCACGTGCAGCCATCACGTGTTAAATACGAGCCGTGGCTATAAAACAACCAAACTGGTGGGCAAAGTCGGACAAATAACGTTACTCCAGTAATACAACACCTTCAAACAAATGATTTTGATTATGAAATGAGTTAAGAAGTTTAAATGAAAGTGTACATTATGTTTGGTTTCTTTTTGTTGCTTGAAAATATGTTTGGTGTTTAGGAATTTGGTTGTTGAGTGTTCCGTATTTGGCCAATTTTCACAAAAGATAAATTTAACTAATTAATATATTCTAACGTAGAGAGACATCAAGAAAGCTCAAGTGCCTAAACTGACAACCCAAGACACTGTCCTGACGCAGAATTTTAAGGAGACCTAACCCAAGATAATGGGAGCAGGGATAATCTAAGAAAGAAGAAGATACATTTGAATAGCATTGTTGAAAGCAGTCAGCTAGCTAGTGTGTTATTTTTTATTCGAGAATCATATCTGGAATCTTTCGACATGATATCATTCACACATAAAATGATTATTATTATTATTCCATTCATTTATTATAATATACATATTTATCATATTTTTTAATATTTCTTCAAAAAATAACATAAATAAAATAGTAGCCCACCGGCATCGGGAACAGGGCCCAAGCTGCCGGCGGTTAGGGCTTATGAGAGAGGAAGTTCAGGTAGTTGGAAACGAATGGTTAAATTATGGCAAAGATAGAGTTGTAGAAGAAGATGGAAGAGGCTTAAAGTGGTCCATATTTCAGCTTAAGATATTAATATTAGTAACATAATTTAACCAAACTTACTAACTGATTACTAACAATATTTGAAATGTAAGCTTACACATAAATATAGAATAAATGGTTATTTATTATTACTATTATTATCTGAAATCACTGAAGAAACCTAATGAAGAAATAGTAGTTGAAGAAACGATGATTACGAAAAGCTAAGATCCAGAACCAGTACCAAAAGTAAACATGAATGGTTTTCTTCTTGAACTAAGGAACCTTAAAAAAGGAATTAAGAGTTTCACAATCTAGTTAATTCTTTCGGATGACAGACGAGATTGTTATCAAGTTCTTTTGACCACAGTTTTGATGAAGCGAAAGAATATTTTGCGGGTCACGGTCGTAAAAATTTGGAAATGAGCAAAAAGTTTTTTAGTAGATCTAGCGTGTGTTTGTTTGACTTACGAAGTTAATATGTCATGAACTAAAAATCGCAGCTCTATTGCTCGTAGAACAGATGGCCGTTGGAGCTGAAAGGTTCTGGAGTTCTGCTCCTACAAGGTCTACCGATGACCTAGTGAAGGTTGCGGGAAACCGATGGATGCAAGACGCACAGGATCGTTAATTTTGGCGACATCAGATGGAGCTATACACTCTACATAGCTGCATCCCTTTTACAGTTTAGGTAAAATAGTACACATTTTTTGCTTAATGTTGGGCCTCAGGGATCTTACACTATGACGCGTTAAAATTTCAAGCAAGCGAGCGAGGAAGGGACGCACAGGAACGTTCGATGTGGCGACGCTTGGGGGAGGCCTATGTCCGACAGTGGACGTGTATGGGCTAAAATGATGATGATGAGCGAGGAAGAGAGATGGAGCTATACACTGTACATAACTCATACACATACGCACAAAGCGTTTTGAGAACACATTTATTGTACTTACAGCCAAGGAGTGGAATTTCCAGTCGGAATCTGTTTTTCCTTATAGTTAAAACTTAAGAGTCTTTAAATCAAGAGTGAAAAGGTTACTTCTCGGTAAGCATGCTCCATCATCAACCATATCATCGTTTACCATCATTAAGATGGTCAAACGCGAGATTCGCTCACCCCATTATCGCTTACCATCATTGAGATGGTCAAACGCGAGTCTATCAATAATTAAAAAAAAACTTCATCCATTTAACAGTTCAGTTTAAGTCGTCAAATGTATCGCATTAAGAGCTTGTGATACGGCTTCTGGTCTTAATTTGACTATTAATTTGTAAGATGAAAGCGCAAGTGATTATGGGTTTGTCATAAAATCTAAGTGGGCAATTTCAGTCGGATTACCTGCTTGAGTTTTCTTTGATCAATTTTAGATGTATAGGAACAGTTTTGGTGAAGTAAAGCGTTGATCTGAAAACAATACTACTTTAGTTTGCGCTAAAGTAGTATTGTTTTTAGATCAAGGTTTTCAAACACAAAATTGATAGACTACATATAGTAGAATTATGATGTATCTAGATTAATCAGAATCGTTTATTCCATATATACCAATTACGGGCATTTTTAGATTGTCAAAATGTCGGTCAGTCAAAAAAAGTGAACATAAATTGCATTGTTTCTAAAAGAATTGAACAACTAAATAATCCATGGCAGGGTCCAAATGACATGAACTACATATTTAGTTGTATAGGCCAACTTTTACATTACTAAAATTTAAATACACCTAACATCAAATATGCCACCTGTACTTAAAACAATATATTCCAAAAAACTATATAAAAACAGGTACAAGGAAATCCTCTTTTATAAACTTCTGAGAAACGACCGAGAATTTCTTGGAACTACCTGCTAATACTCAAAAGTATTTTTGTGTAACTATTTTGCTTATACCAAGTTCAATATGCAACTCTGAAAAAACTTGCTGACTCTTATCTCAAAGTAACAAAGTCGAATTTGGAGTAGCTTTAAGTGTAAGGACAGTAAGTGGAATGGGGGAGGATGAAAAAATTAAGGGAAGAAATGAAACAAAAGTAGAGATCATGGGGCTTGAGGGCGCCATAAATCAATAAGGAATCGAATAGCCATAGACACTTAAATATCGTTTTTTTTTTGGAAGATGGATGCTCTCTTCTAATGCTGCAGGCAATTTTGGTACAAGTAATATTTTTTCGTATACTAGAATGGAATGAAAAATGAATGCAACAAACGAAATTTGAAAATGTATAAGAGTTATATGTTTTAAAGACAATACTGGTGAATTTGTTCTTCAACTAAACAGGAAAATGTAACAAAATCTTTAACAGGCTTAAAATATTCTACAGAATACGTAGCAGACATTTTGAATTCTCAGAATTTATAGAATTATCCACGGATTCTTAAATAAAATTCTTACAGGAATGGTAGCTTTCCTGTTTATTGTGTAAAAAATCTAAAACGTAAGTTAAGTTATTAGTTATTTTATTGATATTATGTCTATTTTTGAAGTAACAATTTAAATTTTAGATGAGGTTGATGTTTCCTAACTGATTAACCTGAGAAGAAACACCGAAACAAACTCAGAGATCAAAGTCTCTTTTAAAGTCCATACAGTAAACATGTAATGGTCAAATCATATGAGAATCATTCAGATTATTGTTTAAGATAGTCTTTTAAGGAAAGAATCACACAGATTTGAGTGAACCTCCACAGCCAGGGTCATTACTTTGTGTGATTTATTTCATCACCACTGCTCTCAAAGCGGTGAAAGAAAATATCGTGAGGAAACAACCAAAAATTCGAAAACATTTGACATCCACCAACCCACACTGGGCCCGCATGGTAGATTACGGTCCATTCCCTCTACCAGAGAGGGGGTCTGAGTCCCAACAGTGGGAACATTATAAGGCCTACTATGCTCTGCCAGTGCTTACGTGTTAAAAAGTGATGGAACATGAGAATTATTATTTGGCTATTACATATATTCAATTAATTGATATTCTCAGAAGCCAGTAAAGCCTAAACAAAAACGAAGGTGCAAAAACTTAATGAAAAATGAGGAAATAAGAAATACAGGTGCAAACACGGTGAACAACAGTTCCTTTGGAGTGGTCTGACTTCCGTTAACTATGATGCAATGTCTGACACATCTGTTTCCACTTCAATGTATTCTTCAGAAAGTGGATGACTAGTTCTTCTTTCTTAAAATTGGTGGTTCTTGTGGTTTTATGAGAGACTGCCATCTGGTCTGCATACCTAGTATGTAGTTTATTCTTGGTATTTTTTTATGAAGAGATAAAAACTTTTTGTTCGCAAACGCTTGACCATTATTTCACTTCATGGTTAGTGATAATGTGGTTGATAATAGAGCATACTTGCTAAGGAGTAACCTATTCACTCGTCACTTAAATACCTAGGGATATTTAAGCCAATAAGTTACGAAAAAATATGGATAGAATAGATAGATATAGACGGTAATTTATTATTGGGTACCTTTTGATCTGAATCCAAAATTGCTTAATACATGCACTACATTTTAGCTTGAAATAGCTGTCCTCCGTGTTTTCACCAGCGTTTTTGGTTACTACTGCTTCTATGAATCGTAGCGTGATGTTATGTGCTTACCAATAAATGGGCTGGCTATCCTTAATTTAAGGGAATTTTTCAATTCGAATAATCAGTAGTTAATTAGAATCGCGCGTTCAAACATTCAGTTAGGTCAAGTTATCCCTGGTATCCAGTTGCTTGGTTTTCTGGTTGTGGAAGTCAAAACTCCCAAAGGGGAAAGTTGAGAAAAAAAAACAGGTGGTAAAAAAACTGCTGCTTTTTTACTTCATCTAAAACACGAACTGAATCGTCTCTGAAGCAGAAAAAAACCATCTCAAATATTCTTGCATCAGTTGCATTGCATTACATCACATCAAACAAAACCGAATTCTATTGAAACCCGCAGCATTAAACACAACAAGTCAGACAAACAGATCTCGGAAACCAATAAAACTCATTGACTGCCAAAAATTCAGTCGAGTTTCAAACTTGGACCAAATCAGACGCTTCGTAGAGCCACTGAGAGCTCCAAACTTTTGCGAATATTCAAAAAAGGTTTGCCAAATAAAATTTCATCTCACGAACTGAGAAAGTTGAGCCAACTTCTTCAACTAGTCTTCTATAAAGTGTTTGTAACATCTGTTGTATGGACAGCCGGACAAACTTACTTCTGCAGTCTCCATTAACCCTATTCTCCAGTCATACAGTTGCATTTTCCTTGTTTGTCATCATTGTGATATGGTCCGGCTTGCGTTGGTTTTGTACTCCGGCTAGAAGCTTGTTCATAAAATAAAGGGGTATGTGTCTGAATGGGAATGAATAATTTTGGACGTTTAATCCTTTTATTAAAATGTTAGAATTATTTTAATGATCTGGGAATAAAATGAAACTATATGAGAGAGAATGTCAACGACTTTTTGTCAAAAGAATAGAACGTCAGTCGAGTGTAAAGACGGTTTTAATGGCTTTGTTACCCATGAATGTGATCCTTGGATTAAAAGTTTAAAACAGCAGGAACTACTTACTTACTACCTACTCAAAAGAACTTGTACTCTATGTAGCATCAGATTTGTGATAGATGGCGCCACATGTCCACAACCAGAGCTGACAATATTCGGTAATAGTGTTAAGAGGGTTCTACCCAAGCCGTTTATCGTCCGTCACAACGTCACACGTTACTATTATTATGGTTTTACATCATTTAGACGGGTCACTGGATGCAGCACTAGGATCTGTGTCGCAAGATCTAGTCTATCTTGATAGATATATTATCTGTCGATATTATTAACTACTTACCCATGTAAGTAGTTAATTTAATACGAGTTTCAGCGCAATTCACTAAGCTATGCTAAAGAGTATCAGGAAAGTAAGTGTATTACATTTTTTGATGAGAGTAGGTGTGCGTCTGATTATGAACAGTTTAGTAATTAATTAATAATTGATTTCCGTTTCAGTATAAACATTTACCTGTTTTTTGCTCTTATACTACGTCAGAGGGAAGATTTTTAACTTTTGTTAAGCTTTTCGTACACGTATGACAAATCACTTTGACCTTTTATGAACGGAACAAATCTGTGTTAATACTACGAATATTACTAACATCAACCTCATCAAAATCTTTCCTGAGAGCTTTGATGAGGTTGTAAGCATTAGAATTAGCTTTAACAACTACTAAAAATCATTACGAACCTCCGAGCTTCTTGAGCTTAGCAGGACGAACATCAGTGCTAAAGCCCGCGCCTTAACCGGCCACTGCAAACTAAACAGGCACCAATTTCACATGAAACTGAGTGACACTGATGTTTGCCGGTACTGTAATCAGGACAGGGAGACGCCTAAGCACCTTTTGTGTGAATTCGGGCCCCTTATCCACAAACGCAGTGTCCATCTGGGCCGACTCATTATTCGCCCGGAGGAGAGTAAAACTCTGAAAGCTAGGAGTATTCTAAATTTCTTGGAAGCCTCCGGGCTAAAAGAGTTACTCTAACAAGGTGGCGAGTCACAATAGATCATTTAGGTCGCAGTGACTACATCCCCTACACTACGGGTGATGCATAGCCCCTTATCTTCAAAAATAATAATACTAAAAATCATCCATGTTCTACGAACATAAGATTTATCATAATTACAAACACTTTTCCCACCTTCCCACGTACGCAGGGAAATCAGTCGCATTAACAATTAATCTGGGCACCCTCTAATTGGCGCGGAGCTTGCAGCACTATATGCTGTTCTCGTTTACAAGTTAAATCGGGGAAACGGCTCGCCAATTAATTGAAGGGACTTTCCGGGGCAAGCAGTAGTGTCGCGAGACTAGGAGCTGCGAATTGTGAGGAGATGGTTTTTTAGTTTTGTTTTTGGAGTGTTTTTTTTTTTTTTAATAATTTTACAAAACTATTAAATTAGATATGTTCAGAGTGATACTTCGAGGTTTAGAACTAAATAGTCGTATAAGAATGGTTGGGAGATGATTTTTAGAGCTAAAACTTTTCAATGTTTGGTGTACCATATTACATTTTATTGTACCGAAAACCTTTTTCTTAACTTTATATGTAATTCTCTAAGGGTGAGTCGCACCATTTAACTATAGCGATAACCAAACCATAACCAACCGAGAAACGGTCGCCTTTTCGGCTTTGTTATCGTTATAGTTAAATGGTGCAACTGACCCTAAATTAAACTAATAACGCCAAACGTTGTTCTGCCATATAAATTACTAGCTTTTGCCAGTGACTTCGCCCATGTACATAAAATACATCCTATATCACTCAGGAATAAAGCGCCTTTCTATAGGTGTCTATAGGTGGGTAACCATTTTAGCAATTTAAAAAAATAAAATAAAATAAATAAATTACACAAAAAAAAAACAATAAAATCGTTCAAGCCGTTTGTCTTTTCATGTTTTTTAACAGAGGAGTTCATTAACAAACACTGACACGAGTATTTCGCCGATAGAAAGCTGCTTTATTCCTAAGTGACTTAGGTTATATTTTATGTACGCTAGCGAAGCCACTGAGAAAAGCTAATCTACAATAATACAATAAAGAGGTAAAGTTTGTATTTTTGTTTGTAGGAGGTAATCTCTGGAAGTAGGTACTAGTCCGATTGCTAAAATTCTTTCACCGATAGAAAGCTGCTTTATTCCTGAGTGACATAGGCTATATTTTTTATTTGTACGCGAGCGAAGCTGCGGGCAAAAGCTAGTCATTTATAAAGTTTAAAAATAAAATAACCAACTCTATTCCTTTCGTAGCTCCCACAAGTGATGTCTAGAGTAAAACTGCCTTACAACTCTGTGTAGTTGTAGTCAAGCTCACTTACAAGTACATATCGACTGTAAGAACCAATTTAAATTATTGTCAACTTAACGACGCGTCGCACTGCGCCGCTTGTGCACTCTGGCTTAATTGCGCAATTTGCACAGAACTGTGCATTGTGGCTTATTAATGCATCGAGTTGTCTTTGAATGTTCAAGTGTATTGGTTCTTAATTACCTGTGCGTGTCACACTGTTTTGGAACTGTGTAAATTATTTGGGCAGGTAAATAGAGGGGTTTGTGCAGACAAAGCTACGTTCGTAAATGATTGTTTTGCACAATGGGTAATGATATCTGCATAATCACTTTATTCTAATCAAATTATTATGCTTCGGCTGCTAAATAGAGATCTTCTTAGAAGTCAATTTAAATATTCAGTCATAAGACTTAGTGTGTTTAGATTATAGCTTTTGGATAGCTTCCATTTTTTTTTTGTCTCTTATAAACTAGTGCTTGACTGCGATCGCACCTGATGGTAAGCAGTGACGCAATCGTTGATGGTGAGGCGCACTAGTTTATTAAGAGCCTTTTCACCCTAGCATTGAAGACATTCACATTATAATTAGACGGGAAGACCGCAGCAGGGCAAACAACTAATGCAATTATCATAATCAAAATTATTATATTATTGCAATCACACTAAGCAAAGTTTTGTGAGTGTGTTTGTTACTTTTAATGCTCGAACAGCTGATCAAATTTCTTTAAAACTTGATACATAGGTAGACCAAGAGACCTGTAATCGCACATGAAATACTATTTTATCTCGAGTATATGTTCCTTGTATGTTATGTTCTTTGGGACGCTTTATCATAATCAAGCGGAGGAAACCGCTGGTTTCAGCTAGTGTATTATACTATCAGAACAGTGGTGGCCAGTGGTAACGGCCCCCATTTACGAGTTGTAGGTCGCGGGTTCGAACCCAGCCAGGCGCATTACTTAGTGTAATTTATTTCATCACCACTGCTCTCAAAATGGTGAAGGAAAAGGATGTGAGGAAACCGGCATGTCCTAGAACCAAAAATTCGAAGACTGATATTCACCAACACTCACTGGGTGGATGTACGTGGATTACGGCCCATTCCCTCTCCTAGGAGGAGGCTTGAGTCCCAGCAGTGGAAACACTAAAAAGGCTGGTGATCAGGTTGACCTGCCGGAACTCCTCACAATTTCATGGCACTAATTTTATGTTTCACGGATCCACCGTGCAGTCCGCATATAGCAGATATGTCCAGCCTTATTCAATTTAAGCTGGGCAGTCTTCTGTGTCATAATGTTTTGGATCACAGTATAATTTTAAACGCGAGTACATTAAAATATTACAATTAAAAGATCCAGGAAAGCATCATAAACGAGTTATTTACAACCTCAACTACCAAAACGTCTAACAGAAACAAACAATCAACTAAAAACTATCTCTATTAAAATAAAATTATGCCACAACTTCCAACAGGAACGGTCCCCAATTGACTCTTACGATAACGCCTAATTTATATCGCAGACAATACGGAACCACATAAAAACAGTACATAAATACGAAAAGCAGTTAAAACTCCACAATTAGATAAGGAACAACGACAAATAGCTAACGCAGCTACAAATCTAAGCAACAACTTCTAACAGATAGCCGTAATTCAGACTACCACTAATTTACAATTAATGTACGATTTAAGATGCAGTTTAGACCAGTTAAGGAGAACGAAACTAATGGCACGCTCGATGCTAAAGTAAAATGGATGAGATGGAACTGTGCAGCGTGGCTTCGATCTCTCATGGAGGGTTACCGACTTCTACGGCTCGGAGGGCGGATTTGGAGGGTTTCAATTGTTTTTATGTGTCTGTCTTTGGTTTCCTTAATGTCTGTAGAATTTTCTGTTGTAAAACACATTTTTAAATGTCTATTAGAGTTTCATAGATTTTTTTTTGAGGCCAATGCAGTCCTCTACCTTATGCTCCACCGTATCCTTCGAGCGATCTATGATAACACTCGAGCGTTTTTCCCGCTTGAATCCGGTGCGTGAGGAAGACCTGTGTCATGAGGAAGATGAGGACGTCGTGTTGTCTTCTCAGCCACTCCTCAAAGAGCTTACTTAATGCCATGGTTATAGCGTATCCAAAGTTTCATAGATATCATACACATTAATTACCAATTTCTTATAATTGGGTTGACAAAAACTAAATAAGACCTGTCAAAACATAAGTAGCTTTTACAGTATTTTCATGTAAGTTCGGACTAAGCGTTTCTCCTCGTTGTTTATTCCTCGTACATCGAAGGACTGGAATAATTTGCCTGCGGCGAGCTTCCCATTCGATTCTAATTTTGATGTCTTCTATGCTAGAGTGAATAAATCTGTTAATAACCTAGTGCATCTCACTATCAACGATTGCATCATTGCTTACCTACTATTAGGTGGAAGCGTACTCAAGCACTAGTTTATATCAAATAAAAAAATCACCACTGTCAAGTTCCTTTCAATAAACCGACATTTCATTCATATTCTAGGAATTTATTTAACCATTTGTAATGTTAAAAAAATCAATAACATTTATCGTTACATTTTCTCCGAATTGTTTAAACTATTCGAGTGGAATTCATTAAACCTTGAATTGAAATATTATCCTTCTTCTACAGAACTATAGCAATACACTTACGCATAGACCCATAATATATACATTGATTACATTGCATCCACCAATGAATTGTAACGAACTCACTCGCCGCGGGAGGAAGACCTGGAATCCTGAAATACAGGGCTACCCTAGTTTAGGCTCCAGTCTACTCCATTTATTATACTGTCTGTAAGTGTTACATTAATGTGCAAAAATAAATGAATTTTTACTTTTACTTTACTTACTACTGATGTCTGTGACAGTAAAAGTCGAAAGTACAAAGTCTAACACGCCTTCCTACTTCACCACTAGGGCAAGAAAAGTCATTGGGTGATTTTCTACATAAAAAAAAACACACACACCTACAAAAGGCAAATAGCACTCCGTAAATTAAAGAACCTCCATCTGTTATCCTCACAATATAAAAACATATTGTAGCTAAATGAATTCTGGAGAGGGCAGAGATGCCAAATGTGCGGATAATGATGATGAATTATGAGGCGAGTCATGGTGAGATTGTTTCCGAGTCCCGTGAAGATGTGCGGAGGCGAGGGGTGGTTTATGTACTGCGCTTGTGTTTTATGGTGTTTATTGAAGGGTTTTGGTGAGAAAACGACGATTTCCTCGTGGAAAACGAGTTTGTTTATTTATTTTTAATTTAGAGATAATAAGGAGGGAGTTAGTGATAGCGTGACAAGTGACAGGACAGAATGGAAGAAAACAACGTGTTGCGCCGACCCCAAATAAAATGGGACAAGGGCAGAAAGAAGAAGAATAGTGCGCATTTACATAATACACTCATATTATACACCACTTAATTTTGATCTGTAAGTCCTAACCACCTACAGGTCATTGGACTAATAAAACGGGGACTAGGGCAGGAAGATGATGATGAAAAGATCCACAATTTGATTTAGTAGTTAGTGGCTTTGACTGCTATGCCGAAGGTTGCAGGTTCATCCCAGGACAAATGTTTGTGTGATTAGCACGATCATTTGTTCTCTGTCTGGGTGTAATTAATTTATCTAATATGTATGTATTTAGAAATATGTATATAAGTATATTTATCAGTTGCCTTAAGTTCTGCTTAGTGTGGGATGATAATGGTGTTGTGTGGAATTTGTGGAGTATTATTATTATATATGTATATTAAAATGATAGTAAAATAACCTTAAACCTAGGTAAGTAACTCTAGTGTTAGGTAACTAACTAACACTAGTGTTTGTCTCATATTATAATTACTAATACTATTGTAAGTATTCACCACAGGAGAATTAAGTTCCATCTTCAAATTACACAAAGGCACATAACAAATGATCATGCTCATCACACCAACTTTTGCCCTAGATGGGAATCGAACCCACGACCCCCGGCATATTATTCAGGGCCACTAACCAATAGACCAAAATACTAGTCAGTATAATAAATTGAATATTAAATAAATAAACGAAACCAGAACCAGCTCAAACAAAACGACATACATATTTTTTATATCTTGTTAAAGTTTTTTTTTTAAACTTAAACAAGCAGACGCTTAACCTGTATATTACCCTATGATATTATATGTTTTCTCATCCACTCAGGTTAAAAACATAAAACCTAACGTTGCACATAAAAATATAAGTCACACCTGCTTCCAAAATCAATACACAAATTGAACAAAGAGCACATGTATAGCTTAATTAGTTCAAAGATTAACGGCGCATGTACGCTCCGTGTACGCCCAATTTACGCCGCATGTACGCTGTGTGTACGCAGCGTGTACGCTCGATATACGCTCACCTATGACGGCTAATAAACGCTGAGCGTCGTAGCCATGCAAATTAATCACACAGAAATATTCATGCCGACACATGCCATGAAATGATAATGAACCCGTATTGTTATGCGGGATAAGTGAAGGGAGGTAGCGGGTAGGATTTAGTTTAGGTACTGATTCCCTGTATTAATATATATATATATATATATATATATATATATATTGGACTGATGATCTAGTGAGGGTCGCAGAAATCAGGTAGATGCAAAACACACAGCCCTGTGTTTAACAGAGGATACCATTTGTCTGAAATGATGATGATGATGATCGTGATCATACTTTGAGACTGTCAACAGCCGTTTTAAAATATGCTGTCTGTTTGAAAATATATTGTGGAATATCATTGTGAAATTTAAAAACCCTTTTATTTTATTTGTTTGCCTGTATATTTCTTCTTTTATTTGATATAAACTAATGCTTGACTGCGATTTCCATGATGGTAAGAAGTGATGCAATCGTTGATGGTGAGGCGCACTTGTTTATTAAGAGCTCTTTATTTGTAGTGTAGTTTCGATGTATTATTAGAATTCAATATCTACATTTTTTTCACAAGTTATATAATACAAACATTAATGGTAGGTTTTTAATTAAGTTATCTTGTAGATATCGCTGTCAGCGATAAGACCGCCAATGTGAAATAATTTTAGTTATAAAAATAAAATAAAATTTATTTTATCTTATTCTATTATACTTACCTACCTAGGATTAAAATAATAAAGAGAAAATACCTCTCCCGTGTAGGGGAAATTACAACATTCTTAAAACATTATTTTAATCCGCTATCATCTTGTACCTTACACCGCACCCCAAACACAGGGTTAGATACCGCTCGTGTAAAACAATACCGTTTACAATAGAACGCCTCTGTCTGCACAATTAGTATAGAGAAATTGCTTTTGACCCAATCCTGTCTAATAAACAAATGCCATATCGGCTTCTGTGCCATTCCGGCTTCTGTGCCATTCCGGCTTTGTGCCATACCGGCTTCATCTTTGACGGCTTTGGCGAAATATGTGCTTTACAGGTATTGCAGCTTTGATGTATAGGTAGTTTTGAAAGCGAGATTTTAGCCTTTGATAGTCAGTCTGCGTATGTGAGATTCCATGAATATAGCTTTCAGATTAGATCTGTAGCTGAATTGATTTTATTGTGGGCTTTATAGATTGAGCTGGAATCTGTTTGTAAATGTGTATCTTCAGTTGTTATTAGGTATTCACGCGAACCGACTTTGATAGCAATAGAATTTTCAATTATAGAAATACTAATAGAAACAGCAGCTTTGTCGGCGTTAATGTAGAAAATCCCAAGAGAACAAACTGCCGGAATATAAAGAAATTCTATGTGTTATTATTCCAAGATATATGGTCTACCCTTGTGCCAAATTTCATATTAATTTGTCCAGTCATTTGAGCTTAAAGAAGTAACAAACATATATATATTAATGTGATTTACGTACTGCAGAATAAATGGTCTATGGGGCCGAAAGGCTGTTCACGTACTCAAAGACGCAGATTTTGCGGGAATCCGATGGGTGCAAGACGCATATTGACTGTTCATTGTTGTGACATTTAGGGAAGGCATATGTCTGACAGTGGACGTCTTTCGGCTGAAATAATGACTATGATAATTTATGTGAACTGGTATGTATTTACATAAATCAGCGAGTCCGTTGTCAGTTGTACAAAATTTTATAGAGCATTGTAATTTCCATATAAAACTCATTTCACTTTGGGAGAAACACTAAAATAATGGAGATGGGTTAACAAAATTTGTTAAAAAACAGAATTATTTTTTACGCATAAAAGGTGTGTTCTGGAAAAGTTCTTACAGTCGATAACCGGACCGTATTTAAGTTGAAATTCAAGCCCAAACCCAGCAAAATTAGTTTTGTGGTAACTTCCCGAAGCAGACCTATTACTTCGTAAGTAATATTGCAAGTAATGGCTCAGCAATCTGTAAGTAGCTACAACTAATTACAATCAGTCCTGATCTTTCATCTCGGTGCGTTAATCATCCCTCCACAAGAACTAAGGGGGAATGGTTCTAACAATTCTAAGGACCATTAATTTCAATAACATTTAGGGGTAGTGAAGGCTTTTCCATTGTCATCGATCATTGATATTATGTTAAGAACTTTGATCGATTTATTATTCGCTGCATCTGCGTGTTAAAACGATTGCTTAAGAGGCTGCGTTTCCACTAGCTTATCGATCGAGCTTATCATCGAGGTTGGTTTAAAAGCTTGTTACTTAATCTAATGCAATTCAACTCGATGTTCGACGAAGAAGCAACTTGAAAAAGAGAGATAACGCCTTTTTTTATGGTGGGAAAAAATCATCCAATGACAACCCCAGGTCTTGGGCAAAGCGGGAGATAGTGTCAGATTCTTACTGACTAAAAGACCCACCCCGTTCCTTCTAGCCTTTTACCGGAGCTCGAGCTGTCTTTCGAAAGTAACCCTGGCCCCAGTAGGCTTCGACCCAGCTGGGTCCCTGCTGTTGCTGACAACTCCTTGATGCGCGCGGGAACAGTGCGCGCCGTCGACGACTTGGGCTTGGTCCGGAAAGTTACCGGACGGCCGGACAGCGAGCTACCCATTGCTCACTGTCCGCAAGGCTGCGCCTACGGTGGCCGGAAATCGGAATCAGAATCCCGGCGGCGGCGGCGGCGAGATCGCCGGTACCTGATGCGGTCGGCCTCCTCCTTGAGAGATAACGCCTGAAAACGCTGTTAGCATTCGGTAAAACCTCAAATTGTGAGTCATTGCAGCCATGCCTCATCATTTATACCGCGTACTTCGAAGGATTGGAACAGTCTGCCTGCTGCGGTCTTCCCGTCCGATTATAATTTTGGTGTCTTCAAGGCTAGAGTGAATAGGCTCTTAATAAACTAGTGCGCCTCACCATCAACGATTGCATCACTGCTTACCATCAGGCAGGATCGCAGTCAAGTACTAGTTTATAACAGATAAAAAAAAAAAATGAAACCGGCAACTCCAGAAACACAGGTTTTGTTTTAGTGAAAAACTTTTCTAATGACATTCCCCGTCCTAGAGAGGAGCGGGAGTGCGTGTCTGACGTTTAGCAGTTGCTTTTTGTGTTTTAGGACTTCTAGTGTCCTTTTCAGACGTCTTCCCATGGTCCTAGCTGGCACGGCAGGCAGGCAGCTATACTACAAAACCGCAGGGTAGTCCCTACGCTTTTGCTGACATTTTTTTGCGACGCGCGTGTAACACCACACTCCGTCGACGACTTGGGCTAAGGATAAGACAAATAGACGACGAGCTAGGTATCCATTACTCGTCATACGTAAACCTCCGCGATTCCCGATGTCAGAGGCGTCTCATGTCCTGGCAGCTTTGGCATGAGGTAAAGATGTATGTTCCCTCGCTGTAATTGCTAACATAACTGCTTAGCACAAGAGTGCAGCCGCATCCCATTCTCTCACGCTAACATAGCCTGAACCAAGGCTCGGTGCAAGAGGTCTCCGCCGATCGCTTCTACTAAGACACTGCAGTGGTCCACCCAAGCGGAGGGCACCTCCACCATATTTACCGTATGTGTCCTTTGAAGGAAAGAGGTGAGTTTTGTCATTAAAACTCTGGCAATCCCTATCGGTTCACCCCATGTCACTATTCAAACCATGGCAATTGATATTCAGAGTTTACAGGTTTGCCTCTGGCTAGAATAATAGCAACCGAACGGATCCATCTTCGAGGCTGTGTCTGATTATTTTATAATGTATCTAGTATTTAGGATATTATGACTATACCTTTTTTGTTATTGTTTGTTTTTCCTTATTTTTTTTTGTTTGTTAGCCTGTTCTGTCCCACTCCTGGGCAAAGGCCTCCCTCCACTCCTTCCATTTTTTCGCGCGCCCGGGCTTCTTCTTGCCAGTTCTGGTGGAATCTGTCAAGTTCATCGCGCCATCTCCTTCGTGGTCTACCGCGATCCCGACGCACTGTTTCAGGGCACCAACTTTGTGCTACTTTGGCCCACAGTTTGTCGGGCATGCGGCAGACGTGTCCTGCCCAGTCCCACTTCAGTTTGGCAGCCTTTTGAGCCACATCGACTATTTTGGTTTTGGAGCGCAGTATAGTGTTTCGAACTCGATCCGTTAATTTAACACCTAGTATACTGCGCTCCATTGCTCGTTGGCAAACCTTAAGTTTGGACTTCTGGATGTTAGTCAAAGACCAAGTTTGTGCACCATAGGTTAGGACGGGGAGAATACACATGTCCATGAGTTTTTGCTTTAGTGCCATGGGCAATTCACCCTTGAATAGGTCTTTCATGGACCAGTAGCTCCTCCAGGCGTTTTCAGTCCGTCTTGCGATCTCTTTGTCTTGCCTCGCCTGGAAAGAGACTACTTGACCCAAGTAAAGGTATTCCTGGACATGTTGTATAGTCTCCCCGTGTACTTGTATGACTTTTGGTGCTTCGTTGGTCATGACTTTAGTCTTCGACATATTCATCTTCAGTCCAACCTCAAGGCTTGCGTCACTTAGCTCTTGTAGCATGCGTTCTAGTTCAGTGGCTGAAGAAGCAAAGAGAACAATGTCATCAGCAAAACGGAGATTTGTTAACCTCGTTTCGCCAACGACGATGCCTCTCTCCCTCCAATCGGCTGCCAATCTTCTGAAAATTTCTTCTAGGGTACTGGTAAACAATTTCGGAGACAACGGGTCGCCCTGTTTGACTCCTTTTTCTATATTAAATTTTTGACCTGTGGTTTCTAATTTGATTGCGGCGGTACTATTTTTATAAATTATCCGTAACAGGTCAATGTAAGTGGGATCTATTTGTTGCCTGCTTAGAGCGTCAAAAATGGCAGTGTGTGTAATGCTGTCGAATGCTTTAGAATAGTCAACAAACGCCAAGTGGAGTGGGATCTTGAATTCTTGGTGTTTTTCTATTAATTGGTTGACTGCGTGAAGGTGGTCCGTCGTGGAGAGGCCAGGGCGGAAACCTGCTTGCTCAGGCGGTTGCTGTTTGTCTAATTCGCCGGATATACGATTTTCGATAATTTTTATAAATATTTTATAAATGTGTGAAATTAAACTAATTGGCCTGTAGTTGTTTATGTCAAACTTGTCGCCTTTTTTGTGAAGAAGAATGATATTAGAATGGCAAAAATCCTTCGGGAAGGTACCTGATTGCAAAATATTGTTAAATAATTGGGTTAAATAATGGAGGAGAATGGGCTCGCCTATTTCAATGACTCTGTACTTATACCATCTTCGCCACAAGATCTATTATTTTTCATTTTGCTGAGGGCTACATGAACTTCGTAACCAGTAATAGGCGGTATACTATCAGAGCAGCAATAATCGGGTATTTCTTCCAATTGTGTCTTATCAGAGTAGAGAGACTTATAAAATTTTGTACATATTTCTAGCACTTTTGCTCTATTTGTTTGCTTGTTCCCATTGCCGTCTTTTAAATGTGTGATCCACGACTTCTTATTTGAAATACCCTGCTTAGCAGTTTTTAGGGAACAATTGTTTTCTAATGCATTTTGGAATAGTCTATTGTTGTAATTCCTAATGTCTTTAAGTCTGTATTCTAAATCTCTATTAACTTTACTCATTTCTAATCTTTGTTCTATTAATTTTAAAGTGTCATCTGATAACTTTTTACTTTTTATTTTGATTTGTCTAACTGCTTTGTTGGCTTTAGTTAAACTCTGTACTATTTCATCATATTGTTGTTGAACACTTTTTTCTTCGAAAACGTTGTCAAGTAAATCGAAACTGTTCTTTAGTTCTAGTTTAAATTGTTTATGACCTAGCATAAGTGATTGTTTACTTAATTTTCTAATTTGGTTTTTCATGAATTGTTGCCGGTTGATTTTTGTATCTAGTTTTATAATTGCGCGAACAGGTCTATGGTCAGAGTTAAATTTAAATTGATTTATGATATGGATATTTTTAATGATTTGTTTATTAGAGGTAAGAATGTAATCTATTTCGTTTTTAATTTGGTTATTGGGAGATATCCAAGTCCATCGCCTGTGAGGCTTTTTGTAGTAGAAGCTGTTACCTACATATAAGTTTTGACCAAAAGCGAATTGAAGAAGGCGTGTTCCACGTTCATTACGGACTCCGAGACCGTGTGGACCCAAAATATTGTGGTTATCTAAATCTTGCCTTAATCCAAGCTTGGCGTTAAAGTCACCCAGTACCAGGTTCCAAGTGCTTCGATGTTCGTCGCAGGCTTTGTTGAGAAGATCGTAGAAATCTTCTATTTCGTCGTCTGGATGGTTTGTCGTAGGAGCGTACACTTGGATTAAGGATAATGTTTGTTTGTTCGAAATTTTAAATTTTAAAACTGCTATCCTATCAGAGTAAGAAATAAATTCCAAAATATTGTTTTTCCATTTTCTAGCAACTAAAAATCCCACCCCATAGAGTCCTGCATTCTGTCCATTGTAGTAGAATATGGTATTCTGTCGATCTATGGTCTCTTCACCGTTTCTCCTAACCTCTGACAAGCCTACAATATCCCAATTGACTTCAGTTAGCGCGTTTTCGAGCTCCAGTAGACGATCGTCAGATTTCAGAGTACGAATGTTGTAAGTAATAATGTGAAGCAATTTATCGGTGTCCGGTTCTTTGTTTGCCGTGGTCGTTGGACGGGAGATCGATCTCGCCCGGGGATTCTTAGCACCCCTGACTCCAGGGCGAAGCTGCCCACCGTCATCAGCACCAACACCATTTCCTTAAATAGTTTTTAATTTTAGTTTAAGTGCAAAAGTGCCCCTGACACTCGCCGCCTCGCTGAATATAAATAAATAAAATAAAATGTCTTTCAAATACGCTGACAGAAACCAAAATAGTCATCCCTTATAAAACGAAATGGTGCATATCTTTATTCTCATCGGATTTTGATTTCCATAAAAATATCAAAAACCACGTTTCCGTTTATAAAGCATTAATGCCAACTCTTTTTGGTAAAAAAAAAAACGGGTGAATGAAAATGAATACATATTATTTTAGCCGGAAAAATACACAGACATCGCTTTTTCATCTCCAAACAAGCTTAATACAAACATTTACTATTAAAAACATACGGTAATGAATAAAATAAATACGATGTACGTTTGACGATCAAAAGCTATGTATAAATAAAATATATGATGTTTATCTGTTTGTATGTATCTCTTTGATAACTGAGTGTGTACTGATATCGTTTCCGCAAACTTGCTTCTACGTAGGGTTGTCTCATTAAAATTCGAGATGTTATTTTAGGATCCAATCATTTAAGGAAACCGTTCGGATCTCTATAATAACAGAATATGAGTATAATACAAGAAATGTGACCATTTTATGGAATAGCAAAGTCTATACTTATTTATATTATTGAAAATTAAAAACAATTAATCATTTATCTTTTTCCTGAAATAAAATCTTAGTAACCTAGAGTGGCATAAAACTGTAGCAATTTCAATGAAACATCTGGAATGGAAGGCAAAAAAGTCATCATTTCTGCTGAAAGAGTTTGGAAAAGTGCGTGAACTAAGCTCCGCCACAATTTACATATTATATTAATCGTATTACACAGCTCTCACTACTACTACTACTCGATATAAGATTTATTATTAAAAAAAGTCGATTGAAAAACGTGGAAATGTCACTAAAGTAGTCGAATCCCTCACCTACGGCTCAGGCAAATTCCACCTCGATCGCAAAGGATCGAAGGCAAACTTTCTCCACTTGTATTAAAATATAATTTCAAGCAGACAAAGCCGCTAACAGTTGTGGAATATTATATATTATTATTCCATTTATTTATTATATATACACAAATTATTCACATTTTTAAATGTTTCTTTAAAAAATAACATAAAAAACAACATTTAAAAATATAAAAAAGAGGAGCCCACCGGCATCGGGAACAGGGTCCAAGCTACCGGTGGTCAGGGCTCCTGAGAGAGGAACCTCCGGACAATACGCGCCGTGTCTAAGAGTACTGCCTTCTGAATCAAGCCCTTGATCCAACTGCCTAACGAGAGTTAGGTATTTGGTTAGTGTTGGTCCGACTCTTGTCTGTCAGGCTCTTGGCAATTAAGCCATTGGCCGTCACGACTATCGGCACAATGATTGCTTTATCCACTTCCCACATGTCGACAACCTCGCGAGCCAAGTCAAAATATTATTATTATTATTAAAAAACTGGTGGCTAATATCTTTGAAGTGACAGCCCTACCCCCAGCAAATGTTTGCAACATCCAGGTTATGAAGTTTGCGTGCGATCAAAGGGGTGAGTGATGCGTCGAAGATTTTGATATAGAGATCGGTGAGGAATTAATATTGGCTCGGTACGGAGGTAAGGAGGGATGATGACTCCTTTTAAGCTTTCAGAAGAGTGATTAGACTGATAAATGAAAATATGTACAGGAAATGTTATTAAATAACCTGGCTATTAAAAATATTGATGAAAACTTTTTGATGTTTTAGAAGTTTGTTGAGCAGGGTGTAAAGTTTCGCAAACCTCCGTTGGAAAGGGATCCTCCGGCCAGATGAGTGTTGAGACATCTCTGGCCAACAGCCCAATAGTTGGTTTTCGACAGGTATATAAGTATTAATATTAATAGTGCGCATTTACATAATACACGCATATTATATACCGCTTAATTTTGATCTGTAGGTAGAAGTCGGCGTTGCGTACTAACCACCTACAGGTCATTGGACTCGCTCAGCTGCTTTTTTAATTTTATCGTTATACATCGATAGTGTATCATGTACCGGAACGACCTTCCACGGGATTAAAACCATCAAAATTTAGCGGTGTAGAAGAGAGTAGGGAACATTTCTCGCGAAACAGATTGTCGATGTGGCCAAAAGGTTCTAGAGTGAAGACTGCATACAGGAAGACGCAGCGTTGGATGACCTCCTACAGGTGGACCGATGAACTGGGGTCGTAGGTATCGAATAGATGCGAGCCGAGAGAGAAAAAGCCGATAATTTTGCAGCAAAATAATAGAATTTCCCTGCTCGAGTCTGTGTTTCCTGATTGCTACAAACTAGCGCCTCAAGTCTGCTATTAGAATAGTGTTAGAATGGTCTTTCACTGATTACAAAATTGTAGATTTAGACAAGTTTGGTAATCTACTAATATAACGGCGTCACTATGACTTTCCAATGGTCAACCACTGACACTCCATTGAAAGAAGTGGCTTAGAATGGTAATCTCGTACACATTGACAGATGAATGTTTGTGGTCTGCGGCAATCTGCCAAGGTTTTGACAATTCCTTTGATCAATAACCTACCATTAGAACGTCATTGTGCAGTTATTACTTTTAATAAACCCGATATTGTCATTCTACTGCAACTTTATTACGAGACCATTGGTTAATCAATTATTGATCATTATAAATTAGCAGATTACGATCCATTAGCAAAATGATAATGGGATCGTGTTGTAATGACGAATTTATAAAAATAGTAGACTTAGGCCCCAGGGGTCTTTATGTCAAGAGTGAATAGTTTGCTTCAAGACATGAGGCCATATTATCAGCGTTTACCATCAGGTGAGATATTAGTCAAACGCAAGCCTATACCTAGTTAATTTAAGTGTATAAACACCCGTGCGAAGCTGCGGTGGATCACTAGTTTAAAAAATATACAGTCTGCAGTCGCAAATATTTTTTCCTATCCGTCTAGACAGCATAAGTTATGACGTCACATGCTCCCAAGCACACAGAGATGTGAAAGTTGTAGCAAACGCTAAAACCGATACCATCTAATATAATTCCGGAAATTACAACTTCTTATCATGTTTTAAAACACGGTGAAACACGACGTTTGCAGCTATGTAAGTTTTTGACGCAGTCTGAATTTTAATAAACTTGCCGTTTCCAACTGAAATCTTTTAGCGGTTGAATGTTTTTAAGCGGGATTTAAAAGGGTTTTTTTTCTGGTGTTTCATGTAGAATTTGGTTATGGTGTTCGTTTTTTGGTCTTTAGGCTTTAAATTTGGGTTTTTGAGGAAAACACATTAAACGTAGTTTTGAAAATAATTATACTGCTACCGTCCTTTTGAAAAAGTTATATTTTTCAATCATTAATGGATATTTACGATAAAACCCCTATCTGCTATGTTGAATTCATCATCAGCCTTTTTAATGTTCCCACTGCTAGGACACAAGCTCTAGGAGAGGGAATGTTTATTTATTTATTTAAACTTCATGTACAGTAGTGGTACATAGGCGGACTTAATGCAACAAGGCATTCTCTACCAGTCAACCTTTGGGTTAAAAAAGAGATCACTGTGGTAGGGTTTGCACAATAAACAAATAACGAATAATGAAACTGAAAAAAATAAATAATAATAAGTTATATATATATAATATATAATAAAATACATAAATATGCAAAAATAATAAACTAATAAATACTATAAAAAATATCAAATCATAAAGAGAACTTAATAACAATTCTGACGAAGAACAAACTAAGGTTGAGAGGACTTCAAGTAGTAGTTCCGAACTTTACGTTTGAAGGAAAATTTACTTTCGGCTTTTTTGATGTCTAGGGGAAGTAAATTCCAGAGTTTTATGGTGGAAACAGCGTAAGAATTGGACATAAAGCCAGTACGGTGAGAAGGAATCTGAAGAAGCATGTTTTTGGATGCACGAAGGTTAAGATTGTGAGAACTGCCCAACACTTTAAAATATTGTTTTAAATAATTAGGAGCACAAGGATCGTTCATTACGGTGAAGAGCATGCAGAGGGATCTGAGGGATCTCCTGAGACGGATAGGCAGCCATTTAAGCTGAGAACGGAAGGAAGAAATGTGGTCATATTTACGAAGCCCGAATATAAAACGAATGCAGTTATTGAGAAGTCGATCCATTTTGTTTAGAAGTTCTTGGGAAAGATCAGAGTAACAAACATCAGCATAGTCAATTATAGGTAACACAAGCGACTGGACCAAAGAAGTTTTAGTGCTCGACGGGAGGAAATTTTTGAATCTATAGAGAGACCGCAGTGTAAAGGTGACTCTCTGGCTAACCTGTGCAATCTGCTTATTCCAGCTTAACCTATCGTCAATATATAAACCTAGATCTTTAACGTGAGGTGAGAGAGGAATGACTGTATTGCCGAAAATAAGCTGCGGTAGTCGGCTAGTGTCCAAACTCCGTAGAAAGTAAGGACTGCCAATGAGGATAGCCTGGCATTTACTGACATTGACAGTAACCCCAAATCTGCTAATCTGCGGAATGGGCTGTAATCTACCACGCGGGCCTAGTGCAAGTTGATGAATGTCACATGTCTTCGAATTTTTGGTTCTAGGACATGCCGTTTTCCTCACGATGTTTTCCTTCACCGTTTTGAGAGCAATGGTAATTAAATAAATTACACAAAATAATGCGCCACGGATTAAAACCCCGCCAGGTTTGAACCCGTAACTTGATAAAATTTGCTAGGCTTCTATCTTGTACTTTTTTGACTTTTTTCATTTTTGAGTAAATTATTGTTGGAGATAAAACCTTCTTGCAAGCTTCCTAAATTATATGAAAAAATATGACACTTCTATTTGTCACTTGTCTTCACTTGTTTTCTGTAAAATATATTGTTCACACCGAAAATTATTAAATAACTAATTTGCATTGAGCATCCAGTCATTGATTTTCATTCAGAATACCCATAATTCTCGCACATGGTCCTTCGAGCCGGATGAAATATAATTAAGAAGATCAGCGATTATTTTCAAGAAAAAGAATAGAGACTGACTTCCACGCTGAATGGAGGTTCATGAGTTCACTGCTGGAGAACTGGATTGATTTCAAGCAAGTTAGTTAGTGGTGTACAGTTATAATTACGCTAATATCGTCACCCAACACTCAGGTAGTATATATAAGTAGTCATACTAAGGTCAGTACTATTTTATTAAATTACCAATTATATTGTGTTTGAGTAAAATCATTAGGTACTTTGTTGCATTGTGATTAGTATTTTATTCAACAGCAATGTTAAGTTTAAACTCATACTTTTAACAGTATAGTTAGCTATTTTGCTACATTATTAAACTTACATTATATTAAGCTGTAACTAATTACATAACTACTTAACAGTGGTATTAATTTTTAACAAGTATCTTGACATAATAAAAATATTTGAGTGTTAGATATTAGTACAAGTCATTGTTATAAATTATAGTTAGCAGTCAGAAAGGGCATAGACTACAGCTAGGCGTATAATTATTGAAATTATATTGTTGTTTTAATTTTTATATTCCTGTATCAATGCCAGGTTGACAACACTCGTCTCCCAGAATGTCTGAGGAAAAGGATTTAATTAAGAAGCGAGGCAGCTTCAAAGGTCGCTTGACTAGTTTCCTCAATTTTCTGGACTCATTCAAGGACAAGGAGCTATCTAGCTGTGATGTGTCCGAGTTGCAGTTGCGCATGGGCAAGATAGAGGCGTTGTATGAGCAGTATGATGAGGTACAGTTACGTCTAGAATGCATTGTTGACGACATCAACTTACAATATTCTCAGCGTTCCGAGTTTGAGTCTATTTATTATAAAACCTTATCTAGAGCCCAGAATATTCTGACTGACTACAATAAAGATAATAAATCGATGGAAAGTTGTAAAAGTACTCGTGTTAGCATAAAGCAGCCGGTTAAATTGCCAACGATTCAGTTACCAAAGTTTAGCGGATTATATTGTAATTGGCTTGAATTCCGCGACACCTTTACTAGCCTAATTCATTGTAATGATGACATAGACGCAATCAATAAGTTTCACTACTTGCGAGCATCACTTGAGGGAACAGCTGCTATAGTTATCAAATCCATTGAGTTTTCTTCAAGTAATTACTCTGTGGCATGGTCATTGTTATGTGATCGGTTTGACAACAAAAGATTACTGGTTCAGAATCATATAAGTTCATTATTTACTATTGAATCAATTACAAAAGAATCTTCTGTTGCCATTAAGAATTTGATCGATCAGTTAAATAAAGACTTGCGAGCTTTAGAGTCATTAGGGGAGCCTGTGAAACACTGGGATACACTTTTAATCTACATTGTCACACGAAAACTTGATCAAAAAACCTATCGTGAGTGGGAGGAGTGCAAAGGTAGGATAGACAAGGATGGCTTAATCACGTTTAACGCATTTATGCAATTCTTACGCAATCGAGCCGACCTCATCGAGACCCTGGAACTTCCCCGCAATCATTATTCGCAATCACCAGGTAAATCAGGTCCTAAGATCAAGTCAATGGTAGCACAATCTCCTATCAATTCTAGCACTGACTCAGCTTCTAAACCTTGTCCTAAATGTAATAACAACGATCACACATTAAATAATTGTCCACAGTTTCTCGCATTGAGTAACGATGACCGTCTCAAATCATTACCTAGTTATAAGGTATGTTTTAACTGTTTTCGTTCCGGACACTATGCTAACAAATGTAAAAAACCAGGCTGCAAACTATGCAAACGTAGGCACAACACATTAGTTCACGTACATTCTAATGGCACTGTATCGAATACACCTAGTGGTAATTCGATGAATAACTTGTCTGCTACGACTGAAACGAATAACGTAGCTTTATCCGCAAACATTGCATCTCCGTGTGGTCATACGCAACGAGATGTGTTGTTATCAACCGCTTTGATCAAATTAAGAGACCACAATGGGTGTGTGCATCTCGCTCGCGCGGTGCTCGATAGTGGTAGCACGTCTTCACTCATAACAGATAGGTTGTGCAATAAACTTAACTTTAAAACTAGCCAGGTAGATAGATCAATCCTTGGAATCAATAACGTCACTTCGCACGTAGGTAAAATATGTCGGGTTAAGGGTACGCCATTAGATGATAGCTTTGTATTCGAACTAAATTGTTTTGTTCTTCCGTTCATTACGAGTAGTGTTCCGTGTCGTCAGATAAATATTTCTGATTTCGACTTACCCTCGAATATTACTTTAGCTGATCCTACTTTTTATAACCCTGCCGATGTTGATATTTTAATCGGCGCTGATCTTTTTTGGGATTTGTTAGGATCTCAAAGACTAAAGTTAGGTACCGGGAAACCAATATTATGTGAAACCCGTCTAGGATGGATAGTTTCCGGTCCAATTACTCAGAATACTATCTCACTGCTGACGAATGACGTAAAGTGCAATATGTCTAAAATGGTTGCCGACAGCGATGGTGACTGGGAAAACCTCAAGTCAGAATTGACAAAGTTTTGGCAATTAGAGGAGGTGAATGCGAAGTCTTCCAATTCTTATATGCCTGAAGAGAAATTGTGTGAAGACAATTTCGTTACAAATACGACACGATTGTCTGATGGTCGTTTTTGTGTTCGCATCCCCCTTAAGAAAGATCCTTCAATTTTAGGAAATTCTTTTAATAAAGCCACACATTGTTTACATTCTTTAGAGCGTAAATTAAAGGTTAAGACGAACTTTAGTAGAATGTATCATGACTTTTTGTCAGAATACGAGTTACTTGGTCATATGACAAAAATTAATAAACCTAATTTATGTTTGGGTTATTTTATTCCACATATGGGAGTTTTACGCGAGTCGAGTACCACGACCAAACTTCGTGTTGTTTTCAACGCTAGTGCTTCTACTTCGACGGGAGTGTCCTCTAATGACCTACAGATGGTTGGGCCAACCGTACAGGACGGTCTATTGTCTATACTTCTTCGCTTTAGAGTCCACAAGTATGTTTTATCTGCGGATGTGGAGAAGATGTATAGACAAATAGTCGTCCACCCGTCGGACAGATATTTACAACAGATTGTTTGGCGTGATAATGTTAGTGATCCTATTAATGTTTATCAATTAAACACCGTCACGTACGGTACGGCCAGTGCGCCATTCCTTGCGACACGATGCCTTAAACAAGTAGGACTCGACTGTAGGAACCCTAAGATATCGGAAATCATCCAACATGACTTCTATGTCGACGACTTGCTGACCGGAGGGGATGACTTAGATGAAGTAAAGTTCATTCGCACTGAAGTCACCAAAGCGCTTGCGTCGGCATGTATGCCATTGAGAAAGTGGAAGTCAAATGATTCTCAATTATTGTCGAATGCTGTCCCTGCGTCATACGATTTGAACATTGGACAAAATGAGCCAGAAAAGTTGCTTGGTCTCTGTTGGCATATCGGCACTGATGAGATAGGGTTTCCTATAGGTCTGACTAAATCTTCGACTAGGTACACAAAGCGTGACTTGTTATCCGTTATTGCGCGAATCTTTGATCCCTTAGGTCTGTTAGGTCCTATTGTTATTACTATGAAGATCTTGCTACAGAAAATGTGGTTAGATAAATTATCATGGGATCAACCATTACCTAATGAGATTTGTAAACAATGGGAGATTATTATTAAATCTTTACCTCTTTTAAATCATGTTCGCATTCCGCGACTTGTAGTCTGCAATTCATTTACGGAGTTAGAACTCCATATTTTCACAGACGCGTCTGAGTCCGCGTACGGTGCTTGCGTCTACATTCGCAGTGTTAATGCTAAGGGTGAGTACATGGCTCGCTTGTTAATGGCAAAGAGTCGAGTTGCTCCCATCAAGCCTACGACAATTCCGCGACTGGAGTTATGTGGTGCGGTAGTCGGTTCTCGTCTTCACGAGAAGGTGATGAGCTCACTTCGAGTGAAGATCAGTCGGGTTTATTGTTGGACTGATTCAACCATTGTCTTGGGATGGTTACAGATGATGCCTACCAGACTTCAGCCCTTTGTGCGCAACCGCGTTGCTGAGGTTTTGGATAAGTCGGGTAACTGTACTTGGAGGCACGTCCCAACAGATCAAAATCCAGCAGACCTAATATCTCGTGGCATGGATATTAGTGATCTGCAGGAGTCAGATCTGTGGTGGAAAGGACCAGATTTTTTAAAACTAGATTCGTCTGAATGGCCTTCTCAAATTACGAGCCCAGGACTACAATCGTTACCGGAGACTCGACCTAAAATCATATTACATGTTGTAAACGATTCGAAACCTGAAGTTTTAATTGATTTTAGGCGTTATTCCAATTACACACGGCTCGTACGATCTGTTGCCTACGTATTACGATTTATTAAGTCATGTAGAAAGCATTACCC
The DNA here is from genome assembly GCA_929112965.1 of Mythimna albipuncta. Taxonomy (NCBI): domain Eukaryota; kingdom Metazoa; phylum Arthropoda; class Insecta; order Lepidoptera; family Noctuidae; genus Mythimna; species Mythimna albipuncta. Next base: position 1,136,502 of record OV815974.1, read on the forward strand.
TAAAACCAAATACTTGTCACATGATGAGGTACAAGATGCACTAACTCTTGTCATTATTAAGAGTCAGATTCAGTCATTTTCTGAATACCAATTATTTTTGAACAAAAAGAGTTTACCTAAAAAGAGCGCCCTTCTAAAGTTTAATGTTTATTTAGACGATAATAATGTAATGCGAGTAGGAGGACGTCTTGATAACTCTAATTTTGCTTATAGTAAGAAACACCCTATTTTATTACAGTCCACTCATGATTTCACTAAACTATTATTTAATTTTGAGCATAAAAGGCTGATGCATGCTGGCCCACAATTATTATTAGCTTCCATTAGGGAAACTTATTGGCCAATAGGAGGTCGCAAGTTGGCGAAAGCCTGTTATCATAAGTGTGTTTTGTGTCACCGTATGAAGGGTAAGGTTGTAGCTCCCTTAATGGGTAACTTACCACGAGAACGCCTTCGTCCAGGTTATCCCTTTGAAAGCACAGGCGTTGATTACGCTGGCCCTATTATGTGTGCTAGTCGCCAGGGCCGTGGATGTAGGTTAGTAAAGGTGTATGTCGCTATTTTTATTTGTTTCACAACCAAGGCCATTCATTTGGAGCTCGTTGGTGATTTAACTAGCAATAGTTATTTACTGGCTTTGTATCGGTTTATTTCTCGGAGAGGTAAACCTGCTGATATTTTTTCCGATAACGGTACCTCATTTGTCGGTGCATACAACGACCTTTCCAAATTTTTAAAATTAAATAGTTTGTCCTTGGGTGAAAGTGCAGCAAACGACGGAATAAGGTTCCATTTTATTCCCGCCTACACCCCACATTTCGGTGGACTCTGGGAGGCGGGTGTCAAGTCAGCAAAGTATCACCTTCAGAGAGTGTTGGGAAATTGTAACTTGACTTTTGAGGAGCTGTACACCACACTAACCAAGATTGAAGCCATCTTGAACTCTCGTCCATTGACGCCGTTGTCTTCAGATCCTGCAGATTATACTCCGCTCACGCCAGGACATTTTCTTGTGGGACGGCCACTTACTTCTTTGCCGCAACCTGATTACCAGGATAGCTCTGCCAATTATCTGTCTCGTTACCAGAGGATCGAGCAGCTTCGCCAGCATTTCTGGAGCAGATGGAGCAAGGAGTATGTTGCAGAATTGCAACAACGCTCCAAATGGCGTTCCTGCAAGGATGGCTTGATGCTGAACTCCTTGGTGGTGATCAAGGAAGACGATCTTCCTCCGTTGAAGTGGAGACTTGGACGGATCGTGGCTGTTCATCCAGGAACGGATGGTATCGCCCGTGTAGCTGACATTCGGACGTCTACTGGAGTCGTTCGACGGGCATTCAACCGAATCTGCCCTTTGCCTGTGTCTTCAGAATCTGGTTGAAACCATTGGTTTCAACGCCCGGGGAAATGTTGGAGATAAAACCTTCTTGCAAGCTTCCTAAATTATATGAAAAAATATGACACTTCTATTTGTCACTTGTCTTCACTTGTTTTCTGTAAAATATATTGTTCACACCGAAAATTATTAAATAACTAATTTGCATTGAGCATCCAGTCATTGATTTTCATTCAGAATACCCATAATTCTCGCACAATTATGAAGCGTCAAAGTTCATGCAAAATAGCAGATTTTCAGAGGTCTTAACTGGATTAGTTTTACACAAATTTATAAATTAATTTCCGTAGAAGCCTAGATAATATCCACAAGATACTGTGTTTCCAAAATATCTAATTAAAAAGGTGTCATGACATCATAATCGCGTAAGAGCGGTTCTATGAAAAACAGTAAAAATGTATGTCGAGATGCATCCCTATAATCTCAATTATAATTACGGAAATCATGTCAAATTATCTTCCACAAAATAATCCACAACAAAACCTTATTAAAAATACAACATTAAAGTCACAATTTTAATAAAATCTCTTCACAAATTACCAGCGCCTCTGCCTACACCGGAACAATGCAAATTACACGTACAGGCACTAAGTAGCGATCCCGGGTTCGCTCGCTTCCGAGTCCCGAGTCCGACAGGGACGCCACTTGACAGCTATTCGCAATTAACTCGCAATGCGAACTAATTAATGCCAAGTTTTCAATTGTAATTTAAGCTGAGTGAACAATAACATCATATTGAAAAAATTAAAGGGTTTTTAAAGGTGTGTGCGGTATTTTTTAGGTAGAAAATCAGTTAATGACTTTTCCCCCTCTAAGGTTTAATTGTATGGCGTATCAGGCTTCATCATTTCAGCCGATATACGTCCACTGTTGGACATAGGCCACCCCCAAGCATCGCCACAACGAACGTTCCTGTACGTCTTGGATCCATCGGTTTCCCGCAACCTTTAACAGGTCATCGGTCCACCTTGTAGGAGGCCTTCCAACACTGCGTCTTCTTGTCGCCACTCCAGAACCTTTCGGTCCAACGGCCATCTGTTCTGCGAGCAATGTGCCCTGCCCATTGTGTCTATCACGCTTACAAAAATATACCTATGTTCCTTGTTTGCTTAGCGGTCCAGAACTCATTGGTTCTCTTTTGGACTACCCATGGCCCCAGTAGGCTTCTATCCTGTGGGGTTCCTACGGTATTAATGATTTTCTAAGATGAGCGCGTGCGACACTGGCACTGGTGAAATCGAACCTGAGAAACGCAGTGTAGCAGCCATTCGCTCAACCACTGCGCCACGCATGCCATCAATATGCCAAGTTCTTGATACATTATTTAATTATTTTGTAAATTCTATTTTATTAATGTGATAATAGGGACTATGTGGATTACTTTTTCCTTTTCTGTATTTTAACATGTCTGGCAGTTTTGAGTATTTGATGCGGCTTAATGTCCTTTCTTTGGCATTGTTCGTCAAGTCGTTGAGCTCCTTAGAAGTCCTAAGTTTGAGCTACACGAATACTGACAAATGCTTGCACTGACTGGACAGGTCCACTCAAATCTGTGTGGTTCTTTCCTCAAAAGACCATCTGAGACACTAATCTGCATGGTTCACATTGATTAGACCATTACATGTTCTCATCTGTATGGACTTTAAAAGAGACTTTGACCCCTGAGTTTGTTTCGGCGTTTCTTCTCAGGGTAGTCAGCTCGGAAACACCGGCCTCATCTAGTTTAAACTGACTGAAAACAAAATTGAGGTGTAAATGAGTCTTTAAAAAAAAAAACCTATTTGAAAAATAAAGATCATTAATCATTAATGCTAAATTAATCCTTAATCTTTGCGCTAAACTTCGCTTGTCTTGCAGCTCAATTCTCCCAAATCCAATAAGTAAGATCTGAGAAAAATCTTTTTCTCCGTGCACACGTGCCGGCAGTACACGGCTGGATGCTGTGTCCTACTTCGAACTGTAAACTGTTCAATTTACTGCCCATCGTCTTAACTGGCGCACTCAAACGCTAACCGTTTGTTAACGCGAGAAGTGTTTAATTACGATCTTATTTTAGTGTCAGCACTCTGACGTTCTCTGAGGTAAGTGTCGGTTATAAATTGAAATACCTTCATATAGAAAAAGCTTTTTTTGAGACGGGAAATCATGCAATGACTTCTCCCGATCTAGGGTGGAGCGAAATGCCGTGTACGATTTTTATTGCCTAAATTAACTCCACCCAGACACAGTGACACCTTATAGTTTACTGTAATTTCTTTAAAACACCTAAGTGGGGCACAGATCCACTATAGGATTCACTGACAATCCAAACAAAGGATACCATCTTCTCATTTTAGTAATTCCCCAGTTTTCAGCTTAAGTATTAGATTTTTTTATTTGCCCTAGCTTATAAATACAATCTTTTATCGTCACACAATATTCAAACAGGTAAATCACGTCTTGGTATAGTATATAAGATATTTGTATAATTTATTTTATCACCACTGGTTTAGAACTAAAGAAAAACGACGTGAGTAAACCAGCATATCCTAGAGCCAAAAAATCGTAGACGACAAATCACACTGGACTCGGTGGAGTAGATTAAGGTCTATTCTTATTATAATATAATTTAATACTAACATTAGGCTAAGTTGTAGGTACTATTACTGACATAGATTTACAGGACTCAACCTTTCAATCCTGAAAATTAAAGACACAATAGAAAGACAATGGGTGCGCGAACGCGTTTGCTTGGGGTTTAACGAAGAAATAAATATTTGAATAACAGTTACAGTTACCAGTCGACAGCGATGTGAAAGAGTTTTTTGACGCCATATTTTAGATAGTGTATTTTAGCGTAGGGTTTTATTATTTATTTATTTTGTAATTTACTGTAATTATAGTTATTAAGTTGTTTATAAGTATTAAATATTTGAATTAATTGACAGATATCGCTACAGCTGTTAAATCTGTTTTATTTATTAAACCCTTATTTAGATGTGTTTTACCAAAACCCTTTGGTATAACGTGGCATTTAAAATACCAGACAAACTTCGAACCCAGACAACATTCCTAATTACGTACAAGGCTAGCGAAATAGTCCAACTATATTGAACCAACAAACTCAACGGCTCGGCATCCAGACCACTCGAAGGAAACAGACATGTCTTCGTTCCTGGCGGACGGGGTGGAACAAGACACATGCTCTGAGCTGGACAGGTCAGTTTTCAATTAAACCGCCGTTATCGCCGTACTGATTGGGTTTTATTGTTAAATGCCTGATTTACAACGGTTTGCGTTGGGCGGGATAAATGCTTTGAGATGTTATGTTATTGAAAAATGTTAATAAATATTTTTCAATATACGAAAATCCTCTTTTAGGCACGCAATTTACTGTTTTCTGCACTAGTGTGGAAAAGTACGGGCACTCACCCCTGCCAAAATTTAAATGTGCCAAAATTTAAATGGCTAGGCGCTAAGCGAATCGTGCGTCAACCCCGTTTATTCAAATCTTCGTAAGTTTATTGAAAAACGTCACTTGATAAGTACATGTGGAAATTAGTCATTGCAACTTAAGCGGAATTTGCACGAGCGCAGGCGAGGGTGTTATGGAGCTGAGTGCCGCAGTGACAAAATTTCTCTAATTTTATCAAAATGTACTATTCTCTTATTGTCTCCACACAGCGCTTATACAGTTTTAGTAAAGAAAAGATAAGATAAGATAAGATATTCTTTATTTGTTTAAACATTGTATACATACAAAAGCATGCAAGATATAGGTTTATTGTTTGAGTCCAGTCATGTAAAAACTAGCTTTTGCCCGCAGCTTCACCCGCGTACTTAAAATGTAATCTATCACTCAGGAATAAAGCAGTTTTCAATCGGTGAAAAAAAAAATCACAATCGGCCCATTACTTTCAGACATTAACTCCTAAAAAAAGAATTTTTACAAGTAGGCACATTAAAAAGCTCGCGCTAAGGCCACTGTAATCCTTTACAAAGTAACAACATCAATAAAACACAAAACCGGAAACCTGAAATAAAAATGTTCTCAATTAAATTCAAAGTTCATAGTTTTTCTAAACGCAAGCGCACCGTATTGATTTATAACACGTGTAAATTTACTTCAGTGCCATTAAAACTAAATCAAAGTGGGCACTAAATCGTCAAAGTCTGACTAGCTTCCAAAATAACTTAGTCCTTTAGTACCAGTACAAATTCCCCGGATTTTCGAGCTTTTGTTTGTGTATCGGGAGGGTAGGTAGGCCATGATACACTGGAGGGTACGCAGTAGTGTACAACCGCAAACCGCGTTTGGGCAGTCAAAATTTGTGCAATGTTAGTGAGATCATAAATTTAGATTTTTTTAATTCTATTTGTGTTGTGTGCGATTCTTTTGATGGTAATCTTTGTCGGTTTTAATATAGCTTTTTTTATTATAGATTGTTCGATTGTGGATTAAATGTTTGAGAATAGTTTTAGAGCTTGGATAAAAAATACAGCAAAAGAGCAGTGATACGAGTCTTATATCACGGGCTCAAACCCAGACAGGCGGTTTTTGATTATTATGATTGGCCTGTTAGTCTAGTGGTTAGTGATCCTGACTGCTATGCAAAATACAAATGTTTGTGCCATAAGCATGATCATTTTGTTGTGTCTGGGTATAATTTATTTAGATAATGTACGTATTTAGAAATATATAAGTATGTTTATCAGATGTCTAGTACCCATAAAACAAGTTCTGCTTAGCTTGGGACTAGATGGCGTTGTGGGAAAGTTGTGGAATATTATATTATTATTTATTATCTAGGTATATCAATCACCACTCCTCTCAAAACGGTGAAGGAAACATCATCCCTTATTTTTCCCGTGTGGTGAATTAAGGCCCATTCTCTCTAACTTGGCTTGAGACCTAGTAGTGGAAACAGATGTTATGGAAGTTCAATTACGATTCCAAAAGTTGGAAACTTCTGATTTATTTTGTACCTTTGTTTCCGATAAATACAAATGGGAAGTTATATCGAAGCTCGGAGGTCGATGCACAGCGGCTGCAGTGGCGTCCTTCATTGTCGCTCTCCATGAGGTAAGATATTGGTCAATCGCAAGCCCGTCAATAAGAGACAAAACAATATTTCTGTAAACATTCGTGAGACTTCTGATTATTGTAAACAAATAGAAAATGTAATTCAGTACAACTTTTGATAAAACCAATAAGCTATTTGGATTTTGCAAAAGTCGTACTTATGATTAGAACATATTGCTCGCAGAACAGATGGTCCATGGGGCCGAAAGGTTTTTGAATGGTGACCGAGAACCTTTGGACGAAGCGTTGGTAGACCTCCCACAAGGTAGACCGATCTGATCATCTGATGGATGCGACATGCACAAGACCGTTCGTTGTGGTAACATTTGGGGTAGATTTATGTTCAACAGTGGACGTCTTTCGGCTGAAATGATGATGATGAAAAGTGGTATGGTATCATACCACACCAGATGATGAAAAGTGCTATGTATAGCTATATGAAATTGCTGTGCCCGACAGGGTCCATGTGCCCTGCCATGCATGCCATGGGTCCCATGTGCATGTGTGTGTTTAAATATTTTTTAAGATCTTATGTAACACATGTGTTATAGCAATAAAGAATTGATTTGAATTGGTACTGATTAATTCAGTACCACTTTTCATCGATTGGACTGCAAAATTTATAACATCTAAACTCCAACATAAAATAAAACAATTATAAAAAAAGCTTAACAAACAATGCTACTGTTTTGTAAACTTGACACCAACCAACTGTTTAGTTATATAGAAAAAAAAGTGATTTGAGCATAAACAGCGGTGTTTATAGTAACACAATAATATTACGATAGTAACTTGAGTCCGATGGTCAACTGCGCAATAGTGGCGTTGTTGTGATACTGTCACACCTTACCATGGGTCTGCGTGATCGAAATGAACAGTTATTCAAATTTTTCTTAATGCAAAAAAAAAAAAGTATTCGATATTATTAGTATTTTTGAAGAGCTTGTGACACAGAGGTTTTCATATTTGAATTTTAAATTATTTTTTTGAGGCACATAAAGATACAATTATTGTGAATACAGCTAAGAAGTGGGATCCACAGACTTATCAGAGAATCTAAAAAAAAATATATACGTATTGATATTCATCAAAGTCAAAGTCAAAGCATTTATTTCAAATAGACCGTTTGCAGGCACTTTTGAATAGTCAAATGTTGGTCAGTCCAAGAAAAGTGAAGCTAAATTGCACGTTCCAAAGCGTAGGTGTCTATGGAGAAGAACGTGCAAGAAACTCCATGGACACTCTTTTTAAAAATCATATTATGTGTTACATATAATGCTTGGTTACATCTTGTATCTTATTTGGTTTTTAGGTGCAAAATAATTAAATAAATGACTGTGCTTGCACTGGGTGGAGTTAGATGAAGTAGAAAAGACATACAAAACTTTTATTGACTAAAACTGACCAGATTCCTTCAGTTGCACTTTGCCTGGCCGCGTGACTCTTTCGAACAATCACGCAGAAAATACTTCTATTTTTAACAACTAATTAAAGATATTTAATTCATTAAACCCCAATCCAACGCCGGCGTTTTCGCTGTCATTATCTTCCTATTGTGTCTCTAACTGACACGATTGAAAGGTTAATCCCTTTTTTAATAATAGGTCACAGTGGATAGGTTTCATGTATTATACTCCACATTATATATATACCACAACTATCACTCAACGCCATCTAGTCTCAAGCTAAGCAGAGCTTGTATTATGAGTACTAGACAACTGATAAACATACTTATATATTTCTAAATACATACATACTATAGATAAATTACACTCAGACACAGAACAAATGATCATGCTCATCATACAAACATTTGTTCTGGGTGGGAATCGAACCCACGACCTCCGGCATAGCATTCAGCGTCACTACCCACTAGACTAACAGGCCTGTCAATAGTTTATCATGTTTTCAAAATGATTCGGTAGTATATATTTAACGAAGGCTTTTAGGTCCACATAAATGTATTTCCTCTACCTTTGCCAGGCAGCGCAATCGCCGAAGTGGTTGAGTGGTTCCCTACACGTGAGTTGATTCCCGCGCCGAACAAATATTGGTCAGGCCTATAGACAGTTGTTTCAAGGCTGGGTGTTTGTGTGGGTAGTTTTGGATATAAAACCTACTAGATAGACAGGTATATACTTTTTATTGTATACAATCAAACATTTTAGTAGGAGCTTAAAATTAATGTTTTTTTATGGAAAATCATCCATTCGTGTCAGATTTTACTAACTAACGAAAAAAGAATCAGCCTCACCATAGTAAATAACAAACTTGATAGGACAATTTGTATGGCGAGGCCGATTTTTTTTTTCGTTTCCTGAAAAAAATTTTGTGTAGGGTTGTTCAGTTTCGTCTACTGAGCAAGCCCTTAAAGTTTCTGGAAGGCTGTCCCTTACACCTTGTATTATATTGCAGCGATTATTCTGTTTCAACTTAATGATAAATATTACGATTGATCTTTCGAAATTCAAATGATTCTTATTTCACATAGGCCTACATGGGCAGTTTTTAAAACGTCAGAAGCTTTTTTAGCACTTTAATTTTTTTTTTCAGCGATATTTTGTAATTACTTTTTCTAAAAAGAAAACGGACAAAGCGGTCCCCTAAAGAAAGCCCTACTTTACAAATTAAAGTAATTTAATATTATTATTTAACGGAGTGATGTTCTTTGTATTTGTGCTAAGATAAATTCTGGTTTAACTTATATACATTAATATGTTCTTTTAGATTTTAAAATTAATAAACATTATTAAAAAACTTAACTACCTAACTACCTACTTATGCATAATATAGGTATATTATGCATAAGTAGGTAGTTAAGTTTTTTAATAATGTAATAACGCAACGCCGACTATTACCTACAGGTCATTGAACTCGCTCAGCTGACGTTTTCTTAAAGAAATTTATTTCGTACATGCGTAAATTAATACGAGTTTTGAAAAAAAGGTACTTTATTTTTTAATTTTATCTTTAAAAATCGATAGTGTTTTATGTACTGGATCGACCCTGCTAGGTATTAAAACGATTAAAATTGAACGGTGTATATACTTAAAACAAAACACTTCTAACTAAAACTAAATATTTATTTAAGAGTACAAAGGTGCTGCTTATTTCAAACGATTTTTTTTTTCTAGCAAAACTAAAAATGTGACCTTAAAAATTTTCACCGAACATGTTGACTGGAAGGGTGTCCAAAAGGCTGGCGGCATTGACACGTCTGAAAAGAAAAACCAGCCGCGTTATTCTTTCATTATAATACTCGTAGATCCTTAATTCTCATTACTTTATCATTCTACACTATCGACTTCTTCTAGTACTTTAAAAGTTTTCTTTCATCCAATATTGTTGATATCCCATCACATAATAATCCATTGTCTTGACGTGCTTAGTTAATCTGTTTGCGTCTTACTGCTAACAATTATACGCACTTTGATTTATATTGTTTTACGCAAAACGATTATTTTCAACGTAATTTATAAAAGTTTGTAAATAACTAAGTATTGTATCGGGATGTTTTTATATGATCTCTTTATGATTTTATTTGAAGGATTGTTTTATTTTGTATTTAAAGTTGATCAAAGGTTTTGTTACGCAGTTATTATTGCGCGGTAACTATGTCCTTACATAGAACAATCACTTTACACTAATATTATGAGGGTGAAGGTTTGTGAGTGTGTGTGCATGTTTGTGACTTTCCCATGCCCGTACCACTGAATAAGTTACGTAGATTAAGTCACAAAATAGATAGGTACAGAAGACAATCTCATGTATGTACTTCATTTTTTATACCTACGCTCGGTGGACGCACACTAATGAGCATTTGAGCCGGAACTGTTCGACGAGTGATCCGAGATGCGACCGAGACATCGTGTCCGTGAGCGGTGTCTACGTGTGCGTTGCTCGAGTGCGCTTTGTATGTAGATCGACTTCTGTACCTATCTATTTTGTGACTATGTCCAGGAATAGAATGTAGGATGCCTTTGATCCTGGGAGTAGGTTCCCATGAGATATATTTTTTACTATCACGCGAGTAAAATTCTAGTAGATATTGACCCTGCTGGGCCCATACGGTTTTGCTGACATCTCTTTGAGGCGTGCGTGGAGCACTATGCACGCCGGACAGCCCGACGGTTAGCTACCTATAGCTCATTACCTGCAAGCCCATGCCTACGGTGGCTGGTAACCGGGGTGTGCGGTCTCGGCGGCTGGGACGTGAGGATGTCTGTTCCTTCGCGCGTGCGGCACTTGTGTACTTCTCTAAACTCTTTCAAACCATCTCGTAGACCTGGAAATAAGCCTGATTCAGACTGCAATTATATCCCTGTATTCAAATACCTCTGTCATAAACCTCAATGCAAAGGGTTTGCGGTAGGCGAGCAATGGGTAGTTCGCTGACAATGTGTAGCTCCGACCGTCCGGTAAATTTCCCGACCGAGCCCAAGTCGTCGACGGCGCACGCTGTTCCCGCGCGCCTCAAGGAGTTGTTAACAACAGCTGACCTGTTGTAGCGAAACCTACAGGGGCCAGGGTTAGCTCCGAAAGTTAGCCTAAAGGGAGGTTGGACCCCGGTATGAAAGTCACAAAGGAACGGGGTGCGTTTTTTAGTCAGTAAGAGTCTGACACTATCTCCCGCTCCGCCCGAATGATTTTTATTCACCAAAAAAAACTTCAATGCGAAAACAAACCTCTACCAAGCCATTAACGTTATAAAAATTAAATGCAAAACACACCTGATACCCTACTCCTCATCCAACCCCCAATTATTCCACCCCGTCATTTACGATCACATCGATGGACGCCTCGTAAAACATTCAGCACTATTACGTGTCACCCGGCGTCACTTAAATAGGTGGGACTCGTGTCGTTGTAGGGGACTTTAGATTTCTTGGGGTTCCGTGGAAGTTTTTAATGGTTGGTTACTTAGACTTTGGTTCTAAGGGAGTTTTCACGATATACAACAGACGTCCACTGTATGTTGATATATGCCTCTCCTAAGCATCGTCACAGCAACCAGCTCTGCGCATCTCGCATCCATTCCTGCGGCTCTTAGTTGGTCTACGTTGAGAGGCCTTCCAGCACTATGTCTTCTGGTACGGCTGGTTCGCCACTTGCAAACCTGTCGGCTCCATCGACCATCTGTTCTGCAAGTAACGTGTCCAGCGCACTGCTACTTATGTTTGGCGATTCTTCGGACTATGTCAGTTTTCCACTAACCCGCACTACGCAACCCGTATGGTGGATTACGGCACATTCCCTGTCCTAGAGAGGAGGCTTGAGTCCCAGCAGTGGGAGCAAAAAGGACGGTTTTCGCTCTTCCCTTCTTCATTCTTGATTCGATCATGCAAGTAAACTCCGAGCATAACCCTCTCCTTTACCTTTTGGGCAATTTTATGCCTTCTGATGCCCATTGTAAAGGAATAGAATGTTATGAACACAACAAATCGTACTCTTGATTCGGATCTGTTTAGTATGGTTAGCGTTAACTAGGTCTTGTGTAATTCTAATCTCTTGGAATCCATAGTAGGACCAGTTTCAGAAATTTTCAACAGCCAATCGCATGGACTTGCGTTCAATCTGCGACGTATTAATAATGCCTCATCAGAAACCATGATCTCGTTTGAACACAAAATGCTCAAAACATTCTCCAGATTTGAAAAATTTGGTCAGATCATCACTATCTAACTATCCAAGGAGTATCTATCGTGTTCCTCAGTAAATGGGTTGTGAAGATGTGATAGGCTGTTGCTGAATGGAAAATCCACGTGATTTAGCTGCATTTGGTTAAACTGGAAGTTGACTCCAATTTAGTTGGGGAAAAGCTAAGTAGATGATGATCAGTACATCTTACGAAACCAGCGTCAGTTGTTTGGCATTCATACTGATCTGGACCTATTTTGGTGAAGTTATGCGACGTACAATATTGTATTTTTTGGTTCTTTTTCTTTTGTGTGTGCCTGGTATTGTGCTAAATATTTTTTTTTACTTTCTTTTCTTTATAAGCACATAACAGGAACCATAGCACAATGTAACGCCTCTAAGAAAAAAAATCAACCAGGTCGAACCCTCTTCATACACATCACAGGTGCTAAAGAGAATATCGCCGTCCTTCCTGATGTCATAATGCCTTTTACGGCATCCACATAAACAGCTGAAATGGCCTGTTCACCGACAACACTTGAGGAATAGATTCCCCATCACAGTAACAAACTTTAGTACTCGTAATGTGTGCTAGTCAGCTGTTAGGAGAAGCTGACACTGCTCAGTGTCAATAGAACTTGGAATAGTTATCGTACATTGTTAGTAATAGTTCGGTTGGTGCTTAAACTCTATAGTTACCTAATATCGTTGGTCGGATGATGTGACTAATGTACGTGTGTTGAATTAGTATAGGTTTGAGTTTAGTTTTTGATTATTTTATTATGTAGTTTATTACTGTCAATAATATCTTCATATGTTTTCTGGTTAAGGGTTATAAATACTGCTTTTAATCCTCTATACCAACTCATATGTTTATAGTTTCTATTGGTGGCGTCGCTCGCATGGTAGTTCTCTGAAAATTATCCCGAAGAAACATTTTCCCAGGATATTATACTCGTATTGATTAGTCAATCAATGTTTAGTTTCTTCTTAACGATGTTAAGCTTCAACTATTAATTTCTTCTTCAGTCTGTCATCTCTTGTAGCCGACATCACTCGATAAATCAGTTCATATAATCTTTCCCATTGCAGGAAAAAGCGTCTCCCTTTTCTCACACAACACCATACTTATTCCGTTATTATTCGTACTTAGCAACTAAATATCTGCAAAGACAAAAACCATCAGCATGATATTGTAGCTTTCTACCGAACCCCGAGCCACGGAGGTGCGATACTCGGACCCACATAATGATGTATGGCTGCGAGCACGCGGTAAACTTATATGCCCATTATACAATTACCTAACAAGTCCATGGTAAGCCGTCCTGCATAATAATAGGATGGAGGACGCGTTCCTAATGTGGCCCAAAATAACCCCTAATATGATTTATTTCGAGCATGGTCTTCGTGTATCCTTATGATAACTTATGCTGCGTAATATATATGGGAAATCAAAAGCCTTGGACTTACTATATTAGAGGAAACTGGTTGTAATAAGAGTGGTCTTAGTATTTATTTATTTATTGAAACAAACGCACAATCGTACAGAAGCTGAATTAATAATAATACGTTTATTTCGACCATCATAGGATACACACACACAATAAAATAACAACAAAATATATACAATTACAAAGATCATACTCAATATTCAGACACGTAATTTGTATTTACAGATTCCGATTGTTCAGTAAGTGAACCATACAGCAATGGTTCAGGTGCTGACAATCAAACCTCTGTGCGAATGTCCTCAGGATACCATTCTCTATTACTCAACTGAGGATGATGGAAAGAAAACATGGCGGATGCACGAAAAAAAAAATCAAGAAAAAAAGACATGGGTAAAAAAAAATATTATACGAGTAGCCGTATAATTTAAAATATAAATCATCATCATCATCATTTCAGCTGATATACGTCCACTGTTGGACATAGGCCTCCCCCAAGCGTCGCCACATCGAACGTTCCGGGGTGTCCCGCATCCATCGGTTTCCCGCTACCTTCACCAGGTCATCTGTCCACCTTGTAGGAAGTTTTCCAACGCTGCGTCTTCCAGTACGGTTCCGGTAAATGTAAATACCTACATTATGTTTATGAGATGACTCTTGTAATGGTTATGGAAATCAGAATCAGTATCCAACAGGAAACTAAAACTTTTGATTCTTTTATCACAAAATAATCAAGCATTCAAAAGTATAATAAAACTTATTTGTTTATTTTAAAGGATACTTGATAATTGTTTTCGTATTTGTATAAACATTACACAAGTACGAATAAAATTTAACGAAGCAAGAGAGTTGAACTGTTTCTTTAAGACTCGCCAAGCTTCGTCGCCACACTGTTGATTTTGTATTTCAGGAGTTGCAGTGGTTGGAAACAGTGTGTCGGAAATTCCCAAAAACAAATGTGATTTGGAAGCATTAAACTGATACATTTTTTGTTGCTAATCTCTGAACTTACGTATACTTTTAAATACGACAATCTACACTAGTATACAATTTGCTTTTTGTTTGTAGGAGGTAATCTCTGGAAGTACTGATCCGATTGCTAAAATTTTTTCAACAATAGAAAACTGCTTTATTCTTGAGTGATATACAGACTATAATTTATGTACACTGGCGAAGCCGCGGACGAAAACTAGTCAATAACAATATAAGACAATCTTTTAACTGTTGAATAACTGAATAAGACCTTCTTTATGCTCTAACATCTGAGCGAATTTGAACGAAAAGTAAGTACGAGTAGATCAATCCCGGAATATGTTCCCTTGGGATAATTCTCTAATTTCGCGTAAGCAAAGCCTCTGGCAAAAGCTAGAGATTAATAAATAACTAATAAATACTTTCAACTTAATAGTTTTCAACATCCAAAATCACAAGGTTCTCTCCAAATATTTTTGAGCCATTCAACTCCAAACCATTTTCGTAGATACGCAGATATAATTAGTGTCAAGCGTGGCGTGAAAACTTGTCTGGGAAATACCTCTGTTATGCATAATATATGAAATTTGCCCCGAGTTGTGTAACAGGGGATCACAGGGGTAGCCGTGGCGATGGGACGGTGGTATTATTTCTAATGCTGTTATTTCCACAGAAAACTTGAAAGAGAATACTTTCCGATTTGTACTACAAGTGTCGCCGCTTGTCTCACACCCTTTAACTCCACTAGAGGCAATAAGCCAATACAAACGCGCCTTACACAACTAACAGACTACGCACACTTAGATCGCAAGTTTACTAATGGTAGTTGAACTATGAGCATTGCCCTACTTTGTGCCACGCCTGCTTCACTCACAAGGCCATTCTAAATTCTTTCATATGTTCTGTGGTTATTTCCATGTCAGTTTGAATTCCGACTTTGGAGAAGTGAATGGGATTGGTGTAGGGTAGCTGTGTGGTATATGGTGGTGCTGGTGTCATATATACTCGTATGTAGACTGTTTTGAGAGTAGTGTTAATATACCCACGTACATAATAATTATAAACCTATGGCAAGTCTAGGTTTTTGCGCATATGTATTTAAAATCAATTTACGACTATAAGCTAAGCTTACGTACACTAAACACCTTATTATAGTTTTTAGTTTTGTATGTGATATTATATCTTTATTTTTACGTTTAATTATCTTATTTTTTTTTTATATTTGGAATGAATTGACGAGCCCATTTTGAACTCCATCCTAACTTTACAAAATTACATGATTCATCGATTGCATTGGTGGTTTTTAGGTTCGACTCCGACAAAATGTAAATCGCCAATTTTTTTTTTTCACCAACTTGCACAAGTTTTACATCGTTACAAACAACAACAACATCGTTTTAAGTTTCAAAATCGGTTCCCAAATGAATTGTGTTGACAGCATGAGAATCATTTAGTATGAAGTTTTTGTTTGTACTTTTCGAGAATTAAATCTAACACATATTTCTTAAATAATACACTATTCCAAAATCTGTAGAAACAAATTAAACCATGATATTTGTGGTGTACTCGTGGCAGCCCTGTCTACTCCAACAACCCTTATCTAAATGTTAGACAGTTAATATTTTACGTACCTAGTTGCAAATTGAAATTTCGATGAAGACGCTTCATGGTTATAGTGGTTTTAACGCCTCCTGCCAGATCCAAGACTCACCACTTTCGGAAATTTTAGACCTAAAATTAGAAGTGGCGTTAGGTGCCCTTTAAATTTATAGAATCAGATATCAGCCATTAAACATTTAGGCTATGTAACAACTTAATAACACAGATTTTTTTTTTTTTTTTATATCAACGACAACGCACCTTAGTTGCTAGTTTCTCTACCAGACGGCGAGCTATCTATGGTTCGCCATCCACAAACCCTAAAACTCATCATCATTTCAGCCGAAAGACGTCCATTGTTGGTATTCGAGAGGGTGACACTAAGTGTGTTGTCCTCTATGTAACTTGTGCCGGTTCTCCAGGGTGCTGCTTGAGATTGAACATCGATTGTTCATTATGTATGTATGTTGCATGCGCTAATGGATATCTGATCAGATTGTGGGTGGTATCTCTGAGTGCTAGGCTATTTTGCGACTGCTTTTGTTACCTTGGATGTAACTGTTAAAACGATTGTATGTGCTTATAATAATAAATAAATAAATAAACATAGGCCTCCCTCAAATGCCGCCATAATGACCGGTCCTGTGCGTCTCGCATCCATCGGATTTCCGCAACCCTCACCATAATAGCCCTAAAGCTGATATTTGAAAATTACATAGCATAAGCATAAATAACGTAATCAGTCTATAATTTTGCCACTGCTGTAAGTGTTGCACTGTTCTAACAAAGCAACAACCAACCTCTCTGGGAGGAGGATAATTACGGACGAGTAACTTCTTTCGATATACGATAATATCTAGATGCTGCTAGCGGCTTCGTCCGCATGATAGTAGACACAATGTAACCATTTGGTTGTGCTATTCCATGACATATTCTACCTGTGTACCAAGTTCTATTCAAATCTATTAAACCATTCGACGATGAGGGTGGGTAGGAGTTGCAAATGTACACACTTATCGTAAACTTCCCACCTATACGCACAAAACGTTTTGGGAACACAATAATAGCTGTATGCACAGCTAAGAAGTGGAATTCCCTGCCGCAGTCTGTGTTTCCTGATGACTACAACACGAGAATCTTTAAGTCAAGAGTGAATAGGTTACTTCTAGGTAAGCGCGCTCCATCGTCGACCACATCGTCGCTTTCCATCAGGTGAGATAGCAGTCAAGCGCAAACCTATCAGAATTAATAAAAAAACACTCGCAAACTTTCGCCTGAATAACACTTTAAAACGTCCAGCTTAGTCATCACGATCTCATTTACCGCCGCCCCTCCCAAACTTTCTACCAGCACACCTAACGCCTGACACCAGTCAAGCCCCGTGATAGCCCTAGTCCAGGGAACAGATCTTTGGCCCACATTTGATAAGGTTGCTCCGTACGTGCCGATAAGCAAATATGACTAACTCCGGGACCGTTAGGTCGTGGTCTAAGTTTTGGACTTTAAGATCTAGTTCAATTAAATTTAACAACAGATATTGAGCGGACGGAAATTCTGACCTAGTTTTAGTTGCTCAGCTCCGGTACGAAAGGCAACGAAGGAACAGGAGTGGATTTTTAGTCAGTAAAAGTCTGACACTATCTACCGAAGAAGATCTAAGACATGCCAACAATTTGTTTACAATTTTTTTTTCCGATTAACTTGCAAAAGATGATCCATTGTAAGCAAACCAATTACACAACACCACAAATGCGTACATACATACATAGTATTTTTAAATTAAAATTAGATTTAATTATAATTGAAGTGCAGAACAATAATAAAAACAGAATTAAAGTAAATTTATTATGGTGACATCATAACGACCGGTCCTGTGCGTCACCAGGGTACCGGTTCACGTAGTGGGAGGCCATCCGATGCTGCGTCTTTCGGTTTCCGTGGTCTGTTTTCCAGAACCTTTCGTCCCCATCAACCATCTGTTCTACAAGCAATGTGCCATACTCAAAATACTGAACAAATAAGATATTTGTATACCACGCTCGAATCTTGTCCTCCAAACCCCACAATCCTGATTAGCGAGCCAACAAATTGAAACTTAAATCTGTTGCAATAAAGGCATTTATGTGATTTCTCGATAGCTGAGACGGTGAGTCATGTTGATAACAATTACGTTCCTGTACCGGCCGGGCGCTCGGACAATTTTGTGATCTAATCTGTTCCAGTGGTAAGCTCTGTAGGTGAGAATAATGGCTGGTAATCACTGATGAACCTGATCATTTTAATGGTAAATACACAATCAGCATATTAATGTTTCCATTGCCAGGACGCAGGCCTCGGCCAAATGCGGGTTGGTGAATATCCCAGTCATGTCTTCGAATTTTTTTTAATTGGTTTAAACTGGTGCTTAACTGCGATCCCACTTGATGGTAAGCAGTGATGCAATCGTGGATGGTGAGGAGCACCAGCTTATTAAGAGCCTCTTACTATACTACACTTTTGGTAAATAAGTCATAATAAATTAACAGTTTAGAAAAACGATGGCTGAAGATGAACGATGGTTGGATGAAGGATGCGAGACGCACAGGACCGGTCATTATGGCGACACTTGGGGACACTGCACACGACAGTGGACGTCTTTCGGCTGAAATTATGATGAAGACAACAGAAAAACATTGCTTCACTATGTGCACATGACAATAAAGGCGTACTTATGTAATTCTATAGCCCTAAATAAATTATATTTATATTCATTTTTTTTTGTCCATTTAAACTAGATGAGGCCGGTTTTCCTAAGTTACTACCATGAAAAGACACACCAAAATAAACTCAGAGGTCAAAGTCTCTTTTAAAGTCCATACAGCAAACATGTAATAGTCAAATCATATGAGAACCAGAATATAGTAATTAAATGGATAATCTTAAATTTTAATCTTTAATTCTGTACAAACTGTGTTACTTTTTGGTGTATAATAAAGTTTATTCTATTCTATTCTTTTCAAACTATCTAATACAAATAGGTACTAGAACTCTTAATAAAAATACTAATTACGTAATAAGTTTTTGTTTGGTAGAATAAAAGTCAGGTCTAGATAAATTCTGTGTGATATATACTCGACAATTTACCCTTCCGTAATTAGTAAAATTAACAAAAACAGATATTAAACATTGTGATGGCATAGCATAAAACCCTCTCTTTTATTACTCATTTGGACAGGCAGGAGCGAGCTCCACTCTAATTTACTGAAAACACGAGTTATTTCTTTTGCACAATAATGAAGAGTACATTTCATTACTCATTTAATAACATGGCAAATGAACAAAAATATCTATTCTTTCACCTCCCCCGTGCCATTTATGTTATTAAAAAATAAACATTGCGGTCAAAACTGCCCCCCTAGCCAAGTTACAAACGTTTCGCTTGCGCCGAACGCTTCGAGTTGACCTTGCCGCCAATTCTTTTGTTCTGACCACGTGACTGAGCGTTAAGATGACGTCATAGCCGTACATTTGAAGCTTTCTACATGCGTTAACTATTGCAGATTAGCAACTTGGCTAGGGGTCCTGGTCTAATCCGGCGGGATCCGGTTTTCACACGTCACAAGGGGTGCGTTTCACCAACTTTTTTTTTGTTTTTTTAGGGGAAAACACCTTCGGTCGTGTGAAAAAATTATTAGGTAGCCGCTAAATGTAGATTTTCTCGGCTGCGGCAACATGGGGGAAATAAAGATGTAACATGTATGAAAATATTGGGGGAAAATGCTGTTTTCTGGTGGAACACAATTTTTAGCTATGGCAGGAGTTTTGATATTTTTTTTGAATGAAATTAACAAGAGTGCCTTATTAAAATGGATTTAGTGACTTTTAAATGCTATGTAGTCTATATCCGGTTACCGGTTAGTATAGTACGGACCGGGTATCGACACCTTATTAAATGACTAAAATTTTAAGCTATTTTTTTTTAAGAAAGAGTTCCCTCACCCTAAGAGCGACTCCTGTATTGTGGGTGTGTAAATAAGTAAATACAAGACACCCAGACTCAAAACACTTATCTGTAGGTCACACAAATATTTGTACATTTAATTCGTGTGAGGCTCGAACCTGCGACATGGCACGTAGCAGCCAAGCTCAACCACTGCACCAACCATGCCGTCGCAGTAGTAGCTTTTGTTTTTAACATAATTTATTTGGCATTTAGTCATGATCCTAGTAGTCTATTGTTCATCGCTTCCAACCTGATGGATTTTAAATATTTAGTAACAATAGGGGACTTCTTACTTATCACAGTCTTAGCTAAGCCCAGCAATATGTCCCTGATAACAGCAAACCAGACCAGTAACAAATTTATCAGTAGCCTTACTAAAACAATTACGAACACCATAATTCAACAATAACATAATCAGCTGTCTGCGTACTTTGTGCGCGACTGTACGCGGTACAGTCGTTACGCAAGTGCGGCGTGGTTTATCACGGCATGAATCACTTCTGTTGCCGGCTGTCCGCGTCAATGTACTGTTTATTGTAATGGTACTGTCGCTGTGGCGCAGATGGCTGTTGGAGTTGACGCACGGAACTGACGTGGTGTGGATTACGCATAAAGGTAGCCATACACTTTAGCACAAAATAGATAGGTATAGAAGACAATCTACATGCAAACCGCGCGTGAGCAACGCACACATAGACACCGCTCACAGACACGATAGCTCGACTCAATTGCCCGGTAGTACTCGTACAGTTAGGCGCAACGACGCGCTAACCCTAGCGCGATCGCCTAGCGTAGGTATAAAAAGTGAAGTACATACATAAGATTGACTTCTGTACCTATCTATTTTGTACGGTCTGACAGGTTTGACTGTACAGTTGTACCTGTCAGGTAAGCTTGAATGGGAACCTGCACAGTTGTGCAACATACACGCCCCGGTTTACCTGTAAAACTCAACTGTAAGGGTTATATTTCACCAAGACACCATGGTGGCGCGACGAGTTGCCACTACCAACAAAATGTAAGAATAGAATAGAATAAAAACTTAAATTAATGGTTTTTTTTTTATAGTGGGAAAAAATCATGCAATGACATCCCCCGCTCTTGGGCGGAGCGGGAGATACTGATACTCTTACTGACTAAAAGATCCACCCCGTTCCTTCTAGCCTTCATACCGGGGCTCGAGCGCCCTTTCGGTTAACCTTGGCCCCAGTAGACTTCGACCCCGCTGGGACCCTGCTGTTGCTGACAACTCCTTGAGGCGCGCGCGAACAGTGCGCGCCGTCGGCGACTTGGGCTTGGTCCGGACAGTTACCGGACGGCCGAACAGCGAGCTACCCATTGCTCACTGGCCGCAAGTGCGCGCCTACGGTGGCCGGAAATCGGAATCAGAATCCCGGCGTCGGCGGCGGCAGCGGTGATAACGCCGTTGCCTGATGCATTCGGCCTCCTCCTTTGCGAGCATTACTGCTTTGCAGAAGTCGGCGACAGCCTGCCACTCCTCCTCTCTCCGGACCATGGCCTCAACCAAGGCCCGGCACGAGAGGTCTCCGCCGCCGATCGCCCCCACGAGAGTCCAAGCAGGGCACACCTCGACTGTGTGCTCCACCGTGTCGTCCGGGCATTCCACACAGTGACGACACCCGGGCGTCACTTCCGCACGAATCCGGTGCAGAAAACTCCTGAACGAACCATGTCCGGTGAGGACCTGCGTCATGCGGAAGGTAAGGACGCCGTGAGGTCTTTTCCTTTATTTCATCATCACTGTTCTCAAAACGGTAAAGGAAAACATCGTGAGGAAACCAGTATGTACTAGATCCAAAAATTCGAAAACACGTGACACAACCCGCACTGAGCCCGCGTGGCGGACTACCATTCCCTCTCCCAGAGAGGAGGCCTGAGTCCCAGCAGTGGGAACATTATAAGGCCAATGGTAATGGTGGTGGTAACTCGTAAGTTAAAGCCGGCGATATACGATATGCTGCTTCATATATAGCAAAAATTGAAAACACACTAAAATAATTAACAGTCGTTTCTATTCAAAAGGCGTAACATAGAAATATCTACACACGTAATATAGTTACCCAACATTATTGACATAATAAAGCAGCTCAGCCCGCGTGGGCCCTGAGCCCTTCAACCGCCGTTCTTCACGTCAAAGGGCACCAACTCTGATGCAATAAAGCACAATTTTAATATGTAACGTTTAATATTCTCGCAGTTTGACTGTGTTTAATGTTGACTAACATTTAATTTAGTTACAGAGCTGGAGCTTTATATTATAAAAAAGCACTTAATTTTGAGCAGAACTTTCTTTCGTGTGGATCGAGAGTTTTATGATTTTATCTATTTGACTATTTCAACATAATTCAAATTTATTCTCTTTTCACAAATAAAAATTTAAATTGCTTTGTCACTGTTTTTAGGGTTCCGTAGCCAAATGGCAAAAAACGGAACCCTTATAGATTCGTTATGTCTGTCTGTCTGTCCGTCCGTATGTCACAGACACTTTTTTTTCCGAAACTATA
The DNA here is from genome assembly GCA_929112965.1 of Mythimna albipuncta. Lineage (NCBI taxonomy): Eukaryota > Metazoa > Arthropoda > Insecta > Lepidoptera > Noctuidae > Mythimna > Mythimna albipuncta. The sequence goes on from OV815974.1 coordinate 1,159,123, forward strand.
AGAGCTATACTGTTGAAACTTAGTTAGTAGATGTATACTGTGATCCGAATTTAGATTTTTGTACAAAAATAGAAAAAAGCAATAAATTTTGGGGGTCCCCATACTTAAAACTGAAACTCAAAATTTTTTTTTTCATAAAAACCCATACATGTGGGGTATTTATGAATAGATCTTCGAAAATGATATTGAGGTTTCTAAATAAAATCATTTTTTCTAAATTAAATAGTTTGCGCGAGAGACATTTCCAAAGTGGTAAAATGTGTCTCCTCCCCCCCCGTGTAACTTCTAAAATAAGAGGACGATAAAACTAAAAAAACTTTTAATACGTCATAAATCAAAAAAAAAATACAATATAATTAAAACAACGATCAAAGTTACAACGAACTACAAGAACTTTTATATTATGTTACTTGCTGCTACGGAACCCTTCATGGGCGAATCCGACTCGCACTTGGCCGGTTTTTTAGAGTTCTGTACCTCAAAAAGAAAATCGCAACCCGTCTGTCTGTTTGTCAGTTGATACCTTATATCTCGGCATCGCGTTGAAGTATCGAGTTGAAATTAAACCATATACTTAGGTCTGTGGTCCCTTGAAGCTTTGAAAAAATAAAAAAATTAACTAACGATAGGTACGGCCGTTTATGTTGCAAAAAACGTATAATTCGACACTCTCTAAGCAATCAAAATTCATAGGGTACTTACCCGTTGACTCAGAACCCTAAAATTTGGCATGAAGCGAGGTCTTATAGCACAAGTATAGGAAAAAATCTGAAAACAATTTCGTTAAAAAAAAATTTTGGCGATTCGGAAAAATTTTCGAGACTTCATTCGGGAATTGAATTATACAGTAAGTTTGTACGGAACTCTCAGTGCGTGATTCCGACTCGCACTTGATAGTTATTTTATGGATAGGCTCGTGTTAGACCACTACCTCACTTGATGGTAAGCGATAACGTGGTCCAAGAGTCCACGATGGGTTACGCTTGTCTAGAAGTAACATATTTACTCTTGACTAAAAGACTCCCAGGGAAACACAGACTCCGGCAAGGAATTCCACTCCTTAGTTGTATACACAATGAATTTGTTACCAAAATGTTTTATGCTTATGTTTAGGATGTCCACCTGTACCGGTGGCACATCGCCCTACGTCTAGTGGTCCGATGACGGAACGAACTTAGCGGAATAACATTTTGAATTTCCAACGCACTCTCCTAAATGCAAGGAAATAGTATGCGATATTCTTACTACAAAATTGCTCTTTCATGCTCAACTTGTTCTATTGAAGACACTAGAAGGCTGGTATGAATAATTAAGTGAATAATAGAGGGGCAGAAGGACAGATGGTAGTTAGCTCGTGGTAATAACGGCTGATAATGTACTTTGTATTGCAGTTGCTATATCATCATGGTATTAGTACGTAAACGTCTACTCTGCTTTACAAGTTTCCCTTGATATACTGTTATTGAGGATTTTTGTAAGAGTCCGCATTTTTGGGCACTGGAGTAGTCTTAGCTTTTTTAAAGTGAGAAAATCATCCCATGACATTTCCTCCTCTTTGGCGGATGTGTCAGACTGTTCCTGACTAAAACCCCGCTCCTGTTCCTACTTTGCTTTCGTTCCAGGGTCCTTAGGTTCACTTTCATATATCCCGTGGCCTCAGTAGGTTTCGATCCTGCTGGGGCCCTATGGTATGTTAACATCTCCTTGAGGCGCACGTGAAACAGTTCGTGCCACCGACGACTTGGGCTCGGTCCGGACGGTTTCCGGATGGTCGGATGGCGAGCTACCCATTGCTCGCCGTCCGCAAGCCTACGCATACGCTGGCTGGAAATCGGGATCGGGATCAGGATCCAGGCGGCTGCGGCGTGAGGGCCGCTCCCTCGCACGTGTACGTGCGGCCTCTTACTTTGCCAGTATTAGTGCTTTGCTGAAGGAGGCGACCTGACACTCCTTCTTGCTCCGATGATCATGATGGTTTTATGTACCAAGTGTCTCCGACAGGCCAAATACTTTTCATAATAAAACAAAAGTTTATTTCTATACTAGTGTCATATATACCTTAAAGGTTGATGATATTTGTTGGGATATATTCCGTCTGTGTGTTGGTAATAAGTTGCACACTGAGTTTAAGTAGTAATATTTGCTGTGACAAGTGAACCTATAGTACGTAGATTATAAACCGACGTTTAATAAACAGGCGAGGCGTTCAATTAACAGGCTAATTTAATCAGTAGGCTAAAGACATATACATTGTATCAAAAAAAAAGCGTAGTAATTACTCTTTTGAATTGCTTTGTGTGATGTTTTGATGTGAATATTGTGAATCTGTCAGCCTATCCTTGCAATTTTTTCCTCCACTCTATAATTCAACTTTGACTACTATTCCTGACTTTCCCAGCGCCAGGCTGAAGCGGCTACATAAATATTTGATCAGGTAATAGGCGGGTAACCAGCAGTTAGTTTGTCAGTAGGTAATTACAGACGTTTGTCCGAGATTCTTTATTTATACTGCAATGTTCGAACTTCTGGACTGGAAATGTGGTGAAATGTAGTTTGTAACTTAAATGAAAACTATGATTGTACCTTTTTGTATAGTTAACATGGTAGATGTTTGTTGAGACTACAGAAGCCGACTAAGGCCACAGGGATTTTTGTAAGAGATATTATATACCATGGTCCTTAAATGCAAAGGAAGCAGGTTAGTAGTCAGTAAAGGTCTCGGTCAGAAAAATTACTGTCAAATTATTGTTGTCAAGCTACCCAGCATCGGACTGAGAGTATATTTCATCTTTTCATTGCCACACAATGATAGCACTATAAATTCTTAGTGCAGGTTTATGGATTTAGTAACATGTCAAATATTTCTTTAATACTAGTCCAGTTAAGTGAAAGCACAGTTTGAAAAAATCTTCTTCTTCTCTTTCGTCTGGTAAGTTGTGGTTCAGAATCTATTTTATTTCTAATAAAATTTATTTAATTACATAATTATGTACCTACATAAAAAAACTTAAATGATAACTAAATTATTTATATCTACTAAAACCTAACTAAATACATAACGAAAACTCGTTGCGGCTTTTACGAGATTTCTCCATCTCTTTCTATTCATACTCATTCCATTTCTTTCTACTGCGTTTGAGAAATATAAAACAACAATTAATACTTAATAAAGTAATCGGGAGACAGTCGACACACCACATCTTGAACGATAAACGTTACTACAAGGTACTACAAAAAACTCTAAGTATAACTTTATCTAGTTGACGACTTCAACTTTTGGAGCCAGCTGTTAAAAGCAAGTCATTTAGAAGTAACAATCACGAGTGAATGCATCCACGGTAGCCATTTTTAATTACGAAAGTAAACCAAACCAGAACTCCGTTAAATTCTAAGCGGTCAGGTAGATACATCAAATTCTACATAGGGTGAGCACTCAGTGGTGGGGAAGAGCGATTTAGAATATTATTGGTCTGTCGTATATCTAGACAGACTAGCTGCTGCCAACAGGTGAAAGCAGAGCATTATCCCAAGTGAACATACTGCCGAGATAAAAAGTATCCTATGTGGAATACCAGGACATGATCTACCCGTGTAGCAAGTTTCATTAAAATCCGTTAAGCCGTTCAAGTGTGAAGAAGTAATAAACACACAATCATCAACAACTCAAACTCAAATTTAAGTTAAGCTCGCCTTTGTACATGAACTCTGATATCCACAAATTTGTTATTTATCATGGTGTACAATAAAGAATTAAAGAACAATTAAAGAATCATATTGACAAACTTTCGCCTTTATATTAGTGTGATACTGTGATATCAAAAGAGATCGTATGAAAAAATAGCTTAAAAGGAGCTTAAGAATTTTAACTTAAAAACTGGCTAGCAAGCTTTTTAAAGATAAGAAAATATATTCATTGACTAGCCTTTGCCTGCACATAAAATATAGCCTATGTCACTTCGGAATAAAGCAGCTTTATATTGGTGGAAAAAAATAGCAATCGGACCAGTACTCTCAGAGATTATTTCCTTAAAATAAAATATAAAATAACTTTTCCACTTTAAAATATTAAGTTTGTATTACAGAACTAATCTGATTTCCTCACTAATTCGATTATATTTAAGCTTTATATTATTTATTTATACACTTTATGTACAGTTACTAAACTTATGTTATATTCTCACAGTAACTGGTTAATTTAACATTAATATGAACAGTGTGAAACTGATAAGCATTTATTAGTTATATGAGTTGTTTTATGTAAAAGACTAGCTACCTTTGGTAACCAGCAGAAAGAAAAGCGGCTTTACCCCAGAACTTACTGTGTTACTACTAAGCGTACATTCCATCAAAAAATCGCTTACTAGCCAACCGCTGCTCGCTCCGCTCAAGCACTCAAACCACAGTCCTCATAGTGATGAGATAGCACCCGAAGACAGACAGTTTAATCGGACCCTTTACTTAATACAATCTTCGCTCAAATCTAAATTAATGCAAGTATAGTCCGCGGCACGGTGGGACTTTTTATTGTAGTCTTTTTGGTGTAGGCAGACTTAGACGTTATTCTAAAACGTGATCTAAATATCGTATATTATTACTAGGTTTAGGACCAAAGGTAGGTTTTGAGTTTAGAATTTAGGTATAAAAAATGAAGTTTATCACTAGTTTCTGATCTATCTATGGTAGTAAAGTTAGACCGCAAAAAACCTCTAGTTTAACTATGGTACCAACTTCGATACTAATATGTAAATTAATATTTAGGTAAGTATAAAAATTGTTAAAAATAGATATTAATATGATTGACTTGACAGATACATGGATTTTGTATTAAATTGAAATATAATTTTAATGACTGACACAAACAAAACCCCGACCATACATTATACACACCACAATTTTTGTACTAAAGCTAGTACTAAGGATTTTTTTTGCAATAAGACGGAAAGGGTTCAGTCATTTGTAATAGAGTGATGATAGAAATAAGTAAGTCGATGATAGAAATGGGTCAATGGCCAAAGAGACTACAATAAATATTTTCAGAAAAATAACTTTTTTCTGAAAATATTCATTGTAGTCTCTTTGGTGTGGAAACAAATTTATTATAGGGTGTTCATATACTTACCTGTTACATCCTTGTATATTTTGATTAACTAGAAATTTAAGTGGCAAAGGGCAGGGCACATTGCTCGTAGAACAAATGGTTGATGGCGCCGAAAGGGTCTTGGATAGCGACCACGAAATGGAAGATGCAGCGGTTTTCCATGAGGTGGACCGGGTTAGTATCGCGGGAATCCAATGGATGCGAGACGCAGAAGACCGGTCATTGTGGCGTCACTTGGAGGCCTATGTCCAAAAGGGGACGTTTTTTGGCTGAAACAATCAAAATATGCCAATATTTTCAAAATTCAAATATTTTTATTTCACATAGGCGTACAAGAGCACTTATAAACCGTCAGAAGCTAGTGCACGGTTCCGAATCGTTTCCTATGGAGAAGAACCGGTAAGACACTCCATGGTTAAAAGAAAGAAAGAAAGAAAGAAAACTATTTTATTTGGCATACACACTCGTAGATACACACAATGTAGTAACAACATGTAGACACTAATAAATGATTACTCTTTTAAAAAAGTGGTTGATATTATAGTGTTTATTATGTAGAAATAACTGCAATATTGATAAAACTTGAAATATAATACCTTGTTTATAAGGTAGATAACAGTCTTCTAAACAAAAGATGCTGGATGTAAGATTTTTCCACAAAACTGGTAATTTTATTATACAGAGTATCTCTGACATCGACGCACAAACGAATACCACGGATCCAGTACATGATTCTGGATCCCCCAGTGGTGGAATTTTTCGTCGATTTTTTCCTATTTCTTATTTTCCCTTGGTCATATTGCTATCAAACTGGCACAAATCCAGACTCAACGGATAACCTAATAACTCTGTGCACGCCCAAGACTACACCAACGACAATCTAATACAAACACGAAAGACAGTGCATAGGACGAGAAATGCGCGGTGTGGAGGCAGAAACATCCTAACATTATCACCCCATCGGAACATCTTCCTCCTGGACACGATCTGAGTGGCCAATTTGGAAATCTCTAAACCGACTGTGAACCCAGGTTGACCGCTGTAAATAAAATCTGACCAAATGGGGTTTCCTCGATCCATCACTAACACAGTGCCAGTGTGGAGCCTCTCCACAGGACATGCGCCACCTGCTACGCTGCCCATCCTGCGTAATGACCTACAGTTTTCAGGATCTATGCGAGGCCAATAATAGAGCCGTACAGGTTGCCAAATATTGGTCAAAAGAAGTATAGTTTGAGAGCAAAGATACGAAAAGAAGAAGAAGAATACAAACACTAGATCAACGACAAAAAAAACCATTTGTATGTACCAATGAAAACTAAACCAACAGCTAAGCAAATAAAAATAAAACTGAAACGTTAAAATATCAAACAACAGACTACTCGTTCATAACACATCTAAAAGTGAAGTCCAAATGTTCCGTGAAATCAGTTCCATTGGTGCTGTATCGAATATTTTGTCATTTCGTGACAAATGCTCGCTATATTTCAGGCAGGCTATCTTGCGACTGCCAACAACTGCTGTTGTTGGACCTTAGCACTTTATAAGTAGGTAGAATTTTCTTTTATCGTGTCGATATTGGCCTTGACTGTCTCTTGTTTTATTTGTGTATAGTGAATTTTGTATATCTTTCGATATAGTCAACTGATTGCGATGAAACAAAGCCTAATTAATTAATATATCAAGTTACACACAATTTTAATGTGTATAACATTATTTTTAGTATAAGTATGCAAATATCGCAAACTCGGATTCAGGTTGCGAAACCTAAATAGTTTGTTCAGAATCGGTAACTGAATTAACTTCAATAATTTTAACACCATGTATTTTTTATATGTTGTATGTATGTATGTATGTTATATTTTTTTACCAAAAATAAATATATTATTTTATATTATATTAGGACTGGAACAGTCTGCCTGCTGCGGTCTTCCCGTCCGATTATAATTTGGGTGTCTTCAAGGCTAGAGTGAATAGACTCTTAATTAGTGCGCCTCACCATCAAAGGTTGCATCGCTACTTACCATCAGGGGGGCAATCGCGCTAATTTCAAACGTTTACGACAAAGTTACGGTTCGATTGCGGCAGTGGTTAGGTTTCGATTCAGCTGATCGGGATTTTGGTATCGCGCTAAAAGTTCAAACGTTCACGAACGTAAACCAAAGTTGGACCGTTGCGTAACGTCAATCGTTAGTGATGCCCTTTTAGTTTGTGAATATCCGAGCGTTTAGTAATAAATTTTGACGTGTGCACCTCTAGTTTTGACAGCTAAAAGTGCGGTATGTACTTGAACTTTTGAAGAGGTTAGCAAGATTTTACGTAAATAAACATTTAGACTTACTGATGGTGCAGTTTCTGGAGCTTATCAAGACCTTGCTCTTGGACGAGTGACGAGAGACGACGAGCTGTGTGATGTTTACGTTTAAAAATATAATTAAAATAAAATGACGAGGCGTTAGAAATACAAATAGCCTTTATTCACAAACAGTACGAAAAATGGAATTGAATATAGAATAATAATTAAGGGGAATAACATGCAAGTTTAGACAATAATTGCAGCCTTAAAACAAAACAATAATAATGATCTAACCTGCCTGTACCTCAGTCCTCAAGTGTCTTATGATTTAAATTATTCTAATATTTATGTTAATATTTGCTAAGAATACTTATATAAAACACATAAGAACTATTTAAAAACCATTTCAATGTTAAACAAACTTAAAACTAATTAACCTACACCAGCCACGAAGTGTCATCATAACACAAATTTTGAAACCATGTTGATATAACATTTTTACAATGCACCTTTTTAATGAATACATGGACAACAATAGGATAGTATGTTAATTATAAAAGTAGAATTGATTAAGATAATTGGTTTCTCCTATTAGTCCATTAACGTTGAATGAGCGCCCACTGTTGTGTGCATCCAAGCTCCAACTCGCTAAGAGCATGAGTGCCCGGTCACTGAACGCCCTCTGTGAGCTGTCGCTCACGAGCTGCTTCTTCTGCTGTTAGGGGTGTGTAGGGGATATAAGCCTTGTGTGCTATATTATGCAGAACACAGCATTCATTCACTATTCTCACAGCAGTTACTGGAGTGTAATGCAGCTGTCTATTAACCAATAAGCACCTGCAAGGACAAATCCTTTTATTATTATTTATTTATTTCAAACACAAATTATATCAATTATTATAATAATGGTATGATATTCAAAGCATACCTACCAGCATTCAACAAGACTTCTGGCCGTCAAGAGCAAGCTTTGGTTATATCGTTCCGGAGTATCCGGCCTTGGTTCCGAGATGGGTGTCATCATTATCGGTCTCAAAGGGTACCCTGAATCTCCTGCAATAACCAAAAATAAATTAAAGAGTCTTAAAACAATATTTACACAATGAATCAGAGGATTGCTACATAAATTAAACTCAATTTAAACATACCTAAAAGATAGAAATTTTCTCCATGATTAATGAGGAATCTTTCTAAATAATGGATAGTTGGCCCAAACAACACTATCATGTGTGGACCCAGGGGAACTTGTATCCACACATAATATATTTAAATTAGAATCACATATCTGAAAAAAAAATACAATAAGGATATTAACTAGCACTGACAGGAAATAACAAAATTATAACAATAATATGGTTATGATAATGCTGTTTATGACTTTAGAGGAATCATCACAAATTCTGAACCTACACTCCTTACCTTAGTTTCAACATCCAAAGCATCAGAACGTAGGACGGGTGGCACATGAGGAGTCTGCTTGGAAATTAGTTCACGGGTTAATTTTCGTGAGTCTATATCTCTTTACAAACTGTCGATCACTGTATGAATCACAACAAATCACAACTAAGTCTAGCTTTTAAGTTTTTCCTTTTAATTTCGGCTCGAGCCACCGCTACATCGTATTCATGAGATTTCTCCAATAAATCTATGTCGGCGTACATGGTAATGTTGTATTTTTGGAAGATTTTCACTCAGAATCACTTCAAAACAAAGACAAAACACTCCAACGATCCAGTAACGATCGTAAAAAAGTAGCCTCCTATCAACTTTTACATTTGACAGCGATAACGGTCCAGTTACGATCGTGGTGCGTCTCAACTTGCTGTCAAAATTTTAGCGCGATACGAAACGGTCAAAAAGTTGTGATATGGTAGCGGTTCGGTTGCGATTGAGTTGAAAAAAAATAGCGCGATTGCCCCCCAGGTGGGATCGCAGTCAAGCACTAGTTTATCTGAATTAAAAAATAAATAAATAATAATTTATAATTTTTATAAAATATAATATAAAATAATAAAAAAAGCCGCAAGTAGGCCACCATCGACACTAAGTACAGGTGACGTCAGGTCATGGCGGGCATTAGGCGCCAGCACACAGCTAGGTGCGGGAGCAAAACAACACGTCAGTCACCCAGGTGACCCGGGGATCAAGTATTTATGTCGCCAACAAGGTACCATAAATGAAGAAGAAAACCCATGGTAGCTTTTATTTTATAGACACATTTTACAACATCATTAATGGTTAAACAAGCAAGAAATTCTATGTATGGCAAATAGTAGATATGAATAAGTATTATTTAATAAAGTATGAAATGTGTGTTTTTAATCAAACACTTGTATGCTTATGAGATAACTTAGTAATAACAGAATTAGTTAACAATGTCTACTTTAAATTCTAAATACAGCAATAAATATAACGAGTTCAATGAAGCAGTAAATCAAGTCTGTTATAATTACTCAAAATTAATGCGAGAACACTACTCGAAATCCCACGAGGCATAAACAAGAAGCCTATATATTTACAATATATCCTAATATATTTCATGCAATTAACCCAACTTTAACCGTTAACCATAAAACGGGTTAAGGGTTAACAAATTAAATTATTGTAGAATTATATGCGTGGTTCGTTTTATTGAGAATGATGTCGGCTTCTGACGGATGTAGTTATGTCTCTTTATTTGATTGAAATTATAGTAATATTGAAATGACAGACCAGAAACAATTTTTTTTTTTTGTTATGAAATTTATTATTCTTCTTGTAATTTACAACTTCTGACACTTCGATATAATTTTTAGTTTAATTTATTTCATTGCAATTCTCAATTAAGTATTATTTTAATTTATTTTAATGCTCTTTTTAATAAAATTTAATGTAATTTAATTTTGTTATTTTTATGTGGTCACTGCTGTTTTTTTTATATTTTACTGTACAAGTGCATGGTATTAAAGTAAGTAAATGACAAATTTACTGCAATATGTTATCTCCTTTTACACCTTTTGTTTAATGTTTAACCAGTAAATGAGTCTTTGGTGTGTTAGTATATTTAGATAAATTAATAGTGAATATTTTATTATTATTTGTTGGAATTATATTTCAACTATCATTCTAATTACTTATTCATACGCTCTAGTAGATATACTTATTAATAAAATGTGCGTAAAACTACTAAATTAATATTTGCTGCTGTTAAAATTGTAACTAAAAATATGAATAATTTACTAGTACACACCAACGAAATATAATTGTTAGTACGTCTGCCTACTAACTAGTAATAATATTATGTATTATATTTTATACTTTATTTGTCATTGCTTGATATAATACCATGTTGGTATACCATAACTAACCAGTTCTACTAATCCTATATTACTATCAATACTGATATTTTCCTGAGTGTGTTTGCACAGTTTTTTGCTTTGTCACGCTCACAACGATGAACAGATTTAGGTGAAATTAAGTTTATCTAACTGTTAGACGATATCCTGGAAGGACAAGACAGGATACTTTGATCTCGAGAGTATGTTGAAGAGAGTAAATCAGTCAGACGTATTTATTAATAATATAATTAATCAGGTCTCAAAAAATTCGTATGGTACCTTAGTTAACGAAGAAAACCGTCACCTAAAGAATTATGCTCAGATTTTCCTTGCGTGACCGTATCAGAAATAAAGATATCCACAGGAAAACCAATGGTACCAACATAGTCTGAAGAAACTGCCTGCTCGTAGAACATATATATGGTCATTAGGGTCGAAAAGTTCTGGAGAGGCGACGGCATACTGAAAGACACAGTAAGTACTGGTAGACCTCCCAAGGTGAACATCGGTTCACAGATTCTTGCAACCCTGTCACAGAAAATCTGCTAGTGCGAGATGCAGGACCAATCCTATTAATAGAGCCCTGTGAGCCGGTTTGTCTTTCGGCATCATTTCATGACCTAAATATGAGTTACAACATAAATATCTCGTTTTTTTTTTCTGATAGAATATTTTAGTGGAATAATTCCAAACAATATGTTAGCGAAGCTGCATTCAGCCTCTTTTACCATCTAAACAAACCTTTAAAATGACTTGTTTGTATTCGTACTACTAAACTGTTTCAGGTGGGTTTCCGCGGTATTAAATTTGCTATTACAAGATATAAATAAGTGTTTGATGTTAATGTAAATGTAGGCTCTAGCTTATTACAGCAGTTGACCTTTGTGTTCCATGATCACGGTAACTCTATCAAACAATGCCGCAGCTCTAGCAGGCTTTGTCACTTTTCTTTTAGGTGGAAGATCATCTAATGCCATCTCCAGATTTTTACTGACTACATAACCTACTCGTGTTCCCTCTTTGCCTTCGTTTCAGGGCCACGGACTTTCACACAAGCCATGGAGGCTTTGGCCCTAGGTTCTCCAACTTGCCGAAACCGCGCTTACAATATTTAAAATAGGTGGGACTCTGAGGTCACGGGTTTTCAGAGTTGGGACTATATCTGCCCACAAAACGGAGTCACTCCTTCAATACGGTGACTCAGGAGACACTGCCATACACAACGAGGCCAATGGAATGCCCCTCACAGTCTCCTCAGGGATGTGCAATAATGGGCGTTGTTCATAGGTTCCGGAGTGGTCTTTTAAAAGGTCACGAGGTCCTCTTCCATGTGCTGATGATGATCACCGGGTTGATTTTATGGTAAGGTAAGAATCTGACACTCCCTCGTCTTTCCCCCAAAAACCCAGGAATCTTTTAAAAAAGTTGCTCCATCTTGTGACAATCCTTCCAACGATGCTTCATCCAGAATGCGGTCAAAACTTCAGAATCTTATCCATAGGCCTTTACAATATAAATACAAAGTATAAATAACAACTTGTGTGGAAATAGTGAAGAAAATCCATTTCCACATCAATCCAGTCACGAATGTCGGTGTGGCTCCAAAATTAGCAGTTAAACTTTTTAATGTATCTGCTTGATAGTGCAGCCGGGTAGACTATGGACTTCGGATAGTGCGTGAGGTTAGATTTTTTTTTCGTAAGAGTAGACTATTTATTATCTACCTACATCTAAACTAATATTATAAAGAGGTCAAGTTTGCTTGTATGTTTTTTGTTCGTAAGAGGTAATCTCTGAAAGCACTTGCACTGGTTAGATTACTGGTTAGACTGGTCTGTTGGTCTAGTAATTAGTGGCCCTGACTGCTATGCCGGAGGTCGTGGGTTCGATTCCCACCCAGGACAAATGTTTATGTGATGAACATGATCATTTTTTCTGTGTCTGGGTGTAATTTATCTATAATATGTATGTATTTAGACATATATAAGTATGTTATCAGTTGTCTAGTACCCATAACACAAGCTCTGCTTAGCTTGGGACTAGACGGCGTTGTGTGGTAGTTGTGGATTATTATTATATTATTATTATATTACTACATTTTTTCACTGTTAAAAAGCTGTTTTATCTTTCAGTGACATAGGCTATATTTTATGTACGCGAGTGAAGCCGCGGACAAAAGCTAGTGTTTCATATTTACAGACAATAAGAGGCCAATTCTCGTCCTTAAAAATGATGAAGTCGTAATTTGATCTCGATGAAAATCAATTTGAAAACGGGGCAAGTGCGAGTCGGGCTCGAGCACTGAGTTATCTAAATAAATCTGAGTAGTCTAAATTTATCCCATGAGTGTTCTGTTTTACTTTTTGAGGAAATCTAAAAAAGTAATTAAAAAGTAGAGACATATAAGTTGCTTTTGAAATATTACGGCTTATAATGCGAACTTTCCTAATAAATACGGCGATTACTCTTCAGGTTATCCATCAGCATTATTTCATGTGAAAGACGTCCTATGCTGGACATGAGGTTCCCCTAAATGTCGCCACAGTGACCAGCCTTGTGCGTCTCGCATCTATCGAATTTTCGCGACTCTCACGAGGTCATCGCTCCATCTTGAGACAGGCCTACCAACGCCGCGTCTTCCGGTTTATGGTTGTCACTTCAGAACCTTTTTGCGGCATCGACCATCTGTTATCAATTTTTATCAATTTGGCGATTTTCTAGGTTATGCCCGTAAGGTAACCTTGTGAGCATTTCATAAAAATATATATCAACACACACATATTTATTTTATAATTATTATTAGTTTTCTCGGAATAACATACTGTGTGTGTGTTGATTTCAGAATAAACAGAAAATTCTGTTGCTACCTACCTAAAAAAAGAAACGTTGATATTCGTTTTCACAATAATACAAAAATTCTTCGTAACTCCGACACAACAGAGAACATCTAACAAAGCTCTGTATTTCACTGAATTTCAAGGTTTTCATGGAGTATCACGTTTCAAGTATACAATCAGAATTTCCTAGAATTCCTAACTCTTTGTTATGTATTCAGCTGGTTATTTTGCTTGTTATCAGGCTATCAGAAATTTGATAAGGAGACGCTTTATGTAATGTATCTTTTGGACAGGCACAGTGATAGAATACTGTTTAAATATGTAATATCATTATATGTCACACCTTGAAATATTTTTAAAGCAATATTTTTACAAAGGCTTATTTTTAGGCATATGTAAGAATCGTATTGGTTAGCGTTCTATAGTTTTTTTTTTAATTGAGATAAACTAGTGTTTGACTGCGGTCCCACCTGAAGGTAAGTAGCGATGCAATCTTTGATGGTGAAGCGCACTAGTTTATTAAGTGCCTATTCACTCTAGCCTTGAAGACACCCAAATTATAATTGGGGGATTTTACGTTTAAATGGTGGTAAGAGGAATCATCATGAATTAATTGACGCAGCTTGCTTTTTTTTAAGGATATAATCATCCAATAACTTCTCCCGCTCTTCGTGTCTGACTTTTACTGCCCTTTGCTTTCCAGGACTACGGGTTTCCTTTTCAGAAATTTCCCGGGGTCTTAAGTAACGGTCATTGGCCCTACTGTGCCCCTACGGTTTGTTGACATATATTTTGGGAACGCGTGGATCACTACACGCTGTTGTCGACAGGGCTCCGGACAGCGAGCTATCCATTGGCCATGGTGACACCAGGGCGTTTCGTTTCAGCCTGAATCTGATGCCTCCCAAACTTGCAAAGTCCGGTAAGGATATACGTCATGCGGAAAGTGCGAACGCCGTGTAGGACCAATATCTTTTTTAAAGCTTATTCCACTTAAAAATATGGCTCCACCATGGAATAAAGGCGTAAAATATACATACTTACTACCTGCTGCCAGTGGCTTTGTCAAGAGTAGATAGTTCTCCAAAGAGAACATACTCCCTGGATAAAAAGTATCCCACGAGTATGTGATTTTCCAGGACATAGTCTACCGAATGCCAAACTCCATCTCATCTCATCAGCCGATCAACCATAAAGAAGTACACACACACTTGTAAATCTTCTTTATAATATTATAGTGTATTTTTTTATGTCTTACTGTCCCCGCACACGGGCTTCAAAAAAACCTCAGGTGACCTTCAAAAAAACGCTTGAAGCGGCTTCAAGTTCCACCGGACATAAGAGGTGTCGCGCGCTTCAGCAGTTTTTTGCGGTCGCTTTTCCTTTTTTTCGTGGCCGTTTTTTGTGGCGGTGTTTTTTTGGGCCCCGTGTGCGGGGACAGTAACTTCATATAAAACTCGGAGTTAGACTAGGTACAAGCTGAACCAAACACTCTAAAAAAACCGGGCAAACAGATGAATTTTCAACTCAAACACAAAACTCATTCGCGGAACCAGTTTAGACTGTTCATCAGTCAAATGTCCGAGCTCCACAGTTTCACCAGCCCCCCTTGGGTGGCGTGATATAATCCCATATCTGTCACAGTGTCCCACTCGCTGACGGCTTACGTTAAATACTGTGCGTTTACTGTGCGTTTACTACGCGTTTACGAGCATAAAACAATACAATATAAACTTTCCCTACCATTTTCTATTGCTTTTAACCAAATTGATATTTACGAAACGGTCGAGGTTGTGTGGGGCGGCTTAAAGACGGGGTTTAGTGTGAAAGTGACTTTTGAAATGAAATGATGTTTTGCGCTGCTTTCATGTTTATGTTTTAATAAGTTATTGAGATCATCATATATCATGTACAAGTTTATTACAACAAACTAATCTATGGCTACCATAAAGGTGACCTACGGAACCCTATTAGTAAGCCTCCGCTGGCCGTCTGTCCGTCTACTTATCGGTCATCGAGTTGAATCTCATAAACCGTAATTTTTTTTTATTTTTTTTTATTTTAGTTGAAGAAATGATCTAATGACATCCTCTGCTCTTGGACGCCACAGGAGATAGTGTAGGACTTTTACTGACTGAAAACTCACTCCTGTTCCTTCGTTGTCTTTCGTACCGGGGCCAAATCTTCCTTATAGAAACAGATCCTTGGCCCCAGTAAGCTTCGAACCTACTGGGCCCCTACGAAAAGGAGTTGAAATTTTCACAGAATGTAGGTATACCTATTTCTATGGCCGCTACAACTATTAAAATATGGTTAAAAATGAATCCCCACAAGTGGATATAGGAAATGTTATTTTCTTGGCGTTTCTACTCTATTTAAAATTGTAGCAAAAAAAAGTTTACAATGAAAATTGATTAAGAATTGTAATAGTAACACTGTAGGTATAACCCAGCACTTTATTGCCACATTTTCAACACCGCATTAACACCACCTACACAAATCCTCCTCGTTACACGTGTAACTCCTATAAAATTGTGGACCAATTGACAGACACACGATCATTGGCCGTGATTGGGAATGAATGGGTTTACTCAGGAGTGAAGGACGACACATTGGTAATTGTGCTTCGATCAGTCTGGCTTGAGGAGAAAATCACACCTTATGTAACGAGAACTAGGTTTTAAATTGGACTGCAGTTGCTAATCTACAGAAGCAGTAAGTTTTTCTTTTTTTTTTTTTGAATTGCTATATCAGTAAATAGATAGCGTCAGATTCTGACTAAAACCCACCTAAGTCCTTTATGTGCCCTTTAGGTTTGAGACCACAGGAACCTCTTCCAAAAATTCCTTCCTTCTGGGTCCCTACGGTTTTGCTGGCATCTCTTTGAAGAGAGCGTGGAACAATACGCGCCGTCAATGTCTTGGTGATCACCTGACGGCTGGATGACGAGCTACCCGTTACTTGTCGTCCGACTGTAGTAGCAGTAATGCCTTGATCACACGTATCGAGTAAAAGGACGACAGTAAAATGTTGCTTGACCGAGACAGTGATGTAAGCGAGTTGTAAAGATATGCGCTCGGCCGAGTGCTCGGCGTTTCGTCTATACGTACTGAATATTCGGCTGAGTGCACTGTCTCGCCCGTTTACTCGGTACGTATGATCAAAGCATAAGTTGGACTGGGCTTTGTAAACTGAAGGATCTAAGGGTCTTGGAGACTGCTTTTATTTGCAGACTTTTCTTGGTCTGTTTAAGCTTATAACCCTTTAATTGTTTAAGTATACACTGTCTTTTGCTCGTAAAAATGTACATAATATTTTACAGAGTTGAGTTTAGCTTTTTGGCCAGTCAGTTTTATCCCACTCCTGGTCAAAAGCTTCTCTCCACTCCCTCATCTTTCGCAAGCCCACGCACACGCTTCCTCCTTCCTTGAGTTCCGAATAATATTAATTTATTTTTCAAAGAGTAACCATAGTATTTCCTGTCAGTTTTCCTTAATTAAAAATGTATAATTGGATAATCAATGAACCTAGATTCTGACGTTTCATAATTGTCCTTATAAGTTTGTGTTAATATAAAACAAAGTAGAGCAGCTATACACTACACATTTTTAATTAGTACAATTACTTAAAAGGCTTATTAGGGTTGAAAGGTCTGGTTGTTATATATTTAAAGTCTCAATCTAGACTAATATAATAAAGAAGGAAAAGTTTGTTTTTTTTTGTTTGTAGGAGGTAATCTCTGAAGAGACTAGTCCGATTGCGATAATTTTTTCAACCATAGAAAGCTGCTTTATTCCTGAGTGACATAGGCTATATATATATTTTATGTAGGCGGGCGAAGCTGCTGGCAAAAACTAGTAAAAAATATAAACAGCGAAGTTATTATTGTTTGTTTATGTCCCAAAATGTCACTCAATTTATAGAAATATTGTACAGGCTATTGTTACTAAACTCGTCCGAAACCGAAAACCTCCATCCTCCGAAACCTTTGAAAGATCTAAGAATAGGTCGTAAGTTTTCTTTACCTTCCTAAAATTTTTATTTGATAATTCCTATTGGTGAGAAATTTAGACCTACAGGCCTGGAACAAAGCCTTCAAGGCTAAAGTGAATAGGCTTTTAATAAACTAGTGCGTCTCGCCATAAAAGATTGCATCACTGCTTATCATCAGGTGGGATCGCAGTCAAGCTCAAGTTTATATCAAATAAAAAAAGGAAGGAACAAGAGTGGCTTTTTAGTCAATAAAAGTCTGGCACTATCTCCCGCTCCACCCAAGAGCAGGGGAGAATGTCACTAGATGATTTTCCCACCAAAAAAAAAAATGGAAGAACAATGTTTGTCTACAAAAAAAAGTTGGTAAACAGACTGTAAAAAAAACTTTAACCTGAAATAAATTTTTATTACCCATAATGTCATAGAAATTGATAGTATAGCGCAATAGTTATAATTAGCTACACATAAAAGAATTCAAATGGAAAGAGCTCCTTTGCATAATTGTATGCTAAGTAGTGCAGGTGGATGCTCCAGAACCACTTAAGCTCCAAAGCTCTAATCTCACACTAACTACATCACACAAAACCACCATTTTATGTATTGTAGCACTTTTTCTGACAGAAATACTGGTAACTATGACCTAGAGTGCAGTGGTAGCCGAGTGGTAATAGCCCTGACTTACGAGTTGTAGGTCGCGGGTTCAAACTCACCCAGGCGTATTACTTTGTGTATTTATTTATTTATTTAACCAGAACGACAGAATGCCAATTACACTGATTACAAAAGTTACAAATTATGTAAAACCTAATTAAAGAAAATATAAAAAATTTCTTTTTTGTGTAATCAATTTCATCACCACTTCTCTCAAAACGGTGAAGGAAAACATCGTGAGGAAACCGGCATGTCCTAGAACCAAAAATTCGAAGTCGTGTGTCATTTACCAACTCGCACTGAGCCCGCGTGGTGGATTACTGCCCATTCCGTCTCCTAGAGAAGAATCCTGAGTTATTGAGAACATTAAAAAGGCTGATGGATGGATGGATGGTCATGTGAAGAGGATTGATGAAATGCACGTTATTAAAAAAGTTATAAAGAATATCCGACGGGTCAATAAACTTTACGTACTAACAAGAAGCGTCGATATATTTCAAACTGGACTTTTATCGATTAAATAATAAGTCTATTATTAAAATTAACACTTGCGTGTCCAAGCCGTGTGAAAGCCGTGTATTGCATCTGCAAAACGAAGACTTTCCGATAAGCCACGTGTTTATAAGCGACTAGCTTTTGTCAGCGGCTTTACTTGCGTAACATTAGGTTTCTCAATACAATATTTGAACCATCCTCATTTTTTTAGGTGGGTAAATCATCCAATGACATCTCCCGCTCTTGGGTGGAGCAGGAGATGCTGACAGATTTTTACCGACTAGAAACGCACTTCTTTTCCTTCTTTTCCATTATTCCAGAGCTCCGGGGATCCAGTAGGCTTCGCGCCTGCTGGACTCCTACGGTTGGTTCCCTTAGGGAGTAAATTTTGAAAAATGCTCTCTTAGTCACGTCACGAAAGAAAACCTTGTAAAAAATTTTACACTCTCAGCTTAAACTAACTTAGTTTATGTATAAGGCAGTCACTTTTACCTTTTATATAATATAGATAAATGTTTTCCATTCGGCCTTGAAAACTTTTAGCGTAAAAATAACGACAATTTGAAATTTGTGAAGCCTCGACCTACTGCTTTGGTACAACCTGCTGAATACTAAAACTATCAGCTCCCCATTTGACCTCCATTAACCAGTATCTGGTAACTACGATACCCTCTGGCTTGCATAATCCAGAATCTGACATCAGCCTTGACTGGTGTCAGATCATGGCTTCTGTCTACCTTAACGACTCTTAAAGATATACTGTGATAGAGATTCATCCGTCTACGGGCTGACTTTGGCCAGCATTGCTTGTGCTCAAAGAAGCAGTAGTTTTTTTAGTCATTAAATCTGCCTAAAAACATCTACTGCTGGACATAGGCCCCAAGTGTCGCCATAACAAACGGTTCTGTATGTCTTGCATCTATCGGATTTCTGCGACCCTCACCAAGTCACCGGTCTACCTTGTGAAAGGCCTTCCAACGCTGCGGAAGAACACACATCTTCTTCTTCTTCCTGCCCTTATCCCATATTACTTGGGATCGGCGCAACACGTTTTCTTCTTCCATTCTGTCCTGTCACCCGTCAAACTACCACTAACTCCCTTTTCTTTCATATCACTTCTCACACAATCCATCTATCTTTTCTTCGGCGTTCCTCTCCCTATCCATAAGAAAGAACAAAAACTCTGCGGACGAACAAGAACACTACAGCAAGAAATAAAAGTCAGTATAGGTGATCATTAATAATGTAAGTGATATGACTTGCCTGTTGGTCTAGTGGTTAGTGACCCTGACTGCTATGCTGGAGGTCGTGGGTTCGATTCCCACCCAGGACAAATGTTTGTGTGATGAGCATGATCATTTGTTCTGTGTCTGGGTGTGATTTATCTATATTATGTACGTATTTAGAAATATATAAGTATGTTTATCAGTTGTCTAGTACTCATAACACAAGCTCTGCTTAGCTTGAGACTAGATGGCATTGGTATTGTGTGGTAGTTGTGGAATAAGAAAATATATATAAAGGCGAAAGATTGTCAGTGTGTGTGTGTAGGTAAGTGTGCTACTTCTTTAAGTGAGTATTTAAAATGGTTATTATTTTGGAGATACATGAGTGAACAAGACCATAGGAATTGGTTTTCTACACAGTTCAACACCATACCCCACCTTTTTACTTAGACAGTTTAACAATTTCTGGTGTGTAACCGCAAAATGCTTAACTTAAATGCGTAGAAAATATTTACCGGAGTCGTTTCAGACATTTCGTGAGGACACCGCTTTCCGGCTACAATAAAAATATGTAAATTGAACCGCCGTCGAGGAAACCATTCCGCTTAATTGCAATCCCACCACCGGCGGTTTATATATTAAAATCACGCGACAACCCTAATGAGTGTATCTATACGTATTGTGTTGTGTTGCCACGGTTCAGGTTAGAATATTTGAATTAGAAGGTAGACACAATGGATTAAATGAGGATAATGTCATGAGGAAAGTTCTATTTATGAATGTGCTACAGGATTTTTTTTATTTGATATAAATCAGGAATGAGGATATTCGCAGAAGAACCAAGGTTACCGACATAGCATGAAGAATCGCTCATGGACAGGGCACATTGCACGCATAACAGATGGCCGTTGACGCCAAAAGGTTCTGAAATGGCGACCACGTACCAGAAGACGTAGCGTTTGAAGGCCTCCTACAAGGTAGACCGATGACCTGGTAGGGGTTGTGGGAATCCGATGGATGCGAGACTCACAGGATCGTTCGTTGTAGCGACATTTGGGCCTATGTTCAACAACAACAACAGAGGGAGTCTATCGGCTGAAATGATGATGATGACAAACTAGTACTTGACTGTGACCTCACCTGATGGTAAGCAGTGATGCAATCGTTGATGGTTAGGCGCACTAGTTTACGAGTATTAATAGCCTATTCAAATTGCTTGCACCGAATAAATGCTATTCTATTCTATTCTATTCTCTCTAGCCTTGAAGACACCTAAATTATAGTTGGTTAGTTTCTAAAAATGAAACTAGTGGGCCTAGATCGCAAATGGTAACTGAAGATCGCGGTGTGGTTTTAGTTCCGTGACAAGTCGACACACATAATTATGGTGACAGCGACTGCCGCAGCCTAGTGCTGGGCACGCCATAATCATGGCAGTAAATCCCCTCTTTGAGGACGGGCTGAATAAACGTCAAGGTGTCCTTACGTTCCGCTTGACCCAGATCTTCACCAGAAACGGTAAGTTCGAGGGGTTCCTGCACTTGATTCATGCGGAAGAAACGCCAGGGTGTCACCATTGAACGGACTGCCTGGATGAAACAGTGGAGCTCCCGATTCGTCCAGAAGAAGTCATTGGATTGCCTTCCTAAAAAAACCTATGAATCTGGAAAAATGAACTATTGAAGTGGACGAAGACTAAAGAAACGTAGACCTCATCCGTCTTGTGTCATCAGACCAAGTCAACAATGGGAAGAGCAGAAATTAGCATCAGCATAATCAGCCTATTTAATCTCCTCACTGCTACGACTCAGCCTTCTACTCTAGGAGAGGAATAGGTCGTAAACGCGGGCTCAGTGCGGGTTGATCGATGTCATGTCTGCGAATTTTTGGTTCTAGGATATGCCGGTTTCCTCACGATGTTTTCCTTCACCGTTTTGAGATCAGTGGTGATTAAATAAATTACATAAAGAAATGCGCCTGGTTGGGTTTGAACCCGCGACATACAACTCGTAAGTCGGGGCCGTTACCACTCGGCCACCATTGTTCTTATATACAAAGTATGTACATACAGAGTATTGTGATTTCTGGTTAGTATTTACCTATAATATTGCAAGGGTTTTATTTATCGCATTGATAAAAATTAATACCGTGAATAATGTAAACGCTGCACGATAATAATATTATAGAAGAATCCAAAATAATGTGAAAATTCAATTTCCAATGATACTGTATTCATGCCATACAGTGGCAGATTTATTATCAACTTTATAAATGAATTCTCGAAACCAATGAAGTACATAATAATATTCCACATACAAATTTATTCATCGTACTAACAATACAAATTTACAACTGAAATAAATTTATCAATCTCATATCGGTTAAAAAGTTAAAACACAATACAAGTTCAATTTAAATTTAATATTAACTAAAAATGAAAACAGAATACACTCAACAAATTGTTGCCAAATATAGATGCTCTGTACCGTTGACCCATCAAATAAAAAAGTAAACACATATGATTCGCTGAATGGAAATAAAGAATCCATTTACCATGCCTCCTGGTCATGTAAGGGTACCAATTGTCGAAAAACCCGGCTATTCTGACAGCTCTGTACCATTACACCCAGGTCTGGTACAAGAGAAGGGATCCCGGCGGGTCAGGGTAGACTAGCCGCTTCCAGTAAACATTATGTCCGTACTATGTTTGAACGGTCGCGAGTGCATAACCGGAGGCGATGCAGTCCTGTTGATTTTTATTTTTTATACCCGGGTCCGTTGAGAGCTGGGCGTTAATCAATACTTTGTACATGCTGCACGCAAAACAAAAAAAAAACACGTATTGTTTTGTACACGGATAACATTTTTTATCCGGATCTGCGACCGGATATGGGCAAAATGAAAGAGTGTATTAAATCGATCGTGAACAATATTTAATATTCGCTTTGTGTCGGTTTTTGTGAGGGTGAAAATAGAGCATGGCGCTGTATTATTCGCGCGTAAAAGTTGGCTTAGAAAATGAGTTGACGCTGCGCTTTTGCAAAAAACGTGAATGGCGCGGTTTTTTGGTTCACCACGAACCTTATTGCTTTTTATTATTGGGGAATTTTAACGTGATAAAATTCAGGTTGTGGATCTGATACGGGCTGTCTATATTGGTTATATTTTCATGCTTTAAACATTGAGGTAATTTCTTGGGTATTGAAATTTCCTCCGACCTCAATTTTGGGCGGTTCATTGAGTCCAAAGCCAAAGTAGCTGCTAGGAAACTAGGCGTTCTTGCAAAAGTCCGGCGGTACTTCACACCGGGACAGCTTTTAGTGTTATACAAAGCACAGGTCCGATCGTGTGTGGAGTACTGCAGCCACATATGGGCTGGTGCTGCAAAGTGCCACCTGGCAGCTTTGGACTCGATGGAAAGGCGTGCGAAGAGGCTGATTGGTGATCCAGATTTAGTCAAGTCCAATCTTCAAAGCCTTGAGCACAGGCGTAGGGTAGCCAGCCTTTCGGTTTTTTACAGATTGCATTTTGGAGAGTGTGCGCAGGAATTGCATGACTTGATTCCGCCATCTCAATTCTACCATCGGACAAGCCGACGCACGGCAGGTATCCACCCTTACGTTGTTGAAACACCTACAGTCCGGACTAAGCGTTTCGCCTCGTCATTTATACCGCGTACATCAAAGGACTGGAACAGTTTGCCTGCTGCGGTCTTCCCGTCTAATTATAATTTGGGTGTCTTCAAGGCTAGAGTGAATAGGCTCTTAATAAACTAGTGCGCCTCACCATCAACGATTGCATCACTGCTTACCATCAGGCGGGATCGCAGTCAAGTACTAGTTTATAACAGATAAAAAAAAAAAAAAAAAAAAAAAAAAGGTAACTGTCTAGTGAACTATTATTGTTTCAAGTTTTATAAAAAAAAAAGAAATAAAAATTTACAGAAAATCTAGACTAATATTATAAAAAGAGGTAAAGTTTGTTTTCTGTTTGTAGTCAGTAATCTCTGAAAGTACTGGTCCGATTGCTAAAATTTATTCACCGATAGAAAGCTGCTTTATTCTTGAGTGACACAGGCTGTATTTAATGTCACCGCAGGCAAAAGCTAGTTTAATCATAAAATTTAAGCATCAACAAAAAAAGCAAAAATATTTAAAACGTGTTCCATATTATCAATTAAACAGCTTATAATAAAATCCACTCCAATTAACGGCAAGTAGGTATAAACCGGGATCGAATATTAAAATTACAAAATAATTTCCGCTTCATTAAAATTCGAAAATGAATGCGTGTTTACGAAAAATATTTCGGATTTTTCCGTAAATTGCATTACGAAACATGTCTACGCATCCCCACAGAAAATGGTGGAAGCTTTTAAAATAACAGAAAAATGAGTAGAGAAAAATAAATGGAGAAAAAAATGCTTGTTTCAATGAAATATGCAAATGAGAGGCTTAAACATGTTAAATAGAGATAAAAAGATACTGTGAGAGCAAGGATTAATGCGTATGAAAAAAGATTTAAACGTTTATGTTACTGTAAAATTTTGTACTTTTGTGGAAAATAGTGAATTGGGTTTTTAAAGGTGTTTATTGAAAGGATTACCATAAAAGTAATAGCTGTAATTGAAAAATTTAAGTACGGGTTGCTACATAGACACGTTTAGGATTTGTGTTGAGTACGACATTCTTGAGTCTTTGCTCTTACATATGTATTAATTCAACATCAACGATTTATCTAACACTTTGTAACTATTTACTGACCAACAATATTGTCCTTGGATTCTCTTTTCTTGCACGTTTCTTAAAGATTTATGTTTTGGAACGTGCATACAGCTTCATCTTCTTCGTGATTCAAAACTTTTAAAAGGTTTTATTAAAAAAAAATGCTGTGAATTTTAGTTTATCACCACACTTGGCTTACAGATTGGGAATTTTTCTCTGTTGATTATTATAGATTCCGCTCCTTATTTAATTTTTTAGATAATTTTAAAGGGAAGAAAGAAAGAAAAACATTTTATTTTTCGGAAAGACGCGAAAGGATTAACATACTGATTGATTGATTTTTGGTGGATCAAAAATAGTTTTTTTGTATTCGCAGCCCCTTCCAGTATTTTTAAATCTACTTCCTACATCTAGAAAAGCATACAGTACTTTGTCAAGTCCCCTTAACGTTAAGTATTTAAAAATTAAAAACAAAGGGAACTTTTTGCGATGAACAGGCTCTTGAGACAAGTTGAGCCTGAACTTGTTGAGCAATGTCGAGTAATGTTGAGTAATGTTGAGTCAAAGTTGAGTGATGTTTATGTTTACCGCAGTCACGAACGAACGCGGATGCTTTTAATTAGACCGCTTTTATTCGTGCCATTAGCGATATTTTTTAAATTAGGTTTCAGTTGATTTTGATTTATTTTAATTTTGATTGCCAAAATGAGTTTAATTTAGTATTTTTTGTTTGTTGTTTTGATCGCCTACGAACTTAAACTGAAACCATACAATATATAGGTACAATATATTTACATGTCGGTGTAGTCTATAGTCCCTCCTACAAGGTGGACCAATGACCTGGTGAAGGTAGCAGGAAACCGATGGATGCGGGACGCACAGGAACGTTCAATGTGGCGACGCTTGGGAGAGGCCTTTGTCCAAAGGCCTCTCGCCTTTGTCCAACAGTGGACGTGTATCGGCGGAAATGATGATGATGATGAAGTCAATAGTACGGAAGCTTGAGAACGAGATGAAAAGTAGAGTAACACCTCTTTTATTTATTTATTTATTTAAAGCTTTATGCACAAAAAAACTGTACAAAGGCGGACTTAATGCCTTAGGCATTATCTGCCAGTCGACCTTAGGGTAGTGCAGAAACATAACATGGCAGGTGCTTGCTAGGAACTTAATATATAGGCAAAACAGAAGAGAAACAAATATATACAATATTAAATACATACTTAGATACATACATATAAATAAACAATACTGTAGTGAAAAACAAATCCAACACATCAGCGCGGTGATGATTCTACCAACATCTTGCGAATATGCTCACGTGCCTATAGTCTTGCATAACGATCACAGTGATGACAGTGAATCTAGGAATAAATAAAAGAGGTGATCAAGACCGTTGGCTCTTAGGATTTTTTATGATAATTACACTTCTTACAGACAGGTAACGAATAATTGAAAGAGTGCACTAGCTTTGATGTTTTGAGAGCTCATGTATGCCTATGTGAAAAAAAATCTTAAAATGCCGATGTCCACCAGAATTATAGAAAGAGATATCGTGATCCAAGAACACAAAGTGCAACTGAAGGACACGGGTAGATTTTAGTCACTAAATGCCAAATACTCCCTCTTCTTAAATCTTAGAGCGGGAGAAGTCCTAAATGATTTCCTATGTCAAAAAACTATAGATCACAAAACAAAAAATAAAGAAACAGCTTTTTATCATCCGTCACGGTTGGGCACGCCACAATTATGGCGATAAGTCCCCTCTTTGAGGCGTGGCTGGAAAGACCTCACGGCGTCCTTACCTTCCGCATGACACAGGTCCTCACCGGAAATGGCAAGTTCGGGAGGTTCCTGTTCCGAATTAAAGCGGAAGTGACGCCCGGGTGTCGCCACTGTGCGGAACACCCGGAGGACACGGTGGAGCACACAATCGCGGTGTGCCCTGCTTGGGTGGAGCATCGCCGTGCCCTCGTGGGGGTGATCGGCGGCGGAGACCTCTCGCGCCGGGCCTTGGTCGAGGCCATGGTCCGGAGCGAGGAGGAGTGGCAGGCGGTCGCCGACTTCTGCGAAGCAGTAATGCTCGCTAAGGAGGAGGCCGACCGCATCAGGCAACGGCGTTCTCGCCGCCGCCGGGATTCCGATCCCGATTTCCAGCCACCGTAGGCGCGGGCTTGCGGACAGTGTGCAATGGGTAACTCGCTGTCCGGCCGTCCGGTAACTGTCCGGACCAAGCCCAAGTCGTCGACGGCGCGCGCTGTTCCCGCGCGCCTCAAGGAGTTGTCAGCAACAGCAGGGACGAAAGGGCGCCCGAGCCCCGGTATGAAGGCTTGAAGGAACGGGATGGGTTTTTTAGTCAGTAAGAGTCTGACACTATCTCCCGCTCCGCCCAAGAGCGGGGGTTGTCATAAGATGATTTTTCCCATCGAAAAAAAAAAAAAAAAAAAAAAAATCATCCGTCACGGTAGTCTCAGAACTGATCATTTAAACACTATACATATCAGAAAAAAAAAAAACCAAATAAGGCATTGAGTATTCTATTTTGAATGGCTATTAAAATTAACTATGTATTGTGTGGGCAGAACCACTTCTGACAGCTTATCAAGTCAAGGTTCGAGTTATTTGAATATGGCATATATAGACAGACATACTCCTGTTTTAATATGTCCATATTGGTAAAGACAAGTCATAGGAAATATTTAGAAGTAATTAATGAAATGGATTTGAATATTTTTGACATTAGGCTGCTCCTAATATGGGAGGTATATAATTTGGTTGGGAAAAAATAGATGCTAATATGGCAATGAAATCGTGTTTATGGGTGCTATAATGACTGGAGTAGCGGGTTTGAGAACCAGGTGTACGCATCTACCGTGGCTGTTAGTCAGGTTCGGGGTCTCGACAGCTGGGGCGTGAAGATGGCAGTTCCCTTACGCGTGTGGGCGTTTCCTCAGCTAGCAATACTCCTTCATAAAAGGAGGCGACAGTCTTCCATTCCTTTTCACTCCAGACCACGGCTGCACCAGAGTACGACAGGTCACTGCCGTCGCCTCCTCGAGAACATGGTAATGCTCTACCCAAGTGGGTTTCTTTTTTGGATCTGGTGTGTACGAAGAGAAACACGAGACAGCTATTATTCTGATACTTATATTTTTGGACACTCTTTTTACATCTGTACCCCTAGACAAGTTGCTAATCTGCAATAGTTAACGCTTGTAGAAAGCTTCAAATGTACGGGAATGACGTCGTCTTAACGCTCAGTCACGTGGTCAGAACAAAAGAATTGGCGGCAAGGTCGAAGCGTTCGGCGCAAGCGAAACGGTTGTAACTTGGCTAGGGGAGCTGATCTTATTTGTCCGTTATATTCCGCTGCTCGGCGAAGGCTTGCGTCTCCCTTTTCCACACACGTCTATCTTCTGCTAATGAATGCTAGTCCTTTTAGTAAGAGTCTAGGTTATCTCTCCACCTTCGTCACAGTCTGCTGCGATGTCACCTTGCATTTAATAGGACCCCATAGATGGCTCTTTTAGCTCACAGCTCATCTGACATATGGCAGACATGCCCGGCATAATTACGCTTAAAAATAGCAGCTTGTCAGGTAAAATTTTTGACCATAATTTTAGAATTGTGTTGTTGTTAAAATTTGAACCCCCAGAATACTGCACTACTCTAGTAAACCTCAGTCTAAACCTCTGCTGATATGTCAGACTTAAAGATTCAATTATTTTTCCATCAAACTCAAATACTATTCTAGATTTGCACCACCTTTTAAAAATATATTCAATCGACAAGCTCGAATGCTGACAGGGGTACGTTTTCTCTCTCGTTAGATATCACATGAGCTACGCCTTTAAAAATAAAAGTGCAGATGCAGTCGAAGCAATTTTATTTAAAAACGTTGGAAGGGTCAAGCATAACCTGCCCTTACCTAATCCAGACATTCTTACCTATAGTGAAGGCAGGTAAGCATGAAATTTATCATCAACTATTAAATTGAAATGTCATTATAATATGCGAGATGTATGTTGGTGAGCATAATGCCCTGGGTTCAAGGCCCGGGTCGAAAAAAGTGTTATTGGGTTTCCCAATATGAAATTTCTCAGTTACAACCCGAACTCTGGATTTGTGTTTGGTAGATGTCAATAGACTTATTTTATATGTGTCTTAAATATAAATGGCAAAACAGAGCTCCGACGAGTTTAGGTCCCAAGAGCACCGCCTCGTCCTCATGGAGGCGATCAACAATGGCGATCCCTTGCGTTTAACTCTGGTACAAGGAGAAAATAGGCATTCATAAGAGATGCTCTAGAGAAGCCAGACCAGGCGCAGGCATGTGGACGGTATGAATCGGATAGCTCACCGTCCGTTAAAAAACCTAGGCCTGGGTTGACCACGCGTTGTGTTCCACGCGCGCCTCAAAGAGATGTCAGTATAACTGACGGGGCTACTTGGATATTGGCCCTTGTAGTTCTAGAGATTTGGCTGATATCTCAATAAGAAAAAAAATAATTAAAAGAGTTCGGGTGACTCTGAAATAAAAGAAGCAATTAAAGGAACACAGTAGGGTCTTAGACAGTACACTCAGAGGGGGAAGGGTTATTTGATGATTTTTCACTAACAAAAAGTGTGTAATGTTTATAGGTTGCAACTTTACCAACTGTGTGATAAGTATAAAGACAACATCACATATCACGCAAGTCTTGGTCACCACGGCCAAAATGACCCATTCGCACATTACAGTTAGTAATTATAACAAGTTTCTCTCCCGTACCTGCTTGCATAACCGATTGTATGGTAATTACCTTATGTAATGCTAAGCTGGGTTGAGAATACGAAGGTTTCTTTCTAATAGGTAATTGTTATGTATTGGGATATTTTTTCGAAGGTGTTGCAATGTCTTGGCTAAGATTTCGTCAAGATTAGAATATTCAAACACCTTGCCTTGTCGTAAAAAGGAGACAATTAAGATTATCTATGAGAAATCGTTTCTTGAAGAATGTGAGTTTTAGAACGATCAGTAAGATCTCAATATCAAAGACAGATCTCAATATCGTCGTCTGTGCAAATACGAATCTTCAAATTCTTCGGGCTTATCACTCGTAACGAGGACTCCATGGAACGATTGGCAGAGCAAGGGATGTCGAGGGCAAAAGGTCACGTGGACCAACACAGTGAACGGACCTCATCAAATCGGTGTGCTAACGAAAACTCCCAGCCACACCACACAGAACTGCATGGCGTCGTATCGCGAGAGAGGCGGTGTTGCAGGACTCGATCGAGACATGATCACGACCACTCTGTCAAGAGTGTATGACATAGAAGAAAATAGTAAGATCTAATGATTTGCAATGGTAGCCCAGTGGTAACTGTCCCGATTTACAAGTTGTAAGTCGCGGGTTCAAGCTCAGCCAAGCGTATTACTTTGTGTAATTTATTTCATCACTGCTGTTCTCAAAACTGTCAAGCAAAACATATTGCGGAAACCGAAAAACATGGAACATTACAATGCCGGTTATGTTATGTTTATGTAATTCATGTAAAGGAGCTTGTCTGAAAAAAAAAAATACAATAAAAAGAAATCAATTAATATGCTTAGCGTTTTTCTCCATACATTCGAAGTTTTTTACCATCGTCATCGACAGTAGATTATCAGCTTGGCTAAACTTTCAGATCTGTGCACCTTAGTTTTAAGGATTAGCTATTTTATTTACATGCTCATAAAACATATGAGTTTAACAACGCACCTGCATAGCCTTTGGCATTACAAATATTCGTAGAGTATCAGGTGGTATATCTTCTTGATTACCACCCAATAAAATTAAAAGTAAACTACCTACTAATCATATGTTAAAGACTATATCGCCTTCAACCATAATTAATTAGACATGCCTTAGATAAACGATAGTATCGATCACTAAGATATTGCCATGTTTCACCTGTTTTGAAAATACCAAAGAAATTCTAAAAAACTTTGATAGCATTTACGTACTTGTGTAGGCAATGGTTTATTTTTAGAAATGTTAATTGAAGAGACATCTAATCGCTTGTACTTATCTTAAAAACTAACATACGAGAAATTTACTGGAATTTTAGACGCTTGCCATTTCTTCACTTAGCGTTGTCCTTTATCTCTTTTTTTTTTTTAATTGCATCTCTGTTTTGTATGAGACATTTTTACGTTATCCCAGCGCTGGGAAAAGGTCTCCCAAACACCTTCCTAGCTCTCTTTGTATCGAGTCTTCTCTGGGCAATTTATCAGGAACTATTCCAAATTGTCTGGATGCCTGCTTCAATGACGACACTTGTCTTCAGGAACCTACTAACCTGTGTGACGATATTTACCCATATATAAAAAATATGATTTGCCTGGTCACCTTTTATTTATTTAATCTCCATGTAACACAAAGGTACAAAGGCAGACTCAATGCCTTAGGCTTTCTGTACAATTGACGGCACGGATCTTGAACGCTGGCTTCAAGTTGCGCAGAAGTCAAATATTCGGTCTCTTTAGTGTGCGAAGTGAGACGCGGGGGCGGGGAGTGTCAGTGATTGGCTCGCCGCGCCATCGTGTCATAGACGTCATGACGCATGTATCTAACATCGAAGACGATTGACTCGCCAATGTATGGTATACGCAAAGCGATCCCCACTCTGACGCCGAGCGCTCAAGATCCATTCCGGTAATTGTACTTGTCAGCCTAAGAACGGTGGTGAAGAGTCAATATGGTAGGCACAAAAAATCATTTGTTATTTTTTATTGTTGATAGGTTCGCGCTTGACCGCGATTACACCTGATGGAAAGCGACGATGCGGTCGACGATAGAACACGCTAAGAAGAAACTTATTCACCCTTGACTTAAAGATTCTCGGGTTGTGCCATCAGAAAACACAGACTTCGGCAAGAAATTCTACTCCCTAGCTGTGCGCACAATATTATTAAAAAAACTGCCTAATGTCAGCTCAAAGAAGCTTCAAAAAACTGCCTAATGTCAGCTCAAAGAAGCTTCAAAAGAAAAAAAAAACAATTCTGTAAAATGGCATGTATTAAAGGAAATAAGAGTTAGGAAAAAGTAATTACTGATTAATCGTCAATTATTTGAAAAATGCCAAAGACAGAAACAGATGGAGGAATATTATACGAGTGAAAGTGATGAAGCAGGGAGGTCGTGACCCTCAGCATTGAGGAATACGACGCAAGGAGGGAAGACTTGAAAAATGGCACGTTTGGCGCAGGGGTTGAGCGATTGGCTGCAGTGCTACGTGTTGTGGGTTCGACTCCTGCACGAAACAAATATCTGTAATATATGTAAGCTTTTGTTTGTGAACGTGCTCGTGATAATACTTAATATAATAACAATAAATATCACACAAAGCTGTCTAGTCCCAAGCTAAGCAGAGCTTGTGTCATGAGTACTAGACAGCTGATACATATACTATATATTTCTAAATACATACATATTATAGATAAATTACACTCAAACACCGAACAAATGATGATGAACAAATGACCGATACAAACATTTTTCCTAGCTGGGAATCGAACCTACGACTTCCAGCACACGGGAATAATTCTCAGTGTAGGGCAATGTGTAAAAAAAAAATTATAAGTAAAATAGAGAAATAATTCTCAATCACTCTCATTCTGTTTAAAAAAAAGTAAGTAAACATTTAACTGCCGATTAAATTAATCGCCTTTCAACCGATAAGAAATATGGCTGTATTCACAAAAAAACTACTAATTAAATAAATTAACTTTCAATTTATGCCTTGTCCAATAAACTATTGTTTGGTTCGCGAAATATCGCTAGCCCTTAGCCTTTGTATATGCCCGTGTATGGGCGGTTAATGAGCCGATTGGTCGTCTATAATTAGTGCGTCTGTCTGTTCGTTTATTATAGATAAAACGTCTTTATATATATTCTTAAATGAACGGCTGACTATACAACTGATGTTTAATTTTGTAAGGTTTTTTAAACATTTTTTTTTGTTAACAATTGTCAAGGTGGCAATGAGTAATTCATGTTCATCATCGTCCACGTCAGCCTCTTAAAAAACGTGCAGCTTAATGCATATTTGGTCACAATGTCTTGAGTTTTTTGGGTGGAAAACTGATTATTTTTCTAAGATAAAAGTTACGCCTTATAGCTATCTACTAAAGTATTCTACGTTAAGATCGATCCAGCCATTTAGAAAATTTTAGTGGGTAAAAAACCAATAAACGAAAAATCTATATTTTTTTACAGGTCGACTTGTACTATTTATTTATTTAACACTTTATGCATATGGGTACAGAGGCGGACTTAATTAGGTTGACTTGAAGAGAATGCCAATAGGCATTCTCTTCAAGTCAACCTAATTTGGATGATACGGAGAAAAAGTAGCGGTAGATGCAATAAAAGAGTGAGAAAAAGGCAAATACAAGAATTGATACACTAATAGACCATAGAATAGATATACTAATAAACCATAGAATAAATATATGCAACTATACAATATATACTCGAATTAATACACTACATACATGCACTATAATGGTCAAATAATTGGTCCAAATCGACAATAGAAAAACTCTGTGATGAAACTACTGCCAACTACTTCCACTTCAACAGTAAATATGCATTTAATAAAAATAATAATAATATTACAAAAAACTCTTTAATTTTAATAATATGTATGCATATAAATATCATCAGGCTTATGCCTACCTTTAACAGATTTAACACCTCAAAAAGAAATCACAATTTATATACATCGCAGCTTATCATAACCTCAACATTTGGTCTCCTCCATACTATCTATATGTAAAACAAAACTGGATCTCTAACAGAATTTTCTACCAAAGGAAAATCCCCAAAAAATCGCAATATGGAGACACTCTATGTGTGTTCGGTGGAGCACACAGTCGAGGTGTGCCCTGCTTGGGCGGAGCATCGCCGTGCCCTCGTGGGGGCGATCGGCGGCGGAGACCTCTCGCGCCGGGCCTTGGTTGAGGCCATGGTCCGGAGCGAGGAGGAGTGGCAGGCGGTCGCCGACTTCTGCGAAGCAGTAATGCTCGCAAAGGAGGAGGCCGAACGCATCAGGCAACGGCGTTATCGCCGCCGCCGTCGCCGGGATTCTGATCCCGATTTCCGGCCAACGTAGACGCGGGCTTGCGGACAGTGAGCAATGGGTAGCTCGCTGTCCGGCCGTCCGGTAACTGTCCGGACCAAGCCCAAGTCGTCGACGGCGCGCACTGTTCCCGCGCGCCTCAAGGAGTTGTCAGCAACAGCAGGGACCCAGCCGGGTCGAAGCCTACTGGGGCCAGGGTTATCCGAAAGGGCGCTCGAGCCCCGGTATGAAGGCTAGAAGGAACGGGGTGGGTCTTTTAGTCAGTAAGAGTCTGACACTATCTCCCGCTCCGCCCAAGGGCGGGGGATGTCAATGCATGATTTTTCCCACCATAAAAAAAAAAAAAAAAAAAAAAAAAAAAAAAAAAAAAAAAAAAAAAAAAAGACACTCTATGTGTTCCCAGCAAGGGATTTGTTTCCGGCATTGGTACTGGAAAAAAATATTTTTTTCGTCGATGTTACGATGTTTTTTTTTTGTCATTGGTACAAGGCTCCAGGCTTTGTGAGTCCCGAACTAAGAGCATTAGGGATGGCACGAAAAAAGAGTTTGTTAACACGTTTCTGAGTTACAATTGGCGAAGTTTAAAGAGAATTAGTGAGGACATTAGTGAGAAGTACGTTTTGTTTTGTTTCCGTGACTACACTTAAATGGTAAGGTGTGAACGGTTCACGATTTTCCGTTTTAGGTTGAATATTTATTTTGTACATAGCTCTTGCGACTGTTAGTGGTTCTTGCATTAGAGTATTCCTATACAGCTCAATAAATTGGACTTGAAGAACATCAACATTATTGGTGGTATTAACATACTGAGCTGATTAAGTAGATACATTTAAAGTGTTGGATAAATTTAGAAAGAAAAAAAAAGAAATAGAGAAAGAAAAACGTTTTATTTGCCCGAAAGAGGCGCACACTTAAGACTAACATAATATATGTGATGTAGTTCGTTACCCACTTTATTTTTTTATTCATCATTAATTTTAATACATTTATTAGAAATTTTATACGATTGGGCTGAAACCATAACCTCATCATCTTCTTGCCCTGGTCCCGTTTTATTTGGGGTCGGTGCAACACGTTATTTTCTTCCATTCTGTCCTGTCACTCGTCACGCTATCACTAACTCCCTTTTCTTTCAAATCACTTCTCACACAATCCATCCATCTTATCTTTGGCCTCCCTCTCCCTCTCCATACATCCACATCTAAATCCAGGCTAGGTACCTAAATACAAAAAGGCATGGCGGTCCAGGGTAGGTTACATAACTGTGCTAGAAAACCTCTGTTCAGTAACAATGGGGTCCATTTCCAGCAACTGGGATTCGAAGTTTGAAATGAGTATAGTAGTGGTTAATTTCAAAAAGCTAACTGAAGTTATTCAATTTCCATTGCATGAAATAAAATCACGTCATTCGTGAACTGTTTCAGTTAAAGGTAACTTAATTTCGTTCTGTTGAAGGGTTTCATGGTGCATTGTTGTTTAGGGAAACTGCATTAAGTCCGACCGCGACCTTTCGTTGAGGATTGCTGCTTGCTTTCGTTGAGCTTTTTTGATACTATTGTTTTTAAATATTGCAATTAGCTAGTAAAAACTGAGAATTTAATTTAAATCAGAAAATAAAGACATTACTGATTACAATGAAATTCTCAGTGTTAGAATACAAGTCAATAATAATTTTATAGCCCGAGTAGAAACGAGTTTTTGTGTAGTCAGTTAAAAAACATTGAATTCATTCAGTTTGAAAAACAATATACTTAGGCAAATAATTTACAGAATAAAAGTCATAGACTATAAAATATTATAATTATGGTAACTTACCATGCTTTGATCGATTCCCAAAATTATTCCAAATGACAGCTTAATTTTTAAAATGATCATTTTAATTATAATAAATAATAATAATAAGTCTATTTAAGTAGCAATAATCACCTCAAAATGAACTGAATATCTCGGATTAACTATTCTTCAATATAAAAGTCGCTCAAAATAATAAGCTAATCAGTTTCCATGTAGTTCCCCTCTCTCTTCAAAACCCAAGTTTTGCACTCACAATTCCGTGTAATCTCTGCTCACTCTTCAAAATTAACTAATACGAGTCGCATCGTCCTCACAACGCGGAACCAAAAACCTGACGTCAACTTCAATAAAAAAACGAACGCTAAAATACCCCTGGCCGGCTCATATTTGAATAGTTCACCATTTTGCGGCCCCCGGCGCTTTACTAGAAATATGTATTTTAGCACTAAACTACCCCAGCTCAGGTACCGACAGGAATTTCGCCCGAAACTTACATTGGCCATAAAATTTAATGAACATTTTTGTTTCGCGTTTTTTCTGCTGAAGTCCCGAAGGTTTTATGTTCACACGAGTTGTTCAACGTGAACCAGAATGAACCTGGATTGCTCTATTTGGCTTTTTATCCTAGGTCAAGTAGTGAAGTAGTCATAAACCGTATACACATTTTGTAAACGTGTGGTACTGTGAAGTAATGTGCTATATTAGGTTACGACTTTTTTGCCATAAACGAGCATGCCACACAACAGGCATGCAGGCATATTGTGTGGCATGTTCACTCAAATGTCTAACTGTTGATGGCATAATTTGTCGCGTCATTCAGTTCCCTATAAAATGGTTGAGCTGAGTGTCATCTCTATCCGTCATCTCTTAATTGCCATAGTCGTGATATTCGAACAAGTGACCTTGTGGGGGAGGGTGAAAAAAAAATTGAATATGATTTAAACCACTATCAGTTCCAATTTTTTTTTTTTCATTATTTACTGTTGTGCTCACATAATAGAAGCGACAAGAAATAAGTTACCAGGATTTTTGTAACTTATTAGTGGCCATGGAGTTTCTTGCACATTCATTTCAATAGAGATCAACGCTTTGGAACGTGCAATTTAGTTTCACTTTTTTGACTGGCTGACTTTTTGACAAATCAAAAGAGTAAACGATTTAATCACTAAGGTGATTTATTTAAATATCACGACAGTTTCCTTCAAAAGATTAGATGAGTAATTAATTACCATAGTATTATAAAGTTTGTTGGCGTAAGGCTAATCCACAACTGTGAAACCTGGTCCATAAACTAGAATTAGCTATAACATAGGTACCTTGGACAGTTTTTGTAATAACAGTACTATGTCAGAAATACTTAAAAATTAAGTTGATGTTATCTAACAAGTACTTAGGCTTACATTTAAAATGAATCAGAATCAAAATCATAAATTCTAATATCTATTTGTAAAGCATTTGTTTTATGAAATAATAAATAAGCAATATTATAAATATGTGTTTGCCCATTGGAAGTATTTTTTTTCAAATTTGTCGTAATTGAAGATTCTATATGGTTTAAACTTATAAATATACATTTTTAGAAATGTCAATGTCATTTCCAAATTGTATTGTTGGTTTGTTTTCAGATTTTGCCTTTTCTAAGCAGTGGGAAAGTAAGGACTTGAAAAATCTTAAAGAGAAACACCTATTATTGTATTTTACATGACCAAGGAATCTTCGGAAATTTCGACAAAAAACTAATCTCTAATAAATTGTTGGTAGCAAGGCTGATAGCCCAGATAGAAGCACACATGCAAAGAAAGGAAGGAAGGAACAAAGAAAAAAGAAAGAAGAAAAGCAAAAAGAAAGAAAGAAAGAAAAAAAACAACAAGACAATAAGGAAAAAAGTCATGAAAAAGAAAGAACATGTTTATTTCAAATACTCACAATTCTCGAACACTTAAAAGGAGACTGTAGATTAGTTATTATAGTCGTAATAGCAACACGACCAAAACATTTGAAGGGCAGAGTTCATAATGGTAATTAGGCATGATACTGGCAGGTGCTGGCTTCCACCCACGAATGATAACCAGTTTCCAACCTGCGTGGGGTGATACGAGCTGTGATCTAAGGTCATCTATATGCTTGGTACAGTGGAAAGAGAAGACAATCGTCATATCGATATGTCGTGGCCTGCGGGACTAGAGAAGCCTTATTGGCCATTCTTCTAAAAGCAAATCATTTCTCGAATTACGAGCAGATCATTAGCTAATTATTCATTTTATGATTGTACAAAAGCGGCCTTTTAAGACCCGCAGATCATACAAATTGATCACTTCATGTTATGGCCAACTTAAACTGGCCAGATCGTTCAAACGTTAACATTTGATGTCAATCCTCGTTTGGCCATATCAGTGATGTAGGATTATTATCTTAGTAAAAGGTCTAAAGAAAGTAGGCCAAACGAGAAGACACATCATCAAACCTTAGCATTTAAGACTATCTGGCCAGTTTCAGTTGGCCACTTCTACTGACGAGTTAAAGGGAGACAGAACTATACACGCCATACAACTTTCTCTTTCTCACATCTAAGTCATGATAATTATAAGAGGTCATGGTAGTACGGGTCCAGTACGTAGTCGCAACTCCAGAACCTTTCAGCCTTATCGACCATTTTTAGGGTTCCGTAGCCAAATGGCAAAAACGGAACCCTTATAGATTCGTCTGTCTGTCTGTCTGTCTGTCTGTCTGTCCGTCCGTATGTCACAGCCACTTTTTTCCGAAACTATAAGAGCTATACTGTTGAAACTTTGTAAGTAGATGTATTCTGTGAACCGCATTAAGATTTTCACACAAAAATAGAAAAAAAGCATTAAATTTTGGGGGTCCCCATACATAGAACTGAAACTCAAAAATTTTTTTTTCATCCAACCCATGTGTGTGGGGTATCTGTGGATAGGTCTTCAAAAATAATACTGAGGTTTCTAATATCATTTTTTTCTAAACTGAATAGTTTGCGCGAGAGACACTTCCAAAGTGGTAAAATGTGTGTCCCCCCCCTCTAACTTCTAAGATATGAGAATGATAAAACTAAAAAAAAAATATGATATACATTACTATAAAAACTACCAACGAAAATTGGTTTGAACGAAATCCATTAAGTAGTTTTTTTTTTAATGCGTCATAAACCGAAAAAAATACACTATTATTAAAACATCGATCAAAGTTACAACACATAACAAGAACTTTTATATTATGTTACTTGCTGCTACGGAACCCTCCATGGGCGAGTCCGACTCGCACTTGGTCGGTTTTTTTATTGTTGATGTACTCGCGTTTGCCAACTATTTCACTTAGGGATGCCAGATCTTGAAACCAAAAAACCGGAGAGATGATTAAAAAGACTGACATTGTTTTTTTTTAAGTTTAACATGACATTTAAAAACAATAAGATTCATAAAAGGAGGATTGAAATATCCTCAAGCTTTAACGTATAAAACGATCTGGCCAGTTTTACTTTTTTTTTTTAATTGAGATAAACTAGTGCTTGACTGCGATCCCACCTGATGGTAAGTAGCGAAGCAATCTTTGATGGTGAGGCATGAAGCAATTACAATTTTTTATGATCTGGCCATGACAGATATAACATGATGAGGGATCTTACCATGATGAATTAAAATGTCAGGCATTCGAGCGAGAAAAAGAAATGGTGCTCTACACTTTATTCGATTTTCATACAAAATTAAAATTAAAATATTAAAAAATTATTTTTTTAAATATTACTAAGTCTATGCGAAGTAAGCGATAGTACAATAGCGTAAGGAAGTGGGGATCGGAAGGTGCTTGATGCGCTTCCGTTACATCATACAGATGTAGGTAACTACAGCAAAATGTAAAGTTGACATGTCTTAGATAGAACAACGAAATCTTGAAGGTTTATTTTTGGTAAATGTGTTTTGTTTTGTAAAAAGTCGTAGAACAAAAGTTGTTGTTTATGATGTTATTAATACAGTCCTGGAAGGTGGTTAGTGTTTCACACATAACCCTGTATAGCTCCATCCTCCTTAACAGTTTAGTTTAGGTCGTCAAATGTATCGCATTAAGAGCTCAAGGTACGCCCTCAACCCAAAGATGCTAATCTTCATAGGACTGATATTAGTATCTTTACAGGAGAGGTAAGTACATCAACCAAGCAAAAGACAAATTGTGTTTTAATGAAAAAACAGTGTAGTAGTAAAAGGGACAGTGGTGACAGCGTTTTTTTCTAGTACAGAGTTTGTTTAAAGGAAAAAAAAAATAGTAAAGACCAACAAAATACATTGAAAAAATTCAAAATTGCTAAATCCATGAGCACGTTAATATTAATTTCTCGTAGGCACACCCGCGGGCTTGTATAAAAATCGCTGTAGAAAGGTGTAAAAATACACAGACACTGTATGGTGTTTATCCTATTGAGGTAATCCCTTAATAGCCTTAAGTATACCCATGGTAACCGAAAAAATTAAGAACATTATAATCCAGAAGCCTCTTAAAAATTAACTTATGTTATTATTTTGCTGTCTTGTTAACCTTTTTTAAGGTGGGAATTTATCTAATGACTTCCCATGCTCTAGGTAAGAATAAGAGAGCGTATAAGACTTTTATTGACTAAAAACATACCAAATTATTATTATATAGCGTAGCATAGCTTAACATAGTCAGCCTTTCTAATGCCTCCACTGCTGAGACTCAGGTCTTTTCTCTAGGAGAGGGAACGGGCCGTAATCCATCAAAGACCCAGTTCGGGTTGGTGAATGTCACATCTCTTCAAATTTTTTGTTTTAGGACATGTTGGTTTTCTCACGGTGTTTTCTTTCACCGTTTTGAGAGCAGTGTTGATAAAATAAATTACAACTCATAAATCGGGATCGTTACCACTTAATATATTATTTATATATTTGATGGTACATTATACATACAAAATGGAAACTAAAACACATACATAAGGGGTTTTGAGACGATTTCACGATTTGCTTAAAAAAAAACCTATGAAAACAGTTCGATTCCCGAGTTGAGTTACGAAGATTTTTCCAAATTGTAAAAAAGTTTTTGTGGTGTATCTAGAAATTTACAGTTTTCAAATTTATTTTTAAATAGGGGTAATATTTTAGACCTTGCTTTGTGCAAAATTTTTAGATTTTGTGTCTACGGGTAGTATCATATGAATTTTGATTCCTTTTAGAATTTTGAAATACCCTTTTTTGCGATATATACATCCGTATCTTTTTTTTCTGTTAACCTAGAAGTTTTATTTTTTTACAGCTTCAAGGGACCGCAAACTTGAGTATACGGTTTTAATTTCAACTCAATACCTCTTTACGTTCTCGAGATTAAGGGTATTGACGTCTGTCAAGACCCAGACAGACAGACCGATGGACGGACAACAAAATGATCCCATAAGGGTTCCATTTTTTCCTTTTTGACGTATGAAACCCTAAAAAACCAGTGCCTTTAAGGTTAGAACACGCGACGCAGCGTTGAGTTAGAAAGTTCCAAGTTTACAAGATACGCAAGCTCAGCCGACCTTGGCATCAATTCGTAACCATAGACTAGGATATTGTGGATATAGAGTAAAGCTACTGCACTATGTATTGTGTGCCAGCTTATTTAATCTATTCATTTATTTAGGAGAGGGAATGGGCCGTAATCCACCACGCGGGCCCAGTGCGGGTTGGCAGATGTCATGATTGCAGAGTGGTGGCCGAGTGGTAATAGCTCCGACTTACGAGTTGTAGGTCACAAGTTCAAACCTAGCCAGGCGTATACTTTGTGTAATTTATTCCATCACTACTGCTCTCAAAACGGTGAAGGAAAACATCGTGAGGAAGCCGGCATGTCTTAGAACCAAAAATTCGAAGACATGTGACATTCACCAATCCGCACTGGACTCGCGTGGTGGATTATGGCCCATTCACTCTCCTAGAGAGGAGGCCTGAGTCCCAGCAGTAGGATCATTAAAAAAGGCTGATGATGAGACGTGCAGAATGGTCGTTCTGGCGATATTTGGGGAGACCTATATCCAATAGTGGCCGGTCTTTGGCTGAAGTGGTGATGGTGAGGGAGATGTGTAGTATATAAGTTGGTATGTATGTCGGACTGTAAGAGTCCGTATTTTCCATATGAGTGAGACAAATCTGGACTTCGATTACTGACCATTTTGCATAGTGTACTGTTCCCGCGCGCGTCAAGGAGTTGCCCCCAACCGTAGAAAAAGGGGCTCAGTCCCGGTATGAAAGGCAACGAAGGAACGGGGTGGGTTTTTAGTCAGTAAGAGTCTTAGGGTCAGTGCAGATAGAGAGGAATTATTCTCGCGCGGTCTCAGGCATTTACTGACGGATAGCGTATGTCGAAGATACGCTTCCCGCGTATCCTCGAGGACGCGCGAGTATTTTTTGTCAGGTTTAAGCAAATATGAACTTTATAAGTTTAAACTTGACTGTGTGCCTTAATAAAGTCCTTTCCGCTGCGCTGCTCTCTGTCTGAGCTGACCCTTACACTATCTCCCGTTCGGGATGTCATCTTGTTAATTTTTACCACCGAAAAAAAAGTTACTTTAGACCATTGGGCAGCTTAGAAACAGATGAGCTACTGCCTCCTCTTTCTCCGTGCAGACTCTACCGAAGTGCCTGTAACATATCCATATATGCCCAAAATATTTGGAATTGACTAAGCTACAAACGCTATCAGATTTACTTGCTAGAGAAATTTTTATGAGTTATCTAATGGATTTGTATCATTAGGTCATGATCATTAAGTTTACTTTAATTATTGTTAAACAAAGATTCATTTACGGAAGCGAAATAACTGTTAACTCATCAATAATGTCAACTAAGAATGGCGATAATGCCTGAGGAAGCATTATGCGAGATGCAATTAATGACAAGATGAGAAATCATCTCATAAGACACGTAAAGAAACCTACCCTCCAAGAACTGACCACCCAGAAACCATGTTTACCACCACGTTCATTATTCTACTTCAGATTTGGCATCACTGTCAAAGTCATAATGATTCATATTGCCTTTTCAATTAGGTTGTTTTTAGATTGCTATCAGCAACTTCCGCGCCTCACTGCCCCACTTCCGCAAGCTACGTGCAGATCGTACGGTCAGCAAGACGAGCACGTGTAGTATCAATACTTCGATATGTCACAATCGGCGCACGCGCACGATACGGCCGCACCTGGCCGGACAATGGTCACGTCTTGATAGTGCATTCATTGAGACGTATGTTATGATTAGGTATTGTTTTAATTAGGTGACACGTTTAATTTGGTTAGCAATTTTAGTTACTGTTAGTAAATATAGTTTTATTCGCCTCGTAAATGGGTCTTTTTTTAAGGTTCCTTACCGAATGAGTAAAAACAGGACCCAACTGCTAAAACTCCGCTTT
Organism: Mythimna albipuncta; assembly: GCA_929112965.1. Taxonomy (NCBI): domain Eukaryota; kingdom Metazoa; phylum Arthropoda; class Insecta; order Lepidoptera; family Noctuidae; genus Mythimna; species Mythimna albipuncta. Next base: position 1,202,072 of record OV815974.1, read on the forward strand.
CCGTCTGTTTATTACCAGGCTGTATCGCTGAACGGCCGGCTGTACCTACTGGTGTGAACTGTGACAGCTAGGCATTTGAAATTTTTACGAATAATGTATTTCTGTTGCCACTATAATAATGAACACATAAATGTAAGTGAGCGGTTCTTATACATTCAAAATTTTTGTTGACGTTTTTTCCTAGGAAACGGTAAAGGAACCTTTAGAGCGCAGGTCCAATTCATACTTGGCCGGTTTTTTAGAGAGACCATCAATGACTAATTCTGATATTTTTGCTGAATGGTGTCTTTTCGTCCTTTGACATATATATATTTTTTTTCAAATTGTACTGAAAAAAAAATGCAATATTACAAAAGATATGTTCCTTTGAGATAATAATCTAGTCGAAGGTGGGAATGCCACTATCTATCAGTGCTAGTAGCTAGTATGTAGTATAATATATGTAACGTATCCGGCATCAATGTTAGCATTTGTGAAATCCGAAATACGTGATTTTTATGTAAAGAGTCTAAATACAAAATTTCATAACAGCATCATGAAAAATCACAAAGATATCAGCTTGTTATGTCAACAAAAATACATAGTCACGCGGCCATCCAGGCGACTGAGAGGCTGTTTTGCACTTGCACCCAGCGGTTAACTGGCGTCTCATGCCCGTTATGACCTGCCGTGATCTGTGTTGCACTTAGTGTCGGTGGTATCCAACTTGTGACCTTTATAAATATTTTTGGGAAAAATATAACATGGTGTAAAAACTATTTAAATCCATTCAGTTATTGATTCTGAACAAATTATATTCAGGTTTCACTTATACTAAAAATAATGTAGTATATGATGTAATAACATCAACAGTGATCCTTAAAAATCCAATAATTCTGAAAACCATACAAAAGAAATTCCATTTCATTTTAAAATTCCAAAAAAAACACACGCATCTCTACAATGTAACCAGAATCCCGTACACAAAACAATAATTTTAATATTTTCAATAGCTGCCGTACCGAACTGGATTCCTGGAATTATTTTCCAATATTTATTTCACCGGGTTTTTATTCCGCAGTCCACGATAGCGTTATGCGCTCCTAGTATTTTTCCAATTTCATGAAAGCGTTTTCTGTCTGGTTTGCAGTATATTTAGTTTTATTTTTTTGAGCATTCGTTGCTATGGTTTCTTTAAGGATTTTATGTTGGTTTTGTATGGGCCACTGTAAAACTAGTTCTACTCAATAGGCTGGTTAAAGAAATAATCTATATATATATGTATATAAATCAATGCCACTTTTCGCTGTAATGTTATAACTCCGAACGGGCTTACCTATCCAAACCAAATGTTTAGGCTTTGTTAGGACTATTTGGTAGATGGTTTATGTGAAGTTTGGTAGGGTAGAATAGGGTAGAGAAGGGTAGAGTAGGGTAAAGTAGAATAGAGTAGGGTATAGTAGGATGGAGTAGGAAAGAAAAGGAGCGAAGCCGTGCGGGCAAAAGCTAATATTTTATAAAGCTAAGGATTTTTTTTCAAGAACTTGGCTTAATACCTTTTTTTTATATCCAAGTTAAAGGTTTTCACTTCATTCCTTTCAGTTTGATGTTTTACTTTTGTCATCGAGTGACTGAACCCCAGTATAGGATAAAATAAACTTTATTGTCCACCAAATGATTAACACAACTTATGGTACAATAGTAGTTTTATCACTGACAGCTCAATCCTCTATCTATGTTACCACACTACCTTTGGATGAATCGTAAGAGCTTAAAAGAAAATATATGGGTTAATCTGCAGTGTACTGCTAACAAATCAAACAGTATATTTTAAATAAGCACATAGATTAATGTGCCTACATAAATCACAGTACATTAACCATACAATAATTTAAAAAAAATGATATTTTATAAATAAAATATGCTCATAAGAACTTAGTAATTCTGTTAATATAATTTGTCAATTTGTATTCAAAACCTATAACTACCTATCTATGTATCTATTATAATATATATGTTTAATACTGGTTTGTCACACCAATGACAGCCTCATTTCTTGTCCAGGCATTTACTGTCCATTCCAGGTTGCCTGGAAGAGATCGCTGAATGCGATAAGGCCACCCATTGTATGTATATGTTTTACTTTTAGCTACTTTTTGTATGTGTAATGATGTACAAATATATAATAAATAAATAAACAAAACTTTCAACTGAAATCACAGTGTCCTTTCTACTGCAGAGCACTAAATACTCTTTGCACTGCCAACTGCGAGTCAACACTACAGTTACTGCTAGTATCATTTACATATAACTCGAACTGTAAATTGTTAACTTATTTCTATACAACTTTATTGGGAACAAGTTACCTTTGGATTGGGCGTGCAACCTGTCAGTATGCGTAATTGGATAGCAAAAGGTTACAGCTGCAATGGTTTAATGGTTTCACAAATATTATTAATAAATTATCTCACTACAGAGCGAAACTCCTTGTTTTTTATAGAGATTGAGCTTTGATTTTTATGTCTATTTAAATTTCTTTTAACTAAATATCTTAAAATAAGATATCAAAAAATTCCTCTGCATCGCTGTCAACTGGAAAAGTGCCCAAAAAAGTTCCCATGTTAATTTACTTCTAGCCATTGTAAAAGCCAGCCCTCGATCACTTAAAGTGTCAACTCATTATTAAAAAAAGATTTCCACTGCTGGACCTAGACCGGTCATTGTGGCGTAGTCATCGGATTTCCGGGACCCTCACCAGGTCATCGAACAACATGAGAGTAATAATTATGTAGTTTGGATAAATCTTAATTAATCAGTATTTGTTTTTAGTTTAATATCAGTCGGTTAAGTTTTCCGATAATAACGTTTATATCTCTATATTTCTGATGAATATAAAGATACTAATAAAAATAAAAGTAGTTTTAACTTCTTTTATCTTGACTGCACTTGGCGTTCAAATGTAATTAAAAAATCAGCACACTGAACGCTAAAGCTTTCTTTAATCTATGTGTGGATGTCACATGTCTTTGATTTTTTAGTTCTTGGACGTGTCGGATTCCTGACTTGACAATGACAATGTTTTTTTACACAAAGTAATGCGCCTGGATGGATTTGAACTGACCTACAACTCGTCAGTCGTCGTTACCACTGAGCTGCCACTGCCCTAGAATGGGGAAATTTTTAAATAAAATTACAAAGTACTAAATGACTTATTACAAATCTAATTGTTATCAACTATTTTAGTTTAGAATAAAGTTTATTCTATTCTATTATATCTTGCCGTCAAGATAAAAAGTCATATAATCATAATTATTATCTAGGTAATAGGTACTCAGCTTAGACCACAAAGCTGTTGCCACACAACATTATAATGAATGTATCATGAATATTAACTAACACTCGTATTGTTTGGCAGCGTGTGATTATTGAATTAGTCTGAATTTATAATGCTAAGCTTCTAATTGACCTATGACTTAGTAATGCGGTTCCTTGTTGTTAGGCATTACAAACAACATGCTGAATTCAATTATTTATTTAAACTTCAATGGGCTTGGAAGGGTTTGTGGTTTCTGTATAAGTCGATCGATCAAGTTAAAGCTACATTTAGTTCAGTTAAAAGTTCAAGTATGATTTCCGCACTTGACCCTATGCGGCCATAACCTTTGGTGGGTTTATTCCAATCAGCTGACTGCTGACAGTCGCTCCACCCTAGATCGGGAGAAGATCCGAAGGCAATGGATGATTAACCACCTCAAAAAAAACTGCATTGTTGGATTAACCCTAACGAAAGAAAAGACAAAATATCCACCGGATATTATTAGAATTATGATGATATTTATTTCCATTTTGGATTTACTATGATCGTCTAATATTTGAAACATTTTCACAAAAAAATATTTTCAAAAATTGCGAATCGCTGTTACGAACATGAACACACTTTACCTATGTTTATTTATCAAAATAGATTGAACTATCCACGCACATATTTTGATTTCATAAATAATATTATCTCTGTATTCACTGAAGTTCATAAAACAATAATATGTGTAAACAAACATATTTATGCTTCACGGTTATACAAACATTTTTCTTCGTTGACATGTGTCTGTCCAATTTGTTATTACAGCTTTGATTTAAATTGAAGTTTTCAGCGTGATACGTTTTTGAAACTTCAGTGTATAATTTCGTTATTAAAGTAGAAATAATATAATAGTGATACAGATTGTTTTGGCTTTATACGAGAAAAGGGGCAGGCTTAAAAAAACTAGTTGAGAGTAAGTCCGGCTCGTGCACTGAGGATTCCGTACAAACTTAAATCTATGTAAATAATTTGATTCTCCAATCGAACATCGAAGATTATTCCGAATCTCAAAATGTAATCAAGTCGTGACGTAAATTTATATTTACAGTATTCAGAATTATTCTTGTCGTTGTACCATAAGACCTTCCTTCATGCCTTTCAGGCTTCTAGGTCAACGGAAAGTACTCCATAGGTTTTAATTTCCTTGCGAGTGTCAAAATATGCTCCAGAACGGAGTATATACGATTGTATCTTTGGGTTGCGTTGACTTACAAGTTTGAATTTTGCATTGTTGCAAAGAATAGCATCGTTGATATTAATTATAAAATTAATATAATCACGCGTTCCTGAAAAAAGGGTCTTAACAGACGGACAAGTGTTAGACTCTAAAAACTACATTCGTACAGTTTTATGCTCGTGGCTCTATCAGTTTTTCTGGGAAGCTTTCTATCAATCAAAGGTTTTTCTAAATCGGATCAGTGGTACTACAAGAGAAAACCCATTGCAAACATGTGAACAAACATTACCTACTGTTTATTTATCCTCTATAATCCTCCCGACCGAATTTCGATCACGGTGACCAATCTTAGCAAAGATTAGTAAAGTACTCAGGAGATATGAAGCTAGAACTACACTACTCACACGTGTGACACACACGCCGATCTGCGGCGCGTCGGTCTCCATAGATTTTATGTGGAAACTAGACTTGTAGAGCCACACTTGATCCACGCTACGCGATGCCACGCGACGTCGTGCTACGTACAAATCAGGCATTTTACACGTGTGCGTTGGTCTAATGTACTTCTAGCTTCATAGGGAACAAGTGTGTCCGCAAACTAGATGCACTTTCTGTTCATTTACTTTCATGTGGTGTATGACAATCCGACACGATCGAGAGAGATCAGGCGAAGATCAATGGCCTTCCGAATTTTCCAAGGCACGGGCATGTCACACCAACTTATTTGAAAGTTGATCATGTGATATCCCCGTGCCTGCTGCTACAAAATAGGTACCTACCTAATTCCTAATACAAAATTCTAATAGAACTATCATCTAATTCGACAATCGAATCCATACACTCACACTAACTTAGCAGTCGCACTTCCAAATACATGATCAACTAGGCTAAAATATGAGTTAATGCAATAACTGTCAGGTACCTTCCCTGGACACTATGTGGGAAGGAATGAAGATGTCTGCAGGAGAACCGAAGTTACCGCAGGAGTTGCAGCAGGTAGAGTACATTATTCTCAATACAGACAGTTGATGGTACTCAAAAGTTCTGGAGTGGCGATGGTGTATCAGATAAAGCAGCTTAGGTAAATCTCCCTCAAGGTGGACTGGAAAACTAGTGAGGGTCGCAGGAATCTGATGGATGCGAGACGCACAGGATCGGCCGTTATGACGACCTTGGGGGAGTATTTTGTCCAACAATGGACGTAACGAAGATGAAGGTAACTTGTCATGCGTACTGATAGCCACATTAATATCGTTAAAGAGATGTTAAGATGGCTTTACCAACTGGCTTGGGGCAGCTTCCAATCAATAGACTGGAACGGACGGATATACTGAATACCGGTGTTACTTGCTGTATATTACACCTCCACATCCTAGACACTGGGCTACACGATACTTCTTTCAAAGACTGTTGTAATCTTAATTATTCGCTTTTTCCGACAAATAAATGTATTTCTTTCTTTCTTTTGGAGGTCAGACTTTCTAGAGTCTGATTACCTACAACAACTGTCAGAGGTCTATGAATGACAACCGGGACCGACTTTTTATGTGCTTTCCGAGGCATAGGGTGTCAGTTATGTCCTAGAATAATTTAGAAAAGTAAGTAAATTCACGTTGGTAATTGCGTGATTTCGAGTCTGCAACCACACATGAGAGGCTGGTGCTTTAAGCACTTATATTCATATACAAGTTTATCAGGCATCGCTTCAAATACGCAGTACTACGCAGGCCAGTCACTTACTGGCCTCTTGGTTTAGTGGCAATTGAGTGCTATGCTGGAGGTCGTGAATTCGATTCCCGTTTGTGTAATAAGCACGATCATTTGTTCTGTGTCTGGGTGTTATTTATCTATTATGTATATGTATTTAGAAATACATATATACGTTTATTAGTTATCTAGTACTCTTAACACAAGTTCTGCTTAGCTTGAGAGTAGACGGCGATGTTTGACAGTTGTGGAATATTATTATATTATATTAAAGTTGACGGAAAAGTGGATTGGGTGTGCCGTTCCTTATAATCGGACTAAATGACCTATTTGATATGCTTATCCTTTCATCTATTAGGTCACATTTTAGTCCCATCTTCTTCCTAAATACCCAATCAACATGTAAATGATAAACAATCAAAATTTATATAAACCAAATTGTGTTTATAACTAGCAATATAGAAGAACCCTCAGATTCATATTATATACATAATATGAATCTGAGGGTATAGGTATAGGTAGTACCAACAATCTAACAATTATTTTGTTATGCCACTATTGCCAATACCAATGCCCTTGCTTGATTTACCAACCTAAACGTGCTTTCAAGCTCATTCTTAACACAACACATCAAAGCTCAAAATTGCGTAATTTACAGATAAGTGCAGACATAGCATTCACTTACTTTAGCAAAAATTTATTGCGGTTGCTCTAAGTCTTCAGTAGTTGGATTAGAGTTGAAATTGTGGGAAATGAAGTGTGTGCAAGTTTGTTTGTGTAGTTGGTAACCATGAACCGAAGGGCGACGAAGAACCATACATTAACATTTAGGGTCTATTATGTTTAATGATGAAATTGAACGCTTATACAAATAGAGAAACGGTTTGTGAAGCCTGAGCTTAGTCGAGACGATTTCATCTTCATTTCCATTTCGGTGAATACTCAGGAACAATAAAGGATCTTAGACGAAGGAAGGTGGCCAAACAGGAAACTGGGTCAATACACATTTATTTTAAATATCACCACTAAATTTGTTTACCTTTAGAATTGCTGTGAAAATGTCATCATTCTTTCAGCTGAAAGATAGAATACAATAAACTTCATTGTACACCAAAATAGTAACAATTTCACAGAAACTTAAATCAATCCAGCCTCATCTAGTTTAAATTGTCGAAAAAATTAACGTGTAAAAGTGTTTTTAAAAAAGCAATTTGCAAAATAAATTGTCATTTATTTATCATTATGGGTACAATGGTGGCCTTATCCACAAAAATAAGAAAAAAAAGGCGAAAGATGTCCAATAATAAACTTAGGCCTGCCATAAGTATCGCCACCAGGACCCGTTGTGTGCATCTCGCTATCATTGGATTCCTGCAACCCCAACCCGGTCATCGCGGTTTACCTTTTGAGAGAGGTCTACCAATGCTGCGTTTTCAAGCACGTTTTTTTTTATTGTTGATAGGTTCGCGCTTAGAGCAGTGGTGACCGGGTGGTATTAGCTCTGACTTACGAGTTGTAGGTCGCGGTTTCGAACCCAGCCAGGTGCATTATTTTGTGTAAATTTTTTCATCACCACTGCTCAAAATTTCGTGAGGGAACCGGCATGTCCTAGAACCAAAAATTCCAAGACATGTGACATTCACCAACCTGCGCTGGGCCCGCGTGGTGGATTACGGCCCATTCTCTTTCCCAGAGAGGAGGTCTGAGTCCCAACAGTGGGAACATTATAAGGCCGACTATGCTATACTGAGTTTCAATAACATGAGTCAAAAAACTTTTATAACACATTGTCATACAGCCGTCATAATTCCACACACCTCTGATTCCCACCTATCCCAGTCCGAACCCACCCTTAACCTGACAAAGCTTCTAATTTACAACACCCATTGAAATGCCAACCACAATGATAAGCCACCGTCATAAATTGTACAGCATGTAACAATAAAAATGTAAACATTAAAGATCATACAATTAGATAGTCCCACAATGGATAAGTCGGTTTACGAGCGAGAGGTGATAATGGGGAATGAAAGAAAGTTTATGAGAATCAGCTGTGGCTCAGAGCTCTTACCGCGATCCATCTATTTATTTAAACTTCATGTACAGTTTTGATTTGTTTTGTTTTGTTTTTGTTTTTTCCACAACTATCACACAACGCCATCTAGTCCCAAGCTAAGCAGAGCTTGTGTTATGAGTATTAGACAACTGATAAACATACTTATATATTTCTAAATACATGCATAATATAGATAAATCACACCCAGACACAGAACAAATGATCATGCTCATCACACAAACATTTGTCCTGGGTGGGAATCGAACCCACGACCTCCGGCGTAGCAGTCAGGGTCACTAACTACTAGACCAACAGGCCAGTCAAGTCAGTTAGTAGTGGTACATAAGCAGACTTAATGCAACAAAGCATTATCTCACAGTAAACCTTTGGTTTAAAAAAAGAGAACACTGCTGGTAGGTTTGCACAATAAACAAATACTTCAAACGGAAGTTATTTATAATGATAAAATACATTTAAATGCTAAAATAATAAACTAATAAATACCATGAAAAATATCAAATCATTAAAAGAGCTTAATAACAAATCTGACGAAGGCCGAACTAAGGTTGAGAGGACTTCAAGTAGTAGTTCCGAATTTTACGTTTGAAGGATAATTTACTTTTAGCTTTTTCGACGTCAATTGGAAGCATATTCCAGAGTTTTATAGCGGAAACAGTGAAAGAATTGGACATTAAGCCAGTACGGTGAGAAAGATGTTTTTGAATTTGAAGGAGCACGTTTTTGAATTTGAAGACCTAACCTGAACTGTTAAAAGAATGCAGCTATAGGGTGTAAAGTTCTATCCTTATTTCTCGCTCGCACGACTGCCATTATAAAACGTCATGGTAAGGATCCAGATCGCGTCAGGAACACAATACTGCGCGCTTAAACTAATACTACTATATGTGTCCCTGTATTCACAATATATACCTACATACATATAAATGCAATAGGTGTAAAGTGGAAACGGTTTTTTAGGTGGGAAATCATTTAATTACTTCTCCCGCTCTTAAGCGGAGCGAGACCTTTACTGGCTTAAACCCATTCCTGTTACTTCTTTACCTTCGTTCCAGAGTCCTAGGGTAAACTTTCGCACAATCTATGAAAGTGAAAACGGGTAAAAGCTGTGGGTTAAAGGTTGGTGACAAAATAGGCAGGCAGGGACGTCGTTTATACAATAACCCACTTTTTTCGGTATAAATACCAACTTAATGCTTTTTAAAGACCTTTTACTCGATACATGTGTCAGCTGAAACATGTTACACTTCCACTAAACGTCTGCAACAAAAGGGATTCCTCAGCAATTTGAGTACACTCCTTAACAAAAACTGTTAGGCATAAAAGTCGAATAAATTCAACTTTTTACGAATAAATTCGGCTTTTTTGGAATAAATTTGACTTTTTCCCGAGTCTGGCATGTCGTAAAGTTTCCTCAGGCTACAATGTCGAGGTAAAACTGACATGGATTAATCTCATGTTTTGAAAGCTCAAGGCATAGAGCGAATAATATTTGATTTTAGTAGACGCGTCACCATTTTTTTTAACGAATTTGTTTCTGTAAATATTGTTTTATATAAGCATTATTTTTTATTTAGGAATTGAGGTAAATGATCAAATACCAAAAAAAACAGACAGTTGTTATAATGTATTGTAGGTAGCCGTATCTAGATATTATTTAAGTAATATCAAGCTATAGCAAGATATAGCAAGTCAATAAATTATCCAATGTCAATGTGAATAGATGTCTAAAACTCTTATAGTTGTGTTGGATCATGTATTAGAAACTTTTACTACAATATAATTGAAATATAATTTTTTAATATTCCAAGTTCTAAGTTCATTACAGGGACATTTCATTATACCTAATTAATTTCTTAGAAATCTAAACTAACGTAATGTTAATGACATCCATATAGTGTAGTGATAAAAAATGGATTTGTCTATTTCTTAAAAAAGTGTATCTACCATAACGTTTTTGAAAATATTTTTACATAAAATGTAATACTTAACTAATCGGTCACAAGTTTTATAAACGAAAAGTCGTTTCTACATAAACACTCTGTGTCCCGCGAATGATTCACTGTTGCGCTTGCACATAAAAACTCATCGACCCAAAGTTGACATAGAACGATAAATGCCAAAAATTATCGTAAATTATCGCGCTAATACCGCCTTATGAGCGACAGGAGAATACGCAGTATAAACTTGTATTATACTTTTGTACTCATAAAAATAATATTTTGAGAATCTTTGTTCTGTACCGTGTGTATTTGAAAAGTTCTTTGAAATTCGATTTCAGTTTTATGATGCATTTAAAATTATTTTTATTGTCCCTGCATGGTGAAGATCTCGAATGATTGAGGCGTCAGAACGCGATGTTTTTACGCGTGTAAATCGTTACTGCTAATTTTGGAAAGAGGTTTGTAACTTTCATTTTCATTTTAACGTTCGATTCTTGTGTTTCCTTGTTGGATGTGTCAACTCTGAATAATAAATTACGCATTTCAAATTCTGTTACTCATCTTCAACTTAAGTTATTTATAATAGATATATAAAACATTTATTCAATGTGTCCTAAGTATAATTTAACATTCTGTATATGACTTGAAAAATCCCTTACCAATAAATGCTGTTACGGCTAACACACAAAATTAACAGACAATACGCAAAAGCACAATGTAATTACATTACAGTACATTCAATACTAAGGAACTAAACAAAGAAGAAATGTAAATATTGTAAGTACAGAATAAAATATTATATAAACACGTTAAAAACTCTATATCAGATTATCATGGGTATGTACTTAGTAAAAATAAATTTGAGACAATTATAAAAATAAAATCATAGTGAGGTGTACGATTCAAAATTGCATCCAATGGGTGAGCTATCCTCAGCATATATCTGGTAAATATATCTGACGCTGATATTCTGCTGCATCTCTCGGTGGCATTTTTTTTTTCGGGTGAAAAATAATCTAATGATATCTCCGCAGTGGAAGATAGTGTCAGACTTTAACTGACTAAAAACCCACTTCTGTTCTTTCGTTGCCTTTAGTACCGGGGTCGAGTTTTCATTTCAGAAGCCAGACCCCGGGCCCAATAGGCTTCAAGCCTGCTGGGCCCCAACGGTTTGCTAAAAACTCCTTGAGGCGCGCATAGAATTCCCTCTGGTGGCTTACAAATGTCGAGCTGGATTTACGGAAGAAGTGTTATATTAGTTACATAATATAAACAACGATTTTCCTTCTCTATGCTCATGTATAGTCTATGGAACGGTCCATATTTTTACAACGAACGTTTACTGGCTGTTTATTTTGACGACATAATAGACAACTTTTCTCAAAACATATACGTCTTAATTTTATGAAATTGCCATGTAATTTGACTTGGTATTTAGAAAGTCAAACATAATGTTTGTTTTCTTTTATTTCAGTACAAACATCTATGCTGCTCGACAAAGCTGATTCAATCCACCTTTGCGACGTAGGTACTAAAGCCAAACTAAAAAGTGCCGTTTGACAGTTTTACACGTAGTACTATTTAATTTTAATTTTTTGATTAAAAATCGTATATTTTGTGATAAAATAAAAATAGCTTCAGAATTCAATGGTTTTACGGAAAAGATAATAGAAATCATGTGAGTTACATGTATAGAAACTATTTTATAGACAAGTTTGAAACGTCAAACGGTACTTCTTAGATTTGATAAGATATAAATAAAAGCTTCTGTCCGCGGCTTCACCAGCTTGGTATATTGATAAAATGTATATCAAGTCCTTTTTCATGTTCTAGACTATTTACCCAGTTTAATTTCATTAACTTCGGTCTAGCACGCTAGGCGTGAAGACGTAACAAGCAAACAGAATTAATTTCAACTTTACAATTTAACTAAGTACGAACTAGCTCATCGGTGAACTTCGTCCTGCCTAACAGACAATTAATGTTGTATATTTTTCGATATAGTTAATCGATTGTGATGAAGCAAAGCCTAAGGCTGACACCAGACGGACTGCATCGCAGCGACTGCGCGCGGTCGTTATATTTAAAACTGCATGCAGTTGTACGTTCGACTTTTCGTCATGTTATCAACTGCACGCGGTCGGCTGCACTCGAGTGAAGTCAAGATCAACTGCATGCAGTCATGCCTTCGACTTTACACGATCGGCTACAGTCGTGTTGTGTCGACGCACGCTGTCCATCGCTTACCGCATGTAGTCAGTGTGCAGTTAATTACAAAGAGCAAACGCACATTGACATTGTCAACTTTATTTTGAGGCCCGTAAAGATCAAATCATACACTAAGCTCCTGGGCTAGACGCGTGGTGGGTGGTGCCAGCTGCACTAAGTCAGATCAAACTGCATGCAGTTGAATATGTGGACTGCGTGCGGTTGCTGCGATGCAGTATGTCTGATGGCAGCCTTAGTAAAATAATCAAGTTACACACAATTTTATTAAATGAGAGTTATTTACATCGATTTCGTATATTTTACATGATGTGCACACATTAAAAACTTCTACAGATTTATACAGGGCGTGGCAGACTTTTACTGACTAAAACCTACTCTTGTTCCTTCTTTGCCTTCTTTTCAGGGTTCCAAGGTTCTTTTTCGCACTAGCCATTGCCTACGGCATACGCTTCGACCCTGCTGGGCCCCACGGTTTTGCTAACATCTCTTTGAAGCCCGCGTGGAACACTACGCGCCGTCGAGGACTTGGACTTTGTTTGGTCGGTTACCGGATGGTCGGACGGCAAGCTATCCATTGCTCACCATCCGTGTACCCGCACCTAAGTTCCCATAGGTACACTTGGACTTTTAAATTTAACAAATAAAGTTTATGTGATCAGGTTAGTTAAAAACTTACACTATGGTCACAGAATATATTATAAATATAATCCTCAAGACGTTTTCCGTTACGTCCAATCTCTTGGGTTCTAGCATCGTGACAATATGGCCGTTCGTAATATGTTCCCACGCAAGTCACTCGATATAAATACATATTGCAGCCAAGTAGAGCGAGAGCGCGCAGCCTGTCATTACCAGAGCCATTGTAATCTTTAATACCTAAGACGTTTTATATACCTTGTTTATTTTTTCTATTTACATATACATATCATGAAAACTTTTCTGGCTTTTGAATTATTTTTTGAGACAATTCGTCATCATTTAACTGACATCAATGCTAATCTTTTTTTTTTTTTTTTTTATCTGTTATAAACTAGTACTTGACTGCGATCCCGCCTGATGGTAAGCAGTGATGCAATCGTTGATGGTGAGGCGCACTAGTTTATTAAGAGCCTATTCACTCTAGCCTTGAAGACACCCAAATTATAATCGGACGGGAAGACCGCAGCAGGCAGACTGTTCCAGTCCTTCGAAGTACGCGGTATAAATGACGATTATAATATAATCATAGATTTTTAGAGCCTTGTTACTAAAATTATAGTAATATAGTATATTCTTAATTTTCTGACTCATTTGTATACACTGTGTCTATATCTCTCATCCAACTCTCCTGTCGCAGGTCTGCTGGAAGAAATTTCATTTGAAATAAGCAGTACCTACCTTTGTACTCTTTTATCTATATTTGTCCATTTCATTTTTAAGTGTTTGTGTGTACATAAATGAATAAATAAATAAATTATATGGACAAAGAAAATTATTTTAGTCTGAAATAAAAGTACTTTTTATCATCATCACCATTTCAGCGGGCCATAACGACCGGTCCGTCTAGTATCCATCAGTTTTCAGCAGCCCTTACCAGGTCATCGGTCCACCTTATAGGAAATCTTCCGACGCTGCGTCTCCGGTAGGTACGTGATCACCACACCAGAACCTTTGTGTAATTTATTTCATTACTACTGCTCTCAAAATGACAAAGGAAAACATCTTGAGGTAACTGGCATGTTATTGAACCAACATTTTGAAGACATGTGACGTTCACCAACCCATACCGGCTCACTTGGTAGATTACGGCACATTTCCTCTGCTAGAACGGAGGCCTGAGTCCCAGCAGTGGGAAAATTATAAGGTTGATTACGTTGCACGTGGTAATAGATAGTTGGCTGACGCATCACATCCACAGTCCAATATACGAGTCTGATATCTCTAACTTGGAATAATTGGATTATTTCGTGTAATCTGATTCTCATATATCAATTGCCACAGTAATTGTTTGAACGACGACACGTGTAGAGTTTCTACTGATGAAACATTATTTATTCGAGATCGATGTACTTATTCTTACGTAATGTCTATAAATAGAAGCCTCAATATTGTGACTTTTCCTCAGAGGAGAATCTTTCCTGTCGTAATAAATATTGGTTTTTACATGTTTGCTGTATGAACTATAAAAGAGAATTTGTCGCCTGAGTTTGTTTCAGGGTATAGCTTGGTAAAACCGATCTCATCTAGTTTAAATTGTCTAAATTTTTTTCATGTAAAAGTGTTTTTTAAAACCTATTTAAAAAATAAAAACCTAAATTTTAACATTGGTAAACGTACACGTTTTAATACTGGCTGATTTTTAATTGCCATTATGTATTCTAGGCTTTTTTATTATGTGGGTATAGCTGGTAAATGGTATAATTTATAAGTCAACCGACTTGGAAATTTTGTATATTATTTAATCATTTAAAAAATACTTATATTCGATACATTTCATAAGGTTCTTCTGTTAGTAAACAATGATCTCTATCTCTTAATCAACCTTGATTATTAAACCCGTGTTGACTACATCAGACTTAATTAAATCCTAATAATTACCCAAGTCGCTTAACTTATTAGACTCTATAGGCTCATTTTTGACTACTGCCTCACCTGATGGTAAGCGATGATGTGTCCGACGATGGAATACGCTTGCCTAGAAGTAATCTATTCACTCATAAAAACTACTACTTTCTTAGTTATCAGGAAACACAGACTTCGGCAGGGAATTCCACTCCTTAGCTGTACTCATAATAAATGTGTTTTCAAGACGCTTTGCACGTGTGGGTGTGGTTCGAAGTCCTGAAATTATTTATGTATTGTATATGTTGGAGATAAAACCTTCTTGCAAGCTTCCTAAATTATATGAAAAAATATGACACTTCTATTTGTCACTTGTCTTCACTTGTTTCTTGTAAAATATATTGTTCACACCGAAAATTATTAAAAACTAATTTGCATTGAGCATCCAGTCATTGATTTTCATTCAGAATACCCATAATTCTCGCACATGGTCCTTCGAGCCGGATAAAATATAATTAAGAAGATCAGCGATTATTTTCAAGAAAAAGAATAGAGACTGACTTCCACGCTGAATGGAGGTTCATGAGTTAACAATATATTTTTACCCTTCATACGGTGACACAAAACACACTTATGATAACAGGCTTTCGCCAACTTGCGACCTCCTATTGGCCAATAAGTTTCCCTAATGGAAGCTAATAATAATTGTGGGCCAGCATGCATCAGCCTTTTATGCTCAAAATTAAATAATAGTTTAGTGAAATCATGAGTTCACTGCTGGAGAACTGGATTGATTTCAAGCAAGTTAGTTAGTGGTGTACAGTTATAATTACGCTAATATCGTCACCCAACACTCAGGTAGTATATATAAGTAGTCATACTAAGGTCAGTACTATTTTATTAAATTACCAATTATATTGTGTTTGAGTAAAATCATTAGGTACTTTGTTGCATTGTGATTAGTATTTTATTCAACAGCAATGTTAAGTTTAAACTCATACTTTTAACAGTATAGTTAGCTATTTTGCTACATTATTAAACTTACATTATATTAAGCTGTAACTAATTACATAACTACTTAACAGTGGTATTAATTTTTAACAAGTATCTTGACATAATAAAAATATTTGAGTGTTAGATATTAGTACAAGTCATTGTTATAAATTATAGTTAGCAGTCAGAAAGGGCATAGACTACAGCTAGGCGTATAATTATTGAAATTATATTGTTGTTTTAATTTTATATTCCTGTATCAATGCCAGGTTGACAACACTCGTCTCCCAGAATGTCTGAGGAAAAGGATTTAATTAAGAAGCGAGGCAGCTTCAAAGGTCGCTTGACTAGTTTCCTCAATTTTCTGGACTCATTCAAGGACAAGGAGCTATCTAGCTGTGATGTGTCCGAGTTGCAGTTGCGCATGGGCAAGATAGAGGCGTTGTATGAGCAGTATGATGAGGTACAGTTACGTCTAGAATGCATTGTTGACGACATCAACTTACAATATTCTCAGCGTTCCGAGTTTGAGTCTATTTATTATAAAACCTTATCTAGAGCCCAGAATATTCTGACTGACTACAATAAAGATAATAAATCGATGGAAAGTTGTAAAAGTACTCGTGTTAGCATAAAGCAGCCGGTTAAATTGCCAACGATTCAGTTACCAAAGTTTAGCGGATTATATTGTAATTGGCTTGAATTCCGCGACACCTTTACTAGCCTAATTCATTGTAATGATGACATAGACGCAATCAATAAGTTTCACTACTTGCGAGCATCACTTGAGGGAACAGCTGCTATAGTTATCAAATCCATTGAGTTTTCTTCAAGTAATTACTCTGTGGCATGGTCATTGTTATGTGATCGGTTTGACAACAAAAGATTACTGGTTCAGAATCATATAAGTTCATTATTTACTATTGAATCAATTACAAAAGAATCTTCTGTTGCCATTAAGAATTTGATCGATCAGTTAAATAAAGACTTGCGAGCTTTAGAGTCATTAGGGGAGCCTGTGAAACACTGGGATACACTTTTAATCTACATTGTCACACGAAAACTTGATCAAAAAACCTATCGTGAGTGGGAGGAGTGCAAAGGTAGGATAGACAAGGATGGCTTAATCACGTTTAACGCATTTATGCAATTCTTACGCAATCGAGCCGACCTCATCGAGACCCTGGAACTCCCCCGCAATCATTATTCGCAATCACCAGGTAAATCAGGTCCTAAGATCAAGTCAATGGTAGCACAATCTCCTATCAATTCTAGCACTGACTCAGCTTCTAAACCTTGTCCTAAATGTAATAACAACGATCACACATTAAATAATTGTCCACAGTTTCTCGCATTGAGTAACGATGACCGTCTCAAATCATTACCTAGTTATAAGGTATGTTTTAACTGTTTTCGTTCCGGACACTATGCTAACAAATGTAAAAAACCAGGCTGCAAACTATGCAAACGTAGGCACAACACATTAGTTCACGTACATTCTAATGGCACTGTATCGAATACACCTAGTGGTAATTCGATGAATAACTTGTCTGCTACGACTGAAACGAATAACGTAGCTTTATCCGCAAACATTGCATCTCCGTGTGGTCATACGCAACGAGATGTGTTGTTATCAACCGCTTTGATCAAATTAAGAGACCACAATGGGTGTGTGCATCTCGCTCGCGCGGTGCTCGATAGTGGTAGCACGTCTTCACTCATAACAGATAGGTTGTGCAATAAACTTAACTTAAAAACTAGCCAGGTAGATAGATCAATCCTTGGAATCAATAACGTCACTTCGCACGTAGGTAAAATATGTCGGGTTAAGGGTACGCCATTAGATGATAGCTTTGTATTCGAACTAAATTGTTTTGTTCTTCCGTTCATTACGAGTAGTGTTCCGTGTCGTCAGATAAATATTTCTGATTTCGACTTACCCTCGAATATTACTTTAGCTGATCCTACTTTTTATAACCCTGCCGATGTTGATATTTTAATCGGCGCTGATCTTTTTTGGGATTTGTTAGGATCTCAAAGACTAAAGTTAGGTACCGGGAAACCAATATTATGTGAAACCCGTCTAGGATGGATAGTTTCCGGTCCAATTACTCAGAATACTATCTCACTGCTGACGAATGACGTAAAGTGCAATATGTCTAAAATGGTTGCCGACAGCGATGGTGACTGGGAAAACCTCAAGTCAGAATTGACAAAGTTTTGGCAATTAGAGGAGGTGAATGCGAAGTCTTCCAATTCTTATATGCCTGAAGAGAAATTGTGTGAAGACAATTTCGTTACAAATACGACACGATTGTCTGATGGTCGTTTTTGTGTTCGCATCCCCCTTAAGAAAGATCCTTCAATTTTAGGAAATTCTTTTAATAAAGCCACACATTGTTTACATTCTTTAGAGCGTAAATTAAAGGTTAAGACGAACTTTAGTAGAATGTATCATGACTTTTTGTCAGAATACGAGTTACTTGGTCATATGACAAAAATTAATAAACCTAATTTATGTTTGGGTTATTTTATTCCACATATGGGAGTTTTACGCGAGTCGAGTACCACGACCAAACTTCGTGTTGTTTTCAACGCTAGTGCTTCTACTTCGACGGGAGTGTCCTCTAATGACCTACAGATGGTTGGGCCAACCGTACAGGACGGTCTATTGTCTATACTTCTTCGCTTTAGAGTCCACAAGTATGTTTTATCTGCGGATGTGGAGAAGATGTATAGACAAATAGTCGTCCACCCGTCGGACAGATATTTACAACAGATTGTTTGGCGTGATAATGTTAGTGATCCTATTAATGTTTATCAATTAAACACCGTCACGTACGGTACGGCCAGTGCGCCATTCCTTGCGACACGATGCCTTAAACAAGTAGGACTCGACTGTAGGAACCCTAAGATATCGGAAATCATCCAACATGACTTCTATGTCGACGACTTGCTGACCGGAGGGGATGACTTAGATGAAGTAAAGTTCATTCGCACTGAAGTCACCAAAGCGCTTGCGTCGGCATGTATGCCATTGAGAAAGTGGAAGTCAAATGATTCTCAATTATTGTCGAATGCTGTCCCTGCGTCATACGATTTGAACATTGGACAAAATGAGCCAGAAAAGTTGCTTGGTCTCTGTTGGCATATCGGCACTGATGAGATAGGGTTTCCTATAGGTCTGACTAAATCTTCGACTAGGTACACAAAGCGTGACTTGTTATCCGTTATTGCGCGAATCTTTGATCCCTTAGGTCTGTTAGGTCCTATTGTTATTACTATGAAGATCTTGCTACAGAAAATGTGGTTAGATAAATTATCATGGGATCAACCATTACCTAATGAGATTTGTAAACAATGGGAGATTATTATTAAATCTTTACCTCTTTTAAATCATGTTCGCATTCCGCGATTTGTAGTCTGCAATTCATTTACGGAGTTAGAACTCCATATTTTCACAGACGCGTCTGAGTCCGCGTACGGTGCTTGCGTCTACATTCGCAGTGTTAATGCTAAGGGTGAGTACATGGCTCGCTTGTTAATGGCAAAGAGTCGAGTTGCTCCCATCAAGCCTACGACAATTCCGCGACTGGAGTTATGTGGTGCGGTAGTCGGTTCTCGTCTTCACGAGAAGGTGATGAGCTCACTTCGAGTGAAGATCAGTCGGGTTTATTGTTGGACTGATTCAACCATTGTCTTGGGATGGTTACAGATGATGCCTACCAGACTTCAGCCCTTTGTGCGCAACCGCGTTGCTGAGGTTTTGGATAAGTCGGGTAACTGTACTTGGAGGCACGTCCCAACAGATCAAAATCCAGCAGACCTAATATCTCGTGGCATGGATATTAGTGATCTGCAGGAGTCAGATCTGTGGTGGAAAGGACCAGATTTTTTAAAACTAGATTCGTCTGAATGGCCTTCTCAAATTACGAGCCCAGGACTACAATCGTTACCGGAGACTCGACCTAAAATCATATTACATGTTGTAAACGATTCGAAACCTGAAGTTTTAATTGATTTTAGGCGTTATTCCAATTACACACGGCTCGTACGATCTGTTGCCTACGTATTACGATTTATTAAGTCATGTAGAAAGCATTACCCTAAAACCAAATACTTGTCACATGATGAGGTACAAGATGCACTAACTCTTGTCATTATTAAGAGTCAGATTCAGTCATTTTCTGAATACCAATTATTTTTGAACAAAAAGAGTTTACCTAAAAAGAGCGCCCTTCTAAAGTTTAATGTTTATTTAGACGATAATAATGTAATGCGAGTAGGAGGACGTCTCGATAACTCTAATTTTGCTTATAGTAAGAAACACCCTATTTTATTACAGTCCACTCATGATTTCACTAAACTATTATTTAATTTTGAGCATAAAAGGCTGATGCATGCTGGCCCACAATTATTATTAGCTTCCATTAGGGAAACTTATTGGCCAATAGGAGGTCGCAAGTTGGCGAAAGCCTGTTATCATAAGTGTGTTTTGTGTCACCGTATGAAGGGTAAGGTTGTAGCTCCCTTAATGGGTAACTTACCACGAGAACGCCTTCGTCCAGGTTATCCCTTTGAAAGCACAGGCGTTGATTACGCTGGCCCTATTATGTGTGCTAGTCGCCAGGGCCGTGGATGTAGGTTAGTAAAGGTGTATGTCGCTATTTTTATTTGTTTCACAACCAAGGCCATTCATTTGGAGCTCGTTGGTGATTTAACTAGCAATAGTTATTTACTGGCTTTGTATCGGTTTATTTCTCGGAGAGGTAAACCTGCTGATATTTTTTCCGATAACGGTACCTCATTTGTCGGTGCATACAACGACCTTTCCAAATTTTTAAAATTAAATAGTTTGTCCTTGGGTGAAAGTGCAGCAAACGACGGAATAAGGTTCCATTTTATTCCCGCCTACACCCCACATTTCGGTGGACTCTGGGAGGCGGGTGTCAAGTCAGCAAAGTATCACCTTCAGAGAGTGTTGGGAAATTGTAACTTGACTTTTGAGGAGCTGTACACCACACTAACCAAGATTGAAGCCATCTTGAACTCTCGTCCATTGACGCCGTTGTCTTCAGATCCTGCAGATTATACTCCGCTCACGCCAGGACATTTTCTTGTGGGACGGCCACTTACTTCTTTGCCGCAACCTGATTACCAGGATAGCTCTGCCAATTATCTGTCTCGTTACCAGAGGATCGAGCAGCTTCGCCAGCATTTCTGGAGCAGATGGAGCAAGGAGTATGTTGCAGAATTGCAACAACGCTCCAAATGGCGTTCCTGCAAGGATGGCTTGATGCTGAACTCCTTGGTGGTGATCAAGGAAGACGATCTTCCTCCGTTGAAGTGGAGACTTGGACGGATCGTGGCTGTTCATCCAGGAACGGATGGTATCGCCCGTGTAGCTGACATTCGGACGTCTACTGGAGTCGTTCGACGGGCATTCAACCGAATCTGCCCTTTGCCTGTGTCTTCAGAATCTGGTTGAAACCATTGGTTTCAACGCCCGGGGAAATGTTGGAGATAAAACCTTCTTGCAAGCTTCCTAAATTATATGAAAAAATATGACACTTCTATTTGTCACTTGTCTTCACTTGTTTCTTGTAAAATATATTGTTCACACCGAAAATTATTAAAAACTAATTTGCATTGAGCATCCAGTCATTGATTTTCATTCAGAATACCCATAATTCTCGCACAGTATATATGTATTTAGTACACTACAAACTACCTGTGTATGTTTTTCTTCTTCTCTGTCAAATCTATCCAATGGTTTTCTGTAAAAAAATCGCTTTTAGCGATAAGACTGCCCATTGACACCCTATTAATTTTAAGTTTCTGATATATTTTTTTAGATTTTCACTAAATAAAACCTTCTCGAGTTTACCCTTTGCATTCCAGGGCTGCGGTAACTCTTTCGAGCAATCTATTACTATAAATTAAAAAAAAAAAAACTTTCAACAATTTTTTTATTTTTATAGTTTAATTTTTGCATCAATCCTGTCACTGATGACAATAATAATAAAAACTAGTTGAAGAGCAATTGAACCCTATAGGCCTATATTCATTACACAATCATCTAATCACTTGCTAGATTTGGACTAAATGGAGAATGTTTGTATCTATTGCATTTGAGTGTGTGGCTCAATCATCTCCCTTGACATCGATGGGAACAAGCATGGTGGTCCATTCAGACGGAAACTGTAGTTTGATTTGTTTAAAATCGTTATTTCATGTTTTAATATAATTTCCTCTAGCTCTCTGTGTGTCGCAAATTGTAACTCTGAAGGGTACTTAAATATATCAGTTCGGAACCACATTGCTATCTATCATTATCTAAGTGTGTATAGAATATTCTGAATGCCATCAACAGACAAATTCGCAATTATACATATGTATGTCGTCTTCGAAAATTACAATATTTTAACCATAAAATATTTGGCTATTTGAAAAAAAAAAACATGAGATGATTTAAGCACGATGATGATCATGTTTGAATTAGCTCATGTTTTTTTTTTCTCCAATGGGAGACCAGTGGTAACCGAGTGGTAATGGCTCCGACTTACGAGTTGTAGGTTGCGGATTCAAACCCTGTCAGGCGCATTACTTTGTGTAATTTATTTCATTACCACTGCTTTCAAAGCGATGAAGTAAAACATCATGACGAAACCGGCATGCCCTAGAACCTAAAATTCAAAGACATGTGACACTACTGTTCACCAACCCGCACTAGGCCCGCGTGACGGATTACGACCCATTCCCTCTCCTAGAAGCCTGAGTCCTAGCAGTGGGAACATTAAAAAGGCTGATGATGATAGGATTTAGATAGAACAGGCAAAAATAGAAAAGGTTAAAGAAATATCAACAAAACCGCAGAGGCAAAGTCGAAGCCTACTGGGGCCATGGGTTGACGTCCAAAAGGGAAATCCAGGGTCCTGGAACAAGGCAAAAAAATAACAGAAGTGGATTTTAATCATTAAAAATCTGACTCACTCTCTCGCTCCGCCCAGGAGCGGGCAAAGTCATCGGATGATTTCCTACCTAAACGAAATAAGGTGGCTTCCGAAAGAGAAATTCGGGGTCCTGGAGCGGAAGGTAAAGTGTAGTTTGAGTCAGTAAAAGTCTAATACGCCCTTGCCCTCCTAGAGCAAGAGAAGTTTTTTCATTAGATGATTTCCCACATTTAAAAAAACCTTCTCTAATAGCAAGAGAAGCTAGAATTTTACATATTAAAAGTTCTAAATATTAGCCACGTAGCTATAATAATTTTGTTTAGTTCCAAAGTGTCCCCGCACTCATTAGTCGGCTTAGTACACTCGAACAGTTTGTTAAACCCGTTGTTCGTTTGTGGTGCAGCAGTTAAACCGTTTTGTGGTCGAACTTCGGTATTTATGTAAAATAATAAAGTTGCTACAATAGCTGCTATTTTTGCCCTAATAGGCTTCATGGAGTGAGTAACATTTATAAACTTTAAAGTCAGTCAGTATTGTCACCAAATGACGCTCACTGTTGTACATGAACCTAGGAGCCCTAACGAAGGCAAAGAAGGGACTGGAATGGGTTTTAGTCAGTAAAAGTCTGACGGCCTTTCGCTCCGCCCAAGGGCAAGAGATGTCATTAGATGATTTCGTCAAAAAAAGGCATCATCGGTCTGCCTTGTGAGAAGCCGTCCAATGTGTTTTTCGTTACGTGTTCTTCACTCCAGAATTTTTCATCCCTATCGATCATCTTTTAGGCGTGCAATGTGCCCTGTCCACCGCCATTTTTAAGGTCAGATTTCTGATGTGATCACGCAAATCACTTAGAGTAACTTATTTTATTTTAATTTCTCCAAATACTTACTTGGTTTAAAACCTTTTTATAAAAACTATTCATATTTAAACAATTCTTAATGAAAACTATCTAAATGAAAACTATTATTGTTCAGCATTATGATAATTTCCCTTTGCCTTCAATATAAAATTAAAGGAAAATTAACGAAAGCAAAATTTAATATTTTGTACGATATTTCGATGTTTGAATAAACGTCTTTTGGCACTAATGAACTATTATTGCTTTTTTAACGACAAGCAATCTTAAATTCTGATTATAATAATCGAAAATTGATGTTTTTCTCTATTGTATATATCCAAAATGTCGCCATTTAGTTTGTTGTCATGGTCGTCCAGGTTGGTTTTTACATGAATGTCAAGTAAAACGACGTCCCTTACATCTTTACTGTAATTTAATAAAATTCGACCAAAAACTGAATTCGAAAATTGCCAAAAATGTTGAGTGCCGCACTGGTTTAGCCAAAAAAATGTAAAGCAAAGAAATTCTTCACACCAAAAGGCCGTGATTGTTAAAATCGTACAACACCCGAATGACAATGAATGCGGAAAAGATATAAATTACGTAATTCATGCAAATTTAACTGTTTTTTTTTTGTTCAGAAAAAATCATCCGAAACAGTGTACTGGGTTTCGTTTAAAATTCCACAAAAATTGTAACGGTTTATATTTATGAAAGAGAATCTTAAATTGAGGCATTGTGAGTGGAATCCGGCACGATTTTCCCGTCCATCATTATGTTTTTGGATACCTACCTATCCTTTGGCGATGAGTGTTTTGGGCTTTGTGAAATGTCAAAATGCTTTGTGTTTTAATACATTTAATATGCACAAATAAGAACACCCTTTAAGTACCGGGCTTATGTAAAATCTTGGTGCATAAAGTCCCAAATTACATTAAATAAAATGATTGTTTGAAGGACTTTCCACGGCCCGAGAATACAACGGGCAACTAAAGGCACATGAGTAGATGGGTTAATCAGTAAAGGTTGAATACTCCTTCTCACTTATAGAGGAAGAGGGTATTTAATGATTTTCTAACTAATTAAAGAAATATAAAATGAAAGTTCCAATAATTTTGTAAGACTATATTGTCAGTTTTACACAGCCCTTCTACGAGTAGACATATATTTAGGTCTACATTACACAAACTTGTGACATTAATACTACTGAATTGGTATTGATAAATTGACAACAAGTGCTTCCTACAGTAGAGCCTAGAAACAAGAAGAAAGATGATACTACATCAGCTTTATTTTCATACTAAAAATAAATGCGATAGAACATTTACGAAGGCGATACAGTTGGTAAGCAAAGTTTATTGTAATGCAAAAGTTATGTCTAGAACCCATTCAATCGCTAACTAATAAGCATATATTTATTAGTCGATTGACTTTTACTTCTTATAAGGAGTAATAGTCTCCCGATAACATCTCTGATTCCATTACCAATAGTATAAGGGCATGTAACTTAATACTAATAAAAATTTCAAAGACAGTATTAATTTATTCATAGACAGCTTTACACAATTCATTAGGCCCGCATTACTTGTAATTATAATTAATTTTGCAATTAATTTTGATATTCTCATATTTTAAATTGCAATATATGAGGATTATACGGGCTGTCAGTTTCTACCTGGCTCATTTCATGCATAATTCTGCTGTTGTCTATATTAACTGATCTTTTAAATTTAAAAACTAAACTGAAATTAAAAATAATAATATTCCACAACTATCACACAACGCCGTCTAGTCCCAAGCTAAGCAGAGCTAGTGTTATGGGTACTAAACCACTGATAAACATACTTATGTATTTCTAAATATATACATATTATAGATAATTTACACCCAGACACAGAACAAATGATTAAGCTCATCACAAAAACATTTGTCCTGGGTGGGAATCGAATCACGACCCCAGGCATAGCAGTCAGGGTCACTAACCACTAGACCAACAGGTCAGCCAAATTATAATTGGACATTCCTAAAATTTATCTAATAATACATACCAAAATGTAATCACATCCATGCATTAGACTGGAAGGCCGTTAATCGCATTACCAAATTGAATAATCTATTAGGCACTTAGACGCCTATTAATTAAAAATTTACTATTTGTATACCTACTTAAATCCCTTTCATTAAAAATTTATAGAAACCCTCGAGATTTTTATGAGGCATAAAACTCAAAGGTTTTGATTTAGTCTGAAGATGTTAAAATTTTGATGGACACTTCAGAAAATATTATTTTGCTAATCGATTGAATATTCATCAACATTTTCATCAATCTGTTAATTAAAGCTACTGCTGTACATGGTGTTCCTTCTGAAAGAAAACTTGGAATGATTACAAAGTTAATATGAACAAAAACTATTCATAAACCATAGATCAAAATTGATTCACTAATATAATATTTCTTTCTTGACCTTTCACCGAGTAGAATGTAATCATTAAAATATTTTGACAAAGCCACCATTATCTTCACATAACTTATCAATTATTGTACAAATAGATGCGATAGTCACACTAACACAGAAATGTACAGCATAGCGACACACATTACTGAGTACAATGCTTCATTTACGATCCAAGTCTTAGATAATACAAAGTTGTGACCTTTGCGTACTTATAATGACTTAATAATTCTCTAGGCGATGCTATCTCTCTAAATGGATTGTGGACCGGACTCACGAGTTTTTGTTGTCATTTTTGTGTATTTTGTTTTTTGTTGGTGACTGTACCGTGTTTGCAAATTAGGAGGTGAGTAAGAGGTATGGATTTGGGTTTTCTTTTTTATTGCAGCTTTTTTTCTCCTAACAGTTGCAATAGAAATCGCTGTTAATCCGATTCTCGCTTTTGCTCTCTCTCTGTCGTGCAGTTAATCTACTGATCATTATGTAGCACCTCAGATTTGTTTCAGTCTTATGTTTTTTCTTTTTTCGTTCTAACTGAAGTTGTTTGTGTAGTTACGTGATTAAAATAATATTTTTCACACGATTGACGTTCCTTTTTATAGCCTATTTAAAAAAGCCTTCCTCTTACTCCTTTCAAACAAAATCTGGCCAAGTCTGCATTGCGAACATGATCAAATAGTTACATCACCTTAACCGTGTCGTTTGTCGTTTTTGTTTTTCATTTTGTCGTTTTATGCCGTTTCTAATCTATATCTAGAAATACAGAAAGAAAAAATATTTATGGTCACAGTCACATGGTCATATGGTCATGCATACAAATTATAATCTAAAGAGTTCAAACAAATATAATAATTATTTGATGTGATGTCTACATCAAATAATTATTATATTTGTTTTTGAACTTTATAAGACTTACATTTCTATTAAATAGCTCTCTGTTATTGAATGTGACACTTTTAATTTCCCAAGCTGTTAAAGTTATTTTATTTTTTAGCTCTTGAATAATTTAAGTTGAGTAGTTCTGTCCATCGCTTGTTTAACTTTTTGTATGTTTACAGTCCGTACCTGTATATTGTGCCGGTCCCGAGGCAGCGTGTCGCGAGTCGTGTCCGTACCCGAACGCGTGTCACGACCACCATTGTAATGGTCATCTTTGTGCCTCCTTTTTTTAGATAATTACATACGCCCGCTAATTGTACCGTACCGCTTGAAGAGAAACTTTTTTTACTTTTCAACTTTGATTAGTTTAAACGTTTCCTCGTTAGTAATCGTGTTTTGTTGATTGGGGGCTGCAGAAATTTTAACGTTTCTAGCTTTCTTGTCGTTGTGGATAAGTGTTTGCATTTTTCAAATTATAGCTGCGACTGTTGAATATAGTTCGAAGTGCCACCAAATGAAATTGTGTTATTCTCGCATAGAATTAGGTTCAAGTCGAGAATTTGAGTTAGCCCTTGTTATCTCAAAGACTATCTATTTTGTAAAACTGATATATTTTGGCTTGAAGTAAGACTTTCTATTCCCAAATATTGCAGTTTCATACAGACAGAAGATGCTCGAAATGTCCCGAAAACTTAGGTTCATAAGCAGTAGGTCGAAAATCTCCAAGGTATTTTGAGCTAAGGAGATAGGCGCTCGATTGAGCAGACGGCAAATATGAACTGCTATATCCACTTTAAAACATTATTTTTACAAAGATTTCATATGCTTTTCAAGTACTAATACAATAAACTGTTGAAGAGAAATTTGCTACCACCACCATGTTTGTCAGCCAGATGTAGATAGATAAATAGATA
The DNA here is from genome assembly GCA_929112965.1 of Mythimna albipuncta. Lineage (NCBI taxonomy): Eukaryota > Metazoa > Arthropoda > Insecta > Lepidoptera > Noctuidae > Mythimna > Mythimna albipuncta. The sequence goes on from OV815974.1 coordinate 1,230,113, forward strand.
GATAGATTCTTTATTGTACACCAAAAATTAAAAATTACTTAAGAAACTTAAATAGGAAAGATGAACGATGATAATGATGACGTTGACTTAGATGTAGGAATGTTACAAAACCTTGGTCTTTTAAAATAACCAACGAGATAGTAACATATTACTGTATTCTAATCATTAGGTAGGTACTGTCCCAGAACCATAATTTAAAAACTACAAAAGAATTTTAATGCGCCTAAAAACAGTATTGTTAACCATTAATCTAGAATCGGGATCTTTACGACTCATCAATATCAAGGTCGAACGATTTCGAATCGATTCTTTAAATCGATACGATCTATCGAGATGTATCGCGATTATATCGGGATCACGACTCGACTCGCGGTTCAATAGATTTATCATAATTCTTTCGTAAAGAATGAGGCCTTTTTAATGAAAATTTAGACAGTGTTGTAATCGTGGGGCAGTAGGTATGTTCTTAGCGCAATGGTTTGAGGTTATAGGTGATTAAGTTTAGGAGATAAGCTGATTTAACATATTGGTAGTATCTTTTTTTACAACTGAATATACAATTTACTTATAATCTTGTGTCATTACTTACTACAACTTACTTACTTTATAAGTTATGGTCGACCGGTTCGTCAAGTTTTACAAAATCTCTAGCAGTTTCAGCGTTAAGGAGTAACAAATATACTCACAAACTTTGCTTTAAAATTTTGTATAGTAATACAAACTGAAAATATTAGAATGTACAAACGCGTAGGTATCAAAAGAATTCATTATTCAGTGGTAGGAGTCATTTGATGATTTCAATTCCAAAAAAAAAAAATTGTGGTAACTCTAAGTGTGGTAATTATGTGGGTGTTATCATCATCATTATCATATAAGCCGATAGATGTCCACTGTTCAACATTGGCCTCCCCAAGTGTCGCCACAATGAACGATCCTGTGCGTCCTGCATCAATCGGAAACAGATTGTCGGATTGTGTGTGTGTGTCAATGAATAATAAACTTAAAACATTAAGCTGAAATTCGTGGCTTAATGAAATTTACTATGCTAAACTTATTTTAGTTTTGAATATCATCATAGATCTAGATTTTGAGAAGTCTTTTCTTATGCGCGCTGAAAAAGCCAAAAAGAAAATTAACTTTTTAATTTTCAAATGACATCATCTATTTTTTTTTTACCATTATCTCACCTGATGGTAAGCGATGTGATCGAAGTTGGAGTAAGCTTGCTAAGAAGTAACCTATTTACACTTGACGTAAAGACCCCTAGCTTTTATCTTATGGAATTCCACTCCTTGGCTGTACTTACCAACTAAATTGTAAGTATTTTTCTTTGTAAAATTTACGATTTGTATAATTGGCTTTTTCTTGATCGGTATAAAAAGAAATCTTTACCTAGCAGTAAGAAAAATGCAAACTAGCATTATTCCCCTCAGTTTTGAAGGTCTCTATTCATACAACAGGATACAAAATCTATACATAGAACAACCACACTTGTATACATACAGCTAAAGGTTGATATTGGGTGTATTTATGCGGTCCGCAGGTCGCTGGTACATATCTTATTTTAGATCGCGCCCTTCGCTTGGTCAGCGAACGTTTGTACTGGGCGCAAAAAAGATGGGTCGTCTGTATTTTTAGAACAATTTAGATTATTGTTTTTGTGGTATCTGTTATTGACGTGTCTGATGTCTTTATATATTTTTGTTTTTGAAACTCCGTCAATACGTACAATTTTTATTGCCAAAATACGTCAAAAGCAATTCATCATTATCATTTCAGCCGAAAGACGTCTGCAGTTGGACATAGGCCCGCTCCAAGTCTCACCACAACGACCGATCCTGTCCGTCTTACATCCATCGGATTCCCATGACCCTCGTCATTGTTCCACTATAAGGAAGGCCTACCAACGCTGTTTCTACCAGTACGTAGTCACTCCAGAACCTTGTGGTCCTATCGAACATCTATTCTGCGATGTGCACTGCTTACTGCCACATAAGTTTGGCAATTCTTCGGGCTGTGGCGGTAATCTTGGTTGGTAAGGTTACTTTGAACATAGCCACTCACTTATCAAGTAATTTTGGATCCATTCATTTGACTGTTGATTTGCAGGACAATTTTTAGCAGGCGATTTTATAGTTTATTTAATTATATTAAAAATAAAACTGCCTTTACTTTATTACAGTGGTCAAAGACTTAAAAATTATTGATTATTTTACAGAGCTTTGACAATCAGTAGCCATCCACATAGGCATTATCAGCCTAAGCCCAACGTAAACATTATCATCATTTTAATGTTCCCGCTGCTGAGACTCAAGACTCCTCTCTAAGAGAAGTCGCCGCTCCCCTTCTACCTTAGAAGAGTTATAGAAGATGTTATAGAAGTCATCTTAAATATCTTTCGGTGTCGTATTATTAGTTGGGGCCACAGAACAGATTAGAATGGCCTTGTGGGCGGAGCAGATATACCACAAGGTAGGGCAATGCTCATAGTTCAACTACCAATAGCAAACTTGAGATCTAAGTGTGCGTGGTGTGTTAGTTGCGTAATGCGCCTCGTATTGGTTTATTGCCTGTAGTGGAATTAAAGGGTGTGAGACAAGCGGCGACACTCGTTGCAGTACAAATCGAATAGTATTTCCTTTCTAACCTTTTCCATCTTTTCTGTGGTTGGGCTGTAGCATTTTATGATGAAAATCTTCCGAGCTCTTGAGTTGAAGGGAGCGTACATAATTTGGTAACAATTGTAGGAATTGAAAAAATGGCAACATTTTGAATCAGAAACGATCTCGCCTTTTCTGCTAACCCTCCATCTTACCCAATGTTGACCGCACTTATCTTGCCGTGAGGTATGTTCTTATTATGTGCGTTTTTTGCCGACGCCCCCCGCACGGCTACATTGACTATTACTCAAATGGGCACCCCCCGTTGACTACTACCCGTAGCCTCATAGAATCTTCCTGGAGAGTTTTAAAAAACGAAATTTTGGCATATCCGTAAGGAAATTGAGTTCACTTCCTGTATTTTAAGAATCCCCTAATATTAGGGTGCTTGAAAGTTCCAGTTCACTTAAAATTGTCATAAGTAAGGTTGTTGAGACAGTATTAAAAAATACAAATGACTTCCAAAAAAATTAATTACATCATATTTTTTTTTTGACAGTAAATTTTACTTGCTACTGACATTGGCCACTTTTTTGTAATTTTTTTTTTATTGTTATAAACTAGTGCTTGACTGCGATCCCACCTGATGGTAAGCAGTGATGCAATCGTTGATGGTGAGGCGCACTAGTTTATTAAGAGCCTATTCACTCTAGCCTTAAAGACACCTAAATTATAATCAGACGGGAAGACCGCAACAGGCAAATTGTTCCAGTCCCTCGATGATAATAGTTGATAAGTTTGCGCTTGACCGCTGTCTCACACCATGGAAAGCGGTGATGCGGTCAACGGTGGAGCGCGCTTACCTAGAAGTACCCTATTCACTCTTGATTTCACTTTTGTAATTTTTAGTTTTTTCTTTTTAGTTAGGATATTCTCAACTTAAACTGAATATTGAGCAATTATTCTAATGAAACATTCTATGGCAATTATAAAATACCCATAATGACAAGAGCGGGGGATGTCATTAGATGATTTTACAAACTAAGAGTCAGCCGGCGTCGCGTAGATTATATCAATATACATACTTGTTTTAATAGACAACCTAGACAACCAATTGTCTATGGTTCAAGTCAGTTATGTCCGGTCCACACATGACCTGATAGGGCAACTTATTTTTATTTTATTTTTTTTGTATTTATTTGTGTGTTTATGCGGGCAGAATAAACATGTTTAATTTCTTTCTTTCTTCTTTTTTCTTTAAGAAACAAAACGTATAGAAAGAATCTACATATTAGTGAGCAATGCTTATCATGCAGCAAAACCAAAAACCAAAATAATCATCAATATTCCTAATAATAATTGAACAAAAAATCCGAATTTATAATCTCAATAACAAAATAATTGTGTATTTGAACATAATTGGTGTAATGAGAATTAGCCAGGGTTAAATTAACACATCTGAGTTATTTTCAAAGTATTTTTTAAAATGTATCTATCATTTTCCAACTAGCCAGTGGCTTCACTTGCGTAACGGTAAGAAATAAAATAGATATGTAGTAATCTTTTCTCTTTATAATATTAATATATTTGACTGTACTTTATACAATTAAGCGAATTGACGACAGAAAAAGTAGGTAAAATCGGAAGGTTCGAACTCGCTCGGACTCGCGCGAATCGCTTAAGCGAGTTGATGAACAAGCCAAGATAGTCAACTGCTTAGCAGTTCTTCTTTCTTATCTTGGTTGTTATCATACTTATTTATTTTAACACTTAAAATCTAAAAGAACAAATACGGATAGAAAAATATAAATGTGTTGCTTATTTCAAATGAAATTTCGTATAATGTTCTAATTGCGAAGAATGAAAGAAGAATGTTCCAATTTTGAACTTTGATACCTTGATATTGAATAGCTCCTATATGATGACATAGTCGTCGCTACAAAGTATAAACTGTAATAGGGGTAACACAAAATATCGACGGTTGAAAGGCAAAATGATCTAAGCGGCATAAAGTAAACTTTACATAAGTGAACTCAAAATTTTAACTTTAAGTCAACTTTTTGTAAAGTTTACTCAATCTCGCTTACACCATTTTGTCTTTCAACCGTCGATATAAAACTATTACCTTAGATCATACGTAAAAATGTCCGTCAACTATTCATAAACGCGTAGCATTTCACATTCTACTAAATCTTCATGTTCCCTACAGACATCAAAGTCACTGAATGAATCCTTACATTCTTGCAACAGATGTATTGATTGACAATAGAGACTACCAAACGACCCCTTAATAATGCATTTACAGTTCCAAAAACGACTCTAATGACATAAACTATACGGTTCAAACTCACGTGAGATTCGACGCTACTATCTTACGAACTAGACATTCGGCTAGCGGTCATAAAACAGCCTGTTTTCATAAAACTATTTACTACAATGTTACAAAAACTACAGCAAAATCAGTAATCAACTTTATGCTTGATTTTTTACAGTTGAAAATTGCTTAACAAGTCTCGCCAGGGGTTAAAAACATTTGCTCGTGCTATTCGAGTCCGTCAAAAAGATTTATATGACAAAATAAGTTTTTTTTTTATTGAGCTATTGAGTCGTTTTTTTATTGATTTCCAATGTGTGCTGTGTAGTTATTTTTATTTTATTTACGGCCCATTACCTGTGGCGTTGTGTTATTTTTATGTTTATTGTCTAATTTAATGCGTACCTTGAAATCGTAGAATAACGATGACATGGTTTTTATTATTTCCTTTTTTGTACTTTTTTCTTGTAAACAAATAAGTTTGATAATGGATATAATATATAGTATATTATATCCATTAGACTTTTTATTGCTCAAAACAGAAGATAAAGATAGTGTATCAATAGAAAGTAATCCTCAATCCTCTCAAAAATTTTTACTACGAGTATTTAACCATATCGTGCAATATGAAGGAACTTCAATTTTTTTTTCCAGCTATGCTATAGTAACAATTCAATTTGTATCTCTATAAAAAATCGTCTAAGATCCATCAACAAATTGATTAAAAAAAAAGAAAACACATAAAGCGGAACTCCTCATTTCTTCGCAGTCCACAAGCATTTTACAAACAACTTTTAATCTTAAAATTATTAAAATCTCAACGCCAATCCTTTTAAGTTTGTAAATCGAAGCACTGTGCAGGCTTCATCTGACTGACGGCTACCAAATCGTCTTGAACCCTGCTTTTCCCAAACTTCGCTCCTTAAAACCTGATTTTACTTAGAACAAGAGGGGTAAGGAAGACCAGGTTAGAGGAGCCAAAATGTATGCAAGCGATCCGATGGCTAATATACCCTGAGCTCTCAATGTTGAACCTTTTTCCGTTTCTGGAGAACGGATGCAAAGGATTTGCGGGAGGGATGGAGGGTACAGTAATTCTGGCTACTGCAAGGATCCTTGTACAATGAATTGCATTAAGCGACAGGGCCTCTACGAGCTATGAATGCTCTTAATGTATGGATACGATTTGATCGCTCCGAGCGTTTAGTGCTGTATGTGGTGATCGAGTTGTCGATAAATCTGTTGTATCTAATTTGCAAGCAAATGCCGTGATATATTGTGGGATACCAGCATGAACTGAGTAGAACAGCTGAAAATGCTAGATATAGCGCATTTTATTTACCCAATGGAAAACCAGAGTAAATCATCAATAGTACATCATTCTACTGATTCTTTATCCCAATGATAATACGGATTCCTGTTTGTGTTGAAGAAAACGTCTAGAGGCTGTGGTCTAAGATTTTTGAACGCAAATCAAGTAGGTTCACCAGTTAGTGGTCCTTAAAGAAAAGAAACCAAAAAAGAAAAAGAAACAGAAAGAAAAAGTAAGAAAAGACAAAGCGCAGCAAAACTAATAAATATAATTTAACAGTTCTACACGTAGTACATTTTAACTTGTTGATTAAAAATTGTAAATGTTGTGTTATAATAGAAATAGTATGAGTTACGCATAAACAAAGCAATTTTTATAGAAAAGTGTGTTCTTAAATTTGTTGTGATAAAAAAATTCCATTTAGAAACTGATAATTTATAAGAAACACTGACACGATGTGTTACTCACGGCTGCGACTTCATTCTAGACTATCACACTGTTACAACCCTAATAGATAAAATATCCTTTTGTTACCCTAATGATCGAATATCCAATTCAAAGCCAATTCTGCTCACTAATTAAATTCAAACCCATCATGTAAACATGCAGTAAATAATTCACTTACCCCGAATAATTCAGGGGCTACTCCAAAAACTCATTACTGTTCAACCAAAGAAACTCGACCCGAAAAACTAGATATTTGGGGTAAGTAGCTAAGCCCGCTTATTCTTTATACACGAATAAATAAGAAAGGATTCAAACAGGCTCCCAAAGATACTATATCACATTGTACCGACCCTTGGTACACAAAAGAATTCTTGAAACTTATTCTATTAAAGAATTATCTCATCTGGTGGAATTTTTTCTTTTGGGTTATTTGTGTTTCCTATTCAGATTACTTGGAGCAATGATTATTAGAATATTCATATGAGATTGTTGAGTTTGTGTGTTTTGTTAACTATAATCATGAGTCGTCTGTTGATTTTCGAAAGTATTTGCTATTCTCCTTTTCAACTGACGGCATATTACATATACATTTTTTTTGTTATTGTTATGTCAAAACTATTATTAAGTTAAGCCTATTTTAGGAGATACCTCGAATTATTACAAAATATATTTTTAAAATACCTACAATATATACATAGATAGCCCACCTCTATGATTATTATGTAAATATTAATAGTTTCAAAATGGGTCAAAAGTACGTCTGACCAATTCTTGCAGTTTTTTATTTTTGACTATGACATATATATACACACTTTTATAATGTACTAGCTGTTGCCTGTGACTTTGCCTGCGTGCATAAAATATAGCCTATATCACTCAGGAATAAAGCATCTTTCTATCGGTGAAAAAAATTTTGCAATAATAATAGCCCGCAGCTTTGCTCACGTACATAAAATATAGATCTATTCGAAAATAAAGCAGCTTTCTATGGGTGAAAAAATTTTTGCAATCGGACCACTTCAGCACTTTCAGAGATTATCCCTCACAAACAAAAAAAAAATCAAACTTTATACCTCTTTATAATATTAGTGTAGATATTGCTAGTTAACATATCCAGGTCTCGTAAAAGATGTGCTGTTGTGACTATATCAATATCACACTCTTATTATTATTGAGATGAGAGATTATTCATTATTATGCTCCGTTAATAAAAATACTTTGAAATAAAAAAAAAAAATGCTGAAGCTTTAAGAAGATTATACGCGTTTTTTTTTTTGGAGGTGGATAATGATCGACTTCCTCTATCCAACTATGTTCCTTAAAAAGAGTTTTACAGGCATGCATGGGCTTGTGGACGACGAGTAATGGGTAGCTCGCTGTTCGGTAACTATCCAGACCGAGCCTGAGTCACACTATGCGCCTTTTGATGAGATTGACATCAAAGGACGCGTAGTATTCCACGCGCACCTCAAAGAGTTGCAGCAAAACCGTAGGCGTGGGACCGAAATCTACTAGCTAGAGGCATGGGTAGTCCGAAGTCCGGCCGTCCGGTAACTGTCCGGCCCAAGCCCAAGTCGTCGACGGCGCGCACTGTTCCCGCGCGCCTCAAGCAGTTGTCAGCAACAGCAAGGACCCAGCTGGGTCGAAGCCTACTGGGGCCAGGGTTAGTTTCGAAAGACAGCTCGAGCCCCGTATGAAGACTAGAAGGAACGGGGTGGGTCTTTTGGTCAGTAAGAGTCTGACGTCTGAAACTATCTCCCGCTCCGCCCAAGAGCGGGGGTTGTTGGATGATTTTTTCCCACCATAAAAAAAAAATGGGTAGTCCGAAAAGGAACCGGTCCCGGAACACAAGGTAACGAAGGAACATAGGTGTGGTTTTTATAAAAGTTTAAATGATAAATGATCTTTATTTTGCAAATATGTTTTTATAAAAACACTTTTACACATCAAAAAAAAAATACTGTTTGACACGCCCTCCCACCCCTAGAACAGGAAAAGTCATTGAAAGATTTCCCTTCTTAAAAAAAAGCCTTAGCAGCCATCGACCTTAATGGACCTCATCAAAAACCGTTATAAACTACCAATAATCACCTGTATTACCAATAATCCTAGACAATGCTACTACCCACTTTATAAAAAGACCAGCACAATATTCGTGCACTTATCGATTAGCATGCACAGCACGTCACTAGCAAGCGAAAGCTCCAAGTCACGATTGGTTAGCTTACACAAGGATATTATTATTTCTTGCCGTTTCGCTCGTACCGGCTACACATTTTTCAATTTTATATTATAACAACCAACAATGTTGATTTTTATGTGCCCGTGTTATAACTTCACCGGGATTATGAGGGCTTAATACTTGATGTTCTTAAAAGGGAATGGATTAATGATAATGAAATTATGGTTTATGGCGTTAAATCTGTATTTTGTACCTTCATTTTTGTGCGTAACGTCAAAATAAATGATTATGTTTTTTTTTTTAAGTTATGTTTCGATAAAATCGATGGTGAATATTTAACCTAGGCCACCCCGTCTAATTACGATGATGACGTGTAACCGAGATATTTGTAACCTGCTACAACATAATTGAAATGGAGTTTCCTGGGAGTTCATGGAGTTTCTTACACATTCTTCTCTAAGACATCTATGCCTTGGAATATGTAATTAATATAATTTTTCTGACTGACTTTTTGATAATTCAAAAGTTAGTGTGGAAATGTCGGTCGCACCAAGTTTTTGCACTTATCGAGTTGCACTTCCATAACTGCGATAACCATTTACTCTTCATCATTACATTCTACTAGAACTAACAGCTGTTCTACTGCTACTGCTGAGTCATAAAAAGCTAATGAACAAACTTGGGCTACCTCAGGGCTCTAGCCGAAGTCTCATTTGATGCCGTAACATGTTGCGCTCAAAGGCCTTTGACATGGAACAGGTTTATAAGATCAACGCCTCCCTGTTCCACACAATAGTCCATTGCTCTGCCGCTCATATACGCTCGATCAGCTGTTTTAACCTCATTTTTAACTTGTTTGTTTTCTTTTTGGCCCTCAGAACCTGTGGTCCTTTCAGTCTGGTTTGTTTGATGGAACTATGTTGCATCTGTCTCGGAATGATTAGTTTTATATGGAGGTATGGCCATTTGACAGCTGTCATCTTAAGGAATCTAGATTCTTGCATATTGATATATATTGCGATCTGCATTTGTTTTATCTACGAGTAACTTTTTATCTGGTTTTGTTCACGTAGCTTAAAGTATTGCCAATCTAAGTAGTAGTGGGTAAAGCAAATTGCTCGCTGAATAGATAATCGATGAGACCGAAAGGATGTGGAGAGACGACTGCGTAGCTTCATCTTCCGATAGATCGATGATGTCCTGACGAGAGTCGAAAAAATCCTATGGGTACGAAATACACAGGTCGTTGTGGTGGCACTTGGGGGAGACCTATATCCAAAAGTAGACGCTTTTTCGCTGAAGTACCTAATGATGATGAAGCTGTGTCACTTCATGACCCTGTATTGAATAAATTTCCCACTTATAGAAGAACAATAAATTATCCTGATAATAATAAGTAATTGCATTGATTCATAAAATAAATTTTGCTGCAAATGTGGAAAAATGTTTTTAGAAATGATGACCTATATTGTAATTTTATAAAAATAGTTACGTTCCATCTTCGAGGTCTCTGATACTATCAAAGATTTTGTAAGGACAGCTTACGTCATAGGCATAACTTCCCTCCGATTAAGTCGAGTAAGCAAAAACAATACGTAACCTTAACATTGCTATTGTTTTAACACAATACAATTGCGTATACGCATATATAGGCCGAATACTTTGCCTTTACCTTAAAAAATGCTTGTTATTTTGCCAAACTTATATTCTTCTGTTTGAAAACTAATTTCTAATTCTTATTATGTTGCGATAAAGTTTAATTTTGTTTGATTTTTTGTATCAAAAGCTTTTGAAAAATCTTTGTATTTGATTATACAATTTGATTTGCTCTCAATCTAAAGTAAAAATCTAAATAGCGTAATAAATACGTTTATTGTATGTTTATTGAATATTTGTTATTTTGTGGACTATGCCCATGATCTATGGGTGACCTTTTGATATCTTCGCGCTCTTTATACGGCTTGGGGTCAACAGAATTATAAATGATATCGCCAAGAACATCAGAATTGTTCGGAGACATTTATCGGATTTATAGGTTACGGGCTACATAAATAATATTGTAACCCTGTGATTGTCGAAGGGTTAATGGTAGATGAGATTTACAGTGGGAGGTTCGCATTTACTTTGTTTATTATTGGTTTTAAGATGCTATGTGAAAGAAAACATCAATTTTGCTGCAATGGAGAAATATTACTGTTATTATTTTCCTTTAGAAATTAAGTTTTAAAACTAGAAACGTGTCTAGAAACTAAATATTAAATATCAATGCCTTTTTAATTTCAGATTGAATTACGGTAGTTTAATAATTTGAAAGTTCTTGACTTCCAAAAGCACGTAAATGAAACCGAAACACAGCCGCTTCTTTTTATAGGTAGAACATAGTCCAATAACTTCTCCGGCACTGGATGGAGCAAAAGGGATTGTCAGACTTTTACTGATTAAATCACACTCACCACACGTATTTAGTGAAACTCTTTGTTTTCCAAGGTTAAGTTTATTCTTTCGTACAATCCCACAGCTTGTTCTGCTTTTTAAGAAAAGAAAGTATATAGTCACAACATACAATTTATAAAGCACTTAATAAAGTTCATCATTTCAGCCGAAAGACGTTTACTGTTCGGCATAATCCTTTCCCAAATGGCGCACAATAGTCCTGTGCATCTCGCATCCATCGGATTCATCCATTAATAAAGTTACATCAACTTAAGTTTATCCATCTAACTTTTAAGCCTTTTACTAAAAACAAGATCCGTTGCACCACAATCCATTCCCGTCGTCTCAAACCGACAAGTCACTAGCGTAAGAAAACACTTCCCATGTTGACCCTTCTAAAGAACCAAATATTTCCTTAATTCTCGAGAAATCGGGGACAGTATAACAAAAAGTTATTCATCATAGTTTGAGAAGTGTTACTAGTTAAGTGCACGGCAAACATGGGGTACAAACAGTCCGCCATGATGAATGGCCCGCGAGATAGATAGGGTTAGGTGAAATACTGGGAGTTTTAGCACCACTGGAAGGAGGGACTTTAGGACCAAATTTTGGCTGTGTTTTGGTACATGATGCTAAAAGGACCAACTTTGGACTTGTCTATAGCGATGATGGATAAACAGCTTTCATATTTTTTGTTAGCTAAGGAAACATATTACTTTTTCACTAATACCGTAACACTACGTACGTACTACTAATCAGCGTTAGGCAACTACTGCCTGATTGTCTGGCATTAACCTGAACTGCACCTATTTGACGCTGTCGTGAGACACCAGAAATGTAAGTTTCTACGTACATACTTATTTCTTCATTGTTTGTGTCCGTGTGCTGTATAAATGTAAAATCTTTCTTTTTATGTTTCTTTCTCTACATTTTTAGGTGAAAGCAGACTTTGGTAGGAAAATTGAAATTTGTATCAAAACCCTGAACTACTAGTATAAATTGTAGGCATGTGACATATGTAAAAGATACAGCACATATAATGACCAATCACGTACGGATTACACACGGATTGGTTTTTTCATTAACTGCTAACTGTGTATATTGTAGGTATAATTCCGAGAAAAAAAAAATTCACTTATCTACCTATTCGCATTTCATTCCAAGAAAAAAGTCTCACTTATCTACCTATTCGCACTAATTTCTGCCAGAGGCTTCGAAAGGAACGTAACTTTGTTTTCTATACCAGGACATAATCTACCCGTACGACAAATCTGAAAACCGTTCAGATTATAAGACGCGAAAAGGAAACAGACAGAGTTTAAAAATTAGTTTCATATTTAGAATCATCATCATCATCATTTCAACCAAAAGACGTCCACTGTTGGACATATTCCTCCTCCAAGTGTCGTCACAATGAGCGGTCCTGTGTGTCTCGCATCCATCGGATTTCCGCAACCCTTACTAGGTCATCAGTCCACCAGTAGGAGGCTTTCCAACGCTACGTATTCCGGTTGTGGTATTTAGAATATGGAATATGAATGATAAAATTGGCGTCAAAAAAAATGTACCCAACTCCACACTTACCGCAGCTTCCCACCAGATAATCTATCACAGAATCTCGCACAATCTGAGTAGATTAAACGCTGGTAACGTATTTATTATGGTTCGCATTCAGTTTAACAATACGGTTCGTTTGTTAGAGCTGTTGCAAGAGGTCAGAACGTGTGTACTGAACCACAAGTCGATCAAACTGCGAGGCTTGGAAATCAAGCTCGGCTGGAGCCATGGAACTGAGGTCGATTGTAGGTACAGGTATTCGGTAAACATGTATTGTGTTTGCAAGTAACAATATACTTGCAAACTTGACCAAAGCTGTGTTTCCTTGAGCAAGCAAGTCAGTTATAGGTAAGCATATTCTATTGTCAACTACATCATTGCTTACCATGTGATTTCGGTGAGATGGTGGTGATAAGTGAATCTATCTGTATAAAAGATAGGTAGGTCTACTACGCTCTTAATAAATTAGTGCACCTCACCATCAACGATTGCATCACTGCTTACCATCAGGTGGATCGCGGTTAAGTAATATTAGTCATCATTTGAAAAAATATAGGCTAATATGCCATTGAAGTAACTATAAATCTACTACCGAAAAGAAAATTTGCAGAAGAATATTATTTAAAAAAAAAGTGGATAGAGGATTGAGTACTAACAAATCCAGTTTTCGAGCTGATATAGAAAATTTGTTATTGAAAATAGTATGTTTTGGCCCGCTATAGATCACGCGCTTGTGATTTTTGATGAAAACATTCAAGTAAGATGCATCAATATTTGCACTTTTTTTTTAAGTGGCCTATCGTTCGTCTGATGATTAATTAGGGAGGGTCTCTCTCTGTTAACTGGACGAGGCGAGGTTTCTCAGTGCAAGGCCATTTATGAGCCTCAGAGGCTGTTTGTTACTGTTTCCAGACCCTGAGGAGATAAAATTTATAAATAGTTTTAGTCTTTGTGTTTGTTATTATTATTACTACCACAGTTTTTATGTTATAATGTATGTATACTAACCGTTGGATCATGATATCCGAAAAATAAAAATTTGAATTTAAATATCACCCAATAATTTCTCGCGCTCTAGGGTGAAGTGGGAAGCTGTGTTAGTCTTTTACTGATTGAAATCGCAACTGTCTTTTTTGCGTTTTAGAACTACGAGTTTCTCTTTCAAAAAATCCCTTGGTTCTGTTAAGATAATAAAATAAAATAAAAAATATTAAAAAAAAAAACATAAAATCATTTGTGTAGTCTAATTTTTTAATTTATAAATAAATATCGTGTCACAGAGTTTATATCGAACTCCTCGGAAACAGCTAGACTAATTTTACCCCCACCCCCCCCTTTTTTAATTGCGATATTTCTTGAATAATTTATATGGTAAAGCAACGTTTGCCCGATGAGGTAGTATACCTACATACACTCACATACAATGACATGTCCATTTCATTTAATTCACAAACTAAAATTCCAAGAAAAATATAGTGTTTAACCATCAGGCCATCCTGTGTGGCGTTCCGCATAGCTTGTCAAAGTATACCGAAAGTAACCTTTATTATAGCACTTGTTGTCCATGAGCTGCCGTCCTGTCATTACCTACTTACTCACTGACATTCATTTGTCATTTTTAAATACAGCTTAGAAACTACTGAACCGACGTTTCAAATGTAAAATTGGAAGGGGCTGTTGAGGGGCGCAAGTAGTGACGTAAACGAATATGGAGCCATTGGTTAGCTAATAAAATAATAACTTACTATTTAGTCATCTTCATGGAGGTTTCTGGTCATAAGTGTCACAGCTGACTATGAGGTCCTGGGTTCAATGTCTGGGTCAGTAATATGAACCTAATTTTGTTTCTATAGCTGAAATGTTTTAATATCAGAACGTGTCTATATTTGTGTCTATTTAATAGTAACAGTCGATGATAGTAATTTTAAAATATTTTACAGTTTATTATGGTTTTTTTTTAAAAACCATAATAAACTGTAAAATCTTTTTAAATCTTTTTTCATCCTTCTTTTTTTTTAAAAGAAGGATGAAAAAAGATTGCATGTAGCGGAGATGAGAATGTTGAGATGGATGTGTGGTGTGACGAGAATGGATAAAGTGAGAAATGAGTATATTAGAGGAAGTTTGGAAGTGGCGCCAGTGACTGAAAAGTTGAACTGTAATCGGTTGTCTTGGTATGGTCATGTGAAGAGGAGGGATGAAGCGCATATAACTAAGAGAGTTCTGAGTATACATGTAGATGGATGGAGAGGGAGAGGAAGGCCGAAAAAAAGATGGATGAATTGTGTGAAAAGTGATATGAAAGAAAAGGGAATTAGTGATAGTTTGACGGGTGACAGGACAGAATGGAAGAAGAAAACGTGTTGCGCCGACCCCAAGTAATATGGGATAAGGGCAGGAAGAAGAAGAAGAAGATGGTTTTTTTTTTAACAATAGTTCTACTTTAACCATAATTTGTTAACAAAATCTTTTTTCCGGATAATTTAAGCTACATACGTTTACGGGTGATTATGCACATATCCATAACAGGATAAAAGCGATCCCATAAGTTCTCCAAATTGCTTGATACATGATATTCCATCAATCAACATCGGCCTTCATTCAGTTTGCCATAAAACACATTACCGATTCATTATGACGAGCAAGGAATCGCTTCAAAAAGTCGGTAGCTTATAATCTGCTAAAGAGCTAACATTTTAATGAAAACAAGCACTTTACGGGTCACGACTTTTGGAAGACCTTGATCAGTGATTCTAGTTTATTGTCATACAGTTAAATACCTACTCAAACGCCACTTTACGTTTAATAGAAAACTGCTTTATTCCTGAGGGACATATATTTTACGTACGCGAACGAAGTCGCGGGCAAAAGCTAGTAATCAATAAAAAAAAAAATCGAAAGTTAAGCAGAAACTATTGTGATGTCATGTCATGACAGAAGCGGGCTTGCGGACATTGAGCAATGGGTAGCTCACTGTCCAGCCATCCGGTAACTGTCCAGTCCAAGCCCAAGTTGTCGACGGCGCGCACTGTTTCCGCGTGCCTCAAGGAGTTGTCAGCAACAGCAGGGATCCAGCCGGGTCGAAGCCTACTGGGGCCAGGGTTAACCAAAAGGGAGCTCGAGCCCCGGTATGAAGGCTAGAAGGAACGGGGTGGGTCTTTTAGTCAGTAAGAGTCTGACACTATCTCCCGCTCCGCCCAAGAGCGGGGGTTGTCATTGGATGATTTTTTCTACCATAAAAAAAATGTCATGACAGAAAAAAACCCTCGCAACAACTCCGTATCGTCCCCGTATCGTCCCCGTATCGTTGCCTCTAAACACCACACCGTATTTTATAGTCATTTTTCTTACTCGACAAGTAATAAATCAAACGTTCGTTACATTACTCCGATTGAGTGATTCCATTACAGTTTTTGCATAACAATTATTATTTTATTGTAGTTTCTCGCATCCCTAGCGTTGCTTTTATCGTATAATAAATCAAATATTGATGCAGTATTTATTGGTAACTTCGGATTATATTTCGTAAAATGTTACTTGTCTGGTTTTTTTGCTGCGTGCGTTGTTATTGAGTTATATGAAAATGGGTTAGGGAATTTGATGGGTTTCAATTTGGTTAGGTTTACGTTTAGCGTTTAGAAGTCGTGTTTCTCAGTGGATACATATAATCATTTGTGTAGTGTTTGTATTAGGAGTATCTATACTTAAATATAGATATACGCTATCTCGGGCGAGCGACGCTTATGTCAGCCACGGAGTTACGACTGCGCTGTGAGCGAGAGTACACGTGTTGTTGCGGGCGTGCGCTTGCGAGCGAGCCAGTGTTTGTACGAGAACATTACAGTGGACAGAGGTCCTACATTTGGCGACGAGTAAAAAGGTATATTCAGTATTTTATAATTATATAAATCAAAAGAAGGAAAGGAAAGTACCTACATTTTATGACTGGTAGCAACAATACTCGTAACGTTTTCTTAAGGGGATGCATCCCATGCATTTTCACTGTTTTTCGTACAACCGCTTAAGAGCGGTCAAATCTAATAAAAACAAATTCAAATCAAATCCAGTTAAGACCTCTGAAAATCTGCTATTTTGCATGGGCTTTGACACTTCATAATTTGCTCACAAGTGAAAAGTAAAATAAGAAATACAACATAAAGGCCTAGCAAATTTTATCAAGATTCTAAATGGTGACAATGTTTTTCAAAACTTTTAAGGAAAAAAAAAACACGCATTTGCTGGAACAAGTTTTGTGGAATTTTCGAGTAAATCACGGAATTACTATTACAGAGTATTCAGGTATTATCACGTTGCCTTTTCGTCAAGCATCGCGCTGGATTGCGTTTGATGAAGCAACAGGCTTTTAAACCATGCTCGATGTTTGCGATGGGTGAGTGGAAAAGCAGCTTCTTAGATATCAACCTACATAATATACGCCTTTCAACTTTGTAGGTACGAGTACATACCTACGGTTATTTTTCTATAATCCACAACGTTTTGTTTTGTATACCTTCGTGAAGACGTTATGTTGTTTGAGATATGTAGCTACATTGTAGCGGATGTACACTGTACGTATGGTCCGTTTCTGGGCTTAGAAATATAAAACAACGTGATGGCAAAATAAATATGGTGTACAAAGTTGCAATAGTGGTTGCGTTGTGGAGCACTTAGAACAAGGAAACATATTCTTCACTGCTTGAATAATTAACTGATATAATTTGAATTCTGATATTTGTACTTGTAATGGACGGGCCTGTTGGTCGTGGGTTCGATCCCCGCCTCGTTGGCGAGTGTTTGTGTGATGGACGCGAAGTGTGTGTGATTCACCTCCAAGGTGAATGGGTGTGTTTGTCGATCGTCTGGTGCCCATGACACGAGCTCTGCTTGGCTTGGGACTGGATGGCGTTGTGTGAAAAAAAAAAAATAACTCTCTGGTAATTGGTAACGACACTGAAACATTGAAGGTTTTGATTAAAATTACTGGTAGTCTCATCTAAATAATTTAGAGTTCTGTGATTCAAGTAACATTGTCTAACACTTTCATCGCGACGGGACAAACCCGTGTGAATGAGGAGGACAAATATGAGATGTTCGTGCTAGAACCAATGCTAATAGCGACTGTAGAGACCAGGGACCATTTGTGGTAGGGTCCATTAGGCGAAGTCCAACTCACGATTGGCTGTACAGTTACAGACACTTAACCAAACGACGAACACTGGTGCTCCTTTGGAACTCTCGATAGGCAAGACTTCGTTTTCTCTGCCGTTGATGTCAAAAGAGGATGTAGAACCCCGAGGTTAATTTAAGTGCCATGATAAATGATGCGTTACGCAATATAGAGTACGTAGTAACCTAAAAAAAAAAGTGTAGGTTTAATCAGGATAAGAAAAAAAATTTTTTTTTCTTCAATCTGAAACTTCCTAATGATTATAAACGGGCAGAGCAAGTAAACTAAGCTAGATCCATTTAAAGATTTGTTTAAAATAACGGAGATGAGAATTAAGGATCAGCTGTTAATCAAAAGTTTAAATCGATGTGGAAGGATATTTCTTTACTGTACCTTTGCTTCGAATTTTTTATAGTTTCCTTTTAATCTCAAATAAATATTTTTGAACATGAAAGGGATGTAGTGTTTGTATTAGGAGTATCTATACTTAAATATAGATATACGCTATCTCGGGCGAGCGACGCTTATGTCAGCCACGGAGTTACGACTGCGCTGTGAGCGAGAGTACACGTGTTGTTGCGGGCGTGCGCTTGCGAGCGAGCCAGTGTTTGTACGAGAACATTACAGTGGACAGAGGTCCTACAATTTGTCTATCAGTCAGTAAAACTTACAAAGTCAAACATACTAGATAAAATATTTTACGAGTGTGTAAAAACTTTTTTTTTTAATTGTAGATGGGTTCGCGCTTGACCGCTATCTCACCTGATGGAAAGCGACGATGCGGTCGACGATGGAACGCGATTACCTAGAAGAAACCTATAGCTTAAGTTTATAAGTGTGTGCGTGTATCTTTGTTACTTTTAGATGAAATTTAGAACACTGTGAAACAATTTTACACTTCAAATACTGGGAATATGTTGTTTTGAAATAATTTTCTATTTTCAGGCGAGCGAAACTCCTGGCAGAAACTAGTCGTCTATAATTATAATAAGTGCCATTCTCATCATCCATTCTAAAAGCCACCGTGTGAGGTAGTCGAACCCGTGACAATTGCTGAAACACTACGCCAACTGTGCCATCAATAATTTAATTGTATCAGTTTTCAAATACTTTTTCTAAAAAATTTTGGCTTAATCCCCCACATTTAAAAAACCTCTATTTTTTTCCATTTGCTCCTCCTCCTCCCATTCGGACCTCATACATTCCCCAAACTGTCGCGGTTTAGACTCTTTTCCCACTCTCTCTCTCGAGAGAGAGGATATTTGAATCCACGACAATTATGGCAGCTCGCAATCATTGGTCCATAGCGCCAATTGTGATCATCATCATCATCATTTCAGCCGAAAGACGTCCACTGTTGAAAATTGGCCTCCCCCAAGTGTCGCCACAATGTGCGCTCCTGTGCGTCTCGCATCCATCGGGTTCCCGCAATTTTTTATAATTATAATTATTGCGCCATATGTATGATCTTTTCATAATTTTTTTGGCACGATTGCAGGCTGCCAAACATCAACCTTTTAAAATACCTCTAACCATTTCCATTCGCACCAGGATCTCATGAAACGTTTCCTAAAGTAATGACGGAGCACGTTTCATGGCTACATAAAAGTCTGATGACAATTTACGTGTCACTCCACCATACTCCATGCTTTTAGCGTCTTGTAAAAATTTATGTTCTATCGAGTTATGAGGTCGCCAGTATGGACCCTGATTGCTTCCATTTTGTTCCGGGAATTTTTATTGTGGATGAGAGTTGTATTGCCTTTCTATTGAAGTCATTTGAAAGAGGTATTTTTTTAAACTGTTTTAAACCTTTGGTCAGCAATGTGATGACTTACTATAAAATCATCATCTGTCTAGCCTTCGCCCTGGTGTCGCCACTATACGGAACGCCCGGAGGACACGGTGGATCACACAGTAGAGCCACAAAATAGATAGGTTCAGAAGATAATCTCATGTATGTACTTTAATTTTATACCTACGCTCGGTGGACGCACACTAATGAGCGTTTGAGCCAAAACTGTTCGACGAGTGAGCCGAGACACGACCGAGATATCGTGCCCGTGAGTGGTGTCTATGTGTGCGTTGCTGAAGCGCGCTTTGTATGTAGATTGACTTCGTACCTATGCATTTTATGGTAGAGGTGTGCCCCGCTTGGACAGAGCATCGCCATGCCCTCGTGAGGGCGATCGGCGGCAGCGATCTCTCGCACCGGGCCTTGGTACAGGCCATGGTCCGGAGCGAGAAGAAGTGGTAGGCGGTCGCTTCCTTTTGCGAAGCAGTAATTCTAGAAAAGGAGGAGGCCGACCGCATCAGGCAACGGCGGCGCTCAAAGCGCCCCAGCCGCCGCCGCCTTCCGATCCCAATTTCCGGCTACTGTAGGCGCAAGCTTAAGGACGGCGAGCAATGGGTAGTTCGCTGTCCGACCGTTCAGTAACTGTCCGGACTGAGCTCAAGTCGTCGACGGCGTGCAGTGTTCAACAACATAATAAATACTTGTTTAAAGTAAACAGTAGCCTACAATATTTACATTGCGATTCGTAACATCGAGTCCAATTTTCTCTCGCAACAAAATGTTTTTCACTTCTTATCCAATATCTTTGAATCTTTGGACCAATGTATCGACTGTGACTTTAAGAGCGTATATTTAAAATATTTACGAGTTTAGTACATTCTTTAAAGTTTACGCTTGTGCATTTCTAGGTTCAGGACCAGATATGAATATTAATGGGATTAGGGAAATAAGAATATGTGGACTTGTTTCTACGATATTTACGTTATTTACTGTTATGTGAGTTTTCTTTGTAATAAATGTTTTAAATAACAAAGTTAATGTATGTATGTAGGTATTGCATGTAAAATGGACGGAGTCCATCAGACCTGATGCTTACCAGGATTATGGTATTGTACGAAAGATTTACAGTATAATTATTACATTATAATTTGGGTGTCTTCAAGGCCAGAGTGAATAGGCTCGTAATAAATTAGTGCGCCTCACCATCAATGATTGCAACACTGCTTACCATCAGGAGCGATCGCAGTCAAGCACTAGTGTATAAGAGAAAAAAAAACACAGTAGTTTCGAACGCAAAAGGCGATTGGAGGAACACAGGTGGGTTTTAGTCATTAAAAATGACACTGCTTTCCGACTCCACCCAGAGCGGGAGAAGACATTTGATTTCTCACTTATAAATGGTCTCTACTTGGATTTTGTTTCAAATTATTAAAAACTAATTGCGGCCAGCGGCTTTGACCGCGCAAAAATTGGAAAATTGTACCAAGAGAACATACTATTCTAGAACATAATCTATCCATGTGAAAACTTTTGAAGAAAATCTTTGAGCCATTTGATCGTGAAGAAGTAACAAATTTTCGTCTTTATAATATTCGTCACCATCATCATTTCAGCCGATATACGTTCACTGTTGGACATAGGCCTCCCCCAAGCGTCGCCACAACAAACGTTCCTGTGCGTCTCGCATCCATCGGTTTCCCGCAACCTTCACCAGGTCATCGGTCCACCTTGTAGGAAGCCTTCCAACGCTGCGTCTTCTGGCACGCGGTCGCCACTCCAGGCCCCAACGGCCATCTGTTCTGCGAGCACTCTGCCCTACCCATTGCCACTTGAGTTAGGCAATTCTTTATAATATTAGTGTAATGTGATAGAAATGATAAATAGGGTAAGCTGATAGGACATTACACGACCATGATAGTGTAGTTATTGTGACAGTTACCTTTAGAGTATTTTTTTTTTTGAGTTTATATGACCAAATTCGTCAAAAACACAAATTCGATGAAATCAAATTGCAAAACCTATCGCTGGTAAATTCCACCTCAATCTTCATCACATACATGTAGACTAGCACCCATAAAGGTGCCTATACCCTTTCGTAAGACCGTCATATACGGGAGAATTCCCATAAAGTACACCACACCAAATTACACTGGCGTTCAAAATAACTCAGCAATGATATAGCGCCTTTTAAGGCTGTTGATGGTGTGCTAGTGGCTTGCACTGTAATTCCATGTGAAAGTGGTGTACACTTTAATTTGATCCGCAGTAGATGTGAATTTACTGGGCACGTGTGAAAAATAGAAACTCCACTTAAGTTCAGGAGCATGACTTGTTGTTTGGAGTTGTTGTTACGTAAGTGAGAGGGTTGTGGAGGGCTGAGCAGGGTTATAGGTTCTGGGTGTTTTCTTTTAGGTAGAAAATCATTCAATAACTACTCCCACTCTAGGGTAGAGTGAGAGGATGTGTCACACTGACTAAAAACCTTCTTATGTTCTTTACAATTTTCTTAGGCATTCAAAATTCAATTCAAAACATTTTTATTTTACAAGGGCCTACATGGGTACTTATAAAACGTCAGAATCTAGTGCACGGTTTCAAATTGGTCGTTTCCTATGGAGAAGAACCGGCAAGGAACTCCATGGTTACTATTTTAAAAATGTTGGTTATTGATACCATTTTTGTATATTACAGTAATAATAGCTATTATGTAAGAACAGTGTAATTACCCAAAAGCACAAAAAAAAAGAAAGAAATCATCATAATAATATAAAAAAAGGGAGTAGTAATAAGAAGTAATCTAAAAATTCATGGCATCTACAGTGTTTTCAAATTCACATTTTTTTTTTAAAGAGGCTATATAAAAAAGGCCAAAAAAAAATTACGACTATCAATAACATGTTAACAATATTACCAACGAATTTAAGATAGTTGAAGTCTAAATAATTAAAAAAAAATATTGCAAAAGCAATATGTTAGAAAACTAAATGGAAAAAAAATACATATTAAAAAAGCTTACGTACAATAAGCATAAAAGTATTTCCAAAGAGGTCTTTAAAGAGCTTATAGGGTTTTATATATTGTTATACAAGGTGTAAGGGACAGCCCTCCACAAACTTTAAGGGCTTGCTCAGTAGACGATACTGAACAACATTCTACAAAATTTTTTTTCAGGAAACGAAAAAAAAATATCCGCCTCTCCATACAAAATTATAAACTTGATTGGACAGTTTGTATGGAGAGGCCGAATTATTTTTTCGTTTCCTGATAATTTTTTTTGTGGAATGCATTCCTAAAAAAAAGCCGCAGTTGATTCTACAGGGTGGCCCAGAAAGAAATGCACTTTTGAAAATTCAAGGAAAAAAAACCTGTTTGATTTTCTAGAACTTTATTTATTTCAATGTAAAGAAAATTTAATGAAATTTATTTTTAAATTTACTTTATAAAAATTACATCGTCTAAGTGATTTCCTTGGCGGTTACAACATTCGTCCAATGTGGTGTCAAAATTTTGGAAAACTTTTGTTGGACTTATCCTCGAACTGGATTCCATTTCTTGCCGAACATTCAACTTCAGTTGCTGCAAGGTGGTTGTGCTATCAGAATGTACTCTTTTTTAAGGTAATCTCGCATAAAGAAGACTGCTGGAGTGAGATCGGGGCTTTTTGGTAGCCAGGAGATGTTAACCCTGCCTAAAATTATTTTTTGTGGAGACTTGCGCATTTCATTTACAAATCTCAATCTCGATTCGAAGTGTGATGCCTTTAGTTCCTGTACCAACCGTATCGTCCAAGAATGTTATTTCAAATCAAGCCGTAAAATTCGCTGCAATGTCGATCTAAACAATCACAAAGTTGATGCACTTTGCGCTCCAGCATTCGCGCGTACAAATTCACGAACTCACTAAATGTTTTCGTCGGCCCGTGATACTCATTGACGACCGCGAGGCTGCATTTTTTGCGTCGATCTTGTCCTTTCAAATCACTCAATTAATTGCTTAATTAAATTAGTGCTTGGACATTCACTGATGCGCCGCAATTTGAATTATGCACAGTAGAGTCGTCGAAAAGTCACATAAGATCGAGCATTGTCATAAAATGCGCGGATTCGAAACGCGCGCAGCGCTATAGTGTAACAACCTATGGTAACAAAAATTATAAAGTCCGCGCTTCGTACTGACACAACTCCCGCCCGCCACCATTTTGTTGTTTAAAAATGCGCGCAAAATCAAAAGTGCATTTCTCTCTGGGCCACCCTGTATAAGGATTCAGTTTTCGCCAATTAAGGTTCCAAACTCTAAAAAGCTAGCTGCAAGTCTGCCTGATTCTGTTATGATACAATTATGTTACGAGTATCTTTTGATTATAATGTATGCAGTACGCCAGTAAACCTCAAGAACCCCACCCCTCATCCCCTCTCATCTTAATGAGCAGCAGGAGTCAGGAGTGCGATCCTATGACCCTGATAATCGGGACACTATTAGCTTCGCTTGAACGAGCCAGGGATAATGCCGTAATGAACCACGCTTCGTAGCCTGATTGATGATCGAGGTTCCATGTTATTAGCATACGTAGGTACTTGGTTATAACATAAACAACATAACAATAATGGTTGAAGAGGCTTTTGGGAGGGAAATTTGTTTTTGAGTGCAAAATATCGGTAAACTTTATCTAACCTCTCTTACATTCTATCTTTACCTGTGTATCTTTTTTTCTTCTCTGTCAAATTCATCCAAAGATTGTCTGTAAAAAAAATACTTTTAGCGATAAAACCGCCAATTATAGTGCCTTTTTTATGAAATACAATATAGAATGAGTATATCTATCTAACTTTTGGTCTTAAACTAGCTGTTACCAGCAGTTTCGTCTCTGTCGGTAAGTAGCCCTCTTTGAGGCGTGGCCGCCGGGATTCGCCGCCGCCGCCAGGATTCTGATCCCGATTTCCGGCCACCGTAGGCGCGGGCTTGCGGACAGTGAGCAATGGGTAGCTCGCTGTCCGGCCGTCCGGTAACTGTCCGGACCAAGCCCAAGTCGTCGACGGCGTGCACTGTTCTCGCGCGCCTCAAGGAGTTGTCAGCAACAGCAGGGACCGAACCCTACTGGGGCCAGGGTTATCCGAAAGGGAACTCGAGCCCCGGTATGAAGGCTAGAAGGAACGGGGTGGGTTTTTAGTCAGTAAGAGTCTGAGACTATCTACCGCTCCGCCCAAGAGCAGGGGCTGTCATTGGATGAAATTTTTCCCACCGTAAAAAAAAAAGTTTCGTCCCTGTAACAAAAGAAAATTACCTCAAAGAAACATGCTCCTGGGTAAAATGTATCGTGTGACATGAAGAAGTAACAAACATGCTGACACTCTCACAAAGTTTCACCTTTATAATAAATAATAATTGATAGAGTAAGTAAGTACTTTTTGCAGGAAACGATATTATTTTATTCGAAAATCATCAAGTAACTTCTCCAGCTCTGGATAAAGCGAGAGTGAGTGTATATAATTTTTACTGACTAGAAGCTGGCGTTCATCTTTGCGTTTCAGATACCTATGTGGTGACTGGTGAGTCTTTCCAACAGTCCATCTAGAGGACAGCTGAGCCTGTAAAAATCAATTTGACTTAGTTTCTTTCTAAGTCACCAATCATCATCTTCCTACCCTTGTTCCATGTTACTTGAGCTTGTTGGCGCAATACGTTTCTTCAAATCAAATCATCTTTATTGTGGACTGTAGGTATACATAATAAATACAGGTCTTAAATAATTAAAATAAGTTCAGCTATATCCCGCCGTTGAGGCATACAATATTAAAATACAAATCAGAAATTAAAACATAATTAGCCATATTATTCTCCATACATTAATTAAAAAAAAAAAAAACTTCTCTTCAAGTAAAGTAAAAAAATGAAGGGAGTCCAAATCCAAAAAAAAAAATATGTATTTTTTGCTCCATTTTAACACTGTAGTACTTAACCCTTCATGTACCGGTCCGACTCACACTTAACCAATTTTTTAGTTCTCACATCATTTGCACCCTTTAAACCAAAACATCAATTAAATCCGACTCCGTCAACATAACAATATACCCGATGACTTCCTTCACCAAGCTTCAAAGAGGATTTATCTTGACAGGGCACGATCTGAATGCATTGTGCACAGAGTATCTGATTTCTCTGCGATTGTATTTGCACACTGTAGCTAGTTGTACGTATCGTGTGTAGTAAGCTTTAGGCTGTAACGCATTATGTGGTGATCCGGTTTTGAGAGGTATCAAGTGATTAAATTGTGCTCCTATAATAGATTAATAGACGGTAACGCTATAGCCTCATTGAGAAGTGGCTGGAAAGACAACACGGCTTCCTTACCTTTCGCATAATGCAGGTCCTCAATGGACATGGTCAGTTCAGGAGATTCTTGCACCGGATTCGTTCGGAAGAAACGCCCGTGTGTCACCACTATGTGGACCGCCTGGAGGACACGGTGGAGCATATGGTAGAGGTGTGCCCCGCCTGGGCAGAACAACGCCGTATCCTCGTGAGGGCGCTAGGCGGCAATGATCTGTCCTGCCGGTCTTTGGTACAGGCTATGATCCGGAGCGAGAAGAAGAGGTAGGCGGTAGCTTCCTTCTGCGAAGCAGTAATACTAGCAAAGGAGGTGGCCGCACGTGCGAGGCAATGACCCTTGTGCCCCAGCCGTTGGGATTTTGATCCCGATTTCCGGCCGACTCGGGCTTACGGCGGCAAGCAATGGGTAGCTCACCGTCCAACCGTAGGGTAACCATCCGGCCCGAGCCCAAATCGTACCATGCGCGCCTCAAGGAATTGTCAACAACCGTAGAGCCGAAGCCTACTGGGGCCATGGATGTTTTTTGGCCACACCAGTAGCCATGTTGCAAATCTGCAATCGTTAACGCTTGTAGAAAGCTTCAAATGTACGGGAATGACGTCGTCTTAACGCTCAGTCACGTGGTCAGAACAAAAGAATTGGCGGCAAGGTCAACTCGAAGCGAAACGCTTGTAACTTGGCTAGGGGGGCAGTTACGTTACACAAAACTTTCATTTTAATGAGAAGGAGTGACTTTTACTGGCTAAAATTTACCTGCTTTTGGTTATGCGTTCTAGAATCGAGATAACTCTTTCGGCCAATCTCCTAGCCCATAATTGTAACCATCAAGGCACATACTCCGATACCTATGAATAGAGAATACTAGAACTTTCCAGCTTCTGTACTAAGTTTGGTAATTCAAGGATTGTGTGAAACAACTAGTTCTTTAAGATAATTTCTGTTGCTACTACAATAGTCTTGAGACGATTTTGTAGGAGTTTATTTGTACCTCTGTTTCGCTGGTATGAGTTTCCTTATCCAAATGTTATTTGGCTTGTAGAATTCTCTGCCTTTTAGGAGAGAGCTTGTGATAACTTTTGACTATTATTGCTGAAGTTACTTAATACATGACAACATTAGTTAGCATGGTTACTGCGGAAATTGGAGTTTAGGATCTTAGTCCGCACTAGTGGTACTTTATTCGAAAAAAAAAGTATGAATTTATCATTCTTTTTTTTTTAAATGTGAAAAATGAAATCGAAAAAACTACAGGAGTAATTGAAGTTGGCTCGCCGTCTAACCGGCCGGTAACAATTCGGACCGAGCCCAAGTCGTCGACGGCGCGCACTATTGCCACGCGCCTCAAGGAGCTGTCAGCAACCGTGCGGGCCAAACTGGACCGAAGCCTACTGGGTCCATGGGTGATGCAAAAGAGATCCCCGGGGCCCAGGGACAATGGCAGTATCTCCGAGAAACGACCAATAGGAACTGCACGCTAGCTTCTGACGTTTTATAAGAGCCCATGTAGGCCTATGTGAAATAAATAATTTTGAGTTGAGTTTAAGATCGAATTGCTTCCTCCAATACACCTGCCGAAACTATACGACAAACGATACGAAATTATCATAGTAACTATGATAATGTCTTAGGACAACTGTTGTCCTTAATTGTAGCGGTTTCTGGTAAAAGCTCATATTCTTACCTTCGCTTGATAAGCTGTATATATGCACATACATTTACATTTGCTTCGCACCGTTCACACATTCTCACAAAACATTAACTTATCGGTAAGATAGTGGTATCCCGAATTCAATATTACCATTGTTAATTTGATATTTACTGTAAGTTAATTTTACTTGGTAAAAGTATGATTTTATCTTCTTGATTATTATTCAGGCTATGCGAGTTCCATAGCTGTTATGAGCATCCTATTTCTGCGATAAAGATCGTGGGCTCAATTCTTGCGTTTAAATGTAATTGAATAACTATCGGAATATGTTTTCAAGCTGCTGATGATTTGCATTTAAGTTTTGCCCAAAACATATTGACGACAATATCATGTATGTTGGTCAATGTCATTTACCATAATTTACCTATTTATTCAATCTTCTCTTCAACCAAAGGTACAAAGTCAAATTTAATACTCGTACCTCAGGCATTTTTTACCAGTCAACTTAGGGTGGTGGAGAAACAATGTGTCAGGGGTATAAAAAAGGTAAATATTATTTAGAAAACAAGGATTACAAAAGTATAAAAGGTGTAAGGGACAGCCCGAAAAAAAAATCAGTCTCACCATACAAAATGATAAACTTGATTGGACAGTTTGTATGGCGAGGCCGATATTTTTTAGTTTTCTGAAAAAAAAAAAATTGTAGAAAGTTGTTCAGTTTCGTCTACTGACCAAGCCCTTAAAGTTTGTGGAGGGCTGTCCCTTACACCTTGTATAGCGAAAATATACATACATATTTTTTTTTAGAGTTACCACGTCTTCAGAACGTAAAGGAAAAAACCATTTAATTTTAGCCTATAAAAATCTGATACACATATTCGCTCAACTAAAAGCAGGACAACATATTTGATGATTTCCCAACTAAAAAGAAAGTTCCAATATTCAAAATATTCAAATACTAGTACCAACAGTCTATTACATAGCTTTATGATAGGGTGCATTCAAAAAGCCTCATTGATAAGCTCCATGTTGTGATACTTAAGCACGTCTGACGCTCTCAAGGCAGTGCGTTCCACTAAAAACCTTTTTGACTGGCTTTTCATCACGATAAATAAGGCTCTTACAGTCTATAGCGACGCGACAATGCGACAACGACATAGGAATTATTTTATGGATGAGAGCAAATCAAACGCTAAATCGCGGCAGCCATTATTATCGTATCTTCAATAGACACATATTACAGGAATGAATATATTAGAGGAAGTTTGAAAGTGGTGCCAGTCTTTTGGTATGGTCATGTAAAGAAGGGTAATAAAACTCATGTTACTAAATGAGTTATAATTATACATGTGAATGGGTGGAGAGGGAGAATGGTTTGTGTGGAGAGTGATATGAAAGAAAAGATAATTTACACCAAGACACAGAACAAATGATCGTGCTCATCACAAAACCATTTGTCTTGGGTGGGAATCGAACCCACGACCTCCGGCATAGCACTCAGGTTCACTAACCACTAGACTAACAGGCCAGTCAAGTCATTTGTGCAAAGCCGGGTCATGTCACTAGCAACTCTTATAAAAATATCAGGATCACCAGAGCACTCAAAGATTTACGAACCTTTCAAAACCACTCTCCGTTATTCCATGTTTCAAGCATCATCAGCTTAGCTGACCAATGCTGGGTAAATCCTGTGTGTGTAACAATAGTACATTTTAATACCAGGTGCGAGCCAGCCCTGGTCGGATTGCCCCGCGGCGTATCGGACGTGCGTGCCTGCTCTGTTGCTCTTTGTGAGCGGTACTGGGCATGAGCGGAAGCGATTTATTTTAAAAGGTTCTGGTGTAGAAGAGAAGTAGACTTCGGTGGCCGCCACGATATTGTCTTACAGCAGTAATGAGGTGCCATGACCAGGGAGAGATGGGGTGTTTGTGAAGGTTGATGAACTTGGACGTCAAAAAAGCTTAATTTTTTTTTATATAGAAATAAGCACTAGTAAAGTAGTAGGTGGTGCTTACCATCTAATGGTAATAGTGATGAAATTGTCGATGATGAGGTGCACTAGTTTATTAAGAGCCTATTCACTCTAGCCTTGAAGACACCCAAATTATAACCGGACGGGAAGACCGCAGCAGGCAAATTGTTCCGGTCCTTTGATGTACGCAGTATAAAAGTCGGGGCGAAACGCTTAGTCCGGACCGTAGGGGAGTTAAAGTTTAAGTTTTATGTGACTCTATACATTAAAACATTATTTCCCATTACACTTGGTCACGTCATCACCCGTGAACGGCTGGACCAATTTAGCTTTTTTTTTTTTGTTGCGTTTGTTATTGTCAGGAGACGATTCTTACGGAAAAAAATGGTAAATGTGTAATTAATAGTAGAAAACTCTTTCACTGTCAAATAAAATGTGAAAAACTTTACTCTCTTCCGACGAAGCGCTGCTAAAATCACCTAGCAGTAGGTATGTCAAGGCACATTGCTCGCAAAATAGATGGTAGATGGTGCCGAAAGATTCTGAAGTGGCGACTGAGTGCAGAAATACATGGAGTATGAAGAAAAGGCCTCCCACGACGTAGACCAATGAATTGGTGAGGGTCGCCAGAATCGATGTGAGACTCAAAGGATCGGTCGTTCTGGCGACATTTTTTTTCAATTGGGTAAGCATCTAATGACTTCTCCCGACCCAGGGTGTTAGACTTTTACTGACTAAAAGGTCACCTATATGCATTTGCCTTTTGTGTTCTACGACTACGAGTATTTTTCTTCCCTTTCATACTTTTGTCCATGGCTCTAGCAAATGTCAGCCCTGCTGGGCTCTCACAGTTTGCTGACTAGAGGCGACCGTGGAACACAATGCACCGTCGATGACTGGAGACCTAGCACAATTCCCTGACAGTGAGCTAACCATTCCTCGTCGTCCCCAAGCCAGCACCTACGTTTTGTGTTGACACTTGGGCAAGGTCTATGTCCAGCAATGGACGTGTTTAGGCTCAAATTATAATGATGACTTAAACATCTTCACTTTCCATCACCCCTTAAACCTCCATAACCTCTGCGCTTGCGCCACTTACAAGCTTTAACGGGGTTTAATACTAGTACGTACACAAAGTGCTAGAGGTTTATTTCACTAGACTTGGCTCTCCGTCTGGATTGCCGCGGCACACGTCAATTTATGTCAGTAATTGGTGATATGACTGCGCATAAAGTCGACTCTTGCACTGAATCAGGGTTTAATTTTGGAGTGAACGGTGATTGGCGATTTGTGTTGTATGCTTTTGTGGATTAAGCTTTGAAGGCTTTCATGTTAGGCTTTGTGGATGCCGGACAAAATTATATGTGAAGGTGGTGTTCTCTAAAAGCTGATTTTTCGGTTATGATTAGGGTTCCATACCTCAAAAGGAAAAAGTGGAACCCTTATAGGGTCGTTTTGTTGTCGGTCCGTCTGTCAGTCAAGACCCTTTAACTCGAGAACGCGTGGAGGTATCGAGTTCAATTAAAACCATATACTCAGGTCTGCGGTGCCTTTAAGCTGTGAAAAAATTAAACTTCTTAGTTAACGAATAAAAAAGTTACGGCCGCCAAAACATTATACGTTTTTTGCAACATAAACGTTGCAAAAAACGTATATTTTGATACTCTCAAAGATCAAAATTCATAGGGTACTTCCCGTAGACCCAGAATACTTAATATTTCAGAATTCGGAAAAGTTCGAGATTCCATTCGGGAATTGTAGTTTAGTACTTGCTGACACGCACTTGCCCAGTTTTTTTTTTTTTAATCGAACTGCACTAAACTGTTTCAATAAATGTGGTAGCGGCCAAAATATAGTGAATAGTGTTCCATTCGTCAGCAACTAGATATTTCACTAGCTTGATAACTTTTAAGGAGGGAGAAGAACCTACCTATAATCGTTTGACATACATATTATGTCCTGTAAGAAAATTATCGAACTGCCATTTTTATTCTTCGCATAAAAGATTATTATTGATTTAAATCTAAGTGATGTTATTAGTCCGGTAACTGTCTGAACCGAGCCCAAGTTGTCGATGACGCGCACTGTTCCCGCGCGCCTGGAGGAGTTGTCAGCAACAGCAGGGGCCCAGCTGGGTCGAAGCCTAGTGGGGCCAGGGTTAGTTTCGAAAAAGTAGCTCAGCCCCGGTATAAAGGCACGAAGGACCGGGGTGGGCTTTTAGTCAGTAAGAGTCTGACACTATCTCTCACTCCGCCCATGAGCGAGGGATGTCCCAATCAAAATAATAAACAAAATAGTTCATCAAATAGATAAGTCATTATTTTAAAAACATTATCCATCGGCGTTAAACTCCGGTTTCCTGTCGAATGCTGCTGAAGTGCTGATTGCTCTTAAGATAGCAGAAGAATGATGTTTATCATTAACAGCAGCTTGTGCTAGTATTATCGTTATTAATAGTGTCAAAATAATTATGTCGTGTATACAGCTGCGAACGTATAGTTTCAATCATCATAATTAAACTCGGTGATGACATTCTTCTCTCTTCGTCTAACATTTGATTGAGAATGGTGCATGCAGAGGTAATTTGAGAGTCAAGAAGGTGGTCTCAATGGCCTGGGCGTCTCCTGTGGCGTTAGCTGCGTTATGAGGATGTCTGTTTCCTCACGCTTGCGACCATCTCCTTCGCTAGGACCACTGCTTTCCGCTTTGCTAGCACTTCACTGCACAGACCGTGGCATGAACTAGGGCCCGGCACGAGAGGACCTCTGCTGAGGACATGGCTGCACTCTGCCTAAGCGAGGCTTTACAGTGGACTGTATACTCCAACCGGTCCTTCTTATTCATTCGTGTCCTCTAACTAAATAAAAGTCCTGGAACCATGTTTACCTAACCAACCATTGTAAAATTCATAACACATTAACAATCCACATAGTATTGCAGATGTCCACAACTTTATTGATCCCGATATGCCATCAGGTAGACCTCCAAAGGACATTTTCTACAAAATAATCTTATCAGAATAAAACAGCGAATAAAAATTTCATAAGAACGTGTTATTAAGTAAGTGTAAAGAGTAAAGACTACATAATTAAGTCCCTAATCTTAAAATAGCATCTTAATCTCATTCCGAAAAGTTTCGCGATGTAAATTGGAGGCGTGCACTTAAAAATATATATAATAATGAAGGTATACATAAGGTAGATGACCTATATAGAAATGTAGAACTATTTCTTCGTATGCTTTCTTTTTTGATGAGATAAGCCGTGTAACATCTGCCGGTGTCACGCGAATACTGAATTTATTGGTCACTATGTTTTGCGCGCGGTTTTGGTTAGCGAAAAAATATTGTTTTTATTTTGCAGCTTATATAAAACGCAACAGTGAGGTTGGTGGGTAAAGCTTAGTATGTTTCGCAAATTTTGTCTAATATTATAAAAGTTAATTTTAGGAATATGGTTTTTATTTTTATTTAAAAGACAGTACAAGATTTCTCGAGCTATATAGAATATTCTAAGCACCTTCAGTATTTTTATTTGGAGTATTTTTTTTTAAAGTGACCATGTTTTTTTTTTTCTTTCGTTCTCCATAAAAAACGACCAATTGGGAAATTATACTTGTTTCTAACATTTTATAGAAGCCCATGTAAGCCTTTATGAAATAAAAACTATTTGATGTTTAATTGACTTAAAAAAAGGACGTTCTATGTTCGGCTGAATGTATTTAAGTGTGTGATTTTAGAACAGATTTAAATAATGTACCAATTTACAGTAAAAGATCAAAAAACAAAGCATAGCATAGCATATTCGGCCTTATAATGTTCCCACTCTTGGGACTCCAGCTTTCTCTCTAGGTGAGGGAATGGGCTGTAATCCACCAAGCGGGCCCAGTGCGGGTTGGTGAATGACACATATGTTTGGTTCTAAGTCATGCCGATTTCCTCACGATATTTCCTTCACTATTCAAAGAACTAAAGAATTTTATTTAAAGAAAAAAACCATAAGAAATAAGGATTATAAGTATTATCTTTCTGCCCTTGTCCCGTTTTATTTGGGGTCGGCACAACACGTTTATTTCTTCAATTCTGTCCTTTAACTCGTCACGCTATCACTAACAGCACTTATGACTCTTCTATTCTCATTACTTGATTTATAAGTATTTACTTTTAATTACTTACCAATAAAAAATGAAATGTTTAAATTATTTATTACACATATTTATGTTAAGTTTATTTACACTTATAAACAACTTAATAACTATAATTACAATAAATTACAAAATAAATAAATAATAAAACCCTACGCTAAAATACACTAACTAAAATATGGCGTCAAAAAACTCTTCCACATCGCTGTCGAGAATGAAATTAATCTGTTTATACATACAGACAAACATATTCTTTTCATACATTCAATATAGATAGATTGAAAGTGAAATTCTTGAGCGTACTCTAGCCAATATTACTGCAACAGCTGATGCAACCACACAGACAATTTAAAACTTTATTTATAAACCAACAAGATCCTTATTACCTTGAGCAAGCTACATGTAAGGCTATCGATATATTATGGGATATTTAATTAAAAAAGTACGATCAGAAATATATTAAAAGGATCAATGCTTCCACTTGTGTATTGTTTTCATTAAAAATATATAGTGATAAGTTGCCACCCGTAATTTGAACATAAAAGAGGTTTGTATAAAGCAAGTACATTGTAATTTTAATGTCCCGTTTAATTTTAAATGTTAATTGCTTTTATTTTATTCATTAAAGTTTAATTTTCATTCATTTGGAATAGTGTTTTGGTAGTGTAAAATATTTGCAAGTTCATTTTGGCTATGGGAACTGGGCTAGTGAAAAAAAAAAATTTAGTAAAGTGCAGTGTTGTCTCTTAACGACCTTTGGTTGACTGGTAGAGAATGCTTAAGGCAATTCCGACTATACTTGTAGTTTTGTGTTGCGTGAAGAATACATAAACAAAAAATTATTCTACAATTTTACGATTAATGAAACAAATTTTCCACAAGCAGTTTAGGGTTGACTAGTAAATGATTCTTTGTAATTCAATCAGACATTGCAACCTGGATAAATTAATTTTACCTATGCGTGATAAAAATTGAAAATTTGAAAATCTTTATTATATAAAAACTTGATTGGACAGTTTGTATGACGAGATCAAATATTTCTTCGGGAAAAAAAAATCATGTGGAAGGTTATTCAGATTCGTCTACTGAGGAAGCCCTTAAAGATTGCAGAAACTAGTGGGGTAACCAAGACGTTCATAGTAAGATTGTTTTAATTTTGATTCAGTGTGAGTAAGAGATGGCGCTAGACAATCTGTATAGCTCTGTCTCTTACTCACACCGAAACAAGATTAAAACAGTCTTACTTTAAACCTCATAGTCTAGGTCTTGTTCCTTACATCCAATATAAACCTTTTTCATGTGTGTTATATTGATAAAAACCGCACGAAAAGATTAGTCATTTTTGGATTAATCACAAATATACAGACAGAGAGATGTGACGGCGGACCATGCTTTATAATATATTTCAGGATATCAATGTCAAGATTACAAACTCATAACAAATGAACAACAAAACAACGGTTAATCAGTCACAAACTAGTCGTCAAGTTGAACTAAAATTAATCCAAACTCCGATCACTAATGAACGGTGTATGGAATCAATCTAAATAACTGGCGACGAGCCATTATACCATTGTTAATGGTGGCTCGTTTGTATGGGTAATTAATGGTCCTTAAATGGTAACCATCAGTTTTGTTGCGTCTTGTAAACTTGCTGCGTTAAAGGAGAGTGCTCATGAGGTGACGGAGCAAAGATTTAAAAGATGAATGTCAGTTTGAAAACTTTAAATAACAGACATGCGATTTAAAAAAAAAAACAAACGTTGTCTTACACCAGTAATTATGTAATTAGGTGTGTTCATCATTACCATCATCATTGCAGCTGAAAGGCGTCCGCCACTGGACATAGGCTTACGCATCCAGCCATCTGGCCGTCCGGCAAGCGTCCGGATCGCGTCTCGAGTCGTCGACGGCGCGTAATTTCCACGTGCACCTCAAAGAGTTGTCGGTTGAAAC
Organism: Mythimna albipuncta; assembly: GCA_929112965.1. Classification (NCBI taxonomy): domain Eukaryota; kingdom Metazoa; phylum Arthropoda; class Insecta; order Lepidoptera; family Noctuidae; genus Mythimna; species Mythimna albipuncta. The sequence goes on from OV815974.1 coordinate 1,265,967, forward strand.
TTACTGGGGCCATGAGATAGCTTCCGAAAGTATCACTCAGGGTTCTGAAACACAAGGCAAAGAAGAAACACAGAAGTGAGTTTTAGTCAGTATAAGTCTGTCACGCCCTTGCGCGTCGCCTTAGAGTGGCAAAAGATACCCCTAAAAATCTATCTCGTCCAGCCGGATTTAACGCTTTGATCTTTGGAAGCACACTTCTAAGAAACTATCGCTATCAAGACGACATGGTAGACTCCTATTAGTGGGCAATCCCCCTAACTCTTAAGCCAATTAATTTAATTGAGGGTGCTCTTATAATGGTTGCAACATGTATTTTGTACTACAATGGCTGGCTAGACACCTGGACACTCCGCTTGACAGCGCTGCAGCGGCTGGAAGACGGTCATGTTAGACAAGAAGTTAATGTATAAGAGAATGTGATGACGACAAATAGCGCTTTGTAGCTAATTAACGCTTTATTGTTACGAGGTGTACGGTATTCAGGTATCTGTCATGTTTTTATTGAGGCGAGATATGGAAGCCCCGGCGGCTTGAGATCAAATTGATAGGAAATATGGACTGTTGTGAAATCGAGTTTGTAAAAAAAAAAAAAAAATACAATTCACTTCAATGTAAAATAAAAAATACTAAAAAGTGGGTGGGAGTAGGACTAGTAGTGTGTTTTTAAGAAAGTACTGTTCTAATTAAATCTCACATTGACTCACTATTTGAGGTAGCCCATCGGTATTAGTATCTAAACATATATGCACACACTAACATGCCAGTGACCCAATCAAGACTTGTCAAGAATTTATCGAAATAAGACTTTTTAAGAGGAATATTTATTTAAAAATAATTGAAATGGTTTCAGTAGCTGATTCTGATCATAATATTTTCATTTGAAAATTACAAGAAGTAGTGAAAAGAAATTTATTAAGTATATTTGCTATTCAAGTAATCTAATAAATAATCACTAGGTATATATTTACAAACTTAAATAATAATATGTACAAACGAGTAAAAAAGGCTAAAAAACGGGAAAACTCAAAAAATTCGTCCACATCGATGTCAATGGGAAAAGTGCCCAGAACGCTGGCGATTCGTTGACTGAAGAAGAAGAAGTGAAAAGATGTGTCTAATTCCGCCTAGCCCGTTCCAGCATCGGACCACCAGGGGTACGGCGATGCGCTGCTGGTACATGGTTGAAATCCCACTTATATGCATAGAGCATTTTGGAAACATATTAATTGTGCGTACAGCTAAGGAGTGGAACTCCTTGCCTGAATGTGTGTTTCCTAATGGCTACAATAGGGAATCTTTAAATCAAGAGTGAATAGGTAACTTCTAGGTAAACGCGCTCCATCGTCGACCGCATCGTCGCTTTCCATCAGGTCAGATAGCGGTCAAGCGCGAACCTTCTCATTACAAAAAAAAAATAAGATAAAACAAGTTTTTATATCCCAACCCCGTGAGAAATTATCCCTTATCTTACAAATCAAACTATCACTAATGCTCGCATTATTCAATAATACCAACAATCACATATTTAGAGACACAACAAAATGAAAAACAACCCTAAAATATCCTCGAATCCCTTACCAATTTATTTTTGCAGTTGTAATATTAAACTTCACAAACATTTTAAAAGGTGACACCGATTTTAGGGCGGTAAAATTAAGTCGGTCTTTTGGGACATGACAGGACCAAACTCGGACAAAAAACAGAACTATGTTGACTGCTCATTCCAGTTGAGTAGGTTTCAAAAAAATATTATCGAGTTTTGACGTGAAACCAGGGCCGGTGAATAAATTAAGTTCCTGTGTCGTTGTTTTTTTCATGGCGTAGTTTTGTTTAGATTTTGTTTCATTGGCATATATTTCGTGATTGGAAATATCGTTATTACTAATATTTAACTTATTAACATATGATTCACATTTTTAAATATTTATATAAAAAAGTAGCCCACTAGTATCTGGAACAGGGTCCCAGGGGCTCCAAAGAAAGAAACCTAAATAATGCGAGCCGTGTCCAAGAGTTCTTTCTTTTTTCTTGTTTCTCTTTCTTTTTCTTTACTTTTTTTTGCTTCTTTTATTTTTGATGTGTTTATTGTATAGAATCAAGCACCAACACTACCATCAACACTTATTGCGAATAAATTAATTTGTTTGAAAACCTTGATCTAGTCACTTAATGAAAAGCCTCCATAAATGTGGGTATTGGTTATTAAGCCGTTGGCTAATACGATTATCGGTACTATGATCGCTGAGTCTACATTCGCTATATCGTTCTTCTTCTATCTCAGGACCAGGTCCTTGACCTTTGGAAGCGATACTAGGAGATGAAACCCCTGCTGTAATGATGATTTTAGATTTTCTGACTGAAAAGAAAAGCGTTAAAGAACGAAGTATGTATATGTAAGAAGTCTCAAAAACAAATTAGTTTCATAAATAACAATCAGTAAGTACGTCCTTTTCCTGGCACGAGTTTGGTAGTTTCCTGTGAGGAAAGGTCACCATATTTCAGCAGAAAAAGGCAAGACACATAAGTCCTTGAGAAGGCGTCTCACTTTCTGTGCGTGACGATAATGATTACAAATTCAATGATCAAGACATTTTCTTACTTTTAACATAAGTAAAAATATTTAGACACATCAGAATTCTACATAATTATGTATATAAAGCGAACGTAATCTCTAAAAGCATACATTTTTTTTGTTGTTGATAGGTTCGAGCTTGACCGCTATCTTACCTGATGAAAAGCGACCAGACCAGAAATATAAGATGCTTATAAATGTGTGTATGATAAGGAAATGTCCACGTGCGCCTCAAAGAGTTGTCAGCAAACCGTAAGGGCTCAGCAGGGTCGAAGCCTACTGGGGCCAAGGATCTGCTTCTGAAAGGCAGATTCGACCCCGATACGAAAGGCAGATTCGACCCCGATACGAAAGGCAGATTCGACCCCGATACGAAAGGCAGATTCGACCCCGATACGAAAGGCAGATTCGACCCCGATACGAAAGGCAACGAAGTAACTAGGAGTGGGATTTAGTCAGTAAAAGTCTGACATGTGCTCTCGCCCCGCCCAAGAGCGGGAGATGTTGCTGGATGATTTCCCACCCAAAAAAAACTGTGATTATGAAATCTGTATCATAGGGGTGTGTCACGGGATCTGAAGCTTCAAGAAAAAACTTCATGAAGCATAAAATATCCTTCCCACGCAACCAAAGCCGCAATCCACGTTAGTTTCTCGTATATTAAAACAAACATACGCTAGTAAAGGTGTGGCTAGTTAAACTGCGCGACAATTATTCACAAAACGCGTCCGCGGGGTCACGCGCGCGCTGAACGTGATGCGGGCAAAGTTGGGTAGAAGAGACACTGCTTTGGAAGTAGGCAGGACAGACGTGCAGTCTTTCCCACTCTAGGCTGTCCCTTACTACGTCGACAGTGCCACAATTTTTTGTATCATTTCCATTCTTGTAGTACGGGGTGTTTAAGACCTCGTATGAAAACTATCGTTATGATTGATGATTGTTGATTGTTATGATGACATGTAAAAGATTTATAAGACCCCGTAACGTTTAAGAAACTACAAGGTTAATTGTGGTACGAGGTCAAAACGACCTCGTATTTAAGTAAGTACACTTCTGCAGTCCGTTTTAATATACGCATCTCTTTTCTAAACTATATAGTACATGTTTTATTATCCCCATCGCGCAGAAGACACGTACGGGGCTCATTAGACCTCGTTCCGCACTGAACATGTTAATACTCGCTCAGTTCGTAAAGTAGAAGTATTCCTAATAAATAAAGATATTTTGTACGTAAGTATGTTTACTACTTTACTCTCGAGCAGTTATCGCTCTTAAGCAAAAAGTGGTGACGTCATTCCAAGCGTTATCGCTTCTGGCCGTGAACTGAACCACAGACGGAAGCCAGAGATGCCGAGTGCCCAAATGAGGTCATGACGCTGCTGCGCTTGTGCTGAACCCACCTCCAGCATATGCTGTGGAGGCATTTGCTCCCGATCTGTGCGTATCATAGTCAGCTTTACGATTCCCACTGCTGGAACTATGGCTTCCTTTTTAAAAGAGGTAATGGGCCATAATCCACTACACGGACCAAGTGCGGATGTCACACATCTTCGAATTTTTGGTTCTAAAACGCAGCAATTTCCTCACGATGTTTTCCTTCATTAATCTAAGCAATGCAGGTAGTCCCCGAAGCATATACTAGTAGGTCTTATTGGTAACCGTGTGAACCAGAAACTGCAGAGACCTGCCCACTTTTCCAACCACTAAGTCAGAAGAGGTCTTACCACCATTACTATCAACACAACCACAAGTTCCTCCCTCCCTTTGGCTATAGCCAAAGTATAGTAAGGAAAGTAAGGTAAGGTAAGGTAGGTAAGGTATGTAAGGGAAGTATAGTAAGGGGGGTAGAAGCATGAAAATCCGACTCTTATAAGAGTCGGATTTTCATGCTTCTACTATCCGACGCTGGTTGGATCTTCATGCTTCTACTATTCAAGGCTTTAGATTACGCTGAACCTCCTCCTTCCGCCAGTGGTACAGAGACGCAAGAACCTGCACATCCAGTTCGTTTATCTTGTCAGTAGGGTTTCTGACCGAAGGAGATAGTACGATAACCTTTTATTATCTGCACAGCCATTGCTCTCTGCGACCTTAAGTATGTCGCTCTGTTAACGTAAACTCCTGGGGATCAGTTGCAGTAGACGGGTTAGAAATATAGACATTGCTTCTAAGCTACTTCTTTAAGTGTACGAATTTAGGTTGTGGGTTGGTGAGTAGAAGTAAAAGAAGAAAACAAGCTTTGTGTAAATGTGTGTTTGTTAATTCTTCACGCTTAAACGGTTGAACGGGTTTAAATAGTTAAAACGTTTCCCCACTCTAGGAGTTAATTCTGTATCGTATATGCATTCATAAACATGTATTCGCATACACAAGCCCCAGACCAGGAACAACTATCAGTAGGCCATACAAAAGTTTGTTTCGTACGAGAATTTAACAAGCTATACGTAGAGCCACTGCACAAATTTACAGGCAAGTAGACAAGACTTATGTCCTGTAATAGCTTATAGGATTTTTATCCCAAGATTGTAATGTTCTCTTGGGATAATTTTCTACTATTACTCGGGCAAAGTCGTTGATGGAAGCTAGTAGATCATAACAATACTAGTAATAGTAAGGACTTTGCCAGTTTCAACGAGTATATAAGTTAATCAAGCTCATAATCACAAGTTAAACAAACCTTCACTTTTTACTTCCGATTATACTGAATAGATTAAACAGAAAACCTTCCTTCAACCTTGAAACACCAAAAAAACCCCCAACCAAACGACTGCCGCATCTGTAAAGTTTACAAAGTTATTCTGTGCGCAACCCCTTAGCTCGTAAATATCTGAGTGATTTGCATAAGAAACGCCACCAGTCACACTCCGCGCTGCTGAATAAATTACTTTTCACTGCTTTTTTACTAAGAAACTTTTTTTTATTATATCAGTCTTTTTATGGCGTGTTAGTTTTTAATATTTCTATAGCAATTTGGTAGAGAATAAAGGAGAGTCGGGGGAAGCGATGAATTGCTTCGCTTTCATAATTGAGGAAGTTGCGGCGACTTTATTTTAGCTCCTTGTATATTTTGTTAATTAGATGGGTACTTATTAAGCTGATAAAACATTGTTAAGTCTTCTAGATATTTATTTAACAATTCATGTACACACTTATTAAATGGTCTATTCTATGGTGAGAGCAGTGGCGGCCGAGTTTACCACTCGGCCGACTTACGAGTTGTAGGTCGCGGGTTCAAACCCTGCCAGGTGCATTACTTTGTGTAATTTATTTCATTACCACTGCTCTCAAACCGGTGAAAGAAAACCTCGTGAGGAAACCGGCATTTTAGAAACAAAAATTTGAAGAGATGTGATATTTACCAACCCGCACTGGGCCCACGTGGTGGATTATAGACCATTCCCTCTCCTAGAGAGGAGGCCTGAGTCCCAGCAGTGGGAACAAAGATGATGATGATGATGATGATGATTTTAAGGTCTATTAGTATATGTTCTTGTTTTCGCCTTTTTCTCACTCTTTTATTGCACCTACCACTACTTTTTCTCCGCATCACCTAAAGGTTAACATTACACATAACATTACAGGCATTTAGTCCGCATCTGTACTCTTTTGTCCATAAAGCAACAAATAAATGACAAATAGAAAAAAAAAAGAATAGGTACAGAGGTGTAATTTATATTATATAACAAGTATGTATTTAGAAATATATAAGTATGTTTATCAGTTGTCTAGTACTCATAACACAAGGTCTGCTTAGCTTGGGACTAGACGGCGTTGTGTGATAGTTGTGGAATATTATATTGTATTAAAGGTGATGCTTATTTGTTCAATAATCTCTTCCAGCATACCTATGGAAGTCCGGCCAACGAAGGTGCGGGCTTGCAGACGGTGAGCAATGGGTAGCTCACTGTCCGGCCGTCCGGTAACCGTCCGGACCAAGCCCAAGTCGTCGACGGCGCGCACTGTTCCCGCGCGCCTCAAGGAGTTGTCAGCAACAGCAGGGACCCAGTCGGGTCTAAAGCCTACTGGGGCCAGGGTTATCCGAAAGGGCGCTCGAGCCCCGGTATGAAGTCTAGAAGGAACGGGGTGGGTCTTTTAGTCAGTAAAAGTCTGACACTATCTCTCGCTCCGCCCAACGGCGGGGGATGTCAATGCATAAATTTTTCGACCATAAAAAAAAATACCTATGGAAGGAGAATTGAAAAAAAAAGGATGTAAACAACGTTACATAATGCTCATCATCCGCAAACCAACGCCCACGGTGGGTGCAAGTCACTCTATGACTTCCGACGTTCTCCTTTGAAGATGTAGTTTTAAAGAAAAGAAAAAAAAATGTTTTTAATCACTTTTAATTTTCGATTGATTGTGAATCTTATTTATTTATTTCTATATATATATACTTTATTGTACACCAAAATAATATGAGACTTAAAAAAAACATACAATTTGCGGCCATGCGGCGTGACTTTAAAATGAACTCATGATAAGTGAATATACTTTTAGAACCTGCGAAGCTTTCAATGAAATATTGTGTACATAACTGTTTTAATAAAAGTTCATAAAAAATGAGCATCACGCACTACTCATTATTTTTTATCTTAAATAATTCAATGACCACCTCACGGCAACTAGAAAAAGAATCTAAGGGTGGCCGCACACGGGCCGCCGATCACAACTACAAAACGCCGCCACTGGCAAATTTCATCCTAGCTTTTGCCCGTGGCTTCGTCCGCGCACATAAAATGTACTCTATGTCAATCAGGAAAAAAGCAGCTTTCAATCGGTAAAAACCAGTATATCGGACCAGTACTTTCAGAGATCTCACAAAAAAAAAAAATAATAATACTTATAATATTAGTGTAGATAGTTTTCATACATTCTACATGGATTAACCGCACACAACTGTGTGCGGTTAATCGGGATGCCAGTGGCCGCCAAACGGCACAAATTGCTGCTGCCCCGCTTCTTGTGGTCCACACCGGCCACTAAACGTCGAAACAAACACCTTCACACCATGCACATTTAAACCTTTTTTGTCAGAACCCATTATGATGCTGCAGCTTACAGTCACAAGTGGCTGTCGCGCGGCAGCTGCTTTTATGGCTGTTTCTAGCTTCTAGTAGCGGAGTTTGTGGCTGTAGCATGTAGCCTGTGTGTGGCAACCCTAATAGGAACCAGCCCACGCGTTTCCACGACCACGGTATATTCAATAATACCTCACTCGTCAATCTATCAATCAGTTGTCAATCTAGAAATTGAGAAAATCGTGGACAAGTAATTAGTTTTTTGAATGGAATCTAAGGAATTTGTTGAATTCTCGGAAGACAATGAGGGCCAAGTCCTCATGGCACATCATTCTACTTTATGGATGAAGAGGGAGGGGGAGGCCAAAGAAAAGAGATTGTGTGCGAAGTAAAAAGGGAGTTAGTGATAGCGTGATGGGTGACAGGACAGAATGGAAGAAAAACGTATAATTCGCCCAACCCAAAAAACAAGGCAGGTAGGCGACGAATGATACAAAACAGATTTTGACGTGTGTGTTTTGGTAAAATGAGAGTGACCGAGGATCTGCCGTCTCAACCAATCTGCCTAGCTTGGTCCCAACTTAATAAGCGTCGACTTTCAGTCAAACCAGGTGCCTGAGGATATTTCCTCGTCATAATCTTCATCATTTTAGCCGAAAAGTTTCCACTGCTGAACATAGGCCTCCCCCAAATATCCCAAGTCTTGTTCATCTTGCATCCATCGGATTCCCACGAATCTCACTAGGTCGTAAGTCTATCCATCAGGATTCGTCCTGTTACCATCATTATAATACAAGAAAAATTACATTTTAAGAGGACATTAAATAATCATACTTAAAAGGATTACAAGTGGTCTTTGGGATCTACTGTTTCTGGAATGTCAGACTTTTACCACAAAAAAGATAGGTACAGAAGACCATCTCATGTATATACTTCACTTTTTATACCTACGCTCGGTGGACGCACACTAATGAGCGTTTGAGCCGGAACTGTTCGACGAGTGGGCCGAGGCGCTCCGAGATATCGTGTCCGTGAGCGGTGTCTATGTGTGCGTTGCTCTAACGCGCTTTGTATGTAGATTGACATCTGTACCTATATATTTTGTGGTTTTACTGACTATAACTTAATGTAACTTCAGTTGTTCTTTATGCTTTGATCACACGTACCGAGTAAACGGGCGAGACAGTACTCTCGGCCGAGTACTCGGTACATGTAAACACAACGCCGAGTGCTCGGCCGAGCGCTTATCTCTACAATTCGCTTACATCACTGTCTCGGCCGAGCAACATTTTACTGTCTCGCCATTTTACTCGGTACGTGTGATCAAGGCATTAGTAACTCCTTTGAACAATCTGCAGCCTAACAAGAGTCGCGTTGGCCTTAACTTGCACCATCAATTTGCCGTTTACATTCTAGGACCACGGTAACACTTTCCGTGTTGTCTATACCAGCACCTATTCCAGCACTTAACTTAAATAAAAACATAACAAAACAAACTGTAAATTAAATCCCAATCTAGAAATACAGTGATACACAATTAACTAGTGTTGCAAAAAAGCTAACAATGTGCGTGAACAGAAAATGAAATAATCGCTGATTGGAGGATATACGTGGTTGTTAAGCTAGTTTGTGCGATACAGAATCGAATCACTCAATATTACGGTTCAGTTGAGATAAACGTAATTTTAACACATAATACATTTAATTACAACTCTAAACCATTTAAAAAGTGTGACACACACACAAGTGTGTTCCATATTCGAATGTCAAAAATGCTAGTGTGGGGACGATCGTGTGCGACGACATTAGGGATGCGCCTAATCATCGACTTTTTAGTCTAACAGGTTTTTGTTAAGTACTGGTTAATTTTTTTTTTTTTTTTGTTTAATGTGACGTTTGACTACATCGATAAATTCTAGTGACAAGCCATTTCATAGATTTATTTTGTCAAAATACTGAAAAGTTCCCTACAACGCTATATTGGTAATATATCGTGTAACAGAACTATTAAAACATGCAGCGCTAAAATAGCTTTTAGAGGATACTTTTTGGCGACCAGAATGTCTTAAGCGCCGTGAATTTCGTGGCACTTACGCCTTTCATTAAACATGGTGTAATATCGAAGGTATACAGTCTACATTACGCCAAAACGTTTACACAAAAAGTTAAACGTCTTGGGTAATTATTAGTGCAAAATGTAATCAGATGTTCAACACTGGTTCAATAATCAAGATTGATTAAGAGATATTGATATTTGTTTTCTAATAGAATAACTTTACATACAGTTTTAAAATATAGCTATTTTTTAAATCATTTAACATTATTAGGCGAATTTTTAACAAAGAAAATTGCAAAAAATAATATACTTGTTTCAGTTTCATTAATGATAAGAATAAGTAATAAGAATTACAAAAGTAAGATATATTTGCAAAGATATAGTAGTGTCATAAGAAAGTTTAAAATATCTAATATCATAAATCTGGAATCGTAAAAGAAATCTAATTTTAAATACTCTACTCCGCTCATTGACTCATGATCACTAACCACATCATGATCAACATCTGTTGTAGACCTATAATCATCTCAAGAAACAAGTGAATTACTACTGAAGTTCGCGTTGCTAACCACAGATTTTTTATTTCCTACAATATTTCCCAATACAAAATACTATCACAACAAAATTAAATTCCTAATACATTACATGTTTAAAAAAGTCTATTTAACAATGTAAAACACGCAATGAATACTGTCAAATTAACTAAAAGTAAAGAGATTGTGATCCATTGTCTAAATTTGAGAGTTAATAACTCCGCTGAAATTAATTTAGTATAACAAATTTTAATTACAGGTACTCAGTACAAAACCGTATCACTCCAAAAGCTCGCTTCTAATTACAAAAATTTAACCAAAGACACGTCACAACTTTCTAGCACCATAAACAAAAAGACTAATCATAAACAAACAAAAGCTTTCCCCGAGGCTTTGTACAATTGTCACGATAATGACGTCATACGATGATGGCCCCCGTCATTGTTCCCATGGCTCGTAATGGGCCATGTAAACATTCACCCATAATGTTGGCCACGGGGATGTGAAGTATGGAAGAGTACGGCCAGGATGTTGTAAGAGATGGATAAGAATGTTTCGTTATGCATAGAATTTTTATCTAAATTTTCGTAATATTGCTATTTAACTTGTTTTGAAGATGTTTTATGGCAAAATCAAAAGAATAAATTATTTTTAGTCTTTTTTAGTTCTTTGCCTTAGACGTGACTCAAATGTTTTATTAGTTTTATTAAGCCATATTTTAGTATGGAGGTAAGCCTTTAGTGTGTATAGTTAGGTTAAGCATATATGTTTTTTAATATTTAATTCATTAAACCCCAAGCGAACGCCGGCGTTCGCGCACCTATTGTCTTTCAATTGTGTCTGTAATTATCACAATTGAAAGGTTAAGTTTATTATGTATATATTTTGTTGTTTTAAGTTGTAAATAACTAAACTAAAAAATATCAATGTTTTATTTGAACTGAACTGAACACAGGTTAATTTTTTGGTTCAAGTATTTATTAGTGTGCTTTTTTGTGATACGATCTTCTAGTTAGGTTACGGCAACCGAAGGTTAAAAACTACACTATTTAACAATATAAGAATTAAATTCGATATTACACAGGTACAAATCAAAAATATCAACATTGCAAGAATCACTGCAATGTTGAGTCAGTGTTGTATTTAGGTACCTTATACTTTTGTGTTATTGAGAAACAATTTCTTTATGTTATTGGCAGCGTACTTTCTGATAATAATATTCATGAATGATCTAGAAATAAATCAGCCAGTAACCCTTTACTTTCAATTCTTATTTACTTAGTTAGTGAAAAAGAACCACATTAAAAACCCAAAAAAACATAAACTAAAAGCTAAATACCAAAAAGCATGCCCAACCCAACTAAATAATTTCTTATCCTGCCACCACAATTCTTTGGCTCCACTCCACGCCGGGGCACGCATGCTAACTGATGGCATCTACTTTTTTACGTTTTTTTATCTAAATTAAAAATCAGCGCCTTCCCCGCCCCTCCCCCCCCCTGTAAGGTCTAAGGTTACGCCATAAACATACGCAGCTTTGTTTGGCCTATCACAGGTAAAATGATCGAATGTACGGCTATTATCGTAAATTGAGACGACTAGGTGGTCCGATTTCTGATAGTAGGCTATTATTGGAATATTGCCGTTTCTTTTTGGGGGCAGTTTTGTTGATAAGTAGCTGGAACTGCTTTAGGAGATGCTTAGGTGAACTATATGAGCTCAAATACGTTAGCAGTTGGGTAAAAACTTGGCAAGCGTCAGTGTAAACTTTTTCAAGTGTAGAGTGAGTGAGAGTGGTAGAGACTTGTACAATCTTCGTAATCATTATTTCAGTCAAACAACGTACACTGTTGGACATAGATCTCACCGGGTTATCGGTCCACATTGTGGGAGACTTTCCATCACTGCGTCTCTCAGTACGTGGTCGTCACTCCAGAAAATTTTGGAACCATCGACATCTGTTCTGCAAGTAATGTGTCCAGTCAACTGCCACATAACTTTGGCAATTCTTCAGTACAAACGTTAATAGAACATATATTTTATTTAGCTCTGCTCAAGCAGATAGTCATGTACTAGTCAATCGTTACGAAAAGATGATCAGCTCAGAATATTGTCCAAGTTTTTTTCAACGTTCTTCTGTTCCTCTGTAGATATTGTGATATCGAAAGGAGATCGAATATAATTCGAAGGATTATGCTGTTCTAGAATAGGTTTGAAAGTTAGTAGAAAAAAAGAATGTCTGTTGTTTTTTTTAGTGTTAAAGTGATTTTTATAAGAATAAAAAAGTTGAAATAAGTAAAAAAATATAAGAGTGCGCCGCCCGAAGTGTTTAATTTCAGAAGAATCCTATACGAGCCTACCGACGACACAGTTACAGTATTTTGAGTACTAACAAATTAAAAGCCATTACTTCTGGATTGACTAACAAGACAGCATGATGAAGAACAGTCGTTGTTCATACCGAAGGATTTCTCATAAAATAATAATCATCAGCGTCCCGACTGAAATTCCATCATGGTCTACATGGCTAGTCTCAATAGATAGTTCGCAAGCGCGTGCGTAAATACAGGTGCACCATCTGTTCCTATACTTTTAAAACCCGATAGGACGGTAATCCGACTCGACTGGAGAGAAATCAGGCTTACAGAAGAGTCCCTCCACCGATTTAAAAATTCTGGGCTGCTACTAAGTAATTCCTAATAGAAAAATTTAATTAAACTCTTTGCCGGTCCCAGGAATCAAACCCAGGACCCCAGTACCACAATCACTCTTGTCACCCTGAAGCCATCGAAACAGTTGAAATAAATGCAGTGAACAATAAACAATAATAAAAATGCAACAAATGTCAACTGATCATTCAAAGATAAACCGTTGAGAATATATGAAAAATTCTTGAACAATACTTCAGTTAATAGTTCTAAACTTCATATTACATTACTTAAACCGGCTATAAAGATAACTCTTGTGAACACGATAGTAATAAAAAGCTAACGAAATGACTCACTGTACGTAACACCTTACGGTGCGTACGCGCATGAGATGTGACTCACGCGCTAGCTATACAGTGGATGATTTACATCGACTGGTTAGTTAGGTTAAGTTGTAACTTGAAAAATAATAATAATAATCGTTTATTTTTACTCTACACAAAGTATTAACAAACGTTTCTCAATATATTATAGATAATACTTGTAATGCACACAAGTAAAGTCTTTGTGAGGGTCTGGAGTCCATACTAAGAGATACCCTGCGTGTGTGACAGATCATCAGGCTCTCACCCCAAAATGCTGATGCTTAATTATTTGTATATGATGTAGAGGTAAAGTTTTTATTTTATTTTTTTGTTTGTAGGAGGTAATCTCTGTAAGTACTAGTCCGATTGCTATTTTTTTTTCACCGATAGACAGCTGCTTTATTTCTGATTGACGAAGAACTGCAAACAAAAGCTAGTTTAAAAAAAAATAATTACAAAATAAAGATAGAAACATTGTTAAAACTGTCGCGAGAATACAAAAAAATAATAATAGTAATAATAATCAATTTGTCTAGCCTTTTCTTATTTTTATTTTTTTTTGCGCTGGGAAATTATCTTGTGCCTTTTCCCGCTCTAGCGTCGAGCGAGTTTACTGCCTAAAACTACTCCCAAGGTTCCTTCAGACATGTTTTGATTTCCAGAATTAAGAGTTTATCCCTTTCTGAACAAATTCCATGGCCCTAGCAAGCATCGATATTGCTGGGCTCCTACGGTTTTCTGACATCTCCACCTCCTTCAGAAGTCAAGAGTGAATAAGTTGCATCTAGGTAAGCGTGCTCTATCGTCGACCACATCATCGCATACTACTATGTGTGATAGTGTTCAAACGTGACAATAAGAAATGAATAGGTTACTTCTAGGCTTGCTGGCTCCATCGTCGACCACATCGTCGCTTTCCATCAGGCGAGATAGTGGTTAAACGCGAGCTTAGCGAGAAATATACACAAATTATAGTAAAAATGATGACTCAACCCTGTCAACAACCAGCAATGTACACAAAACACTGAAACCACAACGTTAGCAATAACCAGAGCGCGTTGTATCGACTGTGTTCTGGGTGAAAGTCTAAACTACGTCTACTGCAGTGACTCACCGGCCGACACTCGATAATAAATGTGCGATGGACGATCATACCTACAGTCCATGCAGGACAGGATGATGAAATTTTTAGTAGGATTATAAACTGGTGATTTTTTTGGGAAGTGGGAAATCATCTTATGACTTATCCTGCTCTAGGGGAGAGCAAGAAGGTGTGCCAAACTTTTACAGACTTGTTCCTTCAGTCTCTTGCTCTTTGCGTTCAAAATCCGCGAGTTTCTTTATCAGAAATTCCCTGTGACTATCGGAAGCCCTCGTGGAACACTATGTGCCGTCAACGACTTAGGCTCGGTCCTTATCAGACGGTTGGACGGCGAGCTATCCATTGTTTGACGTTCACAATTTAATACCAACAGTGACCAGAGATTTATTTACGACTCCCAACGCCCGGGGCGTCTCCTGTCGCAGCGGCTAGGTTGTGAGAATGTCCGTTCTCTCACGTGAACAGTCGCCTCCTTTGCTAGCATTACAGTTCCGCAGAAGGAGGCGACAGCATCCCATTCCTACTCGCTCCTGACCATCGCTTGAACCAGGGACCAGCGCGAGAGGTCACCGCCGCCGAACGCCTCCACGAATGAGATGATGGCGAGACTCAATACTTTCTTTCTAACTCAGAAAGAAAGTATAAAGCCAAGAGGATAAGAAAAAATACCATTTAAAGAGGTAAAAACGTTTAAAAAAGTCATAATAATAGATTGGTTCGAACTTAAAGCATTAATTTCAATTAAACCATTTACAGGCACTTTTAAATTGTCATGATCCGTCAGTCACAAAAAAGATTAAATTAAGCTAAATTATACGTTCCAAAGCGTAGATCTCTACAAAAAATAAATGCAAAAAATTTCAAGGAGACACTTTAAATCAATAATCAATTACAAAATTATAGTGACATTGTTAATTTAAAATTTGTACGTTAAGCATAGAGGGTGTAAGGGTCAGCCCTTCACAAACTTCGGCCTTTCCATACAAACTTTTCAATCAAGATTTTAATTTTGGATGCTGAGGATGATTATTTTTTTCGTTTCCTGAAAAAAAGTCTTGTGGAAGGTTGTTCAGTTTCGTCTACTGAGCAAGGCCTTAATGTTTATGGTGGGATGTCCATTATATTATCCCAAGACATGCACATTAAAACGTTCTAGAATAATAATAATAAAAAAACAAACTTTGTTAGTCTTTTCATCAAAATTAAAGCCCGTTAGGTCGTATTATGCTATATACGAGTATTATGTAATTAGTAATTTTAACGTGTGTCTGGGATTGTGAGTACTTTTTGCGACCTACCCAAATAGCCTTTCTTCGTGTTTGTTCAAGTTTTTGAGCTTCATAGTACTCTTGAGTTGAGTTACAAGAATACTGACAAATGCTTGCACTGACGGGACAAAACCATTTAAATCTGTGTGGCTTATTCCTCAAAAATCCTCCTCAGCTACTTATCAGCATGATTCTCATATGAATTGACTATTACTTGTTTACTATAGTAAGTAAGTAATAGTCAATCCCTTGAGTTTGTTTCGGTGTTTCTTCTCAGGATTGTTAATTAAGAAAACTGGGGTCATCTAGTTTAAATTGACCAATTTGCAAAATAAATATCAATAATTTAGGTCTTATGAAACTCTGTCGGTGAAGCGGCATTGTCGTACCATCGTATCGTGTCGTTACCGCTTTGTTGACATATGTAATTTCATAGTTTTGTGCGTAAGCTGTGAGTAAGCGTACACCAAGCGCATAGTGGTGAATACGGGCCTATAAAACTACACGTCTGTACCTAGACATTAGGGCTTAGTAAAGGATCGTACTAAAAAAATCAACTATAGTCTAAAAATTACTAACACAAAATACCTTTCATCATTGTTCTTTCCTTAACTCAAAACCTATAAGTTACCGCGATGTAATTCCTAAACATTATGCAAAATAACAGGTACCTAACCCTTTGTAATAACTTCCAAACATATGCGTCGAAAACCATGTAGGCAATTTGCACCCTAACGGTATCGAAGTAAGCATTTCACACTCCGAAAAGCGTGGAGTGATCCCTCATACCTGTATACCTCATACCTGTAAACGAAAACTTGTAGGCCTGTAATAATGTATTACTGTATGCGAATATTGTTTTTAAAAGAGCTGCTTAAAATGTGAGGCTGTATTTTTTTGTATTTACCGGCCCGTTGGTCTAATGGTTAGTGGGCCTGACTACTATTTATCTCGTGGGTATTATTCCCACCTAAGACAAATGTTTGTGTGATGACCACGATCATATGTTCTGTGCCTGGGTGTGATTTATCTACACATATAATAAATCTTTAGAAGTTATAAGTCGTGCGCACATCATATAAAGTGTACGACATTGATGTAGATAACTTTTATACATTCAAATTGCTTAGGCTTTGTTTCTTTGTAATCCGTTGACTATATCGCAATATACATTACATTCACTGACTGTTAGTCGGTACGAAATTCGCCGGGTCAGCTATTCTGTAATATATAGCTATGTACATAAACAATCAACAGGAAATACTGAGTCTTCAACTCCTGCACTGTTCTAAACTAACTCTGTAAGAGAATCCTACTACTAAGCTGTTCTAAACTTGATTATGTTAAACAATCAATTTACATTCACCCAACATTAACTTTATCAACCACTTTTAAAAACCGTATCGGTTTTCCAACTTAAAACAAGAGTATTTCACGCCCTAAACGCTACACATGAAATAAGTACGTTCTCGTACACACCGGGGGATCTTTATCAACTGCGAAGCGATCTCAATTAGCCTGGAGCGGGAACTTGTCGCTACTAATGCGTCTGTATCTGTTAGGGAGCTTCACATGAGACGGATAGTCGCTGCGACGGGTAGGGTTTCGATTATAGAGGGTGAAAACTTACTACGTCAATTAAGGCTTAAGATTGGTAAGCGTTTAGCCCCTACGCTTATAGGCTTATGGGCAACTCCTGCCTAGATAGTGTGAATTCCGGAGAAGAAATCAGAACAATGAATATAATTTATGAGTTTCTCGGTTCTTCTTAATGTTTTAATTGAACCAGTAATAGTGCTGTCAGAATGTCTTAATGACTGTCTTTTTTTGAAAAATGCTTTTGGAGCATATTTACTAGCTGTTATTTCATTTGCAATATATATATGTAGCTATATTTATTCGGTGGATCTTCAACCGATTTAGACGGAATTGAATACTACTGTCAAATTGTATTTTAAGCAGACTCTATTTTCAATAAATGCAGAATATATTTGTTGCTCTTTATGAAAGAAAATATAGCTCTCAATATATATGTTTGGTTCCAGTTCAGTATCGCTACGATCACTGTGATTGTCTGTAAACCCCATTACTCGTTCGTACGGAGGAGTAATGTGTCGATTTATATGATTTATACCCCCTTCTGTAAACACATATGTTTGATCGTTGCCAGTTGATTAAATTATGCAAAAAACATCGTGTAGCCGACGACTCGTAAACGCGGTTTCTTCAGATGTCTACGTGTGAGTGTGTGTTTACTTAGTTATGAGTGTGTGTGTGTCTAGTTGTAGGAATTGATGTAGAAGTATTTGAAGATGTAAGTGACGGATTAGACTGTAAGTGCATTGCTTAGTTTGTTTTATTTTTTTGAGTAAACAAGGCTAACTACAGTATGGTTCACTAGGGAAACCAAAGTAGAATTTTAAATTTCAATTTAGATTACCACCTACGACTCAAAAGCTGATTTCCTGAACATGATAAAACTAATCCACACGAAAGATTAAAGACACTATTAACCCCAGATCAAAAAACTTATCAGCGAAGCGAAATCTAGAGCACTGTGTTACTAATAGACGTGCCTAATGGTAAGCCATCGTAAGACCATTTATCACTAGTCCACAGCTGGGATAAGCATACGCCCACAACAACTTACAAATTCCCATTCGCTGACTATTCGCACTGTCAACAGTATGTGCGTTCACTTAATCATAGTTCAGTTGGCAACGCAAAAACAATACGATTGCGTAAATAGGGCACTGCCGAACATAAAAGGTAATCGAATCTAAACGCCCGATGACTCACTAGTGTTGTGACTTCTGATTATTCGACTACTTAGGAATCCGAATAATCGACTACTCGGAAATCGATCAAAATAAAAATAAACAGTAAAGCCGAGTAAACTGACTCATTTATTCGAAAACCGATTATTTTAGAGAGTATAAAAAGGTTTTATATAATAAGGTGGCTGACCGCAAGTGACTAAGGTTAGTTTCAGTTGCTTTTTTATGTGGTAACGAGATGCTTTGAATTTTTAAAGAGTGATTTTTATACGAGTAGAAGTTGCAACATGTAAACTTTTCTTAAAGAAACAGCTGACTCTCGATAGATTTTTAAATTTAATGATACCTAAGGAAACTTTCCGAGTTTGAGCCCGTGATACTGTATTTTTTACTCATAGATTTAAGGATATGTAAAATTGAGTTTATTTTGGTGTAAGTTTACCGAAAGAAAACGTTGGAAGGCTTCCCACAAGGTGAGTGGACTGATGACCTGGTCAGGTTCGCGGGAATCCGATGGATGCGAGACGCATAGGACCGGTCATTATGGCGACACTTGGGGGAGGCTTATGTACAACAGTGGACGTCTTTCGGCTAAAAAGGTGATGATGATGATCATAGTTTTTTTTTTAATCTGTTATGAACTAGTACTTGACTGCGGTCCCACCTGATGGTAAGCAGTAATGCAATCGCTGATGGTGAGGCGCACTAGTTTATTGAGAGCCTATGTTCACTCTAGCCTTGAAGACACCTAAATTATAATTGGACGGGAAGATCGCAGCAGGCAAATTGTTCCAGCCCTTCGATGTACGCGGTATAAATGACGAGGCGAAACGCTTAGTCCGGACCGTAGAGGTTTCAACAACGTAAGGGTGGATACTCGCCGTATGTCCGTTTATCCGATAGTTTATTCTATCCTTATATGGAACAATATTATATTATTATTGTTTTAATATGAACAATATTATGTCGTTTGACCGCTTTCACACCTGATAGTAATGCTATGATGTGGGCGACATTGGGGCACGCTTGCCTAGACGTAACTTGTTCATTCTTGACTTCTGGGGGAGGTTATAATAATCAGAAAACACAGACTCTGACAGGGAAACCCACTCGTTAATTGTACGCACAACGCTTGTGTCCAAGACGTTTTGAGGCATTTTAGTATGATGTCCAACATCCATGTGTGTGTATGTTCTATAATAAATTTTAATTTCAGTCACGCGTCAAAATTATGAAAGGTTTGCAATTCGGTCATAATTATTTATCTCCTTCTTGCTCAATTTGTGGCGAATAAAATAACTGGGCAGACAATATTTTAGTCTACTGATAAAATCAAGCAATTGCAGGTAATTGATCGAAATTAATGATTGGTGTATATTTCGCATAAATATCGTAAATAATTTATTGGTATCTATGCACTTCTATCAAGATTATGATATTTTTGATTATAATTATGAAACATGTTTTAGGTCATTTATGTCCAACTTCAGTTCTGCAAATTTCTAACTGGTTATAGCTATTCACAATTATGGTCTATGCCAGTATGGAGACCTTTTGCAGGAACCTTCCTGCTAGCAACTTTCAGATTCTGGAAAGAGCTAAGAAATATAGGTATGAAAATGTCAAAGAAAAGAAAAAGAAAGATTATATTTATTTCATACCACAAAGCACATAAAAAAAGGGAATGTGAATAAAATAATTTATCTCATAACTGCGCCAAATTATGTTCAGTTAAGTATAAATGATAGACAACCAGTGCCCAGGGCTGGACATGTTGTAGTAAGGTAGCTATAGATTGTTGAATTATAGGTATAAATTGATTAATCAATTAACACAAGACAAATATAATATTTCAAATATCATTAATGCAAAGACACATGTAAAGTACATATAATTATAACACAGTAGTCAACACAACAAAAACAACGGGTGAGAAATTCGGAAATTTGTTAATGAAATTATTAAGTGTTTACGTAAGTTACT
The DNA here is from genome assembly GCA_929112965.1 of Mythimna albipuncta. Lineage (NCBI taxonomy): Eukaryota > Metazoa > Arthropoda > Insecta > Lepidoptera > Noctuidae > Mythimna > Mythimna albipuncta. The sequence continues at coordinate 1,286,292 of OV815974.1, forward strand.
ATGATATATATCAACAAAATAAATGACTTAATTTTAACAAAAATTTATTATGAAAACTGAATTGACTAGATTTTTTAAGAAAATAAATAATAATGGCATAGTTTTTTTTGCTGGCTTGATTTCATGACTTTTGGCTAAATTGAACTTTTAATGTTGCTACTAATACAAATGCTAAAAACTTTTGTATATTTTTCAAACCTAGACACAAAAAAATAATGCCCGAGAGTCTGCCACGACTCTTTGAGCGCTGACTTAAACTAGGCAAATCCTGGACCTTAGGAGGAAGTGTTTTGACCGTTGACTTATACGTATATTCTAGTGGTTTTGGCTTAGATAGTGGACGAGCAAATTATGAGCGTACAACGTAGCAGACTAGGGATAGGGAACGTAGCAGAATAGGGGCCAGAAATATAATTCTAAATTCAAAACATGCTTATTGGACAACATAAATTAGAACATAAAAAATCCAAATGCCTGTCGCTGTTACAAATAAAAAAAAAATACCTGTCAAAAATATCGATACAAATCTTCAAATAGCTGCACCCCACGCACATCCCTACACAACGCCCAATAATAATCTCTGATAACTGTACTTAATTAAGTTATATACAATAACTTATCTTTAACGGCTAATCAAAGACTATTTAGGTATGCTATCGTACGCTCACGAGGTGCTATGTGGCGTTTTCTACTTATCTGCTCGAAGCTGGCTCGAAATTGCCCAGCTTATTGACATAATAAGCTCTGGCTATGGGTTTTGAATTCGCATAAGGGCTCTGCAAGTGTTTATGGATTGTATTAAGTGTTCCTTGATACCGTTTTCTTGTACAGATAAGAGATCTGTTGTGTGAACACGTGTTTTGATGTTTATGTTGAGCTTTTTCCTTGTATGGTGCGAAAAGTTGTAAAATATGTATAGATCAGAATGTTGGGTTGCAAAAAAGTTAGATAAAAAAGATAACATGTAACGGAGATCAGACATGAAGACGAGAATAGATAAAGTGAGAGATGAGATATTAGAGGAAGCTTAAAAGTGGCTCCAGTGACTGAAAAATAGAAAGAGAATCGTTTGTCTTAGTAAGGTCATGTAAAGAGAAGAGATGAAAAGAAAGTTACTAAAACAGTTGTGGGTATATTTATGTGGACGGATGGAGAGTGAGATGGAAGCCAAAGAAAAAAACGGATTGATTGTATGAGGAGTGATATGAAAGCGTTACGGGTGACCGAATAGAATAAAGGAAGACAAGGGCAGGAAGATAATATGTGTGAAATGTTAAAGATAGCATGTTTAGATATTCTGATATTTTACAAAAGCGTACGCTATACGTAGTTGATCTTCTTGTGGCTAGAAGATTAGTTAGTCACTTTTCACGCACGTTGACTACACAGGTAAAGCTAGATTATTCAAAGATTAACCTGATGTAAACCATAAGACTGTTGACTTGATGTAGACTGATTTTGAATATGACAACCAGATAAATTGTGTAGAAAAGCCTGCAGTACTTTAAAGAGAAAGTTTTAGACTTAACTTTAGAGCTTAAATTAAACATGTTAAAGAAGACAATAAACTTACGACAGAGAACTTTGAAATCAACACACTTGTCTCTGATACAGTCCCTAAATCAGCATTAAATAAAGCATCAGTAGTAACTGTCATCCAAAACCAAGTGGGACAAGACACAACACATCAGTTTTACAAAGAATACACTAAAGTACTCATAATTCTAAGACCCAAATTTCCGAGGCGCCACGTCTCGAAATCGTCGAGATTTAATCGTCTAACATATCGAGTGACCAGAAACAAAAAGCAATATACATAAATTATAGTCGGAATCGTATTAGAAACACGTTTTGCGTAGCGCAGTAGTGATCGAGTTGAGGTTTACTTAGAGTTGACGATGCGGTGACGAGACGATTCTCTGCTTCAGTCATCCGAATTACTACAGTGTAGATCGTTTGTTTTGGCATATCTATATGGACCTTGCTGTGGCAATAGATATGTACATATAATACTATATCTTAGGTTCTAAATTAAGCTGTATTCGCATCAGCATCCTAATAGATAAATGTTTAAATTATGTTGAATTATTTACTACAGAAATTAATGTCATGTGGTCAGCTTTAAACACTTCAACTTTTAACCTCTTGAGTCTTAATAGACGATGTAAATAATTTATGCATTGTGCATTAATTTAACCAAAATTATTAATGTACTACGGCCTCATTTTCTCTTTGGCTCCTTATTGACATTCTGTCATCAGGGAAAGACATAAATAGACCTCTAATTATATACGACTACTATCTCTTAAAAATTGTACTTCTACCTACTGACATAGTTAATAATAACATACAATTTCACAAACTACGTTCTCCCACAAGTACTCCCATTTATTACCCACCTATTAAACGTCACGATTTGATCACCAACAAAAAACTGAGCTACATTTCTTTCAACATATCGTGCGCTATAAAGAGCTCCCAAACTGGTTTTTATTAGCACACGGCAGTGCCCGAGAGAGCGCGATGGTTTATTGGATAAGCGTCGTGACCAAGGTTTTGGGTTCTATTCCTGGTTTACAAACATTTGTATATACCTGTTTGGCAGGATTTGTGGGCGTTTTCGACATTTTCTTGAGCTCTGACGTAAGTTTTCTGGTTTCAAGGTTTGGTAGGCAAGATTCAGCGCTGCAAGCAATGCATACAATATTTACGCTAAGTATATACTATGATATTTCTTCTACATGTTCTTTGTGACAATATCAGAACCTTCTACAGCATCCATAAACTTCTCTGCAATGATATGTAATCATTGATGCAACGAACATCTATAAATATTAGTAAGTGTGTCAATATGTTCTACGATCGATTAATATTTGTTTACCGTGGAAGAGGTCATGGTCAAAAATGAAATATGAGTCATGAAGGTGATGCTAGTACCTAAAGAAAATATGTGGTATTAGCAACCAATTCAACCATTTTTTATGATTAGTTTTCTGAATAGACTGATGAGATTTCTCCGTGGCTTGAATCGCATGTTAAACTGACAGTCGTAACTGATAGTCAGAAGTTACAAAAAAATCTGGTATCTGATTTGCTCATGAGTATCCTGTCACTCAGTTACTGGGTTGTAAAGGTCAGGTAAGCACTCGCTCCATGTATTATAAAAATATTGGTAGTCAGTTACATCTAGTTTGACTACCAGCCGCCCCCAATTTAGTAAAGGAAAAAACTAGATAGATTGTTTAAGTGGTGAGCTGATTTGATTTTAAAGGTAAATGCAAAGAAAACATGTTCAAAAATGTTTACTTTGCCAAAACATCTTTCTTTACAATAAACTGATACTATATGAGCCTCCAAAAAATGGTGGAATTTCCTCCCAATTCAAAGTTTTTTACAGGACTTAATGAGTTCAAACTATTCAGACGAATAATATAACATCTACTAATTCAATAATTTCTCGATGAATATCTCCATATGTATTATCTTGAGATGAATCTCAAGTTATAATTACAGCTTGAGAAGGTTCTATCATTATGTGACTATAGAAAACGAGTATTTCTCAAAGGAATCATTTAAATGAAGTTATAAATCTACATAAAAATATAGGGCTATTAAATTGTGTTTATGATTTATGCAAAATTTTGCCAGTGCCTTGGTTTGTATAGCTGTTTTAATTAATATAAATATTAATAGATAAAATTTGCATTAGGCCTGAGAACTGGTATTCTTGTTATAATATAAAGCTATGTAAATAATATCAGGTTGAGAAGAAACTAATCTAAAATATCTCTGTATTTATTAACAAGTTAAATATTACTACTTATCCCTAGAGATAGAGAGATCATGCAGTGGCTCAATATGAAAGCTAAAGAGAATATTTAGGGAAAGGCAAAATTTTTTAGCAGAGTTAAAAATAAATGTAAGTCAAGAGCGCTTAGAATGACTTATTAGTTTTCAAAATGAAGAAAATAAAAATTGTAATAAAAAAAAAAGAAACCAAGAAGAGGCAGCTACTAAGCTCACTGATTTATCTCAAATCTTAATCATAACACAACATCACGCAAAACAAACACTTAGATATAATAGTACATACTTACAAGCTCTTAACTACATATAATTTACATACAAAATGAAACTCAAAAATAAATAAACCTCAACATATACAGACATACATATACGCTATTGACTGCGTAGTTCGGTAGTAGGACAACTCTTGTACGACCTGTTACAAGCTTACCTCCACTATTTGCGATCCCTATCAACTCTAGCTTCAGCAAAATAAAGGTCATTTAAGCTTGTATGGGCAGCTTTTAATGTTGCTTTCGTCTCGTCGTCGTAAAGGGCATGAGGACTATGGTAACTGTTCTTCAGACTTATTTAGACGTCGGGTTTTGAAATTGAGTTGAAATTTTTCGACTTTAAAGTGGAGAAAGATTGATGGTTTCAAGGGTTCGGTGATAAATGGACATTCAATTGTGTTTAAATATGTGAAGATGGGTTTTTGTTGGCGAAATATTGGTTGTGCATAAGTTTGTGTATATTTCCTTATAGGTTTAAAAAGCTTTGCTGATTTTGAATGCCACTGACCTCTCAATGCCGTTGCTTGTCTGTGTCCCAATTTTTGGGTTTGGCATATCGTATTACCCAAAAGCTCAAGTGACTTAACGATTAATTGACGTCTAAGTCACTTCCTCTTCATTGCAGTAGTTCATTCACTACACCCATATATTAAAACACTTGGATGTTTGATTCAAGAAATGAAATGGGCAATCCATAGGTTAGTACGTATTTATTGGATACGCTGAAAAAATTACAGAAAAAGATATATGTAGTATCATCAAACGGTGTATCCAATTCTACTCTTACAGATGCGATTCAGCTTGAATTATCATCATCATCATTTCAGCTGAAAGACGTCCATAATGGTCGCCATAATAAACGGTCTTGTGCATTTCACATCCATCGGATTCCCGTAAACCTCACTAGGTCATTTGTTCGTCATATAGGAGGCTCACCAACGCTGCGTTTTCCGGTATGACTAAATTCATTCAACCTGAATATTCCTATATTCCATATCCTGTCTTTTCACAACCTTTGCTCATATAGTAAACTAATTTCTTCCCAGTTACCTAAACAGCAGCCAGCACATAACTTGCCTGAACGGAGTTCTTGCCAGTCTTTGAATGCAAAAAATCTGTCCAAATATTTTCACTTACAACTTTAGCACTTTTAAAATAGTTTAACAAGTCACCACACACTGGTCGAAGCTCTAAACACAATTCAAACATCCACATCGATTTGTTGTCAAGCTACCAATTTCCTGAGCACATCAACTATGAAAGATTGCTTCCTGTTCCAACACCAAGTCTGCTGCCCTCTCTGCGAACATAGCGCAATATCTCAAGTTACTTGGACAAGCTATGTCTGAAGCAGGAGATGTATAGGGTAATAACGGTAATGGGGAGGATGGGATAGTATCAATTAGTAAAATTTTGATTTAAAAGAGAGAAAGAAGAAAGAATGACGAAAGGAATACATTACGTCGTGTAAGACTTCTAATTTGTATAATTAACGTTAAGTCACGTACTTATAGTGTTAATGATATAAACTAGTGCTTGACTGCGATCCCACCTGATAGTAAACAATGATGCAATTGTCGACGATGAAGCGCACTAATTTAAAAGCCTATTCACTCTAACCTTAAAGACACCTAATATATAATTGGATGAGAAGACTGCAGCAGGCCAATTGTTCCAATCCATCGATGTACGCGGTATACATGTCGAGGCAAAACACGTAGTCCGGACGCCATATGTCGGGTTGTCGATAGTAGAAAGGTGATAGCGGAATCAAGTCATGTAATTCCCGTGAACACTCTCCAAATGTAATCCGATAGAATATTGAAAGACTGGCTAACCTACGCCTAGGCTCATGGTTTCATGGGTTGGTCATTATCAAATCTGGATCATCAATTATTAACTTCTACGCACGCCTCTCCAGTCTTTAAAGAAATCAAACGTTTACCCTGAAGATAAGATGTTTTAAATTAAGAGAAGATTGTGTAGAAAGTTAAAATTCACTAAAGTGGTGAATGTAAAGTGTGTTCTGAAAATAATATCAAACAAAACAACTTAGTTATCGGAGCTCCCAATAGTAAACAATATGTAAGTGGTAATGATAAACATTATAAAATTATTCTAAGCAAAGCCATTCTAAAACTTTTCGATTAATTTACCCAGGCCCAAAAACAAACCCAGCATCATCACCAACCTTGCATGAAACAACATGGTCCCAAACGATTTCAAATTCAGGATACAAAATATCGTACAACAATAGAGATCAATAGCATTTCCAATTATGAATCCGTAACCACAACAGGTCGGGTTGGACCCGAGGCGGCGTGGAAACAAGACTTACCAATTATTGTCCGTAGTTTGGACACACGCGCATGGCGTTGCCCCCGGCCGATTCCATTTTACAAATGTGATATATGCCCTTTTGATCTGGGTTCTTTCGTTTGACCTAAAATTGCACTCTTTGTAAAAAGGTTACATTGAATTGGTTGGTATTTTTTAATTTAACGGGAAATGTGAATCTTTTATTATTATTTTAAGTATTGCTTGAAATCGGTACTTTTAATAAGAATATAGTATTTTGCTTTAAGCATAATCAACCGTATAATGTTCGCGGGCTCAGTGCTGGTCACATGTCTTAGAAGTTTTTCATTCTAGGATATGCCGGTTTCCTCACGATGTTTTCCTTTACCATCTTGAGATCAGTGGTGATGAAAATATACAAAGTAAAGTGCCTTGGTTGCGATTTAAACCCAGTACAACTTAAAAATCATTGGCATTTACTACTAGGCCACTGTTTGTTGCCTTAACTTTTTGTAAAAAGAAACCTCTTGTCAATGAAATAACTGCTAATGAGACAATTGTTGGAGACAGAGTAAAAGAAGTAAAAACATAAGAAGACAAGACTGCAACGTTTAATGCTCCAAGTTAATCAAAATAAAAACAGGATAATTCCTCTCCACTCTTTAAATCTTCTCTGCAATCAGAAAAAAAAACAACACCCAAATCTAATTGACACTAGCGAACAATCCCGAACAACTCCATAAGTGAAGAGATCACAAAAACTAAGAGCCCCAACTCACGGTCCAAGTCGCGAAGTCAAAAGTTTCCACATAGTGAGCGAGCGACTTGTGTAAGTTACTTTGACTTGGATGCGGACGCGTGTAATCGGTTCAATTCACTCATGTGATCGTGGATATAGGGCTTTGTGGACTTGATTTTGATTATTGGACACATTTATGTCAAACATACGGAAAGCTAGCTGCCTCCGACTTTGCATGCATCATAGTCAAAAATTTTCCAAAAAGAGGACATGGTCAAGCGAATTAAATGCGTTCAGCCATTAATTCATTAAACCCCAAGCGAACAATAAACAGCCGGCGTTCGCGCACCAATTGTCTTTCTATTGTGTCTGTAATTTCCACGATTGAAAGGTTAACACGTGAAAAGGTAACAAACAGACAGATACCTACAATTGCTTTTGTATTTATAATAGGTGCAATATGAAAGCATACTTTTATTTCAGTTCATAGAAGAACCAACGTATCTGATCTATCCCGAAAAAGAACTTAAGTAACAGAAAGCAGGGCATTATGCCCTACCTTTTGTCACCTAAGGATAGGACCGAAAGATCTAAGAATGACGTTCATGCACCGAGAAACGCTACACTAGAAGGCCTTCTTCACGCATTTATGACATAATAAAAGCCTTGTGATGTGAAGATCACAGGAACGATCTACGTGTTAGCATTTAGAGTAAGTTTATGTCCAGTAGTTAAAGTTTTTGGGGTAATATGATGTTGATGATTCACTACATTATATCTGCCCTGTCAGTTTCATTTCGACAATTAAATTTTTGTAAAACCTTGAAACGGATTTTAAAAATCTATATACGCGGATCTTCTCTATATATTCTGAGCATTTAGTATACCAAAATTCACTTCCCTATATTCAAATGTAAACCGATAAAAACTGGTTCTAAATCAAATTTATCAGTACCGATGTATCAATACATTGAATACAAGTACCGATCAAGTCAGAATAGATTTTAATAATGTAAAGCAAACAGGACGGCACGCAGCGGGTGGTATTGCGACAGTACGCCGATTCTATTCCCAGCTGATGCAGTGGGTCCAACAATAAGTACGATACAAAGTAGTGTTTGAAATAATGGTTTGTAGATGCGATAACAGGAAGGTGATAGGCTTAGATTCAAGTTAGTTTGAGAGGTGAGAGCTTAGTGTTTAAGTTGATAGTGTGTAGGTATAGTAGTGTAGCTTCTTTCTTTTATTATTATTTACACGCATACAGAGTCTTCACATTCGTTATGCATACTGCAAAAGAGTAGAGATTCTTGTCGATATCTGTGTTTCCTGACAGCAACAACCAAGAGGTCTTGAACTCCAAAAGGAAAAAGATTATGTTTAGGCAAATGTGCTTCATCGTCAGCCACATCACCTCTTACCATCACGTAAGGTAATGACAATGAGCCATGGAAAAAAACAAAGTTTGTGTTAATAAGTTATTCATTATATTTTTGGGCATGAAATCGACAGCCGACAACTTTATTACTGATCCCGTATTTCTTAGATCTTCTTTATTCTAGGCGTTATGGTTTGATAATGCCCTAAATCTTTCTCCTTTCTTTCAGTCCATCCAAAGGTTGTCTGTAAGAAATTGCCCTGTGCGATAAGACCGCCTATTGTATACTTATTTTTTATAATGTTTGTCCTGTAGTTTTTTGTATATGTGGTGTACAGTAAAGAATATATAATAATAATAGTGCCAGCCATCACCAGAAGACATTCGGGACCGACCATTAACGATGGGATGTAAGTTGTAGGAGAAACACCACTCACCACTGCCCGACTTCGTTCAACTCCAGGAACATCTACCACCCGCGACGCGATTTACAATGGCCTGTATGGAACGCTATCAACAGACTGCGCACCCAGGTAGGACGTTGCAAACATAACCCGGCAAAATGGGAGTTTATAAACCCGTCCGATACTCCGTGCGAGTGTGGTTTGGACAGAACCAAACGACGGTACTATAAACGTGGCAACATATTGATCCCAAATTCTTACTACTACTTACTAAACAAAACCAAAGAAGAAAGAAAAAACCATCGATTTGAGCAGAAGAATACCACCAGAAAAGGAATTTAGATTTTACTTTGTTGCCCTGAAATTTTTCACAGATGTTTCACAAGTCGAGTCGAGTTGGACTCGCTTACAAGGGTTCCGTACAAAAATTACTTATGTGTATACTTCGCTTTCCGAATCGATTCTCGAATATATATAAAATAACTATTATACTGTTTACAGAAAAAAATAACTATTTTGCGATGCTACAATTTGACGGTTTTCAGACTTTTCAATGAGACCTTGCTATATCCAAACAGAAGTCAACAGTAACCACTAATACCAACCAACCAATAGGTTTTGAATTCCTTGCGAATTTTAAAATAATTCTGTTTAAGCACATATTTTGAAACTTGCAAGGAAATTATAGGAGTACAAACGGTCATATCTTTAGATAGCGTTGATTAAGAACTTTTTTTCATTCCTTCAAAGGCTAGCAAACCTTGTATAAATGGACAACAAAGTGATCCTGTCGGTGTTAAATTTTTAACGGAACCCTTAAAAAAGCCAAGCAGGTATAACCTGTGAATTCTAAATCCACCTTCAGATATAAGCATCGTGATAGGTCAGAGCTGGTCCCCTCGACACCAGCCTTTCACCAGCGATTGATAATTATGGCGCCCATGATAAAAGATTAGTCTACCGCTAAAAGTCACCGCGAGATCTTAAAACCTGTTTATTTTGATAAATGATTTAATGGCTATTAAATTCTTGGCGCTAGAGTAAACGTGGCGAATGGTTTTCAAATTAATTAAAGATATTGTGAACACTAGCTTCTGTCTGTGGCTTTGCCTGGGTAAAAGTAGAAAATTGACCCAAAGGAACATATTCCCGGAATAAAAGAACCCTATGTCCTATTCCAGATCATGATCACAAAATAGATAGGTACAGAAGACAATCTCAAGTACGTACTTCACTTTTTATACCTACGCTCGATGGACGCACACTAATGAGCGTTGGAGCAGGAACTGTTCCAACGAGTGGTCCAAGACACTCCAAGATATCGTGTCAGTGAGCGGGGTCTATGTGTGCGTTACTCGGGTGCGCTTTGTATGTAGATTGACTTCTGTACCTATCTATTTTGGGTCATGGTCTACCGGAAGGCGTACACGGCACAGTCGGTGCAGTGGTCGGGAGATTGGCTGTCGTGTTTTATGTCGCAGGATTGATTCCTGCAGAGAACTTTCTATGGCCTACTCGTGGTTCCGAGTGTGGGTGTCTTCGGCGTGTAAGTTTACATGTTCGTGAATACACCCACGTAACAAGAGTTATTTATAGTCTAAGGGGTGACCGTTCCTAATTTTTTCATGTCTGTTAATAAGTGTGGTGTCCTTTGTGTCAAAACTATAGCAAGATATTATACTCTCGAGATACAAAGTACCTTATGTGCTATTTCAGGACATTGGCTCCCTGTGTACCAAGTTCTATAGATATTTGTTGCGCCGTTCGGGGGTGAAAGAGTAACAAACATACACAGACACTTACAAACATGCTCCTTTATAATATAACTAGCTTTTGCCCGCGACTTCACCCGCGTACATAAAATATAGCCCATGTCACTCAGGAATAAAGCAGCTTTCTATCAGTGAAAAAATTTTAGCAATCGGACCAATGTGAGTACTTCTTCCAGAGATTACCTCCAAAAAAAAAAAAAACTTTACTTCTTTATTTTAGTAGAGTAAATGTAAATTAATGTGATTGACGGTTTGTTATTATTATAAAGTTACCCATGCTTTCCAAAAGGTCTTCAATAAATTTTCTAAGACAAATCGAGAATTTTTTTACCGACTATCCACTGTAGCTTTTAGCCATCAACACTAGATCAAAAATGACCGTTTCTGACACCGTTTCGCGAATAACCCGAATACCAAAAACCATAATTCATTGCCCCATAAAACGCATTGTAACATGCCTACCTACCCGCTGACTGGTAACTCGTAAAGATAAATAATCCTAACGCAATCAGTATCATTAGGAGCCAAATGTAATACGTATGTATCGTAAATCAATTTTAGGGTTCCACAGTGTGTTGTAAAAACTGTAACGAGGTTTTATGACTTTCGTCGTGGTTCTGTATGTTGGTATTTGTAATTGGGCGTTAGATGATACTGATATTGATACAGGGGGCTTTTTTATGGTGAACGAGTAATAATCGTGGCGATTTAAATATGAGTTGGTTGTTGAATTCTAAATCTGAACGCATGTTTTATGAATCTAGAGGAATGGTAATGTACCATCGGTACATAGTGGATATGCCACTCATATAAACGTCTTGGGAACACATTTATTACATGTGCAGTCTGTGGTATAGCTACAAGTTGGAGGTCTTTAGTCAGACTTTAGGTAGACCACGACGAAGTGACGATAGAGCACGCTAGTCATAGCGTGATCTATAGATCTGCTCACTAGGTGACATAGCCTCGTAAGGTCCAACCTAAATTTAGGTCGATATACATAACGAACCAATGTACTAAAATTAGGCGCAAGTAGTTACGGCCCAGAACTTTAGTGTACTCAAAAAAGTTACTAATCTACCTATTGCTTTTTACTAAATTCTTTTAAGCGGTATTTCCTATACCTAAACTTAACTATCTGAAATAAATAAGCAAACAATATATTGAAATAATACGTTTATGATAAATATTTTTTTGGGATTGTTTAAACCAAAAATTACGTTTAAATATCATGTCGTAATTTTAGGTCGCTGAGCTGTAGTTTAATGATTTTAAAAAGTATCTTGGGCCGGAATGTCTAAATACTTTTTCCTTAAGGGCCAAGCGCCCGAAAAGTGCCATAAAACAGTGATTTTCTGAGGCCTACTCCTCCGTAACGGCTTGGTCAATTGGTTTGAAAAAAATATATGTTTATTATAGATATATGAACAATAATATCAACATTTGATTTTTTCGTGCAATTAATACTTTTGTCAAAAAAAAAATATTTAGCAATTTCGTAAGTTTTCGCAACTTTTCCCTACTCCTTCGAAACGGCTTGGACCTTTAGAAACATTTTTACACATAAAAATTGGTGGTTAAATATTCTTCAAAGTGAACATTGCATATGTAAATCAATCAATATCTCGCAGAGAAAATGGATTTAAAGCGCTTTCCGGGCGCTGCTGGCCGCAAATAAATGCACAGATTTGCGTACTGCCGCCTAGGCGAGTGCGAGAGTTGCGTTCACATAATTTCGGCCAGATAGTTCAAGGAACTATACGCCTTAAATTAGGTCGCTGGGCCTTACGAGAATAGGGATACGACATTATGATCAGGATACATTGTATGTAATGGTGGCCGAGTTATAATGGTCCCGACTTACGAGTTGTAAGTTGTTCTCCCTACCTCACAATCATGTTTCGACACGAACTTTAAACTAACAAAATATTTCCCTCCTTATCACAAAGTGTCCTAAACTCACCTTTTTCTAAGTGCTCATGGTTTAGAGTAATAAATCACAATACTGTGACGTCACATGACACAATATCTCCAATTTGTCATCGATATAGTCAAAGAGAAAGCAACTGGCTTCTGTGTAGATAAACAAAAAAGCTGTAATTTGTAGTCACTGAGACTCCTTAATTTTTAGGGCAAAGATTAAAAAAAGAGATGTGTCAATTTTCGAAAATAGTTTTATCACTGGTCGAGTAGTTTAATTTTTAACTCATTTAATCACGTTTTGGTTTTAAAACTGTTTTTGATCAAGAAGATTTACATAGGGCTACAGCAATATTTTGCGGTGTAAACAATTTGGAATACATTACCTGTTTTACTGATAAATATAAAAAAAAATATATATTTTATTATTATATTTATAAGAATATTACTAGTATTATTACATTTATTCAATTTTTTAACATACTTTTATTAATATTTATTATACAGAACTCAATAAAAAAGCACATTAAAAATATTAAAAAAAATAGTATCGAGACCATAGTCTAAGCTACCGGCGGTCAAAGGTCTAGAGAAAGGAACCTTCTAACAGTAAGAGCCATGTCCAGGAGTATCACTTTCTGAATCAAGCCTTTGATTCATCTGCCTAACAAGAGCCTGCTAAGGCATTGATCAAGGCTTGTGGCTATTAAGCTATTAGCTGACAAAACTATTGGTACAATGATCACCGAATCCACATTCCACATGTCGACAACCTCGCGAGCCAAGTCAATATACTTGATTTGTTTATCTTCCTCGGCTTTTTGAGGTTCTCATCATGCGAAACGGAAATGTCAACAATCACTGCACGCCTCCCGTTTTGGTCTACCACCACTATATCAGGCGTATTGGCTACAAACAATCTTGGGAGTGATGATGGATCGATTCCAGTACAATTTGATATTGTCATTATAGAGAACTGTCGGTGACGGGTGACGTAACTGTACTACGGGACCTCTGATTTTACATGAAATTATTTGATCCTCCATCAATCAATTCTGGTACAAGCTTGACAGATATCAACCGTGCCGTCCTTTACAATAAGATTCCGGTAGTTTTTCGTCATTATAACTTCGTCCATAATTGTACAGATAAAATCTTCAGTTTCTCGAAAGAGGTCACCAACACGACATTTCTTCAGTGCTCTAATAACTTTTGTTGTGTTGACTGATACTGTTACCACAAAACTACGTCAGAGAATTAAATTAGGTTAGGATTATAATTTTTTCAAAGAATACCACATATATAATTTATCTGACTTTGACTTGACTTTGACATGACTTCGACTTTGATATAATTTATCTCAAAAATAGTTTATCCGAACAATACAAAAGAAAGAAACAAAAACATTTAGTCGAGAATTGCGTAAGACAAACAATAATTTGAAAAAATGAAAGTAAATTATATATATGTCATTATGTTTGTCAGTTCTAATCAAAATGGTTTTTTGTTTAGAACAATTATAAAATTTGTTCCGCAAAAAACAGTATTTTTAGTTCCTTTGTCCTGTTTAGAATTGGCTTGTAGTAACTTTATGCCCATTATTTTTGATCATTTTCATTATGTGTAAGATAAGATATCATGTTTGTATAAACATTTTAGAAAGTATCAAAAAACAGTAAGTTCAAATCAAGTTTTACTCTCACAATAGGTATTTAAGCAGCCAATACGATTATATTTTTTGGTTTCAATATCAATTCTGATCTTTGAACCCAAACATCACTCTGATTGACATTTTGACATAACATGATTTCAACTCAAAATTGCGTTAGTAAAATAGCATTCAGAGGAGTGTCAGATCTTTATGTTTTTTCAATCATTGACCTAAATGGTGCATGTTTTAAACGAACTGTAACTTAAGTTTAGGCGTTAAAAAGCCTATTAACCTATTTCATTTGAGAGTTACTTCATTTCTAAAGTACGAATTTATTCAATGGAATTTTAACTCTATGCTTTGGAAGATAGAGTTTGTATTTAGTTTAGTACATTTCCTTATAACGGAATACGATAAGTGGATTCTATTGTATGTGTTCTAAGCTACAGAAGCTAATAAGCTATTATGTCGTTGTGTAAGCCATTTATATTGGAATGACCCCGAACTATCGATGACCCTACAAAGCATTGGGATGAGAAATATGAGCTTTTTCGTTTCGTTTTTGTAACATTATTTGTTATTTTCGTAACTGATGGAAGCTTACAAGTAAGAAATTACTTATTGATAAGCTTGGAGATAACTGATTAGCGTACCTGTTTCGCTCAAAATAAAACTTAGATTCCTACTTTTTTTTAGGGGGAAAATCATCCAATTACTTCTTCCGCTCTATGGCAGAGCGGGAGGGTGTGTTAGATTTTTACTGACAAAAACCTCCTCCTATATTCCTTCTTTGCTTTGCGTACCAGGACTCTGGGTTTCCCTTTCGGAAGGAAACCCATGATCTCAGTCGGCCCTGCGAATTTACCATGTCCATCCTGTGTCATGCAGTAGGTGAGGACGCCGTAACGTCTGTCCGGCTACTTCTCAAAGAAGGGTCTTAGCTACATAATTATGATGTCCCCAGCACTGGGTTGTGACAGTCGCAGTCACTATTTCACTATGAGATACACCATAGATTCCTACCCTGAGAAACCTCTATGGGTATTCGATTGCAAAAGTAATCAACGTATAAATGTCTGTCAAATAACTTAGGCAGCAAAATTAATATCTTAACTACCATCTTTTAGCAATCATACCCTATAGTTATCGGGCACAATCACTACAGTTTGAGTTAAAAAGCAGCATTGAATCAGCCAAAAATCTATGTTTTTTTTTTATTGATAATCTAGTGCTTGACTGCGATTCCACCTGATGCTAAGCAGTGATGCAATTTCTGATGGTAAGGCGCATTAGTTTATTAAGAGCCTGTTCACTCTAGCCTTGAAGACACCCAAATTAAATAAAATTTTTAGCTAATTCAACACTGCTGCTCATTTTTAGCTAATTCAAAAATAATGCTCAGAAAATCGATATGAAATTCTTAGCTGATTACCATGGCATCTAGACGAAAGGTCACCTAATATAACACCTACAGTAGCAGTTTAATTTAAGAACGGCAGATAAGAAATTTACGACAAGTAATACCAATGATGCAAAATATTTTGATTACACAGCAAATTGCCTGTTAACGACTATAATTAACATTACAATAAAAATAAAACCCAAAGTATCCAAGGCAACCCTTTTCATTCATAAACAATGAAAATCACCAATAAATCTTCTCCAAAACGAAATTAAGACATAATTTACATCTAAATCCGATACTTTGAAAGCGCAGGTGCACCTAATTGAAATTACTAATGTAATTTTTTTGTTGCCCGTATAATTAATTTGTATTTTAATGACTTTCTAATGGTTTTTTAGGGTTCCGTACCTTAAAAGGGATAAAACGAAACCTTCATCATTTTATTGTCCGACTGTCTGTCTGTTAAAACCCTTTATCTCAGGAACGAGTAGTGGTATCGAGTTGAAGTTAATACCATATACTCAGGTTTGTAGTCCCTTCAAGCTGTGAAAAAAATAAATTTCTAAGTTTTCGAAAAAAAAGACAGCCATTATGTCTTAAAAAACATAATTATATTTCAACGTTCTCAAGGACATCAAAATTCATAAGGATCTTCCCATTGACCCAGAATCCAGAAATTTGGCAAGTTTTTATAGCCCAGGTAAGTATAGGAATAAATCTGAAAAAATTAAATTTGTTGTTGCGTCACAAAAAAAAAACGACTTTTTCTGCGATTCGAAAAAAAATTTCGATACTCCATTCGGGAATTGAACTGTTTACATATTAAGATTGTACGGAACCCTCAGGACGTGAGTCCGGCTCGCACTTGTCCACTTTTTTTATTAATTTATTAGGGCGTTATAAATTTTACGTGTTGCGCACACGATTTTGGATGAAAGGGTTGAGTTATTTCAAACCCAGAGGGGGTGGAATTGGAATTGCGTGGGCTAATTAAAGGGGCGAAGCAGACGACTTGAAAATTTAAGTTCATTGACTTTTAGTATTGAGAGATGTTTGTGATCTTGTCGTGTTGATTGTATTTGTGAGTTATTGATTTTTTTAGAAATAGATTCAAAGTATTTTATTTGCGACTAGCTTTTGCCCGCGGCTTCGCTCATATATAGCCTATGTTACTCAGAAATAAAGCAGCTTTCGGTCGGTGAAAAATTTTAGCAATTGGACCAGAACTCCCAGAGGTTACCTCCTACAAACACGAAACCTACAAACAAACCTTACCTTTTTATATATTAGGGTAGATAAAACATTTACAAGAACTTTTAAAATTTTATGAAGTCCAAAGCGTAGATTTTAGGGAGAAGAGAGTACAAGAAACTCTATGGACACTCTTTTCAATCGTGTTATGTACCTACATGTATTACAAATATATACAAGAACTTTTAAAATTTTATGAAGTCCAAAGCGTAGATTTTAGGGAGAAGAGAGTACAAGAAACTCTATGGACACTCTTTACAATCGTGTTATGTACATGTATTACAAATATATTACAAAACACTTTCTTTTATTCGTTTAATAAACTACGTAGAAAACTTAAATATTAACTAACTAATGACAAATGATAATTATTTCAGAATATTTATTAACAATAGTATTTTGATATGTAGCAATCTCACTGTGAAGACGAAAATGTTAGTGTACAGTTGCCATCTCGGATCTTGAACGCTCGGCGTCAGAGTGGGGACCGCTTTGCGCATTGTTGTATCTAACAACGAAGACATTGGCGAGCCAATCGTCTTCGTTGTTAGATACATGCAGCAACGCAGTCAACGAATGAGGATTGACGTCTATGACGCGATGGCGCGGCCAGCCAAACACTGACACTCCCCGCCCCCGCGTCGCACTTCGCACTACTAAAGAGACCGAATATTTGATTTCTGCGCAAGTGTTCAAGATCCGTGATGGCAACTGTACGTTTGTAACTCATTCACGTTGTTATTGTCGAAGGGATTTGGATGAAATTTGGCACACAGGTATATATACCTAGAATAGCTCTTAGGGTTAATAATTTACTTTTTAGTACATACATAACCCTAAGACTAGAGCCTGTAGAGCAGTGGTGGCCGAGTGGTAATGGCTCCGACTTACGAGTTGTAGGTCGCGGGTTCAAACCCTGCCAGGCGCATTACTTTGTGTAATTTATTTCATTACCACTGCTCTCAAAACGGTGAAAGAAAACATCGTGAGGAAACCGGTATGTCCTAGAACCAAAAATTCGAAGACATGTGACATTCACCAACCTGCACTGGGCCGCGTGGTGGATTACGGCCCGTTCCCTCTGCTGGAAAGGAGGCCCGACTCCCAGCAGTGGGAAAAACAATAAGGCTGATGATGATGTACTTTTTATTCCGGGAGTATGTTGGATAATTTTCGAAGCCTTTTTGTTTTTTTTTTTTGTGAAATATTTCAAAGCTAGGGACGACGTTGCAAATTTATTCCTAGTAACACATAACAACACAAACTTCAGCTAACGCCAGGAAGTAACAGTTACTTACAAAACAATATGGATATTAAATAAAAAGTCAAAATAACACACGTTGCCGACGCGACCTGTTATTAGAGGCTAGGTGTGAGGCCCAATTTACATAAATTGTTGAGCTAGTACTTATCAGCACACTGTTCTAATCTTATACGTATACATGTGTAATATCCGAACCTTTGAAAAGTTTTCGAGGTTCATCTTTTCTAGCTTTAGGTGAAAAAAAAGAAAAAATATACAAACATCTTGTTATCTTTTTTTTTTAACTTTGGCCCATACTAGTTCATTCTGTACTAGTAACAGACCCGACAGACGCTGTCTTGGCTATGAATTGTCAAATGTTAGAAAAATCAATAGACATCGTAGTTTTCTGATTTCTACACAACTTTATTATTTTTTTTTCCATTAGAACCTTTTCATGCCAATTACAAACACAACATAAAGAAAATTAGCGGCATTGGCCCAGCTGATCACTTGTAATGACGTGACCAATTGAAATAGGAATTAATTTCATAATCATATATATAATGGTGGACATCCCACCTATACGTACAAAGCGTTTTGGGAGTACATTCATTATGCGTACAGCTAAGGAATGGAATTCCCTGCCGGAGTCTGTGTTTCCTGATAGCTATAACCTAGGGGTATTTAAGTCAAGAGTGAATAGATTGCTTCTAGGCAAGCGTGCTCCAGCGTCGGCCGCATCATCGCTTACCATCAGGTGAGATTGTGGTCAAACGCGAGCCTATCAATTATAAAAAAAAAAAAAATGACTGTCATGTAGTTAGTGGCCCTGACTGCTTTGCTGGAGTGTGAGTTCGATTATATGAGTGAGAGTGGATGTAGATGCTATGTGAGTGAGAGTGGGTTCGATTCCCACCAAGGACAAATGTTTGTGTGATGAGCAGGATCGTTTTTTCTGTGTCTGGGTGTAATTTATCTATAATAGAATATGTATGTATTTAGAAATATATAAGTATGTTTATTAGTTGTCTAGTACTCATAACACAAGCTTTGCTTAGCTTGGGACTAGACGGCGGCGTTGTGTGATAGTTGTAGAATATTATATTAAGATTATGGTCGCATTCACAAATATTTAAACTCACATATTTTAGACACTCAGGTCCGGATTAACAATCTGTAGGTCATACAAATATGTGTTCCGTACAAGAATCGAACTTGCGACACGAACCGCAGCAGCCGATCGCCCACCATGCTATCAAAAATTTATATCAAATTGATATCACCAATTTCATAAAATGTCCAAATCCAATAATTATTCAAACACCATCTTCATCACTATCAGAATATCTCCACTATAAACTTTTCGAACTCCAAAGCTTTTTCTAATTCCGTATAACTACTAATAAAAAAAACAACAATTAATTAAATAATAAGTTGAAATAACACATTAGGTGAGTTCCCCGGCATCGCCTGTGATTAAAGTAGCCGTGTGGGGCCGAATTTACATATGCTGTTAAGGCGAATGAGGCAACAGAATAAATAGGAAAAAAAGTTAATCGAAAAAAATTTAAGAGATTTAGTATAAAGTACAAGCTTTGGGTGGTAGGGATCACTTAGTGGTTTTTTAAAATTGATGGAGTAGTGTTCGACTAAGTTGCTACTGTGTTTTGTTATTTTCTATTAGAGTAGAATCTAGACAATAACTAACTTAAGTGGCAATGGGCAGGGCACATTACACGCAGAGCAGATGGTCGATGGGGACGAAAAATTCTGGAGTGGCGACCACGTACCGGAAGACGCAGCGTAGGAAAGCCTCCAACAAGGTGGGCCGATGACCTAGTCAGGGTCGTGGGAATCCGATGGATGCGTGATGCACAGGACCGATCGTTGTGGCAACGCATACTATATTAGAAACCCTCTAATTGAACTTTTAATTTAGGTATATTCACGGGATTCTGATCCCGATTTCCGGCCGTAGACGCGGGCTTGCGGACAGTGAGCAATGGGTAGCTCGCTGTCCGGCCGTCCGGTAACTGTCCGGACCAAGCCCAAGTCGTCGACGGCGCGCACCGATCCCGCGCGCCTCAAGGAGTTGTCAGCAACAGCAGGGCCCCAGTGTTATCTACTGGGGCCAGGATTATCCGAAAGGGCGCTCAAGCCCCTGTATGAAGGCTAGAAGGAACGGGGTGGGTGGTCTTTTAGTCAGTAAGAGTCTGACACTATCTCCCGCTCCGCCCAAGAGCGGGGGATGTCATTGGATGATTTTTTCCCACCATAAAAATAAGGTACCTATGAGCTAATCTGATGATGGAAGGTAGGCATGAAACGTGGTTTAACTATTGGAAATGCAGTGCAATGTTTAAATGATTGAATTCTGTAGATACCTTACGACTGAGGGGTAGTTTTTGGTGTTGGTACGCCAATAAAAAGTGTAAAATAAAAAACACTTTGTAATTTATTTAAAAAACAATTTCAATCACAGTAAAATCACTTATTAAATGAATAAACAATAAGCAAAATTCCTTGAAACAGTTCCATTAGTACTTCGGTGAATATCTACAAAAATTCTCACAGCAAACAAAACATTATCAATAATCAGCTCGAAAATTTAAATTCCACTAAACTGTATCAGTAATTTCCGAGAAATGAGCCTTAACATACACACATTGCAAACTATTTAATTATACGCCGACAAAGCGAACACATAGCATCGATCAACAAACTCGACATTGCTACAACACTAGTGAAAAAAAATTAAACGTTGTTAACCCTAATAACATCATGGGTCATTTAAGGTACAATTAAAATACCTTGATAGTCGGCAAGTGGAGTGTTACATGTTAGATTATAAGGTGGAGATCTCCGATAGAGTGCTGGTAATGTTGCTTGAACACATAATAATTTTGAAGTGATGACTCTGAACGGGAAATACAGGGTTTCTTTAACTCCAAACCGTGACATTCAAACTTTGATCAACGTAAATATAGTCGACATTTTATGATATCCTAGTAGTTTTTTAAACTTAGCATAATTATGTGAATATGATCCACAAATGCTAAAAGATTACTCAAATCAAAAATGTACATTTCACAGTATGATATTTCTGTAATAATTACTACAGCACATAGCAATGCTTCTGATAACATTCTCTGAGTCACTTGTGATGTCACCCGTGGAAAGTCATGGGGTGTTTTATTTTTAACACCAGAGTGAACCATGAAACAATTTGTCAACAAACTAATTTCAATAACATTCAGAATTTTACACGACGAAAACTCAAGCACAAATAATTTTTCAACACTCCAAACCCCTCGCTTACTGCGTCCCTTTTATTTATTATAATATAAACAATTAGGCAGCTATTTATCACTAACGCACATCGTTCCACCGTGAATACATATTAACACTACAAACGTTGCATTTATAATTATGATAAAACCCACTCAGTCGTTGCCGTACTTTTGAAATTAATTGCCGGGGTCACGCAAAGCCACCGTCGCTTTTTAGGGTTAAGGTACCTCGATCGATTGACAGTAGGGTTGTGGTTATCACCGTAACCTACTTAGTTTTATTTAATTAGATTTTTACGGTTATATCATTTGTATTGTTTTTTATTTTTATTACCTATTGTGTTGCTGTTAATTTCCGTCGTGATTTAAATGGGTGGTTGTTTTAACACCTCTGTAACAATGGAGTTCGGTTTTATGATAGTGTAGGGACTTAATAGTATGCTTAGAAATTAAAGGTTTAACCTGTTATCTGTCTAATTAACCACCTGCATGTAAGGTGTCTAAATTACTATATTATATGTTTACGAATATGTCCGTCAGGATTTTTACAAAGAGTAATTTTCGCAATTATTAATTCTGCCAAGCCCATTCCACCATTAGACCACCAGACCGGTATATGGTGGATATCTCATCAAGAATCAAAGTACTTTTGGATTGTCGAGAAGTCAGTCAGTAAAAAAAAAAAAACTAATTGCACATTCGAAAGCGCAGATCTTTAAGGCTCTATCGAGAAAAATGTGCAAGATACTAATTTTTTTTTGCTCCGACTTGCACTTGGCCTCTTTTTTTTGAAACTACTCTAAAGTGGTATATGTACAAAATTGGTTATAAATTAACTATATATAGGTAAAGAACATCTCACTAACACAGGTGTATTGAAAATGTGACAGTGCAAGTATCTTATTGCTCGTGACTGTACAGTTTTTCAAGTAAAAACTGAAGAAAAATAAAAAAAACTGGCGAAGTGCGAGTTGGACTCGCAGACGAACGGTTCCGTACCGTCCCTAAGAGAGTTCGGCAAAATAAATCGTGTTCGATGTACGGGAGCCCCCTTAAATGTTTATTTTATTTTGTTTTTAGTAGGTATTTATTTAATAATTTATGAACACACAATAATAAAGGCACAGAAGAATAGTACAAAGGTAATGCTTATTTGTGTTATTTGTTGTTGTAGCGGCAACGGAAATACATCATTTATTAAATTTACAACTGTCTAGCTATCGCCGTTCTTGAGATATAGCCTGGTGACAGACAGACAGACAGGCAGCGAAGTCTTAGTAATAGGGTCCCACTTTTACCCTTTGGGTACGGAGCCTTAAAAATAAAATGAACGTAGGCAGATACACAAACAACTTGTAGTTTACCTTGTACCAATTTGTTTAAGTTTATAAGCAATTTTTATTCATACCTTCATTTTAAAATAAAACAAATTGCTAACAAAACACAACATTGTTAAAAGAAAAATAAATTCAACGCGAATAATAGAAAATCTTGAGAAAATTCAGTATTCCGAAGGGTGATTTCTTAATAATTTACGAGTATTAGCCGTCCCTTCACAAACCCCTTCTGTATAGAGACGAAAAAATAAAAGGGGTAACTCAGAAAAATCATGTAATTTAATTCAATTGAATTAAAATTAAGCTCGACTGTAATGATTTGAATTTGATAAAAATAGGGAAAAAGGGATTGGGTTACGAAAATAACAAAATCTGAAAGAATGAAATTTGAAAGTATTTATTTTTTGTCTTTCAAACAATATTTTTTTTTTATCTGATTTAAACTAGTGCTTGACTGCGATCCCACCTGATGGTAAGCAGTGATGCAATCGTTGATGGTGATGCGCACTAGTTTATTAAGAGCCTATTCACTCTAGCCTTGTAGACACCCAAATTAACATGTTTTATATGTTTTTTTTTTCAGCATGTTTTATTATTGATAGTCTCGCGTTTGACCACTGTCTAACCTGATGACAAGCAACGATGTGATCGACGGTTTTTTTTTTATTATTTTCTAACTTACCCAACGACGTCTCCCACTCTAGTGCGAAGCGGGAGGGCTTTTGCTGACACCGATCCTATGTTCCTTCTTTAACTTTGGTTTCAGGACTTTGGGTTTCATTTTCAGTGTAGGCAGGCCCCCAGTAGGCATCGGCTCTGCTGGGCTCCTTCGGTTTTGCTGACATATCTTTAAGGCGCGCTTGAAACGTCGACGACTTGAGTTTGGTCTGGACTGTTACTGGACGGCCGAACGGCGAGCTACCCATTGCTTGTAGTCTTTAAGCCTGCTGTGGTTGGAAATCGGGGTCAGGATTCCGATTTCCAGCCTCCGAAGAAGCTGCGGATATTCGTTCCCTCACACACACGGTCATCTCCTTTGCTGGCATTACTGCTTTGCAGACCAGGCAGCGACCGCTTGCATGTTTCAAAAAAAATTTTTATGATGTTTACCATGATAGATAGATTTGGTACCTAAATATTATTATTTCGGAATTCACGATTATTTTAATGACAACAAACACCTCATTTCAAAGACGTGTCAGTGGCAGTCGGACAAACGGAAGCGGAAATGAACACTTCCTTCGCCAAAATTTTTAAAAGGCTTCCAAAGAATGAAATAGGAAATATGACAGGCGCAGTTTTTGGCCCAGGGGCAAAAGGGTTATAATTATCCGCATGACAAAATAGGGGTAGATTGGTACAAACTACAGAATAAACAAAGTTTATCTGGTGAAAGAGGGATGACTTTGGGGATGATTTGTTAGGGGATGAAAAGAGCTAAGTAACTGACAACTTGGTGAACAAGATCCTATTAAGTTTTGAAGGGTTTTGGTAGTTTACATTCGAAGCCAATCATTAATTTAAGTCTAATTACAAGAAAGACAAGTTTTGCTTATAAATTACTAGTTTTTCGTCAAGGGTGTACTATTGTGACTAGGATAGTCATGATAACTTTTCACAGTAGTCCTGGTTATTTTCTGAATAAAATATTTGGGAAATAGTGTATTGACGCCAAGAGGAAAATGGGCGTATCTGACTTAACCTGTCAATCGTGATAATGACAGACACAATTGAAAGACAATAGGTGCGCGAACGCCGGCGTTCGCTTGGGGTTTAATGAATTAAACACCAAATCGAGAAACAAATTAAAAATACTTTGAAATGAATATTTAGCAAAGCATGGAAGCTTGTAGAAAAATCTATAAAAAAAAATTACTAGATGAATCTTGTTGTTCTGATATGTTAGAAACATATTAATAACAAAAATTCGCCTAAAAGAGTACATGTGAACGTTTTTCTTTAGCAGTATAGTTTTGTGTTTTTTCCCTCTCCTAGAGAGGAAGCTTCAGTCCCAACAGTGGGATCATTAAAAAGGCTGGGTGATGATGATGATGATGATAGTTTTGTAAAGGTGAATGGATTTTTGTAGTCGGTTCAATGCTTCCAGGACACATGCGTACTGAACTATCAATAACCCTATCAAACAATATTTTAAATGTTTATAATGAGAATCAGGTTTCCGATTGTCAAAAAATGCTTTACTATACACTATTATAATCTCTCTATGGGAGGATTCCTGAGTTCCAATTCGTACATTTCGTTGCTAATTTCAGTGAATATTTTAGAATCTCAATTTGAAAATGGTACCACCATTTTGGAATTTACTTTACAATCCTAGATTTATAATTCGGGAACGTTCGCTCGGTTGCTCTCGGTAAGGTAACGGTTCGCTACACCAGCCTTGTTTGCTGTTTAATTTAAAGTACCCTCCAATTGGGCCGAACCCTTTTGTTTACGAATTTTAGATTTTTTTTTTTTACTTTTTTTCACGATCAAAGGGATAATTGGTGATTATAATCGGGTTTTATAACAAATGCGTGCGGTTGTTAAAGCTTTAGATAGATCGGTGAGATTTTTTCTCGGTTTAATTTTCTGTCGGTAAATTGTGTTCAATGTTAGGGTTGGTACCCTTTGCAGTAACGCCCGAATGTTTGTTTGGTATCTAATTGTTAAAGTTCATAAATCAAGGTGGCAACACATCGGAAAAAATAAGATTTTTAGCGTGAAAGCAGGGAACCTATGCTGATAGAAAAAATATGAAGAGGGATTTTTATATACACGAGTATGTATCGTGGCTTTTTGGTAATAAACCACAAGTTGTAACTTCGACATTATTTGGAAGAAATAAACAAATAATATATTATTGAGGACATATAATTAATTTCTCTGTGTTACTACTGCAAAATAACATTAGTTATTTACTTCACTGAGTCATAAGTAATGATTGCAACATAACAAGGGAAATAGGTTACTCAAAATAGGCACTACCAAGTTTCGATAAAGAATTAATTAATTTCTATAATTAACAATTCTGATCTTTGAACCCGACTTCAATTGAAACTCTAACCTACCAAGTCATTAAAACAAATGAACGCAAAACCATCGAGGCGCGCGTAATCACGAGTTATATTGTAAGGGTAACAAAACGCGCTTTAGTTAAGTTTCGAGTAACGTCGTAATTAGCGTTCGCTTAGTGACTGAGTATTTTGTATAGGAGTTATTGTTGTATTCTTGGTTATTTAAAGTAGGAAAGGTTTCTGAACTTTATTATGTTATTTGACTGTTTTAGGTATTTGGAATTTATGCTTTATGGAAAATTTGGAGACATTTTGTTATAAACAGAACAACGAGGATTTCCATTTTACTTCTCACGGATATTTTCGGGTCCACAGATGTTCTGATTCCAATATTCTCTTCAATCTTAAAAAGCTTACCTTAGTGTAATGTCTTTTCAATCTTGTCAAGTAGTATTGACATCATCATCCCCGTTTCCTAATTACGTAGGGACGCATTTGAAGCTATCAAATCAAAAGACATCATTAACGACCTAATTAAAATCAAATCAGCCTAATAAACAGGCCCTTTCATTTCCGAAAATCACAAGCAAAATATTACCAGCACTCGCCCAAAAATTAAATGTTCAACATCACGAAACGTTAAGGGCTGATTGCACCAAACACTCTTAGTTACTAAATGTCTCGTTAAGAAATGCCTCACGGTGAAAATAGTCCGTCAAAATGCTTAACCAGAGATTTAAACTAAGCTTGGTGAAATCGGGCCTCAGGCTTCATCAATTAAGAAAGAGTTAATTGTACATCAGAACGAGGATAAGTTATTCATGGTTTTGAAGCGAATGACTCGAGTAGGCCCATTGCACAAAGTGAATACTTAATACACAGAATTATAAACGTTTAAGATGTTTAGCACGGTTATGATTTGAAAAGGGAGTTAAACTAATGTTGTGAAAACGGAAGGGAGATATAAACGCTTTTCAAATGGAGGATTTTATTTTTAAATTTGGTCTTTCGTAATGGGCTTTTTAACGGTGCTAATTAGCTTGGAAATGGTTTTTGTTGAGTTTCCAAAATATACTGTCATATTCTCTGTAACAAAGATTAGGGGTGGCCCAGTGGCAACGGCCTCGACTTATAATAGTAGTAATAAAATAGTTTATTTATCCTAAAATACAGATAAAGTTCAAGAGAAACTTCCAGAAATATAATGAACATATTGACATAGTTTTGTGAACATAAAAAAAATGGCCTACAATGCTTTGTCTCTTGAAATAGGATACCTGTATTTTAAAAAATAGTGGTCGGCCATATTGGAATTTAATAAAACTAGGGTTTAAAAATATTGAAAGTAGTATGTAGATAACTTTAAATGCATTTTAGCAAATTTGTATTAATTATAGTGATTAATATGGGTACAGACTTGTGATACTTCGTGATTTCATACATAAGTATGTGTGTACCTGAGCGTTACTTTCTGTAATTTCAATAAATTAATTACTACTACAGAATTTTTTTGTGAGGAAACTGAAATTTTTTTGAAATAAAATTAAATAAAAATATTCAAAAATATCCATGAATCCGCACCGTCCCTAAATTCTAAATTGAGAGAATTTAGGAGAAGAATTTGAAATGACCCCTTTTCTCACCATCTCTTTTGTGAGCGTAGAATACTACACGCCATCGATGAACCGATCTTGGTTCTTAGTGGACGGCCGGAAGACCAGTTACCCATTGCTCGTTGCTTATGGAGACTGGCGATCGCCCTGTGACTCCCGATGTCTTTGTCACCTGTCGTAAAGGCTGAAGCGTGAGAAAGTACGTTCCCTAACAGTTGCGACAATCGCCTTCGCTAGCACGGTTTCGCAGAAGTATATTGAATATTGGTTGTTTTTCAAAATCATCGAACATGGTAAATTAATTTTTGTTGGCAGTTTTTTCTAATTAGGACAATAGTATGACTCCGGTTTATGAGATGATTATCATTTCGTATGCCATAATTAGAGACATAATTAAAAAGTTATTCCGGACATACAACGGGTTAATTAATATCTCAACTATTTAGACAATCTTAGACAATCAATACAACATTTTACAATGAATATCATCTTCCCATGATACGAAGATTCGCTTACCCAAAACAATATCCCGGTACTAGTTCCCACAACACAAGTTTGCCCACTTGAAATCTGTCAGTATTCCCCCACCACGTGTCCCATCAGCAACAGATCCTTACCATCTTATTGCGTCTTCTATTGCTCTACAAATACACATCGACACCTTAGTATTTGGACACATTTCTATGTCGCATCCACTAAGTCTTATGTCAATATTTGGTGTGTTCACCTCATTCCTAGTAGGCCCACACTCTTCACTTACACCTGTATCAAAGAAAATTGAACTCTCATCTTCGGAGATAGAGTTTTCATCAACTGTAAACATAACTCTGCAAGTACATTGTAAAATATACAGGCGTTACGAATAATGTTTACTTTTGCAGCGATTTTCGACTCTGTTGTCATGATTTAAGGGTGATTTCCTCTTGTTTGCCGAGATGATTTTGTTGTTACTCCTCGGAATTTTTCTTGTGAACTACCAGAATTGTTAATCTTATTTAAGCTTCGTAAGCTCAGAATAATCATTTGTTTGTCTGTATGTAATTTTATCGCGGTTTCATGTGAAATATGTCTTTATTAGTCACTTTATCTCTCATAATTCAAGTCATTGGACTATTTCTTTGACAAATAATCCTGTTACGTTATTACTAAAGCCTTTAGATGATTTCAAAGGTAGATTGATAGTTTTAGATTTTATCATAAAACTCTCTTTAGCCAGCGGCTTCGTTCTATTGGAATTAATACTTGCCCCCAATACAAATTATAGCCTAGAGCCTTATTAAAAGATTACACACACAATATATTCTGTCTGTATAACTGTCGCCTTCATAATATTAGTGTGGTGTAAGACTGACAATAAAATTATTTATTACTGAAATCATTATTTTCATACCATAATGTTATACAATACCTTAGCTAGTTCCTCTTTTTTAGCAGCAACATAGCTATGTAATTACACTTCTCTTCAATTTTTACGATATTTTAAATATGCCAATAAACTTTATAAAATGAATTATGATCTAATTAATTATAGATTCTATACTAGTCGTCTGGTGGCAAGATGGACAAATGAAATTATTGCCATCGTTGGATGAAACTAGTATCACAAAATAGATAGGCACAGAATTCAATCTACATACAAAGCGCGCTCGAGCAACGCACACGTTGACACCGCTCACCGACACGATATCTCGGCACAATAGGCTAGTTGCCGTAAAAAATGTAATTAGTCCGTCTTTTAGATTATTCAAAAATAAGGGACACGTATTTTTTTATTTGTAAATTAAACCTAAATCGACAAAGATATAGCCTATTAAAGTTACATGTGCGTCACGCTGTGCTGCATCTTTTCGCACGGGGTGACGTCACACGTAACTTTAATGGGCTATATCTTTGTTATTTTTTGTTTAATCGAAAAAAGAAAAACTACGTGGCCAATATTTTTTTATAATCTAAAATGCGGATAAATGAAATGTAATTATTTTGACCCTGGAAACTACCCTATTGGCCGGTCGCACTGGTACAGTTCGGCAGAACGCGCTGACGTGTGCGCCTAGCATAGGTATAAAAAGTGAAGTACATACATGAGATTTATTTCTGTACCTATCTATTTTGTGCTAGTACAAGAACGAGGTTTTGGCATAAGAAAAAAAGAAGAATATGCTCATCAGTGGACGGAGTTAGGCAGTGGATGATGATGATTCGATTTTAAATACGTTTCAACATCAAACTCAAAATCGTTTCATTCTAATACTGCTCAACTACTACCAGTAGTAGTTCTTAGCCTGTAATGTCTCATTGCTGGGTGAAGGCCTCCAACTCCCTTATCCACACACGTTCCGTGTATGTTTTAGATGAGAAATCATCCTATAATTTCTTCTGCCCTAGGGTGGAGCGGCAAGGCGTGTCAGTTTACTATAACCCACTCTTATGTTTCTACTTTACATATCTTGCGTTCCAGATACCTACTCTTTTCAGAAGCGGACCCGTGGGCCCAGTAGGCTTAGATCCTGCTGGGCCTCTACCGTTTTGCTGACATCTCCTTGAGACGTGCTTGACACTACGCACCGTCGATAACTTGGGCGTGGTTTGGACCACGAGCTACTCACTGCTCACCGTCCGCAAGTCCACGCCTACAGTGGCTGGAAATCGGGGTCGGGCCCATGTGCGACCACCTCCTTTGCTAGTATTACTGCTTCGCAGACGGAGACAAGCAGGACCGTTTTTCATTGTTCTTGGCTTTTGCTGTCCAGACCTTCCAATAAAAATAAACAGTCTTTAACTTATTTCACTAACTCAGTAATTCTAGAATGTCCTGAAATAGCACGATTGAGATATTTCTAAGAAAAAAAAAAACTATTCAATAAAAATTGAGGGCACCATCTCTGTCACCCTCCTCAACTGTCGAGGGATGAGATGAGTCCCAGTCTTCAATCAGGGGTTGATTCCTCCCTATCATTATGGGGCGGTATGTTCCTCGTTCGGTTTTCCCTCATTTGTTCTCACTTTGTTCCATTTAATTGAGACATGCCTAGTTAAACTTTGCTAGAGCTTTGTCTTTTGTATGTCCTTATTTTCAATTGTTTGGCATGAATTATCCTTAAAGTTTGATGTTAACCTTCAAATTTTTTCACTGTAGTAAATTTTTATTAAAAATAATTCGTTACTCTACATAAAAAAAAAAAACAAACTTAAACTATTTATACTAAAACCTAAATAAATAAAATACAAATACACAAAGTACACTTAGGCGTCGAAGTACTCCTCCACATCGCTGTCATCCGGGAATGTGCCCAGAAGACTGGCAGCATTACCACGTTGAATGGCAATGCTAATTCTTTGAGCGAAGAACGAGCCAGCCCTCTGGTCACGCAAGGTGTCGATCAGTCGGCGAGAAATTTCCTTAAAAAGGAGACGCGCATTCGGACCCCATGACCCAAGCGTTTCGACCCCAAACGGCTCAAAACTGTAATTACCAATAAGGTTACAGTATTTGCGCCCTTTAAGGGTCTCAGCAGCCGCAGCGGCAGCGCCAGCACAGCCCGCCGTACATGGAATGTGGGATGGCGCAAGGGCTTGGTACGTGACGATGGAAAGAGACCAGATGGTATGACGTTGGTACCGTGGAAGGTAGGTAGGCCTCTGGTGTGGGACGCAACCTGTGTCGACACCCTTACGCCATCCCACCTTCAAATTAAGTTTTTGGTTGAAGATTGAAGTCAGGAGTCACATAGTGATTCCTGGTTAAACATCTGGTACCAAGATTGCTGTCCGGCTGTCCAGTAAAGACCGAGTCCAAGTCTTCGACAGCACGTAGTGTCTTAAGCGCGCCTCAAAAAGAGGTCAACCATCCCAGGGGCCCAGTAAGGGCGATACTCGCTAAGATCAAGGGGAATTTCTGGAAGTGGAACCAAGATCTTGGAACTCAAAGAGCATCTAAAGGACACAGGTGGGTCTTAGTCATTAAAAATCTGACACGTCCTCTCATTTCATCTTATTATAGTCCCTTTCGAGAGTAGCCATTCGATGAATTCCTATTTCAAAATAAAAAGGTCAGAGATGGGGGAGGACCGTTAATTACAAGATAATTTTTTTCTCTTTTCCATCATCATCTTTTCAGCCGAAAGACTTCCACTGGATACAGACCCCCAAGTGTCGCCACAATGAACGGTTCTGTGCGTCTCGCATCCATCGGATTGCCGCAACCCTATCGCATCGCATCGGATTCTCTTTTTCGTACTTCAGTAAAGACGTTAAGCTCTTGGTCTCGGTTACCATTTTTGTTCAGCAGTAGTTCTAGATAGTCAAAGTCAGAATGGTATCAGAGTGATACAAGTATTGCTAAGGGGTAACATGTTACCTAATTACTGGGTTTTTTTGGTCACATCAGGAGCAGTGGAATAATGTAAAATACTTATATCAACACGGCAAAAGAGTAGACAGATTGGTTAAATGGTATAAAGTTCGATAAAAAATAACCCGATTTAGGAAAGTACCTTAAATACTTCATGAATGTTCACTGATTTGACGTTAGCGCTACAGTCCTTTTACTTTCATCACAAACTTACTAACGACTCAATAAATTCATAGACTAGAAAGTCCTAGCTTGTTAGTAAAACATATTATTTAGCTACAAGATTTAAAAAGCGGCATGAAACGAAGTTGTTACCAAGTTAGTTAGTCTTTTCCTTGTTAAAACTAAGTAGAACTTAAGTAACGGAAAAATTAAAGACTGAAATTAAATTTTCGATTCACCACAAAATACGTCAAATCAAGTTCGTCATTCTACAAAATTCATAATTTATATGGTGACTAAACGGCCAATGAAAACGTATAAATTGTGTATTTACGTGTATTTCATCATCATGTTCGTCAGTTGGGGTCGGCGCAACACTTTTGTAGGGTTCCTTACCCTGAGAGTTTTTTTTAGTGAGTAAAAATCATCCAAATGAAATCCCCCGCCCTTGAGTAGAGCGGGAAATAGTGTCAGACTCTATACTACTGACTAAAAAACCCACCCCGTTCCTTTTTGCCTTTCATACCGGGGCTGAGCTACCTTTCGGAGCTGACCCTGGCCCTAGTAACCTGAAGGCGTCTGTCAGCGGAATGTTTCTCATAAATCGTTAGCAGGCGGGAAGTGACATTTTCATAGGATTTGTATCTCCATTTCCACTACAATAACCAATACATAAAATAAAATAAAGTCTGAAAAAAGACTGCCCATTGCTCGCCTTCCGCTATCTCTTTAAAACACCCATGTCTAGTGAGGACCTGCGTCATGTAGAAAATGGCTCTATGGCTCCTCTGTAGCCACTCCTCAAAGAGGGAACATACCGCCGCGATTGTGGTGTGTCCATTCGTCATTTATACTATAAATATATTTATTTACGAAATATTTCTTTTTCTATTATCTAAATGATTTTTCTCAAAAAAAAGCATAACCAATATTAGTAAACTTACAAAAACCGTACTATAAACATTAAAGTAGCTCAATTTGAAGCTTCCTACGCACTTGCCACTTTCCTAGGACACACTAACTGTACTAATGACTCGTCTATGGAGTTACCAGCGTCAAAATTAGACCTCTTAGCTTCGCTAAATAAAATTGTAAAGAGCAATAATGGAGTACAAACTCGAGTAGAGATGTGTTGGTAAAGTTATCGGTTTTAGAAGTAATTTTGGGAATTTTTTAAAGTATTTTTTGCGCGCGTAGTGTGGTATTATTATTATGCATTATTACGTAAATCAACAAAAAAAAAATATATCGGAATTTTTCTAAGCAAAACAAAAATATAGAAATCACGTGTTTTTCAAGGTAATTCCAGTTGTACAGACGTATACACAAACGGCGATCGAGGAGTTAAAGTAATATTAGGCGTGATAGTAATATTAGGCGATAACTTACAACTACAATAACCGTGAATATTTCCAGAATAAAAGTAGTCCTATGTCTGTGTAACTTTCAATCATTCAATAATAATTATTGCCAAGTGAGGGTCGAGCAAAAAATTAAACTTTTTGGCATGAACCTGACTTTAATTTTCAATTTTGTTTATTTTTATTATATGTTAATTGGGTCCCGTTGATTTGTTAATTGTAAGCCAAAAGGTGGAAGATATTTAAGTTTACCACGACTAAAAAGTGTAAATTAGTGTGAGATATTTTTCAAAAAAATTAAAGTAATAAAATTAAAATTAAGTGTAATTAGTGTGAGATATTTTTCAAAAAAATTAAATGCAACCGACTTCAATGTAAAAACACACTAAAAAGTATAAATGTGTGAATAACAAAGATACCAATATTATAGAAACACCGGCTTCCGAAATTAAAGTTATTTTGCACTTTTTTAGTCGGTTCGACATTTTTTGTATTTTTTTTATAATTTACGAAGAATCAAGCAGCTGTGAATGCTGTGATGTTTCGTTTTTATTCCGTGTGTAATGTAAAACCGCTTTTATTTTATGACATAAAATTAACAAATGCAAAACTAATATATTCATTCATTAATACTAATGTTACGATAGTGTGAGAATGAATCTTATACATGGTGTTTTTAATTTAGGTATATTACACTTCATTTTATTTAATGTTTAAAGGCGATAGTTTGTATGTAGGTATGTATGTATGTATATATTTTTTAAATATATTATTGCTGAACTGGACCTATTTGCACTGGACACAAATTGTTAATTGTCTCTTTTTTAATAATACATAATTGTCTACATGTTGTTACTACATTATGTGTATCTACGAGTGTGTAAGTCAAATAAAATAATTTTCGTCCTTTCTTTTTTTCAATGTATATGTACATACGTGTATATTATATATGTTACTTCTTCGCCAGCATGTCGCATGCACTCTGATTGGGCAAGAGTCTCCACAAAGTGGGTACCTTCTTCTTCTTCTTTTCGTTTCGATACTCTCAATCTATACTTCTTTTGACCAATATTTGTCAACCTGTACAGTTCTATTGTTGGCCTCGTATAGATCCTGAAAACTGCAGGTCGTTACGCAGGATGGGCAGCATAGCAGGTGGCACATGTCTTGTGGAGAGGCTCCACACTGGCACTGTGTTAGTGATGGGTCGAGGAAACCCCATTTGTCCAGATTGTTTTTACAGCGGCCAACCTGGGTTCGCAGTCGGTTTAGAGATTTCCAAATTGGCCACTGTAGTTCGTGTCCAGGGAGAAGATGTTCCGATGGGGTGATAAAAAGTGGGTACCTGAAGATGGACGACGCCACCGAGGTTGATCTAGAAAGAGGTGGCGAGACGAAATAGATGCCATACTGCAAGGACTGGTTCATGGTGACTCGAGAAAAGAATACGTAGCAGAAGTTGGGGGAGGCCTTTGCCCAGTAGTGGGACAGTATTTTTTTGTTTGTAGGACGTAATCTCTGAAACTATTGGTCGATTGCAAAAATTTTAGTGGGTATGTGGGTGAATCTGCGGGCAAAGTTACCGATTTTTTTAAAGACATAACTTAGTGCACAAATCAGATAGGTACAGAAGTCAATCTACATACAAAGCGCGTTCGAGCAACGCACCCATAGACACCGCTCACAGACACGATTGACGATCGGGGGTTGACGCGCGACCTGCCTGATACTATAATTATAATAAATTCTAGTGAAGACGAGCTCACGTACTTTTACGCACTAGTGAGGAAAACTGTAAATCACGTACATAAAAGCGGCAGAGTATCGTGTCACAGTATTGAAAAAAAAAATTATGATTTTTACCCCAAAAAGTAATAGAGAGAAACTCTAAGCAACTTACCAATGTACCATTCACACTTCAAAGATTGCAAAAGAACACCCTGTAAACATATACGGGGTGTATAAAAACTGTAGCCTGATGAGGCGTATAATAGCCACAGTATCCTATATATGGACATTACGAGGTCCAGAGGACCATAGCGCGGACGTTTTTAGTACCTTTTCACACCTTTGTCAAGGGACTAATAAAATGGAAAAAGTTTTATTTCTTAAATGGTTTTTAAAGTATTCAGAATTCACTTTAGGTTGTGCCGACGAAGTATATGGGTCGTTGAGGACGAATTCTCTTCATTTTTAAGTAATAATTTACTTGTCTTTACAGTAAACCGGATCTAGGACGAAAAATCTAAGATAGATAGATAGATAGATTGATTAAGGTTGATAGGTGGATTGATTGGTTTTGGTTAAGTTAAAACCAATGAACTTAGATTTTTCGTTCAGCCCAGTGTGCAACTACAGTAACGCCTTGCGTTAACAGTAATTTAACAGGTGATTTGAATTCACTACATTTCGCAAAGCAGTAATCCTCACGGCCCTGCAACCTTAAGACATGCCATGGGCATTGGGAGTCGTAGGGCGATTCCTGGCCGCCATAAACGAAAGCTTGCAGACGGCCAGCAATGCGTATCTTACCGTGCGATAAGAACTTGAGCCTGGTAGATGATCTGCTATATTCCACGCGTGCCTGAAAGAGCTGTCATCATAATTTACGAGGTCAGCTAGGGCCGACACCTGCTAGCGTTGTGAGATTGTTCAGGGCCCTCGAACATATCGGGAAGGAATGGGTTTGAGCTACAATCTGAAACTGCCTCACGTCCCACTACGGCAGAAGTTATTATTTGATTTCTCATACAACAAAAAAAAACCTACTAACGTTAAACGTTTCTACTAATCTTACATTAACATGAAACTGTTCTACTAATCTTAAACACATACAGACTGTAGTATAAGTAGGATCTGCATACTTATTACATGATCAGAACCCTTCAATTGAATATTATTAGAATAGGCAGCTGTTAGAAACTCGCTCGGCACCTGGGATACTAAGTTTTTCTATCTCGAAGATAAGCGTCGATTACATATAAAGACCATTAGAGGGGTTTACATATGGAGTTCCAAAGTAGCCGGGAGCTTTAGCAGAACATGTTTTAAATGTAGTTGGTATAGGGTTTTTTCTAGCGATTTTTTTTTCTAATAATATAGACTAGTGCTCGACTGTCATCCCACCATGGCCTCAAGTCTGCTATTACAATAGTGTCAGAGTGGTCTATCATTGTTTTCATAATGGTTGATTTAGACAACTTTTTGTTATCTGCTAATATAATGGCGTCATTATGACTTTCGATTGTTCAACCACTGACAATCCTTTGAATGAAATGGCATAGAATGGTAATTTCGTACAAAATAACAAATCAATACCTGACGTATGCGGCAATCTACTAAAATTTTGACAGTTCCTTTGATCATTGAACTACAATATTAGAACGTCAGCGTGTGCAGTTATTGCTTTTAATAACCTCTATATTGTCATTTCACCACAACTCTATTGCGTGACCATTGACCGATCAATGATCGATCATTATGAATTAACAGATTACGAACTTTTATCAAAATGATAATGGGATTGTGTTGGAATGACGAATTTATAAAAATAGCAGACTTGGGCCCCTGATGGTAAGCAGTGATGCAATCGTTGATGGTGTGGCGCACTAGTTTGTTACTATTCACTCTAACACATTATAATCGGACGGGAAGACCGCAGCAGGTAAATTGTTACAGTCCTTCAATGTTCGCGGTATAAACAGCCACGCGAAATGCTTAGTTCGGACAGTGAAGGTTATAACAACTTTAGGGTGGACACTCGCCATCTGTCAGATTGTCCGATAATTCTTAGATGTTTTAAGCGTTACTGCTGTGCCTGAGTTCCTGGATTCGATTCCCGGGTAGACAAAATTGTTATTAGTTTTTATTTTAATAAATTACTTATAAATATTATATTTTTGTATGGTGATAGGAGAAAATCTGCGGCACAGAACCACAGTAACATAGAAAAAAGGCAGAAAGAACGATTGTAGGTCATAAAAATATATGCACCGAGCGAAAATCGAACCCACAACACGCAGTGCAGCAGCCAATAGCTTATCTCATACGTCAACTGTGCCGTCGACGAGGGTGCGTAGTGTTCCACGTGCGCCTCAAAGAGATGGCAGCTAACCATAACCAGCAGGGTCGAAGCCTACTGGGGCCATGGGTTATGCGAAAGTGAACCTCGGAGCCCTGGAAAGAAGGCAAAGAAGGAACAAAAATGGGAGTCTGTAAAAGTCTGACACGCTCGGCACAAGAGCGGAATATATCATTAGATGATTTCTCACCTAAAAAAAAGCTGTACAATAAATTTACTGCATAAACAACAAACGTAAGCTCGTTTATTAATAAGAAAGAAGAAAATAAAAATGATAAAATTGACACGTGTCTTTTCTGTTACAATTGAAATATTGAATAGAGGAAAATACTGGATAATTGCAAACACGTGTCAGATTTATTTGGGCAAACCGACTGGAGAACCTCTACTACTAAATAAACAACTTCTTCAAACGTAAACCTATCTAAGGATGACAAAACACATAAAAAAAATACCAAAAGGGAATCAATTCAAAGGAAAACGCTCCTTCTTAATTGTGTCTCGAGTTTCATGTGTATCAGTAATCCGTTTAGCCGCAACCAGTGGCGTAAACATACCTGCCATCTGAGGCCCGTTGCAAAATCATTGGTTGGGGCCCCAGGAAATAGGACATATAATCAGCCTTATAATATTCCCACTGGTGAGACTTAGGCCTTCTCTCCCAAGTTGTCGACGCCGCGTAATGTTCCTCGCGCACCTCAAGCAGTTGCCAGAAACCGAAGGGGCACAACAGAGACGAAGCCTACTGGGGCCATGGGTGATGCGAAAGAGATCCCCGGGGCCCTGGAACAAATGCAAAGAAGGAACAAGGGTGGGTTTATAGTCAGTAAAAGTCCGTTCCGCCCAAGAGGCAATGGGCGACCGAAGCAGGAATGTCATTAAATGATTTTTCCACCTGAAAAAAAGGCCTCCTCTCTTGGAGAGGTCGTAATCCACCAAGCAGGGCCAGTGCAGATTGGTGGATGTCACATGTCTTCGAATTTTAGTTCTACAACATGCCGGTTTCCTCACGAAGTTTCTTTCAATATTTTGAGAGCAGTGCTGATAAAATAAATTACATAGAGTAATGCCACTCGGCCACCACTGCTCAAGGTCAAGGAAACTGGTCAACTTTGAAATTTAATTTGAATAATCAAGTACAGACATACATTCTTTATTATTAATATGCCGGCAAGTTCTCTAATATAGGTACGAGGACTTTTATATTTCATTTCTGGAGGTGCACTTTCCAGTGGCGTGCCTAATAGGGAGTAAGTCTAGCAAAATATCACTTCATTTTGGTGATTTTTCACATAAATTTTATTTCTTATGAATAATTTAATTGAATTTGTAAGTTTATTTCTTCTGACCTCAAGGCCTCTTGGACCGGGGGCCACAAGATCAGGGGCCCGTGATATTTTGCCAGCCTTGCAGTGGTAAGGCTATAGTTACGCCACTGGCTGCGATTGTTTTTAGCTAACATTTCTCGTATCTTCTTGAAACACGATTCTTTGTAGCTGTATCTTCGTAGTCATGCCGCAATTACACGGTCACACAGAGCTGAGGATTTCATTGCCAAATATTTTCCTTTATCCGTTCGGGGACGGGCTAAAAGGTAAGCGGCAGAGGTGATTAGAATAACAGAAACCGATAGAGGAGTATGTATGTGGTATAATCTCTTAGAAGCTTTCTCTACTTTTATTAAAACTTACGACCTACGACCTACGACCAGCAATTTAGCCTTACGACCAGCAATATTATCACGTAAAAAAAAGTTCCAAAGCGAATTAAATCGAGTCAAAAAAAAAATTAATGAAATCATTTCCAGGCAGTTTTCAATTGGCAAGAAGTCAGTCAGTCAGAAAAATTATGCTAATTGCATATCTCTATATATATCTCTATAGTAAGATGCGTAGTGTTCCAGGCACGCTTCAAATCCTCAGATGTCAGTAAAACCGTAGAAGCGAAACAGGGCCGAAGTCTACTGAGGCTATGCGTTCGCTTCCAGAAGGGAAACCCAGGGTTCTTAAACGCAAGGCAAAGAAAAAACACAGGAGTGTGTTTTGATAAATAAAAGACTGGCAAGAAGAGAAGAGGAGAAGTCATTGGAGGATTTAACACCTAAAAAAGAAGATCTCCATAGCGAAGAAAGCACAAGAAACTCTATAGGCACTTCTTCAAATCACAAATCACTGAGGAAGGGCACGACGCTGAACCTCCTCAGAAACGGTTTTGAATAAGCGGTCGGTCTTTAGAAATCGCTCGCGATCGCTTCAGCCTCCAACTTATACCTACCCAATTCTCCCCCTGTGTTCATTATTGAAAGGTCGCAATATAGCCTGCGCCCGCCCATGCCGCGTCCCTTAATTAGGACATCTTCGATATTACGCCCAAAAGGTGTGCGACCAACGACTCGGCGAGATGTGTGACTGGCTACTGTATGGACCATCTTCATTCTTAAATTGGTCCTTTACTTGGCCCACCTTTTTTTCTTGGAATTGTTTTTTGATAGCTCATTTCTTAGATTTATGTAACTCATGATATAAATGAGTGTCCATGGTGTTTCTTGCACATTCTTCTTCATAGAGATCTAGGCTTTGGAACATGCAGTCTGTGGTGCAGTTTAGCTTCACTTTTTTTTGACTGACCGACATTTTGACAATTCAAAAGTGTCTCTAATTAGTTTATTTGAAATAAACGTTTCTGACTGTCTTTGGATCTGTGATTGGCCTTTAGAGATGCTATTTTTTTCTTGCAATTGTAGTTAAATAATCCATTTTTTAGGCTTCCGTACATCAACTGGTAAAAATTAAATTTCTAAGTCAACGCAATCTGAAAATAAGGCACATGTTTTTTGACCATCCAATGACTTTTTCCGCTTTAAGGTGGAGCGGAAAGGCGTGTCAAAGTTTTACTGACTGAAATCACACCTATGCTTCTTTGCCTTTTGAGTCCCAGGATCATCAGTAACCCTTTCAAAAGTCCACGACCTGTAAGTTGTGTGTTTTATAAGTTTGTTTTGCTCAGGATTTTCCGGTTCACCTATCGATTAGTCCATTACTTAGTGGGTAATTTCTGATCAATTTATTGCCTAATTGTTTTATTAGGTACCTACTATTTATGAAATCATCATTGTAATAATGACCAAGGTACGTCCTATTCTGTTAAAGTAAACGCAAACCACAATACTGCAAACCTATAGATAATCAGGTCCTGTTTTGTTTATTAAGGAAACCCGAATGGAAAATTACAGCAGTATATAACTGAGTACCTATCCCCTGCGGTTTTTCCCGCGTTTTTGATTATTACTCCCCTTTCCTGTCTTTTTAAATAGCCTACAATATTTGTCATGAACCTGGCTATGCTGTTATTTTTTTTTTTTCCTATTAAACGGTTGTTCCAGAGATTAGCGCGTTTTGATAAACAAAAAGTCTTCATTTTCATTTCAGCCGAAGGACGTCCACTGTTACACATACATAAGCCTCTCCCAAGTGTCGCCACAATAGACGTACCTGTGCATCTAGCATTCATCAAATTCTTGCAACTCTCACCAGGTCATCGATACATCTTGTGGGAGGGCTTGCAATGCTGAGTCTTTCGGTACACGATTACCACTCCAGAACTATACGGCTCCAACCACGTATGTATCTGAAGCTTTAGACAATTCGAAAGCGTTGCGCGTCATATTAAGGGACATTTTTTCCCCCAAAGTATCTGTGGCTCAAACATGACATGACCTTGAATCTTCATTCTTCCTTCTTTCTCAATATCACTCTTGACAGAGTGGTCGTAGTCATCACTTCAAATGTTGATGACAAGCTTTACAAAATGCCATTATTCCTCTTTATTCTACACTAAACTTCACTACTAATCAACAAAAACCATCAAAGGAGTTTACGTCTAAAAAATATGTTCCTATTTTCCATATTTCTTTTCCCTCGTACCATAATTCATAACATAAGCTACTCCTGAAATAACTTACAGAAACAAATACTGCTGAGCCACTAGAAACTTATTATGAAGGAAAATAAGCCTTTTCCTCAGTCACAGTGGTCGCCTGATCCCCAATATTGTATCCAGCTAAGCTTCCTAATGAAACATCCGCTCATTTCGTCACGGATTTCCTTATAATTGGGACAATGTCTCGATTTTTATTCTCTCTATGTAACGCGTGAGATTGGCAGCAGTTATAAATAATTGTTTATGAGGATTATTAATAACTTGAATAACATTTAAGTATTATGCTATAAATTCAAAGAATATTTGAATTTATAGCACCTGGCCTACTGAAAGCAATCACAAATACTTTCTTTTTTATAAGCTCGCGCTTTACCACTATATCACCTATTGGTTTTGTGGCAGTGATGGCCGAATGAGAGCAGTGGTGGCCCAGTGGTAATGGCTCCGACTTACGAGTTGTAGGTCGCGGATTCAAACCCTGCCAGACGCATTACTTTGTGTAATTTATTTCATTACCACTGCTCTCAAAACGATGAAGGAAAACATTGTGAGGAAACCGGCATGTCCTAGAACTAAAAATTCAAAGGCATGTGACGTTCACTAACCCACACTGGGTTCGCATGGTGGATTAAGGTCCATTCCCTGTCCTAGAGAGGAGGCTTGAGTTCCAGCAGTGTGAACATTATAAGGCCCACTATGCTATGCACCTGATGGTAAGCTATAATGTGGTCAACGATAGAGCACAACTGCCTAGAGGTAAACTATTCTCTCTTGAATTATTGGCCACTATAGTTCACGTCCAGGGAGAAGATGTTCTGATAAGGTGATGAAATTTGGAGGAGTTGGATGTTTCCGGCCTCCACAGCACGCATCCTCTGCACTGTCTTTAGAAGAGGTCGTACATACCGTAAAAATTTTACGGCTCTTTAAACGTGCAGATATTAGTTGTTGTATATGCAGGAGCTGACGGTCGTCCCATTCCTGTTTACTCTTTTCGATGCGGCTGGCTATCTCGTGGCGAACTTCTGGAGGAGCTTTATCTGCTAGAGTGTACCACATCGCATTAAGGGTAGGGTTTAAGCAACCCATTACGATGCGACAGGTATCATTCAACGCCGAGACCATTTCTTTAACGTAGGCGGAACAGCTGTTTGTACCTAAGCTGCCTAACTCTATCATTGTACAAATGGATTGCATTAAAGATTTGAGATTTGATTTGATATCTTCAAGATTCTACCATCGGACAACCCGACGTACAACGAGTTTCCACCCTTATGTTTTTGAAATCTCTTCGGTCTGGACTAAGCGTTTGGCCTCGTCGTTTATACCGCGTACATCGAAGGATTGAAACCATTAGCCTTTTGCGGTCTTCCCGTTCGATTATAATTTGGGTGTCTTCAAGGCTAGAGTGAATAGGCTCTTAATAAACTAGTGCGCCTCACCATCAACGATTGCATCACTACTTACCATCAATTGGGATTGCAGTCAAGTACTAGTTTAAATCAGATAAAAAAAAATCATCTGCCTTCATACACATGGCCTTTTTCACTAGTTTAATAGCGAGACGATTCAGTTATTTCAGATTTTACCCGGCTTTGTTTACCCTCATCATTCAGGGAAGCTCATTAATCTGCAAAGAAAAAAAACTTTGAATAAACAGAATCCAAACAATCTTGTAAGGGTCGGTGGACACTGAGTTAGAAGCGATTTTACGCACGAAAGCGCGATTTTTTGAAGATCTTATTTTGTATTATAATAAGTTTGACAATGACCTAGGCATCTAGACAAAGTAATATTCTTTAGATTGGCCTGTTGGTCTAGTGGTTAGGGACCCTGACTACTGTGC
The DNA here is from genome assembly GCA_929112965.1 of Mythimna albipuncta. NCBI lineage: Eukaryota > Metazoa > Arthropoda > Insecta > Lepidoptera > Noctuidae > Mythimna > Mythimna albipuncta. The sequence goes on from OV815974.1 coordinate 1,329,432, forward strand.
CGGAGGTCGTGGGTTCGATTCCCACCCAGGACAAATGTTTGTGTGATGAGCATAATCATTTGTTCTGTGTCTGGGTGTATTTTATCTATAATATGTATGTATTTAGAAATATATAAGTAATGTTTATCAGTTGTCTAGTACCCATAACATAAGCTCTGCTTAGCTTGGGACTTGACGGCGTTGTGTGATAGTTGTGGAATATTATTATTATTATTGTATACACAACAATAACAATTGATACTTTTTGTCGCCTTTAATTTTTGGGATTGACCACATCGTACTTTGATAGTATAATTATGCCAATTGCATACTTAAATGTTTTGACAATCGTTGTGACGGAAATAATTTTACTTTCTTATACACAAACGCTTAATGAATCCTGTATAGTGGGTGCATTCACTAACATGTAAATTCACAAACAAAAGACATCCTGATCCAGAACTATTATACGTGTTTTAGATATAAGTTTTCTTTGTTATGTTTTGTATGTACAATAAAGTCTATAATAATAGTAATAAATATTATCTGGATATACAAATATATGATTTTGGCAGAAATCGAACCCCATCAATCGCACGTGCGTGGCTTTGATTCGAGTCCTACTGCAGCCAAACGCTCAACTACTGCACCAAACTTACCTAATTCTTTAGTCCGTCTGTGCTACTTTATTTCTTGAGAGAATTATTCTTTTTCTCATTACTTTTCAAGAACTAATAAGAAAGAATAACATCTATTTATCTAATAACACCATTCGCTCTTGGGCGGGGCGCGAGGGCGTTTAAGACTTTTCCTGATTAAAACTCACTCCTGTTCCTTATGTATCTCCGTTCCAGGGCTCCGGGGTTCTTGTTCGCATCACCTATGGCCCCAGTAGTCTTCGACCCTGCTGGGCCCCTACGGTTGCTGACTTGGGCTCGGACCGGACGATTACCGGACGGTCGGACGACGAGCTACCCATTGCTCGCCGTCCGCAAGCCCGCGCCTCCGGTGATCTTGTGCCTTCCTGATTGATGTAATAATTTGTCGGTAATTAATTACTGGGTTCTTAAAAAAAATTAAAAGATACGATAAATTACATCGGTTTGATTTATTTAAATGTTAAATAAAAAATTACTTTCTCTTTGAGCTGTGTTGAGTAAAAAATCGCGAGTTTAAACTACTTCCCCAGAGCGCGTAGACCTTAATGCTACAAATATAAAGCTATAATACATTCACTATCCGACATAACAATTATTTTATACAGGAATCGTGTCGCCCTGTAAGGAAACTTTGCACGTAAATAACTGTGAGGAAGCCCTGTGGTCCGCGGCTGTACTGTTTATGATGATAATTTTACTTTTTGTTAACATTAATGAATGAAAATAAGGTTGGAATGGAAAGTGAAAAAGTTACAGCAATATTTACTACGCTTTACTTTGGGAAAAAACTTTAACTTGAAAATTAAAAGCTCTATAAAAACTATTTTCTTTTGTTAGCCTTCGAACTTAAAAATAGATTAGATAGATATAAATAATCTTATGTGCTATACCAGGGCAGGGTAAAAAATATTTAAACAGGGTTAAATATTTTTCTCTCTCTGGTATTCCGATTCTTTTTCATTCTTAATTTTAGTTTCTAATATTTTGCTCTTGTTTTAGTTTTATTAATGTTATATTGAGTAAGTACTTGTAGCATGTAGTTTTTAGTTATAGGGCATGCGGTGCCAACCTATAAGAAATTGTAACACTACCCTAGATTGTGAAGAATCTTTTTGTTTGTATGTGTTTCAGTGTGTAAACGATTGTTGGTTGGCCAAGCAAATAAATAAAAAAGCAGGAGAGAGAGTATCAGAATGACTAAAACCCAACCGTGTTTAAACACTGAACCTCCTCACGCCCCAGCCGCCGGGATCCCAACCCCGATTTCTAGCCACCGTTGGCGTTGGCTTGCGGACGTCTAGCAATGGATAGCTCGCTGTCCGGCTGTCCAGTAACCGTCCATACCTACCAGTCATCGATAAAACTGTGGTCGAGATGTCAGCAAAACTGTGGGAGCCTAGCAGGGTCGAAGCCTACTGGAGCCATGGGTTCACTTTTGAAAGGAAAACCCGGGATCCTGGAACGCGATCCAAAAAAGGAACATAAGAATGGATTTTAGTCTGTAAAAGTCTGACACGCCCTTCTGCTCTATCCTAGAACGGGAAAAGGATTTTACCACCTAAAAAAGCCAAGTTCGAACACGGCCCTTCAATTTGGACCCAAGTTACACTATCAGTCAAGAAAGGTGAGTTAGCAAAACATATTTATTTATATACAGATTATATTTTGCATTACTAAACATGTCTACCGTAAAAACGCTACGTGAAAAATGAACAGTAGTTTTTGCTTACAACCTTGTTTGTGCTGCTCGCTAACTTTTCTAAGACCTTTAACTTCAAAACTATAAAGGCGATATTACCAGAGCTTTATAAGCTTGAATTGTAAGAGTAATGTTGTATTTACGCACACGCAAAGCATAAACTTGAACACCCCTTAGGATTTTTGGCGGGCGATCTAATTTCTCGGAAAATGTGCCCCGTGATGTAAGTCGGCAGAATCATAATTTGAATCATTGGGACGTAATGCGTTGCTAAGGACGGCGGGAGACGGCCGACTTGCCACTGCGATTAGACGCAGTCGCAATTTGTAGCTTTAAATCCTTAATGGAAACTAAAGTATTTTACAAAACACCATAGGGACAAACTAGAAAGATGCCAAAAAGGTATGGAAAGAAGCATGCTAAATTTAAAACTAAAAGATAGAGTCAGAAGTGCTGATATAAGGCGTAAAACCAAATTATCAGATATACTATCACGTATTGATCAACTCAAATGGAGGTGGGCAGGGCATATGCTTCGGTGCAAAAAGGAGAAATGGAGCAAACAGGTGACAGTTTGGTACCCAAGGGATGGTGTCAGGAGCAGAGGACGGAAAGCAAGACGATGGGAGGATGATATGAAACTCACTATCGGGACTCACTGGATTAGAGTAGCAGCAGATAGGAAACAGTGGAAAGAGTTGGAGGAGGCCTTTGCCGTAAGGCACACCGAAATCAGAGACATTCTGTAACCACATGCATGTAAACAGTATTTATAAGTTTTATTTTGTAATTAGTTTTAAGTTTTCGGAAATAAAAGGCTATATGATTTTCAGTGCTTTCATGACCTTTTATTATTATTATTATTAAAGTGTTTTAAGACGCCATTTTTTTTTTGTATTTGCTAGATGTACTAAGTCAAAGTTAGAGTAACTTAGGGTTTGACCCAGGTCTTTAGTTACTACACCTCTCCTATTGGTTACCACGTGACATTTGTTTTTTTTATAGCGATAAATAAGCTATCTAACACTACCAGTAGTTTATGAGGCAAATGCGAAAGTTATTCTATCGGTTTCGCTTCCACGGTTAAACTACTGATTGGATTTTGATGAAATTTGGTATGGAGTAAGCTTGAACTCCGAGAAAGGACATAGGATATATTTTTTGTCTAGTTTCGACTTCGTCTCCGCAATAGCCAAAATTTAATCGGTCCAAGTTGCGGAAAAAACTTGCATTTCTTATATACTTAAAAACTATAGATACATCATCAGACATACAGTTGCCATAACGGATCTTGAGCGGTTGTGCAGAAGTCAAATATTCGGTCTCTTTAGTGGTGTACAGTGACACGCGGGGGAGGGGAGTGTCAGTGATTGGCTCGCCGCACCATCGCGTCATAGACGTCACTCCTCATTCGTTCCCTACGTTGCTGCATGTATCTAACAACGAAGACGATTGGCTCGCCAATGTATGGAATGCACAAAGTGATCTCCACTCTGACGCCGAGTGATCAAGATCCGTTGTGCCTACTGTAATTTAAGCCAAAATATGTCCACTGTTGGACATAGGCCACTCCAAGTATCGCTGGAATGAATGGTCCTGTGTCTTGCATCCATCTCATTCTCGTGACTCTCACCAGGATTGCGGTCTATCATCAGTATTTTTGGTTAAGTCGAACGAAAATTGAGTCAATTTGTATTTGTACTTACGTCAGTAATTATTGTCATTTACTTGAGTCATCTGAAAGCAATGTTAAAATTACGACCATTTCTTATGAACGATGATCTGGCACACTAGTTACTATTTTAGTAAACTAATAAATTACCATAACGATAGTGATGTTCCTATCTTCTACCAAACATACAAGACATTGAGTCATTTTATTGTTTTTGGAGTACTAGGAAACCATCACACCACACCATATGCCGATCATTCAGCATGGGTCATACTGAGAACGAGGCGGAATATAGCTTAGCTTTGCTCATGTTGTTCAGCGATAAGAACTGAGTAAACTAAAAGAAGCGTCTTCACATCAAAAGCAGCTTTGCAAGCAGTTTTTGTATAAGCTGTATTACTTTTTGGTGTACAATAAAGTCTATTCTATTCTATTCTATTCTTCACATCGCTCTATAGTATAGTTCGCAATGTTAACCTAAGTATTTTTTTAAACGATATAAACTAGTGCTTGACTGCGATTTCAACTGATAGTAAGCAGTGATGCAATCGTCGATGGTGAATTGCACTAGATTATTAAGAGCCTCACTCTAGCCTTGAAAACACCTAAATTATAATCGGACAGGAAGACCTCTACAGGTCAATTCAAATCCTTTGATGTACGCGCTAAAAACGATAAAGCGAAACCAGATCGTAGAGGTGTTAACAAACGTAAGCGTAGACATTCGACATTAAGTTCATTTTTGCTTGCACTCGAAACGAAAACTTCAAAAGGTTTGGTTTGATACCACGCCGCAGGATTCATGCGAATTTTTTTTTTAATGATTTGGCACATCGAGTTGTTTGATGGTAGAAAGGTGATGGCGGAATCAACTCATGTGATTCCTGTGCATACTCTCTAAAATGCAACCTGTAATGAAAATACGCTATCGCGTACCACACGACCGAAGCTAAACGAACTTATGTAGCTTCGCTTCGCTTCGTTTACAGCGTAGCTTGCACTTTATCGTCTCCTGTCGTTATCACAGTAACATAGCCAATATTTACAAATCGTACATTCGCAAGATGCCTTAGATAAAAATTGAGATAATAATATAATATGATCAAGATTGGAATGATTCCCGCCGATGGCATTCCGTGTATGTTGACAAGATAACGTTTACTGGTAAAGCGTATCAAAATTATTTGTTACACAAATAATAACGCATGCTGGAGATATGTTTTTTGTGTCGCGGGATTTGGTGAATTTAGGCTTTTGGGAAAAAAACTGTAATAGTGTAAGAGAAGAAAGACCTACTAGGCGTTCCAAATAAGAATAGGACCGATTCCTATGTTTTGACGTCTCGGCGTAATGTCAAAATTGATGAACTTAGAGATGAGTATAAGTGAAGAGCTGGATTCTGTTTAAACTTTTTTCGTTTACAGTCCATAAATTAATTAATGTTTAAAATTTTCTTTCCTCGATTTGACAGAAAATCGTGACGTCACAACATGGCGGGCGATCCTATTCTCATTTGGAACGTATTATACGTAACGTATGCACCTAAAACTATACTATATTAAAATTTATTTTGACTCCAATAAATCATCAAAATGGCAGTTGTACAGCATGATATTTATTTTCATTAATCAAAGGTACGAACTAAGTTTTTATTGGCGGAACAAGGAATATAAAATAATAAGATCTGTACCACCATTTTTCAGGCAAATAAATGAATTATTATTATAAGCGGATTCGAAATATGGGCATAAGATTGACTTTTACTTGCAAGTAAGTGGATTTTAGAAGTGTGGTTATAGAGGTATTTTAAAGCTGAAGAGTTTGAACGTGCCAATTGTTTTTTTTTTTTTTATAATATAAACTAGTGTTTGACTGCGATCCCATCTGATGGTAAGCAGTGATGGAATCGATGATGGTGGATTAAATGGAATTAAAAAATATTTTAATGTTGAGTAAGCTATTTAATACTAATAAGAGCAGAGATGAAACAGCTACATATTTATAAAAAAATATTACCTATATATTTATTTATTTATTTATTTGAACTTCATGTACAGTAGTGGTACATAGGCGGACTTAATGCAACAAGGCATTCTCTCCCAGTCAACCTAAAAACTAAACTAAACCAAACTAAACTAACCTATAAACTTTTATTCTAAATATCTATTTAAAAAAAAATCCATGAAAAGAGTATCGTGTTTTTTTTTTTAATTTTCTTTGAAACTAATCTGTCTCCACACAACAATAGGCTTGATAATTTATAATCACTTTTTAAAATCTGCTCAAAAATGCTCAAGGTCAAAGTCCTATCAAATTATTCCAAAGGTCAGACTCACCCAAATCCGAAAGTCTTAATTAAAATTCTAGATTTTATGTTAATTTGAGACAATTTAGATCGAGCGCTCTCCAGAATTTTAGGCTTTGCAAAAATTTTGCATAACTTTTTGTTTAATTAAGTTTTTATCGATAAAATTATGGTTAGGATAATATTAAGGCTACTTTTATTTACTTTCACTTTCTCTCTGGGTTGGAAAAGTACGTAATAACAGCCGCACGGGTCGATTCTCAAGGTTAAGCAATGCATACCGAGGTCTGTTGATGGATGGATGGTCATGTTAGGTAACTAACCAAGATTCCTCCGTGCCTCAGCAAGCGCGTGAAACCGTTGATTTAGGGTTTCATTTGAAGATTTAAGACTGTCGATATGAATAGTCAGAAAATTTGATACAAGACTGGTCAAGGTTGTAACGTATTTGGTAGGTACCCAGTTACTGGGTGTTTGCTCGATGTAAAATACCCCGTTCAATCCGGTTTAAAAGTTTAAGAAGCTGACCCCAACTTAGTAGGCTAAGTAAGCTTCCCTAAAAACAGTTACCTACGTAGCATGACAAGTATTTCTTTGAGTTAGTATTAATCATCATCATTATCATCATTTCATTTTATTTCGTTCACTGTTAGACATAGGCTTCCCCCGACCGTCGCTACAATGGCCGATCCTGTTCGTCTCTCACCAGCCACGACTACTACTAATACTAGTATTAATCATGAATATTAATACTAGTAATAGTAGTATTATTCATCATCTCCATAGCTTTTTCCCAACTAGTTTGGAATACCTGTGTTTTACGTGGAGCGACTACCTATCAGACCTCCACAATCCACTTAGCAACCAGATACTCCTCAAATAGACTGAAAGTCAGATTTCCTCGCATCTGACTACCTGTAATGGCTTTTAAAGATCTACGAATGATAACTGGGACCAACGACTTTACGTGCTGCCAAAGAACGGTGTCAGTAATATCCTTAATAAATTTAGCAAAACTACTGATTATCAAATAAATAATAAATAGTCCAAATCCGTGGAAAAATTTAAATTCTATGTACATTAACTCTTTGAATGTCGTAATTAGAAACGCAATAGAAAGACAATTACCTTATGTCGGACAGTGTAACTTAAGACATTCGAAAGGTTAAGAATTTTCTTCCTGCCCTTATCCCATATTACTTGGGGTCGGCGCAACACGTTTTTTTCTTCCATTCTGTGCTGTCGCACTATCACTAACTCCCTTTTCTTTCACACAATTCAAGGATCTTTTCTTTGGCCTGGGATTTCCTTCTCCATTCATCTACAATCAGAACTCTTTTAATTAATTTTTTTAATGCGTTTCATCCCTCTTCTTCACATGACCATACCAAGGCAAACTAATTCCTTCCAAGCTTTCAGTCCCAGTGACTTTCAGTCCCAGTGACTTTCAGTCACTTCTACTAACTACAGTCACTTTCAAATTTCCTGTAACATACTAATTTTTCACTTTATCCATTCTCGTTACACCACACATCAATATCAATATTCTCATTTCCGCTAGATGCAATCTTTTTTCATCCATCTTTTTCACAAAGTTCATTAATAATAATTTGTTGAAATAAATTAATAAAACATAAGATCAAAAGACTTTAAATCTCTTAATGTCCACGCAGGGACCGTATCATAATCTAATTGGATTATAACTTTGAAGATAAATCTCCTAAAACTATCAATAAGTAATTAAGCTTAAATAAAATACTTTACTTTAAATAAGAATTTTATTATGAAGGATTATGTAGCATTAAAATTTCAAATTGCTAAAATATTTAACTCTTTTTATATTATTACACTAGGTTTTGGAGGTGTCCATTTGACCGTCCAATGCTTAAGCTTTGTGCATTAACAGCCCTGTAATGTTCCCACAGCTGGGACTCAGGCCTCTTGTCTAGGAGAAAGATGGGCCATGGACCACGCGGGCCTAGTTCAGATTGGTGGATTTTTGATTTTAAGACATACCGATTTATGTTATGCCTCATTATGTTTTCTTTTATTGAGTTGAGAGCAGTTGTGATGAAATAAATTAAACAAAGTAATGCGCCTGGCTGGATTTGAAACCACGACCTGCAACTTGTAAGTCGGTGCTGTTTCCACTGCTTCACCACAAGTAATGTGCAAAAGTTTAAAAAAATCAGGTTTTCTTTTTACTAAATTTATTTTTAAGACGTTGGTTTTTAGTTTAACATATAATTAATATTCAAAAAACCCTGGAATATAATATATCAATAAACAAACCTCAGTAAAAATATATGCAGATTTATGGTTGTATTCATGACCGTAATATATCACGACTAGGCTGTGTTGTGAAACCTACAATTTAGCAAAGTGCATGCGACACGGTAGTTATGACATCACCCTGTATAGTTCCATGACCATGCAATGAATACATTTATTTGATCAGATGTTCATATAATCAGTAATTCAATGTTTATTCGCCCATTGTTCCGTTTCCATGAAAAAGCATAGATAGTAACGAGGAGTTTTAAATTTTACATATCATTTAAATTGTCATTGATGCTGATAAACGTCAAATAATATTTATTTTGCAAGTAGATTTTAAAAACCCTTTGCAATGTATTATTTTTTCTGTCAATTTAAACTAGATGAGGCCGGTGTTTCTCAGCTGACTAGTGACTACCCTTTTTTTCCGATGGTATAAATCGTCCTATGACAACCCCCGCTCTTGGGTAGAGCGGGAAATAGTGTCAGACTCTTATTAAACCCATCCCGTTCCTTCAAGCCTTCATACCGGGGCTCGAACGCCCTTTCGGATAACCCTGGCCCCAGTAGGCTTCGACCTGTCTGGGCCCCTGCGCTTGCTGACCACTCCTTGATGCGCGCCGTCGACGACTTGGGCTTGGTCCGGACAGTTACCGAACTGCCGGTCAGCGAGCTACCCATTGCTCACTGTCCGCAAGCCCGCGCCTACGGTCAGTAAATCGGGATCAGTATCCCGGCGCCGGCGGCGGTGGCGATAACGCCATTGCCTGATGCTTTCGGCCTCCTCATTTGCGAGCATTAATGCTGCGCAGAAGTCGGCGACCGCCTGCCACTCCTCCTCGCTCCGGACCATGGCCTCAACCAAGGCCCGGTAGCTGACTACCCTGAGAAGACACCAAAAAAAAACTTAGAAGTCGCTCTTTTCAAGTCCATACAGCAAATATGTAATGAATAAATAACATGAGAACCATGCAGATTAGTGTCTAAGGTAGTTTTTTTAAAGAACCATACAGATTTGAGTGGACCTGTCCAGTATGTGTAAGCATTTGTCAGTATTCGTGTAACTCAGCTCAGGACTAATAAGGTGCTCAACAATAATGACGGAAGGTTGATATATAAAATTACCACTTTTATGTGAGAAAAGAGAGGCCAAAGAACAGACCGAAAGATGCAATGATATCAAAACGTAGTTCTAGTAATCAATCACGATTTTTTTCGTACTTCTGCTGCAACTAGTAATCTGAAACTAGTGCGTAGTTAATCGTTGCTAGTCCGACACTGTTCGAAAATGGTTCAATACTGGTCGTAAATAGTTAAAAATTAGTCGCAACTATTTTGAAACTAGTCGTAACTAATTTGAAACTAGATGCAACTAGTTTGAATCTAATTTAAAACTAGATGCAACTAGTTTGATACCATTTAGTTGTAACTAGTCCAAAAATAATCGTGATAAGTTCAAAATAAGCATTAAAAATCAGAATACCTTTGACATAAACGCTCCAAAACTCCTGTACCAATGACCCACTGACACACATCAATGACTAACTACTGATCATCGCTGATGACTCATTTCTTTCCGGATCACCAATAAACATCACGCTCGTATTACAACAAAGGCTCAGTTGTAACAAATTGTAACACACATAAGTAGCGTAAATATACCACCTGAGAGCCGTGGCAAAATCATTGGATGGGACCTCAGGAAAATCGTTAAACTTGACATTTAATTTGGTTAAATCACTGAAGAACAGACATAATATTCTTTATCTACATTATCTTTTACACTAAATAATTTTTGTTTGTTTGCAGAAGGTAATCTTCGAAAGTACTAGTTCATTTACTAATATTGTTTCAACGATAAAAAGCTGCTTTATTCCCGAGTGACATAGGTTATACTTTATGGACTCGAGCGAAGTCGTCGGCAAAAGCTACATAGTTATTAATAAGTTTTCTAAAACACCAGGACTGAGGTACATTTCGTCTCAAAAGGTCGGCTTGTCAGTGAAGTATCATAAGGCTGATAAAATACCACGGGAAATTGATCCTTATTTATATATAAGAATACGTTTAATTAATCTTATTAATTTATTTGAATTTGCATATTTAATTCTTCAGAGCAGAAGGCTTCTTAGACCGGAGGCCCCACCACGCTAAGGCCATTTTGCCAGTCCTGTCACACTTTATTTACGCCCCTGCACATTATGATGTAGTTAGTAAACTAACATTTCCGCGACCTCAAATCGCTCGACTCGGATTACACGTAACGTGAAACTTGGAATTAGTGCCTACATATATAAACAAATGGGCGTGATGCGATGCTTCGGGTTTATTGTGTAATGCAGAATTGAATTACCAATTAAAACTTAATCATTATGAATTAAATCATGGCATGAGTCATGATAGTCTTAGGAGAGACATGGAGTTGCGGAGATCTGTACGAAAAGCGAGTAAGCCGCTGGTCCTAGCTGTCATTTGCAAATTTTTGACAGTCGTTACAAAATCTGATATCAGTCCAGTACCAAGGGATATCGTGTTTCCCAATTACTGGGTTGTATAGGTCAGGTAGGCAGTCGCTCCATGTAAATTACTGGGATCCAGCAGTATCTGGTTAGACTAGAAGCCTACCCCAATATAATCTTTTTTGTAATGGTTATTAAAGGGTAAAATTTACAAGTCCGTCGTTTATTCTTATATTTTTTTTTTTGTTGTATTGTAACTTAAAGACTCTCTGCACGTATTGGTATCGACTATTAGTGCAGAGAGTACCTGTAATAGAAATAAATTAATAAATAAATAAATAAGACCTGTCATACTGTATGAATCAGAATGTTGGGCTATGAAAAAGAAGAATGATTAAAGATTGCATGTAGCGGAGATGAGAATGTTGAGATAGATGTGTGGTGTGACGAGAATGAAGTGAGACATAAATATATTAGAGGAAGTTTGAAAGTGGCGCCAGTGACTGAAAAGTTGAAAGGAAATCGGCTGTCTTATTATGGTCGTGTGAAGAGGAGAGATGAAGCACTTATTACTAAAAGAGTTCTTAGTATACATGTAGATAGACGAAGAGGGAGAGGAAGGCCGAAGAAAAGAAGGATGGATTGTGTGAGGAGTGATATGAAAGAAAAAGGAGTTAGTGATAGTTTGACGGGTGACAGGACAGAATGGAAGAAAGAAACAGATTGCCCCAACCCCAAGTAATATGGGATAAGTGCAGGAAGAAGAAGAAGAATGTAATCTAGTGCTTGATTGCGATCCCACCTGATAGGGAGATATGCGCGCTAGTTGGGAAAATGCTATGCAGACAGACACATAACCGTACATTTTTAGAAGCATAAAAGCCTTACTTGTAGAATAATTACAAATATTATTTAGTAAACCAACAATTTTTAACAGTTCTAAACTTTGTCCAAACTTAGAATCCATGGTTTTCTAATTACGAGACCGGTATTAACTGGACTTTAACTGACAAATCAAACACTAAATTTCACACGCGTATTAATCCATTTCCAATTTATACTCCAACTTTAAAAATAAACCCTATTTTAAGAGACGTAGAGTTTAATTTTGATTGGGAGTTGATAGGGTGAAATCTAGTATGGATGTGTTTTGAAGGAACAATTATTATTATTATCACTTTACTAAGTAAGTCAGTTGCGTGAATTGATGATAATGTAACGTTCACTGGTCAGTGACGTCAGAGTAGGTATGTAGTGTATACTAATAGTATCAGAGATCAACTCTTTGCATAACATATTATTATTACCTATAGGTTAAACCGAATTGTCTTTGGTTTTGTTTAAAAGCTTTGCTCTTGCATTGCTTCGGAAAAAGACCTGCTTTTACCATTGGACAAACCGACATATGGCGGGCGTCTACCTACATTATTGACACCTCCACGGTCCGGGCTAAGTTTTACCTCGTCGTTTACACTTCGCACATCGAAGAACTGAAGACAATTTGCCTGCTGCGGTCTTCCCGTCCGATAATAATTTAGGTTTCTTCAAAACTGCAATAAAAAGATACTTAGTAAACTCGTGCGCCATCAGGTGGGAGCAATCCAAACAATAATCATCATTTTCCTGCTCTTGTCCCATATTACGTACTTATTATTACTTTTGTCTGGTAGAAATTGCTTTAAACTATAAGACCGCCTGATTGTACACATAGATTTAAGATTAAGTTTATGTCATTTTACCTTTGGTGTACAATAAAGTTTATTCTATTCTATTCTACTTGAGATCGGTGCCATAAGTTTTTCTTCCATTCCTTCTACTCAGCAGTTACGTTATCATTGATTCCCATTTCTTTCGATGTGATGGGCAGACGGACAGTTCTACACGGTGCTCTTATTGACTCTTCTCCACTACTTACTCGGTCGACAGCTTTCTTTACAGATGTGAATTTGACTCCTCACACAATCCATCCACCTTTCTTTGGCCTCCTTCTCCCTGTCCATCCAACCAACTAAAGAAGCGATTAAAAAATACTTTTTCTGAAGGAAATTGTGGTGGATATCCCACCAATACGTACAAAGCGTTTTGGAAATATTCATTTTGCGTTGGAATTCCCTGCCGGAGTCTGTGTTTGCTGATAGCTACAACCTAGGGGTCTTTAAGTCAAGAGTGAATAGCGCGAGCTCCATCGTCGGCTACAGCATCGCTTACCATCAGGTGAGATAGTGACAAACGCGAACCTATCAATAATAAAAAAAAGAATTACAAATTTTGAAGAGAAACCCACATTCACTACACTAATTTTAAAGAAAAACCTATATTCCCTTCTCTATTAAATAAAACACAACTAAACATAAATATCCTAAAGAACTTAATTACCAATTAGTCGTTACCGATACCAAAGTTGGAAGTGACCCGTGGAACAACTAGCTGAGGAGGATGGTGTCAGAGGTCGGAGGGCAGTAATCTGTCATTCAGAACCTCGGAGATATACTCCTTAAGCAATGCTATGACCTTTTGACCTAATGGCGGGGATTTCAATTGACTTTTACTCTTAAGTAGCTGGGATTCAAAATGGGGTTTTGATATTGTATTCAGATCAATATGATGGATAGAATATAGAACCTTTAAAAATTTTAACTATTAGAACTGTTAGTGTGTATAAAATATTGAGTACCGAGTACAGTGGGATTACTGTGGCACAAGCTGTGTTTACGTTTATTTTTATAGCAAGTCCATACTGTCTCACTCCTAAACCAGGGCCTTCCATTCCTTCCAACGATCACGATTTCTCGCTTGCTCTTTCTAATTCTTAAAGAAGATTTAACTAGGTTGTCCGGACATCTCTTTCATGGTCTACCGCAGTATAGTATCATTGTTTCTGGGTATTAACCCTGTGTTTTACAGGCCCACAGTTCTTTAGATATGCGGCAAACCTCTCCTGCTCAGTCAGTTCAATTGCATGTCAAAAATTTTATAACATTGGCCCTCATTTTATGTCTCCAATGACAACACGCAATATATCATATATCCACGTTCACACACCAAACTTATCAATTAAAAGTGTTTGAACACGATACCGAACGGGCTCAGCTAATATGTGACGAAGATAATGTCCGCTACTGATAGCTTACAAAAATAGGACGCCTCATTAGAATAACAGCTTTATTTGAATTCGGCAGACAACTTAATGAACTAAATTGATTATTAAAAAATAGGTGAGGAAGGTTTTGCTGTGGTCAGTGCTGTGGGTACACTATCGCGTGAATATTTGTGTCACGATAAAAATGTCGTATTCGGGTACCTATACGCGATGTTGTAGTATACGCCATATTCATAGTCATTTATTCAATAACGAGAAACTTGTATCTGAATCACATAATTAATAAATAGGTTAAACATTTTCAATTCAATAATAATAATAATAATTCAGTAATTCAATTCAATAGTAATACAATGTAATAATAGTAATAATTCAACAAAACCAATTCAATAAAAAAAAAAACAATAATTCAACAAATCTAACTCAATAAAACTAACATCGTGGCGAGATCATCGAAATTGATCACTTCATAATATGGCTAAATAAAACTGGCCAGTTCGTTTTAAACTTTAAAGTTTGATGATATTTTAATCCTTATTTGGTCTACTTTCTTTAGATCTTTTGTTATCATAGAAATCCTACATCTATTATATATTTGGCCAAAGTGTTCGTCAGAATACTTTGCAATTCGTTGAACTAGTCGGCTACATTTGTCTTGATACTGCAAATATTCACAGTATTCTGATAATGTAACCACAGAATAAGATGAAAGAGATGATCTTTTGGTAACACGAAAGTAGATGAATTAGATCAGTTAATAATTTCGTAATAATTTTCTTGTTGTGTTGATCCAACAGATTTAACCACTTTAAAACATCCGCCTCTCATGCATGAAGTGGCTGGCTGTAACCAAGCAAATACCAATGTGAAGTTGTGATTTTTTTAATTAAGAGGCCGGCGACGGATGAATTTCCATACAAACGTAATACCACGCTCATTTGCAGTTGGAGCATTATGATGAAATTCGGTTATAGACAATATTTATCTAGGTTTCTACGTCTTTTTTTTGCAGAAAAAACAAAAAGAAATTTAATCGAATTGTATTTGGCACTTTTTTACAACGTAAATGGCAAAACATGCCATTTGGCTTTTCCTGTATTAAAAATAACAATATTTCTAATATTTTCGACGTAGGAACCTAGATAAATATTGCCTATAACCGAATATCATCATAATATGTTGGAAATATGCTTCAACTGCATATAAGCGTTTGTATGGAAATTCATCCGTCGCCGGCCCCTTAATATATATTTTTCTAAGTTTACCTAGGACATTATTGATACCCGTGTCTCGAAAAGTACATGAAGCCATTGGTCCCGGTTTTCATTCATAGAACTTTGATAGTCGTAACAGGTTGTCAGATGCCAGAAAGTCTGGCCATCAGTCTATCCAAGGAGTATCATGTTGCACAGCAAACTGAGTTGTGGAGGTCTGATATGCAATCGATTCATGTAAAACATGGGTATTCAGCCGTATCTGGTTAGACAGGAGGCTGACCCGAAGCTATATGGGAAAAAGCTAGGAAGATGATGATGATAATTGCCATGATGATAACCGAAGGCCATTGACTAGTCTTGGTGTTGAGACAGTGAATCAGTAATTGAAGCATAAGGTATTCTATGCTATCTTACGTTGTTGAAACATCTACGGCCCGGACTAAGCGTTTTGCCTCGTCATTTATACCGCGTACTTTGAAGGACTAGAATAGTTTGCCTGCTGCGGTCTTTCCGTCTGATTATAATTTGGGTGACTTCAAGGCTAGAGTGAATAGGCTCTTAATAAACTAGTGCGCCTCACCATCAACGATTGCATAACTGCTTACCATCAGTTGGGATCGCAGTCAAGTACTAGTTTATAAAAGATAAAAAAAAAATCTAGATAGTCCGACGTCCCGTAATGACTACTACAGACTCTATTACCTTAATAGTACGCTTAAAATAACGCGTACGCTTTTATTATGGTTTGCCTGAATGATCGTTAGAAGGAATGCAAGGAGGTTTTTACCCAGAAGTGATACAATACGGGCTGATAATAATAATAATAAGATTATTTTAACATGCTACATATCCAAATCAGTATTCATGTCACTGTTATTTTGGACGTTCTAAATTCTAGCCTTAAATACACAGGATGTTGCATTGACTAGATATTTACGGTTTGTCTAGAGGTCGCCTCGGTTATTGGCAAATATGTGTTGGTAATTCTTCAAAAGTATTTACATGTTGTACCAATTATTTGATGATAATTAAATTTATGGCAGTGGCTCGATTATGTAACTAGAAGCTGGAAGTAAGATAAGGCTAGAACAATTTGCTGATCTTGATTAAAAGTTAAATTGCTATATTGTTTATAAGACATACTATATAAATATTAATGTACCTACACACATAAACATACAAGAAGAAGGAAATAGGCAAATAGGTACAAAGCTAATAGTTATTTCTGGAGAAGTCTTTTCAGCATACCTGTGAAAGAAGAGGTAGGAGGAAAGATATAAACATTTGATATAAAAGTAAAAAAGAAAATAAGTACAAAAAAGAAAACAAATCATTTCGAAATAATATAACAAACAATAATAATCATATCTTTGGAGAAGTTTCTGCTTTCCCTTTGCTCATCATTACTAGCTATTCTAAAAATCCTTTCACCTCATAAGCAGTTAAAAAAATTACTCATAAACGCATTTTAAGAAAAAACACATCATAGTCTCACGTAGGAGCTGTAAATGAGAAAACAAAACACTATAAAGAACAAAAAGAAAAAACAGTAGATTGTCATTAACGCAAGCAATATCATACGATCGGCAAACCACTTACACAACCATAATACTTTGCTCCTCAAACCAATCGTATTTGTATACGAGGCCTATGCCAATATAGCAATAAAGCCACTAATTGGGCCATTAAACCATAGGCCAACATTAGAACAGTTATTCCGAATGACGGAGATAATACGAGAACAAACAAGTCATGGTTTTATGGGCGTATCTTGCAATGGGCCAAGGTTAGGCTCCGGAGTAGTAGCGACCCACGCTGTTACGGAGAGAAGGTAGCCATCTTTGATACTAGGAGCTGTGCTTCAAGGTGCTATTGTTATGTAATTAGAACTATTAACATAGCCGTGATCTGTGGTAAAGACTGCCTTGTTAGTGTAGCGATCGTAAGCGCTAGTACTGAGGTCTTGAGTTAGACTGCTTAGTCGAAATTCTCCAGTGTAGCCTGAGTAAATTTAATTTTTGATTTTTTTGCAATTCGCAATTCAGTAATATTATGGTAACCTAACAAATGTTCTATTTGTAGTAACGACAAAATATTTGTATGTATTTATACAATTTTACTCTTTAAAATAACCACTATAACTCTCTGGTTAAGAGATAAGACCAAAATTTAAAGTTTTTTGCAAAATTTCACATCCAGCTCTTCTCTAAATTAGAAAGTTTAAGAATAATTTTGTAAATACAATACATACATGTCACTGCATTTTTTTTCATCGTACTGACCAATACCAAACTGCTTATTGCAAAAAAAAACCTAAGAAAATTTTACCGTAAGTGCAATTTTATATCTAAAATTATGCAGCAGTAGTTTATAATCTAGGCCCGATACGTGGCCAAAAGCTCACTCTCAAATGTTTATCTTAGTTGTATACTTATCTTATTCTTTGTAAAATAAGGGCGTGATGATATGTTATTTTATATCAGTTGAGCTCCTTAGTAGTCCTGACTGACTGACAAATGCTTACACTGACTGGACAGGTTCACTCAATCGGTATAGTTCTTTCTTCAAAAGACCATCTCAAACAAATCTGCATGGTTCACATGTAATTTGACCATTACATATTTGCTGTATGAACTTTAAAAGAGACTTTGACCCCTGAATTTGTTTCTGTGTTTCTTCTCAGGGTTGTCAGATAGGAAACACCGGTTTCATCTAGTTTAAAATGACGAAAAAAAAAATGTCCTGTAAAAGTGTTTTTTAAAACCTATTTGGAAAATAAATATCATATATCATTTATCATGGTAATCTTTTACTACAACTAGTAATCGTTAAATACCGTTTCACCATTTCTCTAGCCTTTTCTCAACTGCCTTAGAGGTCGGCCTAGTTCAGTATATTACATGGAGTGAATACCTATCTGATTTTTATAACCCAGTAACTGGGTATCACGATACTCCTAGAGATATGTCCTGATAGACTGATGTCCAAACATTCTGGCGTCAACCTTTGACGACTGTCTATGATCTATGAATCTAATAGTTTCCATTAAGTGCTTTTTTTGTATCTATCATGTGTTGTCTTTATTTCTGTGGTCAACAATATACTTGCTGCCATAATTAAAAGTTTCAGTTTTGTCTGTATATTATTCTTAACAGGTTTAAATGTTCTTGTCATCACAACCCATGCCTACCTAATCTCCCAGAGAAATCTAAATCCCAGAGATGTTATCAGTGATGTCGTACACGACGGGGGTAGCCACCACGACTAAGATCATCTCGCAGATTTTTTTTTTATTATGGATAGGCTCGCGTTTGACCACTATCTCACCTGATGTTAAGAGATGATGTTGCCGATGATGGAACACGGAGTTGTTCAACACGTCGAAAGAGCGACACAATTTACAGTCAGAATTACTTACTTAGCTCTCTTGGAATTTTCATAATAATAGAGGTATAAACTTTTTAAATTGTACAGTTCTGTTTTTTAAATATTTGTAATTTGATTTAGTTTGATTTACTGCACATAAATATATTATAGTCGGTACTAAATTCAATCTAATTGTACATGTAAGGTTTTCATATAATTTTTATTTTACTGTAATTAAGTATCATAGCGTAAGCATAGAATAAACAGTCTTATAATGTTCTATCTGCTGAAACTCATGTCTGGGACTGGGATTAGTGGATGCCACATGTCTTGAAATCAGTGCATTTGATTACCGATTACATAGATAGTAATCAATAACGCTAAAATAACTATTAAGCTACTTTTCGAAAATAAATAGTTCACAAAAAACATTTTGTTTCTCTTGATTCCTGGGACAGATTTTTGAGCGCTTCAGTTTCCAACTTGGTGTTGGCCTGAGGAACAAAATGCACTATGTGTGTATTCTGGGAAGCACTTGGTACAACTCCCATACAAAGATTGGCAATGACCTTTTCGGATTTCTCACAATGTTTTGTTTGCACCGTTTTGAGTGCAGTAGTATAGTAATGAAATAAATTACACAAAATAATGTGCCTAGCTGGGTTTGAACTCGCGACCTACAACTCGTAAGTCGAGATTGTTACCACTGGACCACCACTACTTTTGGTAGCTAGTTATGTAATGCTGCAAGTATTTATAGATTCTATATAAATTAACATCTTTAGGTTTCATTAGAGAGGCTGTTTTTTTTTAAAAAAAAAGAGTCCTATACAATCCCAAATGAATTAAATATAAAACCAAACATATATGAGTTTCTCTTCTATTTACTTTATCCTATAATTACGTGAAGCCTTGAGATTCGTTAAACATTCATTAAAACTGCGAGTAATCGCAAACATTTTTATTTTCAATATTTACTTCGGCATACACGAATAAAAAAGTAAATAGACCTAACGGTTTGCAAAATTGAACCTTATGTACATAAGGGTAAGCGTTATGAATTCGTGTTGGTCAAATAAAGGTCGAAGCGAAAGCTCTTTTCAGGGTTGAAAGAGGATGTTCGGTCAAGGATAATATGCCCTATATGTTTATCCTTCATGCTTTTTTAAATTTTATGGTTTTAGTAAAATACTTGGTAATATTTATGACATCACTCATTACCAAAGGAGGAAGCATCAGGCAACGGCGCTCACGGCCCAGCCCCCACCGTAGGCGCGGGCTTGCGGACTGTGAGCAATGGATAGCTCGCTGTTTGACTGTCAGGCAACTGTCCAGACCGAGCCCAAGTCGTCGACGGCGCGCACTGTTCCCGCGGGCCTCGAGGAGTTGTCAGTAACAGCAGGGCCCCAGCTGTGTCGAAGCCTACCGGGGCCAAAGTCTATATAGTTGCGAAAAGGAGGCTCGGCCCCGGTATGAAAGGCAAGAATGAACGGTGTTGGTTTTTTATTCAGTAAGATTCTGACACTAACTAACTCCCGCCCCGTCCAAGGGCAGGGATGTCATTTGGATGATTTTTACCCACCAAAAAAAAAGCACAGGGTCAGATCAACGGTCACAAGGTGTACATTAAATTTACTAAAATGGATAATATTATAATCACAAAATTGTTAAAAAATCGAATAATCTCGGTATACAACAATCAACAGTATACAAAATTATTTAAAATTTTTGCGAAAACTGAATATAAGGATAAAGGCCTCCTGCAGGTGTCACCATGATGACCGGTCCTGTGCGTCTCGCATCCATCGGATTCTTGCGACCCTCAACAGGTCATAGGTCTGCATTGTGGCAGGCCTTCCAACGCTGCGTCTTCTGATACGTGGTCGCTACACCAAAACTTTTCCTTTCCATCGAGCATCTGTTCTGCGAGCAATGTGCCCTGTCCACTGCCAAAGTTTGGCGATTCTTCGAGCTATATCGGTAACTTTGGTTCTCCTGCGGATATCTTCATTTCTGATATGATCACGCAAGTTAATTCCGAGTATAGCTCTTTAAATTGCCCTTTGAGTGATCTTAAGTCTTCTCCTGTATAGTTGTACCATCAAAGACACTTCCGCTTGACCACCGCTAAACTTCAAAAAGTTTTCGTTTCAACTGCAAACAAAAATGATATGAATGGTTTAATTTTTATTAAGTATTTGGGCAAAAATGACCGTGATGGGACATGAACCTAATATATTTTCTTAAGGGATACCTTAAAACGCATGGACATTGACAATTTTAACAATAAAGCCTACCATCATCATTCATATATCATTAAAAAGATCCAATCCATTGATATATACCGCAGTAGATACTAAAAAGCTCATAATAAGTTGAGGCATTTTCCACCTTGATAACCGGTACCCCTCAGTTCCTCCTTTCCGTTAGACGCAGCTTCCTGTAAACACATAGTTAGAATCTAACGCTACCTCTGGGAAGAAGGTAACTTATTGTTTATCCATAAACATGGATAAGCCATACATACGAGTACGTGTTTTATGAGTAAAACTGCATATAGTTGATGAAGCTGGAACTAAAGCTGTAGCCAGTGCTGGCGGTACAACACTGCTACGCTTTAGGCGACAAGTAAGTGAGGAGGCGAGAATAGCGTGGATTGCTCCGTTGATCTTAAATGTTAAGATTTAGAAACTTAGTACACTACTCCTCATCTTAAAGATGGCACTGGCTGTATAGAATAAAGTGCATACACAAATAATTAATGTCATTAAGAATGAAATAGCAGACAATTTTAGAGTAATAATAAATTGGAATTTCATAAAAAGAAATTATGCATTTCTAATAATATCTGTCCCGGAATAATCAATCTATTTATAAAAAAGTAATATGAGGAACTTAAAAAGCTATTTTATAAGCAAAAAGCAAACGTAAATGAACATCAAAATAATATACATACTACGGCAAAAGATCCTCGTGCAAAGATAAATTAAATTGCAATTGAATACGAGAACAAATTGATAATTTATAATGCAATTCCAGATGAGGCTTCAACAACAACTGCAATAATCAAACGAGGGAATAAAAATAGACTAAAATAGAGCACATTCGTGTCCAGTCTCCAACTGTGACTAAATAGGACAGATAAACTACACAGCGCTTATCAACACAATTCTTTCCAATGTACTGCGAACGTGTCCGAACCGGTTAGTTCGTGTCAGAGCGAGATAGACACACTTCAAGGAACGAAGGAAAGAGATGCCTAATCGATGCCCGAGTAAGACCACAACACAAACACCAGAAAGATAAACGAATATAGTATAGCTGGTTGCACGTTGCGTTTTCTGCGGAGGTCAGCTGTAATTTAATTTAGACTTTGCATTTCCAGTTTTAGGGTTGGTTTTTGGGTGTGATAGGAAAATATATGATCCTCAGCTGGATAAAGTCTCGATTTTAAGGCCGTGCCCTCGAAAACAGCGGAGTTAAGTTCCTTGAAGTTGAGAGTTGCTTGATTTTAATTTTGCTTCTTTATACAAGTCTTGTGAAGGTTCCACTTCCTGTCTTGCTGGACTAGAATCATATATTTTCTTCTAAAGGTAAAAAAACAAAGTAAATATTGAGTAGAATTCTTGGCGTAGGGACTAGGACAGACTAAAAACTATAGGAACAACTTAACAACACTCGAAAATTCTAACCCACGAATTTCATAGCAACTTAGTTTAAGCTTCTAAACAACTTGAACTAGTTCGAGAACATTTTCGCTACAATAATTTTAGGTCTGAGTCCTAATTCCTATAATTTCAAACCAAGTCCTAATTTCTAAGCCCGAGGCCAATTCGAAGGCCTCGCTTTTCTCGAGGCCACGGCTCGCTGACGTGAAGTGCTCGATTCGATTCTATCAGATGTTCCAACAGCGTTCGCTTGACTGCTAGTACGCCACTTTTTTTGTACGGTGCTTTTTTTTTCTTTTTCTAACAATGTAAACAAGCAAGGCTTCCTCGTTAATCTGGGGTGAGAGAGGGTGTTAGACGGTTTAGTGTAGATCAGTTTAGATTACAAGTTGTTACTGGTGACTGTCTGGCTAATGTTCTATGATAATGCAGTTGCTTTTTGAATTATGTTTCGTTTAGTGCGACATCGATTTTGCATTTTTTCTTTTACGTTATGATCTGATTTTTTTTAAGTTTGATATTAGTTATCATGGTCTGATGGCCAAGTAATTAATACACTCGCCTCTCACGCATACGGATTCGAAACCGAGCAAGTACTAATGTAAATTTTTCTATTCATAATTATGTACTTTTCTAAGTTTATCTAGGACAATACCGACACCCCGTACCTCGGAAAGCATGTAATGAATGCTTAATATAATGAAATGACTGTTTAATATAATGTAATGTAGTTAATGTTTTAAATGTACGAGTAATTATATACTTAGAATAGGTTAGTGTATAAGTTCTTTTCATCCTATTTAATATTGTCTTTTGCTATGCCCGACAAGGTTTTATGAAAAATTCATTATTTATTTTACTAGCAGTACACTACATACTAATATCTGCTTTTTTAATTGAATTTCTTACCGTTCATCCTAAGGTTATCTGGTAGATATCACTGTCAGCAATAAGACCGTACACCATACGGTAGATTATAGATTTAAGTTTGTGCAAAATTATGCAATGAATACCATTCGAATTTATCCAACGTACAGCCAACGTTAATATTTCAGGTATTATTTTTTAATCGAGCTTAGTGTTGACCAAAAGTTTAATATTTGTTTTTAAATACCAGATGCTAGATTGAAGCAAATAACTTCAAGAAAACAAAAGAAACCAAGTAAATCCAAGTATTGTGTTTTCTAGGAAATAAGAATATAATAGTAAACTGCCTAGCCGTTTCGTTTCGACCCTTATCAGTTCAACAAGTTGTGCCCATGTCATTAAAGGGATGATCTTAGATGGAACTAATGTGTTCGAAACTCTTTCGGGACGCCGCTGAATAGTGTCACGTATCAATGGGCCATGGAACGTAGGTAGCGTGCCCAACATTAAGTTTAGTTTAACTTTCGAGATTAAGTTAGAAACGTGGCCAGTTTTTTAATGAGTACATTGTTGAATTTTGTGCTTTAGTATGTCAAAATGTTTTTGGGAAATAACAGTGATATTCCAGAACTTTCGCTCAACGCCATCTAATCCCAAACTAAGCATATCCTGTGCTATTAGTACTATACATCTGATAATCACCATTATCATCAACATTTCAGCCCAGAGACGTCAACTGTTGGACATAGGCCTCCCCCAATTATCGCCGTAATGACCGGTCGTGTGCGTTTATGTCCGGACTTATGTACGTCTTAGGTTAGGCCCTGTATGTCAGATCACCAGATCTTTTTAAACCGATGTGATTGCAACATTACTTCTTCAATTCGTAAATTGTGAGTATTGCCTTGTTTGTGCCGGCGGTATTATATAAGCGTGTGTGTTTTATATGTATTTCTATATCGCTATTGTGGCCAATTCATTACATTAATTTTTCAATGTTTTTTTTTTTTTTGTTTAAGACTACCGGACAGCGAGCAATGGGTAGCTCGCTGTCCGACCGTCCTGACCGAGCCTAAGTCGTCGACGGCGCGAACTGTTCCCGCGCGCCTCAAGGAGTAGCGGACAAGCAGGGTCGAAACCTATTGGGTCCTTATACTGGTTACTGAAAAGAAATTCCGACCCCGGTGTATGAAAGGCTAAGAAAGAATGGGGTGGATTTTTTAGTCAGTAAAAGTCTGACACAAAAAATCATCTAATGATATCTCCGGTCCTTGGGCGGAGCGGGAGATATCATTGGATGATTTTTTTTTAAAGTGTAAAATTATTTAAAAAAGAGATTATAGTAATTATTTTTGTAAAGCATACCAGTAGGTTATTACGTAAATTATCACCTATTCGTCATCGCTGATCATTTTACTGACAAAGTTCAATCAAAGTGTAACGATAAACAAACTGATTCATAGACTGATTTCGCTGACATAGCAACGTGTCATCAACTCATGCTGAGCCAGTTATTAATGATTTCCGATAGAATGACAACATGTTGTGATAGGTTATAGGTGCCATGTCGTATTTCATGTACTAATTCATTTCCTTTCAATAAATGATGACTATTATTGTCATAACCTGAAGAATCACAATTGAAACTTATGTGGCAAAGGCCAGGGCACATCTCACAGAGCAGATGGTTGATGAGAACGAAAGATTCAGAAGTGGTAACCATACACTGGAAGATTTCACGTTGTAAGACCTCCCACAAGTCTCACAGGGTGTACCGATGACCTAGTGAGAGTCGCGAGAATCCGATGGAAATGACACGCATAGGACTAGTTGCTGTGGCGACATTTGGGAGGCTTGTTGAAAGTGGAATGGATTTGCAAAAGTCAGTTTTGAAGATGAAAATGGGTGATACAACCAATGAGTCTACAGGCTAGGCTGTATATATCTTATACTTAGTTATAATGCTGAAGGATAAGTCCTGTGCGTCTCGCATCTACCACATTCCAATTCCACACCACATCTCATCAGGTCGTCGGCCCACCTTGTGGGAGGCATTCTAACGCTGCGTTTTCCAGTGCGCTGTCGTCACTCTAGAACTTTTTGGCCCCAACGACCATCCGTTCTACGAGCAACGTGCCCTACCCACTGCCAATTAAGTTTGGCGATTCTTTGGGCTATGTCGGCGACCTTGGTTCTCCTGCTTATATTTTCATTCCTGATGCGATCACGCAAGCTCGGGAGCGGAAGCGGAGTGCAGAGTAGTAACTAACTAAAGACACGGGTATTCATGGGAATAGCTAGTAATACCATAATATTTCTAATCACACAGGCTGTCCCCTTCAAATCCAATCACATCAGAAACGCAAACACATCAACTTTTAATACCACAAATGACTCAAGCGAGTCCAATCAAATTGTAATAAACAAACAAATTGATTCACAATAATCGCAACTCGATTACTTAGTGCACACGCGAAGCTTTGGACAATGATGGCTGCTGATGACGTCACCGACCTTGACACGCTGACTAAGAGGTTAGGTCATGTATGTGGAGTACGTAGAAAGTGTCGAGATAATGTAATTTTAATTATTTAATTAGACGACGACTTATTATTTTCTTTTTTTTATTATTATTGATAGGCTCGCGTTTGACCACCATCTCACCTGATGGTAAGCTCCAGGCGCAACTTCTTGGCTGTGCGCACAGTAAATGTGTTCCTAAAACGCTTTGTTCGTATGGGTGGGATGTCCACCATGTACCGGTGGCGCAACGCCATACGTCGTGTGGTCCGACTTGGCAGAATTAGATTGTTGTCATTCTCCAGTACAGGGCCAATGGGCAGCGGGTCAACAACTCAACACTAGTCCGGGGCAGTGCAGAAGGAAACATGGGGTAGTTATAGTCAGTAAGAGTCAGGCAAATTCCATCCAGGTTAGGAGCTACCATGTGGGCTCAACTCTAAAAAAATTGACGGATCATGTGCTGAAATAGTTCATAGAATGTTTTTATCCCAACAGCATCTTTTGGGATAATTTTGAACTTTAACATAGACGAAACCACTGGTAGAAGCTAGTGGGATTGAATGTATTTGTTAAAGTCGCAAAAAAATTCTGGACGAGAAGTATACAAAACCGGGTAGAATTGTAGGCCTAGACTCTGTATTGAGTAAACGTCATTTGAAATGTATTAATTAGAACAGGGTATAATGTTATGGTAAGATTGACGATCTTGATGCAGAGATTGACGCAATGATAGTCGTAGTTTTTGACGGCTGGCTCTAGGGTGGTTAGGTCACGTCATGTAGACTACCATTTTATCACAATTAAAATTACGTTACTTCACTTTCGACGCAAACAATTGACAACGTCATTTTAATAAGATTTTGTTCGGTAACGTCATTAGGTATTGTTTTGTTAGAAACTTATTTTTATAATAAAGTTTGACGTTATGACAAGACATTGACGCAATGGAGGTCGTAACTGTTTCGTTCTAGTTCAGTTCGTTAAGACTCGAGCGAAACCTGGAATAAAAATATTTTGAGATTAATATATTTTACATAAAATACAGGAGCAAACGTGCACAAAATATAATGACGTTTAGTCCTTTTGGAGACCTAGAGTTGTCATAGAAATACAGGTAGACATCGTAGATCGACAAGTCGTCGATCAAAGAAGCAGGTATGATTTGGAAACAGTAGGCTCAGGGTTCAATGGTTGATGCTATGGAGGAGAAGAAAGAGAAAAGGGAAAAATATTATAGATAATATTAAAAATGTTCCTGATGTATAAGTAAAAAAATTACCTTTTCTTTACTCTTTTGTATCTTTTCTTCTACTCGAAAGACGGCAATTCGTAAGAAAAAAAATTTGGCCAGGTCAATTTAAATCTAAACTACCCAGGGGCTATCAAAAATCGACCAAGCCATTTAAAAGAAGTGTCAAACACACAGCAAAATTATATAGGTACGAGTATACAGAGATGTATGAAAGAAAAACGAGTTAGTGGTAGTTTGAAGGGTGACAGGACAGAATGGAAGAAAAAAATGTGTTGCGCCGACCCCAAGTAATATATGGGATAAGGGCAGGAAGAAAAAGAAGAAGTATACAGAGATGTGTATTTAGAACTTAATATTTAGGTAATATTAAGTTCCATAGGTATATACATTTCTGTATAACACCAAGTTACATTCATCTCAGGCAAAGAAAAATAAATAGGCACAGAGTCAATATTATGATAATAAAGTAAAAAGTTTACAAATAAAACTTCCTGTACTATTACTTCATAAGTTAATCTGGACGCGGAAGGGACAGGAGAATTACGACAGTCATCCAAACTTATACTTGTATCAATCATACGAATGGCTCAGGATTTGATTGGTTGGGGAACATATGGATTATGGATGTGTCAACTACGTTCTCGGAATCAGTTCTGTTTCGGTTATGTTGGAAGAGAATGTGTTGAGGCTGTCTAAAAAGTCAAATGACTTTTTTAATTATTAGGACTAAATGAAATCTGATGTAATCCACACTGGTTTAATAATTAACCTTTCGAATGTTTAAAGTTACACTGTCCGACATAAGGTAATTGTCTTTCTATTGTGTTTCTAATTACGACATTCAAAGAGTTAAGGTTGATTAAGAGATCTTGATCACAGTTTACTAATAGAAGAACCTTATAAAAAGTATCGAATATAAGTATTTTTTAATATGATTAAATATTATTCAAAAATCCCAAGCCGTTTGACTTTTTAGACAGACTATAATGTTTAACATCAAAAGGGCCCGGTCTGACCCGTATTTCGTCAACTTGGGGATGGTTTAAAAGCTTAGTTAGTACATCAAACACAATTTTCTCACTTTTAGTTTTGAATATTAAAATATACAATAAAGTGTAACAACATGGGCTTCTATGATATCCAAGTCTAATATTTTTTTTTTTTGTTAAAATATGTAGGTAATTTTATAGAACATTACCTTTTGCCCGCAGCTCTGCCCAGGTAAAACATAAAATATCGTTAAAAAATTTTTGAAAACGAACCAGTACTTTCAGGGATTACCTCCTAAAAACAAAAAATCTAATGTTGCTTCTTTATAGCATTAGTATTGAAGACTTATCACCTTGCCCATCCACATAGTGACCTCAACCAGTGTTGCTTAACCTAGATATTTTAGCCACGTGTCCCTCTTGACGCCGACCCCAACATAGTAAAATGCTGGGCAGGTGTGATTGAATTGAAGCAATACATGGGTTTTCGCTCCAGACTGTAATGTGGTTAGCGCTAAGGCATGGGGGTGCATCTGCTTAATCACTTTACGGAAAACTGGATTACCAAGTGCGATTCCTTTTAAAGAAAAATACTTGAAAGTTTTTTTAGGTGTGAAATCATTCAATGATTTATCCCGCTCTAGGGCAGAGCGCTAAAATCCATTCCTACATTCTTTCTTTACCTTCATTTCAGAACCCCGGAGTTCTCTTTCGCACAACGTAGTCACAGTAGGTCGAAACCTGCTGGGTAATTTTTTTCCGGTGGGGAAATCATTCAATGACTTCCCCCGCTTTTGGGCGGAGCGGGAGATAGTGTCAGACTTTTACTGACTAAAAAACCACTCCTGTTCCTTCGTTGCCTTTCGTACTGCGGCCGAATATTCCTTTCAGAAACGGATCTTTAGCTCCAGTAGGCTTCCACCTTGCTGGGTCCATACGGTTTTGCTAACATTTTCTAAAAATATATTTCACGTTGTACTGTAAAAATATTTTTACTCATAGTTCAGTCATCACAGGAGGAACTTCAGGCATTGGAAGTCACAGGGCGATCCCCACCCACCGTAGGTGCGGGCTTCTGGACGACGAGGAATGGGTAGTTCTCCGTCGAAACAATAAATAACTTCCTTCGCTTTAAGAAGCAACAGGGCGAGACTGACAGACTTTTACTGATGCAAATAATAACCGAAGAAACATGGGTTAGTCAGCATTAGTCTTCCCGTCCAATTATATCTACGAATAATTCAGGTGTCTTCAAAGCTAGAGTGAATAGGCTCTTAATAAACTAGTGCGCGTCACCATCGATTGCATCACTGCTTACCATCAGGTGGGATCGCATTTAAGCACAAGCTTATATAATTAAAAAAAAACTTTATTCACTTTTTTTTTTTTTATTCAGATAAGAAGATATAACATTTATTTGATTTACACAGAAAAATAAACAGACAGTAAAAACACAAAAGCACAATCCTAACTAATATTATAAATGTGAAAGTGTGGATGTTTGGATGTTTGTTACTTAATCACGCAAAAACGGCTGAACGGATTAAGATGAAATTTAGCATGCATATAGCCTTTGACATATAAAAGAACATAGGCTACTTTTTTTATCCCGGAAAAACATCTTATTCCTACGGGAAAACACTTTTAGAGTGCGATAACCGAAGTACACGCAGACGAAGTCGCGGGCAGACAGCTTGTTTCATTATAAAACTAAGTATATAAATTAACAAAAATAATGTAAACATTCACAAATATTACAGATTTTTTATTAATTTGATTATTTCCCATCTCAGAAAATAATCGCTTCAACTACGAGAATCTGATTCCACTCTGTTCTTAGAAATAGACCAGAGTTAAATTCAATAGGCTTTTCGGGGTATTTGAAAGCCTTGAGCAACTTACAAAACGCCAGTTAAAAGATAACAGGAACGAATTGGATTAAGGGTAAAATAGCCGCCGGTCTACATTGTCAAACTTATTGAACAAACTAGCTTTTGCCCGCGGCTTCGCCCGCGTGGTATTAGGTACTTAAGGAATCGGGATAAAAGGTAGCCTATGTTCTTTTCCATGTCAAAGGCTATAGGCATGCCAAATTTCATCCAAATCCGTTCAGCCGTTTTTGCGTGATTAAGTAACAAACATCCACACTTTCAAATTTATAATATTAGTTAGGATTGTTGTAGAAAGTTGAAATAATGTTGTAATTCCTATAAAAATTGCATCATCTGAGATCATTTCTAAGAATTTAGTTACTAGTTTATATTGAACTACGTTTTCTTATAGGGCATTTCGTAAAGAGTGTCAATGTTAAATGGTTTCTTTTTGTCAGTTATAAGTTTATAACCCTCATGAGAAACAAGGTTTTAAGATAATTTATCTTTTAAAAGTAGTTATATAGAAAACATTGTGTCTGTCAATTTGTCATCATTATGTATTCATAGTGGCGACGTTTGGGGGAGGCCTATGTCCAACAGTGGACGTGTATCTGCTGAAATGATGATGATGATGATGTATTCATAGTAAAAATACAATGATAAGGTTTTTTTTTATTGCAAATTAGCTTTTGCCAGTGGCTTCGCCCGCTTACATGTAGTATTTATATATTATGTAATATCAGTCAAGAATAAAGCAGCTTTCTATCGCTGAAAAAAAAAAATAGCAATTGGACCTGTGGCCTGATTCACGTAAAATCAAACAAGCCAAATATCGTTTAAGTTTTATAGGCGTTCGATCGAAGTCCTATCCAAAAGCGGTATTCACGATCTATCGACTTATTTCCAGTTACATTAATAAGTATTCTACCAGGATAATGTAATACAGTTTTTTTTTTAATCGAAGAATTTCAAACGACTTTAAAATCGGTGTCGTTAAAACTCGATTGATGGATGTAAATACGGAAATAGTCTAAACGACTAAATCGCTACGATATCGTTACGGTTTTCATTACGTAAATCGGGCTACAGTCCTTTCAGAGTTTACCACCTACAAACAAAAAAACAAACTTTACTTCATTATATTAGTGTAAGATGGTATGCTGTGTCGTGATGGCCTAGTGGTTAAGACACCCGCCTCTTATGTGATTTTTTCAATTTATATGCACTTTTCTAAGTTTATTTAGGACATTACTGACAACTCTTGCCTCAGATGGCACGTAAAGTAGTTGGTCCCGGTTTTCAATCGTAGATTTTGACAGTTGTTACAAGTAGTTAGACGCCAGAAAGTCTGACCGTTCGGTCTATCCAAAGAGTATTTTCCCAGTTACTGGGTGGTGGAGGTCTGATAGGCAGTCGCTCCAGGTAACACACGGGTATTCAGCATCCGATTAAACTGCTGATTCCAAGCTAGTTAGGAAAAAGCTAGGGAGATGAATTATGTATAATTATGTATTCTTCATTTAATTGTTTTTAATTAAATCTTTCTCATTGCTAAAGTAAACTTAATTTAGTTTTACTATCTCGCATATTAAAAATTAATTGCAACTCGACCTATAAATTGTTTTTAAACATTCTTAATTTTGAAAAATAAAACTTTACGTCTTTTTAATGTTTCAAATAATGGTCGCCACACCCAGAAGGATGCGGGCAAACTGTAACCACACGGCAGATGGTAGTCGGGATAACGCTAAAGGACAAGAGCAAGAAAACCTCAGAAGGATCACTCTGCAAAAATCCACGACTATAATAGTGTTAAAACACACGCTCCAATTTGGTACGACGGCTTTGGTCCATTCGTACCAAAATCGAGCGCGTCTTCAGCGCAGTTTTTTTTTCGTTTCACAACACTATCTAGTTCCAGACTAAGCAGAGCTGGTGCATGAATAGGTACTAGTCAATTTCTTCTTCATCGTTTCGTGTCAAAGTACTCTTACAATTTTTTTTCTAACCAGTATTAAGCAACGGCTTTGTTATTGGCTCGTATAGCTCCTGAAAATGCAGGTGTCCAACTACTAGACAACTGATAAACATACTTAAGGCGCTACCCATACAGGGGCACCGTAAAAACGTCCTCTTTTTCGTTGCAAAGTTAGCCATATTGCTACATAGTACAAGCCCAAAAAAAAATACAGTGTATAGTCTAATGTATAGGTAAAAGACTTGGACAAAAACATTTTCTAAAAATAATCCAGGATTCTGAAAAAAAAAATCGCAAGAAAGTACACGAAAACAATTTTTCGTCTCGAAATACTCAATATTTTGAGTGATAACTATTATTTTATTTGTAACTATCAAAATGGAAATTTAACCAACTAAAAACACATGTAAAAATATTTTAACACATCGTTGTATTTTTTTTTTTAATATTATAAAACTGCGAAATATCCTTCATATTAGCGGACACGAGATTCAACTAAAATCAAACGCAAAAGATTTGCTGCTTACCGCGCCTTAAGTATACATATTATACATAACCCCACAAGGTGGACCGACGACCTTGTGAGAGTCGCGGACGCACAGGATCGGTCGTTGTGGCGACGCTTGGGGGAGGCCTATGTCCAATAGTGGACGTCTTTCGGCTAAAATGATGCTTATGAATATACATAATAATATAGATAAAAAATTACACCCAGACACGTAACAAATGATCGTGCTTATAACACAGAAATTTTGTCCTTGGTCGGAGTCAAACCCACGATCTTCGGCATACCAGTCAGGCCCACCGATCACTAGACCAACAGACCAGTCAAAATTAGTATTAACACACGATCGAACTTAGTACGATGGCTAAGGAACGGAAGTCCTGGCCAGATTTATATTAAGACTTTTAATTCATTAAACCGGCCGTCGCCCTCTCATTGTCTTTATATTATGTCTCTAATTACGGCATCCGAAAGATTAAGAGTAAAAAGGTTACTTCTAGGCAAAGCGAGCTCCATCATCAACAACATCGTTGCTTACTATCAGGTGAGGAGTCAAACGCCAGCCTATCAATGATAAAAAGGTGATGTATCCCTTTAACTAGATGGAGTCCGAAATGGAATCAAAATATATGTAATTGGTTTACCAAGGATTATTTCTGGAGTTTTCCTTGATATGATGAATTCGACCCTCTTTTGTTTTTATAAATTGAAAAGTCTTGAGGTTTTGCAGACATTCTGTACGCTACGCGACAACGCGGCTGAAAGTTTTTTTTTATAACGACATAAACTAGTACTTAACTGTGATCCTACCTGATGATGATCAGTGATGCAAACGTTGATGGTGAAGTGTACTAGCTTATAAAGAGCCTATTCATTCTAGCCTTGAAGACACCCAAATTATAATTAGATGGGAAGACCGTAGCAGTCAAATTGTTCTAGTCTTGTGATATTCGCGGTATTCACGACGAGGTGATATGCTTAGTTCGAGTCGTAGAAGTGTTAACAATATAAGGGTGGACACTCACCGTACATCGGGTTTTTATAGAAATTGTGCCAATACATTAATGTATCACATGGCTGTTTTTTCATCACACTGAATCCATTTTTTCAGCAGTCAGTGGCGGTTTTTAAGAAGAACCTTCTGTGTCTTTAATATTTTTGTATGCCGCAACTTTATCGAGTTCCTTTTGAAGTTTTGACTAAAGGTATGAATGGGCTTCATAATTATAGTGAATCTACCCCGTGGGTAGGTAAGGGTTCTGTTAAATTAGGCATAATTCTCGTGCCCAATGTGTTCTTTTGGGCAAATTGCTGGGTGTAAAGTTGAAATGGGAAATAAGAACAATTTTGGGCATATTTGTTTATGTCCTTTCATTCGTGATAATCGTTAAAATGTAGTAAGAATTTGAGACGTAACGTAGTATGTAATTTTAGACTTACTTTTTTTAAGGTAGGAAATTATTCAAAGACTTCTCCCGCTCTAGGGTGGGATGTGAGAGTGTTTTTTTTTTCGGTGAGAAAATCTTCTAATGACTATCTCAGCTCATGATCCCCCCTCTTGGGTGGAGTGCGAGGTAGTGTCAGACTTTTACTGACTAAAAACCCTCTCCAGTTCCTTCGTTGCCTTTCGTACCGAAGGCTGAGCTACCTTTCGGAGCTAACCCTGGCCCCGGCAGGCTTCCAGCCATCTGGGCCCATGCTGTTGCTGACAACTCCTTGAGGTGCGCGGGAACGGTGCGCGCCGTCAACGAATTGGGCTCGGTCCGGACAGTTACCGGACGGTTGGACAGCGATCTACCCATTGGTCGCCGTCAAAGGTGTGACAAACTTTTACTTATTAAAGCTCATTTCTATGTTTCTTTCTTTACCATTGTTCCTGGATTCCAGGTTTCTCCTTCAGAAGCAAACCCATGGCCCCAGTAGGCTTCAGCCCTCCTGAGACCCTACAGTTTTGCTGACATCTTAGACTTCCTGACTTTTAATTCATGAAACCCCAAGCAAACGCTGGCGTTCGTTCTCCCATTGTCTTTCTATTGTGCTCTAATAACGGTTTTCAAAAGGTTGATTTAATTTTTAAATTTCATGTATAGAACAGTTGTATAAATTTGCATTAAGTTAGTAAATTTGTTCTATTTTCTATGAAGGCTTAATAGATTACATCAATTATACTAATTAAAGGGTAGTTGTATAACGGAAAAACCTTAAGCACAAATGATTTATATGCCCTTAGACTACTTTTCAGAACAGCTGTTTGGACTTAGAAATAATTAGAAGTTAATTGTTGTTCAATAATATGAACATAACATAAATTGTTGAACAGAGGTTTAGTGGAAGGACGTTCACTTGTCACTTTTTTATGCAAGTGCTATGAGTTCGAATCTATCTCCAGGCTGTTACTGAAAAAATCCAACTGGTAAAAACCCAATAACACACCACTCTGGAATCAAACCCAGAACCTCATGCTAGTACCTATTTATTAATTACCTATGATAGTAGAATTAATGACTGAAGCAAATCTTTGGCTTTGTCTAAGAAAAGACGAATTTGCGACATACTTAGATAATTAATCGATAATTGACCGAATCTTAAAATTTACAATTCTTTAAATTACTTAATTCTATAAATCACCGATTCTAAAATTGACTGATTCTACAAATGACCGATTCTACAATTGACAGATTCTACAAATGATAGGTATTTAATGTATGAACAGTAAGTACTTTGGTTATGAATGTTGTAAACTAGCTTCTGCCAGCAGCTTTGCCCACATGAAAGAAGGATATAATATAGCCTATGTCACTCAGTGATAAAATATGACCGATTTTAATTATTTTTTTCACTTCGTGTTTTGAATGGCAATCTATTAATTTTTGAGTTTTTCGATACAAACAAAATACATTATCTGTCCTCTTTATAACACTAAGCTATCAGGCACCAGTGTACCGAATATAGTATACCTTATACGAGCTAACTTAAACCTTAGTACGTAATAATAAGGTTGAAGTTAGCCTCCGAAGTGTCTGTGTGGTTAATTATTATTATTAGTATATTCTAAAAGAATAAATAAAATGAAATGTAAGGAATGGCGAATTTCTTGTTTCAAATAGCGTCCATTATTTGTTACATTTCACGTAATACCTGAATTTAAAAAATGTTAACTGGGCGACCACAAATTGATTTTTAAAACTCGGAAAACCGGATATTATTTGCTTTTCAGTTTCGCCCTATACTTCCCTTCGATATTGAGGGTCGCTGCTCGGGTATCAGATTCCATAATAATGTTAATAACACTCCAGTGCCTACCCTTTAACGATAGGTCATGTTGCCTCGCCAGAATTGTTTGCAATATTGATTTGTTATCGTCTCAAATTAGTCATAAAATATTTTATTAGCTCTCTGTCAACGCCATAGAGATATGAAATCGAAATTAAACTTATTGAACAAAAATGTACCAACGATTTCTATGACTACAAGTATTATAAGCTTCATTTTAAATTTCCATATCCATAAAACGTAAACATTCTCCCATTAGTCTCTGTTTGCGTATAAAAGTTTAATAAACATAAACTTTACTGGAAACAGTTGCCAGCAACTTCATACTTACGTAAAACTCCGAAATAAGTGTTCATACATCTAAAATTTGCATTTAAAACGGCCACCGTGGGCTGTGGGTTACGGTTAGCCGGCCACGGGTCGTAACGAGGACCGGCCGGACCGGTGCGGCGCGGAGGAAGCGTGCGCTTCCGCCGGCCGCCGGCGCGCGAGTGCGACGCGGGGGGAGCGGGGCACTCGCGCGGCGCGGGGCAGGGGCGAACAGCTGAGCGCGCGGGTATATTGACAGCACGTTGCCGTTCAGTCAGTAGGTTCTCTGTGCTCGCGGAGTACGAACGTAGCCGCCTAAGGCCCGCACTATACGTCGCTCCCGATTGATTATGACACGATCGCCCCGCAGTGCTAACTGAGCTGCGGTCGGGACACCGCTAAAATTATGACTTTTGGAGTGTTCGCCGGCGACGAAGATAGTAGCAGATTACTCGTTCTAGAAGAGAAAGCTTTTAGGATAGTGTCCAGGTACTGGGAGGTCTCAGGAGTTTCGTCCGCCGAGAGGCTGCGGTTCAGGAACAAACAGAGGCTCCTCGTTGCCCCATTTGGACTGTTATAAATATTTTTTTAAGAAACTTATGGATTTTTTTTGGACTCAAACAAATTAGCATTTTAGTGTTTTTAAGTGCAATAGGTGAACTGTGTTTTTTTGTGTTAAGTTTTATTTGGGGTTTATTTTTTTGGATAAACAAAAATGGTGCCCCAACAAGTGTCGGATGTGAGGTCCCTCTCGCCAACCTCGAGTGGTGGAGTACCCGTGTTCGGGTCCCAGCTCGTCGACAAAAACTCATCAACCCCATACACGGATGCCACACAGGTAAGTCCGCTTCTACAACTTTTTTACAAGTGACCAAAGTGAAAATAAAAAGTTTTAAAACTTTAAATAAAATCAAAACTTAAATAATAAAATACACGGTTAGTTAATTAAACAAATTTAAAAAATAATTAGTAAAATTAAAGCCAAAATAAATATAAAAAGCCTCTTAAATTTCAAGAACCCCCAAAATAAAAGACAGAGTCGGAATAAAAATTATTAGGAGGTATTCGTAAAATAATAAATTTTAATTTTCATCTTACAAATAAAATTAAAGTGCGTATTAATAATATGTTGCAAAACAAAATTATCGCAAGTCATAAAAATCCGAAATATTTAAATCTTATCTAAAATTCCATCTATCAATAACAAAAATATTTACGCACGCAGTCCTAAAAAAATAAGTGCGAATCAGCGACATACGCACAAAAATATAACTGAAACGCCATCCACTACAAAAATATACCAAAGTAACGCGCAATATAATTTTATCGTTCAGAAAGTATTCAACACATGGCAAAAGGATATATTTTGTAAACATAATATTGCAGATGACGTGTCTTACACCAATAAAATAATAACGCTAAGGAAAACGTATATTTTAACCAACACGGAAAACTTAATAAGGTCAATAAATTTATAATTGTGGGATCTACCTACATTTTTATTGACTCTCGACTAGTACCGACAGGAAAGAGAAGTTCAAATTATAATAAATCACATTTTACGATTTAAACAACAACCGCATACGAGCAGACATTTGTTAAATTAATTAAATTTCTGCTAGGCCGCTGTGTGAAAATGCTAGTCCTTCAACCAGACCATTTAACTTAAACAATTTGTAATTTCGGTGTGTTAGTTGAAAAGGGTTAGTCCCCTATTATCTTGGAGATAATCGTAATAAACATTCATTGGCCGACGCAGCCATTACCGAGACACTGAAATTCAATTCGTTCACTAAACTGGTTACTAACGAGGAGTAATGATGCACAAACATGCGATCCAGCAGGCCAGTGTAATAAAAAATCCCACGTGGAGTTAAAACACACTTTGAAATCAGAGATTTAAATCGGCGAATAAAATTTGAAACTCGGAAAATTGGTTCTGATGAATTGAATACTCAATTTAGGGTTAGAAATATTCTGAAACATAATATTATAAATATTTGGAGAGGCATATATTGTTTACAATAGAATGCTACATTTTTACCAAAGTACTATTACAAAATTTTACATGACAAAATATGGAACCATTTAAAAAAAATATAACAAAATTGGAGATCAAGTTTATCATGGAACTTAACCTTTCAATTGTGATAATTACAGACACAATTGAAAGACAATAGGTGCGCGAACGCCGGCGTTCGCTTGGGGTTTAATGAATTAATCAAATTTCCAAGAATATAATCAATGAAAAGTTTGAAAAAAAAAAACTGCAGTTGGTAATTAGGTAGCCACAATTTTACAAAGTAATTTTTAGAACTCCATTTCCAAATAAAATTATAACATCTACAAAATTCTTAAATGGGCTATAATGTAAAACCTTGGAATTAAGTGTTGAAATTTTCAACAGCTAAACGTTACAAAATCTCACATTTGAATCCATTATAAAAACCTTGAAAAGACAAAATAAAACGTCCATCATACGTGGCTGCAACTGAAATTTAATATTGATTACTGCTATAATTGAAACGAGAATGAACTTGAAAACGTCTAGGTTGACAACACTCATTAGGCAAGCAATGAATATCCAAAAACTGTTGTGAAATAACGCGTCAAGTCACGTAGAGAGATTTCCATGAAACCAAGATTAACGATAGAAAACGCCACAATAAATTAAGCGACCGAGAAATAAATGAGATGAACACTTAAAACGTAAACGTTTCATAAAATTTCGGTAGTCGGCAATGAATAAAATAAACTATCGTACGTTGATGACGGTGATAAATCCGCTGCACACACGGGTGACGCGCCCGATACGAAAAACACGGTCGGGAGCAACGACACCGCAACACATTTATGAATTTTTCGCATTATCACGTTATAAACACCGGCTCACGCGATATCATATGAAATGAAGCTATAGCAGTCAAAACAATCAATAAAATAAAAAGATATATGATATTAAGGCCATGCTGTATCCATGAAATGCGTCGAGCGGAGAGTGCATTAACATTTCAATGTCA
Organism: Mythimna albipuncta; assembly: GCA_929112965.1. Lineage (NCBI taxonomy): Eukaryota > Metazoa > Arthropoda > Insecta > Lepidoptera > Noctuidae > Mythimna > Mythimna albipuncta. Next base: position 1,368,423 of record OV815974.1, read on the forward strand.
ACACGTAACAATGTATTTTTAGTCATCCGCTGGCCGAGCGAGTCTTTCTCGAGACTCGAGAGTTCATACACTCCAAGCCGATACTTAGCTCTCCGGCCATGATAACCTCAGTTTGCGCAGCTCTCCTTACCAATCAGATACAAGGAAATAAAACGCACAAACGTATGTCGTTGGAAATATAAGGAAACGATTAAACAGTATCATTGCAATATTTAATTGTACTGATTGCACGTAATTAACAGCATTTCTGTCATCACGAGTTATTGAATATTGTAAAAAAAAAAAAAAACGATTGTTTAGATTCTTTTATTGTAGCTGATATCATACATCTGATCTATGACTAATTGCTTCAGACAAAACAGGGTAGACCATGTAAAATTAAGTTGTCTTAAAATCCGCAACTGAATCTCTAGAAAAAAAATCATATTCGTCAATTTTTTGCTAGGCAATAATTATGAAATCGATATGCTTTTATTAGCCAAAAAAGTGGACGTTAAAATTTAGCTTTTGGTTGTGTGCTAAAAAAAATACAAAATTAACTAAGGGCGGAGCTTTGGATCATTATGTAGCAAGCAACCGACCGGACTGGCTGTGTTATTTTTTGTTAACGTTTTTTGTTGGGCGAAGCTAAGAGTACGGCAACAGTTTTGTTCCACAAGGTTATCCATCGTACTTTTATTTAGCCGTTGCTATTCAGCGTTCTCTAGAATTATTAAGAAAAAATGTTTCACCCGACTTTGGTGTTTGCGGAAAACTTAATTTTCACACTCTAATGTGCCTTTCTAAATCAGCATTTTTTTACTACAATATATTTTACTTGGAAAAAAAAAGTCTGTCTAAACTTTGTGTCATGTTTAAGCATTATTTATGGCCTTCAATAGCTGCATTCCAGATAATAATTCAAAATAAATGAGCCCATATTCTGAGGCACGTATCATGACTATTTTCAATATAATTTCCCAAGTCCGACTGTATCCCATTACCCCTTCATTACTGAAAGCATAAAACTCGCACAACTTTACTCCGCCAAGCACTAAAAAGCGATTAACGTAGTCATTTGCATTAACGCGAAATCTTTGAAACAATTTACATTGAGTTCGTAGAAAAAGTGTCGTACAAGTAGCAGGGCAACTTCGTGTCTGTTCACTATAATGCTGGCCTTACAACAGTGCCTCACGATATGCAGGCATTTCGAGAATTCTCCGTGTTCGGTATTTCAAGTTCTACCCTAGAATAAGGGTTGATAACAGGATTTGTGAGGCCAAGAAATTTTTCAATTGAATTTGTTGTTTTGATTGTTGGGAACTATGTTGAGTTATTGAGTTCTTCCTGTATATTGTCCTTTCTTAGTATTTACTGTCACGCTATTCCTCTTAGCGAGCGAGTAATTTTCCTTTCCGGGTGTGTTTCAACTTCAAATAATTCTACAACTCCGCTAACAGCTATTAATTCTATATTGGTTATATCCACACATCTTTGTTCACTATAAGATTTTCAATGCATAATAAATTATACCCTTTCAACGTATTACAGTAACAGACTTTTATAGTATGCAGCAAATCGTCAGAGTTGCCACCCAAAATTTTAATTACCATAGTTTACACCGCATACAGAACAGTGTTGGCAGCTGAAGCAAATCAACATTTGATTGTGCTCAAGCCACTTGCAATTTGCAATTCGTGGGTGTTTTTAATACCACCATTATAGTTGAGTGTTGCTTAAGAAAATTCTTCGTCTACCTGCCTTTTTGCAACATTAATTTGTATTTGTACACTTATTTGGTATCGTTTCCATATAGAGAAGAATTAACATGATGTCGTTAGGAGTAATACGGGTGAAATTATGGTACTTGATCTACTTTCTGGAAGAGAATAGTGGTTTTATTTTTGTCGTTAAATTACGCCTTTGCACTTGATAGGTTCCATGTTTCCTTTCATTTCGACACCGGTCACTTATTTACCCAGATCTTTGTTCTGTTTTATAAGGGTTCAGTATTCTGAAGGCCGTAATTAATTTTAAGAATCACTTTAATAAAATACAACAAAAAAGCAAAAGTAGGTCCATACAAATCTCAGCTTACGTGGAAAATAAATTCTTTAATTAACTTTTTTTACGTCTGGGACTGAATTGAACTAATTTGAAAAATAATTTGTTTTGAGACCCTTTATTTTGGTATATAGTAATATTAAGGTCCTCTAGATAATTCTTAATGGTTTCCAGTTTCAGTTATATTTTCTTTTCTCTGAACATTTTTAAAGCTTCGTCGGTGTAAGCCGATTGTTCGCTATTAAAATTCTCTTTCATGCAAAATAATAAATAGTGTTAAGTTTTGAAGGGATGAAGAGAAATTAATTTTCTGAGCGTAACAACGCTTTATTTAGTGATTTATATAAAATGTCAAAACAAGTACTACATTAAACAATGTTTAGGAGAAAATTAATGGTTATTTGAAGCATTTAAGCTGAAACTAATGCTTAGCTTCAGTTTTGAAAATAAATAGGTAATTTTTTGAAATTTAAATCAACTAACACTGTACTCCTATGTACCAACATATAATCTTTGTAACTTTACACACATCGTCAGGAATTCACGATATACATTATAAATTAGAACCTGAAGCCAAAACTAGATTCCTGGCGGAACTCCCACATGAAAACAGAAAGTCTGAGGAGCAAATAGCTATAAATTCGTTTGGACTCGCGATGACGGGTGAAGTCGGTGCAGAAACAAAACTGCTGCAGATATATCTTTGGTGGATATTTTCTGCTACTATTGTATGTTTCCTTTCCAGTTTTTTTTTTGTGATAGGTTAGGAATTTTATATTTTCCATTTTGTATACAGTTTTAGTTGGCAAGCAATAATTTCTTTACAGATTTAATCTAAAATTAGGTATCCGCTTATTTAAATTAAGTAGAACGAAAAATTATATTATAATTTTCATGTTTTCCTTTATCAAAACTCCACAGCTGGTCATTTAAAAAAAATAGTTTACTTAAATAAAGAAGTTGCATGCATCATGACTATCTAATCTTATACAATTAATTTAGTCACTGATAATGATACTGAATTATCAGCGTTACCGTAACATTTATTTTGTTCAATTCCGGATATACATTTTGATAATGTGTAGGTACTTATATCTAAAACGCGCTTCAAAAATACATTCCCATCATGAATTGTTACCAAAAACGACAATTTTGTTCTTTCAACGGCCGAAAATTTCTAACTCTGACACGCCTACTCCGGACCCATAAATTACAACCCAAACATAACTCTAACCGCAATTTCATCACATTTACAACCCTGGTTAATCCAAACCGTTAAACCGAAAACACCGTACCCGGAACTTAAGCCTTAAATATTCACCAGCCTTCAAAACGTTAAAACGGCGTCATTAAGCCGACGGAACTCTAAAAACGATAAACTTTACGAGGAACCAAAGGACGACACTCGATCCCAGACACTTTCGAAAAAAAGAAACTTCTTGTCTGCGAACTTCATTTCCTCTTTATGATGAACATGTGTCTTTTTTTTTTGTATAAGTTAGCCAAAGGTTATGATAAGCTGGATTATTTTTGTAGGTTTTAATGGCGAAGAGGATTTTGCAAATCATATTATACTAAACACTTCATGATTGAATCAAATTCTTAACTCAAAGTTCTCCGCTTTACAATAAAAACGTAATTCAATTACTTTTTCTTGCCAAACCTAATTACATTCGATCCGGTTGTCTACTTATCCAATCTGATTTCCTTGATTCCCAAATCATCTTCGAAATTAGTTCCTAATCCTCATATAATCCAGAAGACGCCCCTAATATCACAGTACCAGAACTATTGATCCTCACTCGGCTCATAAGTGGTCGTTGGCTCCAAACTTTTTGTCCGTCCTCCTATTCACTTGCTACTTCTAATCGCGTTACTCTATTAACCCGTGGACAGCCTCTTTATACAATTAGTTACTTATTGACTTGGAAAAATCTTACCCTCTTTTAATCCTGTTTTTTGAAAGTTTGCGACTTTTCCCAGCACGTTGACACTGGGTGCTCTCCGCTTTTCAGAAAGTTAGCATTGACACCGGTTCGGTGTTTTACTTTTAGAAAAGTATCTAACTCAAATTTCCTGTGCGTTAAACTTTTAAACTACAAGCCTTTGGGAGTTTCCGGAATGAAATAAAATTAAACTTGTTACAGAGTTACTTTAAAAATATGAATATAAAATGCTTTGCAAAAGGGTTACTATTACTGAGAAACTCTTCTCAGCGTAATTGCAATTCTAAAACGCAGCGTTATTTATATTAAAAGGCTTCCAAGTACAGCTTGAAGCACTCGTGAGCGAGCGAAATGAGCTTAGAGATCCATGCATACATTAAGTTGGATTTAAGTCAAGTCTAAGTGAGGAAGACCTCTGAACTTATAGGTGCGATTGTCCAACCGTTGACCCTGAGGCGTCTAGACAGACTTACTGGTCTGGTCGGGTATTACTTACGGTTTCCTGCTACTAGGAAAGGAATGAATATTGGATTGTATCGAATTCAACTTGTACAACGGTTCAGTATCTATGAGTGTGAATTTGTATTGCAGCTATACTCTAGGCTTGTTTTATTACTTGCTTCTCGAAACTATAAAATTGTCTGTCAATACTACAAATATACCAATGCTGCTAACGTTTTAAGAACGTCGATGTAAAAAGAAGCTAAAAAGACTGACGTTCAATTTGTTCGCTTCCCTTTAAAAGCAGTCAATACCGCTTTTTCCTTTTTTTACACGATGTGGGTACAGAATTTAAAACGACACTAGCTGTAAACGTCAGCAATAAAGTCTGCCTTAAGCAATCGCATTTCAGGCCCAAAAGTCGGGCAAAACAGGCAAAAAATTTCGTTCAAACATTTCAACTGCTGTCGTGGAACAAATCGCTCTTTGCAAGCTCAACGTTTGGCTTGAAATTTAAATAGCTTAAAAATAGCTTGAAAAAAACAGCATCGGCTGCCGAGGCATTCGCATGATTTATGCTTTCTGTAGCGTGACTATGAGGAACGGCCGGGTAGTTCGGAGAATGCTGGCTAAATTAATCGCTTCGTATTTGGCCGTGTGAATTATCAAAATTCCACTGGGTGTAACTGAAATAACGGGCGACTAGACTTTCATGAACGCCATAATTTATTGGGGGAAGTGCAAATGTATTTATCCAGCTCGAGACTTTGGAAAAATATGTGTAAGCTTGGTTAGGCTCAGTGGATTTATTGCCCTGTCTCCGAACTTGAATGGCTTTTAAATATAAATCCAAGCAGGTTTATACGTGCGCAATCTTGTATCTTTGAACCGGCAAATTAATATATCCAATTCCACTGTACGGCTTAGGTGTTAAGTTGCACAGTGCTTCTCGGTTTTCCGCAATACATTTCAATTCTCGACGTCAAGATAGGTCAGAGTTACATCCTACCCGGTCATTCCACATAAAACACTGCGGCTTATATTATTACTAGCTGCTGCTAGCGGCTTCGTCCGCGTTATATTAGAAAGTTGTCCCTAGAGAACCTACTTTCAGGTTAAAAATTATTATTTTTATTTACAAAATTATATTATAACATCTTCATAGACGTGTCCAAAGTAATGTTATAACAAACACTTAAAATATGTAGTACATATTATAAATATTATTAAATTAATTATGAATATAAATTATTATCAGTCTAGAACTTTCTCAATAAGTAATTGAGCCGTTTTTACAAATGTTAGGTTTTGGCTGAATATTAATTAAAAAAATATTCTATTTTTTTTTAATGTCATCTTAATCCGTTCAGCCGTTTGAGCGTAAAGAAGTAACAAACATTAAAATCACACAAACTTTTGCCTTTATAATATTAAGTGTGATATAGTGCAATTAACCAGCCTCAAACGTAAATAATTTAAAACTAAAACATCAGGCATGTTCGTGTTAACTTCAACTAATGGTGATTAAATTACTTGTCCTAATTATGTGTTAGCAGATAACAAAAGAGCTGTTGCGTTAATGGTACTGATAATAATGATACTACACAGTTGGGATTACGTTCTAGATTCGTAGGAGCATCTGTGTTCGCATGGACCTCTTTCGTAAAAAGAATATGGTCAATGATATTATCTTTTATATTTTCTAATACATATTTTGTAGCATCGACATTTTTATTTGAGGTAGAATTTGAAAATGGCTCTAGATTTTTTTCCAGTTTTCTTTAGATTGAATTTGCTAAGTGATCAACATATTATTTAGTATACATAAGAATTTATGCAACTGCTGAATTTGCAGACCCTAACAATTCGACTCAGCAGATAGGTAAAGTTAGGAACGCCTGAAGTCACTCATAGTGGTTTGAAAGTTACAAATTGCGCCAACTAAGCAAAAGTTAAAGATCGAGTCCTACCTTTCCCCTCTGTATAAATAGCGCCAAGTTTTCTTATAAAAACGGTACCTAACGATATTTAACATCTTGCACTTTGCCGAACTAATCAGGAAGTAAGAGATATATAATAATATCTTCTTGGAAACTTGGACGGTTCTTAAAAACAAGTTATAACATGATTACTGCTGATCGGCAGTTTTGCGATGTTCCGGAACAATGTTATTTGTAGGTTGTTATGGTTCTTGTAATTATTTTGCTGATGCTGGAGTTAAGAAAGATATTATGGAGGTAGCTAAAAGATAATTGACTTCTAGGAACTTAGTTTGCTTCGTTAGAGCATTCGTGACCTATTTTTATATCATTGGTTATTTCATGTAGAATAATGGCTGCGTTCGATGCTTCAACTAGTCTCTTAGCAGGCTCAGTTGAGGCTGCATCATTCTTTATTCTTACATCAAAACCTAACATAGCAACATTAACGTTCCTATCAACAACCACATCCAAACTAGTTGTACAATTAACCAGATCCTTATCAGTAGTTACTCAACTTGGCCGTGAACTTTGAACAATTTTTAGCTAACTATCGATCTAAACGATAAGAAGTATGCTGTAATGATATTGAATTGGATTTTTAATGCAAAGCGATTCATACATTTGAATATATTAATGGAAGCTGTATATGGCATAGATAAATATCACGGTATTTTTATTTTTGGTTTGGTTCTTTATTTGGTTTGATATTTAGAATTATACAGAGTGTTCGGTAAAAAAAAAACATCTACTAAAAAAAAAGTAGTAGTCAGTAATTGGTCATACCTCCTTACATTCTTATTATATCGAGCTTATTAATACATACTAAACATAATAAATCTAGAGCAAAATCTTACACATGATCGTTAACACGTTTTTCTACTCAAACGCGCCATCATTAATTACAATTTAAGTATAATTTTCACCTTTAAGTAATCAAGTGACATGATAATAAAATATGATGACATGATTTTCACAAGTTCTTGCTCTTATATTGAGTCGTTAAACTAATAACTAAGATGAACTCATAACTTTAGTTTTTGTGCGCATTTAGTGCACTTTTTGTTTAGGTTTCTATGAATTTATCAGCTGGTATTAAATGAACATTAGGGGTTATACACACGGCTTACGAAATGCGCTGATAATGACATGACACGTAGGTGTTAGATACCGCCTCCTATTGCTATAACTTATAGTCATTTTAATAATAAACTAGCGTTAGTATGTGCTTCATTATTTTATTAGGTAAAGTAGCTCCTACTAGAATTTTGTTGGAAACAATACCTTTAAATTGCGAATTATTTTGTTTGCTCATTAATATTCATAATAAAAAAGTACTTGTACATTATAGCTGAATTTAAATTTAAATCCTTATGATATTGAAGATAAAGAGTTAAGAAAGTAAAAATAAAAGAATTCAAATGCGTTTGATGAACCCAAGTTCCATCTAGATATACCTGATAATTCTGTCAGCCACCTTTCAAGACTGGATTGGCCTATTTCTACCCGGACAACACAAGATGATGTCATAAAATGCAGATAAGTATGAATCGAATCAGTATCACTAGAAAACATCCGCCATGACGCGTCCGGAAGACTTATGAGCACACGCGTGTTATCTTAAGTGGTTTGTTTCACTAAATCTTGCGCTAAGCCATGCGGATGCGAGATTTAAGTTGTGTAGTTACTTGATTAAGTTAAGTGATAAATATTGTCTCAGAATATACTTGGGTAATGGTAGTTAGCTTGAAGCTAGACGAAACGGTAGACTAGACAAAAAAACACGTTAACTTACAGGCCAATTAGCCACAGACACTTCATTAATATAGTTGATGGTTAATATTTCATCGATGAATATACTTAATAGGTTTATGAATATATATAAAATGACTAGACTTAACTCAGTTTGACAGAATATTATACGAGTGGCTACACTAATACTACAGATCTTCACACTAAAGCTACAAAACTGCATTTTACAAAACTTTGGAAAGAAAGACCCTTCGAAACTCAAAAGAACTGAAAAAAAAGAATTGTAAACTAAGATGTTTATTAGACCCAAAGCTGGTCTACCAGTTGTCACCCTACTCCGTTCCACCATCAAAACTACACGATCTACTGAACTAAATCAAGAACAACAAAAAATCTCGCACAAAAAACTGCAATTTAGTCTCAAGGAAAAACCAACCTTAGAGGAGTCTTTACTGAGTTGAATGTACTTAAAGTTGGAAGCCGGCACAAGGAAGCCGAAGCAAAACTTGTATACAATTCTGTGGCCTTGAACTTAAAAATATTCGAGGCGAGCTCAAATGTGACCGGTGTGCCTCGAGGCACTCCCGATATGGCTAGGGTGAGGTTCTCAACGAACAACATAATAATATTCTGACGAGAATTACTGAGAAGTTTTAATTCACTGCGGAAAGTGATTGAGTCGAAGGAAGAAATGAAAATTTTGAAAAAGATGAGAAACTAAATGTTGAAAAGAAGAAAAATAAACGTTTATTTAGTTGATATATTTACAGTTGACAATAAGATTGTAGTTATTGAGAGATAAAATTAGAAGTTCGATTGGTAAATTACTCTGAAACCAGGTGTTAAATTTAACTTTCAATAAGTTTTTAAAGATTACCCAAAATAAAATCGATATCTCGAAAATTTAAAATCCAATCAAAAATTTAAACATTTTTAACCGGATTCCCAATAACGATACCTTAGCGCTTAATTACACATTCAAGTGCTAACACTGTTCTCTAATTGATATATATTTTACGATCTCTGTAACGAGCGGAGCAATTAAATATTTAATGTTAAATCCATTGTTAAAAACATTTAATCCTTGTGAATTAATTGAAATACCTACAGAGAACATTATGTCAAAGGTTAGGGTTTGATGAAAAATGGGAGAGAAAATGAATACTGATTCGACAGCTGTGTGAAAATTTGCTTAATTTTCAAATCTATTTTGATTGCCGAGCCGAGGTGGTGTAATAGGGTTTATATCAGGTTCATTAGCTCAGTCTACGTTTAATCTAATAATGATGCATAAGGTCTGGACTCGTAAGACTTTTTATTCAGCATTCTCGAAAGAGAAACATTTTATTCTCACAAAGCAGATGCAACTTTCTCAACTATGAGTATATTCAAAAGTGTTTTGAATTAACTCCTACTTCAGACAGATAGATTAGTCGGAAGTCAGACTCACCTTTCATCCTACGGAACCCAAAAGGTCGCGACAAACCAAATCTACATTCAGACAATCTCCGAGATATGTAGATGAGATTCAATGCTGACGATTTATGAAGAAAGCTGAACGAAATATGGCAGCGAGTCGACCGTTTTCATTGAAACTTTTTTACAACCTCCCCTTTAGATGGCAGATAAAATTGCAAATAGACGGACGGAAAAGGGAATTTTATGTGAAGGTGACTTCACGCTTTTTATTTTTTAAGGGGAGTTGGAGCTGTAAAGACGGTTAGTGAAAACAAATTAAGCTTGAACGATCTGATATTGCGACGTAGGTTTCTTGTTGCGATTGAAAAGGTTTAGCTGACGATAACGCTTCCAGTTCCGTAAACGGTACTATTTAACAAATAAAGAAAAATCTTCATTTAACTCTGTAAGCTCAAGGCTGGCAAAATTATGCATTTGCCTTACTACCTCTAAACACGTGTACACTAATAATCCTTGATGGTTTAAACAGAAGTCACAATTAGTGCCAAAGCGTTACTTGAATCTACATTAAGCTTAATCGTTTGGCATTCGACCTGCATGGAATTATAAGCAGCAGCTGACATATACATAGTTCCATGTTTGAATATGTTTCTGTTCTACAAGAGACACTGTTCGTTACAAAAGTGTCGACTACAAACGAAATGGAACTAAAACGGGTTCAAATTGTTTTTAACTAAACTAAAAACTCTACCTTTTCTCCGTCCTCAAGACCCTAAAGTAAAAAAAGCGAATCCTCAATAAAAAGAAGCCTTTATCTTCAAATCAAGGGTATCACAAACCGGTTTAAAACGAAAAAAGTCAAGCCAAGCTAAGAAGTGACTTGTTACAGCCATGCTCGCTAATACACGACCAATATTTGTTCTGGTGCCAACTCTCCGAGGATTGGACGGGGCTCGGGACGCTCTAGTGAACAAACAATGTTCTTTAGATGCATTCTGTTTCAGCGTTCGACTCGTCTCGAGGGGCAGGCGACTAATAGTGTTAGCTCCTAGTGCGTTTATGGTATATGCAATTTGTATGGAGAAGTTCTCTTAAAGTTTTAGCAGTTTGATATGTGGTTGGGACATGTCTGTTTTCTGTTCTACTACTAAAAGCCATCTTTCTTTGAACACAAATAAAATTTCATTGACCTTAAAAAAATGTATTCATAATCATTCCAATCCCATCATCAATAAATTCTTTTTTCTAATAACATATAAACTCACTCACCATTTCTTACCATTCCAACCATGAACGTTACAAATTCCCATAATACTTTAACGGACGTTTACAAAAATAGACCAGGGTAGATGCCTTCAAAAATAATAAAAAGTGAAAAATAATAATAGTAGGATGAAACCCATCACAAAAGGAGGAGAATATTATAAAAATGAAAGGAAAAATAATTTACGGGCGATCTGAGGTCGGGAAGGGGGTGGGGGTGACTTTTTAAGGGGAAAAAACGGTTTTTCTCGATTTCCGGCAAAACTAAAAGTCCTATGGAAAAAAGTCAAATGGCAAAGTTGTAGGTAGTAAAAAGATCTAAAACTTTTGTATTAACACTTTTTTCACATAACCTCAAAATTTATGTGAAAAATTCAAAAAACCATGTTTTTGGTTTTTTATTTTTATCTCTTTCAAAAAACAATATTTTATCACGAAATTTGGTGAAAACTTACCTTTTTATGTCCCAAATACGCTGTAATTTATTTGATTAGAAATATTTATTATTTCACCTTATTTTGAATAAATATCGAAAAATCACCCTAATTTTCAATCGAAAAATCACCCGTCAAAATATCTTTTTTTTTCAAAAAGTTTATATGGTGTCTGTTCGTTGAAATCTCTACTTTCCGATGGTGAAAAAAAATATATATGTTACCATAGTAAATCTTCTCAGCAAATGCAAAAAACCGAAAAAAACTCGAATTCGAAATTTTTTTTCAATTATTATATTGAATGTAGAGCTATTTATTAAAATTTACACTTTAATTACTCGAAAAACGTAAAATTACATGTTACATAGATAACAAAAAAAATTGCAAATCAAAATATAGTACTATAATTAACAAACAAATAAGTTGATAAAATTAATACTTAATAAGACGTCTACAATATTTGGAGAAAGGAGTCGAATCTTCTTTAAGTTATATGCGTAGATGCCTATTTATAACTATTTTTAGATAACTTATATTTATCTGAGTGACCTACGAAAAATTTTAGACCATCAAAAGGTATTTCATAGAGGAGTGGGGAAGGGGCTAGGCGGGTCCGGGTCTTACTACATACATACCTAATATATTATTTCGTAGCAGCTGTAACAACCGTTAGCCTAGCCAGTATTCGAAATACAGTATAGTATACAACATCGTTTAAAAAAATACACGTGCACGTTGAGTTTCTTGAAGATAATTGTGACAAGTTTACAAAAAAACTAAGAAGATTACTATACTATTTTGCACAAACAAACTTAGTTACTCCCATAAGATATATAAAATACACATCGTAAATATATTTTTACTAACTAACTTATGGCCTATTTTCATATATATTTCATATATTTATTATATTATATACTACTATTTTAATATATTTTTATAATATATATGAAAATAGGCCATAAGTTAGTTAGTAAAAATATATTTACGATGTGTATTTTATATATCTTATGGGAGTAACTAAGTTTGTTTGTGCAAAATAAAGGAGATTATTATTTTTTTAATCTTCTTAGTTTTTTTGTAAACTTGTCACAATTATCTTCAAGAAACTCAACGTGCACGTGTATTTTTTTAAACGATGTTGTATACTATACTGTATTTCGAATACTGGCTAGGCTAACGGTTGTTACAGCTGCTACGAAATAATATATTATTATTAGGTATGTATGTAGTAAGACCCGGACCCACCTAGCCCCTTCCCCACTCCTCTATGAAATACCTTTTGATGGGCTAAAATTTTTCGTAGGTCACTCAGATAAATATAAGTTATCTAAAAATAGTTATAAATAGGCATCTACGCATATAACTTAAAGAAGATTCGACTCCTTTCTCCAAATATTGTAGACGTCTTATTAAGTATTAATTTTATCAACTTATTTGTTTGTTAATTATAGTACTATATTTTGATTTGCAATTTTTTTAGTTATCTATGTAACATGTAATTTTACCTTTTTCGAGTAATTAAAGTGTAAATTTTAATAAATAGCTCTACATTCAATATAATAATTGAAAAAAAATTTCGAATTCGAGTTTTTTTCGGTTTTTTGCATTTGCTGAGAAGATTTACTATGGTAACATATATATTTTTTTTCACCATCGGAAAGTAGAGATTTCAACGAACAGACACCATATAAACTTTTTGAAAAAAAAAGATATTTTGACGGGTGATTTTTCGATTGAAAATTAGGGTGATTTTTCGATATTTATTCAAAATAAGGTGAAATAATAAATATTTCTAATCAAATAAATTACAGCGTATTTGGGACATAAAAAGGTAAGTTTTCACCAAATTTCGTGATAAAATATTGTTTTTTGAAAGAGATAAAAATAAAAAACCAAAAACATGGTTTTTTGAATTTTTCACATAAATTTTGAGGTTATGTGAAAAAAGTGTTAATACAAAAGTTTTAGATCTTTTTATTACCTACAACTTTGCCATTTGACTTTTTTCCATAGGACTTTTAGTTTTGAAGGAAATCGAGAAAAACCGTTTTTTCCCCTTAAAAAGTCACCCCCACCCCCTTCCCGACCTCAGATCGCCCGTAAATTATTTTTCCTTTCATTTTTATAATATTATCCTCCTTTTGTGATGGGTTTCATCCTACTATTCGTATTTTTTGTTTTAAAAATTATCGACACTGGTCTAAAAGCATAATCTAGTAAAAGTAAGTAATAATATCGCGGAAGCTATAAAAGCACCATTATTAATACGAAACGGACTAAAAACACACGCGGGATTCGGGCACTTGAGAGCACTTGGCAATATAGCTGTTGCTACATAGTTTTTATTAAGCGCATGTGAACAATAAATTCAAACATTTACTTCGGTCGAAAACTTCACTTTGTTTGTTGTAAATAAAAAGTTCCATATTAAACTACAATGTAGTTCAGTTTGGACTTACATCTGCGGTTCAGGGCTGTTTGTTGATTTTCAAGTGTGATTTAAATATGGCTTTGTTATTTTTGAAGTCGATAAGAGTTGCTTCATCAATTTTGAGTGGCCTTTTGTTTTCCAATAGATTTATTTGTTTGGTACGTTTTAAGTACCTGCTCTTAACTATTAGAATTATATTGCATACACGTGTTTGTTTCTCTCAATGAACTATTATTCTGACTTTAGAAATGTTTTTCTATTTCATCACTTTTAATATTCTGTGACGTTTGTTTGATATGTAATTGAAAATAAACAACGTATGCTTGAAAAATGTAAAAAGAGTCAACATTTACAAAATTGTTGTCTTTCACTCCAGTCCCACTTTCAACCCTAGACTTGATTGGGAGCATCTGGCAATGGTTTTACGACATGCAGCTGATGCATCGGGCCGCGTCAGACTGCCAGAGTTTCCCTGGGACGGCACAACATCGCCTCTCGGGAGCTATGCACAACTTCGCCGTAAAGAATTGTGTGATATGAATTCGGTATGCGATGGAGTTTTGTGCAGTTCTTTTATTTGATTTTTCAATACAATGGCTAGAATAGTCACCTGTTAGCGGTTACTTAATGACAATAACAAAGTTAATTAGATAAATTTGCTACGGTTAAATACAAAGACCCAAAAGAAGTAGATAGAGTTCGTGTTCTACTTTGACGGTCGACCTTCAGTCACTAGACTACATCACAACAACTAATTTCATTTAGTCCCAATCTGAACAACTAAACTTAACTTTAATCCCTCACATACTTTTTTCGTTTATTCTTTTTCGGCACCGAACTTGTTTGTTTCCAGCCCTTAAGCCACTTGATTCAACTCAGCTTACAAGTTTTTCATCCGTTTTTTCGTATCCAGGAAATTTCCTTTATTAAAACTCGTAGCTAAGTTAACTGAACATACGAATTAGGGCCGGGGTCAGTGAATTGTGATCCAGCATCCCCGAATGGACCATTACCGCTACTTGCTGTAATTGCTTTGGGAATACCTCGAGATTCGTGTCAGATGTTTAGCGTTACATTTTAGGGATCCAGACCGGACATGTTTAGTGTAACAACATTTTAGTCACCTGGATCTTAACCTCTGAGATCACATTTTGGTAAATGGCGCCGTCTTATTACTTATTTAGCAGACACAGAACGCCATTTTATTCGGCCCCAACATGCCTCTTGCGTTATTTATTCATTGATACACTCATGTATATTTATTTGAACAAAATTGGAAAGACATTTACTTACTGTATCTACATGTGTCTTATTTATCAGCTCTGGCAATTGACATCGTAATGTAACGCAGTAATACATTCAGAAATATAATTATGATGGAATTTGTTAAATATTAATGCAAACAAATGCAAGTTGAAGTCCTGAGGTTCAACATGAAAGTTGAAGATATTATCAAATAATGATAACAGTTGATTAAACTGACGCAATCAAGGGAAATAGTTTGCAAATAGTGGTATTAGGATTCCAATCACGTCGTAAGCCAGAAGTTAGCTGAAACGAGATCGGCTCAAAAGCGAAGATCTTATTGACTGTTCGGTTCGTACCGTACCGTATTGACTCTGTAATGTCTCCCATTTCCGAACCAGCTCTCGGAATAAGAAAAGTTGGTACAGGGGAAAAGAAAAGAGGCCTTTTCGGAGCGCACTAAACTTAATAGGTACCTTTGATCTTGCAACCCAAAGTTAGAATTAACTGGAACAAAGACACTGACCATCTGTTTAGGACCCCAAAGAAGCGAGTAACTAATTTCAAGTTTAATGAGAATTTCGCTTGAAAGGAATAATTCAATTTTCTGTATTGTTAATTTGTGTGTTCGCTACAGCCTCCAGTTCGGGATTAACAGGATTCCTGGCGAAGGAGTACTTTATTGAAACGCTTTGTACCATTGTTTGAATTGTGCTGATACAATTTTCATGAAAGCGTTGAGTATAATGCGGCCTATTTTAGAACAACTTTCTTTAATTAAATCGGTGGTTGCAAATTGGATGAGATTTCTAATACAGTTTTTTATTTAATTTTGATTGTTAAAACTTTTTAATTCGTGTTTGATTGCTTCCGTCTTTGTATTATCTTCAATGCTTATATTCAGCAAATTAAAACAAAACAAATCAATAATCTACAAAGACATATTTTAGGAAAAATTGTTCAATAATGTCTCAGTATCATTTCATTTGCCCAACCTGTCTTCAGAATTTTTACGAGTTTTGCCAAACACACACATTCCCCATTACTTCTACCTTTTACATTTCACCCTCGACATGTAAACATTTCCATTGCGAGACATCTCAACATATACACATACGACTATGATTTCTTTATTACGTACCCTTTATCCTTTTGTCCGCCAACGCTCGTTGCCTCTCAAGATATTTCTCTCTCACTGCCTTCTGTATCTTGGAAGATAAGAATGTATTGAATTTTGAAACATAAGGTTTCCCTTTTTATCTCATACCCGAGATTCTTTTATATTTACAGACCAACAAACGTATAGTGATTCGTCTGAGCACTCTATTATATAAATTGATATTTGTTCCTTTCAAAGTTGAGGATATTATTATGTTTAAAAGATTGTTTTGTTACAAAGGTTAATACAATGTTATTGAGTTTGCAGCCTTTTGTAGGGAAGGTGGTGCTTTAATATTTAGTTTCTGGTCTATGACTGGAATTAGTATTCCTTTTGAATAAATTCTGTGGGCTATCTCAGCATCAGCGTTTTTGTATCAGTTAGCATCTTCTGCAGATTTTATGAATTTACGATTTCATCGACCATCTTTAATATAAGGACCTTCCTACTGAAAATCCATAACATCCGTATTACTAGTGTATTTCTAGATGTCAATGGCCAGATTTCAAATTGTAATTTTCCAGCGTCAGTAATCGATTGGCATTGACGAATTCGTTCATTCTGCACACAGTGCTAGACGTTTTTATACAAGATCTACGTCATTACGACCACTAGGTTCCTAGTAACGCATGTGTCGATTTTAAATAATTTTAACGGATCTCCATTAAAACCTAATTTTGTTCTCATCTGTTTGTGATTTACTACTTTTTTGTCGTACTCAGAATTTGTATGTTTGATGTGTAAAGCGTCTAATGTTGCAATTATTCTTATTGCACTATCAATTTAGTTAATATTCATACAATGATGATTTGCTTGAGCATTACTTGCGTTCGATATGGCACTTAGTTACTAAACGTCATTCTTTATATGGCATCTAACGCCTACAGATTTAATGGACACCAAGTTACCGCTAAGATTGTAATGAACTCTGCTAATATCTCACTTAAACGCAACGCCACGCAGTCACCTAACCATGAACTAGAAACGCATCAATGACATAAGATTACAAAAATTACATGTAATTTAATTACGTGTGTTTAACAACCACGTAAGTCATGTTTCCCATGTGTATGGGAGATGGTAGCCCCGTTACTATAGTGTGCTGTAGAATTATGACTACGTAGAAAATTACTGTACAACACAGCCTGGCTTTTTGTTCTCACAATGTTTATGATACGTGCTTTTTACTGTACTGTATCTTTACTTATTATGATTGGTAGTTCTTTTTTCTTATGAGTTGTCGTTTTCTTTGATGAAATTGTCTTGTTCTGTAATGGCTACATCGTCATTACCTACTGTGTGTTTTAAATTAAAAAAGTAATTTAACATTGGTGTAGTGGAACAATTTGCCTGCTGCGGTCTTTCCGTTCCGATTATAATTTAGGTGTCTTCAAGGCTAGAGTGAATATGCTCTTAGTAATCTAGTACGCTTCACTATTCCATCACTGTTATTCATCAGGTGGGATTACAGTCAAGCACTAGTTTATATCTTTAAAAAAAAGTTACAATTATTTAAACAACAAGACATAAGTTACTGTTGCTAAAGATGAAATGGAGTTTCACTTACGGACTAACACCATTAAATTTATTCACATTTGGTCAAAACCCCATAACATTTTCACTCTAACACATTTCTCCTTAATCGAAATTAATGATCTCCAATTTCTCCGCCAGATAACTTGAAAACAGCCTACATTCTACTAATCGTTTTAGATAGGCAATTTTATGGCCATTTCTTTAAAAGTTCACGGCAAACCTGCGTTCTGTCCATTGTAATCACTGTGACAGCTTGTCACGAGGCAGCCTACATATATGTAATTATAAACGCATTACTGTGCTTTACTGTTATAGTAAAACATCATGTTATGGTCTAATATCAAGGCGGAAATTTAAGTATTTTTTGTGATTTGAATAGCAGGCTTATTTTCGTAGTCATTATCATTATCATGAAACTAAATCTGCTGGACATAGTTTGAAAGACTTGCTTGAATTTGCCACCACCTTGCTTTCTCTAAGAATACAATATGTAGGTATAGAGGATTTTATGACATGCGAACTTTTTTCTTCTTTAGGATAGGTTTGTATTAGACCATAATCTTACCTGATGGTAAGCGATGATGTGGCCGACGATGGAGTTGGCTTGCCTAGAATTAACCTATTCACTATTGACTTAAAGATAGGTATTAGCTATCAGGAAATACAGATTCCTACAGGGAATTTCACTCTTTAGATGTACGCGTAATAAATGTGCTCCTAAAACGCTTTGTACGGGTGGGATGTCTACCATGCATTATCAAATCATTTGAAGAAACATTGTTGAGATTTAATAGTAAATGTCTGAGACACAATCTGACACTTTGTCATTCTTCACCCAGAGCAGAAGGATCAATTATCCGATGATTTTCTACCTTAGAAAATGGTGATTTATGATTTTATATTTTAAGTCAACAGTATGATTAATAATAGTTGAAGTCTTATTAAAGCATGAGCATGCATAGCAACTTGATATAATTACTGTGTGGGTAGTATGTGTAGGTGTTTAACCTCAAATTTTTAAAGATGACCTTCATTAAATTTAAGTAAACCTATTTTATTTATGCTGTATTCTGTATTTACTCGCAAATTTTACCTCTTACGTAATTATCAGCTGACTTTAGAAAATTATTGATGTTCTCATGCATTTATAAAGTTTTCCTTATGAACTAACAGATTTAATTATAATTGTTTCAACATGGAGTTGAAGAAACAATTTGTATATATTAATATGTGTCTCATTTGAGCTGTTGCCGTTCTTCGTTTCTGATATGATAACTTAATTTATGACTTAAGTTATTATAGACGGTTTTATTGTATAGGTATCATACAAAACAATTTACAAAAGAGAAATAAAAAAAAAACAGTCAAGAACGATTCAGACTCGCGCATAAAGGGTTTTGTACCATTATCTACACTATTAGACGCACTATATTATTACTTTTTTTGTTTCACTTGTCCCGGGTTATGGTAGCCTATTATTAAAAAACTTAATATTAAAAACAAAATAATAAATTCATTTTATTTTTGTTTTTAATTTTTAATTTTACAGCGGCATTTGAAATTCGTCTTCTAGGAAAATTTCAACTTACAAGCAAACACGGTTCATGAGATACAGACTGGAGACAGACCGACAGCGGAGTCTGAATAATAGTCTCATTTTTACCCTCTGGGTACGGAGCCTAAATGTATGAGGAGGATAAATGTATGAGGATGCAATCTACAATCGTTTTTACAGAAAGTAAGCGCATCGCTACTGCGTCACTCATGAAAATGTGACTATTATAATTATCTATAAAATGAAGGTCATACCTACTCGCTCCCTCAAGAGAAAATACTACGATTAACATGAGGCGTAGAACATAACACGTGCGAACAACATCAACACATGCAGCGGACTATTAGACAAAACGCGAAATTACCGCCATTACCCGCTTTGACCGGTATATTCGCTTTCTAAATATACACTGAGAAAATTACAACGTTTTAGAAGCTGCCTGTTTAATGATTTTCTATTTTAATGAATAATATAACATGTGTTTAGTATTAGAATTAAAACAATTACAATTTGTAAAAATAGTTAACAAGTTAGTAGTATTAGTAAAAATAATTAGTAAGTTAGGCGCCGTAAGAGCAATTTTTCAAGGTGTTTAACCTTGAAAAATGGCTCTTATGGCGCCTAAAAAAATTGCTCGATTAGGTATTACCTTTTTTTTAAATGGTATACAACTAGTGCTTGACTGCGATCCTACCTTAGACCTTACCTTGAGTGGTGGGCCAGTGGCAATTGCCACGACTTGCAAATAGGTCGCGGGTTCAAACCAGCCAAGTTAATTACTTTGTTCTCAAAATGGTGAAGGATAACATAGCGAGGAAACCGGTATTTCCTAAAACCAAAAATTCGAAGACATGTGACATCCACCAATCCGCACTGTGGATGACAGCACGCTCCCTCTTCTAGAGAAGAGGCCTGAGTCCCAGCAGTGGGAACATTACAAGGTCTGTTATGTTATGTCTTTTCAATAAAATACAAACGCAACAAACACTGCAGCATATACCATGCACATACACGCGCTAATTATAACAAGTATATGACAATTTTATCTAACGCGTAGCTCACTATCACCGCATTAGTCATAGTAGATAATGACTTATCGAAATATCCCTGTTTAATAAGCAATTCAATGCAAATTAATTAATTCGGTACACTAGGTTACTGAAGCAGTTGGCTAATATCAACAGTTTAAATAATCGAGGGAATAAGACCTAGGTGACTTAGGTATTATGCCATCAAAGCCCTGACTTTGATGAGAGGTCAACCGAAACTGACCTCATGTCTTACTTTGGCCACCTTCCACCCTTCGGCAATCGGTAGCTTGCCGTCCGATCTTTTGGTAATTGTCCGGACCGAGCCCAAGTCGTAGATACTGTTCCACGCTCGCCTCAAGGAGGTGTCAGCAAACCGCAGGGGCCCAGGGTCGAAGCCTACTGGGGCCACGGGCAGTGTGAAAGTGAGACCTGTGGGGTGAAGGTAAAGAAGCAATAGGAGGGGTTTTTAGTCAATAAAAGTCTAACACAACCTCCCGCTCCGCCCAAGAGCGGGGGATGTCATTGGATGATATTCCCACCTAAAAAAAAAGCTTTACTTGTGACGTAACAACTGTAAATTGGACGCCAAATGGAAATAATAGCAACTAGTGTTATTGTTTTATACCTCTGTTCAAGGTTCTATAAATGTTTTGATTGTAATAGTACTGATGTTTATTATGATACATCTTTCGTTGAAGCCACCAGAGCAAATATAGGTAATAGAAAGCACTTTTGACGTTAGGGTGACTCCTAATACTGAATTTTATATCCAGAACACTGTAACTTGAGTTACAGTGTTTTTGCTTTAATGACACTCATTAAGGTGGATGTGGACGCTCATGGGTAGAATGACAGTACGGCAAAAATATGCATCTTTAAGATTAGACAAACGGTAGGTTAGATAACTATATTGCAAGAATCCGATAACTGTCACCCGCACCATCTAATAGCATTTGTAGTGTAGTTTATTTCAAGATAGTTACATATTCCTATAGTATTAGTATTGCTTTTTTCATTTTGTAGTCTAAAGAAGTAGATATGTGCAGATACAAAACACTAAGTTATTAAAAGTTATTCTTTGTTATGGCATAACACTATAATTTAAGTTACAGTGTTTTAGCTGAATTAGTTTACACGGGATTTGTTAAAGATTCTGAGATACAGTGTTTTGGTTGCTCACCTCAGAATATTCCTAAATAAATAAGTATTTTATTGTTGTTTTTTTTTTAAGTGCATACTCACAATTTAAAGTACACTTCCATATAAATATCTATAATTGCAATCACAGAAGCAGGCCCGTCTTAATAAATCTTGGCGTTGGCACGAGGCGAACTCTGCGCGGCTCCAGATCACCATTCGGGGCTATTCTTCGCCAAGATAGCGAATTATTGGTTCCTGATAGCATAAGTCAGGTTTATAGGATTTATACTAATGGCGTCTACGTTTAGTTTGTGGTAAGGTCTATGGTGGTTTAGTGCTTGAGAGCGGCTGTCGTACTTTAGTAATGGTTTTATTTGTGTATCGCGTTCTTTCGGGTTCCGTATCTAAAGGGTAAAACGGGACTCTATTACTAAGACTCCGCTGTCCGTCTGTCTGTTTTACTGTCCCTTTGTCACCAGGCTGAATCTTAAGAACCGTGATAGCTAGATAGTTGAAATTTTCACTGATGATGTAATTCTATTGCTGCCATAATAAAAAAACCGGCCAAGTGCGAGTCGGACTCGCCCATGAAGGGTTCCGTAGCAGCAAGTAACATAATATAAAAGTTCTTGTAATGTATTGTAACTTTGATCGATGTTTTAATAATAGTGTATTTTTTTCGGTTTATGACGCATTAAAAAAAAACTACTTACTGGATTTCGTTCAAACCAATTTTCGTTGGTAGTTTTTATAGTAATGTACATCATATATTTTTTTTAGTTTTATCATTCTCTTATCTTAGAAGTTAGAGGGGGGGGGACACACATTTTACCACTTTGGAAGTGTCTCTCGCGCAAACTATTCAGTTTAGAAAAAAATGATATTAGAAACCTCAGTATCATTTTTAAATACCTATCCATAGATACCCCACACGCATGGGTTTGATGAAAAAAAAATTTTTGAGTTTCAGTTCTATGTATGGGGACCCCTAAAATTTATTGCTTTTTTTCTATTTTTGTGTAAAAATCTTAATGCGGTTCACAGAATACATCTACTTACAAAGTTTCAACAGTATAGCTCTTATAGTTTCGGAAAAAAGTGGCTGTGACATACGGACGGACGGACAGACAGACAGACAGACAGACAGACAGACAGACAGACAGACAGACAGACAGACATGACGAATCTATAAGGGTTCCGTTTTTTGCCATTTGGCTACGGAACCCTAAAAATAGTAAAAATATAATGAAATATAAATTGAAGTGGGGAATACAGCAAACATGGTTTTTAGGGTTCCGTAGCCAAATGGCAAAAAACGGAACCCTTATAGATTCGTCATGTCTGTCTGTCTGTCTGTCTGTCTGTCTGTCTGTCTGTCTGTCTGTCTGTCTGTCTGTCTGTCCGTCCGTATGTCACAGCCACTTTTTTCCGAAACTATAAGAGCTATACAGTTGAAACTTTTTAAGTAGATGTATTCTGTGAACCGCATTAAGATTTTCACACAAGAATAGAAAAAAAGCAAAAAAATTTGGGGGTCCCCATACTTAGAACTAAAACTCAAAAACTTTTTTTTCATCAAACTCATGCGTGTCCCGTATCTATGAATAGGTCTTCAAAAATGATACTGAGGTTTCTAATACCATTTTTTTCTAAACTGAATAGTTTGCGCGAGAGACACTTCCAAAGTGGTAAAATGTGTGTCCCCCCCCCTCTAACTTCTTAAATAAGAGAATGATAAAACTAAAAAAAATATATGATGTACATTACTATAAAAACTACCAACGAAAATTGGTTTGAACGAAATTTAGTAAGTAGTTTTTTTTTAATGCGTCATAAATCGAAAAAAAATACACTATTATTAAAACATAGATCAAAGTTACAAGACATTACAAGAACTTTTATATTATGTTACTTGCTGCTACCGAACCCTTCATGGGCGAGTCCGACTCGCACTTGGCCAGTTTTTTTTTTTGCTATGGATGGTATGGAACACTTCGTGCGTGAGTCCGACTTGCACTATGCATATTTTTTTCATCGTTATTTTACCCATTTTTTTTTTTAACTTTTGTCATGGTTTCAGCAAGTTACTAATCAACTCAATATCTTTATATAACTTTAAATCAATCTCAGAATAGTCACAATTTTGGCACAATTCCGCAATAGAACCCTAGTTGTGCAAACACGCGTTTTGCTCAGAACTAATGAGTAAACTAAAAATAAACTGGATCAGCTGTTCGTCACATGCAACCCGCATGCACCAAGCAACTGAAAGACGTATGTTATCGTGATGTTCTTAAATGATGAGTTGCTTGATATTATGCACATGTGCTGTGCATTCCGTGCGTCTTAGTGTCTGTGTTGTGCATTTGAGCGGTAAACGAACGCTTGCATAAAATGTTGGTAAGATTAATATTTAAATAGTAAAGTCGTTAACCGGAGTTTAGTGGTCAAAATTAACTTTAGATTAACGATGTCATGTTTTTGTTTTAACTGTGGCTATAAATAAAATTAACAACTTAGTTTTCACGTTGTTTATTTTAGCCATTGTATACACATGTTCGAATTATGTATGGTATTGTGAAATTGATTTTTTTTTATCAGTTATTTGCGCAGATTTTTACTGAAATATAATTCGTTTATCTTTTATTAAAATTTTAGTTATTCACGTGTGTTTATTATTTAGTTAAAATAACTTTGGTATTGTTTGATTAAGTGATTATTTTGTAGTCTAGTCCATAACTGTAAAATTTGACACCTAGATATTTGTCAATAGTTCGGTTTGAAATATCTTTATTCCCATTAATAAGACATAATTGTCACTTACATGAAAACATCTTTAAATAAGAAGAAGTAATATAGTTGATCTTAGCTCTTTCAAATAAATTATATTATTACTTTGTTTGTTCGTATTTAAATAATTATTTACGTTTTATTTTTATTAATGGAACGGAAAGAAGGAAATTAATACTAATATTATACTTTTCTTCACTGCTTTGAGAGCAGTGATGATGATAAATTAAACTAAATAATGTGCCTGGCTGAAATTGAAACCGCGACTCGTAAGTCGGGTTTATTTCCACTAGTGATGAAGACGATAATTTCTTCATTTAATGAGAATTGCCCATATATCGAAAATTGGCACCGCAGCCGGCTCGATACCCGTGTTCAGTATACTAATACAGTAGAAAATCCATAACAAGCGTAGCTGCGCAGTTACATCACAACACGCGCCGCACGCGCCGCTCTTTACACCGAATATTCGTTATCAATCAACTTCCCTAATCGTCAACAATGTTTTACACGAGGTTCATTTAGATCTTGTTGCTAATAAATTAAGGGCTTTGTGACTATCACATGGGTTTACTTATTTTACCATGGAGGGTTAACCATCAACGATGTCATCATTGCTTACCATCAAGTGGGATCGCAGTTAAGCATCATCATCTCAGCCGACAGACGTCCTCAGTTGGATATAGGCCTCCCCCGAGCGTCGCCACAATGCACGATCCTGTGCGTCCGGCATCCATCGGATTCCCGCAACCTTCAGGTCATCGGACCACCTTAATTTCATTATGCACTAATTTATATCAATAAAAAAAAAACTTATGCCCCTACAATTGTCAGTGTTTTTTTTTTACATTACCTGTGTCGGACATTTACTGGTTAAAAACTACCTGAGTCCTTAAGTTACCCTTAGCAATCCAGGGCTACAGTAAGTCAATTACAAAATGTCATGGCCCCAGCAGGTATCGGCCCTGTAGTGTCCCTGCGGTTTGCTGATGTTTCTGACATCCCGTCCTGTACGGCTTGGTCCTTACAGGATGGCCAGATGGCGATCTACCTATTGCTCGTCGTCCGCAAACCCACGCCTACGGTGGCAGGAAACGGAGTCGGGGTCTTGGTGTTGGGAGTGTGAGGACATTCGTTCCCTTCTCACATAATCCATCCATCGTTTCTTTGGCCTCCCTCTTCCTCCCCGTCCATTTAGCAACATGCGTTTTATCCCTCCTCTTCACATGACCATACCAAGACAAACGATTCCTTTTCAACTTTTCAGTCACTGGCGCCATTAACTGATGTCATCAAGTGATTTTTTTTCTGGTTACCGTATCGTTGTGTCATTCCCTTCAAATTGGTTGAGCTGAGTGGGGCTGATGCACGCATGATGCTCATGAACGGGCGCTGTCAGTTGAGACTAGTCATCTTTTAACTGCCAGTGGTTTATTTCAATTTTTTTTTTTCATTGTTTATATAGATAAGAAATGCAACTAGGATTTTTATAGCTTATAACATGATTTAAAAGAGTGTCCATGGAGTTTCTTGCACGTTCTTCTCTATAGAGATTTTTTTGTTATTAACTTAATTTTTTTGACTGACATTTTGACAATTCAAATAAAAAAAAAATGTTTTTGATTTGATTTTGATTTGATTTAGACCGGGTCCAGTCGGATTATACGGCTCAAAATCCGTAATAAGCGTAGCTACGCAGTTACATCATTACACGCGCGGCGCTTGCGCAGGGCTTATTAATAAACAGCCACGTGTATGATATTGTGCGCTGTGCGGTGCAGCTGATGTAGGTAGCGGTGAGCGGGTAACATAGGGATGGGATTAGGAATTTAGGGCCCAATTAGGGGTGCTTCAAGCAACTTAGGGTTCGAGTACCGATGCTTCTGGTAATTTAGGGTTTAATTAGGGATGCTTCCAATAATTTTAGTAAAATAACTATGTATCATACTAATATTAGTGTGATATTTATATTTATAATATAAAAGTAAATAGTTTGTATAATATTATAAAGGCAATAGTTTGTGAGTGTGAGTGTGTATGTTTAATGTTTCTTCACACTGGAAGGACTTAATAGAATTCTATGAAACTCTGCACATAAGTAGACCATATACTGGAATAGCATTATAGCTTTTTATTTCTGGAGAACGTTTGTTTAGGATAGTTTCCAACTATCACGCGGGCAAAGCCGCTGGCAACAGCTAGTGATTATCTTTTATAGTTTTTTTTTTATTATTATTGAAGTCAATGGTTCAAAGTATTTTTGTTTATTGTTGAGGTTAATTTATTTAATTATCATATATAATAGAAACTATCCCAAAAATGCTTTCATTTCTTACTAAGCCTTTATTATATTTCAAGTATCCCACTAAGATTTTATAGATGCATATAAATAGTTAACTGGCGGTTAGCATTCGTCTGACTAAATCTAACGTCATTGCGAAAACCTGCTCTTAAAACCAACTCCATAATTTTAGACTGGTTTCGTAAATGTTGTGATAGGTATGATTTAAGTTATGATTACTATCTGTCTGTCTGTATGTTCTTTGTCTGTGAGTCATAATACTTGGATTACCAAAGATTAAACCGAGTTTATTTGTCAGTTAACGTAAGTTTAAGCAGTGGTTAATATTTGTAGGAAAAGTATTATTTTAGCCGACCTAAAAAGGAAGAAACTTCAAATGATTTGTACTTTATTTTATACTAACTGTTGCTAGTGGCTTCGTCCATGTGAAAACAGAAAGTTATCCCAAGGCAACATACTCATATAATAAAAAGTATTCAATGTGCTATTTCAGGATATGGTCTACCTGTGTGCCAAATTATATTCAAATCCGTTCAGCCGTTTAAGCGTAAAACAGTGACAAATACACACACACTCATAAACTTTCGCCTGTATAATATTAGTGTCCGAATACCTCAAAAATTGCAATGTTATTAATTTACAAAAGATTCAAAATTAGAAACTACTAATTTACAATAGATTCAAAATTAGAAATGACTAATTTACAATAGATTCTAAATTAGAAATTACTAATTTACAATAGATTCAAAATTAGAAATTACTAATTTACAATAGATTCAATATTCTTAATTAATGTTGGGGAATGTAAAATAAACAAAATATCTCAAGAATAGCAATTATCAATTTACAATAGACTCAAAATTCCTAATTCAATTTGGGGAATAAAGAAAAATATATTTAGAGGTTTTTTTTTTTTCAATTCTCTCACCGATCTAATCGCTTCCTCCTATAAACATAACAGCACCTGAACGATGCACTCGCGGCCATATCTCATCCGTCCACGATAACGCGCTAGACTCGGTAACGTTATATAAAGTAAACATGCTAATATTTCGATTAAATATTATAACACAATATCTTGTTGAAGCAAGCTAGGGAAATTGTGGGACTTGCATACAAGCGGATAGATATGGTCAGGGAAATAAATTGACTTTTGTAAGATGTTTAATCAGTAAATAAACATTCATTAGTAAGTTTGTTAAATATCACACTTAACACTAATATTATAAAGGCAAAAATTTGTGTGTATACACGCTTAAACAGCTGAACTGATTTCGAGGAAACTCTTATCCCGGAAATTTGTTCCCGTGGAATAATTCTCAACTTTAACTCAGACTTTAGCTACTACGAGTACTTTTGGTTAAAGTACAAAACATAGAACGTATCAATATATTTTTTATGATGAAAAACATACTTATTCCGTTTCATTTTTCAACGCTATCTAAAAATTTCAGTAACTTGAAAGTACGTGTGTGTAACTATTACACAATCTATTAACACTACTTGACCCTGTGATTAACTTTCAAAAGATAAACTGACATTGATTGCAAAAATCCAATTCACGAAATTGAATTTGAAACCCGACTCTCAGTAATCAGTTTCATCTGTCAATCTGAAATCTATTCATTCAGCGCACTGAAATTACATCACTTCTTTAAAATTCTTGCCAAACAATATTGATTTTAGTAAAATAACGCGTATTAAAAAGGGTTATCAACATGGAAAATCCATATTGGCCATCAGTTTGGCATATAAATAACCTACTACTACGCGATAAGGTATTGTAAGATAGAAATAAACACATACAATATAACCTCTTCGCAGTTAACTCTTTAAACAACCAATTTATATGTGACCTTACAAACGTTGTTGACTAGAAAATAAATTAAATAACATTACTAGTAACAAAGATCGTAAACACTTCGAAATAACGATTCCAGTCTTAGTATTACTATGTGGTGTGCCAAAGTTCCCTGTTAACATATTGCAGTCATCGCGTTATTTCATCAGGTCTTCTAAGATTTAAATTAGTTGGGTAAATAAAGCTGATGACATGTCGGTTTCCCAGTTTCTCTTAAGTCAGGAATTTAGGGCTGTTCCGTCAACAATTTTGTTTTGAGTTAAGTACTCGTCCATCCATGAAATGGTTGCTGTCATTTTTGTCAGGTAGCCATTGTCACCACGAAGTTTTGAGGCTGTTTCGTCAGTGTAAATGTAATCTCTTTTGGTACCTACGAGATGAAATGGACAGTCTATTTTTGTCGAACCTCGATCAATTTCCCGATTGACTGTTATGGTTTGCACGGGATGATGATTGACAGATTGATGCGGTTGTTTTAAAGTGATTTACAGCTGATCGTTTGCTGAAGGTGCTTGTTGAAATGTTGTCCTGCTTTGTGATGGTAACTTTGGAATTTAGTTAGGTTACGTCGACTGCTTTCCTTGCCAGCTGCTTTGGTTAAGCCATATTAAAATTATCGTCTTTTTACTAAAGAAGTTTCTTTCTTTCTTTTTACATCCCTTTGCATATAAACTTGTAGACATTAAAAAATATATTATTGATAGGCACGCGTTCAACCACTATCTCACCTGATACAAGCTTGCCTAGAAGAAACCTATTCTGGACTTAAAGACCCCCAAGTTATAGCTATCAGGAAACACAGGCTCTGGCAGAGGATTCCACTTCCATTGCGTTTATACTTATTATTATTATAAGCACAGGGGGGCACCCCTGCAGTGCAAAGGCCTTTCTTCCGTTATTCCACTCTTCTCTGTCCTTAGCCACTTCTGACCAATCCCTAAGGAGTCAAGAGTCAGGTGTTTAAACTTATATGTAATAAATAGTGACACAACATAATCAAATCGATAACATTTCCTCCTGTCAGTAGCGTAGAACCTTGTATCACAAGATCGAAAATAAAAATAACAGCCATTTCTTTTTATAGGCAGTACACTTTCGCCATTACCTTCGTATCCGGCACGTTTAAGATCGACGCATTAACGTACTGACGGACGTAAACAATGTTATTATTAGTGATTTGTATCGTTGCACGCGATAACTCCTATGGGAATAGATGGCTTGGTATTGAGCACACAAGCACACGTGTTGTAGTTTTTTTTTATCTGTTTACTCATGACTGTACCCGCTACTTACGCGTATGGGGAAAAGTATGTGGAATATTTTATAGGGGTGAACGTTGGTATGTTAAAAGCATGTAGACAGCCACAAAAAGTACGCGGAAAACTTTAGTAGTTTGTTTTTACCCGAGGTAATGTGTTATTGTGAGCATTTTTGCTCTCAAAACGCCTGTTTTGCTGTATAATTAATTGTTTGATTTATTTTCATAGTTTATAAAAAAACTGATTTACTTACTGTGTTTGAGAAAAAAAAAACTAAGAGTATACAATTGAAATACTTTTGGCATTAAGTATTCCGTAAATGTAAAAAAATAACGGAATTGTCTTTAAAACTTCACTTTTGAAATCTGTTTTTTGTAAAGCGAAACGGCAAGTGCCAATTTTTTTTTAAATGTTATAAACCGGTGATTGACTGTGATCCGACCTGATGGTGAGCAGCAATCATATAACGTTACGTAGACTAAAAAATGTCAACTGATGAACTGACACTCTAATTTTTCAGCAGCGCATTTGTTTACATGACCAATTGAGGTCATGACCACAGAGCAATATGGCGTCCAGTGATTTCGGCAAATCACGCGCGAAAAAAAAAGCGAAAAAAACTGAAATCCTAATAATTGATTCAATAAAAATTTATATGAGCCCTTTATGATCAAATTAATTTACTTCTCCTAAACGTCTTCCTTATTACGTTTCAATTAATTTAAATTTAAAATACGACTTTTCTATAATCATTACTTCACATTATTTTGCAAACTTTCATACCCTTAACACATACACTATTAAGTTTTTTTTTTATAACAGCTTTCAAATGAAAAAAAAGTTTCATTTTACCGCATAAAACTGCGACTGGTAGCCGTGTTACCACTTTTTACCGCTTTTTTACCGCGGCCATTATGTCATGTGTCAACTGCACCATCATAAAAGTATTCGTGTTGCCAAGGAATAAATTAAAATATACACTTACGGCGCATGTATGAGTCGGCGGCCAGGAACTTTTGTATCGATTTTTAGTATAAAAAAGAAGAAAGTACAAAATAATGACTTAATAAGTATGGAAGGCTGATTAATTCGCGTCGTCGTGGAAAAGGAACAAGAAATAAGTTTAACAATTTATTGCTTGTTATTTTAGCGAAATAATAGGGAAAGACAAATTGTCGCATTAGATTAATCGTAATTACCGACTAACAATTTATTAAAATGTCAATGACTATACCAAACATTCTTGTAGGTAGATAGGTGGTAAAATTGACAACAACATTCACCAAAAGAACAATCTATTTGAAACAGTCCCCCACCCCTGAAACATACCATGAAACAAAGTCCCATTATTTTCCCTTCGTCACAAACCATTATAAAAATTAAAAAACGGCAAATTCGCCATTCCCGTCGCTCCTCGTACTGCACCTATATATTGAAATTATTGCTGACATTACACCAACAATATATGCATTCGCGACACGCAGCTAGAAAGTTTGTGAACTTTTATGAATCGTAAATTCATGTTTTAATTGAGTAATAACGCTGTATATTTAGTAAATTCTTACTAAGTATAGTTCGTTACGATAATATGCCATGTTTAACTGATTTAGGTGGAGATAAGTGGGTAATTTTGAGTGTAGGTGTGGGCATTTCATTCTTTGACTTGATTGTTCAATGATTTTTATGTTTAGTATCGCCGTAAATTTTATTTGGTGCAACTTTTCATTTGGCTGGCTCAACGCGTTAATTCTTCAGCATTGTAGGTCGAATTTAAAAAAGAAAAAAGTTTAATGGAGAATAAAAATTAAATGGCCTTAATTTACTTTGTTTTTATATTACTATGACCAGTGATATATTACTAAAGTACCCTTATTTACAAGCAGTACAGTCCCTAACAAAACAATTTCAATTTATTCCCACGAAATATGGGGACTTTCGAAATTAAGAAACTTAAAAAGTCTTCAGAAAGTTGTTAAATCTCGAGACGTTGGGACAAGGTGCTCCTCCGAAGGTCTCACTCGTAATATCAAGGTGGGCTGAAGATAAAGTTTCGGTTCAGCCAGTATTATAGGATCAGATAGTTAAAATGGCCGGGGTTCGGATCTTTTGAGAATTAGTAATTGAAATTGAAGGAGTTTTCAACTCGAAAGGCTGACAAATGGCCCCATTTTCAACATTGCTATTTTATTTCCTTCTCCCAATAAAGATTTATCTGCGGATTAAGATAGAACATGACTAAGTAACATCAACAAGAAGTACTCCAACTCATACAGACTTATGTCTGTAGCGTGACCCCATAAACCATGCGAACAGATCTTATGTTTACTAGCGATGTTGCAATATACATATTATTATATATACAAGTTCAATTTGCGCATAAACGTAAAATCCTTCACACAAACGATCATAGTAGCAGCGGATACTGGTAAATTACCTACAATACATCATTTAGAGGTTACAATAATTCGCGCACACACTAAAATTGAGCAGTTTGCTTTCAATCAAAGTCAAATTCAAGCCGAATGCAACATCCTAAATAAATAGGATTATCCTTGAGATATTATTGGCTGTTCCTATCAAGACATTAGCTCTAGTGATTAAATCAAGTGCTTGATACAGATCGACGGGTAACTATGTGATTAGTGCAGTGATGTAAAGCATAAACGTCGAGTGACGGCGTGCGATGCAACGTGACCTTTATCACGTGCATCGTTAGTTGAATTTAAAACAAAATGTCTACTTTGTAATGGAAAAGATATATAGAGCGTGTCAGGTTCATACTTTCAAGTAGTGTTACTGAAGGATTAGATTACTCAATTACATCTATGAAAAAAAGAAGAGGCAGGGTGATGAAAATGAAAAAAATGCCATGACTTTACTTCTTGATAAAGCTCAAATCAGCACTCTTTGGCTTATGGCTCACATGAAATTACAATTCTCAAGCGAAAGAAAGAATCTATGGCCACATATGGTCACCATTATTGCAACATAAATCATGAAGATCTGACAACATTTGGTCATATATTTCCAGCAGAATCTCGGCCCGTTTGATCTCACAAATCTACAAAACAGATCTATGCAGCAAAAACTAACTTATATAAGCAAAAATGTTTCGTCCAGTTTTTTGGACATCGTACAGTTCTTTAAGAGGTAGCAATAGAGATCTCTCATGAGGATATTTCTTCATAGCATTTCGTATTTGGTCATAAATGTCATCGCTGTTTTTTGATCTAGGTTCTTGTTTTTTGGTATCGTAACGGTGCTTTTTCGCTACCAGTCTTTATGTTTTTTTTTATTTGACTTCTAAACTAGTTATTACACATCATCTAGACTTTTTTTATGACCTAAAATATAACCAAATACCAACAAATTGTAACTGAGGTAAATTTTGTAATGCCAAAAATTTTGTCTTAAAAAATACTAAGAGAAATTTGATTTCTATATAGTCCTAACAGCAAAACTGTCAGGTCTTTAGCTGAGTCCTTAAGGGATAAGAGGCATGAGCACACAGCAAGAGTATTTGTTCGTAGATAACTGCAAGGTTGCAAGACTAAAGCAAACATTTGTTTTAACAATATTTTCTAGCCACTTAATGTCGACATCAAAATAAACAAGATACTCTTTTATTGTATTAAGTTTTTATATTGTTTTCCAAGCTTATCGGAGTGTTTGAGACAATATACTTACAGAGTATTAGTTACTGGTTACTCATCGTATAACATTTGTGGGTTGCTTTAACTATACTAAAGAATACTTGGAATTACTTTGATAGTGTTGGCTGTAAAGTTTTGTGTCATCAAAACCACATTCGGACTTCAGAATATTATTAACACAAGAAGTACCATCGTGACTTATTCGTATATCAGCTGCCACTTCGTCTGTACCTCCAGGGCAAAATTCTAATTACATCAACACCACACACAAGTCCGTCGGATTCGAACTCCCAACAATTTCCGTTCGCCCAACCACAGAGCCACAGCTTCAAAAACATAAATCCTGATAAAGTTTATGAGACTCATAATAAAGTTAAGTGCTGGTTTTCTTTGATAACGTTAAGTAATAGGATTTCTTTGGGCCTCCCAATTTGTATTAGCTCTGCTTTATCTCAGTCTACATGAGGTTTCATAGTAATAGGATGGTGTGCTTCTTTGCTCTCTTGTTTGAAATGTGGGTCAGATATTTTGCATCCTAAGCAAGTTTCTCCATGCGGGCTAGACGTCAAAGGATTACTTTTATCGCTACATTATTTTGATGGACCTCTTGGGATGGATCGATATTATGTTCGGGATGCTTGACCGTATTGCTTGGCCGAATTTCGGAAGAAGCATGTTTGGCCAATGACTGATAACTAAATAAAGAATTTACTTCAAAACAACAAGTAAAATTTATATAAAATCCACAACTGTACTTCAATCATTTCTATAATAATTAAGTATATCACTCCTATACTTAAGCATACCTCAATTATTACTCACGAAAAGAAGCAAATTGTAGGCCGTGATGCCACCTGTCTCCATATTTTTGCAACTGCCTTCGTCCCATCTGTTACACGAAATGAACAGTTGTCAATGCGAAATGTTTTTTGGTTGAACACTTGAGCAAATACTGTCTTAATGAGGACTGAATTTCCGGCATTGTATTCTGTAGTTATAATGATTTTAAACAAAATGTTTTGGGCGTAGTTGGTTTTGGCAACTCGGGATCGTTGAACTTAAATGTCTGTTTAAGGTCATAAAAAATAGTAGCTAGAATGATTACCAATTATTATTTACATTTACATTTTCATGCAGCATAATGAAGACACACAGAGCTATATGCCAAAATGAAAGCCACTATCTACTTATCCAACAAATCACATAAGCCGTTTTTATTTCTTCCTTACAAGGAATACATAAATACGTAGACAATGATCGCACATAAAACCCTAATTCAACCGAATCCCGACCCACACCATAAAAAGTCGTCAATAAAACCTGAATAACTATTCATTTCGAAATCACTATAAAATGAAAAACAATCAATAGTTTAAAGACAAAAGAATTTGAAGATCAAGCTTTACACAATCTTATTCCGTAGAGAATTGAAAATAAAGGTGAATATAGTTTGAACAAACAAGATGTGGGTAAAGCGTAGAGCGGTAGCTTAAAAAATAATCATGAAAGAACGAAAAATGTTTTTAAAACGAAAACATAGTGGAGTAGATAAGAACGCGTTTTATTGTCCCGAAACATGGGGGCGACAAAAAAAAACTTACGATACAGGCTGTTTGTGTTCAGAAAAAAGGTTTCATTTGATAATAGCTGTCTACTTTGCGTTAGGAGTAATAATATTTTCTAACTTAACCAAGCATGTCAGTAATCAAGTTATAACTTAGACCCTTATCTGTCCTTTTAAAATGAAGTACTGAACTTTAAAAAAGTATGAAAAAATTACGCTAGAACTTTCAAAGCCTGCACAGACAATATTTTATGTTAATTTGTCTACAAAAAATAATACCCCAGCCATTATCTTCTAGGCAAAGTCTCGTGCAAGTCTAAGAAAAAACCAATACATTATACTAAGCTTTCAGATATAAATCAAGATTTGACGGCTCGCAAATTATTTCTCATACTTTTTTTATATAAAATTGAACCTGTGTTTAAATGTAAATCGTATCATAATAAATACAGCTCATTACTATTATCTGTGTAATACTTAGACATGTAAAACAAGTGATTCCTATCAAATAGAACGATACATCAAAACGTCCTCTGTATCTGATGGGATAGGGCTGCTTCGAATGCGTTTACTTACGTTTGAAGACAAATTTTTGTATATAGATCTGTCCAGATAAGAGTTATGAATAAATGGTGTTTCCTTTCCTGTATTTCTTGTGTCTCACATGCTTTTGGATCAACTGTTCTATCTGTTGCTTTGACTATTTGAAGAAGTCATGTTTTTATTAGTCTGTACATAGGTATATCTGTTATGATAATTTTTCTTACTTTCATCTATTCGTTTTTGATCATTTATTTGGACCTTTATAGTCCTACGATCAACAGCAACTACATCAAAGATTTCTTCAATTCGTTATTTTCTATATTATTATTATTTTCCTCAATCCCATTTCCTGCAGCCACCCCTACGCAATCCCAGTTTGGTAGCTATCTCGTCCGAACGTCCCTTCAATCAGACAACCCTAAATCCACTACCTGTCCTCATCAATTATATTTTTTTATCGGCTGAGTATCTTCTAACATTGTCTAACATCTGCGTCACGGCGTGATCGATGTGATTTAAATACCATTGGTGCTGCCAGGTAAGGACTGTTGATTAAAGATTTTTTGATTCTAGAGAACGAAATGATTGGTGATAATAGTCCTGAAAAAAAAAGGTTTCTACAGATAATACTCGTACATAAATTGCGAACCTTGAAGCTAAACGACCAATAAGCTGGAAATATACAACAAAAAACTTGGCTTTCATCGTACTATAGGAATAAACGACTGAATTTTAAATACAATGTGTGGCAATATTGCTCACAATTCTCCCAAACTTCCACCCTGATAGACTATTAGTAAAGCTTACCGAGCTTTATTCCGTTGCATTGACTTTTATAATCGACTGGGGACGAATTACGCTATCTCCTTCTTTTTTGTTTAGAATGGTCGAGATAAGTAACTTTCCGAAATGTTTAAGAGTTCTGGGTGACATTGCGAAAGAGTTACTGCCCTCGTAAAATTCATAATCACAGTCTTTTGGCAGGCGATCTTAAGATACCGTATAGCGAGCTTTATGTAATGAACATTCTGTCAACAAGATTTCAAGAATCGACTACAAGATAAAGTTGTACATTTTAAACATTTTAGGATTACTAAAGTAATCGTAGTGGACGTCTATCGTCTGAAATGATAAAGGGATTACCTTTATTATTTCAGCCGCAAGACGTCCCACTGTTGGACATAGATCTCCCCTAAGTGTCACCACAATAAATGCTCCTATGCGTCTCAAATTCATCGTCTATGTCGGAAACCTTGGTTTTCTAGCGTATATCTTCCTTTATTATCTGACCATATCTAGCTACTTATAACCCAAAACAAATGAAAGATTTCAATTAATTAAAAAGTACAGTATACTACTGACCTTTTCAATAAATCACGGGCTATCAAACCGTAAACAAAACAAAAGTAATGCCATAATTTACGAGGGTATTATTCTCGCCGAAAATCGAAATCCGGCCAGACCACTTCTTAAAAGTGCACATCCACAAATCCTGCAAACAAGCAGAATGCACATTAAAAGCACATTTATCGTCAAAACAAAAACTAAGATCGGAAACATTCGTCCATGAACAAAAAGAAAAAACACCGTCCGGGCAATCTCGATCAAATTGTATAAGAGGATTAAAAGATTTATCGTGCAAGACTGAAGGAAATTTTCGGGGAGGCACTCGCTTTTATATCGTTACATTTCTTCTCGTCTGGTTAGCTGTACGTGCGCCAGCATAACTTAACTGGGTGCTTAAAACATTCGTTTATTTGACATGTTTCATGTAAATGTATATTTGGTAATGCGGTTTCGGTCGCTGGGATGTTTCTTTTGTGTTACTGGGGTGAATAAAAATTTAAGTGGTGCGGCAAAAGATATAACCGTTAGGTCTGTAATCCCTAAAGAGCTAGTGAGTGATGCAGATTTATCTTTATTCAACCAGAAGTTATTGTTGATGATGTTCGTGTGTGTGTGACGAAAGATGAAATAAAATAAAAAAATGTTTATTCCCCTGGTTATTGGAGGCTATCATAAGGATAATTTAGGTGATTCAATCGTCATTTGAACAAAAAACCTCATTGTTCTGAAACAGCCAATTTAGAAGCCTTCATTTAATGGAAAGAAAAAGTTTTCTCCGTCATTACCTACAAGTAACATCTTTCACAAGACAATAGGCAGATGATACTTTACATATTTCTCTCATTTACAATTCAGAATAAAAATATTATTCATCTTTTTTATCGGTTTATCTGTTCTGACAGTTTTAGGTTCTGGTATTTCCGGGTCTTATGAAAAGGTAAATGATTGGGTCTGAAGGTTGACCCCGCTGCGGTTTGGGTCTGAATCACAGGGCAAAAAACTCTGAATCATAAAACCATTTGACATCCTTAACATGTTAATTTTCAATGTGCTATTCGGTTTTAAAATCAAAAAATATCCTTGTCTGAACACTCATATAAGGAATATTTGCCGCAATATTTCTTACCTGTAGTTTCTTTATAGCCAAAGTGTGCGGTATCTAACAATATATTTTCTATTTTCAGGTAAATAGCAACATTGGCGTGAGCATTACGGTAAGACGGGGCAATACATAAGGAGGGTAATGCAGTATTTTATATCGACTCCTTAACGGCCACTCAGCCTTACCTGAAGAAGCTATTGCGTTTCTTAACAAAACTATAACAATAAATTCAGCTAAACTTCGTTCCGGTACAACGTGGAACGTTTAACAGTTTACGTTTACTCTGATATATACTTCATTAGCTTGATTTACTATAACGTTTAGATACGTTTTTAGTTTATAGTGTTGTTGTTAATTAGCTTTGGGAATGTTAGTTGTGTTTACATGTAAGAAGATTGCACGTTTCGCGTGAGATTTTAATTAATGGTCCTAGACATGAACGTGTGGTGTATTATTTTATTTTAGACTAATAACATTAATATTTTTATGAAACTCATTTTCTCTAATATGCTTAAATTATACATTTGTGTGATATTCAAACGGCTCTTGCCACGATATTTTGTATCTGACTTTTAAAACGATTTCAGTCGCGTAACGTTAGCGTGTTCTTTGCTAAAGTTTGGTTCCTACACAAAGTAAATGTCTTTCAGGCCTACACATACATTTATGTATTCTGAACCTAGATGTTTGTGGACGTGATTTGTTTGTACAATATCATGTTTGTGAACACGCTTTGCATACAAAATGACACCAATGATACCGAATAAATCTATATGAGTGAAACATTTATCAGCGATAACTTTTCATTTCTTGAAATGGCAGCTTCTATTTCTCTTTTATGTCGTAAAAATAAAATTGAACGAACTTTTAAGGAACACTGTCCCAAACCTGCCTCTTCACCGCCTCATTCTTTAAACCCCCTTTTTTCTAGCAGACGTCGGGAACAAAGTAATTAAAAACTTCCCTCCGTAGTTAGAAAGCACTTCAATGCTACCAGATTAATACGAGTATCGCGTGTGCTAGCTGCTTTTATTTCAACTATTTCATATTATTTATGGCTCATAGTTGAATTTTGTATCAAAAATGCATGCCCATGTTCTATATATAACCTCGCGTGATATGTTTCTCTGTGTTTATTTTTGTCTATGACAATCCAAATATGTGTTATTGATTTGATTTTTCGAGGATTTCGTTTTCCTTGTTGGTGGTTTACTTATCCATATGTCGGTATTCAAACGTTTATAAATTCAGTGTTTATTACATCTTCGAACGACAGTTTCAACGACTCTCTGATCAAAAGTATCTTTACTGAATCTGAATCTATCATTATCTAACATCCAATTTACTTATACAACAGTGGCTACTTCATTCATATTACAAAAACCGTACCTACTACAATTACATTAGCCATCAGCACATTTCCCAGTAGTCAATTTAAAGGGCAAGAGTTCACGCTCACCTAACGAGTACTAATCCAGTCTAACATTAAATATTATGGTTTCCTGCTCCTAGCTTTTCAAGTGACATGTTAATTTGTCTGCAAGTAGCCACTTCCTCATTAAACGTTAGTTGCACGTTCGGGTTTAGCTGATCAGCTGTATTAGTCCGTTTGTCTCTATTATATGGTGTGTTTATATATTAGGTATAATAGTGTGGTGACCCGGTTTTGTAAGCTTTAATAATCTGAGTTTGCTGTTGTAGGTTGTGGGATTTATTTGTTATGGAATTAAATAATTAGAAGTAAAAATAATAAATTAACAAAACAGATTAGGTTATAAAGTATATGAAAATTAGTAGTCGATAGCATCAAAAGACAACACAGACACTGACTTGTATAAGACCAAGAACTGTGAAAAGCCCTTTGATATCGAATGAATAATTTCAGTACGTATCACTTACAGAAAACAAAGTTACTAAAACACAAAACCAACCAACAAAATAATGAGCAATCTGACACCAAGCAATCAATACACATCCTCTCCCAACTTTCCCATTGAAATGAAAACAAACAGAATGAAAATCGCTCCAACAATTTTGCAGATCATATTACTCATACACACAGACTTCCTTTTGTGCTAGATGCGTTCTGATGATCCGTATCACCGTTGGCCGTTTGATGTATAAATTGCGATTCTAATTAGTGAACGTAGGCAACTAGAGCTATGGAGTTGATTTAATTTTAGCCGCTTCAATTCCTGTTTGAATCATGGTCTTTATAAGCTCTGTTTAGCCAGCCAGGATTATGGAGAATTCGTGATAATGATGTTGTTCGGGACAATACTCCATTTCTATTTCTAAAATTAATTACGCGTTCGGTTACTAGTTGTTTAATCATTTAGGCTGGAAATGAAGCCTAACATTTTGAGCAATACAAGGCTTGCTTTTGCAATACAAATTATTTTAGGGTAAGGTTTGATGTTATTATTTAGTTTCAATGAAAACATTTTAAGTATACCGATGATATCTTATGCTAAAATTAATAACTCGAAAGGAGACACCAACTTTGTCAAACTAAAACTCAAATGAATTTCGCCAGTCATGATAACAAACATTGTCACCAAAGCAATTGAACCAAAAACAACTTCAGAAATTTGCAAAATGAAATAAGACATCTTTTGTTTATTATTATAGAACCCCATTGAATTTCTATCGAGGCTAACAAATTGAAACAAACTGAAAGGTCGACTTTCAAAGTTAGAGACAGACTTCAGATTGGGACAGGATTCATTAATTCAGTGTAAGAAGTTGAATTAAATCATTCCAACCTTTAACTCAACAATTTTTGGACACTACCCTTAAATGAAATTGTTCAGTTATTAATTTGTTACGATTTCAAAACAAAAAGTGGATTTTGTTACTTCAAAGAGTTGGATTGTCTTGTAGAAGTTATAATTTGATGGAATTGAGTGTAACTTGGAGGGCTGTTGTATTGGAGCATCATTGAAATTATTGTAAAAGTTTAGAGTGTTTTGCTTGTGTAGTTTTCTGCTCCTTGAGCCTGCTTTCAAATTTTAAATAGGTTTTTGAATGTTTTTGATCTCAACAACAACTTCGAGCTCTTCGAGATTTGTTACTGCAAAACTTTTAATGCTTGCAAACGTATTTACTTTGCTCACTCGCAATAAAGATCAAATTGTTGTTTATATACGAACCAGACGTTGTTCTAGCTAAAATAATGTAAATAACAGAAGTAACCTAGTCAACTTATTCATACTGAATTAATGCAATACTTCAAGTTGGCCTACTTCTGAGCTTGTAATAAAACTACGACTATTACTATAAATAAAACTAAATCGTTTGGCTTTAGTAGATGTCTAGATACGCAAATCAATGGCTTCGATATTCAAAATAACGCGAACAAAAAACACAACCGTTCGAACCCTTTAGATCACATTTTTTCCCTCAAAAATTATGAAGTATAATGAACCAGAGGGAAGTAAGTTAGCATTAAGTATTCGCATTTCCATAGCTGTCTCTGTCGTAGCAGTTAAAATTTCACTTGGCTAAGCAAAATTTTCTGTCCGCTGCAAAAATCCTTCCTCTTTTAGGGAGAGGGGAGTGCCGAGCGAATTCTTGCATAAAATTTACATCGAGCGGTCCACACAAATTACCATTTCACTTCTTACTCTGATTAAATGTTGTAGAAAAAATATTGCTCTCTAAATGTAAGGGAACATTCTTGGGTTTTCGACTCATTAAAATTGATGTTTTTTTTTTCGTTTTGACTCGCTCGTCGCTCGTTCCAGAGTGATTTCCTTCCAGTTTTGCATTCGACTGTGCAGATATAAGTCTTTTTACATAATTCAATTTGTTGTTCTCCAAAAATGATACGAGCTTTTAAATTCGGCTTCCAAACCGCGTAGTTTTATACGAAAAACAGCTGTAACCGACCACAAGAAATCGCCGACGTAATGTCCTACAAAAAATCAGCCAGAACTTGGCAATGGCCGAGCGGGATTCGTCCAAAAAAGGTGTGTGTTACAGCATCTTTCACGCAAAAGGGTGAGAAAACAGCGGAGGCGAAGCAAAGAGATTTGGCAGGCCTTTACAGGCTAATGATCCACTTGATTGCGGTTAAGTGTCGCTATAAAAATGTCTGGATGTTGCCAACTAGGGGAAAAACAGTTGCTTCTCTAAAGTGACTATTTTTCCTGGCAGCCTCTCGATATCATGAGACAATTGTCTTTGCGAACACTTTAAGTGGACGACAATTGATGTTTTCTCACTTCACTTACACTAACTTAATTTGGTTGTGCTCTGAAAAACTATCTTTATTACACATGAACTCTTCTTCTTGTATCTTGCGTCAATATATGTTGAACATGTTGGTTCTAACTCAACGTAAAATTACGTTGATGAAACCGCAAATAGTTGCATTGAACATCATCTTGCCTTATAATAAGAACATTAGTACAAATGATATTATTTTGAAACCACTCATTTATATTCATGACAACGTTACATAACCAACTGAAACCATACAATATTTCCTTCCGTAAACCCTAAATTGAGTTCAGAAAAAGGCTTCCTAACTTGAACAATTCAAGTTAAACCCGTAATACATCAAAGATTGGAAAATAACTTGTATAAGTGGAAAATTTACTATGAAATCATCATGAAATCGAATGTCTTGATTGAATTATTCTTCCGCAAACCGTTCCATTTCTCGGAAACTCACCATCAATCATGGATCTGTTGCTATTATATGACAAGCAGTTAGTGTGCCAAGTACGTGATATTTATTTTGATGAAAATCCGATGGCTTGGGGAAAACCAGGTGGATTGGACGAATTTGATGAGTAATTTTCGTTTGAAGACGGATGTAACTTTCTATGTTAATGTAAGGACAATGCAGTTGGTGGTGAAGAAACTTTATACAATGTTATCTGGATTTTGATTTGATTGGCTGTTTTTTCCTATAACTTTAGAATATTATAAATAATCTTCTTCTTATTCTCAAATCGATGGTTTTTTCTTCAGTAAAAGTTTTGTTGCCAAATTTATAGTTTATTACCCTTATTTTGCCAAGTTAAAAAATATATAAAATACTAGCTTTTGCCCACGACTTTGGCCATGTACATAAAATATAGCCTATGTCACTTAAGAATAAAGCAGCTTTCTGTCGGTGAAAAAATTAGCAATCGAACCAGTATACAAACAAAAAACAATCTTTACCTCTTTATTATATTAGTGTAGATAGATAAGCATATTTCATACAAAGGACAAGTTGAGCTTGTATCCTACGCTATTCAGTTTAACCAACAGAAACACTGATCAAATAAATAATGAAAGACAATAAAATCAGCAGGAGATCCAAGGTTACCGTAGCTTAAAGAATTGCCAAACTTATGCCATGTGGTACTGGGCAGGGCAAAGTACTCGTCAAACAGATGGTCGATAAAGCCTTGAGTTTCTGGAGTGGTGACCACATACCGAAAGACGTACCGTTGAAACGTCGTCCACAAGTTGTAGCGAGGAACTGGTGAGGATTGCAGGAATCTGGTGGATGTAAGACGCACCAAACCATTCGTTGTGGTGATACCGATCGATATGGTCCTATATCTAATAGTAGTCGTTTTAAGACTGAAATGATGATAATTTTGTACAGACTAGAAAACAAAAAAACATCTCTCAGATGTATTTTCTTTTAAAACATCTGAATACAGCAGAATCTTCTGCTT
This sequence comes from Mythimna albipuncta, assembly GCA_929112965.1. Taxonomy (NCBI): domain Eukaryota; kingdom Metazoa; phylum Arthropoda; class Insecta; order Lepidoptera; family Noctuidae; genus Mythimna; species Mythimna albipuncta. The sequence continues at coordinate 1,411,905 of OV815974.1, forward strand.
CTGTCCCTACACTTTGCCATAAAACATCCGAATCTTTGGAAATAACTCGCAGCGGGTGAGCCACTGAATCGATTTTGAATTCATAATTTAATCTGTGGCGTTCGCGTAGCTCGGAAATGTTTAATTTGTTCTCTTGATACAAGGGGACATGATGGTATTTCGTTGACATTGTGACCGCCAATATTTTCGCTGAGTTTCAATAAAGATTTTCAAAATTTGAACAATTTATTTGACTTGGTATTTCAGCAAGATCTTTTAGGATTATGATTAATAATGATACATACGTACGTTATGGGTTTTAGGCATTTTACGCCTTGTTATTGTGGTTTTTGTTTATTAAATTTTCTTTTTCTAATAGAAATCAACTCGAATTATTTACTTTTACTTAATATGGAGCTCACAGTATTTTTATTTGATAGAAGGTCAACACAAAACACTGTAATTCAATAACTGGAATTTGTCGAAATTAATTTAACACTTTTTCTAACATAAGTGTGAGAAAAGTTTGAAATATTGAAAAAAAAAGTTCAATTTGCAATATTAGTAACTCAAAGTTTAGTCATTCTTAGAGCGACTTTATTAAAAGTTGATACAGTGTTTTTAAGTAATATTATACTTTTGGCGTCGGTCAAATAAACGTTTCAATATTCGAGGGCTTCATTAATCACGGCAATTGACGGCAAGGGGACTCGGCCGGCAGACGCCCCTTATTCCCCTTTCAGCTGTGCCTGTTCTTTTGTTTTCTAATAATGGTAAAAAAATTGTTATAATTTTTCGAGGGGCGTCAGTTACTGTTGTTAACTTTGATTCTGTAAAGGATTATGTAATTTGCGTGCTTAGTGAGTGTTAATTTGGGAAGAATGGTTCGGTGCTTGTAATTCAAATTAATTTACTGATTGATGTAACTGAATTGATGAAGGGGGAAAATGAAAAGGTTTTCAGCAGAATAACAGTACCATTAAATACCTCTTTATATTTTGTCGTTTGAATTCCGAATACCAAAAGCTCATTTAATACGAAAAAGATAAACACGAAGAAGAAGATACTAAAACAAAATCACCTTGAGTCTGCAACCCTATCTAGATACTTCACAAAGCCATTACGATGAGCATCCGATTATTAAGACCATTATTATCAAAAGGAGTAGACAACCTAATTCACGGAAATAAAATAGAAACAACGATGGGAACCCTGCTTAATGTTGCTCGACGATAACGATTTGATTGCCCGATTGTTCGAATAACGAATTATCTTGTACAACCAAATACAAAAAGGAATTAAGGAAACTTTTATAAAGTAGAGGAAATCCTGCTTTATAAATATCTAACTATTTATAAGGTCGAATTGATAGAGGCTAGATGTGAACTGATTAGCTAATATAAAGGAAGTTACTTATGGCCTTAAGTTTCTGTTTGCCCTGTCAAGGACGAGTCGTTAAGATATGTGTTTGACTTGCCAAAGTCAATTTTAGTGTGGCTGGATAAGATGAGATAGCTTGTGAAGTTGATTTTGAAATGTAATTTGAAAGAGATATTACACTTGCTTATAGCAAAGAAATTGAAATATTTACAGTAAACGAAAATGAGACCGCGAAATTTTTCCATTTGAAGTACTCAATAGTCAATTTCCCTAAGCCTTCCCCAGTATTCGGTTGTCACATTTAATTTGGTCGGAATCGCCTATTAATCATTTATGGAGTCATTAATCAGATATCAGCTTGATATCCTTTCTCATTCCTTCGAACGTTGAGGATTTACTTGACAAATTACTTTTTCGCTTTACTTGTTTGGAAAGGGTGGATTCTTTTTAAAGTTTAGAAGGGTATTTTTTCTGATAATGCTGTTAAAGTCAGGGTACTTCATTTTGTAGATTGTAAAGTCATTTTAGAGACAAAGATGTTCTTTGAATACGTCTGACGTCGAATATTTTTTTTTATTACAAAATTTAGGACCTTAAAACTTTTACTAGCGCTGAAGGCTCTATTTATATAAACAAACCAAAAATTGTAAACGCTAACAAACCTGACATTGCGGTAGCCAAACCTTAAATCATTGCACCGTTTTGCCATTTCTACCCAATACTGGGTATATATACGCCAAAGTTTAACGTAGTCATTTGGGCACGATTTTTATTAACTCCCGAAGTCTCGATGCCTGTAGAAAACTTTTGTTTCGCCTTTTTCTCCTTTTTTACGTTCCAAGCTTTTTATGGTTCTGCAGTTCGGTTTATCGTTTATTAAACTGTGTATAGATTGGATATTAAATAAGGATTTCGTTCTCGTAAAAATTGAGAGATCCAGGGAGATTTCGAGATTCGGTTTTATTCGAGGCTTGAGTCGAAATCAATCGGAAAGTCGATGTGTGATGATATTTAATTTGGAGTTTTAGAGTGGCTGAGTTAGCTCGATAGTTTTATGGGTTTTATATGTCAAAGAGCGCTCGTGCGCTTTCCTATTTTCTGGCTTTGCACTTTTATGGTGATCTTACATAAACTGTTATTACACTGCTTCATGGGCCTATATAATATTTCTAAGTTTGTACAACACACTACAGTTTTCGCTCAGACCTACAATTTATTATAAAGCAAGTTCTTTCTTCTTAGAGGCCCTTTTGTCTTTGCCAAAGGCAAATGTAATTTTCTTAAAGAATAGCTAAGCCTTTGTAAACATAATTCAAATTATGAAGTTACCAACGATATCTGAATTGTGTAACGTTCATTATTCCACAGATTGCGTATACTATTGCTAAATATGTCACTGTATGAGGCTTTTAAGCACCCACGCGGGCTTGAGAGTATCAAGGAGATATTTCAATTCATAGCATTTCAAGCTTTATTTGAAAAGCTATAAGATTCGAAATCCTTTATAAATTCTAAACCAGCTGTCAATAATTTATTACGCTCTTATGAAGGGTAATTTTTATTGCGGCGCCAGTAACATTGTATCTAACTAATTGGAATCTTGTATAATTTTAATTGTATTATAGTTTCAATTAATTTAAATATAATGGCGATTTCAATCTTTAATTGCAGTGATTACGTAATGGGTCTGTGATTTAAGTTTGGAACCATTAGTCTTAGTTAATTCCTTGAGTATTGGTGCCACTCCTTCTGTAACTGCCTTTGTTATTTCAAAATTATATTAAGAATAACATCTACTTTAAATTTTATTGCTCTGATGTCACTATTCCTTTCGCATTTCTTGTCAAAATTTTCAATAAATTACTGCTCAACAATTATTTTATTAAAATTATTATTTAGTTCATAATTTATGTTATATTTATGTTACACCATATATACAAGCAAGGTTAATAACAAAATTATAGTGTATTTAAGCAGTTTTGTGACACAATCCAAGGTGTAATTTATGCACGAATACCTGCAACACTTCTATAATATTTTGTTAATGAAGTGACATACAAACACAGTTTGGCGGACGTGACTGCTTGACTGAAGGTATAGTTTGGCTATTGCTTTTTTGTTTTCTAGATTTTTTGTGTGTGATTGCACTTTTGTGAAGGTTAGACATTTTATAAATTTTACTGATTTTAATATAAAGCAATAATTTGTTGAAATCAATTATATGGACGACTGTTTGGTCTATATCTTTTATTCCATTGTACTCATAGACTTCAGTTTCTGTAAGATTATTACTACTACTATTTTGGTATACAATTAAGTCTATTCTGTCGATGGGGACGAAAGATTCTGAAGTAGCGACCACGTAGCGGAAGACGCAGTGATAGAAGGCCTCTTATAAGGTGGACCGATGACCTGGTGAGATGAGTCGCGGGAAACCGATGGATGTGAGACTTGGTAGTAGCCAACGTCCAACAGTAGACTTCTTTCGGCTGAAATGATGATGATGAGTCTATTCTATTCTACTTTCCATGTCATATTCCGTCGGCACATATAAAGTGTCTTCATTAATTCTTCCCTTTCATTCTCTTTGATACAAATGAACAGAACCGACAAACAATTCTAATACAACACACGTTTTTGCTTCAAATTGTTCTCGTTACAATTCCCTTTACTTGCGAGGTGAAGTAAAAAACATCAGAAGGTCAGGTTTATGATCCTATGAGGTAATGACTGCACACGTCATACTGACACGCAAATGTTGTTAGTGTGTAGTGTATCAGTTTTGTAATAGGCGCGAGGTTACTATGCGGAGTGATAATACTACGTTTTTGTTCGTTTTTTTTGTGTTTTAACGAAGTTTTGTTTGAACTAGAATTTGGTATCTTAAATAAAACTTTTTTGCACCCTTATAAAAACACAGAGTATTCCCACAATAATACTTTTTTTATATTGTATAATAAAATGTAAATTAGGAAGGCTAGGGTTGATGGCCCGGTTAGTAGGGCACGGTTGTACTAGGTAGGTAGGTATTAGCACCCAAACCTCTCATGAGAGAAAATACTTACTAAAGAAACAAATAGTAAAAATCTGGTGAAGTGCGAATGGCCTCATACACGAAGGGTTCCGTAGGTGCTAGTAAAGCACTGACAATTGTATGGGGAACCCTTTTAATATTTAATTTTATTATATTTCTTTTTGTAGCGGCACTAAAAATTTATATTGTTCGAAAATTTCATCTACCTATAGCGGTTCATAAAATACATCCTAGTGACAGAAAGACAGATGGACAGTCGAGTCAATTTTTATTCTTTGGTCAAGTAATCCTAAAAACTAAATAAAATCATATGTTAATGATAATGTAATCATTGATTAATTAACACCATCTAAAACCACATCAATGATGGTAATACATACTCATAAGTAATTAAATTAGATAAACTAATTGGCTCATTAATTATAATAGTGTTAGCTATATTGCATTGTGTGTGTTAACTGGACTAAATACATACAAAATAATTAATTAATGTTAATTTCTATGTAAGACGGCTACTAGGCTTAGCCTGATTGAGGAATTGGGACGTTTCAGTAATCTAGTCTTAGATAATATAATTAATTTTATAAAGCTTTTTTTTAAGTCTGCTGATGCGATCAAGAGCATTTGTGTTTTTCGTTCAAGGGGGTCAAAGGCTATATTTCCAATGATGATCTTTATACCACACTAGCTTTTGCCCGCAGGTTCGACCGAGTACATAAAATATAGCCTATGTCACTCAGGAATAAAGCAGCTTTTTATCGGTGATGGAATTTTAGCGATCGAACCAGTACTTCCAGAGATAAACATACTTTATCTATTTATTATATTATATTAGTAAAGATCCGCAATAGGTTGTATAATGTTATTGCGAATGAAGCATAATTTAAACAAACCTTTTTTTGCTGTCCGTTCAACCGATTTTGACCTTTATTGTGTTGATGGCAAGATAAATGGCGGCTGCAGTAAATAGTTGGTATTGTAAACATTTTTTTGCTTTTAATGCCATCCTTATGTTCTTAAAGACAGAAGTCAAAATTGGTTAAACGGACATTAAAAAAGTTTTGTAGAAATGTCTAATCATATTACGAATGGTGTAGTTAGCGCATAAAATTCCTTTTTAATTAGACATAACGGTATGTCTGTGAAGTTCAATAGTTAGGCATGCCCCTAAAAAGCACGCAAGATCTTGAAAGTCTTTCAAAGTTAAATAGAAGTAATATTTTAGAACATTTGAATGTTACTCTATCATTTGTTATGTTAATCATATAAAGTTGTAAAAGTACAGTCATACTCATAAATATGTTGACACAATTTGAATTTCAATTGTGTTAAAATGTAAATACGAGAATTTATACAGATTTTATAAATGTTATGTTATCAACATTGGTTAACCCTTCATCTCTTGTGACATTATTTTGCTTATGAAAAGAATCCAAAGCGGTACTGAGGTCTTACTGTGAGCTGTTAAAATGTAAAGTGTGCGAGCGAGAAAGGGACGGAGCTATATATACTTTATAACTCCATCCCTTTTTAGCACTTCAAATGGATCATGTTAATATCTCGTTTTAAGGCTACTTACTGTTCTTGATACAGAACCTATAAAAGCTGTTTGTTTACTACCCAATCAAATAACAGAGTATAAGATACAACAAATAGGTTGGTATCGCACTACTTTATCATTACCATCCATGGAGCTCATAATAGATGGTTACCATGACGACGAGAAACCTTCTCACGGTACCTAGTATCAGGGGAATGGCCAATAAAACTCAAGTATATTCGCAAAGCAAATTGGTAAGTACGTGAGTAAGTGCTCAAAAATAAATTGGATTTTTTCAAGTTACTGCTTTTATATGCGTGATTTTTTTAAAGTAAATAGTAATTTAGGAAAACATAGCACTTTCTGTTGCGAAAAATAACAATAAACATTGAGAGTACTGGCTGGCAATATCTTAGCCACTAAAATAGAAAGGTTTCTTAAAAGACAAAACCAAATATAAGCCTTTTTTCGTTGAATATTTTATGTCATGAAAAAATTGGTTTCAGTGCTGTTGAAAATAAAATTGGCAAAAATGTTGGTCAAAGAATAAATGTGGACAGAGAAATTTCTTTGTAAGCTTATTATTATTATTTTTTGGACTGGTAATGTAAACTTAGATCTAAGTTTTTCTGATTTTACGTACAAAAAGTCTCCTCTTTGCGCGTAGACAACACAATTTTGTTTGGCTGGCTAGTCTTAAAACTTTTTTTTATAAATAATATAAACGAGCAGTTGACTGCAATCCCATCTGATAGTAAGCAGTGATGCAATCGTTAAGAGCCTATTCACTCCATCCTTGAAGACACCCAAATTTTAATCAGACGGGAAGACCACAGCAGGCAGTTCCAGTTCTTCGATGTATGCGGCATAAACAACGACGAAGCGCTTAGTCCGGACCGTAGAGGTGTTAAAAACTCGGTAGAATACGACATCTTTCATCAACACAGAACAAAGTCATTAAAAAAAAAAAACATTTTAGAATTACAAAAAAACACTGTACCTACATCAGAAAAAAAAAACGCCCTAAACATATAACAACTTGACTAATTCATACATTTCATCGTGTCATGAGCCCAACAAAATGGGTGTATCATTATAAAATCTAAATGTACCCGTTTCTTCAACACTTAAACCCCTACTGCTTGACAAGTAAATACTTGACATTCTAATTACAATTCACGCACCCATTGTTTTACAAAAATGTAAACCGACTATACAAAAAATACACTAGATTTGCATACGCCTAAGGAGTTCACGTTACTTTTTACTTTAGTAGGGTTTTAATACCAAAATTAGACCATGGCGGTCAGAACACGCGATGTAATTCTATTTGAGATTTTTATCTGTTCAATTGATGGTTATATAGTTACGAAATGAGCTTAAAAAATACGATACTGTGGGGTTAGGGTGTGGGCTTAGTAGCGTAGCGGAGCGGTGGACGGTTGAATAAATAATGTTGTGTGTAGTGTTTGATACACAGTTTACGTGATGATATTTAAAGATAATATACCACGTAAGTTAGTCCATTCTTACTTAGCTATGAATTACTGTTCAATTGAAATAAAATTAGATTTTGTAAATATTTTGATACAAGATAAATAACAAATAAGTAATACTGAGTTCAACAACAAATCTGTTTGCAGTTACTGTTACAACTAACTGAAATATTAAGGTACCAGTGTTTTCCTTGAACCTTGAACCAAAAATTCTAAAACATTTGACATCCACCAATTTGTACTGGGCCCGCGTGGAAAATTATTTCCATACTCTCTCCTAGAGAGGAGGCCTGAGTCCCATCAATAGAAACATTTTACGACTTATTATTCAATGTCGCAAGCAAAATTTCTTGCCAACATGCTTTTATATTAAGAGGCTAATTATGCAGTGTAGTTTACTATTACTATGTAGGTACTACTACTATATTTACAATCTTTTGTAGATATTTTTTTCTGTGTATTAAAACTGTAAAGCCAAAATCGCTTCCTCTTATGACCCCGCTAGATCTAATCCACCAAAACCTCATCCTTAACGTAGTACAGTGCGTGATTTTGTTAATGAAGATCGTTCGAAAAACGTTGTATTTGTTAAAATAACATCTAACGAGTGTGTAAAATCTAATTATTTCTGTTATTATAGCAGGTAGTATGTTATTTGAGAAATCTCAATCCGACAGTGAACGATTAAGGTGTTAGAAATTGTATTGTAGGTAATTTTTATATCTTCATTGTTTGTTTCTAAGAAGTTGGAAGTTTTTTAGGAATTTTTGGCGCGTTTCTGGTTCATATTACTTTGTAGAGTAAGTTTTTGAGGAAAAAAAAATAGTTTTTGTGAGCTTAGGGAACATTCTTCTTTTTGTAAAGGGTAGTGCTCAGTTTAATTTAGGGTATAAACTGAAGAATTTAGGTACTGTGACGATAGGAGGTAATAAAAAGGTTTATTATACGTAAAGCTCTAGGATTTATTCTAATTTATTGTTATAAAAATCTAATTCTATATGACAATCTATTATTATTAAAAATAGAAACAGTGTTTATCTTTTTTATTTAATATTCTATTAGTTTGAAAGCTTAATAGGTTTGAAGAAAGAGAAAAAAGAGGTCTTAATGAAAGTGTCTCTATTGTATCTGAAACACCTATCTATATTATATTCCGTATGGGGATTGGACCTGCGACCAGCAGCGCAGCAGCCTATCACACAACCACTGCGCCAATCGTACCGTCATTTAGCTCCGACATGAAAAAAATGCTCTGTTTATTCGACATAGAAACAATTAATCTTTTTACTGTTCGTAACATAATCCAAGCAGTAAAACTAACTTCCTTCTTCTAACTAAAAAACGTATCAAGGTGATTGGACGAGGAAGCGAACCCGCGATCCGACCTTGTTTCGTGAAAGTATGACCTTTGTGTTATGGTGCCTTTGCGATGGTTATTATATCTGTTCAATGAGGTGCTATATATTTTATTGTTTTTTTTAGGGTTCCGTATCGAAAGGGTAAAAACGGGACCATATTACTAAAATTCCACTTTCCGTTTGTATGCCATCAGACTGTATCTCATAAACTGTGATAACTAGAGAGTTGAAATTTTCACAGATATGTATTTCTGTTGTTCTGGGACAAAATAAATGGCGTCAAAAAATGTGGCAAGAGTATGTTATTTAAAAGCTTGTAGTTGGTCCTCTGTAAGGCCTTAAATTTTAAGAAAAATAAAGAAACTTTGGTTTTAATAAAAGCCTTCGCCAGATGCTTTTTTTTCGCGTGAAAATATAATTATATATCTATATAACTCAGTGATGTACATAGTAACATTCTACTTATGATAGAATTTTCAAAATCGGTTCATAATGTCAGAGATTTAACCCGCTACATTCAAACAAAAAAAAAACTTTTTTATTATATTAATATAGATTATTATTTGAAACCATATTTTCCAGACTTTTACGCATAAAAGTAAAAAGCAACTAACTGAAATATAACTCATATTGATAGAACGTTCTTCCAAATATTATGAACTCTAACCAACCCCCAACAAAGACTATTTCTACTAGCCATTTCTCACAATACCCAGCCAATAGCTACAATAAATTATAAAACCTACACCGCCCATTGCCAAGCGATACGTAAAACTCGACTCGTTCGGTCGGAATGAACGATTAGTGAACGAACGAGATCATATTACTATTGGATAAATAGAATGGTTCAGAAGATCCACGATGCAACTTAAGTGCCCAACGTCCGATGCACCCTGCCTGGACTGGGTATTCACCTTTAATTTTCGTCTTACCATTCAGTCGATACGATGGTTTCTGTACCAGACGGCTGAAATTTTGTATAAAGTTTTATTTTATTATGTATTCAAAGAATAAGAGAGGATTTTCCAAAAATGACCCCCTAAAGGGATAAACGGGCGTCCAAAGTTTGTATGAAGAAACCATTGAAGAAACCTATTATCACGCGGGTGAAGCAAGTATCAGAAGCTATATCAATTATTATTTGTGAAAAAAAAAAGTTATTTACTTACTTAAATCACAGATGCTTAACACGTCATGGTTAATTCCCTGGGCTCTCTCCCTCTATCATTGACTTCAACCATCGTGGCTGCTGAAACCGGAATTCAGAGTATGCTCATCAGATTTTTTAAATACTCATCAGCTGTCTGAACAAAGTGGAACTTCTCTATCTGCCTGTCCATTTTGTTCTGTTACGAAGACCTTGGTCGGAGATCGAGCGGGATTGCTCGATATCTCGGTAATCTTGACTTTCACGCCGGAGATTAATTGTAGTACTTTGTGGTTTTTGAATACGAGCAGACTCGAGCAGTGTGCCTTATTGCTTCGAAAGTGAATCGAGAGATAGTTTTTATTTTATATATGCCAGTGAAGCCTTTTTTATTGAATACAGAAAAATAAAAAAATTTACAGAAAAAAAAAAATTGGGTTGGTTGTTTTTTAATCTGAATTTGAAACGATATTTTTGGGGTGGAAAACTATCAAATGACTTTTCCCGCTCTAAGTAAAGTGAGAGAAAGTGTCAGACTTTTACTGACTAAAACATACCCGTGTTTCTTCAGATATCCTTTGCATTCCTGAGATGCCACATTTAATCGGTTCCCCAGAATTTGAAAAGATTAAAAGAATAAAAAGTAAAGGGTAAAAGTTTAATTTCAAGGCTGCATTGAAAGGTAGAATAGAATCAGATTTCACCTAACGACTGATCTAGAACGTACCTACAGTCTATCTGTATTGTGCGCTATTCTCCCAGGAGCCTCTTTTTAACATTTATTTTAAGAATAGACCTTAAAATCTATTCTCAATGATTTTAAGAATAGACCTTATCTTAACCAGAAATCTTACCGACATGAAATTTCGAATCTGATTACGGATGTCAAATTATTTCGGATTATCCGCTATTTTTGGTTGCGGATATAAGAATTTTAAATTATAAAAGTAAAATACAAATAAGAACTACATATATTTGTATTGAGTGGAATTTATTAGTGGTTTGGCTGGGTAAAACAAACTAAAACCTGCTGTAACCATGATTGTAGACTCCGCTTTTATTTGAAACTATCCGAACCTTTTGTATCGATTTTGGTTATGGTTACGGTTATTTTACTTATTTCGGATATCAAATGGTTTTGGTTAAGATTACGAAGCTCCATAACATCTCTGGGCCCTAACATTTTTTTTTTTTATGGTGGGAAAAATCATCCAATAAAAACCTCGCTCTTGGGTCAAAGTCAAAGTCAAAAGTTTTTTATTTCACATAGGCCTACATGGGCACTTATAAAACGTCAGAAGCTAGTGCACGGTTCTAAATTGGGTGGAGCGGGAGATAGTGTCAGAATCTTACTGACTAAAAGCCAGTCCCGTTCCTACATGCCTTCCGTACCGGGACCGAGCTTCCCTTTCAAATAACCCTGGACCCAGTAGGATCGCCTTACCATGACATATTAAAATGTCAGGCGAGCAAGCGAGAAAGAGTGACGGAGCTATACACTCTACACAGCTCCATCCTTTTGGCAATTCAGTTTAGGTCGTAAAATGGATCGCCTTAAGAGCTCATGGTAATGCTCAAGGTAATTCAAGTCTCAACCAAATTAGCTTTCTGATATCCTCATTTTCAAGCAAAGTATTCCCATATTAAAAAAAAGTAGCTTTTGCACGCAGCTTCGCCCGCGTAGGTACTTAAAATATAGCTCATGTCACTCAGAAATAAAGCAGCTTTCTACTGGCGAAAGAATTTTAACAATCGAATCAGTACTTCTAGAGATTACCTCGTACAAACAAAAAAACAAACTTTACCTCTTTATTATACTAGTGTAGATAAATAGCTCTTCTAAAACCTTATTATTAATTCCCAAAACTCGTTTAACTTCAGTCACAATGATTGAAAACATCGCAAAAATGATTTCACATGAAAATTGTGTACCTACGTATTATTATCGGAGTTCAATATCCAAAATACTTTTCCAAAGAGTTCCAACGGTATAAAAGTTTTCAATTCAACAAAAAAGTTCGTCTTATTGACGTAAATCGACTTTATCATAATAAATTTATTGCCCTCGGCATATTACGGGGTCTTTGTGGGGTGAAAACGCCCGTTGTCGGTCGTGAGATGTTTAGGTATGTGTAAAATATGGAAATTCGGTTTCAGATTGATTTTTGCCCGTATTATGTTATGTGAATATTTTGCAATGGATCGCAAAACGATTTTCGATTGTGCATTTTTATTTTTAGCCAACTGGTTTGAAAACCAGTTTTTTGTTTACATCGGCTTATATTTAAAACTGAAACGTAGTGAAAAAGTGATTGGTCTCCATATTTGGATTTGTTATTTTTTTGTGATATCGGCAAAAAATTAAGTGCAAATCCAGATTTAATGTCGACGAATATAAACACAAAAAAGCTCAACCAACTTTCATTATAAAAATACAAAATAACTTTAAATTCGGATCTCGGTGTTAAATAACGAAGAAAAAAGACAAGAAGTACAGGCTTATTTTTTATTTGACACTTTTTATTTGTGATTTCCCAAAGTTAATTCTAAATATTTAGTATCTAAGTCAGTTATTGATAATTTTCGGTGCCTGTGTATCTTTCAACTTTGTCATCTGATCTGTTCATACATGTATTCATCACGTCATTTGTGGTCATCCTCATCAGTTCCTCTTCATCAAGTGACATTTTCTCAATGCATATTCTTGGCTTCTTGCTGGAAATACCAAAATAACTATTTATAGTATACCTAAAGTATTTTAAAAGTACTCTAATCTCTTCTTGGATCCTGGAGATATGACGGAATGAGAATCTGGACGTAGATTCTTAAAAAGTTTACGAATAAAATTCTAAAGTAACAAATATAAAGAAGTCCTAACGAATTGACAACCCTCTTTTTCTCAACGTCGGTTAAACATATTATTTTTATAGCAGTTATAAATAAAACAATTAAAAATGAATGGTTTTTTAAGCATATAAAAGCTGCCAGTTGCCGTATATAGGTAAACGTGGGCAGGATTAACAAGATCCAATATTTTATTTTGTATCAGTTATATAAAGATATAAATGTTAATGGAGGTATTATGCTGGCATTAATAGAAAATTCTTGATTGTGATTTATATACCACTTCAGGTATTAAGGTCATTTTGTTGTTGAAAAAAAAGCGAGCGTTTTGTTGCAACCGTCTATATTATTTTTATTAGAGATAAATCTTTTGTGTAAGATGAATGTTTGATTTTTAAGATTAAAAAAATATTAGATTGCTTTACACAGAAATCTTGTAATTTTGTTTTGTATGACTCAAATCGTAAAATAGTTTTTATTTAGGTAAATGTAACTGTAAAAATAATTTAAATGTTAATAAGTAGGTTTGTGAAGCTGAATTTAATTAACTTTAGAAGAATATTCACATTAGATTTTTTGCTCAAACAACAATGACACAAGAGATTACGGAAAAAAGCGATCCTATTTTCCACTAATGTAGGGTAAAAGCACATTTTCTCGTCCATTCGCTTAAAATCTAAATAAAACTCATAATGAAACCAGAAGACTGACTCCGTAAAAATATATTTAAGGCCATATACTTTTATCACGCACCATCTGAAGGTTCTGGCTCTTAAAACTTGCAAATGTTACACCCTTAACGTTTTATGTGTATATTTTAAGCGATATTCTCGTAAATTCCGTAACTGTTACGTCACATAAATGTAGTTACTGATTTTGATACTTCGTATATTTTTTTTCTCAAGTAACATTTGCATAATTATCAAGTTGATCTTTATATAAAAAATGAAGGTTTTCTCAAATTATCATTTTGATGTTACAATTTTCATATGTGTTATAATAATAAAATTGTAAATACATTTTGGATTATAAATGCACTTTGAGGAACCCCTAGTAAAATGTGTGCTGTAAACCTTGTTCAGCATGTTTTATGGATAAAAAATCCTCTAGATTATTATGGCCCGTAAAAGTTACTAAAATAGTTTAAGACAACTTTTTGATGCAAAGTTTTAGGTAGTATTTACTACCTTTGCTTTTTAATTTTATGGCTCACCATGAGAGTAATCCGTTGTTTAATGTTCATCTTGTAAATAATGTTCCATCTTGAAAACTTTTTGAAGAGTGGTTTAAAAAACAGTATCTTTATAATCTTCTTTATGTTCGTCTTCAATAGCAATAGTATTAGTAGAGATCTACGTGGTATAATGTTGTTTTATTTTAGTACCAACTTTGACGTCGTTGTCTCGGAAATTGCTAAACCGGTTCAAGTGATTTTTACATAAATGGAAAGCTTATGTCTTCCTGATCAGCATCGAGATAAAATATATAATTATGCTTCACTTATAAAGGTACTTACACGGTACTGAGTACTTTAAACTCGACAGATTATTACCGCACTTATGAACGTAATTATTATTATGTACTTGTGCTGGTTCATGGTATGACATACCAGAATTTAGTACCATTCAGAATTATGCATTTCTCGTAATTGAAGAAATAGTTGAATAATACACTGGTGAGGTAGTTTATGGTATAACTGGAAAGGCATTCACCTGGTACTGATAAGATTTTGTCTAGATATTTCTAACAATATCTTTTGTCTGAATTTAAATATTAAGATTTTCAACCAATATCTTTGGGTATCAAAAACTTTTCCACAATTTGCACACCAACCAAAGAAACGTATAAATCTACCTATATAATTTTGAACAAAAATCCTTATAATCTGAACTTCTTTACAAGTTAGGGGACATTCAATATAGGGACTGAAGGTGGGCTCAGCGAAGCGCCATTTTATAATAACGCTTATACACATTGGGGTATTACTGTAATTTGGGGGAACTCGCTTGGAAGACGGTACTGGGGTGCCCTCTTGAAACAAAAACTTCAAATTATGGAACGAATATCTAAAGGACGGTATTATTAAATCTATTGTTGATGTGCACTCAGAAATTGGATTAAATTACCGTGTTCACGATAGCCGTAAAAGAGGAAATAACATCATACTAAAATAATAAATATTTATTGCTTATAATTCTAGCTTTTTCAACTTAAGTGATAAATCGACGTAAATAACAACGGATACGAATGTTATATGTAGTGGGATAGTAACTGGCGTTTGCACCACACATTTTAAATTTAATTTAAATGCAGAGAATGAAAATATTTTAAAACAAAGCTCGCTTATAATAGCAAAATGAAATTAATTATTTTAAGTGCCATATTAAACGGAATACATTACTTGAATAAGTTATGATACAAATTATATCAAATAACGGTTCAACCTCGGTCCTGATTCACCCATATCAATCATGATTTGAAATTTCTGACACTATTTCCATCACTGTATATTTGTTTATTACCCTAGCTGTAATATTTTAGACATTTATTGTATATCCAATAGGTTGAATTCTAAATCGTATAAAATTTATCAATCTATTCTGGCTGTCAATCTATTACTACAACAAAAAAAAAACCTACAAATGCAAACACATCAATACACAAAACAAACACAACAAAGACAAACAACAATAAATAAACACAACAACAAACAAAAAACTCAATAAAGTTTGGTTAGGTTCGTTGGTTGCTGGTTATAAACAACTGACCAACATATAAACTGTATAAAATATCTATCATAAGATAAGAGTATATCTATCTCTAAATCAAGATATCTACTTATACCACAACCTCTGTTCACCTCGAAAAACAAACAAGCATGAACATAATCAATTCTTTTCCTGGTCCACAATGCATGATAAATCGTACACGTGACAGCCGTAATGAAAACAGAGCAACAGACATAAGGGCGTGAAACCATGCATGCGACATAGGAAACGTATATTTTTGCATAGCTTTAATAAACATTGGCGATTATACAACACTCCGGCATTATGGATATATGAGATTGTAAATTAATCGAAAATATTCAGTGGGTTGGTCACTTTGGCTTTGTCGCAGGTTTTCAAAATATATTTAAAAAAAATCAAAACGGTTTAACATAAACCAACAGTTTATCTACACTATTCGAGAAAGAAAAACGAATTCACAAATAATATTCACGTCACAAGACGACATAGTCATTTCGTAAATATTATATTCAAATAAGATAAAATGTTTGTATAAAAAACGGGAATGCCCCAAAAAATTTGAATGCGTAAATATATAAAAGTATAGAGTTGGAATTTACAAGTATTGACCATAATAAAATATTTATTTTGATGTGAGATGACCCCTTAGGGTTCTCAAAGATAAAGGGGAATGTGCCGGAGCCGATATCAAACGAACTGGATTTCCAGAAATTTCTTTGAGAAGAAAAATATTCGTGTGGACACAGGACTGTTATGTCAGAAACGATTCGATTATTTTAAGCAAACAAACAAAAAACGTGACTCTTATGTATCAATTACGAATTTCATAAATACACACGCACGACAAGCCATCTTTTATTCAAACTTTTAAATCGTATTATAATTTTTTTTCACAAAATCTAGGTTGTGTTTTAAAAATTTGGCCGGTCGTTCAACTGTTCTGTGGGAGAATTCTCATGAACAATAGATCGTTTTCAAAAATTCGGAATTTTTCGGTAAAAAATGAACCGTTAATGATGATTTTAATGGTGTTTTTATTCTTGTTTTCAGGTAAGGAGATTTCTTTGACGTCCGTAAGTGAATAAGTGAATATCGCTGTTATAAAAATGTTGGTAAGTGTGAGGTGGTGCTTAACTCACTGAAGTACGGTATTTAATTTTTTCATAATACAAAAATCATAACTTGTGATAGTTGCTTTAATTAGATTTTAATTAGGTGCCGTATCTATTTCACCTATTAAAAAACTAATAGGTACTTAATATTACGTTATCCCTCTCAGATAACTTCTGCCATTAAATCTGAAGAAAAAAAAATCTAAACATTGACAATCAGTCTCGTTGAATTGTGTCTAACGCTGTGGGGTGAACGTCCTCATTATCGGCCTCTCGTGAATAATATATGGGACGAATTTCGCGATTCTACCGATGACTGTCGTCAGCGTTGCGTCATTGTCACTCTCATTACAAAAACATAGGTATTGGATTATAAAACTAAATATACATGACATATTTCTTTGCGTAGGTATATAAAAAAAAAATAGATAGTTTCTACTGGATAAAGTGACAGTATTATAATCATAATTTCAAACAAGTACCGACTTGTTTCGATGACAGCCAACCGTTGGATATTGACTATCAGAACTCGCAAAGAATATCAATCAGTCAACACATTTCCATTGCTGTTTTCTTCAGAATTTTTCGAAGCTTTGCCCAATAAAAGGAGCAATGTATTGTGAATTACCGAGCAATATGTAGGGGCAATGTAATACGTTTTCTATTACCCGATCGGTTTAGAAATTCAAAGTTTATCAACCTAAACGAGACCACGTATTGAATATAAAGAAATTATAATGTCACATTTGAATGCACCCATCGTTCGTTTTGCAAAAGTTATTTTTAACACGAACCTTTTTAAAATGAATATTCTATGCATAAGTTTTATGTGTGTGTTGACACGGTTTTTGGTGGTAGGGGTCAAGAAAACAATTATCTATAGTAATACTACTTCATTACTTTTTTTTACTTATAATCATGTTTGCAAATGGCTGCTATAATGACTGCGCTATAGCGATTTATATTTATTTTTAAACATAAATTATTTATCTTTAAGATATTACTTGATATAAATAATTATATTTGATTTCCTTAGAAATTATTTAGAGATACATTGCACACACATTTACATCACAAAATTACTCTAAAAAGATTATTATATTATTATTATAGTTGTTTAAATTTTATGTGTATTTATTTTTATGAAAAGCTTACAGACTAATAACGTTTTTTGTTTTTATTTATTTTATTTTATGATGTGACTTTGTATGTTTGTGAGCTCACTCACGAAAGAGTAATTTTAAAGGTGAATCAAAGTTAATATTTTTTTCATTTAATAAAATATTAACGAAAATAGATCCCAATATTTTTTTTACTTATTCGTTTTATTAACAAATCCACAATCTAAATCAGTGTAAAATTTCAGTATAGTCACAGAATAAGTCGCAAAGTCAAGCGCTCTTGTCAAAGCGGGGTCAGAGGCAAACAACCTGGGATCGGTTCAATGCCTTCGCTTTTTTTATTTACGGCTTAAATTTTAGTCTTTATTTAAGAAGTTAATCACGAGGTTTTTATTGCAAATTTAACTATGGATTAATTTTAACTTGTCTTGTGTTCTTTAAATGATAATATAATAGTTATTATTAGGAATTAGAGCTTGTTTTAATGTAAACAAGTTTATGTGGGAAATGGCATAGCAAGTTAAATATATAGTTTTATTAAACTTGAGACGAATAAATTAAGAAATCTACAGAAATGGTTCATCATCATCATCAGCCTTTTTAATGTTCCCACGGCTGGGACTCAGGCCTCCACTCTAGTAGAGGGAATGGGCCGTAATCCACCACGCGAGCCCGGTGCGGGTTGATGAATGACATATGTCTTCGAATTTTTGGTTCTAGAACATGCCGGTTTCCTCACGATGTCTTCCTTCACCGTTTCGAGAAATGATTACGAAAATATTATTGTCATCCGAGCAATATCGATAAATATATAAAATTTCACACTCTAAGTTCCAGTAATTTCAATTATGTATTGAAACGTCAGTTAGTTGGTTTCTCCTTTTGCATTATGTAGATATCAAAGCTACTGGCAAGATATGAATCGTGGTATCTATGAAATAATTAATTTAGCTTTTAAAATGTTTTACTAATCCTAATCATTTCCTTAATACATTATTATCAATATGGTTACATAACCAAACAAGTAACAAAAACAACGTCAGTCCTATCCCAAGGTATTTTACCATGCGTATGATGTTTGTTTTATAATTACGAGTAGATATTTTATTGTATCAGTATCTAATCTTGCCGAGTTCAGTAACCACAGCAAACTGTGTGTAAAATACATAAGTAATTAAGATAACGGCATTATCATTTGTCAAAATAAAAATGTTGTAGGTATGTTTTTAGTGTGATCAAACAAATTGTTTACTATATTTTTCTATAACTTAAGTGGTTTTTACTCAACGGGCTTAGAATGCTATATTTACATGCTAATACTTACCGAAACATATTTTTTAGTTTTTTTGTTTACTTTATCACCGTGCTTTTAACAAATATTTAAATTTATTATTATTATTAAAACCAGTTTTAAGCGCAATGATGTAGATACCTAAGTATCGTTTTTAACCGCTTCGGTTTTTACTTGATCTAATTTAAGTATTGAATTTACATCTGGGCTTCTTTGTAAAGATCTAATATAATTCGTCTATTACCTGTGTTCCACAGTTGGGCTAAAGTTTCCTTTTTGCACACACGTAGGTATATCTTCTGCCATTCTAAAAAAAAAATAATTATAAATATTTAATAAAATACACATTGCTAAAATCAATTAAAAATAAAAACATACTCGACCTTCTTCTGACATCTATTGCCTAAAATTGAACTTTGATTCTTCATTTGTTTATTATTATCGAAACAGCTAATGAGGTCGTTAACCTTATTTTGTTTTTATCAAGATTTAGAAATAGATAATGATTCTGTTCGATAAAAAAAATCTTTAGGTACAACGTCATGCAACAAAAAACTGTAAGTGAAGAATGATCGAACATCTGAACTCGAAGTTAAATTATAATATTCGCAGAAAATTTATAAAAAAAAATTAATAAGCACGTACAATTATATTCAACGAAACAATTTAGTAGCCGATACAAGGAATCAGTAGGTGTACGCATAAACACTAGAATCAAGTTCATTGACCTCATTATCTTTATAAATGTATCGCCGCTAACATTTTGCAGCTGTTACTCACTCAATAGATTTGTACACAACAAATGTTAATAAAAATATTGCAAACTTATTATCAGTTCGTAATTTCTATTCTTAAAAGGCTTAAAGTCACCCAAAGGGCAGTGGAAAGAGCTATGCTCGGGGTTTGCTTGCGTGATCGAATAAAAAATGAAGATATTCGTAGGAGAACTAAAGTTGCTGACATAGCACGAAGAATTGCCAAACTTAAGCAATGGGCAGGACACATTGCTCGCAGGACAGATGGCCGTTGGTGCCGAAAGGTTCTGGAATGTCAATCGCATACTGGAAGGCACAGCGTTGGAAGGCCTCCTACAAGGTGGACCGATGACCTGGTGAGGGTTGCGGGAGCTCGATGAATGCGAGACGCACAGGATCGTTCATTGTGGTAACACTTGGGGGAGGTCTATGCCCTACAGGCTGAAATGATGATGATGATAATGAATTATTATTCTCGGTAAAACATAGTCTAATTACCATTGTATTCTATTATATTACGTTGTAAACTGAATTATGTCATACTAATTTATCAGATAATGACCAAATGACCTTAGTTCCTGAAACCCCATTTTGTTCTGTTAACTGATTGGCTTTTGTTATTTCCGGTAGCCATAAGACTACATTAGCAGATTTACAAATAAAAATTCTAACTAAAATATGTAGGAAGAATTTTGGGGACGTTAAGCAATGGGTAGCTCGCTGTCCGGCCGTCTGGTAATCATTCTGACCAAGCCCAAATCGTTATGTTCCACGCGTGCGTCAAGATGTCAGTAAGACCGTAGGGGGCCAGCAGGGTCGAAGCCTACTGGGCCAATGAGTTGTGTGTAAGAGAACCCAGAGGATTCCGAACGAAGGCAAAGAAGGACCATAGGAGTGAATTTTAGTCAGTCAAAGTCTGACACGCTTTCCCACTCCACCCAAGAGTGGGAAAAGTCATTGAATTTTTCGAAAAAAATATATTAAGAATCTGTTTTCAGTCAAATAAATCTTTTATAAAATCTATTTCATCTATTATAAAGTCTAAAACCATTTAATCTTGTTTATTTCTTAAACGAGCCGTGCAATGTTGAGATGAAAACTTGGCACTATTCGCCTCGTGTTCCGAAGATACGAAGCAATGTTTTTGTGAGTTAAAGTTTGTTTATCTACGCGATAGATGGCGCCACGTGTAGCGTAGTCATAGACGACGCCTGGATGAGTTTTATGCCAAGTATGTATTAGATGTCTATCGTTATAATAATTTATTGTGTCAATTATATTAACAAGCTGTAATGTATATTATGTAGTGTAGGTATATTGTAACGTAGTGGAGATACCACAATGTAAATAAGTTGTTTGTTATTAGTTGGTAGTAATAAGTAGATTTTTTTGTTATTTTTTTAACCAATTATTTCAAAAAGTGCAATCTTTTTACTTTTGAACCCACTTTACGAAAAAATTAAAACAGTTTTTATGATTTTTTAATAATTTTAATAAAAACTGTTTACACTTAACTTGATTTGCAGTAGAATAGAATAGAATAAACTTTATTGAATACCAAAATAATAACAAAAACTATTAAACTAGCTTAATCTATGGGTACAATGGCGTTCTTATCGCTAACAGTGATATCTATGAAACAACCTTAGGATGGATCGTAAGAACTTCAAATAAAAGGGGGTAGTCTGCGATACAGTAGGTAGTTTAACCACTTTCAATTAAAGGAATTCAAGAAAACTTTTCCAAAAGATAAAAAACAGAATTGACCATAAGAGTTGATCTCAAACAAAATCAATGCTTCAATATAAATTAAGAGACATCTGTTTATTTATTATTTAATTGTTTATCCACTTAAGAGCTATTAGCTCTAAAATTAAATAGTCCAAGTCGTTTGTGAGCTGTCTTTTCGTAATGACTGTATCATTAATAGTTCATCTTTTTTTACGTCTGTTGAGTATGTTTTATGAAATAAATATGGGTCGTATTTTTGAGGTATAAGACCAATCTTACAGCATAGTTCTTTTCTGTTTTATTAAATTATTATTCTGTGTCAAATATCTTTTACTTTTCTATATCAAATTCTTTTGGCAAGACTTTATTAAAAATCTTATTCCCTTTTATGTGCCATTTTGTTTATTTATGTGCTTTAATAAAACGGAATGTTTGCAAGTATGTTGTTGTATATATGTTTTTGCAAATGTGTTTCTTATCTCGGGGTTAATATTTTTAAGTGCGTATAAAAAGCTGTTGCAGTTTTTTATGAGCATTGCAAGTGGATCCGTATGTTGGTAATGTATCAACTTGAAGCTTTCTAAAAGCTTACAGGTGTTGTCAAATAGGGATTTAATAATATTGGACTAAGAATATTTTTTGTAATTAATACGTTTAGGTGTATACTACCAGCTTTTGCCCGTGGCTTCGCCCAAGTACATAAAATATAGCCTCTGTCACTCAAGAATAAAGTAGTTTCCTATCGGTGAAAAAATTTTAGCTGGCCCGATTACCAATACATTCAGATATTATCCCGTACAAACAAAAAAACAAACTTTACCTCTTTATAATATTAGTGCAGTTTTCTGTTTTTAATTATATTACTAGTTTCTGAAAACGGCTTCACCTGCATTAGAACGCCTGTTTATTACATAATAGTATATATTTTGTTCTATTTCAAGATAATTATCTATGCGAGCGTGAAAAAGTTACAAACATACATAGACGGATTATCTATGAATAGTATTATTCGTAATATAGACTAATATATTTTATAAATACGTAATAATAAATAATAATACCGATTTAAAATTCAAAATCATTTATTTCAAATAGACTATTTGAGCACTTTTGAATAGTCAAATGTCGGTCAGTCCAAGAAAAGTGAAGCTAAATTTCACGTTCCAAAGCGTAGATCTCTATGGAGAAGAACGTGCAAAAAACTCCATGGAAACCCTTTTAAATCATATTATGTGTTACATTTTTTCATGCTAGATACTAATAAAATAAAAATAATAATAACTAAAAGATACAAACTGAATTAAGCCAAGATTATAAAGATTTCAGAAGAATTTATAAAGAACGACGTAAAATAATTGACCCAGTTATTATTGTACCAGAATTTTGTCATTAAATCGATAAAAAAGCACTTATTACTTTTACAGTCGCTAACATTATAACAAACTTAATCTAATCAACAAAAGCCGAATTCTAATTTCCCGTTGCTAAGCCGAAAGCGAGCCGAACGGCGGCTATGTATAGTTTATTTCGAAGTGACCCACTTTAGAAGTTTGTAGATAACCTAACATGGTCCCAGACTTTATCTTGATAGGACATGTCTATCACTTTCCTGGGTACTGCTTTCAATATGTTAACATATAATTAATTGCAAATAATTTGTTGAAATTTTACTTTACTTGCAGTAAAAAGCATAAAAAATTAGTATATTTTTTAATTGAGGAACAGAAGTGGGTTTTTAGTCACTAAAAGTCTGACACTATCTCCCGTTCCCCTCAGGAGCGGGGGATGTCATTGGATTATGTTCCCACCAAAAAACAATATTAAGTATTAGAAAAAATTGCCCCAAACAAATACACAAACAACAACAATTGTGTCGTGGGTGAGTTCCTAAACATGTAAACTCAAAACGTTGATCAGAATAAATACCGCTTACCTTTAGGTAATAGATATATGATGATAGATAGTGATCGTGATGATGATAGATAGTAGACGGTCATGGTGATGGAGATAGTAGTCAAACGCGAGCCTGCCTATGTTAATCTTAAAAAGATAAACCGATTTTGAAAATTCTTTCAACAGTAGAACGCTACTTTATCACGGATTGCCAAAGGCTACATAATGTTCATTGTCGCGTTAGCAAAGCCACTGGAAAAAACTAGTCAATAATAATAATAACAAAATCCCTCTCCTGCAGCTCATGCAATTTTTTCTGAATCACGTTTTGGAGCTAAAAATGAAAAATCTCGCAAAAGCAAAAATCGGCGCGAGATTATTCAAAATCAGAATGCCATATTAAAAACATGGGTGGACTTTAACGGATTATGGGTGATGTACATCCAGGTTTAATCTACGTTTATCGGCGACGGGCAGGCGGGCACAGTCAATACCGATCGACGGTTTAAGCCTTCCGTCCTGCCTGTTATATTGTTTTAATAACTTGTGAATAATGCCTTTCGAACTTTTTTTGCGAGGCATCGGAGTGAAAAATGTTTTTGGATTTTCCTGTGGTAGTATTGTTGCAAAATAGAAGAATATTTTTTAGAAATTTCGGTTTTGCGCAATACTTTTTTAGTATATTCCTGGTTTGGATTGTTCTATGTTATTTATTTTTCCTTTATTTTATAACTTATTCACCAATACTCCAGCTAGCCCACTGGACTTAAGTTTTTTAAAAATTGATAAATGAAAATATTTATTTTGCAAATAGGTTCTAAAAAAGCAATTTTACACGTCAATTTCTTGTTCGTCATTTTAAACTAGATGAAGCCTAGCTCATACTGCCAGTCTATCCGTTATTGAGCTACAATTTACAAAAAAAAAAAAAATTGGATTTGCCACTCTGGCATTCTTTTTAACTTTAAAAGTCAAAACAACATTCGTATCACTGTCATGTCTGGTCTTCCACTTCTAAATCTGTCAAAACATTTCAATACGTCAACTAAGAAATATTAACTCCAGCAATGAAACAAAAATAAAGTTGATTCAAGGCAGTATTTCACTTTGGCAAAGAAATATAAGTGTAAATTATTTGTGTAGACATTTCGCCTATAGATCCGCGAGTGTTGGCAAACACTCTTAAAGCTTGGACAAAAGTCGGCGAAAACTTTTGAATTTAACAACTTTTCTTCTTTGCTAAATGTCTTGTGTTTTATTTAGGGTAGGCACTGTGGGGTGGAATGGGGTTATCATTTGAAAACAAAAGTGAATTATGAGAATTATTCTCTTGATAAATTCATTTCCTGAATGGATTTTTTCCAGGCATGCGCTCTTGACCTAAAGACTCCTAGACTCCCATCATCACTATTATTCAAACCGAAAGAACACCTTAGTATCAGTCTACCCCAACGCTAAGTCTTTCGGTACGCAGTCGCTACTGAAGAAACGCCGTCGACCATAGATCTAGATTGTACCTTAGAAGAAATAGTCTCCAGATGGGAATTTTTCTTCTTAGAATGCAAAGAGTAACTGAAAATTACCGGTAGATTTTATTCAGTAAAAGTCTGACACGCTCTCTTGCTTTATAAAGTGGATTATTTGGATCATAGTGGGAAACTACTCAAAAAAAAGCTGTGCGCAAAATGAATGTGTTCGCAAAATTTATCAAACTCGTAGTTTTAAAGGCAGATTTTTCTTTATAAAACCAGATTATCAATAATACCTTTCTAATCAAAAAGAATGAAAAGCTGAATTAACATGAAAAACGGAATCCAATAAATACCCCACACCCTTTACCGTTATGCCAATTAGGTTAGCAAATAATTTCCAAATCCGAAACCTATTTTCGACTGCGAGCGCTGTTTACCAAAAAAATTGTTAACCCACCGCTCGCTAACGCAACGCACTGTAATCTACTGTGGTGTTGTAGAGGTTAATGACCGTCGTTACATCGGCTGTGGAGGGTTGAATCTGAGCACCGATGGGTTTTCCTCCTATACGTATTATTATTTATCTTTCTAACTGTTAGGTAAGTACGCAGGACGTAATGGGTTTACTAAATGTACCGGAGATGATAGGGTGAAGATTTTTTTTCGGGCGAAGTTTTTGGAAGAATATGGTGGTAATATTTTTGTTTTTTTTTTATAGGGTTTTCTTTGGAAGCTTATTTATTATAGGATGCCAGAACTTCTGACTATCTATCTATCATGTTGCCTAGTAAGTCGGGTTATGTAGGTCTGATAGGAAGTCGCATTATTCTACATGATGCGACTTCCTACACAGATATATTATAGCTACCGACTTCAAACTAGTTGGAACAAGTCTAGGGAGATGTTTTATTATAGGTTTAAAGCTTTCTATAACTTCCTCGTCGTCGGCTATAATTTTTGAAAAGCAATCGTAGTCATTCATCAAGATTGGCACTTTTTTAATGTTGCCCAACACTAGTGCATTATGCTTTTATCGTGGAGGCGTTCAGTAATAAACACATGACACTCAGACCCGGAACAACTATTTGTAGGCCATACAATTATTGGTTCCGTACGGAAATCGAAACTATGACATGCAGCACAGCGTCAAATTTGTGCCAATTTAAAGAAACAAACTGTCGTCATTATCATCGTCATTGTTATTGCACAGCCGAAAGACGTCCAGTGCTGGACGTTTTAAGGCTTTCCCCAAATGTCATCACAACGATTTATCTTTTGCGTCTCGTATCCATCGGATTCTCGCGACCCTCACTATTCATCAGCCCACCTTAATAAACAATCAACTAATCCAAATATTCACGTCAGAACACAAGTCCTCCCACTTCTGATATCGCACACATTCCTTCAACCTCTACAACCCATGCTAGTAAGCATTTAATAAAACAATTAGTTACACAGATAACAAACCACAATCTACCCTAAACTTTACCCAACCCACCATAGTTCACCATGAAAATAATCCAAAACAAAATACCAAAACAGTGATCCTAACTCGAACTATTAATACTGCTGACCCTAAATTTCGCTGATAACATACAAGCTGCTTAATCCCGTGTTATCATTAGACACACTCACTGTTCGATAATGTCCTAATGCCAAGATAAACTGCCACAAACACAACCTCTAAGTCTTAAGATATAGAGTTGAAAGTAACATTTTGGTGTGTATCAGTAAGTTGGTATGCTGGTATTGGGGACACAATAGATTGACGGTTTGATCCTCTCGTGTGATAAATATCTATTGTTCTGGTGTATTTTCTTTGTAGGCTTAGTCGTATTGAATCTTGATGAAAGTGTGTCATTAACTTTAATTAAGGGGTAAAGGGCAGACGTCAGATATAGTTATTCAGTTCAATGGAGACTGTGGAGGACCGGATTGAAAGTGTTACCATATTTGTAATGATTTTGTTAAAATAACTTTATCATGGAATTTGTAGCTCTTGTTTATTTTGAGCTACGTGACTGCACTATATAATTGTAATAAATCTATATCAAAATTTAATTTTCTGTTTGTCATATCAAAATATGTATTTTTAAATTCGATCTCTCGTCTAGACCAATTTTGACGTGATTCACTGACACATAACTAATATTACGAGGAGTGACTTTTACTACTTCCTATTTTTTTGCGAAACCGGGACTTACCTGAGGGGGAAGGTTCTTAATTCGTGCGGAGGGACACACACCCTAAAAATTGAGATTAATTTTCTTAAAATCCATGCGAATGAATTCGCGAGTCGAAAATAAAATTAGAAACTCACTTTGAAAGCTCTAAACAACATCAATCATAAATATAAATAATCTAATATTATTATTCATAAATACACACAAAACGTAATCTTTAACACGCTTTTATCTCTAAAAGATAAGAAATAAAAGCGTATTTTTAAAAGCTCTTAAATATTGATACGGCCATTCGGACTGCTTCGGATATTGTCGCCCAAGATCGTGACTGGACAAGCACGAAGCGAATATTTATAACGACAGACCACGAAATGTGACCGAATGCATTTTATGTCATTAACTTTTAATAAGAATTTACGATTGGAAAGGAAGTATTTAAGACATTTTCGACACTCCATCACGTATTTAGGTATGTAAAGTTTACAACTGTTGGATTAAGTTGATGAAGAAATATATCCTTTTTTCTTATTACACTCTTCCTAGCAAATAAACAAAGTCGTTTCCCCTACGCGTGCATCTGTTTTTTCGTGATAAATTCTGAAACTACTGACCAGGTTTTTGTATGATTTTCACCAATAGACAAACTGGTTCAAGAGAAAGTTTTAAGTGCATATTTCAATAAAAAAAAAACTGATAACTTAAAATTTTCTAACACTATGTATACAAATGTTTTTTTTTTTTTTAATTTGAAGTCTGGGCTAAATCTCTTGACTCAAATTAAAAAACACTTCTTCAAATGACTGTCATTTAGGAATCTTTATAAAAATTCCAGATTTCATTAACTGCTAACTATTAAGCTCAGTTAAAGTCTGCCACGCCCTTCCGCCCGCGGAATAATCAAACAAAGGAGAATTACAAAACCATTTCCAACAATTTTTGTCCGATTCACTATAAAAACAAAATACAGTCTACCACTCAGCTTTCTACAATATTCATTATAAATAACAGTAGAACAGCGATCAATCTTGCGCCGAACGCCCTGCTAAATTGTCTTAACGCGGGCGATCCATTTGTAAGGATTTTGTTAAAAAAATGTTATTACTAATGACATGGAAGTAACGGGAAAAGTGCTCGAACTAGACAGATTGAATATTGTTGATGGAGAAATAAAATTACTGTTGGATTTGAGGAGTGTTTTTAGTTTTATTTTGCCTTTTACTATGAATGTTTAAATTTTTACAATATTATATCAATCATTTATAAATCATAATACCAATCATCAAAAAAAAATCAAATCAATCATCAATAATCATTTTATTATAATATATTTTTTCAATTAGAAATCATAATTTTACTTTTAAACATCTAAAAAAAAAACAAAAAAAAAAACCAAACCCTACGCTAATTTCAACTAACTAAAATCAAATTAAAATATGGCATCAAAAAACTCTTATTGTTTACATACATTTTTTTACTTAGTTTACTGGTTTTCAGATATTTAAATACTTAAAAAAAACACTCAAATATCAATATGTACTCGTACATTTACACAAAAAAAAAAGAACCTTTAAGAACTAACTAAAAGCAAACTAAAGTATGGCGTCGAAAAACTCTTCCGCATTGCTGTCGACTGGTACTGTACTCCAGAGACTGGCGGCATTGCTGCTCTGTATGGCAATGCTTATCCTCTGTCCAAGGTAAAAACCAGCCCTTGTGTCACGCGGAGTGTCAATGGAATGTCATGATTGGTTAGGAAACCTCAAATATACAGTTTTTTGTTTTAGACAACCTCATTCTATGCTTTCTACTAACAAATCAAGTCAAATATTGGAGATCGTCAAACAAATATAGTCCAATATACTCCTACCTATATCTTAATATACTTCATGAACATTTCCACGCCTCCTTGAAAATGAAGCCGCTCGTTCTACTGGCCAACACAACATAAATCTGGCCTCTGGTATCGATCTTTAATGCCACTTGGACTCCTGCCCATCCCATAAAATCACCCTTTTACCATAAAACAGAAAACCATTAACGAACCCATCAAAATTCACTTATAAACTTTCATATAATTCAAAATACTTATTCGAAAATGTACTATTATATCGTTCTAGAATGCTCCTCTCCTCATCTCTTTTCATTCTCTGTATGTCAATAATATTAAGCGTCGTCTTGAAGTATTGCCAGACGTATATAATTTTAGTTTTAGATGTCTAGACTAAAATTAAGTGTCGGGTACAGAAAAGATTTTAGTAAACACGCCTGGGTAGGGTTTAGAAACATCGACAGATAGTTGGTGTAAAATTATCGATGTTTTCGATAACTTAATGTTATAACGATATTTTTACACCACTGTAATCTGTATAAAAGAGGTTTTTGCTGATCATATGCTCTGTTTCTTGATCGTGTTTCTTATTAAAGCAGCAATTCAATGCTTATTATTTTTTATGTAAAGGAAGTTTAAGTGGCAGTGGGCAGGGCACATTGCTCGCAGAACAGATGGTCGATGGAGACGAAAGGTTCTAGAATGGTAATCTCGTACCGGAAGATGCAGCGTTGCAAGGCCTCTCACAAGGTGGACCGATGATCTGGTGAGGGTCGCAGGCATCCGATGGATGCGAGACGCACATGACCGGTCATTATGGCGACACTTCGGGGAGGCCTATGTCCAAAAGTGGACGTCTTTTGTCTGAAATGATAATGGTGATGAAAGGCAGATCAAGCCAAGAACAAAAACATACAAATATGAGATAGATACAATAAATAAAACTCGTAGAAAAACTTTTTAAAAACAGCAGTAGCTTGTACACTATCATAACTTTAGTTTATCATACCGAAAGAAATCCAAAGAAATTGCAGCCCGCTACGAAGTGGGGTTGAAAACATTTTGCTCCGATATATCGAAACGGTAGCAAAAATTGGCACGGAATATATCGTAGTGCATATCTCGATCTCCAAAACCCGTATTTACGTTCGCAGGTAACAGAGGAAAGTTTTAGGGTTCCTTACGAAATTGGAAAAGGACATTTTCGTTTTTGCTTACTGTTTGGCTCATAAATGAAGATGGGATTTGGTATCTTTGCAATATGTGCGCTCCTTTCTGACTACTCAGCATTTTGCATCTCTGTGCTTACACCGAAGTGAATCAATAGAACAGTCCAAGCTATCGATACTTTTACTTGTTTTATTTCTCAACACTAACGTTAAGAAGTAATTTAAGCGCATATTAAGTTACTTAATTTATATGATCACAATTTGTTTGATGGTCTAATTTGACAGAATTTGAATATATAATTTACATTTTGAACTCAGCAACAAAGTATAATTTGAATTGAAACATTGTATTATTTATCAGAGACATACATATGTATTATATATTATTATTTTAATCTCTAGACTGTCTGAGAGCAAGACACCCACTCAACCAAAGTCACGAGGTTCACTTCATCGTAAAACGTAACTATTTAGAAAACTTACTTTTAAGATTTGGATAAAATGAACACAACACCGTTTTGTGAATCAAAGAAGCTTCTTTCGAACAAATCGTCATCATCATCTTCATCATATTTAGACCTTGACATAGATCCCACAAGTTTCGCCACAACGGCCCCACAGACTTATATATCTCACCAAGTCATCGATCCTTGTGGGAAGCATTTCAACGTTACATCTTCTGGTCATACGCAGCTTCTTCAATGTGCGCTGCCTACTGCCACTTGAGTTTTGCGATTTTTTGGGTTACAGTAACTTCTTATAGGAGGCTTTCCAAAGCTGCATCTTACGGTAGGCGATCTCCATTAGAGAATCAGTCCTGCGAGCAATGTGCTTCGTGCCACTTAAGTTTTATCATTCTTCATGCTGTCGGTAACTTTGGTTCTCTTGCGGAAATCTTTGTTCCTGATTTGATCATACATAGAAAGTTCAAGTATAGCCATTTCAGTCAACGTCTTGACCAAATGATATCCTTTAATTGATGCAAACAAGAAAATGGCCGACGGAACCACAGAGTCAGTTTATATTATTTGTTGAATCGAACGCTGCACATCTGTTGGAAGTGTTGGTTTTTTATTAGGCTGTTATTTCTGCAATCGGAGCCGTTGCCCGCCCCGCTTTACATGTTTACACGCTGCGGGGAATTAAAATTTTGTTGATGCTTTCAATTCGAGTTTTGCTTTTCGGAAAATAATGTTAATTGATTTCGTAGTTTGGTGGTTTATTTTGGCGTTTAGTTAGAACTGTAGAGGTACATAAAATGTTAGTAGCTTTATTGTGTAATGTTGTTTTCTTTATGTGAACTTCTGTAATTTTGAGTTTGCTTTACGAACTCAAAATCTGTAACTATAGAAGTTTCAAAAGAAGTCTTTCTTTATTTTCATAAATTTTAAAACAAAGTCACTTTTCAAGTCGGTCCCATACCTGTATACCATATATTTCGGATTGATTCGGATAAGTTTTCACTAATAGAAAGATCAATAAACTAGAGTATTATAAACATATAATTGGCACGCATGCAAATCTAGGGCGTCGCTAATACAGATTATGATGTCTAGGGCAATATTTTTAGTAAAAGGTTTAGAAAACAAATAACAGTCGAAAGCTTCTAACTTAGACACCAATTCTGCCTTTTTACAGCCTCGAGTACAACCAACAAAGTGATAGACCGTTTTAAATACCCACCATTTCCTTCTTAAAGTCACTCAACAATTACCCCAATACATTTCTCTTAATATCGCCACGCTATCATTCAAAGGAGCAATACAAAAGCATTTTTACGCCACATATAGCCTTTTCAACGTGGCCTTTAGGCCGATTTCATTTTACAAAGTAACTTTGAAAGGGCGGCTAGACAGCTGTCGTATTCTGTAATATTCCAGGGACTAGACTCGACGAGGGGCCAATACCACCAATGTTGGCAAAAGCTATATTGGCATTGGCAAAGAACCGTTCGCCCAAATTCAACTAGTTATAAAAATAACCAATTTTTTTATCAATGTTCCCGAAGTCTGGTTATATAAATTACAGCATATTTTTCATCTTATCGGTACAAAGGGAAGGTTTCTCCCCCTAATTCTCTACCTCTTACAAACCGTTTATACCTACGAAGTTAAATTGGGAGTCTTTAAACGGCAAGTTAATTGAAATTCCAAGAAGATGAAACACGAGTTATTTTGTGAATTAAATTATATTCAGTATATTAAATAAGTAATATGAGTTACATACTTTATTACATAGTAACTGTATTTTATAAAACGTGCCGGGCATTAAAACTAGTTGGAACTATTTGCCAAACATTTGCTCCAACCACGTTGGCGGCCAACCCGTCGCAGACACTGCACTGCTCTTTATTAAATTCTGGGGAGATTGTTTTTCTGACTGGCGTCCTCAAGTTTCAAGAGGGTTGAACTTCGTAACTTCATAGTTAACTTGTTATGATTAATGCTAACTAACTATGAATAGATTAGTTTGCGAAACGTTTGAGAATCGCCCCTTTTAGCGTGAGTTTGTGATTAAAGTTTGGCGTCGAAAAATATAAGTTTTTGAGCTGAATTAAGATGGTTTACGGTTGAAAACATTATGGAAAGAGATGGTGTAGGCAGCTGGCTATTATTTGTAGTTTGGAACTATGACTAAGTTTTTGAAAAGACAATGATAATGTGTCTTATCTTATAGTTCTTACTTTGATGTACCTAGTTTTAAACAATACAATTCAATATTTGTTTGTAGGACATCCCCCACATACTCTGCTTCTTTCATCTCTAAGAGCAAATCATGACGAACATCAATAAATCCAATTATAACTTCAAAACTCAATTCGACCGTCAATCGATCGACCGTTGACACAGCCAACTTCATTGTTTGTTTATTTTTTCATCAATACTAAAATAAAATGTCGTAAAATTTTTACGATTAACGTTGAAGTGATATCGCAAGGTTGGTTGAACGAACTGTTTTAGTAGGTACATAACTGATGACATACACACACATGTAAACACCTATATTTAATATACAACACATAGACCTTGTTGGAAATGAACTAGTAAACCCACACATTCAAATTATTGATAAAATGACAATGTATGTATTTTTTCACTTATATTCATTCTGTGCATCGTATTTTTATCACGAAATTGACACAGTTTGTAAATAAGATTGTTTTAATTGAAATTCGGGGTTATACTATGTGACTTGACACCGATGATAATACTTGAATACAAACTTGTACTAATTAATTCCAATCACGTTACAGCAAAAACAGTAGCTTTATAAAAGCTACTTGTTACTACTAGTTATGTTGCTATTCGAGTTATTCGTCAATAACTCGAATAGCAACATAGCTTCCTCAGTCGCAGGAAAAATACAATTAGCGACTAAAATATTCGTAGCTGATAAAATATTTTAAAGTAGTTCCTTTTGCGTGTTTTCCTTACACTGCCTATCAGTCACGATAACCAGTATCTAATCACGCCACCTTTCACCTCCAAGTCCAAAGTCCGAGTGGATTTCAAAGTCTTCTGACTTACCCTAATGACTGCCATTTCCTTTAATTAAAATTGATTGCTCACCATTCTGTCTAAAACATTACTGTTTTTCTTCTAAATCGTCCATCGTAATACTGAAAACGGCTACATCTATACTAACATTACCAACGTGAATAGACCTAACTATACTGTTAGGAGATTATATGATAACATTCTCGAGTAAAACAAGTTCTATAAAAACAATCGAATCAGAATAAACAAAGACCTCAGTTTCGATAACGTTAGTGCCATTTGCGATGATCATCTCAAAAAAATACATTACGTTTTACCAGAGAATGCCAAGCTAACCACAAGACAATTGAGTTACGCATATTACGTCAAAACAGCGTTTGTAACGAAACACCGGCTGGGTAATTGGCTGAAGTATAGCATTCAATCTTGGAGATACCACAAGAATAATAGGCTCGTGTTACTGGCTCGATATCTTATAGTAACAGCCTATTAGAGATCTTGTTCCTGCAGCAGATACAGAGAGTTTAACATTTGTAGGATTTGTTTGAGATAAGATTGATTTTGAATAGCTTTTGGTTTTTTTAAGTTTTTGACTTAGACTTAAGCTTTCGAGATATTTCAAATTAATTTGATTTGATCAACTATCATCCTGGTTACTGGATGAAAAACCTTTAAATATTTCAGAAGTAGACTAATATGTAAACTTGAGTAAATCTTAAAGGATTAAATTCAACTAAAAACCTTTAAGGAAATTTACACAACAATTTCTAGAATTGACTCCAAAAATCAATCAGCCTCACCCTTACACCACCTACCACTACCGAAGAACAGTAAACATCCGAATTAAATTCTAGCCATACATCATTCGCCCCAATTCGTTAGTTGCGAATAAATTGCAGTCGAGGCGTCCGCGGTAGCAAGCCCTCCATAGTCAAATTATTCACTCTCGCAATCCTACTAAAGCCAGCAGTCTCCGCCCAGAGCGGGCTGTTCGTGTAATATTAAATTATAGTGGGCCAAGTAAGACATTTCGAAATAGAAAATTGTTTCCATTCGTTGTTTGTGGACTGTGCTCTTAATTCAGATAAATGTGTTTATGTTGCTGCTGATTTTGGTATTTTTGTTAGGGCACAAGAAGTATCGTATCGACTATATTATTTTGGGGCTTAAAGGTCAAGCTTTTTTAGTGGATTGTTTGTTTAATTTTCTTGATTCTCCGAATTCGATATTTGAATTCGTCTTGACTTATCTCAATCCTGGATGGATACTGCAGATTTTAGACCTTCGAGTGATTTTTTTTTTGTTTATTTATTTAACATCAATGTACTTACTCATGTACTAAACAGAGAAGAAGGAGGAAACGGAAAATAGCTAACAGATAAACTTTATCATTATATGAATAGATAAATTACATTCTATGTCATTTTATACTTTCTTCTTTTTTATTCTTTACTCCTACATTAGTACACGCCTCTGTAAATACAAAGGTCTAGATTCTCAGAATTATTTATTGTCTTTTAATTCGTTGAGCTCTTAACATAATTCTCTCTAAGCTTTTATAAAAGCGTTGCAGCTTTTCAACACAAAATACAATTATACCTGTAAAAAGAGAATTATCAAAGCCATTCCTAGAAAATCTAGCAGCTAATAAGCTTTCAGAGTAAAACAAAAGAGAAAAGTCTACTACTTTGTACACTCCATTTTTAATTCCTGTTATAAAATTCTGTTTGCTCTCGGCTACTTTAATGGCAGGGACACATAGACAGACTGCTTCAACATTATGCATGTCTGGAGTTGTTATTTTGTATTTATGGTATTAGATATCGCCATCTTGGAAAAGATTCGCCTTTTTATCGTCAGTTAAGTGGCTTTTAGTTACAAGTACTTAGTCTGTTAGATTGAGTTCTGTGTCTTGTGCAACTAATTTAAGGCACAATGCTTCTTACTGTCAATTGCTGTTAATATTTTTCATTTATCTTATAAATAGTTTAGTTTTAAGTTAACAATAGGCTTTTAAATATCACAGTAGTAAAATTAAAGGTCCTTTGATAAAAAAAAAAACCACCGTTATAAAAAAACAAAGCATGTCAACGTTTAAAAGATACACTTTTTGAAACACAATCATTCTTTGCAGTCGTACAAGCAAGTACAAGTTGACAGCAAACTGTTGCCTGCCTTTTATTTTTGCTATAGGCGCTCCTTGCCAAGTGTTCCATGTTGTGGCTGTTTCGCGGCTCGGCAACTCAGCCGTATCGGCGGGACTTTTAAAACTCAACTCTGATACGTTTAATATAGTGTCTACAGCAGGCAAAACTTAAATAATGCCGATAGAAAACTTGTTTCGTGCAAGTTGCGGGTACGCCGCTCCCGACTTACTTTCCTGTTTACTTTCAACCGTACGTATTTTATTCTTTCCTCTTTTAAATGCGATGCTTTGCATGTCGGTTACCATCGTAGACGGACCGTGTTTTAAGAGCAAACCTTTTGGGACGTCTTCAAATAGAGGCGTATTGCCTCCGAACGTCGGATTGTTCTTTTAACGTGCGGCCCGCGGGGAATCCTTGCCTGTCCATTGTTTACTTGTGAATATTGTAATGCTCGTAAACTCACACGAAAAATAGCGTCCCTAAAAGGCAATGAGCATAAACACAACTCTGGAAAGTTGGTTTGAAAAGAGCTTCGCGATATTCAAAACAGGACGAGGGGGCTTAATGTTATTCATGAATGTTCAAGCGTCGCGTTGTTCCCAAACATCGTTTATATTTGTAAGTTACGAAACAATGACACTAACTTAAACTCTGGATGTAAAGACGGGTGTTATCTTGGTTTGATGGCTCACATAAACAACAGATACGGTTTATTGCTTTGCCGCAATTTCGTATTAAATTTCAAAGTTTTGAAGTCTCTGCCTTAATTAAAAGTGACGGTGTATTACAACGATATATATATCACCTCGGTCGAGATACAATCTCAACTAGTCCAGATTCACTTAAATTCGGTGCTAACGAGATATTTCAGTAGTCTAGTGTCTTATCTTGGGATCCGAAACTTCGCAAGTTTAGGCTAACAAGTATCTGTATAAGAAAGCCAAACAAATTTACGTCTTGAGAGAGAACGGTGAATAAATGGCTTCAAGCTGAAACACCGACGGGGAAATAAAAGCTTAAGCGTGTTTGTTGCTTTAACGCAAAATTAAATGATGTCCAGTGAACGAACGAACGGAAAAAGAATAAATTAAAAGTAAGGACTCAACCCAACCATTGTTTTTTTGTACACTTCATATGTTTTTGTACGAAAACGTAAGCCGCGTTTACGTTTAAAAATGAATATTTCGCGGCTTTTATTTTAACCTATCACGGATGACAGCTCAGATGAAATATGAAAACTCGGACACAGAAAACTGTTTTTCTCCTGACCAAAATTTGGCTGCTGGCGATTTCATTTTCATAATGGTTGCAGACTCAAAAATCAGTACGATTCATACGGAAGTAGGAGTATTACATAATATGTGGTCCAAATTCCATTATTTTCGAACAAACGTTTTCCAAGCCAATAATTTTGAAGCTTCGTATGAATTGAAAGAACCGCTCCATCATTTCCAATAACCGTACGGAAGTGATGCCAAAAATTCTCGGCGAAAAAACTCGCAACACCGTCAGAAAACATAACAAATATTTTAGGATCATCCAATTCGTTTCGTGAAACGTTCAATATCTGGAGCACCATACGTACGGACGGACAGGAACGTGATAAATTCGTTGAGCAGGCGAGGGAATGACACAGTGATCCCCGCTCATATTTCACAATATCCAAGCGACGCCGGCGTTGTTTTAACACGGATAACTTTGTGTACATCCAACATGTTTTATCTTGGCTCTTTGATTTTGTTGAGGCTGACGACCTTTAGTTTTAGTTTCAAAACTACACTGAATACAGCTTTTCTTGAAGGTCTTACTGCATTGGAAAATATTTCGTGATCATCAAGTACTTGTTCTAGAATTTCTCTTGAAAGAATTCCTACGTGTATGTATTCACTTTGATAGGTTGTACCTCTGTCAATTTAAGCACAATAACCCTGGTATTAAAATTCAACACCGCTACGTGAATTTATGTATAACATTAGGTTAGTAATAACATACATGACTTCCGCCTAATATAATGCGAAGGTCTTTTCCTATACTCCTTGAAAACTAATTACAATTCAAAACTTATACTAATCTAAAATCCTCACATATTTCAATGGAACACAGTCCTAAGGTCCTTTAAACAAATTGGCTATTCAACTTGATATTTGCCAGAATTCCAACGGACCCTGGGACCCTTTGGGGACAATTTTGACAAATAGTTGGACTAATAAATTTTCATTGAAACCCCCGATAACTTTTGCGTCAGCCGTTGAAATTGGGACATTTCACTGAGTTACACTTAACTTAATTAAGAGTTCAATTAGTCTTGACTTAAGTATGATTATAACTTCAAAGATGTTGTGAGTTCTCTTTGGCTATATCTTTATATATATCAAAAGTCCCGCTAAATTTTGAATGTTTTAATGAAACTCCAAATCCTTTTTGTACACGCGGAGGCTGTGGGAAGTCAAATTTAAAATGATTGCTCCAGTTTCATTAAGTTACACGACATTTTGGAACTTTCAATAGGTAGGCAAAGAAAATTGACGATAGCAAATACAGCATGTTAATATCGATACGCGCGTTTATTTTTGGCTCAAATAATTCAAGTCTTAAACACGTAATCTTCGATTGTAATTATCACTTAATCAAATATATTTCATGCCCTCAATGCGTGCAACATGTCTGAATAAGTTCAAGGTACAATTATAAATGTTTTGCATAATTAAAACTGTTTACCGGCTAATATATTCTTTCGCATGTTCGCGATCATATCATGCTGTGGTGTTATTTTTTCTTGGCAACATTACTCGCCCATTATTAGGAGATTGAATCTCGTAGCGTGCACATGAAGCATTTTTTAGTTCACCTCATTTATATGTTACCTTGACGCAGTAATTAACGCAGTGAATTTCGAATGCAGTTTTAGTATTAAAATTTATTTTGTTTGCTACAAAAATATCTGATGTTTTATTTCATCAAATTCTTTTGATTTAAATTCTTGTTTAATTTAGCGAAGGTTTTTGACCTGCAAGCGTTCGTTCATCATTGAAGCTGCGAATGGAGAATTAAGTCAGTATTTCAAGATAGGAATCTTCTAAATGTTGTGAAACTTCAGCCGTGTCATTTAATTAGTTTGATATATTGTATTCCATTGCAACGTTAATATAATCTGAATGCGCTCTGGAAATTGCAGGCTGCATAATACTATCTGAAATTCAAATCAGATTTTAATTAACAAAATCTGAATGCACCCGTTGAAACACACATCTTACCTGAATAAGACTGTTACCTGTTTATTCAGATGGCAGTTTGAAACGCAGACATTCGGAATCTAGCATATTTGCGAAGCTAGCGTTTTTGAATAGAACCGGTCGCACTACATGTGTTCTATTTAGTATTTGTCGGTTGCAAATGTAATTTCATTTTGCTTACCGTGTATTTTGGAGACCGTATTTATGAGAACATTCAGGTTGTGGTGCACCTGCTGGATATCTTAGACGATAAAAAATAAAAGGTACCTGTATTCTGAACAGTTTTCGATCACACTTAGAATGCCAACGGCTATCGTCTGTTCACGCCCATCGCTACCTCTACTCACAAACCTTTTTTTTACAACCATAGTTATTACAAAACCTTTATAGTTTTTTTTCCTAAGTTGATGGATCTAGCTAACAGCATTGAGATTTTAAAACCTACTGTTAAAAACTCGCTTGAAAACTTTCGTAGTTTAAAAATTTAATTACAGCAACAAACTCAATTAAAACATCAATTGGAAGTCAAAGTATTTGCTTAAACTTTAATCCCTGATCATAAAGTATGCAATTCGTTGGCAAGTAACTTTATTAAAGTTCCATATTAAGAGGTGCAGCGGTTTCGTTGGAACTTCCAAGTTTTTACTTCGGCAACTTGAAACA
Organism: Mythimna albipuncta; assembly: GCA_929112965.1. NCBI lineage: Eukaryota > Metazoa > Arthropoda > Insecta > Lepidoptera > Noctuidae > Mythimna > Mythimna albipuncta. Next base: position 1,451,528 of record OV815974.1, read on the forward strand.
TTGACAGGGTGGATTTACGAGAGTTGCCGCTTTTCAACGATAACCGAGATGAGCTGTGGAATTCCTTGTAAATATTTTGTTGCTTCTTGTTTTTATGGAGCAGTGTTAGAGGGCTCTTGTAATGGAATATTCGAGAAAGTTGAGATAACAGGGATGGTGGACGATGAAACTTGTGTTGTTAGGTATGCGCAGATGACAGACAAAAATGTTTATTAAGACAAAATAACTTCTACATTTTTTTTTACCAATCGACCAGTTGTCAATTCTATATCATCGTTTGTTAATACCCATAGTAACAAAACTGTAGTAGTCCTTGATAAAAATTAATTAATTCACTCGCTTAACACCGCATACATAAATAGCCTAAATGCTTTTTATAGACGTCTAAACATAGTCGATGTGTAATTAGTTGCTCAGACCTAGCATTAAGCTATGTTACTGCAATTAACTTAAAATATTTCTGGTCATTTGAGAATTTCGCTTCATTTTATGGAATTTTGAATACTTTAAAAAGCAGTACTTACCATTTTATGAATAATAATAAAAGAATTTGTAAAATCTTATTATTGAAATATTATTTCATTGCAGTTTTTGTTTACTTTTTTTATAGAAGATAATTTTCGGTAAAATGAAGTTCTCTAAATAAACGACTCACTTTTTCAAAATTTCAAACAACAAAACAAAAACTAAGATCATATATAGTACGCTTTGCCTTTAAGATACTCAAATAGCCCTATAACGTCAATGTCATAAATTTGAAAAAATTAAATAAATAGACTGTTTATACAATCAAATCACATCACGTTCCTCAAATTTGTTTCTCTTTCTGCTATAATAACCTCTTACTCATCTACACGATACATGCTTTCTTCAAACGCTCACGAAAAACCTATTCCATCTTACTCGGTCGAATTTATCTCATTTTATTGGCTACCATTGTGGTTTAATGGTCTCCGTGACATTTCACATCATCGTCATTTGTCACGTTTATCTCAATCTTATCGCGTTGCGTTTTAACAGCGTGAAGTCTGTGCGTAGCCTTACGTGCGTGAAAACCGTGTCAGAGTTTTATAGGGATTTTAAGAGTATAAGTTATTGTGTTCAACAGTAACTTGGTTTGAATTGATACAGTTACTTGGTGCAATAATTTTATCTTTATTTCTTTTTATGATTGCTTTAAATATGTCACTTGCTTTAATTCCTTCTATCAAAAGCACAAAAACTATTTCATCTCTTTTAACGACATTGAACTTTCTTCGAAATAAATTTGAAAATTTTACGTTGACTATATCAGCAACATTCAAACCTTTGTCAATATGTCTAGTTACTGAATAGAATGCTTTTAATTATCTAAGTTGACGTATATCTAACTCCAAACCAAATTCAGTTTCATTAACTTTATAACGTTTTCTGAACAAAAATCTGTAATTACATCAGTATGTCAAAAGTTAAGCAACGTTTGTCGCAAGAAACTTTAATTTGATTGTAATTAACAAAGTTTGCTCATACGACTCGCGTTTGTTGTTAAGTTTCTGGATTTATTGTCTAATGTCACCTTAGTTGTTTTAATATAAGATTTTTGATTTCGAAGTTTTAGTTTATACGTCATTGAATGTTTTGATCATAGTTAATAGGTACATCCAATTCAAGTGACATTGGAATAATCTGACCACCGGTCAATGAATCATTTAGTGACTAAATATTATTAGTTACTTCTATATAATAAATTGTGGTCACATTATCATCTTGTGCTTGTTAGTTACGGAAAATCATATTTTAAGAGAATTTTCCTGATGTTTTATTACGTTGCAACCTTAAATAATAAATAGTTTACTAAATCACACACACATCTTCCTTTCTGCTTTCGTGTATCTCAAAAAAGGCTGGTGAAGAGGTGAAGTGAAGTGGTGTGTGAAAGACAGAGTTACTTTCGCATTTATAATATCAGTTAACATAGATATCTCGCAAAGATTAAATACGATAATAAAAGACGTAGACTCGTCATTTGCTACTTATAACTCTGCCAAAGAACAAGTATTTACCAAGAGTGTAGATGTTACAAAGTCGCAGCTTTATGAGGTAGAAAATTTTGAACTCCTTGTCCTATACTCGGTATGGTAATAACTGCATTTATTACGCATGCAGTTACTGAAAGTGCTGTACAGGTACGAGACGGAGTTTTATTGTATGACATTAAGCGTTTAATGTTTTTTGTAGAGAATAGCTATAAAATTCCTTTTGGTTGTTTTGTTAAAGAAAGTTTTTAAGAGTTTGATTTGGATTGTTAAACGTATATTATGGGATGACAGCTATGTTACTGTCTTTATTGTTAAAACATATTATGAATACCTTCACCAACTATGCACACATCTTGTAGATAATTCCTTTTTTTTAAATCGACTCGAAAATACGTATATCAATTAATTTACTCATATCTTCTCTACTTTAAAATCTTATATCAGCATACATATTATCAAAACTCTCTTAGGTACAATCATTCAGACTAGAACAACCATTTTTTCCTATAACAATACACTTTATCTCATGGTTTTCAAATCTCATTCTGAAGGTCATTGCCCTGTCTCCATTTTCAACGTAGTCCCCTCTATAAGTTGAAGCCTAAAGTGCATGAAAGTTGGTAAGCGCCGAGGTGTTATTCCACAGAAGATGCTCGCATACGTTAAAGCAAACAGCAAGTTTGAATGCACTTCACTCTATGTTGTTTTTAGCAACCACGAATTTTCCTCATCTTTGTAAAACTGAACTGTGAAATACTGAGATATGAGTGATGTTTTCTTTTGTTGTGTTTCTTACGTTTCTTCCATTCTCATTGGTTTACCAAAACTTTTAGACGAAAAAATATTTACTCTAATAATAATATTATCTACCATATAAACTAATTATTATTTCAATTGCGTTCAAAATAATACAAATGAATTCCAAACATTCCTGAATTTTGAAAACAAACCTAACCCCTGTTTAGTCTCTTTAAAATGCAATCACACTCCTCTAAACCCAGACCCCTTGCCATCGTAACTCCGGAGCAGAGAACAGGCGACATTAGTTCAGAACCGCATCCAGTTGTAAATGATATCGCAAATTGCATTAACACAGTTTACTTTGCATTCATATCGCGAGCAGATTTAAATTTCACAGCTGTTCTTGTCTTATAAGTCTTGTTGTTTTATAACTTCACATTTCCTCTGAGAAGGTGACACAGAAGTTTAAATGTTTCTTTTTCTTGCGTTTGTTTATAATTTGAATACCTAAGTTAGGGTTTTTGTATGATATATCTTGAGTTTTGCTTCATTCATTATTGTGAGTGGGATGTTTTGCATATTATTGGTTTCTTCAATAGCTTTATTCTTATCAATAAATTAGTTTCTAATATCAAACATAAATTCTTTAAGTTTAGAATCAAAACCCTTCGTATCGTTTACAACTGCTGGTCCAACAACTAAATCAGTCTTATAATCTACAGTCATAACCATTATTCATAGTTTTCCAACTTCTCCTCTTCCATCATTATCTCCCAATTGTCTTCAACTTTCAGGACTAAAACCAACTGATACATTCCCTTTCATCTCCATAGTCTAGACCAGAGGAAATTGCATTACAACTGTTTTATTTTACATTCATTTCATTCACAGAGTCCGGATGATTTAAGTTTTACTTGTTCAAGTCTGGTCTCGTTTGTTGAGGTCGGTGTTTGTTGGATGACACCTGTATAAATTCTACTAGTGTTTTGTTGTAGTTGGGAAGATTTCTGTCGTATCTTACTTAGAGAAAGCTGCTTTTACATTGAAACTCTGAAGAGTTTGCATGCTTGGACTACAAAATTATCTATGTCAAATTTTACAACTATGAACATGGAATTAAAAACTGAGATCTATAACAGAATGTGGAACTATAACTTTCCACATGAAAATACATCTCTAAATAGGATCAAACTTTTGTGACCTTCTAACGTGTAGGAAAATAACCTTTACTCACAATCTACAGAAGATTTTCCTCTCCATCTAAGCTGTAAAATAAATCAGCTGATAGTACTACCCTCATAGTCTCGTATTAACGACTGTCCTAACCTACATTTGTGTGAATATTACTCCTACCTATATCAAACAAAAATGGTTATTAAAGTGATAACTTACGGGAGGGAAGAGGCTTATATCTCTGATAGAGAATATGAGAGGTCTTATATTTTTATGAGCGTTTTTAATGAGGATGTAGTCTGTCGTTTTCTTATATTGTCTTCTGTGGTATAGAGACAGAATTGGTTGTCATTCTTCATATTCGGGTCTTGTAAAATAAATAACTGAAAATTGTGATCACCTGGCTATTTTGTGGTGATCATAGCTTCTCTGTGATCTTTACCCATCGATATTAGTTTGAAGTATAGCAGTGAATATATCTTTCATAGCATTTCTTCTCTGTTTTATATCCATGTCGGCCTTTTTTCGGCTTCCCTGTCATGTTTCCTTGTATTATCACTGCTTAGCTGTATTAATCACCATTGCCTTACCAAGTAGGGTGCTAGATATATAATGGAGATTATTTATTTGTGTTCACAAATAATTCCATGCCCGTATATCGGTACTTTAAGGTCACCTTGGATTGTCGAACTCGATAGAACTTGATAATGATTTATATGACGGAAGATTCCAGTTTATTATGCATATGTATTGTTCTGTAACTGTCAGTCAGTCGTGTATTGGTTTTTAAAATATAATTTTATCCTTAGACTGATCCTGCAGCTGTACAGCTGAATATTGAAATACATATTAATAAAAACCGGCTAAGTGCGAGTTGGATTCTCGCACGAAGGATTCCGTGACATATACCTACAACTTGTTATTTACACAATTCATTCTATTTCGTTTTTAGTATTTGATGTTATAGTGGCAATAGAAGTACATCATCTGTGAGAATTTCAACTGTCTAGCTATCACAGTTCATGAGATACAGTCTGGTAATAGACAGACAGATAATGGACTCTTAGTAAGAGGGTTCTGCTTTTACTCTTTGGTTACGGGACCCAAAGGGCCATATTATCAATATGCACAATCAATACATTTAGGATATGTAAAGCTACGCTAGATATAATTAAAAGCTACGAGTTTCACAATTGTGCTGTTCCACTGTTGTTTAATTCTTTTGAACCAACTCGGCCTCAGATTTACGACACGTAATTTAAATCACATAAACATAACGACTGCCTGTTCCTAACTAGCCTATTTGGCCGTAAGGTCATCCATAGCCACAGTTTTGATCTACGCAAGTCAATGCAAGATTCAATAAACATTACGTGGTTGAGCATAAAAAGCGTTCCATTGACATTCGGTGAACGTTGCCGAGTAAAACGTGACGCGAGCGCTAATGACATACGGATGACATACAGATGCTCGTAATTACGCATGTATTATGCCTATGTGCTCTGAAGCGCTTGGAGTAACGTGAGCAGCGTTAAATGTATCCTTTTTTGTACCCTGATTGCAGAGACTCATTATTTTTACTCACCAAATACTACCGCTGACAGCATTACGTAGTTGTTTTTTCTAGAAATTCACAGCACAGTAAATTGTGGTTATTGATAATGTGGCAATAAAATGCATTAACAAGCCGGTTGCAAATGAATATATTAAATAAACATTTTATTATTACTATGCAGTAATTTCTATGGCAATAAAATAATTATTCAATTGCAATCCTAGGTTGTTAATGTGGGACATAAGGCCATATAATCTGCGATTATGTAAAACAATTCGATTGAACGCGCACAAATGTTATTACAGAACTAATATCTGTTTGCCATTTGCCCCAAAGGATTGTAGTCTGATACCTAATACACATGCAAACAGTAACAGTACTTGACAGGCTAATCTGAAATCGCGGGACGTCTTGTACCTATTCTGAAACTTAGGTACAATATCGACTAACTATAATCGAACTGTCGTATCTACGTAAGCTTAATAGTCTGTGGCAGCCTTTAAAGCCAACAAGCAGTCGTTCGCTCTACAGAATACATTATACTCAGGAAATCACGACCCATACTAGGATCCAATTTATCTTCCAAAATCATAAATTTTGCATGTAATGATATTTCGCATCCGCCATTTTGGTGTTTAAATAATATTTGTAACTTGAGAGGTGACCTGAATTCGAAGTCAAAGTTTCGATGTGTTTTTTTTATGGGACATTTCGAATTATTTTTTTTTTTGTATCGTATAGGAAGTAATAATCATTAATCTATCGCAATGCTATACTTATTGGCCACTGTACACTAATAGTTCCGATATTTGAACTGGAATACTTTATCAGCGCAGCGTCCCAGCGGAAAGCATGACCGTGTGAAAGCCTCGATTTGTTTTATCGGAATGACGACACAATTATCGGAATGATGATATCAATTATCGGAGAAATTAAAACAATTTTAAATTTTATGACAGTTTCGAAACCTATCTCCCTTATTGGGTATACTTTCACATTACAAAAGTAATAACAATATTTTTTTACTATCCAATAGAAATACACCCCATAAACCGAAAGCTTTTAAAATTATCTTTATTTTCTGACCATTAAACTATAAACATAGAATTGTTCCAGTTAATACTAGGTCAAATTAGAAACGGGCTTCAAACAGGAATCGAACCCGAACATGACAATTATCGATTATTAACCACTTAGCCGTTGTGAAACTTTATCATAAATAAACTGGTTCTTAAGAGGCTTTCATGTACGAGGTTCTGATGGAGGGCTTATTAAATTAACGTTTAAAATATAACTACTATTACCTTAGTTCCAAGTAAACTACTTATTTCTTTGATCTGATATCAGCCTGTCATAATTGTCCCTCTGTAAAGCTGCCGATCATGCTGACAGTATTTTGTTGATACAAAACCCATGACACATTCGTTCAAGACATTTATCTACATTAATATAATAAAGAGGTAGTTTGTTTTATTTTTTTCGGTGGTAGGTAATCTCTAAAAGTCCTTATTTATGTATGTGGGTGAAGCCGCAGTCAAACGCTAGTATATAATACTAGCGATCTAAGCAGATGTTGTCCTACAGAAAACTGGAACGTCGTCAAAAAAATAAATAATTAAAAATCCATTTGCAGTGCCACCTACCAGGTCTAATTGTATTTTCAAATCATTAACCTCTGAGAACCCAAGCATTTAAATAGGTATAAATACGGAAAATGGGAAAGGTTGCTTATTTTCGAAATTTACAGACTACTTTATGAACAATTTCTTATTTACATTTTTAGATACGTAACCAATAAATAAAACGATCAAAATTTTAATAATCTACGTGGACTTTCAATAATCTTAGTATTCAACCGAATGGCGCGAAATAACGCGCGAACGCGCGCTTCGTTTGAGGTTTGAGGAGTAGAGATCAACTCAAATATACACACCAAATTAACCTTTCAATCGTGGAAATTACAGACACAATAGAAAGACAATAGGTGCGCGAACGCCGGCGTTCGCTTAATTAATTAAACCCCAATCGAACGCCGGCGTTCGCTCTCTCATTGTCTCTGATTACGGTATTTGAAAGTTAAAATCCAAATCGATCAAACCATTTATGAGATAATATTTAAAAAGATAAGAAAAGAAAATAATAACCAAGATCCTGATTCAACTTGTTTTGGAAAAACCAGAAATAAATATCTATACATATAAACATACATAGAAATAACATTGTAGTGTCTGTTTATTAATTTTTTGTAATATTGAAATAACTGCTTTTTACTACATGCATATGAATATATATACGGTACATTCACCACAATAACATTTTTTACACTTTTTGTCTGTCTGTTTGTTTGTCCGGGCTAATCTCTGAAATCGCTAGACCGATTTTGACGGGGCTTTTTTTAGGCTAGGCTACTTTAATTTTAGAAAAAATAAATTCAAAATCCTGTAGTCCAAGCGAACGAAGTCGCTGGCACAGCTAGTCAATCATAAAAATAAAACAAAGTAAGAACTAATAAATAAGAACAAAACATCCTACCACACGTTGTATACAGCCCGGAGCGTTTGTGAGACATTAATAATATATTATATTACTATTTTTTCTAGTCTACATATAGCCTCAGGCGCCCCACTACCTGTAATAAAGCTGTCGGGCCATTAAAACAGCGATATCAAAGGGCTCTATCGAAAAAATCATTTAACACAAAATTGTTCTGTCCTTCCGTATATTATTTGGTATAAAATATAAGCGGTAGCGAAATTATTGATACGTTTCTCGAATTTGTTTTTAGAATTCCGTATTAAAAGGATTTAAACGGAACCCTATTGCTAAGACTTCGCTGTCACCTGGCTCTGTTTATGAACCGTGATACTTAAACAGTTGAAAGTTTTTTCAGATGATGCCGTTATTACAACAAATACCAAAAACATGATTGTATAATAAAATATACTTAGTGGATTTTTATGCCGTTTTTTTTTTTTTGCTTGGAATGGTACAGAACCTTTCTGCACGATCTCAACTCGCACTTGACCGGCTTTTTATTTTATTTGATAATAAATGTGGGTCAATTTCTGACCAAGTCAATGTGACGGACATTTTCCAATTAACATCATCGAACTTTGTCAACAAATGAAATAGAATGGAACGACATAAAATATCTAATAACTATAAAAACTTAGCCATCTAAAAATGGGTTTATAATAGTCTAGTTTAGTTTTCAAACAGTAGCTCGCTTATTATTTACACCAAAAATAATTATAACCATTATTAAACAAGTAGAAGACATATAAATTACATTTGCGCCTGTGGGCGAGTTTCGTAGTTCAATCGTTACACATAAACCGACAAGGTCGAGCACTGTGTTTTATAGTATAAAATTTATAACTATCATAGTTATAGACATTTAAACCGGTCCCATTATACTGAAGAGATATGTTTGTATCGTCAGCAAAAATGGCATTTCGCATAATTATTCGAAAACAAAAAATAAATTACAAAAAATATAAAATTTATAATATGTGAGCAGGAAAACAGATAATCATACAAGAGTATATTTATTCATCTAGCTACTTTTCTCATTACTCAAGTAATCTAGCATAAACCCATTGTTTTTCTAGCTGTATTCAGTCTAATCATGTTCGCTGATAATCACTCAGATTATTATTATATTTTACAAGCAAAGCAAATACTAAAATAAACAATACTATTTTAGTTAAGCGTTTTTATTTTTCTTGTTTTAGTACTTGACAATAAATAAAAGATACTCGCCATGTATAGGTAAAAAAGCAAATACATTAAATACTGTAACATAAGGATCGTGGAAGAGAATGTCTTGTTAAACTGAGTTCGTGGTAACTGACAGACAAAAATGTATGAATCATTGTGCTTTTGAGTGTGTTGAAATACCCTCCTTTCATAATCTAATCTTTTAGACAGCAGGATCTATCGATAAATACATTGGCTGTGTTTATACAAAGAATAACATTACACGTCTATTCTGTAGAATTCTAAAGAATCATCCCTGGTCATCGCAATCACAGTCTTGAATAAATGATAAATGATTTTTTCAAATCGTTATTCAAACGTCCATTTTTTCTTCAGTTTAAACTAGATGAGACCGGTGTTTTGTAACTTACCTTGAAAAGAAACACCGAAACAAACTCAGGGGTCAGTCTATTTTAAAGTCTATACAGTAAAAGCAAACAGAGATGGTCTTTTGAGAAAAGAGCCACACAGATGTGAGTGGACTCGTCCAATCAAACCAAGCATTTTTCAGTATACAAACTCAACTCAGGACTACGAAAGACCGTCCAATAATCGATCAGACCAAGCCCAAACGTCAATAGCGCGTAGCGATTAACACGCTCCTCAAAGAGATGTCAGCGAACCAAAGAAGCCCAGAAGGGCCTTACGACGAGATTTTCTGATAAAGGAGACCCATAGTCCTAGAACGCAAAGGACAACTGAAGGACACAGGTGTGGTTTTAGTCAGTAAAAGTCACACGCCGTCGCGCTCCACTTAGAGCCGGAGAAGTCATTGTCTGATTTCCCACCTTAAAAAAAGGACTACGAAGGAGCTCAAGCAATCTCAAAATTATCTGTTAAGTGTAAAGCATAAACCCGTTTAAAATAAAATATATTTGATTTAAATTGGTATTTCCTCCACGGTGCAGTTACTAAGCATGACATATTAGTATTGCAATACAAAATGCGCCGTGTTATTGTAACGTCAGCTACAATTTGTTCTTTTGACCTGTTTGACGTGACTCTAAGTCATTCTGTCGTTATTCAACTTTTTGCTGCGTTTTTTATGTTTCCAAACTATATTTTTAGTTCACGTATTAAAACTAGGTATTGTCTAGTTTCAAGGTGATCTTAGATTATAATAAATAACAGCTGGTTGATTTTGTGAGTCAGCTGTAGACGGGTTTATGCTGCGTAAGTGACGGGTAATCATCGGCTAGGGCTTGAACTGACGATCGAACTGGTTAATCCTGCTATTGTCATGCGATGGTGAGAAGGCAGTTAGCTAAGCCGATTTTGAACGGGACTATAGAGATGAGTTACGCTATAAGCTAGAGACTAGTTTGTATATTCCGTTTTTTAAATGCTTTTAATTGAAACTTATAGCTTCTGAAGTAGGTTTCTTTATACTAATTTATTAATTTTGGAACCCCACTTTATCCGCTTAGGGGGTGACTTCTGTGGATTCCTCTCTTAGTGTTTGCCTACGTCATAAGAAAATTATGTGCAAAATTACACGCTCCTAATCCCAGTAGTTTTGGCGGTATATCTATATATATATATATATATATATATATCAGTCGGTCAGTTTCTTCTTTTATATACATATAGATTACGTTGCTTTGAATAAAATTATTTAACAGACTCAATTTATAGGCTCATATCATTTGAAGTGGTCTCATAACCAAAGGTACTTAAGTGTAATCAAGCAGCTTCAATTGAAGGTCTAAATTTACCAAATCAAATCTATCTTGCGAAATAGTAGCAAAGAATAATGATACAAATAACGCTCCCAAAACATTTTGCCGTACCACCTATCCATCAAGTTTCGTAACTAATCTTTTATATTACAGCTTTGTGTTAGATCAATCTGTGTTCTGCATTGTTCGCTTAACGCTTGACTTTTACTCAAGGTTAACCAAAGGTTAACATTATAAAATGCCACGGCATCGGTTTATGACATTTTAAAATGTAAGAAATGATATCAAGGATGCCTAAGATATATTTTTATTCGAAACTATTGCTTTTAACTTGTTTTGTACATAGTACTTACTTTTTACTGTTAAATTATAATAAGCAAATAATCCGTTATTATTCATATAATAGAATTAATGGTCAAAAAGATAAGTATGATAAATTTGCTTCGCTTTTACCACTACATTAAACAATTGTTTTAAAGTTAAAAATACCATTATTTTACTTAAAGCATCTAAAAATAACCCGAAACATTTGCATGTAAATGGGCGTAAAATTTCAATCCGTGTCCAAAATGTAAGCCTTAGAGCTAGCGATTTATAAAATCTCGCTAATCTTGACAGACTTTCTAAAAATTTTAATCGTATTAAAACCAGATCTCATTTTATTAGGCTGAAATCACAATTGTTACGTGTTATTTAAAGAGTGGCTTTTATAAACTAGTGCGCTTCACCATCAACGATTGCATCACTGATTGTCATGAGGTGGAATCACAGTCAAGCTCTAGTTTATATCATTACTAAGTGGTTAAAAGAGTGCATATGTATTCACCAGTGCTCTTAAAACGGTGAAGGGAAACATTGTGAAGAAACCGGCCTATCCTAGAACCAAAAATTCAAAGATATGATGGGACATTTACCAACATGTACTTGGCCCATTCCATCTTCTAGAGAGGGGCCTCAGTCCCAGCAGTGGGAACATTAAAAAGGCTGATTATGCCTCATACTTGATCTAGAAACTCTACTTTACCTTCTGCACCCGGAAAGCATAGATTTATAGCAATCACGCCACAAACATACATGCATCATCTCCTAACATCGCGTGTTTCGTCGCCCCACTTAAAAAACCGTGAATTTATTGTTAAATTAAAAAAAAAAACCCTACGTGATGTACGGATCAACCTTGGCCCACAAATGTTAACTTCAACATGCATACACCGAGAACAATGTAAAAAAATGGTGCTGGTTGGTACTGGGCGCAATGAGTTCCGTATAATAAACTTTAAAACTCTAAAACTATTCAGTGACATAATAGGCACACAGTGGTTACTAAATATAATTAGAAACTAAAAGCATTGTGCCATATATTATTATCTCCTCATTTTAATTTTAATAAAAAAATAATTTCAATTGAAAAAATCACCGCAATTATCTTTAAGTGCACTGCAAAGTTAACAAGACAAGCAACGCTGAACATTTGTTTAGCCAGTGCATTAGTATAAAATTATCAAGTAAAAAATGGCCTCAAAACAAATGACAAACAGGACAGATATTTCTCACTCACTTAGCTACAGAACGCTAAGAAGACCATTCATTGTTGTTGAAAAAAGTGTCGATTAATTCACGTAACCTACGAAGTTGTCACTTTTAAACCTCAGATACATAAGGATAAAGATAAATAGTGTCCTTAACAAAGTTAATAAAATTATAAAAAATTAGAAACATTTGGCGGCCAAATGTCCCTCAAGATGACGCACAACGCATCTACGATCTACGCGACGCTGCAATGTTACCCAAAATCTTACATCTTGCCTCCCAACATTTTACAATGCATTCACATAGCACAGGACATTTTGCCGGACGATTTGACAGTGTGGCGCTAGCTCGTCAAGTTGGGAGACATTTTGTCCCCAAATATTTCTAAAGCTTAATAATTTTACTCCCTTTGTTAAGGACACTTTTTATCTTTGCTAAATGTATCGTTATTTCAGCCCTTTTGAAGTTACATGAAGTGTGAGGCCAGATTTGAGGGTATTTTTTTTGTTTCTATTGTGCTGACAAAAATGTGATTTGTTCTAACTGTCAGCCTGACTTTGACTGTGTAGCAATTTAATGTTGTCTGGCTTCATGACATTGTCTGGTCAGATCTTAGGTTAAATCTATCAGTTTTATACGTGTTATATGTAGTTAGGTACAGCAATACAGACTTAGTTGGATCAATCATAAAATGAATAATGTCTTGTAGTATGTATTTAGTGAAACTCTGGCTGATGTTGTTAGTGTCCGAGAAATATGAGGTGAATGTCAAATTGAAATTTTTATGTCTTCGACTTAATCCAAAGATATCAAAATATTACACTATGATTCATCTATACTTGTAGTAGTAAATCTTTTTTATGTGTATTCAAAAGATTTTACCATTTAAGCATTTGTGTAAAAGCTTGGCTTTATGCACACTTACTTTATTTATGACTTGAGTTTAAAGATCATGATATTTTTCTTACAGTCACTTTCTCAGCTTTTCTAAGTTGTCAGTTATTTTACTTTGCACAGTGTTAATGCAGAATTTTATTTATTTATCTAGTATCCTACTGCAATCTTACGATCCAATGCCAGTTTTACGACATGAACAGTTTGCCAAAATGCTTCAAGAATTCTCAAAACCGCAGTGTCACCAACCAAAGTAGGTTGCCAGACTAAAATCGTTGATATATAATTTATTGATCATTCATCAAGTTACTAAGCATTGTAGAACAAGACAATAATAATCGCCTGCACTTGGTCACGCCAAATTAGTAGACAAACATATATGGTCGCCTGCCTATTTGTGTATAGTGTTTGTGTACGTTAGAGGCAAAGAGTGGGTCACAGATATGTCAGTGTTTTGCTTAACACAATCAAATTTAATTTTAGGCATATAAAAGAGTATGAATATTATAGTTATATATTATATATAATATTAGCGAAAAGTGGGTCAAACAGGACATTTTTATAACGTTTATTTCTGCCGGCCATTGGCCTAAGCAGTTTCGATAAAATGGAAAGGATAGGGAAGCTCTATGATTTTAAGGGGAAAATTTATAACTACTAAATCATTTTTCATAGGAAGTTATAATGAAAATATTACAACAAATTCTCCCGTTTTGTATGGAACGAGAAAAAATGTCGGACTTATATCGGTTAAAACCTATTTATATTCCTGCAATTGCCTTTAACCTTCCTGTGCCATGTTAACTCTCGAATAATCTCAAAGCCTTGGTAGGCAATTTCCCAAAGCCCTTTTTTCCAATAACTACCCTCAAAGGATTAATTTCAAGGCTCACAATATCTCAAATAGCCGTGAACAACCTTTAATTCCATATAGCGAACATAACAGAATCCTTATAGCAAATGATTTCCTGATTGTAAACTTAGTAAATTGATACAGTGTAGCAAATCAATTATACTTATGAGTATCGAACGCGGAACAACCCGCGTGTCTGGTCAGTAATTGTTCTGTGTGCTTACCATTTTGATAGTCAATACTTGTACTTGTAAATTTTATGGCTTAGCAGAGGTTAGGAATAGCAGGATAACTTTGAAGAAATTATTTTTTTTTTCGAGAAAGCATACTGTTATATTGGCATGAAATCTGCTGAAAAATTATTTGTTGGAATGCGCCGATCTCGGGAACTACTGGTTCGAATTGAAATTTTTTTTCAGTGTCATATAACCCATTTATTCAAGTAGGCTATAAAACATCACGCTACGACTAATAGAAGCGGAACAGTAATCAGACGCTAGTAAAACTGCGAGGGACAACTAAGGTTATCATAAGATTGTGCATCTGCGAAGCAATTGACAAGATCACTCAAATAATCACCATATTTAGCAAACGGATCGGATTCTAATTAAAAATACGAAGATACTTACAAAATCTTATTTTGTTTTAAATAAGCTTTATTTTTATTCAGACTGACAAAGTGTCCCTCAGGGCTCTTGTTCGCAGAGAAACAAAATAATGAACAAGTACAAAGGGCTGTTTTGATTTAAATCTTTTTAGATTTTGAATAGTGCTTCAAATATCTTTACTCAAAAGAGACACTTGAAATTCTAGAATTGTGTGTCCCCACTGGGATGAAAGCATTAGGTTTTAGAAAACATTTTATTCTTAATAATCACAGTCACACTGAAAAAAATTGTTGAAAGACTCTTTAGTTTTGATTTTTGTTTTAGAATTAATGTTTAAATAGGCAAGCACTTAGATTTTATGACTTCAAGTACCTAAGTCAATATTACCAAAAGTAAAGTATAAACAAAATATAAAAATAAAGCCGAAAATTCTTTCATGCGTCGCTAAATCCGGCAGTATAAAATAGTGGCGGTGATACAGTAAATAAAGTGCATCCCTGTTGCGTTGGGCGACAATCCTTCACTTATACGCAATTTATATTCGCTTCCTAGAGCCGGCATAATCCCGCCTTTTCTCTGCTTCTTGATTTACATATATCGAGTCAACGCTGCCACTCTACGGGTACATTTAAATTTAAAATCTATATTCTGATACATTTTTTTGCCAGATTTTATAGCTTAAAATATGATTTTGTATTGTTTTACTTTTTGTTAACTTTTTAAGACAGACTTTATTTTTTAAAACACCAACTCAAAAAGGCAAATGCTTTCTCTCGGCGATTTTATCTTTTATGGACACAACTAAGAAAAAATATACTTTTTTTTAGATTTATTGGCGATTAAATCTGTCGTGTAATCGTGACCGTGGCGCACTGAGCACATTTTCCTTTGTCAGGTATACATGACTGGCGGAAAAAAAGATAACAATATTAAGTTTGAATACCAAATCAATATTTCCTTCTGTCCCAGCAAAAATAATAACATTCTTAGAGATAACAAAAACCAAATTACAATGTTAAATTCCATTATTAATCAAGCCTTCCCTTTTATTCCAAGAATGATTTATTTTGAGCAACCTCACTTTTTCAGAATAATTTGAATTGCTAATGTATTAATCTTAATATTTTAATCAACAATGTACACTTCCTAATCGTAATTTAAACCAACAGTGCTTACTGCGGCACGAAAAGAGTTATCTTTTGAAAATAAAATATCTTTTTAAGTAGGCATTGGATCTTTCTCGAATATTTGTCTGCTTAGGACGAAAGATCTAGACACTTTTTGTCTTGAGCTTCTTTGCCTACTAAGCTCTAGATAAAATACTATGTAAAAACATACCAAGGCGGCTGATAAGTCCGTGGCCTAAGGTACTTACCGATAACTCAACGTCTCACTACTTCTACCACTAGTAGCAGGATTCATTGTTGTTATAAATTGCAGGTATTTTTATAATTTAGTTCACAAAGAAATTACTTTTTGAACAAGTAACAACACCATGTCAACGGAAACTGGAAATTCTCGCGATTTGGAACGTCGCGCTGTGATTAAATTCCTTATTAAAAAAAAATATGCCCAAAAAAGTTTTGAAGGGATGTCATCAGTTTTTCGAGACTCCAGGCCTTCATATACGATGGTCAAAAAATTTACTCGGCTATTTCAACTAGGCAGAGAGACATGTGAAGACAACCCTTGCCCTGGTCGCTCTGGGACGGTCTTTATCGAACAAAACGTCAAAAATATGAAAAAAATAGTACTGGCTGATCGCAGAATTAAATTTTGGCAGATAGCATAAAAGCTACAGATTAGTAAAAGATAAATTGGAGAGATTTTACATAATCATTTGCATATGAAAAAATTAGTGCGCGTTGGGTACTGCGAATACTCACACCGCTTGACAAGCAGCGACGATTAGGCAGCTGTAAAGATTTTTTGGAGTTATACCAGCCTAATCTGGACGAAATTTGTAATCGCATTATGACCGTGGATAAAACATGATTTCGTCAGTACCATCTAAGTCCAAATAATAGTCGATCCAATGGATAAAAAGGGGAAAAGGCCACCGAAGAAATTCCAAGTGGAAAAGTCTGCATGGCTACCATTTTCTGGGCCAGCGAGGGAATTTTATTAATTGATTATTTGCCTAAAGGGACTACAATAAACAGCCTTTACTACATAAGTTACTGAGTCAGGCACGTAAGGCAGTCGTACAGAAAAGACGTGGCAAGTGGGCGCGCGGCGTGCTTTTTTTGCAAGACAACGCGCCCGTTCACACATGTCGAGTTGCGAGGGATGTCTTAAAATCTACGGGCTTTACAAAAATTTAACCACCCATCTTCCAATGTAGACCTGGCTTCCAGTGACTTTTTTCTTTTTTCTAATTAAAGAAAGTAGCTACGGGGACGAAGATATTTGGATAACAATGAGATGATGGCGGCTGTAGACAGCCATTTTGAAGAGAAATGTAAAGATTTTTTTTTGATGGTGCGTAAGCATTATATTGACGTTGTTAACAGTGTATTTTACTTGAGGGGGATTACATTAAAATTTAAAAATAATAAACTGTATGTTTCATTCATTAAGTACCTTAGCCCACGGACTTAGCAGCCGCCCCTCGTATATCTATCGTCGTCGTATCTATATAACGTTAAAAAACAAATCAATTCAAATAACCTCAAAGCTCCGAAATACACTAAAAAATACCAAACGCGTTTTCAATTACCAAATAAAAAATAAATCAAGAATTATTATGAACAGAAATTCCTCGCGAAATAAAATCAAACTTAATAACTTTCAATATGGCGCCAAATTCCAATCTGTATTCCTTGAACCAGTCAAATTGCTTCAGTAATAAGGGTCCGATTTTAATAAAAAAGGAACTTTCATTTTGACTATTATCCACAAACAAAGTGCGGACATCATCTGGGCCCCTCTCGACAATGGGGCCCATAATGGGGCCCTCTTTGTTCCGTGTTAAAAGCCCCTAAAGTGTCGAACATCTTCTTCATTAATATTTCCCGGCAGTTCGGCTTTGTGCTCAGTGACGTCATCAATGTAATCTCTTTATACGCGACTATCTAATTGTTTTAATGAAGTGCATTTCCTGATCATTTAATGAGTCACTATTATGCATTCAGTATAATAATAAATATACAAAACAAGTTACAATAGTGGAAATACAATATTAAACACATTAATTATCACTGACACCGAGTTAATCTCCGCAAACTAATTTTGATGTATTAAATTAGCGTTGGAACTAATTAAGGAAGACTCGTACATTACGTGAAATGAATTAACCAAATTATATTATTAATAGGCCGCTAATCTCTTTTATTTGAATTAATTTTAATATTTCCCTATTACCTACAATTTGGCCCAAATAATGTTTATGCAAATAAATAAATGAAACACTCGTTAAAACAAATATGTCAATAAAACTGAGTATTATACTGAAAACAAACTTTGTTTGGTATAAACAGCTTACATGCGAGGATGGGACATTAATTTTGGTATTTCAAAAGCCGTTTAGCTGGAGAAAATGCCAATATGGCTTTTAAGCTTTACAAATGCCAATTTTCACCTAAAATAGATAAGACTACGTATGTATTTAAATAATGTAAGCCTTATATAGGTACTTTAAGTAGCTTTTATCTGATTGGCTATTAATTCCATTTAAGCTCGTTCTTGATGGTAGAAAGACGATCGGCAATGGTAGTTTTATTTTAGTAACAGTTTAAGTGGTAGTTTTTGCATAATAGATTTGAAACTAAGGCACTCTACTTTAAAGTAAACAGAACTACCAATATGTACGTAATTTTAATAGAATTTAATTATGATTATATTTAAATTAAGTACATTAAATTTTCTTCGCTGGTTTTGCGTGTGTGATTTGACGCAAGCAGGGATTTTACTGCTTCGAAATATTATTATGAGCTATTTATAAGCGACATTAATTTAATCCGATGACTATTTATTTTTATAAATCGAACGATTTAACCTAGTTTCCCCACACTTAAAATTCAACCTTACCCTAACAACCATAAGTTTCAAATCAATTTAACACACATCACAGTGTTACACTATCAAGAAGTCGTAGAAAAAACCGGTCGTATTTAAATAAATTCGTTTCCTCAAAGGAAGTCATTATTAATCATCTTCAAAACTTTATCCGAGGTGGCCTTGTGAGTCGAAGGCTCGCAAAAATCCCGGAATTGTTTAAAGTGACTAGGAAGTGAGTTAACCTTGGTGATACGCCTATACAGGGTGTAACATTAGTAGAATCAAATAGAAGTGTAGTACCGAACTGATTTCCGATCACCGCTTTTGACCTTAAAGCAGCGTACGTTTTGCTTTTTAACACAGGAAGAGGCTTTATTTTGTAATTTTATTTCATTATTGCTCATAAAATGATAAAAGAAAACATCGTGACAAAACAGGCATGTCCTTGAACCAAAAATTTAAAGACGTTTTATTTTCATCAATCTGCATTGTGTCTACAAGCTGGAATACGGTACATTCTCTCTCAAAGAAAAGAAACTTGAGTCCCAGTAGTGGGAACATTATGAGAATAATTGTGTTTACAATTTTCACCCTTATGTTACTTAGTATTAAGTTCAAAATTACCATCCACTATTTAAGTCTATGAACGTATATATTATGTTCATTATTGGTTGTATATAGTCACGCTTCATCTTTCGTCAAGCTCGTGTTATTAATTTATTTGATTATTATGTACGAATATATATTAACAATTATTACTGTTTAGCCTTTATTAATAGTCCGTATTAGCAAGCAAAAATGGTCTTAAAATAAATCAGCGAGTCAATACTGAATGGAAGAAAACCAAAGCTAAAAGATGTTTATTTTTTATTAATATAAACTATTGCTGGACTGCAATCCCACCTGATGGTAAGCAGTGATGGAATATTTGATAGTGAAGCACACTAGTGTGTGTATGCTAAAACAATAAAGAGGTAAAGTTTGTGTTTAAAGGTAATCTCTGGAACTACTGGTCCGATTGCTAAAAATTTTTCACCATTAGAAAGCTGCTTTATTCCTGAGAGACATGAAATATAGCCTATATTTTATGTATGCGGGCGAAGCCACTGGCAAAAGCTAGTACTAGATACCTACCTACTGGATAGTCATGTATTACACATGACTATCCAGTAGGTACAGAATCAATTGACAAATAGCAAAAACTAGCAAAACAGTAACACAATAGGCAAGTTTAAAAAGAACAAGAGAAAGGACAACAGTTACTTTACGTCTAAAAATAAAATAAAAACAGAACGAATTTTTAAGCTAAGGTCACCTAAATTCTCTATTACTAAGCTATTGATTATACAACATATTTTTTGTATATACGAAACCTGAATACAGTTTTTTCAGAGTCGATAACTGAATCGATTCCAATAATGTTTACACCTTGTTACATTTTTTCCCAAGAATATTTCAAAGAGATTACAAGCTGGACACCACCGACACCAAGCAGATCGTAGCAGGCATTAAGCGCCAGTACACAGCTAGGTGCGGGAGCAAAACAACCCCTCAGTCACCTCGATGGTCTGGTGACCATGTATTTGTGCGGACAACTCGGCAACATAAAAGCTTATAACTTTGTAATTTTTCATGAAACTGTTATAAAATTTTAAACATAGATTATTTACATGAAAATACTAGATACGTGTTTCGGATTTTGCGTGTACTAAAATTATTGTTGTATAGAACCGTAGTAGAGCAATCTCTAGCTATCCAGGAAACTAACCGGCTGCCCTTGTAGAGTCGGCTGTTCGAGTGCACGCGCTTACAATAATAAGCAGCTCATAAACATATGTGTTGCCAGCTGATACAGGATGTTCCGTGTAGTAATGTGATATATATAATAAGAGTATATTGTATAAACATTATCTCAAATATAGGTTTTAATTTATTGTGCTCTAAAGATCGATTGTATCACTGCTTACCATCAGGTGGGATTGCAGTCAAGCACTGGTTTATATCATTAAAAAAAATGCATAGATAGACAAAATATTTTGTCACTTGAATAGTAATCAGTTTTTAAGCAAGAACACACATTTCTATGATCATCGAAATTTTAAAAATTCAAAGTCAATCTAAAAGTTATTTATTTCACAATACGTACCTACACGAGCAACAAAACGTCAGAAGCGAACGAAAGAAGAATAGTGGATTATTTTTATCTAATAAATATATGGAATTACTGCCCAATTTGTACATTGTTCTTAAAAGAAAAGAAATCAGAAAATAAGTTGTTTTTGCATTATCTTTCCGGAAAAATCTATACTTATTACAAACAGCGTCTTCAACTGACAACAGCCTTTTTTAAGGTATTTACTTGTAAAAGAGGTACCCAAATGATAGATAGATAGATTGATTCTTTATTGTACACCAAACATAAAAATTACATGAGAAACTTAAAATTAATAGGGTGTCACAAAGGGCGGTCTTATCGCTAAAAGCGATTTTTTACAGACAACCTTTGGTTTGAATGATGTAGTTGTTTACCAGATTACACTGTATACTCCATTCAGTATCTGTAGGTTAACTTAATATAGAAGATATAAACACCGATGCCATAAAAGGCAGCCTAGAAAAACACTATAATTTTGCAACGTCCACGTGCGAGGCTTGTGTAGTTTAAAGTCTAGATCGCGCAAACACTGATAAAATACAAAAAGGGAAAGACACAAGGACTGAACACACCTTTTCCGGGCAAGCTACAGTAAATAATACGCCAGGAAGTTTAGTATTTGTATGTAAGGTAATATGAAACTAATCACATACGATTTATTATGTTTTATAAGTAAATATGGTAATGATTTATTTTTTTTGCATATCGATTTCCATATAGCGAATCGTTTATTTTTCAAAGGTTGATTTAATGACAGTCTTGCTAGACTTAATAAAAAATATGATGTTGAATTAATGATTATTGTTCTTTAAAAGGAATTAAAGCGTTGTACACTCGATAACGTTGGTGGAGAACTAACATTCACTATTAAATTCTAGTAAGGTTGAAAAGTGGTCAATAATGAACTTTATCGACTGTACAACAAAGAAACAGTTAAATATTAATTTCTTTGAAAAACATTTAGTGCGCATGACATTGTTTGCAATCAAACAGACTTTGTATAAATGCTCACAACCTTTTACTTATAACTCGAGTTTCCAATCGATCAGGAATTATAGGCTAACTTGCAAGTAAAACCTATTAATTTACTCAATTACCTTTACAGTCCAGTCATTATATGATTTTTTTTCAAGTATCATTGAGGGAACTTACAATTTGCTGCATTATAATCGTTCAGCTGTCCTTTCTCCACCGACTTTATTACAGCCCATCGTTTGTTTGCTGAAAACTGTTTGAATAATAAATATAATGATCGTTTTGATGAGTATTGAGAAATTTATTATTTATTTATTACAATTTTTATTAATTATGTGTAAACAAAGCAAACAATACTGAGAATGGAAAAATACTGCAATATTTTCTTTGAAAATTTAACCAATTGGTAACATCGACTTCGAAACGATAAACATCGAAACCGATACATGTAATAAATTCAAAAACATATGCGACATTTATTGTGTTTTAAACTAATACCAAACTATAAAAAGTGGGTACGTTCCCTGTCATTACGTATCTTACCGAGACAGACATGATTCATCAATGTCATGGAATGATTGGCTCAACTATATTTAACTCTGAAATTGAACTATCGTGCATCCGTTCATAATGCCCAGGATTTTACAATACCTAGATTAAATAACACTGCAGAAAAAGTGGGATATCTTTAGCTAATTCACCGTACCCGTGACCAAAAGCCACTTGTAAAAACTTCCCAAATCCGAAAATGGCCGCTAAAAAGAAGTTACATTTTAAACAACAAAGTATTCTTAAACCAACACTAGCTAGCCGAACTGAAACCGTACGGAAACCAACGAAAAAAGTTACCTAGCAACAGACTGGTCACGAACACCAAACACGTGATTAATCCCGTCACAGCCGTTGCAATTCTGGCCCAAACCAAATTGTAGGAGACCATAAAACTCGGCTCAATAATAACTGCGCTTTCAACCTGGATAGCGGACCACAAAAACTGCCTCTACAGTTCACCTTGAAACTGTGTGGGTGTTCTGAACTTGATTTAGTTGCTATCGTACAAACCCTTTTTTTGTCTTGAATATAAATAAGTACAGAAAAAACTTTTTGTCGAGTCGCGCTCAACGAAAGTGGTTCGGTTTAGGGATCCGAGGTCGAATGATGGCGTGATTTGGCAAAGATCTGATTATGAGGAAGAGTTCTTTCCATTTGAATTGTTAACTGGTTGATATCTGGTGGTTAGCCTTGACGGAGCAGCTTTCTTGAGTTACCCTTCACACAATGTTTGACTCATTCCGTGTAGTCACTTTTCTATTTGAAGAGACGGCTTCATTTCCTGTGTGTATCATGCTTGTTTGTTTAACAGGACTTGTGACGTACTTCTAATTAATGATATTCGTTTTAACCAGTAGGCCCTTTAGTCAACCGACCTCGACATCTAATCCGCTCTTGTGACACTTTCTCTAAACTCGAACGCTTATCACCAAGGAGACGCTGTCGGCTTCTGTCCTCAGATCACTTCCTACATGATTTGATAATAACTTCCTGCGTCCTTATACATCCTCGTTAGTCAATGTTTTGTATAAATAAATTACGGAAATGTTTATTGCACTTGAACGTTTTATAGCTCCAGTTGGAGCTATCAGTTCAAATAGAATTTTAAATAGGGTCACTAGTGGCAGACGTTATCGCGAACTGTTTTTGGTCTAATTGCGCTGTATTCTGTCCGTGTTTCGTGTAGGTTTCAGTGGCTTTATCAGAAGATGTATAGTCGCGTGAATATAAACTACCATACACCGAATCTGTGCCAATCTAGTTCTACAACATTATATAAAGTTACTAAACTAATCTTGATCAGGGCAAACTCTGGATAACTCAATATGTTTCACTAACTTGAACAAAACATACACAAACCGACGTAACAACGCAATAACTGTGTACACTATTAGAGATTTCGACTTGTTTGTAATAATAATAATTCCTGTGATAACAATATCATTAATAGTAAGGACACTGAGTTAATGTTGCACCACCTTGCATACTAATTGGACGTGGCCCGACTCCGCGAATCGGACATGCCTGAAATAATAATAGTGCTCCCACAATTAAACAGATAACGTTCATTTTCCACCTCGAACGCGAATTTACATTATAGTTGGGCACAAATTGCCTGTAAAATTTGAAAACGTGATCTCGACTAACAGGAATTTTCTCTCTTGTTCACAGACAAAGAAGAACAACCCGAACCACATAAAGAGGCCGATGAACGCGTTCATGGTCTGGTCGCAGATAGAGCGCAGGAAAATATGCGAACAGACGCCAGACATGCACAACGCAGAGATCTCCAAGAACCTCGGCCGCGTGTGGAAGACGCTCAACGACGAGGAGCGCCAGCCCTTCATCGATGAGGCGGAGCGGCTGCGGCAGCTGCACATGAGGGAATACCCTGACTACAAGTATAGGCCTCGCAAGAAGACCGCCAAGTCAGACAGGTCTGGGCCTAAGACTGGTGGTGTGACAAAGCCAAAGCGCAAACAACGCGCCGATTCTAACAACAACAGGGGCGTTGCCAGGCGGAGGAGACCTGTCCCATCGGTGCCGAGTGTACCCATGGAGACCCCCGCGCCTCCACCACTGCCAGCGAGTCCGGCGGGTTCCCCCGACTCCCCTGAATCAGCCTGCTTCTACGAAGACCACAATCGTCGCGAGCAGGCAGACCTAACAGATCTCTACTCTATTACGGACCTGCTGCCGCTCCCTGCGGACTGCGAGGTAGACCTGGAGGCCCTCACGACGGACATCGATTCGTTTGAGACCGCGTCGTCGTCGTCGGGGTCGCACTTCGAGTTCTCGTGCACGCCCGACGTGTCGGACATGCTGAGCGAGATCGGCGTGGCGGGCGACTGGGTCGACCACACGTTCTCGTCGTATCTGACGTCGTCTTAGAGCGGTGCTCGGGTCGCCACGGCCGCTGCGGCCGGTTCCACTGATCTCATGCGGTCGGCCACTGGGCCGCCACACGGAGGCCGACGACGCGGCGACCGCTCGCCGCTCCGCCTAGAGAGTGCCTATCCAAAATGACGTGTCGACATTTGGATTTAATGTACAAAGTTATTTAATAAGGATCGAGGGTGAAAATTGTTTTGACAACCGACCTCACGGTCGCGTTCCTCTTCGGTTCGTACGGTTACTTTAATCGTTTAGTTTTAAAGTTTCATTTTCGATAACGGCGACGCTTCGTCTAGGAAGCGGCATCGGGTTTTATAAACGTAGGCTGTGAGTTGGTTCTTGTTTTGTCGTTTTGCTTTCGTTATTAAATTTTATGGTTCGACACATAATGGAGGTAATTTCCAAACGACACGTCTCAGACGCATCTCAGTAATTAAATCCGTCTGCTCTCCGTCGCCTGGTTAGTTAGCTACGGGCCAGTCAGGGCGCCCGCCCCGCGCTCGCATCGCGTTGTCGCGCCGTATTCAGTTCGTGTACATTACACGACTTGGCTTCTAGTGCTTTCTAAAATCGTGAGTTTGCATTCTACGTCACACCTTCTTTTTTATTTTATTAACATTTGTACTTTTAAGGGTCGTCTTTTATTTTTGAAATGTCTTAGATCGAAATATGTATCATTCTTCTTGTAATAGAAAAATAAGACTAGTTATAGTCGTTTGTCTTGCGTTCGTATATACTGTACGTAAGTTCACCTTATACTTTGATGCACACGTAGAGATAGTTAAACATTATTATTTTACTATTGGAAGCTGATCGGTATGTCATTGAAAGAATTTCGGTGTGCGGGAGTAAAAGTTTGTCTCGGTTGGATGCGGTGGGCCTCTACCAAGTTAGTTGTCACCGGAGCGGGTCGCGCGTACTCGTTCACTTCTGTCGCTGTATGTATATTGTATACCGTCTCTTCCACTACGCGAGCCTCGCTCCCTCTCAGTAGGAGTGCAGTGGTAGGGGTCCACTGTTCGATTTATATTAAATGTTTCGAGTCGGTCTTGTAAGTTAGGATTCGTAAAGTAAGGTAATATTCGTTCAATGGTAAGGTATGAAATTATAATTGTAAAGCATGATGGCACCTATGGATCGATGTGAAGGGACACTTTCAATTCTTGTTTCGTTACTCTTCTCGCTACAATGACAACACAATAAAGTCTATAGAAGATACATATCAATAATTGGAATGCGTTGTACCGCGGGCCGGTGGGTTTAATAGAAAAATTATATTGGGTGGGTCAAAAAGTCGTTAGTTTTCAACACAAAATGTTTTGCTAATTCAAACTCTGTGATTTACTTTATGGATTTTCTAAATTATAAGGTTCTAGTGGAGACTGATATCGCATAGATTAGTTTTAGCAGCGCTAGCTTCTCTTACTCTTTAAATTTTTTCGTTAATTTTTAATACTGGGCATAACATTTTATATTGTGGAAGAATATTTTTGATATTTGCGTTGCTGTGGAATACGGACTTTGGACGTTTTACAAAATTTGAAAAAATAATAATAGATAGTCATAATATTTCAGAAATAGATAGCAAAAAAATAAAAATCAAATCATAATATTTTAGGTAAATGAAATCGAAATCCATTTTAGTTCCGATTTCCACAGCAGAGCATAAGCTAAACAAATTGTATTTAAACAAAAAAAAAAGAAAAATTTTTGCTAAAAAATCTGTCAATTCATTGAAAATCGTGTCAGTTAAGGGGTAATATTTAAAGTAATGTTACCTCATTCATTATTAAGATAGATACCCTTCTACATAATATACCTGTTTTCAAATTGTAACAATATTTGTAGATACTTCTGTGTCCCAAAAATATAAGGGATCCGTTGTGCTGTAATAGGTAAGAAAGAAATGCTTTACCTATATTATATTCTTTATATAATATATTATATATGTAAAAAAGTTCATGTATTAATTAGTAAGTGTCTATGAAAACCCATTTAAATAAGAAAAAATGCATAAAGAGCATTATCTATATCTGTCTTGTGTGTCGTAGGGCGATTATATGAGAAAGGACGAAAAATAAATTTGTGCCTAATGAAAGAAAAAAAAAATTGAAAGTTCTTGTAATACTTACTTTAGTGATGCTCAAACAAGTATTTTAAGCGCGTAGTGTTTAGACGCTATTAATTGACAAAACTCGTATAAAAGATATGGTAAGATTATTATTATTCGATGCCAGATTTGCATTTTGTTTCATCATTTTGCTTTCATTCTTATAAGATATATTGGAATTCCTTTTTTTTTCTGCAAATGCCGGTAAAGATTCATTTAGCCTTTTTAAATTTTGTTTCCATCATTCCCCTTCTCAGAAGATTTGAATTTTGTCTAAATTCATTTTTTTCTGGAGCATTTTTGTTGGGTCTGTGATCAGTCTATTCATTTTTGTCATGTTCTGTGCCACGTTTTCAGCCCAAAACAATTTCGTCGTAACTATTTAATTGCTGATTGTTTAGAATTTCGAACTGGTTTTCGTTTGATGATTGTCCTAGGTCGTTAAATAATATACGGCTAATAAAATAGTTACGTGATAAAATTTTAAATTCATATGTGATTTGAATGTTATTTGTTAGTATAACTTGAATGCTTACAGTGCCGGTTTTAGTAAAGTTTTTGTCAATATTTCTTTCGAATTGGTTTTTCAATGGATTGATGTGAAAGAAGTCTTCAAATATGTCAAAATATTGTGTTTGAATGAGGAATTTCATTAGTTTTATATTTTGACTGTACACCCAGTCCCTCCGTATATTCAACTTTGACAATAAAATGTCATTTCATTCTGCTTTTTCTATTATAAGTTTTCTGCGCACTTTCTTATATCGTTTGTTTTCAAAGTCGCTATATTTTTCCTTCATTTAAGCAACTTTTCATGTATATAATGGGGTTCATAACCAATAATCAACGATTGAAAGCAATATAACATGTCTACGTATTAGTGACATCACGCTCAAATTAGAATAATTCTCTTCTACTAATAAAAATTGTAAGCCGATCTGTCGTTTTCAAACAATAGGCATAGATTAAGAAATTCAAATACGGTTTTAAATTGTAATACTCAATATAATATTGAAAATTATCCGAAACAAAACTCTGTGCTTCGAATAAAAATTAATTTTTGCATTTTATGTTTGTGTAATCAAAAAAAGCAATGTTTAATTTTGATTCGAATCGGGGCGTTTTACTACAGAATTTTAAAGTTATTTTAATAAAATTTGTTTGCAAAGCCGCTGTACAAATTCTGTAAATATGATTTTTATTAGTGGGGGAGTTGTCAAAACCCCAAGAGTATTTTATAACAACATCGAATTTAAAATGTTGTAAATTAGCGCTTCTCTTTCAATAATTATTGGAATTATCAGGGTTTAATAGTTTTCATTTATGTATTTTAGATGTATAAATGTCCCTAAGATTATCATTGCCTTCCTTGGACAATGTTCTTCAAAATTCTTTGCTTAAGGCTTCCACTCTTCTTAGCCTTAAAATTCTTTTAATGAATACCATGGAAGTATATTTTAATCTCAGGTATGTAAGTAAGTATTGAAAAAAAAAATGTTTATAATAATGAAGTCAAAATAAAGCGACACTGTGACAAAAAATTAGAGGGTATATATATAAAACGTCTTAAGTAAAAATATCATAAAGGACGTAGTTGTTGTAGGTTATATATGTAATTATGATATACTTATATATTAAGTACGTATAACACGGTCAAATACTATGGTTTTACGAAGTCACTGGGTATTGTGCAGAAATGAACAGTATATTTCGCGTAGATATTGTGTTAGTTGTAGACAAAGAGTAGTTTGACCGTGATATAAGTAGAAATATTGTTGTGTATCAATTTATCGAGATCGCATGAAATTAAGCTTACAATCTCGCTTCGAACCGATTAGATGTATATAACCTGGCAGGTGGATATATTGCGAAGAAGTACTTGTATCATAAGAATTGGTTATAACTATAAATGCGATTTAAATGTTAGTGAAATCATTCACAGAACTGAAAAGTTGATATTCTCGTTACGTTGTTTAAAAAAATAATTGATCGTAATTATATCTCTGTATCATATGTATCTACGCTATTGTTGATTTATTATAAGCATATTCTATCTTAGTAGCTCTCCTTCGGTTTCGAAACAAATGGGAAAGTTTCAAGTTTAAAATTAGGACTTTCTCTAGACCATAACCAGGCCTTTGTAAATATTATCTTGTACATTGTGACAAATTTGGTCATTAAAACAAAGAAATAATGGTTGATCCTCTTCAATATTGCGTCCACATATGAATCTATAGAAAGTGATCAATTCTACGACGATGTTGTTATTTGATCGTAGTAGAAGCTACAACCAATGGTCACGATCTAGAGTTGTACGTCCCTAAACCTATTTGCTTCGAAATATTTCAAGACACAACGAATCTTCTGTTCTCTTCTCATACCCTCACGCACTTCATTAATATAATTAAATAGAAAATAATTGGTGTCTGTAACTCAATATAAACGATAATGTATTATCACCAGACAGTAGTACGCATGTATTCGTTGTTATAGTAGAGTGTGTCATAATTATTGGTATCTATAATAACTATTAATAATTAAACAAGAATAATAAAAAATAACGAAAATTTTCGCACAACATGAGTCAAGGAACTAACATAAGAATAAAGTTGATAGTTATAAAACATAATGATTAAGAAGTTACTGTAAGAGCGATTTATTGTGTTAACGAATTCTTTATCCAGGGGGATACGCCTGCTATATATTTTTATGTATGTATTGTCCAACA
This sequence comes from Mythimna albipuncta, assembly GCA_929112965.1. Taxonomy (NCBI): domain Eukaryota; kingdom Metazoa; phylum Arthropoda; class Insecta; order Lepidoptera; family Noctuidae; genus Mythimna; species Mythimna albipuncta. The sequence continues at coordinate 1,481,251 of OV815974.1, forward strand.
ATCGCAACGAAAGCTGTTCGTGCGATTGACTCTGTCCTTAATTGTTGTATTGAAAGTTTCAAGTTGATTTACTGTATATAATTCTTTGAACAAATTAGGAACAAAAAATGGTCCATTAAATTTTAACAAATAATATTAAGGTAGATGCATGTATACATTTGGAATATATGCTTTGGTGTACAATGCCAAACTTAATACGATGCTAGAAAGCATGGCTTTAACAGATATCGCTAAGGATTGGACTGATGTTTTCATTTTCCAGCTTTTGCCATTGGACTTGTAAATATAATTTTGGCCACATCGGAAGCTGCATCATTTTTCCGAGACATTCTAGTCTGATAAGACGAACCTTCATCATCAATGGCCCCTGATACCTGATTATTAGTTTGTGTTATTCAATTTATACCAAAAAAATACGAAGCTCTTTCAACACTGTTACCGATGGATCTCTTTGTATGTAGCGATAAAAACATTCGGCTTACCAAAAATTGGAAACTGTTGTTTTCAACTTTTTTTTGTAACATTGGTTTTAAAGATTGTACATATTAGATCAGTTTGGTTTATGTTTAAGTAATTAACCCTAGACGGGTACCATTTATTCATCTTTGTCCAATAATTTAGGAGTTCTATTATGTTTAAGTTTTCATACAAGACATATTTTTAACATCGTTTTCCCCTCGTCCGTTGTATAAATTATTGTCACTGTATCTTTAGGTATATACATAAAATGTATGAGTAGTCTTTTAAATGATAGGTACGATTAAATGTAATGTAGTTATTGATTAATCTTAAGACAAACTGTGTAAATTTTGTATTTGTAATTTGTTTCAATGAACATATAATTATTATATATCGTAAAGTAAAACATCCAGTTTTTAAAAAATAACCAGAATTTTATTGAAAACATCCCCTATTACCTTTAAACATAATATTGATTATAATTAACACAAACACATAATTGAAAAAAGTATCTCCTATAAACACACAACACTTATACACATATTATAAGCAAAATGGTAAACCTAGAAATAAGTCTAAAAAGAAAAAAAAAAAACATACATACTTAAAAACATAAAAAACCTAATGGTGAAAACTGAAGGCTGAATACAGAAGGAAACCCGTGCTGGTACATCTTCAAGAGAGCTGAATTGAGACTTAAATGGAATGTGAAAAGCTGACCTTTCTAAAACATAAGTATATTCTAATTTAAAAAAAGTAAGTATAAGCAAAAAGTATAATTATGATGAGCAATAAATATGAGGCGTAAGTATTAAATGATATCTACCAACACACTAAAGAGATCATGACAGAAAAAATCGAATACAATAAGAGAATAAAATATGAACGTATTGATCCTGCTGATACTAGGGATACTAGTATAACTACAATCCTATAAAAGGCCAAAATAATCCTTGCTTAAATTAATAATTTAGATCCATATATAAAGAGAGAGTTAGTATTGCAGAACGATGCTATCAATAAACAGGGCTTAGGCAATATCTTTACTGAGGGACAGTGAACAACGATAGGCCGAGCTAAATTTATACCTAATTCTAGAATGTAAGAGCCCAATACAATCCCTCGGGTCATCTCTCCCGTCACTAGCTAAGATTGTACGACCTACTCTCAGGTCCACTTAGCTAAATGATGATGTTAAGGGATTATCAATAGTGAAGCATATTAAATTCTACCTTATGCAATTTCATTAAAGAGACCTCACAAATAAGGTCTCGGACGAGGGCCCTATCATCAAGTTATTCAAATTTATTGCTTTAATTTCGTATGCCACAGCGCATTAGACGGATCATTACTCATTTTTGATGACGTCATCATATTTGGAGCAATTTTGCAATGCCCTCAAAATTATAATGTTGAAATGTACGCAGATGGATTTAATTTTGACTTAATGGTTTCACGTAATGGGTATGGGAATGACCTGAGATGTGTCCGTATACGGAATGGGCGGTAAACAAATGTGGGTCTGATGGGACGCTGTAAATTTAATAGGAAGCGACGGTATTATGTGTTGGTCTACAGATGAAACATGAGCCTTTCTTGCAAATATGTTACATGTTAGACGACCTTGAAAAGGTGTTGGTTGTTATTGTCATGATTAATGATCAGAATGGCCATCCATACAAATTTGTTGTTCGAAGATTGCTACTTATTGACTTGATTTATTCTTATGGGCCTTATCACTATGGGTACTGTGACTCTGTTGACTCTGATTGTACAATATAAAATCAGCGGTAATTATAATTTTAATTAGCATCTGTAATATATGGAAGTCACTTCAAATGGCACAGAATTTACGCAATTTAAAATTATATACAGGAAAACGAAACACAGAAGCATTATTTATTGTTTACAAGGAAGCTGCTATCCTATACAAAGAATATTTTTATCTTTAAAACAAGGTAAATGGTAAGTTTATATGTTTACGAAGGTACAATTTGTTCAGGAAGAAAATTATTTATTTGAATGAGGACAACGCAATTATTGTTGGCGCCAATGAGGTTCATCTTCACAAGAAGGAATAAAATGATATCAGATGTAATAAAACAACAGTCAGTCTCAATTTATATTCTCTTTCAAAAATAGAGGGATTTTTATTCGAGTGAAGATTTTAATACTTTGTATTTTTATTACAAAAAATCTTTTTCAAGCAAGACATCTACTGCTATATACCAGCTACTAAAATTACTTTTTATATTTCTCCTGAAACAATCCCAAATCCAGAAAGCAATAAGAATCAAATCCATAACAAAAAAAAATAAAAACCCAAATATCCAACCAACACATCGAAATCAAATCAATCAATCAACTGAACCCGCGAGATCCAATGCTACCCGAAGCCCACCACAATACATCAAAGGCATCCCTAGAACCAGAAATCACAATCCAACTACCCGTAAATGCGGCAAAAAAAAAGTAGTGGTCGGGAGCATTAAAGCCACTAAAACAACGAGAAACGATTGTCTGGTAAATACAAATTGAAATCGGCTCAGGCACCGCCGCAGCGTATTTTTTCATCACGTTCGATATCTAGGAACGTTTGCTGTGAATGCTAAACACTGTTTGTTATTCAGAAGCCAACGCAAGCTTCTTATCTGTTACATTACAGAGCTAAATATTTTCCTCCTACCTACATATTAATTAACTTGATTGATGAAGCCCTGTTTTACGATACGATGTACTTTTCGACTCTAAAGTTGGAAGAAAAGTGGGGTGTTGATCTTAAGCTTTCTGAAGGTAGGAATTCATTTGAATAAATTGGAGTGCCGGAGTTGAAAGTTCTTATCTCAAGTTAAAGACAAAATTAACAAAGAATTGAAGTTTTACTATCAATGATTGGGTATATAGTCTCTACTAGCTTTTTGTTATCAGTTTAACTTAAAGACGGTTTGAGTCCAGACCATTTGTAGCTCTACATTAGATGTGCATAGAGCAGATTATTATTCGAATACTCTAGAAGGTGTGCTGTGTTTTCGGTAGATTCAATATAGACAGATGTAAACAAATATGTCCACCATCTAACACAACCTATTCCATCAAATCGACTCCAGCAATTTCATCTTCCATCCAATCAGTATGTAAAGCAGCCTCCTAATAAACATCTTCTAAGAAATCGAGCGCCAAACTAAATTTTCTCAGCTCTTAATCAACTGGAAGACTTTATCAACAACAGTAAATTAATTCAGTTGTATTAATACAACATGGGGATCGGTTTGTACGGAATGAATGCTAAGTAGGTGGGTCCAAATTAATTTCGTATGTTCTTGTAGAGGGCGGTGTTCAAGCGCTTGGTCCTCATGAATAAACATAAACAAATTGAACATTCGATTTCCCATATTTAGTGGATGGACTTGGATTTGGGATTCATTGTGGGATTCATTGTGGTGGTAGAAAAAAGGATAAATGATAACATAAGCATGATCCGTTCTTTTTGTTCCCGCTACTGAGAGGGTATAGCTTCCTGTACACACAATTTATTTGCTTTACTTGTTGGTAGATATCACATGTTTACGAATGTTTGGTAAGTGTAAGTCACTCCGGTTAAAATTACTGATGCGATTTACACCTACTAGTCCTAATTTCGACATTATTTTGTGTATGCCTATTTATCGAGGAAGATGATATTTAAAATTAAGCTATGACCAATTGAAGCGGAATAGCGACCAAAAACGTGGGTGAAACGATAGGGGACAACTAGTTAGTTAATAAGTTTAAAGTTATGAGCCTTAAAATATTTCCACTGTACAGGAGCTCCGGCATTAATCTACACCAATACCATGTGCATGGAAAAAAGTACACTAAAGATCTTTAAACGAATTTTTTGGCAGATAACGTGTTATTTTTTTAAATGTTATAACGGATTATGTAACAGGATTTAAACCTACAACTACGCCACATAAGCCCATAGTTATTCGTACATTTGTACGTATAGTCTGTCTAATAAGTTAAACGACTTGGGTAATTATTAGGATATAATGAAATCTAATGTAAGTAGGCAACACGAGTTCAATAATCAAGGTTGATTAAGAGATAGAGATCATTGTTAGCTAACAGAAGAACCTTAAAAAAAGTATCGAATATACGTATTTTTTTAATGATTAAATATTATTCAAAATTCCCAAGTTGGCTGACTTATTAGACACTATATATAGGTTGTTACTACTAACAAAAAGATTCAAAAGCTTTATTTGTAAAACCAATTTAAGGTTTTGATTTACTAATCTTATCAAACATGCAATGCAACTGTACAACTAAAACTCCTAATACCATATACGCAGCCATACAAGTCCATAACATTCTCATATCAATTTTATTGCTTGCCCAACAAGCTAGTGCTTCATTCGCCAATCGGGACGGCAGACAATCTGTCGCTATGATAAGACAGCGCTGCTTATCTGAGCTATTTTTAGTGTCACATACTCGACGTTTCCTTGACGGGGTGACCAGATAAAGTGTGACCTTTTGAGGAGACGAAGGTATGTGACATGCAGTTCTTTTAGGTCATTGGAATGGATAGGTAGGTTTAAGTTTGGATTGGTGACTAAGCGATGGTCCATTAAATAATTTAAACTAGTAAGAGCATAAATTCTGCTTCCTTACATGCACTTATTGTCTTACCTTTTTGATCTAATGCTCCGGATACTGGTAAGCACGAGTTAGGTACTGATTTCGAGTCCTGGATTAGGTAGTGTTACATGGTACATAATTTTTTTTGGAATTTCTCAGTAGCAGCCCGGATTGAGGATGAGTGCTCGATTTGTGGCAATAGTCAGACCACCCATAGGACTTTAACCTCTAGAGCTCCAGCGGCACAAAAACGTGCCAGTAAACAAGTATTACCGTGGAGCCCCGCTGGCACAAATATGTGCCACCAAACCCGCCGATTTTTAACTGTATTTGTAGTAAAGATAAGTTCTTAAAATCGTTTCTGAACGAATGTTCTCGACGGCAGATAATATTTTACTGATTATTAATATTGGTTGACGTAAATAATGGCGGTCCTTGAGAGGTTAAAAAATCCTATAATCCTATGTGCAATACCACTGCACGTCATATAAATATGGGAAACTTGGAGCAAAATCTTGACTTAATTGATAATTTGACTGATCCGGTCTCGTGGGGCTCAATTCCCACCTAGGACAACATGTGTGGGTGATGAACATGTTCCACTTCTGGAAGTGTTGTATTAATAATAATTACGTTATTTAGTATACAGGGTTATTTTTAAAACACTGGAAACCTCTCAGGATTATGTTACTAACATCATAAACCACAACTTTCTTACTATGACTTTTAAAAATTTATCATAATTTTAGTTCATCAGATTTTCATACAAAAATAAAAATATTTAAATTGAACGTTCTAAATATTACGAAGTCTATGCGATGCAAGCGATAGTACAATAGCGGAGGGGAGTGGTGATTGCTTGCGTCGCGTCATAGGTAGGTATAGCAAAACACAAAGTTGAAATGAGTTAGATAGATCAACAAAATCTTGAAGGTTTGTTTTTGGTAAATGAATTATGTTTTGTAAAAAAACAAAGAATAAAAGTTATTCTTTATGATATTAGTAATACATTCCTTCAAGCTTGTTAGTGTTTTGCAAATAGCCCTGTGTATGGACATGTCTATGTACTTTACGTAGTTAGGTTGTAAGTACTTATTGTCAGTTAATATCTCTTGCATATCGATTAAAGTTTTTACTATCTTTATCTAAGTATTTCTATCGGACATGCCGACGAACGGCGGGTATCCACCATAATGTTGTTGAAACCTCTACGGTCCGGACCAAGCGTTTTGCCTCGTCGTTTATACCGCGTACATCGAGGGATGTAACGTAATGTGTACACAAAGGAGTGTAACAGTTACATGAGAGGGTAAGGAGGAGTATGGGAGTGAGGAGTGTAGAGGAAGAGTGAGAATAAGAAGAGTAAGTGTATAGTAAGAGGAGAGAAAGAGTGTTACGCGAGTGCTAGAGGGAGTGTAGTGAGTAAGTGCCTCCAGGGAGTAGCCCTGGCAAGGCACGTATGGGGAGTAAGTGTAAGTGTAAGTGTAAGTGCCTCCAGGGAGTAGCCCTGGCAAGGCACGTGTGGTGAGTAGTGAGAGGTTGAGTGAGGGAGGAAAGTATGGAGGGAGAAATAATATATATAGATATGAATCCTTGTGAGGTTATATTATAAAAGCATATAAAAACAATAGAAATATAAAAAGATATAAAGATATAAAAACAGTTCAGTCAGGCTCGGCGTCAGAGGTGGAGTGCAGCAGCAGGAGTAGGCGTAGCCCTCAGCCGTACGAGGGACGGCGAAGGCTACGCAGCCGCAGGCAGCAACAGATAGTGGTAGTCACAGCCCTCCAGCGCCGGCAGCAGTAGAGAGGAGGCCCTCAGAGGCCAGGTCCAAGTGTAGAACAGCCCTCTGCCGTGAGGGCCGGCAGAGGCAGAGAGGAGGTCTTCAGTTCCTCCTCTGAGGAGGTCTTCATGGTCCAAGGAGCTCAGTCAGGGAAAACTGACATTAGGAGCTGAGCCAAGTAATTGTCACATGTGGCTGACCCAAGAAAAAACTGACACCAGGAACTGTACATGTAGCTGCACCAAGAGTCTGACCGAAAACTCACTAAGAAACTCACAAACATGGTTTTTATAGTCAATTTTGACGGCTATGCTGGCTGTCAATTCATAATTTAAATTTGAAAACAGGTTTCAGCCAGCATTGCTGTTTCACAAGAAAGATATAAATTACAATTTAATTTTAAAGAATTTCAGATAAGAGAACATATAATTTGATAGCAAATTATATGTTTACAAAATAAATAATATTATGAGTAAAAGAATAAAACCTAAGACTATATAAATACTCTTTGTTAATACCTAATCAAAACCATAGAAGAAAATAGTAGTGACATGACAGATGACAGTGATCAAAGAAAATAAACAAACTAAATATATAAGAAATATTATAAAGAGATGTGATTATTGTTCAGTAAAGTAAACGTAAGTATTAATAACATTACAGGGACTGGAATAATTTGCCTGCTGCGGTCTTCCCGTCTGATTATAATTTAAGAGTCTCTTAATAAACTAGTGCGCCTCACCATCAACGATTGCATCACTGCTTACCATCAGGTGGGATCGCAGTCAAGCACTAGTTTATACCAATAAAAAAAAAAAATAGTTATAGTACTAAGTTTGTTACGAACAATGATTATTAATTTCAACGAATTATATTGCTATAGGTTATATCCATAAATAATATCTTACAAGATATGTATATGTATAATAAACAACTCAGAACTAGTAAGATTTGTACTCATCATGCTTCCTGTTTTAACAAGTATAGATGTATACTTGATCAATCAAATAATTCATGGTAATTTAAATTCATCGCGATAAATTCAAGTATCAATTTTAGCATCGCGTATTTTAATTAAGTATCTAAAAAAAATTGCAAAGGAATTTGGAACTGGCATTTGATGACTTGTTGTTTTAATTTTCCAAATATTAAATTCATTCACCAAATCATCGGCGACAACGAAACGAAACGAATCGAAACGAAATAAAACGAAAAGAAACAAAACGTTGTGTATTCTTTACCTAATACCGTTATAATATGAAAAGGATTGTGTCCTTGTTTCAGTAATTATATCATCAACTTACACAGCAATTTAGCACTCACAGCAAAGTGTTAAAGTATTTTAGTATTTATTTTGCAATTTTATTGCACGATCAAGTAGATTTAAGAGATTAAGCTGTGTGACCTTAGCTTAAGACTGACTATAAAGAGCTAACATTTTGCTAAAATGTTAGTTTATTTTTATTTTAGTATTCAAGTAAATATCATAAATTACAACATTAAGATTAACGAGAAGAATAATATTGCCACGCCTGTTAAATTTAAATGTGAAATAGAGTAGAAGATATTATATTCAACTCAGAATTTACCAACACCATATACGTTCAAACCTGTCGTCCAATCGGTATGACGCTGATCGGTATGATATGATCGGATCATATCGATTGGACCGCCCCATACACGGGCCACTCGGTATGATCCGATCGGTATGATCAAACCAAAAGAATTGAAATTCGATTGTGCCATCAAACATGTTAGTCATACCGATCCACTCCCACACACGGTCAAATCTATTTGATCAAACATGTAGCTTCATACCGATTGGAGGACACGTTTGACCGTGTATGGCTGGTATTAGACGAGGAGCAACGGGTAGCTCACCGGTCGGCCGTGCAGTAACCATCTGGGCCGAGCATGAGCCGTCAACGGCGCGTAGTTATTCCCGCGGGCCATTTCGATAGTCAACTCCATGTCATGGGTACCCGAGGTTCTGGAACGCAAGGTAAAGACGGAACATTGGTGTAGTTTTAGTCAGTAAAAGTCTGGCACGCTCTCCTGCTCTGTCGTAGAGCGAGAGAAGTCATTGGATAATATCCCACTTTAAAAAAGGCAGTTTTTGGGTCTTGGGGGCGCTGTAGAACAAAACGAGAAAAAGAAAAATTACACTAAAGATTGACTTTGGCAAAAGTCATTACTGACACTGAAGAAATAAAATCATTAATCAATACAATACATACAATTATAGATAAACGATACACACGTTATATCGGACGTACATGGTACCTACTGTAATCATCAAAATTAGCATGTTTATTGTTTTATATTCCAAACAGCATAAGAACTCGTACTGCATTAAACAAATGCATTTTCCAATCACGAATTCTCTATTATTTTTCCAAAAATTTACTTTTAACTTAAGATTACTTCTAATAACAATTTGACGTCACCCCAGACGTCAATTTATTGTCATTGCCGTCAGCCTTGCCAGTTGGTGTCAATACACAATGTGACCTTAGGATATCGGAGTCGTCTTGCGTCAGGACTTGACCGATTATGGACTAATTCCGTGATGATCCATGATCAGCTGATTGATTAAATGACTACAGCGCAAATTGAACTGTATTCGGTGTACTTAAGGTTGGATGTTCAATGACTAGTCCTTGTTTACTTTTTGTTAATGCTACATTCAATAAATTACTTTTATTTATACTTATGTAGTATCTAGCTTCTGCTAGTGCCTTCGTCTGCGTGCATGTTGGTTATTGCGAACGCAAAGTCAAAACGTGTAAAAAGTAGCCTATGTGGACATATGTTACTTTTTAAACTGTTGAGATCAGTGGTGATGAATTACACAAAATAATGCGCCTGGCTGGCTGGGTTTGAACCCGTGACTACAACTCGTAAGTCGGGGCATTAAACTACAATGATGAATCCTTGGAGTTCATGCTCCATAGGAAAAAAAAATTACTAATTTAACTATGAAAGCGTAACAAGACAGACAGAGCTACTTTCACAATATAATATTAGTATAGATTGTATCTGGATTTACATCTTACGTCTTCGTTTGAATTTGTACTTTGATATTCATGGCAAAGTAAGCTATCAATTACAACAACAAGAGATTGATAAATTTAAATCACTAACTAGACTTATAGTTTTAATAAAAAAGTCTAAAACCAGTTGAAGTAACTATAACCAGTTTTTTATTTGTAGTATTCAAGGCTAGAGTCAATAGGCTCCTAATAAACTAGTGCATCTCACCATCAACGATTGCGTCACTGCTTACAATCAGGTGGGATCGCAGTCAAGCACTAATGTTTAATTAAAAAAAACAAAGTGGGTCTATACTTAGCAGTGAGTAAAGTCAGGCAGTCGACGATGATGACGAGGTGAATGATAAATTAGAAACACCTACCGGACCCTCACTTTATCTTCTCATTGCAAACAACCTGATAAAAGCCTACTTATCAACAATTACTGATTGCAAAAATGAGTCTAAAACGTATATTTTGCTCAAAACAAAACAACTTTCACTAAACCCAGACACTGGTGACGAAACTGATAACAGTAAAGACACACAAACAACATGCTATCAATTATCACCATCTGACCTTGGTTAAGGAAGCGTGGCGATGAACTCCTGCGGACATGATCTTGGCATGATGCAAGGCAAAACGATGATTGATGATCAGATTATAAACAATATTAATTTAGATTGTCAATTTAATGATAAGAAGGTCTCAGTAGGTGGTTATTCAGAATTTGAAGGGTTTGCGACGGAAAACGATTCCCGTTTTTTAGGATTTTGTTAATTTATGTATTATTAATGAATATACGTGGGACATTGCAGCTTGCTTGGAGTTTCCTTGAGTGATCGCATCAGAAATGAAGGTATTCGCTGGAAAACCGCTGTTTTCCAGCGAATATCTTAATTATTTACTGATACCGATATAGCCTGAAGACTCACCAAACATAATTTGCAATGGGCAGGGAACATTGCTCGCAGATAAGGTTAATGGAGCCGAAAGAGTCTGGAGTGGTAACCACGTACCGGAAGACACAGCGTTGGAAGACCTCCCAATAAGTCGACCTGATGAAAGTCATGGGAATCTTCCCATGACTTTCATCAGGTCGACTTATTGGGAGGTCATCAGATGATGGATACGAGATGCGAGAGACACTGGAGGAGGCCTATATTAAACAGTGGCAGTCTTTGGCTGAAATTATGATGATGTTATGGGACGGTCACCTTACCTTATAAGGAAGACCTCGTACTTGTTTATCAAATGTCTAAGAAACATCTTTGATTGAAACTATATCACATCATAGTAGCGGGAACGGAAATGTACCAGTCTTCACATGAGTTGATCATCAGTTATTCCACTACCAAATGAGAAGAGCTAGCGTGGTAAACGGCTATGGATGAGACTTTTTTGTGAGATGACAAATTATCAAATAATTCCTCCCATACTGGGTGGAGCGAGAACCAGCGTCCGGCTTTTAGTGACTAAAGCTCACCTGTGTACCAGGGCGACGGTAACTATTTCGAACAATTCCGCTTATAGATGAGGCTACCGGTGTGACGAGCATATCTAAAAGAAAGGTGTTCCTACAGTGAACGTTGATGTTAGGTACCACGACGACCCACTGGAGACATAGTGACCCGTCCAAGTCAGAATTATCTTACAACGAATAAAAAAAAATGCAGTTATTATTATTTTCTCCAGATAGAAGTATCAGTATTATATCCCGTGTGGAATATTTATGATTCATTGCAGCCAGATACCTACGTGACTATAGACTGGTAGTCATATCTAATACAAGTAGTTACGTGTTATAATTTGTATAAATTATTTCGTCAGCCTCTAATTGTTGTGGATTATCGACACCTGTGGTTTCTAATGCACCTGATTTACTATTATATTATTTGCTTCATTATTGAACATTATTTCTTTGTGTAGCGTTTTGTAGAGTTGGTTTAATATTACGGATTTTATTACTTCTGCGTGTTACAAAGTAAAATCATAGACCTGACTCGAATTGGTGACGAGCTCTGAATTCCAGTTGAAGATCAATATAACTAAAACGCCAATGATTATTGTTGACAGTTCCTGGATTGTCTCTAAAATAAATTAGTCGATACTTTTAATGCTGTCGTTTTTTTTTAAGTCATATTGTAAATAACTTAAGGATTTATATCGACAACATTATTTCCTGGACAGAAAAACTGCAGAAAGTAAGTCGTAAGCTGTTTGCTTCAGCAGGGTTTTAAAAGCGACCTCGTAATTTTCTTTGCACCACTACTAAAATTATGATAGCGCAATCTATTTTTTATGCAATTCTGAAATATGCTTTTGCCAGCAATTTTGATCTTACCTGATACCAATTGAATAAGCACGAGTAACTTCAAAATATCTGTATCAGATTTGTGTTTTGCTTGCTTTATAATGTGCTCTTGTAACCTTGTACTCCTTTTTTCTTAAGTACCGCCTTCAGGTTCTCTTTGACACGCATTCTATGTCCTTGGGAATATGAGAATATTTAAAATTAAGTGGGTAATGGGATGCATTCCACTTCCTTTTTTGACATCTTTCACTGTTCAAAGTGCTTGTTTGTAGAACGCATTAGCCATAGAAGTGAGACGTGGCTTTTCTAATATAATAGGTACATTTTGGTTAGGTATATATATGTTATATATCATTATGTCCTGTTAGTATTGTTTCTGATGTTTTTACACTGTCAGCCCCAATTCTATTTATCTCCTTTCGTTCAATTCATCCAAAGGTTGTCTGTAAGAGATTGCCCTGTATGATAAGACCGCCTATTGTACTCTTGTTTTTATAAATGTTTGTCCTGTGTGTTTTAGAAGGTACAATAAACAGTGTATATGTTATAGAATAAATAAATAAGCCCATCCTTTATTTTGACCATTTTCAAAGATTTTTAATTTATTATTCGGGGAAAAATGTTTTTTTTTTTTTGTATCTGTATTAAATCTTGAGTCACACCAGTAAATCAGATTTGTATCCTATTTGTTATCATCTTATAGTAAAATCTTCTTAAAACAATGCGTTTAATGTGGAATGAGGAAAATTTTCTGAAATAAGTTTTTTGTTAAGAAGAAAGAACATATCCAAAATAGATGGACTGTATCTAAATTGATACGTATCTACACAAAAGGAGTAATACGTGTTGGTGACTAATAAAAAAGAATACGTCTTGCATCGATCTTAAATAAGTTAAAACAAAAGCCAATGATAAATCCACATTTAAAAAGATGAGGCATCAACTAAATGATGAAGATACACATAAATCTAATGACATACATTAGCTTCCACAACAACGACTCATGATAGACCAAAGCAATTATTCCAATACAAATTAGTTCTAAAAAATCATGCAAGGCGAACAAACGGGCAACACTGACCTAGTGTATAGTTATTAAGTATTTAAGTAACATTGAAACGCACGATGGATGAAGGGCGAGTAACCAGAAAACAGCTGCAGTACAGTTTATGTATGTATTGACTCACTTTTAGATAAGGTACAAGGTTGTATGCCACTGCTTAGCGTGTGGACTTGGGTGAATATTGTTCTGAATTCTCTTTAAGGTTATATTTTTTATAATGAAGTTTGGTTTAGATATTTTTGTTACTGTTTTTGTCAGTGATATTTTGGCAAAAAAAATAATTGAGACTGCCTGCTATTTTTTTACAGTCTGATACACTCGTATGCTGTAAATTTAATGTGACTTTTTTACAAACTTTGTTTGAATGCGATGTTTAAAGACTCTGATTCTTAAGAGGACAAAATACTCCCCAACATGAACACTATCAAATTAACAACATATGCTACGTTATATGAATGTTCTGCAAATGTTAAAATTTTGGGTACATTTTGCAACGTTGCAGCGTCACGTAGATTAAGCGTTGTTGGTCATGTTGCGGAACAATTTGTCTCTAATGTATGAGTATGTGTCCCTGAGGCTTAAATCATATTGAAATAGTTTTATACAAGAAATAGTATTATTTTTTCATTATTTTTTCATACAGTACTAAAGGTATCTATGGTTTTACAGCCCAATAAATTTGAAGAACTCAAATCTCAGGGGTCTTTAAGTCAAAAGTGAATTGATGAGAGGTTACTTCTAGGCAAGCGTGCTCCATCGTCGGTCACACTATCAGGTGAGATGGTGATCAAACGCGAGCCTATCAATAATAAAGAATATAAAAAAATCTACTGATGCGGAATTTTAAAAAGTAAGTATATCAAGGTTTTTATTGTTAATATGAATGTTCTTAATTTAAATATAGAGTCATTGTTTTGGTTTTTAATCTCACCTGTAGTACAAAGAAAGGCGTTTGCTCTAATTACGTGTAGACCAGAGTCCCCAGTGTGAGTTTATTTTACGTTAACGCGATCGACATGTTTATGACGTTCGTCGCTCCGATTGGCCCGCTCCTAGCTCTTAACCAATCAAAAAGCCAAACGCGGAAAGCATTTCGATCGTGTTAGCGTAAAGACAACCAGTACTCAACGCACTGATTATCCAAAATTGTACAAGTCATGTGCTTGGATCTAGTTTATTGTAGATCAATGCTATTCCATTGCCTTGCACGAATTATATTGTTAAGCTGTAATCAGCATTTATAGACAGTTGTACACATTAGCGATCATTCACGCTGCGTTCGTATAGTATTGGTTACATAGTAATCAAAGATACTTGATAAAGCAGATTTTTTGACTATCATTTTAAGCTAACATTTAAGTCTAATTTACAAAGCCGCACAAGCGTAAGATAGCCAGCCTTTTGGTGTTTTACAGGTTGTTTTTTGGAGCGTGTGTGCGGGAATCATTCGACTTGATTCCGCCATTGGCGTGCCAACGGCGTATGGCCCTGACATTGTTAACTCCTCTACGGTTCGGGCTAAGCGTTTTGCCTCGTCGTTTATACCGTGTACATCGAAGGACTAGAACAATTTGCTTGCTGCGGTCTTTCCGTTCAATTATAAATTGTGTCTCCAAGGCTTAAGCGAATAGGCTCTTGATAAACTGGTGTACTACACTATCGACGATTGCATCACTGCTCACCATCAGGTGGGATTACATTCAAGTTCTAGTTTATATCAATAAAAATATTCTGCAGCACAAACAGCAATGTTTTCATGGCATCTAAAATGTTACAATGCTGATCAATTTGACCGAGCTCCTAACTTTCCTGGGTATCACCTTCGCCGCATGCAACCAGTTGATTCACCAGCGTTACTTCCTACATAATTTATAATTTCATGGAGCTTATGCCTCGATCGCAATATCTGGGTTAATTGTTTTGTACAATGATTCATGGATGTCCGCCATATTGGATTTTTAATCGTGTGTTTGTTTATCTTTAGTTTTTTGAAATTCTATTTGTGGGGTAGATTTGGAGTATATTTCTTATGTGAACCCAAGAGGGAACCTTATAAATTCGGGCTGCTCAAAAATCGCAAATTTGAAAGTATCTGAATAAATACAATTAATAAGGTTTCTGGAAACACAGTAAAAACCTGAACACAAATTGGAACTGAACCTATACCTAAGTGATTTGCTTGCAAGATAATGCAGCATTAATTCCGTAAGTAACGAATACATAGAAAAAAATAAACTCATTAAACTGGACGAAGAAAAAGAAATACTGTACTGTACTGTACTTCACATATCGTTCAGTCACATGTATACATAAAATCGTTTATTTCCCTTGTGAAGATAGGCATAAGTTGGAAGATAGCACCTGCTACATTTATATACTGCTTTACATACTTCTTTAAAGATGCTACCAAGCATATTTCCAACCACATAATTATGTTAGGGTCGGCTTTCAGCCTAACCTGATAAAGCTAAATACCA
This sequence comes from Mythimna albipuncta, assembly GCA_929112965.1. Lineage (NCBI taxonomy): Eukaryota > Metazoa > Arthropoda > Insecta > Lepidoptera > Noctuidae > Mythimna > Mythimna albipuncta. The sequence goes on from OV815974.1 coordinate 1,497,002, forward strand.
GTTATTAACAAGGAGCGGCAGCCTACTCCATTTACACAACCCACAACTTGAGAATCACCACGTGAAGACTTCAAAGATCTGCTGGGACCAATAGTTTTATGTGCTTTCCAAGGTTCAGAAGACCCTAAGCCGACTATGGTGAGGGCTGCTAAGAAGTGATGACGGTAGGCGCAGTCTTACGGACACCGATCAATTATTAGGTCGTCTTCCGACAAGGACTAGGTCCGGGTTGACGTCGTGATGTGTTCCACGCTCTCTTATAATGATGTCAGCATGATTGACTAACCAAGGCCGATGTCTGCTAAGGTCATGGAATTTTTCAAAACTGTTTCACCACAGCCTTAAAACGCAAAGAACCACAGAAGGTTTTAGTCAGTGCAGGTTGATGGATGTCAAATTTCTTCAAAGTTTTCACACTAAACTTAAGTGGTAGTCAGCAGGGCACATTGCTCATAGAACAGGGTCATTGGGGCTGAAAGGTTCTGAAGTGGCAACCGCGTACCGAAAGACGCAGAGCTGAAAGTCTTCCTACAAGGGAGACCGATGACCTGGTAAAGGTTGCGGTAATCCTATTGATGCGAGACGCACAGGATCGTTCACTGTGGCGACACTTGAGAGAGGCCTATGTCCAACAGTGGACGTCTTTCAGCTAAAATGATGATGAATGATGATGAAAATCCCTTTCTACAAAAAAAACACAACTGTCGCTTACGATCTTCTTTCGTAAAAATGCTCGATACGTAGTGTGAGCTAAATCTTTAAGTGACTACTCCCGCTCTGGGTGTAGCGAGAGGGAGTGTCAGACTTTTTCAATTTATGTTTCTTCTAACTCATTCCAACAATCCTCAGACCTTGCAGGGTAATACATTACATAGGCTTACTATATTGTGAGATCCTTTTTATTATAGACTAGCTGAGCCCGCGACTTCTTTCGCATGGACTACAGGATTTTGTATTTATTTTTTTCTAAAATAAATGTAGCCTAAGTTGCTCCTTATTACATCAGCTACCTGCGAAAAAAGTCCCATCGAAATCGGTCCAGCCATTTCAGAGATTAGCCGGAACAGGCAGACAACAAAAATTGTAAAAAAACATATTACCATATATAAATATATTCATATGCATGTAGTAAAAAGCGGTTATTTCAATATTACAAACAGACACTCCAATTTTATTTATTTGTATAGATATATAGATAGATATGTTTTCACATATTTTCTTCTTCTTTTCGATAGTAAACTCATCAAACTGTTTGGGCGTTTTTTTTTTTCGATGGGAAAATCATCTTATGACAACCCCCGCTTTTGGGCGGAGCGGGAGATAGTGTCAGACTCTTACTGACTAAAAAACCCATCCCGTTCCTTCAAGCCTTCATACCGGGGCTCGAGCGCCCTTTCGGATAACCCTGGCCCCAGTAGGTTTCGACCCGGCTGGGCCGCTGCTGTTGCTGACAACTCCTTGAGGCGCGTGGGAACAGTGCGCGCCGTCGATGATCGGCCGGACAGCGAGCTACCCATTGCTCACTGTCCGCAAGCCCGCGCCTACGGTGGCTGGAAATCGGGATCGTAAATTATAAATCATAAACTGTTTGGGCTCAGTAGGTTGCTACTTAATGTGAGTGCGGTGCTTCTGTCCAAACCATGAGCCACACATTAAAATGCCCCAAGTGCCCGTACACCTGCTTTTTGGAGCATTGATGAGTGCCACCCATGCTGCCATTAAAGTAGCCACCTACTGGGCTTTCACATATAAAACGAGCTCACGCCTAAATAATCTAACACACATGCTAACAAGTCGCATGTAACGCATCGTGATATGCTATCGGTGATTCTGAGGTCGCTCTGATAACGCGGTCGTTGAACCCCCGATTATTTTTATCATAGTGTCACCTTGCTTGCTATGTTTATTATCTAATATTTTGATCGTAGTGCTGACGTCACGATCATATGATTGCTGAAGGATTTTTAATTCACTTTCATGTTTTTTTTTTTTTTATTATTTATATAAACTAGTGCTTGACTGCGATCCCACCTGATGGTAAGCAGTGATGCAATCGTTGATGTTGACGCGATGGCAGACTATTAGAAGCGTTAGAAAGATTAGAAGCAACTTCTTTTAGTCAGAAGCTGTCTTCAGTAAGCCAAGGCCAAAGTACCAAGGGGTACAATGTTACCGAGTCTTGTAGATACTGGCTAATCCCTGTCCCTGAAAGGAAATAGATGCTATTTCCTTTCATCATATTTTGATCATCTCCAAGATGGAACTGGCTGTTGAGTTACAAGTATTTATTTTACTTAGTTTACTTAGTTTTGGAGTCAAATGTTCATTTTATTTCTATTGATCTGTGTTTGTACAACTATTAAAATATCTGTTCATGTCATTATGTTACTGTGTGGGTTAAATGTACAAAATAAATATTATTACATCAATATTATTGTATAATTCTAAGTTTATTTTCTTTTACTTAGTTATTCGAAAATGTTTATTATTATTAAAATATTAATAATAATAAACTTTTTCAAAGAATCCCTCAGAGAAAGTGGTCCTTATCAAATAATTACTACACCAACATAAGTATGAACGAAGGCTAGGTTAGTGGAGAAACCTTACAAACGGTGTAAAAGAAACTAAGCGCGTCTTCATTCAGACTTTTTAAGGTGGAAAATAATCTCATAATGACTTCTTTCGCTCTAAACAAGAGGACGTGTCAAACTTTTACTGACTAAAACCACACCTATGTTCTTTCAGTTGCTCATGTGTTCTAGGACCACGGATTTGCCTTCCAGAAGTTGGTTCATGGCCCCAGTAAGCTTCAGCCTTCCTGGGTCCCTACTGTTTTGCTGACATCTCATAAGGCGCACGGGCTGTTTTCGGACGGTTACCAGATGGCTTAATTCCGAAATACTGGGTTACCATGACGTTAAAAGTAAGATTGTTTTATTCTTAATCCAGTGTGGGTAAGAGAAAGAGCTATACAGGTTATCTAGCGCCATCTCTTACCCACTTAGTCTGCAATTCGCAGAGCCGTAGCTTATTTTGGTACCTATAGATACGTGTACTATAATTGAGACAGAAAAGCTCCAACCATTAGATTTAAAACATGTAGAGAATCACAATCATTGTATCACTTATTAATTCTTAAAATTAAAAACCATTGATTTCCTTTTACAAAAACCCTGAATGAAAATTATATCCGCATCGAAAATGGATGTCCGAAAATACAGCTCAACTCCATTTCTATGTTTGTAAATAAGTGTTAATAAATAAAAAACACACACATACACTTACGGAAAGGTAGCCTTTTGTTTCTGTAAAAGTTATAAAAGTGAAAATAGCTGTCATGTTAATGTGATGTGGGTATCTGCCACTCATTTTGGGAGACGGCTCTACATTCACAAATGTAGGTATTATGTAAAAATAGCTACTGAATGTATGTGAATTTACATTTTTGTCTCTATGCTGAAAGGGTATGCAAAAGGGAATAAACAAAGCCAGTTAATGGTACGAAATTAAGTATTGTTTGCTTAAAAAAATCTTTTATATACTTGAGAGTTTTTTTTTTAAAGCGGGAACTTCCTCTAGTCTGAGTCGAGTGGAAAGACATGTCATGTTTACTGATCGACTGAAACCACATCTTCAGTTGTCCTTTGCGTCTAGGTAGGCTTCCTTTTCAAAAAATCTCCGCGGTCCTAGCGGGGATAGGCCCTGCTGGGTCCCTACGGTTCGCTGACATCTCTTTGAGGAGCGCTTGGATTACTACGCGCTGTCGACGATTGGGGCTCGGTCCTGTCGATTACTGGGCTGCCGGACGGCGAGCTAAGTTTTTCTTGAGTTAAGTTGCTAATTAATCTAAATTATGTAATGCCGTTGGTCCCGGATGTCATTCTTAGATTTTTGACAGCCATTATAGGTAGTCAGAGGCCAGAAAGTCTTACCATCAGTCTATCCAAGGAGGTCTGATAGCCAGTCGCTCACCTAAAAAATGGGAGAGGTTCAGCCGCATAAGTTAGTCTCGAAGCCGTCTCCAAGTTAGTTGGGAAAAAGCTAGGGAGATGATACTTGTAAGTTTTGGGAGGCCTAATGACCCGTAACACACGTATTTTTTGCCAGTTTCGGACACCAATCTCTTAAGTACCTATTCGCTGTTCTGTGATGACAAATAAATCTACACTAACATAATAAAGAGGTAAAGTTGTTTATTGGTTTTTATGTTTTTTTGTTTGTAGGGGGTAATCTCTGAAAGTACTGGTTCGATTGCTAAAATGTTACCGACAGAAAGCTGCTTTATTTCTGAGTGACATAGGCTATATTTTAAGTACACGGGCGAAGCCGCAGGCAAAAGCTAGTATATTATATTAATACTTCGTTGAGAAAAGAAACGTTAAGCCACAATTAATATGCCCATAGCAACGTGTGGAAACTTACTCCTAGCGTCTTTTTTTCCGAGATGGATGCAACCGTGAGGGAATGGACGTCCTTCTCAACCGCTACCACAGGAGAGGCCCAGGGCATCGGGAGTCGTTGGGTAATCCCAGCCGCCATAGGCCAGGTTTGCGTTCGACAAACAAAATGTAGCTTGTCGTCGTTTTTAGGCGATTCCTGCTACAGCCACAGGAAATTTCTAAAAGGAATACCGTGTTCCTGAAACACAAAAGGTAAAGGAGACACAGGTATATTTGGTTAGTAAAAGTCAAAAACATCCTTTCGCTACACCCTATAGCGGGAGAAGTCAACGGATAAACAATCTTCCCTGCGTTCTACAGTCGTACTTCTTGCGAGCATGACACAAACATGGCAGCTCTTCTTCCATACTAGCTATACTCCATTTGTTTAGATAGTTAACTAAAAGTAAATAATTTTGATACTTATGCCTTTTTGTTAAAAAAAAAATCGTGTAAAAGACGTACAAAGATTATTTAAATTTAGTTGATTACCAAACATCGGTATAAGTAAATAACAAATTGTAAAAAAATTAGATAAAAAACATATCAAGATTGTTTACATTTAGTTGAGTACCTAAACAGATGAAGTTTAGTTGAAAAAGCCTACTTCCTAAAAAAATCAAGATATTTGCAGTAGATATTTTTTTTAATTTACCTGATGTAAATGATAGTACATTATGATGTGTGTAATTTTAGTGATTACCGTCGAGGCGGTATTTGGACCCGAGCCATGGCGAGGGTCTTAAGAGAGCCGAGAACGGTAATCATTAATTACTCACATGTATCATACGATGTTTTTTCAATACACTTGTGAAGAAAATAACAGTAAAACTAGTAGATAACTTTTTTGTGACATAGCGGTAAAAATCTGTTTTCATATGCGCGCGTATAATTTTTTTATTTACCCCTAGGGGAAGGCTCAGGTATTTTAATCATACTGCCTAGTTTTACGTTCATGTTTTTTGCGTGAAAAGTTTTTGCTATAATGTCTTTCGTACGCATGTAATATTTTCTAATGATTTTGTAGTATTTAATTTTAGTTGATTAATACAGCCACTGAATTACACTCGAATAAATCAAGCCAAAAACCGCGCGCATCTTAAAATGGCGGCCAAAGACCAAAAAAAAAAATGTGAATGTACGGTTTATTTACTAAATGTTTTTTTTTTTTTTAATAAATGTGTTCGTACACGTTAAAATGGACAAAATTGCATGAAATAAGTAAGTAAGACACTAATTTATACAATTGAACGCAATAACTTATGCGAAATTTTTTCGTACTCAAAATTTGTTATGTGAACAAAGAGACTTAATAAAAAGGTTTTGACTACATTATGGCACGAGTGCGTAATGGTAATCATAATGTCACAGTTTGGTAACAAGTGCCTTAATATACCTAAGTGCAGTGCAATAAGAGTCACTTTCTGAGCAAGTGTATTGAAAATATAATAACAATATAATTTAATATTCCACAACTATCACACAACACCGTCTAGTCCCAAGCTAAACAGAGCTTGTGTTATAGGTACTAGACAACTGATAAACATACTTATATATTTCAAATACATACCTACATGTTATAAATAAATTACACCCAGACACAGAACAAATGATCATGCTCATCACATAAACATTTGTACTGGGTTTCGAACCGACGACCTCCGGCATAGCAGTCAGGGTCACAAACTGCTAGACCAACAGGCAAGTAAAATAATAATAATAAACTGACGTAAGGGGAATAATGTCATTACATCATTATTACTGGTCCGGACAAGTCTCGACATGAACGCCTCCATAATATAGTTAGGTATTGATAAAAATGTTGCAATATTGTGTAACTGAGGTTATAACTAAATGCGTATTAATTTAAATTAATTGATCAACAAGTACAGGAAATGTCCCGTTAATCGAAAAAGTATGATAAAGTATGTACTTGAGACGTACGGAATGAACTGCGCGTTCAATCACCGGATTAGGACAACTGATGACCTTTGGAAAAATGACATAGTCTTTTATTTGGATACGCAATTAGATGACCGTGGTGGCCCGGGTGATGTCCACTGTTGGATATAGGTCTCCCCCAAGCAAACGTGGAAGAACTTCCCACGCTGCGTCTTCCAGTACGCGGTCGCCACTCCAAAAGCTTTCGGCCTCATTGACGCTGTTGTGTAAGCTGCTCACTGCCACTTAAGTTTGGTGATTCTCCGGGCTATGGCCGGTAAACTTGGTTCTCCTGCGGATATATTTCATTCCTGATGCGAAATATTGAAGCTAAAGTACTGTGTTAGCTTCTTGCATTAAATACACATATTGTCTTTAGTCTTCAAGTTTTCAAAGTCATGTAATTATTCATAATGTCAATCTGCGTCTGCGAAATCTTTCTATTTTGAACTTTAATTTTTATTTTATTTCTATTTAACCAACTGTTACTCGCTACGACGATAGAACGACGTGGCGTGGCGTGGATCTAGTGTAGCTCTACAAGTCTAATTTCCATATAAAAAGTATGGAGACCGACGTGCCTAAATCGGCGTGTATGGCACACGTGTGAGCCGTGTTACCTTTAGGCTTTAACCCCGATTTATAAAAAGCCAGGCTTTCGACCTTTTTACTGCTACGTATTTAAGTACATTTTTGCAATTCGTAATGATTAGATAAATAAACACCTATGTTATTCAACCATGACGTATATTTTCAATTCATGCAAAAATATCGGAATAAAAAAATATATCGGACGCGTGGAAGGTCATTGATAAGAGGTTGTTGACCGCGTCTAGGCAGTTATCAATATTATCAGCATTTAAATGAATTTAGATGGCAACTTAGTTCGTCTGTGACAGGAGAGGTCAACGACTTGCCTAAGGAATATTGTCGATGGAATCATTTAGAAATATTTTTTTTGCGTATTATTGTGTCTAAATGTAGTAACATTGTTGTAGTAGATACAATATCAGGTGTTTGTTATGAATATCTATTTATACTCGTAGATATATATGTTTATAAAAAATATAATGACAAAATATTGTATATTGCGGCGTGGCGGCCCGATAGTAAGGCTTCTCAGAACTGAGGTTGCGAAGTACTAATATGATTTATTTTTTAATTCATGTGTATTTTCTAAATTTATTTAAGATATTACTGACATCTCGTGCCTCAGAAAGCACGTAGAAGTTAGTCCCAGTTGTCATTCATAGATCTTTGACAGTCGTTACAAGAAGTCAGACGTCACAAAGTCTGACCATCAGTTTATCCAAGGAGCATCGAATTGCCCCGTCACTGGGTTGCGTTGTGGAGATCTGATAGGCAGACCTCATTGAATGTACACGCGGTGGCATGCATAGAGAGAGATAAAGAAGTCGCGAAAAAACCATAACCAGCCTACTAGACGGTCCATGACCACGACCACTCCTCCAGGTGTGCACGACTGAGAAGAAGAAGAAGAACATTCACGAATAAAAAATATTAAATTTTATTAGAAATGAAAGAAAGAAAATGCATTTAAAAACTTAACACGAAACATCTAATAATCTCAGCGATTTAAACCTGAATCACACGCACACTATCACACACACCACAACATTTACAAACAGAAAAAAAAACACACACACCAAGTCAAATATCTTTCAAAAACCGAAACAAGTTAATGACCTGGCAAATAAGAAACGCGTCCCAAGGTATACTTTACACTACTTATGTCAAACATCCTGTCTAACCCTCCCTCCCAGAGACCTCCGTTCAATGAAAAACTCATAAACATTGTTCCCTGAAGGTAACGTTATTTGTATTTAAAGGGTCCAGGCGGTACTGCAAACAAAAATGACCCTTACCGCCGGATGTCGAAAAGATGGAAGATTAATGGTCAGTAGGAAATGGCTTAGGTAAAGTAATTATGTGAATTACTAAATAATAGATAGGTACATATATTGCTACTCGTGAAATTTCGAAAAGGTAAACTGTGATGTAGGTGAGACCTTTTTTATAAAAGGTGTAAGGGACAGCCCTCCACAAACTTTAAGGGCTTGCTCAGTAGACGAAACTGAACAACCTACCACAATTATTTTTTTCAGGAAACCTTAAAAAAAAAACAGTTTCACCATACAAAATGAAAACTTGATTGAACAATTTGTATGGCGAGGCCAAATTTTTTTTTGGTTTCCTGAAAAAAAAAAAAATTGTGGAAGGTTGTCCAGTTTTGTCTACTGAGCAAGCCCTTAAAGTTTGTGGAGGGCTGTCCCTTACACCTTGTATATGGAAAAATCATGTAATTATAATATTGGAAAAATAATAAATCTATTTGTTCTATGACTTTTAAAAATTGATTATATATTTTAGTTCATCAGATTTTCATACAAAAATAAAAATATTTATATTGAACATTCTAAATATTAAGACGTCTATGCGAAGCGAGCGATAATACAATAGCGGAGGGGAGTGGGCAGGATTGATGCGCTCGCGTCTCGTCATATAGACGTAGGTAGCTATAGCAATGGAATGGTTGGAATGTATTAGATAGAACAACAAAATCTTGAAGGTTTATTTTTGTTAAATGTATTGTTTTGTTAAAAATCATAAAACAAAAGTTGTTGTTTATGATGTTCGTAATATAGTGTTAAAAAGGTTGTTATTGTTTTACAAGTTTTGTTTTAGTCGCCCTTTGCATTCTACGGACACAGTGACTCTTTTAAACGTTCCTATAACCCTAGCAGGTATCGGCACTACTGGAGCCTTATTTATTTATTTATAATCTTTATTGTACACCAAATAAACAAAAATACAGGTCAAACATGACTTGGAGCCTTGTAGGGTTCTTACAGTTTGCAGATCCTAATCCGCTTCTGAAAGGAAAATTCAACCCCGGTACGAAAGGCAACGAAGGAATAGGAGTGGGTTTTTAGTCAGTAAAAGTCTGACACTATCTTCCGTTCCACCCAAGGGCGCGAAGATATCATTGGATGATTTTAACCACTAAAAGTCTGTTAGGCTCTCTCGGTACATCCTAGACCGGTACTCGTCATTTGATGAAAGAAGTTTTCTGCAAAATGACTTAGAATATAGGATATTCTATGACTTTGCTAAAAAAATCTTCGAGTACACCTAGTAAGAGACAGAACTGACCCAAGCCTTCCAAAGGACATCGGAATGAATAAGTAAGTAATATCAATCAAGCCTCGATGTCCCTTCGACCGCCTTCCGTGTTGGGAGGCAATAACGGTGGCCTGGTGTCGCAAGCGTGTCACGTTCGGCCCACCAATGACATTTGATAAGGAAAAGATAAAAGTTCAGTGAGTTTAGACCACCTGCGGGTGAGATTGTGACGATGGGAAGTATTGAAATGGTTTGACAGGTTGGCGTATCAGTATTCTGAAAGGATATAAGCAAGCAGCTGTGCACAACGTAACGTGGGTTCGATTCCCACACAAGACAAATGTTTGTGTGATGAACATGATCATTGGTTCTGTATTTAGAAATATTATTATCAGTTGTCTAGAATTTATTTGTGTGATTTTTGGTCTTATAGTTACCGTCTGCCAGCGGCTTCGCCCGCGTAATCGCAGGTTTCTTCATACAAAACACCTCTGTTGACCCATTAAAATAATCTAGACTAGACTAAAATCATTATATCTAACAGGTCCCGACTGTTGCTGATCTGTGGGCTGAACTTGTTTATTTTTCTTTTCAGTTTTTATTTTAAGTATTTTTTTACGCAGTCGGGTTATTTATTTCTTAAATTAATTAGAGTGTGTGTTACGCTCCCAGTCCTAGCAAGTTTAGTTGTGCGTTGATATGTCATTCAGTCGGTTTCTCCTTTTACATATATAGATAAATAACCCATAATAATTTTAAAAATGTTTTACTTTATCTTTTATTTTAAGTGCTACCTTTGTGGTTTCAGACTTGACCGAGTACTCAAAGACCATCAAATGACCTTCAACAAAATAACACTGCATATTGAAATGAAAATTTGTCGCAAAAAGTATCATCTCATGCATCTGTCGCCTGGTAATAAAATTTAAACATTGTTATTTTATGATAAACTAGTACACTCGACGAACTTCGCCTAACAGTCAGTTAATGTAGTATATCTTTCGATATAGTCAACTGATTGCGATGGAACAAAGCTTAAATAACATATCAAGTTAAACACAATTTTAATGTATATCGCCATCTTCAATGATTTCGTACATTTGAAGCTCTGTACGCAGCTTAGCATATATCGAGGCGTGGCGAACTTAGCCAGGTTGATAATCTACAATTGTTAAGCTAGTAAAAAATTGAAAATGTATGGGAATGATAATATCATCTCAACGTTAAGTGACGTAGTCTAAACAAAGGGATTTGAGGCGTTACCGACTGTAGAAAGAGATACAAAACGAAACGGTCGTAACTTGAAAAGAAAAAGAACAGAACCAAAAAAGAAAAAAAACATGACAAAGAAAGAAAAAAAAAAGTAACATGATATATGAATTGAAGAATTTCTATTGGTACGTCCTTGATTTGAACCTGCAGCTTCTCAGTGGAGATTGTCTTTGCTGCGTCCAATTTGGATGCGGAGTCTGTTTAAAATTTTCCTGGTTGGCCTTGGCAACTCGTGTCCAGGAGATAGGCCCTCCAACGGCTCGATTAAGTCATCAGGAGGTTTAAACTCCTCCCGCCAGAGGTCGCATCTCTACAAGGTGGTGTTACTTTGAGATGGGTTCACGCTGGCAACAAAACTTTTTCGACTTTTAAGTCCCGGGGGCACCAAGACCATTTCTGAAGGCCAGATAGGCAGTTGTTCTAATAACAATACTGAATTCAGTCTACCCAATATCAGTAATCATTTCATTCTGTTAGAAGCCGATATCCACCAGTATAAGATTACCGGTTATTATGAAATTAATTCACAATTTCGTCCGAATAATAGAGCGATTGCTTGCACGCATACCATTAAACTAAATTAAAATTGACTATCACTTATGTAGATAAGTTTTCATTCATTGAAGTGTTTAGTAGATATGACTGTCGTAAAAGTTCTGATGTGATCATTATTTAAGTTTTTAACCGACTTCTAAAAAAGGAGGAGGTTCTCAATTCGGATGTTTGTATTATTTTTTATGTATGTTCACACATAACTTCGTCGCTTGCCAACCGATTTGAAAAATTCTTTTTTGTTGGAAAGGTTATACTTCCCAAATGGTCCCATAGTCACCAAGTCGGGATCTGATGATGAAATCTTGACGAAATCGAGGGAAATCCTCAAATATTATAGGCAACCATATAATTCTTTTGATATTTTCATGAAAGACTTTTAAGCATTTACAGTCAAAAAATGACATTTGATGAAGGAAAAAGACCAGAAATGGCCAACGGAAGTTCATACTCACGCAGATATCATAATGAACATAGTTATGCGACTATGATAATACATATAAATGGATCGTCCTGAATAGACTTGTCGATAATGGTATCATCAAAGTGACCTGATGATGACGATGGAGCCGGAAGATAGGCACCGCAACTCCGTAATTAATTAATACAACCTAGCCGTGTTTGGGCTTATTAGAATTGTCATGAGATACACTTTGGCTATAAGGTACTATTGAACTGATCTGATGATGATGATGTAGTCGGACAATAGACACGAGAACTTCATAAAATAAAGATGCATGTATCCTAGCAGGGTTTGAGTTAATTGGAATTGTCATGAAAAAAAGGTACTCTGACTGTAAATGTATTGCAACTAAAAAGTGTGAAATAAAACACTTAAAAAAAAAGTAACCGACTTATCTGAAAAAACACAAAAACCATCAAAATAATTTTAATTTCGGAAGTCAGTGTTAAATAAGGAACAAACACTATCGAGAAACACCGACTTCCGAAATTAAAATTATTTTGATGGTTTTAGTGTTTTCTTCAGTGAAATCGGTTATTTTGTTTTAAGCATAAAGATTTTTTATGACTGTTTTAGACAACTACAAAAAAACAGTTTTTTTTATGTGTTTTAGGGAATCCTGACACTTTTATTTTTATTTTTTCGAGGTGGAATACAAAAAATATCTCCACCCGTTCTGAGTGAAGCTAGAGGAATATTTTTAATATTAGTCTTTATAGTGGTTTCATTAAAGGTATGAAACATAATATATATAACTGGCATATTTGACTGGCCTGTTGGTCTAGTGGTTAGTGACCCTGACTGCTATGCCGGAGGTCGTGGGTTCGATTCCCACCCAGGGCAAATGTTTGTGTGATGAGCATAATCATTTGCTGTGTCTGTATATAATATGTATGTATTTAGAAATATATAAGTATGTTTATCAGTTGTCTAGTACTCACACAGCGCTGTGTGATAGTTGTAGAATATTATTATTATTATATAAAAGGAGAAACTAACTGACATATTAACGTACAGCCAAAACTACTGAGCCTATTATAGAAGCATGAAATTATGCACAAGGTTTTCTTTTGTGATGTAGGCGAACACTTCTTCTTAGCGTATCGATGGCAAAATTAGTTAAATTCCTTGCCTGGCCCAGAATTTGGCCACGGCAATGCCGTCCGCTGATGCTGTCATTAGGTCCCTACGCGAGCAGGCAACAGGGCGAGCTCTAAGAAAGGATTTTTCAAAATTCAACCTCTATGGGGTTGAAACGGCGGTCTAAAGTTTATTATGGATAAATCTACTTTCACGCGGACGAAGCCGCTGGTAGAAGTTAGTTATAATTATTTTCATAATTGCAACTTCAATAATTTAGTACTGTTTTTATAATTCAATATTTTAAAAATAAAATTTGTTTTCATGCTATTATTTTATTTCTTCGCAAGAGTTTTCAAAAATGAGTGGAAAATAACAGTTAATTTAAAAAAACTTTGTCAATGCGACCGAAACGGAATTCACCCAATCTACTGACGAGAGTGTTATGGAGGCGAGTGCTGCACACCTACAATTACCGGCATGGATCTTGAGCGCTGGCTTCAAGTTGCGCAGAAGTCAAATATTCGGTCTCTTTAGTGGTGCGAAGTGAGACGTGGGGGCTAGAGTGTCAGTGATTGGCTCGCCGCGCCATCGTGACATAGACGTCACTCCTGATTCGTTCCCTGCGTTGCTGCATGTATCTAACAACGAAGACGATTGGCTCGCCAATGTATGGAATGCGTAAAGCGATCCTTACTCTGACGCCGAGCGCTCAAGATCCGTTCCAGTATTTGTACCACAATGTAATCTTTTTTAACCCAAAAGGAGAGAATGTCTTGTTGTCTATGTATACCTATGATATTACTATTAGTAATGACTTAACCATTTAACAAACAATAAAACAGTAACTCTAAGTTCATTTTGATCACGCCTCGCAGAATCATCGTACTATAAAAATTTACAATTTAAAAGTGCAAACTTAAGCTATGCATACAGCATAGCTTATGTAGTATAACTTAGAATCAGCAAGACTTGCACACATGTTAAGCCATTGATAAAATTCAAGCCAACAATCACTTAGGCGGGTTTCCGACGGAATATTTAGAACAATGCCTGCCCCGTGGTGTTTGATGACGCGTTACGTGATCGCCCTCGCGGTGTGACGCCCGCCTTATTTCGTATATAGGCTGTTGTTTATTTTGTATCTTTATTTTTCTGAAGATAGACAGACGGTGACACCTAGTTGTAGGTACCGCAAACTTTTTTTTTATTTGTTATAAACTAGTGATGGAGAGCGATCCCACCTTCCCCTCTTTTTTTTCGGTTGGTAAATCATCTAATGACATCTCCCGCTCTCTGACTAAAAACCCACCCCGTACCTTCGTGCCTTCATACCGGGGCTGACCTACCTTTTGAAACTAACCCTGACCCCAGTAGGCATCGACCCAGCTGGGCCCTTGCTGTTGCTGACAATTCCTTGAGGCGTGTGGGAACAGTGCGCGCCGTTGATGACTTGGGCTCGGTCCGGATGGTTACCGGACGGTCAGACAGCGAGCTACCCATTGCTCGCCGTCCGCAAGCTACGGTGGCGAGAGCGCCGACCAGAGAGACCAGCGTCAGGCAACTACCACGCAGTTGTCTGGCATTATTGCTGAACTGGACCTATTTGGCACTGCCGTGAGACATACATTGTAAGTTGTCTCTTTTTTTTCTATAAATTAGTGTCAACATGTTGTTACTATATTGTGTGTATCTACGAGTGTCTACATGCCAAATAAAATAGTTTTCTTTCTTTCTTTTTTGATGCGGTCGGCCTCCTCCTTTGCTAGCATTACTGCTTCGCAGAAGGAGGCGACCGCCTGCCACTCTTCTTCGCTCCGGACCATGGCCTGTACCAGGGCCCAATACCTTCCCACCTGATGGTAAGCAGTGATGCAATTTGTTCGTGGTGGTAGAAGTGTTTTTTCTTAGTCTATTGTGTCTCTCTGCAGAGCAAAAGCCTTCCTTCCTTTTTCCCTGTCTTTAGCTACTTCTGGCCAACCCTTTCGGTAGCGCGGGCTTGCGGACAGTAGGCAATGGGTAGCTTGCTGTCCGGCAGTCCGGTAACTGTCCGGGCCAAGCCCAAGTCGTCGACGACGCGCACTGTTCCCGCGCACCTCAAGGAGCTGTCAGCAACAGCAGGGACCCAGCCGGGTCGAAGCCTACTGGGGCCAGGTTTATCTAGTTTCGAAAGACAGCTCGAGCCCCGGTATGAAGGCTAGAAGGAACAGGGTGGGTCTTTTAGTCAGTAAGAGTCTGACACTATCTCCCGCTCCGCCCAAGAGCGGGGGTTGTCATTAGATGATTTTTTCCCACCATAAAAAAACCCTTTCGGTAGGAGTCCAACTCTAGGTCATCCTCCTTCTGGGTTTACGGTGTTGCAGAAAGAAATTGATACCTAGAAAAATTTAGGACAAGGCCTCGTCTCAGTACCTAGTGAGATAGGGTAACATTGTCATAAAAAAAAACAAGATTTTTTTAACCAAGCGATGTTGAGTTGGCTTCTTTGAAGGACTTTCAAAGGTTTTAAGTTTACATTAATCGATTTTGTTTTTCTCTATAGACCTACTGAGACTCTAACAGTATTTATTTTAAGTAACTAGTAAGACTGCTCTCGTATTCACTTTGTATTTAATTCCCAAGAGAATAATAGAGGAAAAAATCTAGCAACATCTCTGTATCTCAGTTATTTTAGAAAAAAAAAACTGGCCAAGTACGAGTCGAACTCGCGCACTAAAGGTTCTGTACTCTTTCTAACAAAAAAAAAAATGGCAAAAAAGTCACGTTTGTTGTATAGGAGCCCTCTTAAATATTTATTTAATTTTTTTTTTTAGTATTTGTTGGTATGGCAGCTAGTTAAATACATCATTTGTGAAAATTTCAACTGTCTAACTATCAAGGTTTATGAGAAACAGCCCTGCAATAGACGGACAGATAACGGACGGACGGACAGTGCAGCCTTAGTAATAAGGTCCAAGGTCTCGTTTTACCCTTTGTGTCCTCCTCCTTGCGTCGTATTCCTCTATGCTGAGGGTCGTGACCTCACAGTTTCATCACTCTAACCCTTATGATATTCCTTCATCTGTACCTGTCACTGGCGGTGTGAAGGGCATTGTACTTCGTGGAGTCAAGAGCGGTGCGGATCTGGTTGGACCAACGTATTGGGCTACGCTGGCGAAGCCCTTTGAGTACGGAACCCTAAAAATATCTAAATCATCGAACACGCCTTAAAACCGTGGCTTTTTAGTCAAGTAAGGAAACTAATAAAATTCAATGCACGCTGCACGAGCGTTGTATGATACATATTATAAAGTTTTTGCCATTTTTATATACTAATGGAAATGTTTACCATATTTTTAAATAGTAATATATAAGGAAGCTGTGCGTGTTATTTTAATAGCATAATTTGCATAGAATTAAGGATCATTTGCACGCTAGTTTGTATTTATAAGTTAGAGTTTAGAATCATTGAGTTTTTTTTTTTTAACTTGTATTTCTATTTTGTAGCAATTAAGTTTATGACCTAACATTGATTAGTGTTCTATAAGTTGTTTATATTAATTTTGAAACGAAGCTGTAAATAAATTGCCAGAGGAAATATTATAATACACGCTATTTCCGTTGGGGGTATACGACTACAAAATGCTATCTGCTACGATCCTTCCCTATTCTTTAGGCATAAGGTGGTATCTCCTTTGAACAATAATATCAGACACCTACAAAAATCAGACAGCTTTCTACCTTCTACACTTATATAATATTACTAGCAGCCCTTCCCGGCTTCGTACGGGCCTATATTACTCAGGGTGAATGTAGCTTTCCAAAGGTGTTTTTTTTTTTAAATCGGCACAATAATTTTTAAGTTTATTCGTTACAAACATACACACACACACACAAAAATACAAATTTTTCCTCTGTAGTGTAGATAAATGATAAATGATATTTATTTTGCAAATAGGTTTTAAAAAACACTTTTACACGTCAATTTTTTTTCGTCAGTTTATGTTAGATGAAGCCGGTGTTTCCTATCTGACTACCCTGAGAAGAAACACCGAAACAAACTCAGGGGTCAAAGTCTCTTTTAAAGTCCATACAGTAAATATGTAATGGTCAAATCACATAAGAACCATGCAGATTTGTAGATAAAGAGGATACCGAGGTAATCTCTGAAAGTCCTGGTCCGATTGCGAAATTTTTTACCGATAGAAAGCTGCTTTATTCCTGAGTGACATAGGCTATATTTTGTGTACGCGGGCGAAGCTGCAGGCAAAAGCCAGTGCTTTCATAAGCATCATTCAAAAATAAAGTAACTTTCGATCGGTGAAAAAAATTTACCAGTCGGACCAGTACTTCCAGAGATTACCTCCTACAAAAAAAAAAAACAAACTTACCTCTTTATAGTATTAGTATAGATTTAGCTTCCAAGTAAAAAGAAACCCGACAGCTAAGACCACAAAAGGAGCATCCTGTACACTCGTCATATTTCTAAGTAATTTTCTTGAAAGGGAAGCGGTGCTTATTTTGTTTATTCATTTGTAAAATAGATTTTCGGTCGGTGGGCTCTCTCGTTCACTGATTCTGTTCCTACCAGCACTTTGGGACAATTGCTTTTCAATTTACGCGTTTCGTGTGTGTGTTTCTTAAGACTAAAAGTTATGGTATATTCTTTATTTTCTATTTTTAAGTTTAACCCGTTGTGTGTCTAAACGTGGATCCACGCGAGACACAATGGCTTTTTAATTGTGTCTCTAATTACGACACACGAGAGGTTAAGCTCTTACTGTCCGTGATAAAGACCTGTCATACTGTATGGATGAGTGTTGGGCTGTGTAAAAATGGACAAAAAAAGATTATATGAAGCAGAGATGAGAATGCAAATTCTATTGTATCAATTGGAAAAATATTAAATTATCGTACCGGAAGACGCAGCGTTGGAAAGCCTCCTACATTGTGGACCGATGACTTAGTGAAGGTTGCGGGAAACCGATGGATGCGGGACGCCTAAGAACGTTCGTTGTGACGACGCTTGGGGGAGGCCTATATCCAACAGTGGACATGTATCGGCTGAAATGATGATGATGCAATTATCGATATTTTTTTATTATTTTAAACGGGATTAAATATAATGACCACCATAAAACGCTTTGGTACCCTTAGTTCTTTTGTCAAAAATATATTACTTGACACCAAAAAAATGAAATCCTAAAGTTACAATAGTATTTTAGTTACGACTGTACTTTAAATTGTATTCGAACACCAAATGTAGTAAATGATAACCAAATCTTAGCGAGCAAATTAATGCGCTCTTTTTAGCCCCGTAGAGCAAGATAATACTTTGTCTAATCAACAATCTATCTTAGTGGAATTTTAGGGCACCCCGGGTCGGATAGATTTAGGTTAGAAGAAGGTGGCGGGGTCGTAGTGAGCGAGCGAAGCGAATGAACACAGACCCCGTCACCTTCTTCGAGGTTATTTTTTTTTAAACCACCCAGAAGTAGGAGCCCCGCTTAGCGGGGCTCCGTCGAGCTGCTGCTTGGCAGATAGTTAACCTAACCTCAAAATTTTAACTACTGATATCTCCGTAACCATGGGGTTCTGCCGATGCTTTATTTGGATTCATTTTGCTTAAATAGGATAGCGAGATGTTAAAACTGGTTCTAATTTTACATTAAAATGTAGGTTTAATTTTGGTGATCATTTACTATTTTTGTCTTTTATATGTTACTATATCTGGTGGTAAGTTAAACATAAGCCATTTTAAACCAGTGCTTGGTAGTGGTTTCCCCTGATGGTAAGCAGTGAAGTCCTTGATAGCGAGGCACACTAGTGTACTCCAGTCTTGAAGACACCCAAATTATATTAATACAGAAACACTGCAGCAGGCACCATTGCGTCTAGTTATCGACTGTTTCAAACTATCGATACGAATATCGATATCTTCATCTACCTAAAACCCTAGTCACGGGACCGTAATTTCAGGAAAAAGCTTGTATATATAAATACAAGGAACCTCAAGTGTAGACTTTATGAGAATGTACGTCACCCACAATTTAATCAAAAATTTAACATCTCAACAAAACGCTGGCACTTAAACCGTATATTATATGTTAATAAAACTCTTAACAGACGAAAGAATTACGCAATTTAGTTTAATTAAAATCGTTTGCCTCCATGTTAGGGTACTACTTGATTAACTTGACGTTTTGGCGACGATCGTAAAAAACTCGGCGGAAATGACGTACGCATCGGGGCTTAGGGAGTGAATAGACTAGAGAACTAAGAGAGAATAAAAGAGAAGGATGGATTTTTTTATTTTTTTTATTTATACTTAACAGTTTATGTACACACAATAATAAAAGAAAAGAAGAATAGTACAAAGGTGATGCTTATTTCTAAAGAAATCTCTTCTTTTTATTTCACTTTTTCAAGACAAAAAACATTGCGTATAAAGTAATATTAAAATACAATTGTAAAATGAATGCATCAAACAAACTATAGAATTGAAATTAAAATTTTTTTTTTCTTTTGTTAAAGTGTTGGAGTTTGTGTTTCCTAATGACTACAACCCAGGAATCTTTAAATCAAGATTTATTTTTTTATTTAGTATTGTATTTATTTATTTAGTTTACTAACAAGAAGGCGAGTTTTTTTATCGCTTTCCATTAGGTGAGATAGCAGCCAAACGCGAACCTATCAACAATAAAAAAAATAATAATACGCGTGTCAGTGAAAACTATTATTGTACGAGTAATTTTTTTTACTAGCCATTACTGTCCCATTGCTGGGGAAAGGCCTCCCCAAGTCCTTCCAAACTTTATTCTTCTGCGTCGTCTCTAACCAGTCCTCGCGGTACGCGTCCATATCATTTTTTTTTTTAAATTTGGACGAATGTGTACCTATATATTTTATACAGTTTGCTTTTTCCTGTAGATTTTTGAGTGCGAAAGACTACTTTATCAATACTGAGCAACGGTACGCCAACTATGATGCAAAATATTTTCGAAGGAAAAGCGTAAAGTAAAATCAAGAACCAATTTTTTTGAGGTGGAAAATCATCTAATAACTTTTCCCGCTATAGGGCGGAGCGAGAAGACGTGCCAAACTTTTCAAGATCTAATTTGCCAATTGTTATTTGGTTTTTCAATATAGTTTCCACTGGCAATTTAAAAACAATATTTTGGCACCCTTCTGATACTGTAATTCTAATGCCAAAAGATCCTTGGCTAATTCCTGAAAAATTAAAATTATATTATAAACTGATTAAAATACGTATCGGAGGCAACGACAGACAGTTTTTCTTTTTTAATTTAACTTGACTTCCTTGAAGAAAATTGTTTCATTTCGATGGGCAGATAAAGTTTTAAAATATGACCACATCTTTTCGTTTCTCTCTGTATACACCAACAACATAAAGTTATAAACAAAATAATTCACACGGAATAACGCAATGCGTATATTACTAAGTAAGTATTGCCCACAGCTTCACCCGCTTACATAAAATATAGCCAAGGTCACTCAGGAATTAAGCACCTTTCTGGTGAAATTGGCAAACAAATTTTAGCAATCAGGCCAATACTTTCAGAGACTACCTACTAAAAACAAAAAAAAAAAAACATAAAAGAAAAATTTACTTCTTTATAATTGTAAAATTTATTAAAACGTGTTGCGCCGACCCCAAATAAAATGGGACAAGGGCAGGAAGAAGAAGAAGACTTCTTTATAATATTAGTTTAAATTAACTTATTTAGTAAACGTCCAAACTTTACTTAACATAAAGCCCAAAATTATTCACAAGACACCAACTCCATAACTTCCTTCTCCCAAAAAAAAAAACTTTAAAAAATCCTGAAAGAAACCATCCATCATTACCTCAAAAATAACCAGAAGAGAAATAAGGTTCCTTTAGACGTGGATAAAACCCGCAACGTTATCGCGTCGCCTTGATTCGCTGGCTTTTACGAGCGAACTTACCTTATCAAGTGTGTACACTCCCTAAATTTATATTAGGAACAGTGTCAAAACATTTTCTTGACGGTTTACGAGGTTTTTAAATGAGAAACGGGGTTCCACTAGAGGTCGCGTCATCTCATTTTTTACAGTTGGGTTCCTGTTGCATAGAACCCTTGCTTACTTTCATGATGACCGGTTTTATAGTGACATTAAAGTCGGTAAGGAATGGAGTATCATGGTATGGAGCATAATTAAAAGGGTAGTCGTGGTGATCGACTTCTTAAAAAATACATTCAGCCGAACATAGAATCTCCTCCTTTTCGAAGTTGGTTAAATAGTTGTAACTCTAACCTTTCAAAGCGGAGTTATGACGGAACGGTAGCAAAGAATGGAATCGAGTTGCAAACTATACCTACTCTTCATCCTAATCTGCCTTTTTCCTCCAAATTACGCAATTTAATCACTTCTACGTTGCCATCGACGATGTCGTAATAAATAAAGTAAAAAAATGCCTTTTATTTCATTCAAATAAAAAATACAGTGAGTAAAAATTATATATAGTTGCAAAGTAAAAAAAAACCCTCGTATAATATTAATTGATTAATATGCAAGAACCCTTCTGCAGGTGAAGACCTTCTCTTCCTTCGTCCAGTTAGAACCAGCCACTTTTAAACTGCTTTCCACCCATCTTGTATACGGTCTTCCTCTGTTTCGTTTTCCACTTGTGCCTCTCCAACAACCCGCCTTTATATGACACGTTTGACGATGCCGTATATTATTTTATAATTATAGAGGCGAAAGCATGTGAGTGTGTGTTTATATGTCTGTTACCTCTGCATGCTCGAACGGCTGAACGGATTTTGATAGAATTGGTATACGGATAGATCATGTCCTAGATTTTAATTTCACACCAAAAAAGAAACACTAAATATTAGTATCTATAAGAAAAACCATACGTGTAAGGCTGTACAGAACCCCCAACAAAAATACAGCTCAAAGCCCTGACGATTTTTAAACAAACACCTATTCTAGAGACCTAAACTTTGAGTAGCCAAATTAAGTTGCAACCTAGTTACGTCTTTATTAGCAGGTTTATACACCTCATAGGGATTGACAAAGTTTTTCTTGAAACACAGAACCATAAGACTAAGATTGCTCATCACTATTTTGCGGTAGCAACAACTTTTGGTTCTGTAACAATAAGGTTGATTGTTGCATGTTTTAAGTTAAAATAATTTTGTAAACTCTTGAAGTAATAAGCTTAATACTAGGTCTAAATAATGATAAAATGTTTTGTGCGTTGATTTCGTTATGGTGCACAGTATTCTCATTACTTTTTACATATTTCACGACGGGTAAGGCTTAGCAAAATTCGTGCTTGTAATGGAACTACCTTGTAGGTACGGTTTTGGGGAGGTCTTCAACGGAATTGAAGTGAGTTTCCTTGTAGCTCGGTTTTCAGTTTAATAATAATATTTGTAGCGGTATTCTGCAAGGAATTTCCACGTATTTTGGGAAATAGCATTGGTGTGTTGAAGGTTTTTGCTGGTTTAGCGTTTAAAATATTTCGATAACAAAGATAGTAGGTATGTAAAATATGAACTGAAGAGAACACATTGCTTTAAAGTAAACGTCAATTTATTTAATTAGCACCATAATAAAAAAAAAATACCGTCATAAACAAAAAAAGACGGGTTGCACTCCGGGAGTGCCGGCAGAAGTGAAAACTTGATTATTAACGTTGAAATATATAGATATATATATATAAATATATATATATATATATATGATAATATATAGATATATATTATATATATATAAATATATATATAATATATATATATATATTTGAAACAGTAGGCCCAGGCATACATTTTCGCCATCCGTCTTACGCTTTTTCGATCAGGTCACGTGTCCTGACGAGAGTTTAAGATTTTATACCCATTACAGAAAAAGTGCTCAACGCCGCTAAAGAAGTTTTCACTTCAAAAAAAAAATTCTGAGCTAACTAAAAGTCATCTAAAGTATGACGTCGAAAAACTCCTCCGCATCGCTATCGACTAGTAATATATCCAAAAGACTGACGCTATTGCCACGTTGTACATACGGCAATACTCCTTTGGCAATTATCCTTTGACCAAGGTTAAAGCCAGCCTTTTGGCCATGTGAAGTATCAACAAAGCGTTTCGAAAGTTCATTAAACAATTTGTGAGTACTCAATTTAAAATATCGAATCTTTGCCTAAAACCTCAATAGATTCAACCTCATGATTTCTATCAAAATAGCCTATCAAAAGCCTATCAAATAAAAAGTTCTTAACTCATAAAAATGCTGGCCACTAATAATCTGACATTCTAGAAGAACATGATACAATTATTCTATTTTCAAATTTGCTGTCAATTGTGACTCATTTGGTAAGACTACGGCGAATTATTTTGAAAAAATTTAATAATTCTTAGTTGTATTACGTTTATTTACTAAGTGAGATTCACTGGTCAAAATTTGTGGTCTGGACTTCGAGTGCATCTGTTATAGAGAAACCTCTAAACGGTTTGTTGATATTTCCCGTGATTCAATAGCTTGAGTGGAGATGCATGGCTTCTCCCTTAGCCTAGGTTCTTTGCCAATAGATTTTTGGGTAATATAATTAGAATTTTTGTCCAGGATAGTTTGTGGTTGAAACTTTTGACACAGTCGTTTGTATGATTCAAGGAATCTCTAAACGGTTGGTTGACTCTTCCCGTGACCCAATAGCTTACGTGGCCTGGTTTATTTCTTTAGCCAAAGCTCTGTCTTTGAATTGCCAAAGGACTTTCGCATAAGTTATTTAGAAGTATTGTCCAGGATCGTTTGTGGTTGAAACCTTTGGGTAATTGAATTTCCGTGACACAGTCGTATGGCAACATGGTGTAATAACAGACATGTCGTGAGCCAATTTTATTTAAGATCTTCAAGGTTGTCTGGAAGACATCGCTTTCAGCGATAAGACCGCCGCTGTGCACATAGGTTTAAGTTTCTGTGAAATTGTTACTATTTTGGTGTACAATAAAGTTTATTCTATTCTATTCTATTATTTTAATTCTGTCTGAATACACGTGTTTGAGCGAATAAAATTTCTTATTCTTCTTCTTCTTTCGTGTGAGGGATTTTGGCGCATCTGTTTTAGAGGAATCTAAACGGTTGGTTGAGACTTCAGCTTACGTGGCTTGGCTTATTATTTAGTCGAAGCTCTGTCTTTGAGTTGCCAACTATACAGAGGAATATTTCAATGTCATTTTTGTTTTCTGAATAACAAAAATTGATGTTGTAAATAGGCGTTACTTAAAGTAAATAACTGTCTTGGAGTTAGCAGTGATATGGAGGAGTATTTCGATGTCTTCATTGGTTTTTGTTCTTGTGATGATTTTGTAAATAGGGATTATTTATTTATTTATTAAAACTTTATGCACTAGTAAGAAACAGTGTACAAAGGCACATAAGTAACATATTGTTTCATTTATTATTTAATTAAAATAAATATAAATAATTGAGTCGACAGCGATGCGAAGGAATATTTTGATGTCATATGTGATATTTGTTCATTTAATGTTGTTGTAAATAGGCTTTACTTATTTTGTCATAAATAATAAAAACACATTTCATTAGTTTTGTGTATTTATAATAAAATGGTTACAGTAGACACTACACCAAATATCACAGACTTAAATATCAGCAGAAAAATCTCGCATGGCGCCATTAAAAGAGTCTTCACACCTAAAATCAATACTTATACAAATAACAGTAGTCCAGGACATTCACGAGTCGGCAAGAGAAGCTGGTTAGAAATAAATTGCTGAAGCCGAAATCTATTATTATGTTAAAGAGGTAGCCAGAACGCTGCACTTTTTGCGCGCCTCCCTCGGATATAAACATGCGAGGCTTCCGGCGACTGGGACCGCAATTAACTAGGACCGCGGTCCCAGTTGCCGGATCCGTAAAAATTAAATAATTTTCTGCCGGCGACTGGGACCACTAATAAATGATAACTTAAATCAAATTATGTACAGTCAAACACCGATGTAATAATTGAATAAAAATCCTTTTTGATTTAAAAAGAAGGGTAGGTAGGTTTAGGGTATTTCGTCGTCAGCGGCTTTGTGAAAAGTGACTTTTTTGCTCCAATAGCAGCGTTTCTTATTTGTAGAGTTGCTTTTCTATATTGTGAAAACATGGTAATTCTGTAGCAAACTGTAATCCAAGCCAAGGAGTGGAATTCCCTGCCGGAATCTGTGTTTCCTGATATGTGCTACAACTTAGGAGTCTTTAAGTCGAGAGTGAATAGGTTTCTTCTAGGCAAGCGTGCTTCATCGTCGACCACATCATCGCTTACCATCAGGTGAGATAGTGGTCAAACGCAAGCCTATAATTAATAAAAAAAAAAAGTAGTTCTGAAACTTCCATATTATTTTCAAACACTTGCGCAACAGGGATATTTAAGTCCTTTTGAACATCTTCTACACATTTTTGCATTTGGCGGTTCACTTTAACCTTCGCGAAATCAATAGGTTCATGACAATGAGCAGTTTCATTCAAAATAGTCATCGCATCGACTCTGATTTTTATTCTCGCGTTGCAAACACTTTTTCTTGCACATCGCCAGAGTTTTGAGCCATCTTTGTTTATTCTTTTAAGAATATATTCATAGCCAGCTCTTCGCAAAAGTTCACGTCCTCTTTGTGTGACATCAATATAAAACTACTGTTCAACTCGTGAAATTGAAGGACTTTTTTCATCCTTTTTGATAATCACAAAATCGAAAAAAAAATATTAACTACATATCAGATAATCTTATTAGATGACATTTTTTTTTTTGTGTTATTAAAAAGTCTCATCAAAGATGAGAAACAATTTAAAGTAAAAACATTTGTAAGCACGTTGTTTAACCCCCTTATTAGCTTGTTTTGTTCATAAATAAGTTAATAAAAAATTGTTTTACATACCTGAAGACTATTAAATGAAGTCACTACACCACCACTCACTCATACAATGATCTAATACAAAACTTTCTGATGCAAAACTTGACTTTCTTAAACTGGTAAGCTTCTTGTTAGTGATTGGCCGAGCCAGTCATCGGGCAATGCAAAATTTCCCGTATATAACAAAAGGGCTACCTGACTTTGAATTCGACAGGCAAAACCGACTCGAGTTAGAAAGGGATAGTAATATACAATCATACAATGCTATTGCCTTTGTGTGTGTTTTACCTGCATGTGTGAATTATGTAAAAATGGGCTAGCTTAATCTATTACTAAGCGCTATGATATTCATATAAATAATTTAGAATTTTTTTCGTTTGACTGTACCAATTTTTGCTTCTATAATAGATTTTTTTAAGTTACCTATGAGTGGTCCCAGTCGCCGGAAGAAAATTATTTATTTTTTATGGATCCGGCGACTGGGACCGCGGTCCTAGTTAATTGCGGTCCCAGTCGCCGGAAGCCTCAACATGCCGTGTCGCTTTTGCGTTGTCCTTTGTGAATGTCACAGTGTAGGAATTGGTAAAAATGTTACAATTGGTCGAGAAAATATTGATAACTTTTATAAGACCAAATTTTGCCATATTTATCGAAAAAATTGCAAAATATTGATCTTGGACAGAAAAATATGGCAAAGTTTTCATCTTGCATACATAAATATGGCAGTATTCATCTTGCATACATAAATATGGCAGTTTTCATCTTGCATACAAAAATACGGCAATGTTTTGGTTGGCCTTGCATATAAATGCTAAGATTAGTTGCTCATGAATTGAATGATCATGTTTGTTTGATATTTTTATAGATATTGATTTCATTATAAAGTCTAGTGGCTCCAAAGTCAATACTGAATGAATTGAAATGAAGAATGTGTGATGAAATGAGAACTTTCGTCAGTATTTGTCTTGTAATAAAGTGAGAAAAGGAATATGTGTTATGATAATGTTTTGTAATTTTTATTTTTATTTTATTTATTTATTCACAAAATCCACAGCTCTTTTACAAAAATTTTACTTAAAGATAAACTAATATTACAACCAATTAAGGATTTACTATTTACTATCTAAACATTTATGCCTCAGAAACAAACAGAATAAAACGCTAGTACTATTCAAGCCTAGTAGTGGTGTGCTGTGTGAGTGGGTGTGTTGGAGTGAGTGTGAAGAGTTGATGTGGTGTATGAAATTTGCTTTGGTTTTGTTTTGGTCATGTTTGTACAGAATTTATGGTAGATTTTGTTATTTTTATTCTGAAATATTGTGTCCATCAGTGCTGATTTCCGGATTAAGTATTTGAAGTTAAAACTTGTCCAACCCTACTTTAAAGCCAATTAAAATTCACAGGTTTTTTTAAAGTAGAGTTTGACAAACGTTCACATTCTTCATCCAAAAAACCAGGGGTAAAAATATATAGTCTAATAAATGTTTTTTTTTTTATTCAATTGTCGTACTGTGTTCCGGTACAATTTGCTACTCTGTAGCAACAGAAGAATTCTCGTTACAGCATTCGAGATAAAGTTAAAATATTATCGTACGGTATCGAAGCGGGTTGCATCCAGCGCGAATAAATGTACTAATACATTTTGAGAACAACAGTTCAATTTCCTAGCTGTAGATTTGGACGTATCGTCTCAGGGATGCGGGGAAATGCAACGAATTGTTTCTTTGATTTATCTGTTTGGAGAATTGAATAGTCGGAATTATTTGGTCAGACGTGGGAATTGTGGGGAAAATTGTTTGGTCGTTTTTTTTTTTAAGGTGAGGAATCATTCAATGACTTCTCCTGCTCCAAAGCCGAGCGGAAGGGCGTGTCAGACGATTTAAACCGAACCGTTTTAGTCTAAAATCTATGCCCTTCGGTTGCCATTTTTGCGTTTCAGGACCTCGGTATCCCTTTTGGCGGGCATTGGCCTTCCAGGAACCCTTATTTACGTGGAAAATTGTTAGTTAAATTTTACCGATTCTCTCAAAGCGTTGAGTCATCCATAAGCCCGAGTTACCTATTGCTTAGGCTGTGCTTCTTCCAGCATTGATTTTTTACCTAACATTCAATAACATTCAATCTCACGAAGGTTGGTTGGTCGTAGTTGTATGTGTAGATTCACGTGCAATAGGCTAGTTGCCGTAAAAAAATGTAATTAGTCCGTCTTTTAGATTTTTCAAAAATAAGGGACACGTATTTTTTATTTGTAAACTAGCTGACCCCGCAAACTTCGTACTGCCTAATAGTCTTTTTAGCTAAGCTGTCAAAAGATAACGCCATCTACAGGCATAATTAATTTAAAAATTACTTTTGAATTAAGGATGGCGTTGTATTATATTTTTTTTTTCGTGATTTTTTCCAGATTTTCTCACCGTTTAAACTTTCCCTGGACTTCCACTAATATTTCAAGACTAAAATTAGCCAAATCTATTCAGCCGTTCTTGAGTTTTAGCGAGACTAACGAACAGCTATTCATTTTTATATATATTAAAGATTAAACCAAAAATGACTAAGATATAGCCCAGTAGCAACTTTATCTTTGTTATTTTTTTGTTAAATCAATACCAAAATTTTTTTATAATCTAAAATACGGAGGACTAAATAAAATGTAATTATTTTGACCCTGGAAACTACCTTTTATTTGTATGTGGAGCCTATCTTCTATGTCACCGACTGCTCCAAGATAATTACACATACAGAAAATTAATTTTAAATACCTACACTTACTCGAACCACCGCTCTTATCCCACTGCTTTTAGACACGCAATAGACTGTTTTCCATACTAGTGCAGAAATATGCACATGCTTTGCACCGCCACAATTTTATTACATTTATAGTATCAAGCTAGGCGCGCGTCGATCGCCACAAGTCGCCGCTCAACATCCATTTATTCATTTTTTCATAAGTGTATTAAAAACAGTTATTTGATAGATGTGCAGTCACTGCAGCCCTCGGCTTCATAAAACGAGACCCAGTGATAGCCTCGACGTATAAGTTGTAGGTCACGGGTTCGAACCCAGCTAATTCATTATCACTGCTCTCAGAGTGGTGAAGGAAAATATCGTGAGGAAATCGGCCTGTCCCAGAACCAAAAATTCGAGAACATGTGACAACCCGCAATGGGCCCGTGTGGGGGATTATGGCTCATGATCTTTCTTATAGATGAGGCCTGAGTCCCACCAGTGGGAACATTATAAGACTGATTATGCTTATGCTTAGTCGTTTTTACGGTTAGGTAATAGTCAACTTTTTTATTTTCTATATTATAGTAAGTAATACTTTTGAAATCAATCTCCCCTTACCATTTATTTTATTAGGTACTATAAATGACAGTCACGAAAAAAACATACTCCTAGTCTCTAGGGTATGCCAAAAATATACATACATACGTTCGTACACACACTCGAAAAATATACCCTTTCTTATGGCGTGGTCGGGTAAAAAAGCTATTTATGAGGTATTTCAGATTTAGCACATAGAAAATACATTCCACGGTAATTTCAATGCCCGGGTGTCGCCACTGTACGGAACGCTCGGAGGACACGGTGGAGCACACAGTCTGGTGTGCCCTGCTTGGGTGGAACATCGCGGTGCCCTCGTGGGGGCGATCGGTGGCGGAGACCTCTCGCGCGGGGCCTTGGTTCAGGCCATGGTCCGGAGCGAGGAGGAGTGGCAGGCGGTCGCCGACTTCTGCGAAGCAGTAATGCTAGCAAAGGAGGAGGGCGACCGTATCAGGCAACGGTGCTCCCGCCGCCGAAGGGATTCCGATCCCGATTTCCGATAGCTCGAGCCCCGGTATGAAGGCTTGAACGGGGTGGGTTTTTAGTCAGTCAGAGTCTGACACTATCTCCCGCTCTGCCCAAGATCGGGGGTTGTCATTAGATGATTTCCCAACCATAAAAAAGGTAATTTCAATTGATATGAATTCTTTATTTCAACTACGGAGAACCGCTTCATTAAAATGAAATAATATTTACTCCGTTCATAATACCTGCTTTAATAGTAGTGTTCAGCGAATTCACAGAATTTGTTCTTGAAAGCGAACCATGCCGTCAATGATTTGCTGGAATTGACAAGTACGTACCTCTTCATATCAAGCCGTAATTGCCACATATGAATACTTGATGTGACGTTCTAATATGACAACTAATATTTATCGAATCAATCTTTAGAATTACGTGAGCTAAGTTAGGATTGGCAGGAGTGTAACTAACTACCCAATGAAAACTAAGCCAAAATCGTCGATGCGACCTTTTTCCCACGCATGCCTCAAAAAAGTGTCGGCAAATTAACCTGACTAATAAATGGCTTACGTTGTTTTTTCATATAAATTAGCAATGAAAATATTAGGAGTGTAGTGTATGAGTGAAAAACATAATCGTAGTAAGTACATGGAGGACAGAGAAATATTATAAAATAATAATTGTTAAAATTATTTAATGGCTTCGTTGTTTTGTCATATAAATTAGCAATGAAAATATTAGGAGTGTAGGTAGTGTATGAGTGAAAAACATAATCGTAGTAAGTACACGGAGGAGAGAGAAATATTATGAAATAATTGTTAAAATTATTTAATTTTTAGAGGTAAGATACCTATTTCGTCATCATCTTCCTGCCCTTGTCCCGTTTTATTTGGGGTCGGCGCAACACGTTTTTTTCTTCCATTCTGTCCTGCCACTCGTCACGCGATAACCAACTCCCTTTTCTTTCATATCACTTCTCACACAATCCATCCATCTTTGGCCTCCCTCTCCCTCTTCATTTACTCGTATCCACATGTAAACTCAAGATACTAGGAACTGCCAGGAGCGGGTGTTTCCTGCCAAGGCTGTAGTCGTTTGGCTTATATAAGTAAATCAGGGGCTTCTATTATTTCCCATAAATATTTTGAATGCCACAATCATCTGGTCGCGTGACCGTCTAGTTTCTAAGGAATTAAAACCCAAGCAACCTGGCATACGGTGGAAGTGCCCCGCTTGGACAGAATACGCTTCAAAGAAGGAACATAGGTTTGGTTTTAGTCAGTAAAAGTCTGACACTTCTCTACGAAAAAGTGGGAGAAGTATATTGATTGATTTCCCGCCTTAAGGGGATGCAACTCAACAACCGATCTTACGCGATTATGACGTTATAATACATTTTTCATTAGATATTTTGGAAACAAGTATCTTGTGGATATTATCTAGGCTTCTATTGAAATCAATTTATAAAGTGTAAAACTAATCCAGTAAAAACCTATTAAAAACTGTGGTTTTGCATGAAATTTGAACTTCATAATTTACTCAAAAATTAAAATAGTCAAAAAAGCATAACAATATGTATATAAAAGCCGTGCTATCAAGATTTTAAATGAAATTTTTTTTCGAAATCTTTTAAGAGTTTAAAAACACGTATTTCCTGGAACAAGTTCTGTAAAATATTCGAGTGAATCAAGAAATTACCGAATACTAACAGACTTTTCAGTTGTTATTTCTCTTTTGTCGCGTTGCCTTTTCGTCAAACTTCGCGTTGGATGGCGTTAGGTAAAGTAACAAGCTTTTAAACCATCCTCGATGTTTTTTTTTATGTTGGGAAAAATCATGCATTAACATCCCCCGCCCTTGGGCAGAGCGGGAGATAGAGTCAGACTCTTACTGACTAAAGGACACACCCCGTTCCTTCTAGCCTTCATACCGGGACTCGAGCGTCCTTTCAGATAACCCTGGCCCCAGTAGGCTTCGACCCAGCTGGGTCCCTGCTGTTGCTGATAACTCCTTGAGGCGCGCGGGAACAGTGCGCGCCGTCGACGACTTGGGCTTGACCCGGACAGTTACCGGACGGCCGGACAGCGAGCTACCCATTGCTCAATGTCCGCAAACTCATCCTCGATGTTGATGATAGGCAAGTGGAAAAGCAGCCCTTAAAGAAGTAATTACGTCGAATAAATATTTTCTATTCGATTC
This sequence comes from Mythimna albipuncta, assembly GCA_929112965.1. Taxonomy (NCBI): domain Eukaryota; kingdom Metazoa; phylum Arthropoda; class Insecta; order Lepidoptera; family Noctuidae; genus Mythimna; species Mythimna albipuncta. Next base: position 1,528,765 of record OV815974.1, read on the forward strand.
TATTCTCATCTGTCTAATACACACGACAAGAACTCCAACCATACCAAAACTAAAACAACACACATACACCTAAATTCAAACTGTAAAATTTAAATTCTTGAAACAATAGAATTCCTTTTATCCCCGAAGAAACCCGAGCACCCCTATTCGGTATTTAAACGGATATATCCTGCGAATGTTACGTCTTGTGGCCGATATTAGAATGTCCGGGCCGGTTTTAAAGATCAGTCTTCGAGAGGGTGGAGGATTTTCTTTAGTTGGTTGCGTTACACGCTGGCTTTGTGCAGGCTCCTTTATTTATTTCTCTTTTGCTGTTTCGAGGTGCATATTGAAGGAAAATCGAGTGCTCATGGATAACTTTGTTTTACAAAAGTACTGTTGGTATTTATTTTATTATTATTTTATTTGTAGTTTGTATCTCTGGCTTCTTTTTATTTATTTATTGACTTGTAAATGGGTCGAGGTTTATTTAAATTGTTTACTCTGTTAGATTTCTATCGAAAAAATGATTATATCCTTCTAGTTCTATTAATTAATTAAACCCCAAGGGAAAGCTGGCGTTCGCTGTCTTATTGTCTTTCTATTGTCTCTAAATAACGGTAATCGAAAGATTAAAAGTTAATGAGTTAGCCTTCTGTTACTGGAGTATTTTAATGAAATACTAGAACATTTTAAAATTGTATAAAAAAAAACATTTTCAGTTATGTCTATGATGATTGACATTAGTGTGAAAAAAAAATCTACAGTTATGCCTATGATGAAAAAAATCTCTTTACAATTATGCCTATGATATATTGAACTTTTTATGAAAATAAAATCTTAACAGTTATGCCTATGATATATTGAGCTTGCGAATTTTTTTGTTATTATGTATGTATTTTTATTATTCTAAGTGAGAAAATCATCCAATGACTTCTCTTGCTCTAGAGCAGAGCGAGAGGGGCGTGTCTGACTTCTATATACTTTTGCCTTACGTTCCCACGTTTTAGTCAGCAAAAGTCTATAAAAAGAATAAAACCGGCCAAGTGTGAGTCGGACTCGCCCATGAAGGGTTCCGTAGCAGCAAGTAAAGTTCTTGTAGTTCGTTGTAACTTTGATCGATGTTTTAATAATAGTTTATTTTTTTTATGACGTATTAAAAAATCTAATTACTAGAACTCGTTCAAACCAATTTTCGTTGGTGGTTTGCATGGTAATGTACACCATATGTTTTTTTTTAGTTTTATCATTCTCTTATTTTAAAAGTTAGCCCCCCCTCTCCTCCTGGGACACACATTTTACCACTTAGGAAGTGTCTTTCGCGCAAACTATTCAATTTAGAAAAAAAATATATTAGAAACCTCAATATCATTTTTAAAGACCTATCCATAAATACCCTACGCGTATGGGTTTGATGAAAAAAAAAATTGGTTTCAGTTCGAAGTATGGAACCCCCAAAATTTATTGCTTTTTTTTCTATTTATTGTGTAAAAAATTTAATGCGGTTCACAGAATACATATACTTACTAAGTTTCAACAGTATAGCTCTTATAGTTTCGGAAAAAAGTGGCTGTGATATACGGACGGACAGACAGACAGACATGACGAATCTATAAGGGTTCCGTTTTTTGCCATTTGGCTACGGAATCCTAAAAAAGGAACATAGAACTAGTCCTATAATGTGTTCCTTTTTTGCCTTACGTCCAACTCGTACTAGGACCCCGGGCTTTCCTTTCAGAAGCGAGCCCATAGCCCCAGTAAGCTTTGATCCTGCTGCGCCCCTACGGTTTCGCTGACATGTCTTGGGTCGTAAAAGATGATGGAACACGTTTTAATAAAAGCAATTAAAAAGCCCAGGGTTTGTAGCTATCAGGTTGTAGCGCTTAGGTGGTGCAGGTGGTATGTAGCAATGAGACTCTAGGTACAGTACAATAATTAAGATTTTAGTGAGAAATTTTTACTAACGTTTTTTTTACAATTGACGTCTAGGTATGTCAGTATATCCGACAGGCCTTTTGGTGTAGTGGTAAGTGACTCTGACTGCTATGCCGGAGGTCGTGGGTCGTGGTGGACCCAGAACAAATGTTTATGTGATGAGCATGATCATTTGTTGTGTCTGGGTGTAATTATCTATATGTATTTAGAAATATATAAGTATGTTTATCAGTTGTCTAGTACACATAACACAAGGCCTGCTTAGCTTGGAACTAGACGGCGTTTTGAGATAGTTGTGAAATATTATTATAAATATTATCTTATCGACTTTATCATACATGTACTCTATGCACGGCAGAAGATGGAAGAGGTTGCAGCTTCAAGAGGTTCTGCTTTTTTCTCACAATTACATTTCGCATGAGTGTAGGTTGACATGTTATTCCATATAAGCGTCCAACTATGCACTATAATGGACATAGGCCTCATCCACGTTGCAGTATCGCTTCGCTCTCAAACCGTAATGACTTTGAAATGTATACTATTGAAGTAACCTCAGTGTCACTGCATGTCTCCCGCAGTTACGCTGGAAAGCCTAAACAGTATCCATTTCACAATCGACATGCTCTATTATCGTGGAAGACTCATTATTTGCAGATTAATTGGGATTGTAATTATCAGCATAGTAATATTGTTTGTTGTTGCGTCTATATTGAGTAGGTACCATATAGTAAAAATAGGTTTCGTTCGGTAAATAAGTATCAGTTATTTTAAACATATATTTGTAGACTAGGTGTTCTGGGTCTGAGTGTCTTGTGTATGTAATGGTTTATATGTTTTTGGACGCACTGGGGTAGGGCAACGTTTTACTTACTGTCGTGCTTTATGTAAATATAATTTTAAGAATCAATACACAGTCAAACCAAAAACAAGTTTTTTAACCAAGAATTTTTAAGGTTAATTATTTAATAAAATAAAACCTGTCTCCCGCAGCTTTACCAATGTCTTTGGTTACTGCATCGCTCTTATTGGACAAAACGTGGTAGTACATAGTCTTCCTCTTTAAATGGGCTATCCAAAATTAAAATAAGTTTTTAAATTTGAAACAGTAGTTCCTGATTTTACCGCGTTTCAACAAACAAACTCTTCGGTTCTATATATTTATTTTGTTACTAGCAAATACGACGAATCCGAATGATAGTTGCAGTAATTTTCGATGAATTTTGTTTTTTTTTTTTTACGTGAACCTACTACTTTCCGATACCTATTTTAAGGCGTATAGTCCCATGAACCATCTGGCAGAAATTATGTGAATGCAACTCTCGCACTCGCCTAGGCGGCAGTACCCAAATCTGGGCATTTATTTGCGGCCAGCAGCGCCCGGAAAGCGCTTTATATCCATTTTCTCTGCGAGATATTGATTGATTTACTTAAGCAATGTTCACTTTGAAGAATATTTAATCACCAATTTTTATGTGTAAAAATGTTTTTAAAGGTCCAAGCCGTTTCTAAAGAGTAGGGAAAAGTTGCGAAATGCCTCAGAAAATCACTGATTTATGGCACTTTTCGGGCGCTTGGCCCTTAATAGTTATTCACATTTCTAGGCAGGAGACAAAGCCAAAACTATGCACTGGAGTCGATTGAGAGGCAGGCCGAGAGAATCATCGGTAAAGATGCACTTGTCGAGTCGAAGCTTCAAAGCCTTGGACATCGCCACCGCCGAGTTGCTAGCTGGTACTTTTTCTATAGTTTATATTTCGGTGAGTGTGCACTGGAATTGCACAATCTAATTCTACCAGATTCGTTTTATCATCGAACCACTAAACATACGGCGTTGCGTCAACGGTACATGGTAGGCATCCGACCCATACGTACAAAGCGTTTTGGTAACACATTTATTGTGCATACAGCTAAGAAGTTGGAATTCCCTGCTGGAGTCTGTGTTTCCTGATAGCTACAACCTAGGGGTCTTTAAGTCAAGACTGAAAAGGTTACTTAATTTTACGTTTTCGTCGTTATTAAAGGTTGCTCCATCGTCGGCCTCATCATCGTCTATCATCAGGTGAGATGGTGGTTAAATGCGAGTCTATCAATCATAAAAAAAATATAATTAAAATCGATCCAGCCGAAATGGTGTAACTAAGACTTTATTTTATGTTTATAAATTTGTATAAATTTAATTCGTAAACATTTTGGAAGTGATTGATTTGTGATTTGCTTTTTCCTTATTCATTACGTACCTATATAGAGTCTAACAGTTTAAACGACTTGGGTAATTATTAGGATTTAATGAAATCTGATGTAGTCAACACGAGTTCAATAATCAAGGTGGATTAAGAGATAGAGACCATTGTTTACTAACAGAAGAACCTTATAAAAAGTATCGGACATAAGTATTTTTTAAATGATTAAATATTATAAAAAAATCCCAAGTCGGTTGACTTTTTAGACAGACTATAGAAATCTAGACAGATAATACGAATGAACTAAAAACTCCTACTGTATCTTAAATCAAGCTGCATTCATGGCTTTAATAAAAATTTAATACATCAAACACCAGACGCCATTTCCCACCGGTCCTACAAATTAAATCTAATCAAAAAACATCCATCTCCTTTTATGACTGTAGTAAACTTTGAAATCCGAGCCATTGGAACTAAAAAGACGTAAAATGGCGTCCGAATCCGCTGATACCGGATTAGGGCGCCATGTTGCAAGAATCAGGTGGAGTGGACTCGTCAAGGGGTCAGCAGAGATCTTGCTAAAAGTTATTAGAATAGATAGAATAAACTTTATTGTACATCAAAATAGTAACAATTTCACAGAAACTTAAACCTATGTGCACAGGGGCAAAAAAAAGTACAGTGGTAAAAGATATTTATCTTTTTTTTTAAACGTTACCACTCCTGTTTCGTAGGGTGTTCATAAACTGGTAAACCATAATTATGTGTATCGCGTAGGTACACCATAGGATTGGAACGATTTGCTTCCTACGGCCTTCCCAACTGGTTATAATTTAGGTGTCGTTAAAAAAAGCATTTAATTCAGGCACCCTTAAAGCAAATACACAGAAATATATTCAGTCAAACACAAAACCTCCTCCCCTTCTTTAAGGCTAGAGTGAACAGGCTCTTAATAAACTAGTGCACCTCAACGATTGCATAACTGCAACAACTACAATCAGTTGGGATCGTAGTCAAACTCAGACCCGGAAGACTTATCTGAAGGTCTTACATAATATCTATTATTGTTGTAATAGGTATGGAAATATTGTATCAACAACTACTTTTTTAAAAGAGTAACCATGGAGTTTCTAGCCGGTTCTTCTCCATAGGAAACGACCAATTTGGATCCGTGCACATCTATGGTGCATTAGCTTCTGACGTTTTATAATTGCCCATGTAGGCCTATATGAGATAAAAAAACAAAAGGAATTTTGTATTTTGCCACATGATTATTTTTCTCGTCAGGGAATCGAACCCGCGAGACGCATACCAGCAGTCAATCACTCAACCACCATCAACCGTGCGGACCTTTAGAATATACAATTTGAACTAGTATAGGAAAAAGCCGGCTGTAGTGGCGAGTGTAGAGCAGTGGCGGCCGAGTGGTAACGGTCCCGACTTACGAGTCGAGTTAAGTCGCGGGTTCAAACCCAGCCAGGCGCATTACTTTGTGCAATTTATCTCATCACCACTGCTCTTAAAACGGTGAAGAAAAACGTCATTAGGAAACCGGCATGTCCCAGAACCAAAAATTGGACGACATGTGACATTCACCAACCGGCACTGGGCTAGAGAGGAGGCCTGAGTCCCAACAGTGAGAACATTATAAGGCCGACTATGCTATGGGAAAGAGCTAAGAGACATTCGTAGCATAATCAAATTAATCAACCTTAATGTTCCCACTTTTGGGACTCTTATTGATTGTAGGGTGATGTTGTTTCTTAATTAATAGGCTATGTAACACTAAAATAATTTTTCAATATAAACCAGTAGTTACTGGTTTGAATTGAAAAGATATTGAGTGAGTTAAGGGCGTTCAAACAATCACTTCAGCTTTAGATGTTTTTGAATTTGCATAGGTAAAAGAATGGTATTGTATTTTAGTCAGATAAAGGAGAACTACTGCAGGACGGATTGAATGTTGGTGTTATTTAAATTATATAATAAAATATGGCCATTTAGTTCACAATATACAGAAAAGCCGCCACAAAAAAAGCTAGAAGCGGCCACAAAAAGAAGCTAGAAGCGGCTACATACAAAAGCTAGAAGCAGCCACAAAAAAAAGCTGAAGCGCCTGACAGCTTGTGGCTGGAGAAACTAGAAGCGGCTTCTAGCTTTTTTTGTAGCGCCACTGCCGTACACGGGCCACAAAAAAGCCGCCACATAAAAAAAGGTAAAAGTAACAAAAAGAAGCTAAAAGTGGCCACAAAAAGAAGCTAGAATCGGCTTCTAGCTTTTTTTTGTGGCGGCACCGCCGTACACGGGCCACAAAAAGGCCGCCACAAAAAGAAACTACAAGCGGCTTTTTTTTGTGGCCCGTGTGCGGGAACACTAAGTAATGCCTATAGCATCAAATCAGCTTTCAATCTTCCCAAACTGCCTAAATATGTAACCAGAACTGAACTTCAGTTCTGCCTAAATATGTAACCAGAACTGAACTTCAGTTATTCACTCAAGCATTATCGAAAACAAGGGTTATAAACCGTCCCGCCGCCTCCCTCCCAGATGATACGGGCTTAAATCGATGCCTTCGTGCAGCAGACTTGAGCCGATTCCCCTGGATGCGGTAGATTACGATCCTACAGGTTACCTTTCAGACTTTTAGTTAAAAATATCTTGAAAATTCTGCTTCAGATAGTTTTCTGACTGAAAAGAATGAACTTTTTAGGTTTGAATAATAAGGACTACATAATAAGGAGTACATTTTTTTATTTGTTTGCTGGTGCTTATAAAACTCTTTGCATACATTACTAGCTTCTTCGCCCGCATAAGGTTGGTTTTAGAGTTATGCTGACCATCGGCGCTGACAGCTCAGCGCGTAGCTTGTCAGCTCTGAGGTTCAGCGTGAGAGGTTTCAGTATCGTGCTGATCGCTGTAGAGTACAGACGCACAAAAATATGTAGGGCTATAATAATTGCTGCTTTGTACATCACGCTGACGGAGTCTGCTCGGCTCGAAACTGGAACACTCACTGATGACAGAGGCGTGGGTGCGTTGGTCAGCGCCGATGCGCTTCGCGTAAGGCCGCTGACTCGTCAGTGCTAACCAACGTACGCGCTGATAGCTTCGCGTTCTAGTGTCGAAACGAGCGGACGCCGCCGTCTCAGCGTGAACAGTCATAACGAATCGTGATATGGACACAAGTCGAGTATCGACGAAGTACCTACGCCTAATCAGCACGATTTAGACCTTTTGTAAAATTTCACGCTCATAGTTTCAGTAGTTTCGGCTTTGAGTTGATATGTCAGTCATATCTGAAAAGACCAGCCGCTCCGGAAAAAACAAACGACTGTGATCATTTCTCGACCTGTAATGTTGAAGGTGATAATGTCCGGATCAGGGGGGTCGGGAAAAGGAAGGTCATCTGCTGGGGTGGGGCAGGGTATTTTCTCTCCAGATAGATACTCTTGCAGATCAGAACACGGAAGCACTACATCAGTACAAAAAAGAATTCTGGCTGCTCCGCTAATGTCACCTTCCCACAATTTTGTCTCAACCAAATGGGATATACCTTTAAAAGATGTAAACCTCTGTATCGGTAATTTTTAATCTAAATCACAGGCCGAAAGATTACAGTTTTCTTGAATTTGTGCAGTTAAAGTCTTTTTGTTTGCAAATATTTTTTGTACATATAAAATTCTGTAAAGGAAGCTGAGCAGATGTTCTCAAGCGCCATAAGAGCTCTAGCGCCGCGGGGAACACGCTTCTGGACAAGAATTTTTGAATTTTGAAAGTATTTTCCAAAACAGATCTGAAGATGATGCAGTTGGCATAGAAGATGGTACACTTATGGGGTTCAATGTGTGTGCATTTTGGGGTTTGTTTATCTTTCCAGATGATACTTCTCTAGGAATTCTAAAGGTTGACTGGCACTAAATTCCTCCATTTCACTGTTCCCGCTAATCATTACACTAGTATAAAATTTACACTTATTTATAATTTAACTAAATAATAAGAACCCTAAAAAACTGAAAACAAAAATTGTTCCAATGGCATTAAAATGACAATATGTGTCAACCAAGAAGTGGCGCAGTCGCGTTGGCAGACTGGGGCGCCGCGACACCGATGATGACATTCCGGTGGTAGCGCTCTGACAGCCGTTGCTGGGTGATGACTGGCGTCGCGTTCTCATCGAAACCTTCAGCGAAGTTAGGTTTGGCCGTACGAGTGGAATAACTATAATTTTATTAATTGCGACCAAATTGAATTGGCTAGTAGCTTTTCTTTAGAAATCATTGGATTAAATGTATTCCACCGAGTAAACCAGTGCTTCATCGTTTTTTGCGTTTGGGTTTTTAACACTGTCAACTTTTTTTTACTGTTTATTTATTTTTATTCATTGTCTTAATACTTCATGCATCACTATGGCTTTCTAACTAGGAATCTATTTGGAGAAAGTGAAGGAAGAATTCTAATTTAAAGTGTTGTAAGACGAGACTCGGATTTTATGATGTATCGTGGTGTCCTATTTCATTGTTGGTCCAGCCTTTTCGGTGTTTACCAGTGACAAATAAATATTGTGAGTTTTTATTTTTAGATGTTATTTTAGTTTTAGTTATTTGTAGAAAAGTTTTTATAACAGTGAGTAAAAAGTATGTTTATGAGAGAAGTGGTGGCCGAGTGGCAATGGCCCTGTCTTACGAGTTGTCGTCGCGGGTTCAAATCCAGCTAGGCATTACTTTGTGTAATTTATTTCATCACCCTTGCTCTCAAAACGGTGAAGGAAAACATCGTGAAGAAACCGGCATGTCCTAGAACCAAAAATTCGAAGACATGTGACATTCACCAACCGGCACTGGGCTCGCGGTGTTAATTACGGCCAATTCCTTTTCCTACAGAAAGGAGGCCTGAGTCCCAGCAGAGGGAATATTAAAAGGATGATTATGCTATATGCTAGTATTCTAGCCAAGCTACTTCGCCCGCCAAGGTATATACGTAAAAAGTATTTATTTCTCTTAATAATCATCGAAATTGATGAAGTGGGTTCAGGCACGAAAACGTAACAAACAAACGCACAGACCAGTTGCTTTCACATTATTTTACTAGCGTTTACCAGCGGTTTCATCCCATCGTTTCGATATGCCCATTGCCACTTTAGTTTAACGATTTTTAGGGCTGTATCGGTGATTTTGATTATTTTCCTGCAGATATCGCCATTTTTAAATCAATCGCCATTTTTAAATCAATCGCTCGAGAAAACTGCTTTCCATTGGCTTTTCGGCGACTTATGATGTGGTCCATTTCAGAACCATATGTCATCACTGGCAATACGCACTGGTCATGTCTAGCCGTGTTCCAAGTTCCATCTAAATCTATTCAGTTTTAAAATGTAACAAAAAGACAGAGTTAGCATATATTCCTCTAGTATACATAAATATATATATAGTATTATTTCAGTTTGAAAGATATAGGTTTGTAGGTATGCAGAATAGAGAGTAAAGTTCCCACATAACTCCGTTGGCAAAGGAGAATATTCTTCGACCAGATGGTTGGGCAGACCATTTGATTGGTTCGTAAGGGTGTTATATCTGGTCGATAATGATTTCGGGCTGTTCTATGTTCAAATCGCGCGGAGAACTTTGCGCGATGCATGATTAGTTCTTATGTGACGTCATAGATGACGCTGCATTGGTATAAATAAAAATAGCAGGTCTTTGAACTTTGTTAGTCGGTGGTGAACTTCGCAAGGGCACGATTACGCGTATCCTAGGTACGTGACAAATGTCGTGTCAGACGTGTGCATTCGAAATTCCACGACGGTCACGTGGCAATAAATATATAAACATACCAAGCTATCTGTAACGTTCCGATTTTATTTGAGGGATTTCCCACTAATATCTCTGTTAGCACAGAAAGTGGGATTATCCCGTGTTATTTTTGTACATTAGCAAAAAAAGTTGCGCATTTTTTCTAATTATTAAGCAACAGTGTGAGTCAAATATGCAAATTCTGTCGTATCATTGATTGATATTCGTGTTTACTTAGTTGATATGATATGATTATCTAGGATGACATGAAAAATTGTAAACAAATGAAGAATAATTTTATTACGCAGTTTTGTTTATTGGGGATAAGTAATAACCCTTCTTACAAATCGGGTAAAAAGTGTATCATGTAATAATACAGGACACTTTTGACATGAATTACCTGTGTCCAAAATTTAATTGAAACCCGTTCAGCCGTTCGTGAAGAAGTAACAGACATACACACACACTCTCGCAAATGATCGTTTGTAATATTGGTGTGATTATGTATGTGGATAATTTTAATAACTTATGATACAAGTAAGATACTAAATAGATTACTGAAACAGCTATTATTCCTGCTTTCGAGTGCCCGTACCCAAAAGAAAAAAATGGGCAATATTACTATCGACTCGACTGTCCGTCTCTTTTTTTTTCGTTAGGAAAGTCATATAATAACATCCCCCGCTCTTGGGCGGAGCGGGAGATAGTGTCAGACTTTTACTGACTGAAAACCCACTCCTGTTCCTTCGTTGCCTTTCGTTGTTCCTTCGTTGCCTTTTGTACCGGGATTGAGCTACTTTTCGGAGCTAAACCTAGCCACATTAGACCTCGGCCCAGCTGGGCCCCTGCTGTTGCTGACAACTTCTTGAGGCGCGCGGGAATAGTGCGCGCTGTCGACGACTTAGGCTCGATCCGAACGAACAATGAGCTACCCATTGCTCGCCGTCCGCTACTGTCCGTCTCTGTCACCAGACTGTATCTCATGAACTGTGATAGCTAGACAGTTAAAATTTTTACAAATGATATTTATCTGTTGCCGCCTTAATAACAAATAAAGTTAATACAGTGTCTAATGTATTATATCGTAAGTGATAATAATGAATATATGTATATTGCCTCTGATAATAGGCTTAATCAGAAGGCTTAAGGTCATTTAAAGGGCAATGGAAAGGGCTATGCTCGGAATTTCCATGCGTTATCACATCAGAAATTAACATATCCGCGGGAGAACTAAGGTTACAGGCATAGCCCAAAGAATCGCCATGAATAATAAAATTGGCAGAGGGCAGGGAGGGGCACATTGCTCGCAAAACAGATGGTCGATGGGGACGAAAGATTCTGGAATGGCAAACACGTACCGGAAGACGTAGCGTTGGAAGGCTTCCCACAAGGTGGACTGATGACCTGATGAGGGTTGTGGGAATCCGATGGATGCGAGACGAACAGGACCGGTCATTATTGCGACACTTGGGGGAGATCTACGTCTAACAGTGGACGTCTTTCGGTTGAAATGATGAAAAATGATAAGTTTCTAATTAACCGACTTCGAAAAGGAGGAGGTTTTCTATGTTCGGCTGAATGTATGTTTATTTTTATTTTGTATAGATAATGGTGGAACACACATTTGCACGATTCCCACTCGCATTAAAGGAGGTTTTTTATCATTTTTATCCAACGTTCTGAATAGAGAGCGGTTTAAAAACCTCGGTATCATGGATGAAGTAACTGGCACGTTTGCTAATTAGTGCTTTTGAAGCAAAGTGGACCAAATTTGTGCTCCGAATTTATTCATATGGGCCAGTTAAATAAAGTTTTTTTCAAACACCTGTTTTCTGGTCCATATTGAATCATGGCTAGCAATTACTATGTTTGAAGTATTTTTTTTCTTGTTTTCAGCTTTATGTATCATCATCATTATTTCAGCCGAAAGACGTCCACTGTTGAACATAGGCCTCCCACAAGCGTCGCCATAGTGACTGGTCATGTTCGTCTCGCATACACCGGATTCTCGCGACTCTCACTAGCTCATCGGTCGACCTTGCGGGAGGCCTTCCAACGCTGTATCTCCCGGTACGTGGTCGCCATTTCAGAACCTTTCGTTACCGTTAATTTTCGAGAGAATATCAACAAAATTCGGTAAGAACTAATTTAACCCTGTGAGAGGCCTTCGAACACTGCGTCATACGGTGTGTTGTCGCTTCTTCAGAAGACTCCACAAAAAAAAGAACGAATATAACCGGTGACAGGTGTGCATATAAGTACAATAAATATAAAACTTCCAATACATTACACATTCTGAATGTATTATAAAAACTTGTGTGGGTTTTCCCATCACGTTTTCCTCAAGTTTTACTTGACTGACAAAAACTGTTACATATTTAATAATATACTAACAACGTAACACATTTGTTAGACGTGTGTATTTTACGTTTTTGCTTGTTTCTCTCCTTGAGTAAGGGTCTTTTTAATATCGTGCGGAATTCATCACGCATGCGGAATTGCCCCGCATGCAGAAAATGTGGTCGTGTTAAATGGACGACAAATGCGCGTCCCGCGTGCATATTGAACATCATCGTCATCATATTACTTTAGCCAAAAAACGTCCACTGTTAGACATAGGCCTCCCCCAAGTGTCGCCACAATGAACGGTTCAGTGCGTCTCGCATCCATCAAATTTCCGCAACCCTTACCAGGTCATTGGTCCTCTTTGTCAACGCTACGTCTTCCGGTACGTGGACGCCATTCCAGAACCTTTCGGTCCCAACGGCCATCTGTTCTGCGAGCAAGTACCCTGCCCACTGTCACTTAAGTTTGCCATAGCTTCGTGCTATGTCGATAACCTTGGTTCTTCTGCGGATAAACGTAGGGTAATCAACGCATTATAATGACTACTTGTATGAAAAGGACGTTTGCGGGGATTAGGTTAAGTGCAGGGCAATTCCGCATGCGTGATCAGAACCGCATCATATTGAAACACCCTTAGACGTCTCATCTTTATTTATTTCAATACCTAACATAATTTTTTTTAAAGGTGGGAAATCACACCCTTTGATGTCTCATCTTTATGTATTTCAATACCTAATATGATTTTTTTAAGAGGTGGAAAATCATCTTATGGCTTCTCCCGTTAGTCTATGATCCGATTAAGAACAACCTTCGCCGGTCTGCTTAATGGATGAAACGTATTTTATGACAAATTTAATATATATTAAATAATATAACGCGGGATTACGATGAACACTCATCCATGTTGTATAATCCCTAAATCTGTATCTATATCAAAATATCTAGAGAAATATGTGTAATAAAATCATAATTACGTAAGGAAGGGTAGTTGTATGAAAATGTATCTCGAGTTGCCCGCTCAACAGCTTAACTGTTGGTTTCAGTTGTTACTTGGACATCTTTGGAAAGCTTTTATGGATAGGCAGAAGCTAGATAAACTGACGTCACTTTAACTAAGTTACTAGGTTATGAATGATGATCAGATTGACAGTTGTTCCATGTAAAACACTGGTATTCTTAGCTTCATCTGTTTGGACTACAAAACTGACACGGGAAAAGCACGGCTGAGTCATTGATTTTCCGGTACTTTCCTAAATTAACGACGAAATTGGCTTGAGGTGAGGATAAAATACAGTATTGCACATATTATTTTTCCAGCGTGAAAAAATGGTTTAAAAGCAACACGTGAGCAGAAAAAAGCTGCAAATAAAAAAATCCGTCTCCAGTAAAATTATAAACAGTCATACCAGCCCTGCGAAATAATTTATTCAATCCATAACTTCCATATCGAAGCCCAAAGCGCCAAATTATAAATTCCTCACAACGGCTGCCACAAACAGGATCAAACCCCATTCTATTGAATTGGAAAGCTGTCATTCCCGATGCGGACTGAAACACTCCAGTCCAATTGTTCCACGGTTTTTCACGATGCCGATGTTAGCTTCTTGAAGGCGTATTTCTCCATTTTCGCATGTAAAACAAAAATTTCCCGCATTTTTGTTTGGGTTCGCACCGAGTTGCTGGCGGTGACGGGATTTCGGTAGGGTGGCTATGGTGCTACGATTTGTGCGACACGAGAGATTCAAATAGGTGAAAACTTAAAAAAAAAATGTTCTTACCATATGCTAATAGCAAAAAATTCTTTGCCTGGCTTAGTATTCACCCATGATAATTCCATCTGCTAACACTGTCAGATCTCCATATAGAACAGGTAACAGGGCATGTGACGCAAGATAGAAGGTGTGACATAGTCTGAATACGCCGAAAGACTGGTGAATGAAGATGGAAGGGGCCAGCAGTAAAAATAAATACGAGCGACCTGCTCTGGCCACTCATGGGTGCAAATTATACATTATACAGTAATTGGAATAATGCATACCCTTATACACCCATATTAGGAAATTAATATGGGTAATGACGCACTATATTGATAACACATCGGTATTAGTATTTACGCACGCATACAATGAAAACATTGTGAGGTAATGAACAATTTTATCTCAGATTTATTTTTTGTCCTATTAAATTCTTGATCTTTTAAGGCAAAAAAATACATATTCTAAGAGTATCTAAAATTGATTCAGTAGCTGATTTTTTGGATGGAGAATGTGCCTTTATCATACATGTTCCACGTTGTAAACACGGACTATCCTCGGTTATTTATTGCATCAAAATCCGTATAGTAGTTTAGGAGAAGTTAGAGGACAAATACACGTACGCGGAGAGCTATTTTGTTTTAAATAATATGTAGAGATATTAACAAGCATGACTTTTGTTTGAAGGATTTTTATTTCTACTTTGAGTGACACACTTTGTATTAACTTTGGTATTCAAAGAATTTAAAATGCTCAAATTTATAGCCATAGCCAATCAAGCACAAAATTAACTTTTTCGCAATTAAATCACAGATAAACAAAACTAAAAAGTTAAAAAAGACAACGGTTTAACTATGTCATCCATTACGCACGCGATTAGAGGAAAACATAATTGTTAAAATGTTTTACAAGAAACAAAACAAACTGATTCCAAATGCCACTATTAGGCTCAAAGCCAAGAATTTTCACTAGAGGCAGTCGGAACAATTTATTTTCTTCTCGTATTGTTTTATGAGTTATTAATAATGGTGAAACGACTCTATAATTATGGGTCGTTTCGTTAAAAGCTTAATGAATTTGCGAGATTTCTGTTTTTATTGCTCAAATTAAGTGTTATCCCACTTCCTTGGGAATAAAAGAAACGTGGCGTGCCTGAGATGTTGTTTTTTTTTCGAGCTTTCGGAGGCAAATGATGGACATAAATTTTGTGGGTGATAGCTCGAAAATTGGGTTCTATTTTTACTATATTTCAGTTGTGAATCGCTACTGCTTTTAGTGCTATGGTTATAGTTTGTTGTTATTACAATTTGTACAGTGTGAATAAATTGGTTTGAAATATTATTCGATGGCTTGATTGTTTAGTTCAGTAGGTATTTACTATCAAAATACGATGATAAGTGTTATTGATATTGGAAATGATAATTGACACGTCATGAAATGTAGTCAAACGAGTTTTAGGTTGAATGATAAAGCTCTCCATACGGCCGTCTGGTAAAGATCAAGTACCTAAAAAAGATGTCAGCGAAACCGTAGGGCCCAGTAGGGCCGAAGCCCGCTAGGGTTGATTGAATGACCCTGGAACGTAAAATCTGAAAGACATTGATGGGTTTTAACCAGCAAAAATCTGACTAACAAAATAAAAAAAAAAATGTTTGAGTCATTATGGATTATAATCAACAACCAATCGTGTCGCTCGACTTTCTCGTCCTAATTGAGAAGTCGATATTGCTTTCCGGAAACCGGGTTTCACTCTCTATCAGGCGTGTATTGAAAAAAGTGAGATAAGTGAAATGACCGCTTGCCAAATATTTTTTTTTGTGTTTGAATATTGTAAAGAACGTTCGCCAACTTTTTAACACGTTTAATGCGGTACGAGGTCTAATACGCCCCGTACGTGTCTTCCTTGCAGTGCGGCTAAGAAAGTCTTCTCTACCGTGCGGTGGCCATAACTTCTTATTTTTTTTATATATATCTACGTCTAATTTGGTTGAGAAAAGAAATGACTAATAAAGAGATAAAAACAAAATGAATTGGCGTATTTAATTTAATACGGGGTCACTTTGACCTCGTACCGCACTTTTTCAAAAACAAATATTGTAAATTATAAACGTTACAGATTCTAATAAGTTCATTTGACAACTATCATCAAGACGATAAGGGATCGTCACAATAATGAGATCTATATCACAGAAATATGGAAATGATATAAAATGTCGCTGTCAGCGTGTAAAATCTTTACGTGGGACTTTATCCTGAATTCTTCCAGTCTCCTGGCCCCCCTAGAATCGCCGGCGAATAGTTTCGCGTCTGTCAGCCACGTTTGAAGGGGATTTATTATTTTTATTATTGTTTCGCACAAGGACTTGGGCTGCCTTATTTCTCTCTTTAAGATATGACCGGCAAAAATAGAGAGAATTACCCCGACGTACGGCGTTATTAAACCTTTTTGCTTCATCCTTGGCTTTTGTTGTTCCTGCACTAGTGGTATTTGTTAAATGTTATAAGCCTCTGGATTTGACGCCACCGTGTTTGTATATTTGGGTGAAGATTGGCGATTTGGGCATCAGGTTTGGGAATATTTGGTTCTGTATGTTTTAGTCAAATAAAATTACTTGTAGGTTGATCACATTTTAATATTGAGCCTTTTTATTAGGAAGCTAATACATAATATGTGTTAGTGATATATTATGTCACTGATACTTATGGATATATTTAAGTTAAAAGGCGGTATAATGCCCAAAATGAGCCCTTTAAGCCCTGAGCTATACGCCCTTTAAGCCCTGAGCTATACGCCCTTTAAGCCCTGAGCTATACGCCCTTTAAGCCCTGAGCTATAAGCCCTTTAAGCCCTGAGCTATACGCCCTTTAAGCCCTGAGCTATACGCCCTTTAAGCCCTGAGCTATCGTATGTCCCTAATACATATCGATAACTCTGGGCTCAAAAGCACAGCAAACATCTTTGCCTTAAAATTCGCTACTGCTGAAGAAGTCCATCGTCAGTGCCAATTTAGCGTGACTTAATACTTGAACGTCTTAACCCTCCCGAACAAGTTACCGGCCGAACTCGAAGCGACTTTATTAAAATTCAAACTAACTGAAAGTTATTATTAGCCTTTGTAATTTTAAAGTCTTTTCGGACCGTTTTTGCAAAATTGTAATGTTAAAGCGAGTTCGTGTTTGGTTTTGAAAGTTGGCGTTACTATGTATATTTTTGTAAAATTGAATGTTGATAGCTTTGAATAGAAGGTCATTAACTTGTATCCTTAGAGCGTTGACAGCAGTGGTGGGTAAGTGGAAATGGCCTCAACGAGTTGTAGGTTGTGGATTCAAACCCAGTCAGGTGCATTACTTTGTGTAATTTATTTCATCACCATTGCTCTCAAAACGGTTTAGCAAAACATTTTGAGGAAACCAGCATGTTCTAGAACCAAAAATTCCAAGACATGTGACATTCATCAACCCACAATCGGCTCGCGTGGTTGATTACGTCCCATCCCCTTTCCTAGAGAGAAGAGGCCTGAGTTCCAGCAGTGGGAACATTAAAAATGGCTGATTACCCTTATGTATTAATCTTGAAGTGAATAAATATCACGTTATAAACTAGCATCATCATTTCATTTTGGGTCACGCGAATTGTCAACAAGGCGTATTGAAAGTTCTTTAAAAAAATTGTGAGAACTCGGAACCCATGGTCTGAGAGTTTCAACCCCAAATTGCTTGAAAATATAATTACAAACAAGGCTATTATATTTCCACCACTTGAGGTTCTCTGCAGCCGCTGCGGCAGCACCGGCACGGCACGACAAGCTAGGAAGATGAGATGGCGCAAGAGTATCGACACAAGTAGCGTCCCACACAAGGCTTATCTTCTATAGAAATAAAGACATAAGTATCATCCAGTCTTTTTGCCATCATCGCGTGCCAGGCCATGATGTTACATAAAAACGCCGACGGTGACAAGAGCGCGTCGGATGATATCGTTGATATTAGCGTGCCGAGCTTTGCGACCCGCAGTTCGGCTTTATGACAGACCGTTGTGTCCAAGGGTGTTGACAACTTCACCATAGTGGCAGCGTTGAGGAGAGCAACAAGCAGCGGCAAGACATACGTAAATCAACAAATTAATTATAAAAGAAAGAATTATCTAAATTGGATCATAAGTTGAGTCCCGTGGAAACAAATATTATAAATACAAATAAATAATACAACCAAAATGAGTTGCTTAAAAGGTTCTAATCGTTAAAATCCTCGAGCATCAAGTTCCCAGACGGTAAAAGTATTTCACTTGCATTCTTTCATTTTTCGCAAATACTTGACACTTTTTTAGTTAGATACATGTAGTGGGTAAGCAGTTGGACACGAATCAAGCTCGGCGCAGAGTAGGATCGCATAGATGTACCTGTCGCAGCAAGGGGAAAGATGAAAAAAATAGCTACGTTCAAAACTGGTCTTTTGAGCTGCGGGTTCCGTATTTAAGGGTATCTTTGTAAATTAAGTATTTTAAGTTTAGAACGTTTGCAAGGCTACTTTATAGCATAGCATAGTCGGCTTTATAATGTTCGCCCTGTTTAGACTCAGACCTTCTTTTTGGGAGAGGTCAAGGCTATTTTAAATGCAAAATTTTGTCAGGGTTTCGTACTAGAGTTTGAGAAATATTCAACTTAAATATTTAAGTCAAAAAATTGGGGTGTTAGTCTGTTGTTGTCTGGTAGTTTCATTTGTTTTTTTTATTGATTTTAACGTTGCAGAGATGTTTGTGAGGGGGTTGGTCCTCAATAGAAAACTTGTAAGAACCTCAAGAAACAGCCTATGTACATGAACTTTGCTATCCACTTATTTTTTGTTGTTATAGTGTACAATAAAGAATTAAAGATTATGTTACAAAATTTTGTAAAAGAGACGAGAAGTCTACGGATGTTGATTTTGCAGTAAGTTTTAAGTTGTTTGAGCTTTTTTTTATTTAGATAACAAATGGAAGAACAACAATAATAAATTGCTCAATTTCTTATTTGTATTAGTTTTAAATCGGCCAATCCAAAAAATTATAAATTCGAGACCTTACAGTTGAATCCGGCGTACGGACTCCTAAAAAATGTCCGTAACATAATTGAAAATGCCTAAAATAACCGGCGTGCGCCGAGGTACCTCTGCTATAACTTGATGCGAACAATTTAGATAATTTTCTTTTAACAAAAAATTTCGTTGTCACAAAGGTTTTCATATTAGATTCTTTCTGAGAAGCTCTCGAGGTTGTATCGATCTGATTTCTATTGATTTTAGCGAAGGTTGAAACATGTGAGGTGCTTGCAATTAGACCGATTTGCATGGCGCATGGGTTTGCGTTTAACGTGAAATGTGAACGCCATGAAATTATTTGTCTTTGTTTGTGATTTTTTTTTTCGTTTTGTTTTCTAACACATTGCAATAGTTTTTCTAAATATTTAGACTTCAACTATTTTAAATTCTTTGGTAAAAAATTTTCTGGCCTTTTTTATGTAGCCTCTTTTTTAAAATGTGATTGTGAGAACACTGTAGACGCCATAATTCTTAGATTTACTTCTTATTGCAACTTACTTTTTTTGTTATGATTTTTTTTTTTTGCTTTGTGTAGGTATAATATTGACTGATCTACACTAATATAATATTGACGGATCTTCTTACTTATTAACTATTATTACTGTGATATTGAAATATTATAATACCAAATAATTTTTTTAAAAGAGTAACCATGGAGTTTCTTGCCGGTTCTTCTCCATAGGAAACGACCAATTTGGAACCGTGCACTAGCTTCTGACGTTTTATAAGTGCCCATGTAGGCCTATGTGAAATACAATATAATTTGAATATATAAAGCGCATGGTTAATAGGTTTCTCCTGCTGCTTTTAGTACGAGATCCGTAGAAGAAATATGTGCTAGATTATGCGTTTATTCAGACATTATGAAAGACACAGCGAATAGGTCGCCTAGCTAAATCTGATGTCAATGATGTTAAAAAAATAAAATTTGGCATTATCTAGCATTATAATATTTATCATAATCAAATAACGGATGACGGAAGAGATATTTTCTATCGGATCTTAGATCATATATAGTGCTTCACAGCTATAGGTACTGTGATCTATTCAATGAATGTTCGGTGGTCGTAATATTCGCATTCACTGCATAGGGTAGTTTCCAGGGTCAAAATAATTACATTTCATTTAGTCCGTATTTTAGATTATAAAAAAATATTGGACACGTATTTTTTCTTTTTTCGATCAAACAAAAAATAACAAAGATATAGCCCATTAAAGTTACGTGTGACGTCACTCCGTGCGAAAAAAAGTAGCACTTCTGACATTTAATTAAGTGCCCATGTAGGCAATATGTGAAATTAAGATATTTGATTTTTTAATTTTTTTTTTATTGTACCTAAAAACAGCATCCTATCCGATCTTTGCGATGGGATGCTGTGGTTGAAAGTTTTTTTATTCCTTTTTTTATTATTATCGATAGACTCACGCTTGACCATTATCACTATCACACTTGATAATAAAGGATGATGTGGTCGACGGAGGTCAGTTACTCCATACAAATTTAGATTCACTTTTTTGACGACATTTTTACAATTCAAAAGTGCCTGTAAATGATCTTTATAGTCACTTCTGGCCTAGGCTGCAGCTTTCAGAAAACACAGCTATAATAAGTAAATAAAATAGTCTGGGTTAAATATATTTCTTTACTCAATAGGCTCCTGATCAACACTACAAGAAGCCCAGCTTGGGCATCATTCACTTAGTAAGCTAAACAGCTCCGTTCCGAATCAAATAGCTCAAAGACACTCGAATAGAAAAGCATTGCAAATATATTCGGGCCACGAAACAAGCGATCGTTCAGGGGACCGTTCGTCGCGTAATTTTGCTTTATGACGTCATTTCGTGTAATCCCGCTGCGAATTTTACGCGTCGTTTGCGCGAATCAGTCTTGAGTTGGCGTAATGTACGTAATGTTACGTGGGATTAATAATTTTCTAGTTTTATGTGGTGGTAACAGGTAATTGGTTTTGATGTCTGTTTGTTTGTTTGTGTTTTGTTTGCTGATTGTTACACGTCGAATTGTTTTCGTGTTATATCTTCTTTTATTGAAACTAGCTTCTGTCAGCGTTCTTTTATCGTGTGAAAGTAGATTACCGTTGCATGCCCTTAGCAGTTAAAAGGGAGAACATTTTGGATAATTTTCTCTAAGTACCCGCCACCGACTTAAAAAGAAACCTTGGTAAAAATTTACACTTTTTGTCTCAGCAGTTACGGCTGTACATGTCGGTCAGACAGTTTCTCGTTTTAAACACATGTATAGCTAAATAGTGGCACCTCATTAAGTCCCTAATTAATCTGTAAAATTTTAACTCTTAATTTCATCACATCACTCTAATATTTATTGCAAGGCGAAATATTTTTCTTGTATAACGTTTGCGTGCGTGTGTGTGTGTTTTTGTTACTCCTTCATGTTCAATTGGATGCGAATTCAGATCAAATTTTCTCACAGGTAGACCATGTTCTAGAATAGTATATTATAGAATACTAAAAGTTTACATTAGGGAATAAAATGTCGCAAAACGCGCAACGCTCTGTGTAACATTGCAACTTGGCCCAGGCAGTGTCTCGTAGATACTTGTATTAGCGCCGCCCGTCATGTTAGGGAACATTTGGTACTCTTATTATCCTGGGAGAGTAAGCTATGAGATAATGATAATCTTCCACTTTAATGTCGGCAAAGCCACTGGCAAAAGTTAGTGTTATATATTACATTGAGAAAAAAAAAACAATTATCATTTTTTTCTAATATCACACTCACTCTTCTCTGCCAAGTTTCTACACCATCAAGTGTAGTCAACAACGTCACTGTCATTCTCGTGTCACAAGATTTAAATAAGAGGAGACTTAAACAGTATGACAGCACAATAAACTTGCAATGTAAACAGATTACAATTGTAGTATACATACAGACATACTTTCTCGCTGTCCTTCGCACTGGTTCAATGTACGATACTGGCCGGCTACCGCGAGGCATAAGGTATACGATGAGGCGAGTAGATAAAAAAAAAACTAGTTTTCTATTTTTAAATGAGAATGTTGAGATGGAGGTGTGGTGTGACAAGAATGGATAAAGTGAGAAATGAGTATATTAAGGGAACGTTTGAAAGTGGCGCCAGTGACTGAAAAGTTGAGAGGAAATTGTTTGTCTTGGTATGGTCAGGTAAAGAGGAGGGATGAAACGCATGTTGCTAAAAGAGTCATGAATTTACATATGAATGAATGAAGAGGGAGTGGGAGGCCATAGAAAAGATGGATAGATTGAGTCAGGAGTGATATGAAAGAAAAGGGAGTTAGTGAGTGATAGCGTGACGAGTGACAGGTCAGAATGGAAGAAAAAGAAAGGTGTTGCGCCGACTCCAAATAAAACGGAACAAGGGCAGGAAAATGGTGATGATGAGTCCTCCTGTATTTATATAATAATATTAAAAATAGCTGACTCGGCAAACGTTTTCCTGCCGTATAATAAAAATCGGTCAAGCCGATTCGCGGAGTTCCGTAACAAATATTGACATGAGATTTTATTTATTAACTAGATTAAATCAGAATCAAAATGTCGGTCAGTTAAAAAAAGTGAAATTAAATTGATAATAAATTATGGTAAACTGCAGTAGTATACAATTCTTTTTTTTGTTCGTTGTGACCATGTATAATGTTTGAGAGCAATGTTTGCGGCGTCAGAAACTTTGTTTAGTCTCTTTTGATATCTCATTTTGGGTTGTTTCAGCAGTTCCATTGTTTTCATTGCAGGATATCACGTATACATACTCACTCTTATGGCTTTATCGCTATATCATCATCTTCCTAGCCTTTTCTCGACTAGCTTGTGGTCGGCTTCCATTCTGTCTGGATACGATTTTACCCGTGTTTGACATCGAGCAATCACTCTCTATCAGACCTTCACAACCCAGGTCAACACGATACTCCTTGGATAGACTGCTAATGGTCAGACCTTCTGGCGTCTATATGTCACAACTTTCAAAGATTTTTGAATGGCAAAAGACGCGGGGTGTCGGTAATTAGAACATTACCGATACCAATAAACTTATAAAAGTACAAATGAATAGAAAAACCTCATAATGAGAGGCGGGTGCCATTAACCACTTAGGCATCATAATACTGGGTCATGGTTTTCGCTGCTATCCTACCAATATTCAAGGCCGACCGATAAAATCATCACTCTCTACATCATTCAGTTTTCTTCATCCGGCTTCAGCTTCTGCCTTGCCCCAAGCCCCCTCAGATAGCTACAGAGATAGCGAGTTATCTGGATCGGCTGCCAAGGTACGCACTACCAGACTAGTCGACGACGCACGATAACACTGTTTTTATTTCGGGAACTAAACATTGACACGGGATTCCCGCGTGTATGCGTGTTTGATCAGTTGTACGGAGTGTGATAGCTAGAATAGATGTAGCTTTCGTGCTATATCCGTGTTAAGATCTGAGATGAATTTCAGATTGTTGGTATGAGGTCTAGATTAGGTGCAGATATACATTTGTAGATGTATTACGTATTAATATAAATAGTTACAATCTGCTTGCATCTTTGTTAACTAGTTTTTGACTGTGATCCCACCAGATGGTAAGCCGTGATGTAATTGTTGATGGTGATTCGCACTAGTTTACTAAGAGCCTATCACTCTTGCCTAGTAGACATCTAAATTATAATTTGACAGGAAGCCCGCTGTATGCTAATGGTTCCAATACTTCGATGTACGCGGTATAAACTACAAACGAAACGCTTAGTCCGGACTGTAGAGGTGTTAACAACTCAAGGGTGGCCACTCTTTTAGATTTATTGATATTAAGTCGTAAGAGGTTTTTATAAAAAATAAAAAGATATAATTGTTGTAACGTCTGAACTTTACGACATATAATTTATATATTTTTATCAGTTCCCAAAAAGTAAAGAAAATCTTAAGAGGGCCTTTTTCCACTCATTTATCGTTAATGTTAGCACAGTTTAAAATCGTTGGATGAAGAGGCAACGCGAAAAATGAGAGATAATGCCTGAAAACTCTGTTAGCGAGTACGAGTGAATGACGGACATTCGTACGCCATTCATTAGTATATTTCTCAAACCTTGTTTTAGTTCTAAGAAAATTTATAAAAAACATTAAATTTTCCTTCCTATCATTTAGGATCTCGATTAAAAGTGAGAGATTTTTTTTATGAATATATTTTTTTTATGAATATTTTTTTTATGAATATATTTTTTTATGCGCACAATATTCAGAAGGGCCGAAGTTCAAGCAAAACAAAAGATTTTCAGAGGTCTTTACTGGATTAGTTTTACGAACATTGTATATCTGGATTTCAATAAAAACCTGGATAATATCTACAAGATATCTGTGTGTCCAAAATACTGGAGAAAGATGAGTAATAACGTCATAATCATCACTTAAAACCGGTTGGTTGTATGGAAATGTATCTTGGGATGGTCGCTCTTAAGCCAGGATGATACGATAGAAACTAATGTGCATCTACAGTCATTATATTATGTGCGTAATGAATATAAATGAGTGTGTCTGAGTCACACTGTGCTATATAGTTTTCAACATACCTATTGACAGAGATGAAACGGAAATGATTGCCAACAGCAAAATAAATCGAAATAAAATGGCGGACGAGTCTCGTTTTTTAAATAGATTTAGTGAAGAATTTGGTATTATTATGATAATGTCAGTTTGTCACTCAGTCCTTGCAGCATATTCGTTTCATGAGTCATGTATTGATAGATATGAGTTACTGTCAGATATCATCAACCATTTTAAATATTTTGGAGTAAATTAGCTAGCTTTATATCATAATGAAACGGTCTGGTCTACGAAAGTATGATCATGTCTCTCATCTCTCCTCCTCATAAATCCAGCTACTATTCCTACTCTTTCTCTGTCCACGCAGTAAGGTTGTGGAACTCACTTCCGCCTAGCATTCGTGATTTGAAAATGATCTCACTCTTTAAAACAAAATTAAAAGAGCACTATCTTTCCTCTCTTGCTTGATATTCGTATATATAAATATTATGTATTTATTTTTAGTATAAGTCATATATAGTTATATAAGTATTTATTGGTTTAATTTAAGATTTCACATAATCTTCTTTCTCATTTCTGCACACTACTGTCTACATCTCTTGTAATTTCTCCTTTCGCGGGTCTGCTGGAAGAAATTTCTATTTGAAATAAGCAGTACCTTTGTACAACGTTTTCTAATAATGTTATCCTCCTCAGTATATTTGTGTGTACATAAATTGTAAAATAAATAAATAAATGAAAAATTCAGAACCTGATTGCAGTGCAACTAAGTTCAATTGTGTTTTAAAACTATTCAGGGGCACACTCAAATATACCCACAAAATTCCATCCGAATTGGTCAAGCCGTTTATTACAAGTCAGGTTATTAATTTATTAAGATATTTTAAAATTGATAAACTAGTTCATAGCTGCTATCCCATATGTCATGTCCTATTATATACATAAGACAAAAGTGTTAGTCCTTTACTATATATTTACTTAAAAGATTCGAGCTTAAAAGATATATGAAATATTCCTATATCATCAAAAACAAACAATCCTTTCATGAAAATATCATTTTTGTTATTTATAACCATTTTTCTCTTTGTAATCTTAAAGATATCTATTTCCATCTCTCGTCCAATCTCCGTTTCTACAATCATAATTCATTCTTTCTCAGAAAGAATAATTCTCGTTGAATATTAACTGATCAGAGAATAATCTTACCTATATAAAATTCTGTCTAGGTCTTTTGGTGTCAGACAATAATTATCTCTAAGCTGATTCTTTGAAATGAGAAAATTGAATATGATATTCTTTTGAAATTTACTCTTGTTGAAAATGATTCAGTGTTAGACTACTTTATGATCTTACAATGTTTATAAAACCTAGCTTTTGAGTTAACCTTTACGTTTGTATTAGCTATATAAAATTTTGTATTCTTTTTATTGCGACTTTTTGAGTGTGATTTCCTCATATCTAATATTATTAAAATCAATAGTTTGAGTCACCATGGAGTTTCTTGCCGTTTCTTTTTTTATCATTATTATTGATAGGCTCGCGTTTAACAACAACCAATTAAATAATAAAGTATTTTTTGTTAAATTAGCTTCTGACGTTTTTATAAGTACCCGTGTAGTGTTGTTTTACCTACATCTGCTATGTAGCAGCATCAGCTATGTTACTTTTTGGAGTACGATAAAGTTTATTCTATTCTATTCTATCAGGACTTATTTATAAACCATTTCCTAAAACTAAACCTAAATATCCTCAAAATCAGTTTCATTAGAAACTCAACAAAATTTTTTGCGAAGCGGTGGGGTAGGTGTTATTTATTATATTTAAGAGTATATTTCATTTAAAATTTTGAACTTTAAAACTAGATTAATATACAGCCATTTTCTAGATTACTGCAAAATTATTATATCAGTATACAAATGGAACTAATTCTCCTATCGAACTGGTTCAGGCCGGCCTCTATCTATCGCAAACCGGTTGTGTTTACACAAATGTAGATGCGAAAAATTGTATGAATAACAATTTGTAATTAGTATATACACAGGTGTTAGTGCAGTAAGTTTAATGCTTGAATTAAATAGTTCCTTAATCCTACTTCTATTGTTTGTTGTTTTTTCAAACCTTGTGTTATTTTCGTTTCGCTTTAATGAACTCATTCCGCTTATTTGCAAAATTGATTGTATTCTTGTTATGTTCTTCCGCAATGATGTTATTGAGTCCTTTTATTACGGTCTATTTTTGCCCTTTTTAAATTATTTAACTCTGCCAAAACTATGATCAGTTTTCCTTATCTCTTTTTATTTATTTTTTATTTATTTATATATACTTTATTGTACACCAAAACAAATTTACAAATGAAAGAAAGAAAAAAAACTGTTTAATTTGCCCGAAAGATGCGCACACTTAAGACTAACATAATACCTACATTTTTATATTAAAAAAATAAATAAAACAATAAAAAAAAAACATAAATAGTAATAAGCAAATATGCGCCACGTCCATAATGCTGTGTCCACACGCAAAAATGCATCGAGTCCACAGCACTGGTTTTCAGCGTGGGCCGGTAACAATATCAACTAAAGAAGTCGGCAACGGTGTGGTGTGCCAAAATAAATAAATTTAAGACAGATAAAATAACAAATGGAAATAAACAATCATAAACAAATAAATAAGAAGTACGATTTTCTACAAACGTATAAAGTTGCAACATTATATCACATTTTTAACAAGTGTGATGGCTAACAAACTTATTATCCAAGCCAAAATCACCACAGATAAAAACAAAAATTAACAAGCACTGACTGCGATGGACGGACGCAATGACGTTTAACGTAAACTGAAAGGATGTGACGTCGCAAGGCCTATGACGCTACGCCATTGTGACGAAACTTTGTGGAAATGGAGATTCAAAATTTAAAAAGGTTGCAATGTGCAATAGCTGTTGTGTTCGTGTATTATACAGTTTTAAAAGTGTATTGCGATGAACTGCAAATCAAGAGGACCAAATCAAATTGAAATCTTACAAGCTTTATACAAAGGTTTATCATCATTATTTATAATCTTCCGTCCCTTGTCGCTTGTTAGTTAGTGTCGGCGCAACATTTTTTTTTCTTCCATACTATTCTGTCACCCATCACGCTATCACTGCTAATAATGGCTACTGTATGTAGGTTTATAATTAACATTTTATTACACTTATCTTTACAAATAATGTCAAAGTGATTAGGTATTATGGAACATTTGTTTTTACTAGATGGGTAATCATAAAAGAACTTTTCCCGCTCTAAATGGAGCGAGAGGAAATCTTAGATATTTACATGATTAAAACCAACCTGTGTTCTTTAAGTTTTCTTCTGTGTTCAAAGTCCTTCTAATAATCCTGCAGCATTATGGAACCTTACCGCCTTTCATTACACACATTCTTAAGTTATTTCTTGTTTATTTGTTTCTTAACTAATCCAAGAATCCCAGCTATTGTCTCTTTTCATTCAGTTACAGTTATATTGTTCGCTTAAAATTCCCGTACATTTGGACCAGCGTACATTTGTGACAGTATCCCCTAAGTCCCAATTTCAGACTCATCTGTGCAAATGAAATAATTCAATGGTGTTTTGGATTCCGGGTTAGTTAATTGACAAAGTGACCACGTCCAGGGTCTGAAGGGTCGTACCCTTAAATTACTGGACAATAGATTTGGGAAGGAACACCTGGTTCAATAAATAAATTGAATACCGTATCTGAAGTAAGTGGCGAAGGAGGATGGCGTGGGATACAGTGATTAGGGCCCCAATATCTTTAATGAATTTGATCATTAGAGTAAAAACAGTTGCTCACATCTTATGAAGAGCAGGTAAAATACGTAGATGATAAAAACTAAAACTTTACTCCAAAAAATAAGTTTTAAAAAGTATGAAGAATAAAGCATTGCCATCAACTAAACTGCTGCGATGTCTAAAAAAATATTTCCTCGTCACAAAACTTTTTGGTCTGTTTTTTTTTTTAATAAACGAACGACGAACTTTTTTATTTGATACAGCTAAGACGGCTCCTTTCAATTCAATTCATTACTGAGTTGTCCTAGGGGGGACGCCCCCGTTTTGAATTCAGTATGACAGAGTCTATGTATAACTAGTGGACAATCAAGACGGTTTCAACAAAGCTTTTTTTAATTCAAGTTATGATTAGTAAATAATAATAAGTACTTTTAAAACTGATGAACAACATATATTCTGGTCTAAATCGTAACCTCTTTTTTGCATTCGCCATAATTTGGTGAAAAAATAGAGTGATTAAAAATGAGCTGAAAATATCACCATAATGTATTTTTCTCCTCGGTTGATTCTAGCACAACTTATTGCTATGTTTTTCGATCTTTCGATGCATTGATTTTCGTTTATTTTAATACTTTTAATTTTTATCTACTGAATAGTTTATATTATTTCATGCTCAAAAATATTGCCTACATTATTCAAAAATATAAATTACTTCCGAAACTTTAACTACATTGTATATTTTCATTTGAAACGATTACAGCCGTTATCATGATGACGTACAGTTTTTTCCCTTCGTTGAATCACAAAAATATACCTATTAATATCTAATTGCAAAGTCATGTTTGATACGGGAAAAAAACTACAATTCAGGAAAATAATCCCCGGGAGAGGTAATAATAACAATGTAAATGCCTTTTGTTTTATTGTCGTTTTTCATTTAACGCCAAAGTTGAATTCTAATATATAAAAACGATTCCCAGATTTTTTTAACGGACTCTTCAGCAGAAACAGTTGATTTTATTTTATGAAATTTATGTATTTAGTAGATCTGAGAATAATTTAGCAATCAGAAAATCAAAATATTTATTTTCTGGAATATATATCTATATAAGGTGTTACAGTATGATATTTTTTAAACAGTCACAGATTGAAAAGCAGTTTTTTAAACATTGTCAGTGGTCAATCTTGCGAACTATTTGGTAAATGATTGTAAATAATACGATCGATATGCTGAATATTTTTTTTTTAATTATTTTAGCCTTATCGGTGGCAGTCGAAGTCTGTCTTTATGCCGCGTTCGGCCGTTTGGCAAGTAAACATACGAGTAGTTTGTTTACTTTTATTTAATCTAAATATGTTAGTCTGTAAGGTGTATCTATGGGCCAAGATGCCAGAAAATAAATAATATATTATTATTTGAAGTCGTAGGCTATTTTTTGCCTGCCCTCCTTCTCCCACACCCCATTTTTTCTTTGATATTTAAACGCTAGAATAACGTTTGCTGCTACAGCTAGTCTTTTTAATAAAAAAACCTATAAAAATTACTTTTACTATCCGTGACCCGTAGTTTTGAAGAGAAAAGAATATTTAGGACTTTTGAACATTTCAAAACATGCTTCGATCGTTTCTTTTCATACAAAACTCTGCCGTTAAAAACCACGGTCCTCACCATCAAACGAATTTTAAAGCTCATTAAATAAAACATTGCACAAGGAAAGAAAACATGGACCACTTCTGCTTCTCATAAATAACTGGCCTAAAACAATCCACTACAAAGTGACCACGGAGTGGAGTGTATCGGCACAATATTTGTGTAGTATCGTCTAAATCCCAGGGTCTGACGCTAGCGATAAATATTTATTGCCACTAAACGTGAAAAGGTGGAAAGTATAAGCAGTAGCGATGAGCAGGCTTAAGAGCCTCCTTTCCACTCGCCTATCGTCAACATCGAGCATGGTATAAAAGCTTGTTGCTTCATCTAGCGCATTTCAACGCGATGTTTGATGAAGAGGCAACGCAAAAAAAAGAGAACACCTGAAAACTCTGTTGGCATTCAGTAATTTTGTCATTTACACGAATCTTTCACAAACACAGTTCTAAGAAGTTCGTGCTTTTTTTTTTGAACACTGAAAAGTTTTCCAAAAAAAAAAAATGTCGTCATTCAGTATTTCAATTTAATAAGCAAGGTTTTTATTTATGTATTTTTAAATATATGAATACATTATGGAGGGCTAAATATTCACGTAAAATAGAACATTTTCAAAGGTCTCTACTAGTTTGATTTCTTTAGAAGCCTAGATAATATCCACAAGATAGCTGGATATCCAAAATATCTAGAGAAGATGTGTAATAACATCTGAATCACGTAAGAGCGGTTGTATGAAAATGTACCTCAAAAAGGACGGTCAATAATTTTAATTTTTGAACAAATTTGCAAAAATATTTAAATAAATGCTGAATAAATTCTGAATAAATGCTGAATAAATGGATTTATTCCATTTTAATACCAAACATCTAATACCATTAGTATTACTTTGAACGATTTTTTATTGCCTATTCTAAACAGAGACCACTCTTTAAACAATTTAATTTAATGTACGAACCCATACCAGTTACTTCAATTTAGTACAGTCAGCGCAAGTCAAACCTAATAAAATTTTGGTTTCCTAATATTTTTTATGATGGTACTAAACAAAAACTTTCACTTACTAATCCCTTTTTTTAAATATGTCTGAGGAAGCTAAACTTGACTTGCATAAAAGAAATGGTGGCTTGTTGTTATTTAGAGCTGGTTATCAGACTACAATTTATTATTAAACTAGGTATTTGTTAAATAAATACTTTTTTTTTGGATTTAATTGAATTTTATTTCAATTAAAGGTCATAAACAAAACATTTTGGCTGACTGTATTTTAGATCCTTAAATTTATTTTAGTATTAGTTGTAGCAATGGTATCCATTCGGAATAGGCAATAAACACGGGCTCAAACAAAATAACAGGTATTAGATGAGTGGTGTTAAAACGGAATAAATCAATAAATGCTGAATAAACTCTGAATAAATTCTAAATACACGCTGAATAATAGCTGAATAATATTTCAAGTTATTTTCAAATCCAATAGTTTGTTTCAAACTTCAAAGCTTCCAACTTGCACCAAACGTGAAGATATAAAATCTATTTGTGCGGTACCCGTTGATTTGTCTGTAGATTGTACAGTAATTGTTAGACCCCTTCTACCGATGTTATCAGCATAATGGAGAACATTTGTTGAGCTTTGCAAGATGCCTGATTGACTAAGTTCTATTAATTGTGCTCCGGAATGGAACCACAATTGTTAGAACCGCAACGTTTCTTGATAATTGAATGTTTAATTTTAAATGGTGATGGTTTCGAGGCGATTTCGTCTTTATATCTTCCGTGAGCCTTCAATGGGAATTGATTAAGTGTCTTGATTATATTTTTCATCAAAAGTAAAGAAGCTTTAGTAGTTTTTTGTTAATATCATCATTGTCATCGTCTATTAATAGAAGCAGTATTACCATTTCTAGATCAAAAAGTAACTCTATTTTTTGTGGTGTCACTATTCAAGGTGAATAATGTTTATCAATGTATTATAAATTAATCGACACATTCCTATGAAAATATATATGCCTTTCATTATCAGCTATCTCATCGTTAATATTTCTCACTAAACTAAATATGACTGTATAGGGAGTGGTTCCACCCTAATAGTTCAATAGTTCAATGCGATTGAATTGAACTCACGACCTTTGACAGTCAATGGCTTGGCCGCTGGGTTATTGTCACTTAAAATTATTAATATCCCATTAGCAGAAATGATTGCTGTAATTTAGACATTTATGTCCAGTTTTTTTATGACTTTTATTGTAATGCAAACGTCTGATACGACCATACTTTTATTTGATGCGTGAAAAGAGAAAATTAGCTCAATAATTGTAGTAGAAATATTAGTGCTTATTTTTTTTCTCATTTTACTATATTAGTATTTGGTTTCAGCGTTTCTTATCTTAACGTGTTACTTTTACAAAAGTACAATTGCTTCTGAGATCTACACCAAAATTCTTATTGTCTTCATTGCCCTCTAGTATCATTTATATTTGATAAATACTTTCTACTATAAAACTGCTTCAACTGTTGATTCTAGCTTTCAAAAGTAATGGATGATTAATATTCCCATCAAACAAATAATTTAAACAAAAAAAAAAAACAAATTTAACTAGAGGAATGATATGTTTTCTTTCACTGCACTTTTCTAGCTTCATAATATCATCATCATAAAACAGACATATCCAGGTCAGAATGTTAGAAAAAAAACCATGTTGCGCCGATCCCGAATAACATGGACAAAGGTAGGAAGATGCTGATGATATTTAACAAGGAACTTGTAAGCTGTTTCAATATACAACTAGCTACAAGTAATACTGAAAAATAAACAAATACATTATTATCTTATCGGAGCGATATCAAAATAATCGTTTGCCTAGTCTCCGAGATTAACTGTCTGACATTGATCTGTACCTTCATTAATAAGTTCTGTTACCTTAACTGTTGATTGTCTCTCTGTTGGTCAATATTTGTTTTTATAATCATAATTACGATATTCATAATTTTATCGGTTAGCTTAGATTAGGATTCAGTTTTATCATCCATGAGTGTTGATATAACTCGATATAATAATAAAATAGCATGCAGTGTACTTTTTTTAATAATTTCTACAAGTTTTTTTCTGCCTTTTATAGCAAGAGTAATAGTTGTTGAGAAAAAATAAATAATATTCCTAATTATAAGGATACTTTTGCTTTTAATATTTTTTCACATTGACCGTCAAAATAATATTCATTATCAGCTATTTATGTTAAAAAATACTTATCAAAATTTTATTTTACAAATTAACTGAAAAAAAAAAAATACTCAATGATTTTTTTCTCGTATAAACTAGTGCTTGACTGTGATCCCACCTGATGGTAAGCAGTGATGCAATCGTTGATGGTGAGGCTTATTAAGAGATTCAATGTAATAAGCGCTAATTATTTTAACTACACTAAAAATGCTAATTATTTTAACTACACTAAAAAGTTCTAATTATTTTAATTTTGGATGTCTGTATTTTTGGTTTGGTTTCTTCGTACGTTATTTAACACCAAATTTTATCTATAATATTTCAGTAGTTCCATCAGTTCTTCACAAATCTTCTAATCATCCAAATTAGTTCATAAACAACGGTTAAGACAGTTTTAAGGTAAACACAAAAACAAAATTATTATTTTTTGAAGTTGATTAAAAATAGAACCAAACAAGTAAATATAGACAACAAAGTATTCAAATAGGATTCGATAAAACAATTTCCTATCTCATTTCGGGACTGCGTCTTTCAAAAACATCAAAACATGCCACCTGTCAAAAGTAAACAGTAAAGCCATAACAAGATTTTCCGAATGTATTCTCAGAATAAATATACAAATCTTCACAAATCACCTTTTCATAGAACAAATGAATACGGATAATCGTTGCGACATATTGCTTCCTTTATCTACTATACCCAATTCTAAACTTTATCTATATTATTTCAACGTTGATATTTCAGCAACCAAACTTGAAACTGAATTTAAAAAATTAATGCTTTCTAAGAAAGATGTTCCATACTTCGTTGATGTTTTAATGATATCATAAGATTATGGTTTCTCGTTAAATCTATTATAGTTTTATGTTTCAGTTATTGAATGAAATTTTAGGACGACTGTGGTTTATTTAAGAATACGTTTCTCTTCATATCGTTGTTACTAATTTGTTTTAGAATGTATGTAGTGAATGCTGCTTTTGGTTCATGTGTCTTTGCTACTAAAGTCCCTTACTCCCTACTAAAGAAATTGTATTGTTGTACGTTTAATTTAAGGGCAGATTATTGATAGAAAATCACAGTTGCATTATTACATCGCATCCTTTTTCTCACTACCTTCTTTTCATGCACTGACTGGTATCGACAAGGAGCGATTAGTCTCCATATATAAAAAACTTGGTATTTTTGACGACATTATTTGCATGTCATTTTGTATTTACAACATTATTTGCATCTCATTTTGTATTTACAACATTATTTGCATGTCATTTTGTATTTACAACATTATTTGCATCTCATATTGTATTTACAACATTATTTGCATCTCATTTTGTATTTACAACATTATTTGCATCTCATTTTGTATTTACAACATTATTTGCATCTCATTTTGTATTTACAACATTATTTGCATCTCATTTTGTATTTACAACATTATTTTTAGTGTATGCAAAACCTGAATATCTGAAGCGATTCCAATCATATTTATATCATTTTTTTTTCCAAAATATTTCAAAAAGGTCACAAGTTGGATACCACCGACACTAAGTAGGTACAACACAGGTCATGGCAGGTCATAGTTGGCATTAAGTGCTAGCGCAGAACTAGATGTGGAAGCAAAACACCCCTCAGTCCCGGGTGGTTCGATGACCATGTATGTCGCCAACCAAGTACCATAACTGGCTTATAATTTTGTGATTTTTCATAATACAGTTTGAAATTTTGTACATAGACTCTTTACATAAAAATGATGTGTTTCAGGTCTCTTAAATACTAAAAATAAGGTTGTATATAACCAAACCCTTCACGGTATTCTTTGAGATACTTAGTAGAAGTTTACACTGCTAGTGTAAATATCTACTAAGTGATCTTTGCGAGTGTGGTGAGGATGTTGGCACGCTGGACCACATATTCTTCTCCTGTCCCCTTCTTGACCATTCATCCTTCCTTCGTATTAATATAATATAATAAGTTATTTGTGTATTTATTATTTATACCTATCCTTTTCTATCTTATCTAATAAACCACTTCCTTTGTTCCAGAATCTTACAAAATTCCTGAATCCGTTAATTTCCTTTGAAAAATATTTCCCTACTTTTTATTAAGTACCTGAAACTGGCACAAAGTTTTATCTAGTGCCAAAATACAAAAAAAAAAAACTTCTACTAGCTATATAACTTTGTGGCCCTGACTGACTATATCAATAGCTCGTCTATAAGAGCTACTTCCGTGGTCCATGGCCTCCTCTCGTCGCTGACTTTCGTTTGTTTTTCTTTCCCGAGTCCATTGTCGCAGGTGGCGGCACCCTTGGTGTACAGGATGAAGGAAGATGGTTAATTTATTTAAATATTTTATTTCTCGTTGAAAGTTGAGTTTGTGGCTAAGTAGAAACAGCCGGCCGTACGGTTTAAACTTTAGACCAACAGAGATGTACGGATCGATCTTTTCGGACCAGCCTTTTTAAAGAAAATTGTGTTACCCACTATCTGGATTATGGAAGGCTGATAAGCAGTGCGCAACTGTATTTGGTTAGACTAGAAGTCGATTCCATTAGATTTAAACTTACATTAATTTATTTATTTTTGAAAATAGGTTGAAATCTAAGTAAGTACGTAACTATTGTTTTCTAAAGAATGAGTACTGATGTTTTTTCATTGATTAATAGAAAAGTTTAATTTTGGCTTCTATTGCAAAGCGAAACAGTGAAAATGCCCCAATTTTTCTGCTTCTTTTGACCTAAACTATTGCCTGCATCAGCATCATTGTATAAGCTTATCTGAAACGACGCCTTATCATAAATAAAAAATAAAATCGAACAATACGTAATGTTGTAAAAATATTGTTTCCATACACATTAAATTAATTATTCTAATTTAGTCCCAAAATATAGCAGTAATAAAAAAAAATCACTGGATAGACTAAAAGTTATTTGTTGTTGTATTTTTCATAAGACCAAAAGTTAAACTCAACACGTCATATAGCTGACTCCCAATAATTCAACTCATAATTGGATTAAACGGACAATATCACACCCTGTATACCAACATTACTAGAGCAAGCACCAAACCAACGCTGGACGCAATTAGCAGGTACATTGAAATCGCATTATTGGACGTCGGCGTCGGGCGAAAAGGATCAGCCTGTAGGTGTTTTTTTGTGCAGAAAAGAACTAAGTACGGGGTTTAGTAGGGAAAACTTTGCAGTCAGGACACCTGACGGTAAGTACGTCATCTTCACGGTTTTAGGGACCAATTAAGGAAATTATTACACATCATAGAAAACTCACATGATGATACAAGATTTCATTTAGTTTAATTTGAAGATCACAAGGCCTCATCTAGTTTAAATTGGCTAAAAAATTGACGTTTAAAAAAAAAGTGTTTCCAATTTACAAAACTAGTAAAGATTTCTATCATATAATAACATCATCATCATATCAGCCGAAAGACGTCCACTGTTGGACATGGGTCTGCCCCAAGCGTTGCCACAACGACCGGTCCTGTGCGTTACGCATCCATCAGATTCCTCAACCCTGACCAGGTCATCGGTCCACCTAATAATAACAATCTGTGAGATTTATACTCTTAATAATAATTTTAAGCTCTGATGCTAACTATTTAATATCACTATCAAAACTGTGGCCATTATAAAAATTATTAACTAGTATTAAAACTTTTTAGCCCAAAGTTCAATTAGCTTTCAGAAATTTGATTGCAAAGTTTCATCACGACGAAGTTTTGAGGGGCTTAGCAGCAAGTTCTTCAGTAGACTCGTTTAGTATCGATTCAGGTAGCTGTGCCTAGACTCATTGATTTTAGTGGGTAATAGATTTTTACGGGCTCTTTTATGTCAATGTTGGGAGTAGTAAATGGTATACCGTTAGACTGGTTAGGACGATTGTGAGTTAGACCTCCATGAACTCGACTGCAATTATCGATTTGATTGAACTTTAACTAAAATGATTAGGTATTGAGCTTGAGGTGATGGAAGATATGTTTAGTCGGATTTAATTTAAAAAAAAAACAGCCATATGATTTTTTTACCATAATTCTACAATTATATCCGATAGCGTCTGAACAAAATCATACCAAAACCTTTTTTTTATAAACTATTTACAGGCACTTTTGAATTGTTTAACGGCTGAATGTGCAAGAAAGTCTATGGACACTCTTTTCAATCATAACAAATACTTTGGTAACATATTTCTTGTTGCTTTTATTATGTGAGAACAATAAATAAACAAGATAAACATACAGAAAGTTTGGTTTTTGATTTAAAAATACCCGTGGGTTACTTTATCTTAAATCATTTACAGAAGGCAATAAAAGTAGTCTGCTCACATGTTCAGACGTTACAAAGTTACGATGTAGAAATGCTATCGGCAAAGACATCAAAGGTACCTCTCTAAATCAATTGAAAACACAAGCTGTCAATTTACTTGCCTTACAATAAAGACCTTGCCTCTTCCTGACACGTTTAATATTCCACTTATACCTTAAATTGTCTCGTTTTCAAGATATATCTGTTGCAGACCTACCTATTGTACCCCGAGGCCATACAACCGACCGTGCACATAGGCTATTATTTAGAAATGTACACGCAATTGATTTAAAACCTTATTTTCTAGAATATACAACACAAAATTGAGTTCGGGAAAAAATCTTTCGGTAGCTTTTCAGTCCGCATTTAAAATCAAACTCTGTTATAGTTGTAGTAAGATTCAGATTTGTTGTTTCGAAGGGTGGGTTGCACCGTTTCATTTTACCACGGTTATCGACATTGGATAAAGGGCTGGCCATTAATCGTACTAAGATAATATCAGCACAGTAATCGCAGATTGCTAAATGCTCTGTTAGTATGCCCGTGCGGTGTCGATGGACCTTACTATAAGATGATACATTTCGACTTACTGGATTTTGGGTTGGCAAAAAATCATCGTTTTTTGTGCTACCTTTTGGTGGATTATTTATAGATTTGAGATTTAAGGAAAATGTTTGAATCAAGTTAGTTTTATTATTGTTCATTCTCGAGCTATTTCTTCTGAGAATAAGAAAATATGTTTTGGGAACACATTCATTGTGCATATAGCTAAGGAGTGGAATTTTTTGGAGGATGGCTACAACCTAGGAATCTTTAAGTCAAGAGTGAATGGCTTACTTCTAGGTAAGCACGTTCCATCGTCGACCACATCGTCGCTTTCCATCAGGTGATTTTTTTTTGCTGCGTTCTTCCCGTCAGATTATAATTTGGGTGTATTTAAAGGCTAGAGTGAATAGGCTCTTAATAAACTAGTGCGCCTCACCATCAAAAATTGCATCGCTACTTACCATCAGGTGGGATCTCAGTCAAGCACTAGTTTATATAAATTAAAAAAAAGGTGAGATAGCGGTCAAGCGCGAACCTATCAAATAAATATATTAAAGTCCTCTATGTTTTAAACTAGTTATCACATAATATTTCGAAAGCAAAAGTTTGTGTTACTACTATACTGTACTAAGTGAATAATAAATAAATAAATTGGTATTTATATTTGGCACATGGATATACGTTGTCTTAAAATAGTACATAGGACGTTTTTATCCTGAGTATGGTTATTTTCTAATACAGAATGCAGCGATATACATTATGCTTTATAAGAACTACAATTCAAGTTCCTACATCGCGGTATTAGTTAGTTCTCCGGGCGCGATTAAAACATAAAGTGCCCGGGCCAGCCACTACATCTCTCTATTAGGAGAATCTGCCCTTTTCAACGGAGATGACTCTACTATACCCCTGCAATAAGATCCAGGCTCTGGTGCAGGCCATTGTCCGGAGCGAGGAGAAATAGCAGGTCGCCTCCATCTTCCATCAGGAAGCAGTATTGCTAGCGAAGGAATAATGTTTAGCGAAAGACAACACGGACGCACGCGTGAGGAAACATTCTGAGAGCCCGAGTCTCAGAGATGTTAGCAAACCGTAGTTATAATAATATATAATATAATATTCCACAACTTATCACACAACGCCATCTAGTCCCAAACTAAGCAGAGTTTGTGTTATGGGTATTAGACAACTGATAAGCATACTTATATATTTCTAAATACATACATATTATAGATACATTACACCCAGACACAGAACAAATGATCGTGCTCATTACACAAACATTTGTCCTGGGTGGGAATCGAACCTACGACCTCCGGCATAGCAGTCAAGGTCACTAACCACTACACCAACAGGCCTGTCAGTCAATCTGGTGATTTTCTGAAAAGTCAACTCAAGGGCAAAGTTTTGGTTTTAGCGAGCGAAAGTCTGACATGTCCTTGCGCACCATCCTAGAGCGGGAGGAGTGGTTAAGTTCCCACTTTAAAAAAATCTTTAACAAGATGACTAAGTAGTAGATTAAACGAGATTTTTTTCCAGCCCGTCTCATTTTATCACCCTACAAGGCAAAACGACATCATCCAATTAACTATAAATATAGTCATATATAATTAGCATATAACCTTATTTATAACACGTTTATCGACAAGTGGAAACGGTCCAACATATCAAACAGGTCGTGACTTGCTCTGGACATGCTCCTGCCCGTCTGTCTGTGTGTCCCGCCCAATCTCGGTAACCTTGAATAAGGAGAACGTTCGTATAATGAAACTAGCTTCAAACGTGAGTTTTGTGTAGGAGTTAGTTGTGTTTTGGAATGGTTTTTTTTTTATATTGATAGGCTTGCGCTTGACTACTATCTCGCATCTGATGGTAAGTGATGAATGTAAGTAACCTATTTTCTCACTTAAAAACAGGCTAGTCGTGGCTATAAAAAAATCCTGGTAAGGAATTACATTTTTTAGCTCCTGTACTCCCCCATCTGACAGAAAAAAATAATATGTATCCAATGTGCCATGGTTTTAAGAAGCTGAAGAGACGTGGATACAATATTTATAATGTTGTACTTCCAATAAAACTGTATCAGCCGGTTGTCATAGCATTTAGTCTTTTTAGAAATTTAAAAGACCTTAGTGCTCGAGTAAAATAATTCTCCGTGATTCTTTTGTGTTTTTTTCAGACAACTTTGCAGTTCTAATTTCTATCAGCGATAATAATTGTCAAACTACGTGTCAATTTGGTAGCGCTTCTCATTTTTTTTTTATATTTTGATATACAGGATGAATTGACCGTTCTATTTGAAAAGTTTTCTTAATTATAATCTGTTTTTATTTTAATATTGAGGTCCACTCCAGCTTTTTTATTTAGGTGTTAGAAATAATTAAAATTCTCTTCTTTTTTCTACTATACTTATCCTTCCTTATGAATCATTGTCTTGTCATGTCTAGCAGTGAAAAGTAATGAAAATTCTTTTTTTTTTCAGTTTTGTGTTTATATGTTCATACAGACAGACATTTTGTTTATATAAGTTAAGTTTGTAAAAATCACATTGTCATCTTCATTCACAGTCTAACTTTCTTAGATAGCTCCAAAGTTTTGGATTCCAATTTTTCTGACAGTTCTGCCACCCCTTTTATGAAGGAGTTAAGTTGAATTGTGAGGTTCTTTTGGAGCTCACGGTCCATCTCCGTCTGTTGTTTTTGTTGGTTTTAGGCCAGTTTGAATTGATCTATCGACTGCCCAGAACTGTCATGTTTCCATTGAAGGCCTTCGCATGTTGTAATTGATATTCTGTGTTAATACTTTTGAGAGAGAGGTAAAAAGAGAAATTCCCGACCCTGCATACTTAGACTACAGTGGGCTTAATCAGTTTCCAATCGGGACCTGCGGTTCTGATTAATAACTGAAACTGATGTATGAGGAGTTCTTTATCCATCAAATTGATATCACTCGCCAGTCTGACCAGTTCGGTTATGTCTGCTGTTGTGGGATCGGTACGGTTTAGTTGGTCAGCTAACTTCAGATTGGTGTCAAAAGGGTGACAGATCAATGGGTCACAATGTCTAACTCCATCCTAATCCTCGGGGTCATACTCCCCCGCATAGAGTTCATGGTTCATAAGCTGATCATGCCCTACGTTCCCGATTTTCCTCATTTAGGTGTTACCCGCAAAAGCAACGGAAACTAATGATGATTATTTAATTATTCTCATCAATAGCTGTCATGAACTCTGCAAGCAAGAAAGCAGTGGTAGCCCAGTGGTAAGTGGTCCAACTTACGAGTTTTAGGTCGCGGGTTCAAACTCGGTCTGGCGGCACAGCTTTGTGTAATTTATTTCAGCTCTTAAAACGGTGAAAGAAAACATGGTTAAGAAACTGCCTAGAACTAAAAATTCGAAGACATGCGACATCCACCAATCCGTACTTGGTCCGCGTGGTGGATTGCATCCCATTCCTTCCCCTAAAGAAGCAGCTTGAGTTATAAGTCTGATGCTTATCCTACTTCGAAACAAAACTCTCCCACGTTTTTATTCCATAACTTTTATTATATTAAATCACACGCCCTCAACACTATAATTATCCCTACATCAATACATTAGCATAAAAATCCTTGCACTAAAATATTTAACACAGGCCTTATTGTGCATCCACCTAGGTATCCTGCAGGTACCAACACAATAAGAGCACTAGATGTGCCACCAATTAGCAATATGTAAGACTGACAGACGGAAAAAACATGAAGTGACTTTGTAGAGAATCTGGATGTACCACGGCAAGATTTATAATATTTTTTCATTAGCTTTTACCCGCTTATATAAAATAGTCTGTGTCACTCGAAAATGTAATGTATGTTTTTCGAGCTTTCTATCAGTGAAATAAATTTCGCAATCGGACGAGCGCCTCTAGCCAAGTTGCTAACCTGCAATCGTTAACGCTTGCAGAAAACTTCAAATGTACTATGTAGTGTGTGGGAATGACGTCATCTCAACGCTGAGTCACGTAGTCAGAGCTAAAGAATTGGCGGCGCGGCCAACTTGAAGCGTTTCGGCGCAAGAAAAACGGTTGTAACTTAGCTAGGGGAGTTGTTTTACTTTCAGAGATTACTACAAACAAAAAAACAATTTAAAAAATTTAAAATATTTTTTCATCGGCACTTGAGCTTTAAAATTAAATAAACCTTAACCAAGATCAAGGATTTTTCTATTTTATATTTTCACAGTAGCAGCATGGTTTTACCAGATTTGTGAAGGAAGAGGATAATTCCTGTTGTAAGAATAAAACGAACCAGACTCCTAGTTTGTCTAGTAATGAGATTTTAAATGATCGTGCCACCTTTGTAACCATTTAATGGATTGCATGAATTTATCATCATGGGGGCTGATTGAAATAAACCCCCATTATTAATTTATTGAAAGCGTTATGTACTTCTTTTTTTCTCTCTTGCAGTTGAGATTTTCTGTGGTGAAAATTGTCTTGATCAACTGGTTAACACAATAAATGTATTCACTACACAAACCATAGAATAATGTTGAAGATGGCAAGGGAGATTTCACTGCCAATTTTTTTTACAATTAAGTATTTAAAAAACGAAAATCCAAGAAAAGTAAATTAATACTGTATTTACACTAAAAACAATAACTCCTAGCTAAATTATGGCGTCAAAATACAATAAAATAGATCAATTTTTACAAAAAAAAAAACTTTCCCACTGCTACTAAATTGTAACCATGATCAATGAAGCCACATCTAGCATATTTAAGTCCGCGCGACTCTCGACCACGTAGGCTCGCGCGGCAAAGACCTGAGGCCAAGGACACGGGTTCGATGCTCGGTGAATAACATCATGTTCACTGCACCCAGCCAACGGTGATGCATTGAAAAATCACTTAGATTGTTTACAGCGCTGAAATGAGGTTTTATTTCGATATTCTTACAACTTTTTTTTTTTCAAACCTGTTCGGTAAGTAAAAATTGCTTTTTTTCTGGGAATGTTGGTTTCTTTTTTTAAAAGTACGTTTAGTTTTGTTTCTTTTTTTAAAGTACGTTTATGTTCATTTCTTTTTTCAAAAGTACATTTATGTTTATTACATAAACTACGTATATTTTTGCTAGGTATGGATTAGTTGCGGCGATTTTCTAATTTACTTTTTATTTCATACAGTCAATGGAAGAATAGATTCAAACCCGCAACTTGACGTTCGCTATTCTGACGCTTAACATCTGTGCTATAGTTTTTTTTTAAGGCGCGAAATCATCCAACGGCTTCTCCCGCTCTGGGTGGAACGGAGGGGAGTGTTAGATTTTTACTAGCTAGGATCACCTGTGCCGTTTTGCTCTTTGCGTTCTAAGTCCACAGGTTTGCTTTTCATAAAATCCCAGCGGGCCTAGCCTGCATCGGCCCTGCTGGGATTCTATTTTTGAAGTTTGCATAGAACACCATGAAATGTCTTTTTCCCCGACTTGACTCAGTTCGGTCGGACGGCCTGACGGCGAGCAAACCATCGCTCGTCGTCCGCAAGCCCGAGTACGGTGATTGGTAGTCAGGTTTTTGGGTCTCAGTGGCGTCTTTATTATAGCTGATAACCAATGCTATGTTAAGAGATTCTTTAAGTTTTTTATTTTTAATTAAAATCTGTAGAAAAAAAAAGATTTTATCTACACTATAAGTTTGTTTTTTTTTTTGTTGGTAGGAGATAATCTCTGATACTTTCAGCGATTATCTCCTGGTCCGATTGCTAAAATTTTTTCACCGATAGAAAGCTTTTTTTTCCTGAGTGGCATAGGCTATGTTTTATAAGCGAAGCCACGGGCAAAAGCTAGTTGTATATATATATCT
Organism: Mythimna albipuncta; assembly: GCA_929112965.1. Taxonomy (NCBI): domain Eukaryota; kingdom Metazoa; phylum Arthropoda; class Insecta; order Lepidoptera; family Noctuidae; genus Mythimna; species Mythimna albipuncta. The sequence continues at coordinate 1,572,691 of OV815974.1, forward strand.
ATATAACTTTGTACAAATAAAAAAAACTGGTATGCTACTAAATATATTTGCTTTAATCCCTACGAGTAAATTTTATATATTTTTTATCTTTGGAATCTTTAAGTCGTTTATTATGACTTAAAGATTCCAAAGGATCGGATTTTGACCTTTCGATCGGTCAAAGCCAGGCTTTACGCAAATCAATGCCCCTTGCGAAGTTAGTGTTTCTATATTAATGAGTTTTATAGTTATTCAACGATGTCCATACCCGCTGGTTCTCGGTATTTTGCCTTGTGGTGAAGATGTTTTAGTTGCTTTTGAGCGCGGTTACTGTTTGGGGTCATAGGTTCGATGCCCATGTCGGGTACAGTTGCTGCACTTTTTAATATAATATCTGGATTTAATGTTATTGTTTTTGCCATGTATGTGTCTTGATGGCCTAATGAGTTCGAAACTGGGCAAGTACCAATGTGAAGTTTTTAAATCTTTTTACGTTTATCGGAAAGTACGTAATGCTGATGATCTAGTTCGTCATTCGTAGACCTTTGATTGTCATTGCAGGTAGTCCATCATCCACCAGCTTTTTATTGTTCCCGCTGTTGGGACTCAAGCCTCCTCTCTATGAGAGGGAACTCCTCTCTAGTCAGGTAGTTACTATCAGTCTATCCAAGGAGTAATGTGTTGCCTAGTAATGAAGGTTTTTTTCTATTGATAACCGATTAATGCAATAAAGCGGTGAAGAAAACTTAGGATTTAATCTACTTTGTTACGTAAATTATATAAAAAAGCGTCAATATTTTTTACAATTTAAAGCCCTTGACTAAATTATATTATGTATATTATTTTAAAACGACTATTGGTAGAAAAAGAATATCCAAGATGTAGTAAATAAAACATTTATAATAAAAAAACTTAAAAGATCTATAAATAAATATTTAAAAGAACACAGTTTCTTGTTCGCCTGAACTAAAGTGGAACTTTGCTTCAAATCAAACATAATAATAGCAAGTTTTTCATGGGTTCCTAATCTGATTAGGTTTAGCGATTTCATAAATGGTATGGTATTTCCTAAGGTAGTCTCCCCCCTACTCCAGTAAGCTTGTGCACTAATTTACGGGCACACCGGGTCGTCGCACCGCCTACAGAGGGCCATCCCACGCTATGTCTGGGATGCACGTCTGGTAAAGGACCGAAATCGAGCGCCCGCAACGTCGGGTAAGTTCGGCTCCCGATCGAACTTCGTGTCATATTCGTAAAGGCTTTTAATGGGCGATGTTGAACTGTGTTGTCTTGAAAACAATGCTGATATTATCACTTAAGAGCGGTCAACTAGAGGTGCATTTCCATTCAACCGCTCTTAAGTGATTATGATGTTATTACAGATCTTTCTCAAGATATTTTCGATACACAGCTATCTTGTTGATGTTATCTAGGCTTATATGGAAATCAAAACATAAATTTGTGTAAAACTAATTTAGTAAAAACCTCTGAAAATCTAAGCCCGCGAGGTGGATTAAGACACATTTGGGAGTCATTCTCTTAGAGAAGAGGTCCGGGTCCCATCAGTGGGATTACACGGTTGATCATGTATCTTATACGTTTTATGATATATAAGTCTTAAAAATAGACGCGTGATATATGATAACTAGTTGAAAAAAAAAATGGTTTGTCATCTTCATGGGAGCGGTGAGTAAGATCTTCGCTTCTGGACTTGGTGTCAAAGATTCGAATCATTCGTATTTTTATTCTAAATACATTTTTTTATTGCGCAATTGCGGATATTTAACATCTTTACTTTTGCCCATTATCATCATCATTTCAGCCGACAGACGTCTACTGTTAGACATGCCCATGTCTAACAGTAGACATCTGTCGGCTCCTCCACCAAGTGTCGCTAAAACGACCGGTCTCCTGTGCGCCTCGCATGTATTGGATTCCCGCTACCCTCACTAGATGATTGGTCCATCTTGTGGGATGCCTTCTAACGCTGCGTCTTCCAGTACGTGGTCGCCGCCCCAGGACCTTTCGACGATCTGTTTTGCGAGCACTTTTGCCCAATCTACCATTAGTAGTCACATAAAGGTCAGAGATAAAATTGATTTCCAGGGATAGAACCTTTCATTACCCTCACTAATCTTGTACCGCCATAATTTAAATAATAAACGCAAACCCGTTAATTTGCAAATTACGGCAAAGCGCCACTTATGAATTTAAACGCTTCCTTATAGTTAAGAGGAACCGCACTAGTGATATAAAATTGCCTCAGGATGTTGACCTAGCGGTAATTACGTCATAGGTAATATTAACTTGTGTGTGCTGTTAATAGAGATGCTGTCAGAAATGACGCATTAGGCCTGATGTGTAAGTGTAGACAGAATATTATTCAAATTTTCTCTTTCCAATTTATAGCCGTTTTAGGTATTACAAAATAAAGTGTTGCTCTGAAAATACAACGTTTTATTTACGCATACAATCATTGTAGGTAGGTACTGTAACGCAGCTCAGCTCGTCGGTAGGCACGTATTGGGATACTCCTGAAATGAAACTCTTCGGGCGGCGCACTCTTGTATTTTTCTAACTTATTTCACGAATACATGTTATTATTATAAACATCTCTTCAGCACTGAAAAAAACAACAGACACACTTTTTTTCTACTAACTTACAAAACTATTCTAGAACAGCATAATCCTTCGAATTATATTTTACAAGCCAGTTCATTGACACAGTACTAATCTATTTTATTTTAATCATGAACTATACTATCTTACCTGGAAATGCAAAGAAACGACAATTAAAGTTATTATTTAAATTGTGGGAATTAACAATTTAAATAATAACTTTAATTGTCGTTTTTATGTAATCTATAAAAACACCCTAAATATTTAGACGGTTTTCCACAAGCTTTTTTTATTATCTTTTATTTGACAGCCGTAGTTGCATTTTACCATAAAGTATGCTCCAGAAAATAACTAAAATTAAAAGAGGAATACATCCTTCACATATACTTACAAAAATCTTGCAGTGTATGACATTGTTCTCTCTAAATGACCCAGAATGATTTGATCCACAAAATGAATAATATCTTTAGCAATTCCACAATCAATGTTTCTCCAATGTAATTGAAATTTGATTATTATGTATCTTGCTTTTGCATCTTTGTAAATAAATTCGTCTTTTGATTTTGTGGTTTGTCAAGTTTATTATTGAATTTAGGCATGATGGGTTTGACATGAGAATACTTTTTTCCAACTTAAATATCTAATCAAAATATTCCGTATCTAATTTTGATAATTCGTCTGACATTTTTTTTATTACTTACTACATTAGTCATTAGATAATTAAAGAAAGAAAAAAATATAATTACCAAGAAGCTTTTGTTTTGTGGGTAAAAGTCATCCAAATGACATCCCTGCCCTTGGGTGGAGCGCGATATAATGTCAGACTTCGACTAAAAAACCCACCCCGTTCCTTCTTGCCTTTCATAGCGGGGCCGAACTTCTATTTCGAAGCTAACCCAGCCCCCAGCTTCCCTTTCGGAGCTAACCCAGCCCCCAGCTTCCCTTTCGGAGCTAACCCAGCCCCCAGTATACCAGAAGGTTAGCTGAGCAACTATCATCATCATCTCCACACAACATACAGCCGTTTATGTCGCAAAAAACTTATATTTCGATACTCTTTTAAAGAAATCAAAATTCGTAGGGTAGAATCCTGAAATTTGATATAAGAGTAAGGTTTTTAGCACAGTTATAGGAATAAATCTGAAAATAGCAAATTTGTTTTTACCTACGTCACAAAAAAAAACTATCTTGCAATTCGGAAAAATGTTCGAGACTCCATTCGGAAATCGTAGTTACAGTTCTCAATTGCGCGATTTCGACTAGCACTTGCCTAGTTGAATCACTTGATCACTACCTCATACGATGTGGTTGACGATGGAGCGCACTTACCTATAAGTAACCTATTCATTCTTGACTGAAAGATTGCTAGGTTAAAGTTATCTGGAAACTCCGAAATGGAATTCCACTACTCCTCAGCTGTACGCACAATGAATGTGCGTTTCTTCAGTTACATTTCAGGTCCACATATACACTTGCAACCCTTTTTTTAGCTGGGAAAATCGACCAATGACATCCCACTTTTACTAACTAAAAACTCACTCCTGTTCCTTGGACATTGTTCCAGGGCACCGGGGATCTCTTTCGTATAACCCATGGCCCTTGTAGGCTTCGACCCTGCTGGGCCTCTACGGTTGCTGATAGCGCCTTGAGGCGTGCGTGGAACACTACGCGCCGTCGACGACTTGAGCTCGGTCCAGACGATTACTGGACGGTCGAACGGCGAGCTATAATAATCTTGCAACCCTGACAGGGTAATTGCTTGCTGCCTAGTTTTGGTGTACCCCATGGTTGTGTACAAATCCTTATGTTGTAAAATCAATTAGTTATGCGAATTTTATGATTATTGTGATTAAACTGATTTATTACGGGAGGTTGATTTCATCGAATGATTTAATACCTGCGTCAGTATATAGTTTAATCACGAATAAATTAAATTATGCACGGTAGTAAAAAAGATTCGAGTCATTGTATGAAGCAAAATCACGAATATCTAGTAGTAGTTAATAATAATTGTGCCTTCTGTTTGTATTAATACGAGTATAATATTTTATTCCTATATTGTATAGTCAAAGGAGATTTACAATTCAGAGGGGAAAGGGTGAGGGAAGAAAATAACAGATGTTTCTGATGAGGTATATTACAATCAAAATTATAGTAGTCTTTAGTAGTTCTGAGTTGAGCTTTGCGATTACTGACAAATGCTTGCATTGAAAGAACCATCTCAGACATTATTGTATGGACTTTAAAAGAGACTTTAATCCCTAACTTTTTTTCGGTGTTTCTTTTTAGGATAGTCCGCTAGGAAACATCATCCTTATCTAGTTTAAGCTGACGAAAAAAACAGTAACACGAGGCCTCAGCGAGACTCTCCTAGCAGCCGTCAGAGGCTAGGAGAATTGAGAACGCAAAAAAGTCCTTCAAGCAGCTGTTCAGAGGTTTGGAGGGTTATCAGCAAGACCCCTCTAAGCGGCCTTGGTAGTATGATTGCAAAGCCCTCAAAACTACAAATGGAAATGTTTATAAAATTAAATGAAATAGTAAAGTAACTGTAAGAAGACACACTATAGCTAAAAACTAAACCTACACTATAGCTATAGGCTCGAATTCAAAGCGTTAATTTCCAATAAATCATTTGAGGCATTTTTGAATTGTCAAGGTCGCGGTCAGTCGAAAAAGATGATTTAAGACAAATGATAAAATGTAAAACATCAAGGACACTCTTTCAGAAGAGCCTACAAGACACTCACCAGCCACTCCGTACTGTGGTTTAGGTACACACACAATACTACCTAAACAAAACAACCACTTCAAAATAAAAAAAAAAACTACTGGGAATCCCTTTCCAATCTACAATGACTACTATGACTATTATTGCTGTGGATTCTGGTTGCCAAATGGGAAAAACTAGAACAAATTTGATTATAAGAAAACCTCAAAATAATACCACAGTCAGTACGGTTGGCGTAGTGGTAAAACGAACTAGTGTGGGGCAATATTAAAAAAAAAGATGATGTAAGCCATTGGTGAAAAAAAAACATATTGCAACAGACCAAATACAACTGGAGACAAACTAAAACCTTGTAAACTTTTAAAGAGACTTTTTGAAATATCCTTGACGTCTCTGTATCATAGCAAGGTCATTTCAACCCTGGCCATCATTGAACTTTTAAACTCTACCTCTTTAAGCCAAGATTTTCTCCAATATTTTCTATATTAGGATTGTTTGATTAATATGCCCGTCTCTGATAACACCCACACCAAAGAGGGGTTCAATAAGTCGCCAATAACTCACTTTCAACGATTCTTAAAACATCTTTATATTGTACACCCACACTTAGTTGGAACTTATGTAGGATACTTTAATAACCATATAGATTTTGATATTATATTCATAAACGTATTAAAGGTAACGGGAGGTAATGATGACTTGGTTCACTTGAAGTTAGGCAAGCAATGAATTGGTGTGTAACAAAATAAAAAGGTATTTTTTTTAAATGAAAAGTATTAATGGTGGTATACCTGTTGCCTATGATTAGTGTCATTGAAGCCGAGTTAACATAAAGACTAAAATCTTGATGCTAGAAGATACTGTAAAATAGAAGATGCAGTTCTGTCAAACGAATGATAGCACGTCCTTAAGTTTCCACCTATAAGATTATTTTGTACTTTATCCTGTAATAAATTGTCAAAATGGACTCAAACTATCACCCTGAAATATACCTGGCTCAATTTTTACCGGTTTGCTATTCCTCTGAATATGTCAACATTCTGTATAGCAAGTAACCGTCCCACATTGCACACATACACCACATCATAAAAATGTCTAGTGTTGCAATTCTAGAATCCTCATATACCACACATGAGGTACCAAATCAAATGCTTTCTTATAGTCTAACCAACACGTATAGAGAAATCCTTTCAGGGGTTACAAATCTGTTCTCTAATGACTATATTCCGTAGTACCTTTCCGTTCCTACATCCATTCTTAAAATGTATTTTGCTTTTATTTTAGCTCTCCAAATAGATATAAGACATACACTTAATCGAGTTGCTTTTCATTAATTAGTGATTATCAGTAGACTAGACATTGGTCTATATTAATTGTTTAGTAGTTAAGTAGGCCTAAACTCATGTATGTCTATCAGTTCGGCTGTTAAGCACCTCGGTCACTAAAAGACGATCGTGAGAGCTTACGCACTAGTGAATCGATGGCTTTAGCTTCGGCCTACGCTCTTATTATAAATTATTAAAGGTCTACCACTCTGAGGCTGTATTAGGCTGATCGTTACCTTTGCTGATTGCATAAGTATCTCGGATTATTATAACTTGCATAATTGTAGTCTCTTCGTTGCGTATAAATTACGGTATACTTTGAAGTATAAAGTATAATTTTTATCAAGTAAAAAAGATCACGTTCTTAAATTTTGTTTCTTACTTGTTATACCAATTTCTTGATATAATAGAATGGACTTTGTTTTATTGGATCCAACAAGTTTATACTGTTTCGATAGCTATTTTCAGATTTTTTTTGTTTCTTTTAATATAGCAATCTGTCATGGACATTTAGTTGCTTCTTTGTCAGAACATTATAGTGTTAATAGGATTTTTACACCGTGGATTGAAATATAACACAAATTTTGATGCCGAGCTTATTTTAATTTTAATATACGTGGCTATTTAGATTCTCAGTGGTTTAGCCGGACTAAATAAAAAGGGCTGAATTATTTGTGTTAACAAAGAGTGAATGGTTCACTTGTATTCATTAATTGTGGTCCAGTTTCAATGATCATTATAGTGATGAAAGCTAAGTAAGATAATACTGCCACTATCTATGAAAAAAATGCAATGTACTGGTATATGCCAGACTAGTTTTTGCCTGCGACTTTACATGCTTTCATTAAATATAGCATATGTAACTCAGAAATAAAGCAGCTTACTTTTGGTGAAAAGATTTCAGCAATCAGATTAGTAGAAACTTTCAAAGATTATTTCCTGCAGGCAAAAAAAAAACTTTAGCCCCTTATAATATTAGTGTGGGTCGTGAATAAATAAAAAACCAACAGTTCCTGAAAAGCAACCACGAAATTTAGCACCATTTTTTACACTAGAACTTAAATGTACGTTTTAACCCATTTAAGACAAAAACACAACAAAAAATATCCTTATTTTGAATACTAATTTGGAAAGTTTGCCGACAAACGAATATCAGTAGGTATGTGAAATAAAAAACACCGCATTGGGGAGATTTATGCGACCAATATTCCGGAGGGATGCAACCCGGGGTGGTTTAAAAATGTATTAGAAAACTTGTATGATTTATTGTTATTGTATTAGGTATGTTTTTGAGTTTTTAGGGTTGAAACGTGAGAATTTTTCAGGGAATAAGTACCAGGTTAAAGACAGAGCGGTATAAGTGGCTGAATATTGGTCAGAACAAAGAGTTAGATCGAAACGAAAGAATAAGAAAACGAGATGAGTATGTAAAATTTAAGTTTTTTATTCGCGAAAATTACTTAGGGTATATTTTCCTAAGTATGGTCGTATGTTGACATTTTTTATTTTTTCTGTTTCTCTAAAATCACGGTTACAAATTAAACTAGGTAAGATAGCAGTCAAGCGCGAACCTTTCAACACTAAAAAAAAATATATTTATTAAAACTTCATGCAACAATGAAGTACAAAAGCGGACTTAATGCCTTAGGCATTCTCTACCAGTCAACCAAGGGGTCTTATCCAGAAAGATAATTATTGGTGTTGTTAAAGGAAGACCAGTCACCCCACAATACAAACTTCCTTATCCAACATCTGTGGAGTACAACAATAACATGAAATATTAACACAGCCGTAACCACATAATATTAAAGCGCATATTATTATAATCAAATAGAAAACAATAGACATGTTACGAGGTTTTTTATAGCGGGTCATTAACCCTAGGTCGTCTGGCAGTAACCTCTCGGTGACGTTACTCATTCTGTTTATTGTCGCTTACAAGTGTTTTATAAAGATGTATTTTTGTTGGGCTGTCAATTGAATTCATCATCCAGAATATAGTGGAGATGGTGTAGGTGAAGATTTGCTGCGGTAGTATAGCATAGCATAATCGGCCTTATAATGTTCCCACTGTTGGGACTCAGATCTTTTCTCTAGGAGAGGAAATGGACCGTAATCCATTTTCTCTAGGAGAGGAAATGGACCGTAATCCACAACGCAGGCCCAGTGCAGGTTGGTGGATGTCACGTGTCTTCAAATTTTTTGTTCTATGGCATGGTTTTCTTCATCGTTTTGTTAGCAGTGGTGATGGAATAATAAACTACACAAAGTAATGCTGAGATAGTAGTCTGGTCAATTTAGACGTCCAACAGTAGCGTGAATACGTGTGCATATTATGACGATTGCCACTAACTGTTTGAACTATTATATCTTTTATATTATCTCAAAAACCGTGGCTCTAAGGAAAACAAATATTTAGTCGTTTTTGTAGATTTTTATCTGAACTAATTTTATGATAAAACTTGCCGCAAAATCACGAAAAACTCATTTTTGTGACTGACTCCGTATTTCTTTTCCATGTGTCAGATCGGTGAGGACTTTTATATACATGTCATTTATGCTTTTTTTTTTCGGTGGGGAAAATCATCCAATGACAATCCCCGCTCTTGGGCGGAGCACGAGGTAGTGTCAGACTCTTAGTGACTAAAAAACCCACCCCGTTCCTTCAAGCCTTCATACCGAGGCTCGAGTTTACTCCTTGAGGCGCGCGGGAACAATGCGCGCAGTCGACGACTTGGGCTTGGTCCGAACAGTTACCGGACGGCCGGACAGCGAGCTACCCATTGCTCACTGTCCGTAAGCCCGCGTCTACGGTGGCTAGAAATCGGGATCGGAATCCCTTTTAAGTTCAAAAAGGCGTGTAGCTGTTTAGGTTCTAGGCATTTAACATATAACTGTATTTGTGGGTAATAGCTTAAATGTGAAGAAAGATGATATCTAGACCAGTGTCGATAATTTTTAAAACAAAAAAAACGAATAGTAGGATGAAACCCATCACAAAAGGAGGAGAATATTATAAAAATGAAAGGAAAAATAATTTACGGGCGATCTGAGGTCGGGAAGGGGGTGGGGGTGACCTTTTAAGGGGAAAAAACGGTTTTTCTCGATTTCCGGCAAAACTAAAAGTCCTATGGAAAAAAGTCAAATGGCAAAGTTGTAGGTAATAAAAAGATCTAAAACTTTTATATTAACACTTTTTTCACATAACCTCAAAATTTATGTGAAAAATTCAAAAAAACCATGTTTTTGGTTTTTTATTTTTATCTCTTTCAAAAAACAATATTTTATCACGAAATTTGGTGAAAACTTACCTTTTTATGTCCCAAATACGCTGTAATTTATTTGATTAGAAATATTTATTTTTTCACCTTATTTTGAATAAATATCGAAAAATCACCCTAATTTTCAATCGAAAAATCACCCGTCAAAATATCTTTTTTTTTCAAAAAGTTTATATGGTGTCTGTTCGTTGAAATCTCTACTTTCCGATGGTGAAAAAAAATATATATGTTACCATAGTAAATCTTCTCAGCAAATGCAAAAAACCGAAAAAAACTCGAATTCGAAATTTTTTTTCAATTATTATATTGAATGTAGAGCTATTTATCAAAATTTACACTTTAATTACTCGAAAACGTAAAGTTACATGTTACATAGATAACAAAAAAAATTGCAAATCAAAATATAGTACTATAATTAACAAACAAATAAGTTGATAAAATTAATACTTAATAAGACGTCTACAATATTTGGAGAAAGGAGTCGAATCTTCTTTAAGTTATATGCGTAGATGCCTATTTATAACTATTTTTAGATAACTTCTATTTATCTGAGTGACCTACGAAAAATTTTAGCCCATCAAAAGGTATTTCATAGAGGAGTGGGGAAGGGGCTAGGCGGGTCCGGGTCTTACTACATACATACCTAATATTTCGTAGCAGCTGTAACAACCGTTAGCCTAGCCAGTATTCGAAATACAGTATATTATACAACATCGTTTATAAAAATACACGTGCACGTTGAGTTTCTTGAAGATAATTATGACAAGTTTACAAAAAAACTAAGAAGATTAAAAAAATAATGATCTCCTTTATTTTTCACAAACAAACTTAGTTACTCCCATAAAATATATAAATATATAAAATACATATCGTAAATATATTTTTAATAACTAACTTATGGCCTATTTTCATATATATTTCATATATTTTAAATATATTTTAGATACATTCAAAATATATCCTAAAAGACATAAAAAAATAGCTAAAAATAAAATAAAAAAATTGAATATATCTGAAATATATTTGAAATGTATAATATATATATGAAAATCGGCCAAAAGTTAGTTAGTAACAATATATTTACGATGTGTATTTTATATATCTTATGGGAGTAACTAAGTTTGTTTGTGCAAAATAAAGGAGATTATTATTTTTTTAATCTTCTTAGTTTTTTTGTAAACTTGTCACAATTATCTTCAAGAAACTCAACGTGCACGTGTATTTTTTTAAACGATGTTGTATACTATACTGTATTTCGAATACTGGCTAGGCTAACGGTTGTTACAGCTGCTACGAAATAATATATTAGGTATGTATGTAGTAAGACCCGGACCCGCCTAGCCCCTTCCCCACTCCTCTATAAAATACCTTTTGATGGGCTAAAATTTTTCGTAGGTCACTCAGATAAATATAAGTTATCTAAAAATAGTTATAAATAGGCATCTACGCATATAACTTAAAGAAGATTCGACTCCTTTCTCCAAATATTGTAGACGTCTTATTAAGTATTAATTTTATCAACTTATTTGTTTGTTAATTATAGTACTATATTTTGATTTGCAATTTTTTTTGTTATCTATGTAACATGTAACTTTACGTTTTCGAGTAATTAAAGTGTAAATTTTGATAAATAGCTCTACATTCAATATAATAATTGAAAAAAAATTTCGAATTCGAGTTTTTTTCGGTTTTTTGCATTTGCTGAGAAGATTTACTATGGTAACATATATATTTTTTTTCACCATCGGAAAGTAGAGATTTCAACGAACAGACACCATATAAACTTTTTGAAAAAAAAAGATATTTTGACGGGTGATTTTTCGATTGAAAATTAGGGTGATTTTTCGATATTTATTCAAAATAAGGTGAAAAAATAAATATTTCTAATCAAATAAATTACAGCGTATTTGGGACATAAAAAGGTAAGTTTTCACCAAATTTCGTGATAAAATATTGTTTTTTGAAAGAGATAAAAATAAAAAACCAAAAACATGGTTTTTTGAATTTTTCACATAAATTTTGAGGTTATGTGAAAAAAGTGTTAATATAAAAGTTTTAGATCTTTTTATTACCTACAACTTTGCCATTTGACTTTTTTCCATAGGACTTTTAGTTTTGCCGGAAATCGAGAAAAACCGTTTTTTCCCCTTAAAAAGTCACCCCCACCCCCTTCCCGACCTCAGATCGCCCGTAAATTATTTTTCCTTTCATTTTTATAATATTCTCCTCCTTTTGTGATGGGTTTCATCCTACTATTATTATTTTTCACTTTTTATTATTTTTGAAGGCATCTACCCTGGTCTAATCACCAATAATATCACTGAACTGTTGAAGATAAATTGTAAAAAGATTATTTTGTGTGCTTTTCCTTACTTTGAGCACTTATCAAACAGACAAAATAAGTACATACATATGCTAAATATGCATATGCATTTTTTAGTTACGCACCATAGTAATAAGTTTTTTATATTTTGACATCAACAATGTTGTTGATAAACTTTTTTCGACCAGGTATACTGTATACCTACCTATTGTTTTAAGACGTCAAATAGCGAAGCTATTAGAATTTAATATTTACTCAGACATAAATAGTATGTCGACGTACCCGGTAGTTAGTCCAACCATTAGTAGTAGTACTAATGATTTAAACTAGTTAATAAGACAACAGTTGGTACCTGTTAGTAGTTTATGTCAACTTAATACAGTATCGTCTAGCATTCAAGCTACGCAAAAATCCTTTAATTTGTTTCTTCAAAACATTCAGGGTTTTTCTTCGAAACAATTAGAAATCGAATTATTTTTGGAAAAAACTAAGTTTGACATCATTTGTTTTACTGAGCATTGGTTAAAGGATTCTGAAATGCTAATTAATTATGATAATTATAATGTGGGCAGTTGTTTTAACCGCAAGTCAATGTTACGTGGGGGTTCACTAATCCTTATTAAAAATAGTATTAAATTTAAAACTCGTAAAGATATAGTTGCACTGTCCGTTGAACATAGCATTGAAGTGTCGTGTGTTGAGCTGGATAGGCATATCATAGTGTGCGTTTACAGGCCCCCTAATTATCAAAACTACTCTATTTTTGAGTCAGTCATGGAAGATGTTATGGCTAAACTTTCAACTGGTAATAAACCAGTAATTATCTGCGGAGACTTTAATGTTAATATTTTGGAAAATAATTCAGATAGCAGTAGATTATTAAATCTTTTCAAATCATTTAATTTATCAAAGATTAAATTGACAGAAGATCTGTGGGGTATGTCTATAAAAGTTTGTACCTCAATTATTGAGACTATAGCGCCGTACTTGGCTTTAATATTTAATTTGTGTATAGATCAAGGAGTCTTTCCAGATCTAATGAAATATAGTAAAGTGATACCGCTCTTTAAATCCGGGAATAGTAAAGACACTAATAATTATAGGCCGGTGTCCGTTTTGCCGGTTCTTAGCAAGATATTTGAAAAGGTAATGTTAAATCAAATGCTTAGTCATTTTAACTCCAATAACATCCTACATGATAAACAGTATGGCTTCACCAAAGGACGTTGTACAACTGACGCGGGTGTTTCCTTACTAAAACACATTTTTAATGCGTGGGAAGAGGCACAAGATGCTATAGGCATCTTCTGCGACCTATCTAAGGCGTTTGATTGTGTAGTTCATGAAACATTGCTTCGGAAACTCAAGCATTACGGACTAGGCAATGCAGCGTTAAGCTTATTAAAATCTTATTTGAATAATAGACAGCAATTAGTGCAAATAAACGGTGTCAATTCGTCTGGATTGAATGTTGAAATGGGGGTGCCCCAAGGTTCAATTTTAGGTCCTTTTTTGTTTTTAGTTTATATTAATGATTTACCCAATTTGTTGCAAAATAAACTTAATATGGTGTTGTTTGCTGACGACACTTCTTTGATTTTTAAGATAAATAGAAAAACTAACAATCTTGACAACGAAAATAGCGCCCTATTGCAGGTTCAAAACTGGTTCACTGCTAATAATCTGGTTCTAAATGGGAAAAAAACTAAATGCATAAGATTTTCCTTACCGAATGTCAAAAGTAGTGATTGTGACATTGTATTGAATAATGAAAAACTAGAATTTGTTGATAAAACGATTTTCCTGGGGATTACGCTTGATTCAAGGCTACAATGGGGTCCTCACTTAACTTCTCTTGCAGGTCGGCTTAGCTCAGCTGCATATGCTGTTAGAAAAATCCGCCAATTTACGGATGTTGATACCGCTAGACTAGTCTATTTTAGTTATTTTCATAGTGTCATGTCGTACGGTATCTTACTATGGGGACGGGCTGCTGACATCGAGTCAATCTTTATATTACAGAAAAGAGCCATCAGAGCGATTTACAATCTCCGCCGGTGCGATTCTTTAAGGGAACTGTTTAAAGATATTAACATAATGACAGTACCTTGTCAATATATCTATGAAAACATAATGTATGTTAGAAAAAATCTTCATCTTTTTAGCAAAAGAGGCGATAGACATAATTATGTTACAAGAAATAGGGATCAATTAGTTCAACCAGGTTTCAGACTGGCTAAAGTGGCCTCTTCTTTCATGGGGTACTGTTTGAAATGTTATAATAAAATACCTCCCCACATATTAGAACTCAATGAAACGAAATTTAAATCTTGTATTAAACGCACACTATGCAGACAAGCATATTATAAGTTGGAGGATTATATTCAAGATAAAAATGCTTGGCTCAATGCTGGTCCAGCTCCACTACCACTAGGGCGTACTAATTAGTTGATTAGTTGGAAACTAATATTATTATTTTTTAATTTGAAAGACACAATTGCATTGTATAATGTAGAAGCACTTTTTCCAAGTTTGTGAATGTGAAGCACCATGGAGCATTTTTATTAGGTTACAACTTTTTTTTTTTTTTTGACATTACGAGCCTGGCAGTTGAGAGTTTGTCATGCTCACTCAAATGTCTCGCTGTTGGTGGCACGTGTTATTGGGTCGTTCAGTTCCCTTCAAAATGGTTGAGCTGAGTGGGGCTGATGCACGCGTCATGCTCGTGAACGGGTGCCGTCAGATGGGACTGGTCATCTCTTAGCTGCCAGTGGCTTAATTCAGTTTCTATCTTTTAATTATTTTACATTTTTATTTCACTATCGACATTGTGCTCACATGATAGAAGCAACAAGTAATATGTAACCAAGCATTATATGTAACACATATATGATTTAAAAGAGTGTCCATGGAGTTTCTTGCACGTTCTTCTCCATAGAGACCTACTCTTTGGAACGTGCAATTTAGCTTCACTTTTCTTGGACTGACCGACATTTGACTATTCAAAAGTGCCTGTAAATGGTCTATTTGAAATAAATGCTTTGAATTTGAATTTGAATTTGAATTTCAGCGGTACATTTAAATTCGCTTGTTAGATATGCCCAAGCTTCATTTTTATGGATAATCGGGACCGCATTTGTTGCTTTGTTTTCTATAATGTTTTTGTATAAGATTTGAAAAATATAAATTACTGTGGTTTGTAGGTATTTCTTTACTTTTAAAACTTGCAAGTTGTTTGAGGCGTACTCACCTTTGAAGTAGTTCTAGCAGTTTGCACTTTTGTCTTTTCTCTTTCTGTGAAGTGTTTACCTTGTGAAGCCATTTCAGAAATATTATTATCACTAGACACACAGGTATTTTAAATTAACGCGAGTTTTGACAAGCATTTTATCTGTGGCAAGTTTGTTTTGTTGTCAAGGACGATGCAGGTTATTTTTTTTTTACCTGTTTTATACAACGTGACACTCACTTTTTGACAGTTTAGAATGAATGAATGGACCGTTGAATGTTAAACTTAAATATCTAACCAACGTGACCGTATTTAAAAACAATTCACATGCCAAATCAAAATGATTATAGATTAGTTAATTTTTCTCTAAACATCATGTCAGCAACATATAGTGATTTTAAAAAGCCGTTAATTTAACGGTTGTGTTAGTTGAACGACGGTTTGATCGGCCTTTCAGAAACTGGGTGTATTTCCTATAAAATCAATTGCTGGTGGAGCTTTATTTTACATAATACTTTTTCAGTCTGCAGTTAACAGATCTGCCCCCCTAGCCAAGTTACAAACGTTTCGCTTGCACCGAACGCTTCGAGTTGACCTTGCCGCCAATTCTTTTGTTCTGATCACGTGACTGAGCGTTAAGACGACGTCATTCCCGTACATTTGAATCTTTCTACAAGCGTTAACTATTGCAGATTAGCAACTTGGCTAGGGGTACTGTTCCCCTAGCCAAGTTGATAATCTGCAATCCTTAACGCTAGTAGAAAGCTTCAAATGTACGGAAATGACGTCATTTCAATGCTCAGTCACGTGGTCAGAACAAAAGAATCGGGGGCGTGCCCAACTCGAGGCGTTCGACGCTAGAGAAATGGTTATAACTTGGCTAGGGGGGCTGGTCTAATATTATAATTAGGTGTGTAGAAGTAATCATAAATATCATGACAACTAGTAATTGCGAAGGAATATATTGAGACACCAAGGTAAATAAGGCTCTTATGATGACTCGTATAACATTGTGCAGGTTTTAAATCTGTTTAAATGATTGTTCTTGTAAGTTATTTAATGGCAGCAATTATTAGATTTAATTGAGATCATTAAATTGTTATTTATTAGATCGTTTTGTAATAATGGTATTGCTCTCGAGGATTGTAATAAGTACGACTTGTTTGTCAAAGTTTATGAAAAAATACTACGAACAATAATTTAATTCAAGCAACGACAACATTTTAGTAACAGTACCTATAGTTTGAGAGAATCGACACGAAAAAAAGAAGAAGAACGACAACATTGATTTTATTCTGAACTTTTTCGTCTTTTAACGAGCTGTTACAATTTATAAACGTTCAGAACAATCCAGTTCCTTCCCAGAAAAAAGTAAAAAAATCAACGTCAATTATAACAAGAATTAGTGATGACACACACTTCAATAAATTAACGTTATCGATACTCCGCACGCTCGGGGACAACGTATCGACAGCCGACAGCAACACGAATACAATTTGTAAGATAAAATAATGTTTTGGGTTGCGAAACGTTGCATCACGAACCGACCGAGAAGCATGATTAAACTTGCAAAAGCAAAATACAGCCGAGTAAAGGTTAGTCGGCGGTTAGTGGTGGAATACGGAATCGATGAAATTAGTGTTGAATTGCAATATGAGTTCACATAGTCCTGTTTATTTTCCCGGAGTTAGCTTTGCAGTTTCAATTAGTGCTGTAGTTAATCTCAGGTATTTTAATTAAAATGTTAAAGCTTGACAAACACGACTGTTTGATATATTATGTCAAAGTTTTTGTAATGTGCTTCGGTTATCTTACTGTAAACGTGAAACATGCGTTTTTTATTAACCGTTCATAAAATGAAGCTCTTTAATTGAGTAGAAAAATAACAGCATACCTTTTTTATGACTATTCAATCATTTTAATGGCATTTGTATTTACTCAAGGTAAGAAAATTATATTCTCTCTGTGGAAAGTAGCGAGACCGCCCTAGCTTAAGTGTATTTTATAACTTACTGGGGTTACTTTCTAACGCAGTTCATTACTACTAGTATGAAAAACAATTAAAAAAACTTTTTTGTTTCCTCAGACTATATTAAATTTTATTCTATTTACATGTAAATCGTTTGACTCAGAAATCAGAAACGTTTATTCAAATAAACCAAATACAGGCACTTTTGATTGGTCATAATATCGGTCACTCAAAGGAAAAGAGAAGCTAAATTGCACATATTTACATATATCTTGATTACTTACATATTTCTTGTCGCTTTTATTGACTGGTCCTATTCTATCGATAATTTATCGATCGTTTCCCATCACTAAAATGGCACGGTACCGATCATTGTCAATGGGTTCGTGATCAAAATATACGTATCCGCTTATTATCTTAATAATTTTGTATACAATCTCGAACGACTGACTCATTTTTGAGCAAGCCAAGGTTTTATGCCAAACGATCTGTTTTTAACTAGCCAATGGTTGTTTTACGGTGTGATTTTTTATGGTGTCTCGTAAAATTTAGTATTGATGGTTATGATGGCATGTTTCGTAAAGAGTGCTTTTTAATGTGTGGTCGATTCGTTGTACAGTAAAAGGTACTTAACCTAGCTTCGTTGAACGAGTCATGTGTGGCTTCAGTCTGATGAATTCTTTATGTTGTTTTGTTGTTTTCCCCAGTTGTTACATGTTGTACTGTTCAGAATTCTTAACTTTTCCATTTTCATTAATCAATTTATGAGTGCTTATAAGGCTTGAAAGCAGTGGTAACCGCCGCAACTTACAAGTAGCGACTCATCTTAAACTCATCACGGGCTCTCAAAACTGTAAATAAAAACATCGTGAAAAACCGACATGTTCTAGAACCAAACTTGGTCCAGTGGTAACTGCCTTCACTTACGTATTTTAGTTCGCAAAATCAAACCTAGCCAGGCGCATTAGTTTGTGTAATTTATTTCATCCCACTGTTCCCAAGACGGTGAAGGAAAACATCTTGAGGAAACCGATATGTCCTAGAACCAAACATTAGAAGATATGTGATATCCACCAAAATAAATTAATTTTCTTTCTTTCTTTCTTCTTTCTTTCTTCACCAACCCATACTGGGCCCGCGTGGTGGATTACGGCCCATTCCTTCTCCTAAACAGGAGACCTGAGTCCCACTAGTGGGAACATTATAAAGCTGATTATTCTACGATTTGGAGAGACATGGAACAGGCGTATCAAAGTAGGACTAGATACGCTGTATTTCATTTTCTGATATGTGATATCCACCAACCCATACTGGGCCCGCGTGGTGGATTACGGCCCATTCCTTCTCCTAAACAGGAGACCTGAGTCCCACTAGTGGGAACATTATAAAGCTGATTATTCTACGATTCGGAGAGACATGGAACAGGCGTATCAAAGTAGGACTAGATACGCTGTATTTCATTTTCAGTAATTTATTTTTCTATTGTAGTTTTTATCGACTTTAATTACGCTTCAGGTTTTTGCACATTTCCTTGTGGTGACTGAGTCGGTGCGGTCAAATTATTTCCCCAAAGTGATTTTCCAAACTGTTTTCATGAGTAATGTTTCTTTCTTTCTTTATAAATAGACAATAATAAAAGCCTCGTTATTTTCTTAAATAAATTGTTATTGCAAAAACCATTTCGCAAGTGAAGGTCTCTTTCAAGGATCCCCAACTTTATCTGCTCAAGATAATTATGGATAAATTTTTGCATCCCAGCAGTTTTTTTATAGTCACATGCGTGGCGTCGCGTGGCGTTGATCTAATGTAGCTCTACAAATCCAGTTGCTATATAAAAGGTATGGCGTGTCAGTCGCGCCTAAATCATACGTTACCCACGAGTGCGCAATGCAATTCTACCTTTATAGACCATCACTCATCTCGACAGTCTTGCTTGCCTCATATCCTGCCCATTTCCGTTTCAGCTTAGCATAGTCCAGGGAATCTGTGGTTTGGTTACGCTTCTTATATTCAAGTGTCTAATTTTATTAATTTTTCTTTCTATTTAATTACAGTTTACTTGTATTAGGTTTTTTTGGTGGGAAAAATCATCCAGTTACTACCCCCGCTCTTGGGCGGAGCGGGACGTAGTGTGAGACTCTTACTGACTAAAAATCCCACCCTGTTCCTTCAAGTCTTCATACCGAGGCTCGAGTTCCCTTTCGGATAACCCTGGCCCCAGTAGGCTTCGACCCGGCTGGGCCCCTGCTGTTGCTGACAGCTCCTTGAGATGCGCGGGAACAGTGCGCGCCGTCGACGACATGGGCATGCTCCGGACAGTTACCGGACGGTCGGACAGTTACCGGACGGTCGTACAGAGACCCAACTAAAACCCACACTTGGTCCTCCTGTGCCTTCGTTCCAGGGCCCCGGGGTTTTCTTTCGCATCACCCATGACCCCAGTACGCTTTGACCTTGCTGGAAGCTACAAGTTTAAGATTACAGGAATATATATATAGCAAGGTTCAGTTGAAAACCAGCGTCAGGCAACTGCTACGTAGTGGCCTGGCATGATGCTGAACTGGACCTATTTGGTTCAGTCGTGGAACATACAATGTAGATATATTTTAAGAGTGTACTGCGTTCTGTATCAGGCCCTTGATCCAACAGTGCAACGACAGCTTCAGCAGTGGGTTATCGAGGCTTTTGGCCGTCAAGGAATTTCCCTATAGATTTATTATTATAGGTATAATTGTACGCCTTTAGCAGGATAGGAATATATTTCATTTGAGTGTAATTTCTGCACCTTTTCCTCCTTAATTTTTACATTGCCACCATTCGTGCAACGACAGTTTTAGCAGTCGGTCGTTGAGGTTTTTGGCCATCAAGATGTTGTTCTTATGGGTTTATTATTGTAGGTATATAATTGTTCACGTTTAGCAGGATTGGAATAGATTTAGTACATTTAAGTGTGATTCCTGTATTTGTTTTTTCCGTTTTATACAATGTCACCATATTTTTCGTCCGTTGGTCGTAATAACCTTGTTACCAGGTTTGTGAAATAATTTCTAATAATTGTGCAATAGAGTTTGTTGGCACAAATACATGATGATAACAGTAATATTTTAGTATCAGCAAGGATCTTAATCCTTTTCCAATCTAAAGATAGGAAAAGGATATAGATCCTTTAAATAAACAATAAATATTTCAAATAGCGTCGGTTGTGAAATTTTAATCAAATAGAATACATGCAAATCATTCTGTTTAAACGATAATAAATTCTAAATCTTCTAAATATTTGTCGTTGAATTATTATAACATTATTTTACTGTTGATTAAAATTCGAAATGTATCTATAACTATCAATGCGCGTTTTAAATTGTGTCGATGATGAAATAATACGCAAAGACGCAAAATGTCGACTTCGAATTTTATAATCTATCAATCCATTGCTCTTTAAATTCCCGTGATGTTGTATATAGAAGTATGAATAGGTGGTGACTCTTGAGTCATTAGATGATTTTCCACCTCTCAAATACGTGACTTTTTAAGGACTTTATGCGCTCCATCATAGAGTAGCGTTAGGGTCATTATGGCCCAGGCGGGGCATCTCCCACCGTGTACTCCAAGCAGTCCACAAAATGATGACACCGAGGTATTTCTTCCGCCAGAATCCGAACGAGGTATCTCTCAAACTGTTCGGTGAGGCCCAGCGTCATGCAGAAGGTGTGACGACGCCACTTTCCAAAGAAGGGACTTATTACTGCAATTATGGCATGACCAAAATATGAATGACTTACCTATAAATAAACTGCTTCAAATTATATAAATGTAAAAATTAAACTCCACTACAAATTAAGATTCAAAACGTTAGCTTTGCTGACAATCCATTGCTCGTCCAACTCTTCCAAGTTACAAACAGTTTTGAACAAAATGCGCAATGTACAAAAAATACTATAAATACACGCTTTCAAATAAACAATTTGCGTCGATGATGAAATAAGACGCAAAATGTCAGCTCCAGTCTCTACTGTCATCCGTTGCTCGTTCAACGCCTTCATCTTTCAGACATTGTTGAACAAAATGCGCAATGTATGCGGAACTATGAAGACTTGTTGCATTATTGGTGCGTAATGTACCTATATACCTGTCCCGACTTGTCGGGCCTGGACGACTCACGCATATCCAATGACCTCGGTTACTAAGAGGTGTGTCCACGTATTATATATTTTATAAGACGTTAAGTGTGAATCATTGTTATGCTAATTTTATTTCCACATTAATTTACGATTTGCCCGCAAAATATGCTGCTTTAAAGTGCTACAGAGCGTAATTAAATATAAGTTATATTGCGGATGAAAAGTGTATTATCCTTCTAGGTTTTTTTAAAGTGGGAAGTCATCCAATGACTAGCGCCGCTGCTTTTTATTATTGTTGATAGGTTTGCGCTTGACTGCTATCTTACCTGATGGAAATGGAAAGCGACGATGTGGTCAAAGATGGAGCGCGCTTACCTAGAAGCAACCTATTCACTCTAGACTTAAAGATTCCCGGGTTGTAGACATCGGGGAACACAGGCCCAGATACAGGGAATTTAATTCCTTAACTGTTTGCAAAATGAACGTGTTCCCAAAACGTTTTATGCGTATAAGTGGGATGCCCACCATCAACCGGTGCTTTGATTTCGGAGAACTTTCTTGGCTCCTTCATCAGACAATGTTTTAGTTTAGTCTAAACTCTTGAACTTGTCCCATTCTGTACATAGAACTGACTAAAATCACAACTGTGTTCCTTCTTTACCTTGTGTTCCAGGACACTGGGTTTCCCTTTTGGAGGTCAATCCATGGCCCACGGCCCTGCTAGCAAAACCGTAAGGGTCCCCCTTACGGTTTTGCTAGCTTCTATTTGAGATGCCCTTGGAACACTACGTGCCGTCGACGACTTAAGCTTCCCCATTGCTCGATATCCGCAAATTATATGTTCTGGTTGAATTTTTGTGTCTTGGACATTTTTGTTTTTTATAATTTGATATTAAATTAACAATTCTAAGGATGTCCGGACTAAACGTTTCGCCTCGCCGTTTATACCGCATACATCTAAAGACTGAAACAATTTACCTGCTGAGGTTTTTCTATCCAATTATAATTTGGGTGTCTTGAAGGCGAGAGTGAATAGGCTCTTAATAAACTAGTGCACCTCAGCATCAAAGATTGCATCACCGCTTACCATCAAATGGGATGGCAGTCAAGCATTAGTAATTTATATGAAATATAAAAAAAAAGGTTTTTATTTCTTTTGTGCTGTTTTCGTTAATTTTTATTTTTATAAAAGTTTAACCTTAGGTAATACGAGAGTACATGTCGATTGTCGATTTGAACCAATTGTTTGATTATATTAGGGTATATTATATGTATGTAGTTTATTTATGTAATTTGAGTATGTATATATTTTATTATTGTAAGTGTATTTTAATATTTATGGTTTAATAGTATATCAATTCTTGGAATCACCTTATCTCTTTCTTTTTTTTTATTGCACCTACCACTGTTTTTCTCTGCACCACCCAAAGGTTGACTGGAAGAAAATGCCTAAGGCATTAAGTCCGCCTCTGTACTTTTATGTGCATGAAGTATAAATAAATAAATAAATAAATACATGATGGCTTTTATTTTTATTAGGCACTATTTTATTGCACCATTTTATTTGCGTGTTTCCATTTTGTTTATGACGATAATCCTTATTTGTTTGATTAAATATTTCCTGTTATAATGGAAACATTTTATACATAAGTTACCTACAAGATTTTTTCAATAAATAAACAAACGGATGCAGTCCGATATTAATTTAAATGGCAAGTAAATCACGGACCAGCACCTCATTACGAGTGTCCAAGTAAATTATACCTACAAGTTGTACTCGTAATTCAACTACCATTATTGCGGAAATGACACCTAATGATACATACACAAGTAATAAATTGACCTTTCGTCCGTACATTATAAGCCTTCAACATCATTCGTACTGAGTCACCGATGACCGTTACCAATGACTAAGAATTAATTAAATCCAAAGGAACCGATAATGCGATGACAACGAAGAAAATTCAACCGTAAAAATAATGAGTAAAGATTCAAAATTGATTGATTAAGAAATACCGTTACCATCTCGCGAGGGATCGGAGAAAATCGCGCCAATTTAGGATTTTGTTTTAGTTGTAACTGTGGTTTTAAATTATTTTGATGAGGTTAGGGTTCGATAGCCGGGCCTAAAAACAGTGTTTATGTAAAGGATGTGTTTATCAGTCAGTGTCAGTGTTTATGTAATTTTAAAAGGTTTTTTGTCAAATATAATTTCAGTCTTTAAAACAAAGTTGCTTTCCACATTTTTCCACGTCTTTTTATTAATTTATTTATTGATTAGGATCGCCAAAATTACCTACTATGTAATTTTATTCCAATATTTTTTTACATATGTTAGAGAATCTAAACAAGGAATTAATGCATTTTTCCTTTCAAGATACCAGAGACAACCTACCTTGGCCTTACCTTACCTTTTTTTTAATTTGAATTTTTTCATAATAATTTATTATGCCTTTGCCCAGCAGTGGGACAGAATAGGCTTGGTTTTGGTTTAAAACATGATACTTAGAGGAAAAACTAAAATTAATTAAATAAAGTTTTTTACATTAATTAATAGATAAAGAAAGAAAGCTTCATTGCACTAGTTTTTAAGTCATAGTTTTTTTATTATTGATTTTACAGACTTATTTATAGCACGAGCAAATTTAAACCACATATACCTAGCGATGCGCACGAGATAATTTCGGATCATTGGCTGGCTTGTGTGGATGTAATCTACTTTCTGAAAGTCTTCGTCGTACAATCCACTCACTTACTGAAACTTTACGGACATTGAGAAGTTTTTGTTGCACCTGAACTCCAGTGAAATGTCGATTATGCAAAGACATTGATACCAAAAATCGGTCATCGCGCTCTGATGTCAAATTAAAATTTGGGAAATAAAAATTTAACTTTTCTTAAAAGTGTAACATTTACAGCCAGACTAGGTACCTAATAAAGTATAAATAGCATATATATACATATGCATATGCATATGCATGCATTTTTTGTCTCAATCATAAAACACTGATAAAATTATATCGCAGTCCTCGTTTTGTATACCCCTGATCAGAAAAAACGAGACTTAGGTATCAATGATACCTAAATAAGTCGTATATAAATATGTGTGACGTAGTGTTTAATGATACCTAAATTTCGTTTTATTTTTGTTGTTTCGGTACTGATTCTACAAGTAAATCATCATTATCATCATTATTTCAGCCGATAGGACGTCCATTGTTGGACGTCGGCCTCCCACAAGTGTCGCCACAATGAACGATCCTGTGCGTCCTGCATCCATCGGATTTCCGCAACCTTCACCAGGTCATCGGTCCACCTCGTAGGAGGCCTTCTAACGCTGCGTTTTCTGTTACGCGGTTGCCACTCCAGAAGCTTCAGCCCCATCGACCGCCTGCTCTGCGAGCAATGTGCCCCTGCCACTTAAGTTTGGCGATTCTTCTTGCTATGTCGGTAACCTTGGTTCTCCTGCGTATATCTTCATTTCTGATTCGATCACGCAAGGAAACTCCGAGCATAGCCCTTTCCATTGCCCATTGGGTGACTTTATACCTTCTGATGAGGGAGGCCCATTGTAAGCTACCACGTTTCGGAACCATATGTCATCACAAATACACACATAGTACTAAACAGTTTTTGGCGTGATATCTTCGAATAATTAGCTAAAGCACAGTGGCTGTTAATTATTCGCGAATTGATTCGTGGTACACGTTGTGCATGTCTATGCAGCTGGACAATATGTGGAATCATTGAAACAGGCGTAATTTCAGTAAAATGAAACTGAGCATGATTGTAGTATTGACTGGGCAAGTGTGAGTCGGACTCGCACTCTGAGGGTTCCTTACAAACTTACCTATGAAAACAATTGCGAAGATTTTTCTGCGCAAAAAATTGTGACATAACAACCAATTTACAATTTTCAGATTTAATCCTGTATTTCTGCTGTGTGACCTTGCATCATGCCAAATTTTAGGATTCTAGGACAACGGGAAGTACCTTATAAATTTGGATTCCCTTAAGTGTCGAAATAAATACACATGTTTTTGCCAGATCGTTTTTTTCCTTAATGAGAAGTTTGTTTTTTTTAACAGCTTCAAGGGACTACAGACTTGGTTATATAAAGTTAATAAGGGTTTTGACAGACGGACGGATGGACGGACGGACAACAAAGTGATCTTATAAGGGATCCGTTTTTTCCTTTCAAGGTACAGAACCCTAAAAAGGCTGACTATTTAAAAATTTCGTCGTACCTTCTTAATGACGTTAAGAACCGTCACAGATGGCGAGACACCATCAATAAGAAGCTAATCCAGTGGAAACTTCACGACCCTAAGTAATGAGGAATACGACTCGAAGCGGAGGAGGAATTTAAAATTAAATCATATTAAATCAATATCGAGGTCATTATTGCAACGGATTACTATATATATTACTTCCTCAAGGAGACATTCCAATTCCAATGGACTAATTTATTTATCAGACAATGTAGTCGATAAGATAGTAGAAACATTTCCGATCGACACAAGTAATGATGCAGAAGTGGATGCAATGACGTCATTCAATGTTTTATCTAATCTCGAAACAATTGTAAGTAGGATTGGTAGACATTATGGCGATGTTTTAATCAGTCGGTGCCTTAAGGCGTAGTTTATAGCGTGTGGCTAAATAATAACAGCCACAGAAGACATTAGGCACAGGCAGTGTCTTAAGACGAAAGTCTATGACCAGTGCGTGTTGTTAGTGATGAGAATGACTCCAAAACGAGATCGCTTACAATGTGCTGCCTCATCAGAAGACTTAAAATTACCCAAAAGACAATGGAAAAGGCTATGTTCGGAGTTTCTTTGCGTGATCGAATCAGGAATGAGAATATCCGCAGACTAACCAACGTTACCGACATAACCCGAAGAATCGCCAAATTTAAGTGCGAATGGGCAGTTCTTGTGGATATTATCTAGGCTTCTATTGAAATCAATCAGTAAATACCATGGAATATCTGCTATTTTGCATGGATTTGAATATTTAAAAAATGAAGTTTAACAGTTTAAAAAAAAAACACATATTTCCTGGAACCAGTTTTGTGAAATATTAAAGTAAATGACGATATTACCGAATGCCAGCTGAGCTTTTAGGTATTATCTCTCTATTTTTCCATTGTCTTTTTATTAAGCATTGCGTTGGATAAATCGGCAAGTTTTAAACCATACTCAGGTTAAATATAGACGAGAGGGCCCCTCTTAAATAAGAGTCCTGAAAGGATGTGTATGTAAATATCTATAATTTGTTCCAGAACAAAATACCTATTATAGATAATTCTTTGTCGAAAGAAAAGAAAAAAATATATATTTATTTTGACGCACAAAACATTGTTTAAAACTCATTTCTTCTTGTTGTTTGATGTCGCTAAAAACTGACAAGGAAAACACTAATACATATCACATTTGAATAAATTATATTCTTAAAAAAACTTATCTTATTACAAGAAGCAAAAGTCAATATTAACATCAACATTAATTATCTATGTATTACGGTTTTATGTATAATTACTATAAACTTAGATAAGCAAGAAAAAAGCCTACGTGATGAAACAGGCATTGCATGTCTTCGTTTTAATTGATCTTTTGACCCTTTATCGCTAATTGTGAGTAACTTTAGTCATCAGATTCTTACTAAGTACGTTCTTTGACTAAATGACCAAGTCACAATCAAGCAAAACACAAGAGAAAACAAATGGATAGAAACAAAGAAACTGTATTTTGTATTGCAATTATTTTCAGTTTTAAGGTTGTCTTTTCAATAAATTGGATTATAGCAAATATTGCAATCACCGTTAGATTTAATAAATTCTAATAATCTTGATACATTGTGAAAAAACATTTCTTCTACATTAATATACATTAACATTTGATAGTTTTCCATACCTATTATATGGTGTCGCATTTAGTGACTACTAGGATAATATAACAGAGAAACAATTATTGCTCTTTAATATCTTTGATTGACTGGTGAGTTAAACTTTGTACTTTTGTTTTGTTGAAATAAATGATGGTGATGGATTGATAATGAACTATATTATAACCGTAGTACCTATCCATTGAATTTCTTCTGTAGCCATCAAATTATTGCACCTACTTCTTGTATATCCTGCACCTTAAATATTTTATCACGGTAGGGACTATCGAATCTGACATAATATCTACTTTTACATGCGTTTGATTTTAATACAGATAAATAGTAAATGCCTACGTGACGCTACCAGCATTGCACTTTGTTTATATTATAATAATATATATATTATATTTATTATTTTCTTGGACATTGATTCTTATCATTTTACGATGTTACTGGGAAGCAAATAAATACACTTACCTTACCTAACACACTCACCTTTTTAGGATAAAACATGATGATCTTGTTGAGTTTTTCAGGGCATCTGTGTAATCGGATAAACGATATTTTTTTTAATGTTTATGTCTATATACTTGCGTTTTTGATTTTTTTTTTATTAAACGTTCGATTATATATACATATAACGTGTAACGTTAAATGCGTAAAATCTCAGACACCTGAAATGATTTTTAATTCAATTGACCTAATTCTGTGAAAAAAAAATTTTGAAAAAATTTAAAGGTTTAAAATTCATGTCTGCATTGAAATAAGAACTTTTATTATCTCACGTATGAGATTTGATTGGACGACAACCATTTTGGTTTATTTACCTATTTGGGCGGGTTTGCGCACGTGATTTTTTTTTTAAATTTAGCCTATATCAAAAAGTGATTTAATAAATTTTGCGCATTTAACGTTACACGTTGTATATTATATATTCTTAGGATACGATATTATGGGTACAATATCTGGATACAAAATCAATACTCCATTATTGTATTTTTTGTATTTGTTTTATTTTTACATAAACCACAAACAAATTCAGATTCATCAGCACACACTTTCATTCACATTATCATTATGTGCAATTATTTTGTTACTAGCTGTTGCTGTCCCACTGCTGGGCAAAGGCCTTCCCCAAGTCCTTCCAAATTTTCTTCTCCTGGATGGATATGGACCCCCTCAATGGATAGAGGAATAAGAAATCTGCTATTTAGCCTTTTTTAATCCAAAATTTGATTGGTACAAGTCTCATCATCTCTCATATTTTAATTTACTCAACACTAAATATTCAATACTTTATTGCAATCCATATAATGTATAAGATGCTGTTGAAAATTGTGATAGGTCCATTTGGACCTTTCGAGCAACGCAAAATTTGGACAGATGAAGAGGGCTAAGTAGCAATTCACGGAATTCGATAGATAATTATTGTAGATCTAATTTGCCGCATTTAATTAGGTATATTATTATTATTTATGTAAAATATTATGAGTATAAACATTTATTTATTGGTACACAAGTAGGCACCTATGCTTACATAAACTTTTAACAACAATGAACTGGAAGCCGATCGCTTTACTTCTATAATCTGAATGCTGCAGAATATCAGAATGTTACCTATAACAGCTGTTTATTTGACTTAGCTACCTACCTGACTAAACTGCTTTTCTGACTTAACTGCCTAAGCTGCCTATCTGATTTATCTGATTAAAACAATAAGTTTCCTTTTCAGTCCCCTTAACCAAGTTACGACCGTTTAGTTTCGATTCTCTTGCGTCAAACGCCACGTCTCCCATTCCTTTATTCTGATCGTCGTGCGGCGTTGAGACGACGTCTGAACAAAGGAATCGGAGGCGTGGCCGATTCGAGGTATTCGACGCAAGAGCAACGAATCGAAACGAAACGGTCGTAAACTTGGCTAGGCCTGCAGAAGTCCCCAAATGTTATAAATTTTATCATAAC
The DNA here is from genome assembly GCA_929112965.1 of Mythimna albipuncta. Lineage (NCBI taxonomy): Eukaryota > Metazoa > Arthropoda > Insecta > Lepidoptera > Noctuidae > Mythimna > Mythimna albipuncta. Next base: position 1,602,113 of record OV815974.1, read on the forward strand.
CAAATTATCTTTTTTTGTGACCTACCTACTTTATCAGTCACAATGTAGGCGTAATAATTCGACGTCAGTGATCGACACATGTAACTGACGACAACTGGTACTCTCACCCCATTTAGATAAATACCCACGTGGGGTCAAATCACCAATTATGCGTCATTCGATTCGCGATACCTACGTGACTTAAATCTTGTAGTCATAGTACTAATCTGCGGTTGTATAATAAGAAGCTGTATTATTTATGTGTCTTAATATTATTTATATATTGCACCTGTTACGCAAGGACCTAGTTATTACTTTAACATTTTCTATACTAAGAATTGATCCTTTTCAAATTAATTTTTGAAACTAATCTCGACCACTATGCCCTTATTATGATGACACTATGACTTGATCATATGACTAGGGGATAAAGCATTGTCTTAGTCGCGGGTGGCATGTTTGAATTCCGAACGAAACAAAGGTTTCAAGTTTTAATCTCGAACGCTAGTGAGGGATTTATATAAGTAGTAGTTACATTTTTTTGTGTTAGTGGCCAGTTTGATTTTTTAATTTTGATGCACGTACATTTTTCATTTACTCTGTTTTTTTTTTTTTATTTCAAATAATGGTTTTTAAGTTCCAAATTTAAATCTCATTATACCCTAGGGATCGCCCGTACTACATTATCTGCCTAGGGACTTGCATTAAGAAACGGCTTTAAGACATACAGCGAATGATGTGGAAAAGTGTTATTCATCGTGTAAATAAATTACGGTGGAAAGTCTTTTGGCTGAAATGATAATAGAAAGAAAGAAAGAAAAACAGTTTATTTACTCATTAAAGATGCAAACTTAAAAGTAGGGTAACAGAACATAACATCAAAATAGGGAAGATATGCGTCTCCTCCGCGCTTTTGCGGCCGAACGGTCAGCATAAAGCTGCGGCCTCACGCGTAATGCGTTGAGCTCACAGCGCTGGTCATAATAATGATCATTATTATGGTTTGATTCATCATTTTCAATCATTTTAGTTATAAGACTATGCAGCTCAACAAAATATGACTTCATGCGCATAAAAACCTTTTCACAGTAGTCCTTTATCCATCCAACCATGGTATTTGCAATAACTTGATTGATAGTCTCCGATATATCCCTCTCTGCTTCATCGAACCTAACCTATAAAACTAGAAGACGTGAAGATGCGTTGACTGGGATCACTTGCAATAACGATGTAACTCATAACACAATACATGGGTTGGTTTGGCCATAGGGATATCAGATCTCTATTGAAATTAGTGCTATCTCAGGATCTGTTGAGCTCAAATCATTGAACCTAGGAAAATGGGACGTGACTCAAGAACTTTGTTATTACTTTGCTTAGTCCAAACACTTCAATGTCCAATGGTACAAATCTGACAGTATAACCTAAAAATGTATTACCGCGATTTTTACTAGTTTGCACTGTTATGCGTGATATACCGCAATCAGCTATCGGGCAGTTGCCCGACTAAACACAATACTCGTCATTTCCCTCTAAAAAATTTTAGATAAATATGTTGTTTAATTCTAAATGTTTTGGAGATAAAATCTGGTTCAGGTATTTTATTAAAGTTTTTTTTAATGTTTTTAAAAGATAATATTAATATATATTTAAAAATTGTATCTTTATTTCCCAGAAACATACATTAAGTATCTCGTAAAGATATTTATTATATATATTATCATAAACATACGTATTTTTATAATTTATGTATTGTATCTGTTCTTTTGTACATTTATTTACTGTTATTGTTATAATATATGTATGTATTATGATATTTCATTTAAATAATATAGTCTATTTAATTATATATTTTGTTTGTTTGTTTTTTATTTATACACACTGTGTCTACATATCTTATCTAACTATCCTGTCGCAGGTCGGTGAAGAAATTTCATTAGAAATAAGCATGTTTTTGTACTCTTTTTCCTTATTTTTTCTTTTCGATTTTAAGTGTTTGTGAGTACATAAAATAATAAATAAATAAATTAAGAATTAGATGCTACAGAAATTTGTACACATTAAATTAAAATTCTGGCCGTTAGACTTGGTATCCTGTACGTTAGGAGAGTCATTTGCATCGACAATTTGTAGAGCTATTAAATAAAATATATTTTTTATATTAGAAAGAGGGAAAATTTGTATTTTTGTGTGTATGTTTGTAATGAATAAACTCAAAAACTACTGCGCTGATTTCAAAAATTCTTTCACTATTGGAAAGCTACATTCACCTTGAGTAACACAGGTTATATTGGGCATCAAGCCGCTAATAAAATATATTTACACGGTAAATAGCATAGCATAGCATCGTCAGCCCTTATAATGTTCCCACTGCTGGGACTCGGGCCTCTTCTCTAGGAGAGGGAATGGGCCGTAGTCCCCCCACGCGGGCCCAGTGCGGGTAGGTGAATGTCACATCGTCTTCGAATTTTTGGTTCTAGGACTTGCCGGTTTCCTCACGATGTTTCCCTTCACCGTTTTGAGAGCAATGGTGATGAAATAAATTACACAAAGTAATGCGCCTGGTTGACTCGTAAGCCTGAGTCGTTACCACTCGGCTACCATTGCTCTTAAAAGTCTCATACGGTAAATACGAGTATATTTAAATATGACTAAACCTGGATAGGTCATGGACGTTCAAAGGAAAACCTCTTGAAATGAAAATATACGTGGCGTTTGTAGACACAAAAAAACACAATAGGTCGGTACTGAGCGTACTTTTTCGCAGAAGCTACGTGAAGTCATTGTGAATTTAAATATTAACACTGTAAATTTACAATTTCAATGTTTCCGAGAACTATGTGATAAAGCTCACGTATGTAATGAGTAGTTTTTATTTGGGGTTTTTACCCCTTTCCCTCACCCACATTGGGTTCGCAGTATTATTATTTTTTTCCTTGTTTCATAGTTAATTTGGAAAGCAAAACCGCATTTAATTGAATCACTACCCTTGTTCGTTGGGACGTTTTTTTTATCGACAATTGTTTAATATAAAAACATGTGAGGGATGCGTACTTTGTCCATTTTTTTTTAATTATTATTGATAGGCTTGCGTTTGACCACCATCTCGCCTGATGGTAAGCGATGATGTGGTCGACGAAGGAACACGCTTGCCTAGAAGTAACCTATTTACTCTTGACTTAAAGACCCCTAAGCTATCAGGAAACAGACTCCGGCAAGGAATTCCACTCCTTGGCTGTACGCATAATAAATGTTTTTCTAAAACGCTTTGCGCGTATGGGTGGGATGTCTACCATGTACCGATAGCGCAACGCTGTACGTCGTGCGGTCCGATGATGGAACGGACTTGACGGAATTAGATTGTGCAATTCCAGTGCACACTCCCCGAAAAGTAAACGATAGAAAACCGACAGATTAGCAACTTGGTGGCGATGCCCATGCCATGGTTGGTTGGGACGCTTTTTTTTACTGACAATTATTTAATACAAATACATGTGAGGGATCAAGTGCGCATGCACTTGATCCACTCTCGCAAACAAACTAAAAAAATAATAATAAAAAACTGCAAATAACACTACTATTGTAAAGGCAAAAGTTTGTGAGAGATCAAGAGTCAGTTACAGAAGTTCAGTTTGTGAGAGATCAATAGTCATTTTCAGAAGTTCAGTTTGTAAATCATGTTGGGTGTAGTGTCTACTCCTCAAAATAAAAATAAAGTAGAACACAGGTACAACTAAATTCATTAATAAAAAGCTAATTCAGCGTTAGTTTATCAAGAACACAACAGCATGACACGCCACGGCTCGAACGCCGCGCAGATAAGGAGAGCATGATGTCGACTTGCATGGTGCGACGTAATCTTGGAGGCACGGCGTAGGAATTCCGGAGGTAGAAGAGGACCAGTAACAGTATGTTACCTCTTCACAAGACAGTACAGTATGATACCTCGTCACAAGACAGTACAGTATGATATGATTCCTCTTCACAAGACAGTACAGTATGATACCTCTTTACAAGACTGAGTACAGTATGATACCTCTTTACAAGACTGAGTACAGTATGATACCTCTTCACAAGACTGAGTACAGTATGATACCTTTTCATAAATCTGGTGTTAGATTTTTCAGTCTTCTATCTGTAACGGCTGTTTAGAACCATCTATCGTGAACATGGTTTATAAGTTAAATGTAATTCTATAATTTAGTCGAATATTTCTTAAAACTCGTTTCAGGAAATGCATTTTTTTTTCTCGCTTTCACTCAAGGAGTTGTCAGCAACAGCAGGGGCCCAGCTGGGTCGAAGCCTACTGGGGCCAGGGTTATGCGAAAGGGAAGCTCGGCCCCGGTACGAAAAGCAAGAAGGAACGGGGTGGGTTTATTTAATCAATCATTAAAAAAAAAACCGTACGGGTCCGTTTTTTTTAATGAACCATGAGCTTCTACAGCAGCTCTAGAACAATAATTCTACGTTTTTATCATCAGTTTTTCTATCTACCGATTACAATAAAACACTAAGCAATTACCGTAGAACAACATCAAAATAGCACCACAAATATTAACGTCAACCCGTTAACATAAAATAGGTAGTTACAGAAGACCATCTACATACAAAGCGCGCTCATCTAACGCACACATAGACACCGCCCACGGACATGATATCTCGGCTCAATCGCCCAGTCGTGCTCATATAGTTCAGTACAATCCGCTGACCCTAGTGCGATCGCCTAGCGTATGTATAAAAAGTGAAGTATAGACTTCTGTACCTAGCTATTTTGTGCCGTTAATGTGTCAAGGGTAAATGGAATTGCAGGTAAACAATAAGGCTGTGCCATTAGTACTGGACACGCCTCCTTTATCTGGTCTATGTATTGTCGGCTAATGATTTGCATTATCTGTGGTCACTGGTTACTGACTAGTTATCTAGTGCATTTGTTGTTGCTATTTAGATTGCTGCTTTGGTGAGATAAATCCCGACACGTGTTACCACCATAAGCGAAATGGCTTGTCTGTGTGCGTTACGATTACCCACTCCACCAAGTTTTATTTATTCATTTATTTACTTTAATATAACACGGCCAAAGGCCAATTACATTAGTTAAAGACATACTATATTTGAAAAATTATGAAGTAACAATACAAAAAATAATAACTACACCACAGTCATACACTTATCTCACAATTTATTTTTTCTTAGCCATTACTGTCCCAATGCTGGGCAAAGGCCGCCAAAATATACAAACTTTTTTTTAATAATATGAACTTGGGTTTGACGACGAACAACCGGTAGCTTGCTGTCCGACCGTCCGGTAACTGTCCAGACCGAGCCCAAGTCGTCGACGGCGCGCACTGTTCCCGCGCGCCTCAAGGAGTTGTCAGCAGCAGCAGGGGTCCAGTCAGGTCGAAGCCTTCTGGAGCCAGGATTATCCGAAAGGGAAGCTCGGTCCCGGTACGAAAGGCAAGAAGGAACAGGTGTTGGTTTTTAGCCAGTTAAAGTCTGACACTATCTCCCGCTCCGCCTAAGAGCGGGGGATGTCATTACATGATTTTCCCACTGGATAAACAAAAGAAAAAAAAATCCTGATGGTAAGCAGTGATGCAATCATTGATGGTGAAGCGCACTAGTTTATTAAGATCTGAAAACAGCTTTGTAAAAAGCTTTTCAAAACATTAAAAAGTATTATAAAAATATGATTGGTTGAATATTTGTGCTCGGTGAAACTGGATTTTTTACTGGTTTAACTGCAAAGTATTTAGAAAAACATTTTTTTTTTGCTTGATGCATCCTGTTTTGGCACGTTGGCAATGCAATTCTTTGGGTGAAGAACGAGCCAGCCCTCTGGTCGCGTAAAATTGATCAGTCGGCGTGAAATTTAAGACCCCAAGCGTTTTGACCTGTAAATAAGGTTACTGTATATGCGTTGTTTAAAAGTCTCATAGATAGAGTGAGATATTGTGTCCGAAACATTCAATACTTATCATGAAATGACAGCAAGTCAAAAACTTGGTCAGACGATCAGAAGCTGGGGTCATTCTGTTTTGACAGTTTACCAGAATCATGAAATTGAAATGGGTCAAAATCAAAAAGACAAGTGACTAGCTCTGGTTCTGTTGCATTTAACTTGTTTCGTATTTGCTTCAAGTTTTCGTTAAATTTTGCTAAAAATAACAATCCGTATTTCGCTTCGTTTGTTTGTAATTTCTATCATTATAAAACAGTACTTAAACAAAAATATGTGACAAAAATAACTAGTTAGTGTTGTTGAAACGAAATGAATTTACATACAATTGAAATTCATTAAAAACAAAGTTAACGAAACTATTCTTCTCTCTCAACTTCAGGCGTGCAACATTCGCCCTGCAATGACAGCCCTGCATCTGCACAATCTTGCGTCTTCTGTCTCGTCATCTGCACTCGAACCCTCTCACTTCTGCATCAACAAACTACGTCTTTGCTCCATTTAGACTCGAGCGGCGCAATTATCTGCCGCTCTAACTGAACTACGTACTAGGGTTGTGACGGATCTCTTTGCAAGAGTTTGGAACTTCCGCAAAACATCTGACCTCTGCAGAAATTTTGACCTCTGCAGAAATTTTGACCTCTGCAATAAATCTGACCTCTGCAATAAATCTGACCTCTGCAAGAAATCTGACCTCTGCAAGAAATCTGACCTCTGCAAGAAATCTGACCTCTGCAATAAATCTGACCTCTGCAATAAATCTGACCTCTGCAAGAAATCTGACCTCTGCAAGAAATCTGACCTCTGCAAGAAATCTGACCTCTGCAAGAAATCTGACCTCTGCAAGAAATCTGACCTCTGCAAGAACTCTGACCTCTGCAAGAAATCTGACCTCTGCAAGAAATCTGACCTCTGCAAGAAATCTGACCTCTGCAAGAAATCTGACCTCTGCAAGAAATCTGACCTCTGCAAGAAATTTGATCATGAAGAGAAACTGAAAAATTAAAACGGAATCGTTTATCTCGGTATGGCCATGTGAGGAGGAGGAGGGATGAAACGGATGTTACTGAAAGAATTATGAGTATATATTGATGGATGGAGAGGCAGGCTAAAGAAAAGGTGGATGGATTGTGTGAGAGGTGATATATGAAAGAAAAGAGGGTGACGTAGAGTGATAGAGTGATGTCCAACTGTGGAAGTCTTGGCTGACATGATGATGACGATGATGATAAACGGCAATTTGGACCCAGAATGATGTTTAATATTATTTCTTATATTTAATCCTCGGTAAGATTTCTCGACTTTGCTAAACGCGGCCTTCGTTACATCCCTACTTCAAACACACATTAAAGTTTAACGGCATGTCTCATAAACTGCTTTAACAGAACTCGAGATACGATTGTTTAACTAATTACTTAACTATAGGTTTATCAATGCTTTTCGAGCCATTGTTTTGAATTAACTGGATTTAGTGGTTTGAGGAAAATTAACATTTGTGAATGCTAAATGATTGTGTTATTATTTAACGCAAACTAACCCGACAGATGTTGTCTTGTCTTAACTATGAACTGTCAAACGCACGTAGATCAAAATTATAGTCATTACTTGTAGTTTTCTGAAATCTAATTTTCTGCGCAACTCTCTAATGAGTATGAGTTTACATATTTGTGAACACAACTAATTCTAAGAGTAGTGCAACAAAAATATTACTATAACTAACTCTTTGCTGCAACTTTGTCTGCGTGAATATCGGTCATTACAGATGCAAAGTTGAAGCCAGACCTTAGATTTCAAGCTAGACAGAGTTGCTATCACATTTATAAATAATAATACTAGCAGTCTTGACAGACGTTGTCCTATTCGATGGCAGTTTGTTAGAAAAAAATATTAAAACTCAATTCCAGCGTCACCCGCTGGGTTTAATCGTATTTTTAAACCATCCAGGGACCAACTTTGGAGTAGTTAGATACCCGACGTGTACGTGTACAAAAGAATTAAGGCGTATAGTCCCTTGAACCATCTGGCCGAAATTATGTGAACGCAACTCTTGCACTCGCCTAGGCGGCAGTACGCAAATCTCTGCATTTATTTGCGGCCAGCAGCGCCCGGAAAGCGCTTTAAGTCCATTTTCTCTGCGAGATATTGATTGATTTACATATGCAATGTTCACTTTGAAGAATATTTAACCACCAATTTTTATGTGTAAAAATGTTTCTAAAGGTCCAAGCTGTTTCGAAGGAGTAAAGAAAAGTTGCAAAAAGTTGCGAAATTGCTAATTTTTTTCTTACATAATTATTTATTGCACGAAAAAATCAAATGTTGATATTATTGTTCATGAATCTATAATAAACATATATTTTTTTCAAACCAATTGACCTAGCCGTTACGGAGGAGTAGGCCTCAGAAAATCACTGTTTTATGGCACTTTTTCGGGCGCTTGGCCCTTAAGCTAGAACTACATTAAACTGACGTACACGTAGACCACGCATGATATGTACGTAGAACGATGTCGCGTGGATCTAGCGTAACTAGCAGCAGCTCTACATGTCTAGTTTCCATATAAAATAAATGAACTGCCACGCCCAGATCGGCGTGTGTGGCACACGTGTGCGCAGTGAAGCTAGAACTAAGTTAAAGCGATGGACACACGTGGACCACGCCTGATTTGTACGTGAGAACGACGTCGCGTGGCGTGGATCTAGTGTATAAATCTAGTTTCCATAAAAATTTTATGGAAACCACTGCGCCTAGAAAGGTAAATTACACACGTGCACAGTGTAGTGCTATCTTTATATGCCTTCGTATATATAAAGAATTGCCGAAGCGGATCTTGAGCGTTTGGCGTCAGAGTGGGGATCGCTTTGCGCATTCCATACATCGGCGAGCCAATCGTCTTCGTTAGATACATGCAGGGAATAAATCAGGGGTGACGTCTATGACGCGATGGCGCGGCGAGCCAATCACTGCCACTCCCCACCCCCGCGTCTCAATTCGCGCCACTAAAGAGACCGAATATTTGACTTCTGTGCAACTTGAAGCCAGTGCTCAAGATTCGTGACGGCAATTGTAAGTGTGGATTAACACCGATCAGACACGTGTAGGCACTTATAACAAGTTAGCTGAAAGGGCCTAATTATGATAATGATATTAATGAGAACTTAATTCATACTCCGCGCATAAGACTCGTATTTATGTTTGTAACCAGGTACTTATCTTGTAATAAGGCTTATTACATTTTTAATTTATTCGATGTTCAATAAGATTGTTAATTATATCGTTTTTCTGGATAGTTTAAGCTATTTTTTTAAATACATCTTTGGTAGACATTTTGTAATAAACTGGCGATTCTTATTGCTACAAACATAAACATCGCCTAATAAAAAAAAGGTCCACTCTATTAATTACTACCCTGTATAATGGGTGCGTTCATAAACATTTAAATTTAAACACATACAGATTCAGAACACCTAACTCAGTAGGACATACAAATATCTGTTTCGTGCGAAAATCGAACCCACAACACGCAGCATAGCAGTCAATCGCTCAACCGCTGCTCCAACCGTGATGTGAAGTTGTTCTAGAATTCAACTTGGGGTATTTTTATCCTAAAATAGTTTCTATGGGATAGCTTCCAAGTTTTCACAGCAGAAATTTGTTTTTAAACTTCGGGAAAATCATCCAATGACATTACCCGCTCTTGCACGGAGCGGGAGATAGTGTCAGATTTTTACTGACAGAACAATCAGAATAGGCGTGGGTTTTTACCTGTTCCTTCCTTGCCTTTCGCACCGAAGCCGAATATTCTTTCAGGACCGTGTTGGGCCCCTACTGTTTGCTGACAACTCCTTGAGGCGCGTGTGAAACAATACGCGCCGTCGATGCCTTGGTCTCGGTCCGGAGGGCTGCCGGACGGTCGCAATGGGTAGCTCGCCGTCCGCAAGCCCGTGCCTACGATGGCCGGAAATCGGGATTAGAATCTCGGCGGCAGCTGGAGCGTTAGGCCTCCTCCTTTGCTATAGCATTACTGATTTGCAGGAGGCGACCGTCTTCCACTCCTCCTCGCTTCGGAACATAGCCTGTCCCAAAACCCGGCGCGAGATATCCTTGCCACCAATAGCCCCCACGAGGATACGGAGGTGTTATTATTATTATTCCTTCATACATATATATTTTTAAATATTCCTTAAAAAAATAAAAAAATAATATATATAAAAAAAAACATTATTATTTTTATTTCATTTATTTCCTATTTACACATATTAATTATATTTTTAAACAATTCTTTTAAAAAAAAAAACATACTGTCGCCCTGGAATACGCCACGCTCAATCCTTATCGGTTCGCTGTTCACCCAAATCTATCGACATCCCGGATAGTGAAGGACCGTTCTACCTCATACATGACATCAGGAAGGTGCGCAGTGTTGTATCCACTTTATAGAGTTCCAGCGCTCTCATGAGCCATGTACGAGGAACAGAGTCATAGGCCTTCTTATTAGTCTATCCAACATGTCGACAGATCCTTTCAGGAACGTCGAACCATTGGCTAATGGCAATATCGATGAGGAGCAGCTCCTTAGTACCGCGGGACCCGTTCCTACATCCATTCTAAAAGGCGGACATGATAGAATTTGTTTCAATGTGAGTATTAATTTTAGCTCTCAGGATGGATGTAAGAACTATAGACCGTCGGCAAACACGTGATCGGTCTATAATTTTTAGGTTCCGCAGTACTACCTGATTTGTAGAGCAGGTGGGTTATTCCAGTCGTGAAAAAACTGTTATAAATTTCATTTTCAAATATTTCAATATAAAATAAATAAAACAATAGTAGCCCACCGGTACCAGAAACAGGGTCTAAGCTACCGGTGGTAAGGGCTCCAAAAAAAGGAATCTCCCTACAATACGAGCCGTGTCCAAAAGAACTACTTTCTGAATCAAGCCCTTGATCCAGTCGTCTAACGAGAGCCTCCTAAGGTGCTATTATACAGGTTTATTCGACACTTTAACTTACTAAAGGACAATAATACAAATATAAGTGTACAATAGGCGATGTTCTGCCCAAGCAGGGCACACTTCTACCGTATGCTCCATCGTATCCTCCGGGCCGTCCACACAACCAGTAGTCATTCATTTAGGCTACTTAACAAAACAAAAATATTAGTTTAGTATAAAATACATGAGAGAAAACAGCTGCTGAGATATATTTACGAACAGAATGTAGATGAACCGCAGAGCATTACTCAGTAATAAAATGCAACCATGTTCGTAATGAATGTATGCCGCGGCTGCGTTTACATTGCGAGCCATTTTTAACATCCCAATTTAGATTGGTTTCTTTTAGACTGTTGCTAAAATCTGTTAATACCTATGGACCATTATGTTATTATATTTACTGCGCTTTTTTTCTAAATTGGCTTTAGAAAAAAAAAACAAAAAAGAGAGAAATATATTTTATTTGGCACACAGATACATACAATGTAAACACATGACATAAAAAAAATATAACTAACATTGTGTGTCTCGCGGCTGTACCAAATAGGTCTAGTCCAGCAAAGAAGCCAGACAACCACTTGGTAGTTGCTTGACGCTGGTTTTCAACTAAGAATGTACGGTGATAAAATTAGATTATTAACTTAGTTGCTAGTGTTAAGTATAAAAATTAAAAAAAAAATGGAAATGGAATGGAGGATGGAATGGTTAAAATGTAGTAAATATAATTCAAGCGAATGGTTTTTCTGACTTTTACGGGTCGGAATCGTTTTGGTAGGCCATCAGATCCTCGTTTTGACTCATAAGTTCGTCTAGTGGTTACTGGATCTATTTATCTATTGGAGTTTGGTTTCCATACTCAGTCTAAGATGGAACATTGAGCCTGAGGGCTTGCGAACGCCAGACAATAGGTAGTTCACCGTCCAGCCGGCTGGCCGTTCGATAAGCATTAAGATCAAGCCTGAGTCGTTGATGGCGCATAGTGATTTCCTCAAAAAGACATCAGTAATAGGTACAGCCTACTAAGACCATGGGTACTTCTGAAACAGTTGAACGTTACTTGTGGTGATGGGACGCAAAGAGCATCTGGAGGAACATAGATGTGTTTTTTTTTAGATTTCCCGCCCTAAAAAATCATCACAATTATTTTTAACATGAGAGCAATCTTCTTCTTCTTCTTCCGTCACTGTTCCCGTTATCTAGGATCGGGTCTCGTACTCTACGGCGCCAGGTTGATCTATCCTGGGTTGTCGGTTTTGGCCATTGGGCTTTATTAAGGTCTCTTTCGATGTCCATTTCGATGAGAGCAATACTAAAGTTAAAAAAAAAATAGCTGTTTATAAATTTTTTTGTCGCGGTATGTAAACATTAGTAAATGTACCATAAAGTTGATTATTTTCATTATATATATTTTTCAACTTTACCTACACAACAATAGTATATTTAAAACCAAACCAATACGTACTAAAACACAAACAAGTACGCACTAAAGTGCAACTGCGCTCGCGCCGCTTCCAGCGCGATCTCTCCCGCCATTTTCTGTGCCGCCATGTTAGTTCGGTTCGTCGCCCGGCCGACGCACCAATGGCCTTCACCTCGGTCCCAAGGTCCCTTCCCGGAACAGTCTAATGATTAATCATCGTCACGATCTGCATTTGGATGATTCTGTAATGTTTCAGGTTTTCCGAATTTTTGTTTCGTACCTAGAATCTTCTTGTGGCGTGAGCAACTGTTTTTAGATTGAAGAGGAAAATATTTATTTTATAATATTGTTTTGCGGTTTTGCGTGACTTCGGTTTTCCTATTATATTCTACTAGCTTCTGCTGCGACTTCGTCTGTGCGGATGCGAAGTCATAGCGAGATACAGAGAGTAGCCTATGTTCTTTCTTGGGGCTTATATTCGTGCTAAATTTCAGCAAAATCGGTTCAGCAGTTTAACCGTGAAAGTGTGACGGACAGAGTTATTTGTATGAACTAATAACTTAATCCCCAATAAATAAGGGTTTGTGTTATAACAGCAACTTGTGATCAATTAGTTTGCTCAAACTGTGATCAATTAGTTTGCTCAACTATTTGCTCAACTATTTGCTGCATAATAATGTACATGACAATCAAATTGGTTCTAATTTCTAATTTCAATACTAACAATTAAACCTAGAAAAAGGTTCTAATTTCCATACTAACAATTAAACCTAGAAAGAGGTGGCGAGTCTGGACTGGCTTGAGACGGCATGGCAGAAGAATGTCTGGAAGGTCTTGGGAGAGGCATTTGCCCAGCAGTGGGACAGCATAGGAAAAAAAAATTCTTGCCGATTCTTCCCCATAGGAAACGACCAATTGGAACCGTGCACTAGCTTCTGACGTTTTATAAGTGCCCATGTACGCCCGTGTGAAATAAAAATATCTATTTTTTTGAAGCCCATGAAATTTCTTGTTTGTCACCAATCTGTCATGTAGGTCACAAAGGTTTAAATCGAGTTGGACGTAGCCATAAAGTTTTCCCACCAAAGGATCTCAAAGTCAGCATCTGTGCCATAAGCTCGGAAGTCTCGATTCTAAAACATTGACACGTCCCTCCAAAACCAACACAAACTTTGTCACCAGACGTGACCAAACATATTTGATTTCAATCTCAAATACGAGTAACAGACTGCCTTTTAGCTTCGTAACTTTACATTTAATACCTAGAGGAAAATACTTACTCGAACTTAATCTAAAAGTTATTTGTATTTTATGACTAAAAACAATTTTGAGACATAAAATAAAATCGACCTTGTCAATAATCGTAAATAAATAATTTATTATTATTAAAATAACAAAATATTTTATACCTTAAGGAAACGATCTCATTTATTACCAAACAATTTACTAGTTGTCATAATAAATTATCTTGTTGTGTCCCACTGTAAAGAGTAACCATGTAGTTTCTTGCCGATTTTTCTCCATAGGATACGACCAATTTGGAAACGTGCACTAGCTTCTGACGTTTTATAAGTACCCATGTAGGCCTATGTGAAATAAAAATATATTACATTGAATTCTGCGGGGCAAAGGCCTCCTTTCCATTCTTCTACTCTTCTCTGTCCTTAGCTACTTCTTTATATTGCAAAATTGCTTAATTCAATTTATATTAATCGTTTTAGAGAAGTAAAAAAGTTGTAGTCCATATCAATCACCATGAAGTCTAATTAGATTCGGTAGGGAGCTCTCAAATTGGACACTAGCTCGCTGCATTCAATTTAAAATATTATAACCAATTTAATTTGTCTAGCGTCACACTCTAACTTGGCGTAAAACCACAATCAAATGACCACTCCTCCATAGTTTCTGCGTGTCATTATTCCATGATTGGCAACAGTTGGCACAGCCAACAACCTTGGCAGGTCCCTATAAAGCACTTGCCTTGACCTGGCCGGTGATCTCAAGGTCATTGTCACTTGGCAACCGATGAAGGTATGGTTAGGAAGCTTTGAATGAAAATTTTCTGAGAACATAATGTTGGGGCCACACCTGCGTCTTTTTGGTTACAAAGCAATGCTGTGAGTGTTTTTCTTGCTAACATCAATTGTTCTGAAAATAAAAACAAAAGTTTATTGACATGTTTGACTTGTAAAAGTATCAAATTTGAGTAATATGAAAAAAAAGGGAGTTAGTGATAGTGTGACGGGTGACAGGACTGAATGGAAGAAAAAAACGAATTGCGCCGGCGGCCCCAGGTAATATGGGATAAGGGCAGGATGAAGAAGAAGTAAAAGTATCTAAATTGCCTCTGGTGGCCTTAATAAATAAAAGCTTCCAGAAAGGCTGCGAACCTCTATTTAGGGTGTCGCATTACTGTTTCGCAGAAAAGGCTACCGCCCACTCCTCTTTGCTCGCATTACTGTTTCGCAGAAAGGCGACCGCCCGCTCTTCCTCGCTCCAGACCATAGCTTGAACAAGGGCTCGATGCGAAAGGTCATCACCGAACCTATATTGCGTGAACAGTGCTGGTGGTAACAATACGGTAGTATTGAAGGTCGAAGCTGCTAGACGATGAACAGCGGTGTGGCTCCACCATAAACTACTCGATATAATTTAACTTCGGCTTGACTATCGTGCCTGGCTCGTGTCGTTTAAAGCTATGCTAATCCCAACTTAACTTAAAGTTCATGTTAATGGGTTAGATTCTGTGGAAAATTGTAAAAAGAAGTTTCGAAGTCGAGCTAGTTTATTATAGGAATATTTAAAAAGGATTTTCTGGGAAATTACTGTTTAAAAGTGCTGTAAGAAGGACCACACTATCATTTGAGCCGGCAAAGTAATGTCTTCGTAAAGTAACATATTCTTTTGTGTGAAAATACGAAATCTTTTTTTTATGTCTAACCGATGCGATGTGCACATTTGCAGTCGCAAAAGATATGGTTTGGAAAAGTGGAGGGGTTTTGGTTGGCAGTAGATTAAATACGAGAACTTATTTTTAAGTTCAGGCATTTTGGAATTTAACAATTTAATTCTGCCAATCCGTTCTATCATCAAACTACTAGAAGCACAGCATTGTACCATCGGCACATGGTGGACATCCTATCCATACGTAGAAAGCGTTTTTTGAACACATTCATTGTGCTTAAAGCTGCTGTAATATATTCCGCTTGCTGTATTAATTCTTCAACAGAGAATGCCGGAGAATTCCACTCCTTAGCTGCTAAGGAGTGGAATTCTCCGGCATTCTCTGAGTTCTCTGAGTGGAAGTCAATAGTGAATAGTTATTTCCAGGCAAGCGTGCTCCATCTTAGTCGGTCACATCATCGCTTACCATCAGACGAGTTAGTAGTCAAACGTGACCTTATGCATAATAAAAGAAAGAACAACACACAACAACAACAACAACAACATGTTCGGGTTAATAAACCTTACTAATTTTTTTGAGGAAAATACTAGAATTAGTCTTCAAAGTATTTTAAGAAACCTATTCGCTTCTAATTAGCTGTAATTTATTCAAACAATCAGCGGATCTATCTTTGACTGATAAGCTTCTCAAGAACGCTATAATCCACGAATAGGAGGTCAATGATCCTGTGTACAGAATTGTTTTATTAAGGTAGGTATGTGCTGGGTAATTTTTGCCGAATGTTTTATACTGATTTTGAGATTTATGTCTAATTGATTCCTGGGGTTAATAGAGTTGAAACACATATGTATTGCTCGATAACGATACGTATGCAGGCTTAACATTAATCTACACTAATAAAGAAAAAAAAAAAGAATAATAAAGAGGTAAAGTTGGTGTTTATGTTTTTTGTTCGTATCTCTGAAAGTACTGGTCCGATTGCTGAAATTATTTCACCGATAGAAAGCTGCTTTATGCCTGAGTGACATGGGCTATATTTTATGTACGGGGTCAAAACCGAGGGAAATTAAATGTGTTATTTATGTTAGAAAGATAAGGATTATGCCTTTTATTGGACACAGTCCCAAAGGACTGCAGGTCATTTTTTGTCTTATAGATAAAACTCAAGAATGAATCGTAGGTTCCGTTGAAAGCTATATATGTTACTAGCTTCTTACATAAACTTTGCCCCGGAGGAAATAAGTTGGTTTTCCATACAAACTTTGGAACTCTCCGTTTCATCCCTTTAGAGAAAACAATCCCTTATGCCTTGATCACACGTACCGAGTAAAAGGGCGAGACAAGTAAAATTTTACTCGGCCGAGACAGTGGTGTAAGCCAATTGTAGAGATAAGCGCTCTGCCGAGCTCTCGGGGCTGTGTTTACACGTACCGAGTACTCGGCCGAGAGGACTGTCTTGCCCGTTTACTCGGTACGTGTGATCAAGGCATTAATGGTCACCTACGTCGTAAAAGAAAAGCTTGTAGAAACACGCTCCTAGTCACAATAGTTTCGACTGTGCAGTCTGTCAGATTTTCATTTTATATTTATAGACTAGGCGACCCGGTGAACTTTGTACGTCCTAACAGTCAACGAATGTAGCATATCTTTCAATATAGTCAAGTTATCTAAGTCCTCTTAAGTTATCTTATTATTATTATTTCCTTTATTTAACTTTCATACATATTATATTATATTTTTAAATATTCCTTAAAAAATAAAATAAAAAAAACATTTAAAAATATAAAAAATAGTAGCCCACCGGTATTGGGAACAGAGTCCAAGCTGCCGGTGGTCAGGGCTCCTGAGAGAGGAACCTCCGGACAATACGCGCCGTGTCTAGGACTGCTCTCTGGATCAAGCCCTTGATCCAACTGCCTAACGAGAGCCTCCGCAGATGTTGGTCGAGGCTCTTGGCTATTAAGCCATTGGCCGTCACGACTTATTATTATTCCATTTATTTATTATTATATACATATTTATCATATTTTTAAATATTTCTTTATTATTATAGTTATTACACACAATTTTAATGTGTAAAAGTTATCTACATCAGTTTTGCACATTTTAAGTGATGCGCACAACGAAAAACTTCTATAGATTTTTTTTAGGTAGCAACTAGCAAGGTAGCAAGGTACACTTGCCATCAACGATAGCATCACTGCTTACCATCAGGTGGGATCGCAGTCAAACACTGTTAAATATTATAAAAAAAAAGATTCTTAAAATAATGTAACCTTTACGAAAATCTATTCTTTTCGTATTGTGTAATGCTCTTAAAGAATAAGATGGTAATTTAAATAAAAGCATAAAAAAACACTGGCTCTTGATACACCGCAGGAGTGGTTTTTTGCTTCACCCAGGGCGATGGAAGTTTTTTGATAATTTTACACCACAATAAATGTAATTCGGTGTTATTATTTAAAGGTATTGAAGTAAAAGTGGGGTGACCACGTGAGGTTCACAAAATAATGATGATTTTAATGACCTGTACATTTCTGTGCACTTCAAAAGAAATTACCTTGAAGGACGAGAAATTGACATTCCATACGTTCTTTCTAAATAAAAACCCACACACTGTTTTCTCAGAAGAATTATCAACGATTCGCTTTTATGCGGACGGTACTCGTTGACAAATCACTTTGACAAATCTCTCTGAAGATCCCTTTGATGTAACATTTTGTTCTGGAAATCAATTATCGAAGCACATCATAATAATATCTTTTGTTTGAGCACCTGTGAAATATTTAAGAATGTTTATTTTTAGCCAAATCTGTAGAGCTGTTTTACATAGTTGATCTTTTGTAATAATAATAATTCTTGTGAGGTTCTTTACATGACTATTGGATTGGCCTTTTACGTAGATATAAGAAAGGACGAACTATTTTTTATATTTATATGGTCCATCATCACTGACAGAACTACTGTAGCCCGGTGTGATGTTTATTTAATAGGGAGTAGGGGTGGTTGAGTTTTTTTTTTTTCGGTACATCATCTAGATGACATTACCCGCCATTGGGCAGAGCAAGAGTTAGTGTCAAACTTTTACTGACTGAAACTCCTTGTTGCTTCGTTGCCTTTCTTATCGGGGCTGAGCCTCCCTTTCGGAAAGTGGCCGTGTGGTAACGGCCCCGACTTACGAGTTGTAGGTCACGGGTTCAAACCCAGCCAGGCATTATTTTGTGTAATTTATTTCATCAATACTGCTTTCAAAACGGTGAAGGAAAACGTCGTGAGGAAACTCCCTATGTCCTAGAACCAAAAATTCGAAGGCATGTGACATCCAACCAACCCGCACTGGGCCCACGTACCCTTTAATAGAGAGGAGACCTGAGCCCCAACAGTGGGAACATTATAAGGTCGACTATGCTAACAATATTAAATACTTAATTACATTGCTTACTACAATCTGCCACAGACAGTTACAAAATAATAATATAACACAACTTCACACAGCGCCATCTAGTCCCAAACTAAGCAGAGCTTGTGATATGAGTACTAGATAATTGATAAGCATGGTTATATATTTCTAAATACATACATATTATAGATAAATTACACCTAGACACAGTACAAATGGTCATGCTGATCACACAAACATTTGTCATGGGTGGGAATCGTACCCACGACCTCTGGCATAGCAGTTAGGGTCACTGACAACTAGACCAACAGGCCAGTCAAAATGATTACTTCTAGTATAATTTCCTGATTATTTTTATTTTGATTTTACTTGGACAATATTATGGTTAAAATCAGCATTTTTCTGATACAAAAAAATGGCTTAGCTAAGTGCTTACTAACTGTGCTTGCATTGGTGCAAAAAACGATCAATGCCAGGTTTGAAATGTATTTAGACGATTTGGGCTACTTTAGAATTTCAGTATTTCAGTCTTGCTAAGCAACTCAAATGGTATATGGTCACAGATGAAATAACGTTTCTAAAATTATCAGGTATATTATTAAACTAGCGACGCGTACAATTGCCGAAACGGATCTTGAGCGGTCGGCTTCAGAGTGGGGATCGCTTTGCGCATTCCATACATTGGCGAGCCAATCATCTTCGTTGTTACATAAATGCAGCAACGCAGGAAACGAATCAGGAGTGATGTCTATGATACCATGGCGCGGCGAGCCAATCACTGACACTCCCCGCCCCCGCGTCTCACTTCGCACCACTAAAGAGACCGAATATTTGACTTCTGCGCACCTTAAAGCCAGCGCTCAAGATCCGTGACGGCAATTGTAGTGGCAGTGAACAGGGCACTTTGCTCGTAGAACAGATGGTCAATGGGGACTAAAGGTTCTGGAATGTCGACCGCGTATCGGAAGACGCATTGGAAGGCCTCCTACAAGGTGAACTGATGACCTGGTGAGGTGAGGGTCACGGGAATCCGATGGATGCGAAACGCACAGGACCGGTCACTATGACGATACTTGGGGAGGCGGCTTATGTCCAACAGTAGACGTTTTACCGCTGAAATAATGATGATGATGCTAACCAGCGACCCACCCTGGCTCCGCACGGGTGCAATGCTGATTGTAAATATACTACAGAAAACCCCAAGCAAACACCGGCGTTCGCGCTCTCGTTGTCTTTCTATTGTGTCTCTAATTGACGGTATTTGAAAGGTCAATGTATATGTCGCAGCCATCTGGTTATATTGGCCGATTGGACACCTAGGGCGTTTGTTAATCGCCAGTATCAATCGAGTAGTATATTTCATCAATCTTTAAAATAATTAAGTTAAAGATAAATAGGCCCTAAGATTCTGATCCTGATTTCCTGCCACCGCAAGCGCGGGCTTGCGGACGGCGAGCAATAGGTAGCTTGTCGTCCGACCGTTCGGTAGCCGTCTGGACCGAGCCGAAAATGTAGGCAGCGCATATTGTTCCACGCGCGCTTCAAGGAGTTGTTAGCAAAGACCATAGAGGCCCAGCAGGGTCGAAGCCTACGGGGGCCAATGATTTGTTTCTGAAGGAAAGATTCCGCCCCGGTACGTAAGGCAACGAAAGAATAAGAGTGAGTTTTTTTCAGTAAAAGTATCTCCCGCTCCGCTCAAGAGCGAGGGATGTCACTGGATGATTTTCTTCTTGATTCTTAATCTCTTTGACAGAATCGCTCTTTCTTTATTCCAAAATATAGTCTTAAAACTTATGTTATCAATGTCGGGAGAGACATTTTTGATCAACTCTTGGATGTTGTGTATCAAAACACAGGTTTTCTAGGACAATTCTTCAATCACTTTGTGTTAACTTTCTATTGTCAACTTTTAGCAAATGTAATTTTTTTTTTGCATTAATGGTGCGTTATACTTCGCAAAAATAAACTCTTTTTCTTTCTTTCTGGAGGTCTTTGTTAATAAAAGCGGTTTCTTAAAAAAATGGTGGTTCTTTCTTTCTTTCTTTATACTTTGTGAAAATAAACCCATTTTCTTTCTTTCTTGAAGTCATCTTTGTCTAACGCGATTTCTTACAAAATTGCTTTTTTATTTTCCCTATTAATTAATAAGATGTCAATTTGTAAAAAATAACAACATTGTTGCAGATTAAAGATTAAACTTTAATCTGCAACGATGTTGCGAACTTCCACGTTGTTTTCACTCAAAAGATTATTGTTACACCAAATTGCGTAGATTTTCTTTTGCATTATTGGTATGCGTTATAACTTCGCGAAAATAAACTCTTTTTCTTTCTTTCTTGAGATCATCTTTGATCAATGCAATTTCTTACAAAATTGCGATTTTATTTTCTCTATTAATTAATATGATAATATTTTGTAAAAAAATAACAACATCGTCGAAAATGAAAGATATAGGTAATTTTTTACATATGTCATTACATAGTTTTCACTAGTTGCATAAATGGTATGCGTTATAACTTCACGAAAATGAAACTCTTTTTCTTTCTTTCTTGATGTCATGTTTGATTGACGTGATTGGCTACAAAATGGCGTTTTTATTTACTCTTAGTTAAATAAATTTTCTTTTGCATCATCGTTATGCGTTGTACTTCGCGAAAATAAACTCATTTTCTTTCTTTCTTGAAATCATCGTTGAGTAACGCAGTTTCCTATAAAATAATGATTTTTCGGCCATATTCGTCTCCAACAAAAAATTCATAATGTAGGTATACTCATACATTATCAATTTTTAGTACCTAGTTGTCAAAAGAAATTGAAAACCAGTTTAAAATTGCATTGTTGGGGCGAGTCAAGTGCATTGAAAAGGCTTCTTTTATGAGGTAAGTGACAAAGGTCAAGAACTAAAAGTCAAATAAATGGAATTTACGTTGGAGTCGGCTTACCACAGAGATTATGACGGAAGATTATGTCTGTTAAAATCATTTCACTTTTGATTGCACTTCCCCTCTATCTTTATCTAAAAAAAACTAGCAGGTCAACTTGAATTTTTTTTCTGTATCAGGAATAGGGCTCAAGCTCAGTCAGATCTCTTGATAGCAGAACCTCCTAACGAATGCAAAGGAATGAATTTTCTGGATCAAGCCCTTGATCCAACTGTATTTCTTTGACGAAACATTTATTAATATTGTTATTCTAACTAGCTCGTGCTGCTGGGCAGCCCCATTATTTCTCACGATCTCGGTTCCTTACTTTTCTTTCTAATTCTTAAGGAATCGTGATCATCATCCAGATTGTCCCGCCATCTTTTTCTTGCACTGCCTCTGCTTCGTGACGCTGTGTCCGACCATCTTACGGCCCACAGTTCGTTAGACTTGTCCTGTCTAGTCGCATTATTTCATTCATACTTCTAAATATACATTAGTACTACAGTTCAATAAAAAAATAAAGAAAACATAATATTAACTAATTTATATTTTTAACTCCAACTGTCTACCTACAATAGTCACCTAATAGTCCTGGTATTCTCGCAAATCAGTCCATTTGAAAAAGCAATTTAAAACAACTGTTACACATTGCGAGTTTGAAATTGATCCGTTATCTAATTGCGCTGCAGATTTGGCGTAAAATTGAGATATCTGCAAACATTTGCAATTAAACAAACTGCCATTATTATTTTTTTTTTTCATTTACAATCTAGATATAAGCATATTTGCAATTTAGCGATAGTACTAAGGCATTCGAGATGCAAGTAATTGTTAAAAGTTACCGTAAAATAAAGAAAATTTAGCATGTGGGGCGCGAATCTGACCCAGACAATCTGAAATAGATTTTTTACACATTATAACTTATGATTATTCGGTCTGCTGCCTTGAATATCTAAAGCGAATAAATAAAGATTGACGGGCTGATATTATACAGGACTGTATAGGAAATCAGCACTAAAGTTTATTGAACTGATATCTTTTTAGAATTTGTCTCTAGATAATGTAACTAACGCAGCTCAGCTCGTCGGTAGGCTTGTATAGAGATTTTTCTATGAAATCAAACACTTCGGGCGGCGCACTCTTATATTTTTACTTATTTGAACGCACAATTATTTCCTTACAAAGATAACTTCAACACTGAAAAAACAACACACATTCTTTTTTCTACCAACTTTCAAACCTATTCTAGAACAGCATAATCCTTCAAAGTATATTTTACAAGCCAGTTCGTTGGTTACATAAAAAAAGCAACTCATGCGATCTCCTTTCGATATCAAAATAACTAGCAACATGCCCTGGCTTCGCACGGATGTCAATCTTGCATGCGTTTCAACTTTGCACATGAATTACTCTATCTATTGATGAAGTATAAAAATCTGTTCAGTTATTTTTTGGTTTATTGCATTTATACATACAGACTTGGTAAGGGATTTTCTTTTAAAATATGTAAGGAAGGATTTGTTTATCCTTCGCTCATCATGGTTTATTTCGAGCTGAAATCGACTTTACTTTCTTGTCAAGTCTAAAAATAACTCTCGTCTGGGAATAATCAACCGTATTTTTAGATTCAATCGTAGTAAACAAAAGAATAGAAAAATATACAAGCTTGGCGTGTGTATTTTGCAACACACTGGGTGGAACATCTGTTATAGAAATGTCTATCAGACATTGTACGCTCTATTTTTCTTTAGTAGATTCGAAATAACTTTTTGTGTCTCTTCTACAACTTTAGGATAGTAGTATTCTACTAATCTCTTGTTGTTGTGGTTGCTTCTAAATATTGGTTGGTGACATCTTAATTTTTTCAACGAATGCAATTCACTATTTAATTTTCTTCTTCGTAAGCAGTCTTATCTAAATTTATTTTCACATCGTTTACATTTTCATGACTCGAATGTGGAATTTATTCGATAACTCCAATTTTATTTTCAAGTTTTGATAAAAGTGGTGCTATCCTATCCTCTTGTTCATCGATAACCCTATCAAATTTAACGGCCTCATAATCTTTTATATCAATCTCTATACGTACAGGAATCGGTTACGCCCGAAAAACAAATGTTAGGATATTCGTTCCGAGTTTTTTTAGGAACTGACTTTTATTGGCTCCAATTATTTTTAGCTAATTGTGGGGCTGAGTCGAAAAGATTATGGCATAATAGCTGGGTAGCGCAAAAAAGGGGTATGACTGAAGTTAAATTTTAAATCTTTGGACACGGTTCAGTTCACTTAATTTAAAGGATCTATACCTAATACTTTACTGATAGGTACACTTTTTTGCTTATATTTTTTTCTGGTTTGTCCTGATTTCTGCTGGGATCAACCTTTTTCTTATACTACTGATGATTCATAACAAAATACGATACGTGACCAACTTTTTTTTTATTAGCAAATCTGTCAGTAATTGGATTGACTTTATTGTCCTTTACCGTTTTTATTATGAGTCATTTGTGATTTTAAGTTTTTGCCGATAGTTATTTTTTGCTAAGTTTTTTTTTAAATTGATTTAAACTAGTGCTTGACTGCAATCTCATCTGACGTTAAGGAATAATGCAAGTGTTGATGGTGACGTGCACTAATTAATTTAGAATCATAGCCACCAATTGAAGTATCTAAATGATACTTACAGAAAAAAAATACTTTACTTATACTCTTCGATAATAATTCTTACATTAGATTTAGAGAAACTTCTTGATCTTATTATTGCCAAAAACGCTCGCAATGATTATAAATGCACGAATATTTACGAAATGTTTCATTTTTTTCCAATTCTTTACTCTCAGAATAGCCTTAAAGACACCAATTGAAGTATGATACTTACAGAAAAAAAAATACTTTACTTTTACTTTTCGATAATGATTTTTACATTTGATTTAGAGAAGCTTCTTGATCTTATCATTGCCAAAAAAGCTCGCAATGATATAAATGCACGAGTATGCACGAGTTGTTCCATTTTTTCCAATTCTTTACTCTCAGAATTTCAATATTATCCATGAAGCACAAATATTTTCAATATTTTTCTCCATTGCATCGAGTGTTTACTTAGTCCCTCGAGGCAGTTGGTTGAAGGTCAAAGTTCGACGTTCGTGGTCAATGATACTCGGTGGGCGAGACGTCTACAACGCTTACCTTAATGGGATTAGCAGTGTGTGTACCGATTGGAAATGTTTTAATACTCATGTTGTATGTTACAACTTTATGAAAGGCAAAAGGGTGTAGGTAGAAGTAATTTCTATATGTTTGGCTTCTTTCATGTAGTTTGTTTGGCATTTTTTTATTTATTTTGAAAATGGTTTTTAATGTAATATAGATTTTCGTGGTTGCTTTTTTTAATCATGGTGTTGACTGTTGGAGTTAATTCCGTTTAGGAATTCAGGAATACCAGGTTTTTTGAATAATTAGTAACAAAAAATCGAAAATACTAGTTTTTATTGAGTTTTAGTTTTATTTCCCAGAGATTAAAAAGATAGAGATGAATTATATAGAGTCCCCTTGAATATGGGTTATAGCAACGACCTGGTGAGGGTCATCGTTAATCCGATGGATGTGTGGCGCACAGCAGAACCGTTGAATGTAGCGGCCCTTGGGGAAGCTTATATCCAAAAGTGGACGTCTTTCAGCTGAAATGATGATGATCATAAAAATGATGATAAAAATAATAAGGTAATATTTATTTATATATACTTTATTGCACCTCAAGGATTATAAATTTATTATTTTTTTTTATTTATTTAGAAACCATATAGAAAAAAACACACAATTACCTTATCGCACTAGGCGATTTCTTCCAGGCAACCTTTTTGATAGAGATTACCTGTACACAAAATGGGGCAATATATATGTATGTATAATCCGGTTGTTAAATTGACCATGTATGTAGCGTGTACGTACTGAGGCCCTATCACAAGCTGAAGACTGTATAACCTGAACATATAAGGTATAATAATATAATGAAGACGTAGTTTGTTTTTTGTTTGTAGGAGGTAATATCTGGAAGTACTAGTCCGATTGCTAAAATTTTTTCACCGATAGAAAGCTTGCTTTATTCTTGAGTGACATAAGCTATATTTCTTGTACGCGGACGAAGTCTCGAGTAAAAGCTAGTTAGGTATATAGCTCCATTCTTCTTTTTCCCTCGTTAGCCTGATATTTCAAAACGTCACGGTAAGGCGTCATCTTTGGGAAGAGGTGGGAGTTTATCCCTAGCCTCATGTTTTTCATAGATATATGCCAAGTTGCCAAAGCATATCTATCAAAGTAATAAACATTTCTCGGAGACAGTTTTAACGACTACTCCTATGATAAGCAGCTGATACACACCCTATGTTTTTACTTCATATGTCAACGTTCAACTCTTTACGACTTTTTTATCACCTAATTAGTTTTTACTAATGATTGCTTATCATTGTTATAAGAACATTACGATTTAATGCTATGTCTAATCATTGGAAGCTAGTTGTTACAATTGTTCTGAATGTGAGTTTTTGTGTCTGATGCTTAGACTGGATAGTATTAGAGCGAATTAAAATACAAAAATAGTATTCATAATTTATTTTTTCAGATCCTGAGGTACCAAATTATCAAATAATTTAGCGGAAGGAAGTATCAGATTTTTGTGTTTTTTCAGTTGCCCTTAGCGTTCCTTCAGTTGCTATTTGCGTGTCAGGGCCGCGGCAACTTTTTTGAACGGTTGAAAGAGAGGAACGTTGTCATCATCGTCAATTTATTTATTTATTAAAACTTTATGCACTAGTAAAAACTGCACAAAGGCGTCTACCAGGTGACTTTAGGGTTGTGCAGAAACATAAGTAGGTGTAATTTAATGGCAAACAAGCCGTATAATCTCGCACTCCAGATCAATCTCGCAGCCCAGAATAATCTCACAACTCCGAACAACCTCGCAACTCCGAACAAACTCGCAACTCCGAACAAACTCGCAACTCCGAACAAACTCGCAACTCCGAACAAACTCGCAACTCCGAACAAACTCGCAACTCCGAACAACAAACTCTCGCAGTAACCCAGTAGTCATAGTCTGCATTTGTGCTCGATTTATAGCATTAAGTTGTACTTCTCACATACCTACTGCTTACACTTCAGCTTTACTTCTCACATAACTACTGCTTACACTTCAGCTTGGACCTAAACATAACTGCCCTAATATGGGCATCAGTAGAAATAAATAAAAATTGTTCTTTTTCACAGAAAAAACGTGTCCATAAAAACCCAATAGCTTTTTAAAAAACGATTGAAATTTTCTAAATGCTCACGCATTTGTTAAATTTTCTATGATACAGAACATCACATGAAATCATACCTCAGTAATATTTATATTAGTTCATTCGACTGAATATGAGTTCGCAAAAGTTCAACCGGGATTTGAACTGGCGACCTTCTGACCGCGACTTGGCATAGTTGGTTAGATAATAGTTTATTTATAATTAACAATAAGAGAATAATAGGCATTAGCTTGATCATAATATAAATTTAAGAGCACGTCTTTTTTTCCAGAAGTAGTAGGGAGAGGAATGTATGTATTCTTCTCAGGGATGTGCCCTATTGCACAGAGGGAGGTCAGCAGTGGTCTTCTAAGTGGTAACGGTGACCCTTCTGTATACTTGTGGTGATCACCGGGAGGGTTTTAGTGAGGTAAAAATCCAATGGTGCCTTATGAAGGTTTCCCATTGAATAAATGGTACCTTATTTAGAGTGAATTTAAAAATTTCGTGTTGGTAAAGACCTCAAAACAGCGAATCGAAAAGTATATGCTGTCAAGATTTAGTAGAAATTTAGAAAAATTGTAAAACCAATTTCTTTATCGGGTGTGACCTTGATATTATCAAAAATTGCATAAGGAGTTTTTTTAGGTGAGAAATCATCTTCGCTCTAGGGCGGAGTACGTGGTCGTGTCAAAATTTTACTGATTAAAATCCACTCCTGTATTCCTTCTCTGCCGGCACCCTGAGTTTCCCTTTTAGGAGTCAACACATGCTCCCAACCTTGCAACTCGCAGCCGAAGTCTAGGGTAGTAGACTTCGGCTGTGTGAAGGTTGAGAGCTCAAAATAGCAAATCGAAAAATTGCTGTTAAAATTTTAGAGAAGTTTAAAAAAAATGTAAAACCCAATTTCTTTATTAAGTGCGAGTTTGTTAAGCAGTAAGTGCAAGCTATATTATAGTACAAATACATTTTAGAAATCGGATTTATCAAGTGCCAGATATCTTATTATCAATAATTTCTTACTTGAAGAGCTGTTCTTGTACATTATTAACTTATACATAACTTCTGAACATCTTGTATTTGTAATTAGCAACACAAGCTTTGTATAGAAGAAAATCTGCAAACAGAATGAAGATTGCTTTTATTATTTACAAAAACATTATAAAAATACGAATAAAAAAATACAGGATATGTTTGCAATGTATTTACGTGACATCTCTCAAAACTTCCGCACGGAAAGTAAGCACTCAACGTTTTCCTTCACTCCAAAAAATATGTGTTTTTCCGTGTACATAAAAAAGTCGCTCAATTAACCTGTCGATGGTAACATGGCAAGAGTTCTGAAAACGACACGGTACACTAAAAACGTGATGTTTACGACGCATCTATACAACCGTCATTTTTGAACCCCAGTGTACTATATCGAGCAATTTATATCCCACGAAAAACGGGAAATTGAGATTTTTATGTGAAGATATTTATAAAAAAATGTGTATTCGTTTGACGAACGCATTCGCTTTTTGCGTTTGAGTTAGGTAAGATCGTGAACATATGTTTGGGGTGAAATCTTGATACGATTTCACTAATATTTTTTTGCTGAATCGGGAATGAAGATGTAAGAATGAATGGGGCCTCCTGTTTGCAATACTGATACATTTGCGGTGTTCATATTTCATAAGTTCTTTGAGAACATTTTTATTTGCTGTATACTCTATAATGTCGTTACTTAGTTTTACCCCAGTCTAGATAGTTCGTTAATTAGGCTATAAACAACTTTAGTTTTTAACTACTTTCACACCTCATAAGACTGGAACCGGTTTTAGATTTAGACAATTTCATAGTTTAAGACATGACATATAGACCTACTGAAAATATACGAGGGTATTTTTTTTTCTTTATCAAGGATTTTTTACATAATATGGACTATGTCGCTCCACCAAAAGCCAAATTTTTAATTTTAGTTTATTTTAAATGATTGTAAAAATAAATAGCAATATTCAAAATATTCTATTTAAGCCTACTTATGGGCTCTTAAAAAAGGTCAGAAGCTAGTGCATGGTTCACATAGGTCGTTTTCTATGAAGAAGAACGAGTAAGAAACTCCATGGTTTATTCTTATAGAAATAGTTTTTTTTTTCAATTTTTTAGTATTACAAATATCAACAAGTATGAGAGGACAGTAAGACTATTCAATACAATGTAGTAGTAAAAAGTACAATAAATAAAAAGTGGAACGAAATAAAAAATAGCATGTCTGTGGAGTCTGGTTTTCATATTCTCATTATAATAAAGAAACTCTATCCTTATTAAACAAACACTGCTCGAAATAATTGCAAAAGGAAGCAACTAGCAAAATCTAGTCTCCGCATATACATTATCCCTATTTATACTAAAACCCTTTTGGTTGTTTCCACAAATAGCTTCAGTTATTACAACCTGGTAAGTCTCTCCTAACTTTAGACTTATCCAAATTACAAACGTTTAAAATTCAGGAGTTTTGCTCACTAATCTCTTACTAGTTCGCACCAACCGCGTCCGATGTACAAATATTTACAGGGACGACCCAGCTGAGGTCAATTTTCCTGCTACCCGCTACTGAAACATCATAAAAATCACCAGATGGATACGCCTATATCAACTTTATCCATCCAACAATAGAGTTGATTTTAGAGTGTTTGACCAACAGTCGTAAAATTGAAGATGGCTGCAATATAATCTACGAAATCGAATTTTAAATTTAGATTGCTAAAGTTCATTTTGGGTTGGTACGGTCGTAAAAATCTTTGCTAATACAAAATGATGTAGGAGGTATGAACTTGCTAAGTGATTTTGCACTGTTTGCTGTTATTTCAGAGTATGTTTTTCAATATTTTCATGAGATACAAGTGCAGTGCACTTTGCCTGCGGTTCAGTGATGCACCTCAGAGCACGAGACTGATTTATGGTTATAATAAATATATGGGTGTTTAATGTTCGAGATTATCTATAGTGAGTAATAAAAGACGGTGTTTGTGTGTAAAATCTGTATGTTAATGTGAATTTTATGTCTAAGATTATTTTGCTCGGAAGTCGGAAAAAATATGTGACATTGTCTTGAATTTGACTTTAAGAGAACTGGCCTTGAGAATTTTAAATGGCTAATGTGTGATACAGGGTCGCTAGCTATATTTAATCAGTGATTAGGTCAATGAACTGCCGTTTAGTTCTCACGAGCCGTTTATTCTTGTTAAGTAGGTACCTATTTTAGTAACATTCGTCACAAAACTACCATGGGTAACTTTAACGTTGACTATCAACCTATAATGTTTCCCACTGCTGGGATACAGACCTCTGTGTTAAAAAGGAGTGGGCTGAAAATCACCGAGCAAATATTTTTTGTGGTGGTAAATGATCCATCTTCTCCTCTAGGGTGGAGCGAGAGCGCGGATCAGACATTTTCGGACAAAAACTACGCCTTACTTTACATTACCATTTACGATGAACTCACCACACTATATAAGTCATATTAACTCTTTGAATGCCGTAATTAGAGACACAATAGAAAGACAATTGCTTATGTCGAACTGTGTAACATAAGACAATCAAAAGGTTAAGCTAGTGTGGCGAGTTGTTGTGTGGTGGTTGGTGTTCCGCGCGAGGGGATGTCATATCGGCAAGGTATGCTTTCAGAAAAGTCTTCCTGTTATAGATTCTGGATTATATTTTCGGTATAGAAACGTTCTATATACGGCGCTTGTCAGTGTTACAAGATATTTACTAGTTTACTAAGAGCTAAGTGTGCCCTTGACCTCCTACCTCTATGCCTCATAGTTCATTCACGAATCCCATCATTACGCAAAGTGCTGTATAACAAATACATGCATGAGAATTTCCTATCATTTTTGCAGGTTTTGAGATGATATTCACGCTCAATGCATTATGATTCTCCTCGCGATCTAGAAAATAGACGGCATAGTAAATGAAGGGTGTGCTTGTAAACATTTGGGCGTTGAGAGCGTCCACTAGTGCTCTAATAAAATATGGGAATAGAATTATGACATAAGGCTTAAATTATAACTGCCAACTTGTCTCCTTTCAAATATCCCCCTTTAAAAAATATAGGAAGTAAATATGACAAGTTTTTAAAAAAACCTAGTAAGCCTATCAATAAATATAACGATGACAACAGTCTAATCCTTTTACATTTCTAGAAATTTGATTTTCCTAAACCGACGATATTTCCCAACCAAAATCTATATGAACTCTCATATAACACACACGATCGCACTCGTAATTTATATTGGCCGATGTACGTAAACAGAGTATGTTTGTTTTATTTAGCAATGGTTTACATTAGCTGTGCATGTGATTTCCAAATCACCTTGGATGCAACGAGATGTGAGTTGCTTCGTTCAACATTTTGTTTGGTTTTGAGCAGATATTTGGTTACTGTACTAAAAGGTTGATGGATTTTGATAAGAGGGAAGGGGGGGTGTAAGAAGGAGAGGGGTGATGTTCGAATTGAATATATTGTTCAATAGTACTCTGCCTTGAGACTGAGTACGGTGGTTATACCCAAAGGTAGTAAGATATTCGAATGTATGAATATATTTGGAGAAGGCGACGGTTTTTATGCCATTTTTATGTCCTGAATTCTGCCATCTAGATTTAGATTTTCAGTGACAGACTGTCTACTAGTATTTCGCTTTTTTTTTGCATTTAAATTGTATTTTTATTTCTTAGTCTATTAATCGTTAGGTTTTTTATATTGATATTTGGACTTTTATTTTAATAAAATTCCTGGCTTATGTGGAATACAATAAAATGCTTGCAAATCTAAGTTGATATGTGATAACAGAAAGTATCATCTGATTTGCACATGGCTGGAATAATACCAAATTGCTGCCTTTCAATCTTCCACCCAAGGACCAAGTCATGGAAAAAACCTACCCTAGAAATAAACCGGTATCAGCAGAGATAGCTATAAAAGTTATTTTCGCCACACAATTTGTGCGAAAATGTGTTGTTTATATGTAAGGACGTCCGGGTCAAAAGCCGAACTGTTTCACTCGAGATGTTATTATTGAAATATACCCAAATTTACGAACGGGAAATATTTATACTTTTATAGGCACTTGTAAAATGCAGGGAGGAATGCACTGGGAAGTTTGTGTAAATCAGGATCGTGTGTGATGGGTGCCAAAGCGTCGATTGCAGCTTGTGTAGTGCGCTTTCGACTTGCGACAAGTCTGTGACGTTGCTGTAAAATGGGCCTTTTATAGTTTGTTAGTAAAAGTTAACTTTATAGTTACAAAATGAGGATTAAGTGAGAGAGAGAGAGAGAGAGAGGGTGAGGATGAAAAGAATTGATGATGCTTGTAAGGCATAATAACAATAGATATAAAAGTAGGTGATAGAAACTGATAGGTATAACTAGATCATATCAAACAGATGCGATATAACAACAGTACATACGGCAATACAAAAATTATATTAGAACTCGGTAACAGAACTAGGTTGGGATCAATGTGTATGAAATGAAGTGATGTATGATGAAGAAATGTACCTACTAGCATATCCATATAACTTAACAATGATCTTTGGCCAAAGTTGGCAAAACAATCCAATATCAATGATCATATTATTTACTTAATAAAAAATCCAGTGATGCAGTTTCTGTTTTCATCAAAATCGATCCAGAGACTCGTTTTTCTTCATTCATCCTTCCTTCGGATTTTTCTATTCTCACCTACTTAAAAAAAAAAAATTCTTTATATCCTCGAACGCCGATTGTACATTATGTCTGTACAACTTGGAGAATTTTCGTTTTGTACACATGTTTGTACGAAAATTTTGGTTTCTCTGTATATTATTCTACTAGTTTTTGCCAACGACTTCGTTTGCGTACATAAAATATAGCCTATCACTCAAGAATGAAGCAGCTTTCTTTCGGTGAAAAAAAATTTGTAATCGGACCAGTACTTTCAGAGATTACCTCCTACAGACAAAAAAAAAACATAAAAACAAACTTTACCTCTTCATTATATTAGTGTAGATAAAAATATTATATTATTTGATTTTCCGAGAAAATACAAAAAAAAAAATTTTTTTGGTGATTAACATAAACAGTGCAATTTTCCGGGTCAATGAATGGCGCTAGTTGTCAGTGACAAACAACCAAAGTCAACTTATTGACTGAAATCCTCTGGATTATTGTTAAATTAATTATAATTAATTAAACCTCAAGCCAACGCCGGAGTTCGCGCTGTCATTATCTTTATATTGTATCTCTAATTGACACGATTGAAAGGAAAAGTTACTCACTTCATCTCATTCCACTCAGAGACGGAGTTAATAATATTCCTCCTCAAAAAAGAAAGAGCTTTACAAAAATGAGACGTTTCGAATGCTTCACGTTTTAAATGACAATCAATTTTTGTGACTAGACACATTGTCATTTCAGATCAAAGTGCTTTTGTACAAAAAAAAAAAAACAAAAACAGACTAAGGTACAAGTCCTCGTACATGAAGAGTTACATAATATGAAAAAGCAGGCGTGTCCATGTCGGATTCGCGTACTAAGAGTTTGACGGGATATGCACAGACATATGGACGGACAGACGGAGTGTGGAAGCTTAGTAAGGCCTAGGATATCTTAAAAACTTCTCTCTCGTAGAGAGTAGGCTTGAGTCCCAGCAGTGGGAACATGGCTGTTGATGATGATGATGACCTTACAAATGCAGTCATGATTTTTTACTGAGAGCCAAGAATCATGTCACCAGTTATCACGTTTATTCCATGAACTACAAATCTGAAACATTCACACATTTTTCAATAGAATATAACGTAAAACAACTCACATCAATCTGCGAACGTGATACATTATTTTCCTCGTAACCTTCAATCTAGATTCGCGAGAATTAATATTACTAAACATATATAAAAAATGACCATGTATTTATCATTTCCAGCCAGCCGAAATCTGTGCGTCCGTCTGACCGGAAGATCGTCATTATCGGACGGATTCTTGCTCTCTGGTACGGAGCCAAGTTCATGGCGATCCTCGCAATTCTTAAAAAAAGCACTTGATTTTTTGTGGGAGTTTCTAGGAAAATCGTCTAGTGTGTTTGTGTTGATATTTGTCTTCTCATTTACGAATGTGCAGAGGTTAATTACTTGTTGATGTAATAGTATTTACGAGTATATTCCTGTTCTTTTTTTTAATGAGTGTTGACAAATAATCTTATCACCAGCATTTGTTTTAATAAATAATAATAATTTATTTAAAAGACAACTTTTGGTCCACATTGTATGTTAGTAGCACTTAATTCTATGTTAGTTCAAATTTACACGAGTATTAAATTCAATTACACACTAGATTTTATTTTGAAACTTCATTCATCTTTCAATTGTATTTTCTTCAATATCGGCAGTCATATCTCGCATATAATCATTAAAAATTTGCTTACCATCATTTCTTTTA
This sequence comes from Mythimna albipuncta, assembly GCA_929112965.1. NCBI lineage: Eukaryota > Metazoa > Arthropoda > Insecta > Lepidoptera > Noctuidae > Mythimna > Mythimna albipuncta. The sequence continues at coordinate 1,636,429 of OV815974.1, forward strand.
TTTTGTAACTACACTCATCTTTCTTTTTTGGTATTTTCTTCAATTTCGGCAGTCATATCTCGCATATAACCATTACATGTTTGCATACCAGTATTCGTATTGTTTTGTATCTCCTCTCATCTTTTTTTTCTGGTATTATCTTTAAATTTCTGCAGTCGCAATATCTCAATACAATACAAAAAGTTTATTTGTGCTTATGATAACTATTGAATCTCGCATATAACCATAGTATGTTTGCATATCAGCATTTGTTTTGTTTTGTTACTCAACTTATTTATTTCTTCTAGTATTTTCTTCTTTAAAGTCAAAGTCAAAATATTTTGTTGTATATAAAAGGAACTACAATCTTTGATGTCGTATCTTGCATACAACTACTTTTTTTTTTTTTTTTTTTTTTCGATGGGAAAAATCATCTTATGACAACCCCCGCTCTTGGGCGGAGCGGGAGATAGTGTCAGACTCTTACTGACTAAAAAACCCATCCCGTTCCTTCAAGCCTTCATACCGGGGCTCGAGCGCCCTTTCGGATAACCCTGGCCCCAGTAGGCTTCGACCCGGCTGGGCCCCTGCTGTTGCTGACAACTCCTTGAGGCGCGCGGGAACAGCGCGCGCCGTCGACGACTTGGGCTTGGTCCGGACTGTTACCGGACGGCCGGACAGCGAGCTACCCATTGCTCACTGTCCGCAAGCCCGCGCCTACGGTGGCTGGAAATCGGGATCGGAATCCCGGCGGCGGCGGCGAGAGCGCCGTTGCCTGATGCGGTCGGCTTCCTCCTTAGCGAGCATTACTGCTTCGCAGAAGTCGGCGACCGCCTGCCACTCCTCCTCGCTCCGGACCATGGCCTCGACCAAGGCCCGGCGCGAGAGGTCTCCGCCGCCGATCACCCCCACGAGGGCACGGCGATGCTCCGCCCAGGCAGGGCACACCGCGATTGTGTGCTCCACCGTGTCCTCCGGGCGTTCCGCACAGTGGCGGCACCCGGGCGTCACTTCCGCCTTGATTCGGAACAGGAACCTCCCGAACTTGCCATTTCCGGTGAGGACCTGTGTCATGCGGAAGGTAAGGACGCCGTGAGGTCTTTCCAGCCACGCCTCAAAGGCATAAAACTACTAATTAATGTAAACTTTGGTCAAGAATCATACTTTTACTTTTTTAAAGAATTTACTCCACACATAAAGACACAAGCCAACTAAATGCAGCTCACAGCACAACTATATGTAGATTAAATATCAGAGCAGCAGCAGCCAATTGCATTACCAAGCCGTCCAAATAACGTTAAGTAATGTTAAGGTTTTCACTGCTGAGATGTAGACCTCCACACTAAGAGAAGGAATGGGCTGTAATCCACCACGGGGACCCACTGCGGATTGGTGGATGCCACATGCCTAGGAACTTCTGGTTTAGAGGACATACCACGTTTCCTTAAGATGTTTTCCTCCACCGTTTTGAGAGCAATGATGATAAAATAAATTGCTGGCCAGGTTTGAACCCGTTACAACTCGTAAATTGAGGCTGTTACCACTGCATTCATATCTTACTATCATACCTTAGTAAAGCTCTATTATTTTTTTAATAATATACTTTGAACGGTAAAGCATGTTTACACAATATTAAAATTTGTATCTGCAATAATCCACTGTGTATTATGACCACTAAGCCAAACTAATCCGACAACTGACTTCCTTATTACAATTGCTACAAGTACTGTAACATAATAATATTAACTACTTTATGGCCTAATGATTAATACCTATTAGGTAGCAGTAACTCATTCGATCTGCGTACCTAAATACTTGCCAGCGACAGTTGGACGGCTGCCCGATTATAAATGTAGAAAATACCTGAGCAGAATATGTGCTTACGATGTTAATACCAGTAGATATTGTGAAATTGTGAAGAGTAAAAATTACGTAGTGGTGTCGTACGAAGCCAGTAGGAAGAAATTAGGCGTCGCCATGTCGTCGATTGTTCTAATGCTTCTCGTACCTAGCGGAAAGCAGTAAGCCTCACCAGGTGATAGATCTACCGAATTTTCAGGCCTAACTAGGCCGTACTCAAATCAAAGCATTTATTTCAAATAGACCATTTACAGGCACTTTTGAATAGTCAAATGTCGGTCAGTCCAAGAAAAGTGAAGCTAAATTGCACGTTCCAAAGAGTAGGTCTCTATGGAGAAGAATGTGCAAGGAACTCCATGGATACTCTTCTAAATCTTATTATGTGTTACATATGATGCTTAGTTACATATTACTTGTTGCTTCTATCATGTGAGCACAATGTCGATAATGAAATAAAAATGTAAAATAATTAAAAGATAGAAACTGAATTAAGCCACTAGCAGCTAAGAGATGACCAGTCCCATCTGACGGCACCCGTTCACGAGCATGACGCGTGCATCAGCCCCACTCAGCTCAACCATTTTGAATAACACGTGCCACCAACAGCAAGACATATACTAGAATACTTATATAAATAAATACGAAGAAACACCAAGACTGTCGAAAAAAACTGGCCTGTAGGTCTAGTGCATGGTCAGTGGCCATGACTGCTATGCCGGAGGTCGTCGTGGCTCCGATTCCCAACCAGAACAAATGTTTGTGTGATGAGCACGATCATTTGTTGTCTGGGTGTATTTTATCTATAATATGTATGTATTTAAAAATATGTAATTATTTCTATCAGTTACAGTACAGCCAAGGAGTAGAAAATCTGTGTTTCCTGATAGCTACAACTTAGGAGTCTTTAAGTCGAGAGTGAAATAGGTTTCTTCTAGGCAAGCGTGCTTCATCGTCGACCACATCATCGCTTACCATCAGGTGAGATTTTAGTCAAACGCAAGCCTATCATTAATAAAATAATCTAGTACTCATACCACAAGCTCTGCTTAATTTGGGACTAGATGGCGCTGTGTGAGTGTTGTGGATTATTATTATTATTTTTAACGAAACGTTTATGACGTTCGGTGCTTTGATTGGTTCGCTTCCAGCTCATAACCAATCACAGAGCCATCGCGTTAATAATGCAAAAACAATTCGCAGTCAGCGAACTGAACTTTTCGGTACCATCACGCTCTGCGAGCAATCTTTTGGTGTTATTTAGTACATCTTGTTATCTAATCGCATTTTATTAAAATTTAATCTTTGGTTAAAGGATAAGCTTTTCTTAATTCGGTCATTCAATCAACAACAGCTTACTTGAAAAATTGAGTTTTGACAAAACTGACGTGACGGACGTCTTTTACTGGTTTTTTTAGTATATAAGATTTTGTGTCAGGATACCTAATTTCAATAGATAGTCTTTTTCGTTGAAAAACAGTGGTGGCCCGTGTTAACGGCCCCGACTGACAAGTTGGAGGTCAAGAGTACTACAATAATATAAATGCAGGTAGGTGTTTTACATAGTGCAATTTATTTCATCATCAATGCTCTCAAAACAATGAAGCAAGACGTCGTAAAGAAACTAACTAAATGTCCACTGAAATTTGGAGGACATTATGATGTCCACCTTGCTTCACCAAGTCAGCGTGGTGGAGAACTACTCCTAGTAGTAATTACCTTTCCTAGGGAGATGAGGCTCGAGGAGAGGAAATGGGCCGTAATCCACCACGCGGGCCCAGTGTGGGTTGGTGGATGTCACATGTCTTCAAATAGTTTGGTTCTAAGACATGCCGGTTTCCTCACGACGTTTTTCTTCACCTTTTTGAGGGATATGAGTGTATAAGAGGGTTTTAGGGAATATTATAGAGTTTGATAAATCAGTTGACTGATTATGCTTATACTTCTTGTTAGATATCTGTTTGTCAAATCTTATTCTTTCTTACATCGAGACATATTGTGATGCGACAAATACTATGAAAGTTATGACAATAATCCTCCCCTATGACAAAAATCCCTATCATGTCATCTAGCCCATTTGGTCCAAGCTTGATATATCTACTTTCTCAGTCGTAAAATAAATCATATTACAAAACAGGACACCGGAATTGAATGTCATAAAGTTTATATGTATCCCTTTGTGAGTTGAGTGTTGACTAATCTGTCTGTCCGTCTGTTATGGCAGGGGGAGGGGAGGGAGTTTGGAGATAAACGCTAGCACAATATACCTACACTCTTCAGAACTTCTACAAGTCAAAATAATAATTTAAAAAAAAGAAATCAGTTGATTCAAAAATTTGAAAAAAGAATTAACTACCGACCCGCCCCGGTTTCCCTCCAGTGCTATTTAATAACCGGGGGATTTTCCAATAATTTCTTTGTTTATAATCCTACCCAGACTATTATGAAGAAAACAAAAGAAAACATTAATCAATCATGCCATTCTCAAATAATCCTCCATCATATTTGTTGCAATTGATTGATTTTTATTAACACCTATTCGTAAGTTGACATCTTTGATTTTTTAGGTACACACTGCAGTTAGGAACATTCAATTTAACGATTATAATAAACCAGCTATTGCCCGCAGCTTCACCCGCGTACATAAAATATATATTATTATAAATTCAGCTTATTTCACTTAGGAATAAAGCAGCTTTCTATCGGTGTAAAAATTTTAGCAATCGAACCAGTACTTTCAGAGATTACCTCCTACAAACAAAAAAAATAAAACATACAAACTTTACCTCTTTATTATATTTTATATAATTTATTTATGATTTTTTACTTATCTTTATGACTATGATTACTGTATGTATATAGGTAATATAACAATAATTTTACCTTACGTATAAGATTATCGAAACATTTGGTAAGAATTGATAATAGTGCCATCTATCGATTTCACCCGATACTAGAACGAACCTTGACCGAGTAGTAGGGTCGTTAACCTATGACGCATGACGCAATAACCTGAAAAGTGCGCAGGAGTTTACTATTGAATGTTCTGGTCATAAAAATAATGGGTTGTGGTTACTTGCTAATGACAATTTTGTCATATTTATTTTGTTGGCAATTTGTAATGAGGTTAGTTATGTTATTATCGATGTAAATCGTTGTTGTTAGACAATTTTTTTGAATTATTATTGTGGTGAGTTGTTGTGTATTATACGGCCGACACAACATTACTATTCTTTCTTTCTGTTTACAAAACCTAATTCCATTCTCAACATAGGATATTTTCATTTTAAGTAAGAGTTTCAGAACCATTTTGAACTTAATTTTATCAACATCGCTACAATGATCATCTTTAACTGTTAGGTGCGTTTTACTATTTTAAACTAATTTAGTACGGTTAGCAACGGCAAAAAACTCTAAATAGTCGGTACGGTTGGCACAGTGGGTGACTGATTGGCTGCTGAAATGCGTGTCGCGGGTTAGGTTCTCGCACGCAAAAACTGTTTTTTTGGCCTGGTAGTTCCAAGTTCGGGTGTCTTTTGTATTTATTTACTTATTTACTTTATGCACACAAAAGTACAGAGGCGGACTTGATTCCTTAGGCATTTTCTGCTAGTCAGCCTTCACTTTTTCTGTATGTCAGGCAGAAAATAAAATATGACATACCTATTATTTTAAACACTTGTATTTATACCTACTTTGAGTTAGCCGACTTTGTTTGCTGACTGTACTACTACAGATAGGTCCTTAAAAGGGCTTTTACCAAACCACTAAACAAGAAAATAAATAATGTTTAAAAAAAGGTACTTTATTTTTTATTTTTTTTCGATAGTGTTCCATGTACCGGTACATGGAACACTATCGAAAAAAAATCCCTCCACGTGATTAAAACGATCAAAATTAAGCGGTGTATGTATAATATCTGCTAGTGTCTATTTAGTCAATTATCTCCGTAACGAAGCAAGATGGAGATGGAAGGCTAAATTCACGTCAAAATTAATAATATATGTCAATGATTACTTTGAAAATACCTCTTGGAGGTCGCTGACCCTACCTTCTGCTACAGTACCTCCTGCTTCAGTACCCTTTGTTTTGAATTTAATAGAAACTTAGATATTATCCACAAAAGGCCTGTGTTTCCAAAATATCGGGAGAATGATGTGTAATAACGTCATAATCACGAAAGAGTGGGATTGTATGGAAATGTATGTCGAGTTGGCCACTCTTAACACCTCCAGTTGTGATGTTCGTGATCTAGGTAGAGATTAGTATTAACTGTTATTGAAACCCATGTTTTGAATATAAATTCATTAGTTGTTTGCAATGTTTATTATGTTGTTGGCATTGGTTGTTGATGTGTTTATTTAGTATCTACGTATTACTGTAACACGTCTGCCTAAGTCGTGTATACTCATTGACATAAATAAATCATTAGGCGATATCTCTTTGGAATGCGCTCGCTTTGAATATCAGAATGACGAACAAGATGAAGGGACATGAGCTTATTCGCAAGGAGTTGGTAGAATCATTATGTACTACTAGTGTAGAAAAGTATGCGTACTCTCCACGCATACTTTTCTACACTAGTGCAGAAGTATATCGCGTGATTAACGCTTATAGTCCCTTGAACCATCTGGCCGAAATTAAATGGTCACTACTTTCGTGCCCATCTAGGCGACAGTACGACTATCTGTGCATTTGTTGGCGGCCAGCTGCGCCCGGACAGAGCCCCGCTGACTTTTAAATCCATTTTCTTTGCGAAATATTGATTGATTTACATATGAAATGTTCACTTTGAAGAATATTTAATCACTAGTTTTTATGTGTAAAAAGTTTCTTAAGATTCAAGCAGTTTCGAAAGAGTAGGGAAAAGTTGCGAATGTGATGTTGTTGTATGTAATATTTTTTTTAGACAAAATTATTAATCGCACGATAAAATTGTTGTTAAGGTTGTTCATGAATCTAATATAAACATATATTTCTCCAGAAAGTCAGTTTTAAAGCACTTTTCGGGTGCTTGGGCCTTAAAAACGGTAGGATAATAGTTTTCGAGTAAGTGTATTGAAAAATTTTTAATGATTCATTTGAAATCTAAATATTTTACGGCAGTTCTAAAGTTCATTTACCTCTTCACGGATTAGTAAACATCGTACTGAATTTCATTTCCTGTCATTTCTAACACATATGAAAACAATTCTGTAAAACGTATGTCAAGTTTTTTCTTCATATTTTTTTTCCTTGATCCTAGATGACCAAGTTTTTTAGTTAGGTTAACTATAGAAGCTGCCAGATAACCGTGAAATAAAGTACATTGACCTTTTCATAATATCTCTGTGTAGGTACCAGAAAAACAAACAAAAAACTGCTTTTCATTACTAGATCATGTAAAGGACCACGAAACGTGTCAATTTAAGACAGCTTGATGTCTTTATTTCCGTTTTTTTTAAATTAAGAATGTCAACAAATGTAGGAGGGTCAATGACTTATTCCAGGCTTATCTGGCGCCTATCTTGCAAGTTTATCTGCTGGTATGTGAAAGCCTATTATATATATCTACCCTATGTATATAGGGTGACTGGTAATTAGTATACAATACCTAAACACGGGATTGTGCTCATGATAACCAACAACGTTTACTATGGGAATAAACCTGAAATTGCGAAAAAAATATCTGTTGTTCAGTACATTAGGCAAACATAAATGTACTGCACAGCTGATTTTTTTTTCGCGATTTCGGCTTTACTCTCATAATAAAAATTGTTGGTAATCATGAGCACAATCACGTGTTTAAGTATTGTACACTAATTACCAGTCACCCTATACATGCCTATTATTATGTATAAGCCCATTTCCTGAATGCCCATATCGTACCATTATTGCAAAAACCAACTATCTGCATTTTTGTATTATTATGTTATATTTATTTAAACTTCATGTGCAGTATTGGTACGAGTACATACGCGGATTTAATGCAACAAGGCATTCTCTACCAGTCAACCTCAGTCTATATTATTATATTCGATCAATTCTGTTCATTATTTACTACTTGCCGAAACTATCTTCATAAATAAGTGTCATAGCTAATAACCAGTTTTACTTACAGATTCGTCTTGATGATATGAATCTTAACCGTCTTTTTATAGTGATTCTTGAGATACAGCCTGGTGACAGACAAACGGATAGACGGACGGACAGACAGCGAAGTCTTAGTAATAGGGTACCGTTTTTAACCTTTGCGTACAGGACCCTAAAAATAAGCCAGTCCAGTATATTCCCCAATAAACGACCTTGTATTTCTGGCACAATATCAAGAAGATAGTTTGATACCCCAATCAGCAATAGGACCTACTAAATAATGAGACGAAATTAATGAAATCGTTCATTCAGCGTAATGAGTTGATTCCTTTCATTTGTGTCAATTCATATCGAGTCTAAGTATACGCAGTCGGATAGGCCTATCGTAATTACCGTGAAAATTATTCTTAGGCAACTATTGTACAGTTCTGGACAGAAGTTTTAGATTTTTTTTTGGTCGGATTTTTTACTTGTTGTCTAGTTAGCCTTTTTCCCAAGCAAGGTGGGAAATCATTCAATGACTTGTCCATGGTTTCTAGGGCGGAGCGAGAGGGTGGGCGTGTTAGACTTTTACTGACTGAAACCACACCTATGTCCATTATTCACCTTGCGTTCCAGGATACTATGCGTTTCAGGATACCATGCGTTCCAGGATACTATGCGTTCCAGAATACTATGTGTTCCAGAATACTATGCGTTCCAGAATACTATGCGTTCCGTTCCGGATAGTCACTGGACGGTTACCCGACGGTTACCCGACGGTTACCCGACGGCCGGCCGGCAAACTACCTATTGCTTGTCGTTCACAACTCCATTCTTACACTTAATCATTATAAATAACTGCTGACCCGACGGGCATTGCCTTGTCATAGCTATGAACTGTCAAATACGTGCAAAATTTTCTTAGTTTTTACATTCATGAGAACCTTCTGATAATAACAAAACAAAAAAAAAAAAATGCGAAATTGGTCCAGCACACGTGAGAACTTGACAAAGAAAAATAGGAATTCATTTTTATAATTGACTAACTTTTGCCCACAGCTTCGCCCGCGTACGTAAAATATAGCCTATGATACTCAAGAATAAAGCAGCTTTCTGTCGGTGGAAAAATTTGACCAGTACTTTCAGAGATTACCTTCTACAAACAAAAAAATAAAAAACAACTTTACCTCTTTATTATATTAGTGTTGATTTATTTGGTACTGGAAAACCAATTATTACTTTGTCTTATCATTGCAAAACGTAAAATGGCCTTATTTTTGCCGACAACCGGATACACAAGCGGAATCATCACGTGCGCCGTATTTTGTTAGATACAAGAGCGTTCTTCCGTGCGGAAGCAGGATTTTAATTAGCTTCAAGGAAGATCGTTGTTCAAGTGCAGAGTCGTCCAACATGCAGATATGCGGAAGGATTCGTATGATGGCACTAGTTGGTATGTTGACGTTTTATTACTAGCTAACCCACTGGGCACGAAATAATTATGGCGGCATGTCCCCTCTTTGAGGTGTGGCTGGAAAGACCACACGGCGTCTATTTTTTTTTTTTGAAAAATCATTCAATGACAACCCCCACTCTTGGGCGGAGCGGGAGATAGTGTCAGACTCTTACTGACTTAAAAACCCACCCCGTTCCTTTAAGCCTTCATATCGGGGCTCGAGTTCCCTTTCGGATAACCCTGGCCCCAGTAGGCTTCAACCCGGCTGGGCCCCTGCTGTTGCTGAAAACTCCCTGAGGCGCGCGGGAACAATGCGCGCCGTCGTCGACTTGGCTTGGTCCGGACAGTTACCGGACGGCCGGACTAGCTACCCATTGCTCACTGTCCGCAAGCCCGCGCCTACGGTGGCTGGAAATCGGGATCGGAATCCCGGCGGCGGCGAGAGCGCCGTTGCCTGATGCGGTCGGCCTCCTCCTTAGCGAGCATTACTGCTTCGCAGAAGTCGGCGACCGCCTGCCACTCCTCCTCGCTCCGGACCATGGCCTCGACACCCGGGCGTCACTTCCGCTTTAATTCGGAACAGGAACCTCCCGAACTTTTAACATCATTTTGTGATCAATAACCTTACTCATTTTAGCAATTTTAGCATTTATGACGATATTGCACCTGGTGTGCGACATGAAGTGTGTGTAAAGGCAAATGTTTGGATGTTTATGTACACACATACAACAAACTTGTTTTTGTAATGCAAGTATGTTATGGGCGAAGGACATCTAAGCCATTGTCAGATTATTTCTGTCCGTAGTCGAATTAGACAAGGGGGGATCTATTACTAGTAAATTTGTCAATAAATTAAAAGAATTGTACCTATTAAAAGAAAGATAGAAAACATGTTTATTCCGCCTATATAGACGCACAGATCATCACAATAATACAAAAAACCAGTTCCCTGTCAGGTCATATGTATTTTGGGCATAACTGTACTGCACCTTGTAACCTTTGACAACGGAGTTGTACAGATTATCTGTGTCATTTTGACGCCGGCCTCAACAGAGACAAACAAAAATTAACATAAGAATAACCAAAAATAAAAGAAAAACATAATTATACCAATACAATCTAAGTATCAAACCATGAGTTCATCCTACGAGGTGAGGTCTAAAAGAAGAGGTAAAGTTTTGCAGCCATATCTTGAGAAAATTCTAAGGAAGACAAACTGAATCTTTTCTTCCATAGGATAGGGTTGCAAACAAAATTTAATTATAAGTTTTGTTTTTATTTTTGTAACACTTTTCTACGCACCTCTCCCACGAATCGTCCGTTCCTCTGACAGAATATATAAATTAGGCTTAATGACAGTCATCAGCCTCCTCGTTCCTCGTTTACATCATTCCACAATCACATTACATACAATTTGTATGAAACCACTTTGAATAGTTAAATGATGAAATAAATTGTTCCCGTATTATATTGAAAGAGTTGCGTATCTAAGATTGTTGTAAGTGGAATAAGAAGGCTTTGGTTGTTATGTACTGTCGACTTTGCTCAAGTATACGTGACTATTTTGGTGCAGAAATCTTAAGAGCAAAATCTGTAGTAATTGTTTTATGTTGGTAAAATTAAATCAATTCTGCTCTCAAATATTCGATTATTTCTCAATGTAAAAATAAGAGCAATTATTACGTTTAATCGCTGTCTCATTCGCAGGAAAACTAAGGTTGCCGACAAGTGGCAATGGGCAGGGCACATTGCTCGCAGAACAGATGCCCGTTGGGGCCGAAAAGGTTCTGGTGTGGCGACCGCGTACCGGAAGACGCAGCGTTTGAAGGCCTCCTACAAGGTGGACCGATGATCTGGTGAAGTGAAGGAATGCGGGACGCACAGGAACGTTCGATGTGGCGACGCTTGGGGAAGGCCTATGTCCAACAGTGGACGTGTATCGGCTAAATTGATGGATGTTGATGGATGTCTCATCAGATGGTAAACGATGATGTAGTCGACAATGGAGCGCTCTGGCCTACCATTATCATCATCATCATCATATCAGCCGAAAGACGTCCACTGCTGGACATAGGCCTCCAACAAGGTGGACCGATGACCTGGTCAGGGTCGCGGGAATCCGATGGATGCGTGATGCACAGGACCAGTCGTTGTGGCAACGCTTCCATACCAGTATTCTTCGACATGAATATCCCTAAGCTGTAGTTATTAGGAAATACAGCAATATAATTTACCTACCTTAAAGCACTAGTTGCTCTCATCTTTGGAGTGGATCTATCAAATACCAACCTTTTTTTTACGATGTGAAAAATCATCTTATTACAACCCCCGCTCTTGGGCGGAGCGGGAGATAGTGTCAGAGTCTTCCTGACTAAAAAACCCATTCCGTTCCTTCAAGCCTTCATACCGGGGCTCGAGCGCCCTTTCGGATAACCCTGGCCCCAGTAGGCTTCGACCCGGATGGGCCCCTGCTGTTGCTGACAACTCCTTGAGACACGCGGGAACAGCGCGCGCCAATCATTTTAGATCAATCAATCAAGAATCATTTTTGATATTTTTAGTTAACAAGACACCTCAAATCCGATTTTTTTAAACAAGTAAGACCTCTAAAAAAGTCGGGACAGTTTACTGTGGTGATCGATCTGTGGTCGATTCATCAACTTCAACTTGCTATTTTTGATAAAAGTGCCTCCAATTTTTTTCGTTGGTTATTCGCTGGTCGCATTCAATTATACCTTACTATGTCCTCTACTTAAATCCCTCTACGTCTGCTTTACGGCTCTTTAGTCTAATACCTTTTTTAATATTATAGACAACCACAAATACTGCCTCACCCCTTTCAAAATACTGCCTCACCCCTTTCAAAATACTGCTCATCCCTTCCAAAATACTGCTCATCCCTTCCAAAATACTGCTCATCCCTTCCAAAATACTGCTCATCCTTCTAAGATACTGCTCATCCCTTCCAAGATACAGCTCATCCCTTCCAAGATACTGCTCACTCTTTCCATAACACAGCTCATCCGTTCCAAAATCCTGCTCACCCCTTCCAAAATCCTGCTCACCCCTTCCAAAATCCAGCCCACCCCCAACTAAACCAAAATAAAAAATCAATTATAGCTTCAGCGTAAACATTAGAAGCCAACTATCAGCTAATTGTCCTCGATCAATATTCGGCCATCGTCTATCGTTTGCTGTAAAGACACGCGGAATACGGGAATGGTAAATATTAGCTAAGAAACAATATTATTTTCTTTCGCTACTACGGCTTGGAGTTCTCCCAATTTGTAGTCGATATGGGTTCGAGGAGGCATAGACTAATAATCATAATTTGAACAGAAGTGGCAACAGTTTATTTTAGCCTATGTACAGTGTTGGTATTATAGGTAGTTACGTTAGCCTATTATGTCCCACTGCTGGGCGACGGCCTTCCTCTCGCCAATGCAGGCCAGTCCCTCCAGTAGTTGTCATGCTCATCTTTCCACCTCCGCCTTGGTCTGCCGCGATATCACATTGCGTTTAATGGGACCCAATATGTGGTTCTTGCTAATCTGACATGCGGCAGACATGTTCAGTCCAATCCCACTTAAGAGTAGCAGTTTTCGAATAACAAATGTTATCTCAGTTTTAGTGCTGCTGGGAATGCGAATACCCAAGATAAAGCGCTCCACCACAATATGGAGTCAAAAATTTTTCCACACCGCTTTCACCTGAAAGTGGATATAAAAAACTAGCAGCATTGCCAATTGCCACATAATCATCTGCATCTTTGGTAAGCCCTTGGGTCATGTAAGTTTTCAACTACACATTGGGATAGATCTTCAGTGTATAAGCACTCTGACCGGCTCAAGAGTTTCAACCCCGAACGGCCCGCGTTGTATGACCTGCGCTTCGGCTCCATGACAGTTCGTAGTGACCGATATCACCATGACCTGTCGCTGGTCGGATACTGTTGATGCTGCTGATGAAAACAAGCATTTCCCATTATTCTCATCATCGCTAGGCAGGAAACGCTTAGGCCTAGCAGCGAATTTACAATTCAATTACATAGGAAACTAATACATGTTTAGTAATTGATTTATTAATGTATTAACTTCCTTGCCTTGATTTTTTTTTTTCAATTTATATAGAAGGTATATGTAAATACTGGATATACTTTAGGTAACCGATTTAATATTTTACATAGTATTCAACGATCTAATGACGGCCGTAAGAATCAGATGGTGTGTCACGTACAGGATCGAACTAAAAGTGAACTTTCGGATGAAGTTATGGTGATGATATTCAAGAGGTGAATAATTTCAAGATTAAAAGGTTCAGGAATTTTATGGTGAAAAACTGAAAATTAGAATTGTTGAGATATTGTAACAAGGGAATAATTAACAACGTGTCTTTTCTAATCATATTTACAATAAAATCTCATCTAATTTCTAATGTATATGTGGGATGGAAAAGCTACGGGGATGGCAGAAAGAAACGCCTTTTTATCAACTAAATAAAATTCTGTATTTTTTTCAACTTTTACAACTTTCACCTCTTTTTCATAGACTCCCCCTCATCTTATGTTTTTTTTTTAATCTATGCCGCTAACCTTTTTTCACTATGAAGTAGGTATATGTTTCGCCCACATATAAATAAAAGGTGTTTGTTATAAATAGTATGTATCTCTTTCACTTTTTTTTCTCTTTCCATTATTATTTTATCTTCTTGTACATTGTATTTCCTGCGCTGAATAAATGCTATTCTATTCTATTTTATTCTGTAGAACTGTATTACTGAGTGTCATTTACTCGTATATGTTTAACTGTCACGCAGGAGTAGTTATTGTAGAATGAAATCAATGTTACAATTTGATTAAAACTACAAACACTAGTGACAAGCATCTTATTTATCATACTCGAAAGTAGGCAAAAACGTCCGCAACAAATCAAAAGTTTGGCATCTGATGCCGTCACATAGTCTTTGGCAATTTGTCAACAAGTCCGATCACGTAGCCCGCCGACCGACCACCGTAAGCTCAGTTAGAGCGGTGCATAAAAACTAAGCTTTGCTTTGAACTTTGAAATTCAAATGTATATCGATACGCCAATATGTCTGCCTGCTATATTTTGATGGTGCTTTTTACGACAACATATATTATATGGGGGTACCACTCTGCACTGTAAGTAAGAGATGTGTTTGCTTAGAAAATAGTGATTGATGTAAGGTCACTTTACGAATGAATTTTTTTCAGTTTTGGACTTTGTCACATTAAACTCGGTTATTGATTTATGTGTTGTTTTTTATACGTTAATTATCTGCAATACCTACGAGTATATGTATAAATATGACAAAGTTCTGTTTGTGATTAAGTTTTTTATAAATCGACGGTTTCTATGGCTAAAAATTATGAAATGCATGGGTGGGTTTCTCAACACTTGAATACTTTTATCTGGTATTTTTTTATATTATTTTAGGGTTTGGTATCCAAAGGGTGGCAACGGAACCCTATTGCTAAACCTCCAATTTTTACCGTAAATGGTAGATAGTTAAGATTTTCACAGACTGTTCATTTTTATTGCCGCTATAACAAATAATAAACTTATAACGTTAGTAAATTTAAAATCATAAATGGGGGTTCCCTTACAAGCTACGATATTTTGTCAACATTTCTGCTCGATTTTAATGTCACAGTACGGAAGCCTTCGTATGAGAGTCCCGACTCAAACTTGGCTTATTTTATATATTTTCTTTAAATGTGTTTTAGATTAATTAGTCATCGTTTCGCAGTCCTCAAATGGCATGAACACAGCATAATAACAACAGCTTTGATTATAAGTTAAACGATTGCAACACATAGACAACCACAAATACTGCCTCACTCCTTTGAAAATACTGCTCAAGTGCTCACCCATTCCAAAATACTGCTCACCCCTTCCAAAACACTGCTCACCCCTTCCAAAATACTGCTCACCCCTTGCATAACACTGCTCATCTGTTCTAAAATCTATAAGCTAAAAGATTCCCACCTTTATTTAACTGAAAATCGCGCCGAGAAATATTTCTGCATTTCCAAAAACCTTAGCTAAAGCACATCAGCATTTATTTTCACAATTCCTAGGTCTTCTTTTTATGACAGCTATATTCTGGCATGAAGAAGAATTTACGTCGGGATCGTAAAAAGGCATGAAATGAGTGGATTTTGCACGTACTTTGCCTCGCTCGTGAAACGCCCGGCGATTATTCTGATCACGCTCCGAATATGGGATAGTTTGCCGTGACATTGACTGCGCCAAATGCGAGATTTGAATCAATCTTGATTTTGAGATTTATGTAAGTGTAATGTTGAAGCTTTTAGAGTGGAGTCTTTGATAAACTGGACATAAATAAATTAATCACATGTTCATTAAATTACCGGTAACGTCAAAAGCTTCTAAGGGTGTTTTTAATATCGTGCGGATTTCATCACGCATGCGGAATTGCTCCGCATGTAAAAAATTTCACAATGCGAAAAAACTCGTCCCGCGCGCGTATTCCACGTATTACAATAAGCACTTGTAATACATGGACGTTTGCGAGGGATAAGCGTACAGGGTAATCTCGTATGCGTAATCAAAACCGTACGATATTAAATACACCCTAAACAGCCGGTTGGCGCAGTGGTTGAACAAATGACTGCTGCACTACGTGTCTATAGGTTCAATTCCCAGAAGGAATAAATATTTGTATGGCCTACAGATAGATGTTAATGTTTATGAATGCAACCATGATGCTGTAGTAATTTCGAGTGTGGGCCAACGTTTATAAAAAAGGAAAAAAATATATTGCACATTTCAAGCAAGTCCCTGATATAACATAGGACTGATTTTAGTTCGCACACAAACATTATGATCTATGTTTGTGACAGCAAAATGCATAGATCTATCAAACTAACAGACTGCACCAAAGCATTAAAACAAACAAAAAATATGTAAACAATATTAACAACAAAAAAGCAAGTCACAACTAACGACGATTTTGTTTTAATTTCGCGAATGACAAACATTTTGTCATCACCGCATCAAAATTGCATCAATAAAAACAAAAAATTATCTTTTCAAACATAAAAGTCAAAATTCGCTCTCATACAAATCTCTTGAGTAAACGTCTTTGGCAGCACTTGGTCCATCTGATAAGTAGGTATGTTTTAGCAGAAATGGCAGAATTCCCAAGTTTTTCTTGGCGGCCTCGTAAATTTTCATTACTTTACTAAAATGAGAGAAAAAAGCATTTTTGGAGCGCACTGCGGCCCGTAAATGTATCATTGTAATGCATAATTGAGATTAAAAATTTCTTAATGGATGTAGGGAAGGTCGGGGCTTTGCAATGATGCCATTTTTGTTTTTGCATTTTCATGTTTCGATTTACCCAAATCATAGACAGCATTTTTAGACCTACACATTTTTGAGTTGCTATGAGTACATGGTATTACGGGTAGTAAAGCGTTGTTCAATAATATCATGTAAACATGAAAAATTTGTGATAAAATAAGTATATATTTTTGCTTTTACATTTCTCGTAAAAACAAAACTTATCGAATTTAGAGAACACACCGATTATTGACACTCTTCCTTATATTCTGTCTAACATAAATTCAAACATTCGTCAATCGCTCAGACTGCCAGTACTCACGATACGTTTACAACTTCTTCTGATAGTTGCTAAGCGTTTTCGAGATTTTTAAAATTTACATTTTTGAAATTTACATTTTTAAAGTATTATATTTGCAATACTTTAAAAATACAGGAGAGCAGTGGTAGCCGAGTTTTACTCGTAATAACTCTGACTTACGAGTTGTAGGTCGCGAATTTAAACCTCTCTCTCAAAATGGTGAAGGAAAACATCGTGCGGAAACCGGCATGTCCTAGAATTAAAAATTCGAAGACATGTGACATTCACCAACCCGCTCTGATTACGGTCCATTATCTCTCCTACAGAGGAGGCCTGAGTCTAAGCAGTGGAAACATTAAAAAGGCTGATGATGATAATGATGATGATATATTTTACAATAGTTTTAAATCTTCATCTTGAGTCTTCAATTAGAATAGAGTGAAATCGCTCGTAATAAACTGACCCATATATTTATAACAATTGTATTGATTCTATAAAAGTCAAAGCTCTCTTCTCAAAGCTAAAGTAAATCTCTAATGAATTGAAATAGAAAATAATCTATACATCCGCGTAGCCTACAGTGTTTTCACATTTATGAAAAAGCTATACAAAAATAAAATTCACTTATTAAGACCTAGTTTACGTAACCAAGTTACAATATAATTTATCTGCACCAGAAATAACGCCTGCTATTTTTATTTCCCGAATTCAAAAGGCAGCCATTAAAGCATTTTAAATTAATATAACCGTCTTTCGTCTGATACACAATCTGACCTGATTTACATAAACGAATTATGTGCTATAAACAACGATAAAAGAAAATAAGTCTTTCGCTTATTTTGCACTTAAATTAATATATTTAAAAGAGAATAATGTTTTAGCATTGATATACCCCGCTGTCTTCGTCGTATTCTCGGTATCTACTGGCCCGAGAAAATCTCAAATGTAGATCTGTGGGAGCGCTGCAGTTAAACCTCGATTGACCAGCAGGTCAAACGCCGCAAATGGAACTGGTCGCAAGCTCCGAAAAAATCCTGAACATATACCAAGGCAAACCCTAGATTGGAACCCTTAAGGAAAGCGTAAACGTGGTCGTCCTAAGCAGATCTGGCGACGAACGGTCATCACAGAGACAAAGAACATTGGGGAAGAGCTGGAGCGAAACAAAACGCGAAGGTCAAGACTGACTGTCCAAGCGCACTGTGGACGCCCTCTGCCCCATCTAGGGGACACAGGAATTTAAGTCAAGTAATTCATTGACATACCCCCGATTTCTGATTTAAGCATTTTAAGTCGAACTCTACCCTGAAAATTTGTCAAAATTTGGCAATTAAGTAGGGTTTAAGACATTCTTAACTTAAATATGCTCAGTTCAGAAACTCACCCATAATCATCCATACACTTGAGAATAGCTAGGTAAACGAGGAATGTAATACCAAATTATTATTATAATTTCCTCAAATAATAATTTCTTAACGAAATTTTCATTAACCGTTTTGAGATGGATCATATAATAAAGCATAAGCATAATGTGGGTGTTAAAATTTCCTCCGACCTCAACTTTGGGCGTTTCATTGAGTCCAAAGCCAAAGTAGCTGCTAGGGAACTAGACATTCTTGCAAAGTCTGGCGGTACTTCACACCGGGACAGCTTTTAATGTTATAGAAAGCACAGGTCCGATCGTGTGTGGAGTACTGCAGCCACATATGGGCTGGTGTTGCAAAGTACCACCTGGCACCAATGGACTCGGAAGAAAGGCGTGCGAAGAGACTGATTGGTGATCCAGATTTGGTTAAGTCAATCTTCAAAGCCTTGAGCACAGGCGTAGGGTAGCCAGCCTTTCGGTTAGTAGTTTTACAGGTTGCATCTTGGAGAGTGTGCGCAGGAATTGCATGACTTGATTCCACCATCTTTTTTCTACCATCGGACAAACCGATGTACGGCGAGTATCCACCCTTACGTTGTTGAAACCTCTACGGTCCGGACTAAGCGTTTCGTCTCGTCGTTTATACCGCGTACATCGAAGGATTGGAACAATTTGCCTGCTGCGGTCTTCCCGTCCGATTATAATTTAGGTGTCTTCAAGGCTAGACTGAGTAGGCTCTTAATAAATTAGTGCGCCTCATCATCAACGATTGCATCACTGCTCACCACCAGGTGGGATCGCAGTCAGGTACTAGTGGTGAGGGATTGCGCCATAATCGACCACGCGGACCCAGTGCGGGTTGGTGAATGTCACATATCTTCAAATTTTTGCTATCGATGCAGTTTCTTGACGGTTCTTCTTCATAGGAAACGACCAATTTGGAACCGTGCACTAGCTTCTGAAGTCCTGTGTGACGTAAAAAAAAAAAATTTTGATTTTAGGACATGCCGGTTTGCTCAAGATGTTTTCTTTCGCTGTTTTGAGAGCAGTGGTGATGAAATAAATTACACAAAGTAATGCGCCTAGCTGTGTTTGAACTTGCGATCTTCAACTTGTGAGTCGGGGCCGTTACCACCTCGGCCACCTCTGTTTTCGTGACAAAAAGTATTTGTTTAGAGAGTTTTAGAGTTGAAGCCAATGAAAAGAATTTTGGTCGGAGTTTCTTTACATGATCGCATCAGAAATGAAAATATCCGTAAGAAAACTAAAGTTACCTCAAACCCAAGAATTGCCAAACTTAAGTGGCTGTGACCAGGGGCACATATGTAGCTCTCAGAACAGATAATCGTTGAACGCTGCAGTTACCACCACCAGAACCTATCGAGGTTCTGGTGGTGGTAACTGCAGCGTACAGGAAGACGCATTTTTGAAAAAGTCACCCATAAGATCTCCACGATGTGGAACGATGATCTAGTGAGGGTTTCCTTTAGCAGCGACGCTTGGGTAAGGCCTATGTCCAATAGTGGACGTTTTTTGCTGAAATGATGATAAATGCCCATGACAGCCATAATAAGGCAAGGAAATACGCATGCGTTGATGAGTTTTCTGCTAGAATATACAGGGTATTTTTATTGGAACCGAATGTAAAGATTCAATTCAGACGCATTTTAACTGAATTGAATTATTCCATTAAGTTTGAAGTGAAGTTTGTTTTCCTAGTTCCCGTAAAAATTAATCTGAATTTCTTGGAATGCATGAACATGTACCATTGAAACAATTTTGCTGACCCAGTTGAAATTGGCATTGACACAGTGGTCCGAATCTGGCACTCTTTGGCACTCCAAGTGCGTAAAACATTTACGGTACATAACCTATATTTAGTCTTTGACTATAAAAAGATTACCGACTCTCTTTTTTTAGGTGGGTAATCATCCATTGACTGATGACATGACTCCTCCCGCTCTAGGGCGGAGCTGGGTGTGTTAGATTTTTACTGACTAAAACCCTCTCCTGTGTCCCTTATTTGCCTTCGTTCCAGGCCCTCGGAGTGTTCTTGGGCACAAACGATGGCCCCGGTAGGCTTCGACCCAGCTGGGCTCCTACGGTTATGCTGACATCTTTTTGAAACGAGCGTGGAACATTATTCGCTTGCGCTATCGACGACTCGAGCTCATTCCGGACGACTACCGGACGGCCGAACGGTAAGCTACCCATTGCTCGCCGTTTAATTATGGTGACTGGAAGTCAGGGTCGGGATCCCAGCTGCGGGCATGTGAGGAAGACTCTCTAAAACAAGATTAATTTATGGCACTGTGAACTGATAAAATGGCGCATTAGAACTGTCTCGAGATTTGGCTAGTAATTTGCTAGTTATAATTATCTTCCTATGAAAGTCGTCATAATCAGCGTTTGAGTAACGTCTTAATGTAACAGACATGACAGTTTTAAAATTTGAATACTATAACGTCTGCTACGAAAATACGATTGAATTTTCTTGCCAAGATTGCTGTCATTTACTAAAAAAGCATTATGAGGAAGATAGTCAAGGTTTCAAGGTTAGAGTGAATAGGCTCTTAATAAACTAGTGCGTCTGACCATCTACGATTGCATCACTGCTTACCGTCAGCTGGAATAGCAGTCAGTCACTAAGAAATTGTCAATAATCTACGTATGCGGTATCTCAGTAAAAACTGCAAAAAAACTGCTTTTTTTTTGTCATGAACTTGGTATCAAGTACAAGTCCCTCATGATCCCTGCCTGGGTAATAAATTATTCGAAAGAGGTACATTCCTACCTTGGTTCTCCCAAAGGGCAAGTGAAGGAACATTATAGGTCAGTAAAAATTTGGCACTCACTCTCACTCCGCCTAGAGCGCGAGAAGTCATTGATGATGGCCGGTTTTAAGTGCGAGTCGGACTTGAACATGAAGGGTTCTGTATTATGTAGAAAAACTTTTTTTATTCCATTTGTTTTGTTTTGTTTGTAGCATTTGTTGATATAACGGCAACAGAAATACATTTTTTTTTTAAATTATTATTATTGATAGGCTCGCGTTTGACCACTATCTCACCTTATGGTAAGTGATGATGTGGCCGACGATGGAGCACGCTTGCCTAGAAGTAACCTATTCACTCTTGACTTAAAGACCCCTAGGTTGTAGCTATCAGGAAACACAGACTCCGCCAGGGAATTACACTCTTTAGCTGTACGCATAATGAATTGTTTCCAAAACGCTTTGTACAATTGGGCGGGATATCCACCATGTACGCGCAACGCCGTACGTCTAGTGGACCGATAATGGAACGGACTTGTCATTATCTGTGAAAATTTGCAGATATCACGGTTTATGAGATATGCCATGGTAACAGACAGATGGACAGTAGAGTCTTAGTTATAGGGTCTCATTTTTACACTTAGGGTATGGAAAGATCATCATATCTATCTGTCTTGTTTGTAATGATTCTCTTGAGCAGTAGGTATTCGACCACAAGACCAACGATACACTTTATCTTGACACAGTAACATTGAAAAGCTAAAAAACTTGTGCAAACCGCCACCCACGAATTTATCGCCACTGTCGCCATCCAAGGCCACTACCTAATTTACCAAGTTTATTTTGAATACAAATTTAGTCGTGCGCTAGTATTTGTAACCTTGAGCGTAGAATAACGTATGTCGTAGGTACATAACAGATTAAACTGTCTCAGTATATCGCAGCGGACCGTAGCAGGCGCGTGATATGAATTCTGATGTCTCTGCTGAGGTCAATGTTGCACGATTGGTTTCTTTACGAATGTTTGCAATGGGCTGGAAAATGCGAACGGTTTTGTCGTGTTCTTTTAATCGTTGCTTTTTGTGCTCTTACGGTAATTTTGGTGGGAATAAGGTTAGATGAAGGGCTGTGAGTAAGTAAAGAGCAACTTGTAACACGGTTTTCTTTTCGTTGGGTAAAAATCATGATGACGTCCCCCACTCTTAAAAGAAGCCGGAGATAGTGTCAAACTTTTAAATAAATAATAATACTTAGCACACAGTGTCCCACTGCTGGGCAAATGCCTTCCTCCACTCCTGCCAACGATCACGGTTCCTCGCTTTCTCATTCCATTTCTTAAGGAAGCCATCCAGGTCATTCCGCCATCTCCTTCGTGATCTGCCTGGGCCCCGCGTTGCTGTGTCCGGGCACTAATCCAGCATTTTACGCGCCCACAGCTCGTTAGACATGCGGCAGACAAATCCTGCCCAGTCCCATTTAAGTTGGGCAAAAGAGACTCTTACTGACTAAAAGACCCACCCCGTTCCTTCTAGCCTTCATAACGGGGCTCGAGCGCCCTTTCGGATAACCCTGGCTCCAGTAGGCTTTGACCCTGCAGGGTTGACAACTCCTTGAGGCGCGCGAGAACAGTACGCGCCGTCGACGTCTTTGGCTCGATCCGGACCGTTACCTGACGGTCGGGCAGCGGGGTACCCATCGCTCGCCGTCCACGGTGTCTGAGAGAAAAAAGATTTAATAATTTACCATATAAAAATAAAATGATTACATGAAATTCTTCTCAATTGAAACCTTGATTCGATGATTTTTCATTTTTCTTCGAAACCTGGTGGCGTTCGCGGGAATCTGATGGTTGCAAAACGCAGACCGACCGTTCATTTTGGTGACACTCGGGAGAGGTCAATGTCCAAGAGTTGACGTCTTTCGGCTGAAATGATTATGATGACATCAGGTAGGTCCATCCATCCATTTTAGTCATAAGAGTAGTAGTGATTTAGCGGAAGCGACCCTGACTTCAGGATTAAACCCAGGCAGGAACAACTTCGTGTAATTTATATCATTAACACTGCTCCCAAATCGTTGAAGGAAAATTTCGTGAGGAGAAAAGGTATGTTTAGAAAAATCGAAAACATGTGACATCCAACAAAAAAAAAAAACAGAAACAAACATCACAAGCATATGTTTTCCTTCTTTCTTTTCTTTCAACAAACCCGCACTGGGCTCGCATCGTGGATTACGGCCCTTTCCTTCTCCTGAATCCTGAAAGTGGAAACGTAGTCTGATAGGTATGTATCATTTCATGAACTTTGTCATGAAGATCGACGCGCAATACGTAATTGTGAAAAACATGTTTTTTTGTCAAACACGTTTTGTTTTTCTTTTTTTTTAGTATGTTGTATCTGCGTATTATGTGTTATTTTAATTAAGGAGACCGGGAATTACTGGGAATTACTACACAGCAGCCCTCATAATTTTTCTAATATACTGTTATTTTAAGTTTTTTGTACTTATATTTAGCCATTATTTATTATGTCTCTTTTGAAATGTTTACTGTCGTTCTACAAAATATACGCAGTTACATTCCCTAAATTAATTTCAAATCAGTTTTATTGCAAAGACAGAGACAGAGAGAGGATATTATCAATAATTTTGTCTGCCACTCTATTTCTGACGTAAAAAGAAAGAAAGAAATAAATAAAGAAAGAAAGAAAACTATTTTATTTGACAAACACTCGTAGATACATACAATGTAGTAACAACATGTAGATACTACTGATTATATAAAAAAAGAGAACTGACAATGTGTGTCTCACGGCGGCGCCAAATAGGTCC
This sequence comes from Mythimna albipuncta, assembly GCA_929112965.1. NCBI lineage: Eukaryota > Metazoa > Arthropoda > Insecta > Lepidoptera > Noctuidae > Mythimna > Mythimna albipuncta. The sequence goes on from OV815974.1 coordinate 1,660,372, forward strand.
AGTTCAGCAAAAAATGCCAGACAACCACGTGGTAAACTGACGCTGGTTTTCAACTGAATCTTATTTCGAGTATACGGTGAAAATTGGTAGGACGTAGGCGCGAGCACTACAGAAGGATTCTTAAACATTAAGCCCCAAAGAGGGTGTCCTGAAGTTTGAATGGAAAAATCTACTTTCACGGAGGCGAAACCCGCTGGCAAGGGCTAGTTTTTCATAGTCATAAGAAGCAAAAAGTTATACTTTTTGCTACTTATGACTTCTTACTAGCTAACACACCCTTCTCTTTAATTTAAGCACGCCATAATCATGGCACACAGGATGGCTGGGGCTTGAGGGCTGGCTTCTCGCTTGTGCACGTGCGGCCTCTTTCTTTGTTAACATTACTGCTTTGCAGAAGGAGGCGACCGCCAGCCACTCCTCTTCGCTTCGGACCATGACTTGTACGAAGGCCCGGCGTGAAAGATCGCTGCCGTCAATCGCCCTACGAAGACACGGCGAGGCGCGGGTTTGCGGACGGCGAACAAACTTGCGGATGCCTCAAGGAGATGCCAGCAAACCATAGGGCCAGCAGGGTCTAAGCCTACTGAGGCCATGGGTCTGCTTCTGAAAGGAAAATCCGGTCCTGGAATGCTATGGAACGCAGGAACTAGGAGTGGATTTTAGTCACTAAAAGTCTGACATGCTGTTCTGCTCCACTCAAGGGCGGGAAATGTATTTTTTTAATGAGGTATTCATTCAATGGTTATATTTCTGATTTTATTATTTAATTTTAAATTTAGTGTCTAATTTTAATTTTATTATTTAACTTTATGATTTAATTTTAACTATGTTGTTTAGTTTTGATGTTATTTTTTAATTTAGCCTTTAGTGTTTAATTTTGATTTTATTGTTTAGATTGTAGTTTAATAATTACAATTTAATGACGCACTATATTATGATGGTGACATGATGGTAACTTAGTTGATTTTAATTTGAAAGCTGTAATTTTAATTGTGACTGTTCTGATTATTATTTGTTTATATTTGTATATGAGTCAACGTTACTTGCAATAAATAAATTATTATAATTATTAATGACATTGGTTTTACCACCTAAAAAGACCCTCCTTAATTTATTGTTTTGTTATTGTGATTTTCAATTAGAAAATGGCCTCACAAAACCACATTGTATCATAACAGAGCTAAACTACTCGTATACCACAATAATAATAGTGTTATTCCAACCATTGCGTCACATAGGTAACTTATTCGTTGTCATTTCGCATGGCAACGGACACGAAACCTTGCTGTGTGCTTTATTTACCCCTGCTGTATACCATTTTACCCCATCATGTTTAATAGCGTTTATGTCCACGTAGCAAGGTTCAATTTGAAGTTTACCATTGACGAGTTTCTAATAACCGTCTGTTTCCACCGATAATTGCGAAGGAGGCACATCAAGTGTGCGTTTTCCCTCGCTTTGGTGGGCCAAGACATGTATTTATGGAGTCCTTTGTAATGGACAGAATTTTCGCCATTGCATATTTTATTACTGTCTTGAATTTAGTTTTCTTAAGTTTTGGGTTGTGTTTTCCAGTTTGATGTTTAGGGAACTGTTGGATATCTTGACGTTTCGGGAGTTTGAAACCTACTTTTGTTATTATTTGTTAGGAGTTTCTTGATTCGTCATAATCATAGTCACCCTTTCGGTACGGGCACGCTCGGCCCAATTTGTACTTTTGTTCTTTTTTAATTTGTGTTTATAATCGTTGGGCTATGGTCCCGAATAAAAGTATTTCTATTATATTATATTCCATTGTATTAATTAATTCTTCTTTTAAAAATCTTGACTTTTTTGAGTTGAATAAAATAGAGATGTAGACACTGTGTGTAACAGTAATAGGAAAATAATTACATACAATCATCATCATCATATCAGCCGAAAGATGTCCACATTTAGACATAAGCCTCCTCCAAGTGTCGCCACAATGAAAGCTCCTGTGCGTCCCGCATCCATCGGATTCCCGCAACCCTTACCAGGTCATCGGTCCTCCTTGTAGGAGGCCTTCCAATGCTACGTCTTCCGGTACATGGTCGCCATTCCAGAAACTTTCAGCCCCAACGGCCATCTGTTCTGTGAGTAATGTGCCCTGCCCATTGCGAGTTGGCGAGTTGCAAGTTTGGCGATTCTTCGTGCTATGTCGGTACTGTAACGCAGCTCATCTCGTCGGTAGGTTCGTATAGGGATTTTTCTATAAAATAAAACACTTCGGGCGGCCCACTTTTATATTTTACTTATTTGAACGCACAATGCTTTTCTTACAAAGATTACTTCAACACTGCAAAACAACACACATTCTTTTTTCTACCAACTTTCAAACCTATTCTAGAACAGCATAATCCTTCGAAGTATATTTTACAAGCCAGTTCGTTGGTTACATGAATAAACCAACTCATGCGATCTCCTTTCGATATCACATGAGCTACGCCCCAATGAATAGAAATGCTGAGGCAACAAGCATTTATATTCTAAAAACTTTCGAAGGACTAAGCATGACCTACCTATACTTAACACAGAGGTCCCTACCTATGTTTGGAAACTTTTTTTTAATATGGCATACGTCTTAAGTCAGAGTCAACGATAAGTAATTATTACAACGTTCTCCATGCTCATCAAACAACGTTGCGCTGCTTAAACCCTACTGCAGCAAAACCAAATTAAAAGCCACAGCGCACCGCCCTGCTATACTAGGATGCCAAAGTGACAACCACCCAGACTAGGATTACATTCTAAGACTCAACACTTTTATGACTAATTTCTTTGGACGCATGTAACGCAGCTCAGCTCGTTGGTAACGAGAAGACTGGGGGTTGCAATGGTAAATTAATTGAATCATGTTGTGGTTTGTCAAAAATCTTGACCGAGGATTAAATTTTGATGTCCTTATTACGAATTCATTGATAAAAATACGTGAATCTATCACAAAAGTTATCTTCACTTTTCCGTTATGCAAAATAGAAAATCAATGAAATAATTTACACATTATTAAAATATGTACAATGGGCGATCTTGTCGCGGTCGCGTTTTGTTTTCCTTTTTATAAAAAGTTTTTTTTATCTCAAATTCAAACCCATCACAACCATCAATTACTAAAACAATTCAATTTGTGGAAGGGTTTTTGCATTTCTTTCATTTCCAGCTACTGAAAATAAAATCGGGGACAGTAAGTGAATATTTAATAGTACCGGCTGGCTGTCTTTATTAGAGGCGAACGTTTTCGATGAGCCTAACAACTTAATTGTGATCTAAGGCTGATGTAAAAGTTATAAACTTTTAGCGGTTTGATGTAACACCATGTATGAGGCTACAAAACTCAAAGCATTTATTAAAAAGAAAAAAAAACATTTTAGACTTTTGAATTGTTTAGGAGTGTGCTAGCAAGCCATGTTTGTCCGTCAAACATGGCTTGCTAGCACACTTTATGTGCGATTGGCTGTTGCGCTTCATGTAGTAGTAAGTAGAGGATACGATAAAAAACGACCTTCACTGGTCTGTTTAATAGATAAAACGTATTTTTTGAAAAATCTTATATATTAAATAATATAACGCGGATGGGTTGCCTTGCCTAAGAAATTCTTGGCCAAACTATTATTAATTGAAAATTGACTTTTTTTTTGGAAAAACGCACAATCGTTATTCATGCCAGATTTTATTGCAGACAACCAGAACCCTTTAACATCGTAGCAGCGTTTATTTTGATATACAATTTGTTGTATATCAAACTAAACAATCTGTGTTGCTTGTTAGCTACAACCTGGGGTCTTTAAGTCAAGAGTGATTAGGTTACTTCTAGGCAACCGTGCTCCATCGTCTACTATAGCTTTCTATCAGGTGAGACAGTGGTCAAACGCGAGCCTATCAACAAAAGAAGAAAAAAAGTGAAGTTTCTTTTACTTACACCACACCAAAACGCAGCGATTAATGATAAGTAATTTCCAGAGCTGGCACTGCAGTTTCGAACTTATTTATTGATAGGGGCCTCTGATTGGCCCATTAAATTGATTATCATGTTTTATACATTAGATAAATAATACATTTTATTGTAGCACGTGGAGAATTGAGGTTTGAAATATGTGATTGTTGACCTAAGATTTGAATCAACGGCCAATTAATTAAAATGAGAGGCAATTATGATTTGCCCTACTAACGACATGGATGGGAAAAATTGGATGACTGGTAATGGAAGATTACGCGGTAGTCTGATTAAAAATTTTCTTTACTTGTCAAATAAGTTTTTGTATTTTATTGTTGCTGTTTGAAAGAATTTTTATTTTGTTGTATTTTTTTTTTGAGTTCTCATGGAATCTTTAAAGTCTTGTCCGTGAATATTAATACTCGTATTGTTGTTATTTATTAACTGTTGCTTCTTTATACTACTTGTTCAGCCTCACTGCAGTGAACTGGCCGTCACATTATCAATTAACTTTCTATCGATGTGGATAATTTTCTTTAAAATTATATAGAAATTAGAAACGTTTATTTTAAATAAACCAATTACAGGCACTTATGAATTGTCAAAATGTCAGTCAGTCAATCAAGTGAAGCTAAATTGCATGTTCCAAAGCGTAGATCTCTATGGAGAAGAACGTGCAAGGACACTCTTTTAAATTGTTTTGAGAGTTTAGTTAGTAGGAAACATGTTTCAGATACCAAGAGTGTTCTTTTTACCCATCTGTCTACCCGTAAACCAATTTCCATCGCCATCTGTTCAACCATTTCAAGCGTAAAGAAGTATACATAAAATTTGGCTTTTATAATATTAGTAAAAATGATGTTATTTTTATTTTATACTGTTCCTAAAGCTATACTAATTTGAGTGGTGACGCAGTTTCTCAGTTCGTCGTTTAGTCCTTCCTCAGTTCGTGAATGTACAATGTCATAATATATCTTCATCCTAGTATTCTTGGCCCTTTGCCACCGTCGGTTATACTGAACATTGGGGAAGTCATATTTCTGGAGCGTGTTACCACCACTGTTTTAGGTAAATGCTATCAATAATTTCTTGGTTCCAAGTATTATCAACACTTAGTGTGTGTTTTGTCGTATGACTAACTTCTGCCAGCGGCTTCGCTCGCGTATAAACAGGTTTCTCCTTATAAAATTTGGTCTGTCCTCTGCAGTGTGCGAGCACTGCAGATGACAGTCCAATGACCTGTATATAGTAATTGCGTACAAACTACCTACAGGTCGTTGGACTCGCTCAGCTGACGTTTTCTTAAAGAAATTAATTTCGTGCATGCAAAGTACTTTATTTTTTAATTTTATCATTACAAATCGATAGTGTTTCATGTACCGGATCGACCCTCTACGGGATTAAAACGATCAAAATTTAACGGTGTACAAGCACTAATGAATTTATTGAGAATTTGTCAGTTGGCTAGACGAAACCAAAGCACACATCAATTAACCATTCCAAAATGCAACCAACTCCATAAACACACTTTTGAAAGAAATAAAGTGTATACAAAAAGTAGATAATTGTACAAAGTGAGCACAATGTCGCAAAATAAGTGCACGTTAAGTCATTACTAAGAAAGATATATTATGCGGTAGTAATATGCCAACTAAAGATAATGAGTCAGGCTGAGTAGAGGCCAAACTTCTGACAAATCTACTCTGCCTCACTGATGGGGTAAAATAGTGGAGCAAAATGGTGGGGCTAAATGGTGAGACAAAATGGTGAGACAAAATGGTGAGATAAAATGGTGAGACAAAATGGTGAGACAAAATGGTGAGACAAAATGGTGAGACAAAATGGTGAGACAAAATGGTGAGACAAAATGGTGAGACAAAATGGTGAGACAAAATGGTGAGACAAAATGGTGAGACAAAATGGTGAGACAAAATGGTGAGACAAAATGGTGAGACAAAATGGTGAGGCAAAATGGTGAGGCAAAATTATGAGGCAAAAAGATGCGACAAAATTATGAGGCAAAATGATGCGGCAAAATGGTGAAGCAAAATGGTGAGGCAAAATGGTGAAGCAAAATGATGAGGCAAAATGTTGAGGCAAAATGATGAGGCAAAATGTTGAGGCAAAATGATGAGGCAAAATGATGAGGCAAAATGATGAGGCAAAATGATGAGGCAAAATGATGAGGCAAAATGATGAGGCAAAATGATGAGGCAAAATGATGAGGCAAAATGATGAGGCAAAATGATGAGGCAAAATGGTGGTGCAAAATGGTGATGCAAAATGATGGGATAAAATAGTGTGGCAAATTATGGGATAAAATTGGGAGTAAAATGGTGGGATAAAATTGGGAGTAAAATGGTGGGATAAAATTGGGAGTAAAATGGTTGGGCAAAAGGGTGTGGCAAAATGATGGGGCAATAATAGTGGGATAATACGAAGGGGAAAACATTGGCGAGGTGGGCTAGTGGGACAAGGCAATTTAAATAATTATACGCCATGGCAGCAACTACTAAATCTTGCAAATCATGTCGACTGCACTACTTAATCATTAGTTTCATTTGCCAATTCAAGTAGATACTTGGAGCCATAAACGTCGCGCTATCACAATCATTCCTTAAATGATTTCAGGTCAGGAGTTCAATGCACAGGCGATAATTTATTTGCCACTAAAACAGAGAATCCTTTTGAAGAACAATAGCCCAATAAAATGGTGTTATCGCGGTATCGGTCAGCAGCAGGTTTATGGTAGCAATTGATAGTATTATCTGCTTCATTCTAATTTGCTTTCCTTTTAATGTTGATTTGTTTGCTTGTAGCTCATTGTGGGCCTTTTATGGAAGTGCCCTTTAATGGAGCTGGAAAAAAAAACATTTTATTGATTGCGATTGAATTAATGGAGAAATTATTGGTATTATAAGTGGAATATTGTAAGTGAAATTATAATTGTAATAAAAAAAATGCGCTTTAAAGATTTTAAATTTTGTACAGTATCCTCAACACTGTAATGTACTATCGCGTAATTTCTGCCTGATCACGAGTGCAAGCAAAAATGAACTTTGCGGTGGTCAGGCGGTAGTGTCTTTGATGGTACATAATCAAAATCAAGCATAATCTAACCTAACCTAACCTAAACGCTGTCCTGCCATATAAATGATTTAAAAAAGCCAACAAACTATTCTCAGAACTTACAATATATACAAAAAAAAACATAATTGATCAAGCCGTTTCTAAGGAGTTGGATAAAAAAAACACTGTGACACGAAATTTTTGTATCAGACATAATGAGAGCCTTGCAGAAAACAATTTTGCGTATAAGTGCCAACCTACTCCTCCATCGCAGACACAGGCGACTTTGATCACGTCTGTTTCTAGGAAATATACCAAGCGAGAAATGATTATTATTATTTACTAGTTTTTGCCCGCAGCTTCGCCCGTGTAGGTACATAAAATATAGCCTATGTCACTCAGGAATAAAGCAGCTTTCCAGTTGTAAAAAAATTGAGCTATCGGACCAGTATTTCCAGAGATTACCTCCTACAAACAAATATTATATTAATATTATATAGATTAGTATAAATAATAAACATTCTTCTTCTCTTCTTCTTCTTCTTCTTTGCCTTATCCCTTCATTCGGGGTCGGTGCTCCTCGTTTTTAGGCGCCAGGATAGGGGAGGGTATGCTAGTATTGATAATAGCTTTGCCCGCGGCTTCGCTCTCACTCTACCCTACTCCACCCTACTATACCTTACTCCCGCGGCTTCGCTCCCGCTCTACCCTACTCCACCCTACTATACTCTACCCTACTTTACCCACTCTACCCTACTTTACCCTACTTTACCCTATTCTACCCTACTATACCCTACTTTACCCTATTCTACCCTACTATACCCTACTCTACCCTACTCTACATTTTTTTTTCCAACCTTCTCACAATAACAAACAAAACAAAGAAAGAATTAGCAAAATTGGTTCAGCTGTTCTCGAGATTTGCGCTTAGAAACACATTTAGCGATTCATTTTTATATTATTATTGATAATATATCTCAAAATCAAGTAGGGTTTCAGGTTTGACGATCGCACGAAAAAAATATATTTGACTAAGCAGAAATAGTGATACCGCTTGTTGATTTAAAACGACATATCTACCAGGGCCCCAAGTCTGCTATTACAATAGTGCCAGAATGGTCTATCATTGATTTCATAATTGTTGATTTTGAAAAGTTATGCTAATCTACTATTATAATGGCGTCATTATGACTTTCCGATGGTCAACCACTGACACTCCATTGAATAAAATGACATAGAATGGTAATCTCGTACATTTTTGACAGTTCCTTTGATCAGTGACCTACCATTACGACCTCATTACAAGCTTTTAATAAGCTTGATATTGTCATTCTATAACAAGACCATTGACCGATCAATGATCGATCATTATGAATTAGCAGATTAAAAACGTTTAGCAAAATGACAATGGGATCGTGTTGGAATGACAAATTTATAAAAATAGCAGATTTAGGGGCCTGGTTATGAAAGTCTATACGCCCTTTCTTCTTCAAGATCATCAGGATCAGGCCACCTGACGAGCAGGACAGGTGCCATGTCTCTCAAGTACATACCCACACTGGGACATAATTATGCACATACTAAGTTCATGGCGTGACAAATAGGTACATTGTTCGTTGTTTTCCATACTAGTGCATACGGTGGGTTTGCTTGAGCTTTTCTTTTTGCTGGTACATTATTTTTGTTCTCATTTAGATCGCGTTGACAAAGTTCTGTGAGGTTCTTTGAGGTTCATTGACATCGATCTTTTATGACTTTTGACATAAAAGGTACTTGGGACAATATTTTCAACGTCGTTGAAGCTATTTTTAACCACAGTCATGATTTATTATTAGATTTTTTACGCTATATAACTGCTGAACTAGAAATGTATTGCTTCATTATCTAGTTTATTTGCGATTCTTTTTATTGAGTTACCTTTACACAGTAGATGTAAAAATATTTTTAACAAAATTTTCCATGTTTTGAAGCAAGTTCTAACTAAATAGGTCAATTGGTTTAGACTTTATTTACATACTAGTTAGCTAGCAAAGTAGGCTTCTCCATACAAAAGATCTCTCTTTCATCTCTTTAGGTAAGGGATGAATTTTGAAAAATCCTCTGTTAGTGCTAGCCTAAGTCATAATAAGAAACCTGGTATAAAAGCGGATTGCCCTTTTGAGGCCATGAGCGGACAATTGCCTAGAGAAAAAATACTTTGTTCATTAATTTTTCCATAAAAAATTCTCTTAGATGCTACAAAATTTCTGATTCTTAATTTAATCTTAATTTTGATTTAATTTAATTCTAATTTTAACGTAATTTTGATTTAATTCTGACTTAAGTTTGATTTGATTTAATTTTAATTTAATCTTATTAATTTTCATTTTTTGTACATCAATATCTAAACGTGTCATGTATTGCTAGCAGGTCAAGACATATTGTGAACTAGGTGTTACGTTTAGGTCACCAAGATACAGGCTATGCCTAGTTTGAGGACCGTTGCTAAATTTTTAAGGTCATTATTAATATCCTTCTTTGTAAACTTGATGTTAATTTTTTAAACTGTGTTCGATAAATAAATTATTATTATTATTAGTTGCAAATGAGCGCCACTATAATAAACAATAAGTGGTAAATAAAAAATAACTTCATGGAAAAAATAATAGTTTTATTATTGGTCAGGCAAGGATTTTAAAATTATTTTTGCCATCGACATGCTAAGAAGCAATGGTGGTAGAGTAGTAACGGCACCAACTTACGAGTTGTAGGTCGCGGGTTCAAACCCAGCAAGACATATTACTTTGTCTAAATTATTTCATCACCACTGCTCTCAAAACGGTGAAGGAAAACATCGTGAGGAAACTGGCATGTCCTAGAACCAAAAATTCAAAGGCATGTAACATCCATTAACCCGCACTGGGCTGGGCCTGGCGTGGTGGATTATGGGTCCATTCCCTCTCCTAGAGAGGAAGCCTGAGTCTCAACAGTGGGAACATTATAAGGCCGACTATGCTATGCTAAGAAGACTTCATTTTCAGGATTTCCTCCTCAAATGATAACATTTCTCACACACACACATTTTTATTACTAGATGCAAAACATTGGCAATGAACATTCAATGTCATGCGGGCTGGAATTCCGTTCGTGGTGTAACGTTGAAAAAATCCGGAAGAGCGCGTCGCCATTGCGCAGGAGCATGTTTTATGCTAATCAACACATAACTATGACAGAAAGCATTTCTATGTTACATCCTTGTGACGTTGGCAGGTTGCCGCGTTCCGGGTTTGTTTAAAAAGATTTAAATGATTGTATTGTTGTTGTAGAAAATAATAATAAAATAGAGAAGCAGGAAACGTCAACGTTGTATAATATATAAACGCGGGTTTTGCAGACCTCTTGAGATTAGAAGCGCTGGTAATTTCCTGAAGAATTACTTCAAAGTAAGGTCCTTCCTATAAAGTTTTAATCATCGTTATTATTTTCAGCCGCATGACGTCTGCTGTCGGACATTGGCTTCCTCCAAGTGAGCGTCCTAAGGATCTCGTCATCCATCACATTCCTGCGACCCTTACTTATGAAAGGCATCCCAACGCTGCATCTTCGTACGTGGTCCTCACTCCTAAACCAAAGCCCAATCGACCATTTGTTCTAGAAGCAATGTATGCCATTGGCACTTTAAGTTTGGCGATTCTTAGGGCTAAGTCAATCTATATAATAATGTACATAGCCCTCTCCATTGCCTATTGGGTGACTCTAAGTCTTCTCATGAGACCAATTGTGAGCCACTACGTTTCAGAACCATATGTCAGGCACAGTATCATTAAACAGGCACTTTTGTTTAATGATACTGTGGTGAAATCTTGACTTTATTAAATAGAGATAGAGAGTAGTATGCGTTATGTCTTACTTTGACTCTATTTCACTCCAGAACCATGATGACTTGAAAAAGTCATAGTAGATACCATGAATATTTAAAATTCTAATTTAGTTGATTTTGCCACGATCCTAGTGTATAAAAATGGATATTAGGATAGTAGTAATATCTAATATCAATCTAATTATTTGCTTATCTATTGTTGTCATAAAAAAGTAATGTAACTGCCGAGAGGTGATAAATTACTATACTATTAGCCAAAAGACAAAAAATGGATAAGGCATTGAATACAAGAATGAATACGAAGAGGCAGCATGTAAGATCTCGGCAACGTTGGCAATACGCCTGTTTCCGGGTTTTAGTATTATTGTTTGTTTCATGGAAATTACACATAGACACACAGATAGGGAAACGTTTTAGTTTGTAAGTCTGTCACGGCATCTCGCTCGACCCTAGAGATTGAGAAGTCATTAATAATAACATTATAAACAGGTAGTTTCTTTTTGTTTTGTTTTTTTGGTTACATTTATTCCTAAGTGACATAAGCCATATTTTATGTACGCAAGCAAAACCTAGTTATTTATATAATACAAAATATTTTCAAAAAATATCTAGTAATAATAACCATTTTTAAACCTGTATTTAGAGAACAAATTTTTTGTGCGTCCAGCTAAGGAGTGGGATTCTCTGCTGGAGCCAGTTTTTTTTATAGCTGCAACCTATAGGTCTATTAGTCAGGAGTGAATAGGTACTTCTAGGCAAGCAAGATCAATCGAAGATTACATCGTCGCTTTCCATCAGATGAGATAGTGGTCAAGCGCGAGCCTATCAAAAATAAAAAAGACATCCTACAATGTGTTAAGGTGTCCCATAATATATCATATTTTGTTTACCTGCCGTTTTCCCGAATTTATGTCGGAGGATCCCAAACGGCTTGGGATAAGGGCCATAATAAATTGTCTGTGAAAATTCCATACATTTTTCAGGTACTGGATCTTTCTCATTGATGACCACATTTTGCATGATAAATGATATTTGTTTTGCAAATCGGTTTTATAAAACACTTTTAACTTGTCTTTTTTTTCGGATGAGTCCGGTGGTGAGGTAACTCCGGCTACCCTGCGAAGAAACACTGAAACAAACTCAGGGGTCAAAGTCTCTTCTAAAGTCTATACAGCAAACATGTAATTGGTCAAATCATATGCGAACCGTGCAGTTTAGTCTGAAATAGTCTTTTGAGGAAAAAACCACACAGTAGAAGAGAATTGAGAGAATTTGGTCGTTAATCAGTGCAACCATTTGTAAGTATTGGTTTAGCTCAACTTAGGACTACTTCGGAGCTCAAGTGTTTTGTTGTAATAAGTATAAAATATAAATAATAATAATAATAAACGTTTAATTAGCATAGCATAGTTGGCCTTATAATGTTCCCATGACAGGGACTCGGGCCTCGTTTCTAGGAGAGAATCCACCATGCCGGCCCAGTGCGGGTTGGTGAATATCACCTATCCGAATTTTTGGTTCTAGGACATGCCGTTTTCCTCACGATGTTTTCCTTCACCGTTTTGAGAGCAGTGGTAATGAAATAAATTACACAAAGTAATGCGCCTGGCAGGGTTTGAACCCGTGACCTACAACTAAGTCAGAGCCATTACTACTCGGCCACCACTGCTCTATTATAATAAAAAACGTTAATTTATCTTCAACAAATTACAACACAGTTTAGTTGACAGGTATTATAAAAAGAGACAGAAGGTAATTTATGGGAGATCTGTCCAAACTAAGCCTAGGCCTGTATTTTAGCTCCAGGCTCTCCCATTACATCACAAATTGAAATACTCGACGTGCGTGTGTGTGTATTGAAGTTTTGCCTGTGGTTGAGCTACCGTCCAACCATTTGTATTTGGCTAAATAATAATAGCCACATGGGTTCATTACCAAGGTTAAACAATAGGTAACCATCTTATCATCCCGAGAGTTCTCTGCGCTTTGGAAAGTATATTAGCCTTTGATCCCAGTTGCAGATATTTGATAGTTGTCCAGCAAGCTCACGGACACTGGTCCATTTTTAGTATATATTTATCAGGCGATCGTGATTAAAAGAAAACATTTTTCAGTTATTATCGACTGGAAGTTGCACCATCTGCGACTAACGGTACCATCCAAAAATACATATTTATAAAAATAATAATCACCACGATACCCAGAGCACTGTAATAATATTCATCATTCGGTCAATCACTCTTAAGAAAATATCCAACTCAAACATATAAATAACATGAATTCATCTCCGGCCGCATCGCCAGCAAAATAACGATCGCTAATTTGACAAATGTCAAAAAGGAAGAGTGCACACAACCTTGGTGAGCGCAGTTTACATTATGATCCAGAAATAAACGTGCTCACTTCCTTTTGATCTCGGTGAGACATGCAGCCCTGGATATATGTGTCCGTGGCTTTACACCGACGTTTAAGCGCTCTCGTGTGCATTTCGAAATATGGCCGATATTGCACCCGATTTACTTTGCCTAGTTCCTGGCAATGAGAGGTGTAATGCTATCAAAACAGCGATCGTGAAGCAATGAAATAAATATCTCGGTCTTTCATCGTATTTTGCTGGGCAGAAGATACCTGGCAGTAAATTTTATTTAGATTAAAATTATGATTTGTAATTATTACAATATTCCACAACTTCGTCCCGTGATACTTCGGGCTACGTCCGTGACCTTGGTTCTGTTCCGAATATCTTCATTCCTGATGCGATCACGCAAAGAAACTCTTAGCATAACTCTTTCCATTGCCCTTTGGGTGACTTAAAGCAGTGGAAACTTAAGTTTAACAATACAATAAAATCTATCAAGCAACATATTTTGTGTAGGTAGTTGAGTCATCTGGTGCAGCTTCCCAAAATCCTCTGACTATTTCTAGAACCTTCTAGACTTCGCTTAGTCCTCCATTATAATGATATATGGCCGATATTGCACCCGATATACTTTGCCTAGTTCCTGGGAATGAGAGGAGTGACGCTATCAAAACAGCAATGTTGGATCGATGGAATAAATAGCTTGGTATTTCATCTTATTTTGTTGGGCAGAAGATACCTGGGAGTAAAGTTTATTTACATTAAAATTATGACATCATGATTACAATATTCCACAACTTCCTCACAACGCCATCTAGTCCTAAACTAAGCAGAGCTTGTATTATATTTTCTTTCTTTTCTTTCATGCACATTCCAGATATATGAACAGATCCGCACCACTCTTGACTCAGGCGGAAACAGATGAAGGAATATCGTTCAAATGAAAGTGCTGAAGCAGGGGAGGTCACGACCTTCAACAGTGAGGATTACAGTACGACGCAAGGACGAGTTCATAGAATAAATACACCAAAACTCAGTAAAAATGATAGTGTTCATCACACAAACATTTGTCTTAGGTGGGAATCGAACCCAAGACCTCCAGTATAGCAGTCAAGGACTCGACGCCATTAACTGATAGACCAACAGGTCAGTCAAAAATTAAAACTCCATCAATTAAACAGAAAACATAAATAGTGTGCGATCCACCTATAGGTACTTCATTCGCAAAAGGGTTATACATTAAACAAATCTTTATTACTGTTCAACCGATTTTAACTTTTATTGCGTTGGTAGCATGACAAATGGCAACTGCAATAAATAGGTTGGTATCATAACTACTGTTTTGCTTTTAAAGTCATCCTCATACCTACGGAATAGAAATCAAAATCGGTTGAACGGTCTGTAAAAAAAGGTATGTTTAAATGTCTAATCTTATTACGAATGAGTATAAAGTAGTCGATTAGTAGTAGTAGAAGATCGTAGATGACCCAGCCAGGGTCGAAGTCCGTAAGAGCCTAACAAGGTCGAAGCGTACTGGGTCCAGAGGTTAAGTGAAAATGAACCCCGGGGCCCTAGAGCGAAAGGCAAAGAAGGAACATAGGATTGGGTTTTAGTCAGTAAAAGTCTGACACATCCTCCCGTTCCGTCCAAGGGCGGGAGAAGTCATCGGGTGATTTCCCACAACGAAAAGTCTTCTGGCGAAAAGTCTCGAAAGATTTTAATCATCTAATTTCCTGGTATTGTCTCTTCATTATAATCTGAAATGTCATAGTCATCATGAGTTGACAAAACGATCGTGTCAATGACATTAGCGTACAGTTTAGTGAAGTCAATTGTGTGTGCACTATTATTGTACAGTCGTCAAGTGCGTTAGTTTCCAACCACAAATATTTTGGCTTGAAGCGATTATAAACAATGAGATGGGAGACAGATAGTTAATGGGGGGGTTGGAGTTTAGGTTATTGTTAATTGTTTTTAGGTTTATAAGACAACACCAAAAATGCAAATATGGACAACCGACTTCCCTACAATAAATACTAATTATTTTGAATATTTTAATGTTTCATTACAGAGTTCTCAAAGTCAAAGCATTTATTTCAAATAGACCATTTGCAGGCACTTTGTCGGTCAGTCCAAGAAAAGTGAAGCTAAATTGCACGTTCCAAAGCGTAGATCTCTATGGAGAAGAACGTGCAAGAAACTCTATGGACACTCTGAGGTAATAAACATAACAAAATACAACCAAATAGCGAACTTCCTCCGTTTTATTGAAGTTGGTTAAGTTACTACTGTTAAGAATTACTCTTACTAAAAAGTAGTGATGACAATAACAAACTCTTTGGATGGGATGGTCACAGATAGCAAAATAGCGAAAAGGAATCATTTACTTAACAGTGGGTAACATTATCGTCATCGTCATTTCAGCTGAAAGACGTTCATTGCTGGAGATAGACCCCCCAAGTATCACCACAACAACCGGTCTATCGCATTCTCGTGACTCTTGATCATCTCAGGTCTTCGGTCCACCTTGTGGAAAGCATTCCAACGCTGCGTCTTCCGGTACGTGGTTGAGGCTCTAAAAAAATTTTGGCCGGATAGACTGTGTTTTACGAGCAATGTTCCCATCCCACTGCCACTTGAGTTGAGCGATTCTTTGGGCTATGTCAGCGACCTTGGTTCTCCAGCGACAAATCTAGGTAAATAATTTAGTGTAGGAAGTCATAAAAAAATTGTGTTATGCGGTGCAGCTACAACAACAGGACAACCCGACGTACGGCGAGTATCCACCCTTACGTTGTTGATACCTTTACGGTCCGGACTAAGCATTTCGCCTCATCGTTTATACTGCATACATTGAAGGACTGGAACACTGCCTGCTGCGGTCTTCCAGTCCAATTATAATTTGGGTGTCTTCAAGGCTAGAGTGAATAGGCTCTTAATAAACTAGTGCGCCTCACTATCAACGATCGCATCACTGCTTACCATCAGATGGGATCGCAGTCAAGCGCGAGTTTATATCGGATTAAAAAAAGCTTCCCCAAATCCTGTGACTATTTCTGGAACCTTCCAGATCTTCGCTTAATCCTCCATTACCAGTGCTTAACCCTGAGGGGTCACCCACCCTTATCCAGTAATAATTCCAGCGAGGTCGTTTCACTTGCGATCATTTACGATGTAAACGTTAATCAGCTAAAGTTTTTTTGTTTCGTCTGCCGTGTATCCTGTGCGTGCTATCTGTCAACTTGTCTGTTTGTCTGTCTCCTCGTTTAGGTGATCATTATGGGTGCTATGAGATGGGTGGTTCTATAGTAACTGTAGTGCGGTGTTGAATGGATTTAGATTTGTGTGTTATGTCATGAAATTGATTGGTTTATTATTAACTAGCTGTTTTCGAAGTAAAAATAAAATACAAATGACAATAAAATATAACCTGCGAATGCGGGTTCAAACCCAGCCAGGCACATTACTTTGTGTAATTTACTTCATCACCACTGCTCTTAAAACGGTGAAGGAAAACATCTTAAGGAAACCGGTATGTCCTAGAACCAAAAATTTGAAGACATTTGACATTCACCAATTCGCACTGGGCCCGCGTTGTGCAATATGGTCCATTGCCTTTCCTAGAGAGGCCCGAGTCCCAGTAGTGGGAACATTAAAAGGCTGATTGTGCTATGTTATTTTCATTTGCGTGAAAGTCTAATATGGCAGACGTGAAGTCGAAATCGCAATTACATAAAAAGGTGTCTATGTCCTTTCTATAAGTTCAAGACAAACTTTGACAGTTTCTTGCCAGTTCTACTCCATAGAAAACGACCAATTGTAACTATGCATTAGCTTCTGTCATTTTATAAGCTTATATAAGCAGGCTTATAAAAATTTGAATAGCTTATCCGTGAAAGCATAGCATCTCGTTACTTTCACATCTATAAATATTAGTATGGCCTTTTCCCTAGTCGAATAAAAAACAATATCATTTTTTTTTTTGTTATTCCCGCCCTGAAGCTGAACAACTTCTCAGTTTTTTTTTCGAAGATACGCGAAGATGTACGAATTATTAGACTCGGCAATGTCACCTGGGAATTCAGTCAGTATTTATCGAGGAGAGTTCTTCACGATACGTAACAAAAAACTTGAGGAAAACATTCAGGAAACTCGTCTAACAAGAAATGGGCGTGAGAGTGTCTCAGAAATACAACAACATACATTTGGCAGATATATTTAGAAGGTGCGAGGCTTCTTTATTCTACATGTTGGTAAAGTCAAGGAAGTGTCCGTGAAATAAATAGTATGGAAGCTAGCTTGACAACAGAACGTCAGCGGATACGCCAAACAGCTTGACAGAGTCTGGGTTGAGTTTGAGCGAGCCGAGTAGTTAAAAGTGGTAACTGCACAGACGTGGTTCTCTTTGTTCAGAAATCAGAAACGTTAATTTCAAATAAATCAATTACAGGCATTTTTGGATTGTCAAAATGTCAGTCAGTCAAACAAGTGAAGCTAAATTGCACGTTCCAAAGCGTAGATCTCTATGGAGAAGAACGTGCAAGAAACTCCATGGACACTTTTAAATCATTGAGTTACATGAATCTTTGTTACATATTTCTTGTTCTTGTGCTGCCGGTAACCGCAGTACTGAAGTGTCGACTAAGTAAATGGTAAGGAAGCCAGGTTGACAGCGGAATAGATACTTACGTCAAACCTTAATTAACAGTGTTTGGGCTGAGATCGCGCGAACCCAGCAGTTAAAAGTGTCAACTGCACAGACGTAGTCCCCTTTTCTCTGTGGGCATCTGCACAACGTGGTCCTCTTTTCTCTGTCGGAAACTTCATAGTCTTTGTCCCCTTTTTTCTTTCGGTAACCGCACAAGCGTGGTCCTCTTTTCTTGGTCACCCAACGAACAGAATGGTCCGCTATTGCCTACGCCTGCGGTAATTGGAAATCGGGGTCGGGATCCCGACGGAATCTTTGTCTTACGTTCCAGGACCGGAGTTCTGGAAACCCGGAGAGTTTCCTTTTAGACAACCCAAGCACTTGCTGATTTGAGTTGGACTTCTGTATATCCTTATCAGCTGCATGTTGACAGATAAACGTCATCTATCACATTGGTCATGAACTCGCATCAAGAGCCAAGTTCTGTAACAGACGATTTAGTAATTCTGCTTACTGTACAGGGAAAATGTGTGTTAATTTTAACTTTTCGCAACATTTGCTTGCTAATTGCACTTTCGATTAAATTTTGTAGAAAGAGTTCTCTTCGTTTAAAAAAAATACAAATGTATTGCTCAGAGTAGACAAGCATAATTATAAATAATAAAACTACTGCTATAGTAGTACAAACTTAAATTATGTTAGTGTAGCCGAAAAAGTAAGTCGAAGACGAGTCGAACTATTTACGAGTACATAGGTAAGTCTGTACGGAACCCTCAGTGTCCGCGCTTGACCGATTTTTTTTCTGTATGCGCGTAAACTCGAAGCGTTTCGGTTTTATAGACAATAGCTTACACTCCCAAAGACAATGCCCGCGAACCAATGTAAAACACTCATCCAAGACCAATCCACTATCGAGAGCAAACGATACTCATGTAAATACGCAAACTGAATCCGGCTTAAAAGTAAGGGGGTCCGGGCCGGTCCGGCGTAGCGGCTAATGCTATGGCAAGTTGTTCACGCGACGATTTTGGCAGACTCTCAACTGTCACACGCAACGAACATGGCTCGGGCTAAAGCTGTGGAGTAGTGCGAGATGCGGGATATACAAAACATATATTATAAAATCTATAAAGACATTTAAATTACACAAAAACGGGGTGATTTACGAAATTCTGGCTTCTGGTGAAGTTTTTATTTTTTTCTGAGCATGTCCCGATAACCATCAAAGTTATCTTTACGTTTTCCAAGTCAGGTGTGATCATTACTTGGAAATAGCTAGACCACGTCATTAAAATAGCTTTTGAGCAAGTAAGTTTTTATTTAGTCAACAATAATTAAACAAATTAAACAATAAAATAAACTTAAATAATTAAAAATAATATATACATTAAATGCCTAGCTAAATATGACGTCATAAAACTCCTCCGCATTGCTGTCAACTGGAAGTGTACCCAAAAGACTGGCGGCATTGCCACGTTGTTTGGCAATGCTTAACCTCTGACCGAGGTAGAAGCCAGCCCTTAGGTCACGAAGAAGAGTCAACTAAAAGCGTTTTGATATTTTTTTTAAAAAGCATATGAGCACTCGGACCCCATGGCTTAAGAATTTCAACCCTAAACGGCAAAAAATATATCTCCTGAAGAAGCCTAAAGAATATTTCCGCCGCTTAAGGTTCTCTGCAGCCGCCGCGGCAGCATCAGCACAGCACGATGAGCTAGGAAGATGGGATGACGCAAGAGTATCGACACAGGTAGCGTCCCAGACTAAAGGCCTAAACATCATTGAAATTTTTAATTTTTTCCACTATAAAACTGGGAAAGGAATCCTCAAAAATTGGAGACCCAAGGAGGCGAAGTAAACTTTTGTCGATAGTAAAATTTTGATTGCAGGGGCTATTGCATTGAATGTTGAATAAGTCAGATTTTTGTCAGTACTTTAGAGTTTGGACTGGCCAAAGTTGATTTTTTAAGAATTGTGTATCGCTAAAAACTATCTACATCGCCTCCTAAGGTTCCATCATCGAGGTACCACACATTAAATTTGGAATTTAGCTTTCGAATGATTGGGTGTATAGCTAAGCTAAAGATCACTGGCCCGAGGGGGTCAACTTGTCAACAGCGGATTCCAAAACGTTTTCCCGAAACAGTAATTTCGATGGTTGTCTATAACATTGTCAAAGAAAACTAAAAATTTAAGGTATTTCTTTTTTAGCTTCTGACAACAAGGTGTCCCTATTAACAGAATTAAATTGCTTATTTTATGTCAACCTTAAGAATAGCCTCTCCTTTGCCCGAATTTAGATAGATCGACAATGCGTGTACGGCAGCCTCACAGCCCCCTTTGGAGCCGTAGCCAAACTGCAGGGGCTGAAATTTTTCCGGAACCACCTCAACATAGAATTTGCAACAAATCTTGGCTGCCATACGACGGTAGGTGGTACCCACGGCAATGGGACGAACTCGGCCATCTTTATTGCGCAGGGCATATATGTTAGCCCCGTATAAGACGTCGATGACAGTTTCGTTCACATTGCCAGAGAGCATTAGGTTAGTCAGAGCCGTAAGCTCTTTCAAGAGCAACTCACCAGCTTTCCCGGCGCCTGAACTGATAAGGTCCTTAAGGTGCTGAGGACTGAGGCCATCGAGGCCGCCAGCAGAGCCACTCTGTAAAGAACAAACGGCTGTGACTACCTCTCGACCTATAATGGTAAGGGCGTGAATGGCTGGATTCGGGGGGGTCGGGAAAAGAAAGGCCATCCGCTGGGGCAGGGTGTTTTCTCTCCAGATCTGCGAGAGTATCTGAAGAACACGCTGCTACCACGTAACTACTAAATAGGATCCTGGCTGCTCCGCTAACTTCACCTTCACCCAGCTTCGTTTCTACCAGATGAGATATACCTTTTCAGAGATAATCCTCTGTAACGGTAATTTTGAATCTAAATCACAGGCCGAAACATTACAGTTTTCTTTGATTTGTGCAGATAAAGTCCTTTGTTGCCAAATTTTTTTGGACGTGTAAAACTCTGTAGGGGAAGGTGAGCAGATGTTCCCAAGCACTGAGTTCTTCCGTACGGCTAGGTGAATGCACCCTGCTAGGAGTTGGGCCACAAAAGCTCTAGCGCCGCGGGGAACTCGCTTTAGAACTGGGCAAGAGTTTTTGAATTTTGTAAGAATTTTCCAAAGCGAATCTAATGATGAAGTAGTAGGTGAGGGAGATAGTGTAACTACAGGGTCTGAAGTGAGTGCATTTTGGGGTTTATGTGCCTTCCCAATATGCACACTCAGACCCTAAAAAATCGTGCCTCGGTACACAGAGGGCACCTCTCCAGGAAGTTTAAGGGTTGACTTGCACTGTTTACCACCAGTACACTGTTGTCACATGCTTGCATTGAATAAATGTAAATTTACGCTTAACCACTAACTTATTTACAATAAACACAGTTAAATAAAAGGAAAAACACTAAAAATAAACACTGACTAAAGAAATTGTTGAAATGACAAAAATAAAAATGTTAAAATATGACAACTGAAGCGGCGCAGTCGCGTAGGCAGCCTGGGGCGCCGCAACACCGATGATGGCACTTCGGTGTGCGGCGCCCGGACATCCCTTTCCGGGTGATCTGGCGTCGCATCCTCGGCGTCACCTTCAGACTGCACGTCAGCGAAATTATACAAAAATCGTGCCCAAAAATTGTGTTTACAGGCCGGATGCTTGTCAAAATTTTCCAGGGCTTATTTTCGTAAAAATGCGAGTTTTAGATATCTCAGGACTAGAAGACTTTAAAAAAAAAAATGTAAGTATCGTATTTACTTTTTAGTAGAATCGGGATCGGGATACGATCCGCCGCTCCTTCGCACGTTTTCAAATTATTTTCGCAGTTAGTAGGTAATCTACTAGGTATTTAATTCAACAAATATTCTAGAAATTACAATAAGGTTTGTATTATGAATGGCGTTTGAACTTTGTCTTGTACAGAATCTTTTAAGACACTTAATTCCAACAGTATGTTCTTTTGGGATAATTTTCTACCCTACTGTTTATTTTTAGATATTATCATTTAATTAATAAGATATTATCACACTCTAATAAAAGTAACTTGCATCCGTACACTTTCCAGTAGGGTGCAGTTGAAAACTAGTGTAAGGAATTGTAATTTTCTAGCATTTTTGCTGAACTAGACCTGTTTGGCACAGCCGAGATTATATTATTTGTTTTCCCATTGTCTTTTATCTGTGTGTCTGCTAAATCAATGTTTTCTTCATTTTTCACATGCACGTAACTAGTGGTTGAAGCTAGTTATGAATAATATCGCTGCGGCGCTGCAGTTTCATGGCTATATCACTAGGTTACAAGACTATCGCTTCATAGCTATCTGTACAGTCGCACCCTAAGACGCGTTGCAAAGGAATTCCTATTCAGCCCGGGTCATATTAATCTCTTTCACATTTCCGCGCTAGACTCCAGGATATTGCCAAACGTAGCAGCTAATAGTCGGGATTGTTCTGTTTTAATTAATATATCATGCGCACAGGTTTTGGTTTACTCCATTTATTTTGTTTTAAGTGTCTTCGTTTATGAAGCATATTTTGTATAATAAAAATGACATCGATGGTCATAGGTTGACAACTCGTAACCCACATTTTTTCGCAAAATGAGTTAAGCACATCAAAAATTTTTAAATTAAGCGCCGAATCTTCCTATTGATAACTCGTAATAAACAAAAAATGTCACTCGAACAATTTGTTCTACAGTTGACAACCCACAAAGAAAAAGTATCAACCTGAGCTCACTAGTGCGCGAGTTACAAGGTGTCAACGCAAAATGTAGTTCGCAATAACAGAATAAGATTAGGCTACCATACTAAACAAATATCGGATCAGCAATAAAAATATCATCAGCTGAGGAAAAACAATTAAATAAGAGGCAGATGAAGGAAAATGCATCTTGTATGTTCTGTGAAAATATGTCATTATTATAGGAGCAAGCTTTTCCGAAGTCAACTCTGATACTCAGACAAGGTCAGGCATCAGTTTTTGTTAGATGCATATTAGATTAGCTTTATGATATGATTTCCAATTCTGATGGCGAATTTGTAACAAAACCTATCATTATTTAGAGTGACGGTTGTGCACCTATCAAAATAGAATGCAGTGGTGGCCGAGTGGTAACGGCCCCGACTTACGAGTTGTAGATTGCGGGTTCGAACCCAGCCAAGCGCATTACTTTGTGTAATTTATTTCATCACCACTTCTCTCAAAACGGTGAAGGAAAACATCGTGAGGAAACCGGCATGTCCCAGAACCAAAAATTCGAAGACAGTGACATTCACCAACACGCACTGGGCCCGCGTGGTGAATTACGGCCCATTCCCTCTCTTAGAGAGGAGGCTTGAGTCCCAACAGTGGGAACATTAAAAAGGCTGGTGATGATGATTAGTAGCTAAATGCTCTAGCCAACTTTGCTGCTGTGAATAATGTGGTTATTTACCACTAATGTCTAAAACCTGAGCATAAGCAGATGAAAGTGGATAGCATCATGCTGCCATCGAACGTGGCATAAAAAAATATGACGCTATTTATATTCCATCTATCACCAATATGCAGATATAACTTGGATATCACGATAAGATCCATACGACAAATTTTAACAAAATCATGAAAGTATCAGGCTTGAAAAGAAAACAGGAGATCCTGCTGTCACAGATCTTGAAAGTTTTATTGTACAAACCAGATAGCAACAAAACTATTCTTTGTTGCCAAGCAGGCCAAGAAATCTTGGTTCTCCTGCGGATATCTTCATTTCCGATGTAATCACGCAAGGAAACTTCAAGCATAATCCTTTCCATAGCTCTTTGGTTGACTTTAAACCTACTGATGAGGCACATTGTCACTGGCAACACACACATACACAGTCTTGGACTTTCATCTTGAGACACTGGTATATTGGACAAGAAGATACCGCGCAGTTTCCCAAAAGCTGCCCAGCCGAGTTGGATTAGACGATTGTTCTCATTCTAGAAGTAAGACCTACCTAACTGAACAGTCTGTCTCAGGTAAACGTAGTCCAAAACTTCGAGTGTAGTCTCCGATCTTGATAGGAGTGGTTGCTACATGGATGTTTACCATGACTTTGGTTTTGTCCATGTTCATTTTATATCCCACTCTTTCGGAAGCTCTACTGAGGTTACCGAGCATTGTACTGTGCTCCTCCGTAGGCCTTCCACAACCGATGACCTGGTGAGGGTTGCGAAAATCCGAGGGATGCGAGACGCACATGATTGGCCGTTATTGCGACACTTGGGGAGGCTTATTTCCAAGAGTGAACGACGACGATTTGGTTGAAATAATGATGATGATGAGGCCAAGAAATATAAATTTCCCGGTAACAACCTACGAGCAACATTGTAAGAACTCGCATAAACTTTATAAAATTTTAATGACTTGCAAGCTCCTAAAACTGTAATACCTACTGATTATTACTCTTATTTACGATAATTAGTCGCAAATTTAATTGTTTCAATTTAATAAAATAGTGTTTATTTAAATTGACACCTCGCAAGTGTACGTTGACTGCTCGTAACTCGTCAGAAGTGAGGATTTTTTAATATTGTTTCCTCGCAATTGTTTGTATATTGAATAATTAATAAAAAATCTATGTGGGTATTTCATTTTTTTAAATTATATCAATAGATAACTTGATTTTCTATCAACTACTTTTTTATTTCATTTTTTTTTAATTTAATTTCGAAATTATACAGTTTTTTCCCTCTCCTGTAAAATTCTATACATTACAGTTACGTGCTGTCAACCTATGACCATCGACATGACTTTTTGTTCAGTTAAGAGAAAAGTCCTTGAGAAACACCAAAAAGGCACTTACGGTTTTAAAATAAAAATAAAAAATGCACCGCGCTAAATTACACAAAAAAAATGAAACCTAAAAAAAAATGTCTCAATAGTTTCAACGCGAGATATTGTCGACCTATTTTATCCTTCATGCATTATATTTTTTTTTTTTTTGGTCATTCAGAGTAGTGTATATAAAGAAATTTTGAAAACTGTAAGAGGTGTCTGTCACAATGAAACATCATGCTATCATAAGATTGTTTCTAAAATTGCTCTAGAATTATTTCTATTTCTTTGGAAACACGTAACCGCACCATTGTCGCATTGAAACTGTCCGTAGGTACCTTACCTTACCTTGCTTGTTATACTGTGGCTACATTATCGGGATTTGGTGAATATTCGCGATATCGCAACAAATGTGGCCGAATAGTTCTTCGAATCGCGAAGTACTCGAACGAGTTTTATTTTATTATTGTGAATGTGAGGACTATGTGGATTACTTTTCCTTTTTTTTAATTTTAACATAGTTTGGCACTTTTAAAACTACTAAAAAAAAGTCCTTTCTTTTTTTTGGTATTGTTTGTCAAAACATTGAGCTCTTTAGTAATCCTGAATTGAGCTACACGAATACTGACAAATACTTGCACTGGCTGGCACAGATCCATTCAAAGAGCTTGTCTCTGTTGTTCGTTCTCAGGGTAGTCAAGAAATACTGGCTGAATCTAGTTTAAATTGAAATGAAAAAATATTGATGAGTAAAGTGTTTTTGTTTTTTTAAATATATTCAGAAAAAAAAAGAATACGAATTGCTTGTCGACTATTAAACAGTCGCATAGAAACGTGATTGATCGCTAATTCAGACATCGCGTCTGCCAGAATGCAATGTTTTTATCACGACAACGCAATACAAATATTTACGCGATAATGTAGCCACAGCATTACAGAGAACACAAAGAACTGGTTACAACGTTGTTGATAATAAAAACTACGCACCAAATAACAGCTCATAGAATGAGTTTAAATTGAGATAAACCAGGAAAATTAGTGGTAGGGCTTTTTAACAGCTAACTAAGCAATTATGTCTAATAGAGCTTGGCTGAGGGAGAATGCGTAGTAGGAATATGATACTGGACTAATTTGTTATTTCAGTCTGGATTGAACTCAAGGTAAAACGTCGTGTGGGCCCAGCAGGGCTGAAACCTTACTAAAGCATGCGGACGGCGAGCAATGGGTAGCTCGCTGTCCGACCATCCGGTAACTGTCCGGACCGAGCCCAAGTCGTCAACGGCGCGCAGTGTTCCCGCACGTCTAAAGGAGCTACCAGCAACAGCAGGGGCCCAGGTGGGTCGAAGCTTACTGGGGCCAGGCTTAGCTCTGAAAGGTAGCTCGGTCTTCCTTTGCTTTGCCGTAGAAACAATTTTAGGTTGGTGCAGAGGTTTCGTTAGTATATCCGCTAACTGAAACTCAGTTGGTACATACTGTACTGATAGTTCACCAGCGGTCACCAGGGGCCCAAGTTTGCTATTTTCGACACGATCACATTGTCATTTTGCTAAAAGTTCGTAATCTGCTAATTCATTATGATCGATCATTGATCGGTCAGTGGTATCGTAATACAGTTGTGGTAGAATGATAATATCGAGCATATTAAAACCAATAACTTCATAATAACGTTCTAATGGTAGAACACTAATTAAATAAACTGTCTAAGTTTTAGAAGATTACCGCATACGTCAAATATTCATTTGTCAATTTATTTACTTTTCTTAGTTTGATATTTTGTTGGTCTTTAACATGTCTTCAACTTCATTCTCATTTTGAAAGTTTGTGTTGTCGTGAATTGTTGAATTATTCTTAATTCAATTAAATTAATCTAATAAATAATCACTAGGTATATATATATACAAACTTAAAATTATAATATGTACAAATGAGTAAAAAAGGCTGAAAAACGGGGAAAACTCAAAGGGCATCAAAAAATTCGTCCACATCGATATCAATGGGAAAAGTGCCCAGAACGCTGGCAGCATTGCCACGCTGGATGGCAAAGCTGATTCGTTGACTGAAGAAGAGTCCAGCCCTCTGGTCACGCGAAGAGTCGACCAACTGTTTGCTGATATCCCAGACAACTCGATGAGCGCTCGGACCCCCCCATGGCCCTAGTGTTTCAACCCCAAACGGCTCAAACACATAACTTCCAATGAGGTTATTATATTTACGCCGTTTGAGGTTTTCCGCACCTGCAGCAGCCGCCCCAGCCCGCCGTACTCAGAAGATGAGATGGCGCAAGGGTATCGACACATGTTGCATCCCACACCAAAGGCCTACCCAATTTCCAAGGCATTATAGTAATCCCATCTGGCCTTTTCCCATCGTCACGTGCCAAGCCATTGGGTTCTAAAACAGCCGGCACCCCGGCGGTGACAAGAGCTCGAAGGATGATGTCATTAATACTGGCATGCCGTGCTATCCGACCAGCGCTTCTACTGCAAGATAGACCATGGTGTCCGAGGCGGTCGACTGCTTCGCCACACTGACATTGAATAAAGAAAAACTGTCTTCCAAAATTGGAGAACCTAGGAGGTGCAGTGTACTTTTATCTACAATTTTGATTTCGGGAGCTATTGAATAAAATTTCTGTAGAGTCGATTGTCTGTCAGTACTGTCAGGAACAAAAAATTTCGCATTTCGAATGATTTAGGTAGAGAGTAAGGCGCCACCACATCACTGCTGAACAATAATCTAGCCGCTCCACTAATTTCACCCTCACTTATTTTGGATTCCCCATATGAACACAAACCTTTCTGAGAAAAGTTGTTAAAAGCGTTGTCTTTAATTTGGGTAGTTAAGTTTTTGTCGAAGCCAAATTTTTTTGGACATGTAGAATCCTGTAAGGGAAGATGAGTAATTCCTCCCAAGCACTTGGTGTGTTCTCCTGGGTCGCAAGACGGACGCATCGCGCTAAACTCAGCGCAAAACACCGTCTCGCGCCCCGGGGAACTCTCTTTAAGATTGGTGTAGATTTTTTTAATTTTGATAATGTTTGCCTAAGCGAATCCAAATGTGTTGTTGTTTGGGAAGTAGCTGGGGGACACAGAGGTAGACTATGTGGTTTGTGAACCTTGCCATAGTGTATCATAAGTCCCCGTTCGCCTTTAAGATAACGTGCTTGGGAGCAGTGGGGGCATCTGATTAGCTGAGCGTCGAACGATGTGGCAGGTTGACTGCTACAGACACCGGTATCACTGCAGCCGGCATTTATCATTTAAAAAAAAAATGATTTCACTTACCAATTTAATAAAATAAAACTATCACTAACACGAATACAAAATAACACAAAAATAAACACAAGAAAAGTCCAAAAAAAAGCAAAAGTCAAATTGACGGCTTTATCTGACGGCCGTGGCGCAGCCGCACTACGGGCTTAGTGCGCCCTAACTTTCCCGATCTTTATTTTTCACCAAATTTGACGAATGTGTACGAGATTACTATTCTATGTCACTTCTTTCAATGGAGTGTCAGTGGTTGACCATTGGAAAGTCATTTAATGACGCCATTATATTAGTAGATTACCAAACTTGTCAAAATCGACAATTATGACATTAATGATAGACCATTCTGCCACTATTTTAATAGCAGACTTGAAGCCCTGTTCTCTGACATAGAAATGACGGATGGCAATATGTTTCGTTCTCCGATGTAACTCAGGATTGTGTGAGATCTTTATGGCTGCGTCATTATCAATCTTGAGTATAGGAATCTCCTTTAGGTTTGATATCTCTGCAAAAAGCCTTTTGATCCAGACTACTTCTCTAGCCGCTTCACTAGCTGCTACTAATTCAGCTTCCGTGCTCGAAATAGCAACACGTGTTTGTCTTCGACTCGACCAGGATTTTGCTCCTCCTGAGTACCTGGTGGCCCAGTGGTAACGGCCCCCCACTTACGAGTTGTGAAGGCTGTTGGTTCAAACCCAGGTTAGGCGCTTTGTATTATGTAAATATTTTTATCATCACTGCTCTCAAAAAACAGTGAAAAAACAGACCAAGGGAAAACCAGTAGGTATGTTGTAGAACTTTTCAAAGACATATGACTTCCACCAACCCTCACTGGGCCGTTGATAGTGAATTATGACCCATTTCATCTCATAGAGAACTGAATACATTGTAATTCTAATAAAAACTACTGTCTGTAGGCCATACAAATATTTGTTCCGTGCAGGAATCGAACCTTGCGATATGCGGTGCTGCAGTTAACTGCTCAACCATTAAGCCAATGAGCTGATAGAAGCAAATATAAGACAAAGCCCACATTTATATAACTATGAATAAATCCATCCATAGTTAAGTTAGCGGCGAGACGGAGCATGTCTGAACATGTATAGAAGATAATACCATACTGCGGCGTTGCTTGTCAAATTATCGTCGACGTCGACTCGCCGAAGCGGACGTTTTACTCGGCAGAATAGACAATATTCTCGTAGATTTTATATGCATGGCTATTCTGAAAACTGTTATTACGTCTAGATTGTCCTTTTTTTTCACAGCCGTGAGAATATTTTGAAACTGTTTTTATTTTGCATTATTGAGGAAAATTCGTCACGGTTATCTTTTCTAAAAATGCTACTATATTTTTTCATGTTTGCATAATTTTGAACAGTATTTTCTAGTGATAATGTGTCATTGATTCATTGGCTTAAATTCCAAGGTTTGAGTTTCAATGAGGATAATTATAGACAGCATTAAAATAAAAGTAAAAAAAAGAGTGTGTTGCGCGTGCGTTGAATGAAAATATGATCATAATATACGAGAACAGTGGTGGTCGAGTGGTAATGGCTCCGACTTACGAGTTGTAGGTCGCGGGTTCAAACCTTGTAAGGCGCATTATTTTGTGTAATTTATTTCATTATCACTGCTCGCAAAACGGTGAAGGAAAACGTTGTGAGGAAACCGGCATGTCCTAGAACCATAATTAGGCCCGCGTGGTGGAGTACGTCCCACTCCCTCCTAGAGATGAAGCCTGGGTCCCAGCAGTGGGAATATTAAAAAGGCTGATGATGATGGTGATGATGATGATGAATTTATGACTACATAAGTCATGAATTCTTTAACACGTCTTTCGATGCAATGCCCACATTGAGTGACGCCAAACCAAAGAAATGTCATTTGTTTTGGTAAAAATTAAAGAAAATATAAATAAGTAGAAAAAGAAACCATTTTACCGCAACGGGACAAGTAGAACTTAGACTTGAAATAAATTAAGGAATACCCGTGTAATTTTTTTTTCTAATGAAAAACTGCACGTATATGAAATATTAATACCGGTTATTTAAATGACAACATTACAAAAACTGAATGTGCCAGTTTTAATCTGTGACCTTTGGATTAAGCAAATCAAAGCATAGACACAGAAATTTAGTTTTTATATTCTCAACTAGTGTAATCCAGCCTACGCGACAAAACAAGTCACTGTGCTCATCATCAAATGAGCGACAGTTTGAAATTATTTTTATAATAAGGCCTACTTTTTTTTGAGATAGGAAATCATTCAATGACTTCTCAAAGTCTAGAGAGGAGCGGGAAGGCATGATTAAAGCAACACTGGAGTCCTTCAGTTGCCTTTTGCGTTCAGGACCATGGGTTTCACCCTTTCAGAAATTCCGAGTGGTCCTAGCGCTCATCAGCTGTAATATTCTATGCACCGTCAACGACTCGGGATCAGTCCAGACGATGGACAACTGGACGGTGAACTATGCTCGTAGTTTCCTTGCGTGATCGAATCAGAAATGAAGATATCCGCATGAGTACCAAGGTTGCCGACATAGCACGAAGAATCGCCAAGCTTAAGTGGCAATGGGCAGGGCACATTGCTCGCAGAACAGATGGCCGATGGGGCCGCAAAGTTCTGGAGTGGCGACCGCGTGCCGGAAGACGCAGTGTTGGAAGGCCTCCTACAAGGTGAACCAATGACCTGGTGAAGGTTAAGGGAATCCGATGGATCCGTGGATCGTTCATTATGGCGACACTTCGGGATGGCCTATGTCCAACAGTGGACGTCTATCAGCTGATATGATGATGATGATGGACGGCGAACTACACATTACTCATCGTTCAAAAGCCTGAGTCCAATACCCTAAGTATATGTAACACAAAACACAAGCAATATTACGAAAAAAAAAAAAAACAATATCAATCATACGAGACATCTACGTATCTTAAATTCTTAACCCACATCGCAAACAAAAAACACAACAGAATTTTTCCACAGTTTAACAATCGTTTGGATCACAGTGCAACGCTCTTCAAAACAGCAGTAACTGTGCCATTTTCAATACAGTACCGTACATTTGAGTATGAATGTGTAATTATTTAGCATCCTGCATTATAACGGGTAACGGTGGACCCATTGTATCTGATGGACAAATGATTGCGAATTTTTTTCTTCTCTTTCGCACTGGTTTTTTGTCCACACAAAAGCGTTGGCGCAACGTGCGTACGATAAATGTTTCCGAGAATTAGGATGCGATATGCTGGTTATGGATTTGTGCTGTTGACCCGTGACCTTTGCTTCTTAGCGCTGTGCTGGTTGAAGGCACAAAAACTGGTTTTTAAATTTTTAATCATCAATCTTGGACTACATTGAATTATCATTTTCTTCATGGTTTTATTTGTACTATTTTAATCGGGGACAGTACAATTTTATATCAGCCAATTTCATTCACTCTCGACAATCTCTATCAGGCGTTGTCTTTTTCTCTCTCCGATCTCTTCTAGGCGTTTTCACTCGATTTGCACTGCCTATTAGGCGTTTTCGGTCGTTCTGCGGTCCCTATCAGGCGTTTTTGTTCGTTCTGCGGTCTCTATTAGGCGTTTTCATTAGTTCTGTGGTTTTTATCAGGTGTTTTCACTCTTCAGCCGTTTTCGCTTTCTTAGTGATTTCCTTTTCGCTGTATACGCTTTCTTGGCGATCTCTTTCAGCCTTTTTCAGTTCTTTGGCTAACATTTCACTCGTTTTTGCTCCATAAGCAATCTTTACCAATATTTTCCTTTTGCACCACTTACAATCACACGCCTACTGAAATCATTGCTTGTTCCTCCTTTAGCAAAACATTAGCATTATACGAGAACAATATATCCCCACAATTTAAATTGTATACTTATCTAGTGATGTGTAGTCTCACATAATCTTCAGTCTAAGTAAATCCGCGTCGCCGAAAGCCGAGAATTAATTCCCGCTGTGCAAACAGCGAACTATGCTGAAGCAAATACTATTAGTAATTTAGTCAGTAATTGTCTGCCGTACGATAATGTAAACAAGGAGTTCCTTCGCAAATATTAGACAATACAATGCTTGTGTTGTTGAGTTCTTTGCTTACAATTTCGTTGTGAAAACTTGAATTATTTTGTGATGGTGTTATGACTTAAAACGGATACCTTAATATTATGTTTTTTTTTTTATTTACGTATATGGTAGCTGGTGATTGTTAGTTTGTAATAAAATTGAAATATCTTTTTTTTTAGATAGAATAGAATAGAATAGCATTTATTCGGCGCAAACAACACAACGTACTACGATATAAAATAATAATAAAAAAAGAGTACAGACATACAATATAGTTGCAGTGACTGTGCCTGAACCGAAAGAGTCACCAACTCAGCAATTGCTGGGCGTCAAACACTCAGCGCTGATTTTCGTTACGCAATACTAGGAATTACTCCGAAGTCGTGGGTGCGTTTATTAACATGTAAACTCAACCAGACCTGGAAGCATCGGTATCCTCGGTCCGAATCCGAATTTACAACATCAAATTTTAATTAATACTTACAAATATATTTTTTTTTTTTTTGAAAAAGTCTTCTTATTATTTAAGGAACGTCTCAATAAATAATATCCACAAAAAAGGTAAGACCTTTTGTTTATATCTCAAAATATCACTCAAGTTATGGAAATAATTGTTACAGGCTATTGATTTATGAAAGAATGAATGGCGATAAAATGGAAAAACAATGCGCGTAAAAATAATAATAATTTTTCTTAAAGCAATTGTTATGAATTTATCAATTATGATGACAAATTTTCGTGTACAAATTTGTAATTTTGTATTGTTTACTTTTGAATACACAAATATGACAAGTAACAGTTACGAATATAGCCCTATTTTCTTTTACTAACTAAAAAATAGGGGTATAATATATCCGAATCGTCAGTAACCTAAAACCAATATAAAAGAAATCTATATGTATAAAAGAAAGTCGTGTTAATTACACTATTTATAACTCAAGAACGGCTGAACCGATTTGGCAGAAAATTGGTCGGATGGGTTAGAATTGGGTAGAGTAGATTATAGTAATCAGTTGCCGGAAGCAAAGCTGCGGGCAAAAGCGAGTTTTATACTAAAACACAGAAATTAAATTTACAAAATCATCTCATGACTACAGTTCCAAGCTATCGCCATGATTCACTTTTACAATGAATTCCGCTTATCATCACAATGTTTCATTATTTCGGAGAATTGCCATCGAGGTAATATGATAATTTAGTAGTAAATAATGTTTGTGGCTTTTCTAATAAGCGTTGTTTTATGGCATATTTACTGTGAGTTGATTGTGTGGTGACCTTAATGCGCCACGAATATTTGTTTACTAACAAAATAGGATTGTATTGTTGACTAGTACATGCAGTTTTCAATATCTATACGAGGCCAACAACAGAGCTATATAGGTTGCCAAATATTGGTCAGAAAAAGTATAGTTTGAGAGCATCGACTGGGTGTAACTTATCTAAATTAATTATGTATTTAGAAATATATAAGTATGTTTATCAGTTGTCTAGTACTCATAACACAAGCTCTGATTAGCTTGAGACTAGACGGCGTTGTGTGATAGTTGTGGAATATTATTATTATTATATTATCGACAAGAAAAGAAGAAGCTAAACTGAGCAGATATTGTTGTTATACTTGGTTTATTTGCGATTTCCTTCTTAAAGGAAAACCTTTTTTTGATGGTGGCATGAGAATAAGTGTTAGACTTTTGACATGAAAAACATAAACCTTCGTCTCGCGCAGTCGTGTTAAAACAGTATCCCATTGGTATCAAGAACATGCGGGGTTACCGTGACGTTCAACCGTGGAACCGTGTACCAGCTTCTGACGTTGTATAAGTGTGCATGTAGGCCTATGTGAAATAAAATATTTTGACTTTGACTTTGTTCAAAGTAAGATTGTTTTAATCTTGTTTCAGTGTGGGTAAGAGATGGCGCTAGACAACCTGTATAGCTCTGTCTCTTACCCACACTAAAACAAGATTAAAACAATCTTACTTTAAACGTTATGGTCTAGGTCCTAGTCTTAGCAAGCAACGCATAATAGTCTTGGCTCCGGAGAAACTAACCACATTGTTGTTCTAAATAAAACAAAAAAGCAAAATGTTTATTGGTACCAGAAAAATTATTCACAAAGTCAAAGTCAAAAATATTTTATTTCACATAATCCTACATGAGGGGCACTTATAAAACGTCATAAGCTAGTGCGCGGATCCAAATTGGTCGTTTCCTATGGAGAAGGACCAGCAAGAAACTCCATAACAACTCCACAATATTGTAATTCCAAAAAAAAATAAGCACAGTAAACTCAAAAATTGCTGATACTGGTTTCCAAATTAAGGTATCGCTTGCTTGTTCGGTCGCAGATGTAGTTAAAATTTGGGAACAGAAAGTTAGTTACACCATTTCAGCCGAAAGACATCTACTGTTGGACATAGGCCTCCCCAAATATCGCCACAAGGGATGGTCCTGTACGTTTCTCATCCATCGGATTCCCGTAACCCTTACCAGGTCACCAGTCCACCTTCTAGGAGGCCTTCCAACGCTGCGACTTCTGGTACGCGGTCGCCACTCAAAAACCTTTGGCCGTCTGTTAAAAAGTTAGTAATTTTTTTGTTAATTATTTTATTTATTTTATCATTTTTGTATACACAAACGAACAAAAGAAGATACATAATAAAAAATATTATTACACACATACTACAAAAAATGTATCAAGGTACTGTTCATTTCTAAAAGAAATTTCTTCCAGAAAACCTGAGAAAGGAAACATACGAAGAAATGTAGACTGTACCTAGTGTGTAGAAATAAGAAAAGAAAAGTATTTGAAATCTGAAAGTAATACTGAAAAAATAAATACATAATATAGGTACATATCACAATTGAGATAAAGGATTCTTTAAATTTAGATTTGAAGAGCGAAATGAAAATCTCGAATACTAGGCGGAAGAGAGTTCCACAGCCTGACTGCTTGGACTGCGAAAGATTAATAGGTTGAATTACTGCTTTCTGAATCCAGCCCTTCATTTATTATTTGTATAAATGATTTCAGCCACAAAATGCAGTTGATCGCATGTTACAAAGATTAAAAAACAAAACGGGTCCCCACCAGGAAAAAGATTGGAAACGAGCGTGCGTGTGTTATGGAAAACTATTGCGCACGCTAGCCCGCGAGGTTGTCACTCAAGCCATGTTACAAGCCATGGTACGACCCTCTGTGGTTACCTTCCTCGAAGGTTTGGATGTGGGTAGCAAAAATCGGAATTGGATACGAAAGGTCGGAGCAATTGTGGTTAAAGAAAAAATGGATCTAATTTCGGAATTGAAAAATAACTGTGGAAATTTAGGTAAAGTTTGATTTAAGAATCAGGTGTTACTTATCTATACCTAGCAAAGAGGTAAAGTTTGTTTTTTTTTTTTTGTTTTTTGGTTTGTAGGAGGTAATCTCTGGAAGTACTGGTCCGATTGCTAAAATTCATTCACCAATAGAAAGCTGCTTTATTCCTGAGTGGCATAGGAGGTATTTTGCTGCGAGGGCTAAAAGTTAATAACAAATATCGTAAAAATATTCTATAATAATTATTTTAGTATTTCCTGATAGCTACAACCTAGGGGTCTTAAGTCAAGAGTGAATAGGTTGCTTCTAGGCAAGTGTGCTCCAATGTCGGCCACATCACCACTTACCATTAGGTGAGATAGTGGTCAAACGCGAGCCTATCAATAATAATAATAATAAAAATATTATGATGTAGAGGAACACTCAGAAATTTTCGAAAATTAACTTTAATGGGGATAAAAAGTGGAAATATCGTTTGTGTACAAATTTTTAATTCTCGGGTCAATATAATATGCACAATTGAAAGTTAAGACAAAATTGACGTAAAGATGAATTCAGTATTTAAATTGGTATAAACCAGTGCTTGATGGTAAATTACACTAGTTCATTAAGACAGCCTATTCACTCAGACATACAGGTTCTGAAAGATCTATGAAAAAATTCTAGCAAACGAAGTCGCAGAAAAAGTACTAGTTATACAGGTTATTTCAGGCATTGCTAACATCATAAACAATAACTTTTGTTCTACAAAACATAATTAATTAAAAAAAAAACCTACAAGACTTCGTTATTCTATTCTTCTACATTTCAACCCTGTATTTTGCTGTATGACGTGACGCAAGCGCATCAAGCACTCCCACCGCCCGATCTCCACTCCCCTCCGCTATTGTACTATCGCTTGCTTCGCATGGACTTGAAAATCTGATTACTAAAAAATGTATTTTTTTTAAAGTCATTGAACAAAAGTTGTTGTTTAAAATAGTCCAGGGGCCCAAGTCTGCTATTTTTATAAATTCGTCATTCCAACACGATCACATTGTCATTTTGCAAAAAATTCGTAATCTGCCAATTCATAATGATCGATCATTGATCGGTCAGTGGTATCGTAATACAGTTGTGGTAGAATGATAATATCGAGCATATTAAAACCAATAACTGCACAATAGCGTTCTAATGGTAGAACACTGATCAAAGAAACTGTCAAACTTTTACCAGATTACCGCATACGTCAAATATTAATTTGTCAATATGTACGAGATTACTATTCTATGCCGCTTCTTTCAATGGAATGTCAGTGGTGGACCATTGGAAAGTCATAATGACGCCATTATATTAGTAGATTTCTCAAAATCGACAATAATGACATCAATGATAGATCATTCTGATACTATTGTAATAGCAGACGAGGCCCTGAGAGGTCGCCAGTGTTTTACAAATAAGCCTGTATAATAATAAATCTTTATGATTATTTCATGAAACCCACTATACAATGATACTTTCCTGGAGTAGTATTTTCAAAGCCTGTAAATAAAATTAACTGCAAAACAGCAATTAAGAAAGTCTACACAGTGTTTCAGACAATGACTTGCATTGTAGCTTCAATTCTTTTGTACATTACACGCAAGAAACTTGCATTGTACGAAGGGGGCATTAAGGTTTTATTATCAACTTGCTTTTGCCCGTGACTTCGTTCGTGTCAATGTTGGTTATTGTGGATGTGATAAGGAGTTGAAGTCTAGCCAGCTTACTCTATACCAATTTTCATCAAAATCAGTAGTTTAAAACCGTAAAAACGGACAGACATTTTCACATGTATATAATCTATACATTAATAGTTCTGCATAATATAGTAAATTCATGGTGCTTAGGACATTTTGGTCGAAAAAAAAAATAGGTCTGTATGTTTTAATAGTCCTTTTTTATGGTTCGAAAAATCATGCATTGACATCCCCCGCCCTTGGGCGGAGCGGGAGATAGTGTCAGACTCTTACTGACTAAAAGACCCACCCCGTTCCTTCTAGCTTTCATACCGGGGCTCGAGCGCCCTTTCGGATAACCCTGGCCCCAGTAGGCTTCGTGCCGGCTGGGTCCCTGCTGTTGCTGACAACTCCTTGAGGCGCGGGAACAGTGCGCACCGTCGACGACTTGGGCTTGGTCCGGACAGTTACCGGACGGCCGAGCTTTAATAGTCCTGTTAAACGACATTATACCAATGTAGCGGTGCAGCGAACTTTGAACTTTTCAGTATTTTGACAAAGCCATGAAAGGGTTTATCTATCACTAGAATATAAGTCGTTAACAAGACAATAACTGTTTGGCGGTACAAAGTTCGCTGGGTCAGCTAGTAAAGCATAAATAACACAATCAACTTTTTAATGTTCCAACTGCTAGGATTCAGGGCTCGGGCCTAGAACGCGGGCCTAGTGCGGATTGGTGGATGTATTAGAACCACATACAGTACCAAAGGTTTTTTTTTGTTTTTGTAACAGGTATGGATTTTCATAACGAATAATTTAATGAACCAATTATATTGTTCAATAATGAAAAATACTGTAAAATTTCCAAAATAAATACTTGACGAGAACTTGAAGAGAAAATCATCATATATCTTCTCTCGCTCTATATTATAAAGCAAGAGGGAGTGTTAGACTCACTCACCTGTGTTCTGTCAGTTGCCCTTAGTGTTCCAGGGTTGTGGCAAATCTTTCAAACAATGCTGGAACTATTTATAAGCTCATACATAATTCTATAACAATGGAACACGAGCTCGATGTAACCCAACCTACACCAATTAATTGTCAAAGCAGACAAAATCAATAGCTTGTACGAACCTTAAACTTTGATCACACGTACCGAGTAAAAAGGCGAGACAGTAAAATTTTGCTCGGCCGAGACAGTGATGTAAGCGAGTTGTAGAGATAAGGGGTCGGTCGAGCTCTCGGCGCTGTGTTTACACGTACCGAGTACTCGGCCGAGAGCTCTATCTCGCCCGTTTACTCGGTACGTGTGATCAAGGCATAAGTTCAATTTATATAATGGTCGTAAGTTACTACGCAGTAGTATGGCTGTGTTTGACCCCTTGTCGTCTTATAAAATGTTCGGTGAGAGGGTTCAAGTTGTAGTTGGTAAGTCGTCCACTACGCAATTTCGTCACCCATGTTAGTTTCTGCGCAATGTTTGCATGTTGCAGGGAATGCAGTAAAACAATAGATTTATTTTTTTCTTAGAGGACGGTGCAACTATGAAGATTTATACTGGGTTAATTTTAAAACCTCTCAAGACTATGTTATTAACACCATAAACAACAACTTTTGTTCTATGACTTTTGAAAATGTATCATATAGATGTTCGTATAAAAATAAAATTATTTCAACCAAACGTTCTAAATATTCGAAGTGTATGCAAAGCAAGCAAAAGTAAAAGAAAGAGATCAGGGATCTTGATGTGCTTGCGTCGCCTCATATAGACGTAGGTATAGCAAAATACAGAGTTGAAGTTAATGTGTAAATAAAACAACTAAATCTTGAAGATTTGCTTTTGCTAAATGAATTATGTTTTGAAAAAGTCTTATATCAAAAGTTGTTGTTTATGACGTGTGTCCTGCAAGATTGTTAGTGTTTTAAAAATAAACACAACTTTGTAACAAGTGAGGCACCCGTTCATGAACTTGATTCTAGCGCTATTCATATCAATCAACCATTTTAACTTTTTCACCGCCTACTTCAGATATATCTGAAGAATCTCGCGTTTATTCTCACATCCAAGACTAAATACTCCATTTTGTCAGCTCTTCTGTCGCCTATGGAGATTAAAAAGCTAAACAAGATGGAGTACCTAGTCACAAACACGACTCTGGCGATTAGGACACAAAAAAAAACATCGAACCAATCCGACGCAAGCAGTAAAATCCGATTAGACTGGAAGCCGACTCTCAATGTAGTTTGAAAAAGTTGCCAAGTGCGAGTCAAATTCGCACACGAAGTTTTCAGAGACATCATTTTGTCGGCGTTTTTCGCACGACTGTAGTACGCAGTCGTGCGAAATGATGTCTCTTTTAAATTTTAAACATCATTTTAATTTCATTATTTGTAGTTGTAGCAGCAATACAAATACACTTTCTGTAAAAATTTCAACAGTCTACCACAAACGGTTTATGAAATACAGCCTGCTGACAGATGGACAGAGAAACATAAAGACACACGGACAGAGAAACAGAAAGACACACGGACAGAGAAACAGACCGACAGAGAAACAGACGGACAGAGAAACAAATGGACAGCGAAACAGACGGACAGAGAAATAGACGGACAGAGAAATAGACGGACAGAGAAACAGACGGACAGAGAAACAGACGGACAGAGAAACAGACGGACAGAGAAAGAGACGGACAAAGAAAGAGACGGACAGAGAAAGAGACGGACAGAGAAAGAGACGGACAGAGAAAGAGACGGACAGAGAAACAGATGAGCAGCGAAACAGATGAGCAGCGAAACAGAGAAACAGATGAGCAGCGAAACAGAGAAACAGATGAGCAGCGTAACAGAGAAACAGATGAGCAGCGTAACAGAGAAACAGACGGACAGTAAGTTACAAAGTTGATTTCGTCAGTAAAATCAATGGGTTTGATAACTAGGCTTGTCCTTCTGCCTCCCCCAGCGCGTGGCCACCGTTGCAGTGCGCGGGCGTTCCCTCGTTGCACTCATTATTAGATAATTCGAGTTAATCTGCGTGTGCGCACCAATAGGTGTGGGGTTCGCTGAACTGCTCATAAATTGGACAAGTTGTTCGTTTAATGGCTTCATGTTAGCAGCCAGTTAGCGCTGGTTACTAGTTTGTTTGCTACAATGTTTAACTTGGCGATTTTGAGAACTGACGTGTTGTTTTGCTAGTTAGGCTTGAGGGTTTCTTTGTATTTTAAATTGTTTGCCTGTTGATGGTGTAGGTATAATATACGATTGCTTGATATCGAATTTATATAGAAAGTTCTTCATGATTTTGGAAAATTTGAATTTCACGTGTCACGACTTTATTATCCAAGAGTAATTTTATTTTTTCGTGTAACATCACTAAAAAATATTATTTTATTTTAAAGGATATAAATTCAGTTCTGATAAGAACCTTGAGAAATTGGAAGAGTTCCCTCTTAAAATATTTTACGTATATAGTCTCTCTAAAAGACTTGAGAATTTTGTATAATATTTAATTATTTAAAAAATACTTATATTCGATACTTTTTATAAGGTTCTTCTAGTAGTAAACAATGATCAATATCTCTTAATCGACCTTGATTATTGAACCAGCGTTGACTACATCAGATTTCATTTTATCCGAACAATTACCCAAGTCGGTTGACTTATTAGACAAACTCTATACATAAATGTACCGGTTTTCGTTTTTATTTTCATCCAGAAACGTCTGTTTTTTTATTTATAAAAAGGTTGTACATTTTTATGTAAAAAGTTTTTATCATAATATCTCATATCCCTAAATTCAGAAAAGCTCGTAATATGAACTGCAAAGTATCAATAAACCAAAAAAAAATATCGAAACGTTCGTCAGAATTCCAAAAACGTAACACTTACCATAAAACGCGCACCACTTACTCACAAACTGTAATTTTGCGCTCAAGTTTACGTTTACGTTTGACGGCCGTACAAATCCGCTTACATTTCACGTGTTTACGTTACTGGTTACGCGCCGTTTGTTCTGGCCATTTGCGATTATTTATTGCGGATTTAAATGAGTATTCTCTTAAATTCGTACATCTGTGCGTTTGTGTGTTTGGGGTCAAATAGCTATTGTTTTATGCATATTTATTTGTTATAGCGACTATTGGTTTTAGAGAATGAGTGGAGATAGTGGTACCTACCTAAGCATCACCGGGCCTCAAAAAAACGCCGCCACAAAAAAACGCCGCCACGAAAAAACGTTAAAAGCGGTCATAAAAAAAGCCTTCAAAAAACGGCTGAAGCGCGCGACGACACCTTGTGTCCAGAGAAGCTTGAAGCCACTTCAAGCGTTTTTTTTGTGGCGGCACCACCGCACACGAGCCACAAAAAAGGTAGCCTCAAAAAGAAGCTTGTACCGGCGTTTTTTTGTGACCCGTGTGCGGGGACAGTAAGAGTTGGTATTATTCTCATATCATTATAATACTTAAAAACAAAATTTTAGCAAATTACCGCATACGTCAGACATTCATTTGTGAATATGTACGAGATTACCATTCTATGCCACTTCTTTCAATGGAGTGTCAGTGGTTTACCATTGGAAAGTCGTAATGACGCCATTGTATAAGTATACTATCAAACTTGTCAAAATCGACAATTATGAAATCAATTATAGGCCATCCTAACGCTATTGTAATAGCAGACTTGAGGCTCTTGTTTACGCTAAAACTCTGGAACATACATCTGTGTCGTCATTATTTGTTTCGACGGTAGGGGGACGTAGAACAAGGCAGCTCAAAACCACTGTACAATTCGATAACGGGTGAAAAAGTTGTCCGACTTTTCCAAACTACCCAGTCTCTCAGACTGTCACTTCTGGTAGATAAAAAAACAAAACATACTTTTTTAATGATATAAACTAGTGCTTGGTTTTTTTTTTATAGTGGGAAAAAATCATGCATTGACATCCCCCGCCCTTGGGCGGAGCGGGAGATAGTGTCAGACTCTTTCTGACTAAAAGACCCACCCCGTTCCTGTTGTGACCCTACCTAATGATAAGTATTGATGCAATCGTTATGGTGAAGCGCACTAGTTTATTAAGAGCCAATTCACTCAAACCTTGAAGACATCTAAATTATAATCGGATGGGAAGCTGATTATAGACCTATGTCAAAGGAATGAAAACTAGCACAAACTTAAACAAAAAAAGGGATGACAGGGGATAGAGCAAGCAAGCAAACAAGCAAGCAAACAAGCAATCAAACAAGCAAGCAAACAAGCAAGCAAACAAGCAAGCAAAGCAAGCAAGCAAAGCAAGCAAAGCAAGCAAAACAAGCAAAGCAAGCAAGCAAGCAATCAAGCAAGCAAGCAAGCAAAGCAAAGCAAAGCAAACAAGCAAGCAAAGCA
Organism: Mythimna albipuncta; assembly: GCA_929112965.1. Lineage (NCBI taxonomy): Eukaryota > Metazoa > Arthropoda > Insecta > Lepidoptera > Noctuidae > Mythimna > Mythimna albipuncta. Next base: position 1,702,834 of record OV815974.1, read on the forward strand.
AAGCAAACAAGCAAGCAAGCAACCAAACAAACGACGCTAAATCAAATAGGCATAGCATTGAAATAAACAACAACACCACTAAACTTCCACATTTTTTCGCCAACATTTCACCGCAATACTCCCATACCTACATACATGCGCAAAAACGCACATGCCACAGTTTGAAGATGGACGCAAATAAACGGACGCACACAATTTACGACTGCGCTCAGCACACGTGGCGTTTACTGAGTTTTTTTATTGGCGCAATAAGTGATGGTATTGTTTCGTATTTATGCAATTAGGTGTATTTATGTTTTCACGATTTGTTTATTTGTTAGATTATGTGAACTTTGAATCAGTTCATTCAAAATTAAGAAGAGTTCTTCTTACTAGGTTGGTTTATTTCAAGGTAATGTGTGATTGACATTTCATCAATGCAATTTCGTGCAATTTAGCTTCACTTTTCTTGGACTGACCGACATTTGACTATTCAAAAGTGCCTGTAAATGGTCTATTTGAAATAAATGCTTTGATTTGATTTGATTTGATCATCATCATATCAGCCTAAAGACGTTTCAATTTAATTTTTCGATTTTTTCGATCGACATTTAATTTCATTTATTTTACAAAAATAATAAATAATTTTTTGAGGTTTTACAAAACACAAGGAATAACCTAAACCATTTAAATCTAAAGATAACAATATTGTAAATAATAATGAAAAATTACCTTTTTTTTACTAGTGCTTGTCTGCGATCCCACCTGATGGTAAGCAGTGATGCAATCGTGGACGGTGAAGCGCACTAATTTATTAAGAGCCTATTTCACTCTAGCCTTAAAGACCCCTAAATTATTGTAACACCACGTATGAGCTACGACAACGTAACTGGGTGGATAATTATAGCGATATTGCTATTCAAATTCTGTACTCTTCCTTTCTTGACTTATTATAATTTTAACAAAAATATCAATTGGTTTTTCTTTTAAAATACCTACTTATCTAGACACGGGGTAGCGCGGTAGCGTGACAAGCCAAGTTCAAGTTTATTAATTATTTACGATCACCTGCTATCTGTAGCAACCACAATTACTTACAGGCTAAAATCAAGTCATGGCCTTCCAATTTTCTAACCATGTATATGAAAACTGTGATTTCATCCTAAAACTTCTTTTTTCTTATCGATTTTTTTGTATTTTTTTAAAATAGCGTTTAGTATCTGTATCAGTTTAGTTGAATTCAAATAATTTGAGTACCTCCAACATAGCGACATGAACTAACGCTCTGTTATCTTTCGGATTAATATTATTATACTCTGAAACTTTTAACTGTAATATACAAAATAATATAAAATATTATATGTAACCGAAGAGAAAATAAATTTGTGACTTACAATAAAGAAATAAACACGTTGAAATGGCATTAACGTAAATCTAATCAGTCATTTGCACCTAAAAGATCATAAAATGAAATCATTGCGACACATAAAAAGTTAACGCGACGCGCGACATTAAAGATACAAAAAAAAAACATTCGTACAAAAAATACTATATTTAATAATACCTCTGACAATGTCAGATGTAAACTCAACCCGTACATAATAATAAGTGTCTGTCTGTCAGTCATCAAACGATTTCTCGGAAACGCAACTCGACAAAGGGATTGTCACTTTGTGCCGAATTCGGTTTTATGGACGATAAATTATATGAGAGCCGAAATTGCGAAGTCGCGAAGGAATTAAAAATAATTGTGGGGCTTTACTTATTGTGGAGGTAGCTTAAAACAGAATGAACTAACTGTACTTTTACGTCACGAAAATGACGTAATAAAAAAGGTATTAGCGTTTTTATTACCTTTTTAAATTATATTTTTTGGACAAAATATTATCCTACTCCTCTGTTTTTGTGTAATAATTTAGTAAGGGTATATACCTTTTTTATGGTAGGAAAAAAACATCCAATGACATTCCCCGCTCTTAGGCGGAGCGGGAGATAGTGTCAGACTATTACTGACTAAAAGACCCACCCCGTTGCTTCTAGCCTTCATACCGATGCTCGAGCTCCCTTTCGGATAACCCTGGCCTCAGTAGGCTTCGACTCGGCTGGGGCCCTGCTGTTGCTGACAACTCCTTGAGGCGCGCGAAGGGAACATACCTCAGCAGTACCGATAAAACTACATAGAACCTATCCTAGTAGTCCGCTTACCATCAGGTGAGATGGTGGTCAAACGCAAGCCTATCAATAATTAAAAAAATAAAATAAAATAAACTAGTGCGTTTCACTATTAACGTTTGCATTACTGCTAACCATCAGGTAGGATCGTCAAGCAAATAGTGAATACCATTAAAAATATACACACTTAACAGCCCACGGTTGAATATCGACCTTCTTAATTCCAGAATCAAAACATTTATTTCAAATAAACTATTCACGGGCACTTTTTACTTGTCAAGAAATTATTGAGAAAAGTGATACTAATTGCACATTCCAAATCATAAAACTCTCTATAGAAGTATGGGTAAGAAACTCCATGGCTTCTGTTCATGATTCTATGTATGTGTATAAAGTGATTAAAGAAAAAAACATTTCTGAAAAAGACATTAGAATAAAACAAACCACCGGCAGTTAAGAGATGACCAGTCGCAACTGACAGCGTCCGTTTACGGATATGATGCGTATATCAACCATATAAAAAGGAGCAGATTTATCCAAAACACGTTTCTATTCTTTCTAAAAATTGAGCCCGATAATTTTTAGACAAAGTAATCAATTCATACTTCAATAAAGTCATGGTGCAGCATACGGTGGTAGTGTGCCCCGCTTGGGCAGAGCACTGCCGTGTCCTCGTGGCGATCTGCGGCGGCGACCTCTTCCACCGTACCCTGGTACAAAGAAAGAACTTAAAGAGCACTTTGGACTTTTGCTCTCGTATACTTTGTGTTTATAACTGTTGTGTTGTTCTGTAAGTCTATACCGAACAAAAGTATTTCTATTCTACATAAATATGGTTTCAATCAATAAAAGTCTTAACACCCGCTCCGTTTTAGAGCAAGAAAATTCATTAGATTATTTTCCACAATCCCCAGCTTAAAAAAACCCCAGTAACGTGTTTTTAAAAATAAATTTAAAAATCCACCTGGAAATATTTTGGCAGTCGACATAAGTTGAGATGTGACTGTCCGTCACGCTTCTCAAACGTAACCTAACGTATCGAATCGAGTTCTAGGAAGCAAAAATATATTTTTATATCATAAAAAAGTTAAATATTTCGGCCGTCTAAAGTTATTTGTATAGAAAAAGTTTGATTTTACAGCTTCACCAAAGGGTTCCGTCCGTGATAAATAATGATTTCAATGTAAACAAATAGAAAATCGAGCCGTTTTTATTTAAGACGGGAAAGAGATATATTTCAATCATAAAACTTATATGCCTTTTTGGCATGGCTGGAATAGGCGTCATCTTTGCTGGCGAGGCTACAGGTAAGTATTATCTGCGGTCATGGCTATAGGCAACTGTCACTGGTGGGCATGGCTATAGGAAACTGTCACTGGTGGACATGGCTATAGGCAACTATCACTGGTGGGCATGGCTATAGGAAACTGTCACTGGTGGACATGGCTATAGGCAACTATCACTGGTGGGCATGGCTATAGGCAACTATCACTGGTGGGCATGGCTATAGGAAACTGTCACTGGTGGACATGGCTATAGGCAACTGTCACTGGCGGGCATGGCTATAGGCAACTGTCACTGGCGGGCATGGCTATAGGCAACTGTCACTGGTGGGCATGGCTATAGGCAACTATCACTGGTGGGCATGGCTATAGGAAACTGTCACTGGTGGACATGGCTATAGGCAACTGTCACTAGCGTGCATGGCTATAGGCAACTGTCACTGGTGGGCATGGCTATAGGAAACTGTCACTGGTGGACATGGCTATAGGCAACTATCACTGGTGGGCATGGCTATAGGAAACTGTCACTGGTGGACATGGCTATAGGCAACTATCACTGGTGGGCATGGCTATAGGCAACTATCACTGGTGGGCATGGCTATAGGAAACTGTCACTGGTGGACATGGCTATAGGCAACTGTCACTGGCGGGCATGGCTATAGGCAACTGTCACTGGCGGGCATGGCTATAGGCAACTGTCACTGGTGGGCATGGCTATAGGCAACTATCACTGGTGGGCATGGCTATAGGAAACTGTCACTGGTGGACATGGCTATAGGCAACTGTCACTAGCGTGCATGGCTATAGGCAACTGTCACTGGTGGGCATGGCTATAGGCAACTGTCACTAGCGGGCATGGCTATAGGCAACTGTCACTGGTTGGCATGGCTATTAGCAACTGACACTGGCAGGCATGGCTATTGGCAACTGTCACTGGCGGGCATGGCTATAGGCAACTGTCACTGGCGGGCATGGCTATAGAAAAGTGTCATCGGTGGGCATAGCTATAGGCAAGTGTCATTGGTGGGTATGGTTATAGGCAAGTATCATTAGTAGGCATGGTTATAGGCAAGTGTCATTTCCGTGCATGATTATACGCATGTGCCATTGATGGGCATAGTTATAGTCAAGAATCATTAGCGGGCATGGTTATAGTCAAGTTTCATTAGCGGGCATGGTTATAGTCAAGTTTCATTAGCGGGCTTAGCTGTACACAAGTGACATTGGCGGGCATGATTATACGCAAGTGTCATTAACGGACAAAGTATTGGTGGATAATGTTTTCTAACGTCCCTACCACTCTATAACAGACTACTTTGCTACTAGAAAGATTAAGCAATATCATTTCTGATTTGGTTCTAAATAGGAACCACAAGTATCAACAATGTACCAAATAATACATTTTGTAGTTAAACTTCAGAGGCCACAGTACCGTTATCCAATTCTACCCCATAAAAGACTCCACGTCCAAAGAAAACACGGCTTTCCATTCAAATTTCACACTTAACAAAATGCAAATGATGAAGAAACATAAAATTTGTATTGCAAACAACGACGTTGAATGCTGTTCTTTGGAATAGGCTCAAATTTTAAGGTAGGTAGTAAGTTGTTAAAGACCCGTTTGCTTTTGAAACGTCATTAGCTGATCGTAAATTTTAGTACTGATGTATATGAGTCTTTGACTAACTGCCAATGAACTTGGCATATTCCTACTAAGTACCTTGTCTTGGAGATGATATTTACTGGAATGATAATATAACAATGTTCGACTGCTTTCACACAACGCCATCTAGTCTCAAACTAAGTAGAGCTTGTGTTGACAACTGATAAATATAATAAACATACTAGACTGATAAACATATGACATGAATCGAAGCTCCATTTGCCCTGATTTAATTGTGCAGCGCAGCAACCAACCTGAGTTCGCATTTGGTTAAGAGATTTCCAGATTGGCTAGTGCAGTTCGCAGTCAGGGGAGAGTGATGAAATGTGGACGATGTGGTATTTCTGCTGGGGTTAATAGGACACCAAAGAGAAACATATTTTTTAAGGATTTCAATAATAACTGTTTATTATCCTTTTCTTTATATACTGGAAGGTGTGTAGGGATTTCAGTCAAGTGGTCACAGATGACTCTGTCCGTTAAATATAATATTTATTTGTTAGGTAGAGAATCGACATTGTGTTGAAGTAGCATAGATTTGTTTTTGATATTACTCAGTTTTTGCTTTTACTGAAGATTTCAAGCTATATACGATTATTCTATAAAATATGTGGAACCCAAAAACAACCAGTGCAATGTAAACTTTACATCGTGACGAATCGCAAAACGTTCAAAAAATTTACCAAACGCGGCGCTTTTGATGTTTTAATTATTATTTTGGTTTATTACCCGTAAACGGTTATTACTTGTTGGTTATCGCAACCTTCCTGTTTTTATTAGTTTGTGTCGGTAATTTGAGTAACTGTTTTGACTCCTGCAGAAGTCAGGTATAAAAGCTGCGTTTTTGAGGTTGGAGATAAGAAAATGGTGATTCTTTACAGTTATGAGTATTCTAAAAGTAATTACGAAGGTAATATACATAACAAGATAATATACACGTCTTCGGTTTTACGTTAATGAGGAGTTTACATTTGTGTCAACACAAAAAAAAACCCAAACTTTTGCCACTAGGTATTAAAAATATTAGAAGTAGGTAGGCTGGTATCGGCTCTAGTTTATATCAATTAAAAAAAACTGGGCAAGTGCGAGTCGTACTCGCGCCCTTAGTGTTTCTACTAACTTCGATTCAAAAGTTCAATTCCCGATCATAGTTTGAAAGTTTTGTCCATATCACCAAATTCTTTTTTTTTGTGACGTAACACCAAATTTTTCTATTTTCCGATTTATATCCTATACTGTTATAAGATCTTGCTTTATGCAAAATTTCAAGTTTCTGAATCAACGGGAAGTACCCCAGAATTAAACGTTTTTTTACTACAAAAAAGCCTACCTAAGGTATATATTTTTTTTCGTTTATTTAGAAGTTTGGTATTTTCACAGCTTCAAGGGACTGCAGACTTAAGTATAATATACTTTTAATTTCAACTCAATACCTGCACGCGTTCCCAAGATAAAGTGTCTTTACAGACGGACGACAGAGTTCCTATAAGGGTTCCATTTTTTCCTTTTGAGGTATGGAATCCTAAAAAAGGTCGTTAACCTTTCAATCGTGAGAATTACAGACACAATAGAAAGACAATGGGTGCGCGAAAGCCGACGTTCGCTTGGGGTTTAATGAATATAGATCGCGGTAACAGCTCTTGGTAGGGCTTCTGGTTATTTTATAAACAGGGACGGTCTCATCATCATCCTACGTGCACAATTCATCTTCAATTGACGCGTTCAACGTGCACGCGACGTTCACAATTTTACGCGCTATCTGGCCCACATCAGCAGGGAAATTTCCTTTTGACTCACGTATTTCATCTGAATCATGTGTTTCACTTTTGAACCGTTGTCTGTTAGGAATTCAAGCGGAACTGGATATGTGAGGTTTGTTTTGTGACGCATGTAGATGCATCTGTATGTGAGTATACTGTCCGGACGGTTACCGGTCGGCAGGCTACCCATTGCTTGCCATCCACAAGTGTGCGCCCACGGTGACCGAATAAAGGGATCGGGATCCCGGCGGCTGGGGCTAAGGGCACTCGTACGCGCGTGCAACTGCGGCCTCTTCCTTTGCTAGCATTACTTCGTCGCAAGCCTGGATGCGATAAATGAAAAAAATAAACACATGATGCAATTAAAGAAATTTTTGGCTTTTTTTGATAAAAAATATATTTTTCTATTGGAAACCATGACTAAAACCCACACTGCTCTTAAGGAATCGTTTGAAAGACTCACCGAAGCCATAACACACAAAGGGTATCCTTAACAGAAGATAGTTTGGTTGTTTTTTTTTTCTCTAAGACTCTAAAATAGTATTATACCGTCCAGTAATCGTCTGGACCGAGCCCAAGTCTGAACAGCCCGTAGAGATCCAGGTGCTCATGAAAGAGATTGTCAGCAAACCTGATGTCCGCTAGAGTGACGGAGATTTTACGGAAAAGAGTTAGCAAGACTAAACCTCTTCTGCATATCTGTAAATATGACATAAACACCTATCAACACAAGCGAGGCAGAAATTTTCATTTACTCCTTCACTCTTAAACATGTTGCAAGCAAAGTGCTGATAAAGATTACAAGAAAAACATCTGCCTCAACTCACTTCCATTGACATTCGAGGAAGAAGTCTTTATAGTTCATACGTATAATGTAATTACTGAAACGAGTATGATCTGTTTCATATTATCACTAGTTACACAGGACACACGCGATTTTTTTCTTCGAAGTTACTTCAGTTTTTTCCTCATTCTGAAAAACTGTGGGGAATTCCAGTGACGAGGCTAATCACATATGATATGACTAAACGGAGGCAGTGTTGCGTGTAATTGCTTAGTAATGAAAGATTCGGTTTAGTTTCGTACTTTGTGTTGATTGAACTTTTTCATTTTGTAAAATGGTGGACATCCCACCTATTCGTACAAAGCGTTTTGGGAGTACATTCATTATGCGTACAGCTAAGGAATGGAATTCTCTGCCCGGAGTCTGTGTTTACTGATAGCTATAACCTAGGGGTCTTTAAGTCAAGAGTGAATGGATTGCTTCTAGACAAGCGTGCTCCATCGTCGGACACATCATCGCTTACCATCAGGTGAGTTTGTGGTTAAACGCGAGCCTATCCATTATAAAAAAAAAATGATTATGAGATTGCACTGCATTTTTTTTTGTAAGGTCAGTTATGTATTGTATCATTTTTTATTTTATTTGTTGGCAGCTTTGGATTTGGTAAAAGGAGTGCGAAGCGGCTAGTTAGTGATCCAGATTTGGTTAAGTCCAAAGATCATGGTCATGTTAAGAGGAGAGATGAAAAGCATGTTGCTAAAAGAGTTATACATTAACATGTGGATGGATAAAGAGGAAGAGGGGGAGGCCAAAGAAAATATGGATGGATTGTGTGAGAAGTGATATGAAAGTAAAGGGAGTTAATGATAGCGTGATGAGTGACAGGACAGAATGGAAGAAAAAAGGCGTAGGTTGAGCACAGGCGTAGAGTAGCCAGCCTTTAGATGTTTTACAAGATGCGTTTTGGAGACTGTGCGCAGGAATTGCATGACTTGATTCCACCATCTCATTTCTGCCATCGGACAGCCCGACGTACGACAAGTATCCATCCATACGATTTTGAAACCTCTACAAACCGGACTAAGCGTTTTGCCTCGTCGTTTTATACCGCGTACGTGGAAGGACTGGATCAATCTGCCAGCTGTGGTCTTTAATTTGAATGTCTTCAAGGCAAAAGAGTGAATAGGCTCATAAACTAGTGCGCCTCACCGACAGAGATTGCATGACTGCTTACCATCAGATGGAATTGCAGTCAAGCACAATTTGTTACAAATTGAAAAAGAAACACATTTTGTTGTGTTTACAAAATATGTAAAAGTTTAGCCGGCAAACTGTTGAGCAATTTGGCTGATGTTACGAGTATGTTGAGTTTTAACTTAATAATATTATGTACATATGCTGGAAGAGCTTTCATTAGAAATAAGTATCACCTTTATTCTATTCTTCTGTTTCCTTCTTCTTTTCTTTTATTTTCAGGTGTGTACATAAATAGTTAAATGAATAAATAAATAGTCAGTATTGTGACAAAGCTCCATAATAAAATAAAATAAAAACATGGCTTTTGAAAATTTTGTAAAAACTAGTATCAAGTATGCTGTAGCTGTTACAAACAGTTTTTATTTAATTACTTAACTCTGTAATTAGACAAGGGATTGTTTACAAGCGGGTTATTAATTCTACAGTTTAATTATTAACAATTACACCCAAGTAGGTTGGTTATGGCTCTTGTTTTGCATAAATAAACGATTATAAGTATTAGTTTAATGATATAAGCCTATTGATGTGCGCATTACTAGGTAAATATTAATATATTTGATTTGTTTTAATATTTAATAGAATTGTAAAATGGATTGAAACGTTTGTTTGGTAGGTAAAAAAAAAAAAATAGGTAACGAATAGTTGGTTGTAAAATAAATTGAAACTAGGTAATAAATAAAATATTGTTTTCGAATATTTTCACGTTGATGATTTTCGATGAAATATTATCGTATCGCATCGTTGCGTTTAGTGTCGTCTTGTCTCATCGCGGAAGCTTAGTAGATAATACAGTCAATACTATTAATTGTGATTACATGATACCGATGTTGATTGTGATGTTAGTGTTGTTGAAACATCTACGGTCCGGACTAAGCGTTTCGTCTCGTCATTTATACCGCGTACTTCGAGGGACTGGAACAGTTTGCCTGCTGCGGTCTTTCAGTCTGATTATAATTTAGGTGCCTTCAAGGCTAGAGTGAATAGGCTCTTAATAAACTAGTGTGCCTCACCATCAACGATTGCATCACTGCTTACCATCAGGCGGGATCGCAGTCAAGTAGGTACTAGTTTTTTGCTTAGAATGTATTACAGTGATAGTAAAAACTAATAATATAAATCTGATCGAAATTTTCTAAAGGATACAAACACATTTTATGTTACTTGTCTCAGGTGGTCAGTCTCGATATGATTACAAATTTCAGTTTTCTTATACATCTGGTGTTTTAACTAATCATTTTTTTTTACCCGCTATAAACTTGTGCTTGACTGTGATTCCACCTAATGGTAAACAGTTACGTAATCGAATCGTTGATGGTAAAGTCATCATCATCATCATCATTTCAGCCGAGATACGTCTACAGGATATAGGCCTCCCCCAAGTGTCGCCACAAAGAACGCTCCAGTGCGTCGCTCATCTATCGGTTTCCCGCAACCTTCACCAAGTCATCGGTCCACCTTGTAGGAGGCCTTCCAACGCTGCGTCTTTCAGTACGCGGTAAAGTGCACTAGTTTATTACGAACCTCTTGTAGGAGGGCTTCCAACGCTGCGTCTTTCAGTACGCGGTAAAGTGCACTAGTTTATTACGAACCTCTAGTCGCACAGAAGATGTACGCAGTATCTCTTGCTATGTACACATGTTTCTTCTCCGGGTCACACTTTATTCTTTTGCGGTTTCACTGGTACCAACAAAGATGATTCCCTTTGCTTTTGATTCTTATTTCATCTTCTTATATTCATTAGAAGCGTGCACGAAAGCTCTGAATCCAAATATTTTCAGCCTTTGGAGGTCAACTTTCAATCCAGTTTATGCTTTTACTGGTATCTCGTCCCTGACTTTGTTTGTAAGAAATTGTTCTTCAAGTCTATCGCTGTATTTGGAGCTTCTGCCCAAAATCGAGAGTCTTGGATTTTGAATCATACCAACACCTACATTGGGCAAGCCACAATTATGGCGTGGCTGGAAAGACCTCACGGCGTCCTTACCTTCCGCATGACGCAGGTCCAGTTCGGAAGGTTCATGCTTGATAAAATCTTTATGCAAGGTCTATTTTTATGCAAAATTTTCATTTTGACTGCAAATATTTTTATTACTAAGAATACAGTTACCAATCAACGCACGAGATAACTCCGTAATCACCATGCTTGATTGCTCTTTTTTCGCAGTAGAAGATGTCATGGATAATGCCGTGGCAACATGTTATGATGTACCCTCAAAATTAAAGCACATTTTGGTTGCTTACCAGTATTTACATAATTCTTCATGAAAGTCTTCTTGGCCGTCACGCAGTCCAAAATACACCTGACCATTTATTCTTGCAGTCAAGTGATTTTGACCAATGAATAGTTCCCGTTTTGAATCAAAACAACATACTAATGATGTTTTTTGATTTATCAAATCGTTGAAAAGAAATATGCTCTCAATTTACCAATCGCTAAAAGAATTGCTCCATGACACTATTAATGATTATTTTAAAATTGTAATTAACACATTACGATATTTGTACACCAGATGTTGTGGTATAGTGTAAATAGCTATGAATACACTATGTAAAATTAAATATCGACAAATAAATAAATTAAAAACAAATAAAGAAACGACCAGTTTAATGCACATAATTGCGATTTAAACACAATATCGTGTGCGGAAAGTAAACACTAGTCGACCTCGGGTTATCGAACCCATAGTACTACCGACACCTACTGCGCTTATATACCTACACATTTAACATAAATATTATTACTACGCTTTGGTAGAGATACCTACTATATTATCCTTGTTCATTATTTTTTTACTGAAATCAATTTGCGGCAAGTTACTTGCAAAACAATTAATATCGAAATCCAATGAAATTAAATAAATATTGAGAGAGTAAATAAGCTCATAAACTAGTGCGCCTCACCATCAGAGATTACATCACTGCTTATCATCAGGTGGAATCGCACTTAAGCACTAGCTTATATCAATTAAATTAAAAAAAAAAAAACACTACAGGACGACTAAAGTTACTGACATAGCCAAAGATTAGTCAAACATAAGAATCAGCATGCAAGAGGACATATGTCATAGAACAGATGGTCAATAGAGCTAAAAAGTTTTGTAGTAGGTAGCGATAGTGTGCCAGAGGACGCAGCGTTAGTGTACCACAGGACGCAGCGTTAGTGTAGCAGAGGACGCAGCGTTAGTGTACCAGAGGACGCAGCGTTAGTGTACCAGAGGACGCAGCGTTAGTGTACCAGATGACGCAGCATTAGTGTACCAGAGGACGCAGCGTTAGTGTACCAGAGGACGCAGCGTTAGTGGACCAGAGGACGCAGCGTTAGTGTACCAGAGGACGCAGCGTTAGTGTACCAGAGGACGCAGCGTTAGTGTACCAGAGGACGCAGCGTTAGTGTACCAGAGGACGCAGCGTTAGTGTACCAGAGGACGTAACGTTAGTGTACCAGAGGACGCAGCGTTAGTGTACCAGAGGACGCAGCGTTAGTGTACCAGATGACGCAGCATTAGTGTACCAGAGGACGCAGCGTTAGTGTACCAGAGGACGCAGCGTTAGTGTACCAGAGGACGCAGCGTTAGTGTACCAGAGGACGCAGCGTTAGTGTACCAGAGGACGCAGCGTTAGTGTACCAGAGGACGCAGCGTTAGTGTACCAGAGGACGCAGCGTTAGTGTACCAGAGGACGCAGCGTTAGTGTACCAGAGGACGCAGCGTTAGTGTACCAGAGGACGCAGCGTTAGTGTACCAGAGGAAACAGCGTTAGTGTACCAGAGGAAGCAGCGTTAGTGTACCAGAGTACGCAGCGTTAAAAGGCTTCCCACCAGATGGACTGATGATCTGGTGATGGTTGCGGGAATTCAATGGATGCAAGACATACAGGACTGGTCGTCATCGCAATGTTTGGGGGAGGCTTTCAATTGAAATGATGATGTCCAAGGTGCTTGTAATCTTTAAGATACTTAATGTAGACTGTAAAAACTTTACGTGAAGTCTCAGAAGGTTTAAATACCTATTAGATAAGTTAGTGTCGAATAAACAAATTCCGTAACCAAAATTCCGCAAGCCTTCGGCCTATGTGACATTTCGCTAGTGTATGTCACTCAAACGAATGTAATTTTTTTCTAAAACCTCCCAGCAGGTTTAGGCAAATGAAATTTCTGTTAGCGTTTGCTTGCAGCGGTCTTCCCGTCAGTTTATAATTTTGATGTTTTCAAGGCTAGAGTGAATAGGCTCTTAATAAATTGGTTCGATTCACCATCAACGATTGCATCACTGCTTACGTTCAGGTGGGATTGAAGCCAAGAATTATTTTATATCATTTTGAAGATAAAACAAGTACAAAAGTGTATGGCAATGACATTACCAGAGGAGAAGTCCAATGATAAGTGTCGAGACTGAAAACATTTATCTGTTCAAGTCTGCTCTTCTTTTTACTGCTGCTATGTTGGGTAGTAAGCTAATGATAGGTAGGTATACATTGTTTACGCACTAAGCAAAATAAATGAACACGTGTGCATAACTACATTATACGAGCAAAACCATATAAGATTATATACCTATTGTAGATAGCGCAGGGATGCGTCATCGGTTGGTGCGAAAAATTGAGATTTGCACGCAATTTTATTACTCTGTTGTGATGTTTGATTAGGTTCAAGGATTTCTGTAAACATATTTGCTGATTACTGTTCATGTGTTACTAATTTAGTGCCAGAACTAATAAACAGGTTTGGAGAATCCTTCTTTGCTTCAGAAATGTTTGGCTTAATTTTTTTCCTTTACTTGTTCAAACTTGATGACCAAGAATTCTAAAAATAAAAATATAATATAATAATATTTAAATGTGGTAGAGACGATGGATGCGAGACGCACAGGACCGTTCATTGTGGCGACACTTGGGGAAGGCCTATGTCTAACAGTGGACGTCTTTCGGCTGAAATGATGATTATGATGATGGTAGAGACATAGGAGATATTTGAAGCCCCGACTCCAGAGCTAGATAAAAACAGAAGGTGTATGTATATCAGGCTGATGTCCACAACTCCACATCCAAAGCCACTTTACGCATACGGGTGGAACAAGTGTGTCATTTGATGCACCCTAGCTTCTCAAGCAGCGTCATGTTTTTTTTACAGCACTATCACACAACGCCGTCTAATCTCAAGCTAAGCAGAGCTTGTGTTTTGAGTACTAGACAACTGATAAATATGAATAAATGGTCATGGTCATCACTCAAACATTTGTACTGGATGGGAATCAAACCCACAATACATTGCCTAGTGTTATATATATTCTTTGCGTAATGATCAGTAATCCGTTGAAAAATATAATACAGAAGTCAGTGTCTCTTCTCCAAGTGTCGCATAGATTGAACAGAAATACAAAACAATTCCGCAGTGGAAGACGCAGTGTTGGAAAGCTTCCCAGAAGGTGCACCGATGACCTGGTGCGAGTCCCGGAAATCTGATGGATGCGGAACGTTCAGGATCGTTCGTTGAGGCGAAACTTTTAGGATCGTTCATTGAGGCGAAACTTGGGGGAGGCATAAGTGCAATAGTTGAAAAGATGATGATGACAAAACAAAAAACAGCAGATAGGAAAATAAGTAGGTAATAAAACGATATTGGCGCGTAAAATCATGAGTAAGCCCAGCGTAGGTATGAAACTCCTGCGCAGTTCCGAGTTCGGTACTGTAGGTCGGATATGATCGGCTCTCGTGACTTTCCGGTAAATATCGAGTAGTATTTACAGTGCACTTGCCCTTATTTTTCATCGTATCTTTAGTAAAACAAACCTCATTAAATTTATGTTATACTAGCTGTGCCCGCGACTCCGTTCGCGTGGACTACAGGGTTTTGAATTTATTTTTCCAAAACAAAAAAAAAAATAGGTCTAAAGAAAGTAGGGCAAACGAAATTGTTTTAATCGACAATATCATGAAGTGACCTATAACTAAGATCAAGCCACAACATACTACTTACGACATTTTACTAGATTTAGGTTAGTGAAAGGATATCATCACAACATATTATCACTGATCCCCGCTTGGGCAGAGCATCGCCGTGCCCTCGTGAGGGCGGTCGGCGGCGGCGACCTCTCGCGCCGGTCCTTGGTACAGGCCATGGTCCAGAGCGAGGAGTAGTGGCCGGGGTCGCCTCCTTCTGCGAAGCAGTAATCCGTCCGATAACTGTCCGGACCGAGCCCAAGTCGTCGACGGCGCGCCCTGTTCCCGCGCGCCTCAAGGAACTGTCATGTTGCTGCAGGGGCCCAGCCGGGTCAAAACCTACTGGGGCCAGGGTTATCCGAAAGGGAAGCAAGGTCCCGGTATGAAAGGTACGAAGGAATGGGCTGGGCTTTCAGTCAGTAAGAGTCTGACACTATCTGCCGCTCCACCCAAGAACAGGGGTTGTTATTGGATGATGTTCCCTACCATAAAAAAAAAAAACATATCACTGACGATAAATTGGTGTTTTGTTATATCACTGACACATTTAGTAAGAAGACGTACAAGAATATTGGACGTCTACCAGGATTTCGTGATATCCCTGATATCCTCATATCCCTGCGACACAGATACGGAAATAGACATATACAACTGCAGATCACTTTTATGTAAACCGTAGGAGGTATGTTCATATCGACAACAACATGTTTTCAAAGTAAAAAAAATAAACATTATCTAAACATAGTTTGACTGCGGTTATGTACAATGAATAACATTTGTATACCTACTTGTTGATGTAAACATTGTACACTGGACTTATTGAATTGTTGTTTACGAAAACGAGTGTAGGTATGGTATTAGTAATATTTTGATCTGCGTTTCAGTGGGAAGAAGATGTATTGTTTGAGGAAGTAAAAGAACTTAAGAGTAACCATGGAGTTTCTTACCGGTTCTTCTCCATAGGAAATGACAAATTTGGAACCATGCACTAGCTTCTAACGTTTTATGAGTGCCCATGTATGCCAATGTGATTTTTTTTTTTATTAATTTCGGCCTCGCATCCAAATGGGCTCACACAAGCCAGGGCTCTTTATGAACGAGGGTTTTATTTCATAATATATAGACTCGCGTTTGACTACTGTTTTAGCTGAAGGTAAGCGCCGATGTGAACACACTGGGTTGCGATAGTAGCTGTCTCGTTTTTAAATTTATGAAAGAAAAATGCCGCGCTGATATACCTTCGCCCTCGTCTGAATTAGTCCACACTACGCCTCTCGCAGAACAGATGGCCGTTGGGGCCGAAAGGTTCTCGAGTAGCGACCGCGTACCGGAAGACGCAGCGTTAGAAGGCCTCCTACAAGGTGGACCGATGACCTGGTGAAGGTTGCGGGAAACCGATGGATGCGAGACGCACAGGAACGTTTGTTGTGGCGACGATTGGGCGAGGCCTATGTCCAACAGTGGATGTATATCGGCTGAAATGATGATGATGATGATGACGCCTCTGAGTAATTTTTGCAGTTCTTCTTTTCAAATTGATAGTAAACTCGTTAATCTCGTGAAAAGGGCAGGCTCCGCTTCAAGTAGCGTTACATATATGGTTCTGCGATTTCAAAATCCAAGAGCACCCTGGACACAGTCTAGGTAACTAATCCTTTCACCACGATGCCTGAAAGAGCGTGGACTAGAAAGCCTAGTAGTGCAGTGGTGAAAAATTTATTTCATCATCGCTGCTCTCAAAACGGTGAAGGAAAACATGGTAAAAGTTTGTCATTTTTAATGATAAATATTTAATAATAATCAAAATTGTGCGTTCACTCACATTTTTGCAGGATTGTTAGAAAGAGAGTTATCACGTCACTGAAACTTATGTCACAAGGGTGGGTTTTAATCAGTGAAAGTCTGAGATTCCCTCTCATGTCACACAGAACGAGAGGAGATTTGACTTGTATTTTTATTTTATTTTTCTAGTGTATTTTAGAGGCCCCTGGCCCACGGTGACTTTTCGTAGCGATGCTGTAGCGCGTTCACATCGATACTTTCGCGATACAGTTAGTACTAGTTGTAGCGCGTTTGTCATTTTTTATATAGCGCTTGTAAATGTGACTAACGCATGTTAGTAGCGATGCTGTCGCACGCTTAGGAAACGCGCGACAGCATCTGATACAAAAATCTCATCTCATACAAAACGTCGTCGGGGGCGAGGGGCCTTAGGGTGAATTCATAGCTAAACCAAATCATCGCAAAGCTGCTACAACAGACTTTTAAAACACGTTGCTAGATACTAGACCAACGGGTCAGTCACAATGTTTTTATTTAATAACAATACTAGTTTCGACATGCGACTTCATTTGCGTGATAATTTTTTTGTAAGTATCCCATGTCTTCTCCATGTAAGTACGTGTCAATCAGGTAGACTTAATCATTTTCACATTTATAATATCAGTACCTTACCTATGGATGGTATAAGGTAGGCATAACATCGTCAAATTATCACAAACACACAACTCTAACGAGAGCTTCCAGTGTCAAACTCTCGAAAGTGTAGACACTGCCGACACCAACGTATCGCCGACTGTACCGTGTGTAATAATACTTGCAATTAGAGCAAATAGCAGTTGCAAGTGTCATCGCGCCTGCAGACGCTCTACACGTAACGTGACACTTGGCGTGTCGGGAGCTTGCACGCTGGGCGAGATGTACGCGAAGAGGACAAAAAACAAAAGAAAGTTTTAGATTTTTATTGGGCTTTTTTCTGCGGGTTTTCAGTAAGAGATTTCACTGGCTTTAATTTAATGGATGGTATAAGAGGTGATTTAATTATACTTTATTATATACTAGCATCTTGCAGCAGTTTTGCCCGCGTGAGAGTATGTTTATAAATAAAAATTTTTGGATCTCATTTTCATGCTCATAGGGGATGAATTTTGAAAAATTGTTTTTTATTATTTGTTTAGATGATAGAAGGAACGTCTGTGCAAAATTTCAGAGTGCTTGGTCCCAAGGGTTTTTCTGGATCAAATATAACAACTTAAGAATTAACAGTGTTCAACAATACGTAGTCTTTTTGCTAGAAATCTATTTTTACAGATATATTGGGATACTTTTAACATAGAAAAACAAAAATCATATACTTACTTCAGCAATGGAAGCGTCGAATTATTGATTTTCGGGTAATTTACCATCCCATTAAACTAACACTATTGGAAGAAAACAAAACTCTTTATATAACACAGTCATAAAAACAAAACTTTCACGTCTTTCCAAACAGCAGATAACCTTCACGACAAATAAATAAAATTCCTCTTTTTCCAAACACATGCAGTTGTGACTTGACTTACGCCATATTCTTTCTTAAATGTCCTACATTAGAAACATAAGCAACGTAACCATAAGTTTTTAAAGAAAATATAAGGAATTAATGATTAGAAACACTATTGAAAAGTAACAACTCCTCCTTACTAAAGAAAACATTACTTTCCAAACAAAAAAAAGCCTTCACGAGAAATAAATAAAAATTCTTCTTTTTCCAAACACAAGCAGTGGTGCTCCACAGTGCGCTCGGTCTCTAGCGACGACTTACGCCATAATCTGTCTTACTATTCAGAGCAAAGCTCTGGCGTGTTCAGGTAGATTCTTGAAATTCTGCCGCTGAAAGTAGAATTTCAGAGGACATTTCAGTACAGGTTTTACACGATTTTTTTGTTTCTTGAGTCTTTTTTTAGTTTCAAGGACTTGAGTCTTCAAGCGCAGTTTGTAAGGGTAAGCAGGTAAAAGGATATACATAAATTCGTAGCTGTGTTTTGGGTCGTAAGCCTTGCTGTCTGGGTACCCCCATGTTTTTGCGTGAGAGGATTTTTCTAATATACTGTAAGTAGATAAAGGTTTTGGAGTGACTTCCGTGTACCGGAACACACGGCATTGGAAGGTCTCCTATAAGGTGGACCGATGACCTGGTGAAGGTTGTGGAAATCTGAAGGATGCGGAGCGCGCAGGATAGTTCATTGTGGCGACACTTGGGGGAAGCCTGTGTCCAACAGTGGACGTCTATCTGCTAATATGATGATGATGATGATGACTGTAAGTAGGTATAACTATATAAGTTTCTGGTTTTATTGTGTTAGAAAGTATCTTATTCTTATTATATCCATGAAATACTGCATTTCCTAGTCGGTGTCCATCGAATAGTTTCCATTTTGGATTACTTAATATAGGTATAGTGCACTGTTCTATTGGTGGTTTCTTTTGGAAAATAAACGGTAACAAACTTCTTGGTTGGTTAATATTTTAAACATAATTAATTTTGTAATATTTTCATATTATGATATTATTAATAGATTCGGTATAATTTTTGGGGTTATAACTACTTACCATTCCTTCTTGACCATTCGTTGCACATTTAAAGTAAAGGAACAAACCAAATAATAATATTAGGTATGCGGTTTATGCCTTTACTTAAAATGACTACATTGCGTTACATAAACCGTATAATAATAATATTCGTATTATCCTCGAACATAAACTTCGATCAAAAATTTTATCCAGCTTAGAGAATAAAGTGACCATTGGCCTAAGTAAGATTAAAGTGCAAAATAATTGTGAACTTTGACCACTTACAACATTGATGCATCGAATTTGTTTGGTAATAAAAATAAACAATATTATTCTATCTTCGATTTTATACCTACAATAACAATAGGTATGGTATTACTTGAATTTAATTAATAAATAGAACATATTTAGCCATCAATAAATTACCACTGCGGTTACATTCTTACTGGATAGGCTACCGGCGTGATCAAAGGCTCGAGAACCGACAAAGAACACGTAATGAAATAGATTGGTTCATATATTTCTGGAATGTTCTGAACATTTGCATTTGAAAGCTTAATTTTAAATTTTTAAGAAAAGTTAATTTTAAAATGGTCATAAATTTTATTCTTTTACGAAACTGCGACTTGATCTTTTAATGAAGTTTTTTTTTAGTGTTCTAGGTATTGAAGTCATCGACATTAAAGATACCTATAATATCTCAGAAATAAATAATTCTTTCTATACTGTTTTCTAAGCAGATTTTGTGTAGAATAATTGCTCTAAAGCTACTTTAGTTGATCCAATTTTTTTTTGTTAAATAAGCTTCGTCTGTTAGTTTTTTAAATAGTGAAATCAACCACTACTGTAAATCGAGCCTGCAAGTCAGATCTTGGAATATTGGGAATGATACCCCGATATAAAATACTATATCTATTATGATCTATGAATATGTCTATTTGTTAGAATTTCTGATTCTAGAACATTTTTCTCATTCTCAGAACAAATGATAATGAAATAAATTTCACAAAATAAAGACTGCCTGGTCTCGAATCCAAAACAAAAAATTGGAGCCACCACTGCCCTGTCAAATAAATGTCTGAAAAACCTTTGATTTTCTCCTATTGTCTTATTCTTCGTTTCATATCGATGAACTCATTTTTTTTTTACCAGTATTTGGCAACCTGTATAGCTCTTTCAAGCCACGCGGCCCAACTATTATATTTGTCAACAAATAGTTTTCTACCTAAGTAGGCAATAAACCCATACAACATCACACAGTCCTATCTACATTAAATCCTTGGTCCGCAACTCGACAACTGAGTCACCAACACAGCTGCGCTCGCGCCACTTGGACAGATAGATAGTCATTTTAATTTAAATCTCCACACGCGTTTGTTGGAAAACTGCGGTGTCTGTAATTGTTTACATTACTACGTTACTGACTTATCTCTCTGACCTCATTATCTCCTGGTACTATTTATTGCTAACTAGCGTCGACCAGCGGCGTCGCTTGCGTTTGAAAGTAGAAAATTATCATAAGGCAAACATACTCTCACAATAAAATGTGTTTGATGTATCCCATGACCTATCCAGGATATTGTTTAACTGTTAGCTCATGAAGAGATATAACAGACAGGCAGACAGAGTTACTTTCGTATTTGTAATACATATTAGAAGGGATACACGCAGGGCGATTTTTGGCCACTACACAAGCAGGCTTGCAGACGGCGTGCAATAGGTGGCTCTCCATCATGTAAGGACCAAGTCCAGAATGACAGCTCGTTACCGTGCTACCTCAGAGATATCAGAAAGAAGAACCTTTGCCTGCCGGGGCTGCGATTGTTCCGTAATCCTCGCAAAGGACAAATGAAGGAACAGGTCTTAATTACCATATATTAGAGATATTATATAAGCTTGACTGTATCTTATTTAGCCCTAAGCATATATATTAACAGTGTTTTGCATGCCTTAGTTAAGGTAGTTAGTATGGATCATAAAACTTTACAAATACCTGTAACCTGAACCCTACTTTCTGTGCAAAATAAAAATCCTATTCTATTCTATTCTATTCTATTCTATTCTATTCTATTCTATTCTATTCTATAAGTTTGATACTCCCCCTCGCTCTATCCAGAAAGGATAGCTATACAAATCTTTTAATGATATTTTTACATAGAATATTTGTCAAACTGTCAAATATTGGCTTCAAAATAGGGTTTGTCAAGTTCCTTCTACAAATTCCTTCAATTCAGGAACAACCAGTCAGAATTAGTTAAACAGTCATGTCGCAAATATTGGTGCCAGCGTCCTTCTGTCTGCTGTTAACAAAACATTGCAATTGCCAATCTGTCTACCAATACTATCGTTGACTAAGCTATTTGTTGTTCATTGACACAGACATAGACTCAACTATAGTTGTAGCATTTCACCGTTTATATGATAAATACAACGTTATTTTAGTATATGCAAACGCACGTGTCTAGTGTATTTTTATGTAAAGAATCTTTGTAAAAAAATTCATAACTGTATCATGAAAAATCACAAAGTTATAAGCTTGTTTTGTCAGCAAAAATTCATAGTTATCCGACCATTCAGGCGACTGAGGGGTTGTTTTGTACTTGCAACCAGTTGTGACCTGCCGTGACCTGAATTGTACTTAGTGTCGGTGGTATCTAACTTGTGAAGTTTTTAAATATTTTTGGGAAAAAATATAACATGTGTAAAAACTATTGAAATCCATTCAGTTACTGATTCTGAACTATTCAGATTTCGCAACTAAAAATAATATTGTATAATTAGCTATAAATCTTTCAAACCATAAGACGCCTTACTGGGCTGCCTGCTTACCTAAAATTGTAAAACCACGTACCCAAGCGCGGTGCTAATTTAGCAAATGAAATCTAAACTCGGTCAGTCCGTAGCTGCGTGGACAGTGGCGTAAGTAAACCATCGGAGGCTCCCAGCAAAATCACTGGATGGGGCCCCAGGAAAATCTTTAATTGTGTAATTTAATTTCGTTAAATCACTGAAGTACAAACATAAAATATTCTTTATTATTAGATTCGTTAAAAAACAGGCGCGTTTTGACATTTGAGAAAAACTCTAGAATGTAACTTGGAACGAAACTGAAAGAAACAATAAAATAACAATTAGGCGTCCGGTGCAGTACTCTAGCTATTTTAGATATTTTAGTAGTAACTATACCGGACAAGCCAAAATAGGTAGCAAAATGTATATGTGGCAGGTAGTCAAAATGTCAAATGTCGCCTATTATTTTTGGACAACTTTAATAAATCGGTAAGTTCTCTACTACACGAGCATTTAGATTTCATCTCTGGAGGTGGACTTCCCAGTTGCGTATCTATAAGGTGGTAAGGCTGGCAAAATATCACGGGAAATTGATCTTTTTCTTATGAATGCGTTCAATAAATCTTAATAATTTACTTGAATTTGTATATTTATATTTTTAGAGCTCAAGGCCTCTTGGACCGGGGCCCCCACCACGCCAGGGCCTCGTGGCATTTTGCCAGCTTTGCCACCCTACAGTTACGCCACTGTGCGTGGATTACTCACGAGCATTACGCTCTTGTTGTTCCAAAAGGACCAAACGGGAACTTAGGACCAAAAGACCGTTTCGGTATTAATGGCGCGCCCCGATGTGGGTACGATTCGAGGATTTTAATGATCGTGAGTTAGGCTGGTGTGGCATTGAAGATATGTTTAAGGAGCAATTAATTTGCAAGGTTTATTTTTACGTGAGCTAGTTAGTTAATATTTGCTGTTGTAGGAAGATCCTTCACAATGCCTGTTAGATATTTTTGACTTTGTTAGTTTTCTGAAGGTAGGAAGTTGGATAGTAGGGTTGTCTCACTGATGTTTTTACGTCTTACAATACAAAGTCTCTCACAATTTATTTATTATAGTTTTTAATTTATACAAAGATACAAAGATGCAAAGGCGGACTTAATGCCTCAGGCATTCTCTACCAGTCAACGTAAGATGATGAAGAGATAGGTGCATACAAAACGGACGGCGAGCAATGGGCAGCTCGCTGTCCGACCGTCCGGTAATTGTCCGGAACGAGCCCAAGTCGTCGACGGCGTGCACTGTTCCCGCGCGCCTCAAGGAATTGTCAGCAACAGCAGGGGCCCAGCTGGGTCGAAGCCTACTGAGGCCAGGGTTAGTTTCGAGAGGTAGCTCAGCCCCGGTATGAAGGCACGAAGGAACGGGGTGCGTTTTAAGTCAGTAAGAGTCTGACACTATCTACCGCTCCGCCCAAGAGCGGGGTATGTCATTAGATAATTTCCCAACCGAAAAAAAGGTGCGTACAAAAAAGAAAATATTGTAATTTGGAATATAAGATTTATAAAAGTATATATTATTACTCATTTAAAATAAATATATAAGTACCCTCGTTGTTTTATACCGTGTATATTGAGGGACTGGAACAGTTTGCCTGCTTCGGTTTTCCTGTCCGATTATAATTTAGGTGTCTTCAAAGCTAGAGTGAATAGGCTCTAAAGCTAGATATGACTCGTGCGCCTAACCATCAACGATTGCATCACTGCTTACCGTTAGGTGTGATCGCAGTCAAGTACTAGTTCTCCTCCGAAACTGCTTGACCGATTTTGATGAAGTCTATTGCGTATATTAAGTGGGTTTGAGGAATATTATTTAGGTTATCTTTTACTTTTTTTTTTTTTTAGGATGTCTGATAATACTGGTCCGATGGCAAATTTTTTGCACCGATACAAAGTTGCATTATTCCTGAGTAACATAGGTATATTTCAAGTACGCGGATGACACCGCGGGCAAAAGATAGTAATTTATATGGTAGAACTGCGTTAGCTAAGTCGGCTTGTATTTTATAAAAAAAAAGGAATCACTCAAAATCATAAGCTGATTCATTAGCAAAAATAAGTTCCCCATTCAATTATTATTATGGTGCCCTAGTTTCAAATCTCAGAGGAGAAAAGGGTTGATTTATTTTTAGCAAAGGACTATCAAATATATTTGCGAGGATGTGTAAGTGCTGGTGTGTGTTTAATTCCTGGATTTAGTTGTTTGTGTGTCAGGAAGATAGGAGAGTAAAATAATTAGTAGCAGATGTTGAGTCTTCTAGGAAACAAGCGCGGATCCACTGTGGGCACGATAGGCACGCCCATAACTGTAATAATTATTTATTTATTAATTTACGCTCCACGACTTTGTTCACTGGAACTATTCAAAACCATAGTCCAGGACGTCAAAACTTTTAAAAATATGTCCTTCGTTGAATGCTATATTTTTTACATGATAGACGACTTCATACTGCGACTCAAACTTGACCATTTTCCGGTGGCTGTAAACTTTGACCATAACATTTTTTTAAGGGCTTTTTTTTAGATGGAAATTATCCAATGACTTCTCCCGCTCTAAAGCAGAACGAGAGGGCGTATCAGACTTTAACTGACTTAAACCGCACCTATGTTCTTTGCCTTTTGCGTACGTGGATAAAAATAAATGGCCCCAGTAGGCATCACCTTGCTGAGCTTCTACGGTTTTGCTGGTATCT
This sequence comes from Mythimna albipuncta, assembly GCA_929112965.1. Taxonomy (NCBI): domain Eukaryota; kingdom Metazoa; phylum Arthropoda; class Insecta; order Lepidoptera; family Noctuidae; genus Mythimna; species Mythimna albipuncta. The sequence continues at coordinate 1,727,537 of OV815974.1, forward strand.
CCTTGAGGCACGCGTGGAACCCTATGTGTCGTCGACGTCTCGGGCTTGATCCGGACGTTTACCGGCCAGCAGAAAAGCGAGCAGTAGCTCGATTCACGTAATGAAAACCGTAACGATATCGTAGCGATTTAGTCGTTTAGACCATTTCCGTATTCACATCCATCAATCGAGTTTGAACGACAGCGATTTTAAAGTCGTTTGAAATTCGTCGATTTAAAATAAAATCTGTATTACATTATGCTGGTAGAATACTTATTAATGTAACTGGAAATAAGTCGATAGATCGTGAATACCGCTTTTGGATAGGACTTCGATCGAACGACTATAAAACTTCAACGATATTTGGCTTGTTTGATTTTACGTGAAACAGGCTACTGGGTTTGTGGAGAAAAAGTAAACCCATCGCTTTTTGTCCACAAGCCTATGCCTATGGACGCTAGAAGTCGGATCCGCCCTTACTAAGAAACTGTGATTTTATTATATTACAACGTTACTTGTTGTGATTTTCCACGTTAACAATGAGAGAAATAAATATTTATGATGATCGTATCGCCTGATTGTGATCGAGCATGATGTTTATCGGATAAAGTTGAATAATGCTAATTGGTGCAGGTGCATTTTGACAAAATACCATGACCAACAGTCATACTGATTTACTTCTAATGTTTTTTCATAAATGTCAAGAATCATCGCGAACAAGAGAGAGAGCCTGACTTTACTAACTGAAACGCACTTGTTTTTTTAATTGCCCTATTGCCCTTTACGTTCCAGTCATGGTAACTCCTTCAATCAATCCTGCAACCCAGATTTGAACTTTAGAGTTTGATCAATGTTTTTTCTCAGAGTAGGGTCTACATATTAAGAAATTAATAAAACAAATTGCCTTGTAAATTATGTATTTTTACAAAATATTTGCTATGTTTTAGTTGTTTTTTTAAATGGTAAAGTCATTCTTATTTATTTTTATTGTAACAATAAATTTGTTTATTTCATGACTTTACTACAACAGATTTCGTTATTATTATGTATTTTTTTATTTATACATAGGTTTTTTTTCAACATAAATTTTCAATTCAACATAAATAAATAAATAAGTTACTTTAGGTACTCGTATAAATAAATAAACTGGGTTTTGCTGGCGGGTTCACTCTCATGAAAGAAGTAAATAAAAAGCCTTCATTATTCAGTGATAAAGTAGCATACTACAGGTGAAAGATTTTTTGAAAACCGTCCTGTAGTTTTTGAGTTTATTCATTATTAACAAAACTATAATATTTATAATATTATATTATTTAACTGCAACTTTTCTTGCTGACCGTACGTAAACTGCGCAGTACGGTTTGATAATCAGGCAGCTGACAAGATCTGTTTTCCGTCACCGGGATGATCATCAAAACAATCGCGGATCCAACCGACGTGTTAATGTCATAAAGAAGGATTTAATCCATAAATAAGTTGGCAACATTTTAAAGGATTACTCACACTAACGCAGCTTGCTGTTGTGTGCAAAAGGACCAATGTGAGTTATGCTTTATTTGGTGCAAAGGAAGATTTTATTTGTATGTCGTTTTAGTAATTATCCATTTGCGATTTTATGTTGTAAATAAAGTTAATTCAATTCATTTATTTCAGGTAACTAACCCCATAGAAATTTTATAAATTTTAGACATAAGACAAATAATAATAATAACAGCATAGTCGGCCTTATGATATTCAAAATGTTGAGACTAAAACCTTCTCTCTGGGAGAGGGAATGACCCAAAGCGGGCTGTCGAATTTTTGGTTCTAGGACATGACGGTTTCCTCACGATGTTTTCCTTCACCGTTTTGGGAACAGTGATTTTTTTTTACATAAAAGTAATGCGCCTGGCTGGGTTTGCATCTGCGACCTACAAGTCGTAAGTCGGGGTCGTTACCAGTCGGCCACCACTGCTCATGATAATGATAATACAATAAAATACTTCAAATTAAAAATACAATAAGTTAGTCAAATTGAATAGAAACAAGAGAAGTTTTAATAATAAAGCAGGCTTAACTATAAAAAGAAAAAAAAGAAATAACGTTTATTCGTATCTCACACACAGAGTAGAAACAAAATAGTTCCGGAAAAATAACATTAAAATCTGTACGAGGCGAAAAAGGTGCCTTACTCAGCATATGCTGCGATATTTGAAACGATAAATAATGCAGCACAAACTATTTTAAACTAAATAAACTAAGACACAACACAAGCACAACAACACAACATAAGCTACAATTGCCTGAATTATTAGAACAATATTTTGATTTATTATTACAGTAGTTATTGGGTTCCATATTCTGTGTATATTAAAGACTAGCAGCCCGTCCCGGCTTCGCACGGGTGGACATAAGTTTTTTTTCTTATGTTACTCAGGGTGAATAAAACTTACCAATGGTGAAAGAATTTTTGAAATTCGGCTTAGTAGTTTTTGATTTTATTCATTACAAACATATAAACAGACACAAAAATACATATTTTCCCTCTTTATAATATTAGTGTAAATGTAGAAAAATAACCGAAGTATTTTAAAAGAGATCATTCATAACGTGTCTTCAGAAAATAAGTCTTTCTTATGTAAATTTTAATTTTTTCGTTAAAACCGTTTCTCTTATTGGGAAATATAATTTACTTGTTCACGCAAAACAATCGCTTTTTCCAAAAATATTTTAAAATTTTAACGTAACACGATATCGTTATGAAATATCTGCTCTCGAGGCATTTCAGAGATTTTTAAACTAAAAGAGCCGCCAATGTTAAATTCGAAAAGAAAAAATACCTACATTTACACATTTCATAAATTCGAAATATTTTTGATGTGATGTGGACGTTTTCTTTACAGATTTTTAGCATCTCTCATGCAAAAAAATAAAGAGGTCTTTGAATTTAATGGAAAAATAAAGAAGTTTAAATAGTTGTGAGTATGCTTGTTATTCCTTCATTCTCTAACACTTGAACGAACTTGGATGAAATTTGGTACACGGAGGACTGGCCTAGAGTGTTTATTTCGCGAATATTTTCCTTTGAGATAGTTTCCTACTTTCACGCTGCTGAAGCTGCTCATAAAATGTAGTGACAGACGAATTGCAAGTTAATAGGTTAGTCATCAACATCATTTCAGACGAAAGACTTCCACTGTTAGACATAAGCCTCCCCCAATATCGCCACAACGGTCCTATGCATCTCGCAGCCATCGGATTTCCACGACCCTCAGCAGGTCATTGGTTAGCATTATTTTTACAATATAGACTAGTGTTTGACCTAGTGGATGGCCTTCTAAAGCTGAGTCTGCCGGTACATGATCGCCACTCCAACCTTAAACTTTGGCTCCATCGACTATTTATCTGTTCTGCGAGCAATGAGCCCTTCTGCGAGCCCTGCCTACTGCCACTTTTGATCATTCTTCGGTGCTGTGACTAGGTATTCCAAACATATGTAAAGTCCACTCTAAGTTGATAATGTATGGTTTTATATTCAGACAGTTCTCTACCTACCTCAAGACGTTTTACATAAAATTATACGTATTAAATAACATTCTGCCACATTCATTTGCCTTTCTGATGAGCATCAGATCGATCGCTAATCCATATTCATACCAGGAAATATCATAACACAAGCAAGGACTTAATGACGCATCGGAACCTATATTACGATAATTAAATCGGAATACGACCCTAAGCGGTCCTAAATGCAAGGGAGCAGGGCAAAGACTCTACCAAACAAATATAGTGCGCACGAGTTGAATACTCGAGAATATTTTATTATCTGTAAACATTCACACACACGCGCGTATAGCAGGACTGAGCAGTCTTGGTCGGTTGTTGCGGAATGACCAAGCTATGTGCAGTTCATTCAAGGTTACGTTACTACAACGTACGTACTCGTGTAGTGCGAGTCTGTTTTTAGTTAAAGCGATCGACACGTTTATGACTTTTGACGCTCCGATTGGCCCGCTCTAAGTTCTTAACCAATCAGAGAGCCTAGCGCTATAAAAGTTTTGAAAAAAGTAACTCGCACTAAACGCACCGAACTGTATGTAGTCTGTAGCAGGGTTTTGTCAAGCCGACTTTTTTCTTATGAGGGTCGATAATAGTATGACAATATAATAGGCTAATTGCTGTAAAAAAATTAATTAGTCCCTCTTTTAGATTATTCAAAAATAAGGGACACGTAGTTTAAAGTTACGTGTAACGTTACGCCGTGCTGCATTTTTTCGTACAGGGTGACGTCACACGTAACTTTAATGGGCTATGACTATCTTGGTCATTTTTAGTTTAATTTACAAATAAAAAAAAACCGTGTCCCTTATTTTTGAATAATCTAAAAGACGGACTAAATAAAATGTAATTATTTTGACCCTGGAAACTACCCTACTAAAGTAAAAAATGATCTCAAGAAAACATACTCTCGTGATAACAAGTGAAGAGTAAGATATAGTAAAAGAGATCCTATATACTATTCCAGGATATTATCTATTCTGTGTACTTTTCTAGGATATGGTTTACCTGTGTGTCGAATGTCATCCAAATCAATTCAGCCGTTTGAGCTTGAAAGAGTAACAGACACACAATTTATTAAAACTTTTGCCTGTATAATATTACTTTTAGTTAAAACGACATTTTTTTTCAAATGCTTAGTATTTGACTAAAGAGTACTGTATGTAACCAAATCTTTCTACGTAAGTTTTGAAAATTAATGTGATCAGTAAAAGTCTGACACGCCGTCTCGTTCCTGCCTGGAGCGGGAGAAATCATCGGATGATGTCCCACATTACAAAAAAGGTAACCAGTACCTTAGGTGAACAGTTACTCGGCAGGTAAAGTAAAAAGGCTAATAAATAAAAAACATTATTTTAATACAGTTTTAAAGTGGTTTTCTTCACTGCCAATTAAGAACAATGAATCAACTCGTCCCTTCATATTTTAATAAACTACTGTTTTAGTAAAGTAACTAAAAGTTATCTAGTAATATTTAACCTAAATTGAAGTAAAACATTGGAAATTGAAAAAGTTTTGTAATGAAAATAGTAATTTCAGTTTGGAGAAACTGTTCTCCCTCTAAAAATATTTAGGTAGCCAAGATAATGTTTTGTTTAACTTTGATTAATGGTAACGTCAATATTATTAAGATAGAAGCAGGTGTTTATTACAGACGATCAATATTGCTGTGAGAATTAGATAATACTTTATCTAGTTGGCTTTATCATTAAAATCAGTAATATTTATCATCATTTCAGCCGAAAAATATTCACTAAGGCCTTCTCCAACACTCCTACGATGATCGATCCTGCGCGTCTTGGATCTATCAAATTTACGCGACCCTCACCAGGTGGGTAATCCAGTATGGGTAAGAGACAGAGTTATACAGGTACCCACACTGAAATAAGAATAAAATAATCTTACTTTGAACGTCATGGTCCACCAGATCATCAGTCTATTTTGATTCAGTAAAATCTCGATTCATAATTTGCTGGTTAATTTTTCATAACAAGCTAAAATAAAAAATAAAGTTTTGCAAATTGATCAAGACTAGTCATTGCGCTACACTAGCTACATTTGTGTTGATGTAAACAAGCCGTCGACACGCGCTGACGCACACAGGCGCACGCGCATGTGTGCGTCGCATGTACGCGCGTAGCATTGAGCCAGGTCGTGGCTCCCGCGCGTGCGCTGGGTTTATTTGTACGTTTATGCGCGAGTATCTACGTTAGGCCTGGCATACACTGCAGCTATGAACTGCAATGTACACATTATAGAGCAATGTTCAAAAAGTATATGCTACAGCCAAGATTGTACATTTTGACATACATATATCAACTCTCGGCTCTCAATAAACTAGTGCGCTTCACCGTCAACGATTGCATTACTGCTTACCATCAGGCGGGATCGCAGTCAAGTACTAGTTTATAATTCATAAAAAAAAATCAAGTACTTTTTTTTTAGGTGGGAAATCCACTATCAAAACCCATCCCTCCTCCTATTAAAACAGTACTTTACTGAAACAGTAGTTTATTAATAAACTATGAAGGGATGAGTTGATTCATAGTTGCTTGACTGAAAACCATTCCTTTAATGTTTCTATTTTGCCTTGCATTCTAGAGGACTCTTGAGTTTCCCTTTCGTAAGCGAACCCATAGCCCAAGGCCTGCCATATAGTGCAGCTACCTATAGCAGTGTATAGAAAACATTATATTCAGACATTTTTGGATATTTATTTTATTTATTTATTTTTTATTTTGTATGATTATTTGGACAATTTTGGAATACTTCCCAGAGTATTGATTTACATTATTATATAGCATTTATGCATGTTCTGCAGTATTTTTCGTTATTCTTACATTATAAGACTGATAATGCTATCTACGCTTCTAAACATTTTGTGCTGTATTATAGCAGATCTCTTCATTTATCTGCTACAATAATGCTTATAAGTACAATTTTTTAATAGGTATAGGTAGATAGCATTATCAGCCTTATAATGTTTCCACTGCTATGACTCAAGCGTTCCTCATCGAGCGGACCCGGCTCATGTCAGTTGATGTCATAATTATCATCATCAATTTTTTCTCACGATATTTTAATATAAAAATATTTTCCAAAATTCATCCCCTAAGGGAAGTGTCTGAAACGGGTGTCCAAAGTTATGATATAGAAACCTACTTTCATGCGGGCGAAGTCACGGCAGCAGCTAGTAATGTATATGAAGATATCATAGCATAGCATAACATAATTAGCCTATTAATGTTCCCACTGCTGGGACTCAGGTCTCTTTTTTTGCTTTTTCTTTCTTTCTTTCTAGGAGACAGATAAAGCCGTAATCCATCAAGCGGGCCCAGTACGAGTTGTTGGATGTCACATGTCTTGGATTTTTTGGTTCTAGGACATGTCGATTTCCTCACGACGTTTTCCTTCGCCATTTTGAGAGCAGTGGTGATGAAATAAATTACACAAAGTAATTCGCCTAGCTAGGTTTGGTTTGGACTCAGGATCTACAACTTGTAAGTCGGGGCCGTTGCCACTGGGCCACCACTGCTCTAAATTGTATGTATTATTATTGTAATGTTTGTATTATTATTTTTATTTCTCGTTGTTATTTTTTTGTTGTGGTTGTATTGTATTGTTGTCACAATGTACATTTACGCATTTTTTTTTTCACCCCGTTCCTTCTTGCCTTTCATACCGGGGCTGAGCTACCTTTCGGAGCTAACCCTGGCCCCAGTAGGCTTCGACCCAGCTGGGCCCCTGCTGTTGCTGACAACTCCTTGAGATGTACATTTTTATGCATTACAGATACCGTGTGCAACAACCTTAACAAGTATATAACAACAGATTGACTCTGTGATTGAACTTATTACGATGTAATGGAATACTGGATTTTGAAATTGTGATTTGATTAAGGGCGCTTCGGTTTTATTATCTAGGGTAATTGTGACAGCAAAGTTGCCTGGTAGAAGTGTGTTGAGAAAACTGGAATGTAATGTAAAAGTTTCCACTTAGTTCAAAGTTAGTATGCTAGCGCCATCTAGTTTTAAATTGTGTAACTAACTTATGTAATGTAGAGCATTATTTACCAGCTAGCTATTGCCTGTGACGTCATGCGTAGTAGTAGAAAATTATACCAAGGTCACATACTTTTTGAATAAAAAATATCGCTAATGCTATTCCAAGACACCCGTTTACCCGCGTAGCAAGTTTTATCAAAATCCGAGCAGCGTTCAAGCGTGAAGAATTATACACATTCCAAGCTTATTGGTGTGATCAAAGGGTTTATTATAAAACTAGCTTTTGCCTGCGGTTTCATCTGCTTACATAAAATACAGCCTATGTCACTCAGGAATAAAGCAGCTTTCTGTGAGTGAAAAAAATTTTGCAATCTGACCAGTACTTTTTGAGATTACCTCTTACAAATAAAAAAAAAATCATAAAAAACAAATTTCACCTCTTTATAATATTATATAGTTATAGAGGGGTATTATAGAGTTTATAGTTATAGTATAGAGTTTATAGTTCTAGCATAGAGTTTGAGATGTTTTATTTAGTTATAACATTTAGCCGCCATCTTTTGCACTCGTTTTAACCCGAGAGTTTGACCGCGTGAATGTCAAAAATTACTTCCGGTAGTCCTCTCAGTCTTTCTTTGTCCTAATTAAAATTGCTGATTAAAATTGACGGAACGGTAGGCGTAGTGGTTAATTGATTAGCTGCTGCGCGGCGTGTTTCGGGTTCTATTCCCGCTCAGAACAAAAATTTTATGACCTAAAGATAATTGTGCCAAGTGTTGTGGACATCTGTGTAATTGATTAACGCGCCTGCAATATAGGAGTCCCAAGAAGTTATAAAGTTTAATAAAAAATAGCTAATGACAAGCGCTTCTTTGATTAATAGACTGTATTAACTCTAGAAAGAAGTGTTTTTTTTTTTCAATAATTTTATCCAATGCTTGATTACGATCCCACCTGATGGTAAGCAATAATGGAATCGTTTGATAGTACAGTAGGCAGGTAGCACTAGTTTATTGAGCCAATTCACTCTAGCCTTGAAGGCACCTAAATTATAATCGAACGGGAAGACCGCAGCAGGCAGTGTCCCTTCGATGTAGACATGAAATGTCTGTCTTATAAACCCAAGTCAATTATTTTTGTTTTTGCTAGCCTATTCTGTCCCACTCCTGGGCAAAAGCCTCCCTCCAATCCTTCCATCATTCGCGCGCCCGAGCTTCCTCTTGCCAGTTCTGGTGGAATCTATTCGTCGCGCCATCTCCTTCGTTTTCTGCCCCGAACCCATCTTACTGTTTCAGGGCACCAACACGTCAGACATTGAGACCAAGAAATTCAATACCAAACTGAAATATGAAACTTGGGCAGTACTGACAGCAAAATAAATAGACTGACATGATGGTATTGAGACTAAAATTGCATAGATTAAGATTGGTAAGTAAAATGATTCCTTATAGATATTACAGTCATATGACCTCGGTAACTATTGCGTTCGGAAACCATTCTATACCTATTATAAAGGTGGGTCTATGCTAGAGCAGCCGAGTACAAAACTAATATAACACGTATTTTAAAGTGTTGGGCAGTTCACATCTTAACCTTCGTGCATCCAAAAACATGCTTCTTTAGATTCCTTCTCACCGTACTGGCTTTATGTCCAATTCTTACGCTGTTTCCACCATAAAACTCTGGAATTTACTTCCCTTAGACATCAAAAAAGCCGAAAGTAAATTTTCCTTCAAACGTAAAATTCGGAACTACTACTTGAAGTCCTCTCAACCTTAGTTTGTTCTTCGTCAGAATTGTTATTAAGTTCTCTTTAAGATTTGATATTTTTCATAGTATTTATTAGTTTATTATTTTAGCATATTTATGTATTTTATATAAATAACTTTTTTTTTCGTTTCATTATTTGTTATTTGTGTATTGTGCAAACTTACCACAGTGATCAGTGAGTGGTGAGTAAGTGGTCTATTTACCACTACTGTACATAAAGTCTAAATAAATAATAAATACAATCGGAGCTCAAATTCGTGTAGTGTCGCTCGTGCTCGGTTCCTCTAGAGTCGGTCCACACTACACGAATTTGAGCTCGGCCTGTGCTCCGCTCATATTCGATTCCTATAACATGGACTCACCATTAAATGCCATCGCAGGCTTGCGGACGGCAAGCAATGGGTAGCTCGCCATCCGACCATCCGGTAACCGTCCAGACTGAGCCTAAGTCGCCGACGGCACGTAGTGTTGCGCCTCAAGGAGATGTCAGCAAACCGTAAGGGCTCAGCAGGGTCGAAGTCTACTCTTACTGGGGTTATCCGAAAGGGTGCTCGAGCTCTGGAAGGCTAGAAAGAACGGGGTGGGTCTTTTAGTCAGTAAGAGTCTGACTCTATCTCCCGCTCCGCCCGAGAGCGGGGGGATGTCATTGCATGATTTTTTCCCACCATAAAAAAAAGGGTCGAAGCCTACTGGGCCGTGGGTTGTTCGAAAGTGAACCCTGGGGCCCAAGAACAAAGGAAAAGAAGGAATAGGAGTGAGTTTTAGTCAGTAAAAGTCTGACACGCGCTCGCGCTCTGTCCAAGGACGGGAGATGTCATTAAATTTAAATATGCAAACCTAAAAAAATAAATGCCATATTATTGCCATGGAAAAATACAACGAAGTTAAAATATTATTTTTTTGTAACCAGCCCAGTTTTTGCTTGCAGTAAATAGGTGTGACTAATAAAAGTGTATGGTTTTCCTCAATCATTGTATTCAATTACACATTTCAATCTAGTTTATCGGGGAAATAACACCGTTTATTTATTATTATTGAAGTTACCTAAAATTTTGTTGTTGTAGTTAAATAATTACTGAGGAATACTTCTTTAAAAATAAAATTTTAAGTAAACCAAAACAGCGACGGTATACCCCATATTTCGCTGTTTTACAATGTAATGCATTGTAAAGCCTCTACTCAACATTTGTAAAGGCCCATCTTTTTTTAGGTTGTAAATGACATCTCCTGCTCTTGGGCGGAGCGTGACGGTGTGTCAGATTTTTACCAACTAAAAACCACTCCTGTTCATTATTTGCTTTCGTCCCATGGCCCCGAGTTTTATTTTCACATGGCCTTGGCCCCAGTAGGCTTCGACCCAGCTGGGCCCCTTCGGTTTGCTGACATCTCCTTGAGGCGCACTTGGAACGAACGATACACGCCGTTCTAATGGCCCGTTTGGTATACCTTAAAAAAAAACTAAATCAATAGGAAATAGACTCAGATGACCCGCATGTTGGAGTGCCTCAAGTGCCCATGCGCCCACACTTTGGACGACTTAAAGAGTATCACCAGTTCTGCAGTTAACGTAGCCAATGACGTAGCGTAGTAACTGGGTTCAAAGTGCATCGATTTGAAAAGTAAAAGCCTCTGATGAAATTACTGCCAATAACTCACAACTGAGATGAGGGAAAATGCTTGTTTTATTTTAATAAATCTTAGCTCTGATTAGATTTTTTTTCATGTTTCCAAAATTAATTCTATAATTTGTCACACATGACTTCGGTATTTCAGCGGTATTGATTAAAATATAACTAGCATTATCCGGTAACCTCAAATTATGAAATTAATAACTACTATACTTCAGGGAACTAAGTAAAATGTCAGCTCAGTCGGTACTTTTTTCCCAATTCTTCGACTGCTTAGTATTGGGCATTCTCTATCACAAAAATATGTGTGTATGTTTGTTATTTCTTCATACTTGAACGGCTGATCCGATTTAGATAAAACTTGGAATAGCACAAAGTATACTTTTTATCCTGGAAGCATATTCCTATAGGACAACTTTCCACTATCACGCAGGCAAAGCCGGTAGCAGCAGGTAGTTCTTCACAAAAATTCAGCCCTCAGAATACATAAATACATATGTAATACATTAATTACTTCCTCAAAATTAAAGAGGAAGGAAATCTTCCTTTCCGTCGTGTTTCCTCAGGAAAAGGAACTCAGTTATAAATACTGAATATATTAATGGTTAATGTTAGTATGTAGGTAAATATTTCCTCCCATGAATTTCATTGGTTTAGTCATATAAAAGTATAAAGGTAGATCTATGTATTTATATTGCGCACATATGGGCCATGTACGCTGATCTTTGCGCGTCAGTTACCATACATTTTATATGGCAACTAGATTTTCAGAGCTACATTAGATCCATGCCACGCGAAGTCACGCGAAGCCACGCAACGCAGAGTTACGCAACGCGGAGCTATGCAACGCGGAACCTCGCAACGCGAAGCCACGCAGCGCAAAGCCAAGCAGCGCAAAGCCAAACAGCGCAAAGCCAAACAGCGCAAAGCCAAACAGCGCAAAGCCACGAAACTTTTCAAAACTTTCGAAAGAGAAGAACCTTGACCAGCCAAGCATTGAAAAAAAAAGAAAAAAAACATCAGCTAATCTATTTATTTTAATATTTAATTTCCTATAACAAAGCGAACATCCTTAACATCTTCTACACATAAATAATTAACCATCTACACTTGACCTAAATCCAGAACTACATGCAATTTGAAACAAACGCGCAAAGAAACAGACATGCAACTTCTATCTCATGTCTAGCGCCACACGGAAGATCACACTAATGAAACCTGCGCAGATTGCTTTTCGTACGCCTTAAAATTTACCTAAATATCACTGATAACTTTCATGTAAAAACTCTCAAATATTTACTGACCCCATGATTTCCAACTACCGTGGAGCGAGAGCTTGCGGACAGTGAACTATGGGTAACTGTCCGAACCAAGCCCATGTCGTGGACGGTTCATAGTGTTCCATGCGCGCATCAAGAATATGTCAGCAAATCGTAAGGGCCCAGCAGGGTCGAAGCCTACCGCTCCGCCCAGGAGCGGAAGACATCATTGGATGATTTCCTATCTAGAAAAAACTCCCACACGCACAAACCTAGAACCACATGCAATCTGAAACGAACGCGCAAACCAACAGACATGCAACTTCTATCTCGTGTCTAGCGCTACACGGAAGATCGCAGTAACGAAACTAACGAGCATTTTAGTTCATATGCTTCAAAACTTAGCTAGCTATCACGAATAACTCTTTCAGAAATAACACATGTAAGAACTCTCAAAAATTTATTGTCCACATGATGGCTTATAACCAAATGATGACCAAGATGATTTAACTCTAAAAACTATTGTAATGTCAAATCAAATCAAATCAAAATCATTTATTTCAAATAGACCATTTACAGGCACTTTTGAATAGTCAAATGTCGGTCAGTCTAAGAAAAGTGAAGCTAAATTGCACGTTCCAAAAAGTAGGTCTCTATGGAGAAGAACGTGCAAGAAACTCCATGGACACTCTTTTAAATCATATGTGTTGCATATAATGCTTGGTTACAAATTTTCATGTTGCTTCTATTGTGTAAGCACAATGTAGATTATTAAAATAAAAATAAAAGATAATAATAATTAAAAGATACAAACTGAATTAATTCATTAAACCCCAAGCGAACGCCGGCGATCGCGCACCTATTGTCTTTCAATTGTGTCTGTAATTATCACAATTGAAAGGTTAAGCCACTGGCAGCTAAGAGATGACCAGTCTCAACTGACGGCACCCGTTCACGACCCTCACGACCTCATCCCCACCCCTAAATACAAATCTAGAACCACATGTAATCTGAAACAAATATGCAAACACAATCATCTTTAAGTTAAGAGTGAATAAGGTTACTTCTCGGTAAGCGTGCTACATCGTCGACCACATCATCGCTTCTCATTAGGTGAGAGAATGATCAAACGCGAGCCTATAACATTTTTTTATAATTATTATAGCTAGCCTATGTTATCCCACACCTGGGCAAAACTTCCATTCTTTCCAATGATCACGGTTCCTTGCCTTCTTATTCCCATTCTTAAAGGAAGACATCCAGGTCGTCCCGCCATGTCCTTTGTGGTCTACCGTGGCCCCGTGTCCCGTTTTTTTTTTTTCATCACCGTCCACCGTTTTTTGAGCCCACAGCTTGATAGCTATGCGACTTGCGGCAGACATGATTGTCCTGCCCAATCTCATTTAAGTTGGGCAGCCTTTTGATATAGCTAGCTTACACATAATAAAAAAAAAACCGACATGCAACTTCTATCTCGCGTCTAACGCCACGCGGAAGACCGCGATAATTAAAATTCTGCTCACGAGGAAACAATTGAAAAGGTCATACATACACTGCATGGTAGGAAAACTCACGGAAAAGTGGCGGCCGTGAATATTCACGCCTTGATTACAGACTAGCTTCTGCCGGCGGCTTCGCCCGCGTGAAAGCTGGAAATTATCCCACAGAAACACTTTTCCGCGATAAAACGTGACCTATACCATTTTCCGAGATATAATATCGCTATACACCATTAATTTTTCATCATCATCATCATATCAGCCGAAAGACGTCCAATGCTGGACATAGGCCTCCCCCAAGTGTCGCCACAACGACCGGTCCTGTGCGTCTCGCATCCATCGGATTCCCGTGATCCTGACCAGGTCATCGGTCCACCTTGTAGGAGGCCTTCCATCGCTGCGTCTTCCGGCACGTCACTCCAGAACCTTTCATCCCCATCGACCATCTGTTCTGCAAGCAATGTGCCCTGCCCATTGCCACTTAAGTTTGGCGATTCTTCGAGCTATGTCGTATTAATTTTTAATTAGTACAAATACTTATAGGGGCTTATTAGAAAAGGTTCTTGCTATTATTTAAGTAAACTCTTAATAAGTAATATTTATAAACAGCAAAATTATTTGCGTTTGTTTATATCCCAAAATGTCATTCAATATATGGAATTTTTATGATTAATCGAATAAATGACGATCAAAATATAAAATTATTGCGCTCAATATTTTCTAGTAGCAATTATTATGAATGATTGATTCTATTTTATGAATTTACCAATTATGACAATTTCGTGGACATTTTTTTTTTACTTTTGTTTACACAAATTTTATCATTAACGGGTACGGATAGAGCCCCATTATTTTTTGTACGAATTAAAAAATAGGGGTTTAAACAATGCGTTTCAAATAAGGATAGTAACTTCAATGACCTCTACTTGACAAATGTTAATTTAATCGGACCACTAGACGTACGGCATTGCCCCACCGGTACATGGTAAACATCCCACCCATACGCACAAAGCGATTTGGAAATACATTCATTGTGCCTACAGCCAAGGACTGGAATTCCCTGCTGGAGTCTGTTTCCTGATAGTTGCAACCTAGGGGTTTTTAAGTCAAGAGTGAATAGGTTACTTCAAGGCAAGCGTGCTTCATCATCGGCCTCATCATCGCTCACCATATGTCTGGACCGTGTTGTAAACACGCTCCAGCGAGAGCAAGAGATGTTATTTGATTATTTCATCATTGTTACGTAAAAAACGGATTCCAGTTTTTATTTTTACCCCAAGCAACGGCTTCGAGAAGAGAGTTCACTCGAGTTCACTTATTTTATATCGAGTCCTGTAACAGTCAATTAGTTCCAAGATACACGGCACCATTCAACAACATATTGAAAAAAGAAAGAGATGGTAAATGCTCATTTCTACATCATACCAGCTTAGCTGTTGAACATGTCAAGTTCAAGTGAACTTTTTTTCAAGTGAATATACTTTCAGTAAAAATTATTTCATGTAAACTTTCTTTCAAATGTACATTATTTCTAGGGAAAACATACTTTCAAGTGAACACTTTTTCAAATGAACATTCTTTCCAGTGAACATTCTTTCAAATGAACATTATTTCACGAGAAAATTCTTTCAAGTAAACATTATTTCAAGTGAACCGTCTGATTCCACCTTTAGACACAGCGCTTGTTCAAATGAACATTCTTTCCAGTGAACAGTACTTCCAGTGAACATTCTTTCCAGTGAACATTCTTTCAAGTGAACATTCTTTCAAGTGAACATTCTTTCGCGAGAAAATTCTTTCAAGTGAACATTTTTTCAAGTGAACCGTCTGTTTCCACCTTTAGACACAGCGCTTGTTAGTCTAAAAACTGCAAATAGAGGAAACGATTCTAAAGGTCATGCTCGCCACATTAGTTACGCGGTACGTGAATCCAAAATGGTATGTTTTGACATTTGGTTCCGCGTTGCTACTTGATATGGCGCTGACGGAAAAGTAAGGCACAAGTTATGTTGTTTCTTTATGGTAGTGGAACACCAAGATCGTGTGTTGTTGGAGAAGGACAACCGTGTTATGAATTTTCGAAGCCTAGTGGTTAAAGTTTCTTCGATTTATTGCAATTTATGCACACATGCATTTATGAGTGCAGTGGTAGCCGAGTGTTGGCGACCCCGACTTACGAGTTTTAGGTCGCGGGCTCAAACCCAGTCAGGCGCATTACTTTGTGTAATTTATTTCATCAACACTGCTCTCAAAACGGTGAAGGCAAACATCGTGAGGAAACCGGCATGTCCTAGAACCAAAAATTCGAAGACATGTGACGTCCACCAACTCGCACTGGGCACGCGTGGTGGATTATGGCCCATTCTCTCTTATAGAAAGGAGGCCTGGGTCCCAACAGTGGGAATATTCTAAGGCCGACTATGCTATATGCTATGCTATTGCAATTCAACCATGAAGACTACAGCACCTACGAGAAGAAGCGCGGTCACTCTCGAACACAACGCATCATAATCAAATAATGGTGAAGAAAATATTCGTGGGGAGCAGTAACATTTTCCACGACCGACATCGGATGGGTGACCTAGCAAATTCTTTACTTGACCTCCTCCGCAGTACATTTAGATGCAAATATCTCTTTAACAATGCAATGGGCAGGCAGTTATGATAATGATAATAGAGATTCCTACGAGATGATCTCATAATTTTATGCATAAGGTTTCATGGTGATGAAGGGAGAACCGTATGAAGTAGACAAAAAAAAAAACTTGAAAAATGTAATCATTATTGATTGTTTCATGAACTTGAATACCGTTCAGATTATACGATAATGGCTTTGCGCTGATGTGATGCCTGTAGTGGCTAAATCTTAGAAATATTGGGACTAGACGACGTTGTGTGATAGTTGTGGAAAAAAACCATTAAAACATAAAAAAATAATACCTAAATAAAGAAATATTTTATCGTATCTTATAATCAAAGATAATCATAATATCGCTTCATGGTAGGCCAACGTTAAAGTTTGATGATATTTCAATCCTCGTTTGGCCTTTTTTCTTTAGATCTCTCAGTCAGGCTATACGAGGATTCAATATTAAAGCTTATAAACGATTTGGCCAGTATTAGTTGGCCATAATTATCATGAAGTGATCAATTCTAAGATCTGGCCACAACATATCATATAATTTTTTCTAAGGTATAATTTTTTACCCGAGTATCCAGAAGGAGGGTTATATTTTTCGAGAGTGTAATAAATAATATATACATATTACAAAATCTACAATTTTATTTCATACTAGCTGTGCCCACGAATTCGTTCGCGTGGACTACAGGATTTTGAATTTATTTTTTCTAAAATAAAGTAGCCTTAGTTACTCCTTATTACATCAGCTACCTGCCAAAAACGTCCCATCAAAATCGGTCCAGCCATTTCAGAGATTAGTTTGGACAAACAGACAGACAGACAAAAATTGTAAAACAAAAATATTTTGGTGTATGCACCGTATATATATTCATATGCATGTAGTAAAAAGCAGTTATTTCAACATTATATATGTATAGATTTATAGATAAAGATTAGTTAATATATTAGCTCATTTGTAAAACTGTACCTTCCATTCAATATAAAATCTTTCAAGACAACTCAAAAGGTATAAAACCTATTTTTTTTTTCTTAACTTTCACGAGTGTATTTCTCAGCTTTCACGAGTCTCTTTCTTAATTTTCACGAGGTAATAAAATTATTATTACAATATTTCTATTTCGTAAAATTTTCCACCATTACCAGATCATACTTACATAATTCTAACCGCAAGTACTAGGTCTTATAACCAGTCTTAACACACGCTACTTTCGAAGCACGTACATTTCCACGACAGTATTATCTAATTATTAATTTTAATTACCGTTCGAATACCAAGAAGTCTTGTTGAACTAGTTATATTTCTCATAAAAATAAACTGTGGAAGCAAAAATCCCCATTCGTATTATATTCAAATTCAGTGACCCTGAAAATAGATACCACGGGTTTGTAGAACACGCAAAAATTACAGATGAATTTTAGATAAGTTTTACTCACGATAATGTCACAAGTGTTTTTTCAGCTTTCAGAAGGTGAAAATGGCACCCACATGCACAAAACTTTTTTGGAACAACATTCGTTGTGCGTTCAGCTAATTATTGGAATTCCCTGCCGATGTCATGTGTTTCCTGATATATACAATTTGGGAGTCTTTAAGTCAAGAGTCAATAGTACTTCTAGACAGGTAAGCTCCGTCATTGACCACATCGTTGTTTTCCATTAGGTGAGATGATGGTCAAGCGCGAGCCTATTAGTAGTTAAACATAAGCAATGGAATCATAGCATCTAATCATCAGTCTTTATAATGTTCCCACTCCTGGGACTCAGGCCTCTCTAGGAGAGTCATAATAGTCCTGACTGATTTAAAATTCTAAAACGGAGTCACCAACATGGAAACTCAGGTTAGTTTCTCATTATCTAAGCCTGAGGGATTTTCGAAAAAGCCATCGAGGCCCTGAAAACACTGGGTTGTCACATCTGTAAAAATCTAGTAGTTATTTTTGCTCCACCCAGAGCTGAAGAAGTTTTTTCACATTTAAAACAAAAAAATAATAATTTAAGGCTGATTTTTTCTATACATATTGCTCTACAACCATTTTAGGTAATTTATACGGTTGTGTTAACTTTCTACTACCGATGGTCACTTATAAACATTTAAGTGCTAATAAAACAGTTTAATGATGACGTTAACAGAATAGCTTATCTATCTTAATAAATTAATGCTCAATAAATAGCTGAAATGACAAACGCGCATAAACTCTTCTCGTTCATCAATTAACATATCATAACAATCCTAATGACGTCTATAAATTGATTTAACAGTCATTGTTCTTTTATGTGCAAACCGCGCGTATACTACGCCATGTTTTTTTCCATTGTTTACATTTTCATCGGAAGCGTTCGTAAGTGTTCGTGTTATTCCGGTGTTGCAGGTTTTTGTTAATCATTTGTCGACTGATTCCAGTTTTATGGAGAAAATTGGCGGAATGTGATTAATTGACGTGAGAAGAGGGTATAATTTTCTACTTGTGTTTAGATATAATTGGTGGTTTACGTTGATACACGTGTAACGTCGCGTAGTTACCAAGTAAATAGATGTTATGAGTTGATATTTATATATTTTTAAAATTGTGAACTAGCTAAATGGCTTCCGTATTGCCTGAGATAGGTACAGATTGTCATTATAGCTAGTCTACTTGTTTATTATCTACGAGATACGCAGATTTTTCATAAAAGGAGCTCATTAGTCTTAAGTAATGGCTTGACTATTGTTAATATATATATTTGTGTGATTTAACTTCGGAGAATAGTGATGGCTTAGTGATATTATTATAATAACCTTGACTTGCGATTTGTTGGTCGTGCGTTCAAACCCATTCAGGCGCAGTACTTTGTGTAATTTATTTCATCACTACTGCTCTCATAACGGTGAAGGAAAAACATCGTGAGGAAACCAGCCATATCCTAGAACCAAAAAATCGAAGACGTGTGATATCCATCAAGCCGCACTGGGCCTGCCTTTATTCTAGCAGTGAGAACATTATGGGGCTGATTATGCTATCATCATCATCATCATCATCATTTCAGCCGATATAGGTCCACTATTGGACATAGGCCTCCCCCAAGTGTCGCCACAACGAACGTTCCTGCGCGTCTCGCATCCATCGGCTTCCCGCAACCTTCACCAGGTCATGGGTCCACCTTTTAGGAGGCCTTCCAACGCTGCGTTTTTTGATTGTGCTATGCTATTATCTAACTTTGGTAGTTTGGTTGCCTAGATTTTTAGTTAATACCTACTACGTAAAGTGATCTCTATTTTAATCCAACTTAACATTCTTCATACCTTAATTTAAAAACAGATCTATTTCCGAAATAACCTTCCGATACGTGGTTGCTCCTGCTTCTCCTTAAATATACAAACACTGTCAGGTTCAATAGCTCGCCAAGGTCGAAAGGACAGACTTTTTATACTTTTTTATCGTCCCCGCTGTCATCGTGTTTGTCACATTAAATATATTCGCACAAGGAGTTGACGGACCTTATGCAAAAGTACAGGTACCACAGAGTATCTAATTACAAATAATAAAGATAGTTTGGCCTCAATTTAAAGCGTATTCTGGGGTCTACTTGAATCTAGGGTAATACATTAATTATAAATATTTATATAATAATATACAATCTATGTTACAACTGTATCTCTTGTAATATTTATGTACTCTACGTCTCTCTACTCTATTTTATTCCCATTTTTGTAGACATCACAAACTATAAAAACATACAGGTAATTTTAAACAAATTTGACTTAGACTTGTCAGAAACATGAATTTTTTTCTTGTCAAAAGTTCACTGTTTCGAGACAAAAATAAAAATTAACAATATTTAATGAACAAAAATATATGTAAGTAAAACCTGCAAGTTGTCAGTATTTCACTCCAAAATAAACATTCAAAAGGTTAATTTGTAGCATTTGGTTAATGTAACCAACACGTAAATGTCTAGAACAATCATCACCATAACTTTAGCGGAAAGACGATAAATATTAAATATTTATGCCTCTAAGTGCCACCACAATGACTAGTCTTGTCCATCTCGCATCTTTTTAATTCCCGCGACCCTTACCAGTTTGTCGGTCCACCTTGTGGGTGTCCTTCCAACGCTGCATCATTCGGTACGTAGCGGCCACTCCAGGATCTTTAGGCCTCAGTGACCACCTGTTCTGCGAGCAAGTACACTGCCACTTAGTTTGGCGATGGCTAGAAGAAAAAAATAATAATAATTAAATATTCTAACTTACAACAATTGAAACCTCTGTTTCAACTCTCTACTCCGTGGCAGCGTTATGCAGTTAGCGGCAAGTTCGCTGCATTCGTAAGCCGCTGTGCAAATATTGATTTAGTGATTTAAACCCTGTGATTAATTACCTGACCAGTTTATTGTCTTACTGCCTTGTTTGGACGGGAATATTGGTTGGTACTGTGTAAATTACTTGAGAGCGTTGACTCTCTAATGACTGATTCTGTTTTTTGGAGGAATATTCGTGTACATTATGCAGTAAATATGGTGAATTCTGTTTTGAAAAAATGGATAAGTCCACAGTTGGCGTTTTTTTGGTTTAGTAATGTAGGTCGTTTGAAAAAGTTATCGTGGCCCTCGCAAAGGGCAACACAAGAAACAAACGTGGGTTTTTGTCAATTAAAGTAAGATACAGAGAGTATTTGAATCGCTCCACCTGTCATAGAAAGTCATGTGTGAAAAGTCATGATTTTCCACTTCTTCTTCTTCCTTCCCTTTATTCCACATTACCTGGAGTCGGCGCAACACGATTTTTTCTTCTTTCTGTCCTGTCACGAGAGTTAGTGATAGTGTAATGACACTATCACTCACTCCCTTTTCTTTCACAATCCATCCATCGTTTATTTAACCTCCCTCTCTTTCTCCATCTATCTATATATGCACTCAGAACTCTTAGATTTGATTTCCCACGTTAAATAAAAAAGAAATACATTAGTAAATGTAAAAGGTATCCTCGCTCCTTACCCATTTCAAAAGTTTTCATGTGCATACTGCTTCAATAAACAGAGCAATTTAAACATAAACAAATAATATGCATTCAGTCTCATTACAAACATTCAAAAACCCACTTTAAAAAATTGTCAACCCGGGAACCGAACCCCAGTGCTATCAACCACCGACACTAATGAAACATGTAATTAAATTTATAAATATTAATCAAGCGACGGGGTAAGTACGGTGAGCACGCAAGCACGAACGATGGAAAGTTTTGAACATAAAGTGCAGGAAAAATTAGGTTTTAACGTTCAGAAATGAATTTTTAAACCGTTTGTGTATGTGTTATGTGGAGTAAAGTGT
Organism: Mythimna albipuncta; assembly: GCA_929112965.1. NCBI lineage: Eukaryota > Metazoa > Arthropoda > Insecta > Lepidoptera > Noctuidae > Mythimna > Mythimna albipuncta. The sequence goes on from OV815974.1 coordinate 1,749,161, forward strand.
ACTACTGTATGTTAATTTATTAAAAGGTTGTACAACATTAGTTTTATTATATGCAAAATTCGAAACACGTGTATGTGTAGTATTTTTATACACCGCTAAATTTTAATCGTTTTAATCCCATGGAGGGTCGATCCGGTACATGAAACACCATCGATTTGTAAAGAATAAATTTAAAAAAATCTAAAGTTCTTTGACCTGTAGGTAGGTGGTACGTAACACCGACTATTACCTTAAGGTCATTGAGCTCGCTCAGCTGACGTTTTCTTAAAGAAATTAATTTCGTACATGCGTAAATTAATACGAATTTTTAAAAAAAGGTACTTAATTTTTTAATTTATTCTTTACAAATCGATGGTGTTTTATGTACCGGATCGACCCTCCACGGGATTAAAACGATTAAAATTTAACGGTTTATAAAGAATCTATGTATGTACAAAATTTCATAACTGTGTTATGAAAAATCACAAAGTTATAAGCGTGTGGTCAGCAAAAATACGTAGTCACCGGGCCATCCAGGCGACTGAGAGGTTTTTTTGTACTTGCATCCAGTTGTTTGCCGGCGCTTAATACCCGCTGACCTACCGTGACTTTTTTAAATATTTTTGACTGACCAATTTTTGTCAATTCAAAAATGCCTGTAAATGGTTGAAATAATCTTCCTGAAGTTTTGTAGGCCACAAAATTCTTGAATCTGTCTGAATGAATAAAGAAAACCAAAAACACCGACTTCCAAAATTCTGATGCAAAATAAAAAGTTATTTGCATGTGTTTGTTTTTGAAGTCGGTTTGAAATAATCTTCCTGAAGTTTTGTAGGCCATCAAATTCTTGAATTTGTCTGAATGAATAAAGAAAACCAAAAACACCGACTTCCAAAATTCTGATGCAAAATAAAAAGTTATTTGCATGTTTGTTTTTGAAGTCGTTTGTATTTTTTTGTAAAAAAAAAAACTTATTATTCTATTTTTGAACCGGTCATTGCAATTTGAAGTGCCCAGACGCATGGAATGATTACTATACTCATATTACCACTTAATAGTATTTGAAAATCCCCACAATGACGAAAGTTGGTGCCATTAAGTACCATGCCTCGCGGAAACGTTGGGTATCAACTACGTATAATTATATAGTCCTACATGTAATAACTACGAGTATTTATAATTATTATCTATGAAACACTTGATAATTGACATCATTGATTGATGTAGTTATGAAACATTTTTTAGCTCTTGGCTCGCTTAACATTTTTTTTTAATATTACCAGATAGTATTAAAAAAAGTATCAAACTTTATATTTGAAGATTTTGTATATCTTCTAAATTTCGCTTTCTTAATTGTTTAAATTTATACAGTTTGTTATGAAATGAAATGATGATTTATTTGCAACAATGTAGGTACAAAAATATAGTGTTAAGTAAAAGAAAGATCCAGTACATTCTACCATCAGGCATGATTTTTTTTTTTTTTTTGTATAATAATTATCATGAAACAATCATAAAAAAAAACAAATATTTAACCAACATCAAATTATTAAATAATCAATAAAAAAATAAATCATTCAATTTGTAAGTTCAATTTTGGTAAACAATGTCAATAATATAATCAATAATTATGCCTTGATCACACGCACCAAGTAAACGGGCGAGACAGTTCTCTCGGCCGAGTACTCGGTACGTGTAAACTCAGCGCCGAGTGCTCGGCCTACCAATTATCTCTTCAACTCGCTTACATCACTATCTCGGCCGAGCAACATTTTACTGTGTCGTCCTTTTACTCGGTACAAGATCAAGGCATAATTATATCAATATACTTATAAAAAGAAGTACTTAACAAAATAGTCAATATTACAATGTCAATAATAAGTTAATAATTAATAGTAGTAGTTTATGTAGTCGAAGTCCTCGAAGTACCCTCCATTTTTCCAATATTTTGCCTTTCTTCCTCCAATTTTTTGTCAAATTTTAGCATTAAGGCAGCGTTTTTCAGAACGGCGGCACTAATTTGGTTAATTATTTTGTTTATTGTGATTTAAATTAACAGAACGAGGTTGGTGTGAAATTAAATTGCAACAAATCGAAAAAAAAATCACCCAAGCGAGGTTAGCACGACACTTGAATTGTCAAGAAGTCACTCATTAAGAACAAAATGATGCTAATTGCACATTCTAAATCGTAGATCTTTACAGAGAAGAACGTGCAAGAAACTCCATGGACACTCTTTTAAATCATGATAATAATTATAATACTCAACTAATGTCCTTGGAGTAGGTTTTATCGTCATTTGCTTTATTCCGCAGCAACGGACTTAAAAAAAAAAAAAACTTGATAATGGGATCGTTATTTATCCTTTTAATATTTTTAAATTCCATTCTATGAATTTTATTTGTCATGTTATTTTTCCCTGTTTTTCTTGCCAACATTTTCCGATGCGTGTCAAATCAAAATCGAGATTAGTATCGTTATACAAGTGGTTACGTAAGAACGTCATACAATATAATTATCGCCTAGTATCGATTGTGGGGCGTCTCGCTGTCTGCCGTCACTAGTGTTGCCAGGCGTCCCGATTTGCGCGGGATGTCCCGATTTTTAGGGGTCTGGGGACACGTCCCGATTTGCACCTGATCGGGACGCTAAATGTCCCGATAAATCAAAAACCCCGAAACTCAAAGAACGACTGAAGAAGTTTGGGTTTTACTCAGTAAAAATTTCACACGCCCTCTCGTTCCACCACAGAGGGGAAAAAGTCATTGGATGATTTCCTATCTAAAAAAATATGTTTGTCCCGATCTAAAACCCTAAATCCCGATTTGTTTTACCATCTGTCCCGATTTTTATCCAAACAGACCTGGCAACACTAGCCGTCACGTATGCACTGCTAATGCGAGGTACTTATTTGTGCTAAGACACTTCGCAATACAAATGCAAAATAGGGAATTAAAAAATGCTTTTTTTAAAGATACAAACTAATGTTTGACTACGAGCCTCCGATTCCTTTGTTCTGGTCACTTATCTGAGCGTTGAGATGACGTTAGAACAAAGAAACCAGAGGCGTAGCTAACTCGAGGCGTTCGACGCAAGAGAATCGAAATGAAACGGTCGTAACTTGGCTAGGTAGCCTGAAGGTTAGCAGCAAACGTTGATGATGAAGCGCACTAGTTTATTAAGACCTTATTCACTCAACTTACTCTAACCTTGAAGGCACCTACATTATAATCGAACGGGAAGATCACTGAAGGTAAATTGTTTCAATCTATAGATATATGCTTATAAACTCTTATTCCATACCAACGGATATCAACTCCACCGTACTTTATTACAAATTATTTCACATATTCATAATACTATAAAAAAAGTAAAAAAACTAAAACCCGACTACGATAAAAAAAACAACACTGAAAAAGTATGAGACAATATTTTCAGGGTACTGAAATAAACAAGGTAACTGGAATAACAAGAACAGAACAAAAAGAAAAGCCGCAGTCACAGTTATAAGTACCAAACGAAACACTTTAATAAAATGAGTATGTTTTGAAAATGTACAAGTGAAGCTCTATCAAATGGTACCAAAGATTTTTTTGTAACGCTATATCGAATTTAGTGCTACGTCACGTGGCCTATGTTCAGCGGACAATTAACACGGTTCTAACGATATCTCATATGTCGAGTTCCGATAAGTCGATTAGTAGGAGAGCTATGAGGGAACAGATGAACGTACTCACATACATACATACATAGTCTGTCAAAATCATAACCCTCCGTAGTCGGGTAAAAATAAAGAAGTACAACCCCAAGCGAATGCAAAATTAATAATCTTCTTGGACTTTTAATAATTTAGCGTTCAACCAACTGGCGCGAAATCACGCGCGAACGCCCGCGTACATACGAACATACGTAGATTATTAATTTTGAACGTTTATTTATTGGTTATGTATCTAAGAATGTAAATAAGAAATTCTTCATAAAGTAGTCAGTAAATTTCGAAAATAAGCAATCTTTTCTATTTATCCGTATTTATACCTATTTAAATGCTTGGGGTCTCAGAGGTTAATACACAAATGTTTTCATCATTTGGACGAACCATTGCTTAAAGAACTACGAGGATGCCAGAAAATTATTTAGTATACTATTACTATACGACATAATTTTCTGGGCACCTCCAAGTAGTAAATGAATTTAATATTCTCAAAATAGCAATGAAAACAAAAACATTATCAGATATCCTTCTACCCACACTATACCCATGTGGTTGATAGCCCACTCTATTTTACAAAAACCGACCAAGTGCGAGTCGGACTCGCCCATGAAGGGTTCTGTAGCAGCAAGTAACATTATATAAAGTAAAAGTTCTTAAATTTCGTTGTAACATTGATCGGTGTTTTAATAATAATGTATTTTTTTTTATTTATGACTTATTTTAAAAAAAAAACTGCTTCTTAGATCTCGTTCAAACCAATTTTCGTTGGCGGTTTGCATGGTAATGTACATCATATATATTTTTTAGTTTTATCATTCTCTTATTTTAGAAGTTACGGGAGGGGGACACATTTTACCACTTTGGAAGTGTCTCTCGCGCAAACTATTCAGTTTAGAAAAAAATGATATCAGAAACCTCAATATCATTTTTGAAGACCTATCCATACATATACTCCCACACGTATGAGATTGATGAAAAAAAAAACTTTTGAATTTCAGTTCAATGTATAGGGACCCCCAAAATTTATTATTTTTTCTCTATTTTGGTGTAAAAATCTTAATGCGGTTTACAGAATACATGTAATCACTAAGTTTCATCAGTATAGCTCTTATAGTTTCGGAAAAAGTAGCTATGACATACGGACGGACGGACAGACAGACAGACATGATGAATCTATAAGGGTACCGTTTTTGCCATTTGGCTACGGAACCCTAAAAAGGAGTCCCAGAATACAGTGCTAGTACTCAGACCTCTCTGTGTCTGAAAAAATGCCCATCTGATCTGCCATAATTGAATAGTCTTTACGGAAAAATTTGTGACTGTGATCCAAGAACGCAAAGGGCAACTCGAGGACAGAGGTATAGTTTGTCAGAAAAAGTCTTACAAGCCCTTTCACGAGTGAAAAACGTTCTTAGGTGATTTTCAACTTACGTTTGAGATGGTAAAATGATAAAGTAAACAACGACCAACATTATTAGTTTATTTTAAACCGATTTCAATCAATCAGACCTAGACGATGCATGTAAACCTTGAATCAATTACTCGATTTAAAGTAAAACTTGGCCTCGAATCGATTAATCTAATTCAAAACGATTCTCGATTGGTATTCGATTTTCGTGTTGAGGATGGTTATAGAGGGTCATCGTCCATGGCAAGGTTACTAGGAAGAATCGAAGAACCGGGTAACCGAGGTAATTGGTGCAATAACCGCGCGGTAAACACTTTCGATATACACTGTTATGTGATTGTGTATAGTATGGTGTTAATTAGTAGTTTGTTTACTAAATGGTGTGTACTTGAGTCACTGGCAAACACTAATGTGTGAGACACGTGTTTAGTTAGATATAGATATTGCGTTCTTTGTGTCTAGATTTTATTTATTTACTTACTGACCTGCCAAATGTTATTCGGTCATTTAAATTGGGAATATTCATGATGCTTTTATTTTTTATTTGCAAAGTTGCATTTTTAACTCTAGTTATTGAAAAAAATTGTGTGACTGGTGGCTTCGACTTAAGAGTTTGTAGGTCGCAGGTTCAAACCTAGCCAGATGCGTTACTCTGTGTAATTTATTTCATCACCACTGCTCTCGAAACAGTGAAGAAAAACATTGTGAGGAAACCGGCATGTCTTAGAATCAAAATCTAGAAGACATGTGGCATTAACCAACCCGCACTGGGCTCGCACGGTGGATTACGGCCCATTCCCTCTGACAGAGGAGGCCTGAGTTCCAGCAGTGAGAACATGAAAAAGCTGCTTATGGTACGCTGTGCTAATTACTTCTTTATTAATACGGGTGTTGGACTTACCAAAAATACACAAAAGAGTTTTGAGTAGTAAATAGGTTGACGTTTACGCAAACGGTTTCCACGTCGTCGTGTTGATTTAGATTAGATAGTGGTCAAACGCCAGCATACCAAAAGCGGTTTGACTTACTTTGCTATTTCAAAATAAAGCGAACATCTCCTTCTAAGTTCATCAAGCATATTCTGTTTCACTCCTAGGCAAGGGTCTCTCTCCTGTCCCACTCCTGGTCAAAAGCCCTCCTGTCCCACTCCATATACTTTCCATTTTTAATGCAGTTCCTTATCATAAAAATGGAAAATATATACTTCTGATTATTACTACGGAGTTTACTGACGTGATTATGTACCTACCTCAATTTTCCTCATTGTTACAATGACAAGGTTATAAGGAGGTTCGAGGTATGTAGTGCATCAACCGCCCGAGCACACACCTACTATATTTACATATATGAATATGTCAGTAAACTGCGGGTTATTATGTATATGAGCGGTGGAGACTCGCTGTCTATTATGTTGTTTTGAAATTTAATGTTTACAGGTTTAAACTGGTTGATACATTATCTAGATTCTGCTAGTGACTTCATATGCATGAAAATGGAAGATGAAGAAGAGCATATATAGATACCACTTAATTTAAATGAAATTTCTTCCAGCATCCTTCCGAGAGTTGGATGAGAGATCACACACACACAGGTACACACAGGTGTAGGTAGGAATAGGTTTCTTTATAGAAACTTTAGACCTGTGTTTCATCCTCTTCTGGAGTGAATTTCGAAAAATCCTCTTCTAGTGCTCGCTAAATAATCATTGCGATAAATTTCACACTCCTAGTCCTCGTAGATTTGGTTGTAAATTAATTTGTAAGTCAATCAGTTTTTCCTTTAATATATATAGAATATAGATTAGCTTCTGCCAGTGGTTTCGCTTGCATGAAAGTGGTTTCTCCACACAAACTTTAGACCCCAGTTGTAAATTTTAGAATATCATTATTTTCTTATTCTTTGTATACATTATAATATGTATACAAAAGCTATGTGCAAAATTCGGCTGCCATCAGACGGACTGCATCGCAGCAATCGCGTGCAGTGGACAACACCGACACTAAGTAGATAGATAGATAGATTTATTCTTTATTGTACACCAAAAATAAAAATTACATGAGAAACTTAAAATTTATAGGGTGTCACAAAGGGCGGTCTTATCGCTAAAAGCGATCTTTTACAGACAACCTTTGGATGGATTTGGCAGAGAAGGAGAAGTACAACACAAGTCACTGCAGGTGATAGTGGGCATTAAGAGCCAGTGCACAGTTGGGTGCGGTAGCAAAAGCACTCCTCAGCCATCCAGATGGCCCGGTGACCATATACTTTTGCGGAAAAAGTTAACATGACAAACTTATAACTTTGTGTTTTTTCGTGATACAGTTACGAAATTTCGCACATACATTCTTCACACACATTACACTCTTTTTTTTGTTATTTTTAAAGTGTAGTGTGAAGTGTTACTAACATAGTCATAAGTTTTATTGACGAACGATAGTGTTTAATTTACTTTATATATATATATATATATATATATATATATATATATATACATATTTATGTTAGTCTGTAAGGTATTTATCTATGGGCCAAGATGCCTGAAATAAAAGATTTATTATATTATTATTATTAATACATTAAGATAATAGACACGTGTTCCAGGTTTTGCATATACTAAAACTAATATTGCATATTTGAAACTATAAACATTGATTAGTAGGTAAGGGAAACCCGCACTGATACAAAACTATATCTTATTAGTTGCATGTCCTCATGTTTTTACTTTAATTACTAGTTATCATGCCAAGTCACGTTGATACCAAGCGCGGGGGGGAGGATGCACTAGATACAATAACTATTGTTATCTATTTATAGGATAACTAGCTGAACAACGTTGTCCTGTCATAGATATTATTTAAAAAAGTGAATGGCAGTGGTGGCCGAGTGGTAACGGCCCAGACTTACGAGTTGTAGGTCGCGGGTTCGAACCAAGCCAGGCGCATCCGTCATCATCATTGCAGCCGATATACGTCCACTGTTGGACATAGGCCTCCCCCAAGTGTCGCCGCAATAAACGATCCTGTGCGTCTCGCATCTATCAGCCTCCAGCAACCCTCAGCAGGGCATAAGTCCACCTTGTAGGAGGACTTCCAACACTGCGTCTTCCGGTTTGTGGTCACCACTCCAGAACCTTTTGGCCCCAACGGCCATCTGTTCTGAGAGCAATGTGCCCTGCTCATTGCCAGCAGGTGCATTACTTTGTTTAATTTATTTCATTGCCCCACTGCTCTCAAAACGGTTAAGGAAAACATCGTGAGGAAACTGACATATCCTAGAACCTTTTTCGTCTTCCTGCTTTTATCCCATATTACTTGGGGTCGGCGCAACACGTTTTCTTCTTCCATTCTGTCCTATCACCCGTCAAACTATCACTAACTCCCTTTTCTTTCATATCACTTCTCACACAATCCTAGAACCTAAAATTCGAAAATATGTGACATCCACCTATCGCACTGGGCCCGCGTGGTAGATTGTGGTCTATTTCTTCTCCTAGAGAGGAGGCCTGAGTCCTAACAGTGTAAACATTATAAGGCCGACTATGCTACGCTAAGGGTAGTAGAGGAACCTATCCTCTGACCTATCACGCATACTCAAAAAAAATTCATAGAGATAGGTCAAGCAGTTTCGAAAAACTTCGATTACAAACACTGTTGCTCGAGATTGTATATTGTAGCGACATCTATGGCGCCACATAAGAACTACAAAAATACGAAATCCTTCATCGCTCAATCAAAGTTCTCCGTGCGATTTGAATATATACGACAGCCCGAAATCAACTATCGGGCAATTGCCCACCAGACACAACACCTGTCTGGTCGGAGGATGTTCCCTTTTCAACGGAGATGTGTGGGACTTTACTCTCTGTTCCGCATGCTTCCAAAATATACTAGATGACTAGCTTCTGCTAGCCGCTTCGCCTGTGTACAATTCGTACTAACCTTGTTAGTTTCATACTAATCTTGGATCCCCGTTTTATCCCCTTAGGGTGAGTTGCACCATTTAACTTTAACGATAACCAAACCATAATTAGCCGTGAAACGGCCGCCTATTGGTCAATTCGACGATTTGACAACTGTTAACAGCTTTGTTATCGTTATAGTTAAATGGTGCAGTTCACCCTTTACCCTTAATGGATGAATTTAGGAAAATCCTTTTTTAAATGCTTGCTTACCCCTTATAAGGAAATGTTATGCAAAAAAAAAGTTAACGCTCCTAGCACAAAATAGAAAGGTACAGAAGTCAATCTAAATACAAAGCGCGCTCGAGCAACGCACACATAGACACCGCTCACAGACACGATGTCTCGGTCGCGTCTCGGATCACTCGTGGAACAGTTCCGGCTCAAACGCTCATTAGTGTGCGTCCACCGAGCGTAGGTATAAAAAGTGAAGTACATACATGAGATTGTCTTCTGTTCCTATCTATTTTGTGCTCCTAGCCCCAGTAGTTTTGGCTGTGTTGATATGTCAGTCAGTCAGTTTTTCCTTTACATAATAGACTAGCATTTGCCCGCGGCTTCGCCCGCGCACATAAAATATATGTATCTATGACACTCAGAAATAAGGCAGCTTTCTACCGGTGAAAAAATTTTAGCAATCGGACTAATACTTCCAGAGATTACCTCCTACAATGGGTGGAGCATCGCCGTGCCCTCGTATGTGCGATGAGTGCTCTCGCGCGGGCCCTTGATCGAGGTCATGGTCCGGAGCGAGGAGGAGTGGCAGGCGGTCGCCGACTTCTGCGAGGCAGTAATACTCGCAAAGGAGAAGGCCGAACGCATCAGGCAACGGCGTTATCGCCGCCACTGCCGGCGCCGGGATACTGATCCGGATTTCCGGCCACCGTAGGCGCGGGCTTGCGGACAGTAAGCAATGGGTAGCTCGCTTTCCGAACGTCCGGTAACTGTCCGAACCAAGCCAAAGTCGTGGACGGCGCGCACTGTACCCGCGCGCCTCAAGGAGTTGTCAGCAACAGCAGGGACCCAGCCGGGTCAAAGCCTACTGGGGTCAGGGTTATCCGAAAGGGCGCTTGAGCCCCGGTATGAAGGCTTGAAGGAACGGGGTGGGTCTTTTAGTCAGTAAGAGTCTGACACTATCTCCCGCTCCGCCCCAAGAGCGGGGGATGTCAATGCATGATTTTTTCCCACCACAAAAAAGAAACCTACAAACAAAAAAACATAAAAACAAATTTTACCTCTTTATTATATTAATGTAAGTTAATGTTATTTCCTTATTTGTATCTCGTGTTATTGATTATTGCAGAAATTAATTACTATTTGTTATATATTGCTATCTAATAGACAAAACCAACTGTACTTTTATTGTTTATCAATAAAAGGTTCTATTGTGTTTTATTATTGATATTACTAAATAGCCTACCTATTTATTTGATTTACGAAAACAAATAGCGTTAGTAAATAAAAATAAATTATACTTCGAATCATTTTTATTTATAGAATCTCGATGCTTTGATCGTATGTGCGCACAAAAGGATTTATGACTATGAAATGTCTTTTACAATAATTGCATCACTGCTTACCATCAGTTTTTTTTTTTTCGGTGGATAAAATAGGAACCAAGCATAAATCCTTTACATTGCATTTTTATCTTTAAAGCAACTGTACACAAGTATGAATATACAATGATAACCGTCACATAAGACCCTTTTGTCTCGGCTCGCGATATTACAACAGTAAATTATCAAAGGACTGGATCTGAGTGAAATCCTCTGCATGCAATTAGCACAACAGACGCTAAAAGCATCGGTTTATATCGTTACAACGCATACGTGAAGGATTTTATCTGCAAAGCAATCTGGGCCGCTAAAATGTGCATGTTTTGATACGTCTGAAGGATATAAAAAATTCTTAAAAATATCTATCGAATACAATTCATATAATATAATATAATAATAAAATATAATATTCGATAACTATCACACAACGCCGTCTAGTCCTAAGCTAAGCAGAGCAAAACATACTTATATATTTCTAAATACATACATATTAATTAAAGTTGGCTGGATGAAAATCAAATTTATTAAAAAAATATTTTAAATGCCTGAAAAATATGCCGTTTTCAACCGATTTAAAAAAAGAAGGAGGTAATTCTTTTTGTGGAGTTGATTTTGCATAATTCGTATTTTCAGGTGACTTGCTTATGATAATAGTAGTTTATGTGACTAGGGGATAAAGCAGTGTCTTTAAGTCGCGGGCGGCATGTTGAATTCCGAACGAAACGAAGGTTGCTGATATTAATCCCGAACGACAGTGAGGGATTAATATCAGTTAATCAAGATTAATTCAAGTTAATAAAGAAACCTGAGTGAAGTGAGGAATTCAAGCCACCCAAGACAAAGACAGCTTTATCCCCGTGTTGCATACTATATTTTTTACACCATCTGTGAGATAATTAAAAGACAATTTGGTCAACCAAATCATATACTAGAGAAATATAAGTATTAGAGTCTGTCTAATAAGTTAAAAGACTCGGGTAATTATCAGGATTTAATTAAATCTGATGTAGTCAACACGGGTTCAAAAATCAAGGTTAATTAAGAGATAGATCATTGTTTACTAACAGAAGAACCTTATGAAAAGTATAGAAAATAATTATTTTTTAAATGATTAAATATTGTACAAAATTCCCAAGTCTGATTGAGTCTGGTTGACTTATTAGACAGACTTTATACGAGTATTTACAAGTTTATCAAACAAACAAAATTCACTACTCCAAGATTCTATAGTTTCAATTTTCTATAACGCTCCCGTCAGTACGCACGTTTTATTCTATTTTCTTATTTTTTGTTAGTGGCCAGTTTGAATCATAGTGATTACATACTCTTTGGTTTGAATTTCAAGTCAACTTATTCGATGCGCCTACATTTTAATTCACAATGTTGACGATTCTTGATGTTCCAAATTCAAATCTCATTATTCCCTAGGGATCGGCCATACTGCATTATCTCCCTAGGGATAGAATGACTTGCTTTAAGTGAGGTTTGTATGACGTATAAAACGACATTATCGAGCAGGTGGTGTAAAAAAAATATTACAATCGATAAAAAATATTTTGTAAACATTTTAGTAAAAATGAATACAATTGATCATAATGGTTATATCAAAGAATGGTTACTATAATTTGAGTGCGTTTTCGCGTTATGTTGATTATAAAGCTGTGAAAAATAATTAAACATTTCCAATATTTTAATAAATTATAAACTAAACGACTGTCGTTCTATTCTAAAACTTTATCGTTTTAAATGTTAACAAGATGACTTCGCTCGAGGGTGCCCTTTTTGCCGAGTCACTCGTATCAGCTGTTGATTATCCTCCCTAAATTGAGACGTTTAATTGAGGGAAACTGTGGCCTCTTTGTATAATATTAACAGCCCGAGAGTCAATGATTTTCCGGCATAGAATTAAATGAAGTAGTTTTCTGTCTAGTGGTTAAAAAGTGACGAAGGGATTATTTAAACAGTAACGTATAAAATGTTTTGATAATATGTGCTTTCATTATGCATATATTTTTTGGTTTTTACTTACATAAATAATAATAATAATAAAATTTATTCCAATAATACAGTAAACACATTTTTTATAAATTTTAAGAAAAGTTCCCTAGTGTTATATGCCTGAACTAGGTCATTATGTGTTTCAGGCGAGAAAAGGTAAAACATTATAACTCAATAATCACAGTAATTATATCACAAGAAAGTAAAATAGTTATCTAATAGGTAAGTAAAAGAGGTGTAAATAATATAAAAATCTTATTTGCTAAAATCTTAATATATTAACAAAGCTCATAATAAAAAGTGCAATCAATCTTTATTTTAGTACAACTTATTACTTCTCTGTATCTTCATAGGACAAATAATTATGCAAACATAATTTTGCATACATCGTTGTACATAATAGCTAATGAAGAATTTTCTGCCGTAGTTGTTTGCATGCAAGCATGCTCTAGCGTCCACCACATCACACCTACTATCGGGTGAGATAAAGGTCTAACGCTAAAGTTACTATAGTTGTCATTTTACTTGGTGTCAGTGGAACACAATTTTTTCCTCCATTTTGCCTTATCATCCTTCAGGCTATCACTACTGCCTTTCATTTTTATCATAACTATCACTCCTCATATAACCATTTCACGAAACATCATAAAAGACCGACTTCTACGGCTTTTATTATTTAGCAACGAGTTCCACTAATCCATTATTACTTATGGCATTTTATTTTAGACTAACTTTTGCCCTCAACTTTGCTCGCTTACATAAAATATAGCTTTTGTCACTCAGGAATATAGCAGCTTTCTTCAATTGATGTAAAAATTGTAGCAATCGGATCAGTACTTTATAATATTGGTGTAGATAAGAGCTAGAGGTTCTGAAGGGATCACCATTCAACACCATTTTAGCGGCCTCAGCCTATACATGCGTCTGCGCCACGGGTGGCAGTGCGCACTCAATCGTGGTGTTTTTATTAAATTACCTTAATTACACCTCGGTTTACTGCTTAATAGCTAGGAAATGGCACTATTGTCCATTTCCAACGTTTACAAGATGCTCTCTAGCTTTCTAACCCATTCTTTATAATCAGTATTTGAGTGTAAGTTAATTGATTTTTAAGTGCTGCATTCCCTGCTTATCGCTGATTTTTAAGTGAAATCTTTTTTTTATTAACCTATTGTGTGTCCCACTGCTGGGCAAAGGCTACCCCTTCCAAATTCTCTTCTTTAACTAGGGCGATATTTCTAAATATATACATCTAGATAAATTGCACCCAGACAGAACGAGATCACGCTTATCACACAAACATTTGTCCTGCTTGGGAATTGAACCCACGATCTCCGGTATAGCCACCAGGCCAGTCAACCATGTGACCGTTTATTCCCACATAGCTCCAGAAATTAATGGCATATGAGGTTTCACAATTGTTGCCTTAAAGGCGACAATTGTGAAACCTAAGCGCTGTGAAACCTAAGCTAACGAACTTTCATTCACACATCTATGACACCACATGAGAACTAAAATTCAAAATCCTGCATCCGATATTAAAGTTCTTCGCACGCGTCTATTGGGTTACCTACCATCGGACAAAACACCCGTCTGGTCAAAAGATCATCTTCCCTTTCCAATTAAAGTATGTGGGGTGTTTATTTCTGCTGAAATTACAGGCATGTGATGTTGGGCCCAGCCGGGTCGAAGCCTACTGGGGCCAGAGTTATCCGAAAGGGAACTCGAGCCCCGGTATGAAGGCTTGAAGGAACGGGGTGGGTTTTTTAGTCAGTAAGAGTCTGACACTATCTCCCGCTTCGCCCAAGAGCTAGGGTTGAACCACCGAAAAAAAAAGGCATATGGTGTTCCACAGCGTTCGTCTCCAGGGTCATAAATTAGCATTTACATGCAGCAACATCTATGACGAAATTGGAAATTCTGCATCACGATATTAGAGTCTTCCAAGCGTAATTATATCATTATATAACAGCCCAAAATCAGCTATCGGGAAGTTGCTTGGATCAGTCAAAATGCCAGTCTGGTCGGAGGATCCCTTTTCAACGGAGGGCTGTTGGGCTTGACACCCTGTTCCGTATACCTCTAAACTTATGATGACCTTCGACTATAAACGTCAGGGTAGCCTTCGTTTGGCTACTACATCGTCATCATCACTCCCTTAGGTATTTCATACAGTGGGTCATACAGCCAGCACTCAAGGCCTTAAAGTGTATCCTAACACACACAAGCATGCTTACCATGACTTGTGAAATTTCAAGCATGCTTACCATGACTTGTGAAATGTTAAGCATGCGAGCGAAAGAGAGGGAAGGAATCACCACTGCCAGCGGTTTCCCCCGCGTGATAGTTGGTTTCTCCATACAAACTTTGAACCCATTTCATCCTTATAAGAGATAAATTTTGGAAAATCCGCCTGCCAACCTACCTGCCAAATTTTAAGTTTGTAGGTGTTATAGTTTCAGAGATTTCGTGATTAATCAGTGAGGGGTATTTCGCTTTTATAAATACTCCATATATAGCTCCATTCCTTTAACAGTAACATTTCAGTTTAGGCCGTAAAATGGATAGCGTTAAGAGATTGTGGTAGGGTCTCTGGGTAAGCTTCATCAGCGACGATGGCAAAGCACACTACACCTTACCCTTCAATCACATGAAGAGCCATGAAGAACCTCTCCTATTCAACGCAATGAATAGGAAAAAAAAATATGACTGTGTACTTTTCAGATTAAACTCAACACTGACTAATTCATCAACACCTTACATGCATTTTCCACCAATCTTTGTTAAAACAATTGCCATGTAGCAATGCACATGTTTCCGGCTGTTAATTAAAAACTAATTCGCAGTTACTGCCAACAAAAGCTCATTAATAATGCTTGATTGTTACACCAACACCAATGTAACGTCTTGCAGACAAAGGATGAAACATCACGCACTTTATCGCACTTCGGGTAAATGAACTTGTGGACGCAGTGTCTTTTGTGAATAGGGAAATATCGTGAAAATTCTTAAGTAATCGACTATTTAATAATTTATATACACACATATAATAAAAGATAAGAAGAAAGAAACAGAAATAGGTACAGAGGCGGTATTTCTATAGAAATCACTTCTCGCAGAACAGATGGCCGTTAAGGTCGAAAATTTCTGGAGTGGCGACCGCGTACTGGAAGACGCAGCGTTAAGTGGGCTGATGATCCAGTAAAGCCCGTTCATTGTGGCGACACTTGGGGAAAGTCTATGTCCAACAGTCTTTTGGCTGAAATAATACACATAAAAAAGGAAAAATAATCGCAGTATAAGAGCGCCGTGTCTATCAAATTTTCCAGGTATGCAATCAACAATTATTTATTTAGCACATTTATAATTTTTATTTGCGTCTACAGCGTTGGAAGGCATACCCTTAGATGGATGGAATTTTTGATTGGTGTACCTACTTCGGTAGTAAGAGCAATTAATGCTGGAAAAATTTCTTGAATAGCATGAAAGTTTCCTTCAAATTGTTATTCTTATTCACCCCTGCGTTTCTCTTCAACCCGTTTGATAGGAAACTACAATTTCTACAATGTCGTCCATAGCAGCTAAGTAATCTAAAATGTCATAATTCTTTACCGTATGATGTGCCAATCCAATCTCAAAGCAAAAGAAAAACGAAGAATGCCAGATTCCAGATTGACTCGGAAATCGAAATGCATTTTTTCTAAGTTTGATGAGATTTTTAGTTCAATCTGACTTATTTTACCATTCATGCTTTGGGAAATGAGATTCATCGAGTTTGAAGCAGACATCTAGTCAATCAGCCGTTTTTTGTACGTTCATTATCAAGAGTTTTTGTTTGATGGTAAAGCAGCGCCATGATTTTTGGCGTCAACATAAGTTTGAAGATACATTTCCCAACAATTCATCATCATTATTTATGTTCAGTAAGCTATTTATTTTTAAGTAGGCATCAACTAAAAATATAGTAAGGCCCCTTTTCATGTCACGCGTATTTTATCCCGCACGCGGGTCTCGTCCGCATGCGGGTGATAGCACGCTCCGGGCTACACGCAGGATAATGATTTCGTTTGCTGTTGCAATGTTGTGCGTGTCGCCAGTGGGTAAACTTGTTTGCGATATATGCGGACTATGAGCATGCGTGCAACTCGCTTCACAGTAAAAACAACGCTTCAGTGTAGGGCAGAAGATCACCGCCCACATCCGGATAGCGCGCACGCGGGTTGCGCGCCCGCAGCCAATCCGCGTTCCGCGCGCGTGCTAGCCGCATGTTAGAAAAAATATGTATCAAATGATAGGATCCGGGCAGTCCATATGCGGACGAGAACCGCGTGCGGGCTAAAAAACGCGTGACAGGAAAAGGGCCCTTAAGCATGTTGTGCTTACCTGTAAGGAATTGCTACACTAGTCTATAAGTTTATTTGATCTATCTCATAATATCTTTGTCTAAGTATATGTAGTCAGTTGTTGGTGAAATTGTGAGTCAGACGTTTCAATACTGGATATATACCTGGTCTTCCCGTCCGATTATAACTTGAATGTCTTCAAGGTAAGAGTTAATAGGCTCATAAACTAGGGTGTCTCACCATTTGAGATTGCATCATTGCTTGATGGTAAGCAATGATGCATGCAGGCGGGACCGCAGTCAAGCACTAGTTTATATCAAATAAAATAAAAAACTTCCGCCAAATGATGCTTTATAGACCAATCCTGTGCGTCTCGCATTCTTCTGATTCCCACGACTCTCACCTGGTTAGCAACTCACCTTGAAGGCAACCTTCCAATGTTGCGTGTTATGATCGTAATATTCAGTGTAATTTTTGTCACATTTGTACCTGTACTGTATTTTTGCTTCGAGTTGCTTCAGTTTCTTTTTTAAGCTTTTTTTTTTAAATTATAACAAACCATTTGAAGGCCTGAATCCTGAGCTAGATAGCAACGTCGTTGCAAATAGTACATTTGATAGCATATTTAAAATGAGTTCAATTATAAAACATGGTAAAATAAAAGAAATGAAAGTGCACGCATGCTCTTTAGATAAGCAATACGTTTGCATATGTGTATGTTTTTGTAAGCTCTGCAGGAATAAAAGTGATACTACTGAATACTAAGGTATGTAATAGACTCGTATAATTATACAATCTGCATTTGATTTAGTCAATGTACAAAAAATTTGTCCACCACTCACTTCATCCCAATATGTTTCACAGAATTAGTAGCTATAATTTTCGAATTTAAAAAAATAACCACACGATGTTAACAAGAGAAAAAAAGTTAACTCAACAATGTGTACAAAGCCCCTCCAGTTTTCAAAACAGTACATGTTTACAAAAGAGTTTAACACATTCATTATCTTACCAACTACGTAGCTTGTACCTTAAAATTAAAGCTTCAAAGCTTCTATAAAGGTAGTACGCAAAATAAATATAAACAAGTCGCCTCTATAAAAACCTTTTTAAAAATAGAAAATAAGCTGAAGTTGCTTAGCAACCTTTAAGCTCTACATAATACCTGGTTACCACTTAAAGGTCTTAAAGCCAAAGCAGAAATATCTATACATCCTCAAGCCACTCCACTAGAACAGCGCCCCAACCGGGCGGATAATACTTTAAAAGCGTAGACTATAAAAAAACATGGAGAGGCAAACAGAGATATAAACGGTCGGGCTGCATTTACATACAAATGAGCCCGATGCGAAATTATTTCAGTCAACGGAGGCGGTGCAATGGCGGACTGGAAAAAATACGGGTAAGCGTGAGCGTGATAAGCTTGTCGGGTTTTTTTAGGATAAAATTTTGCGCAATTTTTTTTTTTTCGCAATTATTGGACATATTTATCTGAATTTTGAAAAGGGTTGCTTCAAAAAAGAAAGGTAATGAAAGAGCTCAAATAATCGTCCAGGATATGATGATTTTAGAAAGAACCTTAATTTCGAACGCATATTATGGATATTAGTTAAAAGGTAGATCAAAATTTTCACTGACCAATTCAATAAGACAGCCGAATCGCAGATGCGATTATTCTAATTGCATTTTCTGCTTCGTAGTAAATAAGCCTTCTTGGGAAAATAAGTTAGGTATTAGACTTGTACTTTTTTTTCCATGAATTTCTTGAAGAAAATTTCAAATATGATCACTCGATTCGGTTACACCTTTTATATAATAAACAAGTTTCTGCCGCGTTTTTAGTCGCGTGATATTAATCTTCAAGTTCAGTTTAAGGTTTAAGGTTTTTTTTATGGTGAGAAAAAGTCATCCAATGACATCCCCAGCTCTTGGCCGGAGCGGGAGATTGTGTCAGACTCTTACTGACTAAAAAGCCCACCCCGTTTCTAGTAGGCTTTGACCCGGCTGGGTCCCTGCTGTTGCTGACAACTCCTTGAGGCGCGCGGGAACAGTGTGCGCTGTCGACGACTTGGGCTTGGTCCGGACAGTTACCGGACGGCAGGTTTAAGGTTCATACTTTCGAAATTAAAAGTATCGTACATAGTCTACCCGCATGTCAAACATCATTCTAATTATTTCAGCTGTTTAAGCGTAAGAAGGTAACAAACACACATGAAACTTGAATGTTAGAAAAATGTTGTAAAGTTCTGGAATGATGGCACATAGCCCAAGAGTATGGTCCTTTGGGACTATTATCGACTTTCACGCAAGCAAAGTCGCTGGCAGAAGCTAGTCCTAACTAATATTATAAATGTGAAAATATTATAGATGTTTGGATGTTTGTTATCTAATCACGCAAAAACGGCTGTACGGATTTGGATGAAATTTGGCATGCACATAGCCTTTGACATGAAAAAGAACATAAGCTACCTTTTATCCCGATTCCTTAAATACCTAATGTCACGCAGGCGAAGCCGCGGGCAAAAGCTAGTGATATAATAAAACTAGAGTTCAGCTATCGCCCCGCAGAACCCAAAAACCGTATGCTTCTTTTTTCACAGACCATTTGGTGTGAAAACGGTCACTCCTCTATTTACTATGTTTGTTTTTGGAAGGAGTAGGTACTTTATTTATACTCGTACTGAATCGATCTTTATAGCTTCCAATTCAATTTGAAAGGTTTAATTGTGTAAGTGTATTGGTGGAGTCGGAATGGGCGGGGATGGTACATGTGAATTCGAGTGGGCCAGGTGAGGAATGTTCGTGAATAGATGGCTGGGAGTGGCTTTACGTGGGTCTGCCTGAAATACACACAGACACAGACTGACTGACTGACTGTGGTAGTAGGTATTGTTCGTTACCTGATGATGCTGGGGTGGTTTCTGAATTGTTTTTTTTTAATGTTGAAATTTTGAAAAAAAAGACTACCTTTGAAAATCTGCTATTTGCATGAACTTTGACCCTTCATAATTTACTCAAAAATTAAAAAAGTTGAGAAATATAACAATATATATAAAAGCTTTGCTTTAATCAATGTTCTGAATGACAACAATTTTTTTCAAAAACTTTTAAGTGTTTAAAAAAAAAAACTATTATTTCCTGGAACAAGTTTTGAGAAATATTCGGGTAAATCATGGAACTACCGAATGCTAACAAGGTTTCATGAGTTATCTCTCTTCTTTCGCGTTACGTCTCAAATCAAATCAAATCAAATCAAAAATATTTTTATTTCACATAGGCCTACATGGGCACTTATAAAACGTCAGAAGCTAGTGCAGTCTTTATTAAACATTTCGTTGGATTGCGTTAGATGAAGCAACAAGCTTTTAAACCATGCTCGATGTTGACGATAGTGTGTGGAAAAGGAGCTTTTCAAGGAGAAATCTCGCTACCAACTTATGATTAATGAAGCACTATCCTTTTTACTACGGTACAAAATGACTCCTGTATTACTTGTATGATGAGTTCATGAGAGAATAGCTAACGAAAAATAGAAAATACCTTTTAAATTTCGTTCAAGAAAATTGCGAGAACGCGGACTGACTTTAATTTACTGCCAAATATTACAAAAATATTAGAATGTATGACATCTGCATTCTAATAGTTAACATAATTGTTACACGACTACACGTATTGTATATAATAATAAAAATTTACTTTTTTTTATGGTGGGAAAAAATCATGCATTGACATCCCTCGCTCTTGGGCGGAGCGGGAGATAGTGTCAGACTCTTACTGACTAAAAGACCCACCCCGTTATTATTACATGACTACGCGTATTGTATATAATAATTAAATATACTTTCTAGACATGACACTGGCTGGAAATGCAAATGGAGAAGGCAAAAAAAGTTATAAACTCGTTAAAAGATAAATGCCCGATTTGACATTTGACAAAGACCCTAGCATGAAACTTGGAACGAAACTAAATGAAACAATAAAATAATAATTAGGGCTCCGATGCAGTAGTAGTTATTTTAGTAGTACTACACCGGAGAAGCCGCTAGGTAGTCAAAATACAAATGTCAAAACAGCCCTCTTATTTATTGACAACTTTAGATACTGCTATTTACTTCTTATTTCTTAAAGAGGCTAAGAGCGTTAAGAAACCCCAAAAGTAGGCAAACACAAACTGAAAATGATATAACAATATTTCTGTTCTAAGAAATAAAACTTTCTGTTAACGTCGTTGCCCAGTTATTTTATCAAGATTGTAACAACGAAATTAGATTGATTCCAAACTTTTGTAAATTAGTACCGAAAGGGACTTGCTTTGTATTCAATTAAAATAGACTCAAAGTTTCAAATTTTGAGGGATGATATAATAAGAAAAGGTTTTATTAATAAAACAACCGGATCGTGTAACCACCGTGGCATCCGGCTCAAAGGACCATGTTTGTGGCAAAATTTAATGAAATTCTGTAGTTTGTCAGCAAGGCTAGGTTGAACTGGCTCTTCATAAACTAATGCACCTCACTATCAACGATTGCATTACTGCTTTCCATCAGGTAGGATCGCAGCAGTCAAACACTAGCTTATATTATTAAAAAAAAGATAGACCTTATGGTAAAGTAAGTACAAATTATATTTGACGTTCCTTCAAGATTTTTAGGTGTCAAATATTTGATAGTTTTTTTTTCTAAATTCTTTATTGTACAGACTCTATATTATAAAACATAGTAGTAATTTGACAATTCATGTAAAAAAGCGAACCAAAGTGTGTCAGATTTTGAGGTTTGACTTCTGACAGCAAACCAAATAACAAATTCAAAAACAGACAAAAATATTTCTACTCCTCAGTATATCTTAATATAAGTACCAAGGTTCTGAAGGGTCTTTTATACAACCCATTCTCCTGTTATGTACGAATATCTCTATAACCATAAACTTTTACATCTCCATTGCCTCTACCCAAACCATTTTAATCTATGGCCACAACTGCCCCTTTAAACGGAGCCTCCAAATGGATTAAGCAATGATACGAACCACAAAATAAACCTTCACTCGATTCTCATGCAAATCCCATTAGATTTTTAGTCTAACGGTTGCAGAGCCGGAATGTATGACGGTATGAGTTCCATAGAGTATGTTTGGCTTCAGTAAGATACCTACTGGGTTGATTTTGTTAAGTGCGAGGCAAAATAAACGTAATTTGGTGAATTGTGGTGAGTAAGTTTTACTTCTAATTTCGCGACAGGTGACCGGCTATTTAGCTTACTTTCAATTAACACACTTTTAGTGTCATTGCATTTATGCCGCAAGGTGTAATTTTGAATGAAAAAAAAATGCAGTGTAAGTTACGCGAAACAATTTTTTTCACTAGTAACGGGCTAGTTTTTGCCCTCGTCTTTGTCCAAGTGATAAGTGTTTTAATAAGCCTCAAAGCAACTTCTGCTAGGATAAGTAGCCTATGTAATAATCCAGGTTTAACCATTTATCAAGTTTCATTTAAATCTCTTCGGCCATTGTGACGAAGACAATTTGTACATATTATAATCAAAGCTCTGGGTTTCATATTTATTTTATAACTGTGCTATACTTATGAAGTTGCCGGTTCAAAGGAAGTTGTTTGCTGAGCCAGCCTTAAAATACACTGTCATCCTTATGTCAATTGATCTGCCTTTTCCCAATCTGCCCATTCTGTATGATTGGATGCTATTGAATAAACTATCTGACCTCCAAAACCCAGCAAGTGGGTTAAAAGCGTGGTTAATATAACATTTAATTTTGATTTGAGAGCCGTAATAAATAAAAATGTACGATCAATGTTCATAAGATCTTGTTTTTTTAATATTTCAAATCTGTATCTTTTGAATCTGTATCTTTTGTGCCAGATTTTTCTGACCGATTGGAGACCTATCAAGTAACTTCTTATTTTAAACGTTGGATTTGGATAAAAATTGATAGATATTATTCACTTTTGTTATCGTTATGAATAGTCCAGCTCAGCCAAAAAACGATACTTTGCTAGTTACTTTTTAACTATTGACTTAGAATTCTGCCTCTTGTAATTGTAATATAATTCCTACGCTAATCTGCATGGTTTTCAAATGATTTAATTTGACTATTACATGTTTGTTATATGAACTTTAAAAGAAATTTTGCCCGCTGAATTCAGTGTTTCTTTTCAGGGAAGTCAGCTAAAAAACACCGACATTATCTAGTTTAATTCATTACTTTAAAAAATTAACATTTAAAAGTATTTATGTAAAATCTATTTGTGAAATAATTATCATTTATCATTTACCGCTGGGATGCCTTTCCTTACTTATTATTCTTGCATGAAAGGAAGAGGGAGGTTATATAAAACGCAGGCTACCAATCCGCACCGAGCCTTCGAATTTTTGGTTTTAGAACGCTCCAATTTCCTCACGAATTTTTCATTTACTGTTTTGAGATAGATCGTATAATAAAGCATAAATATAATCAGTCTTTTAATGTTCCCACGGCTGAGACTCAGGCCTCCTCTCTAGGAGCGGGAATAGGACGTAATCCACCACGCGGTTCTAGTGCAAGTTGGAGAATGTCATAAATTTTTCGAGTTTTTGGTTCTAGGACATGCCGGTTTCCTCACAATGTTTTTAGAAACGTGGTAATGAAATGAATTACATAAAGTAATATGCCTGGCTGGGTTTGAACCCGGGACCTACAACTCGTAAGTCAGGGCTGTTACCACTTGACCACCACTTCTCTTTCTCGAAACCTACTGGGGCCAGGGTTATCCGAAAGGGAAGCTCGGCCCTAGTACGAATGGCAAGAAGGAACGGGGTGAGTTTTATAATCAGTAAGACTGTAACACTATCTCCCGCTCGGTCCAAGGGTGGGGGATGTCATTTGGATGATTTTTACCCACCAAAACACACAGCCACACTTCTTTATTGATCATATAAATAAATCTAAACCATTCACAAGCTCTGCTTAGCTTGGGACTAGATGGTGTTGTATGATAGTTGTAGTTGTAGATTATTTTTATTTCTCCACGACATCGCTTCAAAATTACGGTAACAAGCTCATATATAACTTAGAGAACCCATCCCCTGCACCACCTGACCACTAGATGATCCATTATTACCGACCATCAAGCCATTTTAATCTAATTTTCATTCCCTTACTGGCCGAACACGATACATGACCGCAAAATTAATCACTGACCACAGAGTAACACCTCGGTCTAGCCGCGCGGGTATTTCAGTTATACGTTAGCTATGGTTATATGCTAGTCTGTGGCCGGTTTTAAATATGTCATGGATTTTTTCAATGTAACAGAGAAATGTTTTTATCGTTTTTTGGCGGATTTTTACAAGTAAAGTTCATTTTAAATAGTTTGCAAATTGATTAATCTGCTAGAAAATGTAAAATTGATGTATTTTTGTATTATTATTAATATTCTTTATTGTACACCACATACACAAATAACTGCAGGACAAACAGGGTTCCTCAGGGTACAGGGTATCTCAGGTGTAAGGACTGAATGAAGGCCTTCTCTTTTTATCATGGTTTTATATTCGAGCTGTATTAGCTATGGTTATATGCCCGTCTGTGGCCGGCTTTAAATATGGCGTGGGATTTTTCTATTTAAGCGATATTATGTCGATGGTTTTTTGGCGGTTTTTTTTTCGAATAAAGTTCAATAGTTGATTTTAATATTTGCAAATTGATTTATCTACTAGAAATTGTGATGTAAAATTGGTGTATTTTTGTATTTTTCTGCGGTTTTCTAAAAAACTGGCTTTTGCTCGCGGCTTCGCCCGCGTATATACTAACGCTTAAGCTAGTTAACGTACAGCTTTTTAAGTTTAGAAATACTTGTTGAGTTTGTGTTGATAAAATAAGTGATATCCAAAGGTGAAACAATAGGATATTATACACGACACATTTCTTATTCCTGCTCATTTAGGTACATTAAAATCAGTATTAAAATCTTTTGACGTAAGAAGTCTTCTTTTGACGTTTTCCCCGTAAAGAAGGCCTAAGCGATCCCGGAAAGAAGAAAAGGGAGAGGGCGCCCTCTAGGTACGTGGTGGACAACCGTGTCCAAAGATCTAGAACGGGCTCAGCTGGACGCACAGTCAACTCAGGATAACTATAGGAGACTATCCTGGCGCCTAAAAACGAGGAGAGCCGACCCCAAATAAAAGGATAAGGCAAGGAAGAAGAAGAAGATAAAAAATCTTTTGACATCATAGTGAAAACTTCAAAGCGACAGTTTTTTCTGTGTTTTGTATCGAAATAACTTGGTTGGAAGACGCAGCATCTGGTGAGGGAATCAGACGGACGCAAGACACACAGGACCTGTCATTGTGGCGACAATTGGAGGGGACCTATGTCTGGCAGTGAATGTTTTTCAGCTGAAATGATGATGACGAACTTTGGCACCCCTTATAAATTAAATTAAAGCGTGACTACCGTAAAATAAATCTGACATGACTTGAGTAATTTTCGAATAATTCTTACTACTAAGTTTTTTTTATTATTTGATATAGTGCTTGACTGTGATCCCACCTAATGGTAAGCAGTGATACAATCGTTGAATGCAGTTTTTTTTCAAAATTGTATCAAGTAAAGGCCATTATCCGTTTTAATTATTTGGAAATTGATTTCTTGTCGATATTGTTATGTAAAATTAGTGTACATTGATCGATCTTCTTAGTCATACACTCTTGACAGATAGGTTGTGGTCATGTCTCGGTGGAGTCCCGCACCACCACCTGTCTCGCGATACGACGCCATGCAGCTCGGCTTGGGAGCCTTCATTTACGCTATAGTGTGTCACGGTTTTGATAAGGTCCGTCCATAGTGTTGGAGAGCGTCCAAGAGATCTTTTGCCTTCGACTTTCCCTACACCACCAAACGTTTCATCGAGTCCTCATTACGGGTGATATGCCCGAAGAACTTGAGGATTCGTAATTGCACGACGATAAAACCTCTCTTTGATATTGAGTTCTTTCAGGATCGATATATAGGATGGATGGTTATTTTTATTTCACACACAAATGTTTTGTATCTCATTCGTCTACACAACTGAAATGATTGAAACAGACGTGATCTCAGTAAAAAAGAGCTCAGAATTTGATTGTAGTAGGTATTGACTACTACAGCAAAACTTGGCGAGAATGCTGACTCGACCCTGCAAAAACATTCGTAATCTAAAAGGAATAGGCGTGACATATTTTTATTCTAAATCTGGGGTAGGTAGGTACGGTTTTTTTTATAAATTTGGTAAATCAGTACTAACAATATACAGAAATGAAACACAGTATACCATTATTATAATTTCCAGTTATTATAGAAATCAAACATTAATAAACCGAATAGATATAAAAAAGTAAGGGAATTCGAAGCATACGCAAACATCTTGAAAGAAGTTAAACCCTAAAATATAGATTAAGCCCAGTTACAGCGTGTAGGCATCAAGTTGAAATTAAAACTAAACTGAAATCTTCGGTCCCTTGAAGCTGTGACTTCTAAGTTAACGAAAAAAAGATACGACCGTTTATGTCGCAAAAAGCGCGTATATCGACACTCTTAAGGGAATCAATTCATAGGGTACTGTACTTCTTTTTGATCTAGAATACTGAATTTTGGCATGATGCAAGGTCAACTACAAATATGCGAACAAAATCTGAAAACTTTAAATTTTTAGTTACGTCACAACTTTTTTGCGATTCGGAAAATTTCTTCCAAGACTCCATTCTGGAATTGAAATAATTTTAATTGAATTCCAGAATGGAGGAGGAATTTTAATTAATTTACATATTTAAGTTTGTACGGAACCCTCAGGGTGCGAGTGCGACTCGCACTTGCCCAGTTTATTTTTTAATGTGTGTAATAATTATTGTTTCTAAATAAATTATTAAAAAGTCCAATTCATTTATTTTCACAACAGACCACCCAAAAAATATATCCAGCGTCAACATTTTCAGATGTCATATAAAAGTCTGTGACCGACCGTCCGACCGTCCGATTCAAGCGATAAATCAATTTATATGGCGGACGTCGGACATGGATTAGCATACGCAAATGACTCGCACATGGTCTGCGCTGTGTGCCATCGGTTTGGTGCATCTTTTAATTATGAGCCGATTTTATCTTTGATACAGCTTAGGTTGTTTAGTCCTTTAAATCTTTCTTTATTTACGTAATTAGTAATGTTATTTTAATAAAGATTATATAATTTAAATAACAATTAATTTATAATAATTATAATGTAATAAATTCATGGGATGATTTCCCAGACCAAAAAATAAATCATGTAAAGTAAATGTATAAAATAAAATAACCTACTTATAAATCGTCTAATGACCGGTTGAATGGTAGATATCGCTGTCTCAATAAGACCGCCATTGTGGCGATTAAGTTTATAGATTTAAGTTTACGTTTATGTTTATGTTATGTTTCTTTTTGGTGTCCCTCCCCTCCTCTCTCCTAGAGAGTAGGCCTAAGTCCCAATAGTGGGAACATTATAAGGTCGACTATGATCTATGATCTATGACTTTTTGATGTACGATAAAGTTTATTGTATTCTATTTTAATCCAATAGCCACTTTTAGTCTATGACTTTTTGGTGTACGATAAAGTTGATTGTATTCTATTTTAATCTAATAGCCAGTTATAAAGTCAAAGCTAACTTTGACACTTTTAAATGTCAACATTTGACAGGTAAAAATATAATTTTACAAATACTTATAATTTTTAAACAGAAACCGGATATAAAACAATAGAAATGAAATAATCTCATATTTGTTACACGCTTGAATTTTATTTGTGCTAAAAGACGAGGTAACTACGAGCATTATTATTATCGACTGGAAACATAACAATAAACCATAGTTTTATTAAATTAATATTGGCACTCTTACAACCAATGCGATTACAAGGAAACTTTTATTATAATGTCTTTCATGAAATACCATTACAATAGCAGAAAACATCAAAACCGTTGAAGTTAAACTTTCCAATTCAAATTCAAACTATAAAAGTTAAGTATAAGTCACGTTTAGGTGTTACATCTATTGTGGCAGTAGCCAAGCGTAATAAAAATGAACGTTTTTCTCTCAATGTGCACGGGACATTACCAGATAAAGGCAAAGTTCAGTGCGCGGGAATTTTGAACACGGTTGGATTTAGTGTTACCAGGTTAGGAATAAAAATCAGGACAGATGTTAAAATTTATTTATTTATTTATTTAAACCTTTAGGCACAAAAAAAAACTGTACAAAGGCGGACTTAATGCCTTAGGCATTATCTGCCAGTCGACCTTAGGGTGGTGCAGAAACATAACATGGCAGGTGCAACTGAATATATAGGCAAAACAGAAGAGAAACAAATATATACAATATTAAATACATACTTAGATACATACATATAAATAAACAATACTGTAGTGAAAAAACAAATCCAACACATTAGCGCGGTGATGATTCTACCAACATCTTGCGAATATGCTCACGTGCCTTCACCTTAAAAGAAAATCGGCTTGTTGCCATCCTGATATTCAGAGGGAGCGCATTCCAAAGAGATATCGCCTGGACGAAAAAAGAAGAGTGGATAAGCCCAGAGCGGTGTGAGGGGCATCGTAGAAGACGATTATTAGTAGACCGAAGATTTTTATTGTGCCCAGAGCAAAGAGCAAAATAATTCGGGATTTAGGGCTTTTATGGTCATCATGGGTTTTTCTCATCGTGGAGTAACGGAAGAGAGGCTTAAGGTTTGTAGGATCTCTGGTAATCTCTGGAAGTACTGGTCCGATTGCTAAAAATTTTTCACTGAGAGATAAAGCTGCTTTATTCCTGAGTGAGGCTATATTTCATGTACGCGGACAAATTCACGAGGAAAAGCTATTATTATGTATAATGGTTTTTAATATTACTGGTTTATTGAGATATTTAACGTCCAAATCAGGCGCAAATCAAGCCGTCTCCTTACATCCCTTAAAATCAGAACGTTCCACGCGAATCAGGACAAATAGGTCCAATCAAAAGCATTTATTACAAATAGACCATTTACAGGAACTTTTGAATACTCAGATTTCAGTTAATTCAAAAAAAATAAATGAAGGTAAATTGCACGTAATTCCAAAGCGTAGATCTTTAAGGAGAAGAACGTGCAAGAAACTGTGACACTCTTTTAAATTATATTATGAGTAACAAAAGACTTGGTTTCATGCTTTTAGGTAATGGAAAAAAGTAAGTATCAAAAAATTAAATACGCCACTGGCAGCTAAGAGATGACCTGTCAACTGACCCGTTCACGAGCATGACACATGCATTAACCCCACTTAGCGCAACCAAATTGAAGGGAACTAAATTACACCTGGCAACACTGTGTACCCCCCCACTACTTGCGACCCTGAGGCACACAGGTCTAGTACAGACGCTGCGATCGTTTCAGTGTGTGCATTTGGCTGCACTTTCAACAGATTTCGTTCCCTCTGTGTGTTTTCAGCGTACTTTTTCGTGAATGTATTGTGTTTTTAAGTGAGCCAGTTATACTTTTCAAGCATTACAATAGACACGGCAAAACTGGTGTCATATTTTCTTGAATATGAGTTCTGTACAATGCCGGCTTCCGAGACGGCGCTTCCGACTTTTTCGTTGTTATTTTTTATTGTTCTTGTTTTTGTTTATTTATTGTGTTCGTGATTTTGGTCTGAGGTGCAGATTGTGTAGGATTGTAGGATGGGGGAGGGGGTGGCAATTAAGTCAGTCTGGTAAATTTAAGTTTAATTTTCTGTACTTACGTTGGTTTGGGTATCTCTAGCGTGACTTGTAGAAAAGCCTAAATGTAAAAATTTTTTGAACATATTTTTACCGTTCTTGGTGACTTGTTTTACTTAGGCTTTTCTCCTTACTCTAGCGGCTTGCCTAAAAAATAAACCCAAGAAACTTACTCTTAAGATAAAAAGTCCTAAGTGCTAATTTAGGATTGTCTACCACCCCCGTGTACAAGTTCCATGAAAATTCGTTCAGTTTTTCGAGCGTGGAAAAGAAACAAACAAACACACACTGGCCAACGCTGAATTTTCTCTTTACTTTACCAATTTAGGATATGGTCAAAATTCATTCAGTTTATCGAGCGTAAAAGCGTAACATACACACACACTCACAAACTCTCTACCTTCATGATATTAGTGTGATTATTACAACGGTCAATACTTAATAATAATAACTATAGACACTGGCCAACGGTGACCAATGCCTTAGGGCTCCACAGTAATCCTCTCACCCGTATACTAGACCCTTTCCCGGTTGCAATATTTGTTTTTAATTAATTAATGCGTGATCAAGTTTTCATCCGTGTTTGGTTTGAAAAATATGCTTCTACATTAGCTAGCAAACAGCATTATCATTTCAGGCGGCTGACGTCTATTCTAGGACATAGGTCTCCTCGAACTGTCAACACAACAAATGGTCCTGTGCATCTAACACCCATTAAATTCCCACGACTCTCAGCAGGTCATTGGTCCACCTTGTCCTTGGCCTTTCAACGCTGCGTCTTCCGGTGTGCGATCGCCACTCCATAACCTTTCGACCTCATCGACAATCTGTTCTACGAACAATGTGTTCTACTTTGGCAATTTTTTGGACAATGCCACTGACCTTGGATCTCCTGCGAATATCTTAACCAGTATTAATTATATCAACATTTTCTTTTTTTTTATAATTGATATAAACTAGTGCTTGACTGAGATCCCACCTGATGGTAAGCAATGATGCAATCGTTGATGGTGAGACGCATTATTTTATTAACACACTATTCACTTTAGTCTTGAAGACACCTAAAATATAATCGTACGGGAAGACCGCAGCAGGTAAATATATTTTACCAAAAACAACACACATTCATAAAATGGCGATTTAAACAAAACATAAACAAACAATTTGAGGACTAAAAATGAAAAATGTACTGAAAATAAAATGTACCATAAGTGTAATGCACATTCAATACGCTAGAATACATTCAACTTTTACAAATGCAGTCAAACTACTCTCAAAAATAAAAGATTCGAGACGTTCAAACCTTCAGTTTTATATATACACATACGAACGAACAAACAATTCCCACGGGACGGGGGAACAACGCGCACTAAGCTCGATGGCTGACTTGCCTCGGTCAGGAATCGAACCCGGAACTCTTACCTCCCACGGGCATTACTCGTTCTTAGTTTTGTACGTCCATTTTATTTTGTTTTAAACGGAAAAGAAACGAAATAAAGGCTTTTGTCTGGCGTTTCATATCGACGAGAATTTTGAAGGCACTGTTTATTTCAGTTTCAGCGAATTTTGAAAGGCAGAAAATATTTTATAAATTTCAATGCTTTTGTTAAATATTGCTTTGACATGAGGCTCCTTTTAACTCTTTCCACTGCTGTTGTTTGTCAGTAATCTTCCTTTAGGTTTCTTTTTAGGTGGGTAAATCATCCAATGACATTCCCCGGAGCGCGAGGCCGTGGCAAACTTTTACTGACTAAAAGATCCACTCCTGTTCCTTCGTTACCTTTTCTCTTTTAACCTCCACCTAGAGCAGAAAAGTTATCTATATCTATACTAATATTATAAAGAGGTAAAGTTTGTTCTTTTTGTTTTTATGTTTGTAGGAGATAATCTCTGGACGTACTGGTCTGGGCATAATTGGTCGTGGTATAATTTTTCCACCAATAGAAAGCTGCTTTATTCCTGACTGACACATAGGCTATATCTTAGGTACTAGCTAGTTTGATGATAAAAAAAGCATCTACAACATGGCAAATTTTTTCGCCCATCCTAACTTCTCGACTCAGAAGCACTTTGTTTAACTTAAGCCAGGGTTAACTTCAACTTTAGCCATCTACTATTAGCATAAAGTTTACAAAGACGCTGCAAAGTATTAAAGTTTCTTTGAAATTGATAAGGCTTCTACTACCAGATTTTAACGTAGCTCTTTATAAATTTATTACTCCGAGATGAATCTCTTTAGCATAATTTACAAGTTTTTTGGCAACTGTATGGCGATTTGTTAAGTGTTTTGAGATGGGAATGTTTTGGCTTTCTGGTTTAATAAAATAAAATCTTCAAGGCTCCAGAGCTAGAAGAAAAAGGTTCTTAATCCACTAGTGTGTTTCACCATCAATGATTGTATCACTGGTTACCATCAGGTGGGATGGCAGTCAAACGCTAGTAACTATTCATCATAAGAAAAAAATCTTCAATCATCATTATTTCAACGAAAAATGTCCACTGCTGAACATAGACTTGCCCCAAGCGTCGTCACAACAACCGGTTCTGCGCGTCTTGCTTCCATCAGTCAAATTTGTAGGAGGCCATCCAACGCTCTGTGTTCTGGTGCGTAAAATCTACTTCAAAACTTTTCGGCCCCATCAACTATCTGTTCGCGAGCAATGTGACTTTCTCATTCCCACTTAATGGCTTGTCTCCACAAGGTTACAAACTACGGTCCCAACCATGGTGACCTTGGTATGTATGTTTGGTTTGTGCTGTGGATGTAATCGCCATACTTATATATATATATATACATATATATATATATATATATATATATATATATATAAGTAAAGACGGAAAAGAAAATTAAAAAGATCCTGCAATTTAGCCAAAAGGCGTCCACTGTTGGCCATAGACCTCCCCCAAGTTTCACTAGGACTGTTCCTGTGCATCTCGCATCCATTGGACTTCATTTGTAATGGTTCTGAGAAGGTCTTACTCACTGACTCAACAGAAGCTCAGCAAACTTTTGGATTTAAAAAAACCTAATTTTTTTTACAACTGTAAACTGTTTTGTATATACGTCACAAAAAAAAAATCTTTTTTTGCGATTGTAAGTTTGTATGGAACCCTCAGTGCGCGAGTCTAACTCGCACTATCTAACGTAAAAGAGTTAGTTACACGAAGGAGTGTAGTAGTGTGTAAAGTAGGAAGAGAGGCGGAGTGCAAAGAGAGTGCAAGAGTGAAGCGTGCAGTGTGTATGTGCCTCCAGGGCCAGTCCTGGCAAGTCTGCCCTGGCAAGGCACCTGTGAAAGTATAGAGGGAGAAATAATAAATATGTAGATATGAATCCTTGTGAGGTTGGTATATTAAATATAAAGCATATAATAACAATAGAAATGCGTGCGTCTTTGGAACTCCCTCCCACACTCCTTACGTGACAGCCCTTCTTTAGATGTCTTCAAGAGGAAAATTAAAGAGCCATTTCCTTTCACAATGACATAGCATATATATATATATATATATATTTATAGTATATAAAGTATGTGTGTATTTATGTACGTAGGTATATTTGTTTATGTTTTATTATTTTATTCTTAATATTTCCAATTTTAAAATTGTACACTGGACCCTACCCTCTATTGTCATCTCTCTCTATCGCTCAATGCTCAACTTTGAGTTAAGCTCGCCTATGTACATGAACTTTGCTATCCACTTATTTTTTTGTGTTTATAGTGTACAATAAAGAATAAAGAAATATAAAAGATATAAAAGTCGGCTCAAGAGGAGCTCTGCGCCGTATGACGAACGGCGGAGCGCAGCAGCAGGCAAGTGTGCGTGCAGCCCTCAGCCGTATAAGTGACGGCAAAGGCTACGCAGCAGTAGGCAGCAACAGATAGGCAGGTAGTGGTAGACATGCAGCACGTAGGCAGGTAGCAGCAGAACAGCCATCTGCCGTCAGGGATCGGTAGAGGCAGAGAGGAGGCCCTCAGAGGCCAGGTCCATCAGCAGTCCTCTACCGCCAGGGGCCGGCAGAGAAAGAGAAGAGGTCCTTAGATTCAGGTCTTCAGATTCAGGTCTTCATAGACTTGAACTGTAATGTTATTAATACTTACGTTTACATAACTTCACAATAATTACATCTCTTTATAATATTTCTTGCATATTTAGTTTTTTGATTTTCTTTGATCAATGTTATCGGTCATGTCACTACTACTAAACTCGCACCACAAATGCCTTAAAATTAACATTCCGGTGCGACTCCAGCAACTGCACCCTCAGTGTGTACTTCAACTTTTGGCGCACATACTCGACGATTTCTTCCACCATTGTGGTGTAATGCAGGCGGGAGATGTACACCGGCGTGTTCGGCTGAGCGGCACGCACACTCGCACTAGGAGTAACTGGTGCTTTGCCACAGAGATTTCGGTTAGCTTGCTTTTGACGCTTCCTCCTTTGCATCGTAACTAAGCCATCTTCATTTCCAGCGTTATTCATTGCCTTATTAGGCAAAGGCTTCAATTTAGGAGCTGCAGGTGCGCTTGCGGTGACGCTAGCGAAATCTCGATGATGTAGAGGCGGGGCGAAGGGGTCGGGCGGCGGCACATGGAGGAGCCGCGGTGACTGGCACGGAGCTGCGGGGCGCCCAGGGCGAGCACTCTGCAATCTCAACAAACGACGGACGTACTGGCGACGAAACTGATGACACGGAGTTTTGTGACAATAAATCGAGGCTAACTCCATGACGCATGCTTACATTAGACGCATCGGCTGATGACCTAGTTACCACCGCTGTGTTGCGAAATTCACTAAACTCTTGGCGTAAATCGGCGACGGTTTTCTGGGACGCATCTAACTTCGCTAGCACATCCGCAAGACTGGTCTTCAGAAAACCAATGTCCTTCAAAAGGCTGGCGACATCGACGCGGTCGAAGGTGACTGGAGGGAGCTTGTGCAGCTCCTTGGCCACAAACTTCGGCACGTCATCAGGGTCGGTCTCCTTGAACAGCGTGATAATATCTTGCAGGCTTTTCATATTCCCGTCACGCCGGCGGGATGGGATCTGGTCGCGCTTATTCAGCACGCTGAACAGCAACAGCTTCGCAGCAGCTATGTCCTCCTCACTGAAGTTCGTTGCGCAGATCTGTACTGCGGGCACCTCGTCCATAACATCCAGCTTCTGCTGCAGGAATATAGAGAAGAGCTTTTCTTGAAATGACCGGGCTCTTAGGCTTAAGATTAAAATGGTTTTCTTCAATATGTAATAATGTACTCTTTGTTGAATGACCAAAAACAAAATACTAAACAGGTCATAAAAATTTCAAAATCAAATCTGAGTTAACAGTTATATAACAACAGCAACATAAAAAGCCCAAAAGAAAATAATTACGAGGAAACAAAAATATGACTTGTTTTTGCATTTGCATGTTAAAATCATTATAATTAGTCCCCTCTTTGTTCAGACCGGCTTACACACATAATTCCTAAGAAAAACACGCCGCTTCGCCAATTAGATGTGTTGGGAAACGGTAAATGCGTAATAATTCAATTTTAACAACGTTTTCTGGACATTATTGTAATAAGACCATCACAATTGTAACGGAAACTATATTATTTAACTTAAGAAACAAAGGGCTTTGTTTTTAAATACCTTTTTCGAAGTATTTTGTATTCGTTTGTCGGTTACTTTCAAATTCATCATCATCAGCCTTTTTAATGTTCTCAATGCTGGGACTCAAGCTTCCTCTCTAGGAGAGGGAATGGGCAGTAATCCACAATGCGGGCACAGTAAGGTTTGGTGAATGTCACATATCTTCGAATTTTTGGTTCTAGGACATGCCGGTTTCCTCACGATTATACGATGCCGGACGATAATGCTGGTGAAGGAAATGCCGCAACTTTGAAGGATATTTTTTCCTCCTTTTTTAATTCGGTTTAAAAACAAAAGACACTCATCGCAGGTGGCCCGGAAATCCTCATTACATACAAGTTCGGGTAAAGGCTATAAAAATTAGTCGACGTTATTTTAATTACACTTGCTTGCATATTTTATTTGTCTGTGTTTGGGTACACATATGGCGGATTATTTTGAGTTTCTTTTAAACTGAAAAAAATCTCACCTACATATATATTATGTCTAATTTATATTGTCCACTCCTAATAACCAATCTAAATCTTCAAAAGCTGGGATGACACCCTCATATTTAAAGCTAGTACACCAGCTGGAGATGTCCATTGATATAAAGACTGCTCCTCCCTCATCAGCCGATGATATTTCTGATATCTTTAACAGATGTTTGAATAAGTCATTTTCAGACTTGGTCATTGTCTGGTGTGGTGTAAACTTAAATTCGTGTTTTATGTTGTTCTCTGTTGCAACCTGGAATAGCCTCATTTCTAACGTTAGCTTCCCGAAGAATCTTGTCTTCTTCTTCATTTCCCTTTCCTTGGCTACATCCACCGTGACTTTCCAATTTGCTGGAATATGGCCTGATGAGATAGTATCTATAATCTCCTTCAGATTTACCTTTTCTCTCTCTATATACTGCATGATCACGTTGTTGCTTTGGCGTGGTAGCTTGGATGGGAACCTACCATGATTAGTCTTATGTGCTTGGCTGTCATACTCAGTAGTCTCTGAGTAGGTCTGCTCTGGTAATCGATTTCAAGAGTTTTCTAAATTGGATCTACGAAATAAATCTGTGGTCCATGGCTCATTTGGCTTCTCACCCCAGTATCCACCATCGTAGTACTGCTTGACATAAGGATCATGGCCCTCTAGGAAAGCTAAGTTAGGTCACTTTCGTTTCTGTTTGCAATTCAACCTTCTGCCACTTCCTCTAAGCCAGATTTGAGGATGGTTCCCTCCCTTCTCCGCCCAGGCCATGATGCTTTCATTCATAACTATTTTTAGGTGAACAAAGCACTTGGTTAGGCCAGTCATTTTTAAATATTAAACTCATTTTATTTACAATGAGTGACATGACAAATGTCATATAAAAGTATAATGAAATGAAAAGAGGAAAGAAGTTGTGTATCCAACAGTACAGATTGTAACATGGATAGTACCTTTAGGTTACTAGACCATAAAAGCAGAATACTATGCATTTATTCAGTCACGGACAGCTCGGAAATGACTATGGGTTATTACATAAGCGAATTTATCAGAGGGCCAACATTTCAAAATATGTCTAAAGTTGGTACACTAGCTGGAAAAATCCATGGATGTTTCTGATATCTTTAACAGGTGTTTGAATAAGTCATCTTCAAACTTGGTCATTGTCTGGTGTGGAATAAACTGAAATACGTGTTTGATATTGCTGTCGCAACCTGGAATAACCTTATTTTTAACGTTAGCTTCCCAAAGAATCTTGCCTTCTTCTTCTTCATTTCCCTTTCCTTGGCTACACCCACCATGACTTTCCAATTTGCTGGAATATGGCCTGATGAGATTGTATCTATAATCTCCTTCAGATTTACCTCTTCTCTCTCTATATATTGCATGATCACGTTGTTGCTTTGGCGTGGTAGCTTGGATGGGAACCTACCATGATTAGTCTTGTGTGCTTGGCTGTCATACTCATGCGGCCAATGATCTAGGCCAGGTATTATTGCCTTGTCAGGGAGGAAGTCTGCTGGTAATTGAATTCAAAAGTTTTTCTAAATTGGATGCTACGGAATAAGTCTGTGGTCCATAGCTCGTTTGGTTTCCACCCCAGTATCCACCATCGAAGCACTGCTTGATATAAGGGTCATGGCCCTCTAGGAAAACTAAGTTAGGCCACTTCGGTATAAACTTAAATACGTGTTTGATATTGTTTTCTGAGGCAATCTGGAATAGCCTTATTTCTAACGTTAGCTTCCCGAAGAATTTTGTCTTCTTCTTCTTCATTTTCCTTTCCTTGGCTACACCCACCGTGACTTTCCAATTTGCTGGAATATGGCGTGATGAGATAGTATCTATTATCTTCTTCATATTCAGCTCTTCTCTTTTTATATATTGCTTAATCACATTGTTGCTTTGGCGTGGTGGCTTGGATGAGAACCTACTATGATAAGTTATGTGTGCTTGGCTTTCATACTCGAGTAGGTCTGCTGTGTATGTCTGGTGATCTAATTCAAGAGTTTTTCTAAATTGGATGATACGAAATAAGTCATTGGTCCATGGTTCATTTGGCTTCTCACCCCAGTATTCACCATCGTAACACTGCTTGACATAAGGGTCATGGGGCTCTAGGAAAGCTAAGATAGGCCACTTTCGTTTCTGTTTGTTATAATTACGGAACTATTCTAATACAAACGCCATTCAATCTTCTGCCACTTGCTCTAAGCCAGATTTGAGGATGGTTCTCTTCTTCACACAGGCCACAGATGCTTTCATTTATAACTATTTTCGGGTGAACAAAGCTCTTGGTTAGGCCAGTCACCTCTAGGGTAATATGCACTTTTATAGATGTGATATTTTCTGCCATTTACTCTAAGCCAGATTTGAGGTTGGATTCCTTCTCCACCCCCTTCTCCACCCAGGCCATGACGTTTTCGTTCATAACTATTTCTGGGTGATCAAAGCACTTGGTTACGCCAGTGTGTTCTAGGGCAATATGCGCATCTATAGATGTTGTGATGCATCTGGTGGCGATCATTATTAAGAGTGAATGATCAAATCTCCCCAACACTTCTTGCAAAGACTCAAGGAAATGGGGGTCTCCTTCTACATCTTCCAGTATAGTTGCGATAGCAAGAAGCTGCCAAAATATCAAAATATCATAAGCATCATCTTTGAACACACTAATGTCGTGGAGGACTGCAAATATGACGTTCGTAACCTTATCGTATATGTTGTGTATTTAATAAATACTCGTTTAATTTACAATTATTAAACCCATTTTATTTACAATGAGTGACATGACAAATGTCATATAAAAGCATAATGAAATGAAAAGATGAAATAGGTTGTATATCCAACAGTTGACGAGAGAGTGACGTTAGCAATCTCATTTTATAGATTGTAATATAGACATTACCTTGAGCCTACTAGACCATAAGAGAAAGCAGAAAATCATGCAGTCACGGACAGTCAGGAAATGACTATGGATTATTACATAAACGAATTTATCCAAGGGTCATGTTACGTGAAGATTCCCGAAGTATTTTCCCCTACACCCAAACAACTCGTATTGTGCAGTGTGATTTTCGATTAATGTTATATTGTGTTATATATGCCTGACAATCTGTATATCCTACATAATCACGTTGTTGCTTTGGCGTGGTGCCTAAGATGGGAACTTACTATGATTAGTACTGTGGTCAGTGACAATGTCAGTAGGGCAACCGAATCGTGCTACCCATCTCAGCAAAAATGCTTTGACCACAGTTTTAGCCGCAATATTGGTAATTGGGACTACTTTAGCCCATCGCGTGAAGTGATCGACGAAACAGTGTAATTTGGAAGGAGGCCTTGGCCCAGCAGTGGGACTGTATAGGCTAGATATAACATAATAACAAATAATAAGAACACAAATTAACAATTCAAAAGATTTTTAAGACCAGATTCGTGTGCCGAACCGTAATGCTGCTATAAAAAATAATGGCTCTCTGTTTCGACTGCGTTTGACGTAACGATATGACATGGAAAACGTATTTCAACGTTTTTTTCGTTTAATGAACCAACAAACCGCAGAATAAAATTTTAATTTCATTTTCGTCAAATTACATTTTTAATGAATTCTTGCAGATAGGGTGTTCCTGTATTAATAACTAGCATTTGCCCGCAGCTTCGCCCGCGTACATAAAACACAACGTGTGTAATGTTATTAATACTTACGTTTGCATAACTTCACAATAATCACATCTCTTTATAATATTTCTTATATATTTAGTTTATTTTCTTTGATCAATGTCATCTGTCATGTCACTACTTATTTTCTTAGGTTATACTTATTTTTTTGATTAGGTATCAACAAAGAGTATTTTTATCGTCTTAGGTTTTATTCTTTTACTCTTAATATTATTTATTTTGTAAACATATAATTTGCTAAGAACAAATTATATGTCCTCTAATCTGTGAATTATTATTTTTGTCAGTTTCTTGGTTCAGTTCCTTGGTGTCAGATTCTTGGTTGAGCTCCTTGTGTCAGCACCCTGTGTCAATTTCTTGATTGAGCTCCTTGTGTCAGCTCCTCTAACGATAACATAGCCGAAATCGAATTGACCAATAGGCGGCCGTTTCTCGGCTGGTTATGGTTTGGTTATCATTATAGTTAAATGGTGCAACTCACCTTAACTGGTTTAAACTGATGTATTTACTTGTTTTTGTTTTTTTTTTTTTAAATAAAAAACCACTTTAAAGGAACACAAAATCGACACATAGACCCGGACAACCAGCTTTAAAATGAACATAATGTAACTGTTATTTATTAAAAAATAAATACTTATAATAGCAATTTCATTTCAAAT
Organism: Mythimna albipuncta; assembly: GCA_929112965.1. Lineage (NCBI taxonomy): Eukaryota > Metazoa > Arthropoda > Insecta > Lepidoptera > Noctuidae > Mythimna > Mythimna albipuncta. The sequence continues at coordinate 1,789,310 of OV815974.1, forward strand.
CGCTAAAATCCGAACTCGTCACTGAAACCTCAGAAGCACAGTGAAAACATCCCTTATTTGCGCTCAAACTAATGGAATATTGGAATATCGAGAGCACATAAAGCTGTGTAATGCGTCCCGTATACGTACCGTGTACGTCCCGTGTACCTGTCGTATACGTGTCGGATACCTGGCGTGTACGCCCGGTGCATTAGTGCTGTGATGAATGAACTGTATTCGATATTAGGTTCCTGGACTAATAAAAGTAAAGTTATTTTATGAGATGTCTTTGGTTGCTGTCTGTATTGCCATGGTTACCTAACCTGTGGTTAAATATAATAAAACCTAACGATACCTTAATATTTGAAAAAGTAAATAATTTTGAAATGCACGGATTTGAGCTTTAAGGATCTCGATATTCAAGAATAAGCAGCGGTCGATGTTAAATAGGATTGGTGACCATTCTTTATTACAATGAGTCCCCTCAGAGTCTCTTTTTTGAGACAGGAAGTCATCAAATGTTTTTTGCCGTCCTAGGGTGGGGTGAGAGGGAGTTACAGTCTAAAATCTACCTGTGTTTTCCAGTTACCGTTTGCGTTTCAGGGACCTGGTAACTCTTTTAAAAAATTCCGTGGTTCTAGTTGGCATCGGTCTTGCTGGGTCCCTATGGTGTTGCTGACATCGCTTTAAGGCGTAAGTGGAAGACTACGCAGCATTGAATACTTGAGCTGGGTTCTTATTAGACGGCGATCTTAAGGCGTACGCGAAACACTACGCAGCATTGAATACTCGGGCTGGGTTCTTATTAGACGGATCTCTTTATGCCGTACGCGGGACACTACGCAGGATTGAATACTCGGGCTGGGTTCTTATTAGACGGATCTCTTTATGCCGTACGCGGGACACTACGCAGGATTGAATACTCGGGCTGGGTTCTTACTAGACGGATCTCTTTATGCCGTACGCGGGACACTACGCAGGATTGAATACTCGGGCTGGGTTCTTATTAGACGGATCTCTTTATGCCGTACGCGGTACACTACGCAGCATTGAATACTCGGGCTGGGTTCTTATTAGACGGATCTCTTTAAGGCGTACGCGGAACACTACGCAGCATTGAATGGTGGTTGAGGATCGCCCTGCGTCTCCCGAGGCCCAAGGCATCTCTTGTGGTGATAGTTGGGGCATGGGAATGTCTGTTACTGAACAGTTGTGGACAAAACCTTCGCTTCAATACCGCTTTTTTTCTTTGTAAATGTGTTTTTCATACAGTGTTAATAGATTCTACAAATCTATACCCCTATTTTTTTAATTAGTCTAAAAAAGTAGGGCTCTATCCGTACCCGTTACTGATCATATTTTAGTAGTAAAAAAAAACGAAATTCCAAAATTGTCCACGAAAATTTGTCATAATTGGTAAATTCATAATTGGATCAATCATAATCATACATAACAATTGCTACTAGAAAAAACTACGCGCAATGTTTTTTAATCTTTATCGTCATTCATTCATTAATTCTTAATACTCGTAGCCTGAATAATATTAGCATAAATTGAGTGACATTTTGGGATATAAACAAACGCTAATAACTTTGCTGTTTATGTGTATTATTTATTGAGACTTTACTTAAATAATAACAAGATATTTTCTCATAAGCCCTTTAAGTATTCGTACAAATTAAAAACTGGGCAGGTGCGAGTCGAACTCGCGCACTGAGGGTTCCGTACAAACTTACCTATAAACAGTTCAAATTTCCGAATTGAGTTACGAAAATATATGAAAAAAATGTGATTCAGAAATCACATTTTTTTTTGTAACGTAACCACAAGTTTAGTGTCAGATTTTTAAACTAAACCTGTGATATAAGACCTGGCTTTGTGCCAAATTTCAGGATATTGGGTCAACAGGAAGACCCTATGAATTTCAATCTTTGAGATTATCAAAATATACGTTTTTTTGCGACATAAACGTCTATATATTTTTTTCTCGTTAACTTACAAGTTTGATTTTATCACAGCTTCAAGAAACCGCAGACTCGAGTATATGATTTTAATTTCAACTTGATACCTCAACGCGTTCTTGAGATAAATAGCCTAGACAGACAGACAGGCAGACGGACGGACAACAAAGTGATCTTATAAGGGTTGCGTTTTTTCCTTTTAAGGTATGGAACCCTAAAAATGAGTGGTGTATACTATATAACTCTAGTCATGTCCACTATAGTACTCTAATCATTTCTTACAAACCATGAAAGCAACTCAATTCTTAGAGTCATTTTCCAACTAACCACATGCAAATACTGAATGTATGACGTAATTAAGTCGAGCTAGCATAGGTACTCTTGCTAAAAATTTGGCAGTTTTCCCCTTTCGCACGGAGGGAGGGCCCTCTTCAGAGTTCTAATTAGTGTAACCTTAATTGAAGAGCGTCGCGTTGATGATCATGTTATGTGAAACGAAAAACATGCTTTGTGAAAACTAACTTTTCTTCCGGCTTCGCTCTTGGAGTCTACATCACAGAAATTGTGTATGTTTCCTTGTTAAAAAGTAGTATGAGTTTCAGCGATACATTAGTTTTCTGTTACTGAAAAAATTATCACAATCCGATTTATAAACAAACAAATTTACTTTATTATATTTTGGTTTAGATCTCTACAGGTTGGGGATTGTATCAAAGTCAAAAGTTTTTTATTTCACATAGGCCTACATGAGCACTTATAAAACGTCAGAAGCTAGTGCGCGGTTCGAAATTGGTCGAAAAGTATGAGTAGAAGTATGAAAGAGTTACCACGGCCCTACGAAACGCAATGAGCATCTGAAGGGAAGAAGTCTCGCTGTCACTCCACCCAGAGCGGAAAGAGACATACCTCAAAAAAGAAAACACAAAAAGACACGCTTTCTACGTTATATGATAGAGCTCTCATAATCTACGACAAACTTATCATTTGCGGTTGGTACAGTAATCGGATCTAGGGATCGAACCACAAAATTAAGTTTGTTTTTTATTGTATATACTTTTCCGGGATAAAAAGTACCTAGTGTGGTGCCCACGATATTAACAAATAGACAGACAGCCAAATTGTTTTTAATCACATTTTTGTATTCGGTGTCGGTCTAGTAACACCCGCTGCCATTTATTTTTTTGATATTTTCAATGTACAGAATTTTCACTTCTACAGATTTATTATAAGTATAGATAAAAAATAGTTTGTCATCGATACGCTAAGAAGAAGAAGAATCAAACTACATAATCTTGCTTATGAGTAGAGTTCTTGCTTGCTCCAACTATTTTTATGAGTAGGTTAGTTTCGATCCAATCGGATACTTCTTCACCAAACTGAAATACAAAACGTTTATTCGTTCCTCACACATCAAGAAAAAAGAAAGGTATAATCAGTGTGAGGCCAAAAGGCACCCAACTCGGCTTATGCTGCGTAATTTAAAATTGCAGTCATCAATCGAAATTCAATTTTAGTAAATAGTGTTCATGTAAAGTTTTACAGTAAAATACTTTAAAAACAACCAAAATAACGTTAGGATTCGCAAACTTCTACTTCTTCTGCCTACTCTTTTACATCTGAGCGTGAAGTGCATTATTATGTATTTAATAATTTACAAATTACAATTATGTGGTACAGGTTAAGTGTACGGGTAAGTTCCTCACTGAATGCAGTTCTAATAATGCGTTAAGTTTGAGAGTCGCGGTGATACGCGAGGGATAGGGTACTATCGATAGATTTAACATCGATAAAATAACAATAATAACGTTATTACTGTCAGGTTACGGTGCAGACAACTTGTCTGCTGAACGCTGTTCTTGTAATACGTTGGGAGTGTTGTGCTGAGGATGATGTCGATAGTTTTGATATCTTCTTTTCGGTTATTATTTTGTTTCAAGCAGGCGCAAAATAATATTTATACCAAATCATAGAATTTGACACTTTTACGCTCTCCAGAAAAAGTATGCTGCAGTATCATTTTTGCATTTTAAATATTTTGATTGCAAATTAATAAAAAGAACTAAGTTACTTACTCTTAACTTAAAGATCCTCAGGTTTTAGCTACCAGGGGACACAGACTCTTGCGGAGAATTATTCCACTCCTTATTTATACACACAATGAATGTGATCCCAAAATGGCTTATTCGCATAGGTGGGATGTCCACTTTGAAGATGACCGATGAAGCATCGTCGTACATCTAATCTCTACAGGTTCGATGACAAGCTATATAGAAGCTTCGACTCAACGATTGCATCATTTACCAATGATCCTCTCCTCTGATGAATAACTTTTAACATGTGTCTTCTACATAGTAAGTTTGTGTTGTTTTATCGACAACACGACATTATCCTTTCGATTCGGGTCATCACTAGTAGTTAATAGTAACTCGTCGTCTAACAGGGAACGTCTTTGCTCTCTTAAGACAATTTCCAAGAGTACGCGCCATTGCATCCAGTTTAAGTTCTTCGTTTGTCACTATTCTGGAACTCAAGGACGAGGTAGATGCTAGATAGATAGTTTCACATACTTCATACGTCTCTTTAGAATATTAGAATCGATGACCAAAAAATTTAGATTTTTTTAAATATTGTTCCAAAAACAATAACGAGACGACACCGTCACGGCTATATTGTCATCATTATCATCATCATTTCAACCGAAAGGCGTTCACTATTATACATAGGCCTTCCCCATGTGTCGCCAAAACGGGCAGTCCTGTGCCTCTTGTATCCGTCAGTGTCACCAGGCCACTGCAAAACCTTTCGGCCCCATCAACTTTCTGTTCTACGAGCAATGTGTCCTGTCCACTAACTTGATTTTGGCGATTCTTCAGGCTATGTCGGCAGCCTTGGTTCTCCTGTGGATATCTTCATTTCTTAAACTCTGAGCATAGCCCTTCGCATTGCTCTTTAGGAGACTCAGATGCCTGTGATACAGGTTTATTATTATTACAAGGATATGATATTGTGTTTTCTCTTGTTATCAACCTTCAAACCGAAATATTGGGATTATCAGCCCGCCTTAAGAGGCTCGACTATCGTCCACATCGAGCATGGTTTAAAAGCTTGTTGCGCGCAATCCAATGCGATGTTTAATGAAGAGGCAATACGAAAAAAGAGAGAACGCCTAAAAAATCTGTTAACTGTCAGTAATTCCGTGATTTACTCGAATATTTCACAAAACTTATTCGGGGAAATACGTGTTTTCTTTTTTAACCCTTAAAAGTTTGTATCATTCAAATCTTGATAAAATTTGCAAGGCTATTGTTATATTTCTTTGACTTTTTAATTTTTGAGTTCATTATGGAGAGTCAAAGTTCATGCAAAATAGCAGATTTTCAGAGGTCTTCACTGGATTAGTCTTACACAATTTATTTTACTAGGATCCTCGATAACATCCACAAGATATGTGTTTCCAAAATATCTAATAAAAAATGTGTTATAATGTCATATACGATAAGAGTGGTTATATGAAAAACAGTGAAAAAAATAACGCTCGTCAATTACTTTTGTTTTTTTTCGAGTTTAATGCCCAAAATATTTTCCAGAATAAGTCACCTTCGCATCTAAACGACGCAATACCGACCCTGGTTTTATCTTTCGTGCCACTAATACAATATAACGGTGAAGCTAACCGTTCTCACGCCGTTCCCACTATCCATTGATTGTTTATTGAAAATACTTTGTTATCGAACATCTTACATGACATCGTTTTCCAGTCTCAAGTCGTGACGATTGAGGTGGTATGGAGAGGTTTTTTTTTAATGTAAGAGGGGAAAAGTAAGGAGTGGGATTGTTTGAAATAGTTAAGGTAAGCATCAGCTACGTCGGGATCGGAGTTTACAGAGCGGACGGATTCGTTGCTTTGTATGGAACAGCGAACTCTGGATCGGAAACTACCAGTACACAATCCGAATGCAGTAGACGCACCCTATCGGCATTTTGTAAATACCGACACTGCGTACGCTTCGGTTCCGACGCGGTGAACGCTAAGCTTTACTGCATTTCTGGATCGCAAAAAACAGTTGGGTCTCTCTTATACTATAATTTATTTATTTAATCTTCATGCAACACAAAGTACATAGGCGGACTTAATGCCTTAGGCATACTCCACCAGTCAACCTAGGGTGGTGAAGAGACAATATGGTTGGCGCACAAAAAGAAAATTTTGGTATTAAAACAAGAGTAAAAATTTAATATCTGTCATCAGCATTTCATCCGACAAAATGTTGGATATAGGCCTACCTTTAAGCGTCGCTTTCTCCACAACGACCGGTCCTGTAAGCTTTTAGTCATCAGATTTCCCTAACTCTCACCAGGTTATCGGTGAGAGGCATTGTAAGAGGCCTCCCAATGCTGCTTCTTCTGGTACGCGGTCGCCGCCAAAGAAACTCTCGGCTCTATGGACCATCTTTTCTACGAGCAATTTGCCCTGCCCACTGCAATTTCAGTTTGGCAACTTTTCGGGCATAGTCGGTAACCTCATAAACCAACTTAAATAATGTTACCCTTTATTTAGTACCAGTACTGTTAGACTTCAAGCCATTTATGGATTAAAATATTATATAGCTTTTTTGTTAACTGTACTTTAAATTCTTTTTTTCTAGTAGTCTCAAAATACTCCTCAAAAATAATTATGGTATTTATAGGTGGATTCCAGTACCGCAATCCCAGTCCTAGCAGCGTCACGACCCAGGCAATTGAAGAAATACGGGTGGTTAAAGTCAGTAGAAGTAAGAATCGTTTTTCTCGTTTGTTCGCTTCACCGAAAGAGGGAGAATTTATTTAATGTATTTTATGAAGAATGATTAACATCAAAAATGAAAACAAATTCTATTCGGGAGGCATTCCAGGTAAATGTAGTTGGTTATTTGGAACTTTGGATATTAGCGAATTCAAAAAGAAACCAATAACATTTTTCGTTGATGAATGAAATTGAAGAAAAAAAAAAATATTCAATGTATGTATCCTTCAAATTTCGCTACCCCAATGATTGGCTTTGTTGGCAGAATGTCATGATGAGGTATTACTCATACGTATTACTACATAGTCAATTTTTATGTTAATAAAATTACAATTTAGTGATTTTTTGAGAGTTTAGGGCTCATAAAATGACAGTGACAGTGAGTCCCTATTAAATGATTTCATTATTTCCCATAGTATCGTTATTATTTTTAACCTACATTTATCCTCCAGATTCTACATTGGCCTACTGGTAATCAAATATTCTGTATATCGGCTGTTTTTCATTATATCCAATATTGAACAATAACATTCCCGTCATAACAAACTGTAGTAATGAAACTGAATAGTTTGGATGAAGCCTAAAATTTTAATTAAAACAAACGCCCGATGGGGAGGTATTTCTCGTTAACATTTAGTCGCAGATTTTTCGTCCACTACCTACCAAAAATAAGTGCTAGCGCACGTTAGCGACTTTTAGGTGCTAAGTTTTGCTATGCTTAATGGATCAATAAATGCTTAACCACTACCAATTGGTTTCAAAGGTAGACCGGTAATCTGGTGAGGGTAGCGCGAATCCGATGGATGCGAGACGCACAGGAATGGTAAAATAATTTTGGTACCTAATTCATCATCATTTCAGCCGAAAAACAACAGTGGACGTCTTTTCATGATGGGCAGATAATTATTTAGGGAATAATGAAGGATATTTAAACAATAAACTTGAGCAAAATACGAGTACCTATAATAGTGCATTTGATCAATATTTATTTATTATTTATTATTATTTATTATAATCTTTATTGTACACCAAAATATTAATCAAAAATATTATAATATTTATTATTTTAATATTTTTTTTTTTATTTTTTTTTTTTTTTTTATTTTTTTTTTTTTTTTATTATTTAATATTTATTCAATATTTCTTCATGATACGAGTATGATTTTGATACAATATAAAAAAAAAATCTGACCGTTCAATGAGGTACGTTGGTTGTAATAATTGAACCCACTTTTTTACATCCTCTAAATTCCATCCATTTATCGTCGACCACATCATCGTATATCATCAGGTGAAATTTATCAAAAATGAAAATAAGTTATAAATAGTCTAATTTTATTTCGTCACATACTCATACATGTCTCTACGCTAACTCAGCTAAATTAAACGCATAAATTGTTTTTTTATTATGGATAGGCTCGCGTTTGACCACAATCTCACCTGATGGTAAGCGATGTGGCCGACGATGGAGCATGCTTGTCTAGAAGCAATCTATTCACTCTTGAATTAAAGACCCCTAGGTTATAGCTATCAGGAAACACAGACTCCGGCAGGGAATTCCATTCCTTAGCTGTACGCGTAATGAATATTACTCCCAAAACGCTTTGTACGTATATTGTTCACAAGGCAACTTACGCAGTTGACTCCCAATTTCCAAGGAAGGCACACGTTTAGTCTCCGATGTGTGCCCGCTCTTACTATTTAAAATATTTAAAGCGTGGTTTTGTTAGCCCTCTGTAGTGCAGCCTGTTCTGTTATAATAGGAATTTTATTCAAATGTTAAACACAATTCAATAAACGCTTGCCATTTTGATATCTGCATTCTGTTATTTCTGTTTGGACCAGCAATAATCAGCTTGTTTGAGTAAATATTTTTCAATACACTTACTCGAAAACATGCTCCTATCCCACCGCTTTTAGGCGCACAATATTTTATTTCCGCACTAGTGCAGAAAAGTTTGCGTTTAGTCCCCGCCACAATGTTTACATGTATCGTATCAGGCTAAGCGCGAGTTGACGCCCACGAGTCGCCAGGCCTAAGCTGCTGCCAAGCTGCACATCAGGCAACGATGCACACACCCCAGCCGCCGCCGGGATTCCGATACCGATTTGAAAGGTAAGAAGGAACAGGGCGAGTTTTATTCAGAAAGAGTCTGACAGGGGTGGGGGATGTTATCTGGATGATTTTTACCCACTGAAAAAAAACACGCTATCACTGACTGACTCTTTTCATTTCGGACCTCCTAACAATACGAGCCGTGTCCAGGAGTACCATTTTTTTAATCAAGCCCTTGATCCAGCTACCTGACGCGAGCCTCCTCAGGTGTTGGTCGAGGCTCTTGGCTATTAAGCCATTACCCGACACGACTATCGGTACAATGATCGCCGAGTCTACATCCCATATGTCGACAACCTCGCTGATGGACCGATCCCAGTACATTGTGATATCGCCATTATCGAGAACTGGGTCGGGCACATACCTGTAGTACGGCACCTCCGAATTCACAAAAGAGTACTTCAGAGCAAGTTGCTGATGGATAATCCTGGCTACATTGTTGTGTCTATGCAAGTATTCCCCGTTAGCTAGACGAGAACAACCAGAGATAATGTGGCGGATTGATTCACCCGGTCGGTGACATGCCCGACAGATGTCAATCGTACCGTCCTTCACATTAAATCTTCGGAAGTTCTTCGTCATGATAACTTCGTCCATAATTGCACAGACAAAACCTTCGGTTTCCCCAAAGAGGCCACCGACGCGCAACCAGGCTACGGACGCTAGTTGGTCTACATCGAGCCCATGAAGAACCCTGAAAAAGCGTCCGTGCAGTTCCTTACTTTACCATACTTCCTTGCGATCGTTAGTGTCAAGCACTACAGGTTTGCGCCAGTCATCGTTAGCCAAGGAGAGCAGGGTGAGTCCCTTGTCCACTACCACTACATCACGATGCATACCAACGTCGGCGAGTAGAAAATTTTCCCTGAGACTGCATACCTCGCGATTGTGCAGGGTCTTAGCATTTAAAAAGCCTCGACTCCCATACTTCCGCGGGATATACAGTCTCATCACCGATGACCGTGGGTGATGCATTCGGTTTTCAGTAAGCAGTGAACGAACCCGACTATCCAGGGCGTCCAGTTCTGTTTGAGTCCACTTGAGTACGCCGAAAGAGTACATCGATACCGGCACGACCCAACCATTAACGGCGCATCTTGTTTCCGCCTGAAAGAAGGCTATTGAATACCTTCTTCAGGCGTTCAAAGAAGCGCTCCTTCAACGATTGCTCCATGTCAGTGGCATTGATACTTAAAGCTTCCGACATACCCAAATACTTATAACTATCTAATCATTATTATTATCCACACTAATATTACTCGTATAAAGAGGGAAAATTTGTATTTTTGTGTGTAACATACACAGAAAAATAAAAATTTTAACGAATAAACTCCAAAACTACTGGACCGATTTCAAAAATTCCTTCACTATGGGAAAGCTACATTTACCCTGAGCAACATAGGTTATATTTATTGCCTGTGCAAGGCGGGATGGGCTGCTAGTTTATTATAGTTGTGTCCCACAGCAGGGCAAAGGCCTCCCTTACGTTATTCCACTGTTTTTTTCTGCTCCTAGTCACTTCTGGCCAATTCTTATGGTAGGAATACAAATCGTATATGCTTAATAATAAAAAAAAGGATACCTCTTTCTTAGACTGAGTTAGTAGTTGCACTTTTAGACTTTTAGCTCTTGTAAGTAACTAATTATTAATGGCCTATAAATACAGAATTATCAATCAATTCACAATACGAAACTAGCTGAACCAAACCATTAAACTCGTTGAACACAATAACAACGTCGTTAATATTTAAAACGGCAATTGTAACGTTTAAATATTTGGTGTTTGAACTAAGTTTGACAATCGGAACGCAATAGCTATTGTGTGGAGCCCGCGGCTGCGATACGGTTAAATACACCTTAAACAAAATTAGTTTCAGTATATGGGAAACCCGAAACAAGGGTCTAGTATTTTTATGTAAACAATCTATGTACAAAATTTCATAACTATATCATGAAAAATCTATAAAAATGTATGAGCTTGGTATGTCAGCAAAAATACATAGTCACCGAGCCATCCAGGTGATTGAGGGGTTATTTTGCACTTACACCCAAGTGTTTGATGGCACCTAATGCCCGCTATGACCTGCCGTGACCTGTGTTACACTTAGTGTCGGTGTGGTTCAACTTGTAACCTTTTTAAATATTAAGTTTAAGTGTAGAACTTAAAGCAACCGGGACCGGTGATGACAGAATGAGAGGATGCCATGGTACCTCTGTAACCACTCTTCAAAGACCCAATTATCGCTGTATGCTGTGGGGCCCACTAGGTTGAAACAGTTGCAGTATCAATACCGGATTCAACATGCTTGCTGCATGTGATCCCGCCAGATCCTAGTATGCCATGCCACAATTTATCACAGCAGCGGCATTTTGTCCCAACGCCGTTGCATCTCCATGCGCTACTCGTGTGCATGGAGATGCAACGGCTAGGACTTCCTAGTTCATTCCTCGAAAATCAAAAAGCAAAAGCTTGTACGCCATGCCACAATTTGCCATGGCACCGCAGCTTCGATCCGGCGTTGCTTCTCCTTGCGCCACTACCGCATGTATGCAAGAACTGCATGATTCATTCTTTGAAGATCGTTTTTCGTTACATAATATAGAATAGAAATACTTTTATTTGGTATAGACACAGCACAACGGTAATAAACACAAAGTAAACAAGAACAAAAGTACAAAGTACGCCAATCGTGCCCGCACGGAAAGGGTGAGCACCTCACGCGCTGATTTTCAGTTGGCACCCCGCAGTCATGTAATCATTAAACAAAAAACCTGATACCAATCTTATCAAGGGATATCATGTTAGCTAGTTATCAGGTTTTAGAGTGCTATAAGGCAGTCATCATCATCATCATTTCAGCCGATACACGTCCACTGTTGGACATAGGCCTCCCCCAAGCGTCGCCACATCGAACGTTCCTGTGCGTCCCGCATCCATCGGTTTCCTGCCACCTTCACCAGGTCATCGGTCCACCTTGTAGGAGGCCTTCCAACACTGCGTCTTCCGGTTATATAAGGCAGTCGTTTCTTGTTAAATACGGGTACACTTCAATTAAAGCCGATCCTAATGTAGAAGGAAAAGCTCAGTATTATTGTCATCTTGTGATAATTTGTTGGAGCAGTGGTTACTTCTCATCACATTCAAATTTCTCCAACGATGCCTCGTCAGCCTACAAATCTGGGCTGCTACTGAGAAATTCCTAATTATAGGAATATTATAACTACCTACATAATATATACAAATGCGATATTAATTACAGTGTACACCATGACTAACGCTCCGTAAACAGCGGCGAATGTTAATGATCAACTGTTAGTCACTCGTGTGTGTCATGCCTTACTTCCATGGGAAAGATACATTTCATATCATTCGCGACAAAAGAGAGCTATTCTGAACAGAATAAATACATAATATGGAGGTGCAAACTTAGACGACTAAATTTGTGTGAACTCCATTTTTGCGAATCTTTATCTAGCTAGATGATTGCTACTTTGTAATATTTTGATGGATGGCGTAGGTCGAGTAGTTGAAAGTATGAAATAGGCAGAGAAACAACTCTAATCCAGATCAAACTGATTTTCATCCGTTACTCCACTACACTCAAAGGCTCAGTTGAAAAACAGCGTCAAGCAACTGCTACGTGGTTGTCGGGCAGTATACTGAACTGAACCTATTTGGTACTACCGTGATACACATAACAATGTGTCTCACTGTAGTGTTATTTATTATTATTATTATTTAAGCTTTTAATGAATTTTGTAATACTTGTTTTGTTCATTGTATGCCAAATAAACATGTTTTCTTTCTTTTCTTTCTCACTCGAAATTGAAGGAATGCACAATCTTTTGAATTTGATGACGCCAGGTGCTGCTGACCGGGTATACCGATTTTGTAAAGAACAAAGAACCAAAATTAAAAGAAGACCAAAATTGAATGCCTTTAGTTCGGGACTTGATAAAAAAACACTGCACGCTTTAATAATTTCGTAACCTCACATCACAGATTTTTATAAAATTACTTTAAACTAATATATACATTTAGTGAAAATGTCACAGTCAGATGTGATATAATAATACTAAACTATTTGAATAACACGGTTAAGTACGGACGGCTTTAAAGTGGTTAGAAAAGACACTTGTATAGTGATTTTCTTAACACATATTTATAAACATTACAAACTTAAAGAAAAAAATATTATTATTATTATAGTTAGCCCATATTGTCCCACTGGTGGTCAAAGGCCTCCCTCCACTCCTTCCAACGATCACAGTTCCTCGGTTTCTCATTCCAGTTCTTAAGGAAGCCATCCAGGTCGTTCCGCCATCTCCTTCGTGGTCTGCCTCGGTCCCGCGTTGCTGTGTCCGGGCACCAATCCAGCTCTTCTTCTTCTTCTTCCTGCCCTTATCCCATATTACTTGGGGTCGGCGCAACACGTTTTCTTCTTCCATTATGTCCTGTTACCCGTCAAACTATTACTAATTCCCTTTTCTTTCATGTCACTTTTCACACAATCCATCCATCTTTTTTTCGGCACCAATCCAGCATAAAGAAAAAATATGGCGTCAATAAAGTCCTCCACACCGCTGTTGACTGGAAGTATGCCCAGACTGGTACTAAAACCGAGATAAATAAAATATACCTATTTATGAAAACCTTGTATACAAATCGATATTTTTTCCAAAACTTTGGTTAAAAAAGAAAGTATTGCCTGGAACAAGTATTGTGAAATATGCAAGTGAGCAACGGAAAGTTTCGAATACCAACCGAGCGCTCAGGCACTATTTTTTTTTCGCGTTGCCTCTTCATCAAATATTCCGTTGCATGAAACAACAAGCTTTTCGACCATGGTCATATGGAATATAAAGGGGATCAAAAAGGGTCCTCACAGGTCCCGTAGTTCCAAACGAGAATGTCGAGCTTCAAAGCAAGCACGGGATCGAAACCAGGATTCCGGTTTTTTTTAAAAAAAACTATTGGATTTTTCCATTAAGATTATTACTCTGTAGCAGCCTAGACTTTTGAATTCTGTAGAATGATACGTGACACCCCGTACTTCAGTAAGCACGTTTTGTCCAGTTATGTTGGATTACCAAATAAAAAAATATAGTTTAAAAAAACTAAAAAAAACACGCTTTCATAGCATATCAAACTAAAAAGTGTAAAATAATTTTCAATATAGGTAGGAAATAATAATAATGAACGAAAAATATTAATATCATTGTGAAAAAAGCGTGGGGCGCTATGTGCCATATTTTTCGTAAATCGAGCACCCACGCTTTTTTCACAATGATATTAATATTTTTCGTTCATTATTATTATTTTTTACCTATATTGAAAATTATTTTACACTTTTTAGTTTAATATGCTATGAAAGCGTGTTTTTTTAAACTATATATTTATTTTTTACAAAAAAAAAAAAACGGATTATGGTATTGTCATCAGTCACAGGTGAAGCTAATATAAGCGTGTTAATATTAATGGTAACTTTTTCTTAAACAAAGGATGCTTTAAAGCTGAGGATCACGACAACATGGGACGCATCTTCAAGTTTAGCATTCTAGCCCGCTCTATACAATGTTCCCAAAAAATTGATCAATCACAGAGGCCAATCTCAACAAGCGTGTGCGCAAGCACAAGTTCCTGTACTCTCGTAGTTTCCGGCCACCGTAGGTGCAGCGTAGCTTGCAGACGGCGAGCAATGGGTAGCTCGCTGGCCAACCCTCCGGTAACTGTCCGGATCAAGCACAAGTCATCGATGACGCGCACTGTTCCCGCGCGCTTCAAGGAGTTATCAGCAACAGGACCCAGCGAGGTCGCAGCCTACTGGGGCCAGAGTTATCCGAAAGGGAAGGAGGAACAGGGTGGGTTTTTAAGTCAGTAAAAGTCTGACACTATCTCCCGCTCCGCGATGGTGGCAATCCAACACAATCAGGAAAAATCAGGTACAGGGCCAATGGCTTTATGTGCCTTTCGAAGCACAGAGTCATAATACCACCAATGCTATCATAGGCTATTGGAGTCAATAGGCTACTTTAGGCTTTTTTAGCCTTTTTAGGCTACTTTAAGCTACTCTAGGTTATTTTAAGCTACTTTAGGCTACTATTTATCTCAGACAAAATTAACATTTTTTCCAGTTGTCGTGTTGGGGATTTATATGTATGTATATCAGATATTATTATATGCTTCCCACGTAATTTGTTGTAACCCCACAACTGCAATTTTACTGGAGAGCATTTCAAAGATACTTTTTGCGATTTTAACCACATTTTTCAATGAATCTTTATGAACAGTATGCAAGTATAGTTTCTATAATGGTAAGACTTTTTGGACTTTTTTAATTTTAGTAATAGATTACATATAATTAAACACTTTTGAGTGAAAAACACAAAATCGCTATTTTGTGGGTTACAATAACTTACGTGGGAGGCATCTCAGTAAAAGACTTTTCTCCGAAAGCTGAAACTTGTTCTCCAAGTAAATAAGAAAATAAATTTTCCATCTTACCCAAACGTACAGTTCACTTACCTGCGATGGATTTAAAAACTTCAAGTCATTTATATGCTTACAGAACGCTGTCAAATGTCCCTTATAACTTGCCCTCCTTCTAATTAGCTCCTTCCCCTCCTTGTCAGTCATTTTGAAGAATAGCTTCTCCTCGTCAGTTACTGAACACTGAATTTCACCACATCCAGGCTCTGTTTCTTGGTTTGAGTATCCAGGTATCCAAGTTTTGATGTTATTGAATCCGGCTCGAAGGACCATATGTTGGGGACTTATATATACTCGTATATCTCTGTAAAATACTTTTCTAAACACAAAGGAAGCTTGTTCTAAAAAGTAAATAAGAAAATAAGAATTTGTACATTATATTTTACAGGAGAAAAATGTAACACACCACCACAGACACAAAGTAAAAGTAAAAATAAAACTTGTTGACGGCCCGCCATAGAAACTTCTTTGAGGTTGAAGTCAAAAGAAATATTAAAAAGCTCTTCTGGTAAATTATAAGAGATAACCAACACGCAATTCTAACATAAATTAAGTACTCATAGCGTAGCATAGCAAGGCCGACGCCTTAATGTTCCCACTGTTGGGACTCAGACCTCCTCTCTAGGAAAGGGAATAGGCCGTAATCCACCACGCGGGCTCAGTGTGGATGTCACATGTCTTTGATTTTTTTGGTTCTAGGACATGCTGGTTTCCTCACGATATTTTCCTTCATCGTTTTGAGAGCGGTGATGATGAAATAAATTACACAAATTAATGCGCCGTAAACTCGTAAGTTGAGGCATCATTTAGATCATCACTCAACACTCTCATACACATGTATTCAGATCATCACAACCCAAGAAAATAAATGAATCCAACTATTTTTCTCACACGAGTCATTAGATCTCCTTATAAGACTCCTCACGGTCGCCACGAAGTCTGTCATAGGTAGCTGCCATATTAGATCAGCGATTATAGAAAAAATGTAGACAAGCTTGA
Source organism: Mythimna albipuncta (assembly GCA_929112965.1). NCBI lineage: Eukaryota > Metazoa > Arthropoda > Insecta > Lepidoptera > Noctuidae > Mythimna > Mythimna albipuncta. Next base: position 1,805,638 of record OV815974.1, read on the forward strand.
GTGCCTCAATGTCTGTAGTTCCGCATGCCCGAACTGGTTACGTCAGCTATGACCATTAAGAGATAGGCCTAATTATGAAGGGATTTATTATGAAACATTGTTAGACTTAAGATCCTATGTAGAACTCTGAGGCAGAAGGCATCCACAGTATTTCGCTATCGCAATTCCTTCTCCTCACTCTGCATCATTCCGATGCCCGCCGCCGTGTCTTCTGGTAACATGGTGCGTCGCTAGGTTTGCCGATGACAGCCAGGCACATTAATGTACATCATCATCATCAGCCTTTTTAATGTTCCCACTGCTGAGACTCAGGCCTCCTCTTTAGGAGAGGGAATGGGCCGTAATCCACTACGCGGGTCCAGTGCGGGTTGGTGAACGTCACATGTCTTCGAATTTTTGGTTCTAGGACATGCCGGTTTCCTCACGATGTTTTCTTTCACCGTTTTTAGAGCAGAGGTAATGAAATAAATTACACAAAGTAATGCGCCTGGCTGGGTTCGAACCCGCAACCAATAACTCGTAAGTCGGGGCCATTACCACTCGGCCACCACTGCTCTATCTATCGTGTTTTAGATTTAAGATTTTATTTGTTATGTTTTTATGAAACCACTATAAAGTATAATAATAAATAAATAACGAATCTGATTTTCATCCGTACCACCAATTCAGTCGAAAACCAGCGTCAGGCAACTGCTACGTAGTTGTCTGGCATTGTGCTGAACTGGACATATTTGGTGCAGCCGGGAGACACAATGTTGTTTTTTTTAAATAAATCGTTTCTTAATCATTGTGTACCAAAGAAACATGTTTTCTTTCTTTCTTTTTTCTTTCAAACTTACAGCAATCGATCTTAACTTATGGCGTTTGATCTGGTGGTCAACCGGGGGTTGGACCATTAAATTCCGAAGAATAGAAATCCAGGAATTAGCGTAAAATACGTCTTTTTTACCTTCCACGTTTCGCATCCGTGGAGTGGCATGGTTCATTATAAACGGTTCTGAAACCGGTAACCATCCGAACTAAGCCCAAGTCGTCGACAGCGTGTAGTCTTCTACGTGCGCCCTAAAGAATTGTCAGCTAAACTGCAGGATCGAAGCCTATTGAGGCCATGGATTGTGTGAAAGAATACCTCGGGGCCTTGGAATGAAGGCAATGAAGGAACATGAGAGTAGGACTTAGTCAGTAAAAATCTGAAACACCCTCGCGCTCCGTCCTAGAGAGGAGAAGTCATTGAATGATTTGCCACCAAAAAAAAAAGTTGCGTTAAGTTATCTTGAATTTTGGTGATCTGTCAGATCATGTCCTCTATAGTTCTTCCAGTCTCTGGTATGACGCACCTGAGGCATGTGAACTTCCAACGGCGCTCCCAATCCTGTGTGCCCATTAGCCAGTCTGTGTGCCCATATTAGCATTAGAATCTTTCACCCGTTTACGCACGTTTTTTTCTCTATTCTCCATTTATGTTAGACCAACCTAAAATCCCAATATTTCAAAAAATTAAACCTCCCATCCACCCTGATACTAAATTATTTTACAATATCGCCGGGGAAGCCAATATTTTACCAGATATGTCAATTTGGCCCGGTCCGCCATTATTAGAGAAAATAGTTTCAAAGACACTGTCCGCAATGGAGTTGAAAGATTCCGGGAATGATTTCTTCAAACTGCGGCTTTTAAACTAAAAGAAAGAGAACCTACTATGTTTAAAAATGAATATAAATTTGGTTCATATATAAATGGAAAGATCAATCAAATTCAAAAACCTGACAGCTTAAAACTAGGTTTAAAACCAGTTACATAATTAATATAATCTATTTTAATTGCTGCGTTGTTGGTATTGGTATCGTGGTCGTAAACGTGACTGTTGAGCGTAAGGACTAGTGTTCGATTCCCGGGTCGAAATAAATTTAATTGATATGGATCATGAACAATTTAATGATAATTATATATCGACTAATTTGATCTCTAAACTTGTCAAAACACACAAAATAATAATATTAAAGGTGCTAATCAAAATATTTTTAAAGGTAATATACTTAATAACTATCACGTAACGCCATCTAGTCCTAAACTAAGCAGAACTATGCTATGAGTACTAGACAACTGAAAAATATTTATATATTTATTAATATATATACATATTATGGATATATTACACTCAGACACAGAACTAATCGTTGTGCTCATCACACAAACATTTGTCTTAGGTGGGAATCGAACCCACGATTTATTTTTTCCAGTACAGTAGTTAGGGTCACTAACTACTAGACCAACAGGCCAGTCACAGAAAATGGTCAGAGAATTGTTAAATATTTTTCCTTTTTTTTTCTAAAGCTCAATTGAATTTCCACATTCAACGAAATAACGTGATTAATTGCTCGTGGCATTCTATATCATCTATACATACATATAAATAAAATTAGAGTGTCTGTTTGTACTATTGAAATAACCGCTTTTTACTACATGCATATGAATATATATTGTATACGGTACATACACCAAAATATTTTTTTTTACAATTTTGTCTGTCTGTCTGTTTATTCCGGCTAATCTCTGAAATGGCTGGACCGATTTTGACGGGACTTTTACTGGCAGGTAGCTGATGTAATAAGGATTAAATTAAGCTAATTTTATTTTAGAAAAAATAAATTCGAAATCCTGTAGTCCACGCGAACGAAGTCGTGGGCACAGCTAGTCTACCTATATATTTGAACCTATGACCTCCCTTTTACCAGGTAAGCCATTTTGCTATTGTCACTAAATCACAGTAACAAAAGTTTCATAATTTAATTACGGAACTCTAACCCGTAATTACCATTTGGGTAAGCTACCATGTTTGGTAGAATGCGGTAGAAAATCTATTATGGTCCTATACGCCAACCAGTTTAGCATTGTATGATTTAATTAATGGTTTCTATGTTGTGTGCAAATAATGTATAGAATAATGGTGACTATCGTCGCTGGTTTGATAAATAAAAGCACGGGTATAGTCTGTCTAATAAGTTAAACGACTTGGGTTATTATTAGGATTTATTGAAATCTGATGTAGTCAACACGGGTTCAATAATCAAGGTCGATTAAGTGATAGAGATCATGTACGGGACATCTTTTCGCTCCACTCAGAGCAAAGGTATTAGAATTTTAAAATTATAATAGTAAATACAAATGGCAAGTTTGGGTTCTTATTTCTAGCCTACACTACCTTTTATATGTTTGGCCGATCAAAACAAACAAAAACCTGTCTAACCCGTCATTTAGACTCCTTTATCTACACCCAGAGATGTCACTACCATTATTTTATGGTCCTTCGAGCCGGATATCCGAAACTTTTATATATTGGTTTCGGTTACATACAGATATTTTTTTTTATATCAGTTTTTGGGAGTTTCAATTACGGAGCTTCGTTCAAACCAAGTATGTTAACCTGGTTTGAATCAACGACATACAACTTGTAAGTCGGAACCGTTACCACTGGGTTAGTAGTGCTTTGCATTTTAATAGGTCCTACAAAAACTAATCTACTCGACATAATCGTGCAAAAAATATAAGTACGTTAAGTTTTTTTTTCTAATGATTATGAGTCAGTTTTTTGTATAATGAATAATAAATAGGTTAAGTCGCTGCTTATCGCTACTGCGCACTACTTCGGTATTATCAGCTGTCCGCTCAACGTTGATAGATAACGTGGACGATGGACAGCAATAGTGCTGCAAGACTTTAAAGCTAAACAGTTAAAGACAAAATGAGCCAACGTGTACCAGATATGCCGCGTGTGCAACGTGTGCCACGTATGCTACGTGTGTAACGTGTGCCACGTCTGTTATGTGTGTAACGTGTGCCACGTCTGTTATGTGTGTAACGTGTGCCACGTCTGTTATGTGTGTAACGTGTGCCACGTCTGTTACGTGTGTAACGTGTGCCACGTCTGTTACGTGTGTAACGTGTGCCACGTCTGTTACGTGTGTAACGTGTGCCACGTCTGTTACATGTGTAAAGTGTGCCACGTATGCTACGAGTGTAACGTGTGCCACGTCTGTTACGCATTACGACATCTAGATTCTTGAATATGCTTGAAAACAGATGACTTAAAAGGGTCGATAATACGATTACGTAGATGACGATATTACGTAGTATACGGTAATCATCTAAACAGTAAGTACTGTGTTCCTATAAAACTCAGTGAGTTACCTCATTCCAGCGTGGCTGGAAATACTTCACGGCGTTCTCGCCTTCCGCATTACGAAGGTTCCCGTCGGATAAGGTCAGTATTAGAGTTTCTTGCACCGGATTCGTACGGAAAAATCACCTGAGTTTCACCACTGTGTGGACCACCCGGAAGACATGGTGAAGCATACGGTAAAGGAGTGCCCTGCCTGAGCAGAGCACTTCCTTGTCCTCATGGGGGAGATCGGGGGCAACGATCTCTCGAGCCGGGTGTAGTAGGTACGGAGCATAGTCCGAAGCGAGGAAGAGTGGTCGCTTCCCTCTGCGAAGCAAAACTCTGCCCGCAAATGAGGCAATGAGGAATGATGCTCTGCTGTTGCAAATGAGGGGACCACACGCACACGCTCGAAGGAAAGGCCCTTTAAATGTAGTCGGGAAAAATTGTATCTTGAAAGATTGCTTAGTTTCTGAAGGGTACCAGTACCGGGAGACCGGTAGAAATTACTGTTAGGTAATTAGAATATGCTTAAAAAAAATGTTAGACTGGTTCCTTTTCGAATGACTCGAACTGTAGCAAGCGGCGCGCACTTATCAACGTTTCACTTTTAATAACTATTTAAGTAAACTAATTAATTGTAATATCAGAATTATGTTTATGTATTTACATAATAATGCTCATTATTATTTTGTTTATAATTTCTTAAATTAATAAAACAGGAAGTCTCATGGCAAAGGTTATTTTTTGCGGTCACAGTCAGATCTTTAAATAAATGTGAGTCATTTTGACATTTAAAGGGGATTGTATCAATAATTTTAAATATTGTATATATCAAAGTTAATGTGATAAGTATCATCAGCTCTCTATTTAAATAATAATTTGAATAAATCAATTTTTTATTCTTTATCAACATCCCAAGTATCAAATTTCGTTTTAAAAAGGTTCTAAGGATAAAGAATTTTACTAAAAAGTATAAGTTGCAATAAAATTTAAACTTTGTCTTCTAAGATTTAGAGTTGGTAATCCAAAAATTTGATCCTAAACGCAAATTCTAAATTCAAATAAAGGTCTTTCGGTGAGAAAAGAAAAGAACAGAAAACTATCTTCATTCCTTCTTCTGTATTCCTTTCTTCCAGTTTTATCATACATTGACAGGCCTGTTGGTCTAGTGGTTAGTGGCTCTGACCGCTATGCCGGAGGTCGTGGGTTCGATTCCCACCCAGGACAATTGTTTGTGTGATGAGCACGATCATTTGTTCTGTGTCTGGGTGTAGTTTATCTAGTATCAGTTGTCTAGTACCCATAACACAAGCTCTGCTTAGCTATTATTATATATATATATATATATATATATATATATACAAAAGGAGAAACTGACTAAAAGACTAAGGTGGACTGATGACCTGGTGAAGGTTTGGGGAACCGATGGATGTGGGACGCACAGAAACGTTCGTTGTGGCGACGTTTGGGGGAGGCCTATGTCCAACAGTGGACGTGTATCGGCTGATATGATGATGATTTAATTTTTGTTTATAAGAAGAATAGCTTCTGCCAGCGGCTTCGCCCACGTGGAAGTAAGATTTGCCATACAGACTTTGGAATCCCTTTCATTCCCAATTTTGGGAAATCCTCTTTTAGTACTCGCTTGCGTTGTAAAAAGAAAACTGGTGCCGTTCCCATACACATACGGCTGCCTTCTCCGCTAGCATTACTACTTCGCAGAAGGAAGCGACCGCCACTCTTTACTCGCTGTAAACTATGGCCTGTACCGCCGATTATTCTCGCGAACTTGGCGAGTTTACCCAAAAAACTACAAGACAGATTAAAAAAAAAATCGCTAGAAGAATACTACTTTATCACTAAGTAACATAGGCTATGTATTTTCTACTTTCCTTTACGCGAAGTCGTTGGCAGTATCTAACACAATATTAAAGAAAACATGATAGAAATAGACCTATTAATTACTCATGTAAACTAATTCAAATTACATCATCTCCTAATTTACCCCCTGACCGACAGACATCGTGTCAAGACTATCATACGTCATATTAATATGCAGCTGTAAGGTCAAAGTTGCGTCATAAACACTAACAAATTGGCTCCGTTATAGTAAAAACGATAATTAGTTAGAAATCAATCAATCATAGAGATAACCCCAGTATAGTTCACACGGGTAGATTATTGTTCACAGCTGGGTTGGGGCCGTAAAAATAAGTTTTATCTGTTTAATTATCTATCTAGTAGTGGTTTGAATTTATTTTGTGCGTAGATTATTGTAGGTCACCTGTTTAATAATGCTCGTTCTTCGGGTTAAAGGTGAAGTCTTAAAGAAATGTGTGTGTGGTAAAATGCGCGTCTATGACCAGATGTTCAAATGTGGTCGAAGCAAAAGAAATGCGTAGTGTGTTTGTGACGCGTGGTGGCGTTTCGCAGTTTCTGCGTAGATCCATTTAGCAAGAATGTACGATTTTAGGTTTTTAATTTTTACGGTTCTGTAAACGTAAAATTTTTCACGTCCTATACCCGGCAGTCTTTGGATGGACTACACGCAAAAGCAGCGCTCTACGTGTCCAGTACAACAGCGCGTTCAGAATGCTCTTGGGGCTGCTTCGCTTCTGTAGCGTTGTTCAGAATACTGCTGTCCCGTAAGCGTTCTTGCTTCGCTTCTGTTAGCGCATCGGAGATGTTTGCGAAGGCGCGTGTGGGTTATTTCCATACAATCGTGCGCAAGCAATGCACTATCCCTGATGCGCAGGGTGCAGGCCAGCCCCAATAGTTTCCTGAACGTCTTTGCCGAACGTGTCGATTATTGTCCTTACTTGAATCACTGTTGCATGGTTCACGTACTCAGTAATTTTCAAATATTATTTTAAGTACAATTATTAATTAAATTTTATTATTATTATTTAATATTTGTATTGTATAACTCTTATTTATAATTATTATTTCACGTCCCCGTGCTGCATTTTTTGCACGGGGTGACGTCACACGTAACTTTAATGGACTATATCTTTGTTATTTTTTGTTTAATCAAAAAAAGGAAAAATGTGTCCTTTATTTTTTATCATCTAAAATACGGACTAGATAAAATGTAATTATTTTGACCCTGGAAACTACCTTAGTGGCCGTATCTCATGTAATGGTTTAAAAGCTTGTTGCTTCACCTAACGCAACCCAACGCGATGTTTGATGAAGAGGCAACGCGAAAAAAGAGAGATAACGCCTGAAATCTCTGTTGGCCTTTTTATTAAACATTGCGATAGATGAACCGGGAAGCTTTCGAACCATGATCATATAGGTTGACGATAGACGAGTGAAGAAGGGCTCTGAACCTCCATTTCAATGCAGGTTTGCACTCCCTGGTCCTGTCCCGTCAACTGACTTTGATATCTATTCCAAGTAGTCATGTGATATGCGCTTCATCCCTATTATTAATAGAGCTCTGAGTATACATATAGATGGATGGAGAGGGAGAGGAAGGTCGAAGAAAAGATGGATGGACTGTGTGACGAGTGATATGAAAGAAAAAGGAGTCAATGATAGTTTGAGGTTGACAGGACAGAATGGAAGGAAAACAAAGAGGTTCGCCGACCCCAAGTAATATGGGATAAGAGCAGGAAGAAGTAGAAGCAGATATAAGGATGACATCAAGAGCAAAAAAAGTGGTTACACTGCTATTTACTGCGGCTGTCATTTATCATGTCATCATTATCATCATCATTTCAGGCGATACACGTCCACTGTTGGACATAGGCCTCCCCCTAGCGTCGGTTTCCCGCAACCCTCACTAGGTCACAGGTCCACCTTGTAGGAAGCCTTCCGCCGCTGCGTCTTCCAGTACGCGGCCGCCACTCCAGAACCTTTCAGCCCCAACGGCCATCTGTTCTGCGAGCAATGTGCCCTGCCCATTGCCACTTAAGTTTGGCAATTCTTCGTGCTATGTCGGCAACCTTAGTTCACATTAGTTATCATGTCACTAACGCGTAAAAAAGGTTTAATTTAAATGTCTAATGTAACGAATGAAGTACCTATAAACACTCATCATATAAACATTTGTGAAGTGTCAATAATTTCCGCGTGAGAACATAACCCTTCCACAGATAATACTTTAAATTTCACACATCATTCTTTACGATTTCGGGAGAACAACAAATTTATCGCATGAGACCCTTAACACTACGTCAAATCGCGAAGTTTTTATTCGCCTGTTGATCCCCTTACTGCTGCGTTATGGCCCATTATGATGTATTTGAACACATTTAAACATTTTGAATGCTTTCCAACTTGCATTTAATGGTGATTGTCAGGTTTTTGAACTCGCATTTCATTTTTTCGAGAGGTTACATCCTGAACTTGCTTTTTTAAACCAGTTGAGAAGACACCGTGAAATGTTATCGTTTCATCTGCGATGTTAAAGTTAAAGTCTTTTTTCTTAAATAAGGCTTTTTTTGACTTGGGAAATCATCAAAACCAACGTACGGCCAGTGACCACCCTAAGGTCTGAACTAAGCGTTAGCCTCGTCGTGTAACTGCGTACAATCATACATCGAAGGACTGGAACAATTTGCCTGCTGCGGTCTTCTCGTCTGATTATAATTTAGGTTTCTTCAAGACTAGAGTGAATAAGGTCTTGATAAACTAATGCACTTCACCATCAATGATTGCATCACTACTTAGCATCAGGTAAGCTTGCAGTCAAGCACTAGTTTGTCATTAAAAAAAAAATCTTCCGTTTAGGGTGAAACGAGAGGGTAAGACTTTTTATCTGCCATCAGCCATTGTCCCATGATACTTGAGGTTGCCAGTCGGCGCAACACGTTTTTTTTCTTCCATTGTCCTGTCACTCATCATACTATTACTAACTCCCTTTTCTGTCATATCACTCCGGAGTGTCAGACTATATTTTGACTTGTTCTGTGTTATACTGCTTGTTTTTCTTAATCTTTTTTAACTTACAACTGAAATCTTCCCTGTGCCCTCAATTGCCCTTTTACTTCCAGGGTTGGTGGCGACACTAGTCAGTCAGGAGCTGTAGGCGCGGGTTTTCAGACAGCGAGCCATGGTTAGCTCGCCGTCCGACTGTGCAGTAAATACCAAACTCGTTCCTTTTTATCCCGGGAATGTGATTCCTTGAGATAATTTTACACTGAAGCGGATACTTTTTATCCCAGAAGTACATACTGTTACTATTATATATGTACGTCCTACGCAGAAGATCGTAAGACAAAAAAGCATTTTTTCGGTATGAAGGCTAGAAGGAACGGGGTAAGTCTTTTAGTCAGTAAGAGTCTGACACTATCTCCCGCTCCGCCCAAGGGCGGGGGATGTCAATGCATGATTTTTACCACCATAAAAAAAAGGAGTGTTTATTTTTGTCACTATTAATGTTATATAAGTACGTGAAATACTTGCATGAATTAACAAATGTTTTTCTATTATTTATTTATTTATTTTATTATTTATTGTACACCACATAAACAAAAACATAGGAGATTTTTTTTTAAATAAGTATACAATGGGCTTATCGCACAGGGCGATCTCTTACAGACAACCTTTGGATGGACTGAACGAAAGGAAATAGATTAAGGGTTGTCAGTGTCCAAACATCAGAGATAATACTAATAAGATATTATAATAACACAAATACATGCATACAATACAAAAAAAAATACTAATTAAAATCAAGTATATACGAGATATGTACGAGTAATCAGTAATCAGTTTAAAATGACAGTACCAAACGCTGGATGTAATGAGAAAAAATAATATATTTTTTCACGATACTATGTTACTATGTAATATGTTTGAGGTATCAATATGTAAGAACGATTAAGAAAGGTTGCAATGGGATAGACTAAAACCCAAACCCCATACATACGAAGTTAGAGCAGATTCATCGTGGACCCTGCGTCATTCACCCAGGGATGTCCACCCAGCTACATCCACCCAGTCTCCACACACCCTTATAGTTTTTCCATTCACCCCGCAGCTCTGCTAAGCGTTTCGCCATATTTTAATGCCGGGATAGTTGGGCCATAAACTCGTTTGATTTATTTTATGATCGCTATACGTGTGTGGTTGTTCTGTTAGCGATTTTTTTAAATATTATTAAACTAGCTTTTGCCCGCGACTTCGTCCGCGTGGAATAATGACTTCCAGCAAAATTTGGATTTTCAATTTACCTTTCCACCCCTAGGAGAGATATTTCCAAAAATCCTGTCTTAGTACTCTCTTGCTTCACTGGTGGAACCTACATACAAAGTTTTAAGTGAATCCATTAAGAAATAACAAAAAAAAATATCTTCCTTTTCTCCCCCTTTTCTCCCCTTTTTCTCCCCTTTTTCTCCTCCTTGGGGGGGAATTTCCAAAAATCCTGTCTTAGTGGTAGCCTACTCCTCCCAACAAACACACATGCCAAATTTCGGCTCTCTAATGCCTGTAGTTTTGACTGTGCGTTGTCTGTCAGTCACTCAGTAACGGAAGAGTTTTATATAATTATATAGATTAAATAATTTATTCACCAAATTAATTGCAAACATATAAAAAATTAAAAAGGACAATGTATTAATTAATTTGTCTTACAGTTTGTGATATAAAAATAAAATGTGTAGATACCATACATGTCGTTACCACTATAATTTTGATAACCATACTATCTGATATTGAATTTGAAATTGGCAAAAAGTTTTGATCATGTTAATTTCGCGGGCTATCTGTAGAATTCACTTTAACTGTAAATACAAAATTTGAAATTAAAATATATACTAATATATATAATAAGGAGGTAAAGTTTGTTTTTTTTTTGTTTGTAGGAGGTCATCTCTGGAAGTACTGGACCGATAACTAAAATTTTTTCACCGATAGAAAGCTACTTTATTCCTAAGTGACATAGGCTATATTTTATGTAAGCGAGTGAACCTGCGGGAAAAAGCTAGTTAAAAATAAAATGTTACCCTACACTAGGAATACAAATATTTGTTCCACGCGGGTATCAAACCCGTGACACGCAGTGCAGCACCCAATCTTTCAACCATTGCGCCAACCGAGCAAATACTGAAGTGCTTCTCTAGACCGTATTTTAAATATGATAAACAGTTGTATTGATGTAGAGTTTTTAATGCCATTTTTGCTTTCTAACTAAAGTCTATGGCAGTGGTGACGGGTCGTCTTGGAGGGTCTGTCTTCTATCTTTACCATGAACGCAGACTCCATTTTTGTTATAGTATTTTTTTTTTTATTATTTCGTTTTTTTTTTATGGCAAGAAACCCTTTTACGGAGGCCTCCTGGGCTAATCAACGGTCTCCATATTCTGCTGTGTGCATCCAGTGAATAGTAGTGATTCTAACAATATCATCGACGGAACAAGCCAAATGCCTTCTGGTATGGTTATGGTTTTAATCATGTTAAAACTTGCTCCATTTTGATACGACTGTTCTGGTCTTAATCTTGGTAAGATCTTAGTCTGTTTGTACCAAGGTTGTGTGAGCATGACTCTACGCCATTAGTATTAACGCACTTTCGAACTTAGTACGACGACGAACTTACACTCAGTGACTTTTGAACGGAATGTCCGTTCCGTACTAAATAATAATAATAAGTGCTTTATTTTTTGTTTTAGTCAATTTTGCAATACATCTGTCAAACGACATTCGTGCGTATGATAATACTATTAGACAAACGGTAGCAAAATGGTTTTTCCTTCGACCGCCGCTGTCATAAGCACCCCACCCGATAAGCTAGCATGAGCTTGGCCGGGATTAATGGTGCTGCCCTAAAGAAAGCGTTCTTATTAGATAATGGACGCGATCGGTTAATGTGCTATTTTAATATTACGCTATAAAGTGAAAAACTTGAGAGGGGTACTTAGACTTTTTAGCCTTTTTCTTGATGAGGTAGCATCCAATTATCTTTGAGAAGGTGTTGAAATTGGGGTTGAAGAGAAGGAATCTGTTGGTGATGCAACATGTTTAGTTTTTTCTGTAACTAACTCAAAAAAGTAACGTTCTTGTGGGTCATCTATTGAATTCCATGTGTACCTAGATGGTATAAAAATATAGTCAAGATCAATATGGACCCGGTCGGGCACAGGAAAGTTAGGGGAGCATGCAAAAGGCAACTGGAGGAATACAGAAGAGCATCCAGAGAAGTTATCTGAAGACTATTACGTCTGTTGGCACATGTAAACCTTCCCCGAGCTTCACCACAGCGACCGATTCTGTGCACCTCACATCCAAAGGACTCCTTTTGTAGGTAGTCTGCCAACGCTGTGTCTTCTAGTACTTGATCTTAATTCTAGAGTCTTCTGTTCCATCGAAAATCTGTTCTGCAAGCAATGTGGACTGTTCTCTGATATTTAACATTCGTAATTCAGCGGGTTATGTTGATAACCTTGGATCTTCTGTGGATCTGATTCGATATTTGCTTAAAGAAAAATAATCATTTCAAATTATAGCGTCATGAAATCATGATTTATTTCGAATTTCAAACTCTCATTATTTTTATATCAAAAGAGATGAGAGCAGGTGGTGGCCCAGTGGTTACGGATTTGAGTTGTGTAGGTCACGGGTTCAAACCCAGCCAGGTGCATTACTTTGTGTAATTGCCTCAAAACATTGAAGAAAATCTTGAGCCATAGTCCTGTCCATAGTTATGTCCTAGAACTATAATTTCATAGACATGTGACATCCACTAATCAGCACTGGGCCTGTGTGGTTACGTTACGGTCCATTCTCTCTCCTAGAGAGAAGAGTCTGAGTCCCAGCAGTGGGAACATTATAAAGGTGATTATGCTATGCTATAATAGGTATCAAAATTACCCAAAATTAACTTTTGTAAATCTTCTAATCATAAAAAAAAACTCTTGAATCGCAAATAAAAATTCAGTTTATTTCAAAGTATAAATAAACTGAAAGTACCTTCAAAATAATCCAATTTAAGCTAACTAGGCACTCCAAAAATAATACAACCCAATTAAATGAGCATTAGAATTTAAACGAAAATGTTTTAATAGAAAATGTAATTTTAATACGTTCGGAGTAAAAGGGATGATCCACTTGTATGTTTGGACTAATCTTGACAAAACACTTGGGCTGCTAAACCACGGCTGTATGAGTTGGTAGGTAAATCTTCGGTCCCTGTAGGATTACATAAGTTGTATTTAATCATTGATATTATTTTCGAATTACTGTCTCAGTATTTGAAGGAGTAAACTAATGTTACATGTTTTATATACTTTACGGTACACATAATGTTGACAAGTTAATAATTAATTTATTGTTTTATTTTCTTATTTAACTGACATTTGTATTTGTAGTTTATAAAATTTTAAAACAATGAAAAATATTTTATTTTTTGTTATTTTACTTTATTTTATGCGAACATTGACTATTTTAAGAGTTCTGATCTAACATAAGTGTTACAATGTGGACCAAGAGTTGTCTTTTTAAATAAATTATATATTATTTATATACAAAAACAAAGTGAACAAGGGACCATCTTATCGCACAGGGCAACCTCTTACAGACGACCTTAGGATGGACTGAACGAAAAGAAATATACAAGGTGTCGTTTTGAAGATGCAAAATATTTCAGGAGGTTGTAATACAACTCATAATTATTAATCATGTGAAAAAACTAAACTAATTCGATTGATCGATGGCAGCGGGGGCGTGGCTAGGGTGTGGCGTGCGGGATGATGATTGGATGATACATTATTTATGAAACTATCGTTGCGAGTTAGTGTGTGTGAAAACGCCCTTTATTTTTCCGTGTTTGTGTGTGTGAAAGAAAGCGCGGTTATAAGGCAGGTATCAGACTGGCTGCTTTTTAAGAAACGTAGTACACACATACCGATTTTAATAAAAAAAAAAAAACAAATAAAATCCTACTCATTTTATTATTGATTCGGGTCGAGAATCACTAACATAATTACCTCCTAAAATATTTTGCATCTTCAAAACGACACCTTGCGGTCAGTGTTTAAAATCCTTAAACAATATTAACTACACATAATAATAAAAATAAATAAAATAATTACTTACTTAGTTTACCTTTTGTTTTTTTTTTTGGTTGTAAACTTTTGAAATTACTTCGCCTGTTCTTGATGGAGGTGGTGGAGCAACGCCACGGCAAATCGCAGCATGGCGGACAGAGTTTCGGTGAGATCTCATAGCGGTATGGGAACAGAGAGCTGTCGCTCTGTCTCCATGATGACTGTCGTCATGACTCTATGCTGGGCATACTACAACCACTGAGGTAAGTTTTTTTTTTGAGGAGTGGCTTGAGAGGTGTGCCACCATTATGCGGATTGCATACGTCTGAACTGATTGTAACTGAACCTGGGTGGACTCGTAGTTCATTTAGTACCTTTGAGCCAGTTTTGAAGGAACTAGCGTGTCAGAAAAGAGTCAGTTGTTCCTCAGAAGGAAGCACTGTGATCAAATAACCTCCTCTCCTCGACATTAGGCACGATCTCGCTAAAATGGAGCTGACAATTTTATCGTAGTATCGACTGCCTCAGCGAAGTTTGCTGAGAACGTCGACTTGATACATTTGCTGATACTACAAAAAGATTAGAATGTAGACATGTATATTCTAATCGTAAACTAATGTACGAAGACATGGCTTAAAGGACTTAGTATCCATGCCAAAAACATTAATAAAAAAAATCTAACGTCAAAATCACGGGCTACCAACCTTAAATATTTATTATGTCAAACGTTAATCATTCTGAGTGACAGCTCGCTAACTGCCAACCCCGTAGCGACGTAGGCGTGATAATACTCAACTAATATTCATAATTCACAAGCCTGCTTGTTTATGTAGTACTTCATGTCTTAGAAATAATTGCGTTCTTCACTTAGCGCTTTAAAACTTAATTTATGTGTGTAAGTAAATATCGCTTGAGGCTACTAGTTAGGAAGATGAGTAAAATTCTTAGTTCAATTTCCTTGGAGTTATACTCTGTTCAAAATAACATTAGACATTTATGAAAACCTTATAATACTGCCCGTTCAAGCGATTTTGACTTTTACTACGTTAAAGGCATGACATATAGCGGCTGCAGTAAATAGTTGGTATTGTAACCACTTTTTTTCTTTTAATGCCGTCCTTATGCCAATGAAATAGAAGTTATAATCGGTTGAATAGATAGTAAAAGTGGTTTCTTTAATGTCTAATCTTAACGGGAATAGGGTATAAGTAACTCGAGGTTAAAGTTTTGAGACAGCACCAAAACCAAACCGAGACGTATTTATAGAAATTTTGGAATATATGGGGTTATTCGTAAAACACTAAAAACCTTGCAAGACTGTGTTACTAACATCATACACAACAACTTTTGTTCTATGATTATTTACAAAACATAACTCATTTACCAAAAACAAACATTCAAGATTTCGTTATTCTAACACATTTCAACTCTGTATCTTGCTATACCTACCTACAGTCTGTATGACGCGATGGAAGCGCATCAAGCACCAATCTCTGCTACCCTCCGCTATTGTTCTATCGGATGCTTCGCATAGACTGCGAAATATTTAGAACTTTCAATTTTTTTTTTTTTTTGTATGAAAATCTGAGGAACTAAAATGTGATAAATTTTTAAAAGTCATAGAACAAAAGTTGTTATTTATGATATTAGTAACATAGCCCTAAAAGGTTGCCAGTGTTTTACAAATAACCCTGTACCTATATAAGGTTCAGTTGAAAACCAGCGTCGTTCGTCGTTGTTTTATGTTTGTCTTAAGTTTTTTGTTGTCTACAATGTTTTTCTTACTTTCTTTCTTTCTTTATATACCTATAAAAGGAGAAACTGACTGGCATATCAACGTAAAGCCTAAATTATTCGGTCTCGGAATGTTAAATTTTGCACAAGGTTTCCTTTTAAAACGCAACCGAGCACTGAGAGAGGATTTTCCAAAATTCACTCTCTAAAGGAATGAAAGGAGAGTCCAAAGTTTGTAAGCAGAAATCTACTTTCACGTACGCTAAGTAGTAGCTAGTTTGCAATAGCTTCTGACGTTTTATAAGTGCCCATGTAGGCCTATGTGAAATAAAAAAACTTTTGACTTTGACTTTGAAGTCGCTGGTAGAAGCTAGTACTGAATATATGAGCCAAAACAAGTTATAGGCAAAGTAACATGCTAGCTAAATTAAATTATAAATTCTATTTCATTCGTCAAAGCCATAAAACAAATCAGTGACAGATTCCAACGAACAATTAATTTGGAACTGGTGACAACCGTAATAATTATACTTTTGTTTATTGTCATATCCAGTGGCGGCCGCCATATTTCAATGTATCACAAACAAAACATCACGCATAATTACAATTTATGACTGAAATAAAATTCTAAATCACTCTCGTTGAACAAAACAAGGTAAAATTCAATAATCTGTATTGGATTACGTCCGCGCCATAGACGAGTATTTTATTATCTGTCAAAGCATTGTTTACGGCGTCCATTTTAATTCGGATTCCCGCCTTTTTGTCATTATACACCGGTGGGTTGGTATTACGTGTAAAAACAGTAAAATCAGTTGCTATCAATGGATAGACGAAAGAATTTCAATCCAATTAAGATACGAAAACTGTATTTTATGTTGGGGATTTATATGTATGAATATCTCAGTAAAACACTTTCGAAAGATTAATAGAGCTTGTATTCTATTCCAAGTACCTATATAAGAAATAAGAATATTTTTTACATAGTTAAAAAAAAACAGAAGGGGCAGGCATAATAAAACTTCTAAGAGGTTGTAGTTAAAAGAAAGGTTAAATATCGTATGGTAACTTCCACTTATCTTCAACGTCTTTGCAGAACTTTGAGTTGACCTGTGAGACCACGTAGTAATTTTTTTTTTAGCATAACGCAAACTGCATTTGTGAGCGAACTAAGCTGCTGTTCCGTCAGACCAGAAAGATTCAGGTCATAAGACTAAATTTCACAGTATAAAATTAGATGTTTTCGGCACATGGTTTATATATCAAAAATATTTTTAGTAATATATCAAAATATGACTAAAAATATTATGGAACTTATCATCATATTCTTACTTACTTAATTTTTTTAAAAATCAATCATAGTCTTAGTTTAAAAATAGTCAGGGCCTCCTCATATTTAAAGCGATGCGGAACAGAACATGGTGGCAAAATAAATATTGAGGAATTTATGAATAAACTGGTTAATTTTACCCAGTATAGCCCCCTGCCGAGTTAACTCGAATAATACTATATTTATCAGGCAAAAGACGCATTAACTCAAATACAAGTAATATGGGACAAGAGTAGGACTATAGAATAGAATAAAATAGAATAAACTTTATTGTACACCAAAATAGCACAGAAACTTAAACCTATGATAGTTAAATTTTCCGTTTTGTATTTAAACACTGAAAGCACTCTAAATAAATGTTGTTTACAATCATCAATATTAAAAAGTGATAATTGTTGGTCTTTTACCATTTTTTTTAATATCAATATTGATGTTCATAACTACTAACAGACGATAGCAAAACAAGTAAAATACGTAATACAACCCAAGCTACTGTTTCAATGAATGTTAAAATTAACAGTATAAGTATTGGCAATGTTTAATTAAACCCCTCTTGAATCGTTACACTTTCAGGTGTTTCAGGAATTCGCTGAAAATCTCCCTTCCGCCGGAGAAAACGATTTACTATGCCTTGACGGCCAGAATTCAAATTAAGTACGCCCATCAAAAGTTCATTGGCTGTTTAGTAAAATGTCATGGCCCCTTTAAATTTCTATTAAAGGTAAAAAGGAGTGTTCGATATTTAAATTGAAAAGTGAGTGATTTTTTGAAAATTGTATCTATTAAGGATTCTTTTTTTGCTGGCTAATCATCCAATGACTTTTCTTGCTTTAGACATATCGCGCAGGTGACTTTGTCACCATGACTTTAGACGAAAGAAGTCACCGTACATATAAACCCAACATGTAGTGCGCGCACTTAAAGACGTGTGACAATTGTGTAAAAATTGGTAAAAAAAAATATTGTCACCGTGACAAAAGTCACCATTGCGCGCTATGTCTTAGGGTGGAGCTTGGGCGTGACAGACTTTTACTGACTCAAACCAGATTTGTGTCCTTCAGTTACCCTTTGCGTTCTAGGACCACCGGTTTTCTATTCAGAAATTCCCCGTGGCTCTGGGCTGATATCTCATTGAGGCACGCGTGGGTCACAACACACCATTGACCCAGGCTTGATCTTTATTAGATGGAGCGCTACCCAATGCTCGTTGTCTGCAAGCCCGCGCTTACAGAGGCTGGGAATCGTCCCGAGGCACTAGCTGCGCCCTGTGATTTTGTCTGGTCGCGCTAATTCCTTTTTACTTGGTTACTTGCTTCATTTACGCTTTATTTTCTGAATTTGTCCAGCTTATAAGGTTTGAAGCATGATGTTAGCCTAAAACTTTCGTCGATCCGTCAGATGCAAATCAAACTGGTTTTTCCCAAGAATAACGAGTTCAAACAAAAAAAAAAAACTCATCTCTTCAGCTATATTTTAATTAGTAATACTATTGATTTTACTTTTAAGCTGGTCTGTCCAAATAATGAGACGAGATTATGCAATACAAACTAACTCCCAAACATGATTTCATACTATAAGCCTGCTTTAATTACCACTACACAATACCGTCTGGTTTCTAGACGTGAAGCAAAAACAAACATCACTCTATCCCTCTCCCACACACAGAGTTACGTATCTCCATCCCTTTCCCACTTATACCCGTCATTAGCGATCAAATCGGACATGGGTATCGACAGTTCGGTAGCTTACCACTTAATGTTCGCAAAAAATATAGATTAACATTCATAAAATTATTAACATATAATAAGACACTATGTTCTATTAATAAAGATTGTGTGAGATCATTAAAATGAGTGTAAAGTTTGTGGCCATTAAAAATCACTTTTGAAAGCTTGATTGTCGATTCTTAGAAATTAATTTCATGGTCAATGTATGAAGATAGATCATTTCTAAGGAGGTAGGGACTTGGCATTTCTGTCATTAATGCCTCTTTGCTAAAATATCAAATCTAGCTTCTGCTAGCAGCTTCGTCCGCGTAAAAGTAGGTTTTTTCATACAAACTATGGACGCCGGTTTCGTCTCCAGGTCCGTAGCTACTCCGTAAGCCGGTTTGGCTAGGAGCCGGTCTAAGTCCTAGCCACCCAAAATGATGAAGCTCTATTATTCCATGTCAAGGCAAGATGTTCGATAGATTTTTTGAAGCCCTCCTGTTGTGAATTCACAGCATCAGCAACTTCCCTTAGTTCTATGGAGGCTACAGCTCGTCCGGTAACTGTCTGAACCAAGCCCAAGTCGTCGACGGCGCGCACTGTTCCCGCGCGCCTCAAGGAGTTGTCAGCAACAGCAGGGACCCAGCCGGGTCGAAGCCTACTGGGGCCAGGGTTATCCGAAAGGGCGCTCGAGCCCTGGTATGAAGGCTAGAAGGAACGGGGTGGGTCTTTTAGCCAGTAAGAGTCTGACACTATCTCCCGCTCCGCCCAAGGGCGGGGGATGTCCATGCATATTTTTTTCCATGGTGGGAAAAAATCATGCATGACAAAAAAGGTGGTAAATTTTGGAAAATCCTTTCCTAGTGCTCGTTTTCGACATAAATGGAAACTTTTGGTTGTCGTTAACATGTCTGTCAGTCAGTTTATCCTTTTATATATACAGCTGCCACCACGGATATTGAACGCTCGGCGTCAGAGTGGGGATCGCTTTGCGCATTCCATATTGGCGAGCCAATCGTCGTCGTTGTTAGATACATGCTGCAAGCGCAATGAACGGATCACGAGTGTCGTCGATGACGCGATGCGCAGCGAGCCAATCACTGACGCTCCCCGCCCCTGCGTCTCACGTCACACCCCCTAAAGAGGCCCGATTTTTGACTTCTGTGCAACTTGAAGCCAGCGTTCAATATCCGTGGTGGAAGCTGTATTATAAAGGATGAAAAGATTATCAAGCTCAGAACCTTGGAGAACACGGTGTGTGCCCCGTTTGGGCGGATTACCACAATGTTTTCGTAGAGATCAGTGGCAACGACCTCTCAAGTCCAGCTCTAGTTCGTGCCATGGTCAGGAGCAAGAGAGTATGTTAAGAGGTCGCTTCCTTCTGCAAGCAAAGAAGAGAGCTGCAACCCTCAGGGACAGAACATCTTTACGCCCTAGGGAGTCTTCTGCAGTGGTGGCTGCCACTGATGAAGACTCCTTAGACATCGGGAGTCGCAAAGCAATTTCCAGCCACAGTAAGAGCGGGTTCGCAGACTGAGCCATCCACCTGTCTAGCAAGGACCAAGCCCGAGTCAACTTACGTACGTACTTACGTTTCACGTAGCACTAGCACTTTGAAGAGAGGCCAGCAAAACAGAAGGAATCCAGCGAGGCCAATAGATAGGGCTGTTGAAAGGAGTGACCGTGACATTAGAACGCTAAGGGTGAGTTGCACCATTATGGTGTAAGATATAGGTTATCGTTATAGTTAAATGGTGCAACTCACCCTTGGTGAATGGAAGGACGCAGGAGGGTTGGAGTCAATAAAAGTCTTGGACTCAGTCCGGGCGGTTACCGAACGGTCGGATGGCGAGCTACCCATTGCTCGCCGTCAACGCCGTATTACAAGTGACAAAGTAGTAGGAACTTAATTTTTTGTGTCTTTTAATTTACGATTGTTCAATTTTTTTTCTAATTTTAATTAGTTGTATTGATTATATCTTATCTTGGCCAGTCCCAATACAAATTTTGACTGGGCAATCTATTGTCTTACCCGGATTTGAACTCCGTTCGAAGCTTTAACCTGACTAAATGTAAATAGCATTAGGATAGTACACACTCTAATACTTAGGTCATAGTGAAAGTTTCTGGATTCCCCTTCAGGTACTTTGGAAACCAGTAATTGGAAACCAGTTTTGAAAACAGAAATATTTTTTTATCATTTTACGGCACCAATGGACACTTAATCGTTTCTGGTCTTCCGTTCAGTCATGTCCATCGAAAAAAGTCACTGTGGCTTTGGATCGGAAAGAAGCATTGGATGGGTTTCAGTCAGTAAAAGTCTGATACTCCCTCTTGCTCTACTCAGAGCGGGAGAAGCTATCTTATAATTTCCTACCACAAAAAAGAAGGTTATACGAGTATTATTCTAAGCTTAATCACCATGGCAACACACTTTTTGTGTTACCTTGAGAAGGATAAACTGCCAAACAAAGCGTACAGTTACAATATACTTACTATACACATATATAAATATACCAACCGTAATATTTTTTGTCGGTCGTCTGGCGGTCACTGTTTTCCTATAATATATTACATCACATTAATATAAATATACAAGAGAACATAAATACATTATGTATGCTATGAATCTGTTTTTTATGTGACAACGTGGACAAATACTTTTGTGCTAGATGTGGCTTGTGTCATTTTGATTACATCATTCGATTTTTATTTATTTTAACACGTTGGCGGACAGTAACGGCTCCAGGCGTCTAGTATAGCTAAAGTGATATGACATAAAATCAGTAAGCCATATGATGACCGATTTTCCATACTATCATAAAGAACGGCATGTTGTAGTGTCACCACAGGTATAATTAAGATTTATTCATATATTATAAACTAGGTTTTGCCCTCGGCTTTGGCCGCGTATATAAAATATAGCTAGTAAAGCAGCTTTCTATTGGTGAAAAAGTTTTAGCAATCGGACCAGTACTTTCAGAGAATTTTGTATTTAAAAAAAGAACAAACTTTAGAATATTGTTCCATCGTTGCCAAATTTTGAATTCTATGTTATTTTAGATAATTGTAATATACATATTTTATACAGAACTCTTGCCTCGTCTGACATAGACAGATATAAAAAGAAACAAACTTTACCTCTTTATTATATTAGTGTAGATGTAAATGTAGCAACGTAGCTCTAAACACACAGTTAATACTCTAACCCCGAAACAAACAAAAAACTACTCCAAAATTATCCGTCTCTCTGTCTCATCTAGTCATGAAACATCCATAACGCGCTGTGATCAAAGGGCGGCGCCGTCAAAGCACATTGGAATCCACTAATTACTGCTCAACAACCATCGATGTTCATCCCGGCATCGCTAACCACACTAATATCTATGGCATACGCACTATATTAACTGGGAATTCGTACACAGATTCTGTGAATTAATAGAGACTGATTTGTAATTTTCGGTTAGGTGGATGAAGCTTAATAAAAGCTTATATAAGTACAACATTAATTTTATTTTATGAGAAACCTAAATATAGTTTTTGCAGAATTAGTACCTGAATCACTTGCTATCACTTGCCCTGTGACCTGCTCACGTAGGGACCTAATAACAGCATCAGCGGACGGATTACCGTGACCGAATTCTGTGCCAAGCCCTTAAGGAGTTTAACTAATTTTGCCATCGATACGATAAGAAGAAGTAACTGAATGCAATCCAAAAATTTTTACACCATATTATATTTTTTTCCTAAAAATATTTAAAAAGGTCACAAGTTGGACACCACCGATACTAAGTTCACAGTTCACAACAGGTCATAACGGGCATTAGGCGCCAGCGCTCAGCTAGGTGTGGAAGCAAAACTACCCCACAGTCGCCTAGGTGGCCTTGTAACCATGTATTTATGTCGCCAATCAGATACCGTAACTGGCATATAACTTTGTGAAAATATACAGAAATGAAAAAAAAAGAAAAATTGAAATTGTAGCTGTAGTTGAAAAATTGAAGTTGAAATTTTGTATATAGACTCTTTACATAAAAAAAAAACTAGACAGCTGTTTCAAGTTTCACATATACACAAAAAATAAGATTTTGTTATTAAATTGGTTGGAAAATGTGACGAAATAGTACAAAAAAACTATTGAACAAAAATCTTGCAGTTATCTGCAAGATTAAAAAATAAATGAACAATGTCATTTAGAACCAAAAATCTGCCTTTTAGTTTCCCAAATTCAAAACTAAGACAAATCTAAGCGATACCTCTCGAGTTAAAATGGCGTGGTATTCCGTCGCTTCTACGGACTAGTATCAAAGAAAGCACCAAGATACTAGAGTGCTAAGTAAAGTGTATAACTATGTAAGTATATTAGTGTATTTGTGATATGGTACTTTTATCTGATATATATTATTATTTAAATGCAACAAGCCGTATAGGCTCTAGTACGAAGTAATATACATCCATCGATTAATTCTAAGAACATAATCCTAGTTCTGGCGCAGTCGAAAAAAAAAAAAAAAAAGTGTGCTTGTAAATACCGGAAAAATAAAACATTATAAACAGGAAATCGCATTATCATTACGACCGGATAGTAAATAATAAAATCAATGAAAAATAAAACAAAAAAGAAATAAACCATCCACCCACCCAATCTTAATTTTATAAATGGTTCTAAGTTTCAATCAAAAGCCGAGATTCTCAGAAATGTTATCACATAGTTAATTAATAGAACATAATATTATTATTGATCGTAAAATAATTTATAAGACAAAAAAGCTAAATGTTTCTAGCTCATCAAAAAGCTCTAAAATTACCTAACTAACATAGCCGTAAAATTAAAATATATACCAATTTTGATGTTTAGTGCCGTAGACAAAGATGTGGATAGTTTTGAGTATGCCTTTTGTTTCTTCGGTGAAGTAGAAAAGTTTCCAAAAATATAAATAATCCACCGTCAATCCAGTATCTATACATAAAATCATGGTACAAAGTACATGGTGGACATCCCACTCATACGTACAAAGCGTTGTGGAAACACATTCATTATTCGTACAGCTAAGGAGTGGAATTCTCTGCCGGAGACTGTTTTTTCTGATAGCTACTTGATGGGTTTTTAGGCCAAGAGTGAATAGGTTACTTCTAGGCAACCGAGCTCTATCGTAAGTCACATTATCGCTTACCATCAAGTGAGATAGTGGTCAAACGCGAGCCTATCATCGTCATACAGGTCCTCACCGGAAATGGCAAGTTTGGGAGGTTCCAGTTCCGAATTAAAGCGGAAGTGACGCCCGGGTGTCGCCACTGTGTGGAACGCCCGGTGGACACGGTGGAGCACACAATAGCGGTGTCCCCTGCTTGGGCGGAGCATCGCCGTGCCCTCGTGGGGGTGATCGGCGGCGGAGACCTCTCGCGCCGGGCTTTGGTCGAAGCCATGGTCCGGAGCGAGGAGGAGTGGCAGGCAGTCGCCGACTTCTGCGAAGCAGTAATGCTCGCTAAGGAAGAGACCGACCGCATCAGGCAACGGCAGCCGGGTCGAAGCCTACTGGAGCCAAGGTTATCCGATAGGGCGCTCGAGCCCCGGTATGAAGGCTTGAAGGAACGGGATGGGTTTTTTTTAGTCCGTAAGAGTCTGACACTATCTCCCACTCCGCCCAAGAGCGGGGGTTGTCATAAGATGATTTTTCCCATCGAAAAAAAAGCCTATCATCGTCATCGCTTTTTTCACGTTTTTTCTTCTATTCTGTCCTGTCACTTGTCAAGCTATCATTAACTCACTTTTCTTTCATATCACTTCTCACACAATCCATCTTTTCTTTGACCTCCCTCTCCCTCTCCATCCATCCACATGTAAACTCCTAACTTTTTAGCAACATGCGTTTCATCCCTCAAACGCGAGGGATCCTATCAAAAATCAAAAAAACCTACATTCCTATTTTTGCCTCCTTTCGTAGTTGCTGGAAAAAAATAGAGATGTAGAGATTGAGAGATTATAGCAACTAGCAATAACAATTAAAACGTTAAATAATTCTGGTAGTGTAATAAAAAAATAACTTATCATTTTTTTTTATTGAAACATCACTAACTTCTAAATTAACGCTTCAAAGAGGACCTGTTAATGTACTTCATAATCTAGAGGGCGTGACACATACGCCCTTCAAAATCCAATAAACAAAAATATCGATAAAAAGAATCGATTCATTACAGAAAACACTCAAAAATCGATTACCGGGGTAATTGGAATCGCTTCCTTATAGATATGTGCTATGTGCTATCTGAAACACATTTACGTTTTTTAAGAGAGTAGGGTGTGGTCTGAGTGTCGGCGTTTGACTGTTGGTACAAGAAAAAAAAAATAATATAAGGAAAGATCAATAACTAGATTTTGTAAAAACTGCTTAGCCCAAATATAACTGTAAAATAAATAGAGCTAAAATGTAAAATATTTATAGCTTTAACATTTGTTTTAGACGTGCTTTATCAAATTTTTTTACGTAAATATCAATTTAAAAAGCTAAAATCTCTGTTTAACCTAAAGTCGTTTAAAGAAAAAATGGGGTTGGGGTTAACATTAAGCTTATATTTTTTTACATTTATTAAGCGCTACGTGGTTCCTTCAGTAGTTTTATTATTTCAGAGTAATTACTGGAATAAGAAAAACAGTTTTGGAAAAGGCGCAGCAGACGCCAAAATCATGATTGGTAGCCAGGGCGATTCTCGGTCACCGTATGCACAGGCTGGCGCTTCCACACAAGCCCGTGCATCCACACTTCCGGGTGTGTCAGTCTTTTACTGACTAACACTGCTTACGGTGGTTGAAAAGCAGGGACAGGGTACCGGCGGCGACGGCTGGGGTGTCAGAACGTCGGTTCGCTCACACGTGCTTCGTCGAAAGAGGTGACCGTGTGCCAGTCCTCCTCATTCCGGACCATGACCTGCTCTAGGGTCCGGACGTTGCCGCTGATCGCCCTCACGAGGAAAACAGTCACAGATACTTTCTGATATTTTATAAAATTGAGCAGTGGTGGCCGAGTATGCGATGGTGGCAAAGTGGCGTTACCACTTTGCCACCATCGCATACTCGGCCACCCCGACTTATGACTTGTAGGTCGCGGGTTCAAATCCAGCCCGGCGCTTTATTTTGTGTAAATTTATTTCATCACTACTGCTTTCAAAACGGTGAAGAAAAACATCGTAAGGAAACCGACATATCCTAGAACCAAAAATTCGAACACATATGAAAATCACCAACCCGCACTGAGCCCGCGTGGTGGATTACGGCCCATTACCTCTCCTAGAGAGGAGGCATGAGTCCCAGCAGTGGGAACATTAAAAAGGCTGATTATGCTATGATTATACTTAAGAAATTGATCAGAGGAATCATCTTGCCTGCTGCGGTCTTCCCGTCTGATTATACGAGTAATTTAGGTATCTTTAGAATAGGCTCTTAATAAACTAGTGCGCCTCACCATAAACGATTGCATCACTGCTTACCATTAGATGGGATCGCAGTCAAGCACTAGTTTATACCAATTTAAAAAAAATCTCCAAACACGCGATCTCTTATAACTTGCACCACAAGCACATGCATAAACTTCATGTGACAAAACACAAGCAATCAATTACTTCGCATGTAAATCGCTTAAATGTATTCCTTGCGATATAATGACTTATTTAAGTAGCTGTAATGTTTTTGTTCTATATTCTAGTAACTGACCTGACAGATGTCGTACTATCAAACGCTACTACGCACTTAGTGTCAAAGTCAAACGTTATCTATAGGTATCTTCTTCTATACTTATAATAAATCTGTAGAAGTGAAAATTCTGTACATTGAAAATATCAAAAAAATAAATGGCAGGGGTGTTACTAGACCGACACCGAACCCAAAAATATGATTAAAAAAATTTTTGTCTGTCTGTCTGTTTGTTCAGGCATCACGCAAAAACTACCGGTTTGATTACGATGAAACTTGGTATAATTATTCCTTAATATCCTGGGCACCACACTGGGTACTTTTTATCCCGGAAAAGTATAAACAATAAAAAACAAACTTAATTTTGCGGTTAGATCCCTAGACCCGATTACTGTACCAACTACAAATAATAAAATTGTCGTAGGTTACGTCACCTGCAGTGGAGTTCGCTAAGGGGAGTTCACTAACCCCCCACAGAAAGGGGAATCGTGTTACCCCGAATTTAACGCGAGCGAAGCCGCGGGCAAAAGCCAGTATCATCGCGGGGGTGGGCAGTGTCAGTGATTGGCTCACCACGGCATCGCGTCATACACGTCACTCTTGATTCGTTCCCTGCGTTGCTGCATGTATCTAACAACGAAGACGATTGGCTCGCCAATGTACGGAATGCGCAAAGCGATCCCCACTCTGACGCCGAGCGCTCAAGATCCGTTTCGGCAATTGTATATAGAAGAAAGTTTGTGATACTGTGTGTATGTTTGTAATGTCTTCACGTCGAAATCGATTCAGCCGTTCTAAGGTACACGGGTAGCTCATGTCATCTGTCCTAGAATAACACACACTTATAGGTACTTTTTATGCTAGGAGTGTGTTCCCTATCAATAAGTACTATGACGCGGGAGGAGTTTTTTTTCGCGGTGGGAAAATCATCTAATGACATCCCCCGCTCTTGGATGGAGCGGGAGATAATGTCAGAGATTTACTGTCTAAAAACCCACTCCTGTTCCTTCGTTGCCTTTCGTATCGGGGCTGAGCTATCTTTCGAAACTAACACTGGACCAGTAGGCTTCGACCCAGCTGGGCCCTTGCTGTTGCTGACAACTCCTTGAGTGCGCGCCGTCGACGACTTGGGCTCGGTCCGGACAGTTACCGGACGGTCGGACAGCGAGCTATCCATTGCTCGCCGTCCGCAAGCCCGCGCCTACTGTAGGCGGCTAGGGCGCTGTAAGCGCCGTTGCCTGATACGGTCGGCCTCCTCTGTTATTCAAAGTCTCAGTCTGCAAAGTAATTCCTTTATCTTGAGGAGGTTCTATGTTCGGCTGAATGTATGTTTTTTTTCAGCTTTTCATTTTATTAATAGTATACATACCTATACATTTAAGCTCCTGTGTCCCCTAGATGGGTCAGCGGGCGTCCACAGTGCGCTGCCATCCCGTTCTGCTCCAGGTCTGGCCAATGTTCTCCGTCTCTGTGATGACCGTTCGTCGCCAGGTCTGCTTAGGGCGACCACCTTTACGCTTTCCTTGAGGATTCTTGTTAATAATTCGCACGTGTTATATTGCCATAAAAGGCAAGTTGAATTTGAAGTAGTAAGGATTTATTACTCTAATAATAACAGTTATGACCAGTTACGTCTAAAGCTCTCTGTAGAATAGACTTTAGAGAAAAAAATGTGATTTTATCCCGGGAGTCCGTTGCCATGAATTTTTTTTTCACTGCTAGGTGTTACATAATTTAAAACTAAGATATCAAAGTCTTACTGTATTTTGTTAGCAAGCACTGCTGTTTTTGGGAGTTCAAATCAATCAAGTTTTTTTGCTAACTTCAGAGATTTCAGATTTTAAAGAGCTCGTACTATTTTTGAAGTAATTAAATTTAAACTGACTTTTTTGTATATTTTCATTAAAACAGCTTTTATCATATCTTAAATTAGTGTTTATCTCTTTTTCTGTCAAAGTAAAAATCGGATCACTGCCTACACCCAAAAACTCTTCGTCATCAACATCATCATTTCAGCCGATATACGTCCACTGTTGGATATAGACCCCCAAGCGTCGCCAAAAACTCTTACTACTTAATCCACTTTTCAACTTCTCACAAAGTGCTCAAACTCATAATCAAGCCAAGTAAAAACAAGAGCGTGCCGCAGACTGTCGCAAATTCCCTCTCTATACAACATAACATGTAAATCTGTATGCTTGCTCTCGACACGCTAATATCCTTTAATAAAGGTAATGCAACTTGAATTGCGACTTGCCTGCAGGCTAGGGTTTTTTTTTTTTTTTTTTTTATCTGTTATAAACTAGTACTTGACTGCGATCCCGCCTGATGGTAAGCAGTGATGCAATCGTTGATGGTGAGGCGCACTAGTTTATTAAGAGCCTATTCACTCTAGCCTTGAAGACACCCAAATTATAATCGGACGGGAAGACCGCAGCAGGCAGACCATTCCAGTCCTTCGAAGTACGCGGTATAAATGACGAGGCGAAACGCTTAGTCCGGACCGTAGATGTTTCAACAACGTAAGGGTGGATACTCGCCGTGCGTCGGTTTGTCCGATGATAGAAATGTGATGGCGGAATCAAGTCATGCAGTTCCTGCGCACACTCTCCAAAATGCAATCTGTAAAACACCGAAAGGCTGGCTACCCTACGCCTGTGCTCAAGGCTTTGAAGATTGGACTTAACCAAATCTGGATCACCAATCAGATTGCTGCTAACTTCTTTAGGGAAATGTTTGTTATGAAATTAGGAGTACTATTAAATGCTAAGCAGGGTGAATTGTGAAATTGAGACATTACAGCAACAACAAACAATAACAACCATTCTGTTTGTTTATAAAAATAATTTAATTCATTAATAATTTTATCAGAAGGTTTAAAGCTGCCTAGCCGTAAGATTTTGTTAGTGGGGTAACTCAAGCCCACTAACCGCGCAGAGCGTAGTCGGTGGAAAACACAGGAAATGCATATAGTGGAATTCGAATGAAACAATATAAGTTTTCGTAAAACTTAACTTGGTTTAATTCCTCATGACACACAGAAACACAAGAACGCAATGACAGGTAAAAACAACAAAAGAAGTAGAAAAATAAACTTACTTAGCTGACTCTTTTATTCTAACAGATTTCCACGTATGTCTCGCATCTATCGGATTCCTGCAACCTTCACCAGGTCATCGGTCTACGTAGTGAGAAGTGATAAGCCTTCCATCACTGCATCTTCCGGTACGTGGTCGTCGCTCCGGAACCTTTCATCTCCATCGTGTGCCCTGCCCATTCCACAACTTTGGTTTTCCTATTTTAACTTTGTGTCTGTAACAACAACCACTTTTTTTAAAAGAGTAACCATGGAGGTTCTTGCCGGTTCTTCTTCATAGGAAACGACCAATTTGGAAACGTGTACTAGCTTCTGACGTTTTATAACTGCCCATGTAGCCTTATGCGAAATAAAAATATTCGTATTTTGTAGTTATCTTCATTTCTGATGTGATCACGCAAGGAATCTCTGAGTATAACCCTTTCCAATGCTCTTTGGGTGACTTTAAGTATTTTGATGACGCCCATATTATAAGCAACTACGTTTTGAAGCCATATGTCATCACTGGCAACATGCGTTGGTCTTGTCTTTCTTTCCCAAGCTTTAATATCAACAACAGAATTTTTTCTGAATATATACTCTTGAAACTGCTTATGTCTAGGAATTTTGTCGTAACTTGCAGCACATCCCTACAACACCTGGACGCTCCCCAGTTTCGTTCTAAGGCCCACATTAGCATACCATAGTGTCTCAAGAATAAAATTAACCATATTTCCACCAGCCAACATTATGACGATTTTAAATGTCATATTAGTTAGTTACTGAGAAATCTTTGAATGTTTTAATGTTCATTATCTTTGTAGGATAGTCTTTCTGAGAAAGAAATTCAAAGTATATTGAGTGAGTAACAGGGGCCCAACTGGGTCGAAGCTTACTGGGGCCAGGGTCTAGTTCCGAAAGGGAGGCTCGGCCCCGGTATGGCAAGAAGTAATGGGGTTGGTTTTTCAGTCAGTAAAAGTCTGAGACTATCTCCCGCTCCACCTAAGGGCGGGGAATGTCATTTGGATGACTTTACTCACAAAAAAAAAGAAGGTATATTGAGTGAAGAAGAGTGTGTATGTTACCTGTATGGCCATCCAAATAAAAGAGGGCCCAACGGCCTTTTTAGGCAAACATGGACTACATAATATGGAGTCACAAATATACGTTGCATCTAGCAAAATATTTTTTTATATTTCTGTTCTAATATTGTAAAGAGAAAAAACTATGTGTATTTTTGTAGTTTTATTTGTAAATAATAAAATCAAAAAATACTAGACCGATTTCAAAAACTCTTTCATCAGTAGAATGCTAATTTTATCACTGATTAACATACTTGGGCACAGGCTTCATTTTTTTTTATTTCCATATTTGTCCATGCTCGAGTTGTACTAGTAAACGTCTCGTTCCGGTAACCTAATGTTTGAAATGAACAAAAGAAACTTATCATACATAAAGATTAAATTTAATAATATTATATTCATCATCATTTCAGCCGAAAGACGTCTACTGTTGGACATAGACCTCCCCAAGGGTCATTGTGGGAGGCCTTTCAACGCTGCGTCTTCCGGTACGCAGTCGGCACTCCAGCATCCTTCCTATTTATATTATATTATATTGATGTTATTCTTGTTTGTGTTAATACTACTATTAGTATGAATTTAAATACAAAGTGTAACGTTTAATACGCGAATCCTGAAAATTGTTGGATCAGAATAACGAGCAGAATCTATTAAACCACTTTTTTAATAAAGATAACATTTTTTTTTTGAATCTTCATTGAAAATGTTGCCCTGTCTATTTATTAATAAGTAATCATCTACGGTTACTGGTTGTAATCCAATCAAATTTTCTCATACACGGTATAATAATACTTAGTTCTTAATTTGAATTTCAAACGAACTATAACTGCACATAAAACCTTTAAATTTTTAATGTTTTTTTTTTCTCCCAGAATTAGGTAAATTTAATTAAAAATCATTTGGAGTGTCTAAGGTTTTGCGCATTTAATGTTACACGTTGTAAATCTTTATTTTATCGCACTACGTACAAATGTATTCAGGTTCAAAGTTCATCTAACAAACTAATTAAGGTTACCTAGTCTTAAAACCAAACAAATAGGACCATTAATTCCGAGACCAATGAACTTTCAGGGAAAAGTTTTCCTATAAAATTAATCTAAATTACGTCATGACTTACGTCACAGTCAATTATTACAGAATAGAATCCCTATCAAATATTAAGACTTCGAATTAGGTATACTGAAACTTATTTGGAGCCGTCAATTTTCATCAGGAAACCGGCACTCTCCAAGATAGGTGAATTTTTCACCCGTCACTCATAATATTCGAGTACCGTATAATAATTTAGTTTCAGATTCAATAAGGAAAAATTAGAATATCTAATCTTGACTCTTCAGAGGTGTTAAATATTAAGTCTTTTTACAAAGAACCTGTACCCCTAGCCAAGTTTCTAATCTGCAATAGTTAACGCTTGTTGAAAGCTTCAAATGTACGAATGGGAGGAATGACGTCGTCTTAAGTCACGTGGTCAGAACAAAAGAATTGGCGGCAAGGTCAACTCGAAGCGTTCGGCGCAAGCGAAACGGTTGTAACTTGGCTAGGGGGGCTGATCTAGTTTCTATTCTGTGAGTTTATTTTTATGGAACTGTGTAGCCTAATAGAACAGCTTTGACTTTACGGGTTGAGAGTTCAAACCCAGGCTGGCGCTTTACTTTGTGTAAGTTATCTCGTCACTGTTGCTCTCAAATCAGTGAAGGAAAACATTGTCAGGAAGACTGGTGACATCCGCGTGGGACTGGTCGTTTTGGAATAACCAAAAACCTCTCTCCGTTGTACAACCAGTACTGCCAGACCAAAATCTCAAATTCCAGGAAATAAGAGTAAAAAAAACCAAGAGACTGGATCTGATGAATCAGGAGATCAATAAAATACCTTTATCGTTTATTTTAATACAATCAAGTCGTCGACGGTGCGTACTGTTCCCGCGCGCCCCAAGGAGCTGTCAGCAAACTGTGGGCCGAGGGCCGAATGGGGCCGAAGGCTACTGGGGCCATGGACTGGATTCCATTATGAAGGTATGAAGAGCAAAGAAGGAACGAGGTGGGTTTTTTAGTCAGTAAAATTCTGATACTTTTACTGACTAAAAAACTCACCTCGCTCCTTAAAATATCTCCCGCTCCGCCCAAGGGCGGGATGTCATAACTTAGATAATTTTTACCCACAAAAAAATAAAAACAACTAGAACCGGTAGACTTTATGCGCAACAACAACATGTTAAAAGATATTGAAGAATTGGTGATTGTTAATGGCTTATTGTAGAAATACTCTTAGTTCTTAAAATTAGGGTAATATTAGTAGTTTTGTAAGGAGATTCCAAGGATCTTTATCTACGTAGGTACACAAGTAGACTTAAATACGTTCTTTCTTACGCTTAGTTCAGTCGGTATATATTTATTTAAAAACACAAATATCAGGAGATTTACTAACAAAACCAGTAGATAAGGAGAAACTTGGCAAAATCAGGAAATCTCCTGGAAAATCAGGAGGTCTGACAACACTGCTACACCAGTGGAAGTTTTTTAGATAAAATGTTGAAGATGATGATGATATTCATCATCATTCATCATTTATCGCAGCCATTACTACCCAACTCCTATCGTAGCCGTTACTATTTTGGTGTACAATAAAGTTTATTCTATTCTATTCTATTCTATTCTATTATGAAAAACACACATAGATTTATTATTGTTTTATTATTGTTTTTTTATGTGGGAGTGAATATCACTCCCACATAAAAAAAAACAATAATAAATACATACGAGTAACCTACCTATGTAAATAGTGCGAGTCCCGAATCGAATCTCGAAGATTTTTTGGATCGTAAAAATATGTTTTTACTATAACTTCTTTTGCTATGAAAACTACTTTTGCTATGAAAACTTCTTTTGCTATGAAAACTTGCTTTTTTGCCAATTTTCAGAATTCTTGGTCAGCGGAAGGCATCTCTATATCCCTGCAAGGTTAAAATATAGGTACGCCTAAAGTGAGCATAAATGGGCTATCTCTCTTTTTCAATGGAATATTTAAATTGAATTGAGTTGTTACCTCCACGCGTTCCTGAGAAAAGATTCATGACAGGCGGTTAGATAGACAGATTGATGGACAGATAATAAAATGATAAGAAAGAAAGAAAGAAAACCTATAAGAATTCCGTTTTACTACCGACTGAGGGATAGAACGCTAAAACAACTAGGCAAGTGCGAGTCCGACTCGCGCCCTGAGGGTTCAGTACAAACTCATTTGTGTAAGTAATTAAATTCCCGAATCGATTTTTTTTTTGTGACGTAACAACAAATTTACTACTATTTTCAGATATATTCGCATACCTCTGCTATATATAAGACCTTGCTTTATGCAAAATTTGAGGATTCTGAGTCAACGAAAAGTACCCTATGAATTTTTTTGTGACATTA
The DNA here is from genome assembly GCA_929112965.1 of Mythimna albipuncta. NCBI lineage: Eukaryota > Metazoa > Arthropoda > Insecta > Lepidoptera > Noctuidae > Mythimna > Mythimna albipuncta. The sequence continues at coordinate 1,839,823 of OV815974.1, forward strand.
ACGGCTGTATTTTTTTTTTGGTTATCTTAGAAATTTGATTTTTTCACTACTTCAAAAAACCATAGACCTCAGTATATGGTTTAATTTTCAACTCGACACCTTCACGCGTTCCCGAGACAAAGGGTTTTACAGACAGACTAACAAACAGACGGAAAACAAAGTGATCCTAAAAGGGTTTTAGTTTTACCAACTGAGATCGACGGAACGCTAAAAAAGTACCTAACCTATCGACTGACGAAGCCACAGACTTTTACGCATAGGCTGAAAGTGTAGCAGGTAATTAGCCGACAAAATTACGTGTCTCACAGGGATCTGTCGGTGCCTGTGTGCGCCGCAACGCGATGGTAACAAAGCGTGCTCATTAACTCCTCGCAAACTGACGACGCCGCTATGAGATGTAGATTAAGCGGCAGACGAGACAGGCATTACTGCCAAGTTTTCTGCCTAATGCTCGCCGTACACGCTAGGGTAAACCTGACAAGTTTGCCTATACAGGTGAATGTGCAGGTAAACCGGAGTGTGTATGTTACATAACTGTGTAGCTTTCGATACAAGCATACCTGACATATAAGTGTGCAGGCAAATCTGTCAGATGTACCCTAGCGTGTTCGGCTACCTTAAGTCTGTGTGGCAGTTGATTGCATTTTCTTGAACTTTAGGACCATTCAGGTACTAGACAACTGATAAACATACTTATATATTTCTAAATACATACATATTATAAATAAATTACACCCAGACACAGAACAAATGATTATGCTCATCACACAAACATTTGTTCTGGGTGGGAATGGAACCCACGACCTCCGGCATAGCAGTCAGGGTCACTAACCACTAGACCAATAGGCCAGTCGTAATAAATAAGTAAAGAATAAGTATAGTTCATTACATACGCGTGCGCTAATCTGTTCAATCACTCGAATATGAAAGAGTAACAAACACACACATTCACACACCATCACAATCCTCCTTTATAATATTAGTGTGTTGTTATTAAATTAACAACACTCTTGATAGAGATACATACACGCGAAATCAGCAGCATCTTTGTATTCTATCTGTATGATAGAATTCAAAGATATTATTTCAAAATATTTTTTTTTTTTTCCCGAAGACCTGCAACGGGAAAGTAGAATGAGAGATGTAGTGGTTATATTGGTAAACTCGAATTAATATAATGTTACAACTGACAAATGTATTGGTTCAGGATGTCAATCAGAGTGGAAATCTCCTCAATTGTTTCATAGTAATTTAATATATAGGGTGACTGGTAATTAGTGTAGGATACTTAAACACGTGATTGTGCTCATGATAACAAACAGTTTTCAATATGGGAGCAAAGCCGAAATCGCGAAAAAAATATCAGCTGTCCAGTACATTAAGCAGACATAAATGTACTGAACAGCTGATATTTTTCGCGATTTCAAGTTTCCATAGTAAAAGTTGTTGGTTATCATGAGAACAATCACGTGTTTAAGTATCGTACACTAATTACCAGTCACCCTATATAATTATTATAATAATATACTAAAAGGCATTCAGCATTTCCCCCTATTTTAATCTTGTCCTTATTCTTTCGAACAAGCTTAGAAGAGCTTTGAAAGTGTGTAAGAGACCGCTGACAGAATCTGTGGAATACATTTCCCGCTTCCCCCAGATATGATACGCTTTTCCAAATGCTGGTCCTCCTTCCGCTAAAGCAGGGTAAAGTGCTTACTCATAAATAAACCTCGGTTAGGAGACCAGACTGGTTGACGGAAATCATTTTTGAATATTTTGTAAAAGGGATAAGTGAGATGTTGACTGATTAGGTAATCAAGCTGGTTGTATTTACAACAAGCTCATCTTTACAGCAAGTTCAAAACAGTTGCCTATCTTCCTACATTTCTTACTCTTTGCCTACATTTGAACAGAACTACGAAGATGGAAAATTTTAATAAAATATGTTTCCCGCGTAAACGTCTCGCGCGTCACGTCTCTAACAGATCCCTTAAACACTTGTGATATCACATGCAACTACCTTCCTTTCTATTACAACGGCAGTAAGATTCAAATTTGCTTGTGTTGAATGTAAAGTGAAGTGGTAAATAAATGCGCCATAAGGATGCACCCCTGATTATGAGAGATATTATTTCCTAGTTGCAGTTAAAATAATTTATTTTATTGTGGAATTTAATTTGTAAGGTTTCTATATTTATGGCGCGTTCTATCTTAATGATTTTAGCTTTTAGTTGAAGTTAGAAAGCTTTTATTCATCTTTCATGTTTATCCGACTGACTTACCGCCATGATTATGGCGTGATCAGACCCACCTGGATCGTTTTGTCGTTGGCTTTGTTTATGTAGTGAGTGTAACAGTGGGAACCTTTAAAAAAAAAGCTGACGATGATAAAAACTTCGAGTTCGTCATTTAAAATTTTAAATTTTGAATGACGAACTGTTGTGACGAAAGTTTGGAACATTTTAAGCCTAATATGATAGTTGAATGGTCAATGAACACCACTTGGCGAGCAGTGGGGCGTATAACGAGTGTCTCCACGCGTGAGCACATTGCCAAAGAAGTTCATCAACAGATTTTTCCTACGATCTAATCACGACTTTATTATAAAGAAGGTGACACACAGAAGCAAAAGAATAGACAATTGTTGAACAGAACTAAAAAAAGCATAAAACTGGGCATATACAATACACACAAAATTGTTTATGTTCACACTGCTAGGACTTAGGCCTCCTCTCTAGGAAAGGGCATGGGCCGTAATCCACCACGGGGGCTCAGTGCGGGTTGGTGAATGTCACTTTGTCTTCGAATTTTTGGTTGTAAGACATGCCGGTTTCCTCACGATGTTTTCCTTCACCGTTTTGAGAGCAGTGGTGATGAAATAAATTACATGCGCTTGGCTGGGTTTGAACCTGCGATCTACAACTCGTAAGTCGGGGTCATTACCTCTCGACCACCACTGCTCTCTCGCATACACAAAATAGTCATTTTTTTACTTTACTGTTACTGAACATTTCCACTCAAATCTGTGTGGTTCCTCAAGAGACCATCTCGGATACTAATCTGGATAGTTCTCATGTGATTTGACAAATACATGTCATATTTGCAGTATGGACTTTAAAAGAGACTTTTACTTTATCTCAATGTTAAGTCACGTGGTCAGAACAAAGGATACGGAGGCGTTGCCGACTGTAGATACAGATTTGAAACGAATCGGTCGTAACCTGACTTGGCTTACCTTATTTTCAGGTATTACTTTTATAGATCTGTAAAACATTTTAATCCAAGTCACATCTGTATGCATCTCAAGCTCGTAAAGTATTTTTACAATCAAGCCATCAACTCAGTGGACTGTGTCATCAGATAAATAAATGATTGTTTTATTATCAGTATCAAATGCAGTCGAGTGCTTAAAATTGCATTTTCAGCTTCGTGAACTTAATGTGATACTGTGATTATATTGTTTAAATTCTCATAATTAAAATTATATGAAGAATTTAATTGCTGTTTTATTTTATGATCAAACTATATACTGCCAGCGTTTTTGATGATTGACCGAAAGATGAGATGATTTGATTCAATGTATTTGACAGTTTGAGATGAAATATTTGATGATCCAATAATTGTATATGATTACTTATTGCATGAATTTAAAGGCTTTTTTATTTTAAATTTTATTTGACAGTTTGATGTAGTCACTTACAATGGACCTCATCAGAAAGCTTTCGGTCACCTAAAAGGCAATGGAAAGGGCTATGCTCGGAGTTTCCTTGCGTGATCGCATCAGGAATGAAGAATTCCACCAGAGAACCAAAGTAGCCAGCATGCCCCGAAGAATCGCTAAACTAAAGTGGCAGTGGGCAAGGCACTGCAATATCGAAAGGAGATCGCATGAGTTGTTTTTTTTTTACGTAGCCAACGGATACTTTTAAGGATTGTGCACTTTTAGAATAGTTTTGAAAATTTGTAGAAAAAATATGTGTGTTGTTTTTCAGTATTGAAGTGACTTTTGTAAGAAAAGCTTGTGTGTATAATCTCCACACGCGACAGCACAACTCGTAGAACGATGGTCGATGGGGCTGAAAGGTTCTAGAGTGGCAACCACCCACTGGAGGACGCAGCGTTGGAAGGCCTCCCACCTGGTGAGAGTTACAGGAATGCGGTAGATGCGAGATGCACAGTTTCAACTTCAACAGGTTTTTATTTATTTTATACTTCATGCACAAAAGAATACAAAGGCGGACTTAATGCCTTCTACCTACAATGTTTTGTGCACTAAGATAAATATTTTTCTTTCTTCTTCTTTCACAGAATCGGTAGTTGTGGCGACGCTTGGGGGAGGCCTATGTTCAACAGTCTTTCGGCTGGAATGATGATGATGATGATTAGACAGTTGCTGTCATTTGCCAGCGGATTCACCTGCATGATAGAAAATTATGCCAAGGGAACTTACTCGCGGGATAAAAAGTATTCTTTGCGCTATTTTAGGATATGGTGCACCAAGTTTCAATTGAATTCATTCAACCGTTTTGAGGGTTAAGAAGTAACAAAATTGAATTTTAATGATCCTTATCCATTAAGATTGTTTTTTTAAATCCTTTAAAGTATATCTACACCAATATTCATATATTTCACTTCTTCCGGACTTCAGGGTAATTGTATACAAAGTACCCCCCCACCAACTACTAGTACAAAAGAAGATTGCGACTACCTACCTCCCATTTGCAAAGTGTCCTCCGAAAACTGAATCATATCTTTAAAATGACCCTGAAAACTAACAATTGTACGCTAAGGTTAGCAATACTATAAATTCTCGTGTCCTTATCTAGAATATCAGTTAGTTTGAAGGTCTCGGAAACCTTGATGGAAGGTCCTTCTTTGCCAAGGTTGTGATAATCCGCCAGAACTAGTCTTTATCTTATAGTATGCAGATTTCATCTAGTAAAACTTTGTAGTGTGTTATTTCTTGTAATATGTTTTATTATAGTACCTGTTGTCCCCGCGGTTTCGTTTGGACTTTTTACCAAGCTTATATTAGCTTCACCTGTATGTTTGTAACCAACGCCTTTGAGCTCGATTTTGACCAACTTTGGGTGATCAGATTTTCTTCAAACTTTGCACACCTATCAGAGACTGATGACAATACAATAATCCGTTTTTTTTTTAGTGAAAAATAAAAATATAGTTTATATTTTTCGTTCATTATTATTATTTTGTACCTATACTGAAAATTATTTTACACAAGTGTTTTTTTTAGTTTTTTTTAAGCTAAGTATATTTTTTGTTTGTTGGAGGTAATCTCTGAAAGTACTAATTCGATTGCAAAATTTTTTTTCACCAATAGGAAGATGCTTTATTCCTGAGTGAGATAAGCTGTATTTGATGTACCTACGCGAGCAAAGCCGCGGGCAAAACCTTGTTTTTGATAAATGTAAAATATAGTTCCTGAAAGTAATGCGTTTAAACAAAGCGACTCTTCAGCTTTATAATATTAGTATATATTTATTAGTTTCCTTTTTAGCATGTATCTACAATATTTTATTCAAATATGATTATATTATGGACACTTCCCACAGTGTAGTGCTTACCATCAGGTAGGATTGTAGTCAAGCACTAGGTTATATCAATTAAAACAAAAGGGTAGTATTTTTAACCCAAAGGTTGATTCGTGAGAGAGCGTCTTGCGCCGTAAAGTCCGCCTTATGTACTGATAAAGTTAATATTTTTTTTTAATTGATATAAACTAGTGCTTGGCTGCGATCCCACCTAATGGTAAGCAGTGATGCAATCTCTGATGGTGAGGCGCATTAAGAGCCTATTCATTCTAGCTTTGAAGACACCCAAAATATAATCGGACGGGAAGACCGCAGCAGGAAAAATGTTCCAGTCCTTCGATAAATATTTGCTATACTTTTTGATCATAACATCAAGCCTGTAATAATTCGGAAGGAAAGGCAGAGTTATGTTGATTTCTTATATAACAGGGATCTATGCTTAATTACATTGGCTGATTTTGATTTCTTGAGGTAGGTATCCAGAAATGATCACGCATTTCTATTTTTGTTTTGTTGATCTTTTTTTTTTTCGATGGGAAAAATCATCTTATGACAACCCCCGCTCTTGGGCGGAGCGGGAGATAGTGTCAGACTCTTACTGACTAAAAAACCCATCCCGTTCCTTCAAGCCTTCATAACTAATTTTAGAAACCGCAAATATGCTTGTGTGCCTTGTGTTGTACCAAATTATAATATCTATTTTCTCTTTCTTTCTTATTATTTATCAGGAGGATCCAATATTATTATGAATGCCTGAAAAGCCATAGTGAAAATATCGGCACCGAGAAGTCGGTAGGTATATTTTTTTCAAAAGCTTTGCTTTCAGTCAAGTTAGTGCAAGTTGGTACAATGATAAAGCATAATAACATGCACTAATGAGCGAGATAGATAAACACACCATGCATATAAGTGGAGTGATGGATGTTATCGTGCATGTGGCCTTTATTGGCCGTCCAACATGCGAGGTGTTTTATTAATGTTCGTCTCTCGATAGCCATCTAAATTACTCTCACATAATTAAATCACGATCATTAAGAAAAAGCCTCACAATGTCTTTTTCATTGTCCGTCGTTCGCCATATTTAATTAATGTACTTTTTAACTCGAGTATACAATTAAACTTTATCGCTTTGTGTCCGAAAATTTGGCAGAAATTATCATTCGTTTTGGCGATAACTTTGAAGCTGCTTCAATTCGAAATTCGTCCTAATTTTCGAGACATTAAAGTTGGTTTTTGGGAATTATATGGTGACTAATGTCTTCCGCTAAATTATAATCAAGTTGTAATAAAAAACACAAATAAATCATTTCCCTTTGTCCTGAGGGGCGTGGTCAGTCTGCCAAGTCCTGGGCGCAATAATTAATATTTAATTCGGATGAAAATTTTTACTTTGTTAGATTTTTTGTGGCCCACATTGGACGATGATTAATTCCCTGTTTTCTGCACATTTTTCTTTGGTACGATTTAATAAAGTCCGGAATGTGTTCAGTATTCTCTATATTTGTGAGTGTAGTAGTACTTTTAGATTGTTTTCTCTTTTCACGCAATTTATAGGCGTGGATTGAAATAAATCTTTCACTGGATTTGAAATATGTTGTACTGAAAAAAATAATGTTTTTAAATTGGAGTAGCCTGTATATCATTTTAACACAATTTGTGTGACAGTTATTTTTGTTAAACAATGTAACTAAATGTCAAAATATTGTCGCCATTAATCAATCCTATATTAATTTTTTTTTTAGATAGAAAATTATTTAATGACATCTCTAGTTCGAGGGTAGAGCGGGAAGGCGTGTCAGATTTTTATTTAGTAAAATTACGTATTGTTCCTTTAATTGCCTTTTGCGTTCTAGGACCACGAGTACCCTTTTCATACGCTTTCCCATCAACCAAAGCAGGCATCAGCCCCACTGAGCTCCTACGGCATCGAAGCTATAAGGTAAATTCTTATTTGGAGCATTTTTGCATGTAACATGCTGAGCACATTTCTCGGCAAGGTAATCTCCAAATGTTATGAAACACATGCTGTTGTGGCCATACTATCAGAACAAACTATCACTTTGTCTGTAAGAGCGACATGGAGGTGACATCAACTAGATGGGGCTTTTACTAGCGTTGTTATCAACGCAATGGATGGTACGTACGTTACTTTGCATATACACACATAAAATAAATGTGTTCAGTTAGATAATTTTAAATGTTTGTTTTAAATTAATGATAGGTTGACTGGAAGAGAATGCCTAAGGCATTAAGTCCGCCCTTGTATCATTTGTTGCATAAAGGTTGAATAAATAAATAAATAAATAAATAGGAAGTATATTGATAAAATATATGAAAAAACTCTTTAAAAGTAGTTAGTAAGTAGTTTATACTGACGAAAATATGTTTGTAAAAAACCGGCCAAGTGCGAGTCGGACTCGCCCATGAAGGGTTCCGTAGCAGCAAGTAACATAATATAAAAGCTCTCGTAATGTGTTGTAACTTTGATCGATGTTTTAATAATAGTGTATTTTTTTCGATTTATGACGCATTAAAAAAAAATTACTTACTAGATTTCGTTCAAACCAATTTTCGTTGGTAGTTTTTATAGTAATGTACATCATATATTTTTTTTAGATTTATCATTCTCTTATCTTAGAAGTTAGAGGGGGGGACACACATATTTTACCACTTTGGAAGTGTCTCTCGCGCAAACTATTCAGTTTAGAAAAAAATGATATTAGAAACCTCAGTATCATTTTTGAAGACCTATCCATAGATATCCCACACACATGGGTTTGATGGAAAAAAAATTTTTGAGTTTCAGTTCTATGTATGGGGACCCCCAAAATTTATTGCTTTTTTTCTATTTTAGTGTGAAAATCTTAATGCGGTTCACAGAATACATCTACTTACAAAGTTTCAACAGTATAGCTCTTATAGTTTCGGAAAAAAGTGGCTGTGACATACGGACGGACAGACAGACAGACAGACAGACAGACATGACGAATCTATAAGGGTTCCGTTTTTTGCCATTTGGCTACGGAACCCTAAAAAGTGTGTTGGTTTGTTAGTGCGTTTAAAAAAAAATTTTTTCATATAACCTATTTTATAAATAAAGAGGTTGTTTATTTCTTTGTTTTTAGGAAGTAATCTCTGGAAGCCCTGGTCCTATTGGTAAATTTTTTTCACCGATAGAAAGCTGCTTTATTCCTGAGTGACATATGCTTTATTTTATGTAATTACGCGGGCGACGCCGCGGGCAAAAGCTAGTAATAAATATAATTTATCAATTTTAATTCCGATAAGAACTTACAACTAAGATTTGAATAGTGTTGATGAAGTTTTACGAATTATATTAAAGCAAGTGAATGCGAGGTTTTTTTGATATCGTTATATTTTTTGGAATAATGGCATGTTTTGCGACAAATTGTAGGAAGAGACATCTTCTGAAATTAAACACTTCGGGCGGCGCACTCTTATATTTTTTAACTTATTTCAACGAATACATGCTATTCTTATAAAAATCACTTCAACACTGAAAATACAACACACATCCTTTTTCCCTACTAACTTTCAAACCTATTCTAGAACAGCATAATCCTTCGAATTATATTTTACAAGCCAGTTTGTTGGTTATAATATAAAAAAAAGCAACTCATGCGATCTCCTTTCGATATCACAGTACTTTGTTACCATCGCATACAAAACCTGAATAAGAATGGGGAGCCCAGAGATCGGTACAAGAAAAGAAAAGGAAAGCATATGCCCAGACGTAGGCAAAAACAGAAGATGATAATGATGATAATGACAAATCTCCTTCTCTTTTTATTTTGATACTATTGCCCTTTACCACTATTTCATCTGATGGTAACCTATGACGTAGTCGACGATGGGTACGCTTACCTAGAAGTAACTTATCCAGTCTTGACTGAAAAACCACCGAATTATAGTTATGAAGAAACACAGAATTCGGCAGGGAATTCCAATACCTAGCTGTATGCACAATCAATGTGTTTCCAAAATGTTTTGTGTGTAAAAACCATTGACCAAAATAAGTTTCATCAAACCAAAGTAACTCGAGGATACGAAGTTCGGTTTACAAACACTCTCCATCTAATTAAGTGATGCAGGTTCGGTTCCCCGTTTGAATACAACTTCATCGGTCAGTCCGACTTCGACTTCCAGTTGAAGCCGGACTTCCAGTTTAAGTTACAAAACGTGTGCAAGTTCTGTTAGATCTTTGAAATTAATTAATTTGTGTATTTCGTAGTTTGTTGAGATTCATGTGAGTATCAAGTGTGGTAACTAAGGGTTTGTTCACACCGAGACGCGATTAGTCATTGCATACTCTTTTAAAGGTTTTCATTTGTGGGTAAAAATCATCCACATGACATCCCCCGCCGTTGGGCGGAGCGGGAGATAGTGCCAGACTCTTACTGACTATAAAACCTACCCCGTTCCCTCGTGCCTTTCACACCAGGGCTGAGCTACCTTTCGGAGCTAACCCTGGCCCCTGTAGGCTTTGACCCAGCTGGGCCCCTGTTGTTGCTGACAACTCCTTGATGCACGCGGGAACAGTGCGCGCCGTCGACGAATTGGGCTCGGTCCAGACAGTTACCGGCCGGTCGGACAGCGAGCTACCCATTGCTCGCCGTCCGCAAAACTGCACACTTTTAAAGGTAATGAAACTATTAGTATCATCGTCACTTCAGCCAAAAGACGTCCACTGTTGGACTTAGGCCTTCCTCAAGTGACGCCATAACGAACGTTCCTGTGCGTCTCGCATCCATTGGTTTCCCGCAACCTTCACCAGGTCATCGGTCAACCTTGTAAGAGGTTTTCCAACGCTGCGGCTTTCGGTAAGCAGTCGCCATTCCAGAACCTTTCGGCCCCAACGGCCATCTGTTCTGCGAGCAATGTGCCCTGCCCATTGCTACTTAAGTTTGGCAATTCTTCGTGCTATGTCGGCAATCTTAGTTCTGCTGCGGCTATCCTCATTTTTGAATCGATCACGCAAAGAAAATCCGAGCATAGCCCTTTTCACCAGCATACATCGCAAGCACTAGTTTAAATAATAAAAAAAAAAACTTAGCTTTATAGACACAAAAACCTTTCCTTTCATTTCCTTTCCCGGAAACTCCTTGGAATGAGAAACCACAATGTTCATAATAACGCTTCTCGCGCAAAAGTGCGTAACGTGTATTCCGTGTAGATGCAATCTGAGCATGTATCGCGACTTTATCTCTCCAAGCCACTGGGCCACATTAAGTCGTCAAGCGCCTGGGTACGGGAACTCCCAGGGGATAATGTTAGCCGTTTTCCAACATACACGTTATACATATTTCCACTGGCCTTGTAATGAAATCTATGGCTTCAGATCAGTAAGAACAAGAAATGGAGAAAAAGATAAAAGATAATAATAATATTCCACAACTATCACACAACGCCTAGTTTCAAGCTAAGCAGAGCTTGTCTTATGAGTACTAGACAACTGATAAACATACTTATATATTTCTAAATACATAAATATTATAGATAAATTAAATCCAGACACAGAACAAATGGTCGGTCTCATCACACAAACATTTGTCCTGAGTGGGAATCGAACCCACGACCTCCGGCATAGCAGTCAGGGTCACTAACCACTAGACCAACAGGCCTGTCAAAAAAGATGTGGTAATATACATTTTTTTTTATTAATACTTGACCTAGGAAGAGGTGGCGAGACGAACTAGATGCCCTACCGCGGGGACTGGTTCGAGGTAGCTTATGAAAAGAATACCTGGAAAAAGTTGGGTTGGCCTTTGCCCAGCAGTGGGACAGTATAGGCTATAAAAAAAAATACTTTGAAATGAACAAACACTGCATTTTAAAGAGTGTCCGCTGGAATTGCATGACTTGATTCCGCCACCTCATTTCTACCATCGGACAACTCGACGTACGTCGAGTATCTATCCTTGCGTTGTTGAAACATCTACGGTCCGGGCTAAGCGTTTTGCTTCGTCATTTATACCGCGTGTAGTACATCGAAGGACTGAAACAATTTGCCTGCTGCGGTCTTCCCGTCCGATTATAATTTGAGTGTATTCAAGGCTAGAGTGAATAGGCTCTTAATAAACTAGTGCGCCTCAACATCAACGATTTCATCACTGCTTACCATCAGGTGGAATCACAGTCAAGCACTAGTTTATATTTGATAAAAAAAAACCATACACACTAGGTATACACACTAATCCATTATTTAAATTAAGCATTTCAAATTACTTATTGCCAAAATCTTACCTGAAAATCTGACAATTCTTAGCATCAAAATAGTAGTATCATGAGCTTAGCTTATGCTAAGATACGAACGAACAACGGTAAGATAAAATCGAGTATATTGATGTACTTAATTTAGATGTAACCATTGTTCTCGCGCTTGACCTCTACCTCACCTCATGGTGAGGTGGAGCACGCTTGCTTAATAGTAAGTAACTTACTCTTGACTTAAAAACCGCTAAGTTGTAGCTATTAGGAAACACAGACTTTACTAGGGAAGGGCATATCTTAACTGTACGCACACTGAATATGTTTTCAAAACGTATAGGGTTACTTATACGGAGAACATCAGAGAAATAATGATTGTTTCTGTACAATCAATAAAAAGCCACCCTTTTTACACGACTGCCCAAAAAAAGGAGCGCTATGTTTCCCATTTTACATGCAAAACATACGCACTACCGCCATTTTATATTCCAAGATCCCTCCCGCCAGTGTAATATTTATCTTCACGTCACTGAGTAAGTATTACCTCATCACTGAGTTTTATTCGCGTTAGGTTAGGCAGTCTTCAGGGAAATTAGTGTATGGAGTCGCAAGTGATATGAAAAGCGCAGTTACGAGTTTCTTGTTTTACAGTCTTGTGCGGATTTTGAGATTAGCGGCATCTACTACTTAGTAGCTTCGTATTTATACTGTCTTTTGAAAGTAGTTCGGTTTTAGTTTGTTCCCGCTTTGCGTAGAGCAAGTAAGAGTGACAGATGACCACGTGTAGTCCTTCAGTTGCCGTTTACGATCAGGGTAACTGAATTAACACAGGTGGATATCAGTTTTTCTAGCAGGCATCAGCCCTGGCGTGCCCTGTTACCTAATGTGACTTCAACCTACCTTGCTACTTATTAATGTATAAGCAAAGCATACTGTAGCATATCATAATCAGCCTTTTAGTGTTACAACTACTGAGTACGCAAGCTTTCTCTCTAGGAGAGGGAATGGGCCACGTGTGTCGGATTGGGGGAGGTAGCATGTCTTCGAATGTTTGGTTCTGAGATATTCCAGTTTCCTCAAGATGTTTTTATCGTTATAAGAGCAGTGCTGATGAAATAAATTATGTAAAATAATACTCCTGGCTGGGTTTGAAGCCATAGCCTACAACTCGTACACTGCTCTTGAAAAGATTTCACTTGATATTTATGTAAGAACTAATTACTTTCAAACTATTCCAAAATAAACCAACGTTCCTTTTTGACATGCTGTAAAGATCAAGTCTTCAAGCTCTGCCAATAAAGATACAAAAGCAATTAAATTAAGTAATTACCTTCAGATAACACAAAATACTTCAGTTATTAAAAGTATTGTTTTAATAACTGAAGTATTTTGTGTTAAGTTAGTTAAAATAAGGAATAAAATAAAACAAAATAACTTTAAAAGTTTTTACTACTTTAAGTATAATAAAGCTTTTAAAGTAGAGGGATGGTCATAAAAAGATTTAATTGCACGTAAAAATCGCACCGGGTCGAAGCACGCCTTACTGATGAATTGGACACAGTGTCCGAATAAATACATTTTATCTACACTAATACCTTAAAGAGGTAAAGTTGGTTTTTATATTTTTTTTATTTATAGGAGGTAATCTTTGGAAGTACGGGTCCTATTGCTAAAATTTTTCACCAATAGAAAGCTGTTTTATACCTGAGTGATATAGGCCATTCTATTTTATGTGCGCGGACGAAACCGCGGGTAGAAGCTAGTTTTCAATACTTTTTCACTGGCGATTCGGACACCACCAAAATTGAAGATGTTTAGAACAGTCGGATAAAAAAATTCTTAAATAAATTACTAATTTTTAATTAGTACAAATACTTAAAGAGCTTATTAGAAAAGGTCTTGTTATTATTTAAGAAAAGTGTCAGTAAATGTACTCATAAACAGCAAAGTTATTAGCGTTTATTTATATCTCAAAATTTCACTTAATTTATGGAAATATTGTATAGGTTATTGATTATAATTATATGAATGATTAAATGACGATCAAGATGGAAAAAAAACATTGCGCTTAGTATTTTCTAGTTCTAGCAACTGTTATGAATGAGATTGATTCTATTATGAATTTACCTATTACGACGATTTTTTGTGGAATATTTTTTTTTTACTTTTGACTACAAACTAAGATCAGTGCCGGATATGGATAGATCCCCATTTTTTTTGCACTAATTAAAAATAGAGGTGTATAATATAAAAAAAAAAATATTACCCAAAGTTGCCGCTTTAAATCCAGCCTAAAATCGTTTTAGTAACGCTATTTTTCCCATTTAGTATATTTCAAAACCTTTTATTTGATTATACTAAACAGTGTCTGTCCGAATCGAGAGAACAAAATGTGCCAATTCGGACACTGTCCGAATCGTCAGCGAGTCCGCTGCTCGGCTGGCTGTACCGATGAATATGCGACTCGCATATTTGCATAGCTATCTTTTAGATGTTATCTTGTGACCAAATTTTTAAGTACTGGCACGTACAGTTGTTAGGATATCTTTATTTGGAAGAAATATATTTTTACGGTCAGTTTATTTTCGTACAAACTTGTTGGAGAATTTAATAATGTGGTATCTGTTTTTATTAGGCGTATCAATTGTATTTTCATTGCATACTTTGTTAGTGACTAAACATGCTTTTCTGTTGTCAGCTTGAGCATATTAGAAGGTACTAAAAGTAAAATTAAGATATCCGCATATAGCCTGTAGAATCGCCAAACTTAAGTGGCAATAGGCAGAACAGATAGTCAATGGGGTTGAAAAGTTCTGAAGTGGCAACCACTTACTGGAAAACGCAACGATGGACGAACTCCTACAAGGTAGACCGACGGACCTATGCAGCTCACTAGGTCCGTCGACCCTCAGGTTGAGGAAATCCGATTGATTTGAAACGCACAGGACCAAGCATAATATACGGGGTTATTTTCAAAACACTGACAATCTCTCAGGAGTATGTTACTAACATTATAAACAACAACTTTTGTCAAATAACTCTGTAAATGACGACTACGCGTCTACGAAGCTACGCGTCCGTGGATAATAAGCCTTAGATGTCAGACATTGATATCATTTATAATGCTCAAATCAATAGTATCTCAGATTTAAATAACGATATATAGCGCCCACGCAGTCTATACAAATGAATAGAAGTATTTTCCAACGTATCAAGGTAACTTTTACATGACATTGGTGGCTTAATTTACTGTAGAAATATGAAAAGATTTATGTTATATTAATTTAAGCTTTGGAAGTGTATTGAATAGATCATATTATTAATTATGAGACTAAATTCTCTAAGAGCTAAGAAAGCTGATTAGATAAAATATACGTATGTAATTTAATATTTGTGCTGAGTAGTGTAAAGAGATAAAATTTGTTTTTTTTTTATTTTTTTTTTGTTTCTCTTTTTGTGGATGTAATCTCTGCAAGTTTCTACGATAGAAAACTGCTTTATTCCTGGGTGACATAGGCTATATTTTAATGTGCGCGGGCGAAGCTGTCGACAAAAGCTAGTTTGTGATATTTTGAATATTTTTTGTTTGACCTCTGAGCGTAAATTAAACCTAATTATAAGATGGATTTGTAATCCAGCTTCATCATAATAAATGGGTTGGTAGTTGACTGTATTTTTTTTATTATTTTTTTTTTATTAAAAAGTAACTATATTGAAAATCAGAAAAAGGAAGATTTTTTTTAAATTCGTTCTTTTTATTTAAGTCAGAAACCTTTCAAATCTGTTAAAAGGGGAAATTAAAAAGTAACAGAAGACCTTTTATTATCATACAAATCTCACATCAATGGCCAAAATGGATTAACATATCATGAAATGTTAACGTTTAAACGATCTCGCCAGTTTTAGGGGTAAGTGATCATTCACAACAACACTAACAACAACAATAGCAACAAAAACAATTGTTATTTTTAGAATTTATATATTATAATTATTTTTTCTTGTTTACATAATTATATTAAATCAAGTCAATTTGATTCTGTATGGGTGATTTGAGTGTCACATATTTTACAAAAATAACGGATTGGATCAGTTGTTAAATACAGGTAAATGCCTAATTACAGTGAAGTTCAAAAGCTGAAGTATTAATCCTTAACATTTGGGCGCTCGCTTGTACTCGTATACATGGCTATCAAACGCGTTGGTTCAATTCATCCGTCACGCACGCTGCGCACGCGCCGAAGCGTGACGATTTTTGTATATAATCCTCGCTTTGAGTAAAGCTCATTGTATACTGTGTTGACCTGTCATTTTGACAGCTCATTATCCGTCAGCAGGGACATATTCTTTATTAATTTTTGTAATTCTAGAATTGTTTACTATGCCAATTGATTTGTATGCTCTGTGCTGAAGGATCTAATCAGCTATAATTATTATTTTTTAGAGATGTCCACGGAGTTTCATAAAGATTCTTCTCCATAGAAATTTCGCATCTCCTCCATAGAAATCGCTTTGAAATGTGCAATTAGTATCACAATCTGGAGAAGTCGGTTATTATGGCGAAACTTGGGGGAGGTTTATGTTCAACAACGGAAGTCTTTCAGATAAAATGATCATGAGGATAGCAGGAATAATAACAGACGCTCCGGGTGACCTCAAAGGATAAGCAACGCTTGCCGAGGTCGGCCTGTGGATGGGTGATCATCTCAACGTACTGAGACTCCTGTGTCTCAAAGATTAGCTTAAACTATTGGTCGCGACTGCCAATTGTAGACCTTTTACAGGATAGCTAGAAGACGGGACATCTGTTATATTACTGATGATTAGTTGCATCTGATTTTACTGGAATCTGACTTCAATAAGTTTGAAAAAGTTTGGCATAGTGATTTTATTTATGGTAAGACTTTACATAAAGAGCCTATTCATATTTCACACTTTACATAAAGAGCCATTTCATTTTACATTCATAGAGTTCTTATTTTGAACTCGACAGTAGTAGAACCGAAGCGATAAGAACTAGTCTACCCAAGAGTAGTAGAAGTGGGCAGGCACAGACTTGAGGATGGCAAAAAATTGTTAACTGACCGTCCGGCCGTCCAGTAATCGTTGGGACCAAACACAAGCCGTTGACAACGCGTAGAGTTCCAACGCACTTCTCAAAGAGATGTTACCAAACCGTAGAACCCATACTCGCTAAGGCCACTCACACACACAATTAGTATCACAATCCTCTGAAATTGAATCCGTGGTCCCAGCAGGGCTGAAGCCTACCGAAAGAGAAATCCGGAATGCTAGAACATCAGGCAAAATAGGAAAATAGGTGTCAGTAAAAATCTGACACTTCCACTCCATCTTAGAGCAAGAAAATATCACTGGATGTCATTGACTAGTCATTGGATGACAGACTTTACAAATACGTTTCCTAATGGCTACAGCAGGTATAGTTTTTATGGTGACAGAAACTGACCACAGTCATAAAACTGCCTAGAAAGGGTATAGCAGCTTATGGGAAGGCCCATTTATAGCAGTGAGATCCATGACCTACGGTTATAATGGCAGGTTGCCAAAAAGTCATTGAACTATCACATAGCAATTAACATATTTAGTACTCGTATTTATAGACAATTAACATAAGCAAGGCGTTGTATTTTTTCGGATATACAAGACTCGAACATCTCTATAGGCTTTGGCAAGAAGTGCCACAGATACGGAAACAGTTTAAGAAATGGAGACATTTGTCACACAATAGAGTAGTAAAGAAAAAAAAAAACAATAATTATTAGGAAAATAAGAACAATAAAGTTGCTATAAAATATAGACAAGTAGAAATTGGTAACAATCAAAGAAAATCACAAAAAATTGGATAAGAGCTAGTGTAATATTAGGTATATGGAAATGGATAAAGCAGTCATTGTGCTGATTGTCATGATATATGGCATAATTGCTAAGAGCCTCGACCAACATCTGAGGAGGCTCAAGTTAGCTGTTGCACGTAATCCAAAAAGCAGTACTCTTAGACACGGCTTATATTATCAGAAGATTCTTCAAAATCAAAATCAAATTTATTATTTCAAACAGACCTTTTGCCGGCACTTTTGAATAGTCAAATGTCGATCAGTCCAAAAAAAAATTGAAGCTAAATTGCACGTTCCAAAGCTTAGAGCTATGGAGAACGTGGAAGAAACTCCATGGACACTCTTCTCTTAGAAGCCCTGACCCAGCCTGTTCTGTAGCTTGAACCCTATTCCGGATACGGCGGGCTGCAATTTTTTTTTTTATTTACAAATTGTCTATAATTTTTTTAAGTTAATATTAAAAAAATGTAAATATTATATGCATCTAAAGAAAATAAATTACATAAAAAGTACAGTAAAATAAGACCTTATTTTAATCCTCACAAAAAAGCTTCAAATCGTAATTTCGACATCGAAATCCAATGTAAAATCGCTCTAACACCATCCGGACAGAACAATGCAGGCTGCAATCAACAATAAAAAAAAGAAAAACGCATATCTTTCAAAAATACACGAAGGCTCCATACAATTTGCTCCGCCATCCGTGACCGGACGAACCTTAAATTATACATGTACAGATCAAAATGGCTGTAACTGTCAAAAGAATTATGTTTGCGTGGAGGTTTTTGCTGATCTTTTTTGCTGATTTCCAAGGTTAGCTAAAGGAAAATTCTGGATGTTTTGTAGAAGTTCCTTTTGATTTTTTCCCCTTATAAAACCTTAGGCATGAGTCACCTTCCTTCTGCCTTTAATATTACTTATAGAGGTCGGCCCAATATGTCTTCAACCTTGGGTATAAGTGAAAATACCGCATTCTGTAGTCGTAGCTCTGTAACTGAATATATAGATCAGTATTTTATCTACTACTAAATAGTTAATAGTTATCCATACCAAATAGTTCAGTCCTGTATATCTTAAACCTTAGATACTTAGTAAAAACACCACCTTTTGTAGTTCTAACCAAGAATACTAACTGAATAATATATACTCGTATATACCCCGTTAAATTTTGATCGTTTTAATCTCGTGGGTCGATCCGGTGTATGAAACACTATCGATTTGTAAAGATAAAATTAAAAAATAAAGTACCTTTTTTTAAAAACTCGTATTAATTTACGCATGTACGAAATTAATTTCTTCTTCAAGCTCGGTGTCTGATGTTTAGATATAAGTAGTATACTCGTAGTAGTCTCGAGTATAAGTATAAGTAAATTTTACAGCTTAAATAAGTCTACCCAGTCCATTTAATACGGTATATTTAATATTTACGTATATCTATACTGTTACCACAATCAAATAATCAGTTACAATTAAGTTTTTCTAAGAAATGAAATTCCCTGCTGGAGTCTGTTTCTTGATTACTACACCCTATTTACTTTCTTTAACTCAAGAATGAAAAGATTACTTCTAGGAATGTGTGCTCCACCGTCGACCACGTCATCGCTTACAAAGTGAGATAGAAGTTAAGCACGAGCCTATCAATAACAAAAAAAAAGTATTCCAAAGCTAATAACTTCTATTTTTATCAAACCACAAAGTACTGGGGAAACCCATTGTTTCTACTTCCTTTAAAATATTGAACTACGTTCAAAGACCTATCGAAAATCCTTGAAAATCCCTCAAAGGCCTTCATTTGAATTAAAAATATACAAGTTCACCATATGAGTACGGTTCCCGGCTCCCCCAGACCGCACACGGCAGACCTTGAGCGACAGACAGACGGACAGACAATAGGCGATAAGGGAAGCCTGCGGTTGCGAACGTGAAAACCGATGACTTTTGCATACAACACATTGCTGGACAAGCATACAGAGGTTTTGGAGAAGGCATATTGGTAAACTGGTTTTTCAGTGGCTTGGCTCGCGTGAAAATAGGTGTCTTCATACAAATTTTGAGCCCCCGTTGCGCAGTCCCCCTTTGGAGGGAAATTTTGAAAAGCCCTCTCTTAGTGCTCGCTTTCAAATTATAAGGAAAACTTGTGCAAAATCTAGTCTCAGTAGTTACGGCTGTATGTTGATATGTCAGTCAGTTAGTTTCTCATTTTATATATATTATATAGATGCATATAACTTTGTTAGAATAGAATAGAATAAACTTTATTGTACACCAAAAGTAAAATAGTTTGTTAGTCTGTTTCTTTAGCGTATTTCTAGGGTTTTTATAAGTCCTTATAAGAAATAAAAGCAATTCAGGATCGTTTTTCGAGAGCCCTTGTCTGGGTCTAAATAAAATTTTCTTTCGTTATTTTTTTTTCTTTTTAATTATGAAACGGTTAATTAAGTACCTATAACGCAAACTACTACCTGAAAGGCACTAATTATATTATTTTACTTAATATTTTGGACTGTAACGTACTTGTAAAATATCTGAATATAGCGCTGAAAAAATAAATGAACATGGTTTTTGTCATAATATCTATAAGGAAACCTATAATTATCTCACTGTTTTCCTTCATTTAGTTAATTCGAAAATAAATCTTATAGTCTCCATACCATCTCAGCTTTGATCTAACGTGACCCTGTCTAGCTATGTAAAACCCAGTCTTTTCTAATGATTTCTTAAGTTACCCCAAGCGCCCGAAAAGTGCCATAAAACAGTGACTTTTGCAAGCTTACTCCTCGGTAACAGCCGGGTATAATATAGGTTTGAAAAAAATATATGTTTATTAAAGATTCATGAACAACATTACCAACATTTGATTTTTTCGTGCTATTAATACTTTTGTCTAACAAAAATATTTAGCAATTTCGCAACTTTTCGCAACTTTTCCCTACTTCTTCGAAACGGCTTGGATCTTTACAAACATTTTTACACATAAAAATGGGTGGTTAAATATTCTTCAAAGTGAAGATTGCATATGTAAATCAATCAATATTTCGTAAAGAAAATGGATTTAAAGCGCTTTCTGGGCGCTGCTGGCCGCAAATAAATGCACAGGTTTGTGTACTGCCGCCTAGGCGGGTGCGAGAATTGCGTCCACAAAACTTCGGTCAGATGGTTCAAGGGACTATAAGCCTTAAAGTACAAA
Source organism: Mythimna albipuncta (assembly GCA_929112965.1). Taxonomy (NCBI): domain Eukaryota; kingdom Metazoa; phylum Arthropoda; class Insecta; order Lepidoptera; family Noctuidae; genus Mythimna; species Mythimna albipuncta. The sequence continues at coordinate 1,860,642 of OV815974.1, forward strand.
GGTAATAAAAATCTTGAATTTTCTTTAATCTTCTTATTTATCAAGCAGAAATATCCAAAATTTCTTACATCCACACTAGTCATTTCTTATTCGCATACATCTTTATGATGTGCTGTCAATTATTACTAATCTTCGATTCGCTGGCGTCGTGCCAAAGTGCGAAAAACAGCATTCGCGAACATTATCAGCTATTTGTATGCAAAACCCGTTAATGTTGTCCGTCTGTACGTGTCGGGACGAAAGAGTCCTACTTGAAGCTAAGCGAGAAATGAGCGAGGTTGGAGATGAAATTGGAATGTCATTTTGATTTGCATGTGTTTTAAAATGATTAAAGTGGCTTGTTTTGTATGGGTAGATGTTATGCATTGGAGATTAGGAATTTCTGTTGTGAATTTTGATGTGGATGAGAAAACAGATTTTGCAAATATTAGAAGATTTAATTCTTTATTGTTTGACAGGTCTGTTGGTCTAATGGTTAGTGACCCTGACTGCTGTGCCGGAGGTCGTGGGTTCGATTCTCACCCAGGACAAATCTTTGTGTGATGTGTATGTATGTATTTCGAAATATATAAGTATGTTTATCAGTTATCTAGTACTCGTAACACAAGCTCTGCTTAGCCTGAGACTAGATGGCGTTGTGTGATAGTTGTGGAATATTATTATTATATATTATTATTATTATTGTACACAAAGACATAACATAACATATGGAGATACAGAGCCGAGCACAAAGGTGAGTTTAACTCAGCTATAAGTTTTCTCCCAGCAAACCTTTGAGTTACACAGAGAGAAAATATTTGAGAGTAGGATCGAGTGCACAATATAAACATCACCATCTACCTAATGATTTTTCTCGCTCCTGGATGAAGTGGGAAGACGTGTCAGACTTTTACAGTTATTATAACCACACCTGTGTTCCTTCAGTTGCTTTTTGCATTCTAGGAATACAGGTTACCTTTTCAGAAGTCAACCATGGCCCTGTAGGCTTCGGTCTTCATGAAAACTACAGCAATTTAAAAAAAAACATGTTTTTTTTTTATGATATCATCGAATGACTTCTCCATCTCGCTTTATCGTCGGAGTGACATGACGTTTTTTAGTCACTAAAAGTCTATTTACTGATTAAAACCCACCTGAGTCTTTTAGTTAAGGTAAACTCGTTCAAATAGTCAAATACAGAGTCTTACATTATTTCTACTTAATCAAGAAGTGATTAAATATAATTTTAAATGATAAAGAATGTCAAACACATAAAAGAAAATACAAAATAAACAAACAAATAAATAGAAGTCGAAATCACAAATTAAAATAAATCATAACAAAAGTCAATAAATATTCAGTCCAAATCAATATTCAATCTCAGTCCAATCAATATTCCTACAGTCCAAACGGGCGTCAGGTCTACTAGACGCCTTTATTTTTGCTGACATCTCTTTATGGCGCGAATAGTACATTGCACCGAATCGCGCCTGTATCTTTGATTTACAGCTTAGTGTGAGGTTAGGTTCACGAATAGTTCGTATGTGGCGGTTGACAAACCTGGATAAAACAAGAAGAAAAGCACTATACCAACTTTCATAAACAACACTAATTCCTGGGGCCATAATTCCTCGCGTCACCCTCCTCCATCACTCTCCTCCGATACTGAAATTCAAAGCGTTATATTTTTACGAGGGGCACACTCGCGGCCGCTATTATCGCTGCGTCGACTTTGATGGCACATAAACCGGACGCAGCTGGAGCTAGTACTGGCAGCGAGTACTGGCGCGAGGGGAAATATGGACGAAATTGAGAAAATATTTTTGCGTCACTCAAAATTGTTGGTGGTTTAAGTTTGAAAAATTTGTGCATGGATGAAGGATTTGTTCCAGTTATTGCTCTTTACTAACTTACTTTATTTTATTTATTTCTGACTAAGCGTTTCGCCTCGTCGTTTATACCGCGTACGTCGAAGGACTGGAACAATTTTCCTGCTACGGTCTTCCCGTCCGATTATAATTTGGGTGTCTTCAAGGCACCTAATAAGGCAGGCTCTTAATAAACTAGTGCGCCTCACCATCAGAGATTGCATCACTGCTTACCATAAGGTGGGATCGCAATCAAGCAATAGTTTATATCAATTAATAAAAAAATTAAAATAAAAAATATTATTGATACTCTATGCCCATAAAGGTAGGTACAGGGGCGGATTTAATGCCTTAGGCAATTTCTACGTGTCAACTTCTGACGCAGAGAAGTATAATAGTGGTAGTGTAATGTAATTCCCGCTTTACTGACTAAAACTCACCCTTGTTCCGTCAGTTGCCTGTTGCCTTCCTTTCGTGGAGCTGGTAACTCTTTTAAAGAATCTTGCGGCCCTGGTAGAAGTATTTAAGCTTCATATAGCAACCATTGATTTACACAAATTTAGTTAGACCCTGAAAACTAACAAAAGCCTTTATACTTCTACTGTTACATCATCATATCAGCCGATAACGTCCACTGTTGCACAAAGGCCTGCCCCAAGTGTCGCCACAATGAACGATACGCGCGTCCCGCAACCTTCCAACGCTGCATCTTCCGGTACGTGGTCGCCACTCCAGAACCTTTCGGCCCCAACGGCCGGCGGTGGCAATGGGCAGGGCACATTGCCACTTAAGTTTAGCAATTTTTCGTGCTGCATCGCTACTTCGTGCTACTGTTAAATCGTAAGTCTTTATTTTAATAAATAGTAAAACATTAAATATACCTCAGTTACTACACATAAAAAGCTTTCAATCGCTTTGGGCAGGTTTCTGAATTGAGTACCTATTATATGCTAATATCAAACTTGAATGCCAGTTTGACAGGTATGGATAAGACGCTTTTTCACGCTACCGTCGATTTAACCACATAATTATAACCTTTTGAATACCGTGATTAGAGACACAGAAAGACAGTGAAATATTGTCTTTTCACCACCATATAATAGAATAGAACACACACACACACACACAGGTTGACTGGTAGAGAATGCCTAAGGCATTAAGTCCGCCTATGTACTTTGTGTTGCATGAAGATTAAATAAATAAATGAGAGAGCGAACCGGCGCGTTCGCGCACCTATTGTCTTTCTATTTTATCTGTAATTTCCGCGATTGAAAGGTTAATATATTGACTGCTTTTTTTTCAAATGCTTTCCCACTGCTGTTCAAAGGTTTCCTCTAGCTTCTTCCAGGTATAGTTACTTTCCTCAAACCACCTCGAACCACCGCTTTCGGTAGGCGTCTAGGTGATGCGTATCCATAGTGAGTGCGCGCGCATGACATGTTACAAAACATGGCGTTTTTGATCCATCAATAAAACTAGCTAGCGAGGAAGACGCTGGTTTTAATTACTACGCACCTACACCCCATTGATATATTGATATTGGTAGGATTCGTCCGACAAATACGTTAGCAGCACTGCACTTTGATTGTCGTTGAGTATTTTATTGAACTTAATAAACTGCGTCAATCTGCTATGGAATACGTCCCATTCGTGAATTTTATGGTCGAAAACATTTAAATATCCCATGAAATTCGTCATTTTCATAAGTATGTTTATTATATAAATATTTGTACACTTGTTTTCTTATCAAACTATTCTTTTTTTTATGCACCTGCCATGTTTTCTCTTCACCACCCAAGGTTGACTGGTAGAGAATGCCTAAGGCGTTAAGTCCGCCTTTGTACCTTTGTGTTGCATGAAGTTGTAATAAACAAATAAATAATTGAAACCACCGTCACGCTCCCTAGCTAGTTTTATTGATGGATCAAAAACGCCATGTTTTGTAACATGTCTTGCGCGCGCACTCGCCATGGATACGCATACACATCACTAGGTCATCTCGTTACCTCTTCTCAGGTCGACCTCGGTACCCACTTTTTAGAGACTCTCCCCAGCAGTCAATGTACATGCGACTGATGTAGCCCACCCAATCCTATTTTAGCCTAGCAGCCCCTTTTCCTACATCTATGATCCCTATATTTAAGTGCAGCATGGTGTTTTTCATTTCACTACTAGGTATTTATAGTTAATTTTAAGCCACAAAATATTACGTATTATACCAAATTATATAGAACCAATTTTAAAGATCTTTAGAGACGCATCTAAAACATTAAGTAAATCCATCCGTAGTTCCCACCTCTCCCACCACGTCCGCCCATCGTATATATTTCTAAAGAAGGTATAACTCTTATATTTTCCGCTGTTTACAACCTCACAATATTGAATAATCTTCGTCAAATATTCACATCATAGCTTGGGAAAAGTTACGGTTTTCTAATTCACTTATAAGTTACTTTATGGTGTACCCATGGGGATTTGCAGATGGGGAAATTATGTAAATTTGATTCTGTGGGTTCACCTGTTTTGAATTTGAGTAAAGGTAGAAACGTAAATTGTTTTGTAGTTAAAAACAAATTGTTTTTTTTTTTTCACCATCATTATTTTTCATGTTTTCAGGTACTAAATAGCTTTGTTTATGAAAAAAAAAAACTATTTAATTATTTTTAAATGTTTATGGGCTTACACTTGGTCAAAATCTCACTTGATTGAAAGCGATGACTTAAAGATCCAGGTTATAAACTATCAGGAAACACAGACTTTGGCAGGGAATATTACATTCCTTAACTAGACGCATAATGAATGTGTTCCCACTGTATATCTATATGTAAGTAGAAGTAACCTTTTGAATACCGTAGTTAGAGACATTAAAGAAAGACAATGAAATAGCGAATGCGGTTTAACCGCTTGGGGTTTAATGAAATAGTTGATTTATAGTTATTAAAATGTTTAGTCTGTCTTCCAAAGACAGCCCGCTCTAGGGTAAAACTATACGAGTATAATAATATAATATCTAATAATATATAATATTCCACAACTATCACACAGCGCCGTCTAGTCCCAAGCTAAACAGAGCTTATGTTATGGGTACTAGTCAACTGATAAACATACTTATGTATTTCTAAATACATATAGATAAATTACACCCAGATACAGAACAAATGATCGTGCTTATCACACAAACATTTGTCCTGGGTGGGAATCGAACCCACGACCTCCGGCACAGCAGTCAGGGTCACTAACCACCAGGCCAGTCAAAGTAGAAACCTGTCAGACTTCTACTGACTAGAACATTGCAGTACTCTGTCGATACGGGGCACACCTCTTCTGGATACTCCACCGCGCTCTAGTAGATTCGCGCGGTGATAGCGGAACGTTTCTTCCACCTGAACCTGAAAAAAGAACTTTCCTAAATTCTCACGTCTCTATTTCTACACATTTTTTATTACACATAGTTATTATTTCTTTTTTTTTAAAGATTATGTCTTGTGTTTGTTAATGGAATTGGATATTTTTAAAGTTTATTGCCACAATTCAATATACTTTTCTGCCTTGTTTAGTAATTCATTAATATAATTTAATATACTACTAATTTAATTTAATTTTCATAGTCGCATTATATTCACCTTTGCATTAAGAATACTTTGTAATAATTTAATGATTTTAACACTGCTTTCTGTGCTAGCGGTAACCTATAATTTATTGTTGCGCCCGTTAGTGTACTGGTGTAAACAGTTGTTGGTTAACCTGAACAAAAATAAAATAAATACATTTTTTTTTTCACACACACTTTCTTCACAATTCACTAATTTAGTGCACTAATTGTTTATTGTATATTGCACTTTTGGCAGAAAGGTGTCGTGTATCGACGTTACCGAGGAACGGCTACGCGATACCACGCAGCGGAACACGACGCCGATGTTACAGGGGGCAGGCCTTTGCCCAGCAGTGGGACAGTATTGGCTAATAAAAAAAAGTATCTAGTAGTTCATGTACAAAGACGAGTTTGAGGGCACGTCCACATCCAGAGTCCAAAACAAACCTACATAAACAAGTCTAATATTCACCTCGATTTTTTATTACGTACAAAAAAAAGAAAGAAAAGGGAGTTAGTGATAGCGTGACGAGTGACAGGACAGAATGGAAGAAAAAAATGTGTTGAGCCGACCCCAAATAAAATGGGGCAAGGGTAGGAAAAAGAAGAAAAAAAATGGAGCTCTATCCGTGCCCGTTACATTTATGTAGTCAAAAAAATAAATCCCAAAATTGTCCACGAAAATTTGTCATAATTAGTAAATTCATAATTGAATCAATCATTCACGTCAATTGCTACTAGAAAATACTACGCGCAGTGTTTTTCCATTTTTATTGCCATTCATTAATTCATAATCAATAGCGTGTACAATATTTCCATAAATTGAGTGACATTTTGGGCTATAAATAAACGCTCATAACTTTGCTGTTTATGAATATTATTTATTGACACTTTACCTTAATAATAAGAAGGCTTTTTTTAATAAGCCTGCTAAGTATTTTTACTAATTTAAAATTGTGGTTTATGTAAAAAAAAATACATGCTATATACTAATAAACTCCTCTTAAACCAAGCAACAGATTATGATGCTGTTTACACTAACAGAAAGTACAATAAACAAAAAAGTTTTGTGTTAATACCTCTACGGTCCGGACTGACCGTTTCACCTCGTCGTTTATACCGCGTACATCGAACGATTAGAAAAATTGCTCTGCTTTGGCCTTCCCGTTCGATTATAATTATGATGTCTTTAAGATTGCTCTTAATAAACTAGTGCAATTCACAATCAACGATTGCATCACTGGTTACCATCAAGTGGGATTGCAATCAAGCACTAGATTAAATAATCTATTCTAATATATAATATAATCTTATAAAGGCAAGTACGGCAGGCTATGCTGGCGCTGCCGCTGCTGCTGCTGAGACCCTTAAACGGCGCAAGTACTGTAACCTTATTGGTAATTACAGTTTTGAGTCGTTTGGGGTCGAAACACTTGGTTCGTGGGGTCCGAGTGCGCGTCTCCTTTTCAAGGAAATTTCACGCCGACTGATCGACACTTCACGTGACCAGAGGGCTGACTCGTTCTTCGCCCAAAGAATTAGCATTGCCATTCAACGTGGCAATGCTGCCAGTCTTCTGGGCACATTTCCGGATGACAGCGATGTGGAGGAGTACTTTGACGCCTGAGCGTACTTTGTCATTTTGTATTATATTTATGTACATAGTTAGGTTTTAGTATAAATAGTTTATTTAGTATTTAAGTTTTTTATGTACATATGTATATTATTATGCAAATTGATTAATAAATCTTATAAAGAGGAAAGATTTGTATTTTTGTATGTAACGAATAAACTCAAAAACTACTGTGCCGATTTTAAAAATTCTTACACCATTGGAAAGCTACATTCATCCTGAGTAATATAGGCTATATTTATTGCCCGTGCGAAGCCGGGACGGGCCGCTAGTTATACTAATAAAAAAATGATAATACCTACTACTACTACAAACAATTTTTTTAGGGACTACAGGAGCGATTTTTTTTATTTATTATCTATTGTTGCAAATTGTAATTTTAGTAAAACTAATACTAAACATATGTTATATTATTCATTAAAATGGAAAATTATTAAGTAATTTTCCATTTTAATGAAGCCAGCCAGCTTCTAAAACGTTGTATTTTTTTAACTAGATAATTCATAATTTAAAGCTACTTAAAACAATTGGGATGCATGTTAAATGCCAGTAATCATAATAACAAGCGTAAAACAGGAAGCAAAGAGTTTGCGCATGCGTTGAATGCGACTCGTTTATAAATATCGTACTCTCACCTTCGCTTCTTGGCCAAAATTATCACGCTGTCGGTATATGGGACAAGCCATAAGAGGTAGCGTGAGTGAATAGTGATGTCAAAACCTTTATCCGCATAATGTCCACTATATCAAATTGTCCACTGTATCGAAATGTCCACTTTATCAAATAGTCAACTGTGGATTTAATAAAAATCTTTTTTTATTACTGTTGATAGGCTCGCGTTTGATCTTTTTATTGTTATCTTACCGGATGGTAAGCGATTATGTGGTCACTGATTGAGCACGCTGGCCTTAAAGTAACCTATTCACATAAGATTTAGTAGCTATAATCTACATGCATCTTTCTATAAAAATAAGAGTGAATGACTCACCCAATCACACCAAAAAACACACACGCACAGTTTGCTACTTTATTTTTGATTTTTTAAGACGATTCAATTTTTTTGGGTATTATTGTGCTTTGAATGCTTCTTATCAACGAGTTTTTTTGTTCTGCTTAAATGGAACTCTTTTGATTAATACCATTACTTTATTATAATACTGTTATTACGAGAATAATTATCTAACAATATCTACCAGTCAACTACTCTGAAGTTTTTTTTAAATAAATGATTATTTATGTTTTTCTTTGTATTAATATATTTTTGATTGGTTACTCTAATCTTCATCAATAAGAATGTCGATTGGGGTCCACATTTTATTAGCCTTTACTTTTTCAATACTTCTTCCAGGTGATTTTTCTCAAGCCTTCTCGACCCAGCTTTTGTGACAGACATTTACAACATCACGCTACCGCTTCCCAGGTCGATCTCGGCGGCGTCGTCCATACTCTGGCATCCACTTTGTGGAAACTCTTAATGCGACCACAATTTACTTTCTTTTGCTTCTGACTATCTTCTGCAGCGGCTTCGCCCACGTGAATATAGTAGTAGTATGTCACTCAGTGATAAAGTAGCGTTCTACTGGCCTAAGAGTTTTTAAAATCGACTTAGTATATTTAGATTTTATTCATTACAAACAAAAAACTACAAATTTTTGCAATGTTAACCTTTTGAATGTCTTATGTTACACAGTTCGACATAAGCAATTGTCTTTCTATTGTGTCTCTAATTACGGCATTCAAAGAGTTAATATCTTCTTAGTTGTACACTCTTGACCACTCTGGTTGTTGTGGTCAAGTCTCGGTCGAGTCCCGTACCAGCGCTTCTCTCGTAACACAACGCCATCGCCATGCAGCTCTGTGTTTTCCGGCTTGTTAATATAGATAAACAAAATAAATAAAATAATTTGTATTTATCTGTTTATGCATTAACAAATAAAATCCGCTTCAGCTTATGCCTCGTTCCAAGGCCAGAGTGCAACACACTGAAGTGTTTGGCCATGACTCTACTAAGGCCAGTTGTCTCAACGCATTTGCAAATGAAATACAGTGGTTTTATTATTTTGTTTTCCACAATATTTCAGTGAGTTATGAATAGCGAAGAAGTTGGATCACCGTAAAATCGTCATGAAATTATTTAGTTTCAGCTTAATTCTGATTTTGGCCATATATATCGTCTCAGCTTTTCAACTCAGGGTAACTTGATCAGACTAGTTTTGTAATTTAGACCAATTTTTTTTCTTACTATTGACATTGTTATTACTTATTTTTGACATTTTTTTTTTTTGACATTAATAATGATAACAATTTTCACAGTAAAGTTTTTTTTTTTCATTAAATTTTTATGTTATTATTATTAGTTTTTACTACTTGTGTTTCTTTTTTAAAACTTTAATATTCGCACACAATATACTTTTTTTTTTTAATAAATCAATCAAAAAGGCTGTGAAATCATACAAATAAACGTAAATGATCTTATAAGGGTTCCATATTTTTATTTGAACGTACGGAACCGTAACAAAATATTTTTCTGTAAAACAAATTAATTATAACCACTAGGGTTGTATTTTTTCCATTTTTGGCCACAATATTGCTACTCCGCAGCACTGTGGGAAATTAATTATAAAAATTCGATGACATTGGGCCCGTGTGGTGGATTACGGCCCATTCGAATCCTTACCCTAGACATTAGGTCCGAATCCGAGTGGGAAGAGGCTGATTATGCTGTGCTATTGCAACAACCATACTGCGATCGCCAACCCGCTTGCCAAGCGTGGTCATTATGGCAAACCAAGAAATAGTCCATTGGCTGGCAGCCCTTGACTCCGGTAGGGGTCAAGGTTACCAATGACCTTGTAAGGTTCTTGGGCACTCAATGGATGCAAGATGCACAGGACCGGTCGTTGTGGCGACACTTAGGAGAGGCCTACATCCAACAATGGATGGCTACCCCAGAACACATCCACCTTAAATCAGGCCGTTACTAAGTACCACTGGACGGCAGGCTTTTGGCACAAGTTTAAAAGTACTGGTCCAATTGCTGAATTTTTTTCACTGATAGAAAGCTGCTTTATTCCTGAATAACATACTGTATTTAATGTAAGCCAGCGAAGCCGCGGGCAAAAGTTAGTATTATATAGATTAATTGCTCGAGCTGTCCCTGTGTAACTGGCCTAAGTGTATAAATATTCAATACGTATCCAAGATGAAACTTTAAAAGGTATCATGCATTATATACGCTCTACGCCTTATCACGTTTAACACATTACTGCTTAAAACTATTTATTTTGCTATTCATACCACGTTCGTAAGCTATTTAGAAACGATTACTTTGACGCCATTCCACGGTCGGGTTATTAAACCCATTCCAAGTCATTAGTAATATGTATGTATGTACAACCTTCATTGTTTCCTGTTTCCGGAACAATTTTAGACGACCTTTTGGTTTAAAGGTCTTGGTACGAACCTAATGGAGATTTCAGAGATCAGAAGCAGGTGGGTGGCAGGATGATTCAAAAGATCTTTGAGTCCATCATTGGGCTACTAAACTTACGGTGTTGTACCAACGATATATAGTGGAGATTCAATTCATATGCACAAAACGTTTTGAGAACATAATATTTATTATACCTACACTTAAGGAGTGGAATTCTATGCTGCAGTCTTTTTTTTTCGGTGGTGAAAATCATCCTATGACAACCCCCGCTCTTAGGCGGAGCGGGGGATAGTGTCAGACTCTTATGACTAAAAAAACCATCCCGTTCCTTCAAGCCTTCATACTGGGGCTCGAGATCCCTTTCGGATAACCCGGGCCCCAGTAGGCTTCGACCCGGCTGGGCCCCTGCTGTTACTGACAACTTACTTGAGGCGCGCGGGAACAGTGCGCGCCGTTGACTTGGGCTTGGTCCGGACATTTAGCGGACGGCTGGACTTCGAGTTACCCATTGCTCACTGTCCGCAAGCCCGCGCCTACGGTGGCCGGAAATCGGGATCGGAATCCCGGCGGCGGCGGCGAGAGTGCCGTTGCCTGATGCGGTCGGCCTCCTCCTTTGCGAGCATTACTGCTTCGCAGAAGTCGTGATGGAGTCTGTGTTTCCTGATAGTTTCAACCTAGGCGTATTTAATTCAAGAGTGAATAGGTTATTTGTAAGCAAGTGTGCTCCATCGTGGAGCATATCATCGCCTACCTTCAAGTGAAATAGTGGTCAAGCACGAGCCTATCAATAAATAAAATAAATAAATAAAGAGAGAGTCATCGTTGTCAATCGCAAAAGGCAACGAAAGGAAACAATAAGTGTGTTTTAGTCAGTAAAAGCTTGGCATGCCGTTTCGTTTCACTCTACAGCAGAAGAAAACATTGGATGCTTTCAAATATACAATTTCTACAAAAGGTGTAAGGGACAGCCCACCGCAAACTTTAAGGGCTTGCTCAGTAGACGAAACTGAACAACCTTCCACAAGATTTTTTTTCAGGAAACGAAAACAAAAATCAGCCTCACTATACAAAATGATAAACTTGATTGGACAATTTGTATGGCGAGGCCGATTATTTTTTTCGTTTCCTGAAAAACAATTTTGTGGAAAGTGGTTCAGTTTCATCTACTGAGCACGCCCTTAAAGTTTGCGGAGGGCTGTCCCTTAAACCTTGTATAATTATCTCTGTTGGGTAGAAATACTGTGTTCTTTTTCTTCTCCACTCGAACAAAATTATACAAACAAACATGAACTCAAAACTTTCATATTCCGCACCTAAAAACGACAAAAAGGACACGAAAATTCGCTGCCACATGTGAAAATCCTTCACTGAGTCAGTGTTTACTTGCGAGACGTATCTGAGGGCATCGCCAACTCTCAAGGATACGCTATCAACAAATTAACATACATTATCTTCAAGTTAAAAGCAAAGCCCTCGACTGTTAAATGTGGACTAAACATGTTATAAATATGGGTGTGAGTTCCAAGTAAATGGTGAGACATTTATACTTGAGAATTTATGTCGACCTTGGAAAAGATTAAGGGCAAGACTTACCAGTATCCATGTAATTTTTAAAGTATCAGAAGTATGTCTGTATGAGCTTACATGTATGAGAGTGATTGGCTATTGTGCTGCGTGTCGTGGGTTCGATTGCCACACAAAACATAACAGGAGCCAGGGCTGCAAATTAGTATATCAATATGTCGTGTTGGACCCTGGTGCCTCCTTCTGCGAAGCAATAATGCTAGCGAATGAGGAGTGTTCTTCAGTTATTCTTTGGGTTCTAGAACTACGGGTTTCCTTTTTAGCCCTGTAACCCTAACGGCCATCGGGCCTACGGGGCCTCTACGGTTATGTTGCCACCTAATGAGGTGTGTGTGCAACACTACGCTCTTTTGACAACTTGGGCTCGCTCTTTACCGGATGGGTAGTTTGCTGCCTGCGTCTACGGTGGCCGGAGATTGCTCTGCGACTCTTAACGCCCGGCGTCTCCTCTCGCAGCACCTAGGACGTCAGGATATTCGTTCCCTCTCGTTAGTGATATTCTCCTTTGCCATTCCTGACTGGACCACCACCGACACTGACAGACCCGGCGAGAGAAGTCATCGTCGCTGATCGCTTCCACGAGGACACGGCAGTGTTCCACCCAAGCAGGCACACCTCCACCGTAAACTGAAGGACAAAAGTATGGTTTTACTCAGTGAAAATCTGATACTACTACTACCTTGATACTATTTGCTGCTCCACCCTAGAGCGGGTATGCAATGAGTGATGATCATTGGATGACTTTCCGCCCCAAAAAAGGCTATGAGAAATAGCTGTCCTGGCCGCTGTTACTCACGCAATAAAACATTTTTTTTTTACGTCATGACCTGGCTACACCACCGTGGTAACCTAAGGAGGCACAGCCCTAATAGTGCCTTCAGTTATCAACTTATCAGCTGATATAAGAGTAATCAAATTTTTTAGTTATAAAATATTGCTTGACTGCGATCCCACCTGACGTTAAGCAGTGACGCAATTGCTTATGATGAATTGTACTAGTTTATTAAGGACGATTCACTCAAGTCTTGAAGACACCCAAATTGTAAATCGGATTAAAAAATCGCAGCAGGAAATCTATTTCAGTTTTTCAAACGTGGTATAAAGGATGAGGAAAAATGCGACCTTCAAATACTGGTAAAAAAGTAAAAACCCTACTACATAAACAAACACATTACTAGATTAACAGAAAATCAAAATCATTTTTCACTCACTAGGCAATACTTATCCTTAAAAATTAACAACTTACCTTTGTCTCTCCAATAACAGAAGAAAAACAGTGACTCATTTCGCAGAGATTTCCACACGTCGCGATACATTTTCATCCAATTAAACTTTAGACAACATAATGGTTATTTTCTCCATGTTTTGCTTCACTGGAATGCTTTTCAACACGAGCCAATTGTGACTCAACTGTCACCGTTTTAATTATTGTGAAGTAAAATCTTATATGTAATGTCTTGCAAACATTTGGTTGGTAGTACTAATTTATTAGTTGTCTGTGATCGTCACGTTTTGAGTTTATTTTTTTCTTTCATTTGGGGAAACTATTGTAAACCTTTTTTTAAAGGGAAATCATCTGACTTCTTCCGCTCTGTGTCGAGCGGGGAGCGTCTTAAACTTTTACTGACTAAAGCTCACCTCTATATCTCCTACAATTGCCTTTTGCGTTTTAGAGCTACTGATACTATTTTGATCAATTTTGCTTTCCGAGCAAACCTCTTGTTTTTTATGGATAAGAAATCATTTAATGACATCTTCCGCCCTTGGTTGGAGCGGGAGGCAGACTGACTGTAACCCACCCTGTTCTTTCTTTGCCTTCGTTCCAAGGCCCCGGGGATTACTTTCACACAACATCATCGCACAGACTTTTTAATGTTCCCACTTCTGGGACTCAGGCCTCCTGTCTATGAGAGAGAATGGACCGTAATGCACCACGCGGGCCCAGTGCGAATTGGTGAATGTCACATGTCTTCAAATTTTTGGTTCTACGACATGCCAGTTTCCTCACGATGTTTTCCTTCACCGTTTTGAAAGCAGTGGTGATGAAATAAATTACACAAAGTAATGCGCCTGGCTGGGTTCGAACCCGTGGCCTACAACTCGTAAGTCGGAGTCATTACCACTTGGCCACCACTCCTCTCAACCCCTAATAGGCTTCGAGCAACCCGTGCATTATTATACACGAGCCCACTTAGTTCTCATTTTCAACAAATATAAGAAAATTTCCTTCAGAGATATAAGTTCTCATCTACTAAATCCCCACTTCATTAATATTTGACAAACTTTGAATTAAGGTAACCAAACATTCTTAACCAAGAAGGCATAAAAGCGGTTTGCAAATAACCTTCTTTCTTTGAAGTTGGTTAAAAGTGCTGTCATCACCACTGTTACGGCGCTAATTTCCTCGGCCGCTGCTATAATACTCACATTGAGTTCTATTGTTTCTTCGACTACCCTCCGAACGGGAAAAAATAGTATCTTTACTTCAATTTTGTTGAAGTAAATAAATGGTATTTTTTCTAAAGAAGAATGAATGTTTTTTTTTTTTTAAATTGATGATATTCTTGAACAATTCTGTAGAGACTGTGTTACAAAATGTAGTACCTGCATATTTACGGTATTATCAATACGAGTACTTCAATAATACAAGATTTTATGGATTTATTTATGTATACACAAAAAAACAGAAAAAGACAATACATAAGAGACATTACTACAAAAGTACTGCTTATTTCCAAAGAAATTTCTTCCAGCAGATCTGTGAAAGAAGAAATAAAAAGAAAATGTAGACAATAGTGTGTAGGAAGCAAAAAAAGCACATATAATTAAATATAAAAATAATATATGTTTTCTAATACATGACTTAGTACTTAGTAGAATCTAATACATACACTATATAAATAAATATCACAGTTGAGAGGAAAGATTTTTCATCAATAAAATCATAATTATATAACTACTTATATACATGTAAACACGTAGTTATTCTCATCTAAATACGTTAAAGTTGATAGAAAAATGTTAAGTAAAAAAAAAAAAAATATTGGAACTTTTTTTGGTTTCGTTGTGAGATAAGGCATTTTTTAACTTAATGACAAATGTTCATTTTGTAGTTTAAAAGGTAAATAGGAAGTTAGATATTATCAAAACATGTTATCAATTGTAAAGTATAAGACTAAAATGTAAGACATTACAATTGGACATAGGACTCCCCCAAGTGTTGCCAGAAAGACCGGTACGTCTCACATCTAACGGATTACCGCGACCTTATACTTAATACTTTATTGCATTGCATAAAGTTCTACAGTTTGTATTTAAAAGATTCAATAACGTATCTTGTCGGGCACATCAAAGTCACTTTGTGAAAACAGAACATTTTTAAAACAGTTTTTAAATCTTCTCCAGAATCGAACCTAAACTCTCGTCTACCCGCACCATTGCACACAATTACAGCAAAAAAATCGTCAGATGATCGCCGTCCTTCGAACGGAAATGACGTTTCCTCAATCTAGCAACTAACGTCCCTGGCTGAATGGAATCCTTTTCTAAAGTAAACGTTTGTTTTTTAATTACCACTTAGCTTGAACGTTTCAAGAAAATGGAATGGGCTAGTTATGTCCGTGGAAAGATTTTTAGGGGATTTAAAAGAATTTGCTGGTATTTTGGTCTTCACATTTTTTTTTTTCTGTATGATTGTTTTTGTACATAAGTCAGTAGATAGTTGGTTTTATTTGAGTGAGAGTGAGAGTTTTCTGAAAATAGAGGATAGGTTATATTTCATACACTTAGGCACAGCAAGCCGCACATTGACCTGGTGCCCAAGTCTGATATTTTTATAATTTCGTCATTTCAACACGATCCCATTGTCATTTTGCTAAAAGTTTGTAATCTGCTAATTCATAATGATCGATCATTGATCGGTCAATGGTCTTCTAATAGAATTGTGGTAGAATAACTATACTGAGTTTATTAAAAGCACTAACTGCGCGATGACGTCTAGTGGTAGGTTACTGATCAAAGGAACTGTCAAAATGTTTGCAGATTACCGTAAACGTCAGATATTCAAGGATATTTATTAGTCATAATAGATTACGAGATTGTCATTCTATACCATTTCTTTCAATGGAGTGTCAGTGGTTGACCATCGGAAAGTCAAAACTTGTAAAAATCAACCATTTTCAAAAATCATGAATATATCTAGCCCATACTGTCCCACGGCTGGGCAAAGACCTCCCTCTATTTCTTCCAATGTTCCCGGTTTTGAGCCACTTCTTTCAAATTCTTAAGGAAGATTTCTAAGACATCTAAATCGTCCCGCCATCTCCTTCCTGGTCTGCCGCGGCCTCGTCGTCTTGCGATTTCGGGCACCAATTTTTCGTTTTACTGGCCCATCGCTCGATTGGCATGCGGCAGAGTCTGAAAAAACCTAATAATATATTACTTTTTCTTAACAAAAACGAAACTTTTACTTCAGCCTGAACCCTCAGGTAACAGTCCTATTAACGTTTTATTATTTTCTAGACTACACCTCAAAAGTTTAACACAATAATATTTCTCTTTAACGATAGCAATAATTCCACAACTCGCAGAAATACAGCATTACAAAATAAGTCATAATTAATTTCCCACAGTGCTGCGGAGTAGCAATATTGTGGCCAAAAATGAAAAAAATACAACCCTAGTGGTAATAGCGTTGTAGCGTTTTAGTGTACAGGGTGCTCGGAAAATGGGAGACTATCTTCTGCTACCGGATTTACCCGCTTGAAAACTGTTTTATTAACATAGTCGGCCATATGATGTTCCCACTGTTAAGACTAAGGCTTCCTCTTTAGGAGAGGGAATGGGTCCTAATCCACCACGTGAGTTGGTGAATGTCACACGTGTTCGAATTTTTGGTTTTAGGACTTGTCGGTTTCCTCACGATGTTTTCCTTCACCGTTTTGAAAGAAGTGGTGATGAAACAAATTACACAATATAATGCGTCTGGCCGGGTTTGAACCCGCGACCTACCACTCATAAGTCGGGGTCGTTACCACTCAACCCCCACTGGTCTCGTTTTATAATCGGGAACATATAATAAATTCATAGTCGTATTTTTTTTAATTTGTTAATTTGATTCATATTTGCTAGCAGTACACCGCAGTCTAGCCTCTTTTTTTATTGCAATTTCTTATAGTTCATGATAATATATTCCACAACTATCACACAACGCCGTCTAGTCCCAAGCTAAGCAGAGCTTGTATTATGGCTACTAACATTTGTCCTGGGTAGGAATCGAACGCACGATATCCGGCATAGCAGTCAGTTTCACTAACCACTAGACCAACAGGCCAGTCAAAGATGTCTGGTAGTTACCGCTGTCGGCGATAAGATCGCCATTGTACCCATAGATTTAAGTTCATGTAAAGTTTTTACTATTTTGGTGTACAATAAAGTTTATTGTATTCTATACTCAATATAAACACGTTGGAAGGCCTCTCACAAGGTGGACCGATGACCTGGTGAAGGTTGCAGGTCCGATGGATGCGAGACGCACTGGAACAGTCGTTATAGCGGCACTTGGAGGAGGCCTATGTCCAACAGTGGACGTCTTCCGACTGAAATGATGATTGATGAAAATGATTTTTTTTTTAGGTGGAAAAATCATGAAATGACATTACACATACACATTGCTCGGCGTCCGCAAGCCCGTCTCTAAAACTGTTGAAGAAAAACAGAAACAAAACAACGTTTTTAGGGGGGAAATCATCTAATGTATAACATCTCCCGCTCTTGGGCAGAGCGAGAAGACTCGCGTGTCAGACTTTTACTGACTAAAACCCGCTCCTGTTCCTTCTTTGCCTTCATTCCAGGGGCCCTGGGTTCACTTTCACACAACCCATGGCCCCAGTAGGCTTCGACCCTGCTGGGCTTCTTTTTAAGGGGTTGGAAATCATCAAATAACTTCTCTCACTCTGAGTAAAACGAGAGGGAGTATCAAGCTTTTACTTACTAAAAACCCACATGTGTTTCTTCAGCAGCACTTTTATGCTCCAGGAACGCGACTACTCTTTCAAACAATCCTACATCCTACAACTCGAATACTAACTTAAAATACGACTAACAGCTAATTTCCCGACTAAGCTAAGCACACGTAATTCGTAGAGTTTAGTGAACAGCCTGTACAAGTTGACACTGGGGTAATAAATTAGATATAAAAACGCTAACATAAAACAGTCGCACCTCGCTTTACCCACGGTTATGAGCAAGCCAACCCACACCGACCGGGTTTGTGCAAGGGTTAGAAGATGAGGTCCGACTTTCTTGTACGTTCTTCTCCATAGAGACCTACGTTTCGGATCGCGTCGTCTTTCTGACTGACTGACTTTTTGACAGTCAAAAAGTGATATTTTTTTTTTTCAAAATATCAGTCAAGCACTCATTCATTTTACGTAGGTACAGGAGTGGAATTCCCTGTTAGAATCAGTATTTTCTGATCCCAACAATCGGGAGAACTTGAAAGGCAAGAGTGAATATGTTAGTCATCTAGGCAAAGATGAGTGATCCATCGTCGACCACATCGTTGGTTACCATCAGATGAGATAGCTTAGAGGTCAAGCGTGAGCCTATCAATAATAAAAAAGGGCAGGCAATATTAAAGTGTACAAGCGTGTGTATAATCACAGTTGCACTTGGTGGTCGTAATTGTAATTGTTTTTATTCTCTACTACCTCCCGCCAACGCTTCCGTCCGCGTAAATGATGATTATTTTGGACGCGCAGTTGAAGTAGAAGACGGATTAAAAGTATCCTATAGAGAATAGAGTTTAAACTTCTTTCATACCAAATTTCACAGACAGAGTTACTTTCACATAATGTTAGTATGGAAGAGTTGTAATTTTTTTTTTAAGATTTTTTTTATTTATTTGACATTATTCGAAAATCGGGGGCATAACAGCTTTTAAAAGTGACATTAGACGACTCACTCAACATGTTCATTTTTTTTAATGTCAAAAAAATATGATATAACCTCACATATATTTCCTAGCGGTATGTGTGAGTTTCCAGCCCTCAAGGGTCACAGTAAAGATGGCAGCCCGACATAATACGGAACATTGTTCGTTATTGCTCTAATAAAAGCCTCTACTGGCCTGTTTAGTGCGCGCCTTTCATAAAAACTTTGCCCACGGGTTTGTTTGAATAATTGCTGTTTTCATTTACATGTTAGTCTAGTAGTTCGTAAGGATTGTGTGCTCGTATCCCAACCAACTAACTTAATTTGATATTCAGTTAATTGGCTAGCCTGATAACTGAACGAGCGTTCAACTAGTGGCCTGAATGAAGTACAGTTGATGCGACTAAGGGTGTATCCATATCGGGCGTAAGCGCCACGGATGCGCCGCTAGCAACCCGCACGCAGACTGCACGCGTGTAGTTATTTCAATTGTTTGTTGCGCCTCTTTAGCGCAACTCGGGCAAGATTTGAACTGAGAATGCGCGCGGCGAATGTTCCGCATACGCACAGCTGCGAGTGAGAGGATGTATGTGCAGTTCCCAGGGAAATCGCGTACGTAGCGAAGCTAATGCATGAAGGGCGCGTGAGTGACGTCGGAACAGCGCGCGTAATTGAAATGCACGCACGCGGCGTGCACATAGCTAGCGGCGTACGTACATTTCCTACAATATTAAATTAACTAAATGGATATTATTAAAATATTCACACAGAAGAGTAACTACTTGACAAAAAATACTTAGGGTGCCAAAATACGGACAGGATCGGTTCATTTGAAATCTTTTTTTTTTTTGTTTACTTCAAAATTCAAAATCATTTATTTCAAATAGACCATTTGCAGGCACTTTTGAATAGTCAAATGTCGGTCAGTCCAAGAAAAGTGAAGCTAAATTGCACGTTCCAAAACGTAGGTCTCTATGGAGAAGAACGTGCAAGAAACTCCATGGACACTCTTTTTAAAATATATTGAGTTACATAGATCTTGGTTACATATTTCTTGTCGCTTCTAATATGTGAGCACAATGTTGGTAGATACTATTTTTTTGTTTATTATTCTTTTTATTAAATGTAATTAAAAATAGAAACCGAATTAAGCCACTGGCAGCCAAGAGATGACCAGTCTCAACCGATGGCACCCGTGAAATATCATTAAGCATTTTCTCCCACTCTGTGTGAATTGCAAGGGAGTGCCTGAAACTGTTTCCGGTAACTGTCCGGACCAAGCCCAAGTCGTCGACGGCGCGCAGTGTTCCCGTGCGCCTCAAGGAGTTGTCAGCAACAGCAGAGGCCCAGCCGGGTCGAAGCCTACTGGGGCCAGAGTTATCCGAAAGGGTGCTCGAGCCCCGGTATGAAGGCTTGAAGGAACGGGATGGGTTTTTTTGTCAGTAAGAGTCTGACACTATCTACCGCTCCGCCCAAGAGCCGGGGTTGTCATAGGATGTTTTTTCCCATCGGAAAAAAAGGGCCACGGTAAATGTTTTGAGTAATTCCTGAGACCAGAGTACGGGTACTAGCGTCATATTTAATTAAAACAACACCCTGCAAGACTCACTTTTAAAGCGTTAATTAAAAGCATAATTTTAGGACTCATTTCCCAAATTCCCTTTTCCCGATCAATACATCGAAGTCAAAGGCTGAAAATTAACAACAATCCGTGCTCACTAGCATTTGACCGTAGCCAATGAACCGACAAATTAAAATTAATAAAATAATAATGTATATTTTCGTAGGAATTGTTCACGAGTGCACTGAATACATCGCGTGCTAGTCGCAATAAAAAAATATTAGTGTCGATTTGCAGTCCGCTATGAGCAGGCATAAAGGCATTCAAAGAAATAACAGGCAGACAGTTGAGTAGTTTCACTCTATTATAGTATTTATAAAAGCTGAATAAAAGTGATTTCTGACCCTTTCGATTAAAATGTAGGTGTTTGGCTAGAATTAATAGGCTCTTAGGGTCGCTGCACACGAGCCACCGGCCATCACCACAAAACGCCGCCACCAGAATATGTCTTGTAGTTCTTGAGCCGCGTACAGACATCGCGAGGCGTGCGTAGCGAATGATTCGTCTCGCATGCCTCGGGCTGTGTAGACGAGTGTGCTCACAGTGAGCATTCGCGTCGTACGATTGTCGCAAATGCCGCCGTGTGGACAAGCAGGTATGGTTGGCGTTTTCTACTGACAAATACTGTGCGTGGTGTTTGCGTGTTCAGCTTGAGCATGTGTCGTTCGGGACGCATGCATAAATTTACCGTCGTATGCTCAGGTTGAGGCAAACCTGACGAATCATTCGCGGCGCGCGCCTCGCGATGTCTGTACGAGGCTTTAAACATTTTATTTGGATTTACCGCACACGGTTGAAGCCGGGGGCCACCACACGCTAAAAATCGCCACTGCTCGCTTCTTGTGGCCCGAATCGGCCACTGAACGCCGATACAAAACGCCGTCACATGCCATTCGCGCATTTAAACCTTCTTCGCAAGAGTCCATTATGATACTGCGCGCAAGGGTTAAGAAAAGTAGCAGCTACCGGACACAAGTGGCTCGTAGCTTCTCATGAAGGCGTTTGTGGCTGTGGCATGTGGCCTATTTGTGGAAATGCTTAATAAACTAGTGCAGTTCACTATAAACGATTGCTTACCATTTAGTGAGAACACAGTCAAACATTAGTTACACCTGCACTTTGGAGGATTTGATGAGTGCCACCGATGTTGCTGTTAACGAAGCCACTAACTCAGCCCAAACAGTTTAACGAGTTAATCATCAATTTAATAAAAGAAGATTAAAATATACACCGCTAAATTTTGATCGTTTTAATCCCATGGAGGGTCGATCCGGTACATGGAATACTAGGTAGTAGTAGACGATGCGTATTAACTATCTAGAGGTACACGCTCAGCTGACGTTTTCTTGAAGAAATTTATTTCGTACATGCGTAAATTATTACGAGTTTTTAAAAAAAGGTACTTCATTTTTAAATTTTATCTTTACAAAGCGACAGTATTCCATGTACCGGATCGACTCTCCACGGTATTAAAACGATTAAAATTTAATTCTCTTATTTAATTCGCTTTAAGTTTGGCTAAAATTAATAGGCTGTTAGTAAACTAGCGCAGTTCACTATAAACGATTGCTTGCCATCAGGTGAGAAAGCTTGACTAGGTACTACTTACACCTGCACTTTGGACGATTTGATGAGTGCTACCGATTCTACTGTTAATGCAACCACTTACTGGGCCAAAACAGTTTAACGAGTTAACCGTCGATTTAAAAAGAAAATTAAAAAATAAACTTTTTATTGAAACAAAAGCACCGACACGTCAAATTGGTAATGACTGTTTTTGTGCACCAAAGTAGTTTTAATTGGTTCTATTTTAGGACTCAATTAATGACTTATTATCTGACCGACAGAGGGCGCGATCACTAATTAGTGGCTCTAATTAAACGAGGTTGTCTGCGAATGCGCTATACGGTTGCGTCTGCTCATGGATCTTGTCTGCCATCGTCACGTTGGGGTCACCACTGTAGCGCTTAGAAGGTGTGAGTGATTTGCAGCAATAATACTGTAGATAAAGTACAATAGCTAAGATTTTAAGGAGGATTTTTTTTTGTCGTCTATCTCTGTATTTGTCCATTTAATTTTTAAGTGTTTATATGTGTACATAATTAATAATAATAATAATAATATTTTTATTTGCAAAAAGTACACAATTACAGGTGACACTTAAATTTAGGGTACAATTGGTGAGGTACAAAATACATGATCAATGACCCCTGTGCTAGGTAAACCTGTGTTACAGGGGTCATCCATCCGTCCATTGTGTAATACTAAGACTTAAATACGTAATGTGCACTTATATAAGAAAAAATAAAATAAAAAATAAACAGACTCGGTACAATTTGAATCTCGGTACAATTGAATAAATAAATAAGAACTTTTCTACCATTGACGTCTATGTCAGTATATCTCATAGACTTCTTGCTGTACTCTATGCACGACGGAGGACGGGACCCAGCGAGGGAGGAGTAATTTGATAATAATTTCCCAACATAAAAATGATTTTACTTGTATTTCTGCAGCACATTGGACAGTGACGGGCCATAAACTGTAAACGAGACTCTTTAACAAACACCGTCTTAACGTCTGTGAAGTCGTGCAATACTGCATAAAACCCCATATAAATGGTGTTTTTAGGAATCCGCATCTTTCAGAGACACATGACAAATCCCATGTTTAAAAAGAAAAAAAAAAAAATCCGAGACTTCAGATTCGCACAGGACAAACAATAATAAAATAAAAATACTTAATCTATAAATACTTAAATATTAAAAAACAATATTAAAAGATTAAAAATAACAGACCTGTGCGAGGCCAAAAAGGCTCCTATCTCAAAATATGCTGCATAGTTTAAGCATTTAACACATATTCATGATGGTCAAAAAGTGTTTGGTGTAACTGTAAATTAAACGTGTCTACATTTGCGCAGCGCTATAATCTCTTTGACATTTGTTGAGACTTTTAATTTGTAATTATATGCATGTACACTTTGTATATCATATAAAATGTGTAAGTAACGTTAAAAATAGAACGCTGAAAATAGTTTGATCAGAATAACGAGCAAAATCAATAGAACCCCTTTTTAATATAGGTCAAATTTTTAACCTAAGTCAGTACTCCCCCCATACCCCCATCCCTCCATAGGGGTCATCCACGTGTGAAGGCCTACACCATTTTCTTCCATTTGTCCCTATTGTACTATTTTATATTTGTACCGGCAATATTTGGTCAATTATTTCCTACTGTATCAATTATATCGTCAGCCCACCTTCTTTTTGGTCTGCCTACTCTTCATTTTCCTTCTGGCCCTTACTACTCTGTAGTTTTAGCTGTTCGTCTACCGCAGTAAAAGGTTGGTATAACCTTTTAATGCGCCGGAAAGATCGCACGCGCGTTGTGTTACACAAAATTTATGTACGGAACCGTTAGTTCGCGAGTACCACTGTCACTTGTCGCTTTTTTTCTAGCAATGCACAAGCTTATGTGTTTGCATAGAAAAGGGGTGCCATCGCACGGGTTATACTGACGCTAATTTATTATTTAAACTGCGACGCTAAGCGTCACGCGAACGTTTTCAGCTTGTTGGAAACATTTCCCTGCAGTTTTGTGTAAGTGGGAAATAAGAATATTGAATTTCATTTAATTGTTTTTTTTTTTATTGTTGATGGGTTTGCGCTTGATCGCTATCTCACCTGATGGAAAGCAACGATGGAACGCGATTACCTAAAAGAAACGTATTCTCTCTTAACCGGGTTGTAGCCATCAGGAAACACAGACTCCGGCAAGGCATTCCACTCCTTAGCTGTACGCACAATGAATGTGTTCCCAAAACGCTTTTTACGTGTAGGTGGGATATCCACCATGTGCTGGTGGCGCATCGCCGTACGTCTGGTTGTCCGATGATGGGAACCAACTAATATGATATATTCCTCTTCTCAAACATTGCACAGCTGTTGGAGAAAAGCCACGAAACCTCGATAGTCTCCCAAATCAAGCGTCGTAAGTGGAGATGGATTGGGCACACGCTTAAGAGGGATTCTGATCATATACCTTAACAGGCGTTGGACTGGAATCCCCGAGGGAAAAGAATCACGCTTTCTTTTGCCGTCCTCGGCAAACCTGGCGACGTACCTTGTTGGCAGAAGCGATGGCCATCGGATTGACATGGAGCGAGGTGAAGCGTCAAGCTCAAGACCAATCGCGATGGGTGTCTACTATCGACACCCTTTGCTCCAGCTAAGGGATATAGGGTCTTAAGTCAAGTCAAATTATGATATATTCCAAATTTTCCCACATGTTCTACTGAACAGTTCTATGGTACACGTTAAATTACTCGTAGTAGCCGAGTTCTAAAATTACCAGCATAATACAAAGAAATATCATATCACCATTGAACTACCTTCAGCGTGTCTGACACACATCAAAGGCAAATTAACCCTTCATCAAGTAAAATCAAATGGAATATTCACAACACATTCCACGACAGTCGACGGCAATTCTGTTTCAAAGTATTGAATTAAAGCCTTTTTTCTTTGAAAGTAATGACACTATTATAGACAAGAATATAGCAAATTATAGACTTGATGAAATTGCTCCTGGAAGCAAGTAAAAAGTCTTTTATCGATTGGAATTAAATGTTTTGTGGTAGTTATTTGTAGAAAAGAGGACGATGTGTGTTAATGTTAATGTCAATATCAAAAAATGTTTATTTATCTCAGCATATTACACTTCAAACATTCAATATGTTATTTAAAGCAGTTTTTAATTTTATGCAAGCAGAGCTCGTTTATGTAGCAGAGGAAAAACGTTGGGCCTAATATACTGCCCTGAGGCACCCCAAAATCAACTGGAAATTCGTCACTTAAAACTATGTTCTCCAATTTTTATACATTGATTTCAATTTTTTAGGTAATCTGACAACAACACTAGTAGAATACCTCTAATTCCAAAGTCCTGAAGTTTTTAAAAGAACAGTGTATAATGGAGATTAAACTGCAATAATCTATACGTGTTTTTAGTTATTATTTTGAGCAAATTATTTGGTTTGAATTTTTCATAAACAAAGGCCTTTTTATTTATTAAGAAAAACTTCAGTCTCTCATACACGTAAGTATACGTGATGGCTGCGACAATCTTTACATTTTTTAATAAAAAATAGTCACTTTATTTGATTTCAATTTAAATAATTATTATTGATTTTATTTGCAGAGTGGATTTTTGAATCGTGTTAGTAAGAGCAGGTATCATAACCGTTTAGTTACAGGAAAACATTCTTACGAATCCATTCTAGGAAAGTTAAATACTTATTTAGACATAGATGCACATAGCTTTCTATCAGCGAAAAAATTTTAGCAATCGGACCAGTACTTCCAGAGATTACCTCCTACAAACATCTTTATTATAATATCTTTATTATATTAGTGTAGATATTGATTTATTCTGAAAAATACGAATTATCCTATTTCATATTGCGATCAAAAGACTCAATTAAATGACAAAAATCACCATAAACTTTTCTTAGCATAATCAGCCTGTTTAATGTTTCCACTGCTGAGACTCGGACCTCTTCTCTAAGAGAGAGAATAGGCCGTAATCCACCAGGTCGGTGAATGACATGCCGGTTTCCTCACGATATTTTCCTCCACTATTTTGAGAGCGGTGGTAATGAAATAATTTACACAAAGTAATGCGCCTGGCTTGGTTTCAAATCTCAAATCTCAAATCTTTATTGCAATCCATAATGTACATGTCAGGTGATACATAATAAAAAAATAGAAACAATTATGGACCCTGTCGGGCACAGCAACATTATAAATAGTAGGAGAGAGGAAGAGCGCCAATATAAGTACCTATTTAATTTCTCTTTAATTTCTCATCTGTGCATCTTTTATATCGTTTAATTCACTTCAACTAAATTACATTATACTTATTATTGCTAAGAGTATACCTAAACTTAGTTTTTTTATTCAAATTTAAATTATTAACTAATTATTATATTCAGATAAAATTGTCCAAATTGTTCACATTGAAAATTATAAAATAACATGCTAAAAAAAATACAATTTTATGTCATTAAAAAGTAATTAACAATATGTCAAGACAAAAAAAAAATGATTTGTGAATAAGTCAATATGTGGTAAAAAAAAAAAAATGCACAAATTGTTCACAATTAAAATTACAAATATATAAAAAAAATACAATTAGATTTCATTAATTTGTTAACAATATGTCAAAAAAAATCTTTTATGTCATTAATAAGTGCAAAATAATAATAATAGTAAATAAAAAATAAAGTGATGTCAGTAAAAATTACGAAATAAAATGTCAAATAAAAAATAAATAAAAATAAAATAACAATATTATTAATCTATTCATTATTTGATTTATCTGTTAGAAATTCGTCGATTGTGTAAAAAGTTTTGTCAATTAGGAATTGTTTTAATTTTTTTAAGAATATATTTATTTTACTTTCTTGTTTTATGTTTTCCGGTAATTTGTTATAAATCTTTATTGACATTGAATATGGACCAGAAGAGTGCAATTTAAGGCGGGAGGGAGGTAAATTGAGCCTGTTTTTATGGCGTAATGAATATATTGTCTACATATCTTGTCGTGTTTTATAGAAATCGGGATATTTGCGGACTAGTTTACATAACTCTAAAATGTAAATACCGGCTAAGGTGAGAATTTTATGTTTATGAAAATATGGCTTGCAACTGTCTGTTGGTTCTATATTACATATAATTCGTATCAGTTTTTTTTGTAAGGTAAATAGGGAGGGAGCGTCTGTGCTATTTCCCCATAAAATAATGCCATAGTTAAACCAAGCGTGGGCGTAAGCATAGTATGTGACTAGTGCGGTTTGTAAATTTGTCGACTTTTTAATTTCGGTAAGGGCATATGAGAACTTTGAAATTTTTGTTTTAACTTTCTGTATATGTGTTTTCCAGTTTAAGTGTGTATCTATTGTTAAACCTAAGTGGGTGAAATTGTTAACGGTTTCTAATTTATGTTGGTCAAATGTAAAATTTATGTTTATTTGTGTTTTTTGCCGAGGATAAAAGGTTATTAATTTTGTTTTTGTAAAGTTAATTTCGAGATTATGCTCACTCATCCAGTCTATTGTTTTGTTTAGGATAGTGGTAAGTTTTTCATCTAGATTATTATTATTATGGCATGAGGTGAGGATAGAAATATCATCTGCAAACAGTACACATGGCCCGTCTATGGTCTTGGGAAGGTCATTGATGTATATAAGGAGGTTTGAACCTGCGACCTACAACTCGACCACCACTGCATTTTCTCTTCACAACTTTTCTTATACATTTGAATGGAAAACCCGTCTCAAAAATTTCCCTGCTTAAAATTAAATTTTTAAAATGGTCTTAACAGCAGCCTTTTTCACACAGAATCTGTTGATTTTACTTTTGTAAATAAATAAACAAGATCTTTATTTATAAATGAACATCGAAGCGCATTCATGTATGAAAAAGCCTCAGCCACTATTATGTAACAACTATTATTTTCAATAAAACATTTTTGGCTTTCAAAAGTCAACACGTAACAAACTACTTTAAAATCCAGGCATTTTATTTAATATTTTTGTGAAAAGAAAAAAATTCGACGAAAAAAATTTCATTGCGATTCTTTTATTTCAGTACAGGTTCATCACGATTCCTTTTTTATATTTCATAAAAGATTACATTGCATGGAAAACATAAAAGGATACAGCAAAAACACAGTGTATTTAACCACTGTGCAATGTTCAAAGGGCTTTTACGAAATTCAGAGGTACGCAACAGTTATTAATACCGGATAGCTTCGGAGCGAAATCAAAAATTGTTCTCGACAAACAGACTGCAGTTTTCGGTTTTCAAACTGTTAATAACTTCCCCGTGGCGCTTTTGGTGAAATGTAAAGGGAATCGAGTTTATTTTACGGCTCCCACAAAAAAAAAATTAATGTTTTTTTTTTTGTAGGTGGGAAGTCTGACTTTTCCTGCTCTATGGCAGAGTAGGAAGGTGTGTCAGACTTTTACTGACTAAAACCCACTCCTGTTCCTTCTTTGCCTTCGTGCCCCGGAGTTCTCTTTCGCACTAGCGAATGTCTACTTTAACGTTGGTGACACCTCTACAGTTCGGTCTAAGCGTTTTGCCTCGTTGTTTGTACCGCATATATCGAAAGACTAAAACAATTGGCTTGCTGCGGTCATACCGTCCGATTATAATTCAGGTGTCTTCAAGGCTAACTAGACGCAAAACGGTGAAGGAAAACATCGTGTGGAAACCGGTTTTTTTTTTATAGTTGATAGGTTCGCGCTTGACCGCTGTCTCACCTGATAGAAAGCGACGATGCGGTCGACGATGGAACGCGGCATGGCATAATTTAACCAAAAATTCGAAGACATGTAACATCCACCAATCCGCATTGAGTCCGTGTGATGAATTGTGACCTATTCCCTCTCTTGAAGAGAAGTTCTGAATCCCAGCGATGGAAACCAAATATTTGACGACATGTTGCTCCCTCAATCCGCAGTAGGCCTTTCAGTAGGTGTATGGCCCATCGTGGGGACAGGAGGCCCTGAGTCCCAGCAGTGGAAAAATATTTACCTACGAGAGAAGTGTTTTTACTAAAACAGTCTCTGTTCAATCACCTAATTTAAATGGTTTCCCTAACTTGCAAAATCCGACCAAAATTCAAAACATCTGTTTACTTAATACTCGTAAATCATTGTTGACATCCTCGTATACCCAACACAGCGTTTTAGGAATGCAGCTACTGCAATCGATTTACAGCGCTGCGCTTTCAGCTGACGAAGCGCTTTCGGCTAGCTGTTGTTGTGCGCGCCAGAACTGGTAAACATTCGTGTGTTGGTGTTTCACTAATATTGAGAATGGAAAAGTTTGGGATGTTTTTTGAAATTTACGTGAGATATAAATAAGTGGGGAAAGTTATAATGTCTTGTTTTTTGCTGTTCACTTTTCCTTTGCATAGAGTCAATTAAATTAATTGCAAACAGGTTAGTTGACGGCGGATACTGGGGAAGCCTATGTCCAACAGTCGTCGTCTATCAGCTGAAATGATGATGATAGCGGATGGCAAAGAATGGGCCCATAATAATCCCAATTCCTAGTCCCTTAAACCATCTGGCCGAAATTAAATGGACACAACTCTCGTACCTGCCTACTCTTATTGCGGCTAGCTGTGCCCGGATGGTGCCAGCCTAACTTTTAAATCCATTTTCTTTGCGAAATTTTGATTGATATACATATGCTATGTTCACTTTGAGCAATATTTAACTACCTATATTTATGTGTGTAGGGAAAAGTTGCGAAATTGCTAAATATTTTTTTGACAAAAGCATAATCGCATGAAAAAACCAAATGTTGATCATTTTGTTCATGAATCTATATTAAATACATATTTTTTTCCAACATATTAACCTCGCCGTTACCAAGGAGTAGTCTTCAGAACGTCACTGTTTATGGCACTTTTCGGGCGCTTGGGCCTTAAACCCCAAGTGAACGTCGGCGTCTGGTCTCTCATTGTCTTTCTATTGTATCTCTAATTACGATACTCGAAAGGTTAAGTTGATCAGCAAACTGGTCTGCACACCATGCTCCTCCTTATGCACCCCAGATGCTTTCAAAAACAACATGAATTACGTTTGCCATTTCTTCCACGCATCAGCTCGGCTGACGAAGCCACCTTCCAAACTCAGTTCCGACAGTGGTCGCGCGTGTTCCATACTCAGACAATACTTCTACACACTGCACTATACCATCGCGGTAATTTCTGCTTAATCACTTAAAAAAAATCGCTTGAATCCTGCGGCACGGCGCTAAACCAAACCTATCGAAGTTTTCGTTTCGAGTGCAAACAAAAATTAACTTAGTGGCGGTCAGGTAAAATTGTCTTTCAGATGGTACATAAAATGATCACAACAACATAACTTTCGATTTTTTTTTTTATATTCTAAGAAGGTATTTATGATAGATATACAAATACCCACAACAGTTACCATCAGGTAAGGCAGGACGCGCGTTAGTTCCACGTCTGCCTCATCATCTTCCTGCCCTAGTCCCGTTTTATTTGGGGTCGGCGCAACACGTTTTTTTCTTCCATTCTGTCCTGTCACTCGTCACGCTATCACTAACTCCCTTTTCTTTCATATCGCTTCTCACACAATCCATCCATCTTTTCTTTGGCCTACCTCTTCCCCTCCATCCATCCACATGTAAACTCATAACTTTTTAGTTCCACGTCTGCCTCATAGAGATATATCAGAGTCTGCCTCATAGAGATATATCAGAAAGATTGATGGCGGCTGTTATGACCGATGCCTGCCAGGGCTGCGGATTGTTCGAAAGAGTTACCAAAGTCTTCCCAAAGGCCAACTAAAGAAACACTGTGGGTTCTAGTCAGTAAAAGTCTGACACTTTTGCCTTTCGCTCCACCCAGAGCGGGTCAAGTCATTTTATTATATAGCACATAAAATAAAGAGGTAATAGGAAAAGGTGATGTACAACAAGATATTCAGAGGTCCAAGTTTTTTGAAACTGTAAGATCATAATTGAACTAGCTTTTCCTGTGGCTTCGTTTTAAAAAAATACTGGGCAAGTACGAGTAGGACTTAAAAGTTTGATTTTTTCACAGCTTGAAGGGACCGCAGACCTGAGAATGTGGTTTTAATTTTAAACTCGATACCTCCACGCGTTCTCGAGATAAAGAGTCTTGAGGGACAGACAGTCCGTTTTATCCTTTTGAGGTGCGGAACCCTAAAAATCTGTGGGCAAGCCTAAAAGGTTCCCGCATTTTCCAGGTTTAGAAAAAAGTTTAAAATATTCACAATATCAGTACCTCTAGCCAAGTTGCAAATCTGCAATAGTTAACGCTAGTAGAAAGCTTCAAATGTACAGGAATGACGTCATCACAACGCTCAGTCACGTGGCAAAGCGTCCGACGCAAGCGAAGCAGTTATAACTTGGCTAGGGGGCAGATCACTACTTTCAGAGATTACAAACAATTTTAACATCTATATGTTTGTCTCCATCTATCACGTACATCAAGCGATTGGAACTATTTTCCTGCAGCAGTCTTCCCGTCTGATTGTAATCTAGGTAACTTCAAGACTAGAGTGGAATAGGTTCTTTATAAACTCGTGCGATTCATCACCATCGATTGCAGCACTGCTTTCTGTCAGGTGGAATCGCAGTCAATCACCAATTTATATCATAAAAACTCAAAAATACATTTCAGCTGCAAAAATATGAAGTTGTAAACTCTTTGAGACTTTGCATGTCCTGATAAAGATCTTGTAGATTTTAATTTCAGTAATCATTTTGTTTTTATGCATCTTTAGCATGAATAAGTCATCAAAACGATATTTACGATAACATCAGGAATTTTGAGACTTTTCAAAGACAAAATATTATTATTTGTTAAATGTTTATTTAAAGATGTTTTTACGTCAATTTACTTACATTAGTGGGAAATAACAAGTCTTCAAGTTAGAAGTGACATTATCACTAAGTGATAAAACCCCTTACAACTAATAAAGAAAAAAGAAGTCTTCAAGTTAAGGGTTTACGTTATTTAAAAAAGGCATTTCTTAAAAAAAAACCCACACTAGGAAGGTCTCCTGTACCCATTGTGGATGCTGCACTGTAAATATGAAAAAAAGAACGCAGCTTAGCAGCCAATTGCTCAAACCACTTTGCCAACCACGACATCTAGGGCCGTATACAGAAAGAAAGCTAGCAGCCTCCGCCGATCTAACAGCGCTTACCGGCGCTGGTCCATAACAGCTACAAAGCAAGCAGGTTGAAGCAGGGCCCTCTATGGCAATGCCTTTTATCTGTTTTATCCCACACAGGTGGTTTACTAAATACTAACGAAATCAATATGTCAGTATTCATTTTTACATTTACTTACGTATAATGACAAAACAATATGCGTGTTGTTCATAGTAAAATAAATGAATAAATGGCGGCGCCAGCGCTGACCTGCGCGTGTCTTAATTTATCGGAACCTATCGGAGACATTCGGCGCTTATCGGTTCTTGTTTTGTACATTATATAGAAACTCGGCGCCTATTACCATGTGCCGATTACCCGCGCTCGCAGGCTGCCATTTTTCTCTCTGCACACGGCCTTAGGTCCAAAACTGCATTACACGGATTGCCCGTGATAGGCAGCCGCACCCGTCGCGTGAAAAACGCTTGTCGTGTACGCCGGTCTCCGTTATGGAAACCGGATACCTACGCAGTATCGCCGGTTCAACTATAACGGCATGTAGTCGTATCAATGGAGAACTTAGTATTTATTTCGTAGCAAAAAGGGGGCGTGGGTCTTGGCTCTCTGCGGTGGATGCCTGTGCGGGTCTCCGCAACGGAGCACATTTGTATGGAACCGCGCAGGCGTCCGCTTACTGCAGTTTCAGCCCTAAGTAGTATAACCATTTAAAAGTTAGTGTTTAACCTAATCTTACTCGAAATCATTCCTGTCAATTATTAAAGTTTCCCATACCAGTACTAGAACGCACACAAACCAAACAACTCAAAACACTTTGTTAAACGAAGCCAACATTTTGAAACACTATATTACAATTTTAATTGCTTCACACAACCTCAACCAAATAATTCTACCGCTTAAACAAAACTAACCAAACCTGATTTGAACAGTGGAATGCACTAATACTGTTTTATTCAATTACGAAAAACTCAGTGGGTACCTGAAAAAACCGTGTAATGCTTTGGGTAGTGGTCACGCAATATTGATTGATTTTTCCGTGAGCGTTTTGGCACAAAAGAGAGATGGGTACAGAAGTCAATCTACATAAAAAATTTTTAGGTATCAAACCAGGGTACAAAATGAGTAAACTAACATGACTTTGTCGCTATGTAGTATTTTAAAAATTTATATAAGGTTTTTCTTGTATTACTAGCTTTTGCCTGTGGCTTCGCCCGCGTACATAAAATATAGCGTATGTCACTCAAGAATAAAGCAGCTTTCTATCGGTGAAAAAAATTTAGCAATCAGACCAGTACTTCCAGAGATTACCTACCTCCTAAAAACCAACTTTACCTCTTTATTATATTAGTGTAGATAAAATGTGTAAGTCATATCTTCAATAATCTAATTATAAACAGTTAAGATAGGAACCAATCCGTACTGGGACCGCGTAGTTATTTCCCCATTCTCTTCCCTGGAAAGAAGGCCTGAGTCCCTACAGTGGGAACATTATAAGGCTGTTTATGCTAAAATAGGAACTGCTCGGCGAGCCGGCAGAACGGCAACCCTAGTGCGACCGCTGAGCGTAGGTATAAAAAGTGAAGTACATAAAAGAGATTGACTTCTGTAGCTGTTTTGTTGTTGTGGTTTCTGCATTCGAGTTTTGTCTGCCTTGCCTTGTGCTACGCCTCTAAATAATATTAATAATAATAATAAATTATTTATTATCAGGCATCTTGGCCCATAGATATATACCTTAGAGACTAATATATATATATATAGAGTAAATACAACTTGTTGTTAGTAAATAAGACTTAGGATTATGTTAGTAACACTTCACATTGCACTAAGTTCACTTCGTGCTGTTCTGTGGCACCTGTCCGCAGAAGCGACGGAACACCACGCCCTGCGGCCAAAAGTCTTCCTTCAGCATGAGAGGCAAGAAAGAGTTCGGGACTCGCACCACGAACGCCTTGAAATTGACGTTACGATGCGACTCCAGCAACTGTACCCTCAGTGCGAACTTCGTCTTTTGGCGCACGTACTCTACGATGTCCTCCACCTTTGTCGTTTGATGCAGGCGAGAGATGTACACGGGAATGTTCGGCTGGGCGGCACGCAGGCTCACGCTAGGAGTTGCAGGTGCTATGCCGCAGCGGTTCTTGTTGGTTTGCGTTCGACGCTTCGTCCGACCCTAAATGCTGCGACCCTGGTTCTTCCTCTGATTGATTCGTTTAAAAATGCACTGTTTTTTAATTGCAACTTACTTTTAAATCCCAAGTCGGTTATGTTAAAAGTAGCCACTGCTAGTGGCTTCGCCCTTTAACTACTATCACGTGATAGTAGTTAATTATCCCAAGCGAACGTAGGTCCGGTATTAAAAGTATCCTGTATGTTTGTACCCGTGTACCAAATTTCACCCAAAACAGTTCAGTCGGTTGAGCGTGAAGAAGTGGTAAACATACATGCAAAACTTAAAAAATTTCACTTTTGTAATTTTTCTGTGATGTTGTTTGGAGATAACAAAACGTTGAGCAATTTTATGGTGAACTAAGCATTTTAAGATTACCCGTAAAAATCTTTTAGCGATACGACCGCCTTTTGTTACTATCTATAAATTTTAATGATATATTTGCAACTATATTTTTTGTGGTGTATATAAATCTCTTTTACAGTATATTGTAGTATTAGTTAGTTAGTTTAGTATTACTATTTATTATCTAGTAAATTTTTACTTAGCTTAGCACAAGTTCTATATTGAAATCCGGTAACTATTTAGTGATTTCATTCTGCAATTTATGCTGATTTTAAAACTTATCAGCCTTTTATATGTAGCTATATTTACCTGCCATAAAATTGTGGTTACGAGATTTAATGTACAGAAATATTTTTATTTAATTCCTAAAAGTATTTTTTGAAAAATACCTACTGCAAACGGAGAGCTTACAGTTTTGGCGGCTGAAAAAAAAACAACAGAGAAACAAATAAATAAAATGGTGCACAAACCAAAAATGCCATAATAAAGCAATAATTCAATATCCACGATCCTCCAGTAAATCTTTTGCAAACTTTTGGCAATAGCGTTCAGATTTTAAGCCAAAACATATGAAAAATCAAATGCAGCGGCCCGCTACCCCTGATATATGGAGCGGGCTTATTATTTTCCACCATTAATAATTTCGAATGGTCACGTTTTTTTTTCGCAGCAGAGATTTCTGGCAGGCTGCCGATTTCGGTCGACGTTATATGATTTTATTTCGACCAACCCAGCGCGTTGGTGCTGTAAATCAATTTTTGCATTAACTAATTGAATTTATGAGCTGTTTATTGCTTTGGGAAATTGTTGTTAAACGACTATTATTTGTGTCTTTTTTTTCTTTCGAACTGGTTTAGCTAGGATTTTGTTGAGTCGATAAACGGGTTTTAAAGATTTTCAAAAAAATATGCTTTTTGCGTGGATGTGTCGCGGCCAGATCTTAAAATTAATCACTTCATAATATGGCCAATTAAAGCTGGCCAGATCGTTTAAACGTTGACATTTGATTCGTTAGAACATTGTCATTAAAAAAAGCGGGGTAAGTTAGGATTGACATATCAGTCCATGTCTTCACAGTAAGGCAGTGGTTTGAGGCAGGACTGGCTAAACCGCCCCAACTATACGTGTTCAAATTATTGTGTCTGTATTGGAATCAAACTTTAATGTTTAAAACGATCTAATCAGTTTTACTTGGTCATATTATGAAGTGATAAATTATTAAGAACTGGCCAAAACATGGACATGTTATGAGGTGGACAGCCGATATTTAAGTTTCAGAGGAGATCTTTTTCGGCTGCGAGATTGTTTGATACCCTCCTTAAAACGCAAAGAGCAAGTAAAAAGATACACAGAAATGTTTTAACTGGTAAAAATCTGATACTCCCCTCACTCGTGAGATGAAGGGGAGATCCATATCATCAGTGAAACTGGATGCATTTGAATACCGAACCGCTGCCTACCTGAACACAATAATCCAGTAACGAAGGAACATGAAATTGCATTGTTGTCAGATTTTCCGACTTCTGACTGTCCTTAACGACTGTCAAAGATATTCAAAGGGGACAAACGGCGTAACATGGTTTGTGAAGTCATCATGCTCACTTTATTTTACATGATACGACGGTCTGTCTGACCTCTATAAATTAGTAACTGAGGAACATGAAATTGATTTAAAAAAAAATGCTATTTGTGTGGACATGTGATAAGATGTACCGAAGACGATTGATAAAATCAGCCCTTCTACTCGAAAAAATGAGAGATAGTTGCCATCCATTAACCTGGTGGCTTAACACCAAGGAAGACTTTAAGAAAATCTAAGAGAGACTATCCTGGCACAGAATAAGGAGACTCAACCCTAGGTAGTGAGAGCAGGGATGGACAAAGAAGAATATGAATGCTATTTGTGTTGTAATATATACATTTTTGCTTTTAAATATTTAAGGAATTGACTACTAGAGACTGACACCTAGCAAGAAGCATAGAAAAACAAATGTGCTCAAATATGAATATGACTGGCCTGTTGTTTTAGTGGTTAGTAGCCCTGACTGCTATGCTGGAGGTCGTGGAATCGATTCCCATCCAAGACAAATATGATGAGCGCGATCATTTGTTCCGTGTCTGAGAGCAATTTATTAATAATAATATAATATTATGTATGTGTTTAGAAATATATACCTAGGAATGTTTATCAGTTGTCTAATACTCATAGCACAAACTATATTTAGTTTAGGACTAGACGGCGTTGTGTGATAGTTGTGGAATATTAAATTCGTAGAAATATAAAAAAAGATTCATAAACACACTTTATTGCCGAATGCCGCCAATGACGCATGCACTACGCAAATCAACTCAGTCGTCAAAAATGCAGGATGTCATAAGCCCTCTATAGGTTCAAAACTCTTTTGAAAACGAAGAAAAATAATACCTACGACACATAAAACACTGTGCCAAAAACTGAAAATTATATTTAAATGACAAGAAAAACAATAACTGCTAAAAATATGAGGAGATTCAAAGAAAGGATACATCATTCTGGTGCATAGGCCCTTGGTGTCAGTGGCCGAGGTGGCCTAATTCCCGAAGCATTTACTCACTCGTTATACATATTTTGCAACATATTGTTTCATCTGTTTGTCATAAAAACGGTCAGATGACAATGTTCTTTTCTTATGACACGCTTTAGGTATCATATCTTCTACCTAACTTCTTTTTTGCGGAGTAGGCTTTTTTTTTCAGTGTAGTCATAGTTTCTCTGTCTCGCTGAGAGGTCGCTATCCGACCGTCCGGTAACTATACGGACCGAGCCCAAGTCGTCGACGTTGCGCACTGTTCCCGAGCGCCTCAAGGACTTGTCAGCAACAGCAGGGGCCCAGCTGGGTCGAAGCCTACTGGGGCCAGGGTTAGTTTGGAAAGGTTGCTCAGCCCCGGTATGAAGGCACAAAGGAACGGGTGGGTTTTTAGTCAGTAAGAGTCTGACACTATCTCCCGCTCCGCCCAAGAGCGGGGTATGTCATTAGATGATTTTCCCACCGAAAAAAAAACACTTGCAAGGAAATTAAAATCTGTAAGTATTGTAATTCCCGTTAACCTTGAATTCTACAAGGCAATGATTCATGGCACAAGTAGGTAAAGAAAAATTCTAAAAACCATCATTTGTACTTATACCACAAAATAATTACTTTTTACATTTCGGACAAATCTTCGTGACTCATTTGAGATTAAACTTCTGACATAGGTTTTGATCTGGTCCCTCGTTGCATGAGTCCGACTCACACTCAATTGATTTTTTTTCAGTAAGTAAAGCTTGACTTCCTAAGTAATCATAAAACTGCCGGATTGGTAGCGTTTGCATTAGTATTGATTTATGTATAGGTTTATAATTGGTCTTCCTATCCGGTTATAATTTAACCTTTCGTATGCCGTAATTTGAGACACAATTAAAAAGTTATTGTGTCTCGCGTGGATCCACGTTTCGGACACACAAAGGGTTAAATGTCTTCAAGGCTGGAGGGAATAGGTTCTTAATAAACTAGTGCAACTGCTCCTCTCCTAAAGAGAAGGCCTGAGTCCCAGCAGTGGGACATTAAAAAAAAGGCTGATGATGATGATGATGATGATGATTGCAACTGTCACCATCAACGATTGCATCACTGCTTACCATCAGATAAAATCGCAGTCGAACACTGATATATCAATAAAAAAATATTCAAAAACCAATATATTGACATGGCAATCGTATTATATTAAATTAGATTTTTTAGCCCGATTGAATGTATGTATATTCCTCAAATAAAGACTGAATAAAATACCCTTTTACATAATAGGTATATACGTAAGGAAAATGATACCTGTATTATATTATAATTTTCATTTCTCACTAAGTTTAGTCTTCACTTAATAGACTCAAGAAAATTCTTCAGCTACAAGAAAAACTTTACTCAATTTTTCTTCAACAAATTCTTTCTCAGAGATATTTTTAATTCTTACAAAAAAATGTTAATAATAACAAGGCGACGACCTGAAGAAATCTCAGGTGTTTTTGCACAAAATAGATAGGTACAGAAGTTAAGTCATGAATCTCATATTTGTAATTTTTTTTTTTTTTCGATCGGAAAATCATCTTATGACAACCGGCGGAGCGGGAGATAGTGTCAGACTCTTACTGACTAAAAACCCATCCCGTTCCATCAAGCCTTCATACCGGGGCTTTTTTTTTTCGTTTGGAAAAATCATCTTATGACAACCCCCGCTCTTGGGCGGAGCGGGAGATAGTCTCAGACTCTTACTGACTAAAAAACCCATTCCGTTCCTTCAAGCCTTCATACCGGGGCTCGAGCGCCCTTTCGGATAACCCTGGCCCCAGTAGGCTTCGACCCGGCTGGGCCCCTGCTGTTGCTGACAACTCCTTGAGACGCGCGGGAACAGCGCGCGCCGTCGACGACCTGGGCTTGGTCCGGACAGTTACCGGACGGCCGGACAGCGAGCTACCCATTGCTCACTGTCCGCAAGCCCGCTATTTTTCATATCTACGCTCGGCAATCGCGCTAGGGTCGGCGCCGCTCTATCCGAGCTCGCTCGGGCGCAGCAATAAATACCTAATATAATTTGAAAAAAAAATAAATGGCCACAAAGTCATGTACTTATCTACCTACCTCACTTTTCAGCATTACTTAAAAAGAAACTATCAAAGTACAGGCAAATACCTACCTACATAATTAAGTCTTAAGACTAGTAGCTTAAAAACGATAATTCGACGGGTGCAAAGTAAAAAAAGTAAATTTTTCGATTTTCTGTTTTGTTATCTTCTTTTTTTCAAAAACTTATTTGAAAAAAAGAACTATTATTTCTTCATTTTTGACACTTGAAATACCATTTGCCATGTCTTAGAATATAATTTTTTAGTAAGTTACTGCAACTATCACAAAATCGCAAAATTGCAGATAACTTTTCAGCAATTAATAATGATTTTAAAAACTATTTTTTGCTTTTCACAAAAAAGTTCATAGACAAGGTCTCAAGCGGATACATACGCTCTCGCAATGAGCCGAATTGAGCCGAGATATCGTGTCCGCGACCAGTGTCTATGTGTGCGTTGCTCGAGCACATTTTGTATGTAAATTGACTTCTGTACCTACCTATTTTGTGGTTTCGGTCTCTGAACAGAAAACAAAATGTTTATAAGACAGTGTTCCTGAAAACTGACACGCATTTGTAACATTCTAGGTTCGTTATTTAGTTAAAACGAATGAGTTTGGAAGCGGAATTAATGACGAAAGAATTCAAAGGAACGTGTTTGGCAATATACTACCCAGTAATATAATATAACATAAGCATGATCAGCTTTTTTAATGTTCCCATTGCTGGGACTCAGGCTATGTCTCTAGGAAAAGGAATGAGTCATAATCCACCACGCGGGGTCAGTACAGGTTGGTGAATATAACATGTTTTCGATTTTTTGGTTCTAGGATATGCCGATTTCCTTCCGAAGTTAATATAATAATATTCCACAACTTTCACACAACGCCATTTAGTCCCAAAATAATCAGAGCTTGTGATGTAAATACTAGAAAATTGATAAACAAACTTACATATTTCCAAATAGATACTTACTTATTATAGATAAATTACACCCAGACACAGAAGAAATGATTGTGCTTATCACACAAACATTGTTTTGTCCTGAGTGAGAATCGAACCCACGACCTCCGGCATAGCAGTCAGGGCTACTAACCACTAAACCAACAGTCAACCAGTGTCATGATGACCTTGTAGTTAAGGCACCTGCCTCTAACCACAAGTACTAATATGATATATCAAGTTATAAGCTTATCTTTGCGTGATCACATCAGAAAAGAAGATATCTGCAGGAGAACCAAGGCTACCGACATAGCTCGAAGAATCACGAAACTGAAGTGGAAATGGGCAGGGTGCATTGTGCGCAGAACAGATGGTTGATGGGGACGAAAGGTTCCGAAGTGGCGAACACGTACAGCGAAGACACAGCGTTGGCGGGCCTCCAACACGGTGGACCGATGGTCAGGGTCACGGGAATCCGATGGACCGGTCGTTGTGGCGACACTTGGCGGAGGCCTATGTCCAATAGTGGACGTCTTTCGGCTGATATAATGGTGATGAGTTGATGACTCTTGACTAAAAGGTTAATTCTTGGCAAGCATGCTCCATCGTCTACCACTTCATCTGGATGGTCTGTTTGTCTGTCTGTTGATTGTATAAAACCAGTAATTTTTAAAGTGTCCATAATAATAAACTACAATAATCAGTCTTTATTATTTTGGCAGAAAACTGGTTCGATAAGTTATCATAAAACATAAAAGGACATCTTATTATTTCAACAGTGCCGTTAGGTTAGGACCTCATTTTATAATCGAACCTCTTTCAAATTTCGATCGAGACATTATTTCATATTAAAAAAAGAACCGGCAAGTCAGACTCGCGCACTGAGGGTTCCGTACAAACTGACTATGTAAATAGAACATTCCCAAAATAGTACCAATGATTTTTTCTGTGGCGCTGACGTACCTAACAACATTTACTGTTTTCAGTTTTATTCCTATAGCTATCTGTGCTATAAGATCTTGCTTTATGCCGGATTCTGGGTCTACGGAAAGTAACCTATGAATTTTGATCCTCTTGAGAGTGTCAATATACGTTTTTAGCGCTCTCCTGAACTCAAACACAGGTTTTGATGTGTTTGCAGATGAATGGAAGGCGATAATGTTGGAATGTTTGAATTTTTGTGAGAAGAATGCATGACTGAGTTAAAGAATTAGGTATAAGTTTAAATAGTGTTATTGGTTTCGGCCGTTCTATTTAATTAAATAAATAAATAAGCGGTCGTATCATTTTTTTCCGATAACTTAAAAGTTTGATTTTTTTCACAGCTTCAAGGAACCATAGATTATGGGTATAGTTGGAATTGAAACCATATATGTGACTATATATGGTTTTAATTTCAACTCGATACCTCCACGGGTTCCCGAGATAAAGTGTCTTGACAGAGTTGATCCTATAAGGGTCCGTATTTTCGTATTGAGGTAAGGAATTCTAAAAAAGAGCTCATCATTTTTTACTCTTTGGCGACTGATCTTATTTTAGTTCGTTCACTTTGATCGCTTCATATTGAAACAAAGGCCTTGCCTTACGTATAGTTATGCTAATTATTATGAGTCACCCCCGCTAATCGAGGTGCAAGTATAATGCTTCTCTTTGACTTACTTCTCTTTGTTAAACTGCATTTTTCCACGAATAAAGTGACAAAGTGAGATGAAAAGAAGGCCCCTAATTAGCGGTGGGTGGATACGGGGACTAAGTTGGTGTGGGCGCGCGAGAGCTATACTTTTGTACTCGCTTTTTAATGTTTTTTTTTTTTATTACTATTATTAAACTGCTTTAATGTTGGCTGCATGTGCATTTGATGGTTTTTCGTTTTTTTTTTTTATTTGATGGCTGTTTGGTGCGGGGTTGAGCGGTTAGCTGCTACGCTGCGTGTTGCAAATTCAATTCTCGCACGGAATAAATATTGTAACGATGTTATGTGTTGGTGAATTTACATGCTTAATATGCTTTGCTTATCTTATCCTCGCAGCTCAAACACCACAAAACATGCCCAGACGTCGGAAGTTACTGTAGCTCACCGTCCGATAACGGTCAACACCAGGAGGGCAATCGCGCTAATTTCAAACGTTTACGACAAAGTTACGGTTCGATTGCGGCAGTGGTTAGGTTTCGATTCAGCTGATCGGGATTTTGGTATCGCGCTAAAAGTTCAAACGTTCACGAACGTAAACCAAAGTTGGACCGTTGCGTAACGTCAATCGTTAGTGATGCCCTTTTAGTTTGTGAATATCCGAGCGTTTAGTAATAAATTTTGACGTTTGCACCTCTAGTTTTGACAGCTAAAAGTGCGGTATGTACTTGAAATTTTGAAGAGGTAAGCAAGATTTTACGTAAATAAACATTCAGACTTACTGATGGTGCAGTTTCTGGAGCTTATCAAGACCTTGCTCTTGGACGAGTGACGAGAGACGACGAGTGATAATGTTTACGTTTGAAAATGTAATTAAAATAAAATGACGAGGCGTTAGAAATACAAATAGGCTTTATTCACAAACAGTACGAAAAATGGAATTGAATACAGAATAATAATTAAAGGGAATAACATGCAAGTTTAGACAAAAATTGCAGCCTTAAAACAAAACAATAATAATAAAAAAAAAATAAAATAAAATAAAATAAATTTATTTCAGACTAATTTCAATGTCCATATTATGTTAGTGACTAAAACTTAAAACTACGTTAGTATATTAGTATTCCAATGCATTCAATTATAATTCGTTCATAAAATCTATATATATAAAAGAAAGTCGTGTTAGTTACACCACTTATAACTCAAGAACGGCAGAACAGATTTGGGTGAAAATTGGTAGGGAGGTAGCTTAGAGCCAGGAGACGGACATAGGCTACTTTTTTTTTTTTTTTTTTTTTAGGTTAGGGTAGAGTAGAGTAGGGTAGGGTAGAGTAGGGTAGAGTAGGGTAGGGTAGAGTAGGGTATAGTAGGGTAGAGTAGGGTAGGGTAGGGTAGGGTAGAGTAGAGTAGAGTAGGGTAGGGTAGAGTAGGGTAGAGTAGGGTAGGGTAGAGTAGGGTAGAGTAGGGTAGAGTAGGGTAGAGTAGGTAGAGTAGGGTAGAGTAGAGTAGAGTGTGGTTGGGTAGAGTAGGGTAGAGTAGGGTAGAGTAGGGTAGAGTAGGGTAGAGTAGGGTAGAGTAGGGTAGAGTAGGGTAGAGTAGGGTAGAGTAGGGTAGAGTAGGGTAGAGTAGGGTAGAGTAGGGTAGAGTAGGGTAGAGTAGGGTAGAGTAGGATAGAGTAGGGTAGAGTAGAGTAGAGTAGGGTAGGGTAGAGTAGGGTAGAGTAGGATAGGGTAGAGTAGGGTATAGTAGGCTGAAGTAGGGAACAGCGGGAGCGAAGCCGCGGGCAAAAGCTAGTAAATAAATAAAATTACAATCAATCATTCCAAAACACATAATAATCATAATACTGTCAAACATAACACACAAAAACAAAAAGTTTATTTATGAGCTTATAAAACTGCATGCTTAACATGCAGCTTTATAAACCTATCCCACACTGGTGACTTTGGGCTTTCAGCGATCATCTTTAGGATTCTGTTACCACTACCCCTAATCCGACGCATGAGTGAGGCCGACCTTTTACGCATTATTGCATAAAAGTCATCCACACCCGCGTCCGCAAACATGCCTGAGGCACTGCAGAATCGAGGAAGTCGCACCAGAACCCTAAAGGCATTGTTGAACTGGACTCTAAGAGCACTGTAGGCCCGCTGCGTATAATTGGTCCACAGGGCACTGGTGTAAAAGCTTTGACAGTAGGCTCTGAATAAAGTTACCTTTACTTGTACTGTACACCTAGCAAACCTGTGCACCAACATGTTCGCGCGCACCGACAACGCTCTCCGTTCCCGCTCAATATCTGCGTCATCATTTAAGGTCTCGTTTATAACGTGTCCTAGGTACTTAAACTGAGAGACTCGACTCAAAGACACTCCGTTCAAATACACGGGTGGTATCTGCTCAGGTTCCTTG
The DNA here is from genome assembly GCA_929112965.1 of Mythimna albipuncta. Taxonomy (NCBI): domain Eukaryota; kingdom Metazoa; phylum Arthropoda; class Insecta; order Lepidoptera; family Noctuidae; genus Mythimna; species Mythimna albipuncta. Next base: position 1,905,166 of record OV815974.1, read on the forward strand.
TTCTTACCTCTGATTACCATATACTCACTCTTTTTATCGTTGTACTTTAAGCCGTGTTCCTTCGCGTATGACTGGCAAATACTGAGCAGCCGTCTCAGTCCACCAACAGATGGACTCAGCAACACCATGTCATCCGCGTAACTGATATTATTCACGCAAACGTTATGTATATGACACCCGACATGGCTATTGCTGAGCTCATCAATCAGCTGATTAACATAAATATTAAAAAGTCTTGGAGAGGTTAGTCCCCCCTGCCTCACGCCACAATCTAGTTTATATTCATCTGAATAAACATTTCCCCACTTAACCATGTTTTTCTGATGTCTGTACCAGAAAGAAAATATATTTATTAGTTCAGCGGGAGCCCCAATCTCCCCAAGCTTAGCCCAGAGCTTATTATAATCAACAAGGTCGAAAGCCTTTGACAGGTCAAGAAAGCATGCGTAGATGGGTGTGCTTCGATTTATGTAATATGAGACCGTGTGCTTTAATGTCAAAATAGCACTCTCAGTCGACAAGCCTTCACAAAACCCAAACTGTGCGTCATGCAGAGAGGTGTACTTGCTGAGCTGCGCATCTAACAACCCATCAAAGACCTTCGCCATCACAGTGGCTAAAGAGATAGGTCTATAATTATTCTTATCAGTCACATCCCCAGTGACATTCTTTGCTATAGGCACAACAATGGTTTCCATCATTTTAGAGGGTAAATATGAGTGTCGTATGCAGAATGTAAATAACATAGCTAAAACTCTAAACAAGTGGCTACCCGCGTCGTATAATGATCTAACCTGCCTGTACCTCAGTCCTCAAGTGTCTTATGATTTAAATTATTTTAATATTTATGTTAATATTTGCTAAGAATGCTTATATAAAACACATAAGAACTATTTAAAAACCATTTCAATGTTAAACAAACTTAAAACTAATTAACCTTCACCAGCCACAAAGTGTCATCATAACACAAATTTTGAAACCATGTTGATATAACATTTTTACAATGCACCTTTTGCATACATGGACAACAATAGGATAGTATGTTAATTATAAAAGTAGAATTGATTAAGATAATTGGTTTCTCCTATTAGTCCATTAATGTTGAATGAGCGCCCACTGTTGTGTGCATCCAAGCTCCAACTCGCTAAGAGCATGAGTGCCCGGTCACTGCTCTTGCCTGACACCATGACCAATGCCCTCTGTCAGCTGTCGCTCACAAGCTGCTTCTTCTGCTGTTAGGGGTGTGTAGGGGATATAAGCCTTGTGTGCTATATTATGCAGAACACACCATTCATTCACTATTCTCACAGCAGTTACTGGAGTGTAATGCAGCTGTCTATCAACCAATAAGCACCTGCAAGGACAAATCCTTTTATTATTATTTATTTATTTCAAACACAAATTATATCAATTATTATAATAATGGTATGATATTCAAAACATACCTACCAGCATTCAACAAGATTTCTGGCCGTCAAGAGCAAGCTTTGGTTATATCGTTCCGGAGTATCCGGCCTTGGTCCGAGATGGGTGTCATCATTATCGGTCTCAAAGGGTACCCTGAATCGCCTGCAATAACCAAAAATACATTAAAGAGTCTCAAAACAATATTTACACAATGAATCAGAAGATTGCAACATAAATTAAACTCAATTTAAACATACTTATAAGATGTAAATTTTCTCCATGATTAATGAGGAGTCTTTCTATAATGGATAGTTTGCCCAAACAACACTATCATGTGTGGACCCAGGGGAACTTGCATCCACACATATTATATTTAAATTAGAATAACATTTCTGAAAAAAAAAAAAAAAACAAAATTATAACAATACAATTCTGGTTATGATAATGCTGTTTATGACTTTAGAGGAATCATCACAAAATCTGCCTCTCCACTCCTTACCTTAGTTTCAACATCCAAAGCATCAGAACGTAGGACGGGTGGCACATGAGGAGTCTGCTTGGAAATTAGTTCACGGGTTAATTCTTTCGTGAGTCTATATCTCTTTACAAACTGTCGATCACTGTATTTATGAATCACAACCAACTAAGTCTAGCTTTTAAGTTTTTCCTTTTAATTTCGGCTCGAGCCACCGCTACATCGTATTCATGAGATTTCTCTAATAAATCTATGTAGGCGTACATGGTAATGTTGTATTTTTGGAAGATTTTCACTCAGAATCACTTCAAAACAAAGACAAAACACTCCAACGATCCAGTAACGATCGTAAAAAAGTAGCCTCCTATCAACTTTACATTTGACAACGATAACGTTTCAGTTACGATCGCGGTGCGTCTCAACTTGCTGTCAAAATTTTAGCGCGATACGAAACGGTCAAAAAGTTGTGATATGGTAGCGGTTCGGTTGCGATTGAGTTGAAAAAAAATAGCGCGATTGCCCCCCAGGTCGATGGCGCGCTGTGCTTCGAGCGACCATAATAAGATGTCAGCATAAGAGAGACGAAGAAGACAATTGGAGAAACATAGGTGGAATACTCTCCCTCCTGCTTCACTCAGAGAGGAAAAAGTTTTTGATGATTTATTTTGCATTCTATCTTACAAAAGGAAAAAAAGGGAAAAGCTAACAATATTTTTTAACAAAGATCTGCTTACCACTGCACCCTTACTTTTGCCCTTTTTTCATCATATGCCCCCTAGCCAAGTTACAACCGTTTCTCTTGCGTCGAACGCCTCGAGTTGGCGACGCCCTCGATTCATTTGTTCTGACCACGTGACTGAGCGTTGAGATGACGTCATTACCATACATTTAAAGTTTCCTATTAGCGTTAACGATTGAAGATAATTATCAACTAGGCTAGGGTATTCTGTTCTATTTTCAAAGTTCTCGAGTCGCAGCGGCCACGCACACAACACGCAACCCTATACACCTCTCATCTCGACGTTCAAAGTATGACGCTGCGTTTTCGAGAATGTCACGCGTTGCGTTTGACGCGCTCGTGAAATCCACACGTTGCGTTATTGATATTGTTATTTTTTGCACAGCCTGTATCGTTGCAGCGTGGAATTTACGCAATGTCCCGTTCACTGTCACTTTGAGCGACGCCTTTTTTGTTGTAACGTTACTTTGGTTCCGTTTTTGGGTTGGATCGGATCTGGCTTTTGTAGCCACTCATTGTTGCTTTATTGTAATTTATAAGTAGGTCTTTGTCTATAGTTACTAAACTGACATAATTACGCTAGCAGTTTCACCCGCATAATAGTAGAAAAAATTACAGGGGATATCAAAAAACATCCATACAATCTTTCACTTTTAGAATATTAGTGTAATTTTAACAAGAGGTAAAAAAGCCACCACTGTTCCACAATGCGAAAAGACCTCTCTCAAATTCTGACCATATATTTATCCTATTCCTAAGCCAGTCATGCCAGCCCTCACAGTAAGCGTATAGGTCTCCATATCCCAGGGTGAGTTCGAAGGTACTATCGTCGACCCTCAGATAATAATGATTCTATTTAGACTATTTTTAAGACCATACTAACAATTTGCTTGTTATATGGAGCCGCAAGACATCTGAAAAAAAAAAAAAAATATATCGCGCTTGGCTGGGTTTGAACTAGCGACCTACTTCATTAAGTCGGGGCCGATACCGCTAAGATACCACTGCTCTTCAACTCGACTAAATATATTATTAAACATGTTCTTAAAAAACACTGATTCTACAAAAAATAAAATGATAACTTAAAAAAATATCTTCATACCCTTCTAAATAAATATCGACTGTATAAAACATTAAAACCAAACACCTTTTACACCAAAAAAATATTTACCTTTAGACCCAATAATATTTTCTTCTTTCACACAAGTTCCTAGTACATAAAACATTATTATTTATAAACATCGCCCCTAAATATAAAAGGTTCAATAAATAATACATACAACGACCACATTATTGGAGAGTGGGTGAGTGATGAATTATTCACAGTATAATCACCATGAAGAGATCAAAGTGGACTCGCCCGTGCATACTATGGGTATGTATTTACTGTACAATTTACTTTTTTATAGAACTTTTATAGGAATGTGTGAAGGGTTAAAATTGCTGTGTTGGTCGCAAGTGCCACTACTGAATAAGAGTTCTTTCTAGGGCGCCGTACCTTAGTTGGCGAAATCAGAACCATTATAGGATCAAATTGGTCTGTCCGTTTCATCATTATCAGTTTTTTTAATGTTTCCACTGCTGTGATTCAGGCCTCCTCTCTAGAAGAGGGAATGGGCCGTAATCCACCACGCGGGTCCAGTGTGGGTTGCTGAATGTAACATGTCTTCAAATTTTTGGTTTTAGGCATCACACAGGCTAAGCCGGTTTCCTCACGATGTTTTCCTTCACCGTTTTGAGAGTAGTGGTAGTAAAAAAAATTACACAAATTAATGCGCCTGGCTGGGTTCGAAACCGCGACCAACAACTTGAGGACCTGTCCATTTGCCAAGACCATTTTTTCAGGAACGCATGGTGATTTTAAGCTGAAATTATCAAATACTCAGGTTTGCTACACCTTGAAGCAGTGTTGAAATCAATCTTATAAGGGTTGCTGCACACGAGATACCGGCCAGAACCACAAAACACCGTGCCGCCACCGGCATATTTCTTATAGTTCTCATCCGTTTTACATCATCATCATCATCATTTCAGCCGATAGACGTCCACTGTTGGACATAGGCCTTCCCCAAGTGTCGCCACAATGAACAATCCTGTGCGTTTCGCATCCATCGGTTACCGCAACCTTCACCAGATCATCGGTCCACCTTGTAGGGTCGCCACTCCAGAACCTCTCGGCCCCAATGGCCATCTATTCTGCAAGCAATGTGCCCTGCCTACTGCCACTTAAGTTTGGCAATTCTTCGTGCTATGCAACCCTGGTTCTCCTGCGGATATCTTAATTTCTAATTCGATCACGCAATAAAAGTTCAAGCATAATCCTTTATATGGATTTTATATGGATCCGCCGTAAACGGTTGAGCCGATAGCCGTCATACTACAAATCGCCACTGCTCGCTTCTTGTGTCCCGCACTGGCTACTAAACCACAAAATGGATAGGTACAGAAGACAATCTCATGTATGTACTTCACTTTTTATACCTACGCTCGGTGGACGCATATAATGAGCGTTTGAGCCGGAATAGTTCGACAAGTGATCAGAGACGCGACCGAGACATCCGTGTTTGTGAGCGGTGTCTTTGTGTGCGTTGCTCGAGCGCGCTTTGTATGTAGATAGACTTCTGTACCTATATATTTTGTGACTAAGCGCCGTCCATAATGATATGCGTATTGGTTAAAAAAATAGCAGCCACCAACCACAAGGCATGGGATTATGCTGAGCGTTCGGCCGTTTTGCGCGGACATGGACCAAATTTTTTCCACAAAGAATACCTACTTGAAATTTTGTAAGTTAGTCCTAAGATTGCGTTTGTTTTCGCCAAATAAAATGTTTTTCTTTTCTGTCTTTCTTCTTTCTTCACTCTCATACTCCAATGGGACGGCAATCCGACATGACCGGAGACAGATCGGGCACAGAACCAACGGCTTTGCATGATGCTTTTCCAAGCAAGGGGGTGTCACGCCACCAACTTCCAAACTCCAGGCAACTACAGAGTAATTCCTAATGGATAAACACATTAGCACTTTTTGCCCAATATGGGAATCGTACCCAGGACCCCATGCCCAGCAGTCGCGCTTGCAACCAGGAGGCCAACTAGTCAGACCAACTAAAACATCAATGTGGGTGTTGCAACATCAAACAAACTTTGCCTTCTTTTTGTACGTGTCAATAAAAATGTAACGACATCTATGGCGTCACATAAGAACTAATCCTGCATCGAATCGAATATATTATTATACGATAGCCTATAAATCATCTATCGAGCAGTTGCCCACCAGACATAACACCGGTCTGGTCGGAGGATCCTTCCTTTTCAACTGAGGTTTGCGGGACCTTGACTCTGTTAACTCCAAAAATACATACTTAACACAAAACGAAGTCATATTCTAGCAAATATTGGACATGAAACGGTACCTAATTATGTACTATAAATATACTTTATTTGTACAAGTACCGCCGATACATCACATTAACAAATTAGCGAGACGTGAACATACAAGAAGAGGTCGCACTTCTGTTCGTTCGTCCCTCACTTTCACCTCATTTTAAAACCACAGAGTAAAAAAATATTCTTCAGAATTTATTTTATAAAGTTTTTTTTTCGACTCAGAAACTGGTAAAAATAACGATAATACTCAATCCACAAATTTTCACACGCCATTTAGTCCTAAACTAAGCAGAGTTTGTTCTATACTAGTCAACTGCACTAGCTTATAACGGTTTCTAAATAATACGAAAAAAAAATTAATTGACCATTGTCCATCTCGTGTTTTGTATATACAATTAAAATAAATATAAAAAATTAAAATAAAAAATAGTCGACAAATAAAAAAAATACATACAGAATTTTAGCAATAGTAACATTCTCAACTTTATATCAAGTAAGGTAGACCTAAAAAATTTAATACCTAATAGATTTGTACATATTTTAGTTTTTTTGTTACCTGTTTTTTATGATTTTTTTCTATTGTTTTTTTCTTTGGAGCTACATTTTTTTGGTGATGTTTTTTTTTCTCAAAAGATTTTTTTCCTCAAAATTCTTTATTTTTTTTTTTAATATAAAATGTCTTTCGCTTCTGTGTGCCTATTGGCAAAGGCCTCCTCTAGCTGCTTCCATCGTAATTTCTGTACCTACTGTGACGTATACTGAACACTGAACGACGTTTCAACGTTTGTAAGAAGGAGTTATTCCTCGAGCGAATTCCTATCATTCGGTACTTTTAAAGCATCGATATAATTGATAAATCACGAGCTCACCAGGCTGTGCAAACCTCGCAAGGCAACAGCGCTCACGCCCGAGCCACCACCGAGATTCTGATATTGATACTGCTTGCGGACGCCGAGCAATAGGTAACTCGCTGTCCGACCGTTCGGTGGTAACTGTCCGGACCGAGCTCAAGTCGTCGTCGGCGCGCACTGTTCCCGCGCGCCTCAAGGAGCTGTCAGCAACCATAAGGGCCCAGCAGGGTCGAAGCTTACTAGGGCCAAGGGTTCATTTCTAAAGGGAAGGCTCGGCCCCAATATGAAAGGCAACGAAGAAACGGAGTGGGTTTTTTAGTCAGTAAAAGTCCCCACTGAAAAAAAAACCCGTTTAAGAAGTTTAATTGAAATCCGTTAAACCAATCAAGCTTGAAAAGTAACAAACATACATACACTCATAAACACTTATAAAACAGCTCCTTGTGTAGGTAACACTTCCCAAACATTTGAGAGTTTCACCTCATTCTTACCCAAAATCTTTGAAGGTCATTGATATCAAAGAATTCAAAATAAAAAAATATAGATAACAATGTCCCAGAAATGTCTCATTTAAAATTCCCCTGATGACCTCAACTGGAGCCAGACGGCTTGAAAACGAAAGTAGGCGACATGTCTGGACAACTTGTAAGTGAATAATTTGCTTAGGACTTATTTTTTTTTTATTTCCTTTATATAGCATAGTCGGCTTTATGATGTTCTCACTTCTACGACTCAAGCCTCCTCTCTAGGGGAGGGAATGGGCCGTAATCCTCCACGCAGGCCCAATGCGGGTTGGTGGATGTCACATGTCTTTTGTCTTTGCTTTGTAAGGCAGACAGTACCTAAGACCTTGATTTAAAGGTTTCATCGCTTGGTTGATTCATTAAAACTGTAGTGTACTGTAGACCGCAAATACGCGTAAATCAGTTTCTGCAATTTTTTTATTATTATTATTCTTGTTAGGCTTGCGTTTGACCACCATCTCACCTGATGGTAAGCGATGATGATGTGCAAATTATCTGGTGAGTCTGTTAAAGTGAAAAAAAAACGTGTAAGACTACCGCTCGGCCCAGAGCGAGAGACGTTATTGGACGATTTGCCACCTTAAAGGCCAAGCGCCCGAAAAGTGCCATAAAACAGTGATTTTCTGAGGCCTACTCTTCCGTAACGGCTTGGTCAATTGGTTTGAAAAAAATAAATGATTATTATAGGTTCATAGATTCATGAACAATAATATTTGATTTTTTAGTGCAATTAATACTTTTGTAAAAAAAAAAAAAAATTAGCAATTTCGCAACTTTTCCCTACTCCTTCGAAACGTCTTGGACCTTTAAAAACATTTTTACACATAAAAATTGGTGGTTAAATATTCTTCAAAGTGAACATTGCTTAAGTAAATCAATCAATATCTCGCAGAGAAAATGGGCGCTGTCCGGGCGCTGCTGGCCGCAAATAAATGCACAGATTTGCGTACTGCCGCCTAGGCGAGTACGAGAGTTGCGTTCACATAATTTCGGTCAAAAAAACGATAGCAAAATGTTTTCTTCAAAAAAAAATCTATAAGGATATCTATAATGATTAACCTGTGCATATACTAAGGATAGTATTATCTATAATGAGTATAATACTCGTAAGTAGGTCTACATAACATGTTATTAGTTATTCGCGTTTGAACGCGAGTTGTAAATTATTTCGCGAATTGAAGCGACAGGCCTTGACGAGGGCCCGAAGGGTCACGGGGTCGAATCGTTTTCAACTTGGCTTACATCTGAATGTACTGAATACATTGTTGTACTATGTGCTACTTCGTTTACCAATGTATATGTTATTAAGCTGAATGGCACGGCAGTTTACAAATACTTTATAAACCTGTTTACTAAAAAAAAAAACGCTGGGCGCCTCCTAGCACCTCGAATCCTTGCAAGAACACTTCCATATTTCCTCTAAACAGTCATCGTGGTAATTGTCCAGGTAAAGGAATACTGTATAATAAAAACTACTGTAATATTTTGTTTAAAAAATATTTCTTATTTCAATTAATTACTTTATCACTTACTTAATCACTTTGCTTATTATTTTATGCTTATTAACTTTATATATTTATCTACATTTCCGAATGTCACCACAAGGATCCAGCATAATATCAGCGTCAGGTATTTTTGCCTGACACATGCTGAGCTGGACTCCCATTGGTGCAGCGTGACATGCACACCGCACTATGGGTCTGTCTTGTAATTTCTCTTTTTTTTTTCTTAGTACCTACATGTGTTATTATTTTATTTTTTATTCTTTCCTTTGTTGTTGTCTATGTGCTTAGTTTTTATAATCTGTGTGCTTTATGTATTTTGGTGCAAGTTTTGTGCTGTAACCAATAAAGGATTTTATCTATCTATCTATCTATCTATCAATTCCTGAGTTGCATACCGACAAATGCTTGCAATGACTGGACAGGTCCACTTAGAACTGTGTGGTTTTTTCTTCAAAAGACCATCTCAGGCTCAATCTGCATGGTTCTCATATGATTTGACCATTACATGTTTTGCTGTGTGGACTTTAAAAGAGACTTTGACCCCTGAGTTTGTTTCGGTGTTTCTTATCAGGGTAGTCAGCTAGGAAACACCAGCCTCATCTAGCATTAAAAGACGAAAAAAAAATGGACGTGTAAAAGTGTTTTTATAAAACCTACTTGCAAAATAAAGATCATTTAACATTTATCATTTAATTGTTGTACGAGTAGGTAGCTTAGAACCTTATGTAGATAGCCAACATGTAATAAATAATAACCATAATCAGCTTTATAATGTTCCCACAGCTGGGACTCAAGCTTCCGCTTTAGGAGAGGTACCTATAAAATAGGGAGAGTACTGACAGACATAATGTTATTTGATTTCACGTGATACTAACTCCTGGGATTATATGCTGCAAAAGTTGATTTTATGTTAATTGAAAGTGCCTATTCTGTGTTGTATTCCAAGGTCAATTCGTGTGCCAAATTTCACTTAAATCCGTTCCTTCTTCTTCCTGCTCTTGTCCCGTTTTATTTGGGGTCGGCGCAACGCGTTTTTTTCTTCCTATCTGTCCTGTCACTCGTCACGCTATCAATAACTCCCTTTTCTCTCATATCACGTCTCACACAATCCATCCATCTTTTCTTTGGCCTCTCCTTCTCTATCCACATGTAAATTCATAACTCTTTAACTTTATAATGTTAATGCGAAATCATAATTACTTTTTTTTTAAAATGATACAAACCAGTGCTGGTCTGCGATCCCACCTGATGGTAAGCAGTCATGCAATCGTTGATGGTAGATTAGTTTATTAAAAGCCTAGTCACTCTGGCCTTGAAGACAATGCCTCTTATATAGAAAGGTTTTAGTTTACAACTGTTGTTAAAAAAAGCATTAAAGAGTAAACTCAAGCGCTAAATAAAACGTCCATATTGGCCATTAGTGGCTTTTAGCCACGCTGTGCTTTTTGACCACTCTTTTGGTAAGCCTACCCTTAAGTGGAGGCTGAAGTGGTCAATCTACGTATTGCTGATGTGACCTACGGTTCAGGGTATAGTTGCCATGGTATTACAAAGGCACTTGTACTATTCACATGCATTTAAAATACTTAAGTAGGTACTTGTACACTTTTTACTTTGAAGTTTGTAGATCATGCATGGAATGTATAGCAGTGCATTTAGAAAAAAAAACTGAGATACAAGGACTTAATAAACTATTTATACTAAAACCTAACTATGTACATAAATATAGTACAAAATGACAAAGTACCAGCTCAGGCATCAAATTACATATGCCCAGAAGACTGGCAGCATTGCCACGTTGAATGGCAATGCTAATTCTTTAGGCGAAGAACGAGCCAGTCCTCTGGTCACGTAAAGTGTCGATCAACTGGCGTGAAATTTCCTTGAAAAGGCCGAGGCGCTCCGAGATATCGTGTCCGTGAGCGGTGTCTATGTGTGCGTTGCTCGAGCGCGCTTTGCATGTAGATTGACTTCTGTACCGATCTATTTTGTGCTAGGGGGCTGTCCTCAAATTTTTCAGTAATTGCTTTTAGGAGCCAACTAATGCCAAGCAAACTGGTGAGAAGAGGCGCACTTTTTTTGCGTAAGACAGCTAAGAAGCTGTCAATTTGCTGTTTTGTGGTACACCTATGTTTACGGTGGAAGTAAGATAAGTGCTTTTAAACATAGAAAAAGTTTTATTAAGAAACAAGAAGAATACTCATATTCAGCTAAGCAGAATATTCATTCTTGATCTTAACATGCCAATGACAAAATCATTTTCAAAAAAAAAAAAAAAAAATACTCCATTTTATTGTTGATAGGTTCGCGCTGGACCGCTATCTCACCTGATGGAGAGCGACGATGCGGTCGACGATTTACCTAGAAGAAACCTATTCACTCTCGACTTAAAGGTTAATTTTTAAAGAATGTTAAAAAAAAACCACGACGTGGCTTCCTTAAGAACTGGAATGAGAGCGCAAGGAACCCTAATCATATGAAGGTACGGAGGGAAGCAGTGGGACAATACAGACTAATTATAACGTTACAACAAAAAAAAAAAAAAAACGAAATAAATCTGTTCCAAAAATCATACTTCCAAATACCTTAAAAAAACAGAGTAACAGTAACAGCCAACGGTTGGGTAAAACAAACGTTTCTAAAATTTAGAAAACAAAACATTTGTTCCGTTCCATATGTAACAATGTAAAACGTATGCAAAATCAATATTACAAAACAAGTCACATGCAGAATAAATATGTACGTATTGCAAAAATATTGCAACCGAACGTTCTGTCACAGACTAAAAACCTATATTTTGGAGTACTGAAATGACGGGCCTTCGCCAATCGTGTGTTGAATGCATGCATACATATGCATGCGTTATATCTGTGACGACAATAATAGAAGCGACAAAAAAATATGTAGCCAAGATTTTTGCAACTCATAACATGATTTAAAAGAGTATCCATGGAGTTTTTGCACGTTCTTCTCCATAAAGATCTACGCTTTGGAAGGTGCAACTTGGCTTCACTTTTTTTTGACCGACGTTTTGACAATTCAAAAATGCCTGTCATTGGTCTATTTTAAATAAAGTTTCTGATTTCTGACGTGTTAGCACATGGATGTCGCAGGCAGCTAGCTTAATTTACCATTTTGTTCCTTTCAATCGTGGAAATCACAGACACAATAGAAAGACAATAGGTGCGCGAACGCCGCCGGCGTTCGCTTGGGGTTTAATGAATTAATAGGCTAGCCTTTTTACTATACGGCGAATACAATAGAATGATGTTCAGCCATTTTATGAAACGGCAAGATTATAAAAAAAAAAGCAAAGATTATACTGAATTTATTACTGTTACTAACAACAATCTTTGCTAAATGAAAAATTGATGCCTATACGTAATGAAAAAGGTTTAGTCAAATAGCCATGTAAAAAACTGTACCTGAATACTATAGAGGCTTAGGGGCCCAGCTAGTGTTGTAAAAACGCTCGAGTCGGCGCTAAAACGCTCGAGTCCGGACTCGAGCAGTTTAAAAACGCTCGAGTCGGGACTCAAGTCGGTTTGAAAACGCTCGAGCGCTGGCTTGAGCGTTTTTGAAAAAAAGCTCGGTAAATAGCGCCGACTCGACGCTCGACTCGAGCTTGAGCACGAGTCGTTATAAAATAGGTGAAGAACAAATCAGTTTAATACTAACTACTCATTGTATATGTTATTCTCGCGGTTTTATCTGCGTGGTTTTTATTTGGTATAGAAAGTTTTATCACTTCCTTCGGGACTAGCGTTGAAAAAAGCAGGCAAAATTCCCGTTTCTTTCCAATACTGTTGTTTTATTCATTATAATATTCGAAACTTTCAAGTAATTTATAAAGTATAAATTTCATGTATTTTTCCAATAAACCCGAAAAAAAACGGAAAAATATCAAAAGAACCGAAAATTTCATGTTTGATTTTTTTAAATGCGTAAGTATTTTTTTTTTTTAATTAATATTACTAGCGCTTGACTGCGATCCTACCTGGTGGTAAGCAGTCCAAGTTGGACATAGGCTCATAAACTAGTGCGCCTGGACAGTCCAATAGAGGACACCAAGGGGAGGCTTATGTCCAACAGTGGGCATCAGTCATAGCGCCTAAATGGCGACACTTGGAGAAGGCGTATGTCCAACAGTGGGCATCAATCATTATAGCGCCTAGGTGGCGACACTTGGGGGAGGGTTAAGTCCAGCAGTGGGCATAGATCATTATAGTTAGGGGGAAACTTATACCCAACAGTGGGCATCAGTCATTATAGCGCCTAAATAGCGAAACTTGGAGGCTTATGTCCAACAGTGGGCATAGGTCATTAAAGTGAGGGGAGACTTATGCCCAATAGTGGGCATCAGTCATTATAGCGCCTATATGGTGATACTTGAAGGAGGCTTATGTCCAAGAGTGGGCATATGCCATTATAGCGAGGTGAGACTTATGCCCAACAGTGGGCATCAGTCATTATAGCGCCTAATGGCAACCCTTGGGGGAGACTTATGTCCAACAGTGGGCACCGATCATTATGGCGACACTTGGGGGAAGCTTGAGGGAGCTCGAGTCTGATCAAGCTGACGATTCGTCAGACAGTGAAATCGAGATTTTGGCTGAGGAAAGTACCTTTTTTTTTAAAAAAAAGATGCTTTATTTTTTTATTTTATCTTTACAAATCGATAGTGTTTCATGTACCGGATCGACCATCCACGGGATTAAAACTATTAAAATATAACGATGTATTATAAAATAATGATAAATTATAGAAATCTTTTGTGTTTCGAAAATATTATAAACACAAAAGATTTGAGTCGAAGTGCATCTAAAGCACGTCATGCATCACAACGATTAAAGATTTCCCTATAGTCAAATAAAATTATTAATATACCCCCAATAAAAATGTTAACGCTTCGACGCTCGAGCGCGCGACTCGAGCGTCGAGCGCCCGATTTTTCAACGCTCACGAGTCCTAAACGCTCGAGCGTTTAACGCTCGAGTCTTGAACGCTCAATAGCGTCGACTCAGCGCTCAACGCTCGACTCTCAGCGCTTATTTTTACAACACTAGGCCCAGCAGGGTTAAGGCCTTCTGGGGCCAAGGATTTGTTTCTGAAAAGAAGATTCTGTCCCGGTATGAAAGGCAACGAAGGAACAGGTGTGGGTTTTTAGTCAGTAAAAGTCTGACTCTATTTCCCGCCCAAAAGCGGAGGATATCATTGGATGATTTTCCCATCTAAAAGAAAGTCCTACAGATTTAATTTTTGATGACATAGTACTATTTATAGGCTTGTGGGGCTTGCGTTTGAGCACTATGAATGAATGGATTGAATGAATTCTTTTTATTTCAGCCACTAAAAAGATCAATTGAGTATTAGTGACATATGTAACTACTAGTGTTAGCACCGATTACCCTTGCCACAACACATATTACAATTGGAGAGCTTTAGCTCTCTACTGGAGTTCTCAGAATGCTGTTGCGACTATCTGTCACTCTCCTGAGCAGTGAAGCACTTTTTATGCGGCCAATAGTGAAACCCGTCAACTACTTCACTTGAGGGTAAGCGATGATGTAACCGACGACGGACACTGGCCTAGAAGTAAGTTATTTATATTGACCCTTGTGTGCGTATCTTCCAATCGAAAACAGAAAAACCGGCCAAGTGCGAGTCGGACTCGCCCATGAAGGGTTCCGTAGCAGCAAGTAACATAATATAAAAGTTTTTGTAATGTGTTGTAACTTTGATCGATATTTTAATAATAGTGTATTTTTTTCGATTTATGACGCATTTAAAAAAAACTACTTACTAGATTTACTAGATTTCGTTCAAACCAATTTTCGTTGGTAGTTTTTATAGTAATGTACATCATATATTTTTTTTAGCTTTATCATTCTCTTATTTTAGAAGTTAGAGGGGGGGGACACACATTTTACCACTTTGGAAGTGTCTCTCGCGCAAACTATTCAGTTTAGAAAAAAATGATACTAGAAAACTCAGTATCATTTTTGAAGACCTATCCATAGATTCCCCACACGCATGGGTTTGATGAAAAAAAAAATTTTGAGTTTCAGTTCTAAGTATGGGGACCCCCAAAATTTATTGCTTTTTTTCTATTTTTGTGTGAAAATCTTAATGCGGTTCCCAGAATACATCTACTTACAAAGTTTCAACAGTATAGCTCTTATAGTTTCGGAAAAAAGTGGCTGTGACATACGGACGGACAGACAGACAGACAGACAGACAGACAGACAGACATGACGAATCTATAAGGGTTCCGTTTTTTGCCATTTGGCTACGGAACCCTAAAAATAACAAAGTATTTTAGAACCTTACGATGTTTGCCTGACATTTCGAGCGCTAGATCTTATAAACCTAAGTGGTATTAAGCGACATTTTAAAGGCTCAAAAGATCCCATCCTTTCACGTTGTTACTCCCCTTTTCTAAGATATTATAATGTGAGAAGGATTTTCAATTGATTCAGCTGTTTGTACTATTATAACTAAAATTTCTAAATGCTTGACAACCCAGAAAATTATCATATCTCCATGGAAATATTGTAAACAAAAAGGCAGGAGACTCATCGTTTATATAGCTTTTATGAGTGTTATTATAATAAGCGAAATGAGCGGAGTCATATGCGGAAGAGTGCGATGCGTTTGTACGCTGCCCACGCGCAGTTTTAGTGTTGCGATTGCGCGCACGCATGCGGCAGGGAGATTACAGAAATACCATTTGTAATTTATTGTTAGTCTGTGATAGCGTGACGGTTCGGTTAAAATGGAGGAAATGTTGTAATAACTGTCAGAGGTCTATGAATGACAACTAAGACCACCCACCTAACATACTTTTTTTCTTTTACGTACTGAAAGACGCAGCATTGAAAGGCCTTTTACATGGGAGACCAATGACCTGGTAAGGATTGCGGGAACCCGATGGATACGAGACAGACAGGACTGTTCACTGTGATGACACTTGGGGGAGGCCTATGTCTATTAGTGGTGCAGAAATAATGAATATGCTTTTTTAGACACGGAGAAGTAGCAGTATGTAATAGGCGGTCACACATTTATGGACCAACCTCGGAAAGCGTAAAACCGATTGCGAACTCCTCTGCTAGATACCTTTATTATTTAACCTACCTTAATTTATTTACATGGATGATGATGTCTCAGTTATATATTCTTCCTGCAAAATTATTCGAAAGAGTAGGCAACTGACAGAACGCAGATGGGTTAGTAAAAGTATAACACTCGGCTCATTTCACCCTAAACATTCTACTGATAAAAAGGCCTAATCATTTTTGCTCTATCCATTTTCCTATCTAACTTGGAGTCGGCTTCCTGTGTAACCAGATGCGGTTAACCTATGGCTTACATGGAGCGACAGACTATCAGACCTGCACAGCCCGTTTACTGAGCAACATGATGCCAAAATCTGACTACTGTCAACTGTAACGACTGTCAAAGATCTGCGAATTACAACCGGGACCAATGGCTTTACGTGCTTTCTAAAGCGGGGTGACAGTAATGTCCAAGAAAAACTTTAGAAAAGTAAATGATAATTTAAATTTATTTTGCAAATAGGTTTTATAGAACACACTCCAATGTTATTCGTCAGCTTAATATCGAAGTTAGAGACACGATAGAAAGACAATGAGAGACCGATCGCCGGCATTCGCTTTTGGGGTTTAATGAATTAAACTAGATGAAGCCAATATTTCTTAGCGGACTGATCACCTTGAGATAAAATATCGAAAATAACTTTGAGGTAAATACCTACATATGAATAGGCTAGTTGCCGTAAAAAAAGTAATTAGTCCGTCTTTTAGATTATTAAAAAATAAGGGACACGTATTTCTTTATTTGTAACGTCACGCCGTGCTGCATTTTTTTGCACGGGGTGACGTCACTCGTAACTTTAATGGGCTATATCTTTGTAATTTTTTATTTAATCGAAAAAAGAAAAAATAAGTGTCCAATGTTTTTTTTTATAATTTAAATTATTTTGACCCTGTAAACTACCCTATTACTTGCTCGGTTTTAAACCCTTAAGCATGAAAAGCCGGGTGCTAAACAGCTACTGGGCCCATACGACACACAAAAAAGACCTACTGTTCTTGTCTTTTATCTCGCGAATTGATTATCAACTCGTTCGGCAAGCGAAGTAAATTTATTAACCAGGCCCACATTATAGTGTCTGTATAAATATAATGACTTATAAAAAATATTAAACATTCATGCAGTCATCATTACGACAGGTCATTATAAATAACTGCTGGTTTTGCGATGAAATGGCGTGTAGGTGGTTTCTCTTTATAAGAGTTGCGAGATTTTAAGGTTATGTGTGAATAGGTTCTTGAGGTCAAAGGTGGAAGGACATCAGTATGTAAGGTATCATCAAATTAGCTCTAGGGTGAAGTAAAACAGAGCTTAGTTTGATGGGCCTGTTGGTCTAGTGGTTAGTGACCCTGACTGCTATGCCGGATTTCGTGGGTTCGATTCCCACCCAGGACAAATGTTTGTGTGATGAGCATAATCATTTGTTCTGTATCCGGGTGTAATTTATCTATAATATGTATGTATTTAGAAATATATAAGTATGTTTATCAGTTGTCTAGTACCCATAACACAAGCTCTGCTTAGCTTGGGACTAGACGGCGTTGTGTGATAGTTGTGGAATATTATTATTATTATTATAGTTTTTACTTAAGAGGACCCTGTTCTACTGGTATATCGTCAACATGAGCATAACTTGTTGAAATCAAAAGTTTCAAATAGGCCATTTGCAGGCACTTGAATAGTCAGTGTTGTTTCATCCAACGCAATGTTTGATGGACGCGATAAAAGACATAACGCCAGATAACTCCATTCGAATTCGGTGATTCGGTCATTTACTTGACTTCATGTAAATGTATTTTGTCCACCTTGTGAGAGGTATTCCAACGCTGCGTCGTCCAGTACGCAGCCTCTTTTCCAGAACCTTTCGGCTCCATCGAACATCTGTTTTGCGAGCAATTTGCCCTGCCCATTGTCACTCAAGTTTTACTATTTTTCAAACTATGACGATAACCTTCCTCTTATCCAAAAACTCGCAATACATACAAGAAATAACTTTCATAAACCTGCTTACATACATATATTATGATGATAGTACTGAAGCAGAGTCCCTTACAATGAACCTCATCAGAAGGCTTAATGTCACCCAAAGGGCTATAGAAAGAGCTATGCTCGGAGTTTCCATATGTGATCTCATCTGGAATGAAGATATCCGCAGGAGAAATAAGATTGCCGACATAGCCCAAAGAATCACCAAACGTAGGTGCAGTGGGCAGGGCACATTGCTCGTAGAACGGATGGTCGATAGGGCCGAAAAGTTCTAGTGTGACGACCAAGCACCGGAAAACGTAGCGTTGGAAGGTCTCCCACAAGGTGGACCGATGATCCGGTGAGAGTCGCGGGATTAAGGTAGATGCGAGATACACAAGACCGTTCGTTGCGGTGACTATGTCGAGGACACGCTTGTTTGGCAATGACTACCTCTGCACATGTGGCCCCCTGGTAAATCATCAATATTTTGTCTATTAACTGCTCCACCTTGTTTTAATAATTATATATACATTTTTTTTTCTCTGACACATTGCTTTTGCAATATTTTTATTTTTATTTCAACTGTCATAAATTTGTTAGTAATTTATTTTGTTAATATTTTATTGATAGTTGTAATTATTATATTATTCCTGTTTTTTTTTTTATATATAGCTTTTTGTATTGTAAATGTGAGTACACTGTACACTCCACGAACTCTTAGACTACTCCCTATTACGACTTACTTTGTTTTTTACTGAGAAAATTTTGATTGTGCTTTTGTTTACAATATTTGACTGGTCTACACTGTTCTTACATAACATTTATCAATATTGTAAAACAACCACTTTTTTAAAAGAGTAACCATGGAGTTTCTTGCCGGTTCTTCTCCATAGGAAACGACCAAGTTGGAACCGTGCACTAACTTCTGACGTTTTATAAGTGCCCATGTAGGCCTACGTGAAATAAAAATATTTTTGATTTTGATTTGATTTGATTTGATTTGATTTGATTTGATTTGATTTGATTTGACACTTGGGGGAGGCCTGTGTCCAACAGTGGACGTCCTTCAGCTGAACCGATGATGATGATGAATCTACTTAGCCATGTCTTAATCTACAAGACTTTTATCAACTTTATAGTAATACATCACTGTTATTTTTAAATCTCTCAAAGCAATATCAATATTAATTTTTTATAAAGATATAAAATGCAAAAATAACCTTTTTATCATAAATATCAATTAATGGGGACTCAATTAAATAAAACGCGAATAAACTTTTACGCCACGGCATAACATAATGGAATATTTGTTATTCTGTTGGTACACTCAGCACCAATTCAAAATGTCACATAATTTAAGCGAGAAACACTTTAGTACGAGACTGTATATCTGTATATGTATACTATGTATATGTATACTATGTATATATGTGTTGCGTTTAATATCAAAACAAGCGCATCGGCGTGCGTCAGCCCAACCTTGGGGTTTCATATTAAATACGGAAACTCACGCGCATGTTTATTCGTCTCGTAAAATTAAACTGACAAAGATGTAAGGAGGATGGATGAGACAGTGTTTACAGGTAGTAAATATCCTTTAGTAGCCAACTTTGTTTGTGTTCTTTATTTTTGCAGGTCCAGTGGTTGGGACTGAATTTTAAGAAGATTTAATAATATTTTCTCTTATAATCTTATTAGACAAAATGACATTCATCAGCGTTAGCGATTGTTAATATTTCAAAATATTTTTAAATTTCAAATCTAATAAGTTTATTTGTGCACTCAGGTACTTAATACGTACAATTTAGGTGTTACAAAAATATAAGTGCCTCTGTATTCCGCCATTGTGAGAGGCATACAAATATTGGTAAAATATAATGTAGGATGCATGAAAGGAACGTACGAATGATGTGTAGAACGAAGCGTAAGAGAGAGAGAGAGAGGATGAATATGAAGGGACAGAAGGGAAGATGGCGAATTGAAGTTGGAACAGGAGTGACAGGCGATAGGACGCAGAAAAAATCTATTTTATTAAGAAGTTTTGGAGACATTAAACAAGAAACGCAGACATCACGTTTTTTTTTATTTATTTTCCAAGGTCGCAACCCATATACACTACATTTTTGGGGGCTCGTCCGGGATCGCGACCACATGGAAAAACAGTTGAAGGCGAGGGCGAAAGACGAAAGGCGTAATTATAGTAAGACGGAAGACGAAATACTCAATTATACGATGTCGGAGTTTGAAATGACAAAATTCAGCGGCGAAGACCTCACCTACACGTCGGAAAAATGGGCTCAGGATCTTGAAGATAATGCTGAGATATTTGGTTGGTCACCTCAGCAACGACTGATCATAGCTCGTAGGTCGTTGACCGGGACTGCGGGGCTGTGGTTAAAAACCGAGAAGGTTCACAAGACATACGAGGATCTGAAAGCAGCTGTCCTAAAGGAATTTCCTGATGCTGTAAACAGCAAAGAGATGCACGAGATGATGGCGGCACGCAAGAAACGCAGAGATGAGTCGTGCTATCAGTATATGCTGATAATGAAGGAGATGGGAAAACGTGCCAAGTTTCCCGATTACGTCGCTATCCAGTACATTATAGATGGCATTACGGATCTAGAAATTAACAAGATAGTATTGTATGGAGCGGTGACCTATCCGGTGCTAAAAGAAAAGCTGGTGTTGTATGAAACCCTCAAGAAAAGAACGGCAAGGCAGAATGCTGAACGACCAGTTAGGCGGGCTGCGGACTCGTCGAGCAATGAAAATGTCATCATACAATCATTCACATCATTAAATCAATCAGAAACGGCTCATCATTGCTACAATTGTGGTGAAAAAGATCATCGAGCGAAAGCATGCCGTAATGGTTTGAAGTGTTTTAAGTGTAATGAATTTGGCCATATTAGCACAAAATGTACGAATCCGAGCGGAGGAAGCAGCGGAAATTCAATGGCCACCAAGACGTCGTCGGCAAAACAGATGTCATCAGAAAAGGAGCGATCATACCCGTCGATAAAACAGGTCGAATCGGATACGAGAAAACATTCGGCTATGTTCAGAGGTACGTCGACAACCAACGACAGCGCGGTATTGGGCGACCATGTCAAAAGTTTCATGACGGAGAACATGACGGAAGATGTCACGCAAGACGTAAACAAACATGGTGACCGGCTATTGAACAATAACAAAGCGGTAAAACTAGTGAAAATAGACGATAAAACAATAAGTGCGTTAGTAGATACAGGCAGTGACGTAAACTTAATTTCTGAGGACTTGTGGAGTGAATTAGATGTACCGTGTCACGTCGACAATGTGGTCTTGGCGGGGCTAGGACTTTCTAAAGTAAGAGCGCGGGGAAAAATATTTGTTTGTATAGAGATCGATGAAAAGTGCTATTCAGATGTAATTTTTCACGTTGTGCCTAAAGGGTCAATGCCCTATATGTTAATAATAGGTCAAGAATTCCTACAAAATGTTTTGATGGTAGTTCGTGAGGGTGCTGTGTTGTTGATGACACAAGATGATGAATGGTTGTCGCGCGTGAATTGTTGTGTGAATTCCATTGATGTTGCAGGTCACATTTCTAACGCGGATTTAAAGATGGAGGTTATGCGGCTAGTGGAAGAGTACAAGCCCATTCAGATGAAAGAAGCTCCGATTGAGATGAAAGTAGTGTTAAAAGACGATGTGCCAATATCTCAGCGACCCCGAAGAATATCACATATGGAACAAAGATTAGTCGAAGAGCAGGTAGACGAGTGGTTACAAAAGGGAATAGTGCAAGTTAGTTTTTCTGAGTACTCTAGTCCATTAGTATTGGTCAAGAAAAAGGATGGCTCAACACGGATTTGTGTTGATTACCGTTTATTAAATAAAAAGGTAGTGAAAGATGAATTTCCATTACCCATCATTGATGACCTGATAGACAAGCTGAAAGACGCGATGGTATTTAGTGTATTAGATCTTAAAAATGGTTTCTTTCACTTGAGAATAAGCAAGGAGTCTGTGCCCTATACATCTTTTGTTACTCATCACGGACAGTTTGAGTTCTTACGTGCACCTTTTGGTCTGTCCATTTCACCTAAATACTTCATGAGGTTTGTAACAATTATTTTCAGGGAGTTGATAGCAAAAGGTATTATGTTAATATTTGTTGATGATATTGTTATCCCAGCTGATTCGGAGAACCAGGCACTGGAAAGACTGAGGCAAGTTTTAGAGGTAGCATCACAGAATGGACTTGAGATGAACTGGAAAAAGGCGAAACTTATCAGACGTGAGATAGAATATTTGGGTCATTTAATCAAAGAAGGTGAGGTAAAGCCGAGTCCAGAGAAAGTTGAGGCAGTTGCTAGGTATCCAGAGCCCAAGAATGTTAAACAGATTATGGGTTTTATTGGTCTAACATCTTATTTCAGGAAATATATAAGAGATTATGCTAAGATCTCTCGACCACTTACAGAACTGCTGAAGAAAGAAGTACCATTTATATTTAATGATGAGCAACGGATTGCTTTTAATACATTGAAGCAAAAGCTGACAAGTGATCCAGTATTGAAGATATATAATCCTAGTTTGCAGACGGAACTACACACTGATGCGTACAGTCAGGCGTTGGCTGCAATACTTTTGCAATTGCACCCAGACGGTGAGTTACATCCAGTGCATTACATGAGTCACAAGACGAATGAGGCTGAAAGCCGATATTCAAGTTATGAGCTGGAAGCACTTGCAGTTGTTCAAGCGGTTAAGAAGTTTAGGCATTACTTGTATGGAATGCACTTCAAGATTGTCACGGATTGTAAAGCCTTTGAGCAGACGTTAAAGAAGAAAGACCTGACACCAAAAGTAGCCAGATGGGTGTTCATGTTGGAAGAGTATGATTATGAGATCGAGCATAGAGCAGGCGGCAGAATGCAACACGCAGATGCTCTCAGTAGAAACCCATTCGTGGCAGCGGTGTTAAGTATACAAGAAAACATAAGACGAGGTCAAGAGACAGATGAAGAACTCAAAGCTATCAAAGAGCTGATATTAAAGGATGGGAAGTACAATGACTTTTGGCTTGATAATGGTATCCTGTATAAAGGTGATGAGAAAAAATTAGTAGTTCCAAGGATTATGGAGAAAGAAATAATAAAGAAAGTGCACCAAAATGGACACTTTTCAATAAGAAAAATGAAAGAAGCTATAGGAAAGGATTACTACATCAGAAACATGGATAAAAGTATTGAAGAAGTTGTTTTAAGTTGCATACCCTGTTTATTAGCTACAAGGAAAGAAGGAAAGCAGGAGGGCTATTTGAACCCAATAGATAAAGAAGGAATCCCGTTTCACACTTTACATTTGGACCATATAGGACCATTCAGTGAAACAAGAAAACAGTATAACTACATACTAACGATGATAGATGCTTTTACTAAATTTATATGGCTATTCCCTACCAAGTCTACATCTAGCGCAGAAGTATTGAACAAATTACGGGTTCATCAGCAGATATTTGGTAATCCAACTAGGATTATAACAGACAGAGGCACAGCATTCACTAGCGGAGAATTCGAAGAGTATTGCAAAGAAGAAGCTATACAACATGTCAAGATCACTACTGGAGTTCCTCGTGGGAACGGACAAGTGGAGAGAATTCATCGCATTCTAATTCCTATGCTGACTAAGCTTTGTATTGAAGATAAGTCCCAGTGGTATAGACATGTAAGTCGGGTTCAGCGAGCTATAAATAGCACTTACCAAAGATCTATAAATACTTCACCATTTCAGTTACTTACCGGAACTAAAATGAAATGTAAAGAAGACATGGAGGTATATAATCTCTTGCAACAAGAAGTGATTCAAGATTTTAATGAAAATAGAGAGAACTTAAGATTGAAAGCCAAGCAGCAGATTCAACAAATCCAAGATGAGAATAAGAAAACATTTGATGCAAAAAGGAAGCCAAGTTCCACATATGAACTGGAAGATCTAGTAGCCATCAAGAGAACTCAGTTTGGTCCAGGTCTTAAACTTAAACCTAAGTTTCTGGGACCCTATAAGATTACTAAAGTTAAAAGAAATGATAGGTATGACGTGGAAAAGCTGTATGATGCTTCTGAGGGACCAAAGAAGACCTCCAGCTCGGCAGACAACATGAAAAGGTGGCCAGGTAAGAATGAATGAATGAATTGTGTGTGCGTGATACCCGTGCATATAAGACTACTCAGTATCCTTATGAATACTTAGTAGGAGTAGGAGTCTTATTAGCGGTTGCGTTATGCTATTTTATACAATTTATTGCCATTGTTTTTGTGGTTACATTTTGTGTAAGATGTAATATTTAATGTTTAGTGTTAGTAATAACAATGTTTGTATATCTGAGGGCAGATATGAATGCAGGACGGCCGATTGTAGGATGCATGAAAGGAACGTACGAATGATGTGTAGAACGAAGCGTAAGAGAGAGAGAGAGAGGATGAATATGAAGGGACAGAAGGGAAGATGGCGAATTGAAGTTGGAACAGGAGTGACAGGCGATAGGACGCAGAAAAAATCTATTTTATTAAGAAGTTTTGGAGACATTAAACAAGAAACGCAGACATCACGTTTTTTTTTATTTATTTTCCAAGGTCGCAACCCATATACACTACAATAATGTATGTTTATAATATCAAACATTTGCAACGACAAATAATACCAACAAAAAAAATTGGAATTGATCACGTGATATTTCCGGCAACAACAAATATTTTGACTTTTGGGATCATCCCACATTAAAAAGAAGGGAGGGGATCAACACAGTGTGACATGGGGCGAAAGGAGTCATTAAGTCTCTCAGGTTTCGTGACGAAACGTTTCAAAACCTTTCACTTTCATTTTCATTCCCTTTCGATAATCCATTTCGATAAAAGAATTTCACTTTGTCTAGAAGATCTGCTTATTAAAGAAAACTTATCAGTGCAGTTACTGTCTGGGCGGAATCATTTGTATCTGCTGTCTATGCATTTTCACTCTCGTAGCGATGTCAGGACATTGTAACTGCTCTCCGTCGCTGGACGTACAGAAACGATTGTGCAAAATACATTTCAGTGAGCCACTTCCATTAAATTTATGTTTGTGTGCTAAATGCCAGGATCTGGTGAGCTATTTGGTTTCATTGCATTCATATAATGTTATTATTGCGCTTCATATGCTACTGAAAATTATTGGATTTATTGGACGTCTTTTGCATTTTTATTTGCTTGCGCTTAAACTATTTTGTTTGATTTAATAAGTCACTAGTAGCTGCCAAGGGCTCCATCCACGTGTAAGTAGAGAATTATTCCAAGAGTAGATACTTACTCCTGGAATAAAAAGTATTCCATGTGCCTTTTCTGGGCTTATTCTACCTGCGTACAAAATTTCATTGAAATCCATTTTGCCATGGATCTTGAGCGCTGGCTTCAAGTTGCGCAGAAGTCAAATATTCGGTCTCTTTAGTGGTGCGAAGTGAGACGCGGGGTCGGGGAGTATCAGTGATTTGCTCGCCGCGCCATCGCATCATAGACGTCACTCCTCATTCGTTCCCTGCGATGCTGCATGTATCTAACAACAAAGACGATTAGCTCGCCAATGTATGGAATGCGCAAAGCGACCCCCACTTTGACGAGATCCGTTTCGGAAATTGTACACACAAAATTCCGCCTTTAAATTATTAAGCAGATTGTTTTTATGCAGTTGATCAATATCTTGTTTTAAAGCAATATTGTGGTAATAAAACTAGCCCTTAATATTGCATAGAGTGAGTGGTTCATACCCTTACTCTTCAGGGAAAATATATCTACATGATGTGACTTTAGGGTCAGAACACATCCGTAGCAATGGATAGATCGTCGTCTGCTCGTCCAGTAAGGGCTAGGCCCGAATCGACTGCGTATAGTATTCCACGTGCACCTCAAAGAGATGTCAGCATAACTGGAGGGGGGCCCAGTAGGACCGATGCCTGCTCAGGTTGCGAGAGCGTTTGAAAAAGTGACCATGGCCCTAGAACGCAAAAGGCAACCGAAGAAACACAGGTGGGTTTTAGTCAGTAAAAGTCTGACACTTCCCCTCGCGCTAAAAAAGAAGCTATCTATATTATTTCGTTTATAGAACAAAGATAGCCTCATTTTCAGGGTTCTGTACCCAAAACGTTCCACCGGTACTCTATCGCCAAGCCTCTGCTACCTACCCATCCGTGCATCTATCTGTTCGTTTATCTGGCAGCGGGCTGTATCTCATAAATGGTAAGGTAAAATGGTAGAGTTAAAATTTTACTGGCGCTAAAACTACTAATAAAATAAAGCTAAAAATCAAAGAGGCACATATACAAGAAACGTTACTTCGTTTAGCGTTTTTAGGTACTCCATTTGAATATTATTAATATGATTCCAGAATCCCAACCCTTGGCGACTCCTACTTGGCCAGTTTTTAACAAACCAGGGGCAACTGCTACGTTGTTGTCCGGCAATAAGCTGAACTGGACCTATTTGGCGCTGCAGTGAAACACATTATTGTTGTAGATTTTTTTTTTTTTGTGTAATTTAATTAATACTTGTTTGTTCATTGTGTGCCAAATAAATTTGTTTTCCTTCTTTCTATACCACTTAATATTTTGTAAAGTTTTTTTTTACTATGGAAATACCTTTAGAAGATTTCATTTTATTTATTAATCAATAAACTCCCATGGAGTTGCCCCTGCTGCCTTACTTTAGAAACGCCAACAAACAACCTTCATAACTACACTCAGAACTATGGATAAAACAATCATATATCAGACAAAACAATAACTATTATCTCTACAACTAATATCGACTTTAATACCCGAAACTCGAGATCAAAACTACCCTCCTCTCGAGTTGATTGGCAAAGTTATCTGGAGTGACACACTCCAGTTGATACTTTTACACGACAGCGTCTAAGTCTATCACAAAACTCTGCAAGCAAGTTTCAGGAACTTGTGAATTCATTTGTCTGTCTGGTAGTTTCGGCGGCTGGATGGGACGTACTGGTGTGAAGAATGGCGAGCCAAATGTTGGATCAAGATTGTTGGGTACCACTCTAGGTTGGAGTGAGTGAGCATGTCAGATGCCCAATCGCAGTGGCGGTGTCTGACACACACACAGGTGGGTTTTTAATCAGTAAAATTCTGCTTTTGTACCCGTGTCCTTCAACATATTGCCTAACTAACTTGCTATCCTACTGGCACGTATTTCTCACAGACGTGTGACTGATCGGACGGGACCTACATTAGTCGCTCATTCCAGCTGTCAAAACTGCTAAACACTTCGCCACCAACATGTTGACTGACGAACTCGCTGACATACCAGCCTGTACATCTCACAGACGTATGAATGACTCGGCGGGGCCTACACCAACCGTTTACCTCGACCGTTTAGCCTGCCAAGCATTTCGCCTACTAATATTTTGGTTGACAAATTCGCTGGCCTACAAGCCTGTACATCTCACAGATGTTTGTAGTGACCAAGCGGGCCTTACACTAACCGTTCACCGTGACTGTTAAGCCTACCAAAATTTTCCTCATCAACATGTTGATTGATAAACTCGCTATCCTACCGGCCCGTACATATCGGGCCTATACTAATCGGTTACCGCGACTGCTAAGCCTACCAAGCATTTCGCCTACCAAGCACTTTGCCTACCAACCATGTTAGCTAAGAAACTCGTTATCCTACTGACCCTTACGTCTTCCAGACATGCGAGTGACCCGGCTGACCCTACATTAGCCGTTCACCGCACCTGTTCAGCCTGCCAAGCATTTTCCCTACCAACATGTTGGTTGACACATTTACTATCACAGCAACCCGTACGACTCCCAGACGTGTGAGTGACCCGGCCGGGCCTACACTAGCCGTTCACTCCGACTGTAGCCTGCCAAGCACTTCGCCTACCAACATGTTGGCTGACAAACTCGCTATCCTAGCAGCGCGTACGTCTCACAGACGTGTGAGTGACCCGGCGGGGCCTACACTAGCCGTTCACCCCGACTGTAGCCTGCCAAGCACTTCGCCTACCAACATGTTGGCTGACAAACTCGCTATCCTAGCAGCGCGTACGTCTCACAGACGTGTGAGTTACCCGGCGGGGCCTACACTAACCGTTCACCTCGACCGTTAAGCTTGCCGAACACTTCTCTACCAACATGTTGGCTGACAAACTCGCTATTCTAGCAGAGCGTACGTCTCACAGATGTGTGAGTGACCTGGCAAGGCCCACAATAACCGTTTGCCGCGACTGTTAAACCTGCCAAGCAATTCGCCTACCAACATGTTGGCTGACAAACTCGCTATCCTAGCAGCGCGTACGTCTCACAGACGTGTGAGTGACCCGGCCGGGTCTACACTAGCCGTTCACCCCGGCGGTCCAGACGACCTGTTACACACTTCACTTGCTACATCATCATTATGAACACCATGCTGTATTTTATGTGATTTGCATCCTAATACAATCTTTATCGAGCGTTTAATCGAGTTTGATAGAAAACAAAAGATAAACAACCATTGGATTACGAAACTTGATAAGTTTTTAAGGGGAGAAGAAATAAAATAAAAAAAATACACTCCACTCAACTCACACAACAGCAACTCTTCTTTTCTTATTCTACTCACACTACTTTTGTCTTCATTTGTTCTAACTTCTCCTTTCGCAAGTCTGCTGGAAGAAAATTTTTTTTAAAATAAGCAGTACTTTTACATGTTTATTCTTCTGTGTATATAAATTATAAAACTAAATAAATAACATTTCAAAATATTTTTATTTCACATAGACCTGGGCACTTAAGGAGGAGCTGGCAAGAAACTACATGGTTAGAGTATGTCTAATAAGTTAAACGAATTGGGTAATTATTAGGATTTAATGAAATCTGATGTAGTCAATACGGGTTCAGTAATCAAGATTGATTAAGAGATATAAGAGATCATTGTTTACTAACAGAAGAACCTAATGAAAAGTAACGAATATAAGTATTTTTTAAATGATCAAAATTCCCAAGTCGGTTGACTTATTAGACAGACTACTTACTCTTTAAAAAAATGATTTTACAATGTTACCATATTAATGAGAGGACAGTACAGGCAGGTCAATATTGTACCCAAAAGCACAATAAATCTACTGCTATGAATCCGCAGAGTCTACCATGCGTGTGTTCTAACATGCACATTATAAAGAGGCTAAATGATATTGTACTATTATCCCTTATTAGTTTCATGGGTTTAAAGAGATATTTCAGTCCTTGGAAATTACGGGTAATTAAAAAAAAACGCTTTACATATGTATCAATAAAGAGGTAAAAGTTTTTTTTTTTTTTTTTTCTTTGTTTGTGGTAATATCTGAAAGTGCGGGTCTGATGGCTAAAATTTTTTCACCGATAGAAAGTTGCTTTATTCCTGAGTAACATAGGCTATATTTTATGTACGCGGGCAAAGCTGCGAGCAAAAACTAGTCAATTATACTTTCATCTAAAGCGGATATTAAAAAAATAGTTAGATCGTCGTTTAAATCGCAGGCTTAGTTCCTAAGACGTACCCTATTTAGAGTGTCATATTTTGCAAGCAAGTCATTGACCGGGTCAAAGCTTTATTTATACAAATAAATGCAATCAATCATAATTGCTTACAGATATTAACGAGTTTTAGACTAACAAACGGCAGCAAGGTCAAGTGTCACACTATTAAAGACAAACTTATGAATTTTTCTGACTGAAATTTATCATCATCACTTCAGCCGAAAGACGTCCACTGTTGGACATAGGCCTTTTTTTATGGTGGGAAAAAATCATGCATTGACATCCCCCGCTCTTGGACGGAGCGGGAGATAGTGTCAGACTCTTACTGATTAAAAGACCCACTCCGTTCCTTCTAGCCTTCATACCGGGGCTCGAGCGCCCTTTCGGATAACCCTGGCCCCAGTAGGCTTCGACCCGGCTGGGTCCCTGCTTTTGCTGACAACTCCTTGAGGCGCGCGGGAACATTGCGCGCCGTCTACGACTTGGGCTTGGTCGGGACAGTTACCGAATGACCGGACAGCGAGCTACCCATTGCTCACTGTCCGCAAGCCCGCGCCTACGGTGTTGGACATAGGCCTCTCGCATGCCTCTCGCATCCATTGGATTCCCGCAACCCTCACTAGGTCATCGGTCCACCTTGCGGGAGGTCTTCGGACGCTGCTTCTTGCAGTGGTCACCTCCAGAACCTTTCGACCATCTATTTTGCGAGCAATGTGCCTTGCCCACTGCCACTTAATTTTGGCGATTCTTTAAACTATGTCGGTAACTTTGTTTCTCCTATGGATGAGTATACACTGGACCAGTCGTTATACTTGGGGGAGGTGTATGTCCAACAGTGGACGTCTTTAAGATGAGAGATGTTAAATCAGTCAGTCAGTTTTCACTGTAACCCCTGGAGCATTCACCTTATACTGCGACTGAACTTGTGACAATGTATCATCATAATATTACGACGCAAATTTCAAAAATACTTCCTACAATAACGACACAAAGAAAACACTTCACACTTATTCAAATAAGGGCCCAAGGTCTTTCATAATTGACTTCTACATATCTAGCACTAAAACCCTTTGTGACTTCCGTGTTACCCTCGTAAGTACTTTGCAACAAAGACCTATGAAAGTGCACTGACTCATCGCCCAGTTAATTACGGCGCAGCAATTACGGAGTTATTGTTCAGACAGACAGACAGACGGATTAGGGTTCGGTTAGGAGAATCGGTTTGTTAATTGATTTTAGGGTATCGATGTTTGTTGTTCTTTTGTTTTATTGCTTTAAAATTTTGGTAATATGTTTTTTTAGGCACCTAGCCTAGGTACAGATGTATGAGTACCAGGAAGGTATTTTGTTAGGCGGGAAAATCATCTAATGACATTCCCGCTCTTGGGCGGAGCGGGAGGTAGTGTCAGACTTCTACTGACTAAAAACCCACTCCTGTTTCTTCGTTGCCTTTCCTACCGGGCTGAATCTTCCTTTCAGAAGCAAACCCTTGACCCCAGTAGGCTTTGACCCTGCTGGACCCCTACGGTTTGTTGACAACTCCTTGAGGCGCGCGTGGAACACTACGGGGCTTCAACAGCAAAACATTCGAAATATATTAATAAAATAATCTGCGGAACCATCACACTAAAACTAATTAAGTATGCAAAGTGTGACCCACTTTTATTGAATACTGCGTAAAATTTTCAGCCAGTTCTTAGTCATAAAAATGATTCATTACGTTAATGTTTAAATGGCTAACAAAATCATAATTGCTACTAGTTCATATTTTTAGATTTTAGCGCGTAGTTGTATGTGTCACTCTTAATTTCTGCCTTATGAAGAGATGTGTTAATTTCCGTGTTGCTTTATAATTAATTGTTTGCACAGATGTTTTACCATGAATAGGTTAAATTGCTTGATTATGTGTTCATTTACATATTTAGGAATCACCAACGAGTATTACAGAATATGAGACATTACAGAAAAAAAAATGGAAAACCTAACTGAATCCTATGTTACTAACTAAATTATAGGCAACCATAGGCTTAACCGAGCGTACATGGCTAATTAATGTAAAATATTGAATAAAATGAATCAAGATCCGTGCCGGTAATTGTACTAACTTTTTGCATAAACTAATAACTGATAACTACTACTCTGAGTACTAAAAAATAAACCAATTTTCAACTGTACACTCGAAATAAGGTTCAGTTGAAAACCAGCGTCTGGCAACTACCGTGTAGTTGTCTAGCATTATTGCTGAACTGGACCTTTTTGGCGCCGCCGTGAGACACACTGTTAGTTGTCTTTTTTTATATATAATAATAATTTATTAGTCTACATGTTGTTACTACATTGTGTGTATCTACGAGTGTATATACCAAATAAAATAATTTACTTTCTTTTCTTTCTTCCTTTTAAACTTACAATGACTTACAATGATCGCATAAAGATCGCTCGTGGTGTAGGACCTCTTTTTTTTTTAATGGTGGGAAAATTCATGCTTTGACATCTCCCGCTCTTGGGCGGAGCGGAGCGGAAGATAGTGTCAGACTCTTACTGACTAAAAGACCCACCCCGTTCCTTCTAGCCTTCATACCGGGGCTCGAGCGCCCTTTCGGATAACCCTGGCCCCAGTAGGCTTCGACCCCGCTGGGTCCCTGCTGTTGCTGACAACTCCTTGAGGCGCACGGGAACAGTGCGCGGCGTCGACGGCTTGGGCTTGGTCCGGACAGTTACCGGACGGCCGGACAGCGAGCTACCCATTGCTCACTGTCCGCAAGCCCGGGGAAACGGACCTCTGACATTACATTTTCATTACATAGGTAACTAAGTAAAAGCTAAATAGTTTAGTGTGGATCAGCAGTTAGTTTGTGAGTAATATGTCTCGATAATTGTGTTGTGTAGCTAGACATTGCTGTTTACTTGAAGCCTCTAGTCCTCGGTAGGGTTGGCAAAAACGTGGACAGAACGGATATTTTTAGGCGAGGTATTTACTTGGCCTGCGGTAATAATTGAAAAGGTTAGTGTAGCTCTGGAACGCAAAATGCAACTGAGGGAACGCATCCGCATACTGGAGGAATTCTCAGTGTGGTGTTACGTTTTTTTATTTTTAAATAAAACCACAATAAAACACTGAACTTAATTTAAATACATAATATGTTGCGGTGCCTAGCAGGGTTTATGTACGAAATTTATATTACGTACATAAAAAGAACTTGTAAACTACACGATTGCAATAAATAAATAAATAAATAAAATTTCTTTCACCAATGACTGACATAGGTATACAAAATTTTTTTTTCCGTAAACTTGGGCGAAGCCATTGAAAAAGAGGTAGTAAAATTTATATGTATAAATGAAATGTGATTGGTTGAAAAAAATAAGTATAGAACTCTTCGTCTGTTGATTAAAATATACTCAATTGTTTATTGCATATTTAATTGCGTTGATTTGAATACAAAACAAATCTGAATAAAACTAATTCGAAAAGTATATTAATTTCCCAAGAATTTTCATGTCCAATTTATAATAATTATAATTTATAATAATTATATAGTTATCAAAACTATAATATAATTTTTGCAATTTTTTTTAAATGTATAATGTATTAACAACTTTTGTATTTGATATCACATTCTTATTTTGTGAATGCTGGTTGACCTGTAATTGGAGACGGTGTAAGTCTTAGGCCAATTGTTATCCATACTTGTAAAATGCTGTACACAGAAGCTGTTGGTTTTACCTAAAAAAAAAAAAAAAAATAATCTTTTTATATAATGAAATCCTAATCCTTTTATTTTTTTTTTTCTTTTTATCTTTTCATATCTTTTTTTATTTCGCTTCCTCTCTACATCATGATGGCCACCAGTCAGTATGCCTTTAAGCGAAAGTTGCGGCATTACTTTCAGAACAAATAGCGGAGTCGTTTCAAACCCCTCTTCTTCTACTATAGATAAATACATATGTAGGTATATATTATATTAAATATATATATATATATATATATATATATATATATATATATATATATATATATATATATATATATATATACGTCTATTTTATTTACATATCATTTGTACCCTTATTTTTCTTAATAATCCATTTTTTGTTGTTTTTTTTTTTTGTGCACCTGCCATGTTTTCTCTTCACCAACCTAGGTTCGGCATTAAGTCCACCTTGTACCTGTGCGTTGCATAAAGTTCTAATAAATAAATAAATAAAACATTTTTTAAGCCCTCGAACTTTCTTTGCCATCCCTACTCGTATCCGCTCTTTACTTTTAATCTCTCTTTATTTTCTGTCCGTACGCGAGGGTGTTGCGTATTTGTCTTTTGTCTAACGACTCCAGCGGACTGGAAACAAGAGATTGTGTCTTAATACAGACAGTTATACTGTTTTAATGTATATCACTGACATTGAGGCTTCTTTACTCTTTTAAGATTACATCTAGAAGATTACTTTTTTTTGTTTCTACCTCTACTTCTACCATATTCTACTTTACTGTCACACAACGCCGTCTAGTCCCAAGCTAAGCAGAGCTTGTGTTATGGGTACTAGACAATTGATAAATACACATAATATATATTTCTAAATACATACATATTATAGATAAATTACACCCAGACACAGAACAAATGATCATGCTCATCACACAAACATTTGTCCTGGGTGGGAATCGATCCCACGACCTCCGGCATAGCAGTCAGGATCACTAACCACTTGACCAATAGGCCAGAAATTAATTTGATTGATGTTGGTGTTATTCAAAGTATACTGTCCGAACCCCTCTCTAACGCAGCCATCGCTGTTTATAAAATAGTAAGATTTTGAGCCCCTACAGTTGATAAAATTTACTTCAGTAGCTTGACTTGTAGGTACGATGGGGCTGGCATGGTCGTACTGTGACCAAAAGTCCCTAAACTTATAAGATTTAAAAAAAAAACATTACATCTGAAAGACCACCACTGTGTTTTGTTTACTGATAAATGGAAGACGATATTATTTCAAAGTTTTGAAGACAGAGTGAAAGGATTAACGTGTTTTAGTTTTAATAGCAATTATGTTGTACTCAATAATAATAAATAAATAAATATACCCCCAAGCGTCGCCACAACGACCGGTCGTGTGCAACTCGCATCCTTTGGATTCATAGGACGCTTCAATGTGCCCTGCCCATTGCCACTTAAGTTTGACGATTCTTGGAGCAGTGTCGACAACCTTGGTTCTCCTGCGAATATCTTCATTTCTGATGTGATCACTTTGCTCAATCTGAGAAACGGACCTCGGATCTAGAAAGAAATAAATATGTCAATAGCCATTAAAACATGTTTTAATAGTGCCAGGCGTGGGTCACACTGTCGGACACACTCGCTTTTTGATAAAAAGGGCGGGGGCCTTTTTTGTTATGTGATGCACCACCTGCAAATTAAGTCACAGCAAACGAAGTCGTCGGTCACCATTGTCCGAGGTGGCTTGAAAGAAACATTAACTGACGGTCACCGTTTTCCGACACTGTGACCAACGTGTTGAGAGGTCGATGAACTTTATCGAGATAATGCAATATTAATAATCAAACGTTTACTTTGAACAGTATCCATTAATATAAGTGGCTTAACTTAATCACTTCAGAATTCGGGGAGCACATGTTTAGAATCATTATTCTGAAGCAGTGGCCGTTATTTTAACGGTTTTGTCGCTTAATCCATTTTTCCTGGTAGCATTATCATACATAGTAGTACAAAAGGAAGATACATTATCTTCTTTGCCGTTTCAATACTACATGCCACACAAAAATAAACCTTAAAGAAATGAAATAAGGATAACATATCATTTTCAGGACTGTATGTACGTTTAATTGTAGTAATGGACACGTTTTGGCTCAGTTTCATTTGGCCTTGAGGTTGAAATTGCTTTTGCCATCAATCATGCAGAATTGGACTTTATTTTGTTAGGTTTAAAGGATTTGGGACGTGCAAATTATAAGTTTGTATTGAAGACTTGACATTTGTTCAGTTTATGTTGACAGATTTAATTTTATGAGACACTGAATTAGTATTTTGCTTCCCAAAGGGTGGCTCGTTTGAATAAAACCAGTAACTCCTGTCACAAATGGAGAGAATTACTACATAGTTGGGTTGCTGATAAGGAGACACGTGGCTAAATGGCTAAAGCGGAGATCGAGCGATATGCCAGGATGATCTGTGGCAGCCACGGCTAGAATAGGACCTTTTATTATTCATAGAGACTTACATGTTTTTTTTTTATGATGGGAAAATCATCTAATGACAACCCCCGCTCTTAGGCGGAACGGGAGATAGTGTCAGACCCTTACTGACTAAAAACCCACCCCATTCTTTCGAAACTAACCCTGGCCTCAGTAGGCTTCGACCCAGCTGGGCCCTTGCTGTTGCTGATAACTCCTTAAAGCGCATGGGAAAAGTGCGTGCCGTCGACACGTTGTACAGCGAGCTACCCATTGCTTGCCATCCCACTTGCTACCTATCTCGAAAATTGGGATCGGAATCCCGGCGGCGGCAGACTCTTGTCGTGATGGCCCAGTGGTTAGTTCGCCAGCATTTCATGTACTTCAATTCATATATATTTTTCTAAGGTTATAAGTATTGGACATTACTGTCACTCTGTGCTAAAACTGTTAGTCTCGATTGTCATTCGTAGATCTTTGACAGTTGTAACAAGTGGTCAGATGCCTGAAAGTCTGACCGTCGATCTATCCAAGGAGTATCTGATAGGCGCTCCATGTAAAACACCAGGGTATTCAGCCGCATCCAGTTAGACTGAAACTCTACCCCAAGCTAGATGAAAAACGATATTATAGTTATTATGCTTAGTATTTCATAATAATCAATACAAAGCCATAAACCCCTTTCAATCACTAATTTATAAAATAATGGTTTAACTTATACAGTTCGGCTACACAGCTTCTAATCCGCAACTCCACATCTGAGGACTAATTGCACCAGATTCTGTCAGTTTCCTAATTCTGAGGACCAATTGCACCAGATTGTGTCAGTTTCTCAATTCTGAGGACCAATTGCATCAGATTCTGTCAGTTTCCCAATTCTGATGACCAATTGCACCAGATTCTGTCAGTTTCTCTATTCTGAGAACCAATTGCATCCCAATACACCTTTAAACATTCTTAAGTCCTGTCTTACTTTGTGGAACAGTTGATTAAAGAAACAATTGTTAAATTGCATTTGATGAGAAAATACATTTACAACCGTATTTGGCCCAAAATTTCTTCACGAGTGTATTCGTTTGCTAATAACCCATCTGCGCACTAATTGTATTATATTCTGTCAATTACATATGCCCCACGTCCACCGTTAAACATTCTCATTTTACAAAACAGTCAATCAAAATGACAGATAACGAGACAATTCATAACAAGCAGTTTGGTGAACTCTGGCTTCAAATGTCCCGTCTCTCAAGCTTATGCTACCTGCTAATCTATCCCAGGGCTTTAGCCTCCCCTAATGAGATTGCCAAAGGTCTACATCGACGGTACAATGGCTAGGTATGTGGTGCGGCTAATATTCGTTGTATATTGCACATCACGGTCGGAGGTCACTCACCGCGTCTCGGCGTCTTACACCTAGACTGTGTTGGGGACCCTGGACGTACGAAGGGATATCTGCTCAAGTTTTGTTCTTAAAGGGGTATGCCACAGTTGGCTGAACCACTCATTTATCATCACATAATTTTAGCCGCAATATGTCCAGTACTGAACATAAGACTTCACTAAATATTGCAACAATGATAGGTCCTGTGCGTCTTGCATACATCTTATTTCCGTGACTCATACCAGGTCATCGGTCCACCTCGAGGGAGGCCTTCAAACAGGAAAAAAAACAGTGGAGAAGTACTAATGACATAGTTTCTACTTTCTACCGTTTAAAATCGAAGATGGAACGGTCTATATAATTATCTTGAAATATTTAAAGTAATTAAACAACAATTTTATATGGAATGACTGCTAATCTCACCTCCAAAACTCTGCCACAAGTCTGGTTTTTAACTAGAGTAAGCCCACTACCCTCTTCCTAAGCTCTGCAACTCATAAAAGTCAGAATCAGCAGTTGCAACATCGAAATATCTTTCAAAACAATGAAACTTGACGAGTTCCGAAGAAATGATCCAACTGTTTGGGATCCTGCAACGAAATCACTAAAAAAGAACAGTGCTTACTTTCTTCCATATCAAGCAGGAGACAAAACGGAGCATCATCATCAGCTCAGCAAACATTTCGGATCAGCTTCTAGTTAAACTAGTATAAGTAGCAAGAAATGCAATTTTATTTTCGTATCTGATTTAATCACGTAAGGAAACTCCTAGCATAACCTTCTCCATTCTCCTTTTTAGGCCCATTGCTCAGGTAGATCTCCAAAATCAAGAACTATTTGAAATACTTTTGCCACATCCATAATTATCCTGTCCCTACCCACATCCAGGACGGTGTCTCGGCATTTTGTATATACGTATAAACATCAATCGCGCACGGGGACGGCCAGACGGCTTGCGATATTTAAATTTGGAGACTTTAACTTTTATAGCCATTTTGTTAAGCGCACGCTCGAGGAAATGGCAAATGGAAGACGTGATTTTTAAGAGGATGTGAATACGTTACTGGCTCTAGCGATTCAATTTGTGGGCATTATTCAATTTGGTAAAACGGTCTAAGTGTTTTTAAGAAGTGTTAAGTCATGACTAGCGGAGTGAGATAGCTTAGACCTTCAGTAAGGCCTGTTAAGTTAGAGGTGGATGACGCTTTTGATAATAAACCCGGCTATTGTTTGCATCCTTAGGCATAATCGGCCTTATAATGTTCCCTCTAGGAGAAGAAATGAGCCATAATCCATCACGCGAGCCCAGTGCAGATTGGTAGATGTCACATGTATTCCGATGTTTGGTTACAGAACAAACTCACGCGCCGTCGACGGCTCGGCATCGACAGCAATGCTGAAAGATTTTTGCCTTAAGTGTAGGGTGTAAGGAACAGTACTCCACAAACTTTAAGGGCTTGCTCAGTAGACGAAACTGAACACCTTCCACAAGATTTTTTTTCAGGAAACGAAAAAAGAAATTAGCCTCACCATATAATTAAAAACTAGATTGGACAGTGTGTTTTGGAGAGGCCAATTTTTTTTTCGTTTTGCTGAAAAAAAATCTTTGCTGGTTTTTTTTTTACTTAGTCAAGAGTGAATAGGTTACTTCTAGGCAAGCGTGCTACATCGTCGACTTCATCATCACTTACCATCAAGTAAAAATTAATATGACATTTTATAGATTCGATACTTCTTTTACAATAGACGATTTATCTATACTTTTGGCTAGAAACCATCTAAATGGTTGATAGTGTCCATAGTTACTCGCACTTTCTTCTCTATAGAGACACTTTGGAATATGCAATTATTATTTATGTTTTTTTTTACTGATTGACTTTTCGTCAATTCGAATGTGCCCGTAAATGTTTTATTTGATATAATTGCTTTGATTTTTATTTTCAACGAACATTTATTAAATATCATTAAAATTGGACGTCATAAAACGGCTAAAGGAAAATTAATTAAATATTTTATACCTACATACTGCCTCATAACATTTTACAACAAATTGATTGCGTCATAAAATGCTATTTTCCAATTAATTAACGGTAGCAATCAAAACAATATTACATTGATTTATATTCGTACGCAGCACGGTAGTATAAAACAATGTGTTAGAGCTTATAGAACACATAACTTTGGAAGAATATGGAGTCGATAATGACAAAAATTTTAATTACAGTGAATGTGAAGAAGAAAAAGACACGGGGAAGAATAAAAGTATAGACTTGAATAGGAGTTACTCTGAGTTTAGAGATAGCTACAACCTCGGCAAAGGTCAACACAAAGTGACCATATTCACTCTAAACTTTAAGACCCACTTCTAAATAAGCGTGCTACAAGGATGGGTGGAAGAGAAAAGCCAATTTTTTTTTTTGGGTTTGAAACCGTTAAATAACTTCACGACTCTTTTAACAAGGGCCCAGCGTGAGAGGTTATAGCCGCTGATCCCTCGCACGAAGACATGGCGTTCTTTTTCTGAGATTGTTTCAAGATTCAGTTTGTTTAAAGAACAATTAATTTAATTGATATTTTTATTTTATATATTCATTTAATTATTATTATTTTTGTCATGGATATAACAACTTAACATGATTGAAAAGAGTGTCTATGGAGTTTCTTGCACATTCTTCTCCATAGAGATATATGCTTTGGAATGTACAATTAGTACAATTATTAAATTTTCTGACTGACTGACTTCTTGACATTTCAAAAGTGCCTTTTAAATGGTTTAACTACACATAATATACTTACTAAAAAGGTAGTTTTTTTTTTGTTTGTAGTAGTTAATCTCTGGAAGTACTGGTCCGATTGGTAACATTTTTTCACTAATGTGACATAAGCTATATTTTATGTACGCATGTGAAGTTGCAGGCAAAAGCTAGTATGAAATAAAATTCTTTAAATTTTCAAAAGCTGTATACACGAAAAATGTTATAGCATTTACACATTTCACACCATTAAACATTCAATAACACGCAGATATTGTTAAGTACCAAAAACAAAACTCATTTGTAGTTCAAAACGTCGTTATTGCGGAGTAAAATTAATAGCAACTTTCGATAATGGCCCTCGAAATTACTGCGATATCGAATTTAATTACTCGGGAAAATTATAATGTATCGAACGTTTCGATATAACGGCGCAGCACTATTATCCATGGTTACGGCTCATCACTAGTCAAGTATGGGATAAATTCGGGTTTGTATTTATAATCTATTGTTAGTGGTGCCCATGGCTAAAATAATTACAATAGCACGAGTCGATCTCGCAGTTTAAGCAATGCTTGCTGAGGGGGTGACTATTCATTATGCAACATTAGTTTTAGTATATCGTACCCTTATTGCAAAAAGTAACTATCTGCATTTTTGTATTATTATGTTATATTATTATATTTATTTTATATCTCGAAGAATCGCCAAACTTAAGTGGGCACATTGCATGCAGAACAGATGGTCGATGGGGACGAAAGGTTCTGGAGTGGCGACCACGTACCAGAAGACGCAGCGTTGGACGGCCTCCAATAAGATGGACCGATGACCTGGTCAGGGGCGCGATTGATGCGTGACGCACAGGACCGGTCGTTGTGGCGACGCTTGGGGGAGGCCTATGTCCAACAGTGGACGTATTTCGGCTGATATGATGATGATGATATCTTTTTGAGGTGCGTGTGGAACATTACGCGCCGCTGACGGCGAACGTACTCAGATACCCACAATGTAGATGTAAACACTTAGGTAAGATAACTAAGTAAAACTTAAAAAAAAACTAACAACGCGTGTCTCGCGCCTGCACCAAACAGGTCTAATTCAGCAAAAATGCCAGACAACTACGTGGTAGTTGACAGCCGGGACCCAGCCGGGTCGAAGCCTACTGGGGCCAAGGTTATCCGAAAGGGCGCTCGAGCCCCGGTATGAAGGCTAGAAGGAACCGGGTGGGTCTTTTAGTCAGTAAGAGTCTGACACTATCTCCCGCGCCGCCCAAGAGCGGGGGATGTCAATGCATGATTTTTCCCACCATAAAAAAAAAAACGTGGTAGTTGACTGACGCTAGTTTACAACTGAATCTTATTTACCTTTTGAATGTCTTAAGTTACACAGTTTAACATAATTCTTATACGGTGATAGGAATTCTAAACAAAGTCCAGGGGCCGTATTATGACCTCTTAAAACCATCATGTTTTCGGTGTGAAAAAGAGACGAAGCTATATAGGACGAATAGCACTATCCTTTTCTCACACAGAAAACATGATGGTTTTAAGATGTTTATAATACGGCCGCTGGGGACTATTTCGTCACGGTCGCCATGTGATGTTGGGAATTGGAGCGAAATGATACCAAACCGAATGATGAGTAAATACTGCCTTTATAAAATAATGTTACATGTTTTAAACTGTAAGACACGTATATGAACTTAATAATATAAAGCTGCCTACATACACACGACACAATTTTCTTTGTATTGTGTTTTTAATTACGGCATTCAATGAGTTAAGTGTACGGTCGAAAAGTTAGGTTATCTATTTAGTTGCTAGTGTTAAGTTATTTACCTTACATTGGACGGCGAACTACCCATTGCTCTCCGTCTGCAAGCCCACGCCTACAATGGATTTGGAACACGTGTGCAAAGCTAAAGCGGGTCACTACTGTTATTATACAGACAGGGATAATGCTTGATCAAAATCCCTGTTTCCTCAATACTCACTTTGATTGGCTTCCAAGGGCAGTACCTACAGTAAACACATAAAGCAACAATTTGATTCAAAGCCAGCGACCCGATCAAAGCTATGTTACTCAATTAGCGAACACAGATCAATACCTACGCCTGCTGCGACATGCTATGTAAGCGTGTATTTAATTACTGTTTAGAGAGCATAGTAATAGACAGACGAATTAATTAATATATATGTACATAAGGAGGGTATGTGTGTAAGTCTGGATCTTGACTCTGAAAAAAAGATGTATTTTTATACATATATATTTATAAATTTTATTTTACAAAGAAATTCTTGTGGTTACAAAACTGTTGTACAAAGAAAACTAAAAATGAAAATTAGCTTTGATTTGAAAGTGTTTCTTCACGTCGACTTCCGAAAATAAAGTTATTTTGCATTTTATAATTTGTTTTTAAAGTCACATTTTACTTGTTCGATATAGATTGATTCATATGAAGTAAGCTAGTGCTCTGGTAATGCCCTGTTTTGTAGTAGGAAATTTTGAAAAGACTTTTCTCTAGGATGGATAGAGGATAGGAGAATGTCAGACTTTTATTGACAAAAATCCACTTAAGTAACGTCAAAAAAAATCAGATGAAACGAAACTTTATTTTTTATTTGAAGTCGGTAAAAGATGTGTGTAACCCATGGAAACATTTTCAGTTAGTGTTTAGACGTCAAAACTATAATTATATAACGAACTAACTCAATGTTATTCAAATCGACAGGCCTGTTGGTCTAGTGGTTAGTGACCCTGACTGCTATGCCGGAGGTCGTGGGTTCGATTCCCACCCAGGACAAATATTTGTGTGATGAGCACGATCATTTGTTCTGTGTCTGTGTGTAATTTATCTATAATATGTATGTATTTAGAAATAAGTATGTTTATCAGTTGTCTAGTACCCATAACACAAGCCTTGCTTAGCTTGGG
The DNA here is from genome assembly GCA_929112965.1 of Mythimna albipuncta. Lineage (NCBI taxonomy): Eukaryota > Metazoa > Arthropoda > Insecta > Lepidoptera > Noctuidae > Mythimna > Mythimna albipuncta. The sequence goes on from OV815974.1 coordinate 1,947,937, forward strand.
ACTAGATGGTGTTGTGTTATAGTTGTGGAATATATTTAAATATAATACATGATTCACTAACATAGATTGTCACAACTGCGGGTAAGTGAATTTGTGTGTTAATCGAAATGTGTTGTTGTTTGTTTAACAGTCGTATAAGCAGAGCCCAAATAATAGTTAAGCCTGCTAGTTGCTATCAGTGGCTCCATTGGGATGCCAATGGAATATAATACTTCCCTTATAAAAAAAAAAAGTTGTATTCCAGGACATGGTTCACCCTTGTGGCTAGTTTCATCGAAATCCGTTTAGACTTTAAAGCGCGAAGAAATAATTAACACATACACACAAATACTCACAGAGTTTCGCCTTTATATTAGTAACTAGCTTTTGCCCGCGCGGCTTCGCTCCAGCTCTTCCCTACTCCATCCTACTATACCCTACCATACCCTACTATACCCTTCTCTATCCTACTCTACCCTATTCTACCCTACTCAAACCTACTCAACCCTACTCTACCCTACTCTACCCTACCTAAGCAATTTTTTTACCTTGCCGTTTTGAGCCCATTGCTCGCTGTCACGTTAAAAGACAATTACCATTATCCTATAGACAAACTGAGCCCACGTATGCCGTGCATTATGACATCTAGACTCTTGCATTTGCTTGAAAACCGACGATTTACGTGAAACGCGTGTGGCAGAGTTACGTATGCCAGTCATGTTTCAAGTCACTTGTTTTCAAATAAGATAGGAAATAGGCTCGGTTTGTCTTTAATTTTACTTAAACACATCATACTGTATTGTATCACTCAGAATACAATTCGGTCTTGAGTATAAATCGTTTATAAATAAATAAATCATCGACGAAAAAACCCACACACAAAGCGAATAAAATCTTCAATCGGGACGTAAAAAAATCGCACGCTTCCCTGACACACTAAACTAAATCGTCGAGTATAAACGTACGGAATCGGATGCAATACGCACGATAAATGAAAATGGTCCGGAGTTCAGTGCCGGCGGCTACAAAAGGCGAGTCATAAAACAACCGGATTAGGGGTGGACAGAGAGCTGCGGGCCATTAGGTAAGCTGCGTAAAGAATATAAAAGAAAATCATGGAACTACGCGATGAAAATAATTTTTTCAAAAAACTAGAACCCATGTCCTAAAAAAAAACTAAAATCTTTAACTTTGGCTGTGTTTTGTTTATTATAGAAGAAGGTGCATCAAAATGCATGCATGCAATGCATCAAGGCGGTTATGGTAACTGCTCTATAGTTGATTTCGGACGATAACATATACAAGATATAATGTTTTAATCACGAAAAACTCTGATAGCACGATGCAGAATTTTGAAATATATTTCTTATGTGGCAACATAGATGTCGCTTCATATATTGAAGTTATTTTGCAAACTTTCTTTAGAGTCAACTCTATTTTTAGTTAAAAATTAATATTTTTTTCTTTGCGGTTCTACGGTAAGGTACAGAAATGACAAAATGCCCGCCTTAGCAGACTTCCTTTAGAACGGAAGTCCCCGTCAATCTTACTGACATCTCTTTGAGGCAAAACTTGGCATCTCTAATATGATTATGTACAAGGAAAATAGATATATATTTGCTACCTATTTAAAATATCATATTTATGTATAATATAATTGAAACATGACATATTAAAACCTAAAGGTAATTTGGACCTGAGGCAAACAGAAATATCGAATTTATCTGTAATTTTATCAACCTTTATTCCAGAATAAACCTATACTTACTATTATAGATGATCTTTTTCATAATAATACAGAAAGCGATAAAGAAAAAATATTGTAACGTCTTTTTTATCAATTTTTTATAATTTATTTGATACATAAGGTGTTACGTTTCAGCATATCCTGCTATAACACGGCGTGCATATTCACAGTCATTGTCGTCAATTAATCTAACTTGCACATTACAGGTTCTTTTTAAAATTGATATACATTAGTGCTTGACTACAATCCCACCTCATGGTAAACAGTGATGCTATCGTCGATCCGACCTACGTCGTTGTCGTCGTCGATCGTTTTCTTCCTAGCTTTTGCCTCCCTGCCCGCTGCCCGCTCGTGTTAACCCGCTCACTTCAAGGCCAGCACCTAATTCCCTAAACTTGCAACCAGAGTCTGTAGTACCGCGGCTATTGGGCGAACTATAAAACGAAGCCGTAATAAAACTAGTCCCTTTCTGCGCATCCATACATCACTAATGATTTACAACGTACATTGAACGCTCGCTATGAATGACTAAAACCTGCTTCAAAGTCTAACAGGCAGTGAATGGCGAAGTATGAAAGATATAGGTACGTTTTATGGCCTGGATCCCCTCGTTAACTTAGGTGCAAATATTTGATAGCGTCATGTTGAAGTTTTTACGAGTTCGCACAAGATAATTACGCCTCTATTGTTTCGTAGGATTGTTTTTTAAATGTGTTTTTATGTGGGTTGTTAGGCTGACTTTGTATGGAGCCTTTTGGCGTGAGTTATGACTTCGAAGATAATATGTTTTCTCGACACCAGACTTGAAGAGACGTGAAGCAAATATAGCACGGTTTTAACACTCGGGCTATTTATGGACTTAAGAGGCTCCTTTTCACTCGCCTATCGTTAACATCGAGCATGGTTTAAAAGCTTGTTGCTTCATCTAACGCTATCCAACGCGATATTCGATGAAGAGGCAATGCAAAAAAAGAGAGATAACATCTGTAAACTCTGTTGGCATTCGGCAATTCCGTGATTTACTCGAATATTTCATACAACTTGTTCCAAGAAGTACATGTTTTTTCTTTTAAACCCTTTAAAGTTTTCCAGAAAAATTGTCGTCATTAAAAATCTCGATTAAATATGCAAGGCTTCTATTGATGTACTTTTAAAGAATTTTAATATATGAGTACATTATTGAGAGCCAAGGTTTACGTAAAATAGCAGATTTTCAGAGGTCATTACTAGATTAGTTTTACACAAAATGTTTAGAATTCTATAGAAGCCTAGATAATATCCACAAAATAACTGTGTTTACAACATATCTAGAGAAAAATCTGTAATAACATCATGTACCTCGAAAAGGACGCTCTTAAGCTATGTCCTTCAACTCGTCTCCGCCTCGAATCATGAAATTAACAGTGCGTTTTTGTTTGAAGGTGATAATGATGCACTCGACGAGTACACCCTCATGGCGTATACCAATTCTCATTTTGACTCAAACATGTCAAGCTGGTATCTGGCAGATCTTCCGTTCAAAAGTTTTTATTGACATTTGTGCCGGGTTTTTTTTTACATTTTCATGGAAATAACGCGAGTAGACGACCGACCTTTCAAAATGACGCTAAATATATTGTAGCGACATCTATATCGCCACATCAAAACTAAATTACAAAATCCTGCATCGCAGTGTTAAAGTTTAGCTTGTTACGTTCAAAATTAGCTTGAGTAAAGATATCATGTAAAGCGGCACACACAGGCCTTTGAAAATAAAAGGAGGTTGGAATTAGATTGGGACGACTTTAGAGCTAGACCACCAACGGGTATCATTTATCATGAGGTGGTGGTGTCATCACAGTCGAGTGGTAATGGCTCCGACTTACAAGTTGTAGGTCGCGGGTTCAAAAACAACCAGGCCCATTGCTTTGTGTAATTTATTTCATTACCAATGCTCTCAAAACGGTGAAGGAAAACGTCGTGAGGAAACCGGCATATCCTAGAACCAAAAATTCGAAGCTAGAGATTATGTGACATCCACCAACCCGCACTGTGCCCTCCTGGCCCATTCCCTCTCCTAGAGAGGAGGCTTGAGTCTCAGCAGTAGGAACATAAAAACCGGCCAAGAGCGTGTTGGACCACGCTCAGTGTAGGGTTCCGTAGTTTCCCGTCCGTCACAATAAGTGTACCCACTTATGAGTTTAAAAAAATGCTTGCTTATACGATTATACTACAAACTTAGTCCAGAAATCATTTTGTAGAACCCTTTTGTCTTTTTTGTACAAAAACTGTTCTTTCCATCAAGTTCAAAATAATTTTCCTAGAAAGTCCTTATAAAGTTCTACTTTTCAGATTTTTTTCATATTTTCTAAACTTATGGTTCAAAAGTTAGAGGGGAGGGGACACATTTTTACTTTCCGAAATTATTGACATTAACAAAAAATGATTTTAGTAAACCCCTATTCATTTTTAAATACCTATCCAACGATATATCACACGTTAGGGTTGAAATTAAAAAAAAATCACTTCCCACTTTACATATAGGGGGGCTACCCTAATAAAACATTTTTTTCCAATTTTTATTTTACCACTCTATCGGCGTGATTGATATACATATTGGCACCAAATTTTAGCTTTCAAGTGACCGCTAGTCACAGAGATTAAGCGAGGACGGACAGACGGACAGACAGACAGACATGGCGAAACTATAAGGGTTCCTAGTTGACTACGGAACCCTAAAAAGGCTGAGGCTGATGATGATGATGATGATGATGATCGTGTCATCAATGGTATTCTGAAACGTCTGCTCTGTGCTTCGAATACGGTAGCTGTGGCCAAATTCGGGTAGACGGCATTATCATCAACATACACTGATATTTGAATATCGATCTTTCAGAGATAATCACAAGACGAACATTACTAAAACCAGTCAAAAAGTGTAAAAAGATATAACTCGGCGAGCGAGATAGCTACGAAATGTCGCCATCACTCTAGCTACATCACACGTAGACATTTCCATTCTAGATTATAATCTAGCTTTATCGTAGACGCAAAACTTAAAGACTTTGAAGAATAGTTCCCGTATTATTAAGAAACGCTTGCACGTTTGTTTTGTATGGAATTGATTGTCGCTGAGATGAGATTTTTTTTTTAATGTTTGCTAGACAACTGTGTTGTCTATGGTCGTATGGTGCAATATAGTTAAGCCTGATACATACATGGCCTGGCGTGGAAACTTTTTTAATTTTATTTTTTTATTCTTTGTATATTTTTTGTATCTAATTGTGCGTCTATTGAGGCAGAATAAACATGTTTTCTTTCTTTCTTTCTTCTTTCTTTAATGTGAGAAATCATCCAATGACTTTTCCCGCTCTAGGCCGGAGCAGGAGGGCGTATCAGAATTTTACTGGAGTACTCAAGGAGTTGTCAGCAACCATAGGGGGCAGCAGGGTCAAAGCCTACGGGGGCCATAGGTGATGCGAAAGAGATCCCCGGGCCCTCGGAAACAGGAGTAAATTTTTAGTCAGTAAAAGTCTGGCACTATCTCCCACTTCGCTCAAGAGCGGGGGATGTCATTGGATGATTTTCCTACCTAAAACAAAACCTATGTTTCACTTTTGCCCCAGAGCCCTTTCGGAGTCTCGGACTCCATTGTCACGTGGATCCTCTTGAATAAAAGAATAAAAATTTACAGGAACCTATCGAAAATAGATTTTAAGTGTTTTTTACGAATTAAAGCTTTTGGAAATATAATCACACGAATTCTCGTCATAAAGGCCATGTGGGCAATATTCTAATACGACAAAAATTCTAATATGTATTATAACTATACAATAATAATATAGTTCCTTAGGGGTAATCAAGCATTATGAACATAAATACATAATTATTCACAAATTAAATTTTATAGAATCCATCAGTTGAGATAGTGGTCAAACGCGAGCCTAAACATTATTAGAAAAAAAAAATAGGCTCTTAATAAACTAGTGCGCTTCACCATCAACGATTGCATCGCTGTTTACAGTCAGATAGGATCGCAGTCGATTAAAAAAAAACATTACTAATGTAATAAAAACACATTCAGCGAATGTTTTTATTTTGGCCATCTTTAAGTTAAGAGTGAATTAATTACTTCTAGGTAAGCGCGCTCCATTATTAACCGCACCATCACCTTCAGGTGAGTAAGCGGCCAAGCGAGAATCTATCAACAATAAAAAAAAAACAAATAAAAAAAGTAAGTTCAGTAAGTATTTTGGCTTAGCAACGAAAGTGTTAAACTAAAAAAAAAAAACAATTGACGATCTTATCGCAGTCCACGATCAAACAAACAACCTGGGATGGACAGAGATTACCTTTACACAAAATGTAACTGGATGGGGTATCGTTTAAGACATACCGTTTATTTACTCTACCTTTACATAAACAGCATAAATAGAGGAGGAAGCAATAATACTAGCAATATTTACGTAGCCACAGTTAGCGACGATTATCGGGACAGTTAAGACAGATTTATCTCCACAATAAAAGTAAACACTGGGCGCTTTCGACCGAGTACCATTAGTGAGAGGGATTCCCTGGGTGCGTGGCGCAAGTCACAAGCGACTGCACCTTGGATCGCATATATAGGGACTTATTTATTTATTTTTATTGAAAACTGTGCACTAATCAATCAAAAGCGGACTCAATGCCTTAGGCATTTTCTACCAGCCGACCTTAGGGTAGTGCAGAGAGATATTATTGCAGGTGCATCTTAATAAAAGCCTGTCAGAGAGGAAATAAGAACAACAATACTTAGATACATACAAATATAGAATGATGTGAAAAGAACGAATACAGCAAATCAAGAGTGTGATGAATCTAACAACTTCTTGCGAATATTCAATCAAGAGTGTGATGATTCTACTAACTTCTTGCGAATATGTTCTCGTGCTTCCACTTTAAAGGGCAACCGACTGTTTGCCGTCTTGATGTCCAGGAGGGTGTGCATTACAAATACTCTAACTACTCGTATATCACTAAATTCAATTTAAAAAAAAAAATCTTGAAACAATCTTAAACAAACTAGTCAAATGCAAGTAGTTTTGCACATGAAGGGTTCATCTGTTTAAGTATTTAGCTAAAGGTTAACAACCTTGTTAAGTGTTTTCATTTAGAATAAATCATATAAAAGACATGCAAAGATTATTTATATTTAGTTGATTACCTAACATGGGTTTAGGTAAATACCTAATTGTAAACATTGATAACATTTTTAGACATTTTTTTTAGATAATAGACATGTTGAGTTTGTTTACACGCAGTTAATTATCTAAACAGATTGAGTATAGATATTAAATTTGAGCAAAAAAATACCGACAACATAACATGACATTGTCTTGTGTGGTAGTAACAAAAACAAACGCTCTGTGAAAATTTCAATTCTGTACCTATTACGATGTCTTAAATAAAGCCCGCTGGCATACGGACGAACAGACAGACAGACGGACGAACGGACAGCGGAGGTTAAGTAAATTGCTATATCATCATCTTCCTGCCCTTGTCTCGTTTTATTTATGGTCGGCACAACACGTTTTTTTTTCTTCCATTTTGTCTTTTCACTCGTCACGCTATCACTAACTCCCTTATCTTTCATATCACTTCTGACACAATCCATTCATCTTTTCTTTGGCCTCCCCCTCTCTCTCCGAACTCATAACTCTTTTAGCAATATGCGTTCATCTCTCCTTTATACATGACCATACCAAGACAAACGATTTCCTCTCAACTTTTCAGCCACCGGCGCCACTTTCAAACTTCCCGTAATCTACTTTTTTCTCAATTTATCCATTCTCGTCACACCACACATCCATCTTAACATTCTCATCTCCACTACATACAATCTTTTTTCATCCGTCTTTTTTACAGCCCAACATTCTGATCCATACAGTGGGGCAGGCCCGTCTGTACCTCACCTGAATGTCCGACGTCAGAGTGTCCATTATCATCAGGAAGAGGTATGAGCTGAGAGCCGACCCATGGGTTAAGCTAACAGTCACATGGAAGCTGCCATTGGTGCCCACTGTAGACCGGACCACGGATACGTCAAACGTCATCTGAACTTGTTATAAGCTGATCTAATCCCCGCTCAACGCCCATAACTTGCACCACAATATGTATTAGTTGATGGGGGCGGGGGTTTGGCGAAATGTTCTGAACTGCCTTAGAGCTGATTGTCAGAACTAAATGGAATGAACTGTGATGCTCTGTACCAGTAGTCGGTACCTCTGCTCTTACTTTTTATAGTTGCTGCTCCCGTTAAAATGCTGTTTAAATCCTGATTCCTTTAAATATATACAAGGTTATATGTTTTACAGGATCCACTTTGGAGAGTGTGCGCAGGAATTACATGACTTGATTCCACCATCCCACTTCTACCATCGGACAAGCCGACGAGCGGCGAGTATCCACCCTTATGTTGTTCAAAAAAAAAGTTTTTTTGTAAAACACTAGTAAGCGCTGAAGACTATGTATGACTTAATACTTATATAGTTATTTATATAGAGATTTTAAGATGCTGTCTGTTATTTTTTTTTAGTTAGTATTAGTATATTTGGCCAGGAATTTCTTAGGCAACACACCCGCGTTATATTATTTATACTATATTTGTCATAAAATACGTTTCATGCATTAAACAGACCGGTGAAAGTCGTTCTTAATCGTATCCTCTACTAAAAATATCGCAGTTTAACCAAGCTATAAGCCTTTTGGCCTCACACAGATATAATACACATATTATAATTATAAACAAATATAATTTTAAGTTTACTTTTTTATAACTAATTGCAAAGAAGCAAAAGGAATAGGCCTCCCCCAAGCGTCGCCACAACGACCGGTCCTATGCGTTACGCATACATCGGATTCCCGCGACCCTGACCAGGTCATCGGTCCACCTTGTTGGAAACCTTCCAACGCTACGCCTTCCGGTACGTGGTCGCCACTCCAGAACCTAGGCCAACAGAGGCTTATATCCAACAGTGGACGTCTTTCGGCTGACATGGTGATAATGATGATGATGAAAAGGATTAGAAAGAAATTAAAAGATAGAAGATGACATATTATGGTAGTATTTATTATCTACAGAAATAAAACGTGTAGGCTCTTTGCTCTTTTGTATAGCCATCAATGCGTTGCCATTTATTTTTGAAACGATAAGCTCGCGTTTCACCACTATCTCTCCTGACGCTGTTTGATGTGATCGACATAAAAGCACACTGACCTGACCTGTAATAAAGGTAAAAATGAGCTTTACAAAAACAGGCCCCTAGCCAAGTTACAACCTTTTCGCTTGCGCCGAACACTTCGAGTTGGCCGCGTCGCCGAATCTTTTGTTCTGACCACGTGACTGAGCGATAAGACGACGTCATTCCCGTACATTTGAAGCTTTCTTCTAGCGTTAACTATTGCAGATTAGCAACTTGGCTAGGGGTACATGTGATTAATTTCAGATAGCTATCATTATCGTCAGAATTTTATCTGAAAGACGTCCACAGCCGGACAGTTTTTTTTTTAAGGGGTTTTCAACCAATGACTTCTACCGCTCTAGGGCGGAGCAGTAGGCTTTGACCCTGCTGGGCCCTAAAGGTTTTGATGACATCTCTTTGAGGCGCGTCTGGAATATTACACGCCGTCGACTACGATTACCGCTCGGTCGGATAGCAAGCTACCCATCACTACCCAGTGCAATGGAGCTTCACTTGTTTGACTGACCGACATTTTGACAATTCAAAAGAGCCTGTAATTGGTCTATTTGAAATAAACGTTTCTGATTTCTAATCGCCTGTCAGCCGGTGTTTCCTCCCAAATAAGACCCGTCATTCATCAAAGCAAAAATGAATCAGTGTCTCCTAGACTAACTCACTATATCTTAAAGGTCATTTAAAGATTACTATCAACTAAGATCGAGGTCAGGAGATCAGGAACATTAATATTCTTCAGTACACGACCTAACCAAGAGAGTACTGGTTGGTTGGCAGTGAAAGTGGAGGCAAGATTGATAATATGAGTCAGAAGCCTGTTGCGACAGGTCAAGCCACCCACCGAACCTGTATCTTGTAGCTTTTACTTTGTGAGGTAAGCAGAGTACACGGTCATTTGGTGTGTTTTCTGGCGGAAGACTGGCCATTTTACGGTACCTACTAGTGAGCTTAAAAAGGGACTATCATAAACTTATCCGTTTATCTGTGGCCCCGCAATTGAGCCAATGCAACACATGTTACGAATTCGCGAATTTTCGCGCGCAATTTCGACGCGTGTGATTAAAACGATGATATCTTCGAAACTACGTTAGTTAGCTCGCTACTTTATTTATTTATTAAAACTTTATGCAACGCACAGGTACAAAGGCAGACTTAATGCCTTAGGCATTCTCTACCAGTTAACCTAGGGTGGTGCTGGTGAAGAGAAAAACATGGCAGGTGAACAAAAAAAAAACACAAAACAAAAAAAAATGGATTATTAAGAAAAATAAGGGTGCAAATGTATATATATAACTAAAATAGACATACATATATATTTAATATAATATACCTACATATATCTATACTTATATACTTATACTTATTACTCTTACTCTTCAGCTTTATAATATAATATATAATATAATATATAATATATAATATTATAATATTTTTAATTATAAAGCTGAAGAGTTTGTTTGTTTGTTTGTTTGTTTGTTTGAACGCGCTAATCTCTGGAACTACTGATCCGATTTGAATAATTCTTTCAGTGTTGGGTAGTCCATTTATCGAGGAAGGCTATAGGCTATGTTTTATTTTTTTCAAAATTAGGGATCCGTAATAAAATTGCTATTTTGTAACACAAGGTGTAAAATCGAAAACCTATTTTTGCGTGCGCTGCCAAAACTATTGACAATAGAACAAAATAATGTACTACGGGTTTGTAGATCCCATTAAGACCTACAAAAAAGTTCGCGAGAACATATATCTAGCTATCATGGTTTAATCACAATAACCGATTTTGTGTTCAAAATAATTATTAAATCGTCTGAAGAAAAAAAAACTACGTTTAATATGTATCGTAATATTAATCTTTATCGAAATTAAGCATTATGTTATCAAGAGTATTTATGTAGAAGTAAAGTACTTTTTGTTTCATCTCAATCGGATATTTCGTTTAAAAGTTATCACGTGTGTAAGATGTTAAGAGTTGGTACCTATTAATGAATTATGGGCCATGGAGTTTTTTATCAACATAAAATCCTGTAATAATCTTTTTCGAAATATATTTGTTGATGATTGTAAGTATAAGATCTTTGAAGAGTATTATAAATACATTTATGAACGCGGTAATTTTGGGAAATACTGATCTGATATGAAAACTGTTTAAATATTAAATAGTCCATTTATTGAGGGAGGCAATTACAGGCAATATTTTATCTCGGTATTTCCACGGAAACGAGAAAAACGCGGGTGAAACCGCGGGGCACAGCTAGTATTTATATAAAGTAGCAGAAGGGGGGTTTTGAAACGACTCCGCTATTTGTTCTGAAAGTAATGCCGCAACTTTCGCTTAAATGCATACTGACTGGTGGCCATCCTGATGTCGAGAGGAAGCGCATTCCACAGAAGTATGGACTGTATATGAAAGGAAGAATGAACAAAAGAAGTAGTATGAGAGGGACAGAGCAGTAGGAGATTGTTAGAAGAACGAAGAATCTTAGAATGGGAAGAACATAAATATTGAAAATTAGATAAAAGATAAGAAGGAGGGGTGGGAGAGTTGAGCAGAGAGAAATATATCATTCGAATTGTTATTAAATTACCTAACAAAATATGTTTTTTTTTATATTAGTATAGTTTTACCTTGTAATGTATTATTAATTGTTATGTAAGTTCAGCATGAGAGGCACACATTCGGGAGAGTCGCAGCGGCTCTCCCACAGACATTCATTTTTATAGAGAAACCTACGCCGAGAAACCTTTTATAGAGAAAGCTTCGCGCCACAGACAAGAAGATAATCGGTCTTATAATGTTCCCACTGCTGGGACTCAGGCCTCCTCTCTAGTAGAGGGAATGGACAGTAATCCACCACGCGAGCCCAGTGCGGGTTGGTGGATCTCACATGTCTTCAAATTTCTTGGTTCTGTACAAATGTTTTCCTTCACCGTTTTGAGAGCAATGATGATGAAATAAATTACATAATGTTCCCTGTTGGGTTTGAACCCACGACCTACAATTTGTAAGTCGGGGCCGTTACCACTCGGCCACTGCTGCTCACTATCTGCTGATTATCACTATCATATTCATATTGTATAAGTTAAAGTTTGAGTAGGTAACAAACACTAATATGTACAGGCCTATGTTTGTATATACATATGTGTGTACTAGCTTTAATCCGCGTGGCTTCGCTCCTGCTCTTTCCTGCTCCACCCTACTAAACCCTATTCTACCTTACTCTACCCTACTCTACTCTACCATACCCTACTCTACCCTACTTTACCCTACCCTACTCTACCCTACTCTAGCCTACTCTACCCTACTTTACCCTACTCAACCCTACTTCATTTGTTACAAAAAATGTGATAAATGAAGAACCGCTCGACCGATTTTGTGCAAACTTCACATAAACCATCTACTAAATAGTCCAAACAAAGCCTAAACATTTGGTTTGGATAGGTGAGCCCGTTCTTGAGTTATAAAATTACAACGAAAAGTGGCATTGATTTTTATATAAATTTCATTGTCGCCAAGCCAAATGAACAGTTAGGGTTTTAGTTAGGGTTAGACACCACACAACCCAACAGGCAGGCAGGCAGACGGTCTGTTTGTTTGTTTGTTTATATAAATATGTACGAGTATATTACTCCTTCACGCTCGAACAGTAGGCAAAAGCTATCTTATATTCTATTCCAAAACATGATCTACTCGTGTACCAAATTTCACCCAAATTCATCCAGCTGTTCGAGCGTGAAGAAATAACATACACACATTTGCAAACTTTTGCCTTCAAGTGCCGATTTCACCATCTCCGGTTAGCCTATTCGTCAATAAAATTGAATTATCAGTTTTTTGACGGTGGTTATATGAGTTTGACAACTATACTATTCGAAACTTTAATAACAGGTGGTGTAACCAGCCCTAAGTTTAATATTATTATTTAAGTGTGATATGATTGTATCTGATATCAGATTTGTTTGTAGATAAATTTTTAATGAATTCCGGTAGGGAATTCCACTTCTTAGCTGTACGCATAATGAGTGTGGGATGTCAACCATTAGAATTATTTGAAAATCGAAACAGCAAAAGTCTGAATCTCCCTCTCTCCCTACCCTTTCGAATAATCCACCAGTGTTCTGACTACTCACAGATCTACAAAAAGTAGCCAAGACCTTCTTCTTAATCGTTTCACTCTTGTCAGAGAGGTCGTGGTTATCGTGAAGGTAGGAAGCCGTCAGGGTACGCCGATTGACTTCCCACCACTTTTGCCTGCTATCAGTCCATTCGCACTCTTTCAATGGGCCGTCAACAGCCGTTTTTATTTGGTCAGTCCATCGCATCGGTGATCTGCCACGCGGCCTCGTTCCGTCCACCTTCCAGTCTAGCCAGGACCAACGCCTTTTCTTTATCTCCCGCTCTTGGGTGGAGCGTGAGATTGTGTCAGACTTTAACTGGCTCTCACTCCTGTTTGTGATTTGCCATTGTTCCAGGGTCCTGGGAATCTCTTTCGCATCACCCATGGCCCCAGTAGGTTTTGACCCTGCTAAACCTCTACGGTCAACGGCCCGAGCTCGGTCCGAACGGTCGGACGGCGAACTACCCATTGCTCGCCATCCACGAGGCCGTGCCTATAGTGGCCGGAAAACACCCTTAATTAAGCGATGAGCCCACCAGTTACTTCTATACCTTTCCTAACATACTGTGGACCCATAAACTTAACTAAAACGTTTTCAGTTTCAAGTTAAACTGTGATACGGTTTACGGTCTCAGTTAGCATACTCTTGATATACTGAACGTTGGATAACTTGGACAGTTAAATTTTAACTGTTGAGACTTTAGAGTTATGGTTTCAGACGTTAAAATGAGTTTTATAACTGAACTGTTAAGATTATGGTTTAATGTGAGAAAATATTTTCTGTAATTTGTTTTTAGTGGTTGAATTTTAGTGCTGTGGTGATGACCCTGGTTTAATGTGGTTCCAGGATGGGATTTTTTATACTTTCTTGGATATCGTAAATTGCTACTGGGTTTATCACAGAATATAATATCTGTCTCAATAATCATACATGTATATATTTATTATCAAAGATAAACGCAGATTTTTTTTAGTTTTCATATTTATTTAAATAATTTTATTATTTATTTTCTAAACAAATCGATGTCATAACTTAAAAGGTATGTATATATAAACTAAAAATAATCTTGTTTACAAAAGCGTAAAAAGAAAATTCATCCACGCGAGCAGAATTGCCATGTTGGATAAATAAACTAGTAAGGTACTACTACAATTTTATCACATAATAGTCTAGCTTTTGCTGGCGGGATCGCCATCGTGAAAGTTGGTTTCTTCATTCAAAATATGGATCCCGTTATGGTGTGGTTCCCTTAGCGGGTAAATTTTGGTTCATCTTTTCTTAATCTAAGTAAAAATCATTAAAAAAAAATAGTTAATAAATTTGTGAGTGAGTCAGGAAAGAAAGTAAGAAAGAAAAGAAAGAAAGAAAAGTATTTATTTTGGCGCAAAAAAACATTGTAGACAACAAAAAGAGGACTTTGCTTTATACATTATATTTATACATAATACAGCTTTGTTTGCAAATTAAAAAGTCTAACACCACAAAAAAGGCACGCAAATTTCTGTTAGTCGGTCAAAAGACTAGTATGTACAGGGGGAGTGAAAAACGAGTCATCTACCGACATCTAAGTCTAACATTATTTAGGTGCTAACACTATTTTTAGGGGTGATAAATTTTCGGAAAAAAATAAAATCAATATAAAACCAATATAGAGCTGGTTACAACTCTGTAGTCCCTTGGCTCCACCAACCTAATCTCCGACTTCGCAAATTCATACATATTACCTACCTTGATTCACTTTTTTTGTGTTTTGGTTTAGTACTATGCTGACGCCTAGACTGTCCTCTCAAGCCTAATAATATTGTATTAAGGAAATGTTATAAAAATCAATCTTTGGTTACTGTGGAATTTCTTTTTGTTTTTCCTTAGTAGGAAAGGCCTAATTGAAACCGAGCTAATAATGCATTAGCTTCAGACGTTTTATAACTGTCCATGTAAAGTAAGTAAGTGCGTGCCATGACTGTGTAAGTGTATGTCAAATAAAATAATTTGAATTGTATTGAATCACAAACATTGGCGCCAACGAGCCTCAAATCCAAGCTGACAATCACGTCGCAACCGCGACGGATCAGTCAATAATTATTAAACCACTCCACATTAATGACATTATTGATGAAATTTGCGTACATTTGGGCTTACAAAGGGCCCCTCTAATAAATTATTGGCAATCCCACCAGCTCAATATAGGAACAAATTAATAGTAACTGAGTTTAATTGAATCCTAGTCAGCGAAGTAACGTTGAATGGAAACCACTGACTTTCAACGAATTTATATATTAGTTTAACAATTTGCTTGAGTAAAATTTGGGTACGTATGCGGAGGGACGATTAGGGTGATCCCAAACGGGATAGTTTGCTTTGATTATTATGAATTGGATGACTGAAATATAAGTAATTATGAGCTTATTTTGTTAAAAGCTTGATAAATATTTATACGGTAAAGAATACAAGTCAGAAACTACTACTATTGTTTTTATTTACTATAAAGTATATAATTAAAAAATTAAGTTTGTGTTTTCTATTATTATTAATTTATAGATTCACGCTAAAACATTACTTCACCTGAGGACTTAGTCAAGTTGATAATCTACAACCGTTAACACTAGTGCAAAACTTTAAATAGATGGGAATGACACCATTTCAACGGTAAGTCACGTCATCTGAACAAAGGAATCGGAGGCATTACCGACTGTAGAAAGAGAGTCGAAACGAAATGACAGTAACTTAGGCCTGCTGATAGTAAACAACGAAGATATAGTCGACTCTTGACTTATATAGACCCCTGGTTGTAGCTAGTTTAAATGATTTATGTTTATACATAACAATAAATACACAATAATACAAATCAATTACGTATTTATTTATTTCATTTAATACAACAAGGCATTCTCTACTAGTCAACCTTTAGGTTAAAAACGACAACAATAGATAAGCACAATAAATATATAATGGATATTTCAAATAGAATAACGTATCATTATTCGTATTTATCACGTGTAGTCACCAATCTCGTAAAACAATCGTTTCACCGTCGTCCCACAACATCGGCACGCATTGAACTCAATACGTCGAATCTCAAAGGATACGAAGTTCAGTAACTCTGGTAAGATTTTAACGTATTTCCCGCTATTGATCTCTGTAGCGACCTAAGTGGAATAGTTCTACTAACGTAATCCTCTGTATTAATACTGAGTAATGTAAGTTTGAGTAGTTTCTGCCTACTGGGGGCTGGGGCACGCACGCGTACATCGATGACTGAATCAGAATTCCAATTGTTACTGTGGCTGTAGCTAAAATATTGCGCGAGCATTTGTGTGTAGACGCAGCGTTGGAAAGCCTTCCAAAGATTGAACTAAAGATCCCGATATAGCTCTTGGACGGAGCGAGAGATAGTGTCAGACTTTTACTGATTAAAAACCCACTGATGTTTCTGCTTTGCCATTGTTTCAGGGCTCCGGAGATCTCTTTCGCATCACCCATGGCCCCAGTAGGCTTCGACCCTGCTGGGCCTCTACGGTTGCTGACAACTCCTTGTAACGCGCGTGGAACATTACGTGCCGTCGACGTCTCGGGCTCGGCCCGCAAGCCTGTGCCTACGGTAACCTCAAATAATAATCATGGGATACTTGGGATCGATGAAATGCGTTTTTTTTTCTTCGATTCTCTATTTTTCCGTCACGCTATTACTTACTTTTTTTTTTTGATATAAATAAACTAGTGCTTGACTGCGATCCCACCTGATGGTAAGTAGCGTGCAATCTTTGATGGTGAGGCGCACTAGTTTATTAAGAGTCACTCTAGCATTGAAGACACCCAAATTATAATCGGACGGTAAGACCGCAGCAGGCAAACTGTTCCAGTCCTTCAACGTACGCGGTATAAACGACGAGGCGAAACGCTTAGTCCGGACCGTAGAGGTTTCAACAACGTAAGAGTGAATATTCGCCGTACGTCGGGTTGTCCGATGGTAGAATTACGATGGCGGAATCAAGTCTTGCAATTTCTGTGCACACTCTCCAAAATGCATCCTTTAAAACACCGAAAGGCTGGCTACCCTACGCCTGTGCTCAGGCTTTGAAGGTTGGACTCTCTTTTCTTTCCTATCACTTCTCACACATTCCATGCGTCTTTTCCGTGGCCTCCCGATCTAGCGATATTATACACGAATTACTCGCCTTCAGCTCTGTTATTCAAAACATTTTTAATAACTTCGAAAATCTTTGCTGCTGGTGACATAATTATCCGCTTGGCTGTACTTAGCAGCTGAACTTGGTAGATAAATTGTAATTTGGGGTGTTTTGGTGGGATTTTTGAGTCGAATAAAGTTTAGTGACTGTTTTAATTATTAACAAGTTGGTTTCATGAAAGAAAATGGAGTCAAGGTAGAATTACGCTGCACACATGTGGGCCATATACGGTCTGGACGAGTAGGTTTCCATACATTTTATATAAGAATAAGAATAATGTTTATTGTTCATTGTTACAATACCTAAATTAAAAATACCTTAAAATTATTACATAATCATTAATATTGTCTGTAACTAATTAGGAAATATAGATATATTTGGATGGTGAGTGAAGATACAACCACGAACATACAACCTGAGTTGAGATAACTTTAATATAATAACATTGTATCGGGCGGACGTGTAGAGATTCTATTTTTTTTTATACTTAGCAAAGAGGTTGTTGTGAACAATGGAAAATCAAAATGAATAATAAAAATTAAAAATAGGGTAAAAAAAAACAAGCTAACTTAAAAAGTTTTTTGTGTGTAGTGTATAAGTTTAGTGTAAAGCGTAAGCGTGTGTGGTGTGTATAATGTATGTGCGTATGCGTTGTTTATTGCTTGACTGGAGTATTTCTGTGTTACTTTAAAATTGTGGAAAAAAATATGGAAACTAGACTTGTAGAGCTACACTTGATCCACGCCACGCGACGTCATTCTACGTAAAAACCAGTACCTCTACCCAAGTTTATAATCTACAATCGTTAATGCTAGTAGAAAACTTCTAATGTACTGACAGAAAGCTGCTTTATTCCTGATTGACATAGGCTATATTTTATGAACGTGGATGGAGTCACGGGAAAAAGCTAGTTTATAATATTAGTGCAGATGGAAATTAGTATTTTCGACAAATAATTTCGACCATTTTTGTTTCTTTAAAATATTAGATAGGCAATTATCTCACACCATCATCATCAGCCTTTTTAATGTTCCCACTGCTGGGACTCTGGCCTCCTCTCTAGAAGAGGGAATGGGCCGTAATCCACCACGCGGGACCAGTGCGGGTTGGTGAATGTCACATGTCTTCGAATTTTTGGTTCTAGGACATGCCAGTTTCCTCACGATGATTTCCTTCACCGTTTTGAGAGCAGTGGTGATGAAATAAATTACACAAAGTAATGCGCCTGGCTGGGTTCGAACCCGCGACCTACAACTCGTAAGTCGGGGCCATTACCACTCAGCCACCACTGCTCCCACCCTGCTGCTTATCTCACACATTATAGCAAAAACAATTCATAACT
This sequence comes from Mythimna albipuncta, assembly GCA_929112965.1. Lineage (NCBI taxonomy): Eukaryota > Metazoa > Arthropoda > Insecta > Lepidoptera > Noctuidae > Mythimna > Mythimna albipuncta. Next base: position 1,966,522 of record OV815974.1, read on the forward strand.
AGCCGAACAACACTTACAAATAAATAAAATAACCCTGTGTTACAACATAATAAACCACATACCATCCTCACCCGAGGCTAACTATACAATAACTGCTAATTTTACACTCGCTAACTTTAAAAGCATTTATGATATTGACGACCAAAGCCTGTCAAATGCAGTACACAGCAAAATTGTGTTTATTTATTTGTGTATTATTGCTATGGTGTGTGTTTTTATGCTGGTAGTGTGGAAAATTGAATGGTAGACGTGATTTCTACACCAGGGGCGTAGCTACCACCGTAACAGCCTTTTTTTTCGTTGGGAAAAGTCATCCATTGACAAACCCCGCTCTTGGGCGGAGCGGGAGATAGTGTCAAACTCTTACTGACTAAAAAACCCATCCCTTTCCTTCAAGCCTTCATACCGGGGCTCGAACGTCCTTTCGGATAACCCTGGCCCCAGTAGGCTTCGACCCGGCTGGGCCCCTGCTGTTGCTGACAACTCCTTGAGACGCGCGGGAACAGCGCGCGCCGTCGACGACTTGGGCTTGGTCCGGACAGTTACCGGCCGACCGGACAGCAAGCTACCCATTGCTCACTGTCCGCAAGCCCGCAGGGGCCCTGACATGTGCCTAAATTCGTAACATGTTTTCCACAATCTTAAATTCTCATATTGTTAAAAGACCAGGAGTGAATGAAAAATGACTGTATGATATTCTGTAAATAATTTTTAGTACGCTCTTTTCACTGTAGCATTTTCTTCATACAAGACAATAATAAAAACTCAAACCCATTTTAGTAGATACCATCTGAATGATCCATTAAATGAGTTCATTTTCATTTTATAGGCCTCTCAAGGCACTATTTCTAAAGCTAGGAGAAGTTTTTCACGCTGCGCGGTGTCACCTCGTCCAATATACCACAGTGCCTCAAGACGAAAGTCTACGACCAGTGCGTGTCGCCTGTGATGACTTAAGGCTCCGAAACGTGGTCGCTTACAATGGGCCTCATAAGAAGATTCAAAATCATCCAAAGGGCAATAAAAAGGACTATGCTCGGAGTTTTGTTGTGTGATTACATCAGAAACGAAGATATCCGCAGGAGAACCAAGGTTACCGACATAGCTCGAAGAATTGCCAAACTTAAGTGGCAACAGGCAGGGTACATTGCACGGAGAACAGATAGTCGATGGGTACGTAAAATCCTGGTGTGGCGACTGCGTACCGGAAGATGTAGCGATGGAAGGCGTCCCATAAGGTGGACCGATGACCTGGTCAGGGTCGCGGGAATCTGATGGATACATGACGCACAGGACCGGTCGTTATGTGTTGTGGCGCTTAGGGGAGGCGTATGTCCAACAGTGTACGTCTTTTGGCTGATATGATAATAATGAGAAATTATTTCTTATATAATTACTTCAAATAAAAATTTATAATAAAATATTTGAAATAAGGAGCCCCATAATTATCAAATGAGAGAGCAGTGGTGGCCGAGTGGTAATAGCCCCGACTTACGAGTTGTCGGTCGCTGGTTCAAACCCAGCCAGGCGCATTACTTTGTGTAATTTATTTCATCACCACTGCTCTCAAAACGGTGAAGGACAACACAGTGAGGAAACCGGTATGTCCTAGAACCAAAAATTCGAAGATATGTGACATTCACCAATCCGCATTGGGCCCACGTGGTGGATTACGGCCCATTCCCTCTCCTAGAGAGGAGGCCTGAGTCCCAGCAGTGGAAACATTAAAAAGGCTGATGATGATGATGAATTATCAAATATTTTATCATAAATTTTTAGGACTAACTACGCCACTGCTCCACACTTACCTATTTCATTTTCAAATATGATGGAGGGATTAGGGCATGGAAGCAAAAGATAGGGTGACACGTTTTAGATTTTCCACAGAAATCCATTCTTTTTTTATGTGTATTGCCGTGTTGGGAAATCCTTGACGTGCCATTATTATATTATATTTTGTTGGCACTCATAGCATAGTGGTTGAGTGACTGACTGCTGTGCTGCGTGTTGCGGATTTGATTCTTGCACGGAACAAATATTTAAATGGCGAATTTCAACACCAAATTATTTTTACAATTATTATTTTTTATCGTGACTTAATCATGTGAAGTATCAAAATAAAGGGCTTGAGAAGACGATTTCAAAAGAATTATTTAATAAAAAGACACTATCAAAACAAGTCACTTTGAGTACTTTGATGCTGTTAATGGCGTCAAATCTATGATTGAACTTAAATAAATGGCTTAAAGTGACCTGTTTCGGGCTTTTTTGTCGTTTTTTGTGGCTAGGCTTTTTGACAATGACAACTTTTTGTTAATTAAAAAAAAAACAATAAGCATCACCTTTGTACCTACCTGTTTTTTTTATTTCCTTCATTTTGTTTTTTATTATTATGTTTGTGTTTTTTTTTTACTTCTCCCGCACTTGGACAGACTTTTACTGACTAAAACCTATGTTGCTTCTTTGCCTTCGTTCCAGGGCCCAGGATTTCTCGTGTTTGTACAGGTACCGGCACGAATCTTGAGCGCTCGGCGTCAGAGCAGTACATCGGCGAACCAATCGTCGTCGTTAGATACATGCAGCACGCGCAGGGAACGAATTACGAGTGACGTCTATGACACGATGGCGCGGAGAGCCAATCACTCACACTTCCTGCCCCCGCTTCTCACTTCGTACCACTAAAGAGACCAAATATTTGCCTTCTGCGCAACTTGAAGCCAGCGCTCAAGATCCGTGCCGGTATCTGTACATAAATTGTTAAATATATTTAAGGTAACTAAAAGACTGATAGTGTGGACAGCAACGTCTTCCTAATTTTCCAAATACACGGAATTAAGGAAAATGGATTAGTTAAATTTTCTGCTTAAAATAAATAAATAATTTTGCTTTTAAAACCCTTAATAATACTCCCAAAGCACCAAAACAACTTCAATTCCGTTAATTTCCACTAATTCCCCAAACACCAATATGAACTTAAAACCATAACCTCGTGCCTTTGAAGTAGGTCCATTTAAATCCTACACTAAATACCACCATTCTTAATATAATTATGTAATTTCATATTAATATTATCGTCCCCAAGTTTATGAGGAAGCGCTCCCATCAAAATGCACTTTATGGCATTGGCATTTATGGCGACTACACAATGCGAACGCAAGTTCGGCAACCCATAGCAAAAACACGCAAAGGATTTTAACCGATAATGTGTTTGTGTAAGGATGAAAATTGTGTGTCTGTAATTGGATAAAGGGCAAAACTTGCGATCGCTTGTGTACCTAAAAGGGGTCTGTTATATCGAAATTTACAATGAGACCCAAAGGTACAATAATTTGAGTCATTAATTCAGAGGTGAAGTTTTGTATTAATGTACTCCTTATTTTATTAAGGTACAGCTTTGGGAATAACTGTATGACAGATAGTTTGATGGATGGAACTTAATTGAATAAAATAAATGTTAATGGATAAACTCCACAGAATCAACAGGGATTTCATTTAGTTTCGGTTTTACGGTAATTCGGATTAACTGGGACATATACTCATCGTTTATGATATAAAGTCCCAATTACGGATGTCGGTTTTACTATTTAGTGAAGCTATTAAATAATTTTGCTTTTCATTTTCGGGAGTGTTTGCCATAATCGCCTCGCTTGGCAAGCGGGTTGGTGATCGCAGTATGTTTGTTGTAATGGACTGAGAATTCCATGACCATTCTCTGGTGTGTCCCTTAGCCCTGCCTTTTATATATATTCCACAACTATCACACAATGCCGTCTAGTCTCAAGCTAAGCAGAGCTTGTGTTATGAGTTCTAGACAACTGTTAAACATACTTATTTATTTCTAAATACACACATATTATATATAAATTACACCCAGACACAGAACAAATGATCATGCTCATCACACAAACATTCGTCCTGGATGGGAATCAAATTCACGATCTCCAGCGTAGCAGTCAGGGCACTCTCTTAATAAGCACCTCTCTGTCATAGGTGTTACAGACAGTCCACTCTGCAGAGCCTGCATGGAGGAGGACAAGACAGCAGCTCATCTGCTTCCAAGCTGCCCTGTATGCTTCGGAAACCCAGGTAACTTCCGTAAAATGGTCAGTAACACCAAGGCGCTGCTGGCCTTCCTTAAGGAGTTGGAGTAGACCGAATGACTCATTTGTCCCACCCGTACGCAAAATACGCGTTTTATTCGTGGAGTTGCGGATAACAGCCCGATATACAATATAACAGTCGCCTCTTCTGACAACCATGGGAAGAGATGGGATGGTGCTATACTTTACGTCCAAACACTAACATAATGGAAGATCTGTTACAAAGTGGACCAATGGCCTAGGTCGCCGGAATCCTATGGATGCGAGACGCATAGGACCGATCGCTATAGTGACCCTTGGGAGAAGCCTATGTCAAACAGTAGGTGTGTTTCGGCTGAAATGATTATAATGATGATCTATTGAGGATGATTGGATGATTTTTGTGGAGGTCGACCGCATCAGGCAATGGCACTCATGCCCCAGCCGCCGCCGGGATTCCGATCCCGATTTCCGGCCACCGTAGGCGCGGGCTTGCGGACGACGAGCAATGGGTAGCTCGCTGCCCGACCGTCCGGTAACTGTCCGGACCGAGCCCAAGTCCTCAACGGCGCGCACTGTTCCCGCGCGCCTCAAGGAGTTGTCAGCAACAGCAGGGGCCCAGCTGGGTCGAAGCCTACTGGGGCCTGAGGGTTAGCTCCGAAAGGTAGCTCGCCCCCGGTATGAATGGCAAGAAGGAATGGGATGGGTTTTTAGTCAGTAAGAGTCTGACATTATCACCCGATCCGCCCAAAGGCGGGGGATGTCATTCAAAAAAAGGACTATTAAGTAATATTTATCATCAGTTCAGTTCAGATCAGTTACAGGTTGTTAGGAAGCACTGGAGGCGCAATACACTGACCTGTTGGTCTAGTGGTTAGTGGCCCAAACTGCTATGTCGGAGGTCGTAGGTCCGATTCCCACCCAAGATAAATTATGATGATGTCGGTGGATCTATTCCCACAATCTTCAAACACATTCTAGTTATTGTTATTTTATTAGTTTCCTATTTAAAAAAAAAAACAGCCCAGAAATAAAACGTAGATAATTTAAAATAAACTATTAAGGAAAAATCTGAATCCCACCTAAATAAAACTCTTTTGTAACCTATGTGACGCAAAGATCGAATACCTACAGTATTCGATGATATATTTATTCCACATTTCAAAACAAAAAACCCTCTCGACAGAAAAAATCTCAATTTCAACCGAAGTGACTGCAGACCAACACCGCTGACAATTTATCACTTTCCAAATGAAATATGCTTATGAAAACATTGCAAAATAACCCAGACACCTTTCCTGAGTAAGTATTCATTAATTTTGTGCCGAAAGTACAGTCTAGACGGGTAAAAACTTCCAAAGAACCATTGTGATGGCACTGTGTAAATAAAACTGTGAGGCTTTTGACGTGAAATGAGTAATGGCGTATTTGAATGAGGAGTTTGCGTTGTGACTATACTGTGTGTGTGTGTAGCTGAGGTATGTAGGCTTTAGTTCCTGGGACATGTTTTTGAAGAAAACAAACTATTGGCACTTTGTAGTATTTGTATTTCGGGTTGATGTCCGCAACTCCTCGACTAAAACGCTTCAAGTTTCTGTGAAATTGTAACTCTTTTGGTGTACAATAAAGTTTATTCTATTCTATTCTATTCCATTCCATTCCATTCTGATCTATTCTATTCTATTCTATTCTATTCTATTCTATTCTATTCTATTCTATTCTATTCTATTCTATTCTATTCTATTCTATTCTATTCTATTCTATTCTATTCTATTCTATTCTATTCTATTCTATTCTATTCTATTCTATTCTATTCTATTCTATTCTATTCTATTCTATTATAAAACGCGTATTTTATGTACGGATGGGACAAATGTGTCTTTCGATCCACCCCAGCTCCTCAAAAAAGGCTAGCAGCGCCTTGCACTAATCATTTCGCGGAGGTTGGAAACCTACCAAAGTATTTTACCCTGTATCCAGTGACTGTACCACTTTGTAGTAAAGGAGGATGCAAATCCTGGGCCCACCTTCCAAAAGCTGTGTATTTTAATTTCTTTTTCTTCTATTTTTTTTTTTGTGTTTACCTATCTAAGGTTTTGTGTGCTTTTGTGTTAGTTTCTAATAAACTTTTCTTTTAGTTTTGAATTTCTCTTTAACCACTTGCATCGGATTGGTCTGACGAGTGTTTTAGTATCCTATTCGTCAGGGTTGTGTATTTGCGACTGTGTACTCCATCTTGTTTAAATATTCAATCCCCATAGGTGACAGAAGAGCTGACGAGATGGAGTATTTGGTCGTTGATGTGGAACCCAGGCGGATGTATCTGACGTAGGAGGTTAAATGATGTCAAAAATATCACTTTAAAATATCAAATTTGATTTGAAAGTTCCTTCTGTAGAAGAAAAAATTGTCCCTTGATTTATATTGCTTGAAGTACACCGCAGACTACCCCCTTTTTTAGTTTGTAAGGTTGTCTGGAAGACATCGCTTTCAGCAATAAGACCGCCACTGTGCACATAGGTTTAAGTTTCTGTGAAATTGTTACTATTTTGGTGTACAATAAAGTTCATTCTATTCTATTCTATTCTAATATAAAAGAAATAATCGAAGAAAGAAAAAATCCCTCTGTACAAAAAAGAAAGAAAGTTTTTTCTTTTCTGTAGAAAAGAAACTTGTAACACTTACAAAATCTTAGTCTGTGACGTTTCTCAAAAGTGTCGGAGTAGCGGATATAGAGGCGATACCCTTATCTTAACAGCGCTAACTTCCTCGTAACATAATACCCCGCGACAGATACCGTTTGCAAATAAATTCGACGGCCGACGCCGCCGCCGCTGACCGCTTCCTGCGGCTTCGATTTTTTTGCGGCTTGTTTTTTATACTGACTGTACTTGTAGTTGTGGGGCTTGAGTGAATCATTGAGCGCGTTCGTGTATTGATATATAAGTAGCTCCTGTTTAAAGGGGCAGAGTTTTAGGTGTTCAATTTAAATTTTTCATCTATGAGTTTTACGGTCCCAACTAAGAGCAGAGTGGAAGAGTGGCAGCAGGGTACGGCCCAGACTTACTAGTTGTAGGTCGCGAGTTCAAATCCGGCCAAAAGCATTACTTTGTGTATTTTTTTTATTTGTGTGCTCTCAAAACGGTGAAGAAAACATCGTGAGGAAACCGGCATATCCTAGACCAAAAAATTCGAAGACATGTGTGACATTCACCAATCCGCACTGGGCCCGCGTGATGGATGGCCCATTCCCTCTTCTAGGAGGAGGCCTGAGTCCCAGCAATGTGGACATTAAAAGGCTGATTATGACAACTAAGAGCAGTGGCCTAGTAGTAAACTCTACCCTGACTTTCGTGTAGTATGAATTATTTTCATCACCACTGCACTCAAAACAAAAACGAAGGAAATATTATCGTGAGAAAACCTATACGTCCTACAACCTAAAATTCTGAAAGCTGGCTTTTCGTCAGAACAAAAAGTTCAAAAGCCGATTGCAGCACGACCAACTCGATCTTTAAAACAGACTTTGACCCCTGAGTTTGTTTCGGTGTTTTTTCTCAGGGTAGTCAGCTAGGAAACACCGGCCTCATCTAGGTTAAATTGACATGTAAAAGTGTTTTTAAAACCTACTTGCAAAATAAAGATCATTTATTAGTATTTTAGAAATTTCCACGAACCACACAAAATTTTATCCAAGTCGGTCAGGTGTTCTTGGAACCCCAGGGTCTTTTTTTATTGATATAAACTAGTACTTGACTGCAATCCCACCTGATGGTAAGCAGTGATGCAATTTTCCACCTAAAAAACACCAAGTTACTACAGTTGTCGTTACGGTCCAAGGCACGGTGACGAACAATCCAGTAACCCAACTATAGCAATTGTAAGAACCCATTTATTATAATACTCATTAAAACCTTATGTTTAGCAGAAAAACGGTTTTAATTAAGACGACGAAAGCCGTTGTCACGAGAAAGCAGTTCTCGCAATAAACAAACAAGCGAAACGAACTTCGCCAACTTTTTTTTAAATCCCACCAAAACGGCAGTATTATAAAACTGTCCTCACACACAGAAAATTAAAAAGGTTGACTCACAAAATCCATTTCACCCTTTAAGTCAGGGGTCCCCAAACCTTAGACCTTAGGGCCGTAATGATTTTTTCAGTTTTTTTCTAATTTTAGGCTCGCGTTTCACCACTATCTCACCTGATGGTGAGCGATGATGCGGCCGATGATGGAGCACGTTTGTCTAGAAGTAACTTATTCACTCTTGACTTAAAGACTAAAAAAAATTCTGTAATAATTTTTGTCGTCAAATTTGAAATATGTCATCGTCATCATTGATGGACATAGCCCTTCCCCAACTCTCACCATAACGATCGGTCTTTTTGCCATGCAAGTAAATAAAAGCGAGTAAATAACACTGATAGGTTGCTTCAAGGCAAGTGCGCTCCGTCGTCGGCCACATCATCGCTTTCCATCAAGTGAGATAGTGGTCAAACGCGAGCCTATCCATAATAAAAACAAATACTGTGTTTTCCTCTTCAACTTATGACAATAATAGTAACAACAAAAAGACGTGCACTGTTGCGGGCCAGATATATGACACTGGATGGTGAGCCAAATTTAGTCCGCGGGCCGTAATTTGAAAACCCCAGCTTTAAGTGATAATCCGCGAATCAAAAAACCGACAAGCAAACACAAGTAGACTTTGTAAACTTGAAACAGGGACAATAAATTAAAACTCTCCGTCTAAAATAAGCAACGACATTGTTTAACGTGGTCCATCGCATCATCGGGCCGATTATTCGCGAAAACTTTAATGAGAATGTATGAACTGATGACAGTTTTACGCTCCACATTGTTTTTCATAATAAAACCCGTATTTTGGAATATTTCAGACTAGGGGTGGCGGCGATCTGAGATTGTGGTTATTCGAAGAATCGATGTTATCATGGTCAAGAAAATCGAGCTTTTGAATCGATCTTAATATATTTCTTAATATAAAAATAAATAAATAATGGATCGATTTGTAAATCAAACTCAAAAACTTGAAATCGGTAGTCGAGTTTTTTTTTTATAAACTAGTGATTGACTGCGATCCCACTTGATGGTGTTGGTTGCAATCGTTGTTGGTGAGCCGCACTAGCTTATTAAAAGCCTATTTCTTGTGGAATGCAAACATCTAATTATCAAGTTGCAGTAGAACACTGAAACACTGACTCTTAAGACACAAGAATTCCTAGTTTAGGAATCAGGGTGTCAACTTTTGTGGGCCTACATTTATTGTAACTTAACCATTGATTTATAATTCAATGAACTTAACTAATATTAAGCATGTTTTACAATAATTTATTGACACAAATCTTTACAGATTTGTGTCAATAAATTATTATTATTTAGAATGTTGAAAGCACCTATTTTCCTCAAGCTATAACAACCTCATTACTCACCAGTCATGAAACACATATATGCACTGTAGGATCATCTGTACCGTGCTTTTTAAAACTTAGGTAGGTAGTACCTGCTTGGAAACTTTTAGACCTTTTAGAACTCGATTTATGACTTTCTTTCTATTGTACATAGGCTAGTGTTTGACCACTATCTCACGTCGGCCACATAATCACTTACCATCAGGTAAGTGATTATGTGGCCGACGATTCTTTAAACTTTGATTCGAATCGATTAAACAAAATCGATCTTCTGAAGAATCGCCATCCTTATTTAAGATGTTTTTGTTGATGTGAAGACAGTATGCCTGTTATGTTCCATTGTGGTTCGGAGAAAACCATGTAGTTTGGCAAAGTGTGCAACATTGTAAAAGCTGCTTATGAGTTTGTTTTGACAGTTTATTGAGCCTATTGTGTGAAGAACTTTCCTTTGTATCAACTTGATCACCGTAATCAAATTGCTTTTGCGTAAATTGCTTACTGAATTTACCATTTTCTTATACTGCCTTTTCTGTATACAACATTATTTTTAGTTCATGTAAAACCTGAATATGCTTTATTCAGGTTCAGTAACTGAATAGATTCTAATAGTTTTTACACCATGTTACATTTTTTGTCAAAAATATTTAAAAAGGTCACGAGTTGGGCACCACCGACACTAAGTACGACACTGGCCACATCAAGTCATAGCGGGCATTAGGAACCAGCCCCCCTAGCCAAGTTACAACCAGTTTGTGTCGAATTCCGTTCCCTAATCGGTAACGCCTCGGTGACAGCAATTTTAGAAAACGATAATTTGGTAGCCATGTTGACGCACCTGAATCGGCCGTTCGTTCTACAATGCAGCGTTTGTATAACAAAGTATGTAGCGTTAAACATTGTAGAAACGATTTCGAACGATGTGAATTTGGCTAAGAATTGTCTATTCGTTTGTTATGACCACGCAACTTAACGTTGAGATGACGTCATTCCCATACGTGTCATCACTTTTCGACAGCGTTAACGATTGCAGAATAACAATTTGGCAATGCGTGCAGTACACAAACTGGGTGCGGGGAAAAAAAACCTTTCAATTGCCCAGATGGACTGGTGACCATGTATTTGTGTGGGCAACCAGGTACCATAACTGGCTTAAAACTTAGTGATTTTTAATAGTACAGTTTTGAAATTTTGTACATAAATCTATGTACTTAAATATAACAACCTTGTTGGAAGTTATATTTTCGAACCGTTTGGGGTTGAAACTCTTGGATCGTGGGGTCCGAGTGCTCACAGTTTGTTTAAAGATCTATCGAAACGTCTAGTTGACACTTCACGTGACCCAAAGGCTGGCTTTTACCTTGGACAGAGGATAAGCATTGCCATACAACGTGGCAATGCCGCCAGTCTTTTGGGCACATTACCAGTCGACAGCCATGTGGAAGAGTTTTTTGACGCCATATTTTAGATAGTGTATTTTAGCGTAGGGTTTTATTATTTATTTATTTTGTAATTTACTGTAATTATAGTTATTAAGTTGTTTATAAGTGTAAATAAAACTATGCAATGTACTTAAAATACTAGATATGTAGGTATTTCAGGTTTCGCATATATACCAAAAGTAATACTGTATACCTATTCTTGTACCCAAGATAAATCTAAGCCACCAAATGAAGCTGCAGTTGCGCAATCGCAACAGATCGAGGAGAAATTATAGCTGTAATAAAGGTGTAAACATATATTAACCAATCAAGGCGCTCCGTTATCCGCCGCTAGGTGGCGCCGCCGATCATTACGCCGTCTGCGCAGGCGCCGCAGTACGTTTGAACGTGGATGCTTTACATTGCTGGGTTTATGGTTTATTTGTAATTTTGTTCCGACATAAAATACTTCTTAGGAAAAGAAGAGAGAAGGAAGAGTAATAAGAGTGAAACAGTAATCTTTTTCAAGATAGTCATGCAGTTATTTTCGTTTTTATAATATTAATAAGTGTGTTACTATTTTGGTTTACAATAAAGTTTATTGTATTCTATAGAAACACGTAAATTCACTTAGTAAGTAGGTACCTACTAAGCATCATTAATTTATGGAGTTATGACTAAAGAATTATAATAGTAATAATACAGATACCACCATTTAAAAAAAAAACCCTTAATATTTCTAGCTTATTCCATCATATTAAAAACATTTTCTACAATATCATGTCTCTGAACTTGCTATCAAAAATAGAAGAACGAACATCAAATTATTTTTTGTTATTATTTTAATATGATTTTAATAAAAAAATTGTTTTAGTAATTAAAATAAATCAATGATTTTATAATTGTTTTAACTGATCACCAAAGGTAACAAATGTAGTTGCAAAATTGTCGCACTCAGTGTGTCACAAAAATGATAAATTGTACTGACCATCAACAATCATTACAATTTATCTTTTTTTTATTTTGTCATCCACTCGAATAGGCTAATTGCTGGACTATTGACATCGTTCAATCTGTTCGAAAGAGAAATTAGAATTTCATCAGCTAACTACACATAGTATTCAATAAAAACCCGTCAATGTACTTGGTCCATCGCACCAAAGTCTTGCGCGTACGCACACCCGCGCAGCGAAGCCGTTAGCTTGTCACCGTACCGAGCCAGGGCTGCCACGCATCGTAATCATTATTTTTTTTTTGTATTTAGAGGAAGCGCCATAATAATATTGTGATAAACAGGAAATTGAAAATATGTTGTTAGACGAAAAAGTAATATCGATATTGTATTCGATGAGATTGCGAGTAACTGTGGAGGAGATTGTGTTTAACTTATATAATACTTACTTTATTGTTGGCGCAAAAACTGGTTGTTTTACCCAGGGAATACTTGTGAACCTATAGTGTTTTAGTAAATAAATGCTTCTTCCTTTCATCAAAACAAAGTCATTATCGTTTTAGCCAGAAGACATCCACTGGACATAAATCTCCCCCAAGTGTCACCACAATTAACGGTCCTGTGCATCTCAAATGTATTGGATTCCCGCTTCGATTACCAGGTCATTAATTCACCAAGTGGAAGACCTTCAAACACTGCGTCTTCCGGTACGTGGAAAATTGCCACTCCAAAACCTTTCCGTCCCAATAACCATCTGTTCTGCGAACAATGTGCTCTACCCACTACCACATAATTTAGGCGATTTTCTAATACATATCTTTAATTATATATATAACAAGGTGTAAACATAATATCCTACAATAAAAAGGTGTGTATCATCACGTAAATCGAATACCACAATGCAGAATTTTGTAGTTTTTGGATAATAACATAGATTTCGCTTCTTTTATCTATATGTTAGTATTTTTTCGCAAGGCTAGATTGCATTTTGCATAAATACCTACCGACTGTACCAAGCTAATATTATTTTTCCTTCTAAATTAGAAACCAATTAACCCATTAAGTAGTCGTACAGGTCGGGGCAACCCTAGCCACATGCGGGTCACCCTGTTTTTGCGATGGCGTGATTAGAACGCGGCGTTTATAAGAAAATTGTCCGCACCGAACAATTATCGTGAAACTCGTTTAATGGACCATTTGAGACACGCTTACTTTTGTATTTTACTTATTTAGGTCGATAATAACTAAATTTTAAAATTATTCAATTTCGGCCCGTTGTGCATCGCTAAAGCGGAAACTTCGTTAGACAGATGCACACGTCGGCCACGCCTAATTTGTATGTAGAGTTGCGTCACTTGTCGTGGACCTAATGTAGGTCTACAAGTCTAATTGCCATCTACACTAATATTATTGTTGTAGGAGGTAATCTCTGGAGTAAGACACAAGTCTGTGATAAGACCGGTCATACTGTACCAAAGTTTTCTTTTTGTGCCATACCATACCGTATTGTCTCATCACCACCCTAGGTTGACTGGTAGAGAATGCCTAAGGCATTAAGTCCGCCTATGTACTTTGTGTTGCATGAAGATTAAATAAATAAATAGGTACTGTATGGATCAAAATGTTGGGCTGTGAAAAAGACGTATGAAAAAAAAATTGCATGTAGCGGAGATGAGAATGTTGAGATGGATGTGTGGTGTGACGAGAATTGGATAAAGTGAGATATGAGTATATTAGAGGAAGTTTGAAAGTGCGCCAGTGACTGACAAGTTGAAGGGGAATCGTTTGTCTTGGTGTGGTCATGTTAAGAAGAGGGATGAAAGGCATGTTACCAAAAGAGTTATGAGTATACATGTTGATGGGTGGAAAGGGAGAGGGAGGCTAAAGAAAAGATGGATGGATTGCGTGAAGAACGATTTGAAAGAAAAGGAAGTTAGTGATAGCATGACAGGTGACAGGGTAGAATGGAACAAAAAAACGTATTGCGCCGACCCCAAATAAGATGGGACAAGGGCAGGAAGAAGAAGAGGAGGTAATCTCTGGAAGCACTGGTCTGATTGCAAAAATTTTCACTGATAGAAACCTGCTTTATTCCTGAGTGACAGAGGCTATATTTAATGTTCTATAGGCGGAGCTGCGGGCAAAAGCTAAATATATGTAGACCGACGCGTCCAAATCGGCGTATATTGCCCATGTGTGCGCAATATAGTTCTAGGACTCCCGTCGCCCAGGACGTCTCCTGTGTCAGCTGAGACATGAGGATATTCATTCCTTCACGGCTGCGGCCATATTCTCCTTTCGTGTCGATCTAACTCAGAATTGGTCCGACCAACATTGAACTTTTTGGAAAGCTCTGTCATTGGCCTCGTATAAATCATGAAACTCAGGTAGTTGTGCATACAAGCATGCAAAGAAGATGACGCATATCCTGTGAAGGAACTCCACACTGGCACTGTATTTGCAATAGGTCAAGGATACTCCACTTGGCCAGATTATCTCTGCAGCGGCCAAACTGAGCCCGCAGTTAGTTCAGAGATTTTCAGATTGGCCATTGCAGATCGTGCCACGGTGTCAGTTGTGACAAAATTTGGAGATGCGGGATGTCTTTTCCTCCACAGTTCGAGTCTCTGGTCCAAAGAACAGCGCTCCGAGAAGGTCGTAAATCTTAAAAAATCTTTACGACTCTTTAAGCTCGCAGATGGAAGTTGGCCAACACTTTTGATTGTATTGCTGCTGTTTAAAACATTGGTCCATTCGTTGAGGAGCTGTGGTAACACGGACAGACACACAGACACGTCAAACTTATAACACCCCTCTTTTCCGTCGGGGTTAAAAATACAAGAATTTCTCTTACTTCAACCCAGCTAAGCAAAACTCTCCCAAATCCAAAAGCTTTAATCATTGAAACAATCTCCAATGATTTATCACCAGCCTCTTTACAAAACTTGCAAGGTCTGAACACGCCATTATTATCACACTTTCAAATGCGCAACAGCCAATCAGAGTTTGAAGTTCCAGATAAGGCACGCTTCAGACGAACTTGCGAACTCACTTGGCTCGAAAACGTGACGCGCTTTAATCATTTTGAATTACAATTGTTACATTTTAGAACATTCTGTTACTAAATTATGCTGGCTCTTGATTTTGAATTGAGTGTGAGCGATTGTTATTATGAATTTGTATTTGTAGGGTTGATTGGTATCGGGTTTTGTAAGTAGTTTGTTAGGCTTCGTGGCATTACGAGTACCTATCAGCGTCAAACATGTCTCTAGCTTTGTATTAAGTTTAGAGTGTTTGGAAGTTAAATCAAACGCACAATTGTTGCTGTTAAGTGAAGCTAATTTATTTTTAAGTAGCTTCCAACAGAGGTTTTGCCTATGTAACAGTAGAAAATATATTATATATGCCTATGTCACTTAGCGGTAAAGTAGCATTCTGATCTCAGCTGCCAGTGGCTTATTTGAATTGCTGTTTTTTATTTACTTTTATGGAGTTAGTGATGGCGTGATGGGTGACAGGACAGAATGGAAGAAAAAAACGTGTTGCGCTGACCCCAAGTAATTTGGGATAAAGGCAACAAGAAAAAGACTTTTTATTCTTTGTCTACACTGTGCTCAAATAATAGAAGCGACAAGACAATATGTGAACAAGATTTTTGTAACTCGTAATATGATTTAACTGTGCCCATGCACGTTCTCCTCCATCGCTTTGGAACATGCAATTTAGCTGTACTGTTTTTTGATGGAGGAACATTTTGACAATTCAAAAGTGTAAAAAAGGTTGAAATAAACGTTTCAAAATTCTGGATTTAAATAATCATTCCGTCGTCTGAGTTTATTATTTACAAACACAAATACAAGAGTAAAAAGATAAAATAAATAGCAAGTTCAGTACTACCAGTGACCGGCTTCGCCCGCTGATATTATCTGAAGGATACTTATTCCCTTTCTACGAGGTCAAAACTATAACTATATATAAACAAGCATTAGGGAGACAGACGGTTGGCTCAGTGGTTGAGCGATTGGTTACTACGCGGCCGTGTCGAGAGTTCGACACACGGAACAAATGTTTGTATGGCCGACTGGTATGATAGTTGACTCTTGTGTTAAATGAGTTTACAAATGTTTATGACCGGACCCACGATACTTTTTTTTTTCTTGAATAGGTACTTTCGCATTTATAGCAAACTATCTGTTGCGGTGGATGCGAGATGTACAGGATCGGTCGTTATAGCAACGCTTGGAAGAGGCCTATGTCCAACAGTGGACCATACTTCCGTTATAAAAGACCCTATTTGCTATTTTTTGATATGACTATCTGAGACTATCTACCTGAGTCCCAAGTTTCATCCAAGTCAATGGCTTAACCATTCGAGAGTGATGTACAAACACATAAAAACTTTCGTCGTTTCACCTTACATTCGACTTACCGTATTATACTTATAGCCTTAGATAGCTTTATAAAAAGTATGTGCAAAGGAAACATATTTTTTTAAACACAACTGGTACCTCGCAAGAAAATGGTTGTTAATTAGCCTGCAATTTGTGTCGCAATTACTCCATTAAACTGCCACTCAGTATAAACTAATAATATAATGTCGCTATAACATGAAAGCTACACAAAACGCCTAAAGATTTTGAATAGCAATGAGTGACAGATCGTCACCTCACGTAAGACTTTTCTTTGAGGCGTCAGCATCGTGAAAATACAAAAAGACACATAAGTCAGGGGCGCCGACTCCGTGGGTGCTGGGGGGCTTGAGCGCCCATGAGAAATAAACAGTGGGTGTCGTGCACCCCTGAGAATAGATATCAAGAATGGGCGTTTTTGCATTACCCTACGACCCGTTTAATGCAGTGGGTTAGAGCGCCGGTTGAGACGCAAGGGTTGCGGGTTCGATTCCCGCACCAAACCTAAAGTTTGTTGTTAAAACATTTGTAAGTAGGACATGTGACTGGCCTGTTGGTCTAGTGGTTAGTGAACCCGACTGCTATGTTGGAGGTCGTGGGTTCAATTCCCACCCAGGACAAATGTTTGTGTGGTAAGCATCATAATTTTGTTCTATATCTGGGTGTAATTTATCTATATATGTATGTATTTAGAAATATATAAGTATGTTTATCAGTTGTCTAATACTCATAACACAAGCTATGCTTAGCTTGGGACTAAATGTTGTTGTGTGATAGTTGTGGAATATAATTATATTATTTATTTGTAGGTCGATCAGAGTGTATTTCTTCACACTTCGCCTCTTTTTGGAGTCATAATGAGCACCCTTGAAGTTTTCCAAAAGTTGGCGCCCCTGACATAAGTAGATAAATTCACATACGAATACGCAAACGTATCGATATAGAAACAAATAAACATCGACAATAATATCAGTATTCCTTTCACACCTCAATAAGGATTACCCTTCTAGGACAAATAATAAAAAAGGGGAATCAGCCAAGAAATCGTCGAGTTTGCCCGACGCTTGATAAAAATCAATTCAATTTTGGAGACTGTAGCTGTCATATCGACCTACGTGAGGCGCGCGTGACGGGAATACCAAATGCGGAGATGTACAGAGGGAAAGCAGAAGTCCAAGTTGGTAAAGTCCTTGAGATTTACCTACATATATACTCGTACAAGCCTTTTTTATGTCCGTTCAACAGATTTTAAATTTTATTGCGTTGGTGGCATGACAAATGTTGACTGCAGTAAATTATTGAAAGAAAGAAAGAAAGAAAAAAAAGAAAGAAAAAGTGTTTATTTGCGGCAAACATGGCGCATACCTTAAAATAAAACAAATAATAAATTCGACTAAAGTAGCACGCAAGTAGGATATGCGTTACATCCGCGCAAAATTGTAACAATTTTTTTTGTTTTTAAAACCGTCCTAAAGTCTACGGAATAGAAATCATCAAATAACTTCTGCCCTGGGTGAAGCGAAAGGGAGTATCAGTTTTTTGCTGACTTAAACCCACCAGTGTTCCTTCCTTTAGCGTTCTAGGGCCACGGTAACTCTTTCAAAAAATCCCAAAATCGAGGAGTTGGACCTAACTTCACGCAATTGAGTATTTTAGTGAGTAAGAGAAAAGTATAAAGGTATACAACTGAAATAGCTTAGGCAATAAGCAGTTGGAAAATGTTCATTTTAGTTTGGAAAATACCTAACAAAACATTGAAACGAATTTCTAAAATTTTTAAGTTTTCACTGTTTACTCTGTTTTTTAATAAGCGAAACAGTAGATGCCATGATATTATGCCAAAGGGTCTCATGTAAACTAAAAGTGTCAACTGATGAACTGACTTTTTTATGTTACTTTAATTTTTGATATGTGGATTTATTTACGCGACCAAGTGACGTCATCACCACAGAACAACAAGGCGTCTAATTTTTTTTTATGTTTTTATATTCTCGCAGAGGTACAGAAACAATTTTTAACCCGAGACGCCGGGGGTCCAATAAAATTGCCGTTTTTTCATAAATTACCAAAAAATAACAATAATTAATTTTTTTTTTCAGGGAAAAAAAAAACAAAAATATAGAAACCAAAATTTTCGGTCAAATAAATTTCATACAAACGTGTGTACTAAATGAAAATTAAGCATTTTTCAAGGTCATTCAACTTGTGCAGACGTATGTACAAGCGGTCGATGGGTGCGCTAAAAAGTCGTTTGACTTACTGCACATTTCCCTGCAGCATGACCTCTGTATTGAAATTCGCCGTAGCTATTTGATTCCGCTGACGGCAACTTAAAGCCAGCTGATTTGTACGACTCGCCTTGTAAACTAACTGGCTGCTGAGCTAGCTGGCTCGTTTGCACTTGATTAGTGAAAGTGATTAGTACGTTAGCTGATGAGTCGCTAAATGCGATGAACTTTGTTTTGCTGTCTTTGATTGGCAGCTTTGGGCTCGGTGGAAAGGCGTGCGAAGAGGTTCAAAGCCTTGAGCACAGGCGTAGGGTAGCCAGCCTTTCGGTGTTTTACAGATTGCATTTTGGAGTGTGCGCAGGAATTGCATGATTTGATTCCGCCATCTCTTTTCTACCATCAGACAAACCGACGCACGGCGAGTATCCACCCTTACGTTGGTGAAACATCTTCGGTCTGGACTAAACGTTTCGCCTCTTCATTTATACCGCGTACATCAAAGGACTGGAACAGTTTGCCTGCTGCGGTCTTCCCGTCTGATTATAATTTAGGTGTCTTCAAGGCTAGAGTGAATAGGCTCTTAATAAACTAGTGCGCCTCACCGTCAACGATTGCATCACTGCTTACCATCAGGCGGGATCGCAGTCAAGTACTAGTATATAACAGATAAAAAAAATAATTAAAGATTGGTTAGTTAAGTACATTGCCCGTCATCAACATCGTTTCAGCCGTAAAACATCCACTGGGAGACACTTGGGGGAGGCTTATATCCGACATAGGTCTCCCTCTAGTGTCGCAACAACGACCAATGCTGTGTGTCTCGCACCTAATGGATTTCCGCGACCATTACCAGTGTTGGACTGTTAAGTCCACCTCTTGGGAGGCCTTCCAACGCTGCGTTTTCCGTGTAAATGATAATGATGATGATGATAACGATAAGTCATGTAGATATCATGACAAATCAAAACGTGCCCAGTACGCCACTGTCACAAATACAAGACAGAATAAACGCTAATAAATCTTATAAGTATTGTGTCTTATTTGCATTGTTGGATGAAATAGTCGAGTTGGCGTTGAAAGCACGCTTTTGTATTTTTGACGTGGCGGTTGAAAGGTTACAAATGTGATTTTATAAATGTTATTATCTCTTCTAAAATTTGTTTTATGCAATTCTTTAATCTAATTTCTTTTCCCTGAATTTAGCCGAAATCGTGCATTTCAAAATTAAAACTCGTGCGCTCAGACAAAAAGTCAGGGTTTTTCAAATCAATACAAAGTAAATCTTTTTATAATTTTGATTTTTTACAAATTTTGCTCATGTTTTTGCCGAAACTTCATAACTTGTTAGTTTTGACAAAGTTTTTTTTTATGGTTTCGCCTAAAGTTTGCAGTTTTGACAAAGTTGTTAAATGTTTTTGCCAAAAAATCATAACTTATTTATTTTTTGAATACATGAAACTTAATATATAAACTCATGATTTGTCAGTTCATGTACCATGAACGACATTTCCGCCTGACCACAGCTAAGTTCATTTTTGCTTGCACTCGAAACGAAAACTTCAAAGAGTTTGTTTTGACGCCGCGTCGCTTCAAGATCACGTAAAAAAAATTATTTACGTGATCAGGCAGAAAATTACCTCGATGGTACAAAGACAAGTTTTTCTCAACAATGAATTTTCATCCAACGAACCTTTGAGTGATAGAGCGATATCACATTCTTCATCATTTTATTATTATTTATTTAAAATTTTGTAAATGACACCATTACAGCTAACGCCAATGCGATGTTATTACCAGCTATACATATATATTCAAAGAAATAACCAAATAATAGATAATATATTAAGTATTAAATTAACAAAAACAACACAACAACAACAGAGTTAATTAATATTATATTGCATGTTTATACAATACAACATTAATCAACTCAAAACGTTTATATTTTCTATGCACTTTAGTGCTGCTTCAGTGAACCTCGGCAGGCTGCAGTTGTTTTAATGCACTGCCCAGATAATCCCTTTCTTTCCTCTCTAAATCAAAACACTTAGAATAAACAATCTACCACCCAAACAAAAATTATCCAACCAACCAACCAACCACCAATCAATCATTCATTTATTTAATTTATTTTCAATGTTAATTTAATGTAACTTTTAAAACAAATTTTTAGTTTTGAGTTTAATTTTAATGTTTATTCAAATTGTAATGAATTGTTTTGGCTGTAACTATGGATCAAGGTTATCTGAATTATATGAATATTAGTTATTAATCAATTTACTTACTACTGATAAGTCGATATTGTTATTTGTTTTATTTTTTTAAGATATACGCTATGCTTGACGTCAATAAACTCATTTTATTTCTTTTCTTTCAACTACACTTTTCACTCAAGCACTAATCATTAACAACCTCGCATTGGCACGAGAAAATACGCAAAAACAGCCAAATGGAATCCAAAAATTGCAACGCCAAGTAGAATGGAGCCACCCAAGTCCAGTCCGACTCCATTTTATCTGTTTCAATTCTTTCATTAAGCACTATAAAGACTTCCACAATCAATTTCTACCCGCGATCCGCCTTAACTGGGATAACTCTGCGGTTTCTTTGACCTTTATTTCTTGAATGAGAAGGTTTGAAATTGAATGGATCAACAGCAGATATGTAGAGTAACGTACAGAGTCTGTACTTCGTTGTGGAAAGCATAGATTGATGGGCGTGGTTGGGGAAGCTAAGTTACCCACAAGTGAAGCCTCGTTAGCTTGTACGATCTTTGAGATCGTCTCGTTATTTTAATTGCATTGACATTGGCGATGGACATTACTGCTTATGACGGATCTTAAGTCTACAGAACTTTTCGTAGGGGCCCAGCGGGGTTTAAGCATACTGGAGCCATGGATTCGCTTCTGAAATGAAAACCGGGGGCCCTGGATTAGTCAGTAAAAGTCAGACACGCACTTCTGCTCCACCCAAGAGCGAGAGAAGTCATTTACCACCTAAAAACATGAAACTTGGAATTTTAACATAATTGATGAATTTTATTGAGGGTATATTCAGTGTCAACTTTACACACATGTGGTAAACTTCTTTAAAGTGTACTGCGGTAATTTTATGCTATGAAATGGTGCTAACAACAAGCAGACGTGCGATCATAGCAATCCTGAAAGATTTTTTTCCTGATATCTCTCCGAAGACCTTCATCAGATCTTCACCAAAATTACGGGACCACCTAAAAGACTAAGATTAGGAAAAAAAATCGTCCATGACAAAGTACGGTCATCATTACCCGATCGTATCGGTCCCGTATCGTACACTATAAATGTTCCTGAGGTTAGTTCAGATTACGAGGTGGAACTAAGTTGATGTATGGACGGTGTTCAAAAGAAATTTAGGTAGAATTGTGGTCTGAAAGAAAAAGGGATTGGCTGAATAACTTCACGATGGCTTTAGGAGACCGATTTTAGAGCTGTTGAGAGTCTGTCTAGGTACCTATGTAGTTTTATGGGAACTTCTATACCCCAATAATTTTTAATTAGTACAAATGCTTAAAGGGCTTATTAGAAAAAAGGTTTTGTTATTATTTGAGTAAAGTCTCAATAAATATTAATAATGTGTGGAACTAAGTTGATGTATGGACGGTGTTCAAAAGAAATTTAGGTAGAATTGTGGTCTGAAAGAAAAAGGGATTGGCTGAATAACTTCACGATGGCTTTAGGAGACCGATTTTAGAGCTGTTGAGAGTCTGTCTAGGTACCTATGTAGTTTTATGGGAACTTCTATACCCCAATAATTTTTAATTAGTACAAATGCTTAAAGGGCTTATTAGAAAAAAGGTTTTGTTATTATTTGAGTAAAGTCTCAATAAATATTAATAATGTTCACAAACAGCAAAGTTATTAGTTTGTATACATTGTATCCCAAAATTTCACTCAATTTAAGGAAATATTGTACGGATTATGAACGAATGAACGGCGTTCAAAATGGAAGGAAAAACACTGCGCGTCGTATTATCTATTAGCAATTGTTATGAATGATTGAGTTTATTTTGGATTTATCTATTATGACATAGTGGACAATTTTGTGATTTTGTTTTCTATACTTATGATCAAACAAACATCATCAGTCTAGCCGTACCCGTTGTACGGCTAGAGCCCTTATTTTTTTTTTTGTAATACTAATTGAAAAAGATTTGAATTGAAATTGAAGTACATATACACGATTTTTAAATTCAATTCCAAATTTACTTATTTTACTTACCTACTTCATATCAAATGAGCACTTTTATAAGTCCAATATAATAATGTGTTCAGGGCGCTTTTTAGGCTCACTCGATATTGCAGTGCATATGCATGTTTGCTAACGCCAGCGTGATTGTATTCATGATAACAAACAATTTTTATTATGGGAGCAAAGCCGAAATCTCGAAAAAAATATCAGCTGTTCAGTACATTAGGCAAACATAAATGTACTGAATAGCTGATTTTTTTTCACGATTTCAGGTTTGTTCCCATAGTAAAAGTTGTTGATTATCACGTGTTTAAGTATCGTACACTAATTACCAGTCACCCTATTAGCATGGGAGGGTCAATAACTTAGTAAAACTAAACTCAAAGTAAATAAATAAACTAAAATGACTTACGTTTTAGTTTTATTATTTCCATAATTATACCAAAATTAAACGAATGAGAATACCTTTATCATGTGTTATGATTGCCTTGTCATAGACAAAACTTTCACCTTGTAACATAATTTTCAGTTTTTAGTTGAGGAAGGTTTCCTTTTTTTTTAATAAAAAAAAAACAACTTTTTTACAGGAAAATGCAAGAACCAAACTTGCTGTAACTACCAACATTTCGGAGCTTTTCCTTTTAAAAATCCATGCACGGAACCCATTGGCTAAAATTAACAAAAACAGGACTCAAAAATTTTGTAGAACAAAAGCGTAGTCGGGTATCTTGTATTTGTATAAATGTACACTACCCTCCATTTGGCTGCAAAACAAAAAGTATATAATAACAATTCGAAGGACACTAACTATTAGCACTGTCCACTTTTGTTTAGAACTTGAAAACCAAGTTAATTCTGTAACTATGCTTAACTCTCTTCGACCTTAAGTCGTTTGGGTAAAGTTAATATTTGATTGGGAATGACTTTCATAAGTGCATCTGGGTGGTGGTTTAGCAAAAAGTTGCAAGCTTGGCAAGGTTGCCAACTGAGCTGGTCACTGGAGAATTGTTTAGTTGGCCAGTCCACATTCAAAGTTGCGCTGTTCCACTCTAGTGGGTGGGAATTTTCAAATGGTTTCAATACATTGCTGTTGGAAGATAATAATAATAATAAAATTTATTCAAACAGTTTTCAATATTTAGAATACAATCTTTCTTAAATCTATAACAAGTTCTCAGGTGTTGTATGCCAGAACTAGGACATCTTGTGTTTCAGGCGAGAAAAGGTAAAATATAATGAATAAATAAATCACAGTAATTTACGGTCCTGTTTTTAAATTAGATAAATAATTCATTTCTTTATTTCAATAAAAAAAACATACAAACCAAAGCACAATTAAATTATAAACACTAAAAAGATAGAAAAAAACGTCAAAATCGGTAAAAAAGAAAGAAATGCAATCAAGAACCATCTTTTCATTATGTAATGCTCTGTTTTCTGTAGGTGTTTTGTTTTATCTACAAACTAGCTTTTGCCCGCGTCTTCGCCCGCGTGGCATTAGGTACTTAAG
This sequence comes from Mythimna albipuncta, assembly GCA_929112965.1. Lineage (NCBI taxonomy): Eukaryota > Metazoa > Arthropoda > Insecta > Lepidoptera > Noctuidae > Mythimna > Mythimna albipuncta. Next base: position 1,990,775 of record OV815974.1, read on the forward strand.
GAATCGGGATAAAAGGTAGCCTATGTTCTTTTCTATGTCAAAAGCTATATGCATGCCAAAATCCAAATCCGTTCAGCCGTTTTTGCGTGATTAAGTAACAAACATCCACACTTTCACATTTATAATATTAGTTAGGATAAACAAGGTATCTACATGATACCCACGTAGCCATAGCCACCCTTTTGTTAAGTGGGCAATGACCAAAGAACTTTTCCCGTCAGTGTGGAGCAAGAGGGAATCATCACCATTTCAGCCGAAAGACATCCACTGTTGGACAAAGACCTCCCCCAAGTGATGTCTTCGAATTTTTGGTTCTAGGACATGCCGGGACAATGTGCCCTGCCCACTGCTACTTAAGTTTAGGGATTCTTTGAGTCATGACAGTAACCTTGGTTCTCGTGCGGATGTCTTCATTTCTGATGTGATCACGCAAGGAAACTCTAGGACAAGATGGAGTGCTATTATTTTACTGACTAGAACCTACCCATGTTCTATGCCCTTTGCCCGGAGGACACGGTGGAGCACACTCTCGAAGTGTGCCCTGCTTGGGCGGAGCATCGCCGTGCCCTAGTGGGGGCGATTGGTGGCCGTGATCCGGAGCGAGGAGGAGTGGCAGGCGGGCGCCGACTACTTTGAAGCAGTAATGCTCACAAAGGAGGAGGCCGAACGCATCAGGCAACGGCGTTACCGCCGCTGGGATTCTGATCCCGATTTCCGGCCACCGTAGGCGTGGGCTTGCGGACAATGAGCAATGGGTAGCTCGCTGTCCGGCCGTCCGGTAACTGTCTGGACCAAGCCCAAGTCGTCGACGGCGCGCACTGTTCCCGCGCGCCTCAAGGAGTTGTCAGCAACAGCAGGGACCCAGCCGGGTCGAAGCCCACAGGGGCCAGGGTTATCCGAAAGGGCGCTCGAGCCCCGGTATGAAGGCTAGAAGGAACGGGGTGGGTCTTTTAGTCAGTAAGAGTCACTCACACACACACTATCTCCCACTCCACCCAGGAGCGGGGGTTGTCATAGGATGATTTTTTCCCAGCATAAAAAAAATGCCCTTGTCGTTACATAATACCGTAGTTAAATAATACCTATATCTGCATTATAGTTACACTATAACATTAATTTTAGTATATACGGTATTTAGTATATATTTCTTCTAGGCAAGCGTGCTTCATCGTCGACCACATCATCGCTTACCATCAGGTGAGATAGTGGTCAAACGCAAGCCTATCATTGATAAAAAAAAAAAATAATAATACCCAAAACACGTATCTAGCATTTTTATGTAAAGAATCTATGTACAGTAAGGAGGCAAAAGTCCATAGGAACGTTAAAGATTACATTGCTATGAACCGAGCGAGCGCGATGCGTATGTGTGCGCATGTATGAGTATCCACATTCCACAGATAACACACACTAAGGAACTATCGTCGCACTGAGCAAAACATTATTATTTTTCTGTTCTTACCATAGCATTGATAAAATTCGCGCAAATACGTCATGTGTTGGTAGCCGCGTGAACTAAGTGTTGGATTCGCAAATCACGTAACCCGAGTTCAAATCATGGTCGGTCCGTTGCAGTTATTTCTTACTTTGAAAATTCCCAATCTATATTGATATAGTCTTTTTTTTAAATTTCTATGAAAAATACCATCGCATTTTTTGCACTAAATAGTTGCAAATTACGAATGTGATCTATTAACCACAAGAAGAATCACATTCGTAATTTGCAATTATTTAGTTGTTACATCTTTTCGATGTTGTAAGGTGGAAATAAAAAGACGTGTTTAGTAAAAATGTTTATGCTTTTTAATTACAAATTAAACATTTATAAGAATTGTGACGTCGAATAGCAAAAAGTTATCTTGTAACCGTTATCTATGTTACGCGTAAGATTGTTTGTTGGAAGTATACCCACTTAGACCATTCATATTATGAATAAAGTAACAATGAACGGATATTCAAATTTTAATAAAATAAAATATAGGTAATTGTTTATATCCAGTTATTTATTGAAAAGTGATTTATGATTTAGACTTTGTAAACATTTTATTTTGTGTAACGTCACAATTAATGTATTGAGGTCATAGCTTAATTGTTCATTTTCTTGACGAAAAGAAGATTGAAACTAAACCTCAATTTCTGTTAAAAGAACTTTAGTTCTCACAAGATAATCGTCAATTAGATGAGCAAAATAAAATGAACTATAATATTATGTTATAACAGTGCGGGTAGAAGAATAAAAAACAAAATAGACTCATGATTATTGTCAACAAAATTGATAGCGAGTTCACTGCATTCTTAAGATGAGGCGATGGCACAAATTAAAAGATATAGCTGTTTTAAACGAAAGTAAACACAATATAATACAGTGTTTGTTAACGAATAATCACAGATATGTTAAAATAAAATGGTAGGCCCTTTAGTTTAGTTAACATTAAACATTTAGTGCGAAACGTAATCGTTCTTGTTTGTGCCTCTCTGTCAAGTACGGCTTTTTAGCAGGTTTTCTGTGATGCACGCCTTCAGCGTGAAGTGCACGGCGAACAGTATCCATCGAGGTGTCATATAATTCCGCAAAATGTCTCGTTGGTGCGAAACCATTCGTTTCGTATACGTCCACCATATGTCGTCGCTGCGCCTCGCTAATAAGCTTCGGTCTCCCACTTCTCTTTCGACTAGCAAGGCTACCTTCTTCCTCATATCTTTATAGCCAAAGATTTACAGTATTTTTCTAAAATAAAATAAAATATATATATTAGGCAGCTATACCTACTTCACTTCATTTTCATTATATAAAATGTTAATAATCATAATTATTGAATATAATTTTAAAATAAAACTGCATTTATTAATCCAATAACCAATCCAATAAACCCAACGATTTACGTATTTCTCTTCTAAGCCTCTTATAGATACGATGAATGGATTCATAAATGGCATACGTTTTAATTAGAAGATTAATTTGTAATAAAGTTACAATTCATTAATAGCTATTATACTCACATTCAGTCCGGCTTCATCAGATATTTGTGTTTTATTAAAACCACTTTTATGCAGCCCAATGATAGTCGCCCTCACTTCAATACTAATATTAGCCTGCATTTTGCGAATATTACAATACTGTCAACCACACGTCACTAACCAACAACTACAACCAAACGACAGTTCATTTCGGTCAAGTTAAAACTCATGTCTACCTCGCAGAAATCTAATTTATTTAGTTTTTTTGTGATCTACCTTTCTAACTCTAAGAAATGTGTGAACAAGTTAAAGAATAATTTAATATATGTAATGCAAATACATAACTTCCAATCGGGTAAGAACTTACAAAAAGTCAATAATTGCGTGGGATTTGAACTTGCGGCACACTGAATAGCGCTTCAATCTGTGTGCCTATACCACTGGGCCATCTTGACTTATGCTAAGTTGATGAAATTGTGAATTTCAATCATTTGTTGGCGAAACTTGAAAATAAAAGGTCGTAAGTCAAACTAAACGTCAAACGAATACGTTTTAAGAATTCCTATCGACTTTTGGAAGTGAGTGTACAAAATTTCAAAACTGTATAATGAAAAATCACAAAGTTATAAGCTTGTTATGTCAGCAAAAATTCATAGTCATCGGGCCATTCAAGCGACTGAGGTGTTGTTTTGCACTTGCAGTCAGTTGTTTGCAGGTTTTTAATGCCCGCTATGACCTGCCGTGACCTATGTTGTACTTAGTGTCGGTGGTATCTAACTCGTGACCTTTTTAAATATTTTTGGGAAAAAATATAACATGGTGTAAAAACTATTGGAATCCATTCAGTTACTGATTCTGAACGAACTATATTCAGGTATCGCACTAAAAATAATATTTATTTATAATATGTATGTATTTAGAATTATATAAGTATATTTATCAGTTGTCTAGTACTCATAACACAAGCTCTGCTTAGCTTGAGACTAGACCGCATTGTGTGATAGTTGTGGAATATTAATTAATATTGTATAAACACACACAGGATCATTCTGAATTGTAATCAATTCACTGCAAACAAATACATAATTATATTGAAAAAAAAATTGCTTATTACAAATTCCCAATGTTGGTTTGCGAGTGCTTTGGTCAATAAACTAATTAATTAATGTAAAATATTGCTGTTTCAAATGATTCTCATTTAGTCAGTGATACCGCTATTAATTTGAGCACAATTTAATACAATCATTGCATTTACGTATTTGGTTATCAATATAGAATAGAATAGAATAGAATAAACTTTATTGTACACCAAAATAGTAACAATTTCACAGAAACTTAAACCTATGTGCACAGCGGCGGTCTTATCGCTGAAAGCGATGTCTTCCAGACAACCTTGGGATGGAATATAAGAACTTAAACTAAATAAGGGGGTAGTCTGCGGTGTGCTTCAAGCAATATAAATCAAAGGACAAATTTATTAAGGGGAAAAAAAATATACAAGTACATATATACAATGTAAGTGAAATTGAATGCCTAAGCGGAAAACTAGCGAATAATTGGACCAATTTGAAGGTTTTTAGGGTACCATACCCAAAGATTAAAACGGGATCCTACTACTATGACTCCGCTGTCCGACCGTCTGTCACTAGGCCGTATCTCATGAAACGCGTCAGCTAGGCACTTGAAATTTTCACAGATGATGTATTTTTGATGCTGCTAGAACAACAAATACTAAAAATTCGGCCAAGTGCAAGTCGGACTCGCCCATGAAGGGTTCCGTAGCAGCAAGTAACATAATATAAAAGTTCTTGTAGTTTGTTGTAACTTTGATCGATGTTTTATTAATAGGGACTTTTTTTTTCGATTTATGACGTATTAAAAAAAAAACCACTTACTAGATCTCTATCAAACCAATTTTCGTTGGCAGTTTTTATAGTAACGTACATCATATATTTTTAATAATTTCCGCGATTGAAAGGTTAAAAAGATAAAAAAAAAAATGTAGCTCTCGTACAACAAACGTGATTCTTTTGCCATTTTTTGCTACGCACGGTACCCTTCGTGCGCTAGTCCGACTCGCACCTGGCCGGTTTTTATTTTAGATTTTTTCTAAGTTATTTATTTATTTGTATTTATTTACATAGGCACACCAACAACTTATTTACAAAATAATTTAAACAATTTATTATGAATATTAGGTGTTCCTGTGTAAAAGTCAGTTACAGTCATGTACCACATTTACAATAGATCTAATTAATTAAATAAATTAAAAAGGAGAAATATCAACAATAAACATTTAAAACTTTCTAATGGAAAAATAGTCTACAAACTTCTACCATCTTTACATAATTATCTTCTTTTGCTAAAAAATTAATCAGCAAGATCTTAGCAAGCAATGTAGAGCGAGCAACAGGGAAGTATCGCCGTCGCCTTGGGCCAGCCGCCGCAGACACCCGCCCTGCCAATTCACGCCCATACCGACATATTGGAAGAACAAGGCAGCATATTTTTACAAAACTTTTATAATGCTATCATTATTGTTCAGTTTTATAGACTGCTGTGTGCGATGCTTTTTGAAAAATGTTCAGTGTTTTCTTGACGATTCGTGTAACTTTTTTTTTATTATTGATAGTCTAGTGTTTGACCACTACCTCACCTGATGGAAAGCGATAAAGCGGAACTTAATCATCGTCGGGATTTTTTGAGGTCTAAAATAATCAAATGAGTTCTCCCGCTCTAGGCTAGAGTGGGAGAGCGTGTCAGACTTATACCTACTGGCTAAAACATTACCTGTGATACTTCAGTTGACTTTTACGTTCCAGGGTTGCACTTTCTTACTTCCTTCTTTCCTTTTTTTGGTAGGGAAAATCATCCAATGACAACCCCCGCTCTTGGGCAGAGCAGGAGATAGTGTCAGACACTTACTGACTAAAAAACTCACCCCGTTCCTTCAAGCCTAGGGTCCTACGGTTTTGCTGACATCTCTTTGAGGAGCGTCGTCGACGACTCGGGCTCTCAGAGCAGTTACCGAATGGCCAGACGGCGAGCTACCCAATGCTCGTCGTCCGCAAACCCACGATCATCGTCACGTTACACGTTACTCTTGAGTACACACCTTCCATCCTGCATAACGTGCCCTGTAACCTGTTCACTTAGGGATCTAATGACAGCATCAGTGGATGGCATTGCTGTGGCCGAATACTGGACCAGGCATGGAGTTTAATTAGTTTTGCCATCGACACGCTAAAAAGAAGAATACTCTTGAGTGACTCAGTAATATTTTACTTAGGTTTAAAGAATTTATTCTCATAAGAACACATCACAGAACAGAACACCGGAACAGTTCACTTAAAATGAGATACAAAAGCTTATAAGTATTGTAGTGTTCACATCTGGTGTGTTGATGACATCATAGGTTGTATACATATTTTTTTTAAATTTAGCTTTAAATATATTAATATTTTCACATTTCTTTAATTTTTAAATAAATCATTAAACAGCCGTGCTTCCTCAAACAGTAATGTATTCTTCCTTCTATGAATAAAATTAAAGTTTTAAATAAATAAAATTTAATAAATTAATTCTGAAAAAATGTTTGTAAATTAATTCCGCCTCAACGGCTGAACGAATCACAATAATATAGATATTAGCTCAACTCAAAAAAAGAACACAAAATCATTTTATTTCATAAAAACTATTCATATACTACTAGTGCTCATGCACTTAGGTATAAAAGGGCAGAAGCTAGTGGATGTTTCCTAAGGATAAGAACCGGCAAGAAACTCCATGCATAAAAAAGCATCACCAGCCATGTAATGTTCCCACTGCTGAAACTCGGGCCTCCCCTCTAGGAGAGGTATTTTTTATTGTTGCTAGGTTCACGCTTGACTGCTATCTCATCTGATGGAAAGCGACGATGCGGTCGACGATGGAACGCGCTTACCTAGAGGTAACCTATTCACCCTCGACTTTTAAAGATTCCCGGGTTGTAGCTATCAGGAAACACAGACTCCGGCAAGGAATTCCAATCCCTGGCCGCAAGCACCATTAATGTGTTCCCAAAACGTTTTGTGCGTGTAGGTGGGATATCCACCATATCCCGGTGGCGCATCGCCGTACGTCTGGTAGTCCGATGATGGAACGGGCTAGGCGGAATTAGGTTATGTAATTCCGATGCACACTCCCCGAAATGCAACCGACAGGCTAGCAACTCTGCGTCGATGCTCAAAACTTTGAAGCCTCGACTCGACGAGTGTGTCGTCGCCAATTATTCTTCTGGCTGGCCTCTCAATTGCCTCAAGTGCATCAAGCTGGAGCAGATCCATCTCAAAGATGAGAGCAGTACTTCATACACGATCGAACTTGGGTCGTAATCTACCACGCAGGCTGTTCTATGAAACAGAGAGATTATTACATAACAGAAACATAATCCAATAAAAAGCTCCACAACTTAGCAAAAAAATAAATTAGTCGATCTTTAATAGTTTTCTGTCCCACCCAGCTCTCTACCCAAGCACTGAATACTAAAGACTTGAAAAGTCATAATCAACTCAAATCACGTATCTAAAAACTGTCCGTGAACCAATGAATCATGAGCAAAAAAATAACATAAAAAAGTTTATAGCTAGTTAAAAACCAAACAGTTAGGTGATGAATTTTAAATAAAGAGCCAACTGACTGTAACACTGAGTCACAAGTATGGTACACATTAATTAAATAAACCAAGGCCTTCCTGAACACGTGCCGTTAGTCATTGGTTACTAGACTATATAGTAGTTACAGGAGTTGACTGCAAAGATTAAAAAATGTATCTATTGTATCGCTAGCTGCAGTCAGCAGCTTCGCCTGCGAAAATTCTCCAAAGGGACTTTACTCTCAGGGTAAAAAGTATCGTATGTGCTGTTCTAGGATATGATCTACCCGTGTACAAAATCATCGAAATCCATTCAGCCTTTTTAGCGTGAAGACGTAATAAACATACACACTGGCAAACTTTGGCAGTGAGATGATGCAGTATGCAGATGAGCAAACAAAATGTTAAAAAACGTACTATCAAACATTGGACACCTGCAGCCTACGTGTGCGGAAAAGGTTATCATGCCCTACGAATCGTCTTTTTCACGTGATCCCTTAGATTTTGGACTTTTCTCATTAATATCATAAAACCGTAAGTTTGTATGTGTAGGTTTGACTGCTAAAGGATATTTTTTTAGTTTTCCTATTTTCATGACATTTTCCCCATTTTATTAAAACATTTTGATATGCATAGATCTTTGGCATTGTTAATTATTTTATATCAACTTATTTGTTTGTACAATTGGCATTTATATTGAAAAACACTTGTAATAATTTATGTTCACAAAATAAATAAGTATTTATCTTGGGGCAATTTTTTACCTTCTCGCGGGTGAAGCTGCTGACAGTAGCTAGTATTATAAGAGCCAGCATAGCTGCGAGTAAGTATGTATGTGTGTATGTTTGTCACTCTATCACTCTCAAACGGCTAAACGCATTCGGCTGGAGGGACACGGGTAGTGGTAATTTTTACCCAGGCAGTACGAGTATGTACTCTAGGGATAATTTTTTCAGAACCTATATCCTATTCGCGTTAAGAATAGGAATTTAAAGAAACCTTTAATACTGTCTGTTCGACCGATTTTATTTTCTGTTTTTAAGCATAAGGATGGCATTAAAAGCAAAAAATTGGTTACATTACCAACTATTTACTGCAGCCGCCATTTGTCATGCCACCAACGTAATAAAAGTCAAAATCGGTTGAACGGACAGTAGTAAAAGGTTTTCATAAATTTCTAATGTTATTTTGAACAGAGTATAGTATCTTACAAAAAAAATAAAAAGCTAGGTATGTCTAAAACTTCAGTCGGTTCTGGCATCCAATCAGTCCATAATAGTTATTAATCAGATCAATGTTAACAGAAACACGTACAAAATGACTTTACAAATAAACAAATTATTACAAGTTCAAAAGTCCGCACGGTTAGCCGTCCGGAGATTAAAATAGACAGTTTGGTTGCGATATATCACTTAGTCAGCGTCACCGTGACTCACCTCCCCGCTGAGCTGAGCGTGACAATCATACCGACTGTTATAGATGGCACCTCATTATTTACATATTAATGCGATGATGAAATAACCATACTGTGTAATTTTTTTTTTGTGGTTCGGTTACATAAGTAAATATACTAAAAATCTTAATTATGTAACTACTTAGGGTGAGTCCGTTAGGAAAGAGGGGCCATAGTTTTTGTTTTATGCTATAAAAGAAAATATATATAGAAATAAAAGTAGTGGTAACTTAATCATTTTTTTTTCATTTCATACAAGTGTTTACCAAAATAACAAAAAAATAATTACCAAATTTTAATCAAAAAAAAAAATTACATACTTAAAACTCTCGATTGGCCATCTCTCCAGAGGTAACCGGGGGAGATGCCCATAGTAGTAAGGTTAATATTGCCAGTACTCCACTCTGTTTTTACTACTCGTACTCTTCTCTTCTCTTCTTTGGCTAAATTTCAAGCACATGTAGTCAAATTTGTTTTAATTTCCATGAACCTAAAATGAGCAAATGACACACTGTATCCAGTCTAAGGAGAATCCACTTCACACTTCATTTCAATTGAAGTTTTCCAATCTCAATAAGTTGGGTAGAGTAATAATTTTCCCCACACATCACAATTTTTTGGATACCCAATGAGTTCTTTTTCTACCCGTTTGATACTTGAGGGAGGCCTATGTCGAACAGTTCTTCCTTGAGACTTGACTTCATTACCATAATAGCACAATCAGCCTTTTAACGTTCCCACTGCTGGGACTCAAGCCTCCTCTCTCTAGGAGAGGGAATGGATCGTAATTTACCACGCGGGTGCAGTACTGTCATGTGTTCGAATTTTTGGTTCTAGGACATGTCGATTTCCTCACGATGTTTCCCTTCACCATTTTGAGAGCAGTGGTGATGAAATAAACTACACAAAGTATTGTGCCTGGCTGGGTTTGAACCCGCGACCTACAACTGGTAAGTCGGGGCCGTTACCACTCGGCCACCACTGTTCTAACTGTGTGTAACTTCATTAAACATACCGAATTTCATCCGTGCCTACTCGAGCGAAACAGGAGCGGATTGCTACTTAATACATATTATCCATCTAAATACCGACCAAATACAAACTATTTGATGAAACACACAGTATTATAAGCCAGCTTCCTCCCAATATCGGCGCCTGCGCTGTTGCTCGCATACTCGTAACATCAATTTCTGCTCACATAATATTTTCATGGCGCGCTCCTAAATCACGATATACCAAGTTATTTTCAAGGAAAATGTCTTTTAATAGCTTATTTAGAATATTCCTCTATGCCATAAAATTTGCAGACGGCCAGTCGAGACTGCCTACGTTCGTAAATATATCGGTGTATTATATCTTGTGTGATTTGCTCGTAAGATATACTGCAAGTTAGATTATAATTTTGCTTTTAGGTTTGTGGGTAATGACCGATTTGATTGGTTCTTCTGAGGATGTCTTCCTTCTTGATTTTAATTGAGTACGTACTACTTGGAACCGTACTTAATTTTTTTTTAAGTGCCAATTTAGCAGGATTCCAGGTTATCGACTAATTTAATACTAGACTAATGCTTAATTCAGAAACTAAGGAGTAATTAAATCCTCTTTATTCCCCATTTTTTAGACATTGATTGTTACTGTAATGAGTTTTTTTTTATTGATTTTGGTTTTTGGGTTCCGAACGGAAACCGAAATGAAAAAACGGAACTCTGTTAACTCTTCTTAATCTTATCAGTCGTGTAGCTGTCTGTCCGTTTATCTAAGCCAATTTTCTCCAAATCTAAATATCCAATAAGAATTTTGCAGACATGAATATCTGTGACTCTAACATGTACCTAACGTAAACTAATTCATTTAAAATATGAGGGTCAATTTTAGTAAAATGCCTAAATTGTACCATGCGACATATCAACTAAAGTATATTTTAAGGATCTCTTCAATATTTAAAAAGTAGTTTTAAAGTTATTTAAGAAAACAGAAGAACATTCCTTTCTTATCTCTGAAACTATCGAGTAAACAATTATAAAGCCAAAAATTATATAACTGACAAAAACATTTGAAAAAATATGTTTTTTTCCCCTTGCGTGCGAGTTTGAGTCGCGCTAGGCCGGTTTTTTTTTTTAACAAGGGCAAGAGCGAGCATTTTAATAATAAAAAAATTAACCAACGCTTACCGAAGTCGGTTCGTGGGTAGATGACAACATAGGTTACCCATCACCCACCATGGCATAAAGGAATCTTGATATGTTATTATTACAAGTACTACTGATACTTCGTTACCTCGAAAATCGTATCAAACCATTCGTCATTTGTAGATCTTTGCCATTCATTTTGGGCAGAAACAAGACAATCTGACAACAGTCTTGCCAAGGGCTATCAATTAGAGATAAACATGAAAAACGACATTGTTTGGATACGATGTTCACGACCTTTCACAAATCACCTGAAAAAAAATAAGTCAAAAACCTGACAAAGTTCTTTGAACCCTGAAGAACAATTAGCGCATGAAACCTTCATTGTCCATAGTTTACACCGTATCGGATAAACAGCTGTGCTAATATTTGATATGGTAACACAAAGCGACGATGCACCAAGTTCGTTGCACCATATTTTAGTTGGCAATGTTTAACAAAGGCCCTTTTTGATAACGAAGAATTTTGTGACTCATGGATTTTAGAGATGCGTGTTAAGGTACAAGCTGAAGCGATTTCACACAAATAATCTTACTTCAATCATAAATATTTGAGTTATGTCTTATTTAACTTCACTTTATTTACTTCTACTGTAATTGTATTTAAGACTAACTTTTGCCCGCAGCTTCGCCCGCGTGCATTAAATATAGCCTATGACACTCAGAAATAAAGCAGCTTTCTATCGGTGTAAAAATTTTAGCAATCGGACCAGGACTTCCAGAGATTACCTCCTACAAACAAAAAAAAAACTTAACCTCTTTATTATATTGGTGTAGATATTATTTGATTCATTTCATATTACTTTCTGCTGAAGGATGGAGAGGGAGAGGGAGGCCAAAGAAAAGATGGATGGATAGTGTGTAGAGTGATATGAAAGAAACGTGAGTTAGTGATAGTGTGACGGATGACAGGACAGAATGGAAGAAAAAAACGTGTTGCGCCAACCCCAAGTAATATGGGACAACAACAGGAAGGAGGAGAGTTTCTGGTGACGGCTTCGCCAGCGTGCAGTTTGAAAATTATGCCAAGAGAACATAATCCTGGTATAAAAAGTATCCTAAATGTGGGACAAGGTTTACCCGGGTACCAAGTTTCAATCAATATCCGTTCAGCCGAGCCGTTTGAGCAAGATAGAGTAACAAACATACATGTAAACTTATGCCTTTTTATATTAATGTGAAGGCAAAAATAAGAACTCAATTCATAATTTGGTTATAAAGTTTGATCTACAATCCGACGCTTATGGTAAACAAATCAATTTTAAAATGACAATATTCATTTTCAATTTTCATGTTTTTTAATGTAGTTTTGATTTAAAGTATATTAGGTTTTGTTAAATTATGAATGTTTAGTGTACAGTTGAGAAGTAAAACATAGACAAAAAGCTTACTGAAAACAGTAAGCTTTTTTTGCAGGCAATGGCGTGTAAAAATAGTTAAAAAAAAAACATTTGTTAGTTTGGCGGCAAGTAGTATCGCTTTCAATAAGATGAGATAGTGGTCAAACGCGTGACATTGTTTTCACGCGACTGCAATCTGGATGAAGCTGGCAAAAGAGCATGGGGCAAGGTAGAGAGAAGACTACATTCAACGGTAAGTGAAAAGTAATTCTGTTGATGGCATAATTTTGATGTGATTTTGTTTCTGAATAATTATATAACAAGACCTAAAAATAACGTAAGTAGGGCTGTGAAGTCACACACATTTTGTAGGTGTATTGTATACCTTATAGTTTTTGCAGATCCTACCCGCTAGCTCTCATGACTTGGACCAAAACGCAGCGAGGTGCAGTAATTAGTACAGTGTGGTCAGCCAAACAGTCTTGCTTCTATTTTTATTGTATTTCAGCGTTTCTATTCCACAATTATATTGCGCATTGGAACTGCTTCGTTGCTGTTCTAATTCCGTAAATGATATCTAATATTTCCACATTTATAGTGTCTAGAGTAATAAATAATAATATTCCACAACTATCACACAACGCCGTCTAGTCCCAAGCTAAGCAGAGCTTGTGTTATGAGTACTAGACAACTGATAAACATACTTACACATATATTTCTAAATACATACATATTATAGATAAATTACATCCAGACACAGAACAAATAATCATGCTCATTACACAAACATTTGTCCGGGGTGGGAATCGAACCCACGACCATTAGCATAGCAGTCAGCGCCACTAACCACTAGACCAACAGGCCAGACATAGAGAGTAATATAATAGAGTGATATGACAAGTCTTCTTGAACGAATAATCTAGTCATTTTCGGCCATTTTTCTTTCTATTTCAATTCTATATTCTAACTTATAGTTAGTTGTACAACTGCCAAAAGCTTAAAAAATTAACCATCAATATTGAGGTGCCTCAAAGTAATTCATTTTTGAAAAAACCAATAACACTGCCCGTTCTGGGGTCTGAATCCCGAACCTAACTCAGCGCAGTCGCGTTTATGACCACTACACTAATAACACTATCGAACCGGTGCAGTCTATGACAGCTAGAAACAAGTTTATAAATCATATCAATGAGTACAAACGTAGGAAAATACGTTTGTATGTAAAATACTTGGAAGTTTTAGTAAATAATTGTAACCTGAGTTGTTTTCACAACTATTTCTAATATAATGATTTATAGGGTTTTAAAGAATGTACAAAGGATTATTATTTCTTGTGTTATTAACTTAAAATTTGGTACAAATTATAACCATCATAATATAACATATAACATTAGAAATTTATAAAAACTATTTATTACTGTCCGTTCAACCGATTTTGACTTATTATTACGTTGATGGCATGACAAATGGCGGCTGCAGTAAATAGTTGGTATTGTAACCCCTTTTTTGCTTTTAATGCCATCCTTATGCCTACGAAATAGAAATTAAAATCGGTTGAACAGACAGTAAAAAAGGTTTCTTTAAATTTCTTATCTTAACGCGAACAGGGTATAATAATAAACTGGCATTATTAATTTTTCAAAACTACCTTCAAATTACGGTAGGGTGGTGAAGATTTTGTCGGATGGATGCGAGACGCACAGAATCGGTTGTTATGACGACACTTAGGGGAGGCTTATGTACAGTTTTATGTACAGTAGACTTTCGGCTGAAATGATAAAAAGTTTTATAAAAATATTCTCGCGAATGAAGTCGCTGTCAAAATGCTAGTTTACTAACAAAAAGTGTTACAAAAATCAAATGTATCATGCTGTCGGTACCAGGGCGACAGGTTTGCGTAAAGAATGATCGATGAGCAGTATATTAGAGCAGGTGCATCCGTGAAATGAGTCATTAGTCCATCATTATGGGCTTATAATTGCTCTGAGAACATGCACCTCTTGATTATGTGCTCCTAGTACTCTAAACTATATGTAGTGTGTGTATGTGGAGATTACTAAATGATTAATGTACCCACAATTAAGACTGGGATTTCTATGGCATTTTTATTTTTCGTTTCTTCTTACTAACTTATGTAAGCGACTTTGTTCACATCAAACTCGTAACACCATACAATGCAGTACAATACCATTTGATCACAATGCCTCTGTTACTCATTGGCCTCATCTAGTTTAAACTGACTGAAAACAAAATTGACGTGTAAAAGTGTTTTTTTTTTTTAACCTATTTGCAAAATAAAGATCTTTTATCACTACAGCAGTTTTGGAAATTATCCATAACAAACACATTGTATCTTTTTTTTTTTTTTTTTTTTTTATCTGTTATAAACTAGTACTTGACTGCGATCCCGCCTGATGGTAAGGTATCTTTGACATAGATATCGAATATATACAGTTGCCCGTTGAGTTCTAAGGCCATAGTCATTCTTTGACATGTTGTTGCAGTGTGATTACTGTATCTAACTAGAAAGGTTTTGGAGAGTGTGCGCAGGAACTGCATGACTTGATACCGCCATCACATTTCTATCATCGGATAAACCGACGCACGGCGAGTATACACCCTTACGTTGTTGAAACATCTACGGTCCGGACTAAGCGTTTCGCCTCGTCATTTATACCGCGTACTTTGAAGGACTGGAACAGTCTGCCTGCTGCGGTCTTCCCGTCCGATTATAATTTGGGTGTCTTCAAGGCTAGAGTGAATAGGCTCTTAATAAACTAGTGCGCCTCACCATCAACGATTGCATCACTGCTTACCATCAGGCGGGATCGCAGTCAAGTAATAGTTTATAACAGATAAAAAAAAAGGTAAAACGTTTATACTTGAGGCATAAGCCACACACAACCATATAAACTAAAAATTCACAATGAAAAAAGAAAAAAAGTTAAAAAAAGCAACTAACTCAGCATATGCTGTGTTATTTAAAACGATAAATAATGTAGCGCTTCGGTTTTACTTATAATTATGACTAAGATTTCAATGGCATATTTATTTCTAGCGGTCGGTCCTGGATTCGCACGGGCACAAATTTTAAACACTAATCTGCTTAGTTTATCGCTTTTTCCATTGTTAAAAACCGTATCAACATTTGTTGCGCGGTTTGGTAGAGGTAAGAAACAGACAGAAGTGGCTTGGTTTTATACTACACTGGTTCACTAAAATTTTGGATGGCTAATTCTATTGTAACACACACATACTATTAAGTAGATAAAACTCTATATTAATTTATTAATACATACTTTTCTTAATAAAAAATAAAATAAAGTATCTATACAATTCACTATACACAACTATTTTTTAATTAGCACAAAAAATAGGGTTCTATATGTACCTGTTTAATTAAAAAAATTAGAGCAGTGGTGGCCGAGTAGTAACGGCCCCGACTTACGAGTTGTAGGTCCCGGGTTCGAACCCAGCCAGGCGCATTACTTTGTGTAATTTATTTCATCACCACTGCTCTCAAAACGGTGAAGGAAAACATCGTGAGGAAACCGGCATGTCCTAGAATCAAAAATTCGAAGACATGTGACATTCACCAACCCGCACTGGGCCCGCGTGGTGGATTACGGCCCATTCCCTCTCCTAGAGAGGAGGCCTGAGTCCCAGCAGTAGGAATCGAAAAGGCTGATGATGATGATGATGATGATGTACCTGTTACTAATGTAGTCAAAAGTATTATACACTGAGGGTTCCGTGCAAACTACAGTTCCCGAATGGAGTCTAAAGATTTTTCCGAATCGCAATTTTTTTTTTGTGACGTACATAGGTATAACAAATTTAGTGTATTCAGATTTTTCCTATATCTCTGCTATAGGACCTTGCTTTGTGCCGTATTTCAAGATTCTGGGTCAATGGGCCCTATGAATTTCGATCTTTGAGAGTATCAAAATACACGTTTTTCTGCGACATAATTGGCCGTATCTTTTTTATTCGTTAACTTAGAAGTTTGATTTTTTCACAACTGGAAGGGAACGCAAATCTAAGTATAATGTTTTAATTTCAACTCGATACCTCCACGCGTTCTTGAGATAAAGGGTCTTGACAGACAGACAGACGGACGGACAACAAAGTGATCCTATAAGGGTTCCGTTGTTTCCTTTTGAGGTACGGAACCCTAAAATAAAAATAAATCTCAAAATTATCCACGAAAATTTGTCGTAATTTTTAAATTCATTATTGAATAAATCATTCATAGCAATTGCTACTAGAAAATACTACGCGCAGTGTTTTTCCATTGTTTTTCATTCATAATCAATAGTCTCTTTAATATTTCCATAAATTGTGTGGCGTTTTGGGATATAAACAAACGCTAATAACTTTGCTATTTGGGAATATTATTTACTGAGACTTTACTTAAATAATAACAAGATCTTTTCTAATAAGCCCTTTAATTATTTGTGCTATTAAAAATTGCGGTGTATATTAATGAAAATTTTGCAGTTGTGGGCTAAAATATTGGAACTATAAATGGAACTTTGACACAGACAACGCTCCGGCAGATTACGTAGAAAATGAAAGGATGTGCTAGACAAAACTCGCAAAACGTTTAGTGTGCTCCATCGTCAGCCACATCTTTGCTTTCCATCAGATGAGATAGTGATCAAGCTATCAACAAAAAATGAGAACATAAATGTGTGTGACTAATATTCCCAATCTATCTAATCTAGGGTGAGCGGAAAAAGATATTTATTACACATTATTCAATAATTGTATGCTATCCTAACATAACATAAAGTTTCTCAAACAATTTAACTTTAATGCTGCATAATTATCTAAACGAATATTTCAACAATCTTAATTAAAGATCAAAATAAACGGAACCCATTAATCAAACAATAAAACATGCGGTGATTGCACACAATTATTTGAATGCAAACTCCCAAGCCTCCGATCATATTTGATGATTTCCGAGAAACGCAAAAAAGCCGTATTTTATTCGAGCGAATTTTTCGCGTTTACTGGACACAACCTACCGTGAAATAAGCCTGTATTCTCAGAAACAACTTTGGTTATATTATCCTCCTAAGCCGAAACGTCAAGGATAAATTTTGACTAGTAATTCGCTCGACATCACCCGTACACGTAGATAGGGTTGCCAGGTCTTGAAACTGAAAAGCTGTACAGAATGTCCAGAGTATTTAGCCAGACGTTTGGTCAAAAAGGCCGACTTTTTTTTTATCTAACTTATTTTTTTATAACAATAGCATATAAGCATGGCATAATCAGCTTTTTTAATTTTCCCACTGCTGGGACTCAGGCCTCCTCTCTCCGAGCCGTAATCCACCGCGCGGGCCGAATACGGGTTGGTGAATGTCGTATACATGTCTTCGAATTTCTGGTTCTAGAACATGCCGGTTTTCTCACGCTGTTTTCCTTCACCGTTTTGAGAGCAGTGGTGATGAAATAAATTACACAAAGTCATGCGCCTGGCTGGATTTGAATCCATGACCTACAACTCGTAAGTCGGGGCCGTTACCACTCGGCTACTACTTATTTAGGAATATAAGAGCACATTTGGGTAAGGTAGTACAAATTTACTTTCAAAGTTACTTTTAATAGGAGACGGGAAAGAACTTCATATTGAAAATAAAATTGAAATTGATCGCGGTTTAGGCGGTCGTCACACTGAAAACGCACCTCCGCACATACTTGCGGGAGTGCAGATCTGCATCATCGTGCGGGTTTTTTACGCATTCACGCGCGTAGATGCGTTTTATATATAATTATAGAAATTGACGCGTACGAAGTCGCGGGCAACAGCTAGTATAATTCATAAAATCTTTTTAAAATCTAATGAAAAAACAATAAAATTAAGTATTAAAATTGCTAGACTAATTGCATGTCCGCTCTGCTTGTGCTAGCGAGACAAGGTAAGGCAAAACTCAAATGACAATTCTTAAAAAAAATATCAAATTTGAAAAGCCTAACAAAAAACGGACAGGACCCTGCCTAATTTGGCCGCACATGCAACTGAAAAACCTGACCGTATCCGGTTTTGTCCGGTCGCCTGGCAACGCTATACGTAGGTATGCCACGCCTGAAGGATTTTACAGTGAACAAGATGTTTAAAACCTAATTGATTCGCTGGATTATCAGCACAGTATTATTTTTTAAATCTTTTGTATCTGACTAGTGAATTAGTTAGGAGGTGCGGCACAAATCGATCAGAAATGAGACTAAGACTTGACAATTGACCGTGAATGTGGATTTATTAAGCATGTCATAGGACAGCCGTTGCTAATCAACGAACGGATTGACGGACGTTTTTATTTCAGAATTTAAAAGTTTAGTGCAAGTCAAGTGATGAATAGAGCAATGGTAGCTGAGTGGTAATAGCCTCGACTTACGAGTTGTAGGTCGCGGGTTCGAACCCAGCAATAGCACTTTGTGTAATTTATTTCATCACCACTGCTCTCAAAACGGTGAAGGAAAATATCGTGAGGAAACCGGCATGTTCTAGAACCAAAAAATCGAAGACAGGTAACATTCACCAACCCGTACTGGACCTGCGTGATGGATTACAGCCCATTCCCTCTCCTAGAGAGGAGACCTGAGTCCCAGCAGTGGGAACATTAAAAAGGCTGAATGTGGGGATGTTGAAGGCTTTCGTTTATTCTAGTTTTACTACACTTTTTTGATTTTTTCTTAACTTTTTTTTTGTAATGTCTCATCTGAATGATTCTTTGAAACCGAGAGAATAGAAAAAAGTCTCATTCATCTGGTCCGCTTCAGTTGCAATTTACGTTTTAAGACCAGAGGTTTCCTTTTTAATAAAATCACCGCCCTGAGGCAGGAAATTATCAAACAAGTGCTCTCGCTCTTTTTTTTAATTTATATAAACTAGTGCTTGACTGCGATCCCACCTCATGTTAAGCAGAGAAAAAGCTCTCGCTCTTGTTGAAACAAGAGGAAGAGCCAGACTTTTACTGACATAAATCCACTTGTGTTCTTTCAGTTGACTTTAGCTTAACTCTTTCAATTAATCCTGTAGGTACTTTTTTTGGTGGGTAAAAATCATCCAAAAGACATCCCCCGCCCTTAAGCAGGAGATAGTGTCAGATTCTTACTGACTAAAAAACCCACACCGTTCCTTCGTTACCTTTCATACCGAGCCTCTCTTTCAGAACTAGACCCTGGCCCCAGTAAGCTTAGACCCAGCTGGGCCCCTGCTGTTGCTGACAACTCCTTGAGGCGCGCGGTAACAGTGCGCGCCGTCGACAACTTGGGCTCGGTCCGGACAGTTACCGGACGGTTGGACAGCGAGCTACCAATTGCTCGCCGTCCGCAAACCCGCGCCTACGGTAGAAGTGATTAAGGCCTTCGTTTATTCTACTTGTACTGGATACACTTCTTTGTTTTTTTTTTTTTTAAGTTAGTATATCATCTGGGTGAAACAAGTAGGTGTGGCAGGCTTTAACTGACTAAAATAATATAATATAATAATATTCCACAACTATCACACAGCGCCGTCTGGTCCCAAGCTAAGCAGAGCTTGTGTTATGGGTACTAGACAACTGATAAACATACTTATATATTTCTAAATACATACATATTATAGATAATTACACCCAGACACAGAACAAATGATCGTGCTCATCACACAAACATTTGTTCTGGGTGGAAATCGAACCCACGACCTCCGGCATAGCAGTCACTAACCACTAGACCAACAGGCCTGTCGAAAAAAATCACTCCTGGGTGAACCGAGAGAATGACTTATTCATCTGATCTATTTTTCGTGCCAATCAATTGTATGTAAGCCACTGGGCCCAAATGAGTGCCTTTTGATAAATTTAGTGATCGTGGAAAACTAATATGCAAATAAAAATATCAAATTGTAAAAAAAAAAAAACTAGGCCAGATGAATGAGACATTCTCTTGATTTCAAAGAATCACCCACCTGTGTCCGCGTCAGTTGCCATTTTCATTCTAAGACTAGTACCTAGCCTAGCCAAATTGTTAATCTGCGATCGTTAACGCCAGTAGAAAACTTCAAATTACGTTATCTCAACGCTCAGTCACATGGTCAGAAGAAAAGAATCGGGGGCGTGGTCAACTCGACGCTTTCGACGCAGGAGATTCGAAACGAAACGGCTGTAAAGGTTTCCTTTTTATATAATCCCCGCGACCTTAACTGGCATCGGCGCTAAGGTAGGAAATCATCAAACGAGTCCTCTCACTCTTGATGAAACGAGAGGTAGAGTAAGACTTTTACAGACTAAAACCCACCTGTGTTCCATCAGTTGACCTTAGTTTAACTCTTTCGGGTGATCCCGCAGGATTAAAGGTCACCATCCTATAAAGATCAGAGTGCCTAGTGTGAGTTTGTTTCACGTTAACGCCGATCGACACGTTTATGACGTTTGGCGCTCCGATTGGCCCGCTCCGAGATCTTAACCAATCAGAGAGTTTTTTTTTTTATGGTGGGAAAAATCATGCATTGACATCCCCCGCCCTTGGGCGGAGCGGGAGATAGTGTCAGACTCTTACTGACTAAAAGACCCACCCCGTTCCTTCTAGCCTTCATACCGGGGCACGAGCGCCCTTTCGGATAACCCTGGCCCCAGTGGGCTTCGGCCCGGCTGGGTCCCTGCTGTTGCTGACAACTTCTTGAGGCGCGCGGGAACAGTGCGCGCCGTCGACGACTTGGGCTTGGTCCGGACAGTTACCGGACGGCCGGACAGCGAGCTACCCATTGCTCACTGTCCGCAAGCCCGCGTCTACGTTGGCCGGAAATCGGGATCAGAATCCCGGCGACGGCGGCGGCGATAGCGCCGTTGCCTGATGCGTTCGGCCTCCCCCTTTGCGAGCATTAAGCTAGAACTACATTAGACCGACGCACACGTGTAACACGCCTGATTTGTACGGAGAACGACGTCGCGTGGCGTGGGTCAAGTGTAGCTCTAACAGTCTATTTTCCATATAAAATGTATGGAGACCGACGCTCCCAGATCGGCGTGTGTAGCCCACGTGTGCGCAGTGTAGTTCTACCTTTACTGCTACGCAGAAGTCGGCGACCGCCTGCCACTCCTCCTCGCTCCGGATCATGGCCTCGACCAAGGCCCGGCGCGAGAGGTCTCCGCCGCCGATCGCCCCCACGAGGGCACGGCGATGCTCCGCAACCAATCAGAGAGCCAAATTCACTAAACGTATCGATCGCGTTAACGTAAAAACAACTCGCTTTCAGCACGCAGCACGCTTAGAGAAATTACTTTTCTGTGCGTAAACACGAACAGAAAAATAATCGCTAAGTACAAAGTATGACAATGACACTCAAAGTAAACGGGTTTTTTTTTAAATCTTTATTAAGGAGCTTTGTCACAATTTTGACTATGTCGCTCCATCATAGCCAAATTTTGTGTTTTGATTTATTTTAAATGATTGTAATAAATTTTATATAAAACTCTTGCCTCGTCTGACGTAGGCTTAGCTAAAATGTTGTTGCAAATACCGATATCTAACAAATTTAAAGAGCTAAACATATTTCTTCTGAGGCGTTCGCCCCGTTCACACTCCACCAGAATATGTTGTACGTCCTCAATTATTCCGCATTTTACACAATTAGATGAATCTGTGATACCCATGAGGAACGTAAACTTCCTCGATGGAATGTGACCAGATCAAAGCCTCATGGCAGTAACAATGTCTTTTCTGTTGAGAGCATAATTGTCTATCCAAGGAATTGTTAGACGGGTTACTTTGAACTGTGTGAGTGTGATCTGAAGCTTATACTCGTAAACACTTCGATATTACAGAAAATACAAAACACAAAGAAACCAATAAATATATTTATTATTCCTTTATTTATTTAACTAAGTCAGATACAATAAATACAAAAGAATTAACATTTTATAATTAAACGAAATGTCAAATGTCATTAAAAAACCCGCCCCTGATCGTTCCCGGTGCAAAGGTGCCGATAACACTCGCCGCATTACCTCGCTGAATAGCGATGGCCATTCTTTGCACCAAGAACGACCTGGACCGGGAGTCACCCTGTTGCCTCCCCGATCCCACGGCCCAAATCCCACACAAAACACTTTGCCTCCGTACTATACCAACTGGCCAGAACAGGCACAAAATGGTAAAGCTGCTCCAAAAAAGCGTACTTCAGCTTTTTTTTAAAGGCATAAATGGATAACTAATTTTAACAAAAGCATAATGACTTGATTATGCTTTTGTTAAAAATTTATAAACTTTCGAAAAAAGAACAATGACCTGTATTGTTCTTTTTTCGAAAGTTTATAAAGTTTATTTTAATTTAGAATTCCAAATCAATCTTAAGATAAAATATAATAGTAATTTCATAGGCCTACCTTATTAATATGACAAGCGCATAAGTGTTTCTGTTAACCCAAAAAAATACAGAAATTCTGACTAAACATCAGGTACACAGAGGCATTCAAAATAATTATCAAAGGAAATGAAACATCCACAGAAATGTCACCGTTATTTACGAAATGTATTATCCCAAGAATAAATGTTTGGAAACAAAAATTACGAAATACTTTCGTTCTGACTCGGACGAGAGTAGATACGCGACAGAGACTTCAGACTTCATTCAGATTATGCAGAATATGTGTTTTATAACTTACATTTTCCTTCAACATTAGACGATACTAAAGGAACTTTTCAGCTTTTCCGGGGAAAATAACCCATAATTGAAAGAAAACTACACTGTGCAATTTTCGTAATCAGATCATACTTTCATAACAGTTTTTTATTACAATCGCAGTAACAAACCAAGAGCTTATCACACATCACAAATAAAACACTATCGGCCTCTGTCACATTACTTACTCCGTGTCACACTTTAGAACATACATCAAATTCTCAAACACTTCAAAGACTCCATTTTTGTTAGTCCTGCATCTGATTTAGTGCTTCAACGTCCGCCATTAATAACTCCGGCGTGTAGAATGTAATATGCCGCTTATATGCGTCAATGTCGGTATTCTTGCTTGTGTTTTTACGTAAATGTCTTCATGTGACAGTCCTGTTTTAGGATTCAGAACCTGCCCAACGTTGAAACTGAGATCGGGATTTCAGGTTACCTTTTGTAAAATAAGAGTAACAAGCTGTACTTGGACTGCTAGAGGTTAATATTTAGGCTTCAAATCTGAAAACAATAGTGCAGGAAGTTATGATAGCTGTCAATTTGAATAGACATTTTGTATGAAGAATTAGATGAGCGAGGGATCTTAAAATAATAAGCTGAAATTTGTTTTTTTTTAAATTTCTTAATAGGTTATGAGGATATTGTCATTCACTGGACGCCTGAAGGAGGTCGATCGCAACGAAGGTGGTAGCTTTGACCGCAAGATGGTGGTATCTGGTCATGTTTACGTTTCAAACTTTACCAGAGATTGTCCTAAACAGAGAGGTTTGGAAAAAGAAAGAAGAGGCCTTTGCCCAGCAGTTGGGCACAAAATGGGCTTCTATTCTTCTTCTTCATCCCATATTACTTGGGGTCTGTGCAACATGTCTTTTTCTTCCATTCTGTCCTGTCATCCATCAAACTATCACTAATTCCCTTTTCTTTTATATCATTTCTCACACAATCCATCCATCTTTTCTTCGCCCTTCCTCTCCCTCTCCATCCATATACATGTATACTCAGAACAGTATTATTAATAGTTAACAAAATAGGCTATTTATACACTCCAAAATTTATCACCTCAATAACATGGAATTTCAACATAATATTATTGAAACTAGTATATAATCAGAGTGAAATATTTATATTTACATACCTTTTCAGGGCGTACCAGCGAAATGTTATGTTATGAAAATGGTGTTAGCATTAAACAGATATGCAATAGCAGAAATCCTGGAACATTTGCAGAGAGACACGCATAGAGTCCATTTCTCTGAAGTTTTATAGCAAAACTTCACTAATTTAAACGAAACCATCTCGAAAGTATAATCTGTCGTAGTCGTAATGTATAACGAGCCGCATTATAAGTACGCGCGCCGGATCAAAAACGTCGCGGTAATGTAATGCGGCTAAGTGATGTTTTTGATTTGGCTGAAATAAAACAAGAAATGTAAAGACAATCTTAACTGTTTTCTTTCGTGGCTCATTTAGCATACAACACTTGAAACAGTGCTTTTGCTCATAAAATATCTTTAAAACATTTGGTCCATGTTTCTGTCATTCACCTTGATTAATATACTTATTTCATGTTACATTCCATTTCTTTAGGTAAAAGTAACAAATAAATATATTTTTTTATCTGACTACGGCAAAGGTAAAGGAGGGTTTTTTTCCGGTGGGAAAATCATCTAATGACACCTCCCGCTCTTGGGCGGAGCGGGAACTAGTGTCAGACTTTAACTGATTAAAAAACCACTCCAGTTCCTTTATTGCCTTTCGTACCGGGGGCTGAGCTACCTTTCGGAGCTAAACCCTGGCTCTGACCCTGTTCTCGTTGCGGAGAGTTCCCGGACAATCGGACAGCGAGCTTCTCATTGCTCGCCGTCCGCAAGCCCTTTCGGTTAACCCTGGCCCCAGTAGGGCCAGGGTTATCCGAAAGGGTGCTCGAGCCCCGGTATGAAGGCTTGAATAAGGGGTTGTCATAAGATGATTTTTCACACCGAAAAAAAAAAATGGCATAAACATTAATTAACTCTGTTTTAAAGTTGGGTATTAAAATATTATTGAACAAGACAAACTCAGTTTTCACGTCTGTATGTTTATCTGTCAATTCCTCCTAAACCACGTAACAGATTTTGATTCAGTTTCCACTAATAGAAAGGGCAATAGATGAGGAAGGTTTATATGTATTATTTGCACTCACCAAAGCTAGGGCAAGTCACTAGTGTAATTTCAGTAGAGACAATTTAAAGCAAGATTTTCAAGCGCCTTAATATTAAATTTTCCATAGATCTTATATAAATATGAGAGTGCAGCTGATTATGTCAATATGTAGCCGGGGCGTGTACTGCTCTGTGCCGAACTTGCACATTGTCGGTAAACCTCTCCATAGAACAGTTTGTTACTAACAGATGGGACACATCTTGCGCCGGGCCTTGGTTGAGGCCATGGTCCGGAGCGAGGAGGAGTGGCAGGCGGCCGCCGACTTCTGCGAAGCAGTAATGCTTGCAAAGGAAGAGGCCGAACGCATCAGGCAACGGCGTTATCGCCGCCGCCGCCGCTTCCGCCGCCGGGATTCTGATCCCGACTGTGTGTGAGTGAGCAATGGGTAGCTCGCTGTCCGGCCGTCCGGTAACTGTCCGGACCAAGCCCAAGTCGTCGACGGCGCGCACTGTTCCCACGCGCCTCAAACACCAACAGCAGCGACCCAGCCGGGTCGAAGCCTACTGGGGCCAGGGTTATCCGAAAGGGCGCTCGAGCCCCGGTATGACGGCTAGAAGGAACGGGGTGGGTCTTTTAGTCAGTAAGAGTCTGACGTGAAGAGCGGGGGCTGTCATTGGATGATTTTTTCCCACCATAAAAAAAAGATGGCGCACATTTTTGTTCACTCATCCATACCTACATTATGCTCATACATAGATTGTCTGTTCCTGTTGGGCTCGGGCATCGGGGACTATCTGTTGCTAGCAGAACAGATAGTCAATGAGGCAAAAAGTTTTGGAGTGACGCCCATATACCAGTAGACGCAACGTTGGACAGCCTCCCACAAGGTAGACTGACGCGACGTCCTGGTGAAGGTTGCGGGAATCTGATCCATACGAGTTGTACTAAAGGCAAGTTGCAAGAGGTTGCGGGAGGTTGTTCTGAGTGGTGTTGCGAGATGTTGGTTGGATGGTTGTTGTTGTCATTGCGGGCAACGCATATGTCCGGCAGTAGCTGTCTTTTGGCCAAAACTGGAGGAGAAGCCAAATATCACCGAGTTGAGGCTACAAATCAGTTTTCAGCCACTATTGAGCTCAAATCTCAGCTACCTGCCTGCTTTCTGTCGCTTCTGCAAAATTCCCTGCTAGTCTATGACGGCACAACGTAGACGTAAGAGGATTACGGAGCTCCACCGCGAACTAAGTCGGGCTAATGCAAAATTATTTAATAAATATTTACTGAAAGGGCTTGTCGGTGAGAGCGCTTTACGGTAAATCAGATCATCTGCCAATAAAGACCTGATGGGATTGGTGAAGTATTGTTAACGGAATCCTTTTATAAAATAGGCTGCAATTTTGATACTGTATTTTATGATTAAAATACCCTGTAAGCATGGTCGCTAACAATGGGCTTTATCAAAAGACTTACAGCACCCAAAGGAAAATAGAAAAGGCTATGCTCGGAGTTTCCTTGCATGATCGTATCAGGAATGAAGATATCCAGCAGAACCAAGGTCGCCGACATAGCTCGAAGAATCGCCAAACTAAAGTGGCAGCGGATAGGACACATTGCTAGTAGAACGGATAGTCGATGGGTTGAAACGTTCTAGATTGGTGACACCGCACCGGAAAACGCAGCGTCTAAATGCAACGATATTATTTATTTAATTTATTTGTGAAATGATTTAATTATTATCTGACATAATTTAATTGCACCTAATTAGAAAATATTATAGAATAAGATTCTGGGGCCGCCAGACGTCACGTATTTTCTCACTAACG
Organism: Mythimna albipuncta; assembly: GCA_929112965.1. Lineage (NCBI taxonomy): Eukaryota > Metazoa > Arthropoda > Insecta > Lepidoptera > Noctuidae > Mythimna > Mythimna albipuncta. The sequence continues at coordinate 2,017,987 of OV815974.1, forward strand.
AAATGTGGACGATTGAGTACTGTTAGTATGTACTAAGAAAGCATGCCTATTTGCTAACTTGCTTAGACGCCCAATTATCAGGTAATCAAGGTACATAAAAACAATACGTACTTCACACAAATTCTCCAAGCTGATTTTTACGTACCTATATTTTAGGCAATATCTTTAAAATCAAGTCGCCAATACTCCCAGACACATTCCGTGGGCCGTATTGCTTTACAGACGCTTTAAAGCTCCCAAAATTATGACATAACTTCACGTAAATTCTCATGCTTGATTTTTATATATGTTCACCAGACAACTATTTTAAAACGTTTTACAAGAAGACAGACCGATCCAAGGGGCCATATAATTTTTAAAGAACAGTTAGAGCCTGGTAGCATCTACATCAATTATTCCAGGAACGTTGTTTAAATCACAGATAATTTTTTGTATTATTAAATTGAGTTTAGGGGATGATTGGCCTCTTGGGTCGGAATTAAGTGTAGCTCTACAAGTCTAGTTTCCATAAAATGTATGGAGACCGACGCGTCCAGATTGGCGTGTGTGACACACGTGTGAGCAGTGTAGTTCTACTTTCTGCTAAAATCCGTCTGGTGTAAGTCTAAACGGGAAAATAACAGTATTCCATCGATAAACTAATCGCGAGAAGATTGACAGACGTACTATAGCCTCGCAGATCATTCAACCCGCGATTCTCACAACAAAATAACTCCTAAGCATCGATTAACCTGCACGATTTTCGGAAGATTGCTGAAACAATCAATCTGTCTAGCATTTTACAACATTGTAACTGAAATAATGCACACCCGTATACACCACAACTAGAGAAATAAGTTACACTCATAGTTGAAACTCTGAAATTTTGCTTAAGGTAGTAGGTAGTCTTGGGCGGAGCATCGCCGTGCCTTCGTGGGAGCGGCGACGGCGGAGATCTCTCGCGCTGAACCTTGGTTGAGGCCATGGTGACGAGGAGTGGCAGTCGGTCACCGACTTCTGCGAAGCAATAATGCTCGCAAAGGAGGAGGCAGACCGCATCACGCAACAGCGCTCTCGCCGCCGCCACCGGGATTCTGATCCCGATTTCCACCCACCGTAGGCGCGGGATTGCGGACAGTGAGCAATGGGTAGCCCGTTGTCCGGCCGTCCGGTAACTGTCCGGCCTAAACCCAAGTCGTCGACGGCGCGCACTGTTCCCGCGCGCCTCAAGGAGTTGTCAGCAACAGCAGGGGCCCAATCGGGTCGATGCCTACCGGGGCCAGGTTTATCCGAATGGGAACTCGAGCCACGGTATGAAGGCTAGAAGGAAACGGGGTGAGCTTTTAGTTAGTAAGAGTCTGACACTATCTCCCGCTCCGCCCAAGAGCGGGGGTTGTTATTGGATGTTCTTTCCCACCATAAAAAAGGTAGTAAGTAGTAGTTATCCTAATTGTATGCAAAGAATATGGGTATCGATGCTCTACAGTGAGCATTAGCTAGCAGTTAGCGCTTCGTAAGTATTGGTATCTACACATACACACAAACACGACAATGAGACAATTAAGATGTATCAACAATTTATGATCATCGTCACCATCTTCCTGGCCTTGTCACATCTTTATTGGGGTCGGCGCAATACGTACTTTTCTTCCATTCTTCCCTGTCACTCGTCATGCTATCACTAACTTCATTTTCTTTCATTTATTATTCTTTATACAATCCATTCATCTTATCTTTGATATATCAAGAATTTATCTAAATAAATAAATCTATACTAATATATTAAAGAGGTAAAGTTTGTTTTTTGTTTGTAGGAGGTAATCTCTGGAAGTACTGCCCCCCTAGCCAAGTTACAACCGTTTCGCTTGCGCCGAACGCTTCGAGTTGACCTTGCCGCCAATTCTTTTGTTCTGACCACGTGACTGAGCGTTAAGACGACATCATACCCGTACATTTGAAGCTTTCTACAAGCGTTAACTATTGCAGATTAGCAACTTGGCTAGGGGTACTGGTCAGATTGCTAAAATTTTTTCACCGATAGAAAGCTGTTTTATTCCTGAGTGACATAGGCTATACATAAAATATGTATGCGGACGAAGTCGCGGGAAAAAGCTAGTTCTTAATATAAATTAATTCTTGATTATTTAAGGATACAGAGTATGCCTGCTTAAAAGTGATCTATTCACTCTTGACTTAAATAATCCTAGGTTGTAGCTATCAGATAACACAGACTCCGGCATGAAATTCTACTCTTTAGTTGTATGGACCATAAATAAGCCACCAAAAAGTTGTGTACGTATGTATTTAGTATTCTATTTTTAAATTTTTATTGGTAACTGGTTCCCCCTTAATCTAAGTTGGATTGGGTAACTAACCAGTACCTACCAATAAAAATAACCAGTTACCCAAGAATGAATATGAATATGAATTGTAAGAACTTAATACAGATTGTATTAATTCAAGTACTTCCAATTCATCCTGAGGTCGTTTGATAGATTCCGCTGTCAGTAATAAGACCGCCAATAATATACATACCCATAGGTTTAAGTTTATTTTTAAGTTATGTTAATTTTTTTGGTATTTATTAAAGTTTTATTCTATTCCTTTTTTGTTCATGCTTATTCCCTTTTACATTTTACGTAAAACAACACAAGCCTGCCCACCCCTATAGCAGCATATATAGGAGCACGGCAAAAGGTGTGGTATTAACACTGGGAATCAATTCAAACGCAGACCACGCGCCGCATTACTCATTTGAACGAACGTGGTTGAAGCGTTTGGGTTGCCACGTTAAAACAAAAATCTCTCCGAAAAACATAATTAAAGTAGTGATTTTTTTAATGTGTTTTTTTTTGATACCAAAGATAGTTGGCTAGTGACCAGAAATCAGATTTTTTCGAAAAAGGAAGGAGAGTCGTTGTTTACAGGTATATCATCAAATGTATAAAAATGTCGTATCATAGTGTTTTTTTTTTCGTAATCCTCTGAAATGGCTCGACTGTTTTTTATGATTATTTTCGTATATTTATTAGATCAAATCCTATTAAATCATATTAAATCTCAAAACATACCGAGTGATAGTTAACATGAACTTGTAAAAAATACTTTTATTTCTGTAACTTATAAAAGCGTAAAGACACTGCTTCTGCAGTATACTACTATTATTTTAAGAATGACTGAATTATTTTAATAGTTACTACTGCCAGTGACTTTGAGTAGAAAATTATCTCTATAATTATCTCTGTAAGCTATCCGTATAGTATGTTATACGTCCGTTACGTTATGTCCTTGGGATAATTTTATACATTCATAGAAACATAATTTCTACATTCACGCAGGCAAAGCCGCTGCTAGTAATGTAGGTATATTTTTTAGAGACTGATTACGTAACTGACTTCCACAATACAATTATGGGTTCGGTTATTCGCGAGCATCAATGGCAAAATAATTGCAAAACCACTATAACAACGAACGAACAAAAATAGTTTTGCTCACGAAAGGGTTAAACTCCCTCGTTCCCGGGAAACTCGAAGCTGGCAACACAGACAAGCGGTGTGCGGTAACATTTTTATTTTTTCCATCGTTTGTACATTTGTGGCAACATGTCGCTGTAAATTCAACGCGTTTTATATACGTTTGCATTAAAACCTCACACATACACAGACACACACACGTACAAACACACGAACAAGCTTTTATTGCTAGTCGCAGTGGAACTTGACGTTTTTATGGCAGTCGTATTAAAAATGGTCTAATTTTAAGTTCTTTTCGCATCAGCTTTGGAAGTTTTGCTAAATATTATATTCATGACTTGTTTAGTGACTCGAAACAGGTATCATAAAACCAGATCTAGGGTTTTAGACGACGTTACGATCAGTAGTAACAGGGTATAAGGCCGTATGGCCGACACTGAAAATGGCGTATATACAAGAGGAGATATATTGTCAAAAAAACGAATATAACTCGTGTGCCTTTCGATCAATTATGATTTTGTTTTCACGGTTAGTAATTTAGTTTCATATATTTATTGATAAACTGTATAAATAATAAGTATTTTTTCATGACATAAACAGAAAACAAAAATATTTTAGACTGGAATGATGTTTTCTATAGTGCGTGTGAAACAATAATTAATGATTATCTTTTAAAAAACAAACAGCATCTAAAATAAACAAAAACAATAATAAACAAACAAAAATATCCAACAAACAATTTTTTTTTCTAGTAGACTTTTTCAGAGGTCGTCCAACTTTTTGTCCAATAGACTTCATGGCGAATTTTTCACTTTAGTAAACCACCATATAGTTCTCGTGCGTTCTTCTTTCTTTCCTTAGCTATTATAATAACAGTAATGTAACTTAAAGAAACAATGGAAAATGCAAAATATTGTACCCATACCTATTTCTAGAAGCATTTCAAAAACTTCCTGAGACGTAGCCGAGAAGGCCGTACGCCGAGCAATGGGTTGCTCGCCATCCGACCGTCAAGTAACCGTCCGGACTGAGCCCAAGTCGTACACGTGCGTCTCAAAGAGTTGTCAGCACACCGTAGGAGCCCAGCAGGGTCGAAGCCAACTGGGGCTAAAGATCTGCTTCAGTAAGGAAGATTCGGCAACTGTTCGAAAGGCAACGAAGGAACAGGTGTGGGTTTTTAGTCAGTAAAGGTCTGACACTATCTCCCGCTCCGCCCAAGAGCGCGGAGATGTCATTGGATGATTTTCCCACCTAAAAAAAGAGTATGCCTTGTTGCATATGTACATGAAGTTTAAATAAATAATGTAACTAGAAAGAGGAAATAAAAATGCAAAATATTGTAACCATGCCTATTACTAGAAGCTTTTCAAAATAATACTACACCATTTTACAATTTCATAGCGCGAACACCATTGTTTGCTCGAACCAATTAAATACGTACAGTCAACTAAATAATTGTGTTTACACTCCGCAAATAAGTAACAAAACAAAGTGTAAAAAGTTAGCGTGACGCGGCTCTACTATTAATAATAAATTGAACTTCACAAGTCGGCCGCCATTACGAAAAAGGGCGTATCTGATCCAAACCAAAAAATGGAAAAACAGTACTTTATGTTACCATCGCGGTAATTTCTGCCTGATTAATAAACCAAATTTTTGCTTGAATCCTGCGGTGCGGCGCCAAACCAAACCCTTTGAAGTTTCAAAGTCAAAGTCAAAGTCAAAAGTCAAAAATATTTTTATTTCACATAGGCCTACATGGGCACTTATAAAACGTCAGAAGTTAGTGCACGGTTCCAAATTGGTCGTTTCCTATGGAGAAGAACCGGCAAGAAACTCCATGGTTACTCTTTTAAAAAAGTGGTTGTTTTACAATATTGATAAATGTTATGTAAGAACAGTGTAGACCAGTCAAATATTGTACACAAAAGCACAATCAAAATTTTCTCAGTAAAAAACAAAGTAAGTCGTAATAGGAAGTAGTCTAAGAGTTCGTGGAGTATACAGTGTTCTCACACTTACAATACAAAAAGAGGCTATATATATATATAAAAAAAAAAACAGGAATAATATAATAATTACAACTATCAATAAAATATTAACAAAATAAATTACTAACAAATTTATGACAGTTGAAATAAAAATAAAAATATTGCAAAAGCAATGTGTCAGAGAAAAAAAAAATGTATATATAATTATTAAAACAAAGGTGGAGCAGTTAATAGACAAAATATTGATGATTTACCAGGGGGCCACATGTGCAGAGGTAGTCATTGCCAAACAAGCGTGTCCTCGACATAGTCTTTAACCTTGTAATATGCTTTTTCGGTTAGGACACGCTTGATATGACTTTTAAATTTTCCCTCACTAAGTTCTGTTACCGCCTTTGGCAGCTTATTATAAATGCGAATGCTGTTAACTAAGAATGACTTGCTAGTCTTAGCTAGTCTCCATTTGGGTAAGACAATTTCGTGTTTTGTTTATGTATGAACTTAGCGGTGGTCAGGCAGAAGTGTCTTCGATGGTAAACGTGGAGAAAATTTGTCATTGCAACCGAGGCGAGCCACAAGCGAGGGTGCTATGGAGCAGAGTTCTGCAGAGACTTTTCACATGTATCAAACGATATTTTTCAGTACACTTATGAAGAAATAAATAAACGAAGGTTGATCAGCGACTCGTAGAGGTCGCTCATCACCCTGCTTGATAGGATACATACAATAAATTGTGGCGACGTGAGCTCGCACGCTTTTCCACACTAGCGCGGAAACCAGTTAATTGCATGCTCTAAAGCGGTAGTGATATGAGCGGATTTTTGAATAGGTGTAGGTACTGAAAAATATAAAAGATTTACAAGCCTTGCTTATTCATACTCGTGTCCATCCATCCAAAGGTTGTCTGTAAAAAATCGCTTTTAGCGATAAGACCGCCCATTGTGACACCCCATTAATTTTAATTGTATTTATGGTATACAATCAAGAATATATCTAACTATATCTATCATCTCATAAAAATACAAAAAAAAAATACATGTACCTACAATATATGCGCAATGTTTTCCTGATTCTCAATATGTAAATGACCCAACTTTGCCTAAACAGTAAACGGGCAGATGCGCCCCTTATTTTTTGTGCGGCAAAGTAAACAACACGACGATATGTACAAAGTAAACTTATAAACTGACTGAACAATACACGCGCTGACTGTACATGAGCCGCTAAATAAATATCCTGGTTGTCCTGCCTTTTTATCTGATTATGGAAAAGGTATATTTTTGTAGAAAACTGTTTTTTGATTATAGGTTCGTACTGGTTTTGTTTTTAAAAGTTTAATGTGTAAATTACTCAATTGTGGTTTTGTTGGCTTTGTGGCGAGGAATGTAGTGATTTACATACATATATACAGCATTAGTTTTAATAAATGTGAAAACCGAACCGAAAGAATCTATGTAGAACATTTCATAACTGTATTATGAATAAATCACAAACTTATAAGAATCCATTCAGTTAGGTTGATTGGTACTGATTCTGAAAAAACAAATAAATGTGAAAAACTCAGGCTCAGTCCGGGCTGTTACCGAACGGCCGGATAGCGATCTACCCATTGCTCGCCTTCCACAACCCTACGCCTACGGTGGTTTTTTTTTTTTTTCGATGGGAAAAATCATCTTATGACAACCCCCGCTCTTGGGCGGAGCGGGAGATAGTGTCAGACTCTTACTGACTAAAAAACCCACCCCGTTCCTTCAAGCCTTCATACCGGGGCTCGAGCGCCCTTTCGGATAACCCTGGCCCCAGTAGGCTTCGACCCGGCTGGATCCTTGCTGTTGCTGACAACTCCTTGAGGCGCGCGGGAACAGCGCGCGCCGTCGACGACTTGGGCTTGGTCCGGACGGTTACCGGACGGCCGGACAGCGAGCTACCCATTGCACACTGTCCGCAAGCCCGCGCCTACGGTGGCTGGAAATCGGGATCGGAATCCCGGCGGTGGCGAGAGCGCCGTTGCCTGATGCGGTCGGCCTCCTCCTTAGCGAGCATTACTGCTTCGCAGAAGTCGGCGACCGCCTGCCACTCCTCCTCGCTCCGGACCATGGCCTCGACCAAGGCCCGGCGCGAGAGGTCTCCGCCGCCGATCACCCCCACGAGGGCACGGCGATGCTCCACCCAAGCAGGGCACACCGCGATTGTGTGCTCCACCGTGTCCTCCGGGTGTTCCGCACAGTGGCGACACCCGGGCGTCACTTCCGCTTTAATTCGGAACAGGAACCTCCCGAACTTGCCATTTCCGGTGAGGACCTGTGTCATGCGCAAGGTAAGGACGCCGTGAGGTCTTTCCAGCCACGCCTCAAAGAGGGGACTTATCGCCATAATTGTGGCGTGCCCAGCACTGGGTTGCGATAGTCGCTGACGCCATTCCACCATGAGATCCCGCCGGAGCTCTGTCCGCCATGCCGCGACCTGTCGCGGCAGAGGACTTTCACCCCGGCGTTGCATCTCCACGCGCATGTCGTGCATGTGTGCAAGGACTGTTGCCTCCAGATCCCACGGTGGTAGGCCAGCCAGAAGGCTCGCCGCTTCGCGGGAAATCGTGCGGTATCCCCGCACCATCCGAATTGCCATGACCCTCTGGCAGGCGTTTAGTATGGCCGCCGGTTGCTTTTTCAGCAACGGCGCCCACTCCGGCGCCCCGTAGAGGGCCATGGACCGAACGATCCCCGCGTAGAGCCTCCGGCAGGAGGCATCTGGACCCCCAAGGTTGGGCAGGAGCCGCTTGAGCGCAGCCCCAGTCCGGTTCAGTTTGGGAGCCAGACATCGGAAGTGCTCCACGAAATTCCACCGGCTGTCGAGGACGAGTCCCAGGTACTTCATCGTCGACCCGACACCGATGTGAACTCCTCCAACCGTTAGTTGGGAACTCATTGGCGGCGCGTTCCGAGAGCGGCGACTGTGAAAGCACATCGCCTCGGACTTGTGCAGCGCCACCTCGAGTCCCAACTCCTGGATCCTATCAACGACTATCGCAACCCCGCGTGTCGCTAGAGCGACCGCCGCCTGGTACGACTCTCCCTGCGCTAGAACCAGCGTGTCGTCTGCGTAGCAAACCACGCTGACCCCGTCAGGGAGGTCGCCCCGCAGCACGTAATCGTACCCGATGTTCCACAAGGGTGGCCCTAGTACCGACCCCTGCGGAACACCGCACGACATCTCCCGACGTTTCCAGTCTCCCTGGTGACCGGGGTAGACAATGTACCTGTCCGACAGGTAGGCCTCGACTACTCGACAGAGGTATTCGGGCACCCGGTGGTACCGGAGTGCCCTCCGGATCGTACTCCAAGGCAGGGAATTGAAAGCGTTGGCAATGTCCAAAGACACTGCCACGACACACCTACCCTGGGACACCGCATCCCCTGTCGTGAGGGCTCGCACGCGCATGATGGCGTCCACCGTCGAGCGCATCCTGCGAAAGCCGAACTGTCCGTCCGAAAGGTCCGGCCCCACGCCTACGGTGGTTCATATAACTGGTATAAATCTAACTTTGTTATAAGATAGTAACTTACATGACTGCTGTTTCAAACGTAACTCTCACCCCAACATTAGTGCAGTAATACGTGATCATTATGTAGCAATTTCACATAATGCCGGTGATTACGGAAATTGCTTCTATTGAGTACTTTTTTCTATCATTCTGTAAAAACGAAAAAAAAAAGAATAATATGAATAGAATCGAACCTATAGAAGTAAAAGTGTGACACAACGCATTGAATACGGCTGTTGAATGTTTATTAAGAGCCGGTTGCAGTCACTGAGTATTTTGTGTAAACTCCGCCCGCGTCTATTTGAGAAAGAAAAGAAAGAAAGAAAAATAATTTATTTGGTACAGCACAAGATTCAAACACAATAATAAACAAAAACATGTATCAAAAGTAAAAGAAGCAAAAAAATACATATATTTTGATTTCGCGCATACCAGAAATGGTAAATAAAAAGAAAGAAAGAAAAAAAAAGAAAACATGTTTATTCTGCCCGTATAGACACACAAATAAATACAAAATAAAATTGGTACGTAAAAGAAAAACAAAATAAAAATTAGTTGCCTTAACGTCAAGTGTAGACCAGGCCTAACAGTTTTTTTTTTTTTTTGATCTTTACTGTTTTAACACGTATAGTGCGATACCAGGTTTAAACATCTTGTATACGTCTCGCTTACAATGCGGTTAAGAAAAGTATAGACTTCCTTGTCTTGCGGAACTTCAATTTGGTTCGGTGTAGGACAGGGATATATTTTTACATGAAGCCGAAAATAGATTAAGGTTTCTTAGAAGTTACAGAGTCTATATGCCTCGTGCCATCGCAATGTAAGTTTTATTACCAGGTGTATAGACCTTGTATCGCAGAAATGGAAAGTACTGAAAAATCACTGCCTCAGCGAACGTGATATTGTGTAATGTACCTAACAGTCATGTGCGAATAAATTAATTGAATTTGACATACGAGTATTTCGCATGTGCAGAAGTAGGTCCTGCTAAACAAAACTCTATGCCACACGGAATACTCTCACGATTCCACTCATCGGCAAACTCGACTCCCAAGTTTTCCAATCGGCACCAAACAGACGGACAAACAAAAATTGAGCAGCAAAAACGGAAAGCTTGCTCCTAAAGTGGGATATACTTTAAACCAGTAAAGTTATTAAGTCCAAAAAGTCGTGTTGCAGGAGTCGGGACACGTAGGGTGTGTTTGGGAAACACAGAGACTGTCCCAGGGACGTATCAGAGCAGATGCGATTAAATTGGAAAACATTCACTCAATTTCCTGAGCGAGGGGATCGGCTACCGGTTGTACGGTTAGCAGCGAACGAGAAAAATAAATTGAAATGTTCTTGTAATATTTTTTTAACCTTTCAAAAACCGTAATTAGAGACTCAATAGAAAGACAATGAGAGAGCAAACGCGCTAACGCGTTTGCTTGGGGTTTAACCTTTCGAGAAAGAATTAGAGACACAATATCAATTGTCTTTACATTATAAATGCAAACAAAAGAAATGCGTTCGCTTGGAGTTTAACGAATTAGTCTACAGCCCAATATCGACAACTGCTGGGCCACATCATTACCAACATCAACATTTCAGCCGAAAGACGTCCACTGTTGGACATGGGCATCCAGCAAGTGTCACCACAACGAACGATGCTGTGCGTCTCATATCCATCGGATTTTCGCGACATTCCCCAAATCATCGGTCTATCTTGTGAGAGGTCTTCCATCGCTGCATCTTCCGCGACTCCAGAACCTGTAAACCCAAATAACCACCTGTAATACGAGCAATATCCTATACTAAGCCCTGTTTTCTACCTAATTTAAATTTTCCATTTTTTTCCTCATAATCAACATTGAAAAACGAATAGGTTATTTAGTTTTTGACAGTAACGAAATAACTGTCAATGCTCATTGGTGCATGTAAATTATTCATTAGTTACACTCGCAAGTCATAGTCAGAATATTTCAAACATATTTTACAAACATAAGCCCATTAAGAGACCTCTAAAATCGTCATTGAAAATCTACCTGCTAATTTCCACGTTTCCTAAATTTACACGCAGTTTACTATGTACGAAATTCAAAAATGAATTAGTACAATATTGTAATTTACGTCCGCCTGTTTTGCGGACGCTACATCAACGAGCACGTCGCATCGCTCGCCGGCTGCTGGCTGACAAATCCACGGCGGTGAGTAGCCGATAGTAAGTCGTATATATTTGCTGACGCTACCCGCCCGCAATCTAAAGGACGCTACGTTTTTAAATTACTAAGCGTCGCTGAGCATGCAATCCTCTTAATATGTTTTATCAGTTATGCTCAGACTTATTGATTTTATTGATTGATTGATTTCGAGATTTGTTGGTTTTCCTGCTGCATCTTCTTGGTTCAAATTGAAAATTTTACCATCTACTTAGTTTATAATCTTCTATGTTGTTAATTGACTATTTTTCATTAGGACTCTTTAAAATAAACATCAAAAGTTGACGTCATTAATTTTTTTTGGTTTGAATTTGAGCGCCTGCGAGTTTGAGGTTAGCAATTAATGTACAAGATGCAACTTGTAGCAAATTTTTGACAGGCGCTGGCTAGGCTAACTGATACAATCTACACCTACATAATAAACACAGGCCTGTTGGTGTAGTGGTTAGTGACCCTGACGGCTATGCTGAAGGTCGTGGATTCGATTCCCACCCAAGACAAATGTTTGTGTGATGAGCACGATCATTTGTTTTGTTTCTGGGTGTAATTTATCTATAATATATATGTATTTAGAAATCAGTTGTCTAGTACCCATAACACAAGCTCTACTTAGCTTGGGACTAGACGGCGCTGTGTGATAGTTGTTGGAATATTACCTATTAATAAAGACGTAAAGTTTGTTTTTTTGTTTGTAGGAGGTAATCGCTGGAAGTACTGGTCCGATTGCTACAATTTTTTTACCGAAAGAAAGCTGCTTTATTCCTGAGTGTCATAGGCTTATTATATTTTATGCACGCGGGCGAAGCAGCGAGCAAAAGCTACTCAGTAATAAAGCAGCTTTCTATCGGTGAAAACATTTTAGCAGTCGGATTAGTACTTCCAGAGATTATTACCTCCTACAAACATAAAAACAAAAAAAAAAACTTAACCTGTTTATAATATTAGTTGTTGTTATGTATAGTGTAGATTTATTATATCATAATAAGATAGATCACACTTTTTTATGGCAAACATATTAAGAATAATGCATTTGGCAATAATGTAGGTATAAATTTTGAAAACGGTTTAATTAATTTATTCATTTTATTTAAACATTTAAGCAGCTACTTACAAGTTTGCATCAAGCTCTCTCGTCGTATTATTTATTAACACTATACTTAAGTTTTCAACTCGAAAATCTATCCACAAAGCTGTGTATCTTACATGATGAACGTAACAGCCAAGTTAATAATTCAATAGTCTAGATTTCTAGTCTGTTCAATATTCTCAAGGAGAATATTTTAAGGATAAACCCCGCTGAAAATATGTTCAACTAAAATGTTGAAACGATGTCTTATGTAGTTTTTGCCTTAAAATACTCTATTATTCTATTTTTTTTTTAACGATATTCAAGGCCAAAACACTATGGCGGCGCGACCAGTCGTCGATATCTAGTCGCACCTACCATGTTATACCAACAGTGTCAAAGTCCTGAAAGATTTTTTTGAGATGTGAGAAACCATAAAAAAACCTTCTGCTGGAGCAGGGACCTGCCGAACTTGCCATGTCCGGTGAGGCCTCTCCAGCCACTCCTCAAAGCAGGGACTTGACGACAGGACGTCCATGATTTTCCTGGCCTTACCATTCTGCATAAAACGAGGTCTAAGTGTCAGACTTTTAGGGCTTTAATTCGCCGAGACACCATGGTGGCGCGACCAGTTGCCGTTACCATGAAAATGTATACAGCTCTATAGAGAGTTACTCACCTGGTGTCCGTTTGGTTGCGCACCCAATTTGGTGGTGCGACCAGCTCGGACGTATGGCTATATATTAAATATTACATTAAAAAATACATATATTTCACACCGTAATGAACAGAACCTACTGCGTAGTGAGTAGTAGCTTGATAACCAGGATTTATTCACCGCTAGAAAACTATTTAACTGCAAAGCAAATGTGGGTTGAGTTATCCCATTTTTTTTCAGCAACAGACCTTTTAATTAAAGAACTTACAAAACGCCTTGTTGGATCTTCGTATGACCCAAGGACTGGCTTTTATTTCAGACAAAGGATAAGCATTGCCATACAGCGTGGCAATGCCGCCAGTCTTTTGGGCACATTACCATGTCGACAGCGATGTGGAAGAGTTTTTCGACGCCGTACTTTAGAATGCTTTTTAAGTTCTTTAGGGCTTTTATTTTTAGGGTTCCGTAGCCAAATGGCAAAAAACGGAACCCTTATAGATTCGTCATGTCTGTCTGTCTGTCTGTCTGTCTGTCGGTCTGGCTGTCTGTCTGTCTGTCTGTCTGTCTGTCTGTCCGTCCGTATGTCACAGCCACTTTATTCCGAAACTATAAGAGCCATACTATTGAAACTTTGTAAGTAGATGTATTCTGTGAACCGCATTAAGATTTTCACACAAAAATAGAAAAAAAGCAATAAATTTTGGGGGTCCCCATTCATAGAACTGAAACTCAAAATTTTTTTTTTCATCAAACTCATGCGTGTGGGGTATCTATAGATAGGTCTTCAAAAATGATACTGAGGTTTCTAATATCATTTTTTTCTAAACTGAATAGTTTGCGCGAGAGACACTTCCAAAATGGTAAAATGTGTGTCCCCCCCCCTCTAACTTCTAAAATAAGAGAATGATAAAACTAAAAAAAATATATGATGTACATTACTATAAAAACTACCAACGAAAATTGGTTTGAACGAAATCTAGTTAGTTATTTTTTTTAATGTGTCATAAATCGAAAAAATACACTATTATTAAAACATCAATTAAAGTTACAACACATTACAAGAACTTTTATATTATGTTACTTGCTGCTACGGAACCCTTCATGGGCGAGTCCGACTCGCTCTTGGCCGGTTTTTATTTTGTAAGTTAGTTGTAATTAGGATAAGTTAAGTATGTATGTATTAATTTTATGTATTTAATTTCAGTTTTGGGGGCGGAAAATCATCAAATTACTCCTCCTGCTCTGGATGGAAAGGGAGTGTCAGACTTAGTAACTAAAACCCTCCCGTGTTTCTTCCTGTTGCCTTACGATCCAGGCTCTTGGTGACTCTTTCAGACCATCCGGCAAGCCTTCATTAGCAGACTAGAATTTAGATTCATATACTTAAGTAAGGTTAGGTTAGGTTAGGTTTCCTATATTTGTTCCATAAAGACTTGCTTCATGCCAAATTTCAAGATTCTAGGTTAATGGGAAATACCCTATGAATTTTGATTCCCTTGAGTCGAAATATACTTTTTTTGCGACCTAAACGGTCGTATTCTTTTTTTTTGTTAAGACAGAAGTTTGATTTTTCACAGCTTCAAAGGACCGCAAACCTACAAAAATAAATATATTGTTTTAATTTCAACTCGATACTTCTACGCGTTGTCGAGATAAAGGGTCTTAACAGACAAACGGACAGACGAACAACAAAGTAATCCTGCAAGGGTTCCGTTTTTTTGAGCTACGGAACCCTAAGAAAAGAACTGAAATTATACATAGAATTATATCCTAACAGTAAGCCAAGCAACGTTGTAGTATAGATAAGGTACCTGTACCCAGACAATAAAACAATCCAAAGGGTAGCCGGTAAATCAGTTGACCACTGACATGTACTTAGTCCCAGTTGTATTGGAAATTTAATTTACTTAACATTGTACGCTAGCCGTGGTCCCAGGTGTTCCACCTGACGGTTTAAAGGATACATAGTTTATTTAATTTATTGTTCACTTACTATGTTTGTGACGAAAAACATTGCTATGATTACACACATTCAGCCGTACTAAGTTTAATCGTACGACGAGTATCCATTCTTACGTTGTTGAAACGTCTACGGTCCGGACCACATAAAAGATGAAAAGGGTTTGAATAACCTTGTGGGCGGGGCAGGCATGTCTCATAATATGATCATGCTCATAATTGACACAGCCAATAGTAAACTTACGATCCAAGTGTGCGTGGTCTGGAGTTGAAGGGTATGAGACAAGCGGCGACACTCCGTTGTATTACAAATCGGTAAGGATTTCCTTTCTAACCTCTTTCGTCTTTTCGGTGGTCTGGACTAAGCGTTTCGCCTCGTCGTTCATACCGCGCACATTGAAGGACTGGAACAATTTGCCTGCTGCGATTTTCCTATCTGATTATAATTTGGGTGTCTTCAAGGCTAGAGATGAGTAAGCTCATAATTGTCACAACCAATAGTAAACTTACGACCTAAGTGTGCGTGGTCTATTAGTTGCGTAATGTGCGTTCGCAGTGGTTTATTGCCTGTAGTGGAGTTGAAGGGTATGAGACAAGCGGCGACACTCCGTTTTAGTACAAATCGGAAAGGATTTACTTTCTAAACTCTTTCGTCTTTTCGGTGGTCTGGACTAAGCGTTTCGCCTCGTCGTTCATACCGCGCACGTTAAAGGACTGGAACAATTTGCCTGCTGTGATTTTCATATCTGATTATAATTTGGTTGTCTTCAAGGCTAGAGATGAGTAAGCTCATAATTGACACAACCAATAGTAAACTTACGATCTAAGTGTGCGTGGTCTATTAGCTGCGTAATGTGCGTTCGCAGTGGTTTGTTGCCTGTAGTGGAGTTGAAGGGTATGAGACAAGCGGCGACACTCCGTTATAGTACAAATCGGAAAGGATTTCCTTTCTAACCTCTTTCGTCTTTTCGGTGGTCTGGACTAAGCGTTTCGCCTCGTCGTCTATATACCGCGTATATAGAAGGACTGAAACAATTTGCCTGCTGCGGTCTTCCCATTTGATTATAATTTGGGTATTTTCAAGGCAAGAATGAATAGGCTCTTAATAAACTAGTGCGCCTCACCATCAACGATTGCATCACAGCTTACTATCAGGGAGATTGCAGTCAAGCACTAGTTTAGATCAGACAAAAAACAAAACTTTTTTTCTCATCATTCGGGAATTGGACGATTTACATAGGTAAGGTTGTACGGAACCCTCAGTGCGCAAGTCCGACTCGCACTTGCCCAGTTTTTTTTTTCTGTGCAAGAACAACTGCAGCAATTTTAACAATTAAAAAATGCGTATTAATGGTCTATTTGAAATAAAGTTTCTGATTTCTGATGTCATGAACCTCAAAGACATGATAGCTTAAAGCTCTTTACTGCCCACAAACACACGTATCTGTCCACACTATTATCTAATATTAGTAATAACAAGTCCATCACGGTAATGTGTGTATCATGTTCATAGCGAACAGGCAATAATACGTGATGCGTATCTATTAGAGCTACTCTATAAATAATGCGCTATAGCTCTGTGGTAAGGGCGCGTACTCAATCGCTAGGTTCACTGAAGAGTGATTTTAAGTATCCAGGATTGGTGTAAATACTTACCCCCGATTTCTGATGTAAGTATTTGAAGTTTAGTATTTGTCAAACTCTAGTTTACTCTACCGTCTAGTTTACGTTTATGCTGAAAAAGCTGCTTCTAGCTTCATTTTGTGGCGGCCCTTTATTTGGCCGTTTCTAGCTTCTCCGGCTACAAGCTGTCGCGCGCTTCAGCTTTTTTTGTGGCTGCTTCTAGCTTTTTTTGTGGCGACTTTTTTAGTGGCCCGTGTGCAGGGACACTTAGCTTGAACACTTGTCAAAATTTTGGCATATAAGTAAGGTTTGAGACGTTCTTAATTTAAAATACTTAATTCAGAAACCCGCTCTTATGTACCTAAAAATTACTCGTAACCTTAGTGGCGAGTTTTAGTGCCAGGCTCTGGTACAAGCCATGGTCCGAAGTGAAGGGAAATGGGCAGCTTTAGCTTCCTTCTGCAAAGCAGTAGTGCTAGCGAAGGAGGTGGCCACACACGCGAGTGAACGGGCATCTTCACGCTCCAGCCGCGGCGTACACCGACCTGATTTTCGGCCACCGTAGACGTGGGCTTCCGGATGATGAACAACGGGTAACTCACCGTCCGGCCGTCCGGTTACTAACTAGACCGAGCCCGAGAATCCACACCTATTTTCCTTCTTTGCCCTGTGTTCCAGAACCACGGGTTTTCGTTACAGAAGTCAGCCCATGGCCCCAGTAGGCTTTGACCCTGCTGGACCCCTACGGGTTTGCTGGCTTCTCTTTGAGGCGCGTGGAATACTACGACTCGGAGTCGACGTGGACGATTTCCGGACAGCTTAACGATGAGCCAGGATGATCATTGCTCTTTGTCCACAAGTCCACGCTTACCACGGTGGCTGGATGTCCGTCATCTCTTTTTTTTACAAGTGGGTTTTATAAAAACACTTTTACACGTAAATTTTTTTTTGGTCAATTTAAACTAGATGAGGCCGGTGTTTCTTAGCTGACTACCCTGAGAACAAACACCGATACAAACTCGGGGATCTAAGTCTCTTTTAAAGTCCATACAGCAAAACATGTAATGGTCAAATCATATGAGAACCATGCAGATTGAGCCTGAGATGGTCTTTTAAAAAAGAACCACACAGTTCTAAGCGGATCTGTCCAGTCAGTGCAAGCATTTGTCAGTATGCGTGTAGCTCAACTCAGGGCTACTCAGAACCTCAGCGCTAGAATAGATACATAGACCATAATATTCTTTATAAGGTCAAAAGTGTGCCCTAAGCTTAATAACAATAGGTATATAATACACTAGTAACATAATCCGATGCCGCCGGGTTCCCAATTACCCACCGTAATGGTTCATAATTTAACTAAACGCGTGGCGTGATAATTGATATCGCCAGTTATATAGCCTTTACATAACGCCTGATTAGTTCATACATGTGTCTTTAGACTTTACAACATGCAAAGTTTTAATCATCGTCATCATCGTCATTATTTCAAGGTAAAACCGTTCCTTCTCGCATTCAGCGGATTCCCGCGGCATTGACTTTCCTGTTGGTTTTGTAGTTAGTGGCTTTGAATGCTATACCGAAGTTCGTGGATTCGATTCCCACCCAGGCCAAATGTTTGTGTGATGAGCATGATCATTTGTTCTGTGTCTGGGTGTAATTTATCTATAATATGTATGTATTTAGAAATATATAAGTATGTTTATCAGTTGTCTAGTACTCATAGCACAAGCTCTGCTTAGTTTGAGACTAGATGGCGCTGTGTGATAGTTGTGGAATATTATTATTATTAAAAAAAAAATTTCAGCTCAAAGACATCCAATGTTGGGTATAGACCACCCAGATACTCACAACCTTTATCAGATCATCGATTTATCGAGGAGAAAGGGATGTCAATTGTCTCCTTCGGCGAAGCAGTAACGCTAGCAAAGGAGACAGCTGTACGTGTAAAGGAACTGACATCCTCACGTCCCGCCACCAAAATCATGACCCCAACTTCCAGCCACCATAGGCGTGGACTTGCGGATGACAAGCAATGAGTTGCTCGCCTTCCAGCCGTCCGGTAAGCGACCTAACCGAGCTCGTTGAGCAAAACCATAGGAACAAGCAGGGCTGAAACCTACTGGCGTCATGATTGACTTCAAAAGGGGAAACCCATGATCCTGGAAGGCAATGCCGATCGGGATGTGGTATTCCAGGAAATGGTCTATCTATCATATGGAACAGTTGCCATAACGGATCTTGAGCGGTTGCGCAGAAGTCAAATATTCGGTCTCTGTGAGAAGCGGGGGCGGGGAGTGTCAGTGATTGGCTAACCGCGCCATCGCGTCATTCGTCACTCCACATTCGTTCCCGCGTTGCTGCATGTATCTAACAACGAAGACGATTGGTTTGCCAATGTATGGAATGAGCAAAGCGATCCCCACTCTGACGCCTAGCGCTCAAGATCCGTTGTACCTACTATACGAAACATCTAAATCCGTTTAGAGGTTCGTGCGTGAAGAAGTATCAAACACACACACTGTTACAAACTTTCGCCTTCCTAATATTAAATATGATGAGTGTGCCAGAATAGAAAAAAAATTAAAAAAAATATATTGTACAGCAAAATAGTAACAGTGTACAATGGCGGTCTTATCGCTGACAGCGCTATCTACCAGACAACTATAGGATAAATTATAAGAGCTTAAAGTAAAAAAAAGTCTTAAAAGAAAAAAAGACTGATATAAGGCTGTTAGACTTGCGTTTGACCATAGTCTCACTTGATGGTAAGCTAGGATGAGGTCGACGATGGAGCACGCTTGTCTAGATTGTAACTATCGGGAATCAGGAAACAGACTCCGGCAGGGAATTCCACTCATAAGCTGTACGTATAATGTGTCCCTATATCGTTTCGTGTTGTCCAGTGTCCTCTTTGGTACGACCACGCAACTGGTACTAATACCAGTGTGGTAAAATAACCTAAATAAATTCGCAAGAGGTCTATGAACCTATATAATTTTGCAAAACTTTTCTGATATATTATATCACCCTTAATAACATTAAAATTAATACCATAATACTCTATAGCCAGTTACATTTTCCTTTTTTAATGGAAAACGTATTCAAAATAAATCAAAGAAAATCTTTGTGAAGTAACAAAAATGATCGTTGGCCGTCCGAGTGTGTTATCAATTCGAAACTAATGGTCCAATTTGGATTCAGGGGGGACTGTGCCGATAATAAAATTCATCATGGAAAGCTTCCAGAGCAAAAATTAATATTCCAATGATGTAACGGGCAGTGTTTGTTGTGGTACAAGATATAAGTAATTAGCGACCTCCTAAAACAAACAGTGTGAGGATTTTTACGTGTTATTAACATGGCAATCTCATTTCAAAAGTTTATTAACAGAAAAATGTAATATACATCCTTACAAAACTAATAAATAATTATAATATTATGTGTATATAAAAAAATTCGCTGGGCATCAAAAAATCTTCTTTACTTTCAACGTAAGCAGTACCCAGAATACTGGCAGCATCATCACGTTGAACAGTCAACAGCTTTTCGTGCTTTCCGAGGCACTGACACCCCGTACTTAACACTAATAACTCAGCAGGTCAAGTTTTTCAAAACCTAATTTGATATTTTTTGAGATTGAGTTATTGAAATAAGTATGATTAAAAGTAACACAAGCTCATCCATTGCAATTGTAATAATTATGAAGATAATAAACAAAAGAAAGACACAGTTGCAAAGCACACAAAGACTTAAAGATGAAGATCCAAGAAAAATGGCCTTCCCGCCTTATACTAAATACACTTAAAAAAAACGTTCACGTTTGAAAATCGCTATCGCTTATGACTTGCGCCGGCGACCTCGACCGGCAGCGATGAATTACTGCAAATTAAAATTGTTTAATGAATCAACTTTATTGCTTCAAAAGATTTGTTTTTGGTTAATTAAGACGTGTACTTTCTGTTTCCATACAGATTTGGATATTTAATGAAAAACTGTTGTAATTATTTTGTTTGTTTACTGTCCGGTGCTGAGTAGGGATGGTACGCATTCAGGTGCCTTCAGTGTAAGCATAGGGAGGGTTTTTACCAAGGGATTTTTTAAGGGTGGGAAGTTATCTATTGACTTGTCCCGTTCTAGGGCAGAGCGAGAGGGCCTGTAACCTTGTGACTGTGACTAAAACTACACTCGCCGCATGCACACTGGCCTTTGAGCAAAAGTCTCCACAAAGTGGAGGATGGACGACGCCGCTGAGGTCGACCTGGTAAGAGGTGGTGACATGACCTAGATGACTACCTCAAAGGCTGGTTCAAGGTGGCTCAAGAAAAAAATACCTGGAAGATATTGGGAAAGGCCTTTGCGGCCTTGCTTTACGTACCCACGATACAAGAGTGGGTACTACCTATCTAGTGTGGGGCAACTTTTATAAAATGACACTAATATTATAAAGGCCAAAGTTTTGTGACTGTGTAATATGTCACTTCTTCCCGCTCGAACAGCTGGACGGATTTCGATGAAACTTGAAACATAGGTAGACCTTTTTTTATAGGTGGGAAAATCATTCAATGACACCTCCCGCCTTTGGACGGAGTGGGAAGGCATGTCAGACTTTTACTGACTAAAAACCCACTCCTTTTCCTTCTTTGCCATTGTTCCAGGTCCCCGGGGATCACTTCCGCATCACCCATAGCTACAGTAGGCTTCTATCCTGCTAGGCCTCTGCGGTTGGTGACAACTCTTTGAGGCGCGCGTGCCGTCAACGACTTGGGTTCGGTCCAGACAGTTACCGGGAGGTCGGACCACGAGCTACTCATTGCTCACTGTCCACAAACCCACGCCTACGGTGGCTGGAAATCAGGATCGGAATCCCGGCGGCTGGGGCGCGAAGGCCATTGCCTCGCGCGTGCTGCCGCCTCCTTTTCTAGCATTACTGCTTCGCAGAAGGAGGCGGCCGCCTGCCACTCCTCCTCGCTGCGGACCATGGCCTGTACCAAGGCCCGACGCGAGAGGGCACGGCCGCGTTCTGCCCAGGCGGGCACACCTCTACCGTATGCTCCACCGTGCCCTCCGGGTGGTCCACACAATGATGACATCCGGGCGTCACTTCCGCAGGGTAGACCATGTCCTGGACTAGCTCAAAGAATCTTTTTATTCCTGGAAAATATTCCCTTGGGATAATATTCTACCATCACGCGGGCGATAACACTCTCAGCAGCTAGTAATAAAATAATATGGACTACTAAAATCATAACCCATCCATTTGGCTTCACTCAAGTCGATAGTAAAAATACATTGTCTCTCATCACTTTACTATAGTTTTACAGTAGAGTTCTCCAAAAACAGACAAACAAAACTAAAACCCAAGGTATCCAGGAAGAATTCCCCGTAATAATATGACAAAGAAAACAAACACTGCTACATAAATCGCCGGTTACCGAAACTCTTGGGTAGTTATTCAGATTCGACGGTAGATTATGTTCGGGACAGCGTTACTTATCGTCAAATTATACTGCCCGTAATGTATGTCCGAACGATGCGATATATGGCAACTGTATGTAAATGTACTGGTGAGCACAGCGGTGGTTTCGTGCTGAGATATTTGGGGGAAATGGCAACGTTTGTTGAAGAAAAAGAAAGAAAGAAAAACAATTGGTTTGCGGAAAATGATGCAATCTTATTTGTCTTGAGATTGCGTCATTTTCAGCAATTAAAAAGATTTTTGTTCCCTATTTTAAGCTGGAGTAATATGCATGTATTTTTCACGTGATAAATTAAAAACCTAAACCAAACTAAACCCCAAACTACTTTCGAAAAGGCTAGGTAGACTAATAGATTGTAAAGACAGGCAAAGAGTATGTTTTAGCTTCGAAAATGAGTAATTTCAAAAAACAGGTTGATGATGAAGTTATATTTAATTCATAACACAGAGTAAAAAGTAAAATTCTGACACTCTTCGCTTCATCCAGAGCTAGAGAAGCTGTTGAAATATACAAATAAAAACTTTACATTGTGGTATTGTAAGTTGTGATTACAGAAAGAGAGACTTTCTGTAATCACAACTTACAATACCACTAAACTTACATTACTTACATAGAAGCACTATATGAGGCTTACAATGACACCTTCGAACCCCTTTCACTGTTTTCTATGCCTTGAAACTTTTCTGCAATTTAAACCACATTGTAGACTTGAGTTCATCTTTCCATTTTGTGTCTAGTTTTCGTTGTAATCTCTAAAATATCATTCTGACACAACTTTACAAAACATGATAATTTGTAAAGATCAAGTTAATGTCTAAAAGAATTTAAAACTCCTGAGTATTTTCTTCGTGACTGTACCCGACTCTAGGATAATGGGCGAAGAAATAAAAATGTAGAGAACGCTAGGTGCTAACACTAGTTAAATCATGCGCAGTGACAATTTATGTAAGCGCGTTACTTCGCACTTCCACCGGCGAGTTCGCGTATAAGCCGGTCAACGTGGATAATGTATGGTGGTATGCATTTTTCGTGGTTCTTGTAGCAGGCAAGGTTCCAAAATGTTATACAGGTGTATTTGGTGGCTAATTTGAAATAGATTTGTTCGTAATCGGTTGAAAGTTTATCGTTTGTTTTTGACAAAAGTCATGTTTGATTACATAAGTGGAGTAATAACAAATTATGGTTTTTATAAGTATACACCGTGTTGGTGTAAAGTCCCGTAAATATTTTTCTGAGGGCTGAGAAATCACCAAAAACGTTTTTGCTGGATCAGGGACCTGCCGAACCTGCTATGTTCGGTAAGGACCTGCATCATATGGAAGATGAAGAAGCCATGACGCCTCTCCGGGCACTCCTCGAAGAGGGGGACGTCCATGATGACGCCCTGCCCTTGCCGCTCTGCGTAGAACGAGCGAGATCCAAGTGTCACACTTTTAAGGCTATATTTGTCCGAGACACCATGGCGGCCAGCTCGGCCGCGTGGCAATTCAGGTGTCAAGTTTGGTAGCTTAGGGTTATATTTCACCGGGACACCATAGTGGCGTAACTGGTCGCGCTGCCATGGCATCCCGGTGAAATATCTTAATGACTCAAAGTTTTTTACTTCAGTCAAGAATCTCGCACCCTAAATTATTTAGCATAGTAACGAAACTCAAGAACCTTATTACCCAAAATGAAATAAGGGTAAATAAAGACCCGTTAAATTAAAACGACGCTTAATTCCCTACACATTTCCCATGTCAGATTACGCAAAACAAATAGCCAAATAACAGAATATTTTTAATAAAATCCCAAATGAAATAATTATACGTACAAATTGGTTAATTTACTTTCTGAATACGTCACCAACGTAATAAAGCAACGCGGCCAAATAATATAGGTCTGTAATGCCCTATTAGCGCAATGAGTACGAGTTTAATTTTATTTTTGTCGCATTATATCGGATAATTATGATATGTGTGGACGCAAATTGGGAATAAGGGCGGGGGCTGAGTGGCGATTATTTGGATTATTTTTTTGTTATGGGCATTTTTTTTCCTTGCGTCGTTTATCCTTAATGCTGAGGGTCGTGACCTCTCCGAATAACTTTCTTGTGGACTAGGATAATTGACATAGCACGAAGAATTGCCATATTTAAATGGCAATGGGTACATTACTCACAGATTAGATGGCCGTTGGGGCCGAAAGGTTCTGTAGTGGAGATCACGTACCGGAAGACGTAGCGTTGGAAGGCTTCCTACATGGTAGACCAATGACCTGGTAAGGGTTACGGGAATCTGATGAATGCGAGACACACTGGACCGTCCGTTGTGGCGACAGTTGAGCAGGCCCGTGTCCAACAGTGGACGTCTTTGTAATGAAATGTAAACCGTAGGAGCCCAGCAGGGTGGTAGCCTACTGGGGCTATGGGTTCGCTTCTGAAAGGAAAACCTTGCCCTGGAATAAAAGGCAACAAAGGAAGTAGGAGTGGGTTTTAGTCAGTATAAGTTTGACACGCCCTCTCGCCCCGTCCAAGAGTAAGAGATGTAATTGGATGATTTCCCAGCTAAAAAAGAGCGCTCGCTAATTTATTTGTAGATAGGATGGGATAGTATAGCATAGTCAGCCTTATAATGTTCCCATTGTTGGGACTCAGGCCTCCTCCCTAGGAGAGGGAATGGGCCGTAATCCACCACAAGGGCCCAGTGCGGGTTATGGATAGGATATTATGATGTTAATTTGATGTAGTGCTTATTGTATCTCAAGTATGTATCAACTAGTCAATATATGAATAATTGAAAAAGGCGCGATCTCAGTAAAATGGAGCTACGATATTTATTGCAATATTGAGTACCTCAGCGAAACTTCCGAGAAGGCGGTCTCGATACATTTCCCGCCAAAAGCAAACGTTAGAATGAGTTACATTTGCATTGTAATGGAAAACAAAGTGACTATACCTAGTCTGCATCAGAAAAGGAAATATTTTCTACACTTGACACTACTACGTGTGCACAAATGGTAAACACAAATTAATACAGTCATAATCATCATTTCAGCCGAAAGACTGCTGGACTTTGTGTCTCCCCCAAGTTTCGCCGCAACGACCGATCGTGAGCTTCTCGCATTCATCAGGTACCTGCGACCCTCACTAGGTCTTCGGTCCACCTTGTAGGAGATACCTACAAAGGCTACATCTTCCATTATCCATATTCCGCAAATGTGCTCTGCCCATTGACACTAGTTTGGCCACTTCATTCTTTGGGCTATGTCGGTCACTTCGGTTCTCTTGGATATCTTCATACCTTATTTGACCACGTTAGGCAACTACGAGCATAACCCTATCTTCACCTTTTGATTTTCTTCATTACCCAACTTAATAGCCCTCAAGTTAGTCCTTAAGTGGTAACTTTAGTTTTATAGTTTAAACCCAAATCAACTATCTTAATAGCACACGAACTAGCAACAGTGTTCATAGGAAAACAAACAATATAATATCATCTACATATACAATAACTGGATAGTTTAAGAGCTCGCTAGTACGTGTAGTCACGGAGCCGGACATCGGCACAATTATATAATTCAGTTATACGCTATACGCTGCGCTCGTCTCAGCTAGTACCAGTACAGGGGTTGGGTCCCAGTGGTAGAGAGAAATGAGCTTGTGAGTTTAACCTGCTATGTAAGATTATAATATGTCACATCTTCAGGGTAAACCAGGCTTTTGAACCCCAATCGGTACAAACTAAGGCATGCATTTAAAATTTGGTACTTATTTGAGCCAATCAGCCCCCCTAGCAAAGTTACAACCGTTTCGCTTGCGCCGAACGCTTCGAGTTGACCTTGCCGCCAATTCTTTTGTTCTGACCACGTGACTGACCGTTAAGACGACGTCATTCCCGTACATTTGAAGCTTTCTACAAGCGTTAAATATTGCAGATTAGCAACTTGGCTAGGGAACGGCTGGTTAGTATTATAAGTATACCGCTTTAATCTGTCTTGCTTCCCGTTTTCATTCTTTCTCGCTTCCTACTTTCAATGGGTCTGGCCTCTGACTTTTAATTTGACTCTCTTCCCACTTTCAATATATCTTGTTTTCTACTTATAAACTCTCTCGCTTCCCACTTTTGATCTGTTCTTGCTTTCAATCTATCTCGCTTTCCGCTCTCAATTTGATTCGTTTCTCGCTTTCAATCTGACTCGATTCCCACTTACAATTTGTCTCGTTTCCCGCTTTCAAGCTATATCGCTTTCCGCATTCAATCTATCACGTTTTTCACTTTCTATATGCTTTCCGTTTTCAATTTATCTCGCTTCCCACTTTTGATCTATCTCGCTTCCCGCTTTTAATCGTCAGACTTCTCGCTTTTATACTGTCTCACTTACCTGTTTCAATCTATCTCACTTTTCGTATCAGATCTATCTCGCTTCCCGCATCCAATCTGTCTCGCTCCCCGCTATAATCGTGACCCCGCCATTAGGCATTTGCAATGCTTGTTAATGTTAATAGGGAATCTGAATTCAACGTGCGATCGCTTTCCAGCTTACTGAATATCCATTTCAGGCGCATTACTGCATTTAATGCATCTGTAATAATATTAGTTAATGTCTTAACCTGATAATCGGTTGTGTATGTTGACAGGACTATTGTAAGGCTTGGTTTGTTGGGAGCAAGTGATGTGTATGATTGGTTTGCAGTGTCTTTATGTTAATTAAACGTAATGTACATAGATATAAATTAACCATATGTAAATTATACTAAGGGCGTCTTCACACGTACCACGACCACACCTCAACCACACCACGTGGCCGAGCGTACCGTATTAAAAATAATTAGGACTATCCACACGTACCACATTTTGCAGTCGTTATCGACCGTGTGTGCGATACCGACCACAACACAACCACCAGCAACACTGCAAACTAGTGGCCGACCACAACGCAACCACACTACATTTTGTCGGTACCACAACGCAACTACAAAAAGCTGCAGCGACACTATTCACACGTAACCACTGCTTGACAGCATTTGGTCGTTGCGATGTGGTGTGGTTTTGGTACGTGTGAAGAAGCTCTAAGAAAAATCCCTTCTCTCTCTGTCTCTCCACCCCAGGGTTTTTTTTTTATGGTGGGAAAAAATCATCCAATGACAACCCCCGCTCCTGGGCGGAGCGGGAGATAGTGTCAGACTTACTGACTGAAAGACCCACCCTGTTCCTTCTAGCCTTCATACCGGGACTCGAGTTTCGGATATCCCTGGCCCCAGTAGGCTTTGACTCGGCTGGGTCCCTGCTGTTGCTGACAACTCCTCGAGGCGCGCGGGAACAGTGCGCGCCGTCGACGACTTGGGTTTGGTCCAGACAGTTACGGGACGGCCGGACAGCGAACTATCCATTGCTCACTGTCCGCAAGCCCGTGCCTACGGTGGCCAGAAATCGGGATCAGAATCCCGGCAGCGGCGGCGGCGGACCCTAGGGATAAAAAGACAATCTATGTGCTTACCCAGGATGTTTTCTACCTGTTCGTCATATTGCACCCAAATGCGGTCAACAGTTTGAACGTGCCAGTGTATCAAACGCACGATTTTTTATTAAGAATTTTAAGTGTGATATAGAGATCTCTTACTTCCAAATTACAACAACTATTTCAACTAATAAAACAAACTACTTACTTGAATTTTTATGAACTTAAACTTTATTGAACTTAATATGAAATCGCAAGAAAGAAATTCATCGTGAGAAGTCAAACACTTCCACGATACTTACCACTTATAAGTTTTACATAACTTCAGCTGAAAGACTAACCGCTAACTTCACATTTACATACATAAGTTGGAGTACATAAGGCAGGCTGGGCCGCCCTGGGCCGCGCTGTTCCGCCCTGGGCCAGGCTGGGCCAATATGCGAGTATCTGAGGACGAACTAACGACACAACTTTGCCACAGCGGGTTAACAAAGAAAAGTTTGGGGCGAAACGAAACTGTCAACTCCAGGTATCGGAGGAGTTTCATATACATGCTACACGAGTTGGGGATACCGTTATTTGAAATAAATATATAATAATATCGTTCTCTTTTTTTTTTCGGAACCCTCAAAGTGCGAGTCAAAGTCGCACACATTGAGGTGACGTGACAACAAATTTAAAATTTCTCATTTACTTGTGCTATGAGACCTTGCTTCATGCTAATTTTCAAGATTCTAGGTCAACGGATATCACTATGAATAATTTTGTTTTTTTTTTCCCTTGAGAGTGTCAAAGTATACGTTTTTTGCGACATAAACGGCCATTTTTTTTTTCTTAACTCAGTAGTTTATCTTTTTCACAGTTTCAAGAGACCGCAGACTCGAGAGTATATGGTATTAATTTTAACTTGATACTTCCACGCTTTTCTAAAACAAAGGGTCTTAACAGAGAAACAGACAGAAAGACGGAAAACAAAGTGATCCTATAAAGGTTCCGCTTTTTCCTTTTAAAGTACGAAACCCTAAAAAAGGCGAACTGACTGTTTGCTGTCCTGATGTTTAAAGGGAGCTCATTCCAAAGGAAGATCACCTGGACAAAGAATAGGAGGAATAGACAAATCCTGAGCAGTGTGATACATCGTAGAAGACGATTATTTGTAGATTTTCGATTTTTACTTTATTTTTCATTATGGAATGGATGGACCACAAAGTTCCTCTATTCTTGTACCCCAGAACATGAAAAGACGTCTGCGCGATAGTTCAGAGTCTGCCGCGATTTGTTTAGACTTTTTCCAAGGTGCAAGCCTGAAGTAAATTGTTTTCAAACTAATATAAATTCGTCTCCAATACCCGTGTTTATCGGAGGAAATTATTTAGTTTATTTATTTCGAGGTACCTTTTTAGTTTGGACTTCGTGAAGGAAAATGTCTACGCCTGAATGGTTTTTTTTTCTCAGTTAGGTTACTAATATTTATAAATGCGAATGTAACTCTGTCTGTTAGTTACGTTTTTTACAAGCTTTCATTTAGTTTCACCTGTCCCGATATCAAATCTTGCAAATTAAATTTGACCCACTTCCCGGTTACCGATTGGGCTGAAATTTTGCATGCATGTGTAAATCAGATGGCAATGCAAAATCATTATAACGTGGAGCTGATCTGATGATGCAACTGGAAGGTGGCTATAGGAACTTGGTAGTTAAACGACACAACCCAATCGAGTTTGGGCTCGTATGATTCGTCTTGACGAGCATTAATTATATAGGCATACCGAGCTATAAAAGCTTGCTATGAAAAA
Organism: Mythimna albipuncta; assembly: GCA_929112965.1. Taxonomy (NCBI): domain Eukaryota; kingdom Metazoa; phylum Arthropoda; class Insecta; order Lepidoptera; family Noctuidae; genus Mythimna; species Mythimna albipuncta. The sequence goes on from OV815974.1 coordinate 2,047,190, forward strand.
ATGATTTTCATTAAAATCTTGTTTACTTTACACCTAAACCGGTAATTTAATCATTGCGATAAAACGGTATGTTGAACGTGAATCTGTTATGAACATACACGGTTGGCGTAGTGGTTGAGCGATTGGGTGCTGCGCTGCGTTTCGCAGGTGTAAAGGTTTAATTCATTAAACCCCAAGCGAACGCGACGTTCGCGCATCTATTGTCTTACTATTGTGTCTCAAATTGACGGTATCTGAAAGGTTAAATCAAATTAGGGCCTGCAGGGCAAAGCTTACCAGGGCTAGAAGATTTTTCAGAATTCCATGTCCCTAGAACGCAACAGGCAACTTTTTTATTAATATTTATAGCCTTGCGCTTGACCATTACCTCACTTGCGCTTGCCTAGAAGTAACCTAAAAAAAATCTTGAATTAAAAACCTCTAGGTTGTAGCTACCAAGAAACACAGGCTCTGGCAAATAAGTCAACCCCATAAAAATCCAAGGTTTGTTGTGTTAAATCATTCAATATTGTATCTATCTAAAATGAACGTAAGAACCAAATTGAAAAAAGTTAATTGTACTAACTACACCAAATTATACAAAAGAAAAAACGAACACTCGTAGACACAATTTAAATAATTTACCCGACCGCGCTCCATGAAAAGGAGGTGCATTTTTTGTCCGGCACCAAAATGTTCCCCGTATTTTCTATTCAGATACGAAAAGAGCATCTATGCGGGACACTGCTGGTGTATTTTTTAATCCATTTGCCACACTTACGCTAGATTTGGAGCTGTGTGTGACGTTACTAAGGAAACTCACTTTTCTAAATCGAGTGCAAAATGTAGGTGAGTTTTTTAAGTGAGTTTGAATTGACAAAATTGCAGGTTGATTTCCGTAGAATGATTTGAGCCAACCCGTAGGTTTGGTGCTTTTAATCATCTCTCTTAATCATCGCGATACTATCCTCATACAACAGCTCTTACGTAATTATGATGTCACTACACATTTTTCTCTAGGTATTTTTTAAACATTTGTGGTTATTACGAGTATCTCGGTTCTATTGGAATCACAATATTTTGTGTAAACCTAGTCCACGTCTGAAAATCTGCTATTTTGAGCGAACATTGCCAAATTTAAAACGTAAGCCCATTTAACCGAGGTTTTGAATACGAAATTTTTTCCAAAAGTTTTTAGGGTTTTTAAAACAATCTCGAATTTCTGGAATATGTTTTGTAAAATTTCGAGTAAGTGACGGAATCTCTGGATATTTCGAACCAATTGCAATTCGACAAAATCCCGGCTTTAGTAGCCGCTGCATTATTGACCATATTTTTTTTATTATTTCAAAAACACAGGCCACTTAAGTATGTGTGACAAGATTTATTATACTGCCTTATAGATAGCGCCCCACTCCCAAATACAATAAACAAACATAACTACAGATAATAATTAACTATAGTTAACTAATCGACTTCCTTGCTAAGTCAATTATCAGGATTAGATCACGATTAACTTGGTATTAGATTTACAAATTTGCACAGACAGTCAATGCCCGTAATCTCCGCCATTGAATTAGGGATTACTGGTCAATTTGCGTAAAGGTTGAATAATCACTGGTGACGGGTGGCTGTGGTTAATTGTGATATTATTCATTGTTGGAATGTCGTGATGATTGAAAATGATAACGGTATTCTAAAGGGTCCTCGAAACTGTTAACTGCGATTTACAATATTTACGTGTAAGATACCAATTGATGCAATTAAATCGTTTACTTTAAAGATACAATTTTATCACATTGGGCACACGTACGTGACCCACGTGTGCTCAACGCCGCCAACGCCGATCTGGGCTCGTCGGTTTCCATACATTTTATATGGCAACTAGACTTGTAGAGCTACATTAGAACCACGTCACGCGACGCAATTCTGCGTACAATTCAAGCATGGCACGCTTGTACATCGGTCTAATGTAGTTCTCGCTTGACGCCAATTGCTACAATTTGATCGTTTTAATAAAATTCAATATTCTTTCTGGAATATGTGGCTGCAACACAGTAGCCACATATTGCCCGTAGCAACATCGCAAGCCATACCAGCCAGACTATGCTATATTGCAGTAATGTCCCGGTCATATAGGCAAACTTGTTCGGTATGGTAACGTTCACCATACTCCAATTAGATCATAAATCTTCACTAAAATCACACCAATACCGTTCCTTCTTGCCTTTCATACTAGGGGCGAGCCTTCGTTTAAGAAGCAAACCTTTGGCCTCAGTAGGCTTGGACCCAGCTGGGCCCCTGCTGTTGGTGACAACTCCTTGAGGCGGGGGAATAGTGCGCCCTGTCGACGATTTGGGCTCGGTCCGGACAGTTACCGGACGGTCGGGCAATGAGCTACCCATTGCTCGCCGTCCGTAAGCCCTAGTATGTTCCCTTTGTATAACTTTCTACTATCATGCGGGCGAAGCCGCTGACAGCATCAAGTGAATGACAAATTCGTTAAACTAAGCTATTTACAGTAGGTTTATGTTAGTACATTCCGAAAAACTTCACAAAAAATACCGGAATCCAATCAGAAATAAAAAATAATAAACTACACGTATGTCAACGATATTGGTCTGCTATAGTTTCACAAAAAAAAAAAAAAAGTAAAAAACAACTTCATACAAAATCCTATCATTTACAAGTTTGAAATTTCATTGGAAAAATCCAATGAAATGTTGTTCGGTATTTTTTCCAGCCAGTGGTAACGGACGCCCTCTGTCCAGTCGCGTTTTATTTATTCTTCAATCATTGATTCTCTTTGTGCTGTTTCGAATTTTCACTGGAATTAGCTTTTTTACAGTCAGTATACTAATATAACAGTGAATATGGACGGAAACTAAATTGAAATATGGACACTGTTAAAAAAACGATTTAAAATAAATCATTCTGTAATAAAAAAGATTTTTGTATATTTTTGTCATCGTTGTAGCGCAGTGGCTCTCAAAGTGAGTTTATACTCCATTCGAACAAAATTAAGCATTTAAACAAACATTCTTTGTGATCCGTTCAACCGACTTTGGTCTTTACTGCGTTAGTAATATGACAAATGGCGGCTGCAGTAAATAGTTAGAATTGTAGTCACTTTTTTACTTTTAATGCCATCCTTCGAGAGCAGTGGTGGCTGAGCAGTAACGGTCCGACTTACGAGTTGTAGGTTGCGGGTTCAAACCCAGTCAGGTACATTACTTTGTGTAGCTTATTTCTTATCCTCTGCTCTCAAAACGGTGAAGGAAAACATCGTAAGGAAACCGGCATGCCCTAGAACCATAAATTCGTAGACATGTGACATCCACCAACCCACATAGGGGCTGAATGGCTATGTTGGTGGAATTTTCGGTTGTTGTGTTCATCATCATCTGCCTGTCCTTATCCTTACATCCTCCCGTCATCTATACACGTCCCCCCTTACATCCATCCTCGCGCGGGTGACGCCGCGGGCAAAAAATGTAACTAGTAAAAAATAAAATCTAAAAAAAATTAGAACACTTGCACACAGAACCTGATCTCAACTCTTCCGCCCCATCCACTCACTAATCCCTAACCCCCGATCTAATTTTCCAAATTTTTCTCAGCTGCACCAAAGTACACAGAATAGAGTACACAGTGTATTCGTCGAGTACACAGCGTACACAGTACACAGTCCGGTCGGCAGCCGCTAAGTAGCCCGGCACTCAGCGCACGCTACACGATCCACCGCTAAGCTCATTTCGCCCGCTTTGGTTTTATAAAACTGGGTAAATTCCGACACAAAATACTTGGATCCCGGATGACGGGTGCGTGCATGGATGTGGTATATTTTCATCCAGAAGCTCTTGACAAATGACTTTATATTAGAAGATTCCCAAAAAGCTGTTCCTGACATTACGTGAAAATATGTATAATTTAGCAGATTTATTGATAGCGTATAGCAATAGCGATTATGAAAAAAATCATAGGCAAGTTATTCAATTGACATGCCTTAACCAACTGTCATGTGGCAATTGTTTTTACTTTTACTAAATGGAACTTTGATGAAATTAAGTCTAAGATAAAGTAAGATTGGTATTTTATGGATTGACTGGTTATAGTGCTTATAATATTCTGGCAGATGAATTGTATTTTCGGTGTTCTTCAATTCAAACAAACACAAACAATATACGAGTACGAATAGTACGAGTTCATAACGGTGAAATATACAATCGTGATGAAACCTAACTCTAATATTCCAAATCACCTGTATGTAATGCTTATCCAAATGAAAACTATAGAATAATTCCATATCTGAATGAAAAATACCCTCTATGACCCTGCAGGGAGACAATCACAGTCGATGACAGGACAAGCCTGCCACGCTATTCTCAACCACTGGAGCGTCTGAAAGCCAGTATCAATAATAGCGAGCACCAGAAAAGTGTTGAGTCATGGGCCCCACAGTGAAATGAGTAAAAAAAGAGTTACAAAGGAGTTAACTGATATTTAATAATCAGTTTTTGCCCCAATAAAGAAGAACAAAACCACAGAATATTATCCAAAAATTAAAAGTGCCACATCCTTAAACATCATTAATTTTTTTCCAAGCTCGGTCACCAGCTCCCCCTGAGTCCGCTGGCTGAATGAAATTTCAGTAATTTGGTAAAGCGAATGCTAGGTACGGGTCCCGGGCGGGATTTTCTTACAATCCGCGCTTTGTTTTCAAGTCTATTTGAAGCGGAACGCCCAAAATTAGCTGACCTACCCCTCCCCGCTCACATCAACACTTAGCCGACCAACGAAATGAAATCTCACCGACCACCAGAGATCATTGTAATTGGTCATAACATTTTCAAATTATGCGGTTGACTTGTAACTTACCATGTTAGCGTTAGAGCTGATAATTGCTTGGTAAATAAAGTTGATAAGTTTGCTAAGCTTTGAATATTATCTGTTTGCGCAGATTAAGAATGTTGCTATTTCGATGCCCGTTTCCCCGTCGTTATGATTTTGAGTTGCTGCGATACAAATATTTGCATAATTTTCTTATTTCATCAGAGATTTAGAGTACTTAGGGATTTTGTCATTTACTCATTTACATTTTTCAGGTCATCTGGGAAATCTGAGGGATTCCTTAATGTTCTTATTGAAAATTTCAGAACATTTATTGCAAATTCCTTTATAAATATTTGAAAGCTATTTTCACAAAATTTACTTGAGTTTTTGATGAAGAAAACATGTTTCTTTGAATTTCTAAACTTGGCTCAATGATTTATAAAAGCTTTAGTTTTGATTTTTAGGCAGTTTTTCGTTTAATATAACAGTAAAAAAAATATTAGGTTCTTTCCTCAAGCTCATGAATTACAGATATTTAGATGATTTTACCAAAATCATCTAAATATCCTCATGTAAAATAAATTCTTTCACCGGATCTGTTTGAACTGATTATCATACAGTTTTCATTTATAGACGAAACGATTCAATTCAAAATAACGTTTATTGTACAAAAAAAATGAAACGCGTGGATAAACCAGCTCTAACTACGCCTGGACACAAATTGCCATGACCAACCTAGAAAACTATAAACAGACTCGCACCCATGTTGGGCGCAGCAATGACAATATCCGCAGATGGGGGTTCTCGGACGGTTCCAATCTTTAACGTTCGTTCGATGGAAGGTGGGACATGGTCTCTCCGCAGACCATGTCCCACCTTCCATCCTGCATCAAGTGCCCTGTTACCTGTTCACATAGGGACCTAACGATAGCGACAGCGGACGGCATTACCGTGGTAAAATATTGGGCCAGGCAAAGAATTTAATTTTACCATAGACATGTTAAAAAGAAGACTAATAATATAAAACTGAAGAATTAAAGTGAGCAGGGGTGGCCGAGTGGTAACGGCCTCGAATTGTAGATTGCGGGTTCAAACCCAGCCAGGTGCATTACTTTGTGTAATTTATTTCATCACCACTGCTCTCAAAACGGTGAAGGAAAACATCGCGAGGAAACCGGCATGTCCTATAACCAAAAATTGAAGATATGTGACATCCATCAAACCGCTCTGGGCTCGCGTGGTGGATTACGGCCCATTTTCTCTTCAAGAAAGGAGTCCTGAGTCCCAACAGTGGGAACATTATAAGGCCGACTATGCTATGCTATGTTTTGAAGATTTAACACACTGCGGTCAATAGAAACGCAGCACTAACCAAAGATGCTTTTCTATAAAGCAGAAGAGTTCGTTTAATCTGAATAAATACTGGTTCAAATTGATAAATATTCTTAAATTGATGGATAGCATATTTATAGTGGAATGTTATAAGCTATATACATTACGTCACAATCTATTGGACCGGAGTATTATCCAAAAACACGATTGAAACCACGTAAAAACGCTAGTCCGAATTAAAATGCAATTCCCCTTCAACAGAAAACAGCAGATAACATAATTCAATCTACAATATCACAATTTATCAGATATGCCCTTCGCGTTTCACCAATGGGACTGTATAATACTAGAATGAAGGTTACAAGGTTCCACAGTAATCCTTGAACTAATGCTGGCAACCTAGAAATACTTTTCCAACCACGTGTATAGTATCTAGATTATTCTAGATCTAAAATGCTTTAGTATTATTACAGTGAAAGTTAGTTCGTTTGTATGTCTGTTAATCATTTAGAATGGTAGAAGTTTCATTTGATGATTTGATTCGATTTGATGATTCCTCAAATCATCAAACGACATCTTAAGACTTTTCTGACATTTGGGTAAGTAGCAGAAAATATTCAAATTATCAGACTTACGTTTGTTTTATATGAATTTTGGTATACGGATAGATCAAGACCGGATTAGGATATAGGTTTTTTTTATTGCAGTGATTTATAGATAATGCCATTAAGACATTACGGTACCTATTGTTATGTACAGTACGACCTATATTGCAGTTGCCGAAGTGGAATATTGTAGGTCGTTTTGGAGACAAGAAATCGCAATGGCAAATTATTTTGGGAAACGGCTCGCAGTTTTTCACTTCAGTCGAGACTACCACGCCACCAGCTAGGACTGACCAGTCAAGACAATTCCGCCTCGGTCTGCGAGGGTGTTATGGAGCGCGGGCTTAAGGACAGTGAGCAATGGGTAGCTTGCTGTCCGACCGTCCGGTAACTGTCCGGATCGAGCCTAAGTCGTCGACGGCGCGCACTGTCCCCGCGCGCCTCAAGAAGTTGTCAGCAACAGCACGCCCACCCGGGTCGAAGCCTACTGGGGCCAGGGTCATCCGAAAGGGAACTCGAGCCCCTGTATGAAGGCTAGAAGGAACGGGGTAGGCTTTTAGTCAGTAAGAGTCTGATACTATCTCCCGCTCCGCCAAAGAGCGGGGGTTGTCATTGGATGATTTTTCCCACTATAAAAAAAGGGTGTTATGGAACCGAATGCTGCAATGACACAATTTACACACACTCTTACGATAAAATACATAAGCGAGAGCTGCTCGGTGACTCCAGGGGGCTGCTTGGCGACCAGACCGAAACGATTAATACAATAAATTGTGGTGTGGGCATTAGCTCACGTACTTTTCCGCACTAGTGCGAAAAAGCCAGCCTAAAAAATGATTTGGGTAGAAACAGGTTTTCAAGTAAGTGTATTGAAAAATATAATACTGGGGCGGAAATGCAAGGCGAACAGGCGATAAAAGAATGTTTCTTTGAAACTAAGAGAATGTCTCATTCATCTGGCCTAGCTTATTCTTTACAATTTGATATTTTTATTTGCATATTAGTTTTCCCGCACACTTATTGCTTCAAATGCACTCATTAGCGCCCAGTGGCTTACGAGATAAAATAGATTGGTACGAAAACTAGGCCACATGAATGAGACATTCTCTTGGTTTCAAAGAATCAATCAAAAGTTGGAGCGGGTTTTCAAAGTGAGTAAAATAAAAAAAAAATAGTATTACGTATAAAACACGGCGGATTTGAAAAATGAAAATACAATAATCAAATTGCCTTTGACATGACATACAAAAAACAAGGTAAAAGGAAACGGATACTGATGGTAGAGAATATAATATTGGCTTTTTGAAGACATTTGACACCACGCATTCACTTGCATTCCCCAAAGGAATACGCACAAGTGTATATGTAGAACTCGCAACTTCCGCAAGTTATATCATAAGCTTGTGTTACAAGGAAAAAGTGTGGAAACTCGTTGAAACGCTATTTTAGATAAGAAATTTCCAAGTTACTTCTTTACTTATGTCTTCTTCTGCTTTAGGAGGAGCGAGAGGGAGTGTCAGTCTTTTACCTACTGACCAAAACTCACCTGAAGAAAGAACACACAGTCACGGAGATAAAATAAACTGTATAGGTATCAAAACAAAATAATAAATACAATAATTGAAAGCATAATAAATACAAAACATTCCATTATTTTCATTTCATTTCTTTTGTATTTTTTTTTTTCCATGTTCTTTTACTTGCCTGTTGTATTCCAGTTCCCTAAAAGACATGTAACGCTTGGCTTATCCACATAGGCCACACGAGATACAAATAATATTCGGAAAAAAAAGTTATCGATAAATGGTATTTATTATGTCTTTTTTGGCATTTTAAACGAGATATAGCTGAAGTTTCATAGCTGACTACTTTGAGAAGAAACACCCAAAATAAACTCTTTTTAGACATTAATATTATAAAGAGGTAAATTTTGTTTTTTTTTTGTTTTGTTTTTAGTAGGTAATCTCTGAAAGTACCTACTGGTCCGATCACTAAAATTGTTTCACTATTAGAAAGCTGCTTTATTCTTGAGTGACGTAGAATGGACGAAGACATATTATGTACGCAGGCGAAGCTGCAAGTAAAAGCCAGCAGGGGTCCAGCTGCGTCGAAGCCGACTGAGGCCAGGGGTGCTATTCTCTAAGAAAACAGCCTTGAGCGCAGCGCTGCACCCCTGGGTCTAGTTCCGAAAGGGAGGCTCGGCCCAGTATGAAAGACAAGAAGGATTGGGGTGGATTTTTCAGTCAGTAAGAGTCTGACACTATCTCCCGCTCCGCCTAAGGCCGGGGGACGTCATTTATCCACCGAAAAAGAAAACAGTGCTATACCTACACATATTTATTTTGTTTATTTAAGTTTTTGTTGTGCTCGTCGTCTACAAGCCTAAGCTTACGGTGGCTGGTGCTCGGGGTCGGGGTCCTGGCGGCTCGAGCGTGAGGATATCCATGCGGCCGTCGCCATCGCTAGCATTACGGACTTGCAGAAGGAGACGACTGCCACCCATTCCCCCTTGCTCCGGATACGGTCCGGCACGAGAGGTCGCCGCTGCCGATCGGCCTCACTATGACACATCATCCCATCGATTGTGAGGTATCAAAATCTACTACTACCTATTAAAATACAAAGTCCAAGAACACTTAAAACGCCATACCATTATACAGCATTAAGCTTTAAAATCTATATTAAACTAAAAAAAAAACTTGAGGGAAATCCGTAAAACTAAATTTTTTGAGCGATCGTTGTTAAGCATACCTCCGGGCGCCGCAGCCCAATCGCTCACTTATTTCTTTACATTACAGTACTCTTGACAAAGATCGACTGAGGTTTTTGACCGAATTTAAAGTGACGGATATAGGGCCGCCAGGGAATGAAAATTTTTGTTTTTTTAGATCGTAAGTTGTCAAATAACTTCACTCGGTCCCTCTATCTACTCTCTCACCCAAAGGAGTAGGGTAGTATCGGCCTCTACTGCTACTGGTTACTGGTTTATTAGTATATCAATTCTTGGAACCACCTTATCTCTTTCTTTTATTGCACCTACCACTGTTTTCCTCTGCACCACCCATAGGTTGACTGGAAGAAAATGCCTAAGGCATTAAGTCCGCCTCTGTACTTTTATGTGCATGAAGTATTTATAAATAAATAAATACAGAGAACTGGTTTTGTAGTAATCTCATGCTTGATCACTATCTCATTTTTAATGGTAAGCAATTGCGTTGCTTCCTCTTCTTGGAGTCGTATTCATCACATTCCCTTACGTCTCCGAATTGACGGTTGTCGGATGATGGATGATATTGCCTACTCGTATACAGCCTGGTGACAGACAGACTGACAGACAGCGAAGTAATAGGAAAGCTGGATGTAACAGGGCCGTGTGGCAGATCACCGATGCGATTGACTGACCAAATAATAACGGCTGTTGGCCGCCAATTGAGCGAGTGCGCCCGGATGACTACCAGCAGACAAAAGTGGCGGGAAGTCATGCGGCGTACCCTGGCGGTTTCCGAAGAGCTACCTTCGAGATAACCATGACTACTCTGGCAAGAGTCAAACGACCAAGAAGAGAGTCTACGATGTACTGCATAACTTCTTCTTCTTCTTCTTCCTGCCCTTATCCCATTTACTTGGGGTCGGCGCAACACGTTTTCTTCTTCCATTCTGTCCTGTCACCCGTCAAACTATCACTAATTTCCTTTTCTTTCATATCACTTTTCACACAATCCATCCATCTTTTTTTTGGCCTTCCTCTCCCTCTCCATCCATCTACATGTATACTCAGAACTCTTTAACTAACATTGAAACATTTAAAAAAATAAGTCCGATTTTTTAAATTATACTTAAATGTTACTATGATCTCGAAATAATAAGCTGTATTTCTAGTTTCCCCATTCTAATGACGACCACAAAAGGTTTACGAACAAACGAAACTCCAATATCCCTCGTTATGATGTCACCCTTAATCGTGAGGGACCTTTGACCTCAAAAGAATAAAAAGGGCCTTTACATTGCAAACGTAATAATCGTATGTTGTACAGGTATGTCGGGGTCTTAGCTGCGGAAGTCGATAGTTATTGGCAGGAATTCAGTTAATTTTTGGTCTTTGAAACAATATTTCTGAAGACCCTGTGGCTGAATATATACGAGTATATTGTCTGTGCGATAAAAGAACCGTCGTGGCGTAAAGTGAAAACAACATTAAAGATTTTAAGTAGCAACACAACCCAGCCATCCGTCAAATGCAAAACGTCATAAAATGTTGACACCGGTTTGTTGATTATGTTATTTTGTTATAATTTTCAATTGAAATCTTCAGAAATGTGATAAAAAAATTCACCGAGCTGCAAGGAAAATAATATTTAATATATTACAGTTTTGCCAAAGATAACAAATGGCAAATCACACCATAATTGATCAAAACAAAGTCACGAACTTGGGAAACACTGGTATGCTGTTTTTTTGGTACGTAACACTTTTATTTTAATCTTTTTAGACTTCCTAGGTAAACTCCTGACCCAGTTATCTCCAAATATATATAAATTAAACGGAAATTCATTTAATCATGACGATATTTCTTTATTTTGTTTTGGTCAATATTTTCGATGGCTAGTATAAAGAGTATTGATACTTTAAATTTATAATGCGTTTCGACTAACTAAGAATATATTTTTTCAGGCTTGAGTAAGGAAGGAAGTAACTAAAATAAAAAGGGCAAGTGCGAGTCGGACTCGCACACTGAGGATCCTGTACAAATTTACCTATGAAATAAATTCCCGAATTGTGTTACGAAGATTTTTCCGAATTGCAAATTAAATTTTTAAGATTTTTCCCAGTACTTGTTCTATGAGACCTTGATTTATGCCTTTCAGGATTCTAGGTCAACGGGATTCGGGTTTCTTTGATTCTCTTGAGTATCGAAATATACGTATTTTTTCCGACATAAACGGCCGTATTTTTTTCGTTAACTCAGAAGTCTGATTTTTTCACAACTTCAAAAGACCGCAGACTTGAGTGTATGGTTTTAATTTTAAATCGATACCTCCAAGCGTTCTCGAGTTAAAGGGTTAACAGATAAACAGACGGACAACCAAGTGATTCCAAGGCCCCCTTATAGGCTAAATAGATTTTTTACGAAGCGACATTACAAATTCTGAAGTGTATTTTATTTTCATAGTCATTAAGTTCATATTTTTCATTGATTAGCAAAAGGGAAAAAGGTACTGAGGAAGACAACGAGAAAGTGGTAGTGTGTCCCGTTTTTACCTTAATATTAAACTAGGGAGTACATAAACATGCTGTTAGCTACAATATTCTAGTCAGTGATAATAGACCGATCCCAGTCAAAGTGATAGAACCATTTTCGTTGGAACTGGGTAAGTGGTCGTTGGTGGAACCTACCTAGATAGGCAGTACAGCAGTTTCTTCACGCTATTTTCCTTTACCGATTCCTGTTTGCATTTAAATGTCCATCATCATTACAATCGAAAGACGTCCACTGTTCTACATAGTCCTCCCACAGGTGTCGCTACAATTAACCGTTTGTTACTCATAAGGCAAAAACTTATAAACGGATGAGTTTAATGATAAACGTTGCAATAATATAGCTTATAACCTATTTTTTTATAAGTTTCATCACGTGAGCAAGTTTAATAAATAGGCTACTAATATTATAAATGCGAAAGTTTGTGAAGATGGATGAGGGTACTCGTATATATGGATGTGTCATGCAAAAACTACTAGACAGATGAACTTAATCATAAACATTGTAATAATATAGCACATAAGCAATAACTTTGCAGTTTCGTTAGGTCAGCAAATTCATCCAATAGGATAATTTTTATTATAGGGTGAAGCCGCTGGAAGAAGCTAGTCTAACTGAGTTTCAAAATATCAAGATTTAACAGTCGCACTGTAATGACGTCACAATGTTGCTTACACAACAAAAACGATATTTATCTACAGCAGCGCCCTCAAATCCCACGATGGTTTACTTTCCGCACAGACTCTATCTATTTTGACGTGACGTCTTATAAATTGGTTTGCCGGGTGACACTTCAAGAAACTGCGTTACGCTCCGCTCACGTTATGCGCTCACAATGAGAGCGAGTGAGAGGCACGCGTCCCTTCCACTCGGGCATGGTTAGCCCGCCTAAGAGCGAGAGAGACAGACATAATTTTACCACTCAAAGTTGTTGTCACGTAAAACTTTCGCCCGTATACCGACTTTACAGGCAACCAATTTTTTTTTTTTATTATATAAACCTGTGCTTAACTGTGATCCTACCTGATGGTTAGCAGTGATGCGATCATTGATGGTGAACTACTTTCACGCAGGCGAAGTCGTTGGTAAAAGATAGCGGACCCCAAAAACATAAAATAGGAGTCTAAAGTTTTTATAGAGAAACTTTAAAGTATCGAGTAAAGATGCCGAGTTGCTGGCCTGTCGGGTTTCTATCTTTTTTTTTATTTCAGGGAGTGTGAGTTGGAATTGCATAATTTAATTCCACTAAGTTCATTCCATCATTGGACCACTAGACGTATGGCTTTGCGCCATCAGTACGTAGTGGATATCCCACCCATGCGTACAAATCGTTTTAGGAACACATTCATTGTGCGTACAGCTAAGAAGTTGAAATTCTCTGCTGGAGTCAGTATTTCCTGATAGCTAGAACCTAGGGGTTTTTAAGTCAAGAGTGAATAGGTTACTTCCAGGCAAGCGTATTTAGTTGACAAGCCTGTTGTTCTAGTGGTTAGTGAACCTTACTGCTATGCCGGAGGTCGTGGGTTCGGTTCCCACCCAGGACAAATGTTTATGTGATGAGCATAATCATTTGTTCTGTGTCTGGGTGTAATTTATCTATAATATGTATGTATTTAGAAATATATAAGTATGTTTATCAGTTGCCTAGTACCCATAACACAAGTTCTGCTTAGCTTGGGACTAGACGGCGTTGTGTGATAGTTGTGGAATATTATTATTATTATTCCATCGTCAGCCACGTCGTGGTCAAACGCGAGCCTATTAAAAATAAAAATAAACTCTACTCTCCCGCGGTCAAACCCATTGGTGGAAGCTAGCTGACTATAAAACGCATCAATTTCCTCCATGTTTCTTTAGGACCGAATGCTCACCCACTGCGCAACCTTACTCGTAAGGGTGTAATAGTGGTGACGTCACAGCGTCATGCAGCTCTGAATCAACACAATTGTAAGAGCCTCGCGTTAACAAGTACAAGGTCACGCTCGCTGGGAGCCAGCACCCACGACACCAATATAGATTAAGTGAGTAAGTTTCTCTAAGATGTGACAGGTTTTTTTCACAAAGATGTGACAGATTTTTGCTGATGCCTTTTTAGGTGGTATCTAATGGAACGGGCGGTCTGTCAGACTTTAACTGACTAAAACCCACTCCTTCCTTGTCTTGCGGTCCTGGGCCTCAGGATTTCTTTTCAGAAGTGAAGTAGGCTTCGACCCTGCTGGGCCCCTACGGTTTTACTGACCTCGCCTTGAGGCGCGCGTGGAACACTATGCGCCGTCAGTGACTCGAGCTAGGTCTGATCGGTCACCGGACGGACAGATGGCGAGCGACCTACTGCTCGCCGTCTACAAGCCCATGCCTATGGTGGCTCGAAATCGATATCGGGATCCTGGTGGCTGGGTTGTGAAGAAGTCTGAGTAGGTCGTCGTTCGGCCGCTTAAAAAAAAGACACGGTGAAATAGTGACTTAGAAGCATTTGATATGTTTTGTCTACAATGCCGGTGCCGGTGCGGCGGGCGACGTAGCAAACGATGCTACGCCATCGGCTTGCCCGTAGCAAAACGCTACGCGACAAATTATTTTACACTAAATCTCATCACCACACTCTTATTACAAAAGTAAAAGTTTGTAAGTGTATATATTTTCGTATGTTTGTTGTTGCACAGTTAGATAACGTTCTGGAATAGCACATAATTATGTACTTTTTTACCCTGGATGTATGTTCCCTTAAAATAATTGTCTACTATCACGTGGACAAAGCCGCTGACAGTAGCTAATTAATCTAATTATATAAAAAAAAACTGAAACATTTTTAGTTACACCTAAAAAAAAACCAGCTCGGCAAACTAAAATTAAAATTGTTGGCAGCGATCGACACCGTGTAAAATAATGTTAGCTTCACACTTATTTCCCTGGAGGACTCTGTCAGTAGCCACCAGCCTCGAGCCACGTTAGATGCTCGCCAGTTGAAAATATTAGTTTAACCTACTTCTCCAATAGAATCTAGGTTTCAGTCCAATGCCCGCGGCTTCGCCTGCATATATAAAATATAGCATATGTTACTCAAAAATAAAGTAGCTTTCTATCGTTGAAAAAATTTTCGCAATTGGACCAGTACTTGCAGAGATTACTTCCTACAAACCTATAAACACATTTGTTGTTTTTAGGAGAACAAAAAACATAGAAACAAACTACTTCTTTATAATATTAAGTATAGATTCCTTACACTGACTTCTCACGCTCTTGGACGGAGCAGGAGGGCGTGTCAGATTTCGTTCCAGGGCTCCAAGGTACACTCCAGGGCCTACTTAGTAATTAGTATCTGTCTGTCTGCCATTGTCCAGGGCAAACATGACGATTTATATTGTATTTTAACAACTCTTGCATGCTGACAACTTACTTTGTGATGTATGTATTGTACTCATGTTTGTGCAAATAAATGATTATCTTATCTTATCTTATCTGTGCTATCTTGTACAGCTACAAATCGAGCACTAGAATGCCTAAGGATATTATACTATATTAATACGCTCAAACTGTCCCAACTGTTCCCTCTGCAACCTACATACTCTTTGGCAGCCAACTCTATGAAATGAGCGAGCGAATGCATCGACTCGGATTACGAACATTGTATCACGCAGCCTTGGGGCCTTGCTGCCAGGCCAAGGACTAGCCTCAAGGATAATAGTCCTAACTGTGCAGATTACGCAGTTACACAGTCCATTCCTGTACCAATTGGTAGACTATATATTTTCAGGAGGATATTTCGAAGGAATTACCGTGGCCCTGGAATGTAAAAGGCAACTGAAGGAACACAGGTCTGTTTTAGTCAGTAAAAGTCGTTTCGCGTCGTGTTCCCACTGCTGGGACGGACGTTTCCTCGTTGGGAGAGGGAATGGGCCGTAATCAGACACCTTACTGTAATCAGGCTGGAAGATCGCAGCAGTCAAATTGTTCCAGTCTTTCAATGTACGCAGTATAAACGGCTTAGTCCGGACCGTAGAGGTTTCAACAACATATGGGTTTATATTCGCCGTACGTCGATTTATCCGATGGTAGAAATGAGATGGCGGAATCAAGTCATGCGATTCCTACGCACACTCTCTAAAATGCATAGGGTAGCCACTACAACTGTGCTCCGGGCTTTATAGAATGAACTTAAGGCCCAAGCGCTTGAAAAGTGCCATAAAACAATGACTTTCTGAAGCCTACTCCTCGGTAACGACCAGGCTAATAGGTTTGAAAAAAATATATGTTTATTATAGATTCATGAACAACATTATCAACATTTTATTTTTTCGTGCTATTAATACTTTTGTCTAAAAAAATATTTAGCAATTTCGCAACTTTTCCCTACTTCTTCGAAACGGCTTGGATCTTTAGAAACATTTTACACATAAAAATGGGTAGTTAAATATTCTTCAAAGTGAACATTGCATATGTAAATCAATCAATATATTGCAAAGAAAATGGATGTCAAGTTCAGCCGCGCGCTTTCCGGGCGCTGCTGGCCGCAAAAAAGTGCACAGATATGCGTACTACCTCCTAGGCGGGTGCGAGAGGTGCGTCCACATAATTTTAGCCAGCTGGTTAAAGGGACTATAAGCCTTAAACAAATCTGAATCACTAATTAGCCTCTTCGCATGCCTTTTCACTGATTCTAAATTTGCTAGATGACATTTTGCAACGCCTGCCCCTAGGGGACTACAGTACTTAATAAAAGATTAATAATTAGTAATTTAATTTAATTTAATGATAATCATCGGATCAATGCAAAATAATGATAATGCAATCTAAATGATAAAATAATCTAATACAATTTAAATTAATTCAATTTTGTTATTGACCTTTCAATTTTATGTAATTTTATAATACCTGTATACGTATCTCGTAACTGAAATGAGTCTTTGGTACTTGAAATAAATAAAATAGTACTCCATACAAAATAAGACCTTTGGTTTAGTACAACCAAAAAGTACAAGTACGCCGCAAAACTCGATAAATCGAATACCCCTAATACCGATTTAGGTAATTACCTCGAAAAGTAGACCGCACTGTTATCGATATTGTAATCAAACAGACATCATTATGAGAGATCGGTGTCGTAGATCGTCGTAACGATTATGGCGGGTTGGCATGTCGGCTCACAATGCTGACAGGTGTATTATAAACTGTTAGGTTTTATTATCTCCTGGTATGCGAAGGGAGGTTAATGTTGTTGTACACTAGATTGTAATGTCAACTTAGTAATGAAAATCATGATACAAATTCGTATTCAATCTGACATTGACCTGCGTTAGGCAGAAAGTGACGACGCCGCGACATCTTTTTAGCCACTCGATTGCGACGTTGTGTGGGGGATTGCAGATGTTTTCATACTACTATTAAAACCTACCGGAACTCTGTCTTTAAACTCTGCTGCCATGAAAAATCGTGGTACAGCAGTTTCACCCAGGCGTTGCACCTATCTGCGCCAATCATGCGTGTGGACAAGGACTGTTACCTCCAATTCTTCAAGGAGGGTCTCACTATAAGTACCGGCAATAGTGTCGGTACTTATAGTACCTACCCGTTTTTATATTGGCTCCTCATTCCTCATTTATTTATTATTCTGAACGCTGTCCATTTTGCGGATGTGATACACTATTATATAGACTTGTTAAAATATTATTTTTTTAAGGAATGCGTCATGTTTTTAGTAAATACTCTTTTTCTTTCTATTTAGATGAAAAACGTTCACTTCTGGGCTTAGGCCTCCAACCTGGCTACAACGCGTCCAGTCACATGCATCTCACATCTATTAGCTGCCTGTAACCCTCACTAGATCATCAGTCCATGTTGTTGGAGGCCTTCGACAAAACAACACAACCAACCTATAATCTATTTAAAAATAAATACCTATCTTAATGTTACACAAACCGTATTACATCACAGTGTGCACTTACCTTTAAGTCGACCACGTGCATACTTAATACATTTCCTGTTTTAAGTTCATTAAGGTACAATCTGCACTATATTATACAAGTGAAATATATCTATCGGTGCGTCGGTTACTAAGCCGTGTAAGCAGTAGAGAAGCACGAGAATTGTTCGCCACGTGGATAATATAAAAAACTGGGCAAGTACGAGCACTGAGGCTTCCGTACAAACTTACCTTACGTAAATATTCAATTCCCAAATAGAGTCTCGAAGATTTGAAGACATGAATCACAAAAAATATTTTTAAGCTATTGCATAGCTTCTATCGCGGGCCTTGAGCGTGGAGACCAAATCCAGAAATTCCGTAACGAAAATAACCTAACACCCCCCACTCATTTGTTTTTTTAGCGTAGTGACCGATAAGAAAACAAATGAGTGAACAATCAATCAAAATTCAATTCAATGTGTGAAAGTGTAACTTCAATTAATTTAGAAGAAAAAAAAAACAAAGGAAAAAAAATACTGCATAAATAAAATAAATAAATAATTATAATTGCATAAGTTGATAAAAATGCTATGCAATAGCTTTACCGCGGCAGTCCCCGAGTGCCACACGTCTTTATTTTTTATTTTTTTTACAAACGTACATTATTAATATGTTTAACATTCAACATAATTTCAGCCGATAGACGAGCACTGTTGGACATGGGCCTCCCCCAAGTGTCGCCACAATTAACGATTCTGTGCGTCCCGCATCCATCGGTTTCCCGCAACCTTTACCAGGTCATCGGTCCACCTTGAAGGAGGCCTTTCAACGCTGCGTCTTCCGGTACGCGGTACTCACTCCAAAACCTTACGGTCCCAACGGCCATCTGTTCTACGAGCAATGTGCCCTGCCCATTGCCACTTAAGTTTGGCAATTCTTCGTGTTACGTCGGCAACCTTGGTTCTCCTGCGGATATCTTCATTTCTGATTCGATCACGCAAGGAAACTCCGAGCATAGCCCTGTCCATTGCCCTTTAGCTGACTGAAGCCTTCTGATGAGGTCCATTGTACGTTCCAGTGCCATATGTCACTTGCACTATGAATTGGTCTTAGAATTACATTTCATCTTGAAACACTGTTTTATGTTGGTCAAGAAGATATCGCGCAGCTTCCGGAAAGCTTCCTAGCATAGTCGAATTCGACGATTGACCTCTTTCTTAAAGTTAGATCTACCCAACTGGAGTGAGTGGGTTTAACATTAAATACATTGAATTTAAAATTAACTAATATAAAATTAAAACAGTAGACATAGACAATTAAAACAATAGAGTATACTTACGTTACAAAAACGAATAAAATAATATCTTATATATTTTATATCTAACTTCTTATAAATTAAAAACAATATTTTTAATACACAAAAAGAATAATAATAATAGGAAGAAGAAAAAAGAGCAAATTTATTTATTTATAAAGCAAAGTATTAACATTATTGATGATTTCCCGGGGGTCACCAGGTCAAAAAGTCCTTGAAAAATTGGTCCTTCGTTGCAGTAACATGTTACATAACAAAGCTCGCCATCCGAATATACCTCGAACCATATAAAGATAGGAAAAAATGTGAAATCGATAGTCCGTAGCCCGTACAATGACACTATCTTCTTCTGTGTCATTACATTCTGTGACTTTTCATTTGTTATTATCACGTTTATAGAGTTCGGCCACTGAGTAAGTAGGTGCAGAAGATCCACCCTTTTTTTAAGCTATTGCATAGCTTCTATCGCGGGCCTTGAGCGTGGAGACCGAATCCAGAAATTCCGTAACGAAAATAACCTAACACCCCCCACTCATTTGTTTTTTGAACATGGTGACCGATAAGAAAACAAATGAGTGAACAATCAATCAAAATCCAATTCAATGTGTGAAAGTGTAACTTCAATTAATATCAAAGAAAAAAAAACAAAGGAAAAAAATACTGAATAAATAAATAAATAATTATAATTGCATAAGTTGATAAAAATGCTATGCAATAGCTTTACCACGGCAGTCCCCGAGTGCCACAAGTCTTTTTTTAGTTGGGGAAGTCATCCAAAGACATCCCCCGCTCTAGGGCGGAGCTACTGACTAAATACCCACTCCTGTTCCTTCGTTGCCTTTCGTACCGGGACCGAATCTTCCTTTCAGAAGCTTTGGTCCCAGTAGGTTTCGACCCTGCTGGGCCCCAACGGTTTGCTGACAACTCCTTGAGGCGCGTGTGGAACACTACGCGCCGTCGACGTCTTGGGCTCGGTCCGGACAGTTACCATATGGTCGGACGGCGAGCTAAAGATCCACCCATTTAGTGTTTAAGGTATTTAAGGACGCTGCAGAAGATGTCTCGGGCGTCGGGAGCCGGGGAGATTTTCAGCCAGTAAGAGCTTATGTTCTATGCTCGGAGTTTTTTTGCGTGTTCGAATCAGGAATGAGGATATTCGCAGAAGAACCAAGATTACCGATATAGCACGAAAAATCGCCAAACTTAAATGGCAATGGGCAAGGCACATTGCTCGCAGAACAAATGGCTGTTGAGCTGAATGGTTCTGGAATGGCGACCACGTATCGGAAGACGTAGCGTTGCAAGGCCTCCTACAAAGTCCAATGACCTGGTAAGGGTCGCGGGAATCCAATGAATGCGAGACGCACAGGACCGTTCATTGTGGCGACACTTGGGGGAGGCCTATGTTCAACAGTGGACGTTTTCGGCCGTGTAGATGTTTAACTTTTTTCATTAAAAACACAATATAAACAAAACAAAAGCAGCTCATTTGTTCAGCCGAACTCTGAAGCTCAGCTGACAAAAGCGAATCATTTAGATGTTTATAATAAGCTATTGCATAGCTTCTATCGCGGGCCTTGAGCGTGGAGACTGAATCCAGAAATTCCGTAACGAAAATTACCTAACACCACATTTGGTTTTTGAGCGTGGTGACTGATAAAAGCAGCTGTCGGCGTTTTGAATGGGTAGGGTTAAGCAGCTGTTAGCGAGGTCTGGTTTTTGATGGAAGAGGTTAAGCAGCTGTTGGCGAGGTCTGGTATTGGATGGGTGGAGATAAGCAGCTGTTGCCAAGGTCTCATTTGATGGGTGGGGTTAAGCAGCTGTTAGCGAGGTCTGGTTTTGTATGGGTGGGGTTAAGCAGCTGTTAGCGAGGTCTAGTTTTAGATGGATGGGGTTAAGCAGCTGTTGGTGAGGTCTGGTTTTGGATGGGTGGGGTTAAGCAGCTATTGGCGAGGTCTGGTTTTTGATGGGTGGAGTTAAGCAGCTGTTGGTGAGGTCTGTATTTGGATGGGTGGGGTTAAGCAGCTGTCAGCGTTTTGGATGGGTAGGGTTAAGCAGCTGTCGGCGTTTTGGATGGGTGGGGTTAAGCAGCTGTTAGCGAGGTCTGGTTTTAAATGGATGGGGTTAAGCAGCTGTTGGTGAGGTCTGGTTTTGGATGGGTGGGGTTAAGCAGCTGTTAGCGAGGTCTAGTTTTAGATGGATGGGGTTAAGCAGCTGTTGGTGAGGTCTGGTTTTGGATGGTTGGGGTTAAGCAGCTATTGGCGAGGTCTGGTTTTTGATAGGTGTAGTTAAGCAGCTGTTGGTGAGGTCTGTGTTTGGATGGGTGGGGTTAAGCAGCTGTCAGCGTTTTGGATGGGTAGGGTTAAGCAGCTGTCGGCGTTTTGGATGGGTGGGGTTAAGCAGCTGTTAGCGAGGTCTGGTTTTAGATGGATGGGGTTAAGCAGCTGTTGGTGAGGTCTGGTTTTGGATGGGTGGGGTTAAGCAGTTGTTGGCGAGGTCTAGTTTTAGATGGGTGGGGTTAAGCAGCCGTTGGTGAGGTCTGTGTTTGGATGGGTGGGGTTAAGCAGCTGTCGGCGTTTTGAATGGGTGCGGTTAAGTAGCTGTCAGCGAGGTCTGGTTTTTGATAGAAGAGGTTAAGGGCCAAGCGCCCGATAAGTGCCATAAAATAGTGATTTTCTGAGGCCTACTCCTCCGTAACGGCTAGGTCAATTGGTTTGAAAAAAATATATGTTTATTATAGATTCATGAACAATAATATCAACATTTGATTTTTTCGTGCAATTAATACTTTTGTCAAAAAAAAATAAAAATTTCGCAACTTTTCCCTACTCCTTCGAAACGGCTTGGACCTTTAGAAACATTTTTACACATAAAAATTGGTGGTTAAATATTCTTCAAAGTGAACATTGCATATGTAAATCAATCAATATCTCGCAGAGAAAATGGGTTTAAAGCGCTTTCCGGGCACTGCTGGCCGCAAATAAATGCACAGATTTGCGTACTGTCGCCTAGGCGAATGCGAGAGTTGCGTTCACATAATTTCGGCCAGATGGTTCAAGGAACTATACGCCTTAAGCAGCTGTTGGCGTAGTTTGGTTTTGGATGGGTGGGGTTAAGCAGCTGTTAGCGAGGTCTGGTTTTAGATGGAAGAGGTTAAGCAGCTGTTGGCAAGGTCTCATTTTGGATGGGTGGGGTTAAACAGCTGTTAGCGAGGTCTGGTTTTGGATGGGCGGGGTTAAGCAGCTGTTGGCGAGGTCTGGTTTTGGATGGGTGGAGTTAAGCAGCTGTTGGCGAGGTCTGGTTTTGGATGGCTGGGGTTAAGCAGCTGTTGGCGAGGTCTATTGCATAAGTTGATAAAAAATGCTATGCAATAGCTTTACCGCGGCAGTCCCCGAGTGCCACACGTCTTTTTTTTAATTAAATATGTAATTATTTGAACAAAAAATTATATAATAATTAAAAATTGCTCATTGCTCGCAGAACAGATACCGCGTACCGATAAACGCAGTATTGGGAGGCCTCCCACAAAGTGGAGTAATGACCTGATGACAGTCGTAGGATTCCGATAGATGTAATAATCATAGACCGGTCACTTTATTTTTCACAACATTTGGAGGAAGCCTATGTCAAAACTATGGACGTTTTTCGAATGACATGATATTGATGGTGATAACTTTAATTCATTAAACCTCAAGTGTACAACCGTTCGCACTCTCATTGTCTCTAATTACGGTATTCGAAAGGAAAAATGCAGTTTTTTTTAATATTAGTTAAAGTTCCATTACTGGAAAGTCCAGAATCATGTACTCCATGGACTATGGATCTATGATAGACGTAACGTTTGTGTGTCAATGTCAGAAACACAGTGTATGTTTATAAAGACTTGTGAATACTGGTTCTTCTGTTTGTTTTTTTCTCACGTCATGGTTTTACTACCATAACGCAGTTCCTACGAGATGTCTTCATAGTTAAAATGGCAGTTCACTTGATAGTAAATTTTTGGACTAGTTTAAACCTGTCGACAGTTATGTAAGTCACATTTTTATTACTTTATTGTCGGTTTGCAGTTGAGAATGGAAATTATGCGTCAGATTTTATAACGTTATCTCAAGGAAACTCAAAGAAGTTGATAATAATGATCTAATAAGCACTTTTTTCTCAATTTCTACGTAAGCTATCTTTGGGCACATCTTAATCATGGTGGTAAGTCCTCTCTTTGAGGAGTGGCTGAAGAGTCAAAGCGTCCTCAACTTCCGTATGACGCAGTTCTTCACTGGACATGGTAAGTTTAGGATGTTCCCACATTTAATTCTCTCGGTTCTTATCATTGCATAGACTGCCGGGAGGACATGGTGGAACACATAGCGGAGGAGTGTTCTCGTCGGGAGGATCGGCGGAGGTGATTAGTCACACGGGTTCCTGAAAAACCGTGGCCCGGAGCGAGGGGGAACGGGTGGCGATCACCTCCTTCTCTAAGCAGTAAAGCTAGCAAATGAGACAGCCACACGCGTGAGGAAACAGACATTCTCACGCCTCAGTCGCCGACTGACGACGAGCAGGGGGTAGCTCGCCGTCTGACCGTCCGGTAACCGTCCAGACCGAGCCCGACTCGTCGACGGCACGTGTTCTACGCGCGCCTGAAAGAGATGTCAGCAAAACCCTTAGCAGCTCAGTATTCCACTTTAGAGCGGGAGAAGTCATTAAATGATGCCCCACCTTAAAAAAAAAAAATACTAAAGACCTCCCCGTCACTACAAAATAATATACTGTACACAACACAACTCCTCCTCTATATTTCCTTCACACACAAATGACGAACATAATATCATGAAAACACTCGACATAAAGCAACATACGGGTATATCACACCGAGTGAATACCTGCCGTCTGCCAAAAATATTCCCCCTTTGTTTCTGATGAAAATCGAAAAAGAATCTCTCATTCATTAACGAAGGGTGTAAGTTACCCGGGGACGCGGGGCCTATTACCGACGCACGCGATATATTTACATGAAGCTGTAATGCGTTCGAAATTGATGCCGATTGAGTTTTTGTGTTTGCATTTTATTATGAAAATGTGCGTGGATTGTTTTTTTAGGATCGTATTGGAGGGTAGCTTTTTGATTTACGTTTTTTTTTTTGCTGGTACTTTATTTGCCCTTATTTTCGTAATACTTTTAAATTACGTTAAAATAATCATTTTGGTAAATAAAAGTAAGAGCGAATACTTAGCTTTGATTTTTACCTTTTTATAAATACAAATGTTGAAGGATGGTTAGGAGAGGGATGAAAAAGAGAACTTGGAGATATTGTATAAGAGTTATATGGGAAAGGAGTCAGTGATACCGTGACGCTTGACTAGACAGAATGAAAAGAATAAATGTATTCAGCGCACCTCCGAATAACATTGGACAAAGGCATGAAGGTGATGATTGATCCTATTTTCGTAGAGAATATTCTCGCAAACCTCATTTATTGCTGTAATAGAATGTAGAACACGAGAACATAGTTATTTTTTAACATACTTAATTAAGTTATACTTTTAGTTAAAATTAATTCATTGATTGCTTAAATTTTTCTAAGATGTATTTCTCCCAATTACATATGATTTAAGTCTTTCTTTATTTTTATTTATTTTAAATACTAAATAGTGCATTTTGAAATTTTGGGAAAATGTCTTTTACGTTACGTTTAGTGATAACTAGCTTAGCCCGTATACCTACATAAAATAAAGCTTATGTCACACAGCAATAAAGCAGCTTTCTATCGGTGAAAAAATTTTAGCGATCGGACCCGTTCTTTCAGAGATTACCTCCTACAAACAAAAAACAAACTTTACCTCTTTATCATATTAAGTGTAGATTTCGGCATGGATATGAAATGTCACAACTAGAACTTACTTGGTCAGTAATAGGCCTCTTTAAGTCAAGAGTGAATAGATTGCTTCTAGGCAAGCGTGTTCCATCGTCGGCCACATCATCGCTTACCATCAGGTGAGATAGTGGTCAGATAGTGGTCAGGTGAGATAGTGGTGAGATAGTGGTGGTAGTGGAGATAGTGGTGATAGACGCGAGCCTATCAATTCAAAAAAAAATAGTTTGTCTTCCATTTACACTTATATCAGAATAGTCCCCACGAAAGCATTTTTAATTTGTACTTGAAGTAAAACCTGGGGGCACACGAGATGGTTTGCGAGCGAGCGAACAGAGAAAAAAAAACGTTTTGTTTTGACATAAGCAGGGGAGGCTGATTGAAATGCTAAAAATATTTATATACTGTTGCTCACTGCTTACGAATTGACGTGTGTTTTCTTGGCATTTTTAATGAAATACCTGTTAGGGTAAGGTTAAAATTACGAGGGATCTCTTTAAGCTGACGCTTTGCAGTAGCAACCGATCATCGTGAGTTTGAATTTCAATTGGGTAATGAAAACAAGCTTAGAAAGAACCGCGCTCTTTCTTGATATGGGGAATCATGAGATAAGTTCTCCTGCTCTGGTTGCAGTGTGAGGGTGTGTCAGACTTCTGCTAACAAACCCTTCTGGGTTTCTTCAGTTGCAGAGCTGCGGTGACCCTTTCGCGCTTTCCCGGTCTGTCATGTTTTCAAAGATGCGAGCTGTGGAAGCATGCATACCCAAGAACATCTCATCTATGGACGCAAACTACACTAGCCAATCCGGAAATTTCTTAACAGATCGCGGACCCCTGTTGGCCGCTTCACAAATAATCGGGCCAAATAAGGTTTCCTTAACCCACATCTAACACAGTACCTACCAGTGTGGAACCGCTTCACAGGACATGCTTCACTCTCTATGCTTGTCCTGTACAACCTGCACTTTTCAAGATTTTTACAAAGCCAACAACTGAGCTGTTCCACACAGAACAGATGATCAATGGGGCCGAAAGGTTCTGGAATGGTGACCGTGCACGCGAAGACGCAACGTTGGCGCGGCCTCCTACAAGGAGGACCGATGCCCTGGAGCCGAAGTCTGCTATTTTTATAAATGTATCATTCCAACACGATCCCATTGTCATTTTGTCAAATGTTCGTAATCTGCTAATTCATGATAATCGATCACTGAGCGGTCAATGGTCTTACAATAGAGTTGTTGTAAAATGACAATATCGAGCAGTCTCGTAACAAATTAAAAGCAATGACTACACAATGACGTTCTAATGGTAGGTTACTGTTCAAATTAACTGTCAAAACTTTAGCAGATTACCGCATACGTTCAATCATTCATTTTTCATTATGTACAAGATTACTATTCTATGCCATTTCTTTCAATGGAGTGTCAGTGGTTGACCATTGGAAAATCATAATGACGCCATTGTATTAGCAGATTACCAAAACTTGTTAAAATCAACAATTATGAAATCAATGATCGACTATTCTGGCACTATTGTAATAACAGACTTGAGGCCTAGGTGTGGATCGCGGGGCCGCGATAAATGAATGTCGCACAGGATCGTTGGTTGTGACAACAATTAGGGAGGTCTATGTCCAGCAGTCGGCGTTTTTTTGCCTGTAATGATGATGATAATAATGAATGAAAATCAGAGTTGTACATGTACGGGTAGCGAAATACTGCTCAACAAAAAAATAATTTGTGTCCATCGACATGAAAAAAAGAAGAGGTGTATTTTGAGTTAGAATTTTTATTTCATTCTTTTCATACGATGACGTGACGGACGTCTTAAGATCCAAGCGCCCGAAAACAGTGACTTTCTGAAGCCTACCCCTCGGTAACGGCCAGGTTTGAAAAAAATATATGTTTATTAAAGATTCATGAACAACATTATCAACATTTGATTTTTTCATACTATTAATACTTTTGTCTAAAAAAAAATATTTAGCAATTTCACAACTTTTTGCAACTTTTCCCTACTCCTTCGAAACGGCTTGGACCTTTACAAACATTTTTACACATAAAAATTGGTGGTTAAATATTCTTCAAAGTGAACATTGCATATGTAAATCAATCAATACTTCGCAAAGAAAATGAATTTAAAGCGCTTTCCGGGCGCTACTGGCCGCAAATAAATGCACAGATTTGCCGCCTAGGTGAGTGCGCGAGTTGCGTCCACATAATTTCGGTCAGATGGTTCAAGGTACCATAATCCTTAATATCGTAATAATTCTGTTGTCACATAGAGATACGGAAGTATTCAAGCCATAAAACGCTTTCCCTTTAAAAAACGTGGTATTAAAACTATTTACAGGCATGCAGCGATTCGAAAAAGAATGAAAACTATCAGTATATCAATAGCACAGCATACCATAGCAAAGCTTATCGAGCATAGCAGGCGGCAATTAAGCAGATTGCATTTATATGGGTTCCACATAAATCAGGGATCCGTACGCTCCGCGCCCGCTGGAGAATTCCCTGAGGGTACGGCCATGAAAACAGCGATTGGATACACATTTATTATGCTTAGTTATCGCTTTGCTATAAGAAAAGTAACAACCAATTAACCAGACAAAATGCGTACCAAATATTTTTTACCCGGGAAATTGTCTAATGACTTCTCCCTTTCTGGAGCAGAGCGGGAGGGCGTGTCAGACTTTTACTAACTAAAATCCAGGACTATGTTTATTATGTGCTTTACGTTTCAAGCAATACAATTAAATTATTTGTTTCCTGTGACAATTTATTTACAATATAATAGCTAGCCTGAAAGCTAGATATAGATAGATAGAAACATGAATATGTGATTCAACGCAGAAAAATAGACAGACAATACATAAAAACACAACTAAATTATAAAACTAATGCCAACCAACATGTTGTCATACCAATCACTCCCACACACGGTCAAATCTGTTTGATCCAATTGGTAGCGTCATACCGATTGGACGATAGGTTTGTCCGTGTATGACCTAAAAAAAATAAAACAACAAAAAATTTACAACCGAACTGAAAACCCTCTCTTTTTATTCTATGAGTATGATTGATGTTTCTATAGGACAAAAATTCATGAAAGACACATCAAAAACCAGTAAGTAACACTATACGGGTAGGCATTTAGTAACTCACACAGCACGCTGTGCACCCAATGGTTGCATTAAATGGGAGTCCAACTCAGCATGAATCAGGCAAATATACCTGATACTGATATTGGATAGCTGGATCCCTGCTGAGGCATACGGAAGTCACCCTTAATCAATGAAAAATCACCCCCTACTACCCCTATAAACTAAATCCTTTAATCCCCCATCCCGCTGGCTTCATGGCCCTGCACAATACTTAGCAATATGTCTTCGCGTGATTTACTTTAACGTAATTAACGCTTTCGCATGTAGACATTTTGGGGTTCCGTGGGGACACGGCGCACCATCTCGTATGATTGCCAACAATACGATTTCGGCGATAATGCGAGTATTAGAACATTCTGCGTGTAAATATTACTATTAGATGGGAATAAACAAACGGTGGTATGTGAAACCTTTTGAATTTTTTTGGGGCTGACATTGGTCCCAGATGATATTCGTGGATCATTGACAGTCGTTACAGGTACTCAGATGGCAATCAGTCTACCCAAGGCGCATCTTGTTGCCCAGTAACTAGGTTTTACATGTAAAGCACAGATATTCAGCCGCATCCAATTAGACTGAGAAGCCAACCTCAAGGTAGCCCCAAGCTAGTTGGGAACAGCTAGGAGATGATGATTTTACGCTTAGGGTAGCAGGTCCGAGGCTCAGTGCACCGTTGGTTGATCGCAGGTAATTGCGGGCCCGAGTAATACACTTCAAAGAGCATTCGAGAGCACTTGAGAGCAGTGTTGGCCCAGTGGTAAAGTAACGATCTCATCTTACAAGTTACAACTTGTAAGTTATTGTTGACCAAATCATCACTTTCCATCAGGTGAGATAATGGTCAAACGCGAGCCTGTAAACAATAACAATGTTTGTTTCCTGATAGCAACAACCTGGGGAACTTTAAGTCAAGAGTAAATAGATTACTTCTAGGCAGGCGTGCTCCATCGCCGATCATATCACTTTACTTACCAGGTCTCTTTCTGTCAGACGAGACTGTGGTGAAGCTTTAATCTATTAAAAAAAAAATCTCGTATCACCATACATCTCTCGATAAACACGTCACACTTAATAAAACTTCCAAACCCATAAAACCATACATCTGGAAGGATAATCCTTCTCAATAGAAATATAACCGCCCCGAAATTAAGGTGGTATTACCTAAATACTTAATGTCACGAACCAATATGGCGGGTATCGGAAAAAAAGAGTTGCAGCGATGATTCAAAGCCGCTTAAAATATTACTTCAGTCCGTATGGGGGTGCGGGACATAGCATAAGCGTGAGCGGGTCACAAAACATAGATAAATAATTCTACTAGTTAAAAAGAAATTCTCTAAGTATATGTTTTATTTTTGGAAATAAAGAACTCACAAGTGTTAGCTATAATTAAAAAATAAAGGGGTTCGCAATATAAAACTAAACACATCATTAAAACACAATCATAATTATTTCTTTTCCACAATATTTCAGTCACGCTTAAGTAAAATCACACATTAATAATTTATGTACTTACTTACTAATTTAGATTCAAAACTATCACAAAGAAGTTCTGGATACGAGTATGTTTACTACCTGGTGCCTCAAACAATGGCATCCTTTCGTAGTCCCTTCCAAGAGGACGCCACTCAAACGTCATGACTGAACGAATTGATCGAGCTGCCAATCAAGTAACATAAGACTTAGTCGAATAAATTGCTAGGTATACCATATACAAGCTAACAAAGGTAAAATGATTCACTAACTCGACACCTTCGTTAGACAAATAATTCAATAGTACAGGGAGACTGAACGTTATCATTAGCCGCATAACACTCACATTATGTATGCATGATGAATTAACGTATATAATTATACGAATTACTAACAGATATTGTGGACCAAATGTTGTCCTATCCTTTATCCGCAGCTTCACCCGCATACATAGAATATAGCCTATGTCAGTCAGGAATAAAGCAGCTTTCTATCAATGAAAAATTTTTAGCAATTAGACCCGTTTTTCAGAGATTAGTTCCTACAAACAAAAAAACAAACTTTACCTCTATATAATATCATCATCGCTTACCATCAGGTGAGATAGTGGTCAAACGCAAGCCTATCATTAATAAAAAAAAAAATATATAAGTATAGATTATTATCGAAATCCGGTTAAGTAGTCGGCAACGACGGCATACTCCTAAGATGACCTGCGAAAGGCCACACACATAAAAACTGAAAAAACTGGGCAAGTGCTAGTTGGTCTCACGCCCTGAGGGTTCCGTACAAACTTACCTACGTAAAGAGTTAAATTCCCGATTGTAGTCTTGTACGTAGTAATTTTTAGTTTTCAGATTTATTCCTATACTTGTGTTATAAGACCTTGTTTTATGCCAAAAAGGATTTTGAGTCAACGGGAAGTACCCCAGAATTTTGGCCCCCTTGAGTGTCGAAATATAGGTGCTTTGCGACATAAACGACCATATTGTCTTTTATTTTCCGTTAATTTAGCCATTTGTTTTTTTTTATTGCTTCAAGGGACTACAGACCTAAATATATGGTTTCAATTTCAACTCGATAGCTCTCGTTTCCGAGGTTCTTGACAGATAGCAAACAGACGACGGACGAACAACAAAATGATCCTTTAATGGTTTCGTTTTTTACTTTTGATGTACGGAACCCGAAAATCACTAAAGCTAGCACTACATTAGACCGACGCACACGTGTAACACGCTTGATTTGTACATAGAACGACGTAGCGTGGCGTGGATCAAGTGTAGCTCTACAAGTCTAGTTTCCATATGAAATGTATGGAGACCGTCGCGCCCAGATCGGCGTGTGTGGCACACGTGTGCGCAGTGTAGTTCTAGCATTACACTATCTTCAACAGTCACCGTAACAATTTCAAAAACGTAAATAATTACATGAAGCTGTCTTGAATCTACATTATCACGATTCTGTACATATTTAAGTAATGAAAAGCAGCACATTGTATATTGTTACATTTTATATTATTGTATTGTTTTCAATTACTTTATTGCTTTATCTGGTCCCTTCCATAGTCACTAATTTACTGAAACCGCTGTCCCCTATAGCTTGCACCACACCAAAGGGTTCAGTTCGTGTGACATTCCCAGGGGAAATCTTTTCGACGCCGACAGGGGTGAAGTCGGGATTAACTCCCGTTTCATTCGTCAACGCACGAGCCTAGCCGTACAACATGCATTTTACATCATCAGCCATTGGAAAACTTGCCTTTTGGTGACCCTAATGCATTTTTTATACAGAGCTATTATTGTTTATTCGTGCAATATCCTTCGATATCGTAAGCGATTAGGGTTGGCACGTGAATTTGCTTGATAGGTTCAGTGGATTTATTTTGTTTTTTTTTTTCCTTTTAACACGTTGACAATGACAGTATTTTTTTTTCATTCCTGTGGTACGGGGTGATCAAGACCTCGTTTTAAAACTGTTAGTAT
Organism: Mythimna albipuncta; assembly: GCA_929112965.1. Lineage (NCBI taxonomy): Eukaryota > Metazoa > Arthropoda > Insecta > Lepidoptera > Noctuidae > Mythimna > Mythimna albipuncta. Next base: position 2,078,903 of record OV815974.1, read on the forward strand.
GTCGGCAAGGGGCTTATCGACCCCGTAACGTTTAAAAAGCTACATGTTTTTTTTTTTTGCTAAGTGCCGTACGAAGTCAAAGTGACCCCGTATTTAAATAGATACAGCACTGCATTTTGTTTTAACAGGGCATCTTAGGTAACCAAGGTTATTAGTAAAACACTAAAATCCTTGCAGGAGTGTTTTACTAACATTTTAAACAACAACATTTGTTCTTTGACTTTTTACAAAACATAATTCACTTACCAAAAACAAACCTTCAAGATTTCGTTGTTCTATCTAAGAGATTTTAACTCTGTATTTCATTATACCTACCTACGTCTGTATGACACGACGTAAGCGCATCAAACACCCTCACTACTAGATTTTCACTTCCGTCCGCTATTGTACTATCGCTTGCTTCACATAGACTTCGAAAAAAAAAAATGGTCGTTATCTATGCAGAAGACCTGCCAGGAAACTCTATGATTACTCTTTTTATATGTACATAGTTCATAAATAGGTCAGAGACCCCACTACGAACTCTTAACGATCACTCCATTTTACGATCTAAACTGAACTGTTCTTCTTCTTAGTCGGGAACTCTTGTCAGAGTGGTCGTGCTGTTGATGAACAGGATCGCCGTCGTCTGTCTCCAAGGCTGCAGCATGGTGAGCGATGTCTCTCCATTTCTGGCGGTTGTTGGCATTACGCACACACTGTACAATTTCCAGCACGGATCTTGAGCGCTGGCTTCAAGTTGCGCAAAAGTCAAACATTCGGTCTCTTTAGTGGTGCGAAGTGAGACGCGGGCCATCGTGTCATAGACGTCACTCCTGATTCGTTCCCTGCGCTTGCTGCATGTATCTAAGAACGAAGACGATTGGCTTGCCAATGTATGGAATGCGCAAAACGATCCCCACTCTGACGCCGAGCGCTCAAGATCCGTTCCGGTAATTGTACTACTGTCGACTGCTTAGCCCTGGTAATGAGATTGATCCAACGAGTCGGAGATTGACCGCGGGCTCTCTTGCCTTCAACGCAACCGTGAACCACAAGTCTTTCCATCGAATCCTCGTTTCTGGAGATGTGCTTCTGAACTGTTAAAGAGATGGAGTTATAGAGGGCGTACAGTTCATAAATCATAAAAATAATTTTTTGGTTTGCAAATATGGGTGATGGATACATAGGTGTTTTCTTATAATTACATTGAGCCACTCCATATTCTACCGTCGCATGGGCATGCAAATCACATTATGTTCACAAAACAGAAAAAGTATTATAAAATACAGAGGGCTGGCTCGTTCTTCGCTCAAAGAATTAGCATTGCCATTCAACGTGGTAATGCTGCCAGTCTTCTGGGCACATTCCCGGATGACAGCGATGTGGAGGAGTACTTCGACGCCTAAGTGCACTTTGTGTATTTGTATTTTATTAATATACGTTAGGTATTTATTTAGGTTTCAGTATAAATAGTTTAAGTTTATTTGTTTACGTTGACTAACGAATTATTTTTATAAAATTATATTGTTTAAATGTCAAATAATAATCAAAATAAATGAATTAAAAATATCAATCTAACAATAGTGATAAGATTGTAATAATAATGTCAAGCAAAACAATAAACAAGTATGTCAATCAGGAGCAAGAAAAAAAAAATTAAATTAAATCTCAGAAAAGTGATTACAAAAAAAAAAAAAAAAATACCTAGTACACGTCGTTCGATCCCTCTTTATCTCTCGCACGACTAATATTTTAAGACGTCATGGTAAGGTCTATTTTTTTGCATTTTAAAAAACCTTCCCCTTCCCTAAACACAAACCTCCTCCTAATCACAAGAAACTGACGAAAACATAATCTTGGAAACACCAAAACGAAATAAAATGAACTCAAACCCTGCACAGAAGCCAGTCACGTTCTAGCGAGACGAAAAACGAGCAACATACCCCCGTCATTACCTCCAAAAGATTCCAAGAAATGATAGCACAACACCGCTTTACCGTCTAAAGAACGGTTTTGAAAACCTGGCTTCAAAAACCGGGTTTTCTACCGCCATATTTATCTGAATATCATCCTCTTTGGTTATTTTTTTAGCCATTATGCATGTCTTGTTAACATAGGGGTCTGAAATAAAAGTTGGCGTCTCGGGGTGCACAAATAGAGAGATGAGACACCCCTTTTTGATCTCGGCTGTGCAGTAATGAGCTCTTGGTGTTTCTCCCTGAAATGTGTGCTTCGATAATACACTCAATTTTTGCTGTGTGTTTTGTGTTGTGAGATGTTTATGTAACTTGAAAATCAGTGTTGTTTTGATATTTAACTTTATGCAGATCTGAAGGTGATTTTGTTACTGACATGAATTTTATTTACTTTTTTTTGACTGGCCTGTTGGTGTAGTGGTTAGTGACCCTGACTACTATGCCTGAGGTCGTGGGTTCGATTCCCACCCAGGACAAATGTTTATGTAATGAGCATGATCATTTGTTCTGTGTCTGGGTGTAATTTATCTATAATCTGAATGTATTTAGAAATATATAAGTATGTTTATCAGTTGTCTAGTACCCATAACACAAGCTCTGCTTAGCTTGGGACTAGACGGCGTTGTGTGGTAGTTGTGGAATATTATATTATATTATTATGTATATATTATATTTTAGTACTTATCTAAAAGTGGACCGATGACCTGCTGAAGGTTGCGGGAATCCGATGGATGCGGGACGCACAGGAGCGTTCATTGTGGCAACACTTGGGGGAGGCCTATGTCCAACAGTGTATGTCTATCGGCTGAAACGATGATGATGATGATGAAAAAAGTGATTATTTTATTGATGTTTTTATTATTTACGTTATTTGACCGTCTTTATTACATTATATAACATTATTAATTGTTGTATAATAATAATATTATTATACAACCATTCAAAGTCAAAGTCAAAATATTTTATTTCACATAGGCCTACATGGGCACTTATAAAACGTCAGAAGCTAGTTCACGGTTCCAAATTGATCGTTTCCTATGGAGAAGAACCGGCAAGAAACTCCATGGTTACTCTTAAAAAAAGTGGTTGTTATTACAGTATTGACAGATATTATGTAAGAACAGTGAAGACCAGTGAAATATTGTACACAAAAGCATAATAAAAATAATCTTAAATTACATTAAAATACTTTATGTAATTAATAATTATTTTATTTTTTCTTTCAGTTTCGTTTCAAGTTACATTCTAGGGTCGGGCAGGTCTAGACGCAACTTCCGTCTGGTTGGAGGATCCGTCCTTTTTTAATGGAGATTTGCAGGGCTTTACACCCTGTTCGGCTTACCTCTACACTTCATAGTATTTTTCACGAGGGCATGGTTTCGATAGTGTGCTATAAAATTGTTGCGGGAAAAAAGTAAGTTACGTTGTTTTTTTTTACTCTATCGTTGCTACAGAAAAATCGGAATCCAATCATCTAAATAATCATTCCATCTGTTACGATAGTACGCTGTTCATAAGCGGAATAAGGGAGTTTTTTTAATATTGTGCGGATTTCATCACGCATGCGGAATTGCCCCCATGCAGAAAATTGTGGTCGTGTACAATAGACGACAAATGCGCGGCCCGCGTGCGTATTCCGCGCATTACAATAAATACACATAAGGAAATTACATATGTGCTTTTTTTTTCGTGTGGGGCAATCCAGCATACGTGATCAAAACCGCACCATAATAAAAACACCCGAACAAATGTGATTTTATCCCTTACAATTACGATGCTGTCCTTCTGAGTATCTTCTGTACTAGCTTTTTCCCGCAGCTTCGCCCGCGTACATAAAATATAGCCTATGTCACTCAGGAATACAGCAGCTTTCTAACGGTGAAAAAATTTTCGCATTCGGACCAGTACTTGCAGAGATTACCTCCTACAAACAAAAAAAAAACAAACATTTAGTACCTCTTTATTATATTAGCGTAGATGTAGATTAATTACTCGAAGTCTTTCACGAACTATGCAGCAGTATAGTATATTTTTAGTGCGACTCAAAATCATTTGCTCCCAAAACCATCCACACTCAAAACCAAGCTGAAGCTACAATAAAAAATAAAAGAAATATCTCTCTCAACCAACATACAACTTCAAGCAAGCCGTACATACTCAACAAGACTTGAAATAAAAACTCGCACAGGAGTAGTCGGGGGCTTCAAATAAAACTCAGGGACAAGTAGTCCGCGATTCGCATGCAACAGTTAGCGCTGTGCGAGGGTGAAGTGGAGGCCCGGGGCAAGAGGCTCGGGGCCTCAAAGGCCTCGCCTGGAGGACTTGGTTCTCGTAAAAAGACATCTCGGACTCTCGTTTTGTTGTCGTAATTGCTCTTTAATGTGAAAGTTCCGTATTTTTTTGACTTGTTCGTCGAGTATATGTCAATAGCTCTCTCGTAACGTATTTGGAGTTTGGAGAAACGTTTACGCAGATAAATTAAATGTTTAGGGTGAGGAAATTTGAGTGGAGGGAAGGGACTTTTGTAACGTTGTAATTAACTATTTTTAAGATAAACTAGTGTTGTATAGTTTTCGAAAAAACATACATTGGTTGTAAGTAGGTACATATTGATATGAAGAGCTGTGATGGTTTAGTGGTAACGGCCCTGACTCTCGAGCTGTAGGTCGCAGGCTCAAGCCTAGCCAGGTTTAGGCATTGCTTAGTGTAATTTATTTCATGACCGCTTTCTTTTCTTATCCCAGTACCTACAATAATTATTTTGACGTCTTAAAATAAGCTTAAAATAGTAATATAAAATACATTTTGATATATGTGGAGAAAGATTATCATTGAACCGAGGCGGAATTTGCCCGAGCCATAGGCGAGGGTGTTAAGGGGCTGAATGCTGCAGTGTCAAATTTCCACATGTATTAAATGTATTAAACAAAAAATAATTAAGGCGGGTTAGTTAAGTAAGTGTATTGAGTTGTTTTTTTTTTTTTAATTAATCGGCAACCGATTTAGTTTGTCCGTTGACAACGGTTTCCTTTTAAGCTTTCTACTCTTCTCGATCTTTTGTTATTTTTGACCAGCTACTTTTTTATTTATTTTTTTACTTTGTATTCTTGTAGCGACATCTAAGACACAATAGTGGAAATGTAATGGATAATTTAATGCCTAATATGGACTAAGTGTCAGAAATAAAAAGATTTTATTTTATTTTTATTTATTTTTTAAGATGAGTTTTTGTGACGCAAAGCAACTAACATTCAAAAAACTGCATCTTGGTATTAAAAATCTCTGCGCGAATACAACATATACTTAGAACAGTTCGAAATCAACTATCGGGCAGTTTCCCCGACACAACACCTATATGGTCGTAGGACCCTCCCCTTGCAACGGAGGTTATCGAAACTTAACACCTTGTTCCTTCTTTTTCCATCTCTTGGTGGAAACTAATTACATGATCTTCCACATTATCTATGAATTAAAATAACTCTAAACAACCCCACAACGCAAAAGGCAACTGAAGGAACATAGGTTTGGTTTTAATCAGTAATAGTCTGTAAGTCTGACAAGTCGTTTTGCTCCTCGATATAGCGAAAGAAGTCATTAGATGATTTCCAACTTTAAAAAAATCCACCCTTCCAATAGCGTACCTAATCAATATAACAATAAAACCTACAAAACCGAGTTCCTTGAAAATGAACGAAAAACCTGATGACCGACGATATTTCTCGCAACTGCAGGCAAGTCCGACAGCACACAGCTACTCCGACTAAATTATTTGAAGTTACATCAGCAGAACTGAAAATATTGCAGCAAAACATCGCTTCCTGTTCATAAGTTAACAAAAACGTTCGAAACACGACCTTAATCGAATTTTGTATACACGGGAATTAAAGCTCGCCATTAATGGTGCGTTCTGTCGCGGATTTTTTGTCGCAACGAAATGCGTGGTGTTCCAGAGTTTTATTCATTAGAGAATTTGAATTAGGAATCCGTTTAATAAAGATTTTTATAAATACATCTGAAATGTTTCTACCAAGAAATACTGGGCAAATAAGAGTTGAACTCGCACACTGAGGGTTTCGTACAAACTTACCTATGTAAATAGTTCAATTCTCAAAGGTTTTTTCGAATCGCAAAAAAAGTGTTATTTTTTGTGACATAACAACCAAATTGTTTTAAGATATATTCCTATACCTTTGCTATATAACCTTGCTTTACGCCAAATTTCAGGATTCTGAGTCAATGGGAATTTTTAATAATTCTAAGGATTTTTATTAATTTGAGAGTATTGAAATATACGTTTTTTGCGACGTAAACAGCATTATCTATTTTATTTGTTACACAGCTTCAAGGGACCGCAGACCTTAGTATATGGTGTTAATTTCAACTCGATGTCGTCATGCGTTCCCGAGTTAAAGGGACTTGACAGACAGAGAGACCGACAGTCGGACAGATGGACATCAAGATTCTATACGGGTTCCATTTTTTCCTTCGAGGTACGGAACCCTAAAAATACTTACATATATACTATTATAGATACAATATGATACATGAAATAGGAAACTAAAACCCATAGGTACAACGTGCGGCCTTATTGCATTCCGCGTTCTCTTCTAAGCACCATGGAATGTACAGTAATTGATAGAACATGATATATGGGGTTGTCATTGGTATGACATTAAGCACCAATATGTGGTATTAATCAGTATGATGCTGAAATACTTTGCCTCTCCGTGCAAAAACAATACGAAACGATATATATTTATATTATGTTTACAAGATAATATTTATTATTTATATATATAGATAGATATAGAGATATATATATATACACCCTTAAATTTTGATCTTTTTCATCCCGTGGAGGGTCGATCCGGTACATGAAACACTATCGATTTGAAGGATAAAATAAAAAAAGTACCCTTTTTTCAAAACTCGTATTAATTTACGTATGTACGAAATTAATTTCTTTAAAAAACGTCAGCTGAACGAGTCCAATGATCTGTAGGTAGTTTGTACGCATCGCCGACTTCTACCTACAGGTCATTGAACTCGCTTAATTTTATCTTTACAAATCGATAGTGTTTTATGTACCGGATCGACCCTCCACGGGATTTAAACGATCAAAATTTAGCGGTGTATATATTTTAAAGAAATATTGCTTTTTTAAGTTTTGCTTTTGTAACTTTTCTAATATTTATCGAAGACATTATTGCCACCTCGTGCCTTAGAAAGCACGTAACGTAAAGCCATTCATTGGTCCTGTTTGTCATTCGTAAATATTTGACAGTCGTTACAGGTATTCAGACGCCAGAAAAACTGGCCATCAATCTATCCAAGGAGTATCGTGTTGTCCAGTAGCTGCGTTGTGGAGGTCTGACAGGCAGTTGCTTCATGTAAAACACTTGATCTCAACCGCATCTGGTTAGACAGGAAACCGACCCCTAGCTAGTTGGGAAAAAGCTAGGGAGATAATGAGAAAGACTGCTTAGTATAAATAAAATAAAAGTAGATATAACAAATTATACGGGAATATTTCGCAGTGTATAAATGAAATTGTTTTGAATTAAAATAAATGATGTTGTACAATTAAATATTATTAGTTTTTTTTTCAGACGAAATTTATATATAAATATTAAAAAAAACTTAAATATCAACTAAACTATTTATACTAACAGCTAACTAAATACATAACGTAAAATTAAATTGAATTATAATAAACTGTACTGAATCGAATGAAATAAAAATGTTGAAGTAATTTTAATGGAATTAAGATATAATTTAATTAATTTTGAAACTATATTAATTATGATAAGATATTAAATATTTTGTTATAGGTACATGAAGCTTTCGCAGAAGGCACAACTTTTGCCACAGTCCTTCACTTCTATTACACATATTATTATGTTAAGATGTGGACATGAGAGTGGATTACATATTTGTGCATCTAGTTTTAAGCATCTTTTTTGCTTTAGCATGTAACTGTTTTTTGGCATCAATAAAAAAAAAAAAATAAGAGCAATGAAGCTAAAGTTCTAAAAAGTCGCATAAAAGTCGCAAAATCATAAGTTGATCGCATAATGAACAGCCCTCCTTAAACGCATACGAATACAGGGTGATTAATCGAGCAGACGGCGTATCTACGGGGTGTTTCGTTGTATCCTCACAATGATGGATCACAGTGCAGTCCAGTTGTGTATAATACGATGTAGTTAGTTATTTGTCTAGTTGACTTACTGAAGGCTAACTGTGGTCAGCATAACTTTATTATTAGAAATAATAAAAGACGCTGTTGGTGCGGTTGTTGAGCGTTTGGATGCTACGCTTTGTGTGTCGGGTTCGATTCCCTCATGGAACAAATATTTGTATGGCTTACAGACAATTTTTCCGGGTACGGGTAAAGAAAAGAAAAGAAAGAAAAACATTTTATGTACCCGAAAAGGCGCAAACTTATGACTAATATATTACATTTATACATTTTTATAATTATTATTTTATACATTTTTCATGAAAAAAATTTCAATAAAAATATATGCGCTACGTCCGAGCAAAACGGCCGTAAGCTCAGCATAATGCTGTATCCACACGCAAAAGGCAACGAGTACACAGCGCTGGTTTTCAGCGTGGCCATGGTGTCTTGTGTGTGTGAGTTTACATATTAGTGAACGCACCCACGAAACAGGAGTAATTACTAGTGAGTGGCAACATTAAAAAAAAGATGTTATTTCATGAAACTTTGTATCCGTAGAAGTTAGAAAAATAATTATCATTCTTAATTTCTTATTGCACCTACACAAAAACTTAACATACTTGGTACACAGAGATTTGACAATTCATGTATAAAGGCGAGCTTAATTCAACAATTTAATTTTCTCCCAGCAAACCTTTGAGTTATATATAGCAAGAGATCACATGTGAGAATAGGATCAACTGTACAATACAAACCATTATAAATTACAGTAATATACTAAAATATACTAGATTTTGCTAGTGGCTTCGCCTGCGTAAAAATATAGGCCTGTGTTAGTGATAAAGAAGCTTTCTAATGGTGAAAGAAGTTTGTAAATCAGTCCAGTAGTTTTGGGGTGCTATCGATAGAAACAAACAAAAAAAAAAATTTTTAACTACATAAATAAAAATGAATTGTTTCATATGTTGCGTTACGCAAAACTTGATAATGACTGGTTTAATTTGGAACTTTTTTTAAAACTATTTAATGGAAGTTTCAGAAAAGCTCTTAAAAGAGAAAATTTAAACAAATGCTTGGGAAGCTGTAAATATTTTTTTTGTCATTACATTAAAATTCTAAAATCTTCTTACAGTTACTACATACTACGTTAATTTATCCGAAGATTTAAAAGTTGCGCTCTGCCCGCCCACGTCCCACTTTTTGTAGGACAGATAATCGGGCCGATTTTGTATATGTGTAACATTGTTCTTTTTTCTGACCGACTTTTTGTAGGACGTGTTCTATTTATCTCCTACAAAAAATCGGTCACCGACTATTGGAGGTGGGCGAGCAGCGTTATTCTTCTTATGATGTAACATATTTGTGACGGGCTGTCAGTCGGTTGCGACCCCGGTATGAAAGGCAAGACGGAACGGGGTGGGTTTTTTAGTCAGTAAGTGTCTGGCACTGTCTCCCGCTCCGCCCTAAAGCGAGGGATGTAATTGGAGGATTTTTACATACCGAAAAAAGCCCCATTGAACGCAAAGTGAAACTGAAGGAACACGGGTAGGTTTTAATTAGCAAAAATCTGACACGTTATCTCGCTCCACCCAGAGCGGCAGAAGTAACTTAATAATTTCTCACCAAAAAAAAAGAGAAACTATTGCATAACTGCCTGAATTTTATTTTCGCAAACGGGTAATATTCCCTAACATTCTATAAAAAGGAAACCCCACCTATTGACCAACCAAAAAATATAAAAAAGCCTTTTCAACTCAAAAATATTAAAATGGCATCGACAACACAAACTATCGTGTAACATGACTATAAAATAAAATAGAACGCGGTATCTAACATTCAATATTTTAAAAAGTCGCGTATGATGGATTGCGCTTTGTGCATGTTACCATGTTAGGGAGATAATAAAAAAACTGGAGCGTGCAGTGATAAATTATTAACATGGATTACTAGATTTATGGCTAACAAATATTTTACATACATTTTAGTGACATTGGTTTTAGGAAGAATTTATTAGAGATGACCTCACTTTCATGAATGTATTTTTCTCTGGTGGATACCAAAACTATCAAATGATTTACTATGTTAGCTAATATATGATAATACTAGCGTCAGCCAGCGGCTTCGCCCGCGTGAATTAAGTGTCTCCATAAGTACAAAGTTTGGACTCTCGTTTGAAGAAATGACCTTTAAGACGTTAATTTTAAAATCCACTCTTAGTGCTCGACTATAAATACCGGCACGGATCTTGAGCGCTGCATAGCATAGTCGGCCTTATAATGATCCCACTGTTGGGACTCAGGCCTCCTCTCTAAGAGAGGGAATCGGCCGTAATCCACCACGCGGGCCCAGTGCGGGTTGGTGCTTCAGCGCTGACTTAACCTTAAAATCGCGCAGACTTGAATGAGAAGTGAAGTATTAGGTCTCTTTAGGGGTATGAAGTGAGACGCGGGAGCTGGGAGTACATCTTTGTAGTTACAGTGATTGGCTCGACGATGTGTACGATGCGTAAATTGATTCTGACTCTTTCGACGAGCGCTCAAGATTCGTGCCGGTATTAGTATAATTTTATGTTCCTAGTCCCATTAGTTTTGACTGTGCACTGAAATGTCAGTCATTCAGTTTCTACTGTATATATGGACTAACTACAGCTAATGGTTTCTCTCGCTAGAAATTTGAAAATTATATGAGAACACACTCTCACAATAAATAGTAGATATCCTATCATTTCAGGACACGGTTTACCCGTGCCAAATTTCATTCATATTCGTTTAGCCGTTGAGCGTAGTACACATATACACACACATACAACTTTTATTTATTTATTAATCTATTCTTCATGCAACACAAAGTACATAGGCGGACTTAATGCCTTAAGCATTCTCTAACAGTCAACCTAGGGTGGTGAAGAGACAATATGGTAGGTAGGCGCACAAAAAGAAAATTTTGGTATTAAAACAAGAGTAAAAATATACATGATTATAGATAAAATACACATACATATAAATTTAATATAATATATATACTACATATATATATATATATATTAATATAAAGTAAGGACAGAAGTTTATATGACTATGTGTGTGTGTCTTGTAGTTTATGTGTTTTTATGACTTAATTGAAGCTAATGATCGTCATGAAGGTTTGTTTGACTATGAGTGACATGAGGTGGTAAAATAAAACAGTGGGTTTACCACCAGTGGACCATACCCTACCTTAAGAAGACAAGTGTACAAATATTACAGACTTAAATTATAACATTTTGTAAATAAATAATGCATGCATTTCCTTATTTCAATTGATTTTTAAAATAAATTAAACACAAAAACATACACAAATATATATACTTATTATTATTATTATATTATAAAGAGGTAAAATTAGTTTTTTTGTTCTTATATATTTTTTTTGTTTTTACGAGGTAATTCTCTGGAATTATTAGTCCGATTACAAACTTTTTTTCACTTATAGTAAGCTGCTTTATTCATGAGTGACATAGGCTATATTTTAGGGTTCAGCCACGGGCAAAAGCTAGTTATTATAATTTTGTCTTTACTTAATAACATTTTTTTATAGAATAATCTTTAATTGAAGAATGGGAAAAACCTTAAGAGCCCAAGAAAAATCCATTCCAAAACAAAAATAACTCAAAATTCGCGATTCCACACTTCGAAACTCCACCGCCTGCTACCTACCTCCTTAAATCCCATCTTACAGCAACTTTAAATCCTTTCCCACTTCAGGAAGACAGGGAATTAAAAAGTAAAATATACCTGAGAACTGCTATAAATCATGGGCTTAGCGTTTTAATTAAAATGATAAATATTGGCCAGTAAGTTCGCGACGGGTGCCGAGCAGTCGAGCAGAGGTACAAGGAGAACAGATTTACTTTTTATTTTATAGGCCTGGTTGGTTCATCAGCCTATAGCGGAAGAAACGGTCAAGTGTGAGTCGGACTCGCGCGCTTATAATAGTGTTATCGCTTGCTCGAACTTGGTACGACGCACCGAATCCGTTCGAAAACAAGTTCGAGGATACGAAACTCTTAGTGCACTAGTACGATTTGCACTTGACCAGTTTTTAACCATGTTTTACACATTATTGTAGTACCCCTTATTTCAATCGAAGTATTACGCAACTTCCATAGTAAGGCACCAATGGAATATAACCATTTAAACTGTGCCTATAAAATTAAACAGTTCTCTAGATTTCTCCAGAATCCATCTTCAAATCATGATTTGATAAACATTGGACTACCTGAAAAGTATTCGTATACATAGGAGTATTCGAGGAACAAACTTTAAAAAAATAATTTCAATCAATGGAGATCCTCCTCTTTTTAACCGACTTCTAAAAAAGGAGGAGGTTCTCAATTCGGATGTTTGAATTTTTTTTTTTAATAATTTTAGTGAATAGAGATCTTCCTCCTTTTTTAAATCTGTCAGAAGATTCTTTAATAATAATAACTTATCTATAAAATTTTGACAGCAACTTCTCTAAGTTTGCTCCTACTTAACCTATACATATATTTAAAGTATATACATACATATCGCGTAAGCAATGGGGTCTAAATCACCATTGATATACGGGGCCCGTTCATGTGTGCCCGTTAATTTGTCAACCTTTACTTAAGGGCCTAATGGTTAATTACCAGATATAGTATAATTTATAGCGCGCCCTTAGTAGAGCGGAAGGCTGTGGTACACTTGGCTTAGAGGTTTGATTACTACTTAGATCAAGATACGTCTATACTGAGCCAATTTGAATACTTTGACAATCTTTCTTAGGGTTAAGATAAATATATTGTATTTAGTGTATATTCTCATTATTATAAACATTTAATATATAATTGTTTACTAAGGTAATACTAATAGTGGCTGGAAAGACCTCACGGCGTCCTTACCTTCCGCATGACGCAGGTACTCACCGGACATGGTTCGTTCGGGAGATTCCTGCACTCGATTCATGCGGAAGTGACGTCTGGGTGTCGCCACTGTGCGGAACGCCCGGAGGACACGGTGGAGCACACAGTCGAGGTGTGCCCTGCTTGGGCGGAGCATCGCCGTGCCCTCGTGGGGGCGATCGGCGGCGGAGACCTCTCGCGCCGGGCCTTGGTTAAGGCCATGGTCCGGAGCGAGGAGGAGTGGCAGGCGGTCGCCGACTTCTGTGAAGCAGTAATGCTCGCAAAGGAGGAGGCCGAACGCATCAGGCAACGGCGTTATCGCCGCCGCCGTCGCCGGGATTCTGATCCCGATTTCCGGCCAACGTAGACGCAGGCTTGCGGACAGTGAGCAATGGGTAGCTCGCTGTCCGGCCGTCCGGTAACTGTCCGGACCAAGCTCAAGTCGTCGACGGCGCGCACTGTTCCCGCGCGCCTCAAGGAGTTGTCAGCAACAGCAGGGACCCAGCCGGGTCGAAGCCTACTGGGGCCAGGGTTATCCGAAAGGGCGCTCGAGCCCCGGTATGAAGGTTAGAAGGAACGGGGTGTGTCTTTTAGTCAGTAAGAGTCTGACACTATCTCCCGCTCCGCCCAAGGGCGGGGGATGTCAATGCATGATTTTTCCCACTATAAAAAAAAAGGTAATATTAATAGTTTATCTATACAGCAATGTTTAGATGTCATTAATAAATGGCCTAAGTCTTATACAGTCGCCAATTTACAAGACAGCTATCATACACAGAATAAAACGAAGACTACAATCAAATACCTATTTTTTTTTTTTTAAGTAGAATTGTAAAATAAAATAATATTGTAGTTTGTAATGCTTCGTTGTATTGGACCGATAAAACATATACATCTATGCTAACACTTTTAAACAGAATCATAAATTGCAATTGAAAAAATAACAAAGTAAAAAAAAATAATGATCTTAATCGAATATAGAAATAATCATAACAAAAGAAATAATAATGGTAGTTAATCAAAAAAATCAAATTACTCAAAATATAAAAAAATCAGGGTGCATATTGTAGTTTTTTGTTTAAAGCTAATCTTGCGACACTTATCTTTATTCAATTCAGCTACAATGAAAAAAATATTTTTATTAAAAACTTATTGTATTCGTAAAACTAGACATAATGCAGGAACTAATATTTTTTCTCGCGAAATTCGAGCCTCTGTGAAAAGTGGTTCATAATTCCACTTCTGTAAAATCACAAATGAATTTAAACGTTGTCCATAAGAGGGGAATACCTTTGCCAGTTTTGATAGCAGATATTTCAATACTTGCAACCCTCCTTTCTCGTTTATCGGGTTTTCTATTTGGTGAAAACCGCATCAAAATACCTATTTACTTTCTGATTTTAAATGACTGGCCTGTTGGTCTAGTGGTTAGTGACCCTGACTGCTATGCCGGAGGTCGTGGGTTCGATTTCCACCCAGGACAAATGTTTGTGTGATGAGCATAATCATTTGTTCTGTGTCTGAGTGTATTTTTATCTATAATATGTATGTATTTAGAAATATATAAGTATGTTTATCAGTTGTCCAGTACCCATAACACAAGCTCTGCTTAGCTTAGTCCCAAGACTAGGCGGCGTTGTGTGATAGTTGTGGAATATTATTATTACTATTATATTATAAATTGAAAATAATTATCCTATTCCAATGTTATTTTTTATTAAAAAGTAAATACTTTAAATAAACAAAACTGCTCGTTTTCATGAAAACGTAACGTTTTACCGGACATATTAATAACAAGACAACAAGCGCGCATTCACAAATAATGTATTATCACAAGGGTGTAGCCACACTGGCGGCCATAATTCAAAAAATGATTTAAGCCGTGTTCACACCAGCCCTATTTTTATTTACCGCCGTATCATTTTTACCCATCTACATATTTGTTGCTTTTGGCAATGGGAGAGTGAAATTTTAGAGGACATGGCGGTTTTTTGGGTTTTAATTAATGTTGGTAATAAAAATGAGGTGTCTAAAGTCGAATGAATCGTTTTGGATTAACTAAATAGCATAAATTAATGCTCGACTGCGATTCCACCAAATAGTAAGCAGTGATGCAATCGTTGATGGTGAAGCGCACTAGTTTAAGTCAGAAAGACCGCAGCAGGCAAATTGTTCCAAAATGTAATTTCGACACTAGTGAACAAAGTTTGTCATTGCAGTCCAGGCGGGATCTAAAAGTGCAGGACAAATGTTCACGTAAGTACAAAGAAACAATAAGCATTTAATAAAATCAACGTGTGTGATATTTTTAAATTTTAGGAAATTATAGACTAATAACAATAATAAATAACTACATTTCTAATTACAAACTTCTATAGATAATCACAAAATTATTTCTTCAAAGTTGGTACAATTCAATAAACTGTTATTCATTTTAAACTAATTTGGATTAAACAACATTATTTTTAGTTTAAGCAACAACTTAATATACATAGTTTGTTCAGAATCAGTAACGGAATGGATTCCAATAGTTTATACACCATGCTATATTTTTTCCCAGAAATATTCAAAAAGGTCACAAGTTGGATACCACCAAGGTCATAGCGAGTATTAGGCGCCAGCAAACAGCTGGATGCAAATGCAAAACCACCCCTTAGTCGCCTGGATGGCCAGGTGACTATGTATTTTTGCTGACATAACAAGCTTATAACTTTGTGATTTTTCATGTTATAGTTATGTTTCGTACATAAATTCTTTACATAAAAATACTAGACAATTGCTTCGAGTTTCGCTTATACTAAACCTAATATTGTATGTATATGGTTTTTTTTTTTCGATGGGAAAAATCATCCAATGACAACCCTCGCTCTTGGGCGGAGCGTGAGATAGTGTCAGACTCTTACTGACTAAAAAACCCATCCCGTCCCTTCAAGCCTTCATACCGGGGCTCGAGCTCCCTTTCAGATAACCCTGGCCCCAGTAAGCTTCGACCCGGCTGGGCCCCTGCTGTTGCTGACAACTCCTTGAGGCGCGCAGGAACAGTTCGCACCGTCGACGACTTGGGCTTGGTCCGGACAGCGAGCTACCAATTGCTCACTGTCCGCAAGCCCGCGCCTACGGTGGTATGTATATGATTCAAGTGTAGATAGTTGCCTCTAGCACAAAAAAAAAACTGAATATTAAGATAGCTATATTTGCATTGGTAAAAAAAAAGGATGGTCAAAATACACCCTTCATATTTTGATCACCTTTAAAAATCTAATCTAAAAGTTATCTATGACTCTACAATCATTCTAAAATCCATACTAACCGCCGTCGTCCCTCCTCTTTCGGGTCTGTTTATGCAAACACGCCGTTTCGGAGACGCCTACCTACCTACAGGCAGTAGGTATAATATATTCAGCACAAGTGTATCCAGTTTGTGTCCAACTAGTCTACTAGAGTAGGTGCCAGATATCCGTGGAAAAAAGTACATTGACCTTTTCCTAATATCTCTGCGTAGGTACCAGAAAAAATAATGAACTGCTCTTCATTAGTATATCATGTATAGAATCACGATACATTTCAATTCAAGACAGCCTTGTCTTTTTTTCCGTGTTTTAAATTAAGAATGTCAATAAGTGTTGGAGGGTCAATGACCGTTATTCCATGTTTATCTGACGCCTACCTCAGCTTCAAAATACTGCCGTTAGTCCTAGACTTCTTAATCAGCTCTTATTAGTTTTTTTTTTCGATTGGAATAATCATTCTATGACAACCCCCGCTCTTAGGCGGAGCGGGAGATAGTGTCAGACTCTTACTGACTAAAAAACCCATCCCGTTCCTTCAAGCCTTCATACCGGGGCTCGAGCGCCCTTTCGGATAACCCTGGCCCCAGTAGGCTTCGGCCCGGCTGGGCCCCTGCTGTTGCTGACAACTCCTTGAAGCGCGCGCCGTGGACGACTTGGGCTTGGAGCTCTAATAAGTTGAAGATCTCCACATGTATATATACTCCTTTGTTTCAAGTAATGAAAAGTTTAAGGTCACCTTTGCTTTATCAAGTTTCATCCAAATCTGTTCAGCCGTTTAGGTGAAGAAGTAACAAATATACACACACATGCACAAAATTTCGCCTTTGTACACCACTATTTTTTAATTAGTACACATACATAAAGGGCTTATTAGAAAAGCCCTTGTTATTTTATAAGTAAAATCTGAATAAATAATATTCATAAACAGCAAAGTTATTAGCGTTGGTCTATGTCCCAAAATGTCACTCAATTTATGGAAATATTGTGCAGGCTATTGATTAATGAATGAATAAGTGACAATTATTAAGGAAAAACACTGCCCGCAGTATTTTCTACTAGCAATTGTTATGTAAGATTGATTCTATGATGAATTTACCTTTTCGTGGTCAATTTTAGGATTTTGGTTTTTTCTACTTTTGACTACAAAAATATAATCAGTGACAGGTACAGATAGAGCCCCATTTTTTTGTGTACTAATTAAAAAGTACGGGTGTATTATAAGCGTCAAGTCGCAAAATATCGCATGATCATCATTTCAGCCGAAGGATGTCCACTGCTGGACAGGCCGCAGAAATCAGAAACGTTTATTTCAAATGGACCAATTACAGGCACTTTTAAATTGTCAAAATGTCGGTCAATCAAAAGAAGTGAAGCTAAATTGCCTCTCCCCCAAGTGTCGCCACAATGAACGGTCCTGTACATCTCGCATCCATCGGATAACCAACCCTTACCAGGTCATCGGTCAATTTTGTAGGAGGCGTTCCAAGACTGCGTCTTCCGGTAGAAATGTACCCGAAATTAAATCAATACACAGAATAAACCTCTGGGACTGTCCGAAGCCCAAATATAGATACAGTCCAGTAATCACCGAACGATTAACCCTCAACAACTCAATCCCCAGAGGCGGGCGAAAATTTTAATCAAAGAAAACTTTAAATTAGGAAAATTTCGAGCAAATAGCCCACAGTGTGCGCTGCCAAGTTCGGGCGAACCGTGTATTAAAACAAATATAAATAGTTCAATTTTATACGGGCTGTTATGGCGGGAACAAACAGCGTGTATGATTAACCCCTACTATGTTTAAACTGAATCGCAGCGTAGCCAAATAAAAACAGAAGCACGGGCCTTCAAAATGATCCGTAGATGGATGCTCATCCATTTAAGGTTTTAGGTACGGAGGGCTCAAAACTCACATTTCAGGTGGGATAATCATCCAATGACATCCCCCGCTCTTGGGTGGAGCGGGAGATAGTGTTAGACTTTTACCGACTAAAAACCCACCCCACGTTCCTTCAAGGCTTCATACCGGGGCACGAGCTGTCTTTCGAAACTAACCCTGGCCCCGGTAGGCTTCTACCCAGCTGGACCCCTACTTTTGCTGACAACTCCTTGAGGCGCGCGGGAACGGTGCGCGCCGTCCACGACTTGGGCTCGGTCCGGACAGTTACCGGACGGTTGGACAGCGACCTACCCATTGCTCACTGTTCACAAACCCGCGCCTAGGTAGGTTGAATCTGATAGTATATTCCTTTGGCATCATTTTCTATTTTCACGTGACATTGACATTTTTTTATTGGCCGTATTTCATAAAAATAGCATTCATAAGCCATTAGTAGCTCCAATTGGCTTATCAAACATAATATTAATGAATGCATACACCCGTTTACCGGTTGCAGCGTGTTTACTAATGTATGTTTACTTTGAATACAAGTTATTACCCGTCTGGTTGAGTTTTAAAATTTATGATATGCACAACAGCGATTCGGTGGTAATGTGCGTAAATATCGTTTTAAGGTACCCACAGACAGACTCGATGCGACATGATAAAAAGCTTTAAAAAAAATTAACTATTACACATCATTTTTTATGTGGTGGAAAATCATCCATTGACCTCTCCCGCTGTAAGGTGGAGCGCGAGGGCGTGTCAGACTTTCTGTCTAAAACCTCACCTGTGTCCTTCAGTTGCCCTTAACGTTGAACGTAGGACCACGAGTTTTCTTTTTAGAAAATCTCCATGGCCTCAGTGGGCATCAGCCCTGCTGGGTTCCTGCGGTTAGCTGACATCTCTTGAGGAGCGCGTGGATCACTATGAGCTGTCCGCGACTTGGGCTCGGTCCGGGACTTTACACTACATGAGTCCTATGACGTCACTAAAAGAATGTATAACTGGCTGATCCGTCAAACTTGGTTTGCCATAAAAATTATTATAATAATAAATACTGAAATAAATTATCAATTGTAATTATTTTTTTACTGACCTGTTGGTCTAGTGGTTAGTGGCCCTGACTGTTATGCCGCAGGTCGGGGGTTCGATTCCCACCCAGGACTAATGTTTATGTGTAACCATTTGTTTTGTGTTTGGATGTAATTTATCTATATTATGTATTTAGAAATATATAAGTATGTTTATCAGTTGTCTAGTTCCCATACCACAAGCTCTGCTTAACTTGGGACTAGATGGCGTTGTGTGACAGTTGTGGAATATCATATTTTTATATTATATTTATCAATTATAATTCTATATTTCAGATCAAAAGTTGTTTAATTCATTAAACCCCAAACGAACGCCAGCGTTTGCTCTCTCATTGTCTTTCTATTATGTCTCTTATTACAATATTCGAAAGGTTAACTTACCTACTCTAATTTTAGGTTCAGGTTATGTTTACTAAGATCATAAATGTTGGAACGCTGATGTCTCCCCTCACGGCGGCGAGCACTAATTGCTACAACATAACTTATGTAAAAAACTAGCTTATGCCCGCGGCCTCATTCGCGTAAGTGGGGGGTTAGAAAGAGACAAAAAGTAGCCTATGTCACTCTCCATCCCTTCAACTACCTCCACTTGAAAAATCACGTCAATTCGTTGCTCCGTTTTGCCGTGAAAGACGGACAAATAGACACACACATACACTTTCCCATTTATAATATTAGTATGGATTGACCACTTAAAATTTTGTAAATTTGTAAAAAAAAATGTATATTAATAAATTTTCAACTAAATACCTTATTTCTCATTGGGACAAGTATTGTGTACTCAATTATACACTTTTTAGAGAACCAAAATAAATAAGTAGACAATAAATACCCAGATTTTATTATTCCACTAGCTTTTGCCAGCGGCTTCGCCCGCGTACAATGTCACTCAGGAATAAAGCAGCTTTCTAACGGTGAAAAAATTTTTAGAATTGGATCATTAGTTCCAGAGATTACCCCCCTACATACAAACATACAAATATTACCTCTTTATAATATTAGTATAGATTTAAAATGACCATTTTGGTTGCAATGATATTTTACGCACAAAATAAAAAAGAATCTAACAATTTCCACCTGCATTAAATCGGTTTCAGATTTTCACAATTTGGCTTCAGGCTATCGTAACGCATATTGATGAATATTGGGTTCCAAAACTACTATTTGAAAACAAAAATAATTCACGTAAACCTACCTAGCTGCGATTTTCATAGATATACAGAAAACCATTAGGTAAACGCCTGGCTTACCTATATATAGGGTCCGGGCCTTGGTTGAAGCCATGGTCCGGAGCGAGGAGGAGTGGCAGGCGGTCGCCGACTTCTGCGAAGCAGTAATGCTCGCTAAGGAGGAGGCCGACCGCATCAGGCAACGGCGTTATCGCCGCCACCGACACCGGGACTCTGATCCCGAGCCAGGGTTATCCGAAAGGGCGCTCGAGCCCCGGTATGAAGGCTAGAAGGAACGGGGTGGGTTTTTTAGTCAGTAAGAGTCTGACACTATCTCCCGCTCCGCCCAAGGGCGGGGGATGTCAATGCATGATTTTTCCCACCATAAAAAAATAAATAAAAAAGGCATATATAGGGTGACTGGCAATTAGTGTAAACACGTGATTGTGCTCATATCATCAAATTTTTATTATGGAAGCAAAGCCGAAATCGCGAAAAAAAATATACATAAATGTACTGAACAGCTGTTTTTTTCGCGATTTCAGGTTTGTTCCCATAGTAAAAGTTGTTGGTTATCATGAGCACAATCATGTGTTTAAGTATCGTACACTAATTACCAGTCACCCTATATACAACAGTCGGTAACGCACCCCACTTTTTTTTTATGGTGGCAAAAATCATGCATTGACATCCCCCGCCCTTGGGCGGAGCGGGAGATAGTGTCAGACTCTTACTGACTAAAAGACTCACCCCGTTCCTTCTAGCCTTCATACCGGGGTACGAGCGCCCTTTCGGATAACCCTAGTCCCAGCAGGCTTCGACCTGGCTGGGACCCTGCTGTTGCTGACAACTCCTTGAGGCGCGCGGGAACAGTGCGCGCCGTCGACGACTTGGGCTTGGTCAACGCACCCCACTTGCAAGACTAAGCATAGCATAATCATAATCTGCCTTTTCAATGTTTCCACTGCTGAGACTCAGGCCTCCTTTCTAGGAGAGGGAGCAGTGGTGTTCGAGTGGTAACGGCTCCGACATACGAGTTGTAGGTCGAGGGTTCAAACCCAGCCAGGCGCATTACTTTGTGTAATTTCATTCATCACTACTGCTCTTAAAACGGTGAAGGAAAACATCAAGAGGAAACTGGCATGTCCTAGAACCAAAAATTCGAAGACATGTGACATTCACCAACCCGCACTGGGCCCGCGTAGGAGGTAATCTATGAAAGTACAGGTCAGATTGTTAAAAACGAGCCCCTATGGTTTTGCTGACATCTCCTCAAGACGCGCTGTCGACGACTCAGACTGGGACGGTTACCGGTCGACCGGACGGCAAGCTACCCATTGCTCGCCGTCCGCAAGCCCACGACTACGATGGCTGGAAATCGGTGTCGAGATCCCCAAATATCTCGCATTCTATGTTAGATAGAAATTAAGTGAACTCCGAAAGAAAACTCATGAAAATCAAAACAAAAAGAATTAAACAGTAAACACGAATTCTTACCCGCCTCAAAACCAATAAATAAAAATCAAAAAAAGAACTCAAACATACCTAATCTATACTTAATTCAAAAATCTCCCCTTGTTACACGAATAAAACTGTTTACGCTTAAATTCACACACATGGTAACATTAGGTCGCTTGCAACCCAGGGTGTGTCGGTGTTGCCACTATTTATAGGTCAATTACCGCTCTGTAATTAAGGCAATACTTCAACAAGATCACAGCTTTTGCCAAGATTGCTTATATAAATTTTAACTTGAGATTTCGAGCTAAGTAAGGGAGACATTACGTTATCGCATCTTCGTTGGTAAACAAAACTGTTTTAATAACACGATTAAATGTAAAACGGTTTTTAAAAGGGTTTTGTTATTTTTCCTTTTTAAAAGAGTTTTAAAATTTCATCATCATTCCAGCCGATACACGTCTACTGTTGGACATAGGCCTCCCTCAAGCGTCGCCACAGCGATCGCAAAAAAAAAATGAAAGTTTTAAGATATATTTTTTGTCATATAAAATGGTTGGGTTATTAATTAAGTTTGATAGACACTTTCAAAGACTAATTGAATTAGATTAGTACTTTTAATCTTATTATGCTTTTTGTAATTTATCTTTTTCTTGTCTCTAAGACGTTCATGTGACAATAGCCAATCGTCAAGCCTTGGCTCCAAACTATCCCTTTAATAGCACACTAGCTTTTGCCCGCGGCTTCGCCCACGTATATAAAATATAGCCTATGTCACTCAGGAATAAAGCAGCTTTCTATCAGTGAAAAAAAATTAGCAATCGATCCAGTACTTTCAGAGATTACCTCCTACAAACAAAAAAACAAACTTTACCTTTTTATTTATAATTTTAGTATAGGTAACTAGTTATAGCGACAATGATTAATATGGCTGTTTTATCGAACCAATTTTTTTTTAGCCTGTATTGTTCTTCTTCAAGCCAAAGGAGCCCCTCACAGCCTTCTTTTCTTCATGTATTATCTTTTCCGACCAGTCCATTATAAACATGACGCTGATTATAACATTTTCATAAAATTACCAAATTATTAAGCTTACTGATCAACAGGAAAGTAAACACCGAAACAAGAAACATTAAATAAAAAATAAAAACGTAATCACAGCAAACAAATTAAAAATAAATGAAAGATATTAAACTTAAAACGTGGAAAATCTATAAAAGCTACGCTGAGCAATATCGAATTTTTAAAAATAAAAAAGGTTATTAAACATTCCCTTTGAATTTATTTCCTTTGAGCTTTGCATATTTAAAAAAAAATGTATGACGTATTTCCTTTTGCAGCGCGCGCTCGAATATATTTTTTATCTGTGGTGCTTACAGAAGTCAGCTAGCCTTTTAAGTGATTCCGATTAATAATTCTGATGTCAATAATTTTCTCGTTGTTATTTTTTTACTGTTTTATAATATTACGTCGTTTATGGAAATTAGCTACAGTTATTAGGTAGGTTGTACATATATATATATATACATACGTAAATATACAACATTTTTTTTTTAGTTTAAACTAATATTTTAAAGAGGTAAAATTTGTAAGTTTGCATGTAGGGGGTAATCTCTGGAACTACTGGTCCGATTACGAAAATTTCTTCACCGATAGAAAGCTGCTTTATTCCTGAGTGGCATAGGCTATATTTTATGTATGCGGGCGAAGCTGCGCGAAAAAGCTAGTATTATACTAAAACGAAACCTGAATACAGTTTTTTCAGAATTAGTAACTAAATCGAATCCCATATTTTTTCATCATCATCATCATTTCAGCCGATAAACGTCCACTGTTGGACATATGTCTCCCCCAAGTGTCGAGACAATGAACAATTTTGTTCATCTCGCATCCATCTGATTCTTGTAACCTTAACTAGGTCATCGGTCTACCTTGTAGGAGGCCTTCCAACGCTGCGTCTTCCGGTAGGCGGTCGCCACTCTAAAACCTTTCGGCTCCAACAGCTATCTATTCTGCGCAATATTTTGCTTTTTTTTAGGTTACAAACATTCCAGTTTAACCAAAATCATTTTCGGGACTTTAGCAAGCAGTTAGTCTTCACCACGTGACCGGAGAGCTGGCCTGCCACTGGCACACTGGCAGCATTGCCACGTTGAATGGCAGTGCGGCCAGTGTTTTAGGCACATTTCCATTGACAGCGACGCGCACGAAGTTTTTGATGACGAATGGGTGTACAGATTATGAATTCTCTCCAATGAGTTTTTATGCTCCCTCGTTTTACTGTAGGTATCTTATTTTATTTGTTTAAATTCTGCGTAAATTCTTTCAAATATTTAAACGACAAAAATGTTGAAAAAGCTTTAAAATTCAAACATGATAAAAATCTTGAAATTGTAACAGGCATAACAATATGGCAATGCATTGCATTGCTGACGTAGAATTACATAGATCTTGTCTATGATATTCCAGATTAAATTCAATTTATATGTTTAATTTTTTGTTGTATATTTAAAGTTCCTCAAATGCAAAATTTCATTTCAATTTACATGGTTTGCTGTAAGAAAACCCAGTTGTGGGTTAAACTCGCCTATATACATCAACTGTCCTAAATTTAGTTTATGTTAAAATTAACTAATTAATTAATTTAAAACGTATTTTTAGGGTTCCGTAGCCAAATGGCAAAAAACGGAACCCTTATAGATTCGTCATGTCTGTCTGTCTGTCTGTCTGTCTGTCTGTCTGTCCGTATGTCACAGCCACTTTTTTCCGAAACTATAAGAGCTATACTGTTGAAACTTTATAAGTATATTCTGTTTACCGCATTAAGATTTTCACACAAAAATAGAAAAAAAGCAATAAATTTTGGGGGTCCCCGTACATAGAACTGAAACTCAAAAAGTTTTTTTTCATCAAACCCATGCGTGTGGGGTATCTATGGATAGGTCTTCAAAAATGATACTGAGGTTTCTAATATCATTTCTTTCTAAACTGAATAGTTTGCGTGAGAGACACTTCCAAAGTGGTAAAATGTGTGTCCCCCCCCCCCCCTCTAACTTCTAAGATAAGAGAATGATAAAACTCAAAAAAATATATGATGTACATTACTATAAAAACTACCAACGAAAATTGGTTTGAACGAAATCCAGTAAGTAGTTTTTTTTTAATGCGTCATAAACCGAAAAAAATACACTATTATTAAAACATCGATCAAAGTTACAACACATTACAAGAACTTTTATATTATGTTACTTGCTGCTACGGAACCCTTCATGGGCGAGTCCGACTCGCACTTGGCCGGTTTTTTTATTATGTTGATACACGTCTCTAAATTATGTTATTTTTTAGGGCAAATATCCAAACAGCTTTACATTATAGAATAGAATAAACTTTATTGTACACCAAAATAGTAATAATTTCACAGAAACTTAAATCTATGAGTACAATGGCGGTCTTATCGCTGTCAGCGGTACCTACCAGACAACCTTAGAATGGACTACAATAATAATAATAAAAACGTTTATTTCGGAACTTGCCATATTTTGTTAGTAACAATTTAAACATAGAACTAGTGTTAGTAACATAAAGGACAAATAAGTACCTACTTATTTTAAAACTGAGTGAGACACACCGAACCTGGGCAATATCTATAAGAACTTACAGTAAAAAAAAATGGACCGAAAAGCCGTGCATTTTTCCACAATCGCAATTTGGAAAAAATAACATATTGCGGACACGTTCTTAATAGCACGTTTTGCATTGTTAGCCTAAAACGGTACAATTACAACTAGATTCCCAGTAAATCCTTTTCACCCCTTTAAAAAACTACCCTATTCTTCTCGGCTGTATCGCATCCCCTTTAAGACGGAGTACATGATAATTGACACGGTACGATTTATAGCCGCGCGGTTAGCCGACCGCGTTGTACCAGCAGCGTGCCGTGATATATTGCCACTCACCGCCATTATGGAAAAAAATACACATATTCTACATTCTCAACTATATTATTATAGTCTTAGATTATTGAGAAAAGCTACGGGATATTTCGAAACAGTAACTGCGAACTTCAAAAGGAAAAGACAAACGAAAGAAAACAGTTGAAGTTTAATCAGTAATTTTTATTTTTTTAAGTGTTGATAGGTTCGCGGCGTTTGATCACGATGTCACCTGATGGTAAGCGATGATGTGGTCTACGATGAAGCGTGCTTGCCAAGAAGTAACCTATTCACTCTTGACTTAAAGACCCCTAGGTTGTAGCTCTATCTAGAAACACAGACTGACAGGGAATTCCACTTTTTAGCTGTACAATAAATGTGTACCCAAAAGCGTTTTGTACGTCTTCTGACACTCTCTCTGGCTGGGATTGTTCGAAAGAGTTACCATTATGCTTTAACGCAAAGAGCAACTGAAAGATCATAGGTGAGTTTTTTAAGCCAACGCACCTCGCGCGCACCTATTGTCTTTCTATTGTGTCTGTAATTCCAACGATTGAAAGGTTAATCAGTAACATTCTAATACTTCCTCTAAATCCACCTAGAGCGGGAGGAGTAAGTTGATAATTTCTCACGTAAAAAAAAGTATTCCAAATTGGCAAAGTATTACAAGATCGCTGTCAATTAAAAAAAGACGCTTTTATTTATATACCAGTACAAGCTGATCTGGAACTTCTTACCGCCTAAAGTCAATGAATTAAGTATTTATTTTGATATATTCAACCGATGGCGATGAAACAAAGCCTGAGTAATATACCAAGTTACACACAATTTCAATGTAAAAAAGGTATCTACATCTATTTCGTACATTTTATTTGATGGGCCCAGAACTAAAAACTTCTACAGATTCATTATAATATTATATGTATAGACTAGATTTTTACCCGCGACTACGTCCGCGCACATTGCGTTCGGACTTCAACCCTAGATATGGACACTACGGACTCTCTTTTTTTTTTATGAATGATAGGCTTGCGTTTGACCACTATCTCACCTGATGGTAAGCGATGATGTGGTCGACGATGAAGCACGCTTGCCTAGAAGAAACCTATTCACTCTCGACTTAAAGAGTCGACCGAAATCATGTTATGATTTCGGTTGATGATTTGAATTTCAAATCATGTTAGTAAAAGTATTAAAAAAATCTCGGTTATATATTTCTTGTCGCTTCTATTATGTGATAATTGTTCTCATAGTAAATAGTGCACAAAAAACACATCGACGGAGCGACCTTCAGCGCACCGAAGATCGACAGACGATGGATCAACTGTCCCTGTTAATGACCTGCGGCCCTACCTACTCTTAATACGATCCATTTGACGTTGCGAAGACCTCTCCCTCACACCTTGTATAGAGTGTGTGGCTTTATCCATCTTTCTCGCTCGCACGACTGATATTTTACCACGTCATGGTTCTTTTATGGTGGGAAAAATCATCCAATGACAACCCCCGCTCTTGAGCGGAGTGAGAGATAGTGTCAGACTATTACTGACTAAAAGCCCACCACGTTCCTTCGTTTCGTACCGGGGCTTGAGCTATCTTTCGAATTAACCCTGGCCCCAGTAGGCTTCGACCCAGCGTCGCCCCTGCTGTTGCTGACAGCTCCTTGAAGCGAGCGGGAACATTACGCGCCGTTGACGACTTGGGCTCGGTCCGGACCATGGCCTGTACCAAGACCCGGCGCTAGAGATCGCCGCCGCCGATCGCCCTTACGAGGGCACGGCTTTGCTCCGCCCAAGAGCACGTCATGGTAAGGTCTCTATCCTCTTGGATCCTCTCATCACACGCTTCATACCAAAATCTACACGGAAAGTCGAAAAAAACTATTATTATAGCTAGCCTATATAGTCGTACTGCAGGGCAAAGCCCTCCCTCCATTATTTCCAATGATCACGGCTGTCAATCCAATTCTTAAGGAAGCCATCCAGATCGTCCCACCATCTCCTTCGTGGTCTGCCCGGTGGAAAGGACCGTAGGTTGTTTTTTTTTTTAATTTAATAACCGGCAGACATATTAAATTTATGTTTTCAAAAAAAGAACATAAAATTTGACGTGGCGTGTTTTTTAAAGCCGCGCTAAGTAATGAACACACGGTCGTAGCGAGCGGCCAGCTGATGGCAGGATCGCGTGCCTCACTTCACACCAGATTCTATTTCTATTAATCGTCTCGTGATAGGTTGTCACTTGTTCGTAACTCACTATGGGGAAGGATGGCGAGCTATTGTTGAAAAAATGTTTGAAGTGGAAATCTTAAGATTATTGTTTTGGGATGGGAAATCATCCAATGCCTTTTCCACTCTTGGCTGAAGCAAGAAGACGTGTCAGATTTTTACCGGCTAAAACCACACCTGTGCCCTCCAGTTGCCCTTAATGTTCCAGGACCACGGTTACCCTTCCAGAAATTCCCCGTGACCCTAGCGGGCATTGTGCTTCTTGAACTGCTCCGGTTTTGCTAACATCTTTTTAGGGTGCGTGGAGAACGCTATGCTTAGAAGTAACCTATTCACTTTTGACTTAAAGATTTTCAGGTAGTTGATATCATAAAACACAGACTCTGGCAGGGAATTTCAATCCTTAGCTAAACGCACAATGATAGGTTCGCGTTTGACCACTATCTCACTTGATGATAAGCGGCGATGTGGTTGGCGATAGAAAACGCTTGCCTAGAAGTAACCTATTCACTCTTGACTTAAAATTCCCCAGATTGTAAATATCAAAAATAATAATTCCACTCCATAGCTGTACGCACAATGAATTTGCCCGTCATTTTGTTAGCCGTATGTCTCACTATTAACGAGTGTTATAAAAACAACGATTAAAAATATTGGCTGAACGGCATTGCGGCGTTCTGGCGATTTGTCGATCGACATCATCCATCGACATCGTTGTCTATCCATCATTCACTGTGGTTAATGGGGATTATGGAAAAAACGTATCATTTATTATCAGTGAGGGATCTAATCATCATTTTTCCTAGACTTTTTGCGTAGGCTGGCGAATGTCCAAGTCGGCAACTCATTTGTCGTGTGTTTTGCAACCTGTACCACTGAACAGATAGGTGCAGAAGTCAATTTCATGTATATGTTGTGGCCAGATCTTGCAAATTGATCACTTCATGATATGGCCAAATAAAACTGGCCAGATCGTCTTAACCTTTCGAATGCCGTCTTCTTCTTTCTTCTTCTTTTCGTGTGTGGCCAGATCTTACAAATTGATCACTTCATGATATGGCCAAATAAAACTGGCCAGATCGTCTTAACCTTTCGAATGCCGTCTTCTTCTTTTCGTGTCGATGTTCTCAAACTATACTTCTTCTGACCATTAATTTGAATGCCGTAATTTTAACCAAAATTTTCGAATGCCGTAATAAGACACAATAGAAAGACAATGAGAGAGCGAACACCGACGTTCGCTTGGGGTTTAATGAATTAAACGTTAATTTTCTAATATTTCAATCCCCGTTTGGTCTATTTTCTTTAGACCTTTTACTATCATAGAAATCCTACATCAATGATATGGCTAAACGAGGATTGACGTATCCTCAAAGGTACCTAAACATTTACACGATCTGGACAATTTTAGTTGGCCATATCATAAAGTGGTCAATTCTAAAATCTAGCTACGACCCATTATACTTTCTTTTCATTCCTACTGTAGTATTTATACGAGTATACTTGTCTCGAGTGTATGGGCGCTGACGTTGACAGTTACATACCATCCGTTGGCAAAGATCCGACGCACGGCGAGTGTCCACCCTTACGTTGTTGAAACATCTACGGTCCGGACTAAGCGTTTCGCCTCGTCATTTATACCGCGTACTTCGAAGGACTGGAACAGTCTGCCTGCTGCGGTTTTCCCGTCCCATTATAATTTGGGTGTCTTCAAGGCTAGAGTGAATAGGCTCTTAATAAACTGGTGCGCCTCACCATCAACGATTGCATCACTGCTTACCATCAGGCGGGATCGCAGTCAAGTAGTAGTTTATAACTTATTTAAAAAAAGACGCACGTGTTGACCTTAGCTGCTAGTGACGTCACAAACCAATGTGTTTTGAGCACATTTGTATGTAAATTGACTTCTGTGACCTATCTTTCGTTTGTGCCTGTACTCTATGTTATATATTGAGCAAGCTGATGTACGAGAATCATTCGTATTATCTTTTGCAAGGCCACATAGATAAGAGAAATGGCGACAACCATGAACAGCTCGTCGTAACTAACATGGTGGACAATTTGGCAGCGTTACGCCACAGGAAGGGGGACAGTTTGTCCCCTAATATATCTAAAGCGTTACATTGAAGAAGTCAACAATAGATTTTTTTAAATTAATATAAACTAGCAGTGATGCAATTGTTGATTAAGAGCCTATTCACTTTAGCCTTGAAGACACCCAAATTATAATCGGACGGGAAGACCGCTGCAAATAAATTGTTCCAGTCCTTTGATGTGCGCGGTGTAAACTACAAGATAAAACGCTTAGTCCGTACCGTACAAGTATCAACTAAGTAAGGGTGGATACCCGCAGTACATCGGGTTTACCGATGGTAGAAAGGTGATAGTAGAATCAAGTTATGTAATTCTTGCGCATAATCTCCAAAATTAATCCTATAAAATATTAAAAGGTTGTCTACCCTTTTTTATGGTGGGAAAAATCATCCAATGACAACCCCCGCTCTTGGGCGGAGCGAGAGATAGTGTCAGACTCTTACTGGCGGGCTACTCTCATGGGGCTCAAGCTGTCTTTCGAAACTAACCCTGGCCCCAGTAGGCTTCGACCCAACTGGGTCCCTGCTGTTGCTGACAACTCATTGAGGCGCGCGGGAACAGTGCGCGCCGTCGACAACTTGGGCTTGGTCCGGACAGTTACCGCACGGCCGGACAGCGAGCTAGGTTGTCTACCCTGGACCTGTGCTCGAGGCTTTGAAGATCAGTGTTAGCAATGGTGTAGCTAGGTAACCAATAGCACTAGGGAAAAAAGCCCTCTTCCCTTATTATGTGGGAAATCATCAAATAAATTCTCCTTCTCTGAGTGGAGGGCGAGGGAGTGTTAAACTTTTACTGACATTTTTTTTTATTAATATATTGCTGTGCCACCTGATTGTAAGCAGTGATGCAATCATTGTTAGTGAATCGTATTAGATTATATAAGAGCCTATTCCATCTAGCCTTGATGACTCGTAAATTATAATCGGATTGGAAGACGGCAGCCGGTTAATTGTTCCAGTCCTTCTCCTTCTTTTAGACCAAAATGAGTTTGCATGGTTAAAGTAGCGTTATAACGTATTTTATTTAGATTTTGGTCGGAGATTTTTTCCTTAGTTCAAAAAGAGGTTCGATTCGTTCGATTAGATTTTGGGAGGCCCCCGAGTCTGGAGGCCCCAGGGCACTGCCCCGCCTAGCTCTTTGATAGCTACGTCTTAGCGTCTTAGCCAAATCTTTTTTTAAGTGGTAAAATCATCCAATGGCATCCCCCGCCCTTGGGCGGAGTGGGAGCGCGTGTCAGACTTTTACTGACGAAAAACCCACACCTGTTCCTTTGTACCAGGCGACCGCCTACCATTCTTCCTCGCTTCGGACCATGGCCTGTACCAAGGCCCGGCACGAGAGATCGTTGCCGTGTTAACCAAATCTGGATTAATGATAACATCACGCTTTGTCTTAAGTCTAGAGAATACTTGCGGACAGAGAATTAAGCAATTCAAACTAACTAGTTACCTATTGAAGCTGAACTACTTGCTTCATAATAACTGGATTCAGAACAGGATAATTTGGCAACACGCTCAAATAGCTACAATAGACTTATTGGCCAAACTTGTGGCTAAAATTACCCATTGTAAGTCGAAATAACTGTTCTCTAGAGAGCGCATTAGAGTTCTGCAAAACAATATAGTTTTTGAATAGAACTAAGTAACAATAGAGTTGGGGAGTACGAATTTAATGTAACTTAATGGTTCCGTACATAGTTTTTAGAAAGTCTGTGATGCCGCTGATTTTTTTAAGTATTGATAGACTCGCGCTTGACCGCCATCACACTTGATGACAAGCGATGGTGTGGTCGATAATAGAGTTTGCTTGTCTAGAATTTTTCTTTTCACTCTTGACTTAAAGTTCCCTAAGTTGTAGCTATTAAGAAACAGACTCCAGAAAGAAATTCCACTCCTCAGCTCTTTCATCAAAATTCATATTAATCAAAATTATTCTCTAGAATATTATTATCACTAAGGTACTGCACAAGCATAGAGCTTATGGCTTAATAGCCTCATGCGCCGATCTTTGGACACGCCATGATCGCGGTTTGTAAAGCCCTCTTTGAGCAGAAGCTAGAGAGACGCCATGGCTTCGTCACTTTCAGCTTGTTGCAAGTTCTGACCGGACATGGCCGGTTCGTGAGGTTTTTTGATTCAAGCAGAAGAAATACCATGTATTACCATTGTGTGGATCGCCCGAAGGAGACGGAGGAGCTTATGGTGGCAGTCTGCCATGCTTGGGCGGAGCACAGCAATGTCGTGCCTATCAATATAAAAAAAAGATATGATCGGTCTTCCCGTCCGGTTATAATTTGGTTGTCTTCAAGGCTAGAGTGAATAGGCTCTTAATAAACTCGTAGAGATTGCATCACTGCTTACCATCAGGTGGGATCACAGTCAAGCACTAATTTATATTTATATCAATTAATTCACTAAACCCCAAGCGTTCGCGCATCTATTGTTTAACTATTGTGTCTCAAATTGACGGTATCGGAAAG
Source organism: Mythimna albipuncta (assembly GCA_929112965.1). NCBI lineage: Eukaryota > Metazoa > Arthropoda > Insecta > Lepidoptera > Noctuidae > Mythimna > Mythimna albipuncta. The sequence continues at coordinate 2,111,571 of OV815974.1, forward strand.
GTTAAAAAAAAAATGTTTTTTCGAATCGAATGCGACTCCTAGGTATGGGTCACACTTACGGCGAAATGATCCATCATTAAAAATAAACTACATTCTAAGTAATTATTTTTGTTTATCTCTCTCTAAAATAGCACGAAATTCATGCCCAATTTCCTAAAAAGATACGCATCAGATACCTCCGCGATTCACTTACGCAAATGATAAAAACCTCTGGTTTAAGGAACCCTAAAGTATAAAATAGCCGGTGGGCGTACACAAGGCGTTAATTAATTACCTGCGGAACCCAACCGCGTGTTTACATACGAACAAAAAGACTTGGGTAAGCAGCAATGCTAGTTTGGACTTGCAATTAGTGTTGTTTTGTAAAGATTTTTCATGAAGGTAATGTGTGAGTGAAATTAGAATAATGACTACATTTTCCCATTGTTGTTAATAAACATATTATTATGCTTAAGCAATGCAATGGGAACGTTACAGGCTGCTGCCGGTAACGTTCCCATTGCTGGGATAAAGGTTTCCCTACTGTGAGAGGGAGTGGACTATCCAAATCAAAAATATTTGTTTTAAATAAACCTTTAACTGATTTGAAAAATTCAATGTATTTGGGTTTATAGATAAAGTTATTTTTTGACGATCCGATTAAAATAAATGCTTTTAGTTTCCAGCAGACATTTCTGTAGCGATAGTACTTTTCCAAACAAGTTTATTTAAAAAATAACTCAACTCCTGTACAAATTTTTAAGTTGATTTATAAGCTGGCTTTTTAAACAACACGACACGTACATAACACTTTAATCCCACTAATGCATCACAGTAAATATTTAACCAATAAATCTGTCGAGTCCCGTAACAACACTACGGGCTAGAGATGTCATAAAGAATGCATTAACAAACACGGGACTGCACAGCATTACTCTTTCCCGGGACGAAGGAACTTAAACAAAAGAGAAAAAAAAAACACAATACATTAATCCCCTCCCTATAGAGTTAAGAGGAAACAAATGTCAGAAAATTTTCGTAACATTTTTCTTAGAAATTATACTTTTTGAATGAGATTGGATGAAAGGATGCCTGCGGGCTTGGCTGTTTCTGACTGAGTTTTACTTACAAATCTATCATGTTTAATATATTTTGTTTCTTTTAAAAGTTCCCTGAATATCTTAAGTACAACGTAGAACGGAAGATTGATGGGGCCGAAAGGTTCTAGAGTGGCGACCGCGCACCGGAAAACGCAGCGTTGTAAGTCGTCCCACAAGGTGGACCGGTAACCTGGTGAGACTCGTGGGAACGCGATGGATGCGAGGCGCACAGGACCGTTCGTTGTGACGACATTTGGTGGAGGCCTATGTCCTACAGTGCTCGTCCTTCGGCTGAAATGATGATGGTAAAGAATTATTCTATTTCTCTGACGCGGTCAAATCTCAACAATTGACAGGATTTTTAAAACTTTAAACAAATTAAAACGGTAATCCAACGGGTTCATCGTTAAGGCTTATGCGGCCACCATTTTAATGGGCTAACCTCTCGACTCAAGGTTGAGAGAAGAAATGCAGACTCGGCTGCACACATTATCCACAATAATTTTTCCGACCAGAGCTTATTGCTTCAACACTAGAGATAGGTTTAAAAAGCCTTATCTCTCACCTCCACTGTCTTACTGTGTTGAAGCAGATCTCCCAGTAAGTCACATTTTTGTTGAGGTCATTACCTCCGTGTTACATGAATACCATCATACTGCACAATCTTCAACTAGTAACGAGGTTCTTTTCACATAGGCTCGAGGCCTTACCGGATGGTAAGACGTATTCATATACGACAACCATATAATACAACCTATGGGTTTTTAATTAAGAGTGAATAGGTTACTTTTTGGTAAGCATGCTTCATCGTCGACCAAATCTTCAAATTAAAAAGAATATTTTGAGAAAATAAATAATCTTCACTGCTGTTATTTAAATATGAAAAACCTTTTAACCTAACAGATCAACAAATCGGCGTGAAATTCAGCAAACGGATCCTTTATTGAAAATAAGAATCTGTTCTTTCATTTCACGATTTTTCTACCATTCAAAAATACTTTTCTTTCAACACGTAATTTACAGTTCAATCAGACGCGAATTTCCGCCGATTTCCCTCAAGTTCAGCTAAACAGATTCTAATTCTACATTCAGTGAACATAAATACTTTTCACTAATGATTAAGCTTTATCAAGACGGGATTACACTACACAACAAAACACAATTTGTGTGCAATTAATGTCAATTCACACGACTTGAAAGCGCGGGCTTTGGTAAACTTGGGGCTCTGAAAACAGCGAGTCCCGCTTACTGCCATATCCCAATCTGATTGGAATGAGAAGTGCCAGACTTTTACAGACGAAACCTCACAAAATGTTCGAGGGCCTTTGCAATGACTATTTCGAATAATGACGCAGCACTGGCAGGCACTAGCCAACCGTACTAACTACAATCCTTGCATACCGCTTTTACTTGTTACACGCGCGTCAATTGTGAATACTACGCACCTAGCCTTTCTGAAGAACATCATCAAAAAGGTGGATGTCCTACTGAGAGCAAAAGGCATAGAAGAAGACAATTTAAATACGTGAAGATGACTTACCAAAGTAATTGAGAAACACAGCGTTGGACCGAAAGAATTTTAGGGAACTGAAGGAAGTTCATGTTACAAATCAAACTGATTTGATGGCTGACAGTTAACTCAATTTTAAAAGATTGTATATTTAGAAGTTTAATGTTGGTACCTAATTTTAATAAAGATTGCTTTTTTATTAACCATTACTGTCCACTTTTAGGTAATATTCAATTTAATTCAATTCTTTATTTTTTCGTCGAGGTCGGCTTAGAAAAAGGCAGCGAGTGATCTAGACGCGTACCACGCGGACTGGTTCGAGACGGCGTGAGGAAAGAATATCTGGAAGAACTTGGGGGCAGTTGGGGGCTGTTACTTTTTGTGTACTTACTTGCTGTGCCCGACAGGGTGCATGTGTACTTGTTTAACTATTTTTATGATCAGCTGATAGCCGACTTCGACGACGCTTTACTTCTACATCTGCAGGAACCAATTGCGTGACCACAGTTGCCCAGTGGTCACAAGTGCGGCCGACGTACTTTAATTCATTAAACCCCAAGCGAACGCCGGCGTTCGCGCACCTATTGTCTTTCAATTGTGTCTGTGATTTCCACGATTTAAAGGTACGGATAGACGTCGGCCGCTTTCTTGAGCATTTAATTTAAAAGTATTTTCTGAAAAAATTAACAGGGAAAAAGTTACGTCCTTCTAGGGCATTCCTCCCGGTGTAAAGTACCCCGTGGTCCCCGCTAGCGTGGTGGCCACACACGACGGCGACGCGTTGCGCTCTCCGCCGTGTGACAAGGCGCCAATTTGGCCGGATTAAAACTTCTATTCACTTTGAACTGAAAGAAGTTTATTGAAAATATAAAATACGTGTTTTATTATTTTATAAAGGCGTTGGAATGAGCGTTGGGTTTCAAAGATTTAAGATTATACCATGAAAAAGGGCTCGTATAGACAACATATATAACAGGGGTGGCCAACTTGATCAGACCTAAGATCTCCTGTTTACTATTGAAACGTTGTGCGATCTACCAATTACATACTTATTGAAATCTTAACTGAAACAGCGTAATGTACGCAATCAATATAATCATGTAGTATTTTATTTTTATTTTATTAGAAGAGAAAACATAAATGTGAAGAAGGAACGGGACAGGGTCTTTTAGTCAGTAAGAGTCTGACACTATATCCCTCTCCGCCCAAGGGCGGGGGATGTCAATGCACGATTTTTTCCCACCATAAAAAAAAATGTGAAAATTATTCTCAGTAACTAGGTACTTATTTACCTTTATATTAGTGTGAGTATTGCGTCTGAGCAGCTGCCACTAGTTTAGCATAATATTTTTTGCCTTGCCACGATCTACTGGACTAACAGTCGCGGTCGACCTGTTGGCCACCCCTGATATATAACATAGTAAATGTACATCCTGAAAGTAGTAGGTATTTTCAGAAGGAGCTACTGAATCGATTGCAACTATTTTAAAATAGTTATTTTTTATCCTACAATAATCAAAAATTATTTAAGGATACAAATATTAAAGTTGTCAAAAACTAAAAGACCCGTTTTGACATTTAATGTTTTTATTATTTACGTTATGTAACCGTCTATATTACATTATGTAATCATTAAGTAATTACATTAAAACACTTTATATAATTATTTACTATTTTATTGTTTCTTTTAGTTTTGTTCCAAGTTACATTAAGGTCTATTTAACGAGTTTAGGCCTTATTCTTTTTTGGACACAATAATTTTAACAAATAACAAAAAATAGGATATTTGATGTACATAGGCGAGCTTAACCCACAACTGGGTTTTCTTACAGCAAAACATGTTTTATTTATTTTGATAAATTCTTGATAAATTTTAATTGCGTCACTAGCATGTTTGTGTGTGCTCGCGTAAGATAATTGCATAAGTTATGGAGTATTTGATATTAATTTCAGCTTCATACCCCCACCCGTTCTTGACAGAAAGGGTCTTGACAGAGGGACACCGGGCTCTCTCGATGGCGATGTTTTTGGAAAATGATTGGTCGATTATAAAGCTAGAACTACATTAGACAAATCAGGCACGCCACGTGTGCGTCGGCACACGTGGCCCACGCCTGATTTGTACGTAGAACGACGTCGCGTGGCGTGGGTCAAGTGTAGCTCTAACAGTCTATTTTCCATATAAAATGTATGGAGACCGACGCTCCCAGATCGGCGTGTGTAGCCCACGTGTGCGCAGTGTAGTTCTACCTTAATTCTAACATCCACCACTGGACAATGGAAATGATACGTAGATGTGTATAAATATCCACAAAATTAAATCATGAACTTCATCGAGAAATAATAATAATCCTAACTAATATTATAAATGTGAAAGTGTGGATGTTTGGATGTTTGTTACTTAATCACGCAAAAACGGCTGAACGGATTTGGATGAAATTTTTCATGCATATAGCCTTTGATGTTACAGTGGAGCACGGACATGGATTCCATGGATGGTGGTCCTTGTGAGAGACTGGTGCTAGTGAATTGTGATAGGTCTCTATGAAACCTGTATTACAAGTCAACAGCGCCCTCTCGTAGCTATTAGCCTGCTATGTACTACTTTTTAGGATAACAAAATCATCAGGACGGCCACCAGTCAGTAGGCATTTAAGTGAAACTTGCGGCATTACTTTCAGAACAATTAGCGGAGTCGTTTCAAAAACCCTCCTTTTTTACTTTATATAAATATACTAGCTTAAATACTCTACCCGACTCTACCCTACCAAACTTCACATAAACGTAGTGGTTTATGTGAAGTTTGGTAGGGTAAATAGTCCGAACAAAGCCTAAACATTTGGTTTAGATTGGATTTGGATAGGTGAGCCCGTTCTTAACTTATAAAATTACAACGAAAAGTGGAAAATTATGTAAGTATATATTATATTAAATATGTATGTATGTCTATTTTATTTATATATATACATTTGTACCCATATTCTTAAAAATCTTTTTGTTTTCTTTCTTTTTTTATACACCTGCCATGTTTTTCTCTTCACCAGCCTTGGTTGACTGGTAGAGAATGCCTAAGGCATTAAGTCCGCCTTTGTACATTTGTGTTGCATGCAGTTCTAATAAATAAATTAATTAATTAAAAAGAAGTCCCGAAAAATCAGCAAAACAGAGGAACTCCCCCCACCTTAATCTTTTAACACAAAAACAGAGCATCCGATCTTGGGCAAAAAGTTTAAAACCCTGCAGTGAATCAATCTTTTAAACTGTAGCGGGACTTGGGACATGCAATATGGACTGAATGGAGACAGTGTCTGTTACTCATTGACTAGCTTCTACCAGCGGCTTCGCCCGTGTGAAAGTAGAAAATTATCCCAAGGTAACATATTCCCGGGATAAAAGTACAGGATACTTTTATCCCGGGAATATGTTACCTTGCTTAATTTATGCTATTTCCAGGGCACAGTCTTCCCGTGTACCAAGTTTCATTGAAATCCAATCAGTAGTTTTTGCGTAAAAGAATAACAAAAATCCATACCTCCATACGTACAAACTTTTATTTAGCGTTTATAATATTACTAGAATTTTTGGAATTCTGGTCATGGCATGGTCTATTCGTGTACCGAATTTCATCGAAAATCGATCAGCCATTTGAGTGTGAAGGAGTAACAAGCGCACACACACACATATCTAACAAAATTCTGCGCGTATTTTATCTATAATATGTATGTATTTAGAAATATATAAGTATGTTTATCAGTTGTCTAGTACCCATAACACAAGCTTTGCTTAGCTTGGGACTAGACGGCGCTGTGTGGATAGTTGTGTAATATTATTATTATTAACTTTTTATAAGGTTAATGTAGATATTGGACAAACACACAAGTAAAGGAAACTGCTATAATGGCCACCTAAGATTTAATATTTCTGGTTGCTTAAAGGCATATCTTTTGCCCATTTCCTTTATTATCATCATTATGTAGCGACATCTATAACTCCATTTAAGAACTAAAGTTCACTCATTCCACCATTGTACCCATAGATTTAACGCCGGCGTTCGCTTGGGGTTTGAGGGGTAGTTATGTATAAGTCATGTTACTTTTTGGTGTACAGTAAAGTTTTGTATACTCTATTCTATTCTATCCATGTAGTGACATATATAACGCTGCATAAGAACTAAAATTCATAATCTTGCATCGTGGTATTAAAGTTCTCTGCGCGATCAGACAAAATAAAACAGCTCAAAATCAACTCTCGGGCAGTTGTTCGGACCAGATAAAACACCCGTCTGGTCAGAGGATCGTTCCCTATCAACGAAGATTTGCCGGACTTTACACTCTGGTCCACATACCTCTAAAATATTTTTCAAGTCAAGAACAAAGTGTTTGCATGTAAAGTACAAACAAGGTATGGCTAATTATTTACTTTCCAATTAGGTCACCGCCATTATAAAAGCAAAAAATTAACAATTTACTGATTAATTTTTTTTTTTTTTTTACAACTATCACACAACGCTGGCTAGTCCCAAGCTAAGCAGAGCTTGTGTTATGGGTACTAGACAACTGATAAACATACTTATATATTTCTAAATACATACATATAATAGATAAATTACACCCAGAAACAGAACAAATGATCGTGCTCATCTCACAAACATTTGTCCTGGGTGGGAATCGAACCCACGACCTCCGGCATAGCAGTCAGGGTCACTAACCACTACACCAACGGGCCTGTCTCTCGGGCCGGAATTGATGAATTAAATAGACCACAACATGATTAGGAAGTGGAAAGGCAGGCGATGTTTTAAAAAATCATAAACAAAACACACAAAAAACTTTTCATGAGGTCAAACAAAACAGCGCGCATGGCTAGTTAATTTAACTTTCTAGTTAGGTCACCGCCATTATAGAAGCAAAAATTGAGCCATATTCTGATTATGAATAATGATAACAAAAAACTCAATAAATAAGTTCTACTAACAAAAACTTTACAACGGTCTGGCGGATCAATCTCCCGGAGAATCAGGTGGCGACATCTATATCGTGTCTAGGTACTAAATCGTAAATAGGGTAAAAACTCGTGAATAGACTAAAAAGTCAACAGTAGATGACCGCAGCATGCAAAATGAAGACGATAATGATTATGTTTTCTATTCAAGAACAAAATTATGTTTCATGTCATGAATTTAATTACCAGTTATATTGGCAGCACACCTTCAATTACTTCATTTGGAAACACTAAACAAATGGTGGACGATCCATGTGAAATGATCCACGCCATGATTAAAAATTAGTAAGACAGATGATTATTTTTAAAACAAATTCATATCAATAAAATTTAAACAAAAAAAAAGACGTGTGGCAATCGGGGACTGTCGCGGTAAAGCTATTGCATAGCATTTTTATCAACTTATGCAATTATAATTATTTATTTATTTTATTTATGCAGTATATTTTTCCTTTGATTTTTTTTCTTTGATATTAATTGAAGTTACACTTTCACACATTGAATTGAATTTTGATTGATTGTTCACTCATTTGTTTTCTTATCGGTCACCACGCTCAAGGCCCACGATAGAAGCTATGCAATAACTTATAAACTTTTCATGCGTACAAACAAAACCGCGGGCATGGCTAGTACATTTAACTTTCCAGTTAGGTCATCGCCATTATAGAAACAAAAATAAGCAATCTTCTGATTAATTGATAACGAAAAACTCAGTAAATAAGTTCTATCAACAAAAACTTTAAAGCGGTCTTGTGAATCAATCTCTCGGCGACTCAGGTGGCGACATCTATATCGTGTCTAGGTACTAAATCGCAAATAGGGTAAAAACTCGTGAATAGAGTAAAAAGTCGTGAATACAGTCGTAACGTATGGGAGCAAGGCACGCCAGCGTTTCTATTTGTCAAGTTCTGTGATTTATTTGTGTTCTTTTATGTTAAAGTTTTAGTGGAAAATGTTTTCGTTCAATGTAGTTTTAGTTAAACTAGTGGAAATGGTACTCTTTATTTTTAAGATCATGAACAATCAATCTGCTTGGCTTGGCTTTATTGGAGTTCGCTGCCAGTACGTGTAATCGGGAGTATCTGGATGAGAGTTTTAGTTTATTATTTATTTTATCAACATTTCACATTTGTGGCAAACAGTTTTAAATTGGACCCTATCTAACATAATATTTAAAAACCAAAATACTAAAAATAAAAATATAGACATGCTGGCGTGGTAAGTTGCCACAAAAATAAATAAAATTATTTTGGTCATAACATTAATATTACAGATATAAAATAACAATAACAAAAACTCTAAATGCCAATGTCAATGAAATGTAGATAATGTCAATAAATTTCTTAAAAAACATTATGTCAATAAAATCATGGATTTTTTCTACCTGGCCTTCTCCTCCTTCCTGGCTTTCTATCAGAGGGTATCCATATTACCCAGGGTTTTGGAACCCTGGGTAATATGGATACCCTCTGATAAGATTGGTATCAGATTTTAAACTGTCAAAGTTGTAAAAGTGACAGCCAGGACCAACGGATTAACGTGCTTTCCGAGGTACAAATGTAACGAATAGAATAGAATAAAATAGAATAGAATGCATTTATTTGTCAGAATATTGTACAAAGTTGTTATGTGCTTATATCATCATAATCATAATATTCTGCCGTTTCCGGCGTACAAATATGGTTTATAAAATTACGGTGGTAATTTATCATTAAAATTACAAAAAACTGAAATTAATTGAACAATAATAATATTCATTACATAAGTTAAAATTTGATAATAAAGTCAAGGAAATAAAGTGTGATTCATATTGCTTAAAAGAAAGTTAAATAACTTATTTTTAGATGTTTTGAGGTTGAGGGTTTTAAAGCCATCAGGTAGTTTGTTATATATAGTAATAGACATGCAGTATACATTATTAGAAAACAATTTAATTCTACGCCTAGGGACATTAAGCAAATGCACTTTACGGATGGGTCTGATTGGTGACCCATCCACAGACTGACTTCAGCAAACATTCCTTCAAGTCGAAGGTAAATCGGTATGATTGTCAATATGTGACTATGGATTTCCCGGTTTAAAATCATGAACAAAGACGGTAAAATAACAAAGCGAATTGGTCAGTGCTACGCCGTAGCCAGTTGCTACGGCGTAGGCGATGTACAGCGCTACGAGTGCTACGCAGTTATATCAAAGTTAACAGCTACGCATCAATAAAGATTAGGCGTTATAGAGATAACAAGATATATGTACGTAAATGACTTAAGTATTCACTAACTACGTGATGGCATGGCATAATCACAGGAGAAATTGAAATATTTCAATTATTTCCATCGTGAGCGAAAATGCAATATACGCAAAATATACCAATAGGTTATGCAATTATAAAATGTCATCGTCATTTATAGACACATATATATTTAATTAGCTAGAAACTGCAGATTTGATGGTATATATAGATATCAACACCTATCGAATCTGAAGTTTAATTCTGACCATGATTGTATTAAGCTAACACTACTTTTCCCAAGGGGCATCGTGTTACTCAATAACTATGGCGGAGATCAATTAAATAAGTTACTTGAGACAATGGTTTCTTCTTTCTTTCTTTCTTTATAAGCTGCTTAAACAAAAATAAGATGGAAAAATCAAATCCGCCTTAAATCTACAAATAAGAAAAAGACAAGGTATCTATATCTCTTCTAAATTGATACAACAATGAGGCACGTGACTACAAAGTGTCTATCCAAGCTTCTGACATGTGGGCTTGCGAACGTTGAGCAATTGGTTGCTCGCTGTCCGACCAGCCGGTAATCGTCCGGACCGAGACCAAGTCGTCGACGGCGCGTTCTATTCCCGCGCGCCTCAAGAAATTGTTAGCAACGGTAGGGGCCTAGCAGGGTCGAAGCCTACTGGTGGCAAAAGTCTGTTTCCCAAAGGAAGGCTCGACTCCGGTATGAAAGATAAAAAATAGGACGGAAAAACAAAATCAGCTCTTACTGCAGATGGTCCAATAACTTACTGAACCAAACCCAAAACCCTTGAAACAGTTGAAATACAACACATCAATTGGCAACAATCGATGAACGAACTCGAAACACGAATACCGATATAACAAGTATTTACTCGATATCGCGTTACAAGTGACGACTAATATTCCACTTGGCATAGCTCTTATAACTCCAAGGGATCTTACAACCACCACCTACACTTGTGTCATGCAAAAATAAACTTTTACGCTATTGAAATAACATCGTTCATGTGTGCAGATGTAACTTTGTTTGTGGATTGGTTCGCCAGGGAAATTATTAAAATGGATATCAGGTCCATACTTGGCAGGTATTTTAGCAGATAAAGGATATTTGTTTTGTTCAATTGAAGGCCGTACTGGTATTAGGTACCTAAAAGTATATTATGAGGTCGGTACAGGCACAAAACAGATAAGTACAGAAGTCAATCTAAATACAAAGCGCGTTAGAGCAATGCACACATAGAGACCGCTCACGGACACGTTATCTCGGTTCGGTTGAGACCAGTGTGAGCGAGAGTGCCTTCCACTTGAGACACGAGTCTGAGTGAACCTTTTTGTGCAATAATGGAGCAATAAAATAATAAATATCTTTATTTTCCAAAACTTACAGAAACATATCTATGTGACAGGTTTTCCTACAAGAAATATACAATATTACAAAACCTTTAGATGTTTCAGAAATCTGTATACAGTAAATTAAACTCTGTCCCTTAAACTAGGTTATCCTGTGTCTTAAGGGACAGTATTTTCGCGATTTCATTCTAAAAGGTATACAATAAAAAATAAGTTGTTACAACTGTTTAGTAGACGGTTGTTTAAATTCAACATTAAATAGGGAATTATTCTTGCCTTGAAACAATTGATTGCTAAACCAATTGTTTCAGAGAGGTAAGTAGGTATTTGCTTGTATTTTGACGGTTTACTTTTACGTATCGCAACTCAGTTAAGTAATTAGGTAAGTGCCCCGGCGTCTGTCCCCAGCCGAGTTAGCGAAATTGACCATGTGGCCATGTAATATTTTTATCATTCATATTAGGTATTTATCGCCACGGGCTTGCGGACAGTGAGCAATGGGTAGCTCGCTGTCCGGCCGTCCGGTAACCGTCCGGACCAAGCCCAAGTCGTCGACGGCGCGCACTGTTCCCGCGCGCCTCAAGGAGTTGTCAGCAACAGCAGGGACCCAGCCGGGTCGAAGCCTACTGGGGCCAGGGTTATCCGAAAGGGCGCTCGAGCCCCGGTATGAAGGCTAGAAGGAACGGGGTGGGTCTTTTAGTCAGTAAGAGTCTGACACTATCTCCCGCTCCGCCCAAGGGCGGGGGATGTCAATGCATGATTTTTCCCACCATAAAAAAAAAAAAAAAAAAAGTATTTATCGCCACGTCCGGGCGCGCACAGAGAGCACAGAGCAACGCCGATCCTAGCGCGACCGCCGAGCGAAGGTATGAAAATTGAAATACACACATGAGACTGACTTCTGTGCCTATCTGTTTTGTGGTACCTACAGGTATCTTCAGAGGTACCTTCAGGTTTCTTATGAGGTCGGCACAGTTTTCTTGAGGGTTACCAGGGTTATCATTTACTTTTGTTGAATGTTTGAGAGCTATAACGTCGGTTTTAAGCTGTTCGGTTTATCAGTTTTAAGTGCACAAAACTGGAATGGAGGTTAGTGTTTGTGGTGCAGGTACTGGTAACATAGTTTCTTGAAAGAAAGCATTCAAAAAGTTGTTGTACATAAGCTGCTGCAAGCAGTTTTCCATAAAAGTAGAAAATTGTCCCAAAAGAATATACTCCCGGGAAAAAAGTGTCCTATGTGACATTTCAAGACATGGTTTACCCATGTACTAAGTTTCATCTAAATCTGTTCGGCCGTTCGAGAGTGAAGAAGTAACAAACATACACATACTCACAACCTTTCCTTTATAATATTCGTGTGATGTGATTACTCCATTGCTGGCTCTCAAATTAATATCATTAGAAGTATGCCATGTTCTTAGCTCCAAATACTCAATTCAGAAAACAGCCATAAAACTTCAGGAACAAGAGACAGTAGAGACAAAGATCACATGCAAAGCAGTGCCCACACGGAATCGATTATCGAGTACGTTCGAGTAGTCGGTTCAGAAATATGCGGAGTCAATGTCTGGCGTTTCAGATTATGACGCGGTCGTCGACCCCGCCGTGATGACACAAACAGAATTATGTAAAGCGATTGTCGATAACACGTTGATAGTGATCTTACGAGGCGTCCTTCATGAGTGACTCAACGTGAATTTGATTGCGAAGCTATCAGATGCAGTTTACGCTGTGACCAGGGACGCGTAGCTTCATAGACGCGTATTCCGCATGCACGTCTGCTCACGGTTTACATACAAGACTACGAAACTCTGTTGACGAAGCGGCATGAACACGATGGCACGACGTGCAGGCGTATACCAAGCGTATTATGATGAATACGCGTCCATGAAGCTACGCGTCCGTGGACAGTAGGCCTAATTTTAACGCGACGCGATGACTATGTCTTACGCTATTATTTTGAGCAGTAATTTATTTAAAACAAGCCATTATACCTGAGGTTCATTTCATAAACCGCCAGAGTTCACGCGAAATTATCAAAACAACTAATTGCGACCGCATCGCTTCGATCATCACCACACCGCACCCACGTGCGATTGGTCATGAAGGCTCCACAATAGCATATCAACTGTTTGTTCTCGATCATTATCGCGTTGCATCCTATCTTAACTTACTTTGAGCACCTTGTTAATATGTGAACTCAAACCTTAAAGTAGATATTTCTATTAAAACATTATTTTTAAGTGAGAAGCTCGTAGTTAATAACAACCTCACGTGTCGATCGTAAAGGTGAAGCGACCCTTGCTGAAGTCAGACTGTGGATGGGAGATCCATTACCGTAGAAACTCATTCAAACTATCTCACGTTATGCCAACTCCTTCGCTGACACTTGACACTTTGTTTCGCAGAAGAGTGTGACTGCATCCCATATGCTCTCATTCCTGATTAAAATAATAATATAATATATCTAATTATAATAATATATCTTGTCCATAGAGATCTACGCTTTGGAACGTACAATTTAGGTTCACTGTTTTTGGACTGACCGACATTTGACTATTCAAAAGTGCTTGCAAATGGTCTATTTGAAATAAATGTTTTTGATTTTGAATATTGTATGTACAACACTCCGAAGGGAAGAGTTCAGGGGCACATACACCAAAAGCAAGCACTAGACTGGAATTCTCAAGGAAAACGTAAAAGTGGTCGTCCTAAGCAGATCTGGCGGCGAACGGTGATCGCATCCATCAGACAGCTGGAGCGAAATGATACAAGACTAAATGGGCGCCGTCTGCTTCATCTAGGGACATAGGAACTTACGTAAGTAAATCTTTCACAGATACGCCATTTAAATATAAAATAAAATAATTATTTGAATAAAACAATACATTAACGAATAAATATTCCTCGCTTATTATTGAAGAACAAACAAAACTGCACTGGAAAGTAACTTTACAGGCAAGTACCAAGCAAGTACTAGTTGTTAGTAAGTACTAAACAAAAATAAAAGTAGAGTTCATTTATAGCAGGTAACTTCTTTCAAACGGCGAACAAGAGTACTTCGAACTCGTGGATGCGACAAGCTTGGATAAGAAGTGTTGGACTTGTAATCCTTGCTTTTTATTTCTTATTTATATATTTATGTACAACCAACACTTAAAAATGATAAGAACAAAAACAGATAGAAGACCATACTATGGTTTAGCCCAGGTAACATAATAAGCATTATTCTTTTTTCCCCTAGCCATCACTGTCCCACTGCTTGGTGAAAGCCTCCACAAGTCCTAGACATTCTTGTCTCACGCCGAAAACCCGCTCTTATCAAACCGCTTACAGGCACGCAATAGGCTATTTTCCGCACTAGTGCAGAAAAGTGTGCGGGAAGAGTCCCGCCATAATTTTATTACATTTACCATATCAGGATGGGCGTGCGTCGTCCCCCACGAGTCGCCGGGCAAACGCATTTATTCATTTCAGTGAGTGTATTGAAAAAAATCATTTGAAACACGTGCAAATTTGTCACTGCAGCCCTCGGCTCCATTACACCCTCGCCTACGGCTCGAGCGGATTCCGCCTCGGTCGCAATGACAAACTTTCTACACTTGTATCAAAATGTTTTTTTAACCATCAAAAACGTATGTTTTAAAGTCCAGAAAATATCTTCAGGATACAATAAGATTCAAACACTTGATTAAAACGTGATAAATTAATACTAATTATATTTCAAACCACATTTTAATACTGCCCAAATACTTCATATCCATCTTAACATAATCGCGATGTTGAACTCAAATGGCAAAGAAACACGGTCGGAAAGAAGCGACAGGCAATTCATACGAGCGTCTGCGCTGGCGACACAACAAGTCGCGTAGTGTTGTGACGCACTCACTTATTGTTATAGCAATTTATTCGGTGAGAACCGACTTTTAGCCTATTATGTGTCACAAGATACCGCATCCATTCTATTTAATTCTTTATGCAAACAAAAGTTCAAAGGCGGACTTAATGCCTTATGCAAGTAGTAGTTATGTCAGAGTGCTATAGGAAATTCTGATTAGTCGATCTAATGGTAAGAGTTTATTGCCAGAACTTGAAGAAAAGAAAACTATTTATTTGGTATACACACTCGTAGCTACAACATGTAGACACTAATGATTATATAAAAAAAGAGAACTGACAATGTGTGTCTCACGGCGGCGCCAAATAGGTCCAGTTCAGCAAAAATGCCAGACAACTACGTGGTAGTTGCCTGAAGCTGAACTTATTTCAATTTTCAATTCAAAAATAAAATATCGATGTTAACCAATTAGTCGACTGGGCACACCACTAGCTCGTAAGTTTGACGAGCTCCGCCCGCCGACGCCGACACCAAACTATTGTCCCGCGACTATTTCACTTTTTGTCCCCCGACAGAAATGAATTGAAATAAATGGAATGAAACATAAACACATGTTTGATTTCGTATAAAAAGTGACTTGCGTTTCGTAAATAATAGAGCTTTTTGTTAAATTGATTGGGGAAGACATTCAGTGATGGAAATGCCTTGGAACAGGGTCGTGAGTTCAGCTATATAGGATTACTGACACAGAGATGCACTTACTTACTGGGCAGGTCGAGGTCTACTGAAATCTTTTTTTTTTTATTAATAACAACTTTTACTAGCTAACTAGTACATAAAATATACCCTATGTCATTCAGGAATAAAGCAGCTTTCTATCGGTGAAAAAATATTTGCAAACGGACCAATACTTTTAGAGAGGTAATCTCTGGAAGTATTGGTACAAATAAAAATGTCAAACATAAAATAAAAACTTTACCTCTTTATTATATTAGTGTAGATATATGTATAGTGTAGATACCGCGTTGGACCATTATCTCAGCTGATGGTAAGCGATGATGTGGCCGACGATGGAGCACGATTGCCGAGAAGTAACCTATTCACACAAGAACATCTCAGACACTAACCTATATGGCAAGGTCATCTAGGGCTGATGCCTGCTAGGGATTGTTCAAAAGCCTATGCTGAAGGATCACAGATGGGTTTTAGTCAGTGACAGTCTAACATAACTTCTCGCTCCTTCTAGAGCTAGAGGAGTTACTTGATGATTTCTTACCTCTAAAATAGAAGGAAAACATCGTGAGGAAACCGGCATGTCCTAGAAACAAAAATTCGAAGACATGTGACATTAACCAACCCGCACTGGGCCCGCGTGACGGATTACGGCCCATTCCCTCTGTTATAGAAGAGGCCTGAGTCCCAGCAGTGGGAACATTAAAAGGCTGATTATGCTATTATTATGCTATGAAAAGGTTGCTTCTAGGCAAGCGTGCTCTATCGACCGCACATAATCGTGAGATAGTGGGCAAGCGCGAAACTATCCCACAATAAATAAAAAAATAAACTATTTTCCTGTAAATCGACTACCATAACAACACCCACACCTATCTCATCTTCCCAATCTTCCCAACAATATCTGTTAACTAATTACATCTATCAGACCACTCCCCCCCCCTCCTTCATCTCCCCCCCACACGGCGCAGTATGAGCTCTCTCATGCATATTCATAGGGCCCGGTACACACTTGCGACCAGACCTTGCAGGACTTCGTGTCCATGGTATAGTATAGCTCTAGCTAGCGACTGTGTGTCGATAGCCTGATTGTATTCGTCGTCTTGAGATTCTTAGGTATGGTCAGCTACTTATGACAATCTTAAATATCATAGCATAGTCGGTCTTTAATGTTCCTACTGCTGGGAGGTAGGTAATGGGCCGTAATCCACCACGCGAGCCCAGTGCGGGTTGGTGGATGTCATATATCTTCAAATTTTTGGTTCTAGGACATGTTAATCTGACCATTTTACGTGATGCGTGCACAATTAAAACTTTTCTACAGATTTATTATCTTACTAGCTTTTGCCCGCGGCTTCGCCCGCATACGTTAAATATAGCTTATGTCACTCAGGAATAAAGCTGTTTTTTACCGGTGCTAAAATTTTCGCAATCGAACCATTACTCTCAGAGATTACCTCCTACAAACAAAAAACATAAAAAATGTGTGAAAGAGTAACAAACATCCGTACATACAAACTTTCGCGTTTATAATATTAGTACGGAATTATATAGATAGATTGGGGAAGAGCCGATATAATACTGAATCAACAACTTATATTAAACTGTCCACAATTACCAAAGCCATTGAGGCAGGCGAGGGAAATTGATAATGATAGCGTATTTAATACGAAAAAACAGGCGTAGGGAATAATTAAAAGATAATCCAACGAGTGAAGCGAGAAAAACGGCTCGATCGAATGGGACCGAAATGTTATAATTTCAGTATCCAGATGAGTATTGTTAGGGAGGCTGTAGATTGGTAACTTATTTATTTCTAGCGAAATGTAAGGCACGAGGTAAAACGAATGATTCAAATAATAGGTTCATTGGTTTCAGTCTTGGAGTACTCATAGTAAATCATATTTAAAAAAAAATTAAGGAAGAATTGACTGGTCTGTTGGTCTAGTGGTTAGTGACCCTGACTGCTATGCCGGAGGTCGTGGGTTCGATTCCCACCCAGTACAAATGTTTGTGTGATGAGCATAATTATTTGTTCTGTGTCTGGGTGTATTGTTATCTATAATATGTGTGTATTTAGAAATATATAAGTATGTTTATCAGTTGTCTAGTACCCATAACACAAGCTCTGCTTGGCTTGGGACTAGACGGCGTAGTATGATAGTTGTGGAATATTATTATTTATAATTGATTCTATTTACAAAATAAAATATAAATTAAAAATACAAACCCTCCAGACTACAATCTCATTTGTTTATATTCCACATCGACCTATATTATAGTGATAAACCAGCACGTATCGAAACTATTTGTCAAAATACTGAAAAGTCAAAACAAAAGTTCGCTGCAGCGCTACATTGGAATTATTCCGTCTAACAGAACTGTTAAACATACAGCGCTAAGATAGCTTCTAGAGGATACTTTTTTCACGACCAAAATGACTTAAGCGCCATGAATTTCATGGCTCTTACGTGTTTCAATCAACATGGTGTAATATTTAAGGTTTACGACCACATTTCACCTTTTTTTTTATGGTGGGAAAAATCATGCATTGACATCCCCCGCCCTTGGGCGGAGCGGGAGATAGTGTCAGACTCTTACTGACTAAAAGCCCACCCCGTTCCTTCTAGCCTTCATACCGGGGCTCGAGCGCCCTTTCGGATAACCCTGGCCCCAGTAGGCTTCAACCCGGCTGGGTCCCTGCTGTTGCTGACAACTCCTTGAGGCGCGCGGGAACAGTGCGCGCCTTCGACGACTTGGGCATGGTCCGGACAGTTACCGGACGGCCGGACAGCGAGCTACCCATTGCTCACTGTCCGCAAGCCCGCGTCTACGTTGGCCGGAAATCGGGATCAGAATCCCGGCGACGGCGGTGGCGATAACGCCGTTGCCTGATGCGTTCGGCCTCCTCCTTTGCGAGCAATACTGCTTCGCAGAAGTCGGCGACCGCCTGCCACTCCTCCTCGCTCCGGACCATGGCCTCAACCAAGGCCAGGCGCGAGAGGTCTCCGCCGCCGATCGCCCCCACGAGGGCACGGCGATGCTCAGCCCAAGCAGGGCACACCTCGACTGTGTGCTCCACCGTGTCCTCCGGGCGTTCCGCACAGTGGCGACACCAGGGCGTACCACATTACACCTGAATCGATTGAAGTGAGTGTTCGGCACGCGTAATCTAGTGTGTAGTAAATATACAGGGATATTTGTTAAACACTAACAACCTTGGAGGACTGTATTACTAACATCATAAACAACAACTTTTGTTCTATGACTTTTTACAAAACATAATACATTTACCAAAAACAAACCTTCAAGATTTCGTTGTTCTATCTAACACATTTCCTAAGGTTGACTGGTAGAAAATGCCTTAAGGCATTAAGTCCGCCTCTGTACTCTTGTGTGCATAAAGTATAAATAAATAAATTTCAACTCTGTATTTTGCTATATCTACCTACTTCTGTATGGTACGACGATGGTAGTCCACATGACTGATTACATGATACAACTTTACAATGTTAGATTCAAACGATTTTCCGCCAAGAAAAGTTGTTGTGATGACGCCTAAAAGAGGAATATGACAGGAAAATTTGTAAGAGACATCGCAGCCTTGGAACGCAAAGAGGCAACTGAAGATGAAGGAGCATGTTTTAATAATTAAAGGTTTGACACTTGAGAGCACAAGAAATTGTAAGATAATTTCCTAACCCAGGGAACTAAAGGAGACAGGTGGGTTTTAGTCAGTCAAAGTCTGGCACGACCACCCCCTCCAACCTTTAACAGAAGAAGACATAAGATGATTTGATTGATAGACCTGTTGGTCCAACGGTCAGTGGCAATGACTGCTGTGTCGACCTCGAGGGTTCGATTGCCATCCAGGACAAATGTTCGTGTGATAAACACGATATTTTTTTCTGTTTCTGGCTATAATTTGTTTGTAATTTGTATGTATTTAGAAATATATACATATGTTTATCAGTTGTTTAGTACTCATAACACAAGCTCTGCCTGGCTTGGGACTAGACGGCGTTGTGTGATAGTTGGAATGGAATATTATTATTATTATATTATTACAAATCTACATGGTTCTCACGTGATTTGACCATTGCATATTTACTGTGTGGACTTTAAAAGAGCCTTTGACCCCTGAGTTTGTTTCGGTGATTCTTCTCAGGGTAGTCAGCTAGGAAACACCGGCCTCATCTAGCATAAACGGACGAAAAACAATTGACGTGTAAAAGTGTTTTTTAAGCCCATTTACAAAATAAATATCATTTATCATTATTATTATTTTCCAGTCCAAAAAGAATCGTGTAAATCTGTTTACTTCCACCGTCTGTTAAATTGATGTGCAAGGTCCTTAACAGCGGTCCACAAGCCCGGAGGGTCTCATTAAAATTTCAGCTTTCCTATACATACTCGGGTTTTGTGGCGGGCGCGAATAACTCGCTTTATTAAAGGAATAATCGCGTCTAATATTACATACATACGTTTTCCTGATTGGTTAGTGATAGATGAATGTTCAGCTATGATTTTGTAATCTGCATAATTATATGAAAGACAAAGTCCTCAGTCACAAAGTTATCAACGCGGAGCCTTTTTTGAAGTGAAAACTTCTTTAGCGGCGTTGAGCACTTTTTCTGTAATGGGTATAAAATCTTAAACTCGCGTCAGGACACGTGACCCTGATCGAAAAAGCGTAAGACGGCGACGTCATCGATATCTAAGTACTAGATAGGGCGTGCTGAACACTCACTTCAAACGAATCCTTTGCACTGAATTCTAGGCAAATTGACATTGGTGACTTTAGTGCAATTTTGACGTTCATACAGTTGAGAGCGGAGCTTATAAATTCAAAAGAAAGTGAATTTGGGACGTAAATAATAATTCAGTAGTCATGAAAATAAAATAATTGATTATTCAAGCAATTTAATTGCTTCAAATTTCGTAATAGTATGTTAGAAATTATATTATTTTATTTAAAAGATTTTCCATTTTACAATCATAGACTAAATCATGCAGATGTTCCATCCCACAAAAACCGGGTTTTTTACCTACAACTGATTTAGTGAACACGAATTTGCATGATGTTTTATTCCGTTTGTTTTTTTTTTTTAAATGTTCTGTTTAATATTTTTTTCTTTTTTGTATAAATAATAGGTACCAATGAATTCCGTCAAATTCAATAAATATGAATACGTCTGTTTTGCGATACTGTAAAAACTCAGGTTCAGTTGAATTTGTAGTCATATGTGTAATATAAGTGATACATCACTAAGTGATCATTACTGTTATTGAGATTTCGTCCTTCATAAACTATAATTATAATTATTTCAAGTTTGTTCACTCTGGTCAGCCGAAAAGAGAAAAATTGATAAAATATCTTAAGAGGATAGACGTGACAACACGTGGCTTCCTACAAAATATCCTTTTATCTGCTCTTCACACTTTTAAACTGATGATACTAAAGCTGGAAAACGTTTTCTAATGAGTCGGTTATTCCTTGCAGTAATGCTATTCCTTCAGAATGTGCCTTTAAAACATTTATAGCTTTCCCCTACATCATTAAACCAAGTGCAAATTTCTGACTCCGAATCAATTTTTGATTCGCCCCGAAAAATAAAGTTGAAAATAGATTTAAAAAAAGTTTTAGTTTTTTATGTAATTTAATTCATCCCCATTGCTCTTAAAAAGGTGAAGGAAAACATCATAAGAAAACCAGCATATTTCAAAGACATGCGACATTCACCAACCCGCACTTTACCTTCACTTTTCTTGGACTGGCCGACATTTGACTATTCAAAAGTGCCTGTAAATGGTCTATTTGAAATAAATGCTTTGATTTTGATTTTGATTTTGCACTGGGCCAGCGTGGTGGTTTACGGCCCATTCCCTTTCCTAGAGAGAAGGCTTGAGTCCCAGCAGTGGGAACATTAAAAAGCTGATTACGCTATAGTTATAGTTGTTGTTTGTTTTGTTACTAAATATTAGCAGCGCAGTCCTGACCATCATTTTCTGGTGGTTCAATGGTTTCATTATTTTACACGATTTTGAATTCACTAATTATTAGACGTATTTTTCTGAATTTACACTAACGTGGACTATTGGTAAAATTTTTAAATAGAGTTTTATTGTAATGTGAAGTATTATAGGCAAAAACTATGTCACTTCTGCGGTATAAACATCTATATGGATAACATGTCATTACACTATGTTGAACTAAACGCGTAAGTACTTCGAAATTCATGGCGCTTAAGACGTTTTGGTCGTGTAAAAATTATCCTCTAAAAGCTATCAGCGCTTTATATTTTAATAGTTCTGTTAGACGACATAATGCCAATGTAGCGCTGCAGCAGATTTTCGTTTTAACTTTTCAATATTTTGACAAATCTTTTCTATGAAAGGACCTGTCTATCACTAGAATATAAGTCAATGGGCGACGTTGATTTTTCGGAGAGATAAACTTTTTAATGTAAAATAACTGTAATAGTTTTAAAGTGTTAAATTTTTAATGTAATATAAATTGTCATGTTTGTGTACGATAGCGCAATAAATGAATATTGTATTCTACCACATAAATGATAGTACTTTTATACTGATAAAGCAATTGGTGCAAAATTATTCCCTAACCATTCCAAAATATCAAACATGCTCAACGTTAATAATCAAGTTTTCACTTCTGCCGGCACTCCCGGAGTGCAACCCGTCTTTTTTTTAACTTAAAACGTTGACAATTTGCACAGAGGTCCCTTTTTTATTGAACGAAAGAAACAAAAATATTTTATTTCGCACAGATAGATACAGTGTAAAAAACCGGCCAAGTGCGAGTCGGACTCGCCCAGGAAGGGTTCCGTAGCAGCAAGTAACATAATATAAAAGTTCTTGTAATGTGTTGTAACTTTAATCGATGTTTTAATAATAGTGTATTTTTTTCGATTTATGACGCATTAAAAAAAAAACTACTTATTAGATTTCATTCAAACCAATTTTCGTTGGTAGTTTTTATAGCAATGTACATCATATATTTTTTTTAGTTTTATCATTCTCTTATTTTAGAAGTTAGAGGGGGGGGGACACATTTTACCACTTTGGAAGTGTCTCTCGCGCAAACTATTCAGTTTAGAAAAAAATGATATTAGTAACCTCAGTATCATTTTTAAAGACCTATCCATAGATACCCCACACGTATGGGTTTGATGAAAAAAAATTTTCGAGTTTCAGTTTTAAGTAAGGGGACCCCCAAAATTTATTGCTTTTTTTCTATTTTTATGTGATAATCTTAATGCGGTTCACAGAATACATCTACTTACAAAGTTTCAACAGTATAGCTCTTATAGTTTCGGAAAAAAGTGGCTGTGACATACGGACGGACAGACAGACAGACATGACGAATCTATAAGGGTTCCGTTTTTTGCCATTTGGCTACGGAACCCTAAAAACATAATGTACAAAGAATTTCTTTTTCTTTTTCAATGTTCACCCCCTAAGGAAATCCAAAGTTTGTATTGAAGAACCTACATTCAGGTGGGAGAAGTACTATTTTAAACTTAAAGCGGCGGTAATCTAAAAAAGTCAAGCCAAGGTTTATTGTAATGATATCTATTATTTTTTTTACTCTGGATGTTTTTGACGTAGTTTTGACCATCCCTATGTCTAAAATTTCAAAATTACCAAATTAACCATAATTTAGAAACTATCCATTGATTTAAAAGACTGTTCTTGGAGTATCTTACACGTTTTCTCCATAGGGATCTACGCTTTGGATCGTGTAAATGGCTTCATATTTTTTTCTGACGTTAAGGACCCTCTTTGGGTAAAGGCCTCCTCCAGCCTTTTCCAACTTTCTCGGTCCCTTGCCACTGTCAGCCATCTCTTGAATAATAAAACTAAAACTCGTACTCGTAGTAAAACTCGGAAATTCATATTGCAAATACCCAAAAACAATTTGCTTGACCCAGGAATCAAACCTCAGCCAGCCCGGTCGTAACTGTGATTAGTTAAAAAATGATTTATGTCAAATCTTTTTCCCAAAAAAATATTTATCATCTTATGCATAGTTTTTCTCAAAGCAGGTTTTGTGTATGTCCAGTCTAACTAGATACAGTTGGATACTAGTACTTTCCATGGAGCTTCTGCCTATCTGACTTCCAACACCCAGTAACAGGATAATACGATACACTTGGCAAGATATTGCTAATATATATTAATTTTGTACGCCATTCTTTTGGCAAAACATAGTGCACTTATTTTTCATTTTATGTAGGTACTACCTTAACCCACCTATGTTTAACAAAATAAATGATTGATTGATTGAAGACTGAAATGAGATTTCCCGGCTTCTGACCATCCAGTCAGAAGCCGGGAAATCTCACTTCAACTACTGTCAAAGACAACTAACAGCCGTGACCAACGACTTACCGTTTTTTTTTTTTCGGTGGCAAAAATCATCTTTTGACAACCCCCGCTCTTGGGCGGAGCGGGAGATAGTGTCAGACTCTTACTGACTAAAAAACCCATCCCGTTCCTTCAAGCCTTCATACCGGGGCTCGAGCGCCCTTTCGGATTAACGTGCTATCCAAGACATGGAGAAATGTGACGGTTGTCGCAGTGGTTAGGCGATCGTCTGCTGGCCGATGGCCTACAGATATTTATTCCGGGTCTATGTGTCTTGTGTACATGTGTTTACGAACGCTATAACTCCTAGTGTGGGACAATGTTTAAAAAAATAATAAAATTTATTCAAATTATAGAGTAATTTGAATAGTGAACACAGTTTTTCTTAAATCTGTGTCTTAAATTAAATCTTAAATGTCAAGTTCTCAAGCCTGAACTAGGTCATCTTATATTTCAGGCGAGAAAATGTAAAAACATTATAACTAAATAATCACAGTAACTATATAACAAAAAAAGTAAAATAGTTATCTAATAGTATAATTTAGGTATGTGGTGAGTATGTTTAGATGGTAACCCATCCACACAATGACCTCAGCAAGCGTTGCTTAACCTAGAACATCGACTCTTGCCACTGTGATTACTTTACAAAAATATATCTATGTAGTAAAAAAACACAGCATAAGCCCAGCCCTCCCGTAGTTTGACTTATACCCGTCATATCCATCCGCCTAAGACAGCCATTCACGTAATGCGGGCTTTTTATCGTGAATCACTTAGTGGGGTGCGAAAAATGCGGTCGTCACTAGTGGTGTGCCTTTAGTCGAGTTGGTTCTTAGATTTAGTCGATTTTATGATTTAGTAAGTTAACACAAAGGTGAAAGTTTGTTTATGTTTGTTTGTTTGTGGCTCTATCACAGTCAAACGGCTAAACTGTATTGGATGAAACTTTACTGCAATATAGCGACCCAACACAACTTTATATGAGTGTTAGAAATCTTATGAATTCTCGATTTTTCGTGGAATGTATTATATAGGGTTATTTGTAAAACCCTGGTAACCTACTAACATCATAAACAACAACTTTTGTTCTATGACTGCGTTCTTGGGTGATCTTTGTGATTGGAACATTTGCATCTGAATCATTAAAATGTCCTTGAACAGTGACATTTGGAACATCGGCTCAAATGAATCTGTTGCGTCGCGTCATGTACACTAACAATTTTATTAAATTGAATTTTGATTTAAGAATAATTTTAAGTAGATATGAAGGCTTGAAGGAACGGGATAGGTTTTTTAGTCAGTAAGAGTCTGACACTATCTCCCGCTCCGCTCAAGAGCGGGGGTTGTCATAAGAAGATTTTTGCGATCGAAAAAAAAAAAAAAGTAGATGTTTTTAATTCAGGTCATTCATTATATTTATCTTTACGATTAAATTTGAATTTAAAAAATACTGCAGGTCACTTAAAATAAAAAGTGTCATCGTGTTCCAATTGTTCTAAATGATGCATTTAAAGCATTACTGCCGTTCCAATCTTTCGAAACATTAAATTGTCTCGGAACAGTGAATCGGTTCAGTATAGATTTACACACGCCTGAGTATAATTGGTTGAGTAGTAATAATAATAATAATAATAATAGTTTATTCAAAAAATACATTTGCAAAAATATGAACATTAGGCAACAGTAACAAGGTTTCCTATTACAATAATGATACAATTACAGTGCTTAAAAATATTGTAAAACTAAAATATCAAAAAAAAAGTACAATTAGTAGTGGTTTGGAATTGCATTATTTGATAGTGGACCGCCCGATCTAGGTTAATTTAAACCGTTAATTTATTTAGTGTTACTATTCAGGGTGTAAGGAACAGCTCTCCACAAACTTTAAGGGCTTGCTCAGTTGATGAAACTGAACCACCTTCCACAAGACATTTTTTCAAAAAACAAAATCAGCCTCACCATACAAAATTAAAAACTTAATTGGACAGTTTGTATGGAGAGGCCGATTTTTTATTTCGTTTCCTGAAAAAAAATCTTATGGAAAGTTGTTTAGTTTTGTCCACTGAGCAAGCCCTTAAAGTTTATGGAGGGCTGTCCCTTACACCGTGTATGTGAGTACATTGTTGACTTAACAACCAAAACAGCAAATAACTATCGTGCGTGCAAGAGCTTGAGATTAATTCTATAATCCGCCATAATTGCGTAATTACGTGAAAGCGCTCCCCGTGCCCTAACCACGCCTTTTTACAATTAATTATTGTAATGTAATACATTAAATTACATTGTTAGTAAATTATTCAATATTGTGATGGTTTTAAGCGTAGTTGACCAACAAAGTTGTAAATTAAATTAAAGTATATTTTACTTATAAATGATAGTGAACTGACCTGTTGTAATAGTGAGTAGTAGTGTGATAGTCAAGCGTGGGGTCCTGCATTCTATTTCCAGTTCGTGCGTGTTTTAGGAACTGTCCTAAGAATTTATCTGACCATCTAAAATTACCTTTGAGGACTACCAGTACCAATGATATTTTGAAATCTCTGAAATGATAGAAACTTAAGCTTTATAATACTAGTTTGGCATTCATGTTAATTAATTGAAGTTCCCTTCATTACATTGTTATTTAACATTAAAAATATTTAATCTTGATTATTCTTAATTTAAAAAATATATATATTTATATAATAATATATATATATATATATATATATATATATATATATATGTATATCACTACTGTACACAAAGTTTAAATAAATAAAAAAAATAGTTTAATGTCCTTATTTACTCACCGAACTTCGATGGTCGATAATCAACTTACTATGAATCGATACAATAATGAAAGCACATCACTAGCAACATAACGCTGCCATACGTATATTTAAGGCTCCGACACTTTTTTATAATGTTATCATGATGTTATAGCGGGGCTCACATATTCATAACTTATGAATGGCTATCACCATGCTTCACCGGTTTGGACTTGGTGAAAGAAACCAGAATGTTACTTTTATGTAGCATATAGACCTTTTTCGCTATAAAGAGCGTAACTCCAAAAATCACAGCTTTGGCAATGAGTGAAACAAGAAAAGTTATAAGAAGAGTTTTAGAGCTTTATAGAAATGTTGGGTTATAAATATTACCTGCTTTTATAAATAGGTATCTATTATAAAAAAAAAAATACAATTTATAATATTTTATTACTCACTACACTTACAGTCAAGACCACTTTTTTTATTTGGTATAAACTAGTGCTTGACTGCGATCTCATTTGAAGGTAAGCAGTGATGCAATCGTTGATGGTGAGGCGCACTAGTTTATTAAGAGCCTATTTACTCCAGCCTTGAAGGCACAATGCAGAAAATCAACAATTACATTTAATTAAAATAAGTTGGGTAAATAACAATAGAAATATTAAAAAATAATAATTAAAAATACAATACACAAATAGTTTAAATACAATTTAAAAAAAAAAAACAATTAAAATCGTTCATTTATATGCCAAAAAATACGCATTATGTATATGAAATAAGATGACACAAATCATTCTAAAATATGACTGTCATATAATAATGTTATCTTCTGATCTATTATGTCTATCCGCACAAAATCACAATACAGGCCGTTCTCGTAAAAATAACAACAATGCAGAAAAAAAACGAGAGAATACCTCAAATAAATCCAATACACAATAATTCAATTCACAAATCAAGGAAAAAGCGCAATATTCCTTAAACGCGCCATAGCATTCAATCTTTCCTTGGTATAAGTTTTGCGGCACACGAATTGAGGAACCCACCTTACATGATACAATAGTTATCATTAATGTATTAATTAATTTAAAGCTTTATGCACAAAAAAATTGTACAAAGGCGGACTTAATGCCTTAGGCATTATCTGCCAGTCGACCTTAGGGTGGTGCAGAAACATAACATGGCAGTTGCATCTTAATAAATAGACAAAACAGAAGAGGAACAAATACAATAGTAAATACATACTTAGATACATACATATAAATAAACAACGCTGTAGTGAAAAAACAAATCCAGCCAATTAGCGCGGTGATGATTCTACCAACATCTTGCGAATATGCTCACGTGCCTTCACCTTAAAGGAAAATCGGCTTGTCGCCATCCTGATATTCAGAGGGAGCGCATTCTAAAGAGATATCGCCTGGATGAAAAAGGAAGAGTAGATAAGCCCAGAGCGATGTGAAGGATATCAGTAATATCTTTTGCTAAACAAAAATAACCAACCAGCAACTGGGGCGTTTTTTTTTTTATGGTGGGAAAAAATCATCCAATGACAACCCCCGCTCTTGGGAGGAGCGGGGATAGTGTCAGACTTTTACTGACTAAAAGACCCACCCCGTTCATTCTAGCCTTCATACCGGGGCTCGAGCGCCCTTTCGGATAACCCTGGCCCGAGTGGGGCTTGCTGGTTGGTATATTTGCTAGGCTAGGGCGTAGTGGATTACGATCAATTCCCTCTCCTAGAAAGGATACTTGAGTCCCAGTAGTGGGAACAATATAAGGCTCATTATGTTTATTAACAAAAATATGACTACCAAATATTAACTCGCTTAGGGTTGCCTTTAAATTCAACGCTGCCGTCGCGCGGCACTTTGCGGCCAATCTGAAAGCGCCCTTACAGTCGACAGCAATGCGGATAAATTTTTTGACGCCTGTAATAATTTAATACGTATTTATTTATGGAATTATAATACGTAATTAAGACCATCAATACAGGTTTGCATCTCAAAGGAAAACCCAAGGTCCTGAAACTCAAGGCAAAAATAGATGGGCTTGTGGACAGTGAGCAATGGGTAGCTCGATGTCTGGCCGTGCGGTCACTATCCGGACCAAGCTCGAGTCGTCGACGGCTCGTACTGTTCCCGCGCGCCTCAAGGAATTGCCAGCAACAGCAGGGGGGAAAAGGGTGGGCTTTTAGTCAGTAAGAGTCTGACACTTTCTCCCGCTCCGCCCAAGAGCGGGGGTTGTCAATGGATGATTTTTCCCACCATAAAAAAGGCAAAGAAGGAACAAAGGAGTGGGTTTTAGTCAGTAAAAGTGTGACATACCACATATATAGGGTGGAAAAAGAGGCTCCACCCTAGAGCGGGAGAACTCATTGGATAATGTCCACCTAAAAAACTTTTTATAATATTGAATGTTTTTTTCATGAAATTGCCAACAATAATACAGACACACTGCTCTGCAACATACAAAAATTTTAAGACAATTTGAATTTTGCGAGCTACCGTGAACAACCATCAAACCAAAGTAAAACAAAAGTGTCCCCCATTTTGAAGCCGTGTCACGCCATGGGGAGTTAACGAAAAAACCCACAATGGGCTCTTTATCGTAACCAAACCACATGTTTTTATGGCATCCCCGGCCGTTATAAAGTGCGTACAAAAGAGAAAGTTATTTATTTGTGGGAGCACTTTGCTCACACAAAAGTCGCAAAGTTGACGGCTGGCAGCAGGAATAGCGTCTCACTGTGTTAGAGCAACGGGTTGGTCACGTTACCTTGACGGAGATGAGGGAGTTATGAATGTATGGAACTAATATGTACCTATTCTTCGTGTTTTAATCAAAGACTACGATTTGACAATACGAATGTTGCATGTTTTTTCCATTTCATAAATAGTGAGGTACCGCAACCGATACTAACCAAAAAACCGAAAAAATTTCGTAAAAATAATTTCGTTTTTTATGCAACTAATTATGATCAGCTTTTGTATTTCCTGAAAGTAATTTGGTAGACGCAAATACTCATAAAATAAATTATAATTTAAGCTTAAGAATTGAAAGACTAGCTAAAGCTGTGTTATTTTATTTTTTCGTCTCGATTTGGTTATGACGAAAATATATAACTATTCAAGCTAATATTTTTGCTGAAATATTATTATAACTTAACGAATAGGTACTATTAATAATGACTTCGGTTTGAAAACTAATAATAAATAATTGTAAAAACATACCTAAGTTCTCTTCGTGTACTATTTTCGTGTGGGTCGCTTAAAAATTGTAGCAATAAAAACCAATTGTGTGTCGGTTTCTTACAAAGTAGACATTTGTATTTAGAGCTTATCGACCAATGAGGATAACTTTTTTAATTCTAAAGCATTAAAGGCAGCTACCTAAAAATATGGGTCTAAGTTTATTCATGCAGTCCAGTTGACTATGATCAGATAGGTTGCAGTAAATAAAACTTTTGGTGGGTTAAAGCCACTGCCTTAATTCTCGTTAGACATACAGCACATTTATAGGGTCATCAGGACCGTCACTTTCATAAGGTTTGATGAATACATTGGCAAGATGGGCTGCAAATACTTCAGCTATCGAGTCCACAGCCAAGGTAGCTGCTAGATAACTCGGCGTTCTTGCAAAGGTCCGGCAGTTTTTAAGAGCTCACGAAGCGGTTTTTAACCACGCCTGCCGTGGTAGAGGAAACAGATGTTTTATTTTTAAAGTCACCTGAGTTTTGAGTGGATTTTCAGCCGTCGCAGTTGTAATTATCGCTTTCAAGCTTGGTGGGTTGGGCACGCCACAATTATGGCGGTAAGTCCCCTCTTTGAGGCGTGGCTGGAAAGAACTCACGGCGTCCTCGCCTTCCACATGACTCAGGTTCTCACCGGACACGGTAAGTTCAGGAGATACCTGCACCGAACTCGTGCGGAAGTGACGCCCGGGCGTCGCCTCTGTGTGGACCGCCCGGAGGACACGATGGAACATACGATAGAGGTGTGCCTGGCTTGGACAGAGCATCACCGTGTCCATTTGGGGGCGATCGGTGGCGGCAATCTCTTGTGCTGGGTCTTGGTACAGGCCATGGTCCGGAGCGAGGAGGAGTGGCAGGCGGATGCCTCCTTCTGCGAAGCAGTAATGCTAGCAAAGGAGGAGGCCGACCGCACTAAGCAACGGCAGTCATAGCCCAGCCGCTGCCGGGATTCCGATCTGAAGATTTGATTCGGACTGAGCCCAAAACGTCGACGGCGCGAACTGTTCCTGAGCGCCTCAAGGAGTTATCACCAGAAAAAGCTTGGTGGGTGAAAATCGAAAGACGGGCATTTAATTATCAGTCGAGCTCTGAACCGCCATGGACACACACCAGAAACGAGCTGCTGCGTTATTATTTATTTCACAGAAGAATTAAAAACAGCTTTACAACAGCTTTAAAAACGGCTTTTATGGCTCTGGACGCATCGGATTTCCCTGCCCGCTGAAGGCAACTGCGGGCGCTAACCGACCTCAAAGCGTGCGGGCGCTACCCACCGAGGCTGCGGGTGACCATAGCTCGCGCGATTCTACTAGTTCCTTGCCATTGCAGTGGGAGCCGCAAACAACTGCGCACACCACGGCCGTAAAACGCGTCGTGAAACGTGTTTTAATTTTTTACACATATATCTCTAGCATTCTACAGAAGTGAAAACCGCTTCGTGAGTTTTTAGCCTAAGTAAAAGGCGGAGTGTTAAAAAATATGGTAATATTTTTGATTATTTTAGTTTTCAATTCATATTAGACTTTATATAAACACACACATACAGTATCTTAGTCCTATTTTCCATAAAGGTTCTAATGTTAAAAAACCGGTATGAAAAATCGAATTTGGAGACATCACTTTTACTAAAAATCTGGCAACATATTTTCAGAAATTGACATTTGCACATGTCAAATAATAGTCTTTAATTAAAAAATGAACGATACACTATTATAAAGAGGTAAAAAGGTCTCTGAAAGTACTGGTCCGATTGCTTAATTTTTTTCACTACGATAGAAAGCTGTTTTATTCCTGAGTGACGTAAGCAGTGATATTTTATGTACCCGGGTGAAATGGCGGGCAAAAACTAGTATTACAATAAATCTAGACTTCTACATTGTAGTGTTTTTTATCTATACTTAAATATAGATATACGCTATCTCGGGCAAGCGGCGCTTATGTCAGCCACGGAGTTACGACTGCGCTGTGAGCGAGAGTACACGTGTTGTTGCGGCGCGTGCGCTTGCGAGCGAGCCAGTGTTTGTACGAGAACATTACAGTGGACAGAGGTCCTACATTTGGCGACGAGTAAAAAGGTATGTTCAGTATTTTATAATTATATAAATCAAAAGAAGGAAAGGAAAGTACCTACATTTTATGACTGGTAGCAACAATACTCGTAACGTTTTCTTAAGGGGATGCATCCCATGCATTTTCACTGTTTTTCGTACAACCGCTTAAGAGCGGTCAAATCTAATAAAAACAAATTCAAATCAAATCCAGTTAAGACCTCTGAAAATCTGCTATTTTGCATGGGCTTTGACACTTCATAATTTGCTCACAAGTGAAAAGTAAAAAAAGAAATACAACATAAAGGCCTAGCAAATTTTATCAAGATTCTAAATGGTGACAATGTTTTTCAAAACTTTTAAGGAAAAAAAAAACACGCATTTGCTGGAACAAGTTTTGAGGAATTTTCGAGTAAATCACGGAATTACTATTACAGAGTATTCAGGTATTATCACGTTGCCTTTTCGTCAAGCATCGCGCTGGATTGCGTATTAGATGAAGCAACAGGCTTTTAAACCATGCTCGATGTTTGCGATGGGTGAGTGGAAAAGCAGCTTCTTAGATATCAACCTACATAATATACGCCTTTCAACTTTGTAGGTACGAGTACATACCTACGGTTATTTTTCTATAATCCACAACGTTTTATTTTGTATACCTTCGTGAAGACGTTATGTTGTTTGAGATATGTAGCTACATTGTAGCGGATGTACACTGTACGTATGGTCCGTTTCTGGGCTTGGAAATATAAAACAACGTGATGGCAAAATAAATATGGTGTACAAAGTTGCAATAGTGGTTGCGTTGTGGAGCACTTAGAACAAGGAAACATATTCTTCACTGCTTGAATAATTAACTGATATAATTTGAATTCTGATATTTGTACTTGTAATGGACGGGCCTGTTGGTCGTGGGTTCGATCCCCGCCTCGTTGGCGAATGTTTGTGTGATGGACGCGAAGTGTGTGTGATTCACCTCCAAAGTGAATGGGTGTGTTTGTCGATCGTCTGGTGCCCATGACACGAGCTCTGCTTGGCTTGGGACTGGATGGCGTTGTGTGAAAAAAAAAAGTCCTTTGTGGTTTTAAGATCTCCATTAAATTGGAAACATTTGCGATCTTAAAACATCCATTAAATTGGAAATACTGCGATCTAAAACCATCCATTAAATTGGAACTTTTGTGATTTAAAGATCTCCATTAAATTGGAAATTACTGTGATCTTTAAATATCCATTAAATTGGAACTTTCGTGGGTTTAAGATCTCCATTAAATTGGAAATACTGCGATCTAAAACCATCCATTAAATTGGAACTTTTGTGATTTAAAGATCTCCATTAAATTGGAAATTACTGTGATCTTTAAATATCCATTAAATTGGAACTTTCGTGGGTTTAAGATCTCCATTAAATTGGAAATACTGCGATCTAAAACCATCCATTAAATTGGAACTTTTGTGATTTAAAGATCTCCATTCAATTGGAAATATTTTGCTCGCGAGAATTAAATGTTCATGTTCTCCTGTATACTATACACTTGTCATTGACAGCAGGGTACAGTTTAGAAATGACTTTTCAAGTTGCCACAATAGACCTCCTGAAGTCGATTTATCATCAATTTGCTAACGCCCGAAATACTCCATTTGGGCAATAAGTTTGACCGTGAGGTATTGTTGTAAGGACTCAGTTCAGTTAGTATGATCGCGATACATTTTAAAAAAATTGCCAATTTTCACGACGTAAGCAATTGTAATTTCAACTATCGTCGCGCGTTGGCAGATCTAATAGATACTGTTACGATTTCTTTTATGACAGTGCTTATTTCTCCGTAGAAATTTTGACATTGTTGACATTGACGTATCCCTGGAATATTAATCTGCGATTATTTCTGCGTTAAATCGAAATTGAACTATTTTATTATCGGTATGCTACAAACGCGTGTCACATAAAGTGCCCTTATCCGTTTAATTAACTCATCTTTGTAAAAGACGACCATAGCGGTCTAGCGCGGAACAATAAAAATAATGCGTGAGCGGGTAGATAGATAGATAAATCCTTTGATAGATAAATCCTTTATTGGCTACAGCACAAAACATGCACCAAAATACATAAAGCACACAGATTATAAAAAACTAAGCACATAGACAACAACAAAAGAAAGAAAAAAAATGAAATAATAACACATGTAGGTACCAAGAAAAAAAAAAAGAGAAATAGCAATATAGACCCATAGTGCGGTGTGCATGTCGCGCTGCACCAATAGGAGTCTAGCTCAGCATGTGTCAGGCAAAAGTACCTGACGCTGATATTATGCTGGATCCTTGTGGTGATATTCGGACGCTCAGATGGTTTTGAGTGAAATGTAGATAAATACATAAAGTTAATAGGCATAAAATAATAAGCAAAGTGAATAATTAAATGATGAATGTGAATAATAATGTAATGTACATAGATATCGATATCCATGGTAATGTACGAGTATGTGTGTGTAATGGAGTAAAAAAGGTGAGGTATAGACAGCATTTTCAACATGTGTACCTATCAAACGCAAGCTACCAAGCGGAATATGTGGGTACGCCCAGCAGACTGTCCCGGAAACAAGGAACACGCAGACCAGCTATATGAAGGACGTATTCGAAATGAACATACCACGTTCTAGGGTAGATGAATTGTTGCGTGTAAATATTATTTGACCGAGTAGTTCAGTGTTATTTAGGTAGCTTAAGGTAGTTGTTAGTTAGGCAGGAGTAGTCGGCTAGGTAGGAAATCATAATATTTATATTTTATTGGACTACCATAATATTCATTAGAAACATTTATACGACAAAACAATATTTGCCGAATCAGCTGGTTTTCTATACTATTCTCGCGTTCAGAAGAAACTAGTCTTTGGACTACGGTTTCTTTGGGTGTCTTTTTGGTAAAATTATAAAGGGAATAAAATTAGTGTGCTGGTAGTTCAAAGTTGCTCGTTTTAAATGAAATTAAAAGTTTATACGAAACTAAGTAAACAATCTGTTTCAAATTGTCATGATTTTTAGATATTGATATGTCGGAAAACAAACTAAAAAATTGTTTTACTAAAATGATTTTTTTTAGAATTTAAAATAGTAACTAAAAAAGTTGAAGGAGTAAATTAAATGTACCCTCAGTTTTAGTTACAAGCTGTGATTGTTACTGATATCAAATAAGATTTAATGTTGTGGTCCGTAGTAAATAACTGATATCACTGACTTAAACTATGATCTGTAAAAGAGTAAATAGAAGATTCAACGTTCAGAGCAATTTGCAATAATATTGTCAGGTTGACCGAGCGATGTATTATGTTGGTAATCTTACTAAAACAGGCTAGAGTTTATAGCCAACTGGAATAATATTAAATTATTGATTAGCCGTTTATTTTGAAAACAAATTGATGCCACTGAGTCAAAATGATTATGTTCGAACAGAGTACAGGTGAATATAGTTGGCGTGACTAGGCATTTGGCTTAATGATTCGCTGATAAACTATTAAGAGAGACGTCGGGAGACTTAATGTTGTTTTAAAAAATCGTTGTCTACAGCCGGATTTTCGTTAGATTTGGAAAAGTGAAAAAAAAGGGTTGTTTTGATAATGCAACTCGTGTTGCTAGGATATGAAATAAAGTCAAGTGGTGAAGTTAGAAGAAATAGGACCTATTAGCAGAAAACAGATAACGTACATTCGACTCTGCCCCTACTTTTTATCGTAGCTCAGTTAGAACAGTTTATAGGTCTAGTAGCTTACTCCTGGTGGTTTTTACCTAAGTTTTCTCGAGTATGGGGCCGTTCTAAAGACGATTTGACGTGTGGTAAAGTTTATTTTTTTGGCAACTGCGCCACAAAAAATTGAATAAGAAATAATTTAATTTTTATGAAAGAGTCGGGTTTTATGATTTAACCTTTCGATCGTGTCAATTGGAGGCACAGTGGAGGGACGGTGAGTGCGCGGGCGCCGGCGTTTGCTTGGGATTAAATGAATTGAGACTCGCAAGCACCTAGTCGTAGAATTTCATACTGATACCAGTTAGCGGGCTACCTCAAACGGGTGAAACCATAAGATATGACTGGACCCTAAGCGTACGTCCTGTAGTAGTGCCATACGTGACTTCTTATCGCGAAACTGTATCTCATTGCGTGATCGTAAAGTTAATTTACCGTCAGTTGGAAGTTGGTCAGAAGGTAAAGCTAAAAATAACTCTCTGGTAATTGGTAACGACACTGAAACATTGAAGGTTTTGATTAAAATTACTGGTAGTCTCATCTAAATAATTTAGAGTTCTGTGATTCAAGTAACATTGTCTAACACTTTCATCGCGACGGGACAAACCCGTGTGAATGAGGAGGACTAATATGAGATGTTCGTGTTAGAACCAATGCTAATAGCGACTGTAGAGACCAGGGACCATTTGTGGTAGGGTCCATTAGGCGAAGTCCAACTCACGATTGGCTGTACAGTTACAGACACTTAACCAAACGACGAACACTGGTGCTCCTTTGGAACTCTCGATAGGCAAGACTTCGTTTTCTCTGCCGTTGATGTCAAAAGAGGATGTAGAACCCCGAGGTTAATTTAAGTGCCATGATAAATGATGCGTTACGCAATATAGAGTACGTAGTAACTTAAAAAAAAAAAGTGTAGGTTTAATCAGGATATGAAAAAAAAATATTTTTTTTCTTCAATCTGAGACTTCCTAATGATTATAAACGGGCAGAGCAAATAAACTAAGCTAGATCCATTTAAAGATTTGTTTAAAATAACGGAGATGAGAATTAAGGATCAGCTGTTAATCAAAAGTTTAAATCGATGTGGAAGGATATTTCTTTACTGTACCTTTGCTTCGAATTTTTTATAGTTTCTTTTTAATCTCAAATAAATATTTTTGAACATGAAAGGGATGTAGTGTTTGTATTAGGAGTATCTATACTTAAATATAGATATACGCTATCTCGGGCAAGCGGCGCTTATGTCAGCCACGGAGTTACGACTGCGCTGTGAGCGAGAGTACACGTGTTGTTGCGGCGCGTGCGCTTGCGAGCGAGCCAGTGTTTGTACGAGAACATTACAGTGGACAGAGGTCCTACATATATAATATAATAAAAAGGTAAAGTTTGTTTCAAGCTATCGCATAGCTTCTATCGCGGGCCTTGAGCGTGGAGACCGAATCCAGAAATTCCGTAACAAAAATAACCTAACACCCCCCACTCATTTGTTTTTTGAGCGTGGTGACCGATAAGAAAACAAATGAGTGAACAATCAATCAAAATTCAATTCAATGTGTGATAGTGTGAATTAATATCAAAGAAAAAAAACAAAGGAAAAAAAATACTGCATAAATAAAATAAATAAATAATTATAATTAGCTTTACCGGGGCAGTCCCCGAGTGCCACACGTCTTTTTTTTATTGGTAGGGGGAAATCTCTGGTCTAATTGCTCAAATTTTATCACCGATAGAAAGCTGCTTTATTCTTGAGTGACATAGGCTACCTACATTTTATGTACGCAGGTGAAGCTACGGGAAAAAACTAGTAATTTATATGGCTAAACAACATTTTCCAAGTTAGCTATTTTACAATAAAATTATGTTTAAAAAAATGCAAAAATAAAAAAGACAGACTACCCAAAAGTCTTATACCCAAAAAAAAACAAAACCCCGAATATTTACGGTTCTTTTACTCCAACATTCGTACCTATGCATACTTTATACCGCTGCGACCCGAGCGCCGAGTTGCCAGACGTCACTCTTGTTCCACTGCTCCCTCAAGAACGGCGCGACCTGACGTTCCACACGTGTAGCCGGCGTGCGGCCTGAAATCCTAATGGTGGCTTATTCTTTTACTTAGCTAAGTATTGTGACGACCATGAAGGTCACATATTAGTTGAAGTAGAACCTTCATTGAAATGGACCTTTTAAGGCTTATGGTATTAAGAATATAGATTCGAGGATGACAGAAATTGTCAACTAAGAAAAATATGAGTATAATTTTAATAATTTAAGGCTCATACAATATAATTTAGTACATTTAAACAAAGCCTTTCATTGGCGTCTCCCCACGTCACAGTATCACGGTCGTATTCCTTTTTTTTATTGTTGATAGTCTCGCGCTTAACCACTAGCTAATGCTTGACTGCGATCCCTCCTGATGGTAAGCAGTCAGATTGTCGGTAAACCGAAGGAGCTTAGCAAGGTTTAAACCGGGTCCATGGGATGTACACTCACTTACAAAAGTCGATAGGAATTCTTAAAACGTATTCGTTTGACGTTTAGTTTGACTTACGACCTTTTATTTTCAAGTTTCGCCAACAAATGATTGAAATTCACAATTTCATTAACTTAGCATAAGTCAAGATGGCCCAGTGGTATAGGCACACAGATTGAAGCGCAAATCAGTGTGCCGCAAGTTCAAATCCCACGCAATTATTGACTTTTTGTAAGTTCTTACCCGATTGGAAGTTATGTATTTGCATTACATATATTAAATTATTCTTTAACTTGTTCACACATTTCTTAGAGTTAGAAAGGTAGATCACAAAAAAACTAAATAAAGAATTAGATTTCTGCGAGGTAGACATGAGTTTTAACTTGACCGAAATGAACTGTCGTTTGGTTGTAGTTGTTGGTTAGTGACGTGTGGTTGACAGTATTGTAATATTCGCAAAATGCAGGCTAATATTAGTATTGAAGTGAGGGCGACTATCATTGGGCTGCATAAAAGTGGTTTTAATAAAACACAAATATCTGAAGAAACCGGACTGAATGTGAGTATAATAGCTATTAATGAATTGTAACTTTATTACAAATTAATCTTCTAATTAAAACGTATGCCATTTATGAATCCATTCATCGTATCTATAAGAGGTTTAGAAGAGAAATACGTAAATCGTTGGGTTTATTGGATTGGTTATTGGATTAATAAATGCAGTTTTATTTTAAAATTATATTCAATAATTATGATTATTAACATTTTATATAATGAAAATGAAGTGAAGTAGGTATAGCTGCCTAATATAAATATTTTATTTTATTTTAGAAAAATACTGTAAATCTTTGGCTAAAAAGATAAAGAGAGAGAAGAAGAAGGTAGCCTTGCTAGTCGAAAGAGAAGTGGGAGACCGAAGCTTATTAGCGAGGCGCAGCGACGACATATGGTGGACGTATACGAAACGAATGGTTTCGCACCAACGAGACATTTTGCGGAATTATATGACACCTCGATGGATACTGTTCGCCGTGCACTTCACGCTGAAGGCGTGCATCACAGAAAACCTGCTAAAAAGCCGTACTTGACAGAGAGGCACAAACAAGAACGATTACGTTTCGCACTAAATGTTTAATGTTAACTAAACTAAAGGGCCTACCATTTTATTTTAACATATCTGTGATTATTCGTTAACAAACACTGTATTATATTGTGTTTACTTTCGTTTAAAACAGCTATATCTTTTAATTTGTGCCATCGCCTCATCTTAAGAATGCAGTGAACTCGCTATCAATTTTGTTGACAATAATCATGAGTCTATTTTGTTTTTTATTCTTCTACCCGCACTGTTATAACATAATATTATAGTTCATTTTATTTTGCTCATCTAATTGACGATTATCTTGTGAGAACTAAAGTTCTTTTAACAGAAATTGAGGTTTAGTTTCAATCTTCTTTTCGTCAAGAAAATGAACAATTAAGCTATGACCTCAATACATTTATTGTGACGTTACACAAAAATAAAATGTTTACAAAGTCTAAATCATAAATCACTTTTCAATAAATAACTGGATATAAACAATTACCTATATTTTATTTTATTAAAATTTGAATATCAGTTCATTGTTACGTTATTCATAATATGAATGGTCTAAGTGGGTATACTTCCAACAAACAATCTTACGCGTAACATAGATAACGGTTACAAGATAACTTTTTGCTATTCGACGTCACAATTCTCATAAATGTTTAATTTGTAAATATAAAGCATAAACATTTTTATTAAACACGTCTTTTTATTTCCACCTTACAACATCGAAAAGATGTAACAACTAAATAATTGCAAATTACGAATGTGATTCTTCTTGTGGTTAATAGATCACATTCGTAATTTGCAACTATTTAGTGCAAAAAATGCAATAGTATTTTTCATAGAAATTTAAAAAAATGACTATATCAATCTAGATTGGGAATTTTCAAAGTAAGAAATAACTGCAACGGACTGACCATGATTTGAACTCGGGTTACGTGATTTGCGAATCCAACACTTAGTTCACACGGCTACCAGCACATGACGAATTTGCGCGAATTTTATCAATCCTATGGTAAGAACAGAAAAATAATAATGTTTTGCTCAGTGCGACGACAGTTCCTTAGTGTGTGTTATCTGTGGAATGTGGATACTCATACATGCGCACACATACGCATCGCGCTCGCTCGGTTCATAGCAATGTAATCTTTAACGTTCCTATGGACTTTTGTCTTCTTACTGTACATAAGAGAACCCCGACGCCCTGGAACGAATGCAAAGAAGGAAGTTGAGTGGGTTTTAGTCAGCAAAAGTCTGACGCGCCCTCCCGCTCTCCTCCAGAGCGGATGAAGTCCCTGGATGATTTCTCACCTAAAACCAAAAGTATCTAATACGGCCTAATAATGTCAACGTTCAATGTGAAGTATAAAGCGTCAGAGTTTAATGAATACTGCCGTCACCGAAAAGTTACAAACACCAATATT
The DNA here is from genome assembly GCA_929112965.1 of Mythimna albipuncta. Classification (NCBI taxonomy): domain Eukaryota; kingdom Metazoa; phylum Arthropoda; class Insecta; order Lepidoptera; family Noctuidae; genus Mythimna; species Mythimna albipuncta. The sequence continues at coordinate 2,152,509 of OV815974.1, forward strand.
TGGTTACCGCTCCGTGCATGTTAACAAACGTGGCATATTATATTAACCGAAACTGAACTTGAGGAAATTTATTACAAAAGCTGTAAACCCACCCCTACTGTACGACCCTCGATGGAAAACATACCCCAGTCGCAATCAACATACATCGCTGCTTCTATTCAAAACAAATGTTCTTCTAAAGTAACAAAACCAGCATTGGATTCTATACAGGGTGATATTGTAGGGTGACAATGATTTTGTCTTAAGTTTTGGGATACGTGCTAAGTATGAAGGGTGCTAACTTTGGACAGCCCGTCGGCTGCATCGTCCCGAGACGGCATGGCACACAAATGCAAGTTACAACTATGACACATTGTTGCGATATTAGACGTCCTACCTCCTCTTATTACCTTTGAGTCTGCTATTCAAAAAGGACTTGAGAAAATTTACTGAGGAAATTACGTTTTTTGTTAGTGGTGCGAAAGTTAACGACTTTTTTATTATGGTGCTTACTTAAAAGGTTATGTTATACAAGACTTGCGCTTGAGATATTACCTTCTTCTTCTTCCTGCCCTTATCCCATATTACTTGGGGTCGGCGCAACACGTTTTCTTCTTCCATTCTGTCCTGTCACCCGTCAAACTATCACTAATTCCCTTTTCTTTCATATCACTTTTCACACAATCCATCCATCTTTTTTTCGGCCTTCCTCTCCCTCTCCATCCATCTACATGTATACTCAGAACTCTCTTAGTTATATGCGCTTCATCCCTCCTCTTCACATGACCAAAAAATATAAATATACACTTTTAATATTATAGAGGTAAGGTTTATTTTAATGATTTTTGTTTTTAGGAGGTTAATCTCTGGAAGCCCTGGTCCGATTGCAAATTTTTTTTATCTTTGGAAAGCTGATTTATTCCTGAGTGTCATAGGCATATATATATATTATGTACGCGGGTGAAGCCGCGAGTAAAAGCTAGTTGGTAATATACTCAATGTTTATTATAATAACTTTATATAATAACCATAGCTTTATGGCTTGAATTATCAGAAAAAAAATCCTTAACTATTCTTCATTGTAAATAAAAAAATAATATAGTACAAAGTGATTTGATAAATTTCATGAAAACATGTACAAAGACGAGCTTAACAATGATGACAAGTGATAGAGATCACATTCTAGGGTTGGATTCAAGGCACTATATAAACCTAAACGAAAAAATCTAATAAAAATATAGTATATAAAGTAAGGAATCCAAAACACACTTAGGTATGTTATGTAAATCATGAAAGAAAAAATTGTCAAACTTAAATTCTCCAAAAAAAGGAAACGGTACAAAAAAAAAACCAGCAAAAATTCCCGAGCATAAAACAAAAAAGGACAAGGTTGAATAGAACCACTCGCAAACGTTTTACTGGCAACCCATTAACGTTTCAGATTATTTATTGGGCTAGTTAGGCCTCCTTTCTGGCCACATTGGAGAAATCGCGATAACCTTGCGCGGTCATAACTCTGAAAATAGTCTCGAGAAAAATGGGTTTAGTACGTAAAAACCGGTGTGCCGGTGTATGAAGGAAGATTTAATTCAAGATTTAGCTTCAGCTAACGTCTTCGTCCGTGTGATAATAATCAAAAAGTACTGTCTAAATAAATAAAAAAATGCGATGCGCCACCAGTACACAGTCGACATCCCACCTATACGCATAAAACGTTTTGGGAACACATTCGTTGTACACACAATTTTACTCCTTAGGAGTAAAATTCCCTGCCGGAGTGTGTTTCCTGATAGCTACAATCCGGGAATCTTTAAGTCAAGAGTGAATAGGTTACTTTTAGGTAAGCGCGCTCCATCGTCGACCGCGTCGTCGCTTTCCATCAGGCAAGATACGGTCAAGCGGAAAAATTACCAACAGTAAAAAAGATATCCTGTGTTTTTTCAAGTTACAATCTACCTCTATGCCGAAGTTCATCTTTCTGCGGTACAAATGTAACAAACAGGCAGACAGTTACTTTACTAAGTATCGATTTAATTTATTTATTTACAATGTACTTGTACAACATTACAGACTATATACAGTGCGTTGTACAATAGAAACTAAGAAATAAAAGAAAATACATGTACATTACCACTTAAATAAAATATCCCACAAAACAAATAAAATCAAGAATAATTTAACGATCATCTAATAAAAGTGGCATAGCAAACCTAATCACCTTTATAATGTTCTTGTTGGAGATAAAACCTTCTTGCAAGCTTCCTAAATTATATGAAAAAATATGACACTTCTATTTGTCACTTGTCTTCACTTGTTTTCTGTAAAATATATTGTTCACACCGAAAATTATTAAAAACTAATTTGCATTGAGCATCCAGTCATTGATTTTCATTCAGAATACCCATAATTCTCGCACATGGTCCATAACGAGCCGGATGAAATATAATTAAGAAGATCAGCGATTATTTTCAAGAAAAAGAATAGAGACTGACTTCCACGCTGAATGGAGGATCATGAGTTCACTGCTGGAGAACTGGATTGATTTCAAGCAAGTTAGTTAGTGGTGTACAGTTATAATTACGCTAATATCGTCACCCAACACTCAGGTAGTATATATAAGTAGTCATACTAAGGTCAGTACTATTTTATTAAATTACCAATTATATTGTGTTTGAGTAAAATCATTAGGTACTTTGTTGCATTGTGATTAGTATTTTATTCAACAGCAATGTTAAGTTTAAACTCATACTTTTAACAGTATAGTTAGCTATTTTGCTACATTATTAAACTTACATTATATTAAGCTGTAACTAATTACATAACTACTTAACAGTGGTATTAATTTTTAACAAGTATCTTGACATAATAAAAATATTTGAGTGTTAGATATTAGTACAAGTCATTGTTATAAATTATAGTTAGCAGTCAGAAAGGGCATAGACTACAGCTAGGCGTATAATTATTGAAATTATATTGTTGTTTTAATTTTTATATTCCTGTATCAATGCCAGGTTGACAACACTCGTCTCCCAGAATGTCTGAGGAAAAGGATTTAATTAAGAAGCGAGGCAGCTTCAAAGGTCGCTTGACTAGTTTCCTCAATTTTCTGGACTCATTCAAGGACAAGGAGCTATCTAGCTGTGATGTGTCCGAGTTGCAGTTGCGCATGGGCAAGATAGAGGCGTTGTATGAGCAGTATGATGAGGTACAGTTACGTCTAGAATGCATTGTTGACGACATCAACTTACAATATTCTCAGCGTTCCGAGTTTGAGTCTATTTATTATAAAACCTTATCTAGAGCCCAGAATATTCTGACTGACTACAATAAAGATAATAAATCGATGGAAAGTTGTAAAAGTACTCGTGTTAGCATAAAGCAGCCGGTTAAATTGCCAACGATTCAGTTACCAAAGTTTAGCGGATTATATTGTAATTGGCTTGAATTCCGCGACACCTTTACTAGCCTAATTCATTGTAATGATGACATAGACGCAATCAATAAGTTTCACTACTTGCGAGCATCACTTGAGGGAACAGCTGCTATAGTTATCAAATCCATTGAGTTTTCTTCAAGTAATTACTCTGTGGCATGGTCATTGTTATGTGATCGGTTTGACAACAAAAGATTACTGGTTCAGAATCATATAAGTTCATTATTTACTATTGAATCAATTACAAAAGAATCTTCTGTTGCCATTAAGAATTTGATCGATCAGTTAAATAAAGACTTGCGAGCTTTAGAGTCATTAGGGGAGCCTGTGAAACACTGGGATACACTTTTAATCTACATTGTCACACGAAAACTTGATCAAAAAACCTATCGTGAGTGGGAGGAGTGCAAAGGTAGGATAGACAAGGATGGCTTAATCACGTTTAACGCATTTATGCAATTCTTACGCAATCGAGCCGACCTCATCGAGACCCTGGAACTCCCCCGCAATCATTATTCGCAATCACCAGGTAAATCAGGTCCTAAGATCAAGTCAATGGTAGCACAATCTCCTATCAATTCTAGCACTGACTCAGCTTCTAAACCTTGTCCTAAATGTAATAACAACGATCACACATTAAATAATTGTCCACAGTTTCTCGCATTGAGTAACGATGACCGTCTCAAATCATTACCTAGTTATAAGGTATGTTTTAACTGTTTTCGTTCCGGACACTATGCTAACAAATGTAAAAAACCAGGCTGCAAACTATGCAAACGTAGGCACAACACATTAGTTCACGTACATTCTAATGGCACTGTATCGAATACACCTAGTGGTAATTCGATGAATAACTTGTCTGCTACGACTGAAACGAATAACGTAGCTTTATCCGCAAACATTGCATCTCCGTGTGGTCATACGCAACGAGATGTGTTGTTATCAACCGCTTTGATCAAATTAAGAGACCACAATGGGTGTGTGCATCTCGCTCGCGCGGTGCTCGATAGTGGTAGCACGTCTTCACTCATAACAGATAGGTTGTGCAATAAACTTAACTTAAAAACTAGCCAGGTAGATAGATCAATCCTTGGAATCAATAACGTCACTTCGCACGTAGGTAAAATATGTCGGGTTAAGGGTACGCCATTAGATGATAGCTTTGTATTCGAACTAAATTGTTTTGTTCTTCCGTTCATTACGAGTAGTGTTCCGTGTCGTCAGATAAATATTTCTGATTTCGACTTACCCTCGAATATTACTTTAGCTGATCCTACTTTTTATAACCCTGCCGATGTTGATATTTTAATCGGCGCTGATCTTTTTTGGGATTTGTTAGGATCTCAAAGACTAAAGTTAGGTACCGGGAAACCAATATTATGTGAAACCCGTCTAGGATGGATAGTTTCCGGTCCAATTACTCAGAATACTATCTCACTGCTGACGAATGACGTAAAGTGCAATATGTCTAAAATGGTTGCCGACAGCGATGGTGACTGGGAAAACCTCAAGTCAGAATTGACAAAGTTTTGGCAATTAGAGGAGGTGAATGCGAAGTCTTCCAATTCTTATATGCCTGAAGAGAAATTGTGTGAAGACAATTTCGTTACAAATACGACACGATTGTCTGATGGTCGTTTTTGTGTTCGCATCCCCCTTAAGAAAGATCCTTCAATTTTAGGAAATTCTTTTAATAAAGCCACACATTGTTTACATTCTTTAGAGCGTAAATTAAAGGTTAAGACGAACTTTAGTAGAATGTATCATGACTTTTTGTCAGAATACGAGTTACTTGGTCATATGACAAAAATTAATAAACCTAATTTATGTTTGGGTTATTTTATTCCACATATGGGAGTTTTACGCGAGTCGAGTACCACGACCAAACTTCGTGTTGTTTTCAACGCTAGTGCTTCTACTTCGACGGGAGTGTCCTCTAATGACCTACAGATGGTTGGGCCAACCGTACAGGACGGTCTATTGTCTATACTTCTTCGCTTTAGAGTCCACAAGTATGTTTTATCTGCGGATGTGGAGAAGATGTATAGACAAATAGTCGTCCACCCGTCGGACAGATATTTACAACAGATTGTTTGGCGTGATAATGTTAGTGATCCTATTAATGTTTATCAATTAAACACCGTCACGTACGGTACGGCCAGTGCGCCATTCCTTGCGACACGATGCCTTAAACAAGTAGGACTCGACTGTAGGAACCCTAAGATATCGGAAATCATCCAACATGACTTCTATGTCGACGACTTGCTGACCGGAGGGGATGACTTAGATGAAGTAAAGTTCATTCGCACTGAAGTCACCAAAGCGCTTGCGTCGGCATGTATGCCATTGAGAAAGTGGAAGTCAAATGATTCTCAATTATTGTCGAATGCTGTCCCTGCGTCATACGATTTGAACATTGGACAAAATGAGCCAGAAAAGTTGCTTGGTCTCTGTTGGCATATCGGCACTGATGAGATAGGGTTTCCTATAGGTCTGACTAAATCTTCGACTAGGTACACAAAGCGTGACTTGTTATCCGTTATTGCGCGAATCTTTGATCCCTTAGGTCTGTTAGGTCCTATTGTTATTACTATGAAGATCTTGCTACAGAAAATGTGGTTAGATAAATTATCATGGGATCAACCATTACCTAATGAGATTTGTAAACAATGGGAGATTATTATTAAATCTTTACCTTTTTTAAATCATGTTCGCATTCCGCGACTTGTAGTCTGCAATTCATTTACGGAGTTAGAACTCCATATTTTCACAGACGCGTCTGAGTCCGCGTACGGTGCTTGCGTCTACATTCGCAGTGTTAATGCTAAGGGTGAGTACATGGCTCGCTTGTTAATGGCAAAGAGTCGAGTTGCTCCCATCAAGCCTACGACAATTCCGCGACTGGAGTTATGTGGTGCGGTAGTCGGTTCTCGTCTTCACGAGAAGGTGATGAGCTCACTTCGAGTGAAGATCAGTCGGGTTTATTGTTGGACTGATTCAACCATTGTCTTGGGATGGTTACAGATGATGCCTACCAGACTTCAGCCCTTTGTGCGCAACCGCGTTGCTGAGGTTTTGGATAAGTCGGGTAACTGTACTTGGAGGCACGTCCCAACAGATCAAAATCCAGCAGACCTAATATCTCGTGGCATGGATATTAGTGATCTGCAGGAGTCAGATCTGTGGTGGAAAGGACCAGATTTTTTAAAACTAGATTCGTCTGAATGGCCTTCTCAAATTACGAGCCCAGGACTACAATCGTTACCGGAGACTCGACCTAAAATCATATTACATGTTGTAAACGATTCGAAACCTGAAGTTTTAATTGATTTTAGGCGTTATTCCAATTACACACGGCTCGTACGATCTGTTGCCTACGTATTACGATTTATTAAGTCATGTAGAAAGCATTACCCTAAAACCAAATACTTGTCACATGATGAGGTACAAGATGCACTAACTCTTGTCATTATTAAGAGTCAGATTCAGTCATTTTCTGAATACCAATTATTTTTGAACAAAAAGAGTTTACCTAAAAAGAGCGCCCTTCTAAAGTTTAATGTTTATTTAGACGATAATAATGTAATGCGAGTAGGAGGACGTCTCGATAACTCTAATTTTGCTTATAGTAAGAAACACCCTATTTTATTACAGTCCACTCATGATTTCACTAAACTATTATTTAATTTTGAGCATAAAAGGCTGATGCATGCTGGCCCACAATTATTATTAGCTTCCATTAGGGAAACTTATTGGCCAATAGGAGGTCGCAAGTTGGCGAAAGCCTGTTATCATAAGTGTGTTTTGTGTCACCGTATGAAGGGTAAGGTTGTAGCTCCCTTAATGGGTAACTTACCACGAGAACGCCTTCGTCCAGGTTATCCCTTTGAAAGCACAGGCGTTGATTACGCTGGCCCTATTATGTGTGCTAGTCGCCAGGGCCGTGGATGTAGGTTAGTAAAGGTGTATGTCGCTATTTTTATTTGTTTCACAACCAAGGCCATTCATTTGGAGCTCGTTGGTGATTTAACTAGCAATAGTTATTTACTGGCTTTGTATCGGTTTATTTCTCGGAGAGGTAAACCTGCTGATATTTTTTCCGATAACGGTACCTCATTTGTCGGTGCATACAACGACCTTTCCAAATTTTTAAAATTAAATAGTTTGTCCTTGGGTGAAAGTGCAGCAAACGACGGAATAAGGTTCCATTTTATTCCCGCCTACACCCCACATTTCGGTGGACTCTGGGAGGCGGGTGTCAAGTCAGCAAAGTATCACCTTCAGAGAGTGTTGGGAAATTGTAACTTGACTTTTGAGGAGCTGTACACCACACTAACCAAGATTGAAGCCATCTTGAACTCTCGTCCATTGACGCCGTTGTCTTCAGATCCTGCAGATTATACTCCGCTCACGCCAGGACATTTTCTTGTGGGACGGCCACTTACTTCTTTGCCGCAACCTGATTACCAGGATAGCTCTGCCAATTATCTGTCTCGTTACCAGAGGATCGAGCAGCTTCGCCAGCATTTCTGGAGCAGATGGAGCAAGGAGTATGTTGCAGAATTGCAACAACGCTCCAAATGGCGTTCCTGCAAGGATGGCTTGATGCTGAACTCCTTGGTGGTGATCAAGGAAGACGATCTTCCTCCGTTGAAGTGGAGACTTGGACGGATCGTGGCTGTTCATCCAGGAACGGATGGTATCGCCCGTGTAGCTGACATTCGGACGTCTACTGGAGTCGTTCGACGGGCATTCAACCGAATCTGCCCTTTGCCTGTGTCTTCAGAATCTGGTTGAAACCATTGGTTTCAACGCCCGGGGAAATGTTGGAGATAAAACCTTCTTGCAAGCTTCCTAAATTATATGAAAAAATATGACACTTCTATTTGTCACTTGTCTTCACTTGTTTTCTGTAAAATATATTGTTCACACCGAAAATTATTAAAAACTAATTTGCATTGAGCATCCAGTCATTGATTTTCATTCAGAATACCCATAATTCTCGCACAGTTCTCATTGCTGGGATTCAGGTCTCCTCTCTAGCAGAAGGGAAAAGTTATAGGCTGTAATCCACCACGCGGGCCTTGATATCTGCAAAACCGTAGGGACGCAGCAAGGCCGAAGCCTACTGGGACCATGGGTTGGCTTTTGAAAGGGAAACCCATGGAACCTATGGAACCCATCCCTGGAACGAAAGGCAAAGAAGAAACACAGGAGTGGGTTTTACTCAGTAAACGTTTGAAACGCTCTTGCGCTCCGCCCTAGACTTTTGGATGATGATTATTGAATGACATCCCATCCCACCTTGAAAAAAAATAATGACGCAAGCCCAATGCGGATGGCGGTTGTACTAAAAGTGCTTTCAAAAAAATTAAACGCATAGAAAACTATTCCCTCAACGAAAACATCGTAAAAACAAAATCGTTACTCATTAAAGTAATATCTTATTAAAAAGTTACGTTTGAGCTATAAACTTTTAAGAGCTATGAAAGTTAATCGCGCATTCGCAGTAACAGATTTTCAGTATGCAACTGCAAAAATTATCGCCAAGTCTAATTAACATTTAAAATGTTCACCCGTTTTAAATTCATGAATTTCACGTTTCAAAAAAACTCCCAGTTGTAGAAAAAAACAAGAGTTTGTTTCCACAGGCAGTGTGGAACACAAGAAAAATCTTGCTTTGTTAGTACACTCAGACGGTCGACTGTTTACTAATTAATGTTGCCCGCATGTTAACTGGTAGGGTCACCATGATTACGAAATATGCAGATATTTCTTACAATAAAATTACTCGTCATGACTGTATTAATTGAAGACCATAAATAAATTCTGATAAATTAATAGTTTATTCTATTTTATCTTATATGTCAATTGAAAAGGGAGGATCCTCTGACCAGACGGGGGTTCTGTCTGTCCGATAGTTGATTTTGAGCTGTTGTAATCTATCGTGATGCAGGATTACGAATTTTAGTTCTTAAATAGAGAAATATAAGTCGCTAGAATAACACAAATACCAGCAGTTTTATTATAGAAACATGTTTGTTTTTTGCTTGCAATCTCTAGTGACGCAGCCATATGGTCTTCATGTGTACAGATAATACGACACTTATAAAAGTGACGGGCAGTCAGTAGGTGGAAAGAAATACGTCACAAGCAAAATCAACTTCTAACAAAGGGCTTGCCTTTGCCTCGGCTGGGGTACAAGCATCACCGTATAATGTGGCAATACCTGGTTACACATTACCAGTGCAGCAAGCTCGTTCCATCATCGATCCACCTGACGTATGGCGATACGCCTCCTATCCTTGATGGACATTCCACCCATACGCACAAAACGTTTTGGGAGCCCATTAAATGTACGTAGCTTAGGAGTGGAATTTCCTACCGGAGTCGGCGTTGCCTGGTAGCTACAACCTTAATGTCAAGTGTGAATTGGTTACTTCTAATCAAGCGTGCTCTATCGTCAACCACATCGTGACTTTCTATCAGGTGAGATCGGTAGTCAAACGCGATTACTAAAAACAGCATTGTTTATTTTGTATGTACCATTGTGGCCATTTTTTCCTGAACATACATCACACTAAAAATATTTTCTCTTGAATCCTGCGGCGCGGCGCCAAACCAAACCCTTTTAAGTTTTCGTTTCGAATGCAAACAAAAATGAACTTAGCCGTGATCATGCGGAATTGTCTTTGATGGACATATTTTTATCCTCATAAACAAACGACAGTCTAATATATTCGCTATGCAAATCTGTCTAAATCCCGCCTAAATCATGGTGTCCGTACAATTTCCGTCGGTGCACGCTCGTCTGTAGTTCGCGTTGTTTATTTCTAATTACTTGATGCGTTTCGGATTGGAATAAAATCTGTCTCCACACTCCGCCATTACGGGGGTGTGCGGTCTAATTGTCGGGTCTGATGTATGTAAGCTGTTTTTAAGGCTAGATTTAACATTCGACTGTTGATTCTTATTCTATATTGTACACACAATTTATACATACAGATAAAAAATTACAGATTCTTACAGCAAACTACACAATTTGCAGATGGCCGTTGGGGCCGAAAGGTTCTGGAGTGGCGACCGCGTACCGGAAAACGCAACGTTGGAACTGCTCCTACAAGGAGGATCTATGACCTGGCGAAGGTTGCGGGAATCCGATAGATGCAGGACGCATATGATCGTTCATTGTGGCGACACTTGGAGGAGGCCTATATCCAACAGTGGATAACTATCGGCCGAAATGATGAAACCACACAATAGAGAAAGAAAAGAATCGTAGAGAATAAAAGGATGAGGCAACTTATCCTAAACCTGCCTGTAATCTCTAAAAAAAGACAAAGTTCATTGAAATATTTTTTTATTTTGATTTTGATATGAATAAAGTTGTTGTCAATCCCCGCGGGGGCGACTGGGAATATACGAACTCGTGGGGTCCCACTACCTAGGCACTTCTCTGGCGGTCACCACTGTTTATTCTGGTATTCAGAAGTAGATGGGTACTGAGAGTGGTTGGAAATAGTGTATTAAAAAGTACGTGGTGGTAGTAAACATATGGGTTTCTTTTTTTACTTTCCCTTAATAGTTCTTTTCATTCAAAAGCTGTCGACACAGGCAGTGTGGGACGCTACTTGTGTCGACACTCTTGCGCCATCCCATCTTCCTAGTTCATCGTGCTGTGCTGGTGCTGCCGCTGCGGCGAACCTTAAGCGGCGGAAACATGACAACCTTGTCGGCAGTTATATGTTTGACCGGTTTGGGGTTGAAACTCTTGGGCCGTAGGGTCCGAGTGCTCATACACTTTTCAAAGAACTGTCAACACCTGTTGACACTTCGCGTGACCCAAGGGCTGTATTTTACCTTGGTCAGAGATTAAGCATTGCCATTCAACATGGCAATGCCGCCAGCCTCTTGGGCACACTTCCAGTCGACAGCGATGCGAAGGAGTTTTATGACGCCATAATTAATATGTTAGTAAGGAGTAGCCTTTAGTGTGTATAGCTAAGTTAAGCATACTTAAATATATATATTTTTTTAATATTTAAGTTCATTATGTATATATTTTCTTGTTACAAAGATGTCTAGTTTATATCGATGTTAGCGATTATAGTTTTATACTATACAGGGTTATTCGTAAAACACTAATAACCTTCAGGACTGTATTACTAACATCATAAACAACAACTTTTGTTCTATTATGAAAGTATTAGAGTAAGATCCCAGGGCCATCAGACGTCACGTATTTTCTGACGAAGGAAATGTAAACGATTGAGTACTGCTAGTATGTACTAAGAACGCATGCTTACCTGCTAGTTTGCTTAGACGGCCAATTTTCAGGTATGAAGCAATAAAGGTACATAAAAACATTGCTTACTTTACGTAAATTATCCAAGCTGACTTTTACGTATATTTTAGGCAATATCTTTAAAATCATGTCGCCAATACTCCCAGACACATTCCGTCGGCCGTGATGCTTTGCAGACGCTTTAAAGCTACATAAATAATGACATAACTTCACGTAAATTCTCATGCTTGATTCTTATATATGTTCACCAGACAGTGAGTTTAAAGGATGGAAATCTTAGTAACTCGCTAAATCAAGGCCACTTCAAAACTCAACTTCACGCACTAGTGTCGTTAAATGATGTAACTCCACTAAAACAAGAAAAGCATGTCAGTCCCTTTGGGCCTGATGGCTGCAGCAATACAGACAGACCGGTGATCAGCTAAAAGGCGGTATATCTAACAAACAGTCAAATTAACCCGAACTTGTGCCAACTTACACCGGGCCGTACTTAGCTACTGTTAAGGGGTAGCTCTCTAGGGCGCTCGAGCCCCGGTATGAAGGCTTGAAGGAACGGGATGGGTTTTTTAGTCAGTAAGAGTCTGATATCTCCAAGCCCAAAAACGGGGGTGGTCATAAGATGATTTTTCCCACCAAAAAAAAAAGGGGTAGCTCTCTCTCAAAGATTTTTAATGTGCTCCTGACCGAATTTCAGTCACGGTAGACAATTTCTTCGGACACAAGCCATTGATACGGGAGATATTATAGAGCACAAGTATGTGCTCAAGTGCAGTCTGTTCTTCCGTTCTTATAATACAAGATTAATATTAGTATGAAGAAATTAATCTCAAGATTGTAACAGTCGTCGTGTTCTTGTTTAGAAAACCCACCGACGAGAATCAAATCAAAAAGGCTTAAGTCAAATATTGATTATGATTAATATTATATGCTAGATAAGGCATTGCGAATAGGTTGCAATGATGTTATATTAAGATATTTCGAATAATATGCCTAGCTAAATCTGGTGCCAATGATGTTTAACAATAAAATTTGCTGTTACATTTTTGACACCGATTACCTCTCATATGTCTCTATAAAGTCGAGCATCAGCTGAAAGAATGGTCACCAAGGAACTAAAAAACTATTTTTTTTTTCATATAAATTAGTGTTTTTAGGTTTCCGAACCTCAAAAGGAAAAAACGGAGCCCGTCTGTCTGTCAAGACCCTCTATCTCAAGAATGCGTGGAGGTATCGAGTTGAAATTAAAACCATATACTTAAGTTTTTTCGGTTCCTTCAAGCTGTGAAAAAATCAAACTTTTTAACGAATAAAAAAGATACGGCCGCTTACGTCGCAAAAAACACATATTTTGATACTCTCAAAGATCGAAATTCATAGGGTACTTCCCGTTGACCCAGAATTCTAAAATTTGGCACAAAGCAAAGTCTTATAGCACAAATATAGGGAAAAATCTGAAAACAGTAAATTTGTTGTTAACTAATACACAAAAAAAAAAATTTGCAATTCGAAAAAATTTTCGAGACTCCATTCGGGAATTGTAGTTTGCACGAAACCCTCAGTCGAGTCCCACTCGCACTTGCCCAGTATTTTAGTCTAATAGAAGCTATTAGTAACGATAGAACTCCATTAAGTAATTATATCAAGTATTTGGATAAAGTCGAAAAATATCAAATATTTTGTTGTTGAAATTTTATTGTTTAACGTCATTGGCTCCAGAATTAGCTAGGCATATTATTTGAAATATCTAATAAAAGCATTATCTAGCATACAATATTTAAAATAATCGAATAATCAAAATTCAGAATCATTTATTTCAAATAGACCATTTCCAGGCACTTTTGAATAATCCAATGTCGGTCAGTCCAAGAAAAGTGAAGCTAAATTGCACGTTCCTAAGCTTAGATCTCTATGGAGAAGAACGCAAGAAAATCCATGGAGACTCTTTTAAATTTTATTATGTGTTGCATATAATGCTTGGTTACATATTTCATGTTGCTTCTATTATGTGAGCACAATGTAGATAAAAAAATAAAAATAATTAAAAGATACAAACTGAATTAAGCCACTGGCAGCTAAGAGATAACCAGTCTCAACTGACAGCACCCGCTCACGAGCTTGGTGCGAGTATCAGCCCCACTCAGCTCAACCATTTTTAAGGAAACTGAATGACCCAATAACAAGTGCCACCAACAGCGAGACATTTGAGTGAGCATGACAAACTCTCAACTGCCATGCACGTAATGTCAAAAAAAAAGTTCTAACCTAATAAAAAATGCTATATAATAGACGAGAAAAGAGATTTCTTCAAGGCTGCGGTGTCTTTTTGGCACAATCTTCTGTTCTGTGTTGAGTTCTGTGCTGAGTTCTGGGTGTAACATACCCCTTAAGCCAGAATGTTCGTAATAACAATAACAATATCAGTACAACAGTGAAAACCACGTCTCGCTCAGCAGACTCTCCGCTTTAATACTTATTGCTTAAATACAATGTCTTCATGTTCTTGCCAGTTACCGAAGGATCTTGAGAGGTTAGGTTAGGTTAGCATTTAAATTACTTTTTTTCCCTTTTAGAGGTATTTTTTCCATTAAGAGGAACAAGAAGAGTAACAAGTAATTGATTTCTAATTTATTTTTAAACAAACTAAAAAGCTCGGCCAAGTGCGAGTCGGACTCGCGCGCTAAGGTTTCCATACCATCCTAACTAATATTATAAATGTGAAAGTATGGATGTTTGGATGTTTGTTACTTAATCACGCAAAAACGGCTGAACGGATTTGGATGAAATTTGGCATGCATATTATAGCCTTTGACATGGGAAAAAACATAGGCTACTTTTTATTCCGGAAAAACATCTATTCCTACGGAAAAACACGTTTTGAGTGTGATAACCGAAGTACACGCGGTCGAAGTCGCGGGCGGACAGCTAGTTATCTATAAAAAAGGCAAAAAAATCACGTTTGTTGTATGGTAGGCCCACTTCATCATCATCATCATCATCATCATCAGCCTTTTAATGTTCCCACTGCTGGGACTCAGGCCTCTCTAGGCGAGGGAATGAGCCGTAATCCACCACGGGGGCTCAGTGCGGGTTGGTGAATGTCACATGTCTTCGAAGTTTTGGTTCTATGACATGCCGGTTTCCTCACGATATTTTCCTATACCGTTTTGAGAGCAGTGATGATCAAATAAATTAAACAAAGTAATGCACGTAGCAGGGTTTGAACCCGCGACCTACAACTCATAATTCGGAGCCATTACCACTCAGCCACCACTGCTCTCTACCTGCACTAAAGTTACATTATCTATTCTTTTTTTTTTATATGATTAGATTAAGCTTGTTACCGAATTCAACTCGGAAAGCTCTCATTATCGACGGTTTGAACCTTTATAAGAGCTTCATGGTTCATAGTACTAATATTCAATAAAGAGCGCCGAGAGTCCTGTAAGTGCGCAAAAACGCTGATTTGATTGCAGTGTCGTGCACCGCGGTGTTCCCCGAAGGGACGGATATGGGTCACCTAAATACGCGCCCTAACGTAGGGTACATGATCCAGTAACTGTCTATGAGAAAAAATATTAACTTTGATCTACTTAGTTTTTTAAAGCCAGGTTTTACTAATTATGAACTTTCTTCTGAAAAATGATCACATAACCAATCGTTTGGTAAAAATCTATACATGGTATAAATTAGTTGGAATCTGAACCTAACTTACGATTTCAAACGTATATACGTCATGGAAATATTTCAAATTAACATAAAATAATAAAGTTTTTTTTTTTAAAGGGTCTGGTAAAAATTAAAATCTTGAATAGTGACTATGTTTGTCTATTATAAAAATAAAATCGGTGTTACGGGGCCGCGAAGTCGACACGAAATCCGGGCCAGTGATTGAGAATGAGATTCGATAAATAATAATTGTAAAAAATTAACAAAATAATGTGTTTATTTTTCTATAATACTAGCTCCCGACAGCGGCATCAAGCAACGGCGCTCTCGCCGCCGCCGGGATTCCGATCCCAATTTCCAGCCACCATAGGCGCGGGCTTGCGGACAGTGAGCAATGGGTAGCTCGCTGTCCGGCCGTCCGGTAACTGTCCGGACCAAGCCCAAGTCGTCGACGGCGCGCACTGTTCCCGCGTGCCTCAAGTTGTCAGCATCAGCAGGGGCCCAGCCGGATCGAAGGCTACTGAGGCCAGGGTTATCCGAAAGGAAACTCGAGCCCCGGTATGAAGGCTTGAAGGAACGGGGTGGGTTTTTTAGTCAATAATAGTCTGACACTATCTCCCGCTCTAACACTAGCTTGAAATTGTTACTCATTAGTTAGATTAATTATTAAATTTAAAACGAGACAGTAAGATATAATCATGAGTATAATGTTTTCAGACAATGAACGGGTCCCAAATGAAGCTGCGTCCTAAATAACGAGACTAGAATAATATAATCCTAACGTTTCAGCTCTGATTAATCACGACTTATTCAGACACAGCCGCAAAGGATCCACTCGTACTTCCTTACTTTATATTAAACTTAATAAGTTCACACGCAGACGGAACAGATAAAGAAGCTCCATGTCATTTAATACGATTTGTCGAGTTTTTTTAAATTATCTTTGGAGGTATGCGGAACAGAGAGTAAAGTCCCACACACCTCCGTTGAAAAGGGAGGATCCTCCGACCAGACAGGTGTTATGGTCTGGTGGGCGACTGCCCGATAGATGATTTCGGGTGGTCGTATATGTTCAAATCGCGCGGAGAACTTTGATTGCGCGATGCAGGATTTCGTACTTTCTTCGTAGTTCTTATGTGGCGCCATAGATGTCGCTACATCACTCCCCTCCGGAGATCGGAGATCGATGGTTCTTGATGCGTGCCAGGCCAGCGTTGGTTGGTTCCAGTGGGTCGGAACCGATGCCGCATAGTTCTCGGTGAGTCGGAACTGTCTGCGGTGATGCCCCAGTGAGTCGGGGTGTTGGTATCCCAGTGAGTCGGGATGATGCCCCAGTGAGTCGGGGTGATGATGTCCCAGTGAGTCGGGATGATGCCCCAGTGAGTCGGGGTGGTGCTGTCCCAGTGAGTCGGGACGATGCTGCAAGCTCCAGTGAGTCGGAGTAATGCTGCTGGCTCCAGTGAGTCGGAGCGGTGCTTGTGCGACGTAGGGCTTGACTGTTGGCGTCGACCAGGAGAGGTTCTTCATGGCTCTTCATGTGACTGGCCGAAGGTGCGCTGTGCCAAGCCAAGGTCGCTGATGAGGCTGAAGGTGATGACCAGGTATGACCATATAGGCATGCTGGTGGTCAGGATACCCTCTATAGCCGTGGGTGCTGGCTGTATGGCTCGCTGCTCGAAAGCTTGAGGAAGTGATGATGACGTCACGAAGTAGTAGCTGCACGAAGTCTGCGCTGACGTTCTTTGTCGAGGGTCACCAGTTTGGAGGTAGGCGGAACAGAGAGTAAAGTCCCACATACCTCCGTTGAAAAGGGAGGATCCTCCGACCAGACAGGTGTTATGGTCTGGTGGGCGACTGCCCGATAGATGATTTCGGGTGGTCGTATATGTTCAAATCGCGCGGAGAACTTTGATTGCGCGATGCAGGATTTCGTACTTTCTTCGTAGTTCTTATGTGGCGCCATAGATGTCGCTACAATCTTTCTGTAAGCCTAAAGAAAAAATTAGATGTACAAATTATCTACTTCACTCTTACTGTTCTGTGCGTTCCGATACTTTTAGGGTTCTGTAACTAAGTAGGCGAATACCGAACCCTTACATATAACCGTAGGCGCGGGCTTGCGGACAGTGTGCAATGGGTAGCTCGCTGTTCAGCCGTCCGGTAACTGTCCGGACCAAGCCCAAGTCGTCGACGGCGCGCGCTGTTCCCGCGCGGAGTTGTCAGCAACAGCAGGGGCCCAGCCGGGTCGAAGCCTACTGGGGCCAGGGTTATCCGAAAGGGCGCTCGAGCCCCGGTATAAAGGCTTGAAGAAACGGGATGGGATTTTTAGTCAGTAAAAGTCTGACACTATCTCCCGCTCCGCCCAAGAGCGGGGGTTGTCATAAGATGATTTTCCCATCGAAAAAAAAACCCTTACATATAGATATTAATTTTCAGCTTCATGCTTTTACGCTTTCCTGAGAAAAATGGTCTTCGGTTGATAGGTTTGGAAAAATCTTCATGTCTCGATTCGGGAATTGAACTATTTACGTAGAGATAAGTTAAGCTGACTTACTTGAGATGGCTTTTATAAAGCTCCCAGGTAATAAATACTTATAAAAACCTTAATCTATACATCTATACATATAAATAATAAAATTAGAGTGTCTGTTTGTAATATTGAAATAACTGCTTTTTACTACATGCATATGAATATATATACGGTGCATACACCAAAATAACATTTTTTTACAATTTTTGTCTGTCTGTCTGTTTGTCCGAAGTAATCTCTGAAATGGCTGGACCGATTTCGACGGCATAGGCTACTTTTATTTTAGAAAAAATAAATTCAAAATCCTGTAGTCCACGCGAACGAAGTCGCGGGCACAGCTAGTCTTAACTAAAACTAAGTTATAACACAAAGGAGATACATGCAAGAGGCAGACCTCAGCTTAAGGTGTTGCTGGGAAGTACAGCAAAGGACTTTTTATTTTGCTGGATGGTTAGCAATGATGTGCTCGACGATGGAGCACGCTTGCCTAGAAATAATCTATTCACTCTTGACTTAAAGACCCCTAGGTTGTAGCTATCAGAAAGCACAGACTCCAGCAGGGAAGTCCACTCCTTCGCTGTAAGCACAATGAATGTGAGAACATTGATGCGTTCCGGTCGAGAGGCTAACCCTGATTTCTGATTTAAGCATTTGAAGTTGAGTATTTGTCAAACGACTGGCCTGATTCCAGAGGTCGTGGGTTCGATTCCCACCCAAGACAAATGATTGTGTGATGAGCATGATCATTAGTTCTGTGTCTGGGTGTAATTTATCTATATATGTATGTTTTTAGAAATATATATGTATGTTTATCAGTTGTCTAGTACTCATAACACAGCATGGGACTAGACGGCGTTGTGTGATCGTTGTGGAATATTATAAAAAAAAAAACTTTAGTCTAAAAATCTGTCAAAGTTTGGCTTTAGAGTTTGACCTGTACTTAACTCAAAATAACCAACTCACGAACCCACCCTGAAGATTTTCCTTTCGAACAACAACAGAAAGCCAATTCTTCTTCTCTCGAATCGATGGTTTTCCTCTCCTTCAAAGCTTTTGGGTCCAGTAGGATGCCATGTTTATAGCCGCATTAGTGGCGTTTTTTAGGTCCTCCAAACTGCAGGTGTAGAGACACTTTGGGCACTCCAGTAAGTGGGTCATCGTTTGATCAGAAGCACCACACTCGCACTGGGTGTCAATAGAAAGACAACGAGAGCGATTGCCGGCGTTCGCTTGGATTTTAATTGAATTAATCGCTAATTTTTTCAGTGGATCTTCTGATCTTTTTTATCTTTTGGTTTCATTTTGGTCCAATGCCGTTAGATGCATATGAATCAGTCTGTGGCCTCTTTTGTTACGAATTATATGTCTTCTGAGCTCGCTTATTCTAATTTATTGTCACACTAGTGCTCCCTATGGGGGAGCTGATTAGCTGCTTATAATCAGTAGCACGGAATGAATGAGAAGAAACTCTAGAAGCTTGCATGCTGCATGTTGACGTGACAACGTCTTATAAATTGGTTTGCCGGGTGACACTTCAAGAAACTGCGTTACGCTCCGCTCACGTTATGCGCTCACAATGAGAGCGAGTGAGAGGCACGCGTCCCTTCCACTCGGGCATGGTTAGCCCGCCTAAGAGCGAGAGAGACAGACATAAAAAGTGAAATAATTCTTTGTATAAATAAATGTTTTAAATCGTTACTATTATTTCATCCTTCTTCCTACTATACGAATGAATATTCACATTAAAATTATTTTACCACTCAAAGTCGTTGTCACGTAAAACTTTCGCCCGTATACCGACTTTACAGGCAACCAATTTTTTTAATGACTCTTTTATTCGAATATTTTGCTTATGATTAAAAAGTCAAAGTCGACCGACTTACGTGATGACTTTAATTTCGAAAGCCGGTGTATCAGGTTTTGTTTCTTCGTTTTTCTAAGATGTCGCTGAACACGAAAAAAAACATTCCGTCGAATTGAGAACCTTCATGTTTGAAGTCGATAAAAAGGCATAAATGAGGCAATATGTTTAGAGCAACTAGTGAACCGCCTCAACTTTGCAGCTTTTCTCTCATATGATACGCAAGTATTGTACACCTAAACCTTCCCCATGAATCACTCTGTCTAGATATTGGAGAAAACTGCATGAAAATCTGTTCAGAAGTTTTTGAGTTTATCGCGTTCACACAGACAGACAGACAGACATAGTGGGGTTTTATAACATATAAGGATGTACGAATGTTATATTTTTTTTATAATAAGTATAGACAATACAATAGATAGCTTCATCTGTTATGTAGGAAGTTGTTAACTTTGAATCATTAAGAAAAGGGAAACTCCTGAAAGAAACTTGCGTTATATCATTAGGTTTTATAATTTTTTTATTCATTTATTTAAACTTCATGTACAGTAGAAGTACATAGGCGGACTTAATGCATTTTCTACCACTCAACCTTTAAAAAAATCTATAATAAAAAAAACTATCTACAATCTAATATATTTTAAAAAATATTGTAGTTTTTCTTTCTCAATCCCGATAACTGGTAAGCATACCCTCCCCCATATACCAATGTGCGTCGTAACTACTGCAGGGGGTTCAAAACTGCGCAATTGCAAGCACCACGTGGACCCCAAGTTCATTCACCCCACTTTAACATACCCCTACAACCTTATACCCCCGCAATAAGACTTATAATCACTCACATTTTTATTACCAACTTACCAAACAATCCTATCAAATGATTTTCAACTTTATTCTAAAGCAATAAAGATTGTTTTGAATGTATTTAAATTGTTGTTGTTAAGTAGGCCATGTTTTGTTTTGGTTGTGAATTACTACGCAATAGATGACGTCACTCATTATTTGTTGAGAGCTTTTGAAGTGGGATTTGAATATGAAGTAAATAATAACGCGTACTAGACGATAAGCAAACACAATACGATAATAAACGTAAATAAATAATGCCTTATCATCATCATTTCAGCCGAAAAACGTCCTTCTTTCACTGCTAGACATAGTCCTCCCCAAGTGTCGCCACAACACAGTCCTATGCGTCTCGCATTGTTCGGATTTCCGCTAACCTCAACAAGCCTTTAGTGGTTTTAGTTTGCCTATGAGGAAGACCTCCCAACGCATTTGTACCTTCTGGTACGCGGTCGCCACTCCAGAGGGCTTAGCCAAGTTGATAATCTACAATCTTTAACGCTAGTATAAAACTTCAAATGTATAGGAATTACACACAAAGAAATCAATGGCGTCACTGTCTGTAGAAAGAGATCTGAAACGAAACAGTCATAACTTGGCTAGGCCTACTGTACTTTTCTGCCTCAAAGCATCTGTCCTGTGAGATGTAGATAGATAGATACAAATACCGTCACGGATCTTGAGCGCTAACTTGAACTGGAAATCGCGCAGACATGAATGAGAAGTGAAGTATTGGGTCTCTTTAGTGGTATGAAGTGAGGCGCGGGAGCTGGGAGTACATCTTTGTAGTTCGATGATTGGCTTGACGATATGTACGATGCGCAAATTGATCCTGACTCTTTCGACGAGCGCTCAAGATTCGTGCCGGCATTTTTAGATAGCTAGATAGATACTTTATTGTACACCAAAAATAATAATTACATCATTAACTTAAAATTGATAGGGTGTCACAATGGGCGGTCTTATCGCTAAAAGCGATATATATATATTTTTCACAGACAACCTTACCCTACCCTGCTCACTACGACCTTACTGCGGCAAAGGTATCATTTCAGACGGAGAAACTTAAGTGGCAGTGGGCAGGGCATATTGCTCGCAGAACAGATGGTTGATGAGGCCGAAAGATATCGAAGTAATGGTACTAAAGCTTACTGGAAGACGCAGCGTTGGTAGCCCACAAGGTGGGCCGATGACCAGGGGCCTATGTCTGCTATTATTATAAATTCGTCATTCCAACACAATCCCATTGTCATTTTGCTAAAAGTTTGTAATCTGCTAATTCATAATGATCGATCATTGATCGGTTAATGGTCTTGTAATAGAATTGTGGTAGAATGACAATTTTGAGCTTATTAAAGCAGTAATTGCGCAATGACGTCTTCCCTCTTCTAGAGAGGAGACCTGAGTCCTAGCAGTGGGAACATTAAAAGACTGTTTATGGTTATACTATGATATGTACAGACAAATACTAGTAGGTCACTGATCAAAGGAACTATCAAAATTTTTGCAGATTACCGCATACGTCAGATATTCATTTGTCAATATGTACGAGATTACCATTCGGAGTATCAGTGGTTGACCATCGGAAAGTCATAATGACGCCATTATATTAGTGGATTACCAAAACTTGTCAAAATCAACACTTATAAAATCAATGATAGACCATTCTGACACTATTGTAATAGCAGACTTGAGGCCCTGGTGTAAATCGCAGGAATCCAATGAAAGCAGAACAGGAGCGGTCGTTGTGGTGAAAATTGGGGGAGACTTATGTCCAACAGTGGACGCCCTTCGGTTGTAATCTTCACTAATATAATACTCTACACTAATATATTAAATTAATAAAATTTGTTGTTATGTTTTTTTGTTTGTAGGAGGAAATCTCTGGAACTACTAATCCGATTGCTAATTTTTTTTTACCGTTAGAAAGCTGTTTTATTTCTGAGTGACATAGACTATATATTTTATGTACGCGGACGAAGTCGCCAGCAAAAGCTAGTCATGATATATAATTGACTGGCTTGTTGGTCTAGTGGTTACTGGCCCTGACTGCTATGCTGGGGTTCGTGAGTTCGATTCCCATCCAGGACAAATGTATATTATGATGAGCACAATCATTTATTCTGTGTACTTTGTATAAAATATGTATGTATTTAGAAATATAAGTATCAATTGTCTATTACTGAGAAATATAAGTATCAGTTGTCTAGTACTCATAACACAAGTTCTGCTTAGCTTGAGACTAGAGGGTGTTGTGTGATAGTTAGGGAATATTATATTATAACTAGCTTTTGCCCGCGCGGCTTCGCTCCCGCTCTTCCCTATTCCACCCTACTATACCCTAATCTATCCTACTCTACCCTACTCTACCCTAATCTAATCTACCCTACCCTACCCTACCCTATCCTACTCTACACTACTCTATACTACTCTACCCTACCAAACTTCACATAAACCATCTACTAAATAGTCCAAAGAAAGCCTATACATTTGGTTTAGATAGGTGCGCCCGTTCTTGAGTTATTAAAATTACGACGAAAAGTGGCATTGATTTTTATATATATAGATAGATAATATTATATTATAATCTATTTTGATAGAAAATTAACCCAAGACTTGGAATGTCCCTGCTAAGTACGATACTGCACATATGTCTGACATGTAGGTACATACTAGTGCTTGCTTATCATCTCTATCCACCTTTTGAATTAAAAAAGCGTGAAAGAAACTAAAACAGCGTCCAAAATGTATCGTCAAAACCTGAACAAACACTTTACATCAAGCATCCCTTTCTTAGGGAGGGGTCTTGATACCTACGTACGAGAAAGCACCACAAATCTTCTTCTATATACCTAAAAGTGAAATACACTCATTGATTAATCAGAAAAACTTAGAATTTAAGACACCTACAAACCAACAAGTAGGTTGCTTGTAAGGTGTAGACATCCGCTAAGAACGGAATTTACTAAACTCCACCCCTAAGGGGGTTAGAAGTTCGTATGGAGAAAGCTACTTTCTCGCGGGCGAATCCGTTGGCAGAATAAATAATAAATTCTGATAAAATTCCATGGTAAGTAATTAAATCGTCAGCAAAGAATAATAATACATAGATAACAATCAAAACATTAAAATAAAAAACCGGGCAAGTGTGAGTCGGACGAAGAAAGGTTTCCTTACCGTTCGTAGCAAAAAAACGACCAAAGGTGATGAAAATGATTTTGTAAGCAATCAATGCAATCGATCGCAATTATTTCAGTTCCGCAATATACACAAGTATTGCGGAGTTAGTCTCTCAAAAATAAAAATAAAAACAAACTTTTAAAACGATTTTGTCTTTTTGGTAGAACCAATCTCTAAGTGCGGCGATGAAATCTCCACTATTTGCGGAGCCTGGCGCGAGCATGTTTGGCGACGGCGATTGAAACGCCTTTGATACGAAGCGTCAATGTTTGTCTGTATGTTTGTTTGTTTGTTCGTCTGTGTATTTCTTATTTTCGGGCATCTTCGCAAACATGTGGCTGTAAGTGCTGGGTGTTACGCAATACCGTGGTTGGATCGGATTTTTTATCGTTTTGTTGATTCAGTTTAGTTTACATTCAAGTAGGTATCTTATTTTTAAGAACACAGCCATTGTACCTATGCAAAGAAGTGCCCAGTAGTAGTAACCAACCAAAATATTTTGATCTTTGATCTTGAGTTGAGCAAGAAAAATACTGACAAATATTTGCACTGACAGGACAGGTCCACTTAAATCTATGTGGTTCTTCCCTCAAAAGACCATTTCGATGCATAGTTTTCACATGATTTGTCTATTACGTGTTTGCTGTATGCACTATAATAGAGATTTTGATCCCTGAGTTTGTTTCAGTGTTTTTTCTCAGGGTAGTCAGCGAGGAAATATCGGCCGCATCTACTTTAACGTTTCTGCAGTGCTTCAGGGATGTTTGCTGACGCAAGGGTCGATGACTTTTATGCCATAATGCGTAAAAAAGCTGCATCGTTGATGCATAGGATCCGAGGGAGCGCCAACGGAATCCTAAAGATGATATCTGAAAGGCCAGAGTCTGCAGTGCTGGGGAGGCTTATCCAACTGCATGTAAGGTGACGCTTTGTATTATTTTCTGTTTGTGTTTCGTTTTATTTTATTCTATGACATTGAAATTTTTGATATTGTTGACAATAATATGAATTTTTGAAATCACGAATGTAAAAAAGTAATACTAACATAGTTTTAAGACCATTGTTACTAACAATACTAACATAGATTTTAAGACCTTCCTAACTAACAATTCTATGGACATTATTTTTTAGTCCGAAATAAATGTATTTTATTTATTTAAGTTACATCTAAAAGTGTTTTTTAAAAATCCATTTACATAATGAATATCATTTATTACATTTGTTAGATGTCCAACAAATTGATAGCCTTAGGCTTTATTGTCCGATGCTGGAACTTGCTTGGCTAAGGTTAAACCTTAGCTTCGATGTTCATCCACGTTTTTGTATACTTTGCATCTCATTAAACAACTTCTCCCGCTCAGTGGTGTGAGAAGAAATGCCAAGCTTTCCAAAAAGCGTGTTTTTGCCCTTTCCAATCCAGGGCCGCGGTAACACAAATAATCCCGCAGCCCTATTTCAGCCTGATTCCTTATTAAAAAGGCGTCAGATCTCATCATTATCATTATTTCAACCAAGGAATCCATCACTCTGGACACAAAGAGGCTGTCCTTTTTTTTTCAATAGATACACTTGCTCAGAAAGTGACTCTTGCACTGCAATTAGGTACAAAATGGCCCTTGTTACCAAACTGTGACATTTTCATTACCATTACGCACTAGTGCTATAATGTAGTTAAAATTTTATTGTTCAACCTCTCCCCACCATAATTATATTACATGTATCGTACCAGGGTGGGCGCAGGTCGTCCCCCACGAGTCGCCGGTCAACCCCCGTTTATTCATTTCAGTGAGTGTATTGAAAGGTAAATAAAAAAAATATGGGCGCGCATATGAAAACAGATTTTTACTGCCACCAAAGTTTACTAATTTTACAGTTATTTTCTTCACAAGTGTATTGAAAAGAAAAACTTCGTATGTTACACGCGAGTAATTAGTGATTATCATTCTCGGCTCTCTTAAGACCCTTGCCATGGTTCGGGTCTTAATACTGCTTTGACGGTAATCACTAACATTACACACTTATATCATAATGTACTATTTTTCCACAACTTCTTCCAGTCCCAAAACTAAGTAGAACTTATGGTATGAGTACTAGATAAAAAAATCCAAACTTTTGAATAGTCAACTGGAAAACACACTTATAAATTTCTAAATACATACATATTATAGAGAAATTATACCTAGACAAGGAACAAATGATCGTGCTCAACGCACAAACATTTGACCTGGGTGGGAATCGAACCCACGACCTGTGGCATAGCAGTTAAGGCCAGTAACCACTAGATCAGCAAGTCAGTTAAAGTAACACCATGAGCATTGTTACATCAGGCATCCAGTGGACCACAGTCTTCATCAGATCTTCGGTCCACCTTGTACCTTCTGTTTCTTCATCTCCCAAGAAGCAGTCGCTACTCCAGTACCTTTCGGCACCACAGGCAATTAGTACTATGAGCAATAGCTCTAAATGGTGATAATCATAATCTTGTAACTGTGAGCTAGGCCGCACCACTGTAACATAAGGTTTATCACACAGTGCTATCACATTCATAAACTGCGCTATCTTTGATAAGCGAGTACGTAGGTATGGTAACAGATGCGCTCAGGGTTGCCACTTACAAAAATGATGGTAATTTCTGCCATCTACCAAAAAATATATGGGTACAGTCAATTTACATACAAAGCATGCTTGAGCAACGCACACAAAGACACCGCTCACAGAGACGATGTCTCGGTTGCGTCTCGGATCACTCGTCGAACAATTCCGGCTCAAACGCTCATTAGTGTGCGTCCACCGAGCGTAAGCATAAAAAGTGAAGCACATACATGAGATTGTCTTCTGTACCTATCTATTTTGTGTACTTTCTACCATCGGACAACCCGTCAGACGACGATGGATACTCGTCGTCTGACCCGTCCCTTACATTGTTGAAACTTCTACGGTTCGGACTAAGCGTTTCGCTTCGTCGTTTATACCGCGTACAGGACTGTAACATTTGCCTGCTGCGGTCTTCGCGTCCAATTATAATTTAGGTGTCTTCAAGGCTGGAGTGAATAGGCTCTTGATAAACTAGTGCGCCTCACCATCAACGATTGCATCGCTGCTTACCATCAGGTAGGATCGCAATCAAGTACTGGTATATCAACCCCCGCCCTATTGCATTAAGTCCACTCACCACCACTTCTGTACATGAAGTTTAATTAAATAACTAGATATGTTTTTTTTTACACGGACGATACTTGAGGAAGGCCTAGGTCCAGCCTTGAACGTCTTTCAGCTAAAATGATGATGAAGATAAACACACGGTTCCTGCAGTGGAAAAGTGCTATCGAGGCGAGTGCAAGATGATACCACGAGGACTGTTTCCACACGACACAGGGTAAGAATGACTGGAAGAACAAAGAAGGGCTTTGCTCCGAAGTGGGACAGTAATGGCTAGAAAAAATCCACGCATGATGTCATTTGCGGTCAGCCTGGACCTAGCTACTGGGTTTTGGAGGTCAGATAGGCAGATACTCAGGTCAGGTAGGCTTTCACCCATCTAAATATACTTGGTGAAAATCTGCCCAAGAGTAATTGATGTCAGCTGTCCGTGAAGACTTTAATCGTGATTGTCATATACTTATGTACTATTAAGCTGGTCTTGAAATAAACTAAATGAATAAGATGCCAGTATGTTTGCTCGGCATTTATTTATCAAGGGCCAAAGTTAAAATATAGAAGTATTCCCACAACACAGGGAATTCAAGTGTGGAAAGCAGGGAATTTGTAAAAATTGTGCACTTAAGGCTGCTTTGTAAAGCAAGTCTAATCATCTAATTATTTTACTGGTCAAAATGAAATGAATAAAGTTTATATTACACATAACTGTCACATCAAAATAAAAAATAAATAAAAATAAGCTAGGAAACCTACGTTTATTCTGCTGGCAACCCTGAGCGGTGCGTTCTGAACACAGGGCAATGTATAAATCTGTCAGGCGCGACAATCCGGTGGTATTCCCTCTGTGTGCTCATTTACATAGCACGGGGGTACGTAGGTAGGTACTCTTAAACTCTCGGGTACAAAGAAATATCAGTTTAGCCGTGGAACTGAAAAGAAACGGACATTCGTATACAAAGAACTATAATGTAAGTACCAACCGTCAAAACCACACAGAGTGCTATTTTGATCAATCGTAGCAAATAATAACAATATCTTGGGTTAAGGCCTAGCACGAGCACGTCATAGTAAGCCATGATATGTCAAAAGGTAATTTACCAGCTATACGAGCCAGAAACAGAGAAAGAGCGATACGCCCTTTAAAGCTCTATTCTTCTATCTATATATTAATGTATACTATGACCTGCCTAAATGATAAGTCCTCTTCTCCGCTTAATGTATCCTGTATGTTCCTTCTTTTGCTGTGCCCGACAGGGTCCATAATTGTTTCTTTTGACATGTTGTTTTTGTTATGTTGTTGTTGTTTTGTTTTTGTTTGTTTTGTCATTTTGTCATGTTTGTTGTTGTTAAGAATCGAATTTTGAGTACCCCTTAAACAGTTCTGCTTAGGTCATGTTTAGGTCGTCAAATGAATCGCATTAAGACCCTACTTTTGTAATTCTGAATTGCATCTGTATAATTATATGCCCGGAAAGTACCAATAGTTCATCCTTAATTACGTAAAATGTTATCATTACTTCTCTTTAGCGAAAAGAGCTTAAAATAAAAGTTTATGTTGTCGCAATGGATGTAAGACGCAAAGGACCGTTCATTGTGGCGACACTTGGGGCAGGTCACATGTCCAGCGATGGATGTCTTTCGGCTGAAATGTCAATGAGCTTTGCCCTGCAGTGGGAAACGACAGGCATATAATAGTGTCTCAATGGATCAGGAATTTTCTTCAAAATCTTTCGGACTGATAAAGAAAGAGAGTTATGTCTGTCTAGAAAGTCCAAAAACGAGTTGGGAATTTTGTATAATATTTAATCATTAAAAAATACTTATATTCGATATTTTTTTAAGGTTCTTCTATTGGTAAACAATGATAAAGATCTATTAATCAACCCTAATTATTGAACCAGTGTTGACTACATCAGATTTCATTTCACACTAATAATTACCCAAGTCGTTTGACTTTTTATACAGACTCTACACAATGGCGATGCATACGGAATGTGCAAATGTTGCCGCTGATAAATAAACGTTGTAATTTTTCGCGCTGGCAACCCTGAGCTGTGCGTTCCGTACACAGTGCAATGTATAAATCTGTCAGACGCGACAATCCGGTGGTATTCCCGGCGAGCGTTCATTCGTGTGTTTATATCTTTGTGAGGCCATAAATCTGTGCTTAATTGCGTCAATGGCGTTATAGCTGTTCAATTGTGAGCTAAACGCTATTCACCAAAGATTTTTATGTCTACAAAGAGTTATGGGCAGCGGAAATTAAGAAATGTCGTATGGTTTTGATAGTCTACCTACTGCCTTATTCGATACTAGCTTTTGCCTGCAGCTTCGGCTGCATACATAAAATATAACTTATGCCACTCAGGAATAAAGCAGCCTTCTATCGGTGAAAAAATTTTTACAATCGGACCAGTACTTTCAGAGATTACCTCCTACAAACAAAAACAACGCGCGTTTTACAACAGAACACACAATAAAAAAATTTTAAGCTTTGAAAATCTGGGATCTCCTCCACTCCAGGACGAGTGTAGGGGTCTATAACTTTTGCTGGTTAAAACCACTTAGTGTTCTGCAGCTACATTGCGCTTCAGAGATAACCTGGCCAAACGGGGACTCCTTGATCCATCGCAACAACAGTGCCAGTGTGAAGCTCCTCCCAGGATATACATCATCTCCTTTCCTGCCCAGCTTGCACAACTACCTGCACCTTCCACGACTTATGTGAGGCTAACGACAGCAACAACTTATGGTTGTTAAAACCTCTGCGGTCCGAACCAAGCGTTTCGTCTCATCGTTTATACCCCGTACATCGTGGGACTGGAACAATTTTCCTGTTTCGGTCTTCTCATCCGATTATAATTTAGGTGTCTTCAAAGCTAGAGCGAATAGGCTCATAATAAATTAGTGCGCCTCGCTATCAACGATTGCATCACTTACTATCAGGTGGGATCGCAGTCAAGCACTAGTTTATATCGATTTAAAAAAATATGTAAACTCACTTTCACAAGACACCCAGACCCGGACCTCCTTTCTATAGGTCATACAGACGTTGGTTCCGTGCAGAAATCAAACCCGTGATCAACAGCGCAGCAGGCCAATCGCTCAAACACTGCGCCAACTGTGTCTAGTTGTTTGCACTTTAAATTTTCTTACAGTTTTTGACACTCATAACATCGTGAATAATCATTTCTTACAGTTTTTTCCTGTAGCATGAAACACTTAATTAGCATTACCATCATCACCATATTTGAGACAACCCTCTGTAACGAATTCATTGGAGAAAAAGGTATAATATGTAACGTAAAACATCCAAAATATCTGTAGCCCTAATTAATATCGCACACTTCGTCGAATATATTTCTGACAGTTTAAAGGCAACGCTACACAGAAAGGTGTAGCTATACAAGTTATAAATTTTGATCGTTTTAATCCCGTGGAGGGTCGATGAAACATGAAACATTTTGATTTGTAAAGATAAAATTAAAAAATAAAGTACCTGTTTTTCAAAACTCGTATTAATTTACGCATGTACGAAATTAATTTCTGTAAGAAAACGTCAACTGAACGAGTCCAATGACCAGTAGGTAGTAGTAGTAACTACCTACAGATCATTGGACTTGCTCAGCTGACGTTTTCTTAAAGAAAAATTTAACGGTGTATATGTGTTTTCAGATACATATGCGAGCTAAGTCACTTGTATGTGAAGAGTACTTACGTCAACTTACTTTGTTAAAATCGGAAAGACCATTTTCTTCTGACAAACCTATAAGTTTGTATTACAACTTCCTCATGAAGAATGATTTATTGTTGCGATATCTAGTCTACATTGTCCCACTGCTGGGCAGAAGCCTTCATTATTTTGCCATTGTCTCAAGCTTCGAGCCACTTCTTGCCAACTCCTAATTAAGACTTCCCGTCATCTCCTTCTTGATCATTGAACTTTGTGTTTTACTGGCCCAATGAAGAATGATATATATTTTTTATGTTGTTTGTCCCAGAGGCGTAGCGTTGTCTAATTTAGACGTGGGTGAAAGTACAGCAACGAGGCCTTTTACTTTTCTTTTTTTTAAACTAGACGGTGACTGTCGTAACCCAGTGTTGACGATAAGCGACAATACCGTCAAATAGTGGTCGAGCCTATCAATTATATAAAATACCGTGGTTCGTAAAGAGCCCTCGCTTTCCGCTTTTCACCCACGCTTAACTACGCTACCAGTTTGTCCTGTACAACTCTCAAATAAATATTTGTTTGTTTCTTTCTCTTCTTTTCCGTTGTCCCAATCTTTATCAAGAACCATAAGAACTACAGCTACCAAAATAAAAGAAGCTACACAAAGGCGATACATCGCTTTAACTGCAACGTTAACCTTACAAACGACGCAACAATAAAATTTGTGGAATTTCAGAGAGGATCAGAAGAATTTTTCGCGTGGAAAATTATGTCAATTTTCAAAGGGATGCTCTTTGTAACCTTCGTATCTGCGCACTCTCCTGATAGCTGCGTCTCTTTCTAACGACAGAATCAGGGGCCGTTTGAAATCCGACGTGACTGTGTACTTTTTATGGAAGTTTTTTGCGTCAATTAACCCTTCAACGCGTGGAAAGGTAACGTGTGCCGGTATATTCTGTAGAAATGTCACTGAGAATACTTTTTTATTTAGAATTTATTACCAATTTATACTTGCGCATACAAATAATGGACACACAAATACATAAACTAGTGAGCCTCACCATCAGAGATTGCATCAACCGCTCTAGCTAACTAGTCAACTAGCCGCTTTACCATTTTTTGCCGGTTGCTATGGAGACTCTGGGCAGTTGGAGTACGGAAGCAAGGTCTTTTGTGCGGGATTTGGGCCGTAGGCTCGGTGAGGCAACGGATGACTCCCGGTCCAGGTCGTTCTTGGTGCAAAGAATGGCCATCGCTATTCAGCGAGGTAATTCGGCGAGTGTTATGGGCACCTTTGCACCAGGAACGATCAGGGGCGGGTTATTTATTGACATTTGACGTTTCATTTGTATAATGTTTAATTCTTTTTATAATGTTTAATTATAGTAATTTATTCGTTTATTGTTTTTACAAAATACGTTCAGTTAGGTAATATCTAGCTATAAAATAAAGCAAAAAAATAATAAACCCGTTTTTAAAGTTGGAAAGTCATCTAATACAGTGGTGCGAGAGGGCTTGTCAGACTTTGACTGACAAAAATCACACCGATGTTCCTTCAGTCGCCGTTTTACGTTTTAGGACCACGGGTATCCTGTTCACAGCGCCGTAACCAAGGCAGTGTCAGCGGTGCCCAAGCACAAGACGCAGTCCCTGGAGGGGCGCAAAAATTTCAATCTAGTCTTTTTTGTTTGTATTATACTATGTTCTATGGGCGCATTTCTAGAAGCTCGCACCGGGCGTAAAAATAACTAGTTACGGCACTGCCTGTTCAGGCAGGAGGCGCGTGTGGAAAACTAGGCACCGTTGACGACTCAGGTTAGGTCCTTATAGCAGGGGCCCAGCTGGTTCGAAGCCTAGTGGGGCCAGGGTTAGCTCCGAAAGGTAGCTCAGCCCCGGAATGAAAGGTACGAAGGAACGGGGTGAGTGTTTTAGTTAGTAAAAGTCTGACACTGTCTCCCGCTCCGCCCAAGGGCGGGGGACGTCATTTAAAAAAAAAAAATCCAAATTTGGAAGATTTTTACCTAACGAAAAAAAAGGTCCTTATAGGAAGCGTGGACGGCGAGCTACCCATAGGTGCCGGGAATCGCCCTGCGACTCTCAAAGTATTTATACATTACTACCCTCCATTAAACAAAATACACATACAAATGGAAACAATAAAAATATAGGTTAAAGCCAAAATAACCATCAACTTCGTCCGCAGTCGAGACGTATTCGTCACAAACGTCTCGTTTTTATGAATTCTGAATGGTTCTCTAAAATCTAACAGCCACCTACCAATAATGGTGGGGAAATAAAAGGGTACATGAAACGTTCAGCATGATTTGTTGCGAGATCGAACGAGGTATTGGCCCTGGCAGGCGGATGAGGGATCGGCAGTGGCGTAGTTGGTCCCAAAGGGGCCCCAAATCAAAAGTTAAGTTTTTATTGTGATCTTATTTATTATTATTTATTTATTATACACCATTACACATACAATGGATGGCATTATCGCATTCTGCGATCTCTTCCAGGCAATCTGGAATGGACAGTAATTGTACAAGAAGTGACACAGGCGTGACAAACTAGTATTAATCATATATTATTATATAATAGCTACACAAATCAAACAGATGCTGTATATGCTATATAATAGATTCATATATACATATTTGCTGACAACTATAGGCAGAAATACAAGGTTATTTGTAAAACACTGTCAAACCCTCAGGACTATAGTACTAACATCATAAACCATAACTTTTGTACATCAGATTTTCATACAAAAAAAAAAAACATTAATTGAACGCTCTAAATATTACGAAGTCTATGCAATCAAGCGATAGTACAATAGCGGAAGTGAAGGGGAATTGAGTGGCAGGGGTTCTTGATGCGCTAGCGTCACTTCGTACTGACATAGGTAGCTATAGCAAAATATAGAATTGAAGTGAAGATAGAACAACGAAATCTTGAAGGCTTGTTTTTGGTAAATTAATGTATTATGTTTTGTAAAAAGTCATAGAACAAAAGTTGTAGTTTATGATGTTTTACTAACATCATAAACTACAACAGTCCTGCAAGGTTATAAGTGTTTTACAAATAACCCTGTATAAATGACGATTATCGATATTCACGGTGACATGTCATTTTCCTAACGAGACTTTTTAAAACAGGCAACCATTGAGCGCGTTCAATTGTGCCTGCTCATTAATAATAATAATAATATTCCACAACTATCACACAACGCCGTCTAGTCCCAAGCAAAGCAGAGCTTGTATTATGGGTACTAGACAACTGATAAACATAGGTACTTATATATTTCTAAATACATACATATTATAGATAAATTACACTTAGATACAAATGATTATGCTCGTCACACAAACATTTGTCCTGGGTGGGAATCGAAGCCACGACCTCCGGCATAGCAGTCAGGGTCACTAACGACTAGATCAACATGCCAGTCAAAATTCATTCCACATACGATCTTATGTAGAAATTCGAATGCTAAAACGAATGGAGCGAGCTAAAAAAAAGGGAACTATTTAACATTTAGTAATTATTCCTTAACTATGCACATCACATCAATAAGAGAATTGAAGGTCGCAGATAACATGTTACGAATTTTTACACGGGGCCCCTGTAGCTTGGGGGCCCCGTATCATGGATATGGCGGTAGCTAGGCCCCTGGGGATCGGGAACCCCCGGTACATAGACGTAGGTATTCTTTTGACAAAACATGCTTAGCTATTTGTAGGATTTTTTGACTCGCACAAAAAATGTCTTTCTTGTGAAGTTGTAATGTTCATTATAAGGACAATATTTCTCTCGTAAAAGGAATATTGAAAATAGAATATTGCGCGTATAACATGTTACGTTGGAGTTCTTGATGATATAATTGAACCCTTTTTCTTTATTTAACCTCTCGTGTGCCGTTATTAAAGACACAATTAAAAAGCCATTGTGTCTCGCGTGGATCCAAGTTTAGACACACAATGGGTTAATGTTTCGGGGTTGTTTATTTAGCTGTCGTACGATAACATCATCATCATATCAGTCGAAAGACGTCCACTGTTGGACATAGGCCATCGCCACAACGACCGGTCCTGCGCGTCACGCATCCATCTGATTTCCGCGACCCTATAAACCAGTATGATTAGGTACACTTTTAGTTAAATTACCTTGTCTCCATCACACTATATTATAACAGCGAAACTTTACTATTGTGTGTATGTTTATTACTTCTTCATGCACAAATAGCTGTACGAATTTTGTTGAAATTTACCATACAGGTAGACCATGTCGTGGAATAGCACAAATACATTTTAGGTTGATCCTGGTTTGCTTGATCCAACCTTGACCACCGTTCAACCAACCCGCTTACCGTTCCACAGTAGGCTCGGGCTTGCGGACGGCGAGCAGAGGGTAGCTCGCTGTTCGACCGTCCAGTAACTGTCCGGACCGAGCTCAAGTCGTCGACGGCGCACACTGTTCCCGTGCGCCTCAAGGAGTTGTCAGCAACAGTAGGGGCCCAGCTGGGTCGAAGCCTACCGGAGCCAGGGTTAGTTACCTTTCCAATTTGGAACCGTGCACTAGCTTCTGACGTTTTATAAGTGCCCATGTAGGCCTATGTGAAATAAAATATTTTGACTTTGACGTTGACTTTGGAAACTAACCTGGCTCCGGTAGGCTCAGCCCCGGTATAAAGGAACGGGGTGGGTTTTTAGTCAGTAAGAGTCTGACACTATCTCCGCCCAAGAGCGAGGGATGTCATTAAATGATTTTCCCACCGAAAAAAAAACCGCTTACAGTTTAAGAAGTCATTTCCTCTACCACCAACAACATCTAAAACCCCTTTGTTTATGCAATATAAAAAAAAAACTAACATACAAGAAAAATAACATACATTTATTACGTAATGCATTATTGGAACAAAAATAAAGCAATCACGCATCCTGACAGTGGTTCTACCTACAGAGTGTTTCCTCTTTTAACGCAACCCTCATAATGACGACGCGTGAATAATGACAACTGACATAAGCATAAATGACGATTAAATGAAATGTGTTTTATGAGAAAAAAACATTTCTTTACGACCGTTCGAAGGCAGTAAGTGAAATGTTGCATCATGACAGTGTGAAAAACAAACGTTCATTGCTAGCCTTTCGTTTATCCTCAAGTTTGGTATTGCCTTTTGAAATCAACTGTCACGTGTATGAATGTTACTTCAAAACACTTGAAAATGCCATGTTTTGTCAAAAGAAGATTTGTGTATATGATTTATTGGAAATTGTGATTTACGTATCCGTACCCGTGTTCGACTGTTTTGTTAAAAACTAGCTTTTGCTCGCGGTTTTGCCCGCGTACATAAAATATAGCTTGTTACTCAGGAATGAAACAGCTTTCTATCGGTGGCAAAATTTTAGCAATCGGACCAGTACTTTCCGAGATTACCTTCTACAAACTAAAAACATAAAAACAAACTACCTTTTCATTATATGTGGGCATTATGTAGAAGAAAGAATTAAATAAATAAGATTATATATATTAATAAAATTATACCGCGTACATCGAGGGACTGGAACAATTTGTCTGTTGCGGTCTTCCCGTCTGATTATAATTTAGGTGTCTTTAAGTCAAGAGTGAATAGGCTCTTAATAAACTAGTGCGCCTCACCATCAACGATTGCATCACTGCTTACCATCAGGTGGGATCGCAGTCAAGCACTAGTTTAGTGCTTGACTGCGATCACACCACCACAAGGTCAGTGAACACTTTCACAGTAATATTTTAAAGTGAAAGTTTATTCGTAGGTAGCTTATTATAATATAGCTTGTGTTATGGGTACTAGACAACTGATAAACATACTTATATATTTCTAAATACATACATATTATAGATAAAATATAGTGTGTGTGTGTGTGTTGTATCTGGTTCATGTTCTTTCAAAACTGATTTTGATTAAATCTGGCACAGAGATGGACCACGCCTTGTTATACGTAAGACAAAGCTAAGCAAAGTTTAACCTAAAAAATTTAAGCCGCTGGCACTAGCTATCCCTTGAATGCCCTTGAATTACTAAGTCAAATCACAGGTGGTGCCGATAATACAACAATAAATTAAACTGCGTATACCTCATGATGTTCCCAGTCCGCACCCTAAAAACTATTCGAATATATTCAGTAGTTTAGTCACAGGACATTATTTTCTATTTTCATCATTTTCTGTGTATCACGAACAATAGCAATGGCAAAACTGAAAGATAAAGAAAATTAATAAAAAAATAAGTCCTAAATAAACAGACCACACCCCCACAAGCTCGTGTGATAAAAACGTATCATTTACCAAGTCCATACAATAAGAGATGGCACAAAGTTTTTTATCCACGTAATTTGTGCGCCTTCGTTAACCAAACCGACCGGCACATAAAGGTATATATCTAATTTCTCGGTCATTTAACGCTGCCAACTTGGGAGTACGTTACTAAACTCGCTCTTGTGTAGACAGCCTTCAAGTTTATTAGTGTCATAAAATATTTTATGAAGCCCCCTGTAGAGTGCCACAGTGCAGTTTTGAACAGTAGTACAATAATAATAATAATATTGCACATAATATTCCACAACTATCACACAACACCGTCTAGTCTCAAGCTAAGCAGAGCTTGTGTTATGAGTACTAGACAACTGATTATAGAAAAATTACACCCAGACACAGAACAAGATTGTGCTCATCACACAAACATTTGTCCTGGGTGAGAATCAACCCACGACCTAGCATAGCAGTGAGGGCCACTGACCACTAAACCAACTAGACAGTCTATATTTAAATGATAATAAACATTTCGGGGTTACCGCAATTGCATGTCTGTTTATTGTTTATACCATTCCCTATCATAACATCACGCCGGTACACTCTGCAGAGGTATGCAGATGTGTCCATTCGCCCAGGTAGATACTACTCACTTCACAAACAACACAATATGTAGATTGAGTTGGTATGGACATCAAGCCATTCTAGGCACCATAGAGCTTGCTATATTTTGTCACATGCAATGTGTGTCCCATAACCAAAAAATCATCTACACTAATATTATAATCTACACTTATAATATTATGAAGAGGTAAAGTTTGTTTTTATGTTTTTTTTATTTGTAGGAGGTAATCCCTGAAAGTACTGGTCCGATTACGAAAATTATTTCACTGATAGAAAGCTGCCTTATTCCTGAGTGAAATAGGCTATATTTTATGTATACGAACGAAGCCGTGGACAAAGGCTAGTTATTAATAAAAAACCGTTTACTCCATTATAAAAAAAAAAAACTTCTTCTGGTATACTAGGGTAAAATTAATTAACCTTCTGAACTTCCTGGCTGTCGCATTTTTAAATAGCTAGCTGCAATATAAACGCTTAAATAGGTATTTGAACAGATAGCTTCTGCCCGCGGCTTTGCCTGCGTTATTAAAAAATCATCCGACGTAATAATAAATAAGTAATCTACACTAATATAATAAACAAGTAAAGTTTTTTTTTTTTGTTTGTAGTAGGTAGTCTCTGAAAGTACTGCCCCCCTAGCCAAGTTACAACCGTTTCGCTTGCGCCGAACGCTTCGAGTTGACCTGGCCGTCAATTTTTTTGTT
The DNA here is from genome assembly GCA_929112965.1 of Mythimna albipuncta. NCBI lineage: Eukaryota > Metazoa > Arthropoda > Insecta > Lepidoptera > Noctuidae > Mythimna > Mythimna albipuncta. The sequence goes on from OV815974.1 coordinate 2,190,754, forward strand.
CTGACCACGTGACTGAGCGTTAAGATGACGTCATTCCCGTACATTTGAAGCTTTCTACAAGCGTTAACTATTGCAGATTAGGAACTTGGCTAGGGGTATTAGTTCGGTTGCTAAAATTTTTTCACCGACAGAAAGCTATTTTATTTCCGAGTGACATAGCTATATATTTAAAAAACCATTTGGGGGTCTGAGGTATTGTGCATTTAATGTTACACGTTGTATAAGACTCATCTTATTTACAGTCTAGTCCATATTAATCTTACCTTCTTAGTATTCCTACTAAAATGATGTATATTTAGATGACTGATAAATAATAAATAAAATTAATCTTTCTTGTTCACCATTCATTATAAATTACTCTCAAAACTAAATAGGGTGTAACAATTTATAGTCCTAATGCTAAAAGAGATCTTAACTAAACGGCTGATAATTTTAACATTATAAATGCTAAAGCTGTATAATATCAGTAAACTTAGCCCTCGTGTAGGCCATGCTCTTGAATACATCATTTTATGCAGGTATTTTTATAACCAGGAAGTAGTACGTTCCATTTCCCACTTCTCTACGGGCGAAGATGCTGACTATAGCTAAAACTCAGTATTGACGTATAGTATGGAAACGTATGCTACGCTGCGTAGGCACCGTGCGTGTGAATTGCTACGAAAACTCGTAGCCGCGTAGCACGTAGCGCGTAGTATGTTACGTAGCAAAGATGATGTTTCTGTAATTTTTGTATCAAATGATCAGCTTTGGCGGTCTTGTTCGACTTCGACAACTTCGACTTAATGATAAATGATATTTATTCTGCAAATAGGTTTTTAATAAAAACACTTTCATACGTAATTTTTTTCGCCAATTTAAACTAGATGAGTACGGAAGTTCAAAGTTATTAACCTAAATTCTGAATAACAAATTTTTTTCAATTATTTTTATGGTTTTAAAAAAAAAACACTAGTTTTTCCTGGAACAAGTTTTCAGAAATATTCGAGTGAACAGCGAAATTACGAAATGCCAACAGAGTATTCAGGCGTTATCTTTCTTATATCGCGAGGCTTCTTTATCAAACATTTCGTTGAATGAAACAAGAACTTTTGGGCCTTTGCCACACTTGACAGTATATAGTATGTGTTGACGATTCAATGGCGCGCACTGTTCCCGCGCGCCTCAAGGAGTTGTCAGCAACAGCAGGGACCCAGCCGGGTCGAAGCATACAGGGGCCAGAGTTAGTTTCGAAAGACAGCTCAAGCCCCCATATGAAGGCTAGAAGGAATGGGGTGGGTCTTTTAGTCAGTATGAGTCTGACACTATCTCCCGCTCCGCCCAAGAAAGGGGGTTGTCATTGGACAACTTTTTACCACCATAAAAAAAAATGTGTTGAGGTTCTACCGGTCTTCCGCGACGGAACGTCAATACACATGTTATTGCATATAAATTACAAATAGCGGGCACACGACGCGGAGCGAGCTACCCGCATTGATTCATATAAAATTCACTGATGGTCATTAGCGTCATAACATGTATTATCGTTTCGTCGTCGATGTTCCGCGACGGGATTTCCGTCAAGTGTGGCAAAGGCCTTAAACCATGCTCACATTGACGATTGACGCATTGGGTAGGGCCCTCTTAACGGAAAAATATAAAACACAAAGACTAAAACTTTAATTAAACCTGGCTACTCAAATGACCCGTTAATAAACATCTAACAAAAATAAAACAATTCATAACACAAACCTATGACGCAATAAAAATATCCAAAACTTTATCAAAAGAAAAGTTGCTTTCATCATAATCATTCTAGTTTCTTTGATCATGAGTCGTATGGACTAGCCGATCGTAATGTTAGAATGGTCTATATTCCAACACATAAAAAGTATGATGGTGGACCCCAGCCAATAGTGGTAATGTACCGGCACCGGTACCGCAAATAAAATAGGACAGTACATTGAAGAACACAAGTGTTTCTGGTCCCAAGTCGTCGACGGCGCGCACTGTTCCTGCGCGCCTCAAGGAGTTGTCAGCAACAGCAGGGACCCAGCCGGGTCGAAGCCTACTGGGGCCAGGGTTATCCGAAAGGGTGCTCGAGCCCCGGTATGACGGCTAGGAGGAACGGGGTGCGTCTTTTAGTCAGTAAGAGTCTGACATTATCTCCCGCTCCGCCCAAGAGCGGTGATTGTCACTGGATGATTTTTTCCCACCATAAAAAAAGTGTTTCTGGTAATTTACTTCTTTCGACATATCAATTGTTCGTTCGTTATCCCAGCGGGTCGCCTTGACTAAGAATTGGATAGAATAAGTATCGGAAAACAGTAAATTGAACATAACATAATTAATAATAAGCCAGCTCTATTGTTTATGAATAATAATAATAATAATAAAATATAATAAAAGCACATAATACAAAAATAGAAAATAATATCTTCGCGCAGCTGCACGAAGGTACCTCGTGACGTCATCACTTCTTCTAGGTCTCGAACGGTGAGGCCTACAGCTAGTATCCACGATTTCAAAGGGTGTCCTAAGCACCAGCATACGTACTTTGTAATACCTGGCCCCATCAGCGATATTGTGGTAAAAAATACTTGCGATAGCCAACTTTAGAAAATGTTCTTCAATTCAAAATGAACATAAATGCTTCGTAATTTACAGAGAAATTATTTCTTCGTATGTATATTAGAAAACATCGTTTGATACATGTGGAAACTTGTCACTGCAGCACTTGGCTCTATAACACCCTCTACACGGGTCAGGTGAAATTCGCCTCGGTTGCAATGACAAACTTTCTTTACTTGACTGGCCTGTTGGGCTAGTGGTTAGTGACCCTGACTGCTATGCCGGAGGTCGTGGGTTCGATTCCTACCCAGGACAAATGTTTGTGTGATGAGCATAATCATTTGTTCTGTGTCTGGGTGTAATTTATCTATAATATGTGTGTATTTAGAAATATATAAGTATGTTGATCAGTTGTCTGGTACCCATAACACAAGCTCTGCTTAGCTTGGGACTAGACGGCGTTGTGTGATAGTTGTGGAAATATTATTATTATTATTATTATTACTTGTATCAAAATGCGTCTCTTAATCTCTTCACTAACACTTTAGCGCGCAACGATACATAATTTTCCGCTCCGCAAATGTCAATCGCGAACCTTCAACGGCTAATTTCCTGCCAAATGTGACTTTGTATTAAGAAAATACATAAAAAAAGAGAACTTGTACAATAAATCGACTTCATATTATCATCGATAGTAAAAAGAACTTTTTTAATCAATCTTTGTAAAAGTTTTAGGAAACAATGTTTACGCGAATTACTTGGCAAGTAATTTAAAAGATTACGGTTTTGTTACCGTTTTATGATAGAACCTACTTTATTATTATTTGTGGACACGGCGTGTATGATAACACCACATATATCTGCCGGTGAGGTTTTTTAGGGTTCCGTAGCCAAATGGCAAAAAACGGAAGCCATATAGATTCGTCATGTCTGTCTGTTGGTCTGTCTGAAACTACAAGAGCTGTACTGATAAAACTTAGTGAGTAGATGTATTCTGTAAACCGCATTAAGATTTTCACATAAAAATAGAAAAAAAAAACAATATATTTTGTGTGTCCCCGGATACTTACAACTGAAACTCATTTTCTTTCGTCAATCCCATACGTGTGGGGTATCTATGGATAGGTCTTAGAAAATGATATGGAGGTTTTTAATATATTTTTTTTCTAAACTGATAAGTTTGCGCAAGAGACTCTTCCAAAGTGGTAAAATGTGTCCCCCCCCCCTGTAACTTCTAAAATAAGAGAATGATAAAACTAAAAAAAATATATGATGTACATTACGATGCAAACCGCCAACAAAAATTGGTTTGAACGAGATCTAGTAAGTGGTTTTTTTAATACGTCATAAATCTAAAAAATACACTATTATTAAAACATAGATCAAAGTTACAACGAACTACAAGAACTTTTACACTATGTTACTTGCTGCTACGGAACCCTTCATGGGCGAGTCCGGCTCGCACTTGGCCGGTTTTTTTATTGTGTTTTGGACACGCCACTCTCTGCCCTGAGCAGGGTCGTTGTATAATCATTATTTTAGCTGTGGTTTCGTCATTGTTTTTATTTATTGTAAATCTCCAGTACCGGTGAGGTTGTAGCTATACAACACTAGCTGTTGGCCGCGGCTTCGCCCGCGTGTATATAGAAAATTGACCCAAGGAAACATACTCCCAGGATAAAAAGTGAAGATTAGCACATCTTCTTTTTCTTCCAGGATATGGTCTACCTGTGTACCAAGTTCCATTGAAATCCGTTCAGCCGTTCTAGCGTGAAGAACTAACAAACATACACACATATACTCGCAATAATTATTTCGCCTGTATAATATTGGTGTGATTTATCATTACAGATATACTATTTTGGAGGTATGCGGAACAGAGAGTGAAGTCCCGCAAACGTCTGTTGAAAAGGGAGGATCCTCCGACCAGACGGGCGTCTGGTGAGCAACTGCCCGATAGATGATTTCGGGCTGTCGTTGTATTGTCATTGGGCTGTCGTATATATTCAAATCGCGCGGAGAACTTTGATTGCGCGATACAGGATTAGTTCTTCGGTGATGCCATAGATGTCGCTATACAATTATCAAGATATATTATCCTAAAAAGTTTATTTAAAAAAAAAGTTGAAATCGATTCAGTAGCTAATTCTGAAATAAAATAATATCGTACCAAGACTTCAACTTTTTTTGATTCCCAGAAAATTATTTAATCAGTTGTTCCGCTGTAGAAGTAATGTATTTCTGGTGCAAAGCTGCCAACCGCCATTTTGACTCATCAACTAAGTGTTATGTGACGATTGAAAATTAAAATTAATGTGAACTGTCTTAAAATACAAATCATCATTATTTCAGCCGATACACGTCCACTGTTGGACATAGGCCTCCCCCATGCGTCGCCACAACGATCGGTCCTGTGCGTCACGCATCCATTCCCGCGACCCTGACCAGGTCATCAGTCCACTTTGTGGGAGACTTTCCAATGCTGCGTCTACTGGTATGCGGTTGTCATTCCAGAACCTTTCGTCCCCATCGACCATCTGTTCTGCGTGCAATGTGCCCTGCCCATTGCCACTTAAGTTTGGCGATTCTTCGAGCAAACACAAATAGTGTCTGATAATAAATTAATCGTACAAGTTAACAATATAGTACTGTGAATAGGTGCGGATTATTTCAGGATCCAGATAAAACGTGTCGCCCCCACTTCCTTCGGCCGAAATTTATCGCCGACAGTATAGATTGCTCAATTCCTTACGAATATAAAGTTTTTTGTACACAAAACCTTTAAAGCGATGCGATATATTATATTACAGTACAGCTGTTAAAAAGAAGCTACTAACACAATATAAAAACAGGTCTTTAAAGTATGATAAATAGATTTAGGAATGACATCCACTGCTGGGCATAGGCCTCCCCTAAGTGTCGCCACCATGGTCCTCTCACTGTATGTAACACTGCAGAACTTTTCGGCCCCATCGACTATCACCAGGGCACTTTGTTCTACGAGCAAAATACCCTGCCCACTGTCACAAGAGTTTGCTTACAATTGGCCTCATCAGACGGGTTTCAGTCACCCAAAGGGCAATGGAAAGGGCTATCTGTGCTCGGAGTTTCCTTGTGTGATCGCATCCAGAATGAAGATATCCGCAGAACAACCAAGGTCGCCGACATAGCCCGAAGAATCTGCAAATAATAGATATTTCTGATTATATTTTATTATTAATAGTTTTTTAATGATAACTTAAAAATTAATAATGTAATTGTTAACTGTCTACTATTTTTAATGATCGATTATTATTGTTATTATTAATCATCAATTATTATTATTAAAAATTATCATTTATTATTAACTTATAAATAATTGTTATTTATAAGTGATTGTTATTGATTGTGTAATAACATAATCAATAACAATCACTAACACAAAATAAATATTTAATATCAATAATTAAAAAACACAAGTTAAAGATACGAGTATAATATTTTCAAAATTAAAATGAAAAACGTGAACATCTTTGTGAATTAATTTTATTTTAACTTGGCACAATTTTAATTTATTTTTACGTAATATTAGTAAAATTCCTTGCCGGAGTCTGTGTTTTTTTTTCTGATAGCAACAACCCGGGAATCTTTAAGTCAAGAGTGAATAGGTTTCTTCTAGGTAAGCGCGTTCCATCGTCGACCGCATCGTCGCTTTCTATCAGGTGAGATAGCGGTCAAGCGCGAACCTATCAAAAATAATTAAAAAAAAACTTTTTAATAGGATTTTATATAGTTGTGGAAGGCTCACCTTACATAGTGCAGTAAAAGCATCGCATCGCTTTACCTCCACTATACAACACACTTTACACATTTCGAGCGTCTCAATGCAGCATGGAAAGTTTATGTCAAATTATTGGATTTTTGGTCCCTTAATCAGACACGAAGCTTTTGTGCCCTAAGAAGTGTTCCATGGCCATTTTTCATGGATTGGGTAACTTGGGCATGCGAGATTGGGGTATTTGGGTACCTCTGACTTATTTGGGTAGCAGCTAGCTTTTGTTAGTCTTTGCCTGTGTGAAAATTAAAAATCTATTCTGTAATCTGTCTGTGTGTGTTGAGATGTGTATAAATAAATCTTAATAAGTACTCTCTGGGAGAGGGAATGGGCAATCCACCACGCGGGCCCAGTGCGGGAGAGTGCAGGGTGATTGTCACATGTCTTCGAATTTTTGGTTCTAGGACATGCCGGTTTCCTCACGATGTTTACCTTTACCGTTTTGAGAGCAGTGGTAATGAAATTAATTACAGAAAGTAATGTGTCCGGCAGGGTTTGAACCCGCGACCTACAACTCGTAAGTCGGAGGCATTACCACTCGGCCCCTACTGCTCATGTGTGTGATTTTAAGGTAATCTTATTGGATGAATAGTCGTCAGTAACGTTATCCACACTTCTCGCGCAAATCTTATATCCTTAGATCCATAGATCCATCCAGGTATATCCTCAAATCCAGGGGTGCTTAGACTTCCTGCTAGGGCTGCGGGAATGTTCGAAAGATTTACCATGGCCTGGCACGCAAAAGGCAGCTGAATAAACACAGGTGGTATTTTTGGGGGGCATCGAGTGACACAAGAGGGGGCGTGCTAGCTTTTTTTTTATTGTTGATAGGTTCGCGTTGACCGCTGTCTCACCTGATGAAGAGCGACGATGCGGTCGACGATGGAACGCGCTTACCTAGCTCTTACAACTTGATGTTAACAATTAACGGCACGGGCGACGCAGTGGTTGAGTGATAGACTCGCTGTGAGTCGCGAGCCCACATGGTAACAATATTTGAACGCCTCCTTCGCTAGCATTAATGCTTCGTAGAAGGAGGCGTCCACCTGCCATTTCTCCTCAAAGACCGAATGCATTGGATGAGTACAAACATACGTACCATCGCGGTCATTTCTGCCTGATCATTTAAAAAAATTCGTTTAAATTCCGCGGCGCGGCACCAAACCAAACCCTTTGAAGTTTTCGTTTCGAGTGCAAGCAAAAATAAACTTAGCGGTGGTCAGGCGTGTCTTTGATGGTGACGAACCTATGTGACATTGTATTTTTTTTTTGAGAAAAAAACACTTTTACCTTTAAACTTAAAGGGGCCTTGGTGATTGTTTTCCAAGAAAGTAGTAAGCACGAGTATTGTAACTGTTGGGAACCACTAGTCTAGGAGATCTCAATCGACTGTTTGAGCAGCCCTGGGAAGCTTGAGCCGCGAAGCCGGTCGGCATTCGGTACGCCTACGTTCTCAATATCAGTACTTCGCTTGCTTCACTACTGCTTCGGCCTCTGTTACGAGAGGAAGCGATTATATCTACACTTTTTCTTCTATTCGTGTCGAAGTTCGCAAACTAGATTTTTTCTGACCAGTATTTGACAACTTGTACAGACCGAGAAGTAACACGTCGGATCAACGCAGGATGGGTGAAATGGCGACAGGTCACGGGAACAACTTGAGACCCACGCATGCCCCTCAAGTTGAAGGGTAAAATTTACAAGTCCGTCATAAGACCCGTCATACTGAATGGATCAGAATGTTGGGCTGTGAAAAAGAAGGATGAAAAAAGATTGCATGTAGCGGAGATGAGAATGTTGAGATGGATGTGTGGTGTGACGAGAATGGATAAAGTGAGAAATGAGTAGGAAGTTTGAAAGTGGCGCCAGTGACTAAAAAGTTGAAAGGTAATCGGTTGTCTTGGTATGGTCATGTGAAGAGGAGGGATGAAGCGCATATTACTAAGAGAGTTCTGAGTATACATGTAGATGGATGGAGAGGAAGAGGAAGGCCGAAAAAAAGATTGATGGATTGTGTGAAAAGTGATATGAAAGAAAAGGGAGTTAGTGATAGTTTGACGGGTGACAGAACAGAATGGAAGAAGAAAACGTGTTGCGCCGACCCCAAGTAATATGGGATAAGGGCAGGAAGAAGAAGATTTGACAACCTGTATAGATCTTTTGTTGGCCTAGTATAGATCATAAAAAGTGCAGGTGGTTATGATGAGCAGCATAGCAGGTGACGCATGTTCTGTGTAATGGCTCCACACTGGCACTGTGTTAGAGATGGCTCTAGGAAGCCCTATTTAGCCAAATTACGTGGCGAATCTGACTGCGAACCCAGGGGCCCAGCCGGGTCGAAGCCTACTGGGGCCAGGATTATCCGAAAGGGCGCTCGAGCCCCGGTATGGAGGCTTGAAGGAACGGGATGGTTTTTTGGTCAGTAAAAGTCTGACACTATCTCCTGCTCCGCTGAAGAGTGGAGGTTGTCATTGGATGATTTTTCCCATCGAAAAAAAAAAGGCTGGCCGCTGTAAAAACCATTTGGCCAAATGGGGCAATCTCGACCCTAGGGATAGGTTTATACTATACTAATATTATAAACGGAAATGACTAATCGTTTTATTTGTAAACTCAAATCTCCTCGACTGATTCTAAAAATTCTTTCACCAATATTTATTTGTTAAAACTTCATGCAACACTAAGGTACAATGGCGGACTTAATGCCCTGGCATTCTCTACCAGTCAACCCAGGGTATGAAGAGAAAACATGGCAGGTGCAAAACAAAAATAGAACGCTTCTTTATCACTGAGTGACTATGCCAGGATATGTATTTTCTACTTCTCTTCTATGTATTATCCACTTCATGCTGGCAGAAGCAATTAAGGCTAAGAACTTGCGAGGTTTTTAACGCCCACCGCAATGGAGAAAACAACCATTTTATTTCTAAACTTTAGGGACCGGAGTTTTGTGCGGTCATGCAGCCGTCGCGCTTGCGATTTTGGATCGCAAACTTGGCGGGTAATAACAGCAACACGATCGGTAAATTTTATCAGTTGAGCTCCATAGACACCCACCAGAAACGGGTTGTTGCGTTATAGTAGTAGAAGTAAGCTTCACAAAAAGCCAACCAGCCGCAAAGCGCGCTAGCGCAACCCGCCGAGGTTGCGGGTGACAGCGGCCTGTGCAATTATACCTTGTAGTTACCCGCCGGTACAGTGGGAGCCGCAAACAACCGCACACACTGAGTTTATCAGTTAGATAAAGAATAGATTATTTATTTATTATTAATTTATTTATTTATAATCAACTGTTTGCTATACTAACAGTATGCACCAAAACGTGTAGCATGTCAACAATCTACGAACTAAAAAATTGATCGACTAGTTGATCGTTTTTTATTATTGATTTTTTTTAATTGAATTAATTGATTGATTGATTGAAATCACACTGAAATTGATTTTTGGTTGGTTGTTTAGTTGGTTGATAAATTGATCATGATTCCGTGAAAAAGGGATAGCGCTATTCGTCCTGTGTTGCTCCGTCTCTTTTTCGCAACGGTAGTACTATGGTATACGACGTAGAAGAGGGCCCTTAGCGGTGAAATCGCTTCCGCCCATGCCTTACGCCGCATCCTAAAGACGGCGAACGAAGAGCGGATATGAGGTAGGAGCGGATATTGCTCAGACACTCGCAGGTACATTCGGTAACAGTGTAAACCACCCGCATTTGCTTATGAATGTTGTTTGCCGAACATACACCGCTCGAAGTAAACACTTATATTACAAAGGTTTTTTCACGCGTCTGTACTTGCTAGTTTCTTTATCTGAGAATATTGTTAATTTTTAGATTATGTTTCTTTTGTAAATATTTAATTCAGACAGTTGCTTGAACAAAGCTCTAAACACAAAATATGGGATAATAAGTTCTTTTTAGGGTTCCATACCTCAAAAGGAAAAACGGAACCCTTATAGAATCACTTTTTTATCCGCCCGTCCGTCCGTCCATCTGTCTGTCTGTCTATCTGTCAAGACCCTTTATCTCGTGAACGCGTGGAGATATCGAGTTGAAATAAAAACCGTGTCTGCGGACTCTTGAAGCTGTAAAAAATCAAACTTATTAAGTTAACGGGGAAAAAAAAGATACTTCGGTTTATGTGGCAAAAAACGTATATTTCGACACTCTCGAGGAAACCAAAATTCATCCTTTGACCCAGAACCCTGAAATTTGGTAAAAAGCGTTGTCTTATAGCACAAATGTAGGAATAAATCTGAAAACTGTAAATTTGTGCACGTCATAATTTTTTTTTTTGGTTTTTCGAATAAATCTTCCTGGTCTCCATTCCAGAATTGAACTATTTACATAGAGAAGTTTATACAGCGGTTCCGTACAAACTCCTCAGGGAGCGAGTTCGACTCGCACTTGCCAATTTTTTTTTTAAATCACAATACTGTTGTAGCAACTATTTAGCAAATTCTAAATTCAAGTTTTCTACGTAGAATTTAAATTAAGAATCTGCGAGCGAATTTGAATTAAGAATATTTATCAAAATGCCTGAAACGTTTGCCTTTAACAAAAAGGTTCAGAGATAATTTATAAATATGGCCTAAAAAGAGATTGCGTTCGAGCTTCTTGTATTTTTTTTTCTTCGTACGCGTCTTGTGATGAATAAAGAGAACATTAGTTCTATCTCACTACATTAAACTTAAAACAAAAGCTAGACTGCCCTTTATGTTGCCGCACACAAAAATAACTTCTATAAAGCGCAAAACGAGACGCAAAACCCGCTTATAGAAATACTGTTTAATAAAACACTATTCCCGTAACCTATCAACACTGTATTCTAACGAGAGAGAAAAAACCGGCACCTTTACTTTTACAACACCCACTAAAACTTTTTTATGGCTGGCAACACTCGTAAAAGGTATAAATAAAATAAAGCCGCTGGCAACATTGACAGCGGCTGAGCGCGGGAAACGTAATAATTTCCACGTTTTGGCGACTCGAGTTGTGGGCTCTTTTCGATTATAATTTATAGCCCTGAATGAGGGCTGGGTTCGCTATCAGGGACACTTTTCCGTGTATAATGCCATAAATACTATCGTAAAATTGTTTGCTTGCTACAAACTGTAATCTGATCACGTCCGATTGCTAGTAAAAGCGAAATGTGCGAATTTACTCATATATTTATATTTTACTGTCGGTAAAGCAATCATGGGTTTTTTTTATGGTGGGAAAATCACCTAATGACAACCCCTGCTCTTGGGTGGAGCGGGAGATAGTGTCAAACTCTTACTGACTAAAAACCCACCCTGTTTCTTCGTGCCTTCATACCGGGGGTGAGCTATCACTCGATACTAACTCAGGCCCCAGTAGGCTTCGACCAAGCTGGGCTATTGCTAACAACTCTTTGAGGCGTGCGGGAACAGTGCGCGCCGTTGATGACTTGGGCTCGGTCCGGACAGTTACCGGACGATCGGACAGTTGTTTCTCAGAAGGAGGCGACCGCCTGCCACTACGCAATCATGGGTAAGAAAAAGATAGTTGATTGACAGGGAATAAGTAAACACAGCAAATCTGCTTGTTAAAGGCCTAAAAAAAGGCCTTAAAGCTACTCCACCGGCGCATTAAAACTGCGTAAATTAAGGCAATAATTAAGATACTACTCAAAACTAGCCAATAAATACGTAATGATATGTAACATGTTTAGAAACCATCGCTAGAATAACTCCTTTCAAATAAAAACTATTATAATTTGGGTGTCTTGAAGGCTAGAGTGAATAGGCTCTTAATTATTTATTTATTTATTAAGAAATACATTACAAGCTTACAGTACTGGAACCAAAACGCTTATAACTAGAACAGAACATAAAATGAAATAAAATTAATCATCATGCAATGGTTATACAAAATAATAATTAACGAAAACAAATCATAGTACATAAAATGTCATATAAAACAAAATAGTCACATAGAATTAAAAAACTAATGCGCCTCACCATCAACGATTGCATCACTGCTTACCATCAGGTAGGATCGCAGTGTAGCACTAGTTTATATCAGATTAAAAAAACACAACTACCGCCTAATTGGTTCACCCGTTTAAAAGCTATCTACCACAAACACACGACAAAGCGACTTATCACCAGCCTTTTTATTGTTCCCACTGCTGGGACTCAGGCCTCCTCTTTAGGAGAGAGAATGGGCCGTAGTGATGAAATAAATTACACAAAGTAAAGCGTCTGGCTAGGTTCGAACCCGCGACTCTCGAACGAACTCGTAAGTCGAGGCCGTTACCACTCGACTACCACTGCTCACAACACTGATCAAACTTATACTTATACATATGTACACCACTCTTTTTGCAAAGGTATAACCCAATAATAATTTTCAATTCACAACCAACCAATATGTTCACCATATTAAGAATAATTTATAAACAGCGGGGTGTGCTTTAAAAAGCGAAGTAAGTAAGTCAGGCCATAGTAATAATGAGAACGAACCCTTCCCGCTAAAAGCTCCGGGTACTTTGGCCCCTTTTCCATTGGTGTACCTCATAAACGATGGGCCGAGTCAATTTTTCCAAGTAAAATAAAGGTATATATGTACGTAAGGCGTGTTTTCGCTTTTGCCACTCGGAGAAAATTAAGAGGGAAGTGGTGGGAGTGTATTTTGAATTGCGAAAAGGTTTTGTTTGTATGATTTTCTTTTAGGATAGCTGTTGCAAGATGTGGTACTAATTTAATAAACAAGATGGAGTAACATGAATAAAAAATTAAAATTTAAGTACAGAAAAAAATACGATTACTATTTTTTATTATTTTTATTATTATTATTTTGATCTTGCGTTTAACCCCTGATTTTCAGGTAGTAAATAAACGATTTGTATAAGTATGTTTATCAGTTGTCTTGGACAGTGGAGTTGGACATAGGCCTCCCCCAATTGTCGCGACAATACACGATCCTGTGCGTCCCGCATCCATCGGATTCCTGCAACCTTCACCAGGTCATCGGTCCACCTTGTAGGAGGCCTTCCGAAGCTGCGTCTTCCGGTACGAGGACGCCACTCCAGAACCGTTCGGCCCTTTGAATCAATCATTAATTAAATCAATAGCCTGTACAATATTTCCATTAATTATGTGAAATTTTGGGATATAAACAAACTCTAATTATAACTTTGCTGTTTACATCGACTTGCTTCAATGGCTGTTTATGACTGTTATTTGTTGAGACTTTTTTTTAATAATATAAACTAGTGGTTGACTGCGATCCCACCTGATGGTAAGCAGTGATGCAATCGTTGATGTTGAGGCGCACTGAGCCTATTCATACTTTACTAAAATAAATAAAATAAAAATACTACTATATAAAAATATATTAACCCCCGTTAATATTTAATATATTTTTAAATATTAGGGTTTTTCTCACCTAAACTCCAAATCAATAGTTTAAAGCTATCAGACTGATCTAACCAGACAAATTGAAGGGCAAACCTATAGAAGTGTAGAGTTAAGGGCACTTCCCAAACTCAGGGAAGAGATCGTCAGATACTTGACATGGCACCACTTATAGGAGCTTACTAACGACACAGACGTACTGGAGCACAGTTTTGGCTTTTTTGTTAGTGTTTTTGGTTTGGGTACTAATTCCTTTAAGTCATGTCTTCGTAATATTCTTAGGCGCGGGTTTGCGGACGGGGAGCAATGGGTAGCTCGCGGGTAACGGGTAACCGTCCGGACCGAGGCCAAGTCGTCGACGTCGCGAAGAAACAGGGTGGGTTTTTTAGTCAGTCAAAGATTCTTATGTCTATACCGTGCCGTTATTATAACACAAAAAAATAGTAGGTACAAAAAGCGGGGGATTCTTCGCAGATTTCTTTCCAACTTTAAATCGAGCGTTAATTAGTTGGCGTGAGGACTTTGTGCCCTTTTTTGCTCGAGCCCAGTCGCGCACGTAATCAATTAAAGTTCTTTTTAATCTCGACTCAACGACCGCCGCGATCGTCCGAGCGCCGCCATTTTGACTTTAAAAAGTTTTGGTTTGCCGAACGTTTTTTTTTTTCTCGAATTTCGTAGTTGTTTGTACATGCATTAGCTGATTATGGATTTAATAATTATTACTAAGCATTATCGGAACAGATTACTGTTGTGACCGAAATGTTCTGGAGTGATAACCGCGTACAGTTGGAAGGCCTCCCACAAGTTAATGATTGATAATATTTATTTTGCAAATAGGTGTTGGAGACCAGTGGTGGCCAGGTGGTAACGGCCGCGACAGCCAGGTGCATTACTTTGTGTAGTTTATTTCATTACCACTGCTCTCAAAAACGGTGAAAGAAAATGTCCTAGAACCAAAAATTAGAAGACATGTGACATCCACCAATCCACACTGGGCCTGCGTGGTGGATTACGGCTACGGAATTGATGTTACAAGTTATCTATAGATATAGTGTACCATTACAAGGTGCGCATTGTAATGCTCGGTTCTTCTCCTTCACTGATGTAATGCACAAATCTGTAACGTTACATTACACGCAAATGCTTCCGGTGAGGAAGCACCTTAGCCCAACCGCCTAATTCAACAATTTCTCCAAAACACCCGAACACGGGAATTGTTTTATTTATTATTACAAGAATAACATTATGAGCCTGTCTGCAGCTGTTTCATTTCCTTAATACAATAATTTGGAAACTGTGTGTCTCTTTAATCCACGTTGAGGCGGACGGACGGACATACAACACAATTTGTGTATTATTAGAGTAGCAGGAGGATTACGGGGAGTTTCCTTCAAGAGGGAGATATAGTTGGTGTGGTGCAAGTTGAACACTCGTGCGGAAAAATATAAATGACTAGCTTTTGCCAGTAAACAGTGATCATTTCTTTGCAACCTTGATTGTTGATTGTGACTACATCACATTTCTTTGCAACCTTGATTGATTGAAATTCATGAAATCAATCAAGGTTGCAAAGAAATGATCACTGTTGATGTATTCACAATCAATGACTACATCAGATTTCATGAATTTGATTAGATTACCCAAGTTGTTTGACTTTTTAAACAGACTCTACTAAGCTTTTTAGTTGGGGTAGGAATTTTCAAATCCCAGACGGAAGCTGTATTTTCTGATAGCTACAACCTGACGGTCTTTAAGTGAAGAGTGAATAGGTTACTTCTAGGCAAGAGTGCTTCACCGTCGACCACATCATTGCTTGCCGCCAGATGAGATAGTGGTCAAGCGCGACGTTATCAATTATAGAAAAAAAAACTACCCTTTCCTTCTCCGTTCGCACCGCTCTTGACTCTACGATACACAATGCCCTTCACACCGCCTGAGACAGGAACAGATGGAGGAATATCATAGAAGTTAAAGTGATGAAGCAGGAAGGTCACGACCCTCAGCATTGAGGAATACGACGCAAGGAGGACCTGTCCCTTAAGTTGCCCTTCACCTTCTAGGTCCTCCTTAAATCAATTATTTAATCCAATTTGATATCCATGTATTTCTCTATTGTAATGTACCTAACTATCAATTCCCATTTATATTTCTTGTTCTGTGTTTTTGTGTTTTTATTATTGCTAACATAATTTTTATTTTTTATTATTAATTAATTTTAATTTTAATGAAGTATTAATTTCTCCTTGATATATTATAGGTACAATTGAAAATGAACTTATTTACTAATATTATATTTTTATGTGTTTTAAAATCTAATGTTCTTTATTAATGTAGTGATTGTCTATAAGTGTTACAGCATTTAAATAGTTATATAAAATGATTATGTAAATTCCCAGTGCCTGTAATGTTGGCGATCCTAAATAAATAAATAAATAAATAAATCTTTCAAATAATCTCATAGCCCTACCCAATCAAGTTGGTCAGTCTTTAGAAGTTGATTTCCTCTGGATTTGGGGCCCATAACATTTTGTCATACGTTTGGAGGTATACGGAATAGAAAGTAAAGTCCCGCAAACCTCCTTTAAAAAGGGAGGACCCTTCCGACCAGACGGATGTTATGGTCTGGTTATTGGTCATGTTGGTTATAGTGACAGTTTTGTACGTGAGCTTCACGCAGGCGTACAACAAGCTTATAACGACGAACCCGCGTCTGTGAAGCTACGCGTCCGTGATCAGTGAGTAGGTCTTCATCATCATCATCATATCAGATGAAAGATGTCCACTGTTGGATATAGGCCTCCCCCAAGCGTCGCCACAATGACTGGTCCTGTGCGTCAGGTGGATGGTAAGAGTAGGTCTTAATATATGTAAATTAAAATATGTATAAAAATCGCTGCCGCTTGTAACTGGACTCGAGTCGAATGCCTGTACGAAGTCTGCGGTAACCATTTCTGTGGTTTTTGTTCCGAGCAAATATGATTAGGTTCACTTACTGGATTACACTAATCTAGCCCCTGCCGAGCGTTTACAGAAAATTTGATCACGTCATCTTTATCGGGGTGAGCAGAATAATTGGCAAAACTAACTTTTTGTGCGCGTTTTGGAATAAAGTTGATAATATCCCCTTGTCTTGTCGTGACAGCGCGGGGATAACGGCGGCATGCTTGAATACTAAATGTATGCTAGCTGGGTTGGACATGTCTGCCATAAGTGTCGCCAAGGTATCTAAAAAACAGTGGGGCAAAGAAGCACAGAGTTGATGCCTTGAGACAGTGTGACGGGGTCGCGGCAGACCACGAAGGGGATGAAGGGATGAAATAGATTGCAGTTAAAGGTGGATGGAGTCTAAAGAGGCTGTTACCCAGAACCGAGGCAAACAAAAAGAAATCTTAAAATAACATCCAGATTCATTTTACGCTCCTATTAAAAAGAAACTTTACGCCGCATCGCAAAGCGGGGCAGCCATTCGTTCGCAGTTTAAAAACTTCAAAATTGGGTGCTTTCTCGAGTCCGCGACGGCAACGTACAGTCGTCGCTAATTTCCCATGAGGCGAGTCACGGCGAGCCGCAAACTGCCGCGATAAACAACCCAGAGGCTGCACGAATTAATAGGCCCTACTGTATATCTTTTTTTTTATTTACTTAAAAACTTGCCTTACTTTTTAGGGCTCAGAACGGTTGAAGGGGTGTTTCTGAGCGCAGGTTGGCTAATGGCTATTTATCTATACCCCAGCATTTCTATAAACGCAAGTTCCATGAACTTGTGTCTGTTTTTCTTAAGCTGAAATGTCATTGTAGCCTGCGTAATTAAATTTTTCTTAAGATTTTTTTTTTTTTTAATATATATAATTGGCGAGCGTAATACGTATTTATTTACGCAATTATAGACATTAAAATTTCATTTCGTCCAAATGGTTATTTCATAACAAAGTTATTCAATAGGGTAAAACGCGGGCTACCTTTAAAACATTGTGAACAAAAATGTGAACCACAGCCGTAACATTCATAGACACGGAACACAAAAATTCTTAATTCTTTTTGGAGTCGAAAAAAACACCCTTGCACACGAAATAAAAGTAAATAAACCAGTCTGTTGGTTTAATTAAAATGTAAGAAAGCGTGAACCATGTAATTATGTACGTACAAATGCAAACTTACCAAAATTCAGCTGTGTTTTAACAACAAACTTTGAGTTCATTTTTTGTCACGCTGTTAAAATAACTTAGCCTTTGTGGAGTTGAAATTTTTTTAGTGACACCTGGTAAACAAAAAAGTAAAAAAAATAACATTGGCAGCCTTCTTTATGAAATGCGCAAAGTAGGTATAGCTTGGTAGACTGATTCTTAATTCAAATAGTCCATTAAAAAAAAAATAACATATTAGTATGTTTCTGCCTTGGAGTGGACCCACACTATATATCATTCACACCTATATATCCATTAAGTGTTTAAGATCCCTGCCACAGCTAACAAACGAGCTGATGACGTTGAACACCTGAACAGATCTTCATAAATAGTATCTAAGAACCATCTCGATAACGTCAGCTTTCAAGTAAAAAAACCACATCAATATCGGTCCATTCGCTTAGGCGCTATGATGCCACAGAGAGACACACAGACACCTCAAACTTATAACACCCCTCTTTTTCGTCGGGGGTTAAAAATGGTTCTTATATAATTTGACCATTACGTGTTTGCTGTAAGGACTTTAAAAAGAGACTTTGACCCCTGAGTTTGTTTCAATATTTCTTTTCCTAGTAAACTTATAACAAAAAAATTGACGTGTAAGTGTTCTTCTTTGGAAACCTATTTTCAAATGATTATAATTTATCATTATACATTGCCCTTCGCCTATGTAGGTAAAAAAAACAATGAACTGTACCCCTAGCCAAGTTGCTAATCTGCAATAGTTAACGCTTGTAGAAAGCTTCAAATGTACGGGAATGAAGTCGCCTTAACGCTCAGTCACGTAGTCAGAACAAAAGGGGGGCTCCCTAGCCAAGTTACAACCATTTCGCTTAGCTTTTTTAAGTTACTAGAAAATCGCAATAATTGTCGATTCAAACTTTATGTCTACATTTATTTCCGGAATAAATGTAGGTGGGTCAATGACCGATATTCCAAGTTTATCTAGTGCTTACTTTGGTAGAAAATAATCTATAAGGTCTGCATGCCATAGTGACGTAGACCAATCAAAACTTTTCTCGCATAATCAAGGCATGCAGGATACTTGCATACTTTAGTGCGAGTTACAGGCATTTGTATTTGGGTCTATACGCAAGTAAGTTACACACAGAATGTGTAGCTCGGGAATGGACGCAGAGATGCTTCTAATTCCATTGGGTCCAACAAATTTGTTCCGGTCTGGTGCAAGTAGGTCGTGCCGCCCGTCGCTCTGACAGTATCTATGTACGTAGGTATTGTGTCTACTAAGGATGTAACAGAAATGATTATTTCAGAACCGAATACGGAAGCGGAGTTTTTAAATTTGGTTTATCGGAATCGGAACTGATACTGAAATCGGTTCTCGAATCGAAACCGGAATTGGTATCGGAACCGGAACCGGAATCAGACACGAAATCGAATACAGAATCGGAAGCAGAATCAGAAATGTCCAAACTAACAAAAACCTCGGTCGGTTTATAGTAAGTATTTCAATTAAGCGCAAACTCACAACGTCACAAATAGGTATGAAACAAAATAACAAATGAAAGAGTAATCGACAGAAAGCATAAGACGCGCAATAAGTAGGTACCTTTAGGTACGGTTCAACTGGCCTGTTCGTCTAGGGGTTTGTGACCCTGACTGCTATACTGGATCGTGGATTTGATTACCACCAGGACTAATATTTGTGTAATGAGCACGATCATTTGTTCTGTGTCAGTGTGTTAGATTTTTTTTTTTGTAATTTATCTATACACCGCTAAATTTTAATCGTTTTAATCCCATGGAGGGTCGATCCGGTGAAATGAAACACAATCGATTTGTAAAGACAAAATCAAAAAATAAAGTACCTTATTTTCAAAACTCGTTTAATTTTTTAACAAAAAAATGAATCCCTATTTCTCTTGCGAAATAGGGATTCATTTTTATATATATTATACATGGATATTTGTGTATCTCTGGGCCCTGAGGTCGTAGACCTTTGGATATTATTACCTATAAACTTGTTTGTACCTCCGATATAACTTCCCATTTAAATATAGGTATAGGAACCGAAATCGGAACCGGAGGTAAAAAAACCAATCAGAATTGAACCTCCGTAACAACTCAGTATCTGTACCTACCGACTCGAGTACGTAATACAAAGGGATGCTTTAAATTATATCTAAATATATTTTTTACATCAGCTATTAGTAAAATTATGGTACTGTGAGTAGATGTGCAATGACTTCAATGTAAACTCGTTTAACTTCCAAGATAAAGACAAAAGTATCAATAAAGAAGAAGAAGAAGAATAGAAGGCGCCAGATAACCGTGGAATATTCTTTGCGTGGGTACCCGAAAAACAAATAATGAATAATTGATTTTCATTACTAGATCATGTAAAGGTTAGAATAGAACAGAATAGAAATAATAAAATACTTTTATTCGGTACAGACACAGCACAACGCTAGGATCACGATACATGTCGTTTCAACACAGCTCTATGTCTTTATTTCCGTTTCTAAAATTAAGAATGTCAACAAAATGTAGGAGAGTCAATGACCGTTACTCTACGATTATCGCCTCAGCTGGTCTGATTACTTTAGCACCGTGCTTTAGTGCGCCTTACCATGGTAGGATCGCAATCAAGCACTAGTTTATATCAATAAAAAAACTTGCTATTCCAGGATATGGTCTGTTCTTTTTTTTATGTAAAAAATCATCCAATGACTTCTTCCACTCTACGGTGGGGTGAGAGGGCGTGTTAGAGTAAAACCCACTTGGAGTTACCCGTCGCGTACTAGGACTACAGTTTCTCTTACAGGAACTCCTCCCCTCCAGGAATTCCATTCGTGGGTTTAAAAAAAAATCCCCGTGGAAAAGATGTTGTCTATCCTGTGGCAATTTTCTTACAATCCGTTCTGCCGTTCGAGTGTTATGGAGTAGGTAGCACAAAACACACACAGGTAGAAATACAACTTTCAAAGTGTAATTAAACTTTTGAATACCGTAATTAGAGACAAAATAGAAAGACAATGGGTGACAATGGGTCGCGTTCAATTTCTACATTGCACTTATCACCCAAAGGTACACAGTGGTACAGTGGTAACATTGGGTCGGAAATAAAAAAAGGAGCAGTGACTTATCACTTCTACGAAAGCGAAAAGTAATGTAGTCTCCTCAGGGATAATTGAATGCCATAAAAAATAACCAAGTCTTATCGTTCATTAATAATATTTATGATCATTATACGTGATATGTACCTCTTTATACTAAAACCTGACTATGTAGTAAATATATAACACAAAGCACACTTAGGCATCGAAGTACTCCTCCAGGTCGCTGTTATTCGAAAGTGTACCCAGAACACTGGCAGCATTGCCACGTCGAATGGCAATGCCAATTCTGTGGGCAAAGAACGAAAAAAAAAAAACAAAAAAAAAACGCCTTGAAAAGGAAACGTGGACTCGGACTTATGGCCGAAATTATAATCATTAAAATTATGTATTTTTGAAGTGAAAACTTCTTTAGCGGCGTTGAGCACTTTTTCTGTAATGGGTATAAAATCTTAAACTCGCGTCAGGACACGTGACCTGATCGAAAAAGCGTAAGACGGATGGCGAAAATGTATGCCTGGGCCTACTGTTTCAAATATATAAATATATATATATATATATTTCAACGTATATATATATATATATATATATATATATATATATATATATATATATATATATA
Organism: Mythimna albipuncta; assembly: GCA_929112965.1. Lineage (NCBI taxonomy): Eukaryota > Metazoa > Arthropoda > Insecta > Lepidoptera > Noctuidae > Mythimna > Mythimna albipuncta. The sequence continues at coordinate 2,212,378 of OV815974.1, forward strand.
TATAATATATCTATATACGTATTTATATTTATATATATATATTTCAACGTTAATAATCAAGTTTTCACTTCTGCCGGCACTCCCGGAGTGCAACCCGTCTTTTTTTTTTTCATAAAATAGCCAGCAGGGTTAAACGAACTAAGATGATGATATAATCAGATATAGCCTACATTTGTTTAAAATACTTCACGGATTTTAGGATTTTAAATAAATGTTACGGTCACAAATCTTGCAATCACTTGTCTAGTGGTACTTACTAATTCCAAGGGGCACCTGGGTGTTACATGCTTTGACGTATAAATGTCATTGGTGTCACTGTCAAATGTCAAGCAAGATAAGCCTTATCGCGAGTCCGAGTTGTTATCATTATTTATCATTTTTATTGAGTTAGTTCAACGAATAGCGGCCGTAATAAAATAATTATGGAATTAAAATTCTCTGAAATGTCGGTGGACACGAGTCTTGCACAGGTAAAAACTTTTACTCTTTTTGATAAAAAAAACCTAATTGTGAACTCATTGAGAAACTATGTTTTCTTGAAGTAAGGAGTATGTTGCGAATAAAATAAACCCAAGTAATCGACATTATACAGTTTTATTCTTTAACTAAGTACCTAAGAGTTTTATAACTCTCTGAAACATTATGTACCTATTACAAGTTTAACAAAATAACCGATTAATGACATTTTCATATTGTTTTGTTATAAACTACACTTAGCTGTGTCAATCTTTATTGCAGACCAGCTTGTTAGATTTTCTGTATGTGTATGACCTTATTACATTTTAGAATTTCGGCTTTCCAGCTAATATTAATAAAGTTTAATTTCTATTCCAGGAATATTTAAATAAGAACAAAACTCTTTTAGAGCTGTATAATGACTACGATGGGATTATTAAGAAATTTCATCCTTTTCTATATGATGGGAAAGAGTTTATTAAAAATAACTCGGTAAATTTTGCTTTGGATGATGATCACGGTTTTGAGATTACAGCACGAAACATGGCTACCTGCCTCAAACAGAATGCCACCTTAATTGCACAACTTGAGTATCTCTTCAGAAATATACCTATAGAAGTGACTAACGCACAACTTAATCTTATTATCAAACATTTGAGGTGTTACATGAATTCTGATATAAGGTGTAAGTAACTAGCATGCTTGTTGGCCTTTTATTTAATAATTAACAAATCAATGCATGCCTCCTATAGATCTGTTAGGTCGCAGTGACTACATCCCCTACACTATGGGTGATGCATAGCCCCTTATCTTCTAAATAATAATGCCTCCTATGCATAAGGTTGTAAAGGCAAGAAGTGTATTTCATAAGGAGAGCTGTTTAAGAAAGAAAACATTTATTTGAGACTCACACAGGACCAACAATAATAAAATAAAAATTAATAAACTAGAGGTAATTAACTTATCCATACTTAACTTAAAATGAAAGGCCTGTGTGAGGCTAAAAAGGCTCCTATCTCAACATATGCTGCAATAACTAAAAAAAAAAGTAAAATATTGCTGTGCTAGTATTCTGATAGAGCCTGGTTATGCCACGGACACACTTACAGAACACAGAGATTGTTAATATATTATAGATAATAAAATAAAATATACTAAACACATCTAATTCTTGCTCTCATCCCCCATATACCTTGGTTTGACGCAACACGTTGTTTTGTTCCATTCTGTCATGTCACCCGTCACACGTTCTCTAACTCCCTTTTCTTTTACATCACTCCTCACACAACATGTATACTCAGAATTCTTTTAGTAGCATGTGTTTTATACTTCCTCTTCACAAAAACAATTATTATAATAAACTTCAAAAAAGTGTATTTAAAAAACATGATTCATGGACGCCAATGCTTGATAACATTTTATCTATGTTTATGTAACATTTGTTTATATTTCTGTAATCAATGAATATAATAAAATTGAAGTTTTTTGTTGTGTGCACATCACACAAATTTAATACATTAGAGTTGTGTATAACTTGATATATTACTTAAGAGGTAAAGTTTTTAGGATTCCATACTCAAAAGGTATAAACGGAAGCCTATTACTAAAGGTAGAGGTAAAACTGTACAATACTGGACAGCAAAATAAAGGGTTTTTTGGGAGAGGGGGGTGTTCCCACCCATGTGTATCTAGCTTTAGTACGCAAAATACGCGCTTAAGACGTGGAGTTGCGGACAACAGCCCGTTGTACCTATACCTAGCCTTAGGAATCGAAAAAATTGTACATTTTGTGCATTTTTGGGGAAAATTAGGGGGTTTTAAGAGAGAGGGTCACACTCAACCCCTTGGTTCAGCCCCCCACAGTAGCAAATGTATATTGAAGTATTAAAAATGAAAAAAAAATTGTTGCATTGGTGTCCCCAACACAACAATTTTTTTTTAGGGGAAGCACTCTACCGTTGCATAAAAATATTTGTGCTTTAAAAATAGTTTTGTCTGAGTCAGAGTGGAGACAAAATATTGTCTTCTCTCAATTTTATTATTTCTTACTAAAAACTAGATAAGTAATACCAGGTAGGAAAATGTACTTACCCTCTCAGGCACTAGCGCAAGTTTTTTGCGTTTCGTTATTCATAACAAAAATATTTTTTTTTTTTCAGATAAGTATTAGTTTTGCATTGGTTAAGCTAAATTCACTTAATTATGCATAATAAGCCATTTTACTATATCTATCTATATATATAAAAATCAATGCCACTTTTAGTTGTAATTTTATAACTCAAGAACGGGCTCACCTATCCAAACCAAATGTTTAGGCTTTGTTTGGACTATTTAGTAGATGGCTTATGTGAAGTTTGGTAGGGTAGAGTAGGGTGGAGTAGGATAGGGTAGGGTAGAGTAGGATTGAGTAGGGAAGGAGAAGCTACTTATGGAAAAAAAAATTGGGTAGTGTAGGGAAGAGTAAGGTAAAGTGGTGTAGAGCAGAGTAGGGTAGAGTAAGGTAGAGCAGGGTGGAGTAGGGAGAGCGGGAGCGAAGTCGCGTGGGCAAAAGCTAGTTATTTATAATTTTTTATGTAAATTTGCGTTTTATTAAATATTCATTGTGGCTGTATGAACCTTTGTGATACTACAAACAAGGTAAAAAGCAAATGAAACCTGTCAATATTACAAAAAATTATCGATTTTGACAATTTTTTTCAAAAAACTATAAGTTTCCTTACACAGAGACTTTGCATAATACTTTTTAGACTTAAACCTTTTCAATAAAAAAAAAATGAGCTTTAAACTCGTCGTCCAATTAGTACAGTTTAGCCCGCCATCCCGCTAATGCCATCACTGATAACCTGAATGCGGCGTTGCGTTGCTAGACAAGCTTGACAAGCTGCTCAAGAATTGCATCCAGTTCATGTTTAACTTAAGAAAATATGACCATATTTCGAGTTGCAGATCTAAGCTCAAATGGATGCCCATTTGAGCCCAGAGAAGTTTGCGCGCACTGCCCACACTTTTCTCTCTGCTCAACTCTCCCATTCCTTCTTATTTTATGCCACACTTTCAAAATCTATGTTCTTCCCCTACGAATCTGCGTTCTTCTAACAATCTTCTCATACTTCTGATTTTGTTCATTCTTCCTGCGAACATTACACGGTAGCTTTTTGTTGTCAGTTTTGCCACAGTCAAAACCTTGATTGACGAAAAACCTACCGTCTAATGCGACGAATGACGGTTTTTGGTACTGATTGACGAAAATCATCATTCATGATTGATTTAATTGATTGACGCTTGCATGACCGTATAATGGTCGCCTTATACTGTCCATATTTTGTGGAATGCGCTTCTTCTTGACAGAAGCACGGCCACCAGTCAGTACGCATTTAAGCATTTCGAGTACACAAATAGGGTAGTCTCAAAAATCCTTTCATTTTCCTTATTTATATATTATTTATTTTATATCGACGGTTGAAAGGCAAAATGATCTAAGCGACATAAAGTAAACTTTACAAAAATGAACTCAAAATTTTAACTTTAACACGCTTTTTTGTAAAGTTTAGTCAATGTCGCTTACACCATTTTGCCTTTCAACCGTTGATATAGATATTTGTTCCCCTGTTTACTATTAATCGTTTCTTTTTTTTTATAAACCTGCCATCTTTTCTCTTCACTACCCTTGGTTGAGTGGTAGAGAATGCCTAAGGCATTAAGTCCGCCTGTGTTGCATGAAGTTTTAATAAATCATTAATTGTTAATTTTCTTGTAGGTGGCCGTATCGACTTTCATCCCGATGACTCACTACTCGAGATTTGTAGTCATATGCAGTGGCTGTGTAAGATTAAAACAATTAATTGTGTGTCTAAGACAATGGCTGCTATTTGTCACCTCTTAGCTACTCTGCTCTATGATGCACGAGGGTAAGTCAAGTACTAAATAGATACTTTTAATGAATGAACACATACTTTCGTGTAATACGACATTATCGCCTAGTACTAACGGGACTTTATACTATTAGACCAGCCATACTCAAATTATGCTCCGCGGAACCCTAGGGCTCCGCAAAGCCTCTTTCAGGGCTCCGTGTGAATAATTATAACGTGGAAGAAGCTATAAAGACCATGGGCCTTGCCATGACGTGTTAAAATTACAAGATTGCGACCGAGAAAGAGAGTTATAGCTCCATTTCATAGTTTAGGTCGTCAAATGGATCGCCTTATGAGGTCGTGGTAGGGTCTCAGTATTAAAATGTTTGTTTTGTTAAAAAATAAAAAGCAGTGTCATACCTCGCATTAAGTCGCATTAGATTTTACGGTAACTCATTCAAAGTAAACATTGCCCGTAAACCTTTTTTTTATTTAAGGGCTCCGTTAAATATTTTGCCTTCCAATAGGGTTCCGTTGGATGAAAAGTTTGAGAAACGCTGTATTAGACTATTGGTGCAGTTTCGCGTAACTAAACTATATGTGACATCATTGAAACGGGTGCGATGTCAGTAAGATGGAGCTGAGAATTTTGTTGAAATGTTGACTACTTCAGTGTAGTTTACCGAGAAGGCTAAACTGATACTTTCGCTGCCATAGGCTTCAATAATACTGTTCCGTGCATATTATAATGGTAAACAAACTGACCATTCATACAAAGACAGCTTAAAAGACTTAGTATTTAAGCCGTAAACATAAAAAAGAGAGATTTTTAAATTGAATCTTATATTTTATTTTTTAGAGGCAATAAAATTTGTGTGTGGTTTTTTCCGCCCCGTGACCGGCATGACTTGTTACTCACTAACAAACTAAGTCCAATCAGAGGTAAGTTGTAGATTTACTTCCACATAATGTAGATATTTCCATAAAAGAGCTCTGTTATAGTGACATTTTTGGCGTCACTTATGAACTAAAAAAATACGAAATCCTGCATCGCGCAATTAGAGTTCTCCGCGCGATTTGAACATCAACATAATTTTTAGTTTGTGCGAAACCTAAATACAATAGGCACAACGGATCTTGAGCGGTTGCGCAAAAGTCAAGTCTCTTTAGTGGTGCGAAGTGAGACGCGGGGTCGGGGAGTGTCAGTGATTGGCTTGCCGCGCCATCGCGTTATAGACATCACTCCTCATTCGTTCCCTGCGGTATTGCATGTATCTAACAACGAAGACGATTGGCTCGGCAATGTATGGAATGCGCAAAGCGATCCCCACTGACGCCGAGCGCTCAAGATACATTGTGCCTACTGTACAGTAGGCCCTCGCTAATTCGGATAGGGAAAAACAAGACCCCTTCAGAATTATCGCGACGTCCGGATTATAGTATGCAATATTTTAATAGGAATAAATCGCATACCATAGCAAACCCAAGTTAAAAAACTTGGGTTTCATATTGACAATGTCGAATATTTACGCTGCGATGGCATTTAGTCAGCGAACGCGTGTTAAATTAAGTAAGGGTCGCCGCTACAAATCGCCGCTGAACGCTTCTTGTAGCCCGAACCGACCGAATATTTGACTTCTGCGCAACTTGAAGCCAGCGCTCAAGATCCATGGCGGCAAATGTACTGTACTTAGTTATCAAAGAGACTTACACGTATATTTGTAGTGCAATTGAAAAACGGTCTCGTCTATTTCTGATATAAGACATCTCTTTTTCTCTTATCTTTTTGAAAATAAAACTACTTTTATTATGCTAGAAATCCGAGATTATTCTTCCTTTAACAGTTGACATAACTGCCAATGTTCACAATTCTTACTAAAGATTTTCATATGTACGTAGGGTTGGGTTCTGGCACTGTCGCCGTGGTATCTGATGATGCGGATGTCGACTCTGCCGTCGATAAATTCATCTCTGTCTCTACAAAGGTATGTTCTATGAAGCACATATACCTTAAAGCCGAAAATCATTTAGTTTAATGCTGGACATATAGAGGCTCTGGACCCCATACGTCCAGCTGGAAGTTTGTCAGCGCCTGTCCCCCTACACAGGTTGTAACGATTTTCTACTATGAAGTTTCAGTTACGGCGACGTTGATAAGTGACAAGTATAAAAGCAAAATTTAAAAAAAATTAAAGACCCCTCATGCATAAAACCTATAAAAAGTAAAAGAACTGGTTAAGACGAATCTAATGAGTCAAAACTCGACGTGTTTACTAGTAGGTATTCCAGGGTTCCATCAGCCACCTCCCAGTTCTAGTATCAGGTCCTCGTCATCATGAAAAATGTTTAGAACTGATTAAGACGAATCTAATAAGCCCAAACTCGATGTGTTTACTAGAAGGCATTCCAGGGTTCCATCAGCTACCTCCCAGTTCGAGCATCAGGTCCTCGTCATCATGAAAAATATTTAGAACTGGTTAAGACGAATCTAATGAGCCCAAACTCGATGTGTTTACTAGAAGGCATTCCAGGGTTCCATCCGCCACCTCCCAGTTAGAGCATCTTCAGGTCTTCGTCATCAGGTTCTCGTCGTCATGAGAAACGTACAGAACTATTTTTAAGATGAAATGAGCCGAAACTGGATGAGTTTATTAATAGACAATCCTCATCAGACCACCTCCGACCTCCAGCATCAGACCAGTTTGATTGTGCTGACATATAGGTACATGAGTATTTCAAACACTAGGTCACATATATGTGTTTATTGGTAAGTTATATTTCTTTTAAGTGTTTAAAATCCCTGCCACAGCCAACAAACGAGCTGGTGACCTTGAACGCCTGAACAGATCTTCATAAATTGTAAGCACCTAAGAACCATCTCGATAACGTCAGCTTTCAAATAAAAAAAACGCATCAAAATCGGTCCATTCGCTTAATCACTACGATGCCACGGACAGACACACAGACACCTCAAACTTATAACACTCCTCTTTTCCGTCGGGGGTTAAAAAGGTGTCTGGCGAGGGGTTGTCACCACGCTACGAGTAAGTGTCTGACAATGAATGACCATGATTGCTAATACTATCCAGAAGAACACATAAAAAATGGAGCTTTTTGAATTTAGGTTGCAATATTATGACACCTTTATTAACTGTTACCTGCCAAAGCCACCACAACTGAACCTTCATAGTAATCTTTCCTACCTATGTCGGGGACATGCTCTGACAAACTATCAGCTCAGACTAATAGATGTCCTTTCTTCAAGAGGCACCGCATCGACCGGCCATATCGCTAGTACATTATCGCGATCTTAACCACGTCTCCTTGTCGTTGACCCTTTTTTGCATAAAAGTAAAAAATGCAAAGAAATTTGACTTACGAGCTAAAGCTAAACATGTAACGTTCACATTGCAGGCCCCGTGGCGCCTGAGGAGGATCCTGGTGCAAGAGAGTGTCTACCAACAATTTAAAGATACCCTTAGCTGGAAGTGCAATTTGAAAAAATCCGAAAATAAGCCCCTAACCTCCAATGTACTATGTTCGGACGCCCTGACTTACAACGACAGAACATTCCTGCTGGATCCTGTCGAGTTATCAGAGGAAAATCCGTCAATCGTGACTGTAGAAGCCTACCGGACCACGAAAGAAGTGATATCTTTGGTGCAACAAGACAAAACTCGCTACCTATCGCTTTGGACGAACGGCATAGCGGAAATCAATGAGTTGACGCACAGCACGAAGTCGCCCGTGGTGTGGGTGAACAATGTCGCTGACTTCAGAGGACCGGTCCAAGTTGCCGAAGCTGTTTTTTCCTATACTTACGAATATAACATCTATACAGTCGTGGATTGTGACAGATTTGCTAAGCTCCGCGAACTCTCACAATCGTGGCTAAAACTGGACTTAGAAAGTCGCCGTGAAATTCTGTGTGGTGTGTTGGACAAATACATATCACTAAATCCAGCAAACAAGCACATAACCGAAGTAAAAAATTCGCTTTTAACTTGTACCCTGAAATCTTTCGTAGATGTCGGCAAAGACTATGTTTGCATAGGAATGTCGCAGCCTGTGGGTGTTTTGGGGTACACCGGGGATAATATTTTCTCCATAGAAAGTTTGAAGTCTATTTTACAAGGAAACGCTTTATATGTATTATCACAAGTCGATGAAGGTTTATCAGACTATATACTATTTAAACAAGCGGGCGTACCGGTCGATTGTGGAGAGAAGTCGTTTGAGGATGATCCCAAAGTTATAGCTTGGACATCAGGTTTGGATACCATAACTCGCATCATTTGGACTAACTCAGGCACCATCTTTGCGAACTAATAATGTTTTAAATTATTTGTTGTAACCAGTGGCGGGGCAAGGCCTAAATTTGATGTGGGCAAGATATATTTTGCAAGGACCCCTGATGGAAAACGCAAGAGGACAGATATTTTGAGAGAAAAAAATTTTGATAAGTACTCAAATTTTTATTCATAAAAATTCAAACTTCTTGTTTAAAATATTGTATGACTGCATGTGTTTAGAAGCGCGAACATAAACGAAACAAACTAATTGGGTAATCCCGGGGTAAAAGCGGGCGAAGCGTTTATTTTTTAGCGATTCCCCGCGTCATTCACCGCCCACAACGCCAGCAAATGTTGCCAGACTAAATCTTTAAAAAACGAATGTGGTAGGTTAGTAGGTAGTGCCAGATACTTGCTAGCCGGTTTTTTGTTTATTATTTTTTACTAGATGAGTAATTGTATCTGTATTTGCGTTCGCGGGCCTTCGAGGCGCGAGGCCACTTGGACCGCGAGGCCCCTTGGACCGCGAGGCCCCTTGGATCGCGAGGCCGTAGGCGGTGGCCCACGTCGCCCACGCCTCACGCCGCCTCTGGTTGTAACTGATAATCTTAATTCATGGACGTAAGTTGCTACTATATTATTATGTCTATAAAATCTAATTATAAGATGGGAGTACTTCCCTCCATTGATCGACCTGCACGCCGGTGCTTGGTATCTTAGAAACATAACTTAGGTGATTTTTTACTGCTGAAAGCATTTAAATATCAAAAAAAATCGATCGACGCAATGTCGTTCAAAACCTTATATTGAATTAATAATTAGATATTATGATTATTATTCCGCTGCCAAGGAAAATGGCAACAACTCTTAAATTGGCTCTTTGACATTAACATTTTTGTTTGCTATTTTTTTGAAAGAAGGAAAAATATTTTATTCAATCTAATTTTCTGTTCAGAAAGAACGGAGTTTTGCTCTTTTGTTTGTTTGTTCTTACATGTATCCGAAACACTATAAGTTGTACACTTTAAAACTATTTTAGTTATTATTAAAATAATAGGAAGTATATTGTGCCTAAGAAAATTATATTAACATTTACAAATTATGATATATTGTAAGTAGATGATAACCACTACATTTTATTTTTGTAAGAAATAATAAATGTAAAGATTTTTAGTTACGTATTTTTTTGCTACCTTAAATCATTTACTTATTTACAACTTATAGCATAAATAAACTTAAATATTAAAAAAAAAAATATGCTTAACGTAACTATACACACTAAAGGCTACTCCCTACTAAAATATGGCGTCATAAAACTCCTCCGCATCGCTGTCGACTGGAAGTGTGAAAAAGACTGGCGGCATTGCCATTCAACGTGGCAATGCCGCCAGCCTTTTGGGCACACTTGCTTAATCTCTGACCGAGGTAAAAACCAGCCATTGGGTCACGCGCAGTGTCAACTAAGCGTTATGACAGTTCTATAAAAAGCGTATGAGCAACTCGGACCCCACGGCCCAAGAGATTCAACCCCAAACGCCTCAAAAATATAACTGCCGACATGGTTGTTATATTTTTGCTTGAGGTTCTCCGCAGCCGCAGCGGCAGCGGAAGATGGGATGGCGCAAGTGTGTCGACACATAGGTGGGGCTAATGCCTAGTGTTATATTTTATTTACTTACCTACCTAAAGGAAAGAAAGAAATAAAGAAAATACGTTTATTTCGCACACAGGTACACACAATGATATAAAAATTTATTATAGTATGGGGTCTTAAACTTAAAATATATCTATATTGTATGTCCCACGGCTGGATTCCATTAGCTCTATTCAGTGGGGAAACCATATTCAGGGTTATGCAGAGCTGGATGTAAATTCCCACATACCTCCGTTCCTGGTGGAGCCGATCTACCTCGGTTCAGGCCATTTATGAAGGCAGTTATCTTCTACGAACAGAAGTGTGGGAAAAAGTTAAAAAAAAAACCGGCCAAGAGCATGTCGGGCCACGCTCAGTGTAGGGTTCCGTAGTTTCCCGTCCATCACAATAAGTGTACCCACTTATGAGGTTAAAAAAATGCTTGCATATACACTTATATAAACTTAGTCCAGAAATTATTTTGTAGAACCCTTTTGTCTTTTTTGTACAAAAACTGTTCTTTCCATCAAGTTCAAAATAATTTTCCTAGAAAGTCCTTATAAAGTTCTACTTTTCAGATTTTTTTCATATTTTCTAAACTTATGGTTCAAAAGTTAGAGGGGGCACTGTTTTTTTTTACTTTTGGAGTGATTATTTCCGAAATTATTGACATTATCAAAAAATAATTTTAGTAAACCCCTATTCATTTTTAAATACCTATCCAACGATATATCACACGTTTAAGTTGAAATTAAAAAAAAAAACACCTCCCACTTTACATATAGGGGGGCTACCCTAATAAAACATTTTTTTCCAATTTTTATTTTACCACTTTGTCGGCGTGATTGATATACATATTGGTACAAATTTCAGCTTTCTAGTTCTAACGGTCCCAGAGATTAAACGAGGACGGACAGACAGACAGACGGACAGAGAGACATGGCGAAACTATAAGGGTTCCTAGTTGACTACGGAACCCTAAAAATGCCGGGGCCAGTTAGAGCTAATGCGCGTCAGGGCTGCGGGGTTGTATGAAAGAGTTACCGCGGCCCTCGCAGAGGTTTTATTCACCCAACGTCTGATACTCCCTCTCACTCTACCATAGAGCGGAAAAAGTCATTTTTAGTGAGTCGGCACGTAGCGAATCACGAATATGTCATGTCAGATGAGTCGGAATCGGAACTAAGGGCCGGCGCCCCCTGCCGGCATGGCACGGCAAAGGATTTTACTACTAATCAAGTTATTTTAAATCTTATTTCAATGAGTATAGAAATCATGTTACTTAATGCCGCGGCATGCCGTGGCGTCTCGCAGCATGACGGGACGCGCCGCCACGCCTTTGCATCTCGCGAGACGTAATGTGTCACTTTGTGTCAAGGAATTATGATTGCTAAGGTGGTTGCAACTTACGCAGCGGTCATTTCGGTTAGTCCGGTCGATGCGCGGGGGCAAGGGAGGGAAAAGACGCTCTTGCGCGCGCGCTTGTCTCTCACACTGACCGAGCACGGCAAGGGATTAGTACGATGCCACGGCATGCCGTAGCGCTACCTACCGTACCATGCCGGCAATGAGTGCCGGCCCCATGAGTCGTCATCTTTATCCCTTACCTAATACTATCATCATCATTAGCCTTTTTTTAATGTTCCCAGTGCTGGGATTCAGGCCTCCTCCCTAAGAGAGGGAATGGGCCGTAATCCATCGCGCGGGCCCAGTGCGGGTTGGTGGTTGTCTTCGAATTTTTGGTTCAAGGACATGCCGGTTTCCTCACGATGTTTTCCTTCACCGTTTTGAGAGCAATGATAATGAAACAAATTACACAAAGTAATGCGCCTGGCTGGGTTCAAACACGCGACCTACAACTCGTAACACAGGGCCTTTATCACTCGGCCATTACTGCTCTCCATGTTATCGCATGTTAAATTATTATTAATATTTAATTTAAGCTATGATATATTCATTAAATTGAAAAAGGAAATTTTTTTTTTTTTTACGGGCCCTCAAGCTCGGGGGTCCCCAAAACCTGATTAACAAACCGCTTATTGAATGATCGAAAATTTTTACGAAAAATATTTATCTTGATAGTGATAGTGAATCGGATAATGTGACCACTGCAGTATTGGTTGAAAAGCCTACTCATAAAGCTTCGGTAATTAAGCTGTGAAAGATATCCATTCATTATTGTACACAAAAATGTTAACAAACAACAAAATACAGAATATTTGATGTACATAGGCGAGCTTAACCCACAACAGGGTTATTGTTGGAGATCATATTAACAACGACCATATCTCCATATCATTGAGTGTGCATGTTAATGATAAATCTTCTTATAACTTGGGATTTATAGAAAAGATAAAGCAGCGTTGCATTTTTAATGTATATAAATATTTTAAAAATATATTGGTAAAGCCTAAACAAAATAGGGGCCCCAGTTTGTTCTTGCCCCAGGGCCCTTGATCATCTAGCTACGCCAGTGAATACAACCTCCCTGTGCATAGTAGATGCCAGAGGGCGTAAAACTCAAAACTATCTCCGGCCGTCGTAGGGTGACCTGCAAGTAACAGACGACTTCGGAACTCCGTTACCTACCTAGGTTCCTAAATAGTGAAAGGCCCGATACCACAGCGCGTCCTGTACTTCGACGTTTTTAAATTTATTGAATCCAGTTTCAAAGTATAAAGTGATTGATAGAGTCTGGCTAAAAAGATAACTACGAATAAATTCCTCTCCAAAGTCCACTACAACTTTCCATCTTTTCTAGTTTCTAACTTCTTATTCTACTTGCTTTTGTCCGCGGCTTCGACCCCGTCAACTGACTATTCTACTCTACCTAGTGTTGCCAGGCGTCCCGATTTGCGCGGGATGTCCCGATTTTTAAGGGTCTAGAGACGCGTCCCGATTTACACCTGATCGGGACGTTAAATGTCCCGATAAATAAAAATATAATAAAAGTCATTATTATTACAATAAATTAACATATCGCATGTCAAGTGCGTTCAAAATGACACACGACGCATCACTGGTTAGTTGTCTTTCACTCGAACATAACTGTATCGTAATGAAATGTTCCCAGCTTGGCGGAGTACAGAATATGTTTGACACGCCCTCTCATTTCACCCTAGAGCGGGAGAAGTCATTGGATGAATGAAAAAAATGTACTTATAAAAAAAAAATTGTCCCGATTTTAAACTCTAAATCCCGATTTGTTTTACCATATGTCCCGATTTTTATCCAAACGGACCTGGCAACACTAACTCTACCCTACCTAGTCACTTACCCTACGCTACCTACCCTATGCTACCTACTCTACGCCACCTACCCTACGCTACCTACCCTACGCTACCTACCCTACGCTACCTACCCTACGCTACCTACCCTACGCTACCTACCCCAATTATATAATTTTTGCTTTGCATGAGAGAAATATGAAAGAGAATTATGAAAATTGGTCCAGCTATTCATAGATTATAGCTTGATCAGGAGAAATTAAGGGTTTATTTTTATATAAGTATACAGATTAGTGATCTCTAGTCACTAAAACACGCCGGCAGAAAGGCGGCCCGTTTGATATCACAATCACTTTGATTGACAATAAACGCGAAGCTAATTAAGAAACCTATTTTGTGCCGCCGTTCAACGTGCAGGGGCACTGGCGGTTACATTTAGCCGTTAAAAATAGTCCAATCAAATGTCACGCCCGTCAATAAATAGTTCCAATTTCGAAGACCAAACAAAAGATGGTACCCAAGCATTTATTATGACGTTTACAAGTAAATACAATATTAATCGTGTGAGAAAACGTGTGAATTGCATTGCTAGTATAAATACGTTTTTAACGCGGTTGAAATAATATAATTATGAGTCAAAATTAGTGAGTAAAGTTTAGTATGAAATCTGCCAATATGACCAGGAATAAGGGACAAGTTTATAGTGTTGGAAATTATCTGATGACTGGCAAGGTGCTGGGGAAAGGGCACTTTGCTAGAGTTGAAGAGGCTACACATAGGATAATTGGGAAAAAGGTAACGAAATTTTGATTTTTTGCGCCTACCATTACGCCAGAGGTTCGATTGAATGAAAGACCCCTTACTTTATTTTGTTCAGTCAGCTTCTCGATCGTTAGATTGTTAGCAACCCTGAGTGACAGAATTAAAAAGTTAGTTTTCTATTACTATTGATAAGGGAAGGCAATATCTTTTTATCATTCGGCTCCTTGGCATGGCCTCTGACCTGGGGATTTGGACTAACGGGGTGTGATGGTACCTACTCAAGCCTCCTCTCTAGGAGAGCTTAGAAAATGTTATCGCATGTCTTCGAATTTTTGAACTCGGGCAGGATTCAACTCATACTTAATAGGTAAGTTGGGGGTGTTATGACCACAGAGCTACCACTAGACTGCTCACTAAATGGTATTACCTACATATAAAGATATAGGAAGGCATTATAACATTGGGACTTACGCTCTTAGACAGAACCCAAAAAAAACAAGCATGCCGTTTCAGTTTACGCAAGTTTAGCTTTTTTTATGGTGGGAAAAATCATATGACAACCCCCGCGTTTGGGCGGAGCGGGAGATAGTGTCAGACTCTTACTGGCTAAAAGCCCACCCCGTTCCTAGAAGGAACTCATGTCAGGAGCGCCGGCTTTTAAAAAACCTCATGGGTGCTCATACTCATTTGATGACTCGAAAAAGTGGCGAAGTACGAGAAGAGAAATGCACACTAATCGACCGACAAATAAATAAATTTCCTACTTACAAACTGCGTACTTATTTACTAATTATGTGTGCCTTGCGCCTCAACGGGCGCTCTAACCGCTCCGCTGAAAAAAAATCTCGTCGTCGGGTAATGAAAGAAGCCCATAACTAAAAGGCTATTATGTACTGATCTGTTACTTAAAGTCCATTCTGAGCGGTGCTCACTGCAAGTAGGCACCCACTGTTTATTTCTCCTGGATGCTCGAGCCCCCGAGCACCCACGCTGTCGGCGCCTCTGCCTCATGTAATCAGGTGCCTAACTTCAAATACCTAGGGGTTCTCAGATTCGGTTTAATAAGGTTTAATTTAAAAATCTTTCCTATAGCCTAGCCTTTCGTGGTCCACATGGATGTCGCCCGCCTCAGAACTCAAGCAGGAAGGTATAGCTCCTTCCAAGTGAAGATACCTTGAAGGATCAACTTAGGTCTCAGATTAGTAGGATGATTCACATCCAAGAGTAGTAGTAGAGACAAGTTTCAAACTGTGCTTCTCTTCCTGTGCAAATTATGCTCCACCTCCTGTGCAAATTATACTACACTTCCTGTGCAAACTATGCTCCTCCTCCTGTGCAAATTATACTACACTTCCTGTGCAAACTATGCTCCACCTCCTGTGCAAATTATACTACACTTCCTGTGCAAACTATGCTCCACCTCCTGTGCAAATTATGCCACACTTCCTGTGCAAACTATACTCCACCTCCTGTGCAAATTATACTACACTTCCTGTGCAAACTATGCTCTACCTACTGTGCAAACTATGCTACACTTCCCACGATGCCGGATGTAACAAAATAGTAGGGACAGCCTGAATCACAGACGCGCCAGCGACACGAAGAAAAAATATATAAAATATTAAGTATAGTTTTATCTCAAGAGAATGCTACCGGGGTAAAGTGTCCGTATGGAGGGAGGAACTTGGTACCTACACGAGTAGACTTCAGATCTACTCGTGTAGGTACCAACCAAGTTCCTCCCAAACTTGTGTTGAGTAAATATAAGTATCTAAGTATTTGTATTTTATAGGTATTTTATATGTACACAAACAATTTTATAATATTTAATAGGTACCTACCTAATATTTCACCTACCACAATTATTTGTCTCTGCATCATTGTCTACCATCCAACCTTTGGGTCCTTGAGGCATTAAGTCTGCCTTTGTACTCTTGCGTGCATAAATAAAATAATAAATATCCAAACATAAATTGATATTAGGTCACCTCGAAGTGATACCATTTTTTTGCACTTTTCGTTATTTTTATAGTCACTTTGGTTACATTAGAATGCGGATATAATACATTCTAATAATTTGTAATATTTGGCTGCAAATGTATGGAGTCTGCCTTCTCGGCAAGCTACGCCGAGGTGGTCAAACTTACAATAAAATTCTCAGTTCCAGCCGTTCAGCCCGTTCTAAAGATTATACCTGCATGATCATAATGGCCGCTTATTTTGACACTTGAGATGAAAAACTACATTAATTTTACTTCACAAACGCCTATTGTTGTGAATACTTATTGCCAATAGGTATAGATCTACTAGGAATCGATTTGTGAATATTGATAACAAACACAGAAGTAAGACTCTGAAAAATAATACTTAATAATACTACTACTAATAATACTTAATAATACTACTAACGGAACGCGCTAATCTCAGGAACTACTGGTCCGATTTGAAAATTTCTTTCACTGTTAGACAGCCCGTTTAATGAGGAAGGTCACAGGCTATATAACATTACGCTACGACTAATAGGAGCGGAGCAGTAACCAATGATGCGGGTGAAACCGCAAGGTACAGCTAGTACTTAATAATACTACTACTAATAATACTTAATAATGATAGCTGTTTATGAAAAACTTGTCTGTTTAAGGTGGCAATAAAGATCATAGACTTGACGTGTATAAAAGAGGAGTACGCCCGTCGGAACCTCCATCGTGAGCCCAGGGTCATGGCGAAGCTGCGGCACCCCTGCATCGCGGCGCTCTACGAAACTATGATGGTTAGCTGCACAAGCACTGAGGGCCAGGCCACACGGTGCGGTGCGGCTCCGGCGCGGCGCCTGAGCGACGAATCGGCGGGCCGTACGAGCGGGGTGGCGTCACTCGTGTGCCCGCTGATTCGTCAGTCAGGCGCCGCGCCGAAGCCGCACCGCACCGTGTGGCCTGGCCCTCACACAAACACATTCTATATTCAAAACTTATTATAACTTTTTTCAGTGTTGTGAGATATGCTGAAACGCAACGGTTTTACTCTGGTATTTCGACACAGTGTCTCGCTTCACCCAGACCGGCAGAAGTTAATAAATACGATGATTTAACACCCATTAAAAAGTATTGTGAAACAAAAATATCTTTTTGTCACTGCTGCAAAAACAGAATTATTCTTTCGAGTTTTTTTATGGAACCTCACGATCAAGAAGGTTGTCATTGAGACCGAGGCGAAATGTTAAGAGCCGAGTGCTGCAGTCACAAATTTGCATGTGTACCAACGACTTTTTTCAATACACTTACGAAGAAATGTATAAACAAGGTTGACCGTCGACTAGTCGGGGTCGACGCGCGCCCAGCCTGATACGATACATGTAATAAAGTGGCGAGGGAAAACACGCGCACTTTTCTGCACAAGTACAGAAAACAGTCTACTGCGTGCCTAAAAGCTGGGATAAGGACAGGTTTTCGAGTAAGTATGTGAATAAACTGGTGGGTGTTGCAGCACGGGCCGCGCCTGTACGTGGTGATGGAGGCGGCGGGCGGCGGCGACCTGTGCGCGCACGTGCTGGGCGCGCGCGGCGCGGCACGCGGCCTGCCCGAGCCGCGGGCACGCGCGCTCGCCGCGCAGCTCGTGTCCGCCGTGCGGCACATGCACGCGAGGGGCGTCGTGCACCGGTATTATATCCTATACTAATCATACCTGTACCCAACTTTTTTGTGAATAGAAAGCGTGCAGCTACTATGGTGACATCACAGAAACATCAAGTATTTAATCTTTTAAGCTTATAATAGCGTCCACCGCATCGGAATCGGAGCGTACGCGGTATACGAGCCGTTGGTGTTTACAGCCGATAGGGTTCGTTTACTGCATTCGGATTTTGCATCGGCAATTTCCGATCCAGACCTTACAAATCAATACAAAGCAAAGAATCCGTCCGCTCCGTATACTCCGGTCCCGACGTAGTGGACACTAAGCTTTAACCGCCTGCGTCAAATATATCCGACAAACACTCTCGTATTTAATCCGCCAAGGTCACACATCTACGACCAATCATCAGCTGTTCTTCTTCTTCTTCTTCTTCTGTCGCCTATGTGTATTGAAGAGCTTAACGAGATGGAGTACCCAGCCGCAAACATACGACACTAGCGAATATCACACGAAGACACTCATAGGACCAATCGGAGACAAAGCGGTTAGAGTTTAAAGGAAAAGTTACGAATACTCAACACTAGATGGTACGGTCTACGCCATAGATATCCGGTCTAAGCCATACGCGTCTCTTAAACTTCAGCCTGAAGAGTTAAACAGAGCTTGGACTACAGTTGCCTAGATTTAGTTCTTTATTAAAAAGTTACGAATACTCAACACTAGATGGTACGGTCTACGCCATAGATATACATATATCCGGTCTACGCCATACGCGTTCTTTAAACGTCAGCCTGAACAGTTAAACAGAGCTTGGACTACAGTTGCCTAGATTTAGTTTTACAATAAAAAGGAATTATTGCAGAAAACCTTGACATGAATTATTATTATCTTTCAGGGACTTGAAAATGGAAAACATCATGCTGGACAGTACCAAGCAATTCATCAAAATTGTTGGTAAGTACTTTACAGATGTTTTAGGGTCCAGTAACCTTACTTACGGGGCGCAAACGCGGTCATTACCGAAACGTCAAAAGTAAACTTGTTGGTTTTAAAGCGAACTATCTTTAGGCAGGGCGCAAACGTGTCTTGTGTCAGATACAAGCTACCGATGAACATTTGATTTCTATAGAACCAGTATGAAATCATCCACTCCCCGCGCATACGTAAACATTTTTTGTGTTCAGTTTCTTCCACTTAACATAATGCCTGACGATCAAACAGTGTTCGGTGTCGATAACTGAACACTAGAAGTGTCTACATTAGCGCAGCGTCTTAGTCATGATGACATATGGCTTCGAAACATGGTCGCTTACAATGGGCCTCATCAGAAGGCTTAAAGTCGCCCAAAAGGTAATGGAAAGGGCTATGCTCGGAGTTTCCTTGCGTGATCGAATCAGGAATGAAGATATCCGCAGGAGAACCATGGTTGCCGACATAGCACGAAGAATCGCCAAATTCAAGTGGCATTGCGTAGGGTACATTGCTCGCAGAACAGATGGCCGTTGGGGCCGAAAGGTTCTGGAGTAGCGACCACGTACCGGAAGACGCAGTGTTGGGATGCCTCTTACAAAGTGGACTGATGGGACAGTGAGCAATGGGTAGCTCGCTGTCCGGCCGTCCGGTAACTGTCCGGATCAAGCCCAAGTCGTCGACGGCGCGCACTGTTCCCGCGCGTCTCAAGGAGTTGTCAGCAACAGTAGGGGCCCAAACGGGTCGAAGCCTACCGGGGCCAGGGTTATCCGAAAGGGAACTCGAGCCCCGGTATGAAGGCTTGAAGGAACGGGGTGGGTTTTTTTAGTTAGTAAGAGTCTGACACTATCTCCCGCTCCGCCCAAGAGCGGGGGTTGGCATTGGATGATTTTTCCCACCGAAACAAAAAAAAAACCTGGTAAGGGTTGTGGGAATCCGATGGATGCGAGACGCACTGGAACGTTCATTGTGGCGACACTTGGGGAGGCTTATGTCCAACATTGGAAGTTTTCCAGCTAAATAATGATGATGATGATGATGAACTTTTGTCGTTTGGCAGACTTCGGGCTATCAAACATGTGGAGCGGCGGCGCGGCGCTGCGGACTCCGTGCGGCTCGCTGGAGTACGCGGCGCCGGAACTGTTCGTCGACGGCCGGAAATATGGACCCGAAGTCGACCTATGGAGCATGTACGTCTACTGATGAACTACTATATTTATTTATTTAATCTTCATGCAACAAAAGATACGAGGGCTTTTACTTTTACACACAGTTTTCGCAGGTAAGCTGGAAGAGATTTCTTTAGAAATAAGCATCACCTTTGTACTCGTACTATTCTTCTATTTTCTTCTTCTGTCCTTTTATTATTGTGTGTACGTAAATTGTTAAATAAATAAAAATAAAGGCGGACTTAATGCCTTAGGCATTCTCTTCCAGTCAGCCTAGTGCAGTGCAGAGACAAAATGGCAGGTGCATAAAAAAAAAATTATTTAATACAAGTATAAACTGACCTCTGATTTTATGGAAAGCTAGTTCAACCCGAGGTCTACTGGAAAACTCAATTTATTAAAGATTTTTTTTTTATTCTTTATTCTTTATTGTACACTATAAACACAAAAAATAAGTGGATAGCAAAGTTCATGTACATAGGCGAGCTTAACTCAAAGTTGAGTTTTCTTCCAGCAAACCATTGAGCGATAGAGTTCCCTCTACATGATCACTGATCAGGATCAGATGTGGACAGGTTACAGTATTTTTTTAAGAAGTTACCGCGGCTCTGGTAAGCGAAGGGTAACTGAATGAAAACACGTGGGATTTAGTCTGTAAAAGTCTGACGCTCCTTGTTAAAATTGGTGCACCTCAAAAATTAAAAATATATTCTGAGTATTTTATCTAGACCGTAATCACGGAAATTTCCCCTACCACGAGTCATGTCGTCTTAAAGTCACCATAATTCTGTGTGCGAGAGAGGCACCGTGGGGGCGATCGGCGGCTGTGACCTCTCGCGCCGGGCCTTGGTTGAGACCATGGTCCGGAGCGAGGAGGAGTGGCAGGCGGTCGCCGACTTCTGCGAAGCAGTAACGCTCGCTAAGGAGGAGGCCGACCGCATCAGGTAACGGCATTCTCGCCGCCGCCGCCGGGATTCTGACGCCGATTTCCGGCCACCGTAGGTTGCGGACAGAAACAACTTGTTATATGACTTAAAAAAAAAAAGTAGCTCATCAGATTTTTATACAAAAATAAAAATATTTAAATTGAACGTTCTAAATATTATGACGTCTATGCGAAACAAGCGACAGTACAATAGCGGAGAGGAGCGGTAGTTGGGCGGCTAGGGTGCTTGATGCGCTTGCAGTCCGATCTAAGGGAGGGCAAGCCGGGCATTTGCCCAGAGAGGCAAAAAATGAGGGGCGGCATAATTGACTTATTCCTGTCTTCCAACCTAGCCATTAGCCATCCACACCCAAGTTGACAGGTTGAGAATTGTATGTGCCACCTTCCAACCTATGTATGTACTTCATGATGGATAGTGGAAATATTTAAGGCTTAATGGTTTTGTGTGTGTAAAGGGCTGCGAAAATTATCTTTGTCTGGAGCTGCTAAATAGCTAAATCGTGCCCTGCATACAGACGTCATTAGGTATAAAAAAACATACATTCGACCGAACATAGAACCTCCTCCTTTTCGAAGTCGGTTAACAAAATACAGAGTTGATAGAACAAACGAAACCTTAAAGGTTTGTTTTTTGGTAAATCTATATATATAAAAATCAATATCACTTTTCGTTGCAATTTTATAACTCAAGAACGGGCTCACCTATCCAAACCAAATGTTTAGGCTTTGTTCGGACTATTTAGTAGATGGTTTATGTGAAGTTTGGTAGGGTATAGTAGGGTAGAGTAGGGTATAGTAGAGTAGTGTAGAGTAGGGTGGAGTAGGGAAGAGCGGGGGCGAAGCCGAGCGGGCAAAAGCTAGTTAATTATGTTTTGTTATAAGTCATAGAACCAAAAGTATTATGATGTTAGTATCACAGTCCTGAGAGCTTACCAGTATTTTACAAATAGCCCTATATAGAGGCATTTTTTGTTGCAGAGGCGTGATCGTTTACGGCATGGTGACGGGCGGACTGCCCTTCACGGGCGCGGAGACCGGCGAGGGGCGCTCGCGGCCGCAGCTGCGAGCCGCCATCACGCGCGGCTTCACGCGCAAGCAGCGCGCCGCACTCGCCGCCGTCACGCCTGGTACTACGCCTTACTACTTACAACCTTAGGCCGTATAAAACTGGCAGCCTACGATCTGCCAGCGCTTATCGGAACCGGCCGGCGCGGGTAATCTGCGCAAGTAATAGACGCTGAGTTTCTATACAATGCACAAAACCAGTACCGATAAACGCCGAACGTCTCCGACAGGTTACGACAAGCTACGAAACGCGCAGATCAGCGCTGGCGCCGCCATTTATTCATTTATTTTACTACTTAAAACACGCATATTGTTTTGTCATTATACATAAGTAAATGTGAAAAATGGATAGTGACATGTTGATTTCGTTAGTATTTAGTAAACCACCTGTGTGAGACAAAACAGATAGACATTGCAATAGAGATCCCTGCTTTAACCTGCATGCTTTATATAGCTGTTACTTGTGTGGACCAGCGCCGATAGTTTGGCGCGGAATTTGAACTAGTTATTCACGTTAAGAAAATATCGACTCATCAGTGCAACTGCAAAGGCTTATTTATTCTGAGGTAAAAACAGTTGATTATCAATTTCACGGGGGGTAGAGCCGCAAGTAATAGCTAGTACTTACTATGTTAAATCAAAAATTATTCATTTGACATTTTTAATACTTGCATTAATTAAAAACATACAAAAATAAACAAAAACATGATTTCATTACGATTGCAAGTAGACACCATTAACATCTTGCTAGTTTGTTTTTTTATTGTTACGTTGACGGTCGTCGGAATAGATGAAAAACTTCAACGCGGTAGGTAATATTTGAGCGTATATTTTTAACAAAACCACAAAACTGATCGCATCTCTTTGGAATCACTCCACTGTCAGTCTATGAAAATTCACAAAATGTCCGTATAACATGCTCCGGCCGGCGCGGTCAAGTTGGATCTGAAACAAAATTGTATTATTAGTGTTAGTTTTTTGTTTTATTTTTTATTTGTATTATTGGGTGTCGCTTGCCATATTGTAGGAATAGTCGCAAAATACTTTGAATAATTTTCATTAGTGTAATGATCAAACGCTGCGTATTTCGGTACGCAGTCGCCACTCTAGAACCTTTTGTCCCCATCAGCCATCTGTTCTGCGAGCAATGTGCCCTACTTAGTAGCGTTGGAAGGTCTTCCCCAAGGTGGGCCGATGACCTGGTGAGGGTCGCGGGAATCCGATGGCTGCGAGACGCACAGGACCAATCGCTATGGCGATACTTGGGGGAGGCCTATGTCCAACAGTGGACGTCTTTCGGCTAACACCATTATGATGGTAATGAATGGTCCAAAACACAATCATGCTATTACAACTAATTGTCACAATTGTTCTTCTACTACTATTAGATTCGTTAGTAGTTGGTTCGGTTTGGAAAGTAAAGGTCAAAGCACACTTACACGACTCTGCTCCCACCTGGCAGAAAGAATATCGGCTTTAATTACTGCTCTTAAGATATATTTTACATTGACATCATAAATTAGCAGACAGCTCGCTATTAGCGAGCTTACCGCTGTCAGACGCCTCGCTGGCCGCACGTTGTAGACGAGCGGTCGCCGCGATGTCCGCACACTCACTGCTAGCAGTCGCCGCGGCGTCGCCGCTCATTCGGTCAGTATCTACACAAAAGCGAGAGCGGTCGGCGGGTGGACTGCTGGGTGACTGCTAGCTGTCGCCGCGTGGACTGCGAGCTGTCGTCTTATTTTAGGGCGGTGTTGGAGCAGAGTCGTTTACGTGTGCTATGACCTTGAGGCCTCTTTAAGAATTGGCGCCACGGCGTCCTCACTTTCCGCCTGACGCAGATCCTCACGGGACACGGTTGTTTCGGGAAGCTACCTGAACGTTCGGCCCTGGTTTTGAGGCCCTGCCACGACCTTAAATGATTTTTTAAAGAATGGATCTATATAAGGTGCATATATATTTCATTCGCACGCTTGACATTTTAACACTTCATGGTAAATCTTCAGTCATGTTACGAACCGAGGGGGAACGGGAGACAGACACCTCCGTCTGCGAAGTAGTAATGTGAGCGAAGGAGGCTGCTGGAACTGTGTAGCGGAGACAAGCGGCACACACCGGCCCCCGCCAGAGACGGCCCGGGAGTTGGGAGTCCCCGGTGGTCTGGAAGGAGTTCTCTGTCGGTTGCTTTGACCAGATACATATTGGGATAGTAATTGAATGTGATTTTATTCACAGAGTGCAAGGCGTTTATACAGCATTTATTGGAACCAAACGTAGAGGTCCGGATGAAGATCGAGGAGGCGTCGCGACACCGCTGGGTACGGCGACCTGGCATGAGGATGAAGACGCATCCCTTTGGCATCATTGAGGCAGCCACTAACAGAGAGGTCAGTGTATAGGTGCATGATTTATTTTCGGCAGGGTGCACCTTTAGAACTCCGCCGAATTTTGTCGACTTATGTAGAAAAGAGTGAGATCTAAAGAAAAAAGATGCAAAGACCGGAGTGAGCTCAAAAATTTCGGATGTGCTAGGTTCGCTGTATTTCTGACAGCAACAAAACCGCCATTGTACTTATACAATTAAGATGGTTATAAAAGAGTAATGTTTAAGTATATTATAACTGATCACACCTCACCTTAATAATCAAAACTACTAGACAAACTTTCCATAGAAAAAAAATACTTGAATCCCTTTGTACATTCGTTCGCAGATTTACAGACAAATTTCGGAGCTGTGCACGAGGCCCGTGATAGACGTGGTGGCCGAGATAAAGGCTGACCCGTTCGGTCCGATGGGCGGCATGTACAACATCAAGACGCACGTGGCGCAGGCGGGCGCGGCGCCCACCGCCGAGCTGCTGTGGAGCGCGGCCGCCGCCTCGCCCGCGCCGCGCTCGCCGCCGCTCTACCGCGCCGCCTACGAGCGGGACGCGCCCCCCACGCCGCCCATATACCGCGCCTCCACTGAGCGCGACCTCCCTCCCCCGCGCCCCCTCTCCGCACACGCCGCCCCCTCTCCGGTCCGACTACAAGCAACACCACCCCCTCCACTGCCAAAATACACCGACACGCCACCCAAAATCACCCCAACCGTCAAGAGCCAGCTGCAAAGCCCTAGAACGATAAACAGACCTCTCGGTAGTACGTACGGGCTGAAGAAACCCGTGTACAAGGTGTACGACAACGGCGACTGCGGCCTGGACCCTCGGCTGCCGAGCATCGACGAACATTCCACGGACAGCGACGCCAAGAAGATCACCCGGAGCAAGACCATGCGCGCGCCGTGCGTGAGGAAAGTGAACCTCGATGAGGAGCGCGCCGTGAGGCTCACCAGCTGTCCCAACAGGGTCGGCGACAAACGCGTCGAGTTCTACAGGAAGGCAGGGGACGGGCTACCAAGGTGAGGAAACCTATAAACATACCTATTTGAATACAGATATGTAATTTAGGACGAAGTTCAAATCCATTACATCCCGTTTCATTTTATAGAAGCTTTGTAATACTAATGATCGCTTAAAAATCAACATAAAATACACAACACTAAAGTTGATACTTAGTCAAGTATCAAGTTTAGTGTAAGGGTGATGGCATGAAATTATATTCAAATTAACTGATTGAAAATCTGTAGCTGCCATATTATTTTAATACCTTTTATTTAACTTGCAATGTACAAATATGTATGTATGTAACTGATTGTTCGGGTGGAATCTTGGAATTTAATTTTGAAGCTAATATCTTCAACGTATTGAACTAAAATTTTGCATACACGTTTAGTTTGGATGACAATACATAGCTGAGTGACGTCATTTTAAATCCAAGATGGCGGAACAACCATGATGGCGTACTAGTTATTTTGAATAAGCTGAGAATAAGTCGAAAAATAGTGACGCCACTCTGATTTTAATATTTATTTATTTATATATTTTTATATGGCAGACTTCTAAAGATCGCGTATTAAGTTTTCTATATTTTCCCATAACATGCATATCAAATAAAAGGGCTTGCTGAACAGTAACTTATAACTTCTGACACTAGTAATTTTTTGTCCGATTCCCTGCCTCAAGACTCACTTTGCCCAAAGACATTATTTCTACAATGCTTTCAATAAAAAGTAAAAAACTAGGAAGTTCACCACCACTTGATACTTGTTTGTTTTGACAGTTGGCGAGCTAGCGGGTCGCTGGCGCCGCCGCCACAGACTAGAATCTTACTGCAAAGCAATGCCACTTCTATCAAACGCGCCTCGTTGGGGTAAGTGTCTCTGTGATCATCATTTTATACGGAAAAATATCAAATTTATAAAATGCGACAATAGCGACTTCTACATTGAGCAAGTGACAGTTTTTATCTAGAATAGATATTCAAGCCTTATCAGAGAAACCCGGAGTCCTAGAAAGCAAGGCAAAGAAAGACAATGGAGGAGTGGATTTTAGTAAGTTTGAAATGCCGTCCCGCTTAGCTTTAGAGCGAGAGAAGTGATTGGATGATTTCCCTCCTATAAAAAAAAGCCTTATCAAGAAGAATATTGTAACCGACTGTTTGCGCTTTTTGCGGGAAGGGATATTTTCTTCCCTATTTTTTTTTTTTTAATAAGAACCTTAAACGTTCCATCACGCAAGGAAACTACCGACCACAAAGCGCCCGATAGATGATTTCGGACTGTCGTATATGTTCAAATCGCGCGGAGAACTTTGATCGTGCGATGCAGGATTTCGTAGTTCTTATGTGTTCTTATTTTCATCAAGAAAGTCATATCAATTGCAGAAAAAATAGACAATTTTTTTTTTGCTCTTATACTAAATTCGCGTAAGTTTAGACATTTAAACAATCCTTTTTTACTGTCCGTTCAACCGATTTTGACTTCTATTCCGTAAACATAAGGATGGCAATAAAAGCAAAAAAAAAATACAATACCAACTATTTACTGGAGTCGCCATTTCTCATGCCACCAACGCAATAAATGTCAATCGTTTGAATTCACAGTAAAAAATGGAATATAATATTTCCATGATAAAAGTTTTATCTAAAATATGACCACCTATTACCGTTACACGGTGTACAAGTAAATCTATTATCTCTTTCGTTCACAGCAACATCGTCAGTCCACACTCGTCTTCAAATAGCCATTGTAAGAGCGAGAGAGCAATACCGGTACGTCTTTATCACATTTTATAATATTATAAGGATTGGAAGGCCTCCTACAAGGTGGACCGATGACCGTGAGGGCAGTGGGAATCCGATGGATGCGAAACGCGCAGGATCGTTCATAGTGGCGACACTTGAGGGAGGCCTATGTCCAACAGTTGACGTATATCGGCTGAAATGATGATAATGATGATGTATTATAAATGCAAAAGTTTGTGAGTCTGTGTGTGTATAAATTATCTTATGTCGTTACTACGCGAAAAGGTGATGCATTTATTGAGAGCCTATTTATAAACATTAAGTTATTATTTTTACAGAAGCGGCCAATGCTGCCTCTACCACAGGTTGGATGGTATTCAACGCGGAGCATAGGCAAAGAGAGCACGCACCTACAGCGGCTCAGACGCACGGCGCCTATGAAGTAACCGCGACTAGACGCACGGCGCCTATGCAGTAACCGTGACTCTGACGCACAGCGCCTATAAAGTGACCGTCACCATCGAGCTATTAGAGCATCGCTGTACGCTCCGACTAATCGCTCGAGTTATTTAAAATCCGCAACCCTGCATTACATTAGCACACATTTTTCAATGCTCAAATTCGTAACTGCTTTTTTATAGACTCGCGTTTGACCACCATCTCACATGATAAGTATTGGTTTGGTCTGCGATGGAATACGTTAAAATATCATATACCACGATCATGATCACAGTGTGAACGACGCCTAACTGGATAAAATTTCCAATGAAAAGAGTCGTGTAGTTAATATGCAACGAAACAGCAAAAAAAAACGATGTATTATGTAGTACTTTCAGCTCTGACGAATTTGAGCCTTTCGCGAGTTTACGGGGCGTATCTGAAAAGTTTAGCCATATTTCGGTTAGTTTCTTCCCACGAAGCTGGAAAAAATAATCTCAAGGCATCCTAAAGTAAATCGCAAAAATAAATTCCATGCCAACTTATTCGCTAATCAAAATTAGGCTAAGAACTCACGAGCGATTTTCACCCGCGGCCGCCTCGGTTGCGGGCCCACAACTTCTGTAGAATGTAAAAAAATTAATTAATTAATTTTGCGGTTGCAAAACGTGTCGTGAACTGTGCTTTAATATCAGTCTTGTAATATTATTATTTTCTATTATGTTACTGTTTGTTATTCCAAATAAATCAATATTCGCCGCGGCGGGTAACCGCGTAAATCTGCGACCTCTTGAGTTTTAAAATAAAATAGCGGTTTCCTCTACAGCGGCGGACGCGGGTGAAAACCGCTTTGTGAGTTCGTAGCCTAAATGTCGAATCGGCACAATTGAAATTACTTTTTGGTGGGAATGCATTCTGTTTTTAGTATGGCCGATTATCTTGTATAATTTTGCACGTGTCCAGAAATGCAGTGGAGGGGAACGCAATTTCAAATTCGACGAATCTATATCAAAGAGCTATGCGATTAGTCGTTTTTGTACAGCGAGTTTTAGTTAAATTTTAGCGTGCCACCCTCAGTGTAATGTTAAGCGAATGAAGCAGTTTTACTATTTGTATGCGCGCTCGACTTCCAACGAGTCGAGCACCCTTTTGGACTAGTATTTTTTAAAGTTTATAAAATGAGATTTACATTTAAAAGCTAAATAATAGAGTGTTATGTTATGCTTGCATGCAGGTATTTTATTGAAATATTAATATAAGATGTGCGTTACTTTTATTTATTTTTATTTACTTTGCTAGCTTAAAAACAATCTGTACCCCTAGCCAAGTTCATAATTCTACAATCTTTAACGCAAGTAGAAAACTTCAATGTACGGGAATGACGTCATTTTGACGCTTAGTCACGTGGTCAGAACAAAAGAATCGGGGGTGTGGCTAACTGGAGGCGTTAGACTTACGACAGAACCGAAACGAAACGGTTGTAACTTGGCTGGGGGGGCTGTTTACTTTACGTTCTGGGGTCATACTCTGCCTACAATGTCGATGATGTGTGAAATATAGTAGATTATGTGACTAGGGGATAAAGTAGTGTCTTTAAAAGCGGGCGGCATGTTGATTTCTGAACGGAACGAAGGTTGCCAAGTTAAATCCCGAACGCAGTGAGGGATTTATATAATTAACTCCCGAACAGAGCGAGGGAGTCAATAAAGAAACCTGAGTGAAGTGAGGAATTCAAGCCGCCTAAGACAAAGACAATATTACATTTACAAATTCATCAAACCAACAAAATTCACTACTCCAAAATTCTATAGTTTCAATTTTCTATAACGCTCCCGTCAGTACGCACGTTTTATTCTATTTTCTTTTTTTTTTAATTTGTTTGTGGCCAGTTTGAATTTCGAGTCAACTTGTTCGTTGTGAGTCACAATGTTGACGATTTTTGATGTTCAAAATTCAAATCTCATTATTCCCTAGGGATCGGTCATACTGCATTATTTCCATAAGGATAGAATGACATGCTTTAAGTGAGGTTTGTATGACGTGTAAAACGACATTATCGAGCAGGTGGTGTAAAAAAAAATGTTATGAAGTTTACGATGTACTACTCAGTCAGCGCACGAGTCCTATCTTGTCAAGTGTACCCTATCCGCGTCGCACTGCTGTACCGGCCTGACACTCTCCAGTCGGAGTCCTCCACTCAGCACCACAGTTAGCTGGACTCCGTCCTAATCGCTCAGGACCGAGGGAAAGGATGTTTAAAGTCCCGGTAGCCCGCACAAATCTGTTAAAGTTCGCACCCGTGACTCGGGCGATAGAAACACTCAATAGTGTCTCATTACGGGTAGACATTTTTTCTTGCACATTGGCGGAATTCCAGAGGGTGACACTAAGTGTGTTGTCCTCTATGTATCTTGTGGCAGTTCTCCAGGGTGCTGCTTGAGACTGAACATCGACTGTTCATTGTGTATGTATGTTGCATGCACTAATGGATATTTGAACAGTTTGTGGGTGGCATCTTTGAGTGCTAGGCTATTTTGCGACTACTTTTGTTACCTTGGGTAGGTATACCTGTTAAAACAATTGTATGTGCTTATAAAAATAAATAAATAAACTAGCTCAGGGCCGCGTGTCCAATATTTTATTTGAAAGTCCGCTCCGCTTGGCCCATTCTGGCAGTCCGCTCCTCTCTACTCTGCCCAGCTCCGCGACAGTGGATATTATTGTACAAACTCTGGTGTGTCAATTGATAAAACAAGAAAATGTAATGACGTTCTGTCAGTAGTGGATAAAATAAAAAATGTGGAGACACTCTTTTTGGGATTCTACCGTATAAGATTTAGAATGATGTCACTCACATTTTCAGCACAATTTGAATGGTTTTAAATTCGACCCAGACTTAACCTAGCCCATTTGGACGGACCAAAACACTACGTGTTTTTCGGTTTAACAAAACATTTTTTTTTTTAAGGTAAAGCAAAAAAGGTCAGGAATAAGGGCATGTGACGTCACTTTTAATAAACATCATAATGGCGGAACCAACTCTTGTACAAAAATGTACCAAGGTAAAGTCACGTGTTTCAACGCACTGTATCTTTTTCATTTTTTGATTTAATGGCAAGGATTTGTCCAATAATTTTTGGTGATCAGTTATGCGCGGTGTTGGTGGTCAGTGGGGGATTGGCCATGGTGGCCAGCCGCATGTAGGTGGTGTGCGGGGCTACTGACCGTGGCGCTGGGCGGTGTTGGTGGTCAGTGGAAGGGCATGTGTGAGGGGTTGGCCATGGTGGCCAGCCGCATGTAGGTGGTGTGCGGGGCTACTGACCGTGGCGCTGGGCGGTGTTGGTGGTCAGTGGAAGGGCATGTGTGAGGGGTTAGCCATGGTGGCCAGCCGCATGTAGGTGGTGTGCGGGGCTACTGACCGTGGCGCTGGGCGGTGTTGGTGGTCAGTGGAAGGGCATGTGTGAGGGGTTGGCCATGGTGGCCAGCCGCATGTAGGTGGTGTGCGGGGCTACTGACCGTGGCGCTGGGCGGTGTTGGTGGTCAGTGGAAGGGCATGTGTGAGGGGTTGGCCATGGTGGCCAGCCGCATGTAGGTGGTGTGCGGGGCTACTGACCGTGGCGCTGGGCGGTGTTGGTGGTCAGTGGAAGGGCATGTGTGAGGGGTTGGCCATGGTGGCCAGCCGCATGTAGGTGGTGTGCGGGGCTACTGACCGTGGCGCTGGGCGGTGTTGGTGGTCAGTGGAAGGGCATGTGTGAGGGGTTGGCCATGGTGGCCAGCCGCATGTAGGTGGTGTGCGGGGCTACTGACCGTGGCGCTGGGCGGTGTTGGTGGTCAGTGGAAGGGCATGTGTGAGGGGTTGGCCATGGTGGCCAGCCGCATGTAGGTGGTGTGCGGGGCTACTGACCGTGGCGCTGGGCGGTGTTGGTGGTCAGTGGAAGGGCATGTGTGAGGGGTTGGCCATGGTAGCCAGTCGCATGTAGGTGGTGTGCGGGCGCGACAATGGCGGCGAGTCTCCCGGCAGCGGCTCGTTCTTGAACACTGCCACGCACTTCCACTGATTCAGGTATTGCACTGAAAAATATAAATGACACAGTTCAATTACTATCCCCCTGAATAAGTGAATAATTACTATAGAGAATGAAATGGCGCCTGCATCCAGATTGAGGGCCTATTTTTTTACTAAATAACATTTATAGGAATATTTGTAAAAAATAAAAAATCTTGACAAAGGGTAACTCACGGACGGTAAGGGGCTGCGCAAACGGAGACGCTTTTTATTCAGTTACCGACACCGAACACTATTCATTACGGAGTATGTTTTAAGTGGAACACAAAAAATGTTTACGTGTGCGTAGGGAGTGGATGATTTCATACTGGTTCTATAGAAATCAAATATGCATCGGTAGCTTGCATCTGACGCAAGCCACACGTTCGCGCCCTGCCTAACTCATCCAGATGAAAACTGAAATGGCACTTAAGCTATTTCAGTGTGTATCTGGATGAGTTACCGTGGGCCTGGAAGGGAAAGGATAACTAAGGAAACACAGGTGGATGTCCTACTACAATAAGGAGTGTACTGACTCTTCCAGAGGCGCACGGCGCAGTCGTCGCCGGAGGAGGCGAGCAGCGTGCCGGTGAGGTTCCAGCACACGCGCCACACGCACGAGTAGTGCTCCTCGAAGGCGGCCACCACCTCGCACTTGAAGCGCACCGCGGCGCCGTTGTTGCTCGCGCCCGTACCTGCTGACTCGCTGCAACACATCGTGATATTCACGTTGGATACAACACCAATGAAAAGTCGTGGATTTTTTTTTCTAAAACAGCCACATTTATTACACTAGGGTCGCACATTCGCGACCAAATACTCCATCTCGTCAGTTCTTCTGTCACCTATGGGGAGACACAACCGTGGCGAAGTGGGCGAGAAAACACTCATCGGACGAATCTGGCGCGAGCGGTCAAAAGGCTAATTAAATAATTTGTACTATCATAATAACAATTTTTTACTAAATGCTTATGAAAATATCAATAGAACTCCATACCTATAACAAAAATTTTTGTTATATTTTTCTGTCTACTATGTTTAATTTGCCCGAAATCTCAGACTCCGACATTTCTGAAATGGATAACATAACGCTGCCCGCCCACTTCAGACTTTTTGTAGGACCGGGCCGATTTTTTATATTTAAGAAAGAAGAAAATAAAGAAAACATGTTTATTTCGCCTAAGTACACGCACAAATCAACACAATGTTACAAAAATACAAAAGCCAGTATCCCTGTCAGGCCATACGTGTATCGGGCATAACAATATTGCACCTTATAACCATAAACAACAGAGTTGTCTAGGTTATCTGTGGCATTATTTGTAACATTGTTCTGTTTTCTGACAGACTTTTTGTAGGACGTGTGCGACGCACTATTGCTATCAGTGTGTTCTATATTTCTCCTACAAAAAATCGGTCACTGATTATCGGTCGTGGGCGGGCAGCCTTATGAGGAGAGACTAACTTATTAAACTCCACAAGAACAATTTCGCAGATAATAAGCTAGTTTACCCACCATAGCTTCCATAATCGTACTAACATAACACGGTGTATCATAAAAGACACTTCCGCCTGACCGCTAAGTTCATTTTTGCTTGCACTCGAAACGAAATTTTAAAGGGTTTAGTTTGGCGCCGCGCCGCAGGATTCAAGCGAATTTTTAAGTGATCAAGCCGAAATGGCCGCGATGGTACATAACAAATACTCAGGATTCAAGCAAAAATTTTTTAAATGATCTGGGCGAAATAGCCACGATGTTACATAACAAAGACTTTCTCAAAGCTACTTACGCGATAGGTTCAATTTTAATGATCCGTACGTCCTTAGTAGCCACAGCTAGCAAGTGGAAGGACCTGCCGAGGTTCGGCGCGAAGGCGATGTCGTTCACTGGCTCCTGCACCGACGACAAGCAGTCGGTGCGCGTCCAACGGCGAGACGATTCACTGTACCTGTGCCAAAGATGTGTCGGAAACTGCTTAGGGTGTTTTTAATATCGTGCAGTTTTACGCACAATACATGTAGATGGATGGAGAGGGAGAGGAAGGCCGAAAAAAAGATGGATGAATTGTGTGAAAAGTGATATGAAAGAAACGGGAATTAGTGATAGTTTGACGGGTGACTGGACAGAATGGAAGAAGAAAACGTGTTGCGCCGACCCCAAGTAATATGGGATAAGGGCAGGAAGAAGAAGAAAGAAGCAGTTTTACCCACAATATTCCGATAAGGACTAAGGCCCGTATTAATAAACGTCACTCAAAACTCAAGCGTTACTTAAAACTAGTTTCAACCAATCAAATGGCTTGAATCTATGTAGTTTTAAGTAATGCTTGAGTGTTGAGTGACGTTTATTAATACGGGCCTTAGATTGCCATTGACTTCCCATTGGACAAACTAGACCAAACCATTGGACAAAGAATATTGCGTAGATTTCATTACGCACGCGGACAGTAGCGTAAACAGGCGTGGGCGATGTGCGCCCTCGCCCACGGCCTCGCCATCGCTTCTTTAAAAACGAGGGTTTTTTTTAATAGATACTCTCTTTTGACCACTTTATCACCTGATGGTAAGCGACGATGTGGTCGATAGCTGGATTACGAAGGTGGCTGTCTTGTTTTTGAATTTATGAAAGAAAAAACTGATGCACCTTCGCCGACGTCGAAGCTAGTCCACGCTACGCCCTGAAAGTTCACGCCGCGTGAGACACGCTAGCCTGTCACACTCTTTCTGACTAAAAACCCACCACGTTCCTTCTAGCCTTCATACCAGGGCTCGAGTACCCTTTCGGATAACCCTGGGCTCGGTCCGCACTTTCCGAACAGTCGCACAGCGACTTAACCATTGCTCACTGTCCGCAAGCCCAAAATTCACCCCCTGAAGGGAGTGGAGCGGGGTTCCAAAGTTTATACGGAGAACCCTACTTTTATGCGGGCGAAGCCGTTGGGAAAAGCTAGTAATTTATACAAATATAATAAAACTAGCTTTTGCCCGCAGCTTCACCCACTTACATAAATAAAATATAGCCAATGTCACTCGGGAAAAAAGCAATTTTCTATCGGTGAAAAAATTTTCGCAATCGGACCTGTACTTTCAGAGATTACCTCCTCCAAACAAAAAAAAAACTTTACCTCTTTATAATATCATATTAATGTAGATTACCAACCATAAAAGATTATACGTAGCTTCAAGTTGTTAAAGGAAATTGATCTTTATACTCACTCGTATATGAAGACTTTTCCATTGCAAGCGGTAGTCTTGTCACCTTGCACGGTGGCGGCTGCATTCGTGGTGTTGGGTTCGTCGCTGCCAACTGCTAACATGGGAGGATGTACCACCCTAGCAACGAATATTTAATAACTGAACTGCTAATGGGTTGGAGCTATACAGGCTATTTGTAAAACACTGACAAACTCTTAGACTATGTTATTAACAGCATAAACAACCACTTTTATTCTATGACTTTAAAAAAATTAACATATTATGTATCAGCAGATTTTCATACAACCTCCTTTTCTCCCTTTTCTCCTGGTTCAACTATATATTTGATATTTATTAGTATGTTCTTTTTTGTATTGTATGTATGTATTTGTGTTAATGTATCTTATTAGTATTATATCTGATGTTTGTACACTGACAACCCTAAATCTATCTCCTTTCTGTCAGTCTATCCAAAGGTTGTCTGTAAGAGATCGCCCTGTGCGATAAGACCGCCCATTGTGCACTTATTCTTTTAAATGTTTGTCCTGTATTTTTGTTTATTTGGTGTACAATAAAGATTATAATAAATAAATAAATAAATAATAAAAATATTTAAATTGAACATTCTAAATATTACGAAGTCTATGCGAAGCAAGCGATAGTAATATAGGAGGGGAGCGGAGATGCGCTTGCGTTGCGTCATACAGACGTAGGTAGGTATAGCGAAGTACAGGGTTGAAATGTGTTAGATAGAACAACGAAACCTTGAAGGTTTGTTTTTGGTAAATGGATTATGTTTTGTATAAAGTCATAGAGCAAAAGTTGTTGTTTATGATGTTAGTAATACAGTCCTGCAAGGTTGTTAGTGTTTTACAAATAACCCTGTAGCGTGTGAGCGAATATGAGTGAGATGGGGCTACACTCTATGTAGCTCCATCTCGCTCATACTCGCACGCACGCAGAAAGAGAGAAAACACGTTTATTTGGCAAAGGTGCTTTAACTAAGATATGGATTTATTGAACTACCTGCTGTCAAGATGATAATAATTACAGTGGTTCACTCAGATGTAAATCGTCTTTACCTGGATAGGGATGGGTTCCACGAGAGGCAACTTATTGACACTTTGGTTGGAATCTCATGTTGCAGAGTCCACTGCGCTAGGTTCATTACATCCGGAGCTTCGTATATCCTAAAAACAAGTATAATCATATTATACACAGGAAAAGCATAACGAATTTAAGTGTAAAAAAAAGAAATGAATAATTTTAATTTGCACAAAACAGTGTGTGCATCTGGATTGAATGATGGCCCATTTTTAAATCCTTGCGAGTCGAAATAAAATTTAAATTAAATACTAGTATCCCTATAAATCTTATTTCGTCGTCAAAATAGTTAAAACTCAAACCAATAGCCCATAAATTTCAAGAACAGAAAAGTACAATATGTTCAAAATATGTATTGTTAATGAATTCATTCGTCTTTGACATAAATAGACACAAATGAACTGTACCTTATAATGCCATCAGCGGAACACGTGACAAGTAGGAGTCCTAAGTGCTTGGGTCCAAACTTGACGTCTGTGACCGAGGTCCGCGAGTCCACCAGGTTGGACCTCTTCAGCCAAGTCCTTAACCCTTTCTCTGAACCCGAAGCTGCTGTGTCACCTGTGACAATGTGGATACAGACATTAACCAAAGTTTATATTTATATTATTTATTTATATTTATTTATTCACTAAATCCACAGCTCTTTTACAAAAATTTTACTTAAAAATAAACTAATGTTACAGCCAATTAAGGATTTACAATTTACTATCTAAACATTTATGCCTCAGAAACAACACACCCACTCACACAGAACAGGTGTACTGTGTGAGTGGGTGTGTTGGAGTGAAAATTTAAAAGGACGCGACCGCCTGCCATTCCACGGCGGTGCTCCACCCCAGCAGGGCACACCTCCAACGTAAACTCTACCATGTCCTCGATACCGAAAGGGTTAAAGACGCCATTGAACGGAATAAGGACTCCAAAGTGTTCGCAAGAGATCCGTCTGCTTATTGTTTTATCTACATTACTGGACTACTTAGCCAACAACAGGTTTTAGAAAGCAGATGCACTATGTATAATTGTTTTTGACTGATTGGCGTGTGACTGTAGCTATAGCGTTCCTTTACAAGATTTGCATGTCTGACGATAGTAAAATTTTGATTAATAAACTGCTCCCAAAATGTTCATCTAACGCTATCGAAACCACCTCTTTAACTAGTGCTTGACTGCGACGATCTTACCTTATGGTAAGCAGTGATACAATCGTTGATGATCAGGCGCACTAGTTCAGCATAATACCATTATCAGCCTTAAAATGTGCCCCCTGCTGGTACTCAGGCCTCCTCTCTAGGAGGGAATGGGCCGTAATCCAGCACGCGGGTCCAGTGCGGGTTGGTACGCACTAGTTTATTAGGAGTCTATTCACTCTAGCCTTGAAGATACCTAAATTAATAATCGGACAGGAAGACCGCAGCAGGCAAATTGTTCTAGTCCGATGTAAGCAATATAAACATTGAAGCTGAATAACAGCAGGGTATTTCTGTACTCCACCAATGTGACATGTCTACAAAATGAACCCATCTATTTTTGAATAATTCTCACCAACTTCCTCCCATATAGCTGCAGTTCTGTCAAAGGAGCAAGTAGCAATGACTTGACCGAACTCGGGATGCGCCCAGGTGACCTTCCACACGGATCCATGGTGCGCTTTCCAGCTAGCTGTGAGACGCCACCCACCTTGGCCATCTGAGTCCCATACCTGAAATTAATAGTACTTAGTCAAATGGTACGTTTTTCCATTGTCACTTAGACTATGAAAAGTGGTACTCGGCCAAGCTGCAGACTGGCAGTGAGGTACGGGTGCAGGTACAGTTGCCATCACGGATCTTGAACGCTCGGCGTCAGAGCGGGGATCGATTTGCGCATTCCATACATTGGCGAGCCAATCGTCTTCGTTGTTAGATACATGGTGCAACGCAGTGAACGAATCAGGAGTGACGTCTATGACGCAATGGCGCGGCCAGCCTCTCACTGACACTGCCCGCCCCCGCGTCGCACTTCGCACCACTAAAAAGACCGAATATTTGACTTCTGCGCAAGTGTTCAAGATCCGTGATGGCAACTGTACAGGGTTACCGCTCACCGCCCGCTCACTCACTGTGGCCACTTGTATGAACGAGCTATGGCGTGAGTTCTCAGCGCGCGTATCGCGTTGAGCAACCGACGCTTCCCGCGCCCGCGTGCCCACTAGGAACACTCATATGAAGTTCTTATGTTTGAGATTGCTGCGCCTGCGCCGCACCCGCCCCGCACCCGGCCTTCCAGTCTGGTCGTACACTAAGGGCACTTGTACACACTAAGAAATTCTTACCTACTTAATTGAAACTTTTTCGTACACGATAAGAATTTTATTGAATCTAGGCACGAAAATTTATCGTGACAACCTACCCCGCTCCCATACTACACCATAGCAACTTTAAGCATCGTGTCTAGTGAATACAAGACATTTTCTTGGTCAGCACCAAAGCAGTTTAAAAGTTCGTGTGTAGACACTACACAAATTCTTGCATACACCCCGTGACTTTTCTTAAACAAGTACAAGCACCTTAGGAGAACTCTGCCTATGCTTCGGTGCCTCGGCCACCTTCTAAAGGTCCAGGACACGATGATTCTGCGATTACATCACACTAAAATTATAAAGGCAAATGTTTGTGTGTGTGTATGTTTATTGAACAGATTTCAATGAAACTTGGTACACAGGTAGACCATATCCTGGAATAACGCATAGATTACTTTCTATGCGAGTAAATTCGACCGTTTTCGATTATCACATGGCCAAAGCTGCTGCCGGCAGCTAGTAAAGAATATATTTGTATAATAAGTACTAGCTTTTGCCCACGCGGCTTCGCTCCCGCTCTTCCCTACTCCACCCTACTCTATCCTACTCTACACTACTCTACCCTACCAATCTTCACATAAACCATCTACTAAATAGTCCGAACAAAGCCTAAACATTTGGTTAGGATAGGTGAGCCCGTTCTTGAGTTTTAAAATTACAACGAAGTGGCATAGATTTTTATACATATAGATATAGAGAGGGTGATACTAATTCAACCTGTGATAATGGAACAGGCCTTTAGAACCTTTATAGCCTGGTATGGTAGTCTAGAGTTTGCCCACCAATCTAAAGGCAGGCAGAGCATGTGGTGGAGGGCCTCAAATCGTTTGTGGTTAACTGTTGACTGACAAACTTGTCTCACTCGCTTTCTCATTTGGAATAGTACTGCTTTTTTTATGGTAAAAGTACTGCTTTTTTTTGTAAAAGTACTGCTTTTCTATGATAAAAGTACTACTTTTTTTAAGGAAAAATTACTGCTTTTTTTATGGTAAAAGTACTGCTTTTTTTTGTAAAAGTACTGCTTTTCTATGGTAAAAGTACTACTTTTTTTAAGGAAAAATTACTGCTTTTTTTATGGTAAAAGCACTGCTTTTTTTTGTAAAAGTACTGCTTTTCTATGGTAAAAGTACTACTTTTTTTAAGGAAAAATTACTGCTTTTTTTATGGTAAAAGTACTGCTTTTTTTACGGTAAAAATTATTCTTGCACCATGTGACGCTATTTTCTGCTGTTACTATATTGGTCTAGAGCCGCGCGGGAAAATGCGCGAAAGGCACTATTTGTGTTCTTATCTAATCACGGTTATGTATAGCCACAGTATAAATTTAGAAGAGAGTCGAGATACTTGTTTCAAAGCAAATTGCCATCAAAAACTACTCCTAAATGATTGACTTTTTCTTTCTTTTCTTGTTAGATTTTGAATAGTTTTGGCTGCTAATGGGTTCCAAGGACTCTTGTGTTAGATTTTTTTTTCCTACTATAGAATATTTGAAGGCTGTTCTTATGAGATTGCTAAACACATTCAATGTACAAATGTCACCTGCGTTAGATACAATCAGTGCTACATAAAAGACAATTTCCAGTTTTAAAAAAACATGCTTTTAATTTGAGTTTACTTAAAGTCCTAAGTTTGCTAAGTTGTTTGCATCCCAATAAACTTTCCTTAGTTAATATTGTAGATTTAAAGCCTGTATGGCTTAAATTTCACAAATCACTCATCTTTAATGTAATCAATTGAATAATTAGTCACAAATAATGTGTTATCATGTATTTTTAATAGGTTACCGCTGTTTTGTTTGCTAACAACAAGACCATACCTTCACATACTGGTCGCTCGAACAAGTGGCCATTCTCTCGCCATAGAAGTCGTACGCGACATCGTGAATCAAATCCTTGTGATCAGCGAAAATAATTTGTGACTCAAACAAATTAGTTGCAGTTAATTCACCCATTTTGTACTTTAAAAATAAAACTTTTAATTCAAAAGTACACTCGCTAACCTACCCTTTTACGACTTTCTCAGCTGTCACTGTCATTCATTGTCAATGTCAAAAGTTACGATTAGTTCATCGTTTAGCAATTATAGAGAAAAAAAAACATTTGTGAGGAAGAAAGTTGGTTTTTTGTTGGTCTTCTTATTAGCAAGTATGTAACGGTTACATAAACTTTAAGGTAGCATTCTAACTTGATACTGAATTTCAGATGATTAAAAATCATATCCTGATTTTAATAACAACTAAGAATTAGAAAACAAAACGTTGTTTTAATGATAAAAAATAATATTTTGGTGGTAAATCAAAATATTGCAGACATAATACATAATTATGATTCATTTCTTTTTTTTATGTATTTCGATTAGATAAAACCAAGATAAAACTTAGGTGTGAACACTGTAAAGCTACAAATCTATACTAATATTATAATTTCTTATTTGTAGGAGGATAGAATCTCTGAAAGTAGGTAGGTACTAGTCCGATTGCTAAAATTTTTTTACCAATAGAAGGCCTGATTCCTGAGTGATATAGGCTATATTTTATGCATGCGGGCGAAGCTGCGGGCAAAAGCTAATATTTTTAGAGAGTAGTTGATGCAACAATGAAAATATGAGATGTTAAAATAGTATGGAACAAATGTGCGGTCCATTACACAGGCATTGGTGGACAGAGTTGAGGTAGAATGTCATGGTGGTATAGAGACAGCGACTGTCCCAACTTAGTGCTGAGTACCTATGTCGCATTCGCAGCTGTCAAGTGCAAGTCACTTTATGCCTGCCACAGGTCCTCACAGGACAGCCGCCTAGCCCTGGTTTGGGCTATGGTCCGGAGCGAGAAGGAATGGCAGCTGATCGCCTGCCATTCCTCC
Source organism: Mythimna albipuncta (assembly GCA_929112965.1). Classification (NCBI taxonomy): domain Eukaryota; kingdom Metazoa; phylum Arthropoda; class Insecta; order Lepidoptera; family Noctuidae; genus Mythimna; species Mythimna albipuncta. The sequence goes on from OV815974.1 coordinate 2,253,489, forward strand.
TGCCTCCTGCAAAATAGTAATGCTAGTGAAGGAGGCCGCACGCATGAGGGAACGAACGCCTGCGTCCCCTCACGCACAAGCCACCGATATTTCGACCCCGACTCCGACTATCACCGACAGTAGACACGGTCTTGCGGACGTCGAGCAATGGGTAGCTCGTTGTCCGGCCGTCTGGTAATTGACTGGACTGAGCCCATGCAGTCATCAACAGCTCTTAGTGATCCACGCGCTTCTCAAAGAAATTAGCACCCAGCAGGGCCTCAGCCCGCTAGCTAGGACTGCGGGGAGGTTCGAAAAAGTAAACCAGTAGTCCTAGAACTCAAAGGGCAGCTAAAGGAGACAGGTGTGTAGTCAATAAAAGTCGACACGCCTTCGCGCTCCAGCCAGAGCAGAAGCGTATCTATCAATAGATGATTTCCTTTCATCAGTAACTAAAAAAGGTCCTCACAGGACATGGCCAGTTTAGAAGGTCACCATTGCAATTGTGCGGATCGCCCCGAGGACACGGTGGCAATCCACCCCGCTTGGATGGAGCACCGCCGTGTCCTCATGGAGACGATTGACGGAGGCAATCTCTCGCATCTGGCTCTGATTCGGGTCATGATCTGAAACAACAGAAAATAGAGAGCTGTCGACTCCATTCATTAAACCCAAAGCGAACGCAGGCGTTCGCGCACCTATTGTCTTTCTATTGTGTCTGTGATTTCCACGATTGAAAGATTGCAGTAATATAGAGCATAGGTGATAGATAGCCGCAACCGTGAAGGAATAGATATCTTCGCGCCCCAACCACAGATTACTGAATAGTTACTACGTCCCCAACCACTGTCGACGAGACGTGTAGTATTCATGCGTGCATCAAAGAGATGTCAGCACAAAGCACAACTGAAGCGCCTGCTGGAGCTGCGAGAACGTTTGAAAGAGTGGCCGTGACCTTAGAATGCAAACAGCAACTGAAGGGACATTAGGTGAGTATAAGTCAATAAAAGTCTGCCACGCACATGCACTCGTTTAATGTCGTCCCATCTCAAAGAAAAGGTATGGAATAAATAGATATTCATGACTAATCGTCCCGCGTGACTGCTTTGTGTTCACGGTTAATCGATTTCCATGGCTCTGAACTCAAAAGAACAGCTATTAGCCAAACATGCTCTATTAATTAAAACACTACCATCTGTAAGTATCATTTTACATGCTCGAAACTATTTTTATGACATTATCATGCAGTGCTCACTCTTTTCGCTGCACGGCGCGGCGGCGGGCGGCACCGTTTTGCGTTTTCGTTAAGGTGGTATGGTATAATTTCTCTGTTGGAAGAGAGAGTTCAGGGTTCACACAAACAACAAAAAGTAGAAAGGTACGCCACTATCGCACAGACATTCGTCTATAGCGAACACGCATCAATTTGCAGATAAATAAAAACGCATGTCAATCAGAGCCTGTGCCAAGTAAGGCCGAGGAACTTGTATAAGTACTGAGGATGCCTACCTACTGTACTGTGCCCTATCAATGAAACTCTAGGATGAGCTGACACTAGAATCGTAAACCTGGTGGCCCGTTATAAACCGAATGCACAAATTCTGCAGTCACTCGAGTTTTTTCAGAAGCACCTCCGCAGAATTTATGAATGGTAAAAGAAGAGATTGAGAACCTTACTGTAAAATGCTAAGAATTTTTGGAGACATTTTAGAATCTTGACTTTTCACTTTTCAGCCCTTGAAACGTCTCCAAAAATGTTAAAATATCCTCCAGTAAAACACCAATATTACTAACGTAAGACGTTAGTAATATAAACCTCCGAACCTCTCTAGTGAGGATATATTCATACAGATGCCAAGGTTTTTAGCGCTCTATGAGCATAATAATGGGCACAGAATCACAAACCACTGCTGCACTGGTGGGAGCGACTGGCCATCTACTATCAATGAACGCTTGAGATTTATTGGGGTTTAGTAAGAGCCCACTTGTTGATGTTTTCCTTGAAAACTTCCGCTATCACTGATGATAGCCTGTCTCAACAACTTCATCTACTTTTAAAATGACGATATAGCTGCAAATCGTCTGCATAGAAATTTAGCGGTTTAGTGATAGCAATAAAAACGGAGAAGAGATGAGAAAACGTCACCCTAAGGAAATCCCGCAGTCATAATACCTAACATCATTCAAAGAAATTCTCGTCGGCTCGAACACTGCGAGCGGCCCAAAAGATAAGATTTGAACTTACTGGTGTTAGCGGCTTTTATATACGACAAATCACCCGCACCGAAAGAGTTTGTGCGAAAATATCAAACCAACCGATTGCGACCGCTTCGCTTCGCATCCACGCGACGTTCAACAACAGATGAGGCGTTGACTATTGACGCGTTGACTCCGCCAGTGTAAGTTGCCCTAAAGATATTCTGCAATTTTTAAGCGCCGAATACACTAAGGAACATTTTGTCCCGCAACATAACGCGCGACAGTCAATACACGTGACGCTGCCTGCAACGTAGCATAGTGTTCCGCAACATTGTACGTGACGCGGGGCATGTTGCTTGCTCCCGCCTCGAGAGCGAGCGCACGTGTCCCTTGACTAGTCCTGACTAGTGTAGCCGGTAAAATGTTCCGCGACAATTGTCTCTGAACACTTCACGTAGTTGAGGGATATGTTTCGCAACCTGTTGTCTTCATTTGCCCCCTAGTGTATCCCAGGCTTTATTATTTTAATGAAACAAATAGGTGTTAAAAGATGGTTTATTTAATTGAATCCACATATACTTATAATGTAACTATTAACAAACAAATTAATAACAACCACAGCATTGTTATATTTGTTACAAATATGCTAAAATGTAAATTGATATTATTGTCAACTAATAAAATACTGGTATATTGGGAAACATAACAATTTCTCTAATGGCACATATCATCTAATTTACATAACTTCATGCCAAGCAAATTCATCGATAATAATTATTCAATATAGATTTGGCACTGTACCTATGTATTTTTAGGAATTTTGAGGTATATCTAAGGTACTACTAATAATCACTTTTTTCTCTTCAGTCATAAGGTTCACAACAATTTATGTAATTGTTTAACATAATTTTAATTTTGTGATATAATTTCATGGTTATCAATAATTTACATTTTATTTTTCTTTTAGTTATTGTTATTATACTGAAATATTTGAGATTCTACATAATTATTATTAGCTAGGGATCCTTTATGGATCGAGGGAGCAATATTAGAAAGTTTTTTTTTATGTTGGCAAGGATAAATGCAGTTTTAGGCCTGCCTTCATGCAAGTTTGGACTTATTCAGTGTTGTGCAAAACATTTTTTTTTTATTGGAATGTTATGTTTTGGGACAAGTTTTATTTCTTTTTAATAATCATTAAAACACAATTCTGCTTACAACACTCAATCAGTAACAAATTTTAATATGTAAAATTTTGAAAGTTTTTTTAGCAACTTATAAATAATTATTTCTTGCCTTCAGCTGATCAACTTCAAATGCAAGTTTTCTATTTGTTTCAACCAAAGCATTTTGAGTATGTGCCATGTTCTGTATTTGCTCACTCATGCCAGACAATTGCTTTTCTAAATACAACTTCTGTTTAGTTAGCGCCATCATAATGTGAAGGAAATAGTTCCTATTATCGTCCGTTACATCTGTGAGAGCCATCTTGACAAAGTCTTTGAGTTCTTCGACAGCTGCTGATTCCACAGCCACCGCTGGGGCCGAGTTTGATGGCTTCTGCTGAAGTGACAAATTGATATTAGAGCCTCGTTTATCATCCAGACCACCATTGGTTATGATGGGTGAAGGAAAACCTAAGTTTTCAGCTGTCCGGTTGTTCAAAGGAGTTGATACTTTGCTAATATTTTTTTCTGCATCCAATTGACGGTACCTCAAATCATGTCTGTCACTCTTTCTTTCAAATTCTGTGGTTTTATTCTCCTCTTCCTCATATTCATTTGATTTATCAAGACCCATCATAGCAAGGAAAGAGTCCCCTTTAGCATCAACTCCTTGGGGTGAAACATCCAAATAATTTCTTGGTGGTGAATCCGAAACAAAGAACATATCTGATGTTCTGGAACGTATTGGAGAAGACATTTTCTGAGGTGATTGGATGCTCTCTGTATCTTCACGAAGACTAATATCAGCTGATATCATCTTTCTTCTGGTTGGTTGAAATGAGACTTTATGGACTTCTTCTTCATGACCTTTCAATACTTTAGATGGGGTTGTGAGATCTCGGAGATCATAAATCAGCACCAGGCCATTTTTAGTACCCAAAGCAAGTTGGTTATCAGAGTTAATTGCTAAGGAGGTCAACATGTGCGAGGTTTTAATTGTTGAAACTACATTCTGTAATCTTACATCATATACATTCAAGATTTTATCATAACCAGTGGAAAGCAACACATCTCTATTTATAAGGGAATATGCAATATCACTGATTGGTGACGCATGGACATGCTCAAAGAAGGCCTTGTCTTTATTGGTGGTAATATCACGAATTACAATATGGCCTTCATCGGTGGCTAAACCTAGCAGAGATCGACTCTCATGATGAAACTTCATTGCAGAGATACTTTTAGAGTAAGACAGTTTGACAGTTAGCACAGGAATGTTTGATACAAGACCGTATATAACGGTATCCCCATTTTGCATGGAGGCGGCAAGACTTGTGTTCTTGGCATTATAGCTGACATAGTTGACACAGGACTGTTGGGTGGGAGTTGGGAATGTTTTTGTGATGTTTTTGTTTTTAGTGTCCCATATCATTACATTGCCACTTCTAGTGCCAATGGCAACATTACGATGGCCCTCTCGGTGGAAGCAGGCCGACCAGGTATCTTTCAGTGGTATATGCTGCAGAGTTCTGATGTCATGGTCAGCTGGACTTAGGATTTCCACTACGCCCTTAGAATTAACCTGAAAGAAAATACGCTGTTAAAAGAAAAATATCTTGTAATTATTTGTAGGTCAAATCAGAGACCAAATCAATAAATATCACCCATTTTACTTTGTTATCTCCCATTGTACTGGGTGACTAATGAACAACCAGTATATGCTCTTTGACAATGCAATACTTGGCACACCCTGAGATTATCATTGGCCTAAATAAGGCTATAGAAACATACACAGTATTAGGGTTACCTAACAATTCTTTCTTTGGAAATATTCCTCATACAAGTACGGTCATAAAATTTATTATTATAACTAGTAATTTATACACAAACCTGTAGCAGATATTTGCTATCATCACTCCAGGATATATCCCGCAGTATTCCTTCATAACACCAGTAACTTTTTTTCAAATCCCAACTGTTGGTATCGTAAAGGAGTAACCGGGAACTTATTGAAGAGAAATACATTGTTATGCTTACAGTTAAGGGCCCGGTTACTCACAAGTACTTTCCCCACTATAAAGCTCTAATTCAATGTATTTATTAAATAATCATCGTAAACAAAGTTGCGGAAAACAAATTGAAAACGTAAAATTTTGACAACTATGATGACAGTAAATTGCGTGTGTTGCCTACTAAGTACTACTCAAACATACGAGAAGGTAGTAAAAATATGAAGACATGCCAAATAGTTTGGTGAACCATTTAGCATAGCATTATACAAAAAATTAAAAGATTTGCGTTCATTTTTGTATAAATAGGTACAAATTTTATATTACCGACAGATTTACAACCACACCACAGACACGGGTGAACCATAGATCTAGGATATAGACGATATTTCCGCTGAGTTTTTGACAGGCAGTGCTGCCAATAACTAATCCAGCTTTCCTCCAGTTTCGACTCTACAAATCAAGAAAACCGACTACAACAAAAAATAACGACACTCCAATCACTAAATGTTGCTTAGAACCATTTTTGTTTTTAAAATCGTTTGTTGTTAAAATATACAAAAATTCACGTTAAAACTTAGTATGTATAATGCGTTCCAAATGAGAATAAGATCGCCCGCCATGCCACATCACGATTTACTGTCAAATCGAAGAAATTAAACATTAATTAATTTACGAAAAATTTAATTTATTTATGAACTGTGAACGAAAAAAGTTTACTCAGAATCCAGTTCTTCAATTTTGCCAAAATTTCTTCGATTTGACAGCACGACGAAACGTCAAAACATAGGAATCGGTCCTATTCTCATTTGGAACGCGTAGTAGTCAAAAATATTTAAAAATTGTTAACATACACTATGGCCACATTAAAAATATTATAGTGATTAAATACAATATGTATTACAAAATAACAAAAATATTTGTATAATAAACTCATCACATAAAACATAATTAAAATAAATAAACAAAGTAGGGACAATTTATTTAAAATGACACAAACTTGACAGGTTTATTCAAAACTTAAAGAATTTGAGAAAATAAAAGTTAACTTTAGTACGAAATATGAGTAAACCAACTTGAAAATAATAATAAAATGAATTCTTTGAACCATTAGTTTCCAAAAATTACTTACCACTCAGTGAGAGGAGGGTCCAAACAACCTGTATTGGTGGAAAATTCACTAAGTTGACCACACTGTTTACCGGATATTGCATTCCAGCGACAAGTTTCAGGAATTTGTACAATTTAAGCATTACCTAAAACACACTTTAATTTTCATAAAAAAAGTGTTAGAAGAAATACTAACATATTGTAACCTTCTTTATTTGAAAATTAGCTATTTTTTTAAATACTGTCTTTAAAACGTAATTTTACACTCGAAAAAAATGGTTCGAATTGTAATAATGTTGCCATAAAAACTGATTCAATTAATTATCTGACATTCGGACTTCTGACGTGTACTTGTTTTCATTGCGGTGGCCGGATTTATTGCAATCGTTTTTTTACTGCATATTAGTAAGTATTTGATGTATTTTTAGTATCTCATAAGAATTCCTTGTCATCTTAAACATGACAAACACATTAAAATTTGCTAAACTTAGTAAAATTTGAATAATACAACCTGTGCATTAGGCTTGCTAAAAAATGAGGGTACCCTTACCTTGTTTTAAAACCTACCTAAACTGTTAAAATAATAAACAGTGTTCAACTTAATCAAGATGCAAGATTTTTCACGTACACAGTATCTTCAAAAAACATTTTCCTTGGAACTGGAAATGACACTTGGTACAAAGTGTGGAAGCACTCCTGAAGCATCTTTTATTTTATTTAAAGCAATTTAATCTTTATCAAATGAATTCCAAGTTATCTTGTACATACTGAATTTTATATTATGTCAATTGAACTTAGTATATTGGAAATATTTTTATAAACCAAACAAATAGAAGTTCGGGTTCACCAGGGGTCTGTTTTGGGCCCAATATTTTACTCAATGTACTCAGTTAACTTACCATAATTATTCTGATGTGACTTTCATGTTAAAATGTGGAGTATAGCCACCAGAGAAACTCCATGACACTAGGCAAACCCTGCAGACAATAGTATCTACTAGGAACCCACATTTGCGAAGGAGTACATAACAAATATATTGGATATTTTCAAACTTTTGCCTTTATGATTAGTGTGAAATCAAACAAATTAAATAAATAACTTATTGATCTCCAGTAGAATGCTACTCACTGGAAGAAATATTATTGTTTTTGTTTTGTATTTCTTAATCTGAAATCAGTTTCACTATGGTTTAGAATGAAATATAGTGTATTTTCTACCTCCATGCAAATGATGCCGCTAGCAGAAACTATTCAATAATAATTAATTCATTAAATCCCAAGCGAACGCCGGCGTTTGCGCACCTATTGTCTTTCTATTGTGTCTGTAATTTCCACGATTGAAAGGTTAATATGTGGTTACATTACACTGGTATCTTTGTTTTTCCAGCGATTTCCAATCATCATGATCACGGACATCCAACTAGCAGTGTTCTCCAACATCCTGGGGGTCTCTATATTCCTACTAGTGATCCTGTATCACTACATCAACGCCAACAGCACTAAGTGAAGGTATAAAAAAAAACAATCTACTTTCTTTCAATTCTTAAAAGGGCAAAGCACATGTATAATATTCAAATTGAACATTCAAAACAATATTTGTTATCTAATCAGTTTGTCAACAAATACAGACTATTACAAGTGAAAACAACCAGAGAAATAAAAACTATATTAGTGTTCCATATACCTCTGTTGAAATGGGAGCATCCTCCGACCAGACAGGTGTTGTGTCTGGTGGGCAACTGCCCGGCAGATGATTTTGGGATGTTCTGTGCGTGCGGAAAACTATAATTGCGCGATGCAGGATTAGTTCTTATGTGACGTCATAAATGTCGCTACACTGTCTCATTCATTAAAAAATCGTTTTCTATGGCGACCACATGAGTGCGATGAACTGTGACACCAAAAATCATGAGGGACTTCTCTTTCTTATGAGCAGGCTTTCTTATGAGGAAGTTTTATAATTTTGTTGTTGTAATTTAAATTAGTAGTAATTTTAAAAATTCTTTTTATTAAAGCTGCAATTATTTAATTTAGCAGATTAAAAAAATTGCATGCATATTTCCTATTGCTAAATGTATTCATTTGGTGATACTAGTAAAGGAAACGCACACCTGTAGAGGTCACATTCATCAACTGGAGCTTTTTTATTTGAAGTGAGAAATCTTCAATTGACATCGCCTACTCTGGTGTGGAACACGTGTCTACTAGATCCCACCTAAGTTCCTTCACTTACCCTTAGGGTTCTAGAACTACGGTAACTCTTTAAATCGATCCCGCAGCCCTAGCAAACAGCGGCTTTGACCCTGTTGGGTTTCCTGACCACAGTATGAGACGCGGGTAGCCGTCTATGCCGTCGGTTCTTATAGGATGGTAAGCTACCCATTGCTTGTTCGTGAGCCCACGCCTACCGTAACCGAGAATCGCCCTACAATTCCTGACGCAAGGGGCGTCTCCTGTGGCAGCAGCTGGGGCGTGAAAAGTTCTCTCTCACATAGTTGCGACCACCTCCTCGGCTCGCATTACTGCTTCAACTGAAGCTACCATTTTTTTTTATTTTTTGGTGGGGAAAATCATCCAATTACAACCCCTGCTCTTGGGCGGAGCGGGAGTTAGTGTCAGACTCTTACTGACTAAAAAACCCACCCCGTTCCTTCAAGCCTTTATAGTGGGGCTAGAGTTCCCTTTCGGATAACCCTGGCCCCCAGTAGGCTTCGACCCGGCTGGGCCCCTGCTGTTGCTGACAACTTCGAGGTACGACTTGGCCTTGGCCCGGACAGTTACCGGACGGCCGGACAGCGAGCTACCCATTGCTCACTGGCCGCAAGCCCGCGCCTACGGTGGCTGAAACTGAAGCTACCATGGGATTTGAATTTATATTAACTGGCATCATGAAAAATAGATGTACTATGAAGAAACTAAGAATTAACTATGCATACTTCTGTGGACAATTTGGGCTAGTCCTTCTCATCTCAGAATTCCTTACCCTGGGCTGCATCTGCTGCTGGAGGTAAATGCTCAAGATCTAGATACTTTCTAGTGGATTTCAAAGTGGATTCATGAAATAAAATATTCCCAATACGCAATTGGCAAGAAGTGGCTCTAAGTGAGGAACAAGGGAAGGAATTGAGGAAAGCCTTTACCCAGCTGTGGGACAACACAGACTAGGCATAAAATAATTAAACAATCATCATTACCACTCTGTTAACCTTATTCTAATTTTAATTGGGGTGGGCGTAACCACCCCATAACAAGTAATCTTCTGCCATGCTCCTCTAATCATCATGATCCCAATAGTTCAGTATAATAACGCCTTCAGGATGTTGTTGGGGCTCCCACGTTACTGCAGTGCATCAGGAATGTTTGCCGAGGCACATGTTGATGGTTTTAAAGCCATCATAAGAAAGCGGGTAGCGTCCATGATGCGCTTTTTTTTTCTTTTTTGTATCTTTTACTAACATAGTTTTTAACGTGTTTGATTACGAACATAATATGGACCACGGTCTGAAATAAAGTATTTTTATTTTATTTATTTTTAATAGTCTTCTTAATGACCCTCTGCCGGTATGCAGACAAAAAAAATACTTACCATTCATTAAAAAAACATTTTACTAACAGTAATTTTTATTTTTTGTTTCAGGTAGAATTCAACATGTCAGCTAATGCAATATTATAATATTCCATCTAATGTTAAGATGTAAATAAATTAAGTCTTCTCAATGATTTTGTTTTTCTGGTTAAAAATACTCATACCATACTGCATACAACGATACAACCTGTTTTTTATATTTCTATGATGAAATGAGTGCATGCCTGCGTAAATTTACAAGACGCACCTACGCACGTGAATGCGTAAAAAACCTGCACGATGATGCAGATCTGCACTCCCGCAAGTACGTGCGTGGAACGTTTTCACGCGCTACGCTGCGTGGTGCGTGGCAGTGTGATAACCGCCTAAAGTGATGTCTTCCACCGACGCGGGCGACGACACTGCCGTAAAGGAAGCGGCCAATCAAGTAATAACTGGTCCATAAATAAAAATAATATGGATGAAGGGCTGTTTACTCTTTCACGCAAAAACAACTGAATTGATTGTGATGAAACTTGATAGGGTAGACTGGAATAGCACATAAGATACTTTTTATTCTTGGGATAATTTTCTACTATCACGCACGCGGGCGAAGTCTTGGCAGCAGCTAGCCAACGATTTCATTCATGTTAGCAGTTAACATGATTCCCAACGTCACCAACAGATGGCGCTTCGCTCAACATTTATTTCAGACGGGCAATTTCTGGCCAAAGAAGCCTAAACGAAAAGCAATGCATTGGTTATAGCCATTAGCAACCTTTTGAATGTCTTAAGTTACACAGTTCGACATAAGCAATTGTATTTCTATTGTGTCTCGTCTCTAATTACGGCATTAGCTTCGGTAGAAGCCGAAGGTTTAGCCCTTTTTTTAGGTGGGAAAATTATCCAATGACATATCTCGCTCTTGTGGGTAGCGGCCTGCGGGGGGTGTGTCAGACTTTTACTGACTAAAAACCCACTCCTGCTCCCTCTTTGCCTTCGTTCCACCAGGGACCCTGGATCCATCAAAGCCCTGCTGTTGAGTCACTTTGTTTTAGCTAATTGTTCAATACATTTATGGTTTACATTCAATATGTACAATAAAAACACTTGTCTGAAGTTTTTCAAAGGTTTTTAAGACAAAGTGGAGGTAGCAACCCTGTTCACGCCATGTTACATCAAAATCAAGTTAGCCCATCAATATGAATCTTGAGATATGATGTCACCAATAAGTAATATAAAGATTTTTCAGGGTAAATTTTGTTAATTATATTGTTTTGAGAGCAAAGCAAAAGTCTAACAAGCACTCCCGCTGCACCCAAGGGCGGGAGAAGTCATTGGATGATTTCCCACCTAAAAAAAGCGTTTGGAAGTATGCGGAACAGAGAGAAAAGTCCCGCATATCCCAATTAGAAAGGGAGGATCCTCCAACCAGACAGGTATTATGGTCTGGTGGGCAACTGCCCGATAAATGATTTCGCAAATCGCGCGGATAACTTTACTATACCGTGACTTTACTTACGCGATGCAGGATTAGTTCTTATGTGATGCCATAGATGTCGCTACAAACGCATACAAAAGTGCGGATTTTTTTTTAACTTTGTGCCTTACAAAAATTGGATACTTCTATTTCGTGGATGCGTTCATAGCTCACATCCCAGGACATCCGGAACAACTTCTTCTTCTCATATCGATCTGACATCAATATAGCTACCTGTACCGCTCTGTCGTTGGCTTCGTATAAGCCCAGGAGGGAGCAGGTAGTTCTGCTTGCTGTACAGGGGGCAGGAAAGAAGAGACAACTATCTGTAGGTAGTGGCGGATTAGGCTAGCGCGGGACCCGTAGCAAATTAAAAAAAAAACCGGCCAAGAGCGTGTCGGGCCACGCTCAGTGTAGGGTTCCGTAGTTTCCCGTCCGTCACAATAAGTGTACCCACTTATGAGTTTAAAAAAATGCTTGCATATACGATTATACTACCAACAGTCCAGAAATTATTTTGTACAACCTTTTTGTCTTTTTTGTATAAAAACTGTTCTTTCCATCAAGTTATTATTGTTTTTTACTTTTGGAGCGATTATTTCCGAAATTATTGACATTATCAAAAAATGATTCTAGTAAACCCCTATTCATTTTTAAATACCTATCCAACAATGTATCACACGTTAGGGTTGAAATTAAAAAAAAAATCACTTCCCACTTTACATATAGGGGGGCTACCCTAGTTAAACATTTTTTTCCAATTTTTATTTTACCACTTTGTCGGCGTGATTGGTATACATATTGGTACCAAATTTCAGCTTTCAAGTGCTAACGGTCACAGAGATTAAGCGAGGACGAACAGACGGACAGACAGACATGGCGAAACTATAAGGGTTCCTAGTTGATTACGGAACCCTAATGACAATAGGGTACTTAACCGAACTAAATATTTATGTGTATGTGAAATTTACAATGGAAACCAATACCTAACCCGGATTTTAAAATGGTTACGTGACAAGTACAATAATGGGAGAATTCTAAGTGACCTTCTATTCTGTCTTTCATGGAGGATAGTCTGAATATGAAGTAATCCTGATTACCATCTGAATAAAGACTTCATCTGAATTTAGCTTTTACGTAGTGTTTATGATTTGCCTAAGGTTTTGTTCTTCTGCTTCTCGTGTCGATTTGACTCAAACCCAAATTCGCCCATAAAGGCACTTATTACGTTTAAGTACTAGATCCCCGAAAATGCAGGGCCCCTGAATGCACGGGGCCTATAGCACTTGCTACTTTTACTCGCGTTTGACCACCATATCGCAGGATTGTAGCATGCTTACCTAGAAATAACCTATTCACTCTTGACTGAAAGACCTTTAAGTTGTAGCTATCAGGAAACACAGACTCCGGCAGGGAATTCCACTCCTTGGCTGTAGGTATGCACAATTATTGTTTTGTGCGTATAGGTAGGTGGAATGTCTACCATGTACCGGTGGCGCAACGCCTTACGTCTTGTAGTCCGATGGTGGAACGACTTTAGACACTGTCTGTTGACCATCTATAATACATATATAAATGAATCGCTAAATGTGTTGCTAAGCGCAAATCTCGAGAACAGCTGCACTGATTTCGCTAATTCTTTTTTTGTTGTGTTTGTTATTGTGATAGGAAAAAGAAAAGGTCCAGGTTCTTCTGGAAAAAGAAAATGAAAATTAGGATAGTGTAGGGTACAATAGGGCAGAATAGGGTATAGTAGGGTGGATTACACGGCCGTAGCTAGGGGGGGGGGGCATTGTGGGGGCAATGCCCTACCTCACTCTCACTCAGACGTGGATCTCTACATCTACATCTGAAAGTTCAACCATCTTGTTTACTTGTTCTTCATCATTGAGCATTTAATATCCATAAGCTATGCTCATATTCTGTCACAGAATTTTATCTACGAATAGGTTTAGGTTTGGCTTGGTTAGTGAATTTACATCACTGATTAGTCATCACAGTGATAGGTGGTGAATTGGTGATGGATGTAGGTGCCCGTGCTTCGAGGGCAGATCAATTATGATATTTTTTTTACTTCCGCCCTATTTGTTATCAATGCTGCCCTACCTCAAATTCCACTGTAGCTACAGCCCTGTAGCCCGATTCACGTAATCAAAACCGTAACGATATCGTAGCGATTTAGTCGTTTAGACCATTTCCGTATTCACATCCATCAATCGAGTTTGAACGACACCGATTTTAAAGTCGTTTGAAATTCTTCGATAAAAAAAAAGAAAATCTGTATTAAATTATCCTGTTAGAATACTTATTAATGTGACTGGAAATAAGTCGATAGCAAGTCGATAGATCGTGAATACCGCTTTTGGATAGGACTTCGATCGAACGACTATAAAACTTCAACGATATTTGGCTTGTTTGATTTCACTTGAATCAGGCTACTGGTTGAGTAGGGTAGAGCGAGAGCGAAGCCGCGGCCAAAAGCTAGTATACAAATATTAATTAGTTCAGGGGCCTTACCATAACGTGTTAAAAAGTTCAGTTTAGGCCGTCAAATGAATCGCATTGAGAGATAGTGGTAGGACAAAGAGAATTACACCCACCTCAGGTCAAATGTTATATTATGTTCTGTATGTCAGTAAGTGTATAAGTTCTTATAAACTAACAGTGGCCTTAGCTACGAGCCCTTAACACGATTAACTTTGACGACCTAAACTGAACTGTTAATGGATAGAGCTATACATATAAGGTGTATAGCTCCATCCTTTTCTCGCGTTCGCACTCTTGACGTTTTAACACATCAGGGTGGCACGGGTTTTAGTCTCCCTCTCACTCTGCCCAGAGCGAGAGGAGTTATTTAATGATACTGTACTAAATAATTAGTTTAAAGTTATTTTCAAGGTTAATCCATGTAAATAACTAATAGTTTCCGAAACATATAGGTAGGTAACATAGGTAAATTAGGCCCATTTATTTGGTTTGGTTGGTAACATAGTTGAATGTTCCGTTCCCTCATCAATAATTGCACAATTCTTTAGGTAAGTAAATATTCAAGTAAAACGAGTCTTGTTACAAACAAAAACTAAATCAGTCAAGAGCTAATCGCGCTCGCCCTCGCTGGGTTCCGCACCATGTTATGTAAAAAAATATTTTTTGTAGTGTATTTACTAATTAATTCGTTAAACCCCAAGAAACCCGAACGCCGGCGTTCGCGCACCTATTGTCTTTCAATTGTGTCTGTCATTATCACGATTGAAAGGTTAATTTTAATTAAATTGCTACGTTGCTAGTTGGTGAATCATTTTTTTCTTTACTTTCGAATGGCTGAACGAATTTTGATAAAATTTGTGCACGGATAGACCATCTCCTGCAATACCACATTAGATATTATTTTATCCCGGTAGTATGTTACGGCTGGCAGCAGCTAGTATGCACTTAAATGAATAAAGACCCCCATCAACTAGACTTTTCGTTTTATTGGTTTCGGAATATGAGAGAAAGAAAATATTTCCACGGATTATTAATATATGTATAAGTCAAAAAGTAAGGTCCAAATATATTTTTAAAGGGCAAACTAAGCTTTAAAATCCTATTGCAATGAAAATAACACTATTTTATTTACTTACTACTTAATACTTAAGTCTTCCTGTGACAAGCAAACAGACAAAGCCGGACCACAAAAATTTAAACCATTTTAATATGGAACCCTACATTATTTTTTCGGAGTCATTGTATGCTTAGTCCAACAAAATTGAAGTGACGAGCAAAACTGTTTGCGTAGCGGCCCTCGCCTTTGTTTTTGCAAATCACTTATTTAATTTCCTGCCGATATTTTTGTTGCGATCATCTGTTTGCGCAATAATACGTTTTCGTGATATGTATTTGACGATGATGGTATATGTATGTAGGATTAGAAATTGTTAATACATACGTACCTACTTTAAAACAGACTCAAGGAGTTTTCAGCAATCGTAGGGGCCCAGGTCGGTGCCTACTGGGGCCAAGAGACTGTTTCCGAAATGGAGGGCCGGCCCCGGTATGAAAGGCAACGAAGGAACGGGGTGGGTTTTTAGTTAATAAGAGTCTAGTCTGACACTATCTCCCACTCCGCCCAAGGGCGGGGAAAGTCATCTGGATGATTTTTTTTACCTACCGAAAAAAAAAAAAACTTTATACAACAGAATTTTAGTACCTATCTACTTATGGAACCTAACCTAGAGTTTATTAATAGTATCATGACTCAATATGGATTCGTGACAGAATAATGAAATTACTTTTTTATCTAATTTTATTCCACAGTTAAAAAACAAATATTTTTAGAACGACAGGAGCACTTTCATCAGTTTTTTATTGACCAATGTTTTCACATCTTTAGCAAATAAAAAGTCCACATGATTGAACTGTTCATAGGGAACCTTATAGGTGTCCACAACATTGGGGAGCTTCCTCTGCAGATGCTCCACATCCCCCGGGTGCGCCAGCCAGTCCGCCTCGCTGTAGAACAAATACACTGGTGCTGCTATCTTATCCAGCGCATATCTCGGAGGCATCTTTGCACCGTATCTTCGCACATTCTCTTCACTACCATAATCAAATTTCCTAAAATCCTCAGATATCAATCCTTGACCGTAATGAACAAACTGCTTCATCGACGCGCCAGACGGCATGTGCCCATATATCACGGGCAAATTCGTAACATTGAGCTGACCAAAATCAAAACCAACAACAAGAAATAAAATATTGCTGCAGAGGATCGTCACGATGGGCCCTGTTCCACACATCAACACCTTCAACGCGCTAATGACGTTATTGTCTGGCAAGAACTCGTACAGTCCCAGGCTCTTGGAGACCCCGTGCCAATCATAGCTGGGAGATCGTATATGCCAATTTCATGCCAGGAGAAGTCCCAGAACTGTGCTTCGGAGGGATTTAATCTGGTGTGGCGACGGGAATGCTTGCAGCCTCGGGCGTTGCCCATCCAGACGTCGTAGCCATGCTGCGCTAGCAGGTACGCGAGGCCGCTTGCAGGACCCGCTATGATGTAATCGTCTGCGCTGCCTAGCAACCCGTGCATGAGGAACACTGCAGGCCCGCTGCTGGGGATCCTGAACATGGTCAACACGTAACCGTCTTCTGTAGTGACGACGTGTTTTTCAACTCTATATCCATACTTAACAAGGATAGCATCAATACTTATTCTTGCATCCTCATTATCCTTGCCTGCATTGAAAGCTGCGATGAACTTATCGACTGCATCTATTGTGTTTGTTTTGCTGGCTTGAGATGTAAGCTGGACGGGTCCTAGAGTCCTTGAGACTGCGAAGGGCAGTCTGGTTATTAGGTTAACAGCCGTGGCGAAAGCATTGGAGGTCGCGAACGTCGTTGAAGTGACTATTGGATGTTTGATGAACCTTTCAGCTAGTCTCTCTCTTGTTTTCGCAAGGGAACTTGAGATTAAATGGTCCGCCATGTTTCCATTTCTTAAGTTGATCAATGCGAATAAAATGACGAATATTTTGGTCATTGCACGAGTTCTCTGGGTTTGAACTGTGAGCAAACTGTTCGGATGCCATGATCGGCCGGAGGTTTTAGCGATTTAATCTTAACGCTCATTAGTGACGGGTAAATGAAGACTGGTCAGTGTTCATTGTCAATCAACAGTATGTACCAAAGAATCATAAAATAGCAAAGTACTTAAGTGTATAGAAACTTAACACGTCATGTTCTATCAGACGACAGTCAGTAGGTCTCGTTGAGAATCAGGAAAATCATTTAAAATAGGAATTAATTACTTTAACTTAATTAAACAGGAATTCTGTTAATAACTGCACCTACCATAGTACCTTAGATTTTTTGCTCCACCCTTAAATATTTGCTAAAATATGTACCTAGGTTTATAGTAAAAGAACACTTGGGGGAGGCATTCGTCCAGCAACGGAAGTATTTCGGCTAAAGGATGAAAACTAGTTTGAAACTGAAGACGTAATTAAATAAAAAATGTAAAAGAAGGTTACGGTTTTCCCTAGTTACTGGTAAAGTGGACAAACAATAAAATAAAAGGCTTTTGTGTATTCAACGAGAGGATTTATTCCTATAAAACTCATATTTTGTATTAATTAAATTTATAATTTATTTGTAGGAATTTTAATATGTTAAAAACAGAAATAATGATTTTTATGTGAATGTTAAAATGTGGTTAAAATTATTAATTTGTAAATTATTTATTTTAAAAAATTATTAAAAATTAAATGCTAAATTATAGCATAGTCGACCTTATAATGTTCACATTGTTGGGAGTGGGACTCAGGACTCACGCCTCCTCTCTAGAAGAGGAAATAGGCCGGGTCCAGTGCGGGTTGGTGGATGTCTCATGTCTTCAAATTTTTGGTTCTAGGACACGCCATTTTCTCACGATGTTTTCCTTCACCGTTTTGATAGCAGTGGTGATGAAATAAATTAGACAAAGTAATGCGCCTGGCTTGATTTGAACCCGCGACCTACAACTCGTAAGTCGGGACTGTTACCACTCGGCTACTCCACTGGTGCTGTTATGTAACTTATTGACAAATACTCGTAACTATGGTATGGTTTACTAAATCAACATAGGTGAGGTACCTACATAGATAGTGAGGTACCTACCTACCTACTGTACCTAAATATATCCATACCTTCAGAGACATGCCAAATGTACACAAAATGAAATGATAGCATTATGATAAGCGATTATTAAGTCATTTACATTACATTTCGGCCGTTTTATTTACGTAGTTGATGTGGAGATAAGATACATTATTTGGTGCAGTAATGACACACTCACAGAGAGTAGGTACTTATACCTACCATAATATTGAAAGAGATCACATGAAAAAAAAAACGCAAATATAAAAAATAAAAATACATTTTGCAGAAAAAAAAAACAACTTCACTACAAAAGAAAAACACTATAACTATCTTTGAAAAACACTAAAACTATCAACTTCCAAAATTACTTATATGATTTTGAAAAAAATGGGACCAATCTAAAAGCCTAGTATGGTCCTTTCAGAGGAAAATAAAAATTGCAAATCAATCCATAAACGACTGAGTTCTACGGAACATAACAAAAAAAATATATACCCGAATTGAGAACCTTTTCCTTTTTTTGAAGTCGGTTAAAAATAACTTTAATTTTGAAATTCATTGTCAAAAAATTACGAAAAAACAAAGAAACAACATCCTTGAGTCAGGATAAATTAAATAAGTGGTTAAATGCCTTAAGGCATTAAGTCCGCCTTTGTTGTACTCTTTTGTGCATGAATAATGAAATAAATAGGTAGATAAGATTATACTAATTCAGTTTGACAGAATTCAGGACCTCACGTTTCCCTTTCGGAACTCAACCCGTGGCCCCAGCAGGCTTCGGCCCTGCTGGGCGCATACGGTTTTGTTGACATCTCTATGAGGCGCGCGTGGAGAACAATACGCGCATTCGTCGACTCGAGCTCGGTCCGGAAGGATACCGGACGGTCGAGTCGGAAGGAAAGATGAAATTATGATACCTATACTAATTTAGTTTGTCAGACACCCGGACCCTGCGATTCCCTTTCGAAACTCAACTCATGGCCCCAGCAGGCTTCGGCCCTGCTGGGCTCCTACGGTTTTGCTAACATCTCTATGAGGCGCGCGTGAACACTACGCGCCGTCGACGACTCGAGCTCGGTCGTGGCGTGGTCCGGACGGTTCGGTACCGGACGCCCGGGGCTGTGGACGTATCATGCTAATTTAGGATGCTAAGGGCAGGCGTCACAGGATCGGTCTTTGTGGCGACGCTTGGGGGAGGCCTATGTCCAACAGTGGACTTCTTTCGGCTGATATGATGATGATGATGAAGGGCAGGTGAATGATATAATTTCAATGCTTTTATAATAAAAAGACTGCTAAGTCATAAGTACCTACCTGTAGGTTATGTTTTTCGCGCGTATCTTGTATGTTTGTATGTATGTAATATTCTTTATTACCTCATATCTTCCAAACCGCTGAACAGATCTTTATAATTACCATATCATTAGATTCGTCTTGGTATCTCAAGTGTTCTTAGATAGGTGACGTTAAAAAAAAAAACAACATATCGACCGTGAGATGCTACCTATATGTTAGAGTAAAAAAAAAAAAAAAATTCTGTAGTATGGGTATCAAATTAAAGGGCTTTTCATGAGGATTTCAAAATGGTATGTATGACCATAATTAAAAAAAGTACAACAGGAAATCTATGTTATTTATTTTGTACTGAGGCGAATACCTAGGTCGGTTTTTGAACTTTATAGTGATTTTACGTCTAAAATATAGTGAATAAATAGTGATATTATAATTGTAACTAAAAAGTGTAAAATAAAAAAATATTTAAAAAAAAAAACCGACTGCGTAAAAAATTACTTTAAATAAAAACTGAAAAGAATAATAAACAAATTCAGCCCACAGTTCAGCAACGGGACCCATTAATGGATTATTTTAATTAAAATAATCTAGATTATAATCATTCTATCTAATGTGGGTTCCGACTGTTGCTGAACTGTGGACTGAACTTGTTTATTATTCTTTTCAGTTTTTATTTAAAGTATTTTTTTTACGCAGTCGGGTTTTTTTTTTTTTTAATTATTGTTTTTCTATTCATTTTTTTTGGACTTTAATCTCAAATCACATTATACCAACATTTTTTTTTTCATTTAGTTCGCAATAAACGTTTTGACTTTGATAGACAGTCGACTCATGTATCGTAACATACCGGTATTCAGTTGCATCTGGTTAGGTGGGTAAGGTGGTCATTAAAAGTGACATACCCTCTCACCCCATCCAGAAAGGAAGGATTTTGATGATATTCAACATAAAAAAAAAAATGAGGGCCCCATAAAAGAAACCCTGCAAGGCCGACTTGCACTTGGTCGGTTTTTTTAACTAAAATTAGTTGTCACCTAAATATTTTATATACTAGCTTTTGCCCGCAACTTCGTCCGCGCACATAAAATATAGACTTGTCACTCAGGAATAAAGCAGCTTTCTAACGGTGAAAAAATTTTAGCAATCGAATCAGTACTTCCAGAGATTACCTCCTACAAACAAAAAAACTAACTTTATCTCTTTATTGTATTATATTGCAGGCAGATGTACCTGTATGGCCTTTAAAAGAGTCTGAGTTTTTTTCTATGTTTCTACTCAGAGTCTAAGTACCTATCTATTTTGTGGTCTCAAGGTGCAGTTAGGAAACACCTGCACAGCCTAATCTAGATTAAATAAACAAAAAAAATGACCCGTAAAAGTTTTATTCATAACTGTTTTTTTCTGTAGGGGCCCAGCAGGGTCGAAGCCTACTGGGGCCATAGGTGATGCAAAAGAGATCCCCGGGGCCCTGGAACAATGGCAAAGAAGGAACAGGAGTGTGTTTTTAGTCAGTAAAACTGACACTCTCCCGCTGCGCCCAAGAGCGGGGGATGTCATTAGATGTTTTTCCCACCTAAAAAACACTAAAATAAACATTATTTGGGTGCTCAGTCATTTAAGTACAGTCTAGTACAACAAACATCATTTCTAACCTGAGAACTAGGAGAAGAAGCATGCATGCATGCTGTCATACTGCATCTTCTATTTAGAGTTTGATCTGTAGTCTAGTGGCAGCAAGTGCGACCGTTGATCGTGGAGACCTTGGTTCGATCCAGGGTCGGGAAAAATTAGATTATCGCGGCAATGTTACAAGTAAATATGTCGCTCTCTCATTGTCTTTCCATTGTGTTTCTAATTACGGGATTCAAAAGGTTAAGTACCGATCTACTTGTTTTTACTTAGTTTGAAAATTTTAAAAATTAATCTTTGTTAATCTTAGTTTTTTTGGATATTATTTCTCAGTAAGTGAATTAAATGTATGCATATTAAAAAAAATACAATAATTAAATCGCGGCGAAGGTGGTGTGACGATCTGAAGGTCTACCACGAGCTCTTAACGCGATCCATTTCACGACCTAAACTGAAATGTTAAAGGGATGGAGCTAATATAGTGTTTAGCTAATACCTCTTTCTCGCTCGCACTAAGACCCGTGACCTTATTCGCTGTGCTAACTTGGCCAGTGATCGCCCTAGACAGAGCTGTTTGGATTTGGAAACAGGGATGTTATTCTCTAAGAAAGCGCAGCGCTGGCACAGCGTCGAGTCGTCAGCGCAGTACATTGAATTAACAACCTAATGCCCCTTTACATTGGATTGTTAATTCAATGTACTGCGCTGACGACTCGTCGCTGTGCCAGCGCTGCGCTTTCTTAGAGAATAGCACCCCAGTAAGGGGAGACCTTTGCTCAGCAGTAGGACACAAAATAGGCTATTTATTCTTCTTCTTCTTCCTGCCCTTTTCCCATAGAACTAAGGGCAAGGAGAAGAATTTTAATATAATAACATTATTTTTACTTTATGCGAAACCTGAATATACTTTGCTCATAATTACATAGTAACTCAATGGATTCCAATAGATTTTGCAGCATGTTATATTTTTTTGCAAAAATATTTGAAAAGTTGGACACCACCGACACTTAGTACAACACAGTTCCCGGCAGGTCATAGAAATATAAAAAACTGGGCCAAGGCGAGTCGGTCTCGCGCACAGAGGGTTCCGTGCAAACTACAATTCCCGAATGGAATGTCAAAGATTTTTCCGAATTGCAAATTTTTTTTTTGTGACGTGCGTAACAACAAATTTACTGTTTTCAGATTTATTCCTGTACCTGTGCTATAAGACCGTGCTTTGTGCCAAATTTTAGGATTCTGGGTTAACAGGAAGTACCCTATGAATTTCGATCTTTGAGAGTATCCTAATATAAGTTTTTTTGCGACATAAACGGCCGTATCTTTTTTATTTATTAACTAAGAAGTTTGATTTTTTTCACAGCTTAAAGGGACCGCAGACCCGAGTATATGGTTATAATTTCAACTCGATACCGCCGCGCGTTCTCGAGATAAGGGTCTTGACAGACAGACAGATAAACAGACGGACGGACAACAGGGTGATCCTATAAGGGTTCCGTTTTTTCCTTTTGAGGTAGGTACAGAACTCTAAAAACCGGTGCAAGTGCAAAACCACACCTCAGTCGCCAGTATAGCCCGGTGATTATGTATTTTTGCTGACATATAAGCATTTAACTTTCGTGATTTTTCATTATACAGTTATGATTTTTTGTACTTAGATTGTTTACATAAAAATACGACACGTGTCTCGGGTTTCGCAAATACTGAAAATAAGGTATTGCTTGGGACCGACACAACTTTAGGGCACAAAATCTCTAGCTATACAAGGTGTAAGGGACAACCCTACACAAACTTTAAGGGCTTGCTCAGTAGACGAAACTGAACAACCTTCCACAAGATATTTTTTTAGGGAAACGAAAAAAAAAAAACCGGCCAAGTGCGAGTCGGACTCGCCCATGAAGGGTTCCGTAGCAGCAAGTAACATAATATAAAAGTTCTTGTAATGTGTTGTAACTTTGATCGATGTTTTAATAATAGTGTATTTTTTTCGATTTATGACGCATTAAAAAAAAACGACTTACTAGATTTCGTTCAAACCAATTTTCGTTGGTAGTTTTTATAGTAATGTGCATCATGTATTTTTTTTAGTTTTATCATTCTCTTATCTTAGAAGTTAGAGGGGGGGGACACACATTTTACCACTTTGGAAGTGTCTCTCGCGCAAACTATTCAGTTTAGAAAAAAATGATATTAGAAACCTCAGTATCATTTTTGAAGACCTATCCATAGATACCCCACACGCATGGGTTTGATGAAAAAAAAATTTTTGAGTTTCAGTTCTATGTATGGGGACCCCCAAAATTTATTGCTTTTTTTCTATTTTTGTGTGAAAATCTTAATGCGGTTCACAGAATACATCTACTTACAAAGTTTCAACAGTATAGCTCTTATAGTTTCGGAAAAAAGTGGCTGTGACATACGGACGGACGGACAGACAGACAGACAGACAGACAGACAGACAGACAGACAGACAGACAGACAGACAGACAGACAGACAGACAGACAGACAGACAGACAGACATGACGAATCTATAAGGGTTCCGTTTTTTGCCATTTGGCTACGGAACCCTAAAAACGACCTCGCCATACAAATTGTCTAATCAAGTTAATCATTTTGTATGGTGAGGCTAATTTTTTTTATCGTTTCCTGAAAAAAAATCTTGTGGAAGGGTGTTTAGTTTCGTCTACTGAGCAAGCCCTTAAAGTTTGTGGAGGGGTGTCCCTTACACCTTGTATAATTATATAAAAATCAATGCCACTTTTCGTTGTAATTTTATAACACAAGAACGGGCTCACCTATCCAAACCAAATGTTTAGGCTTTGTTCGGACTATTTAGTAGGTGGTTTGTATGAAGTTTGATAGGGTAGAGTAGTGTGGAGTAGACTGATGTAGAGTAGAGTAGTGTAGAGTAGTGTAGAGTAGTGTAGAGTAGTGTAGAGAAGAGTAGTGTAGAGTAGGTTAGGGTTGGGTAGAGTATGTGTAGAGTAGGGTATAGTAGGGTGGAGTAGGGTGGAGTAGGGAAGAGCAGGAGCGAAGCCGCGCGGGCAAAAGCTAGTTGGTTATAAAAAAAATACGTCGAACGAATCCACGGGTAACAGCTTGTATTATCCATTGCTTATAATTATTGCGGTATTAGCAAGAAAATATTAAAATAGGTATAAATACTTATTTAGCATTTTAATACTAGTGCAGCTAAAACACTTGTAGGTGCAAAGTTTCAAACGTTTTACATAGTAAACATTTCATAAGGTCAATGTGCTGACTAGCAATTACTTAATGAATGAAGCAATTTTAATTCGTTATTGTCATAAACTAGCGATTTCCTGTGGCTTTGCTTATGCATTTTTACAACGAAATGGGATGATATTTTAAAGCGAGGTTACACTAATATTTAACTTTTTTGAACCTCTGGAAATCCACAAATATGAAAGAGAACACCATGAAAAATTTTATTTTATTAAAATTGACCATATGACCAACTGCTATGTAAAAATCAAAACATGATATAAATTAGTTGAATCGAAAAAAAAAAATCTGATCCTAATTTACGATTTCAAACGTCTATCATTGTGATCTACGCGATCACGTCTTGAAAATATTTGAAAGTTACTTACATAAAATAATAAACCTTGTTTTTAAATAGGGTTTGGCAAAAATAAAAAAATAAATAAAAATTAAATAAGAAACAAACAACGCCGAGAAACACTGACTTCCGAAATTAAAGGTTTTTTTTTTAGTGAAATCGCTTAATTTTTTTTTTTTGTAAAAAGTTTTTATTAAAATTAAATCGCTGTTACGGGGCCGCGAACGCAACATAGACCCGAGCCAGTCCCTATAAAATACTCGGTGACTACTACAGCCGGCTCTTAAAGGACTACAGGAGCTATGCAGTCGAAAAGTGACTACTTATGCTTTAGGACCTGAGGCCCTACTACGAGCTCTTAATGCGATTCATTTGACGGCCTAAACTGAACTGTTAAAGGGATATGGGGCTATATAACGTGTAACGTTAAATGCGCAAATCAGAATAACGAGCAGAATCTATTGAACCAGTTTTTAATATAGGTTCCTTTTTCAAAAAAATCTTTATTAGAAATGTTGCCCTGTTTATTTATTAATAGGTCAAGCCATCACGTACGCAAACCCGCCCAAATAGGTAAACAAACTCAAAAGGTTGTTGTCCAATCAAATCTCCTAGGCGGGATAATAAAAGTTCTAATTCGAATTTTAAACCAACTAAAACTGCACATAAATCCTTAAAAAAAAATCTGTTTTTTTTTCTCACAGAATTAGGCTAATTGAATTAAAAATCATTTGGGGTGTCTGAGGTGGGTGGGGTGTTTAAATTTATGTTTTTTTGTTTGTAGGAGGTATAGTTATCGGCACGAATATTGAGCGCTCTGCGTCAGAGTGGTATTATTGCGTATTAGTGCGTATTCCAAACATTTTCGAGCCAATCGTCGCGTCGTCGTTGTTAGATACATGCAGCAAGCGCAGGGAAAGAATCACGAGTGACGTCTATGACACGACGGCGCGGCGAGCCAATCACTGACATTCCCCGCCCCTGCGTCTCACTTCATTAAAGAGACCGAATATTTGACTTCTGCCCGCAACTTCCCCCGCGTACATAAATTATAGCCTCAGTCTATGTCACTCAGAAATAAAGCAGCTTTGTAACGGTGAAAAAATTTTAGCAATCGGCTCAGTACCTTATTTCAGAGATTACCTCCTTCAAACAAAAGAAAACAAAAAAAAACTTTACCTCTTTATTATATTAGTGTAGATTTGAGTTTGAGTTCCTTAACTCGTCCATTCGATGACTCAATGAGGGAACAGATGAACACACTCGCATACATACATACATACATAGCCTATCAAAATCATAACCCTCCTTTGGCTTTGCCGTAGTCGGGCAAAAAGTAGTAAACTCATGAACGGTGCAGTTTTCACGAATGGACGGTGACTTGATTCATGAGGAAGGTTTAGGTGTATCATCACCTAAACGGCCTCACCAGCCTTTTCCTGATTAGCGTGGGGTCAGCTTTCAGTCTAACCGGATGCGGCTGAATATCCGTGTTATACATGGACTGCCTATCAGACCTCCAGAACCTTGTAGTTACTGCGCAACACGATACACCTTGGATAGACTAATGGACAGATTTTTTGGCGTCTGACTACCTAGCTTTTTATTTATTTATTTATATAAACTAGTGCTTGACTGCGATCCCACCTGATGGTAAGCAGTGATGCAATCGTTGATGGTGAGGCGCACTAGTTTATTAAGAGCCTATTCAATCTTGCCTTAAAGACACCTAAATTATAATCAGACGGGAAGACTGCAGCAGGCAAATTGTTCCAGTCCCTCGATGTACGTGGTATAAACGACGAGCCGAAACGCTTGGTCCGGACCGAAGAGGTTTCAACAACATTAGGGGATACTCGCAGTTCGTCGGCTTGTCCGATGGTAGAAGTGAAATGGTAGAATTAATTCATGTAATTCCTGCGCACACTCTCCAAAGTGCATCCTGTAAAACACCGAAAGGCTGGCGACCCTTCGCCTGTGCTCAAGACTTTGTAGATTGGACTCAACCAGATCAGGGGTGCTATTCTCTAAGAAAACAGCCTTGAGTTCAGCGCTGGCACAGCGACGAGTCGGCCCAAACAAAATGCCCCTTTACATTGGATTGTTAATTCAATGTACTGCGCTCACGACTCGTCGCTGTGCCAGCGCTGAGCTCAAGGCTGTTTTCTTAGAGAATAGCACCCCTGGATGGCCAATTAGTCTCTTCGCACGCCTTTCCACAGAGTCCAAAGCTGCCAGGCTGCAGGCAGCTGTAAAGATTATTTACGAATGATAACCGGGACCAATGGCTTTACGTGCTTTTCGAGACACGGAGTTTCAGTAATGTCTTATATCATCATCATAAAGTTAGAAAAGTACATATAAATTGAAAAAATTGCAATGGCACTTGGCCGGTTTCGAACCCTGGACTGGAGCTCGGACGCGACGGTTACAGGGCGGCCGGACAACGAGTTAACTATTGCTCACCGTCCGATATCGTCCGTATGAGGAAGTACGTTCCCTCACGCGTGCGGCCCCTTCCTCCGCTAGCATTACTGCTTCGCAGAAGGAGGCGACCGCCTGCCAGTCCTCCTCGCTCCAGACCATGGCCTGTACCAGAGCCAGGCACGAGAGTTCATTGTCGCCGATCGACCACGAGGACACGGCGGTACTCCGCCCGCACGAAAAAGTATAAACTAGTTGGCTCGGGAAACGTTCTGCCATATATAAACTATGAAATAAAAAACTAGGAGTTAAAAAAATAACCCTACAACCTAACCTCAGAACTACCAACTACACACAAAAAATCGCTCAATCCGTTTCCCTGTTCCTCTCTCCTAATTTTGCTGAGCTCGTTAAGGTCCATATTGATCTATGACCATTTTTAACACCATCTATGTATACTTACATAGGGATTGCCATAAAGTATTAAAAAAAGAATCATTGTCTTTTAACCTTTCGATTACCGTAATTAGAAACACAACGGAAAGACAATGAGAGAACGCCGGCGTTCGCTAGGGGTTTAATAAATTAAACGCGGAAAAATCTTTCATAAGTATGGGATAGCCAGGTTAACTCATAACGAATAGTATTGGCTATAATAACATCACGCCACGACTCTCGGAAGCGGATCAGTAATAAAACCGCGGGGGACAGTAATTATATACTATTAACAACTTTGATAAGTTATTTGGTGAAGCCAGAGCCGTAACTAGGGCGATGCCAGCGGTGCCCAGGCACAGGGCGCAGTCCCTGGAAGGGCCCTTTTTTGTTTCAATCTAGACCTTTATGTTTGTATGGTATTTTTTCTAGAAGCGCAGTTGTGGAAGCTCGCACTGGGCGAATAAAAGACAAGTTATGGTACTTGGTGGAGTCATGGTCCATCCCATTCCCTCTAAACGTTAGATGCAATCATAAAATTAAACGTGAGGAAAAACCAGTTTCTAAGTAAAAAAAATAACAATTAGTAACAAATTAATTTTGTTTCTAAGCAAGCAAAATGTTCACGAGCTACGAATTGCGCTTACGCTGCACTTGCGATGCGCCGGCGCCGACCGGCGTCACCGCTCACTCACACAACCACACACGTATTCGTAAAGCAGAATCGACAAAATATAGCATATAAATACTGCGCATTTCTCCACAATCGACACACATCAAACCGGCAAGATGAAGGCAGCTTGTGTGTTGGTCTGCCTTACCCTCGCCCACGGCATCACTGCCAGTATCTTCAAGCATCAACAACGAGGAGTGGACGGCCTCGACGTTGAGCAGCTGAAGTACATCGATCAGTACGAAAGACTCCGCGACGAGTCCACAGAAGACCAGAAGCTGAGGGACCTAACGCTCGAGACCCAGAAGAACCTCGGCAAGAAGATAAAAGACCAGAAATTCCGGGCCCAATTCGTTCAGGATGAGACATACCAAGACCTGCTAAGCCAGGTACCAACCACACAGTACCATGAGCGCCTGCCGACCTACCAAGAACAGTACCAGCAGCGTGCTTCCCTGAACTCTCAAGAATGGCCATCTACCCGCATGCACTCGCGGCTCTCGCGCCACCATGACAGGAACCACCGTCACTCATCTTCCAGTGAAAGTTCTCAGGAGTCCAATGAGAGGAGGTACTATGGAAACCAGCACCCAATTGCCCACGGTGATTACCAAAAGTGGGTTTCCCCTCTGGTTAAGTCGGTTATGAACAAGGACTTCATGAACACTCAAGTTTTAGGAGACACTATTGAATGGAATGGCTTGCGGATGGTTGTTGAACCAAACTTTCCTGTCCAAACCCCAGAAGACCTCGAGGAGATCTTCGGCGACGCCCAAAGAGCTATGAGGCATATTGAAGAGGACGAAAAGGTCAAATTCCACGAAGTTTACGAACACGCCATACAGGAAGTCAACGATAACGTCCTCCTCAACGCTACCCAACTGGCACAAAAATACCAGTACCCTATCGAAGAACACACTGTCAAGACCGACGATGGCTACGTTCTCACTGTCTTCAGAATTCCTCCCAAGAAGCAGGTCCGTGATGTCTTGAAGAAGCCTGTTGTGTTCCTGATGCACGGTATGCTCGGAAGCTCTGACGACTGGCTTCTCATGGGCCCCAAAAAATCGCTCGCTTTCTTGCTGTCTGATGCTGGCTATGATGTATGGCTCGGCAATGCTCGTGGCAACAAGTACTCCAGGCGCCACGTGACCAGGTGGTCTGCTATGGCTGACTTCTGGCATTTCAGCATTGATGAAATCGCACTCCACGACTTGCCAGCCATGATCGACTTCGCCTTAGAGACGACCAAGCAGGAGAAACTATTCTACATCGGACATGCCCTGGGAACCACAGCCATCTTCGCGCTCACCGCTACCCGCCCCGAGTACAACAACAAGATCTTCATGATGTATGCTCTATCTCCCATGGTCTACATGACGAACGTGCGCAGCCCGTTGTTCCGCATGCTTTCCCCTATCAGCAAGTTCCAAGAGAGGATCAGCCGCCAAATTGGAAACGAAGCCTTTACCCCAAGCAAGGAGCTGATTCACACTATTGGTGGAGCTATGTGCGAGAACGAGATTGGCTGCAAGAAGGTCTGCTCAAACGTACAATTCGTCATGGCTGGTGTTAACGTAGGTGGCATGGACTCCAAAGTTCTCCCCATGGTCATGTCACACTTGCCGGCTGGTACATCTGCTAAGGTCATCAAACAATACGGTCAAGGTGTTGCCTCTCACGAGTTCCGCAGATACGACTACGGCCCCTACATCAACACCCAGGTGTACGGCACGCTGGAGGCTCCCAAGTACAACATCACCGAGATCAAGGCTCCCGTCACCCTGTACTACAGCGAGGAGGACTGGCTCGCCCACCCTAAAGATGTCGTGAGACTGCAGAAGGAGCTCCCCAACGTCAGAGAAACCTACATGGTTCCCGAAGAACATTTCAGCCACTTGGACTTCCAGTTCTCAAGCAAGGCCCCCGAGATGGTTTACCAGCGCATCATCGAATCCATGAAGAAACAACAGCGACCTATTGTAACTGTTTAAGTGTTTAGATACTAAATTCATTGTATAGATGTATCGTTTCTTGTAATTGTAATAATTTATTTTTTTTACTTTACTGACGCATTAAAAAACCGTCCATATTTTTATTAAAACTTTGTTTACTTATATTTCCACCACAACCTTCTTAGCCGTCACAAGGGCAACTTCATAAGTTGGAAGACATACCTATTACACTCATCAATCAGCTATTATTCGGTGCGACTTGGCAAA
This sequence comes from Mythimna albipuncta, assembly GCA_929112965.1. Lineage (NCBI taxonomy): Eukaryota > Metazoa > Arthropoda > Insecta > Lepidoptera > Noctuidae > Mythimna > Mythimna albipuncta. The sequence goes on from OV815974.1 coordinate 2,283,874, forward strand.
GTTTTAACTTTGCCAAGTCGCACCATTTGAATATATACAAGAACAGCACAATTAGAACAACAATACAACTACGACACAATTATTACAACAACAAAACAACTACAACACAACACATTTTACAAATTATTCAACATTCAGTTCAGTTTGTCACACTATTGAGCACGGAACAGTAAAAACAGATTGAGTACCTAACAAATAACATCAGTCATCAATCCCATTCAGTTACAATATTGATTAACAAATAAATGATAAAAAAGCAACTGAGGAACGTTATGCATGACAGAAACAACGATTAAAAGTTCTTTATGGAGCCCTCTCGCTAGAGGGAGACCAAAGAAAATGTGGATGGATTGTGTGAGAAGTAATATGAAAGAAAAAGGAGTGTGACGGGTGAACCACAAGTAAAGGAAAAGGGCATGATGATGAGATCTAGTGTACCTATACCAAGTTCGTCATCATACAGTCTCACTTCTTTTACTCAGAATCGAACCCTTTACAAAGAACTTGGCTTTCATATACATTGAATTTTAAGTGGGATATCGTTACTTTATGCCAAAGGTACGCGTTCCAGAGGGTCTTGTCCAACCAGAAGGCGCGGGGATACCGCGCGATCTCTCGCTAAGCAGTAAGCTTCCATGCCGACATGCCACCGTGTGATGTGGAGGTAACAGTCCTAACACACATGCACGACCAACGTATGATGGTACAAAATGATGATACAAGGGCGCTGGGCATAACACCACAATCGCAACTTGAAGCCAGCGCTCAAGATCCATGCCGGTAATTTTACTTAAGTTTAAGAAGTGGCTAGTGAGACGTCACGGCGTCCTCCGCCTGATGCAGAACCCTACTGGACATGACTATATGGCCAGTTCGGGAGGTTCCTGTTTTGGATTCAAGCGTAACAACCGCCCTGATGTTACCATTGTGCAGATCGCCAGGAGAACATGGTGGAGGGCACCTACGAAGTGCGGCGTAAGTCTGCCCAAACTCTTTTACCCAAACTGCTATTTGAACAGGTACTCACAAATCTGGTTTTATCGCTGCCAGCGATATAACTAGTAGCGAAGAAAAGTTCAGATTCAGATTTTTTTATTTGTGGAACATAGGTAGGTAAACAAGATTACAGATGTGATGTCAATATAAAAGAACACTACGTCTTGTCGTTCATTTGTATCTAGGTGTCGCTGCACAAGAGCCACATGCTACAGCCACAAACGCCACCACGACAAGCCACAAGCGGCCATAAACGAAGCTAATACGCGCGATAACCACTTGTGGCCGATGGCTGACTCTCTGACGGAGAAGGTTTAAATACGCGCCGTTTTGTGGCCAGTGCGGGCCACAAAAAGCAAGCAACGGCGATTTGTAGCGCGTGGCGGCCGGACCACCGCGCTTTAACCGTGAGCGGCGAATCCGTATAAAATGTATGAGTATGGAAATGTATGATTGGTAGGAAATATGCCGTGGGACCACCGTGGCCGGTGGTGCCTGCGCGGCGAGTCGGCGACCCTTAGAGCCAAAGTACGTACAAATAGGTACCTACTGATATTTATGGACAAAATATCAGTCTATCACATAAGACAAGTAGGTACAGTTACAGGCCGATACTTATCTGCAAATCCCGCAACTGCTTGTAGTTTTGACTAGGCATATTATTTAGACTTAAATAATAGGTAGGTATAGCTTTTGTTTCTATACTAGTGGCCATATCCACTAGGTAGTTTAGAATTAAAAATACTTATTATAAAATAATTATTTTAAAGTAGTTTTATACGTATAACGCCGCATTAATGGCCTATAGCCACGCCAAGACCTACCTTAACTATTTCAAGCACAAATGAATGAATTCAATATACCTAAGATAGGTAATAGTTGTTGCTCGTAGTAATCATTGGGTGACTGACTAGTAACTCTAACTGGGCCAACCGCTCAGATACACAATCAAATACAAACAAAACCAGACCACCAGACCATTACCCGTTACCTACTACGCAGCCACTTCCGACCATTAGTTACCAGATTGATAGTGTAGGTAGGTATTAATCGAGACGGGATCACACAACGATGTTTATTTTCGTATCCTACGGGTAATCTAGACAGTATTACTCAATGAGTTCAGAAGGCGGTGAAAACAGTGTTAAAATATCTTTGTGCCCATTTTTCTATCAGTTCACTCAATTTTAGATAGATGTCACTACATAAAACGGTTGAATGTTTGACATTTAAACAGCCCACGCTTTGTTTTGACATATACACTTGCATCTGTCATCAAATCGTTGTCGAGTAAGTGAGAACGCAATATAGATTTACGCGAGTTAAAAAGAGATAGATGCGCGGCGGCGCTGTAGCTTCCCGCCGTCCCCCGTTCGACAGTCGCGCTCTGTTCGGTTTGCTGTGCGTAGTTGAGCTGTATTATTTTTGTTTTCCACAAATTCAGTGATATCACCGGACTTATTTCTATAACTGGACAAAGTTATTATTGTGTACTAGTGACTGAGTGTAGAAAGAAGTGTTCGCATGGATTGAGTGAGCAACGATGTTACCTCCCACGGCCGGTCTATCACAAGAACAACGCGACCGGCCCGATATGGCGTACCAGCAGCGTCAGGACGTGAGAGAACTCACCAGGGAAATCATCAGAAGCGCTCGTGTAGCCAACAGACAACATTCAACATCTCCTGGAGGTGAGCCGGTCCAAAATCAAAACGACGCCACGTTTCCGCCATGCTTGTCAAATTGACGTGATACGTCAAGGTGACATTTATATGAAAACATAGTATTTTTCGGGGGAAAATTACAATAAAAACAAAGCCTACAATCTTAATTATTGTTTAGGAATCACAGGCGGAGCAAATTAGGACTGTTACGTCATCAAGGAGCCCGATATTGCGAAAGGAAAATGGCGCCAATGCGCCACATTGCTTATCATTAGCTGGGTACCTATATAGCTAGGAGACATCTAACAGTATTTCTGGCCTGATAAAGTTCTAATTAAGTGTTATTAGTGTGTAATGTTATGTAAGCGAAGATTCTTTTATACTTATTGTTGAATTGGCACGTGCTTGGGTTATTTTTAGCTCGTCCATTTGTGACCTATGTCTAACGTGGACGCATCGCGTCACCTCGATCGATATTGTATGTGCATTTTTTACCGTCATAGTTCAATATTTTGCATATGATGATGGCAGGCATTATCATAGGTGGGAACGTTTACATTCTGTTTGTTGTTGTTATTGAATTCTCTGACTTTTATAAAATGTCGCGGTGACAGTAAATTGACAGCACTCAGCAGTCAAGACACAAGATGGCGGCCGGCCCGCCCGCCATTGGAACTATTTGGTCAATTTTAGTTCAATCACGCGCTACACCAGGCGGCGCCACTGTCGCTTTGTTGATATTTTCAATTTGCTTGCAGTCAATGTTTTTATATTGCTTGCAGATTAGAACCGACTGCTTTGATATTGATAGTCAAATTATTCATATCAATATTATTGTCCAAAATGAAATGTTACTTAATCTACTTCCTAAAACAGTTATCCTACTTTTATTCCATAACACAGAATACATATTATTTGTTTTAACTGATAAAATAATTATGTTTTAAACCTAAAATTGTCATAAAATTAATGTTTCTACAAAACATTAATTTTCAAAAAATATTATTATGGGCTAGATGCCCATATTGTCTCACTGCTGGGCAAAGGCCTACCTTCTTTCCAATTCCCAAAGAACACATCAATCTCCTTTTTGGTCTGCCGCAAGCCCGTATGTCCAGCCCAGTCCCACTTAAGCTGGGCAGCAGTGATGTAACAAATATTCACAATGTTTCTTGCGAATATTTGTTACATCACTGCTGCAAATATTTGGTTTATGTTTTCGATAAACAAAAAGATATTAAAATATTGATTGAATTGATATATCGTTCATTTTTTAATCAAAGACTATGATTTGACATGTGCAAATGTCAATTTCTGAAAATATGTTGCTAGATTTTTAGTAAAAGTGATGTCTCCAAATTCGATTTTTCATACCGGTTTTTTTAACATTAGAACCTTTATGGAAAATAGGACTAAGATACTGTATGTGTGTGTTTATATAAAGTCTAATATAAATTGAAAACTAAAATAATCAAAAATATTACCATATTTTTTAACACTCCACCTTTTACTTACGCTAAGAACTCACGAAGCGGTTTTCACTTCTGTAGAATGCTAGAGATATATATGTCTACCAAATTACTTTCAGGAAATACAAAAGCTGATCATAATTAGTTGCATAAAAAACGAAATTATTTTTACGAAATTTTTTCGGTTTTTTGGTTAGTATCGGTTGCGGTACCTCACTATTTATGAAATGGAAAAAACATGCAACATTCGTATTGTCAAATCGTAGTCTTTGATTAAAACACGAAGAATAGAATGATAATAGTACTGATATAAATTAATAATGTAACAAATGTTAAATTTCTCACATTCGTAAATGCAAATGCAAAAAAATGAGTGAATATTCACAAATATTTAGTGTAATGTTTCTAACACTTTCCGTTATATATTATACTATATTTACACATATGTAACATGCTGCGCTCCATAGCATGTTGGCAAATCTTAAGTTATAATTTTCCATTACTAAATGTTATTTTTAAACATATAATTACAACCTTCACCGTATGTTGGTAAACAAAACAAAAAAAAGGAATTATTAAATTAAATTTTAATGCCCACTATTCTGCAAATTTAACTAAACTGGATAAGTATACTTTTCTTTATAATTTTGAGGGTACCCACTTGTCATAAATATTCCTATTCTAGTTGTGTCAGAAATTCACTATGTTATATATTTTCAAGGCTAGAATAAATAGGCTCTTAATATACTAATGCATGTTAAGATTATTTACTGCTTATTATACTGCTATTGCATTACTGCTTACCATTACGTGGGATCGCAGTTAAGCACTAGTTAAAAAAAGGAAAACAACTGCATTCACTCTTTTTCTGTGTAACCCAAGGGGCATAGAATGTATTTTCAGGTAAGAGCTCCTTCCCTTTAACTTTACCTTGATGACAATTGTTTCTGAAGAAACCTTTGTTGATAATAAACATTTTATAGGTTATCGGATCGTAGCGTAGCATAGTTAAGTCGGCCTTATAATGTTTCCACTGGTGGGACTCAGGTTTACTCTCTAGAAGAGGGAATGGGCAGTAATCCACCACGCGGGCCCAGTGCGGGTTGGTAATTGTCACATGTCTTTTTTTTAAATTTTTGGATCAAATACATTTTCAAAGTTTCTTAACGACGTTTTCCTTCACTGTTTTGAGAGCAGTGGTGATGAAATAAATTACACTAAGTAATGCGCCAGGCTGGGTTTAAAACCGCGACCTACAAGTCGTAAGTCGGGGCCGATACCACTCGGCCACCACTGTGCTCCTTTATCTAATCATATACAGCTAATGCAAAAGCTGGCCATGTGCGAGTCGAACTCGCGCACGAAGGGTCCCCAACTTCCGATCAATCCGTACCAAAAAAAAAAGCAAAAAAAAGTCACGTTGGTTGTACTTATACGAGCGCTACTAAAATATTTATTTTATTCTGTTTTTAGTATTTGTTGTTATACCGGCAACTGTGTGCCCACTACAAGGTTAATCGATCTTGCATTAGCATTTTTACGAACATTGTTCCCTAAACCAACATTCTGAACAACATGGGACAAGATAAGTGGGTTTTAGTCAGTAAAAGTCTGATATTTCCCGCCCAAAAGCGAGAAATGTCAATAGATGATTTTCCACCTAAAAAAACCATACTGAACAAATGATAAATAAGTTTAAACTTTTTCCATCAACGTCGTAGTATTATGGATTGCTTCACGAGTCCTGCTAACCCATTTTATGACGCGACCCATCAATCATTCCGACGACAGTCTTGCGAAACGACAATACACTCGGATTATCATTTGGCGCCATTTGGGTCAAAAGTTCAGCTATTTATATGAAAGTGAAATCACAGGACAAACCATTGTCTTATAAAGTAAAATGGTAAATAGATTAAAGAAGCGTCTAACTTTAATTAACCTTTTAACTCCGGATTGGTCAGAAGTGTGTTTTAGCACCCTATTCGCCAGCGTGCAACCCTTGCGACTGGGTAATCCATCTCTTTTAGATCTGTAATTCCCATAGATAACATAAGAGCTGACGAGACAGAGGATTATTTTGGTCAACTTTTTCTTTTCATAGCCTACCTCTGGTAGACAGACTGTTCAGCCTGTTTTACATCTCTTGTGATTTTCGATAAGTAGTCTAACTAGTTTGGTGTTGCCTTCCAATCCTAACGGATGCTGCTGAATACATGGAACCGTGAAACGCTTAACTGTTAGACCTCCACAACCCATTTGCAGCACGATACTCCGTAGATAGACTGATGGTCAAACTTTTTGGCTTCTGACTGCCTGTAACGACTTTCAAAGATCTACGAATGACAACCGGATCAACATGGCTTTTCCTGTTTTCCGAGGCACAAGGTGGCAGTAATATAAAGTATCATCAGAGGCACATCCGCCACAGCTAAAGTTCATTTTTGCTTGCGCTTTAAACGAAAACTTCAAAGGGTTTGGTTTGGAGCCGCGCCGCAGGATTCAAGCGAATTTATTTTAAGTGATCAGGCAGAAATGATCGCGATGGTACATAAGAATTGAAAAATTCACATTGTTTCTTGCCTGCGTGAGAGGCGGGTGCCTTAACCATAAAATGCTGTAATGTGGATACATCAGCATGAACTTTATACATCTGCGGTACTCTTTCAGAGCGTATCGGCGGGATGTTATGAAATGGTGTTAATAATAATCCTCCCGACCTTATTTCTCTCACGGTGGTCAGTCTCAACAGAGATTAGCCAAGTACGCAGAGAAATTATAGTGCACAAGGGTGTGCGCAAACACAGGCGCACTCTCTGTTCCTTTATCCTCATAGTCCGATGGGACGGCAATCCGACACGACCGGGGAGGGATCAGGCGCAGGACCAACGGTCTTAGGGTCAACTCACACCGAAAGAGCGGCGAAGGGCAGCGCAGTTTCAGTGTCATATGAATTTTAACTTTATTTTCATTTCTATAATACTTATTATCGCGACCCGTTTACCGTTTATAGAATTCCCCGGAATTCCTGCGGCACCGCGGGCATCCGCGCGACTCTTTCGAGTTTCTCATGCGATAATAAGTATTATGGTAATGATAATTGAAACTGCGCTCCGCTTCGCCGCTCTTTCGGTGTGAGTTGACCCTAAAACCGTTGGTCCTGCGCCTGATCTCTCCCCGGTCGTGTCGGATTGCCATCCCATAGGTCTATGAGGATAAAGGAACAGAGAGTGCGCCTGTGTTTGCGCACACACTTGTGCACTATAATTTCTCTGCGTACCTGGCTAATCTCTGTTGAGACTGACCACCGTGAGAGAAATACGGTCGGGAGGATTATTATTTATTAACACCATTTCATAACATCCCGCCGATACGCAGATGTGTAAAGTTCATGCTGACGCTTCGCTGCCCTTCGCCGCTCTTTCGGTGTGAGTTGACCCTTACGTGCCTTCCAATAGCACTTGGCCAACCCGGGAATCGAACCCTCAGCTGTGACTGCCACGAGGCTAACGAGGCAGTTGATAATAAACAAAAACGTAATTGCAGTAATCCATTTGATGTAGTATGATTTACTATCATTTATTGAACAGTTCCATTGTTTATTTCCGAAGTTCTAATGTCCTACAAAGAAAGAAAATTGTGTTTATTCGCACTATGAAAAACATACTTTTATAAACAAAAAACTATCGCTAAATAAGACAAAAAAAAAAAAAAACATTCAGTGGACTTGGAAACTTCTGCCTTTTTTGGTAGCAGATTAAAAATGATAACTGTGATAATTCAGATATGTTTAAATATACTTCTGTAAAAGGGCGTTTGTTTTCTGGACAATCAGGGTGTCAATGACACTGCTAGGGCCAAACAGCAATACCAATATACTGAACAGCCTTTACCTAACTTGTTCTAGATTTTTCGAAAGTTTTTTAGGCCCGTATTAATAAACGTTCCTCAGCCCGAGATCTCGTACTTGAAATCAAGCTTGAGATCCTGATTGTAGTAATAAACGAGATTCACAAGCCCAAGCTTAAGCTCAAATCTTGGTAACTGAGAATGTACTCATGTGTCTATTGATTAGCAATGATCTTGAGTTTTTGACATCGGGAATCAAATGATATCGTACTTGAAGACGGAGTTGAGCATCGTTTATTAATACGGGCCGTACAATTGCCGTCACGGATCTTGAGCGCTGGCTTCAAGTTGCGCAGAAGTCAAATATTCGGTCTCTTTAGTGGTGCGAAATGAGACGCGTCAGTGATTGGCTCGCCGCACCATCGCATCATAGATGTCACTCCTGATTCGTTCCCTGCGTTGCTGCATGTATCTAACAACGAAGACGATTGGCTAGCCAATGTATGGAATGCGCAAAGCGATCCCCATTCTGACGCCGAGCGCTCAAGATCCTTTTCGGCAATTGTAGAGTACTGATCCCGAAACATTTGAACCACGCATACAGCCGGAGAGCTCGTACCTAGTTATAACTTAAACAATCGTTGCAACACCTGACAACAAGGTGTTGCATTACCTCGTCGTTTACGCAACTGGTCGGCCTGTGAAGCGGCTCTGTCATGTCAGTCCCGTATCTTGGCGGCTATCCCGCGCAGATGCTGAGATTGTGTTCCGATTTTGTTGTCGACTCCCGGTCTTTTCTTCCATTCATTTCTATAGCTATTGTGATGAATACTATTTATCTGGAACTGTTGGTAGCTAGTCAGTTATCAGTTTGGTTTCGATTGAATGGTGAAAGGCTCGTGAAGCTGTTACACATTGGATTTTATAGTCATCTTTAATTCCTTATTGTACACATTTTATAAAGTACTCAGCGGTGTGACAATTCATGCGCAAAGGCAAACTTAACTCAATAACTTCCAGCAAACCTTTGAGTGACAAAAGGATAGGATCCAGTATACAATACTAGCTTTTGCCCGCAGCTTCGCCCACGTACATAAAATATAGCCTAAGTCACTCAACAATAAAGCAGCTTTCTATCGGTGAAAAAATTTTAGCAATCGGACCAGTAGCCTGATTCACTTAAAAGTCCTATCCAAAAGCGGTATTCACGATCTATCGACTTATTTCCAGTTATATTAATAAGTATTCTACCATGATAATGTAATACAGATTTTTTTTAAATCGACGAATTTCAAACAACTTTAAAATCGGTGTCGTTCAAACTCGATTGATGGATGTGAATACGGAAATGGTCTAAACGACTAAATCGCTACGATATCGTTACGGTTTTCATTACGTGAATCAGTACTCCTGGAGATTACCTCTTACAAACAAAAAAAAAAACTTGCTTTTATAATATTAATATACATAAATCGCCTTGTCTTGTCTCCGCCGTGATGAGAAGAGCGTTTGTTATTGATCTCTTGGTCAATTATTTGCAAAGGATGAACTTTCGTTTAAGGAATGAAAACAATCTTTTTGTATGTTCCCTTGGAACAATTGGAACCTAAACTTTAGATAGTTCTTTAAACATAGATCACAAATTGACACTAAGGTCTCGAATGAGCACGTTACGCAAACACAGTGAATTCTGTGTAACCGTGGACTTTTGTGTCGTACACCGAACTCCAATCGAAAATTGACTAACTGCCATTATGATTTAGTTAATTTAATCAAAGTACACTTAGGCGTCGAAGTACTCCTCCACATCGCTGTCATCCGGGAATGTGCCCAGAAGACTGGCAATTAATTAATTTAATCAAATGGGTAAATGTTTTTTTATATATGCTAGGCTGTCTATTTTGCATCGGTTGCATTTCTGGGAGTGTGTGTCAGAATTGTATATTGATTCCACCAAGCCCGTTCCATCATCAGACCTATAGACCTACGGTGATACGCCACCGGTACACAGGTATAAGGTGGACATCCCACTCCTTACGCACAAAATGTTTTAGGAACACACACAAGAAGAAATAGAATTTTCTTTAGAAGATAGTCTGTTTCCTGATAGCTACAACCTTGGGGATCTTTAAGTGAGGAGTGAATAAGTTACTAACATCATGTAAAATCATAACACTCGGTTTGGCTTCGCCGCAGTCGGTTAAAATCTAAGTATTTTATATTTCTCAAAAAATTTTGAACGAAGGTTTTGTCTTATATTCTATCCAAGGGGAAACCTCTTCACATTTTCTTGCACCAATTATCATCATTTAAGATAGGTACATATCTGACTGACATATCAGGGCGAAGGTGCTGGCAGACGCTAGTGCGTACTTTCAAATGATAAATGATCTTTATTTTGCAAGTAGGTTTTATAAAAACACTTTAACACGTCATTTTTTTTTTCGTCAGTTAAGGCTAGATGAGGCCGGTGTTTCCTTGCTGACTACCCTGAGAAGAAACACCGAAACAAACTCAGGGGTCAAAGTCTCTTTTAAAAAAAAACAAATCATATGAGAACCATGCAGATTGAGCCTGAGATGGTCTTTTGAAGAAAGATCCATTTTCTTTTCCTGTATGTAGTTCATTCAGACCTCGACATCGCTTGTGCGGTGTCGGTTAATAAACAACGCCTGCGATGTACGACACATTGTGCTCTGCGTCTCCACTTGCAAAACAATACGGGCTGCACAATGGTGGGTTCACTAGAACATCGCTTTGTCTGCCTGTGCTAATTTACTAGGCCATTTTATCGGACTGTTGCTTGACTTGTTTACTTGTAAGGTTTTCTACTTCTGTTGTCTATTTTTTTTTTTTTTTTAAATTAGAAAGGGCTTCGATGCCTGGCCTATACAAAATATATAACAAAATATATAACTGGCCAAATACGAGTCGGACAGTTATTTTTCGCGAAGGGTTCCGCACTACAATGTTAAAATCGACCACGCCGCTAAAATTATGTTTCTTGTATGGGACATCCTCTTTTTTTACATTTTTATTTTATATTTTGTTGTAGTTTTTTTATTTTTATTATTGATTGGATTGCGATTGACCTCCATCTCACCTCAAGGTAAGCGATAATGTGATCGACGATGGAACACACTTCCTAGAAGTAACCTATTCACTCTTGACTTAAAGACCCCTAAGTTGTAGCTATCAGGAAACACAGACTCCGGCAGGGAATTACACTCCATGGCTGTACTCACAACAAATGTGTTCCTAAAAAGCTTTCTGCTTACATATACTCATTGTGTAAAAAAGTTCCAACTCTCTACCTCTTACGGTTTATGAGATACAGCCCGCTAATAGGTGGACAGCAGGGGGCTTAATAATAGGGGTCCTATTGGCACTCCTAGGGTAGGGAACCCTAAAAATTAGTACTTCAATTTTCATCCCGAAACTCGTATGAGTATTTTTCGTTATTCCCCATAGTTTCACTTGAAACACATTTCATATAGTAAAAGGTCAATACACAAGGTGAGTAAACTTGTTCAGTCTGCCTAGCCGTAATAGACTTATTACTTACATAACATACATAATCAGCCTTTTAATGTTCCCACTGCTGGGACTCAGGCCTCCTCTCTCTAGGAGAGGGAATGGGCCGTAATCCACCACACGGCACGGGCTCAGTGCGGGTTGGTGAATGTCACACGTCTTCGAATATTTGGTTCTAGGACATGCCGGTTTCTTCACGATGTTTTCCTTCACCGTTTTGAGAGCAGTGGTGATGAAATAAATTACACAAAGTAATGCGCCTGGCTGGGTTTGAACCTGCGACCTACAACTCGTAAGTCGGGATCGTTACCACCACTGCTCTAATATCTATAAACTTGTTAATATTTTGGATATTAACAAGTCTCATTTTGAAACTAAAGTAAAATAAACATAAAAATTACTAAAAAGCTCGAAAGGATACGACTATTGAATCTTGACCTCTTACGAGAGTAGTATTGACAAAACAAGTTAATATCAGGTCCTGTTGTCGGTAAATACGAATGTCCTTGGAGGTGTTGCGTCACCCCCCGCGGACGTTCACCCGCATCGATCGCACCCCGGGCCCCGGCCCCGGGCCCCACCGGGCCCGCGGCCACTTCCGCCGCCTCACACACTAACGCAATAAACTAGATGACATCCCGACAACATTAGTTTGAGTGCCTTTGGATGAGGAATTATTGTAATAGAAAAATCTTGTATATTATTTGGCTTTATATTTGACGTGATCCGTTTTGATAATATTAATATTAATAACTAGCTTTTGCCCGCGGCTTCGCCCGCGTACATAAAATATAGCCTATGTCACTCAGCTTTATATCGGTGAAAAAATTTTAGCAATCGGACCAGTACGTTCAGAGATTACCTCCAACAAACATAAAAAACAGACTTTACCTCTTTATAATATTAGTGTAGAAATTCCATAACTTACACGCAACGCCATCTAGTCCCAAACTAAGCAGATCTTGTAGTTTGAGTAGGTACTTAGGTACTAGACAACTGATAAATATACTATATATTTCTAAATACATACATATTACAGATAAATTACACCCAGACATAGACCAAATGATCGTGCTAATCACACAAACATTTGTTCTGGATGGGAATCGAACCCACGAACTCCGGCATAGCAGTCAGGGATGCTAACGACTACACCAACAGGCCTGTCTATGTTGATAGTTGTCTAGCCGTTGATAGACTGAAAGGCGACCCCAAGCAATTTGGGGAAGGGTCGAAACCTACTGAAGCAAAGGGTCTTCTTCTGAAAGGAAGACTCGGCCCTAGTATGAAAGGCATCTAAGGAACAGCAGTGGGTTTTTAGTCAGTAATAGACGCGTCCTCGCGCTCCACCCAAGGGCGGGGGATGTCATTAGATGATTTTTCCACTTAAAAAGCTATTTGGGGAAAAGGTGAAGGAGATAATGATAGTTGCCTAGAAATTCACACTACATACTAATTATATGTTCTAGTTAAATGTTTGAGGGCTTTTAGAGGTTGACAAGTATTTGACTTAGTAAGAAAGTACCTAATCATCTGTTTAGCGCGGATATGGCGCGTAGTTTTTATTTATTATGTTTTCTTTTCGTTGTTTGTGGTATGAGTTATGAATGTTGAAGAACAAATGTTGCTGAATACAAAACTCGAGAATGGCTCGACCAATTCGGCTATTATTATTTTTTCGTATGTTCCTTAAGGCACACGTAAGGTTGGGTAAGTAGTCAGGAGCGAAGCCGCGGGCAAAAGCTAGTAATCTAATAAAAATCAACAACCGTTTCATTATCATCACTTCAGCCGAAAGACGTTTAGGTAGGTAGGTCTAGGCTTCCTCAAGTGTCGCCACGACGACCGGCTATTATGCGTCTCGCATCCGTCGAATTCCTTCCATACACACATTGTGGGGGGCACAGCGTCTTCCGGTATGCGGTCGCTACCCCAGAATCTTTCGCCCTTGTGGTATTCACTAAAATCACCGGTTAGGGGTTCGGGTTTATAAAATGAAACAACTAAATTATCAGTGGGCCATTGAGAATGACGTCTATTCGTCTTTGGGGTCCGATTGAGAGTGCCCACGACGTCACACTTCAGTTGGTCCACATTTAATGTGTATACCACAGGCCCCATCGACCATTTCTGTTCTGCGAACAATGTGCCCTGTCTACCAACACTTTTTTTTTTTCGGTGGAAAAATCATCTATTGACATCTCCCACTTTTGGGCGGAGCGGGAGAAAGTGTCAGACTTTTACTGACTAAAAACCTACTCCTGTTCCTTCGTTGCCTTTCGAACCGGGACTGAGCTATCTTTCGAAACTAACCCTAGCCCCGGTAGGCTTCGACCCAGCTATTACTGACAACTCCTTGTGGCGCGCGGGAACAATGCGCGCCGTCGACCGTCGACGTTACAGGACGATCGGACAGCGAGCTTGCCTACTAACACTTAAATTTGGCGATTCTTCGGGCTATGTCGGTATGTAAATTTAGATCCCCTGCAAACATCTTCATTCCTGATTCGAGCACCTAAGGAAACTCCAATCGTAGCCCGAAATCCATTTATATACTCTAAATCAGAAATTCTAAGGACATTATTCCCGTTGCCATTATAAACACAAAAGTATGTAAAACATCACGTTATTAAAATTGCCGAGCAAACAGAAACGTATGCGACACACGTATTCACAAAACAAATGTTGACAATACGTTACGATCAGGGCTGTTAAACATTTCAAATCGTTTTTATACTCATCGATATTTTGTCGCGAAAAGGTAAATAAGTATTTACTAATTAGTTGTAACTGTGTATCTAGTGTGAATTTTTTTTCTTCAGAAAGAATAATATACACCCATATAAACACGCCTTCATTTCCCGAAGAGTTAAAAATTAGAAAGTCTAAGCAGTAAACCCTAACTATGTTAACTATGTTTAAGTAACGTAGTGATTAAATTAAATTCAGACATCGGGCTGGGATCAAGAAGTGCATATTGTATGCAAATGACTCTGTTTCAACCTGGGGATCGAACCTTCGACCCTACTCCCGCGGGCTTGCAAACAGATATACAGAAAAAGTCATGCAATCTTTTTTTTTAAATGATGTAAACCAGTTTATTAGTATTCGAAGACATGTGACATTCACCAGTCCGCACAGGACCCGCGTGGTGGATTACGGCCTTTTCACTATCTTAGAGAGGAGGCCTGAGTCCCAGCCGTGGGAACATTAAAAGGCTGATTATGCTATGCTATAGTAAACCAGCGCTTGATTGCGTTCCTATTTTGATTACCCTTTTTCAAATGCTTCGAAATATTTAATCCATTCTGAAAGTGTCAACCCTAGCTATGACACATGTGAATAATTTACCGAAGTCATGAGTTGACAACAGAAACGGGTCACGCGTGTTTTCAAAACCCATACGACGTGATTTTTACAGATTTATTTCAAAGTAAAATCATGAAAACTGGGCAGGGAAGGAAGACAAACATGATTTTGACGCTTGTATCCTTAACTATATTATGTTTTATGTATTTAACGGCACGGTTGGCGCAGCGGTTAAGCGATTGGGTGCTGCTCTGCGTGTCGCGGCTTCGATACCCGTTCACAGCGTGTACAGCGCCAGGGGCAGGGTTTCAGGCGTTTGAACTTTGTTCTCCTGATTACATTTTGAACCTTTTACAGGGGATCCTATAAATTAAAAAATAAGTGTCTGTCTCTTACGTTAAGTTTTCTCGCTTAAATTGCTTAACCAATTTTGATGAACTTTAGTAAAATAAGGTTCAAAACTTGAAAAATGACAAGAATACTTTTTATCTTCCGAAAGAAAGTCCCCTTGGGATTATTTCCGATTTCAACGCGGATGAAACTGCTGATAAACACTTCGTAACTATAAACCTATTAAACTATCGTATTGCTATTTCTGATTTGAACTTATACTATAGATACAATTGTAGTTTAGATCTTTTTGAACTTTATTCAGAGTATACTGTCCGAATTCCTCTCTAACGCAGCTATCGCTGTTTATAAATTAGTGAATAAGGTTATAAAGTCCTAATAGTTGATAAGGTACAAGGTAGCTTTACTTGTATTGGGTTACGATGGGGCTGGCATGGTCTTACAGTGACCAAAGGTCCCTTAAAAAAAAGCATGAACTACTAAATAGCTTTCATTGAATTAACATCAATGGGATCGTACCTTTGACACCCGTAGGCCGGGTCACAGAAATTAATCTCGCTCCTGTTGCATTGCTCATACCGCTAATAACATAATAAAAAAGAATCTGTATATAACCTTTTCCTCACTATATTGGAGTTCCAGTCCAATGACTGAAATTCGACTCCAATGACTGGATCCAATGAAAGGAATGCATCTAAATATCAATATAATATAAAATACACGACTGCCTAACTGTCCTCAAAAACTCCATAAAATTAAAGAACAATCAACACATTTTTAAACAGAATTAGGTATTTATTTGCAGCACGCGACCGTTTCCCGTCCACCTCGTCCACGGACGACAACGAGAGCGGCACAGATGGCGAGGCCGACCGGTCCCGGCGGGTCAGCCTCGTGCACGGCGGCATGTCCAACCCGCCCCCCGGCATCGTCTCCATCCGCAAGCGCCGCGGCAACCTGGCCAAGCACTCCGTGAAGATATTGAAGAAGTGGCTGTACGACCACCGGTACAATGCGTACCCAAATGATGCCGAGAAGATTGCCTTGAGTCAGGAAGCCAATTTGACTGTTTTGCAGGTGGGACTTCCTTGTGAATTTTGTAGTTGTAAAGTGTTGCCTCACATTCGTGAACTTGTGGGTCCGAGTATGAGGAAATGGAATTGTGACTAAGTAGGGATAATACACGGAACACGATGCGTTTGTTTGGTAAAATTCGTACAGTTTTACACGGTGTTTTGACTACAAACTGGCCTGCGCAGGCAGATCTGTGGCGAAGCTTGTGCGAGTGGTGGACCCCTTAAAGACACATCAATATCAATGTTAAGTTATAAGTTAAGATTGCTATATCTTATTAATTTGATGAAATAATTACGATGTTGCCATAGGACCACACATTTTCTATAGAACATGTAGACTTTCCAGTTTCCAGAGGAAACCGGAAAGTCTGACTATTGAAAAATCTGATCCAAAACTGTTCTGGAATTACCATTACACAAAGTATTTCACTAAAAGAAACCTACTATCATCGTCTTTGTGGCGACACTTGGATGTCGACTCCGTCAAGCAGTTGACGCTTACATAATGATTAAGATTGATTTCCTGGGGAGAAAAGAGAGTGATACAGTATAGGCTTATATATTTTTAAGTTTACTTCAACACGTATCAAAATTAAAAGTCATTAATTCGAATTAGTCTGAGAGAATTTTTTCAATGTCATGTTTTAAATTAAGACAGAAGTTCCCCATAATGAAGAAAAGGCGGCGCAACAAACACAAACGAAGTTACAAACAGAAGCCGATCAATAACCTCCCATCGTTACTAGGTATGCAACTGGTTCATAAACGCTCGCCGGCGCATCCTGCCGGAGATGATCCGGCGCGAGGGCCACGACCCGCTGCACTACACGATCTCGCGGCGCGGGCGCAAGCAGCCCGGCACGTCGGGCGGCAACGCCAACACGGCTGGCGTCGTCGTCGCCTCTTGGGACGGAGTTGAAGTTGAGGTAACTATAATTTTAATAATCTCGCATTAACTGACTATTCTACTCTTCTTAACTCTACTATATCCCACCCTGTTCTACCCTTCTCTACTCTGCCCTAAGCTACCTACCTCTTCTTTTATAGCGCGACCAGGAGAAATAGGGAACTATCAAATAAAGAACGATTCAAACTTAATGGCATCTGTAAAGTGATCTTTCGCTACAAAGTAATCCACCCACTTTAGATCTTGCTTGCTTACCGACCAGTTATTGAATTTTGCTTATACCCCACCAGTTTCTCCAGTCTGCAATTTTTGTGATTGTAGATTATGATAAGAGAGACAAAATCACTGAATAGTTTATTCTTCCCCACAGAACGACGGCGACGCCGACCGGAGCGCGGAACAAGAATACACCGACGGCCTTCTAGTCTACAGAAGTGACGGCGACGAAATAGCCGACGGCGAGGAGGGATACTCATCCAGTGCTGTCTCAGAGGAGGAGGTCAAGTACGACCCCTCCGTGTGGCAGTCCGTCATACGGTACGGACCGGAGGACCGGGAACTACACCCCGCTGCTAGAGGGTTTGTTTCTGATAGGCCTTTTGTAGCAAGAGAAGCCACTCGGTGGCACGGCAGCCGCAGTGGTGGGCTGCCTACTGCGGGTTCAATTCCCGCACTGAACAAATATTCGTATGGCCTACAGAGAGTTGTTCCGGGTCTGAGTGTCTTTTGTATTTGAATTTACATGTTTGTGAACACCCCTGTTATAGGATTTCTTCCTAGTGTAGAACAAAATAGTGGGCGTTCGAAATAGTATCTGTTAAGTACGAGAGGTGTAGGCGGGAAAGGGGTACGCTACGCGTCAATCAAACCAGATAGATCGTTGCACACTGTTTATTGCGTAATGGGAAGTTGCGCGGGCGCGGAGCGCGGGGCGCGGGGCGCGGCCGCAGGGCGCAGCGAGGGGAGGGTCGCAGCCCGTCCGACAATTACTTATAAATATACATACGTAACAGTATCCTTTAAGGTAGGCAGGGACATACATTGTTGGTGATGTTCTTCAGATAGGTCAGCACGCCCAGACAAGTTAAGACTATTTCGTTTCGATTCTCTTGCGTCGTACGCCTCAAGCTGGCCACGCCTCCGATTCCTTTGTTTCGACGTCACCTCAACGCCCAGTCACGTCAGAATTAAGGAAAGGCGTTTGACGCGACAGAAACGAAACGGTTGTAACTTGGCTAAGGGGGCTAGCTATTTTGAATCTGCGCGCTAGATATGTTAGTAGCTAGCGGAGTAATAAGCTGGTTAATTAGGTAAAAATCTCGATTTGCATAAATATCTAGAGAATTCATACTCTGTTGCTCACAAATCTTCATCCATGTCATTGTTATGGAAAATACGTTCATTAGTCTGGTAGCTCCGGCATGTTATTGAAAGCATTTTTGCACTAAGCGGGAAATAAAATCGTCTCATCTGACGTAATCCTATTTTCCCTGCTTTTTATGCTCTTCTCTGCTAATTTTTGTATGTAAATCACAGCACGGCATCATCTTCCACGATCACAAATGCTGTGCATACCTACGAGTGATTTTTTTACACAGATGCTCTCATAAATGTATTGTGATTAATGTTTTTTAAATAAATCGTTGGTGTGCCTATATAAATAAATAAATAGGCATTAAGGCCCCTCGCCCACAGCGACTGTTTTACCGTGCAACAGCATCGGTACTAACGCGCGTTAGTCGCATTTGCAAGCGCTATACAAAAGATCGCCAACGCGCCATAGCATCATGACTATCGATGCGAATGCGCTACAGCATCGATCGCTACAAAAAGTCGCAGTGAACGACGGGCCTAAGAGCTCATACACACGGGCGACTTGTTACCAACAGCAAAGGTAACTGCAGCCTATAGTGACACTTGCCAAACGACGGCTGCTGCTGACCTTCATTTGTTGGAATGTCGACGGCGGTCAAGCGCGAACAAGTGTCGCCGACGTGTGCAGACGGCTGCAGTCACCTCTGCCGTTGGTAACACGCCGCTCGTGTGTATGTCGTCATTATCATCATCGTCAGCCTTTTTAATGTTCCCACTGCTGGGACTCAGGCCTCTCTAGGGCCCAATGCGGGTTGGTGAATGTCACATGTGCTTTGAATTTTTGATTCTTGGACATGCCGGTTTCCTCATGATGTTTTCCTTCACTGTTTCGAGAGCAGTGGTAATCAAATAAATTCCACAGAGTAATGCGCCTAGCTGGGTTTGAATCCGCGACCTACAACTCGTAAGTCGGAACCATTACCACTCGGCCACCTCTACTCACGCGGGTGTATGTTCTCTAACTCAATTTTCATATTCATGTCCGCATAATTCAGCTGAGTACAAGTTTAGGCTGTCATAGTTGTAATATTTATAGATCTCGTTTTCTTTAAATCGTTGGTCAGTCGTGTCAATATATATAATAGTTTAGTACAAGTCATAGGACATCGGTTCCCACACGTCCGTTATGTCAATTTTAATATTGACGTGTGTATGGAACTTTAACGGGGAAGCTAGCTTCACATTAGGGATTAAGGTACGATTCCGAACCACGCTGCACGCAGCAGTGCTGCCGCAGCAGTGCTGCCGCGACACTACTGGTCCCCGTACAATTTCTATTGGCTTATATGAGATTACATTCCGAGCTAGGCAGCAATGTCGCGGCAGCAATGTAGCGGCAGCACTGCTGCGCGTCAGTGTCGCCCTACTGCCGCGACAGACCAGTAGTGACGCGTATGCCGCCGCAGCAAGAGTACCTACTTGAATGTTGACACGTAAATTGACAACAAAAGGATGAATTTCTCTGACTCAGAAGAGGAACAGTTAATTAACTATGTGACTTTATATCCAGCCCTTTACGATAGCAGTCATACTAATTATCGTAATAATTTAATAAAAGAAAATATATGGAAGGATATATCATCATCATCACTTATTAAATGGTTTTTAATCAGCGTCTTGTAACATCCTTCCCGTTGTCTGCTTTTATAAAACGAGTCTGTTGCTTTTCTTTTACTATTGACATAAAGCAACAACAAATCATCGTCATCTTCTTCCTCTTCCAACAGTATAAATAAAAGTTGGTCATCAATCGACATCTTGTCAACTCAAAGTAAACTAACGAATACACAACAACGCATCACCACGAACAGAGCGACACTGCCGCGTTGCTCGGAATCAGCGCGGCAGGCAGCACTGCTGGGCAGCACCTTAGTGGCAGCACTGCTGCGTGCAGCGTGGTTCGGAATCATACCTTTAGGGTGTCGCTGTACCGGATACACTAATTAAGATGGATTGTCCAGGGTTATTAGTTGTTTCTGTGTGTTTAGGCTATTTTCTATGCTGCTATTTCTATTTTTTCTACACACACAAACAAAAAAGTGTATGTGAAGACATATCCGTGAACTTGCCTCTTTGGTGAGATGGAACAAGTATAGTAAGAGAAGTCTGTCGGGCAGGCGCGGTGCGGGCGTGGTGTCGGTGCGGACGGCGGAGGGGGAGGAGGCGGCGGACAGTAGTGCGGGCACGGGAGGGGACGCACCAGGAGGCTGGCACCCTCAGCTGGCGCACCTTCCGCAGCTACCCCACCCGCTGCGCAGGCGCATACAGGTACACCTTCATCTTTTTTTTATCATATCTGTCGAGTGAGACTGGATTCTGTCACAAGGTGTCCTATTATAATGTATTCGCGTTAAGAAAATAGTCACTCATCAGTGCCACAGCAAAGTAAAAGTGTATTCATACTGGGGTAAAAATTAAACAATATTAAAGCTAACTTTTAGTTACACTGTATTTTCAATTTTATAGAATTATTAAGTAATTAGTTGTTGTAATCATGTTTAATAAGTATACATTTTTTAAATTGATACAAGTAAATAAAAGATGCGTCCGTACTTTTTGAAGGGCTTACTTGAACAGGTCAATGTGAACACGGCTTTCTAATTAGTTATGATCTAATTGATTCTAATCTCCGTCGAGGTTGCTCGCAGCGATGGTGGTGTGACCATCTGATCATGTTCGCGAGGCGAAGATCGCTCTAGACAGGCTTGAAAGGAGAGAGGGTCAGGCCCAGCCGTGGTACAGAATATAGCCTGACAAAAAAATTGGCCAAGTGGCTAAATTGAGTGACTACGATGAGTCACTATTTTCTTAACGTAAATCCACTATAGTGCGGGGTCTAGTGTTACACCTATGTAGGTGTTATTTTTCTTTATGAAAACAAATAAACTTATTACTTTTACAAAAATTTGACACATCCGTATATGTCCTTCATTCCATTTATTTAATTTCCGTTTCGCCAGGTTGTGCCAGCCAATGTGAGCAGTGAGGGCGAACGCGACAAGTTCAAGTGTCTGTACCTCCTCGTGGAGACAGCCGTCGCGGTGCGTCAGAGGGAGAAAGAAGCAGAGGAAGTCCCTGTCTAGTGAACGACAGGTACGTGTCGAATACTACGAGATAACACAACATTTAGGTTAAATAACCTATATGGGGTGTACATTTTTTTTTTTATCTGATATAAACTAGTGCCTAGTCACAGTCAACTGTGATCCCACTTAATGGTAAACAGTGACGTAATCAAATCAAATCAAAGCATTTATTTCAAATAGACCATTTACAGGCACTTTTGAATAGTCAAATGTCGGTCAGTCCAAGAAAAATGAAGCTAAATCGTTGATGCGCACTAGTTTATTAAGAGCCTATTCACTCTAGCCTTAAAGACACCCAAATTATAATCAGATGGGAAGATTGCAGCAGGTATTAAAATACTGTATACTATATAGTCATGTATTTATCTAGTTAGGAAATCATCCAATGACTTCGCCCGCACTTGGGCGGAGCAGCGGGATGGCGTGTGAGACTTATCAGTAAAAGTCTGACTCGCCCTTCGCCAAGGCAAAGATGCTGTGTAAAAAACAGTGTAAAAAAACAATGAATCTAAATAACATGTTTCAAAGCGTAGATCTTTATGGGGAAGAAGTACCTCGCAGGAGGTGACCGCCTGCCACTCATCCTCGCTCCGAACCAAAAATTCGAATGAGAATTCTAAGAATACATGCGATATACACCAACCTTCTTCTTCTTCTTCCTGCCCTTATCCCATATTACTTGGAGTCGGCGCAACACGTTTTCTTCTTCCATTCTGCCCTGTCACCCGTCAAACTATCACTAACTCCCTTTTCTTTCATATCACTCCTCACACAATCCATCCATCTTTTTTTCGGCCTTCCTCTCCCTCGACATACACCAACCAAAACTAAAAAAAATAAATATGTTGTAATATTGTTCCAGCCAATGCAGTGTGCAGTGGACTCGGCAGCGCCGCCAAACGGAATTGTACGTTCAACACGCGGTATTCAACGTTACAACCTTCCACTAACCTAGAGTTTAATGTCGTTCGTTTGTTTGTAATCGCTAATGTTGCCGCCACGTGGCGCCGGCAGCGTAGACCACACACCTATTGACTACGGTAGTGAATCCTTCACGAATTACGTGCGCTTTTATTTGACTTTATTACTCAAGTTTTATGTATGGAAGTGGGACTTCATATAGTCAGGATCTGGGCTCATTGAGACGGGTTTGTTCAGACAAAAGTTGTGTATGGTTACGAGAGAATGAGAATAGCATATGTACCCAAATAAATATCGGACACTAGGAAGGAGTCTACTTTTTCACAAAAACTTAAGTGGTATACACGGTGTCTTAGACGTCGATGCACAAACGAATACCATGGATCCAGTACAACATTCTGGACCCCCAGAGGTGGAAAGCATTGTCGGGTTTTCCTATAATAAAAAAAAAATACGTATTTTAATTCTAATTGTCGTAATTCTAAAATTTTTAGTGAAAAAAAAAATGAACGAATTACTTTTAAAATTAAAAATGACTACTATGACTTGATTATAATAACGATTTTAACAAACCTGATGATGTTTTTAATAAAATTTTTTTAAATAATAACAAGCTATCAATGAAAATCATTTTTTCATAGCAAGCTTTTATAGCTCGGTATACCTATATAATTAATGCTCGTCAAGACGAATCATACGAGCCCGAACTCGATGGGGTTACGTCGTTTAACTACCAAGTTCCTATAGCCATCTTCCAGTTGCATCATCAGATCAGCTCCACGTCATAATGATTTTGCATTGTCATCTAATTTACACATGCATGCAAAATTTCAGCCCAATCGATAGCCGGGAAGTGGGTCAAATTTAATTTGCAAGATTTGACGACAGACAAACATGAAAACATGACGGGACAGGTGAAACTAAATAAAAGCTTGTAATATCATCGGGTTTAGTTAGAATAACGATTATATACAGTTTAAATATATTAAGAAAAAACAGTTTTTTTTTTAAATTACGAATAAGCCGACGAAAAATTTCAATACTGCAGGGTCCAAAAACATGGTGGTATTTATTTGTGCGACGATGTCAAAGACACGGTGTATTAATTTTACTATATTTTGATAGTAGAGGATTCTTTTATAATTTCTGATTTAATATCTAGACTGTTGTTACACTGATATGACAGCCACTAGCCACTACCCGGCTACTCGCATCACAAATGACTGCAGTTCGAAATCGCAGGATATCTCATGACCTGCATTCGTATATTCAAATAAACTGACGACAGAGATTTGTTTATCAAATCCTTAACAAACAAACCTCAAATATTTTTGAGGACAAAATAAAGGATTTTGGACGCTAAGACGACTGGTTAAAGCCCAGTCTTCACCAACACATGAAACTAAGAGATATATCACTTTAAAATAATAAGTTTTCGTGAAGATGCACATTCTACAAGGTTGTAAATTGTAGCATCTTACAACTGATCGATGTACTAGATCATAAACTATATAAACTGTAGTGGGCAATCGTATTTACTTTGGTAGTGCACGTTTTATTTATTGAAAGGTATTTGCATATTTCGCGTATTTATTTTTTTACTACATATTGTATTGCAATTTATCCAAACTAAATTCAACAAGAGAGCAGTGGTGGCCGAATGGTAATGGCTCCGACTTACGAGTTGTAGGTCGCGGATTCAAACCCAGCTAGGCGCATTACTCTGTTGAATTTATTTCATTACCACTGCTTTCAAAACGGTGAATGAAAACATCGTGAGGAAACCGGCATGTCCTAGAACCAAAAATTCTAAGACATGTGACATTCACCAACACGTATTGGGCCCGCGTGGTGGATTACGGAGCATTCAATCTCCTAGAGAGGAGGCCTGAGGCTGATGATGACGATGATGATATTCAGCAATGTTTGGTATTTGTAGAAGTCAGGCTTGCGCAGTACATGAGCTTTATCTTAAACAGTCTACAACAATAGGTCCTCTAAGGTTTCCGTTTTATCCTTCGTGGCAATGATTGGGTCGCTCATTAACTGTTTTACAAGTACCATAGCGGCCATTTCAGTCTGATCGCTTAAAAAAAAAATCTCTAGAATTTTGCGGCACGACGCCAAACCAAACCCTTTGATGTTTTCGTTTCGAGTGCAAACTAAAATGAACTTAGCAATGGTCAGGCGGAAGTGTCTTTCACATACTTGGAGTGGTGTGTGATCCTTGATTTATATTTTTCCATTCTGGTTTTTATTTCTTGCTGAACGGTTTTCATATTAAAGTCGTGGTGTAATCTTTCATTATTAAATGCCAAGATGCATTTGCTATCATTCGTAGCATTTTCGACAGAAACCTTTGTAGGATCTCAATGTTAGAGTTTGCTGATATTTATTTCGCGTAAGTGTAGATTTTCCTTTCACACGGTGGCCTACGTGATTGATGCACGTGGGTGCGGTGCAAAGCGAAGCGGTCGCGTTAGTTCATTTAATATTATCTCCCGACCTTAGTAGTGCGGTGTAGCGGTGACTTGTTTTACATGAATAGTGGTTATAGAGGTGACTTCGCGCGCACGTAGGACAGAGCCACCGCATCGTGTTTTATTCGTATGAACCGCAACTGATCGCGTCTCAACCACATTGAAAGCTAATGTAGCACGCCGCGTTACACTTTAATTTTTTGGCGTCATTTTCAACCTGTTACCGTGTAAAGTTCTGCTGCAGTTGATTCTTCTTAATTCATTAAACCCCAAGCAAAAGCCGGCGTTCGCGCACCTATTGTCTTTCTATTGTGTCTGTAATTTCCACGATTGAAACGTTAAGCCTACTGTTCACGGACGCGTAGCTTCACAAACTCGTACTCGTCATTATACTCTACGTAAAGCTTATATTTATACAAAACTATAAAACTGAAGCGGCAACGTCGTGTTTTTAGGCGTACACCAAGCGTATAATGATGAAAACGCGTCTATGAAGCTACGCGTCCGTAAAATTTAGGCCTTCGTCGCCTACTCGGTTCAAGATATAAAAAAATAGCAATGTGACTTTTGACTACAATTGAACTCATTAAAATGTGCACTATCAAAGTAATAGAATTTATTATACACTGTAATACATATTTTTGTAGGAAACATAATAAACGAATATATCAGTAGCCTTCCTATATTTATAATTAGAATGACAGACTGGTTAATCCTTATCTATGGAAAGTATTTACTCTGCTTGTATCGTTCCTATCAAATAATATAATGCAATCTTGAATTATTATATAATACATTTATATATATAAATAGGGGTTCTGTATATTTATCCCACTAGGACCCACTAATATTACATTTTTAATGCAAGTTTTTTCTCATATAATCACGCCATTTGGGCTAAGAAGTAAGGTATATAACAGTAGAACAGAGTAGATATTGACATACTCTTTTATTGTATCTTAAAACTGATTTGAATACAGACTAGAAGTTACATAGACTGCAGAAAAAGTTAAAGGACTGATTTAACGTTGATTTTAAAAACAGTCACGCAGCTGATAAATCGTAATAATACGGACAGAATACAATTCATTAAACCACAGAACAGATGAAAAAATGGCCTTCTGGGCGGAGTAGGCGTGCCACAAAGTAGGGCAACGCTCATAGTTCAACTACCAATAGCAAACTTGCGATCTAAGTGTGCGTGGTCTGTTATTTGCGTAATGCGTGCTCGTATTGGTCTATTGCCTGTAGTGGAGTTAAAGGGTGTGAGACAAGCGGCGACACTCGTTGTAGTACAAATCGGAAAGTATTTCCTTTCTAACATCTTTCATCTTTTCTGTGGATTAAATAATTTGTAATTTTTGTAATAGTATATTCCCAGTCGGAATGAAGAAAAGCGATGATGGGTTTACGATACACACTGCAATGTATAGCGATTTACTAACAATAACTTCCTAGTTGTCACCATGACTGAATTTTCGAATTCATGTGGAAGATATCAATCTCTTGGCTTTTGACTCCCAGCTAAAGGTATCAAGTTTTTGCATATGAAAGGTAATAAATAGTAATAGTGTGATACATATAAAAGTTTCCTTTGAATGATTTTTAAGTAGGAGATTCGATGGTAAAAGTGGTCAAGCGCGAATCTGTCCAACTGGGAATATACCATACTTATTAGGTTTCATAAATATTGAGTTTTTATTTACCGTATTGAAAGCTAACAATTTTGAAGAGGTACCTGAGATACCGACACTGGCAAAAGTACTAATTATAACACTGATTTACTATAAGACAATATAATCACAGCATACATGGTTATTTGTAAAACATTAATAACCTTGCAGAACTTACTTACATCATAAACAGCAACTTTTGTCCTATTACTTTTTACAAAACATGATTTACCAGTGACTGAAAAGTTGAAAGCGAATCGTTTGTCTTGGTATGGTCATGTTAAAAGGAGGGGTGAAACGCATGTTGCTAAAAAAGTTATGAGTTTACATGTGGATGGATGGAGGGGAAGAGGCCAAAGAAAAGTTGGATGGATTGTGTGAGAAGCGATATAAAAGAAAAGGGAGTTAGTGATAGCGTGATGAGTGACAGGACAACATGGACGTGTTGCGCCGACCCCAAATAAAACGGGACTAGGGCAGAAAGATGATGATGAATACATTTACCAAAAACAAACCTTCAAGATTTCGTTGCTCTATAAGTCGTAGAACCATAGTTGTTGTTTATGATGTTAGTAACACAGTCCTCCAAGGCTGTTAGGGTCAACTCACACCGAAAGAGCGGCGAAGGGCAGCGACCCGTTTACCGTTCATAGAATTCGCTGGAATTCCCGCGGCGCCGCGGGCATCCGCGCGACTCGTTCGAGTTTCTCATGCGATAATTAGTATTATAGCAATAAAAATAAAGTTAAAACTCATATGACACTGAAACTGCGATCCGCTTCGCTGCGCTTCGACGCTCTTTAGGTGTGAGTTGACCCTTAGTGTTTTACAAATAGCTCCGTATAACAAAACGCTCCATTCAGGTTATTGCCTACTTACGCCATAATTTGAAATATTCGTTCATATTGAATGTCATAACCCTGAGCTGTCTACGCTCGGCCACTAACCCCTCGCATTTTTACTCAAAACACCTCCACGATGTATTCTTCCATAGTTATATCCAGCAGTATGGAGGAATAGGTAGATCGCATAACTATTTCATACATAACTCGTGTCCTTGTATATATTTTGTACACATACATAGTGTATGTTAGCTCTAAAGTTTGTAGCTCCTAGTTATGTTAGTGCCAATGAGGCGAGGTTTATAGTGTAAAATCTGAATTACTGGCGAGTCGGACACAGTGTCCGATTTGACAGATTTTTTCAGGGACGATATTTCGGACATCTACAAATTAATTGAAGCTATTTAGTACAGTCAGATAAAAAACAAACCTTAAAATATAATATAAAGTATATAACCCAAATGTTACCGACTTAAAATAGTTTTGGTAACGCTTTTTAGGGTTCCGTGACTTCTTTGTCTGTCCGTCTGTCTGTCACCAGGCTGTATCTCAAGAAACAAATTTTCACAAATTATGTATTTCTGTTGCCGCTATAACAACAAATACTAAAAACAAAATAAAATAAATATTTAAGCCCCCCCCCCCTCTTAACAAACGCGATTTTTTTTTAATCGAATTTTGTTGGTATGGAATGGTATGGAACCCTTCGTGCACGAGTCCAACTCGCACCTGGCTGGTTTTTCCCCATAATTGGATTTTAAAACTTATCTGACTGGACTAAAAAGTGTGTGTACGAATCATCAGTGAAAAAAAAATAGAAATAAAAATGTGTCAATTCGGACACTGTCCGTATCGTCAGTAAATCTAATATCTCACGATAGTTCCCATGATGATTTATTTAAGGGTGATACCAATTAGATGAGCAAATGTCATAGAAGTTGAATAGTAGCAGTTTAGGTAAACTTATCAAGCACTGAATTGTGAGCATCACCCTTAAATATATATTAATAAATTGTCAAGAGAATTATCACGGTTATTGTGTTAATTTTTCTTATGAAATATCTTTTAACCAGTAGTAAACGCTTTAAATGGAAGTGAAGACGAATTATTTACTATGATAGGCGCCAGATAAATTTACAATAAAGTTATATTGACCTTTTTTAACTCGAAAAACAATAACAAACTATTTTTCAGTACTTGACGTCGATTCAAGACAGCTCTATGTCCATATTCCAGACTAACCTTCTTCCTGCCTTTATCCCACATTACTTGGGGTCGACGCAACATGTTTTTTTCTTCCATTCTGCCCTGTCATCCGTCAAACTATTACTAACTCGCTTTTCTTTCATATCACTCCTCACACAATCCATCCATCTTTTCAGACTAACCATCATTGCAAATTTATCTGATACCTAACTTAGCAATGCTAATAGATTTTCAAAGAGGTCCGTTTCGGATTACTTTAGCTATCCAGCATATTGCCTGTCTCGTATAATATGTAGAATGTCATCACCAGCATAAAGCCTCAGATCACTAGGGAACAAAATGTCCCCCAACATAACACTCAATTTACGTGACGCTGCAACGTTGCCACCCCCTCCCCCAACATTTTAAAGTGAATTCACGTCACACAGGATGTTTTTTTTTTAAATATAAACTAGTGCTTATCTGCCATCCCATCTGATAGTAAGCAATGATGCAATCGTTGATAATAAAGCGCACTAATTTATTAAGAGCCTATTCACTCTAGCTTTGAAGACACCTCAAGTGAGACAGCGGTCAAGCGCTTTTTCTAGCCGTTACTGTCCCACTGCTGGGCAAGTCCTTCCAAACTTTCTTCTCCTGTAATTAAAAAAATCTAAATTATAATCACAAAGCTGGATAATTCGACAGCGTTGTGCGTCTAGTTGGGGGACATTTTGTCCCCTAGTGTCTCTGAGGCTTTATAAATCAACTTTCTTAGCAATTGTGTAAGAGTATTCAGCTTACAACTCCAGTACACTTACTGAATACTACAACATAGTACTGATATATCGGCTGAATTTGGCTAAAGGCTCAGTTCTGAGTGTAGTGTCTAAATGTCCCGTGATTTTATTCTCAAGTAAATTGGAGTTCTAAGCAAATCTTTTGTATTTATTTATTGGTTGTGAAATTGGATCGTCGCTCTGTAAAAAGATATTTTGTTTCTTAAGGAGTTTGGTGTTTAATTTCGTTTACTAGACGTATTGATCAGAACATAATATCATGAATACTGAAGAATTTGAAAGAGGAAACCATAGGCGTCCATTACACCATAAGTTTTGCTGTCAGTTTTGCCACAGTCAATGTTTTGATTGCCGATAAACATCATTCATGATTGATAGAATTGATTGACGTTTGCATGACCGTGTACTGGACGCCATAGGACGAAACTTTTCGTCAGCTTTATTCGCTTCACAATAAGTCCTTTTGTTATCAAAAAAAGGATTTATTTTAGACCGAATAAAATAAAGAAAACTGTTCAATATGTCTATTAAACTTTGAAGGTAGCTCACGATTGCTGGCGACGAATGATATGATATACATGAATATTACACAGGAACTCAACATTACTTTTTAATCAATATAACATTGATTTTACTATTAGTCAAGCTCCTAAATATGATTATCTGACGAATTTCAGAAGGTTCAATGATTAAGAGCTTTAGCTTTTTTATCACATGGCAAATAGGTACCTACCATTTTATCATCAAATCATTATTATATATTTAACAACAGAAAATGTATTTTCGTGCACAAATCATGTTCTATGAGAATATGATACATAATTATTATTTTAATTTAGTTTTTAGTTTCTACTATGACCTACCTTAATAAGGTATCTCCATTATCGCCTAGCCTGTTGCACTTAACTTAAGCAGTCAATGTTAATTAGCTCTTAAGTCGTTTGTTTTAAGGTGACTTTTCGTTTAACTCTTAATTATAAGTAGGGTGTCATTTTCGTTTCTTAATTTACCTGAGTACAATAACTTAGAACTAGTATTTTTCGTTCGTGTAAATACTCCTTTGTAAGATGCGTAATCTGTTAGTGAATAAAATAAAATGATTTCAAAATATTGTGTTTTTATTATAGAAAACTTATTCCTAATAATGGCAGCGTAGTAATAAAATTACTTATTAAAAATCATCACAAGTACAGGCAACATTTAAGTACTATTCAAATTGCGACTGATGTAGCGATAGCGTATCAAGTCGCCATTAAGTTAGTGGCGAACGAACCTTTTCCTTGCCGTTTTCGATATAAAGGGCGCCGGGCCTAAATGTACCTGTATGAAAGAATGCTACGCGATTAACGTCCCTCTCATTTTTAATTACTTTTTTCTCTATGACTAAAAATTTTATTTTTATTATATATTTTTTACAGTTTTTTTTCATGGCTAAGGAAAATGGCGTGTATAAATAAATGTGACTTGTAAAATGTATACATTAATTAAATATTCCAAATAAAACAGTACCAACCAATCTTTAGATGGCCGCCACGTCAAAATAGCAGAAGCGTGCTCTCGGCGCCAAGCTATTTTCATCCATTAATCTGCAACGTAGCCATGATCGTGGCGTGCTGGACACATTTCGCTTTTTATACAAGACTGGAGGTCATAACGTAAGTACTTTTTGGTTCCACGAACTACAAAACCAAGACATCAGTCTGTTTTCACAATATCCAACTTGGTCTTGAAGCTGTTGCGCCGCTTGGCCGCGCTCGTGCCGCCCTCGGCCCCCGGAGACTTCCTCTTGCCCGGCTCTTCGCCCGTGGCCTCGATCATAATGTCCTGCGATGGTATCTCCAGCAGTAAGTGGTCGAAACTGCTGCTGTTTCTACTCAGCTCATGTTTGTCATCTGCAGACAATATTACGTTCAGGGAGGCTAGGCAAATGAATTTTCTGTCAGTATTCCCGCTAAACGCTAGTACCAGCGTACTAGCGTTTTACATCACTTCTCAGATATAGTCATTTCCATTTTGTACTTAGCGGAAATGCTACCAGAAAATTAATTTGTCTAGGCCTGCAGGGGCAAACCCAATCAAACAATTGCATGTGTCAATCCCATCGGAATTCTGTTGTGAGAGTGACGGAGCTATACAAGACTAGTCCTATCTCGTTTTCGCAACAAATGGCTTTGCTTGGAACGTTTTTCTCAGCTTGCTAGAGTAGGTAACACAAAGCTGTACTTAGTTATTGTGGTAATATTTATTCTTGTGATACTTCGCAACTCTATCTGACAACTACTAATAAAAAGCGCCTGCAAATGGCTGTCGGACACTTAAGTCCAACTGAACAATTCGAGTTTTTGATGTCACACTGACACTATCCGTTGAGCCATGATACTTAATTTTATCATTATTTTTTTATATTATCTTTACCTCTTTATAATATTAGTGTAGTTTGTTTTTTTGTTTGTAGAAGGTAAACTCTGGAAGTACTGGTCCGATCCGACCAAATTTTTTTCACCGATAGAAAGCTGCTTTATTCCTGAGTGACATAGGCTATATTTTATGTACACGGGCGAAGCCGTGGACAAAAGCTAGTCTCAAATATTTGCCCTTTATAGAATGTGCTAGTAAGTTGTGGGAAGTTTTTAATTCTCACTTGCATTTTTCTATAGTATTTATAGTCGGTTTTAATAGATGGTGTTATAAACCTCTAATTATAAGTGAATAAAAGTTTGCAATCACCGTAAAGATGTGTGCTTTTTTCATGTATTAAAACCATAAAGGGTGGATAAAGGATAAAATAAAGGAAGTAAATAATATGAAAAAAAAAATGCAAGAAAAAACATTTAATTGCTCAAAATATAAGTAAACTTGTAAAACAGAGATACAGAGTTATTACCTCTTTGTTTAAAAAAAATTGAATGGAAATAAGAAAGAAATCATAAAAACTGCCTACAATAAAGCACACAGCACTGTATTACATTACCTACTAACTGGTTACCTATTTGTCAAAATTATAATTAATGACTCCTAAAAACTACGTATTAAAATTTTTATTAAGACTGTATTTATCTAAATAACAAATGATGGAGTAATGCATTTAGAACAACCAAGATTTTGTACGTAGCTAAAGCTCAGAAATAAAAGTAACACATGAAGTAGTAGTACCTACGAAAACTGCCCAGTAAAACATACAGATTCTATCATCGGTGTCAAACGGTTACAATAAACGTGCCTGTAATTTTTCAAGATACTGACAATTTGGACAGTGTCCGAATTGGCACATTTTTATTTCCAAATTTTTTTCACTGACGATTCGGACACACACTGTTTATTACAATTAGACAAAAAAGAAATTAAATATAATGTATGGGGAAAAGTATTACCAAAACTATTTTAAGGTGGATTCCGAATCGTCAGTGACAAAATATTGAAAATATAATGTGTCGATTCGGATGCTGTGTCTGAATCATCAGTAACTCAAATTTTCGATGCGTTCAAACTGTTTTTATACTGAACTTGTTTATGCAATCTTTATACCAGCTTATACGCACAACGGGTAGAGCAAGAATTATTGATCGCATTTACTATCATTAGGTATTAGACAGTTCATGCATCACATAAAAGGTTTAATTGAAATAACTGCGTCATTGTCCTCAACATTATGATGGACAATGAATGATGCTGTTTATTATATTTAGCAGCAGTTTTTTACGCGTGTCAATTTATTAAGCCGTGTACAGACTGCTGTAACAAACCATGAAAGGAGCATTCATAAGTGTGGAAATTGCGCGCGCACTCACCTCGCATGTACCTACTCGTAGTTGAAATGCGCTGTTCACGCGGTTAGTGTGCACTGTTCACGCGCGCAACGCGTCCACACTATGGGAATTCTGTTACATTACATGTTACGTTACAGCAGTATGTACCAGGCTTTGCTGCGCGGCTGCGTGGCAACTCGCGGCGTGTTAAGAACCGCCATTAAATTTGAATCGTACCATACAGAGCTCTCTCCTTACAAATGAACCTTAGTTATATTTTTACCTAACTATGAAGTAAGTATCTGGTAACAATAATGTGTTCTAACCAAGTCCTTGCTGCTTCATAAGCTGTTTGAGTCGGAACTCCTCCTGCGCCTGCCGCTGGCGCCGCTTGCGCTCCGCTCGTGCTTCTTCCTCGCTCATGCCGTCCAGGCCCAACTTTGGAGGCTCAACAACCATTTGTTCGTTTTCTTGATGGACTGTGTTCGGCTGCTGTGTAGGATCGGAAACGGGTAAAAATAAAATATTAATAGGCAAAAATAAAACAGGACCAAAATAATAGGTTTAAGGCGATTGACTACAAAGCTAATTGTGGTGTCATATAAGTGTAAGGTAAACTAATTAACGAAACTATCAATCAAACATTACATGAATTCAAACAATTTTATTTCAATAAAAACAGTTATTTACTATGTACACAGTAAAACTACATACATATACCTATGTACATTCGCAATTCCACTCTTTTAATACCTAAGTATGTAACACTGTCAAAACCCAATTCCTAATGTAATCATAAGAGGAGGAATATTTAAATATCGTTATGTTAAAAAACATCGAGTAAAACTTTGACAGGTCATTCACATTTTTTTTATAAAATCTAGTAAAACCATCACACAAGAGTACATCAATACGATAGAGGTAGGTGTGCGAATCTGAAGGCTATTCTCAGAATTATACTAGATCAAGTTAGAAGCTGACATTGAAAACACTCCGACGCACGACTTCCGACAAGCGGAGACGCGACGCCGGCGACAACACTTACAACTACATACAACAAGGAAAAATTACATAAAAAATAGTTCACCATTTTTGAGATTTAAAACTTACCAATATACCTAACGTACCTATAATACATTCACTATTCTCAAAACTACTGCAATACTCGTGTGAGCAGGTGTGGCAAAAAACTTCCACGTGTGTATAAGAATAACTCGCTGATAAAATACTAGTGGCTATGGGCTAGGGGCTGCGGCGGCGGCGGCTAGGCCTCGTGCGGAGGTTAGGCCTTGTCTGGCGACGACGACGCCGCGCTCGAGTCCTCCGGGAACTGCTTCTCCACCTGCTCCGCCACCCACTTCTTGACCTTCTGCTCCGTCCAGAAACCGTCGTAAAAGATAGTGGGCTTGATCCAGCAGCCCTGCGCCGGCGGCGGCGGCGCGAACGTCACGTCGTCGGGAGGGCGGCAGGGCCCGCGGCCGTTCACCACCAGGTTCTTGGGCGGCAGGTTGAAGTTCACGTTGACGTTGCCGGGCGGCCGGTCGTAGCTCTCGTACGCGAAGTGCCAGCCGCCGCCGCCGCCGTACTCGTAGTACGCGTTGGGGAACACGTGCGGCGCGCCGGGGCCCGGCACCCGCGGCGCGCCGTACAGCGGCGGCGCCCCGTACCCGCCCACCACCGGCTGCAGCACGAAACTTACGTTGGAGTTGGGGCGCGCGTGCGGGTGCGGCGCGCCGGGACCCGGGGCCGCTCGCCCACCGGGCCCCGGCGGCGGCCTGTTGGCGGCCGGCATGGCGGCGCCGAGCACCCGTGCAGCGTTCTTGACGGCGGGCGGCGGCGCCAGGGGGCCATTCTGCACGGGCGGCGGAGCGAGAGGCCCATTCTGCACTGGCGGAGGAGCAAGGGGTCCGTTCTGCACGGGCGGCGGAGCGAGGGGCGCGTTCTGCACGGGCGGCGGCGGCGGCGGCGCGTGCGGCGAGCGCAGCGCGGTGTGCGGGGAGGCGCTGTCGGGCTCCTTGCGCGCGCGCTCGAGCGTCACGTTCTTGGGCTCCACATGTCTGTTCGCGACGTTCTGGTTGTTCTCCGCGGCCGGCTCGGGTGCATTGGCCGGCGCCTCCACTCGGTTCGCTTCCAGCAGCTC
Organism: Mythimna albipuncta; assembly: GCA_929112965.1. Classification (NCBI taxonomy): domain Eukaryota; kingdom Metazoa; phylum Arthropoda; class Insecta; order Lepidoptera; family Noctuidae; genus Mythimna; species Mythimna albipuncta. The sequence continues at coordinate 2,319,276 of OV815974.1, forward strand.
CGTGAGCTCAGTGGCCACACTGCCGCCAAAGCTCAGCAATGTCTCACGCAATGCGTTTGTTACTGCACACTGAAAATACACAAACATACTTAAAAAATAATTCCCTGCCAATATTACCTGGCGTTTTAAAATGATGTGTGGTTAAGTTTAGTTTTAGACAAGCATGTTTCATTGTCGCCAATATTATAAGCAATTAATTAATCACCAAAATTTTAAAGTGATTACTTCAAATTTATCCATACCTTTCTAGACTTGTAAATGGCAAAACCCTTGGAATTGGCAGTGGAGGTGGCATAGCCGATATTCTCTCTGTGTATGTCAAAGCTCTTCACTGTTATGGAGACAAAGGCAACTACACCGGCACAGTACTTGCCGTTTGTGAAGTCCACAAAATCTAAAACAAAATGTTCAAGTTATAATCACGAAAAGTAGGTACAGTATGATCAAAATATGAGTATGTTGGTCACTCTGAACTTAGCTGTAAAACATACAATTCATTCATCATAATGATTACTAAAAAGAATGATTGCATAGCAAATTATTCTAAATTCAGAGTGAGATAGAGTGAGAGATATTTCATACAAATTGTAAAAAAAAAAATAGATTCAACATATCAATCATAATATTGCAGACACTGATTTCTTTACAATGATATTATAAACTAGCTGTTGCCCTCAGCGTCGCCCGCGTATATAAAATATATCACTCGGGAATAAAGCAGCTTTCTATCGGTGAAAAAATTTTACCAATTGGACCAGTACTTCCAGAGATTACCTCCTACAAACAAAAAAACCAACCTTCCCTCTTTAAAATGTTATAAATATAGTTAGTATACTTTCACTGTCTTGTGAGTTAGGCAAAAACTACTGCTATGGTTCTGGGTATGTTGTCCCAATGTTGGGCAACATTATTGAGTCTTACGATCAAGATCTTCAAAGTGGCTGTTACTAAGAAAGTCTTAACTGAGTCCCATATTATATGGGATTTCAACATAATTTGTGTGATAACAGTTTGTAACTGTACAAACCAAACAAGAAGAAGAAAGTATAAGAAGAATGCAGTTAAGTTTAGCCTGCCAATAACATCAATAAAGTCAAAGCATACCTAGCTCTTGTTTGCTGACGGACCAGCTCCAGTTATTGAAGCCCCACTGTGAATGTCCGAAGTTGATTAGCTGTTGCCGGCGCTGCTGCTGATCACCATCATCTTCATACAGCAATGGGTCTGGCATGGCTACGCAGTCCGGCTGAACAAACAAAAATCATTAGAATATAAAAAAATAAAAATAGTTGATATGTCAGTATCATTAACCTTTTGAATACCGTAATTAGAGACACAACAGAAAGACAATGAGAAAGCGAATGCCGGCGTACGCTTGGGATTTAATGAATTAAACTTCAGCCTACTGGCAAGCCAGCCGTGTAGAACCAAGAAAAGAACACTAAGTGGCAAAACTGGAGGTAAACACAGAAAATCTAATAACCAAGTCATTTAATACTCTGAGCTAAAAAGACATTTCATTAGATACATGAATCTATGGAAATATTACGTGAATTATGTTTATTTATTAAATAACAAACTTTATTTCTTCTGTTTTTATCAACACATGCAACTTCCTCGATCGGCACGGAACGCAAACGCACCTCGAAAACGCGCCCAATTATTGAGACCTCCGGCATCAGTTAATAAAACAATTATAGTTCAAATTACTTGATAAACAGTTTTGTTGCACTTTCTAACTACTGTGTACTTAAAAGACCGGGTCAATTACCATTTTAATACTGCAATTGGCGACGGGGAATCCAGGCTTCCTTTGCATCGTGAATTAGGCTGCGCGTTTATTAATTAAGATGCCATGTAGTTATCTATATTATGTACTTCATTAATGATGTAAATAATTATCTTATTGAACAACTTAATGTAAGTTGTTCTCAAATAATTGGCAAATAATTCCCAACAAAACAAGTGTTGACTATTGACATTTTGCGCGGAACTTCCGTTTACAAGAATCCACAGACAAAATGACAAAACTTTTTATGTAGAGGTGAGATTAATGGTAATTATTTTAAATCGACTAAAAATTGTTTTATTTTATTTATTTACTAGCTTTTGCCCGCGACTTCGTCCGCGTACATAAAATATAGCCTATATCACTCAGGATTATAGCAGCTTTCTATCGGTGTAAAAATTTTAGCACTCGAACCAGTACTTCCAGAGATTACCTCCTACAAACAAAAACACAAACTTTACCTCTTATATTAGTATTGATTATTTATTATTTTCGTCGTGTGTGATATTACATTGAATTGTATGGCGAGCGATATTGTATTTTAAGATAAAATATTATAATGTCTTATTTTATTTTATTTTATTTATTTAAGGAAAAACAAACAGTAGCATAATAAGAGATACACATAACAGCTTAAATATAACAATATAAAACAATCATGCTACCCACTACGTTTTCCTCGGATTACAATATCGAATACTTAAAACTAGCTAGTAATCTATTTTACCTATAAAAATAAATCCCTAGAAATGAAAGATCATCTCAAGGATCATTAAATATAATACATATTAAATTTATGTGCGTACAACAGACAATAACGCAATAAACATTACGTTATTATCCGTAAATAAAAATTAATGTGACACTACTGCGCATCTTTAAGGGTTGATTGGACTTAGCCGTGTGCATCGCTCCTTAGTGAACTCTACTGCGGGTGACGTAACCTACGACAAACTTATTATTTGCGGTTGGTACAGTAATCGGGTCAAGGGATCGAACCGCAAAATTAAGTTGGTTTTTTATTGTATATACTTTTCCGGTATTAGAAGTACCCAGTGTGGTACCCAGGATATTAAAAAATAATTATACCAAGTTTCACCGTATTTGAACCGGTAGTTTTTGCGTGATGCCTGAACAAACAGACAGACATTCATTTTTCGGTGTCGGTCTTTTTCCATTTATTTTTTTGATATTTTCAATGTACAGAATTAATATATTCATAATTCATGTGTCCCAATATTTTTTGCTATTTCACTATTTTAAATATTTTTTTTTTAACAAAACAATTACATAATAAGAATTTATTTGTATGAAATCGTTTGTAATTAGACCGATAGCAAAACTGTGGTTACTTATTATTGTAACTGTAATAAAAGTGTCTTAGTCGATTTTTAAAAAGTGGTATTCGATTTACTTGAAACGTCTATTGGGCAATATTAACAACTGTTGCGCATAATTTGTAACGACAATATTATCATACTGTGCTGCCAGTTCAGAACCTTTACCCGTAAGACGGGGTTAAAAAAGGAATTGTATTGAAATTACATTTTTTTATTTTATTTAAGATAGTTGAGTACTTGAGTTAGCTAAACAGTAATAAAAACACTAAACACTATACACAATAACTCTTACTTAAAATATAGCGTCAAAAAAGTCCTCCGCATTCGCTGTCGAATGGAAGTGTACCCAATAGGCTGGCGGCACATTTGTCTGTGGATTCTTATAAATGGAAGTTCCGTATAAAATGTCAATTGTCAACACTTGTTTTGTTAAGAATTATTTGCCAATTATTTGAGAAATACCTACATTAAGTTGTTCAATAGGAAAATTAAAAAAATTATTAAAATCACAATAAATAGGTACCTTTCAATCGTGGTAATTAGAGACACAATGGAAAGACAATGGGTGCGCTATCGCTTGGGGTTTAATGAATTAAATCTATTTTATTGTGTTTCCGGATAGTTGCAATCTGAATTTGTCTAAGTCACACTTGTCCTGGAAGTAATCCACCACATCAGGGTAACGGGCACTGACTGAAAAAGCACTTAGAAAAGGAGGATGCAAATCCTGGGCCCACCTTCCATTAGTTATGTGTGTTACATAGCTGGATAGGGGTTTTCGAGCTGAATAAAAGTTAATATGTTCCAAATCTTAGCCGTTCAAAGATCTCTTTTGTTTAACATGTTGATTTTTCCAATAATTGGTTATTGGCAAAACTAACATGTAACGTTGTCTACATACAAATCAGTCATAACTCACGTGTGCATCGGTATAACGAAGTTCCCTCTTTATCATTGTTTTATTTGTAAAAAGAAACTAGACTAAGATTGGAACTTGGTGCCATATTATCTTAAAATCAGCTCGAAATAAAATATTCAACGACATAACACAAAATAGTTATAGCTATTGGAAAGCGAGCCCAGACTTAGAAACCCTGGCATTATTCTTTGCTACGCAAAACATTTGGCAAAATTTCACTCAATAACAATGCCTAAATCAAGCTTTCGGGAGCCGGTGGGATGTTAAAATAAAGGGTGTAAAACATCGGGGGACACTAAAGTGACCTTAAACTCTCAATCGTGGAAATCACAGACACAATTGAAAGACAATAGGTGCGCGAACGCCGGCGTTCGCTTGGGGTTTAATAAATAGCTAACCAAAATCCAAGTTCAATATAATATACAATTGTGAGAAAACGCCAGATAACACTTGAGGTCAATGACCTTGAAAACAAGGTCAAACGAGACCATTTTAATTGTCTTGTTTATTTATTTAGGATCTCCAACAAAGGATGTACACAATATTTGTATCTTATAATATTAGTGGTTCCAGTATCTTTTTGGTGTACTCCTTCACTTATAGGAGACCACAGCATGCAAAAAAATAATTTAAGCAATTAAGCTAACAAAAGTACAATTTTAAATTAAATTTACAAAATAATACAATAGAAATATGATATAAAGTAATAAGGAATGAAAATTATTTGAATAATAATAATTAAATTAGAATTCTATTAACAAGGAATAATACAATAAATTAATTAAATTAAATTAAATCTTGTAATTTTTTTTTATAATTTGTCAGTGACTCGCAGATGTCTAAGCTTGTAGTTTTAGCCAACGAGTTATATTGCCTACAAAGCCTTGGCACAGCGGCGTAATGACCGAGGTTGGTTTTAGACCCAGGGATACAAAACAATTCGTAGGTGTTATGTCTGGGGATACGAAACGGTATTTTTATAGCCAATGAGCTCAAGAGTTCGTTACAGTCTATCACTCCACTAAAGATTTTGTGGAGGATGATGCAGTCCTGCTTCTTCCTACGATTGGTTAGCGTATCTATATGATAATGTTTCGTAGTCGTTAGCGTATCTATATGATGTGTTTAAGTGATTACACTTTACAATAACCTAATAAGAAAGAGATGATAGGGTTTCATTCACCTTTGCCTCAAGCGTTTTCTGTCCGCATCATGTCGACCGCAGTATTGAAATTGAATGTCCACTATTTAATTTACATAAAATATGGGGTGAACGTGATAATAAGAGAGCAACACAGATACAGAGTCTTATCATTTATCAATCATTGACATTGACATTTTGATCATCCGGCAACATCCGGCGGAGTGCATTTTCAGGACGTCTCAATCAAGAGTTCACGCATGTTTTTTTCAATCGTAGGGTTTTCATAAATTGCGAATTATTGTGATCATATTGTCATAGAAAGACGTGTGTTTCGGTACGGATCAAAATGGCTATGGCAGAACCTTTTATTGAAATTGACGGGAGTATTTTAGAAGGGGTAAATATCGTTGTTTTATTATTTATTTGTGCGTTCTGCTGCTGAATTAAAATGTGGATAAAAATATTTGCAGGGCGGTCAGATACTCCGAACCGCGATTTCATTGAGTGTTATTCTGGTGAAACCAGTGCGAGTGACAAACATTCGAGCTAAACGCAGCAAGCCGGGTTTAGCGGCCCAGCATCTCATAGGTAAAGTTACTATTTATTTATAAGGAAAATGTAGTTGGGCGTATCTCTCTATAGCCTACTCCCAAAATTTTTTGTGAGACTTCAACCCTAACAGTTTCTAAACTTAAAATATGATTAAAATAAAGCAGTTATATCTTTACATTTTGAAATGATGAATAAATAGGCCCTTTATTTATTTCTTTTTGTTAATAAAAATTATTACTCTATAAATTATGATGCAATCAAATAATAAAATGGTGTATTGTATGGTCAATGGGTCATACTATTGTGTAATTTGACTAGGTACATAATAAAAACATCATTTTCACCAGCATTTTAAAATTATAGTTAATTGCTATTTTTATTCTTTGTTTCCCTAATATTCTCCTAAATTATTTTTTTGAGGATTTGTATTATAAACACGGTATTTCTGTGCTTGCCTGTTAATGTCCCATTGCAAGACCCAGGCTTTCCCCAAAATTTTAATTTGAGTGATGGTGAAACAGTGCAGTTATCGGTTTGTGGAGTCGAATAGGCAGTGGCTCCATGTATTATACTGGTATTTAACTTCTGCCCGTGAGACTGAAACTTGAACACTACATAGCTAAGAAAAAGAGAGGCACAGGCCTGCCAAAGAAGTTGTTCAAACATATCTGTATAGTGTAGAAATCTGGGAACCCAAGTAACCTCCATAAAATGGTCAGTAACACCCAAGCGCTGCTGGCCTAAAGGAGCTAGGGTGAATTGAATGACACATTTGCCCCACCCGTACACAAAATATGTACGTAGTAAGGGTAATCATCAAATGGGTTCTCCCACCTTGAGATTGAGAATGTGGGCGAAATGAGAGGATGTGTCAACCCACCTGTGTTCTTTACTTGCTTGTATAATATATAACATTGTGGTATTTTCATAAAATAAACTATTGTTTTTATTATCAGGATGGATTAGTCTACAATATTATCTCTGAAGTCATTGTTCTATTTACTATTTTATGTTGAACTGTACCATTCTTCCAGACAAGTGATATTTTCTATGTCTTAATTTGGGCCACAGTTTATTTCTGTGTAAGTTCCATATAAATCTGTTCAATCATTAAACATTTACTTGAATATATCAAACAGACCTTAAGATTTATAGCTAAAGTATCCTTGACTTGTCTTTTAGATTATTCAAAAATAAGGGACACATATTTTTTTATTTGTAAATTAAACCAAAAAAAAGTTAAATGTGACTTCACGCTGTGCTGCATTTTTTCACACCGAATGACGTCACACGTAACTTTAGTGGGCTATATCTTTGTTATTTTTTGTTTAATCAAAAAAAGAAAAAAAATATTTATCCAATTTTTTTTATAATCTAAAATACGGACTAAATAAAATGTAATTATTTTGACCCTGGACACTACCCTATTGTTTGGATATTAATAATTATTGAGATATTGCAGCCACAATTCTCATTACCAACAATGATGTACTTTATTACCATGTAGAAAGTTTATGTTTGAAAGACTGGCATTATTACTATTAGTAAGACAATAAGTTAAAAACTACAGAAAATATTTACAAATATACAGAGTAGCTTAAATGCTAGGCAATTGGTGCTCGACCCTAGTATTATTATTATTAACTGGAACAACCCGGAAATCTTTAATTCAAGAGTGAATAGGACTTTTAGGTTAGAGCGCTCTATCGTTGACCGCATCGTCGTCCATCACGTGAGATAGCGGTCAAGCGCGAACCTATCAACAATAAAAAAAAACTTCCGACGCTAGTTTTCAACTGGACCTTATTTTAGGCATAAAGCTAGTAGCAGACATGTGCGGCGCGAAACTCCGTGGCGACACGATCGGCTCCACAGAGATCCAGTTCATCCCCGGCAAGAGGATCAAGCACGGGCACTACGTGGCCGACACGCGCACTGCTGGGTGAGACTACCGCCTTATTTGTGCTTCAAAGGTTATTATTTGCTGTATTTTTGCTTTTTTTTTGGTAGCATAATCAGAGTTGCGGGCAGCCGCGCTCCGCGCCCGTTTCGCTACGTATTATTACATTTTATTTCTCCATCGTCACGACTACATGCATACCGTTAATGTTGAACTATCAACACTGCGCAGGTACTAACCCGGTTCAGTTTTCACGGTGCACGCGTGTTACACGCACGGGCTGTCGCTTAACGTAGCGTTGGCCCTTATAATGTCCCCACTGCTGGGACTCAGGCCTCCTCTCTAGGAGAGGGAGAGGGTCGTAATCCACCACGCGGGCCCAGTGCGGGTCGGTGGATGTCATATGTCTTCGAATTTTTGATTTTAGGACATATTGATGTCGGTTTTCTTACGATGTTTTCCTTCACCGTTTTGAGAGCAATGGTGATGAAATAAATTATACAAAGTAATGCGCCTGGCTGGGTTTGAACTCGCGATCTAGAACACGTAAATCGGGACTGTTATAATTTATTATACCATTGGGCTGCTTCACTGTTCGCTTTTTTTTTGGGTGATCGGAAATATTTGAGATTTTTGGTGTGTAGTTTTTTTTTTTTGTTTGTTTTAGTTTTATTCGGTTTGTGCATTTAGCCAGTGTGGAATTTAGAAAATCAATATTTAGTTTAGTCACTCTATGTTAGCTTAGCTTAGTGGGTCTTATAATAATAATAATATATACTGTTGGGACTTGGGCCTCCTCTCTAGGAGAGGGAATGGGCCGTAATCCACCACGCGAGCCAAGTGCGGGTTGGTGGATGTCACATGTCTTCAAATTTTTGGTTCTAGGATATGTCGGTTTCCTCACTCGCTCATTCTATGTTACTTTGAGTTTTATAAGAATGCGGGTGTAACACGTTTTGTTTTGCATTGCAGTAGGTATTTGCAGGGGTGGTTCGTCAATTTGTGGGGCTCTGGGTTAACACTACATAGCCTATATGTATAATAAGGAGCTACAAGCTAGCTTTAAAATTAAAGTACATGTGGGTACTCCTCGTGTTAGTTTGTCTTGTATCTTATGAGAAATAGTGAAGACATAAGAATCATAAATATAAAAGAAACATTTTTTTTGTCTTACCTAATAAATTCTTCACTACAATGATCTAGATGATCGACTCATGACTTATGTATGTAAAGGGTGACAAAAATTATCTTTGCCCGGAGCGGATACATACATGGCTAGATCGGGCTCTGGCCAAATGAATTCTAACCACAAACACAATGTAGGGTACTACTTATGGATCCATCACTACGTAAGGGCCCCAAAAATAAGTTAGAGAAGTTTTAATTCGTTTTCGTTTTAAAGTTCGTTTTCAAAATTATGGGGCTCCCCCCTCGGTAGGATTTGCTACAGGCTCCATTGTGGCGTGGCTTAATCCGGCACCAACGACCATACGGGCTGTATAGGTGTTGTTTGATGGGTTATCCTGTCGAGGTAGAACTACATTGCGCACACGTGTGACACACACGCCGTTCCTGGGGCTTTGTCTCCATGCATTTTATAATTATGGAAACTAGACTTGTAGAGCTACGCGACGTTGTTCTACGTACAAATCATACGTATTACACATCACATGTGTGCATCGGTCTTATGTAGGTCTAGCTTTAGGCACACATTTATAGTTATCGGCACGAATATTGAGCGCTGCCTTGAAGTTGCGCAGTAGTCAAATATTCGGTCTCTTTAGTGGCGCGACGTGAGACGCGGGGGCGGGGAATGACAGTGATTGGCTCGCTACGCCACCGCGTTATAGACGCCACTCGTGATTCGTTCCCTGCGCTTGCTGCATGTATCTAACAACGACGACGATTGGCTCGCCAATGTATATGCGCAAAGCGATCCCCACTCTGACGCCGAGCGCTCAATATTCGTGCCGATAACTATACTGGGTGGTAGGCGCAAACTACACCCCGTTAGATTGGAAACCGACCCTACATTGGGTAAAATGTAGACAGATTTTGTAGAATACGTAGCTACATTTTCCTGTTGGGCCATTATGTTTGAGAAAAATAAAAAACTTTAAACAAACTCGCAAGACGAAGAAGCCATATGACGGCCGTCTTTTGTTTTTTATTGAGAGAAAGGTGAGAGACTCATGAAGAGCGTCTAACCCCTGAGACCCCAAGCATTTAAATAGGTATAAATACGGACAAAATGGAAAGGTTGCTTATTTTCGAAATTTACAGGCTACTTTATGAAGAATTTCTTATTTACATTCTTAGATACATAACTAATACATAAAACGCTCAAAATTTTAATAATCTACGCGGACTTTTGATAATCTTAGTGTTCAACCGAATGGCGCAAAATCACGCGCGAACCGGGGCGTTCGCTTGGGGTTTGAGAGGAAATATTAAAAAAGTCTAAATATTCAGACTTTTACGTTTTTTTTTAACGTTAAAATGCCAAGAGTGCGATAAACCCCGGTCATGCAAGCGTCAATCAATTCCATCAATCATGAATGATGGTTTTCGTCAATCAGTACTAAAAAACGTCAATCATCGCATTAGACGGTAGGTTTTTCGTCAATCAAAAGCTTGATTATGGTCAAACTGACAGAAAAACCTACCGTGTAATGTTCGCCAATAACAGTTCAGTTCAAATCATCAAATGGATCGCGTTAAGAGCTGGTGGTAGGGCCTCTGATTTGAATATTCTTATACACAACGTAAAACGTTGATACGAACATATAATATCATCATTTCAGCCGATAGACGTCCACTGTTGGACATAGGCCTCTCCCAAATGTCGCCACAATTATCGATCCTGTGCGTCCCGCATCCATCGGATTCCCGCTACATTCACCAGGTCATCGGTCCATATTGTAGGAGGCCTTCCGCGTTGCGTCTTCCGGTACGCGGTCGCCAGTAGTCGCCACTCCAGAACCTTTCGGTCCCAACGGCCAGCCGTTCTGCGAGCAATGTGCCCTGCCCATTGCCACTTGTTGTTGTTTTGTTGTTCACGGTTTGGCGATTTTTCGTGCTATGTCGGCAACCTTGGTTCTCCTGCGGATATCTTCATTTCTGATTTGATCACGCAAGGAAACTCCGAGCATAGCCCTTTCCGTTGCTCATTATTACGAAGTCGCCTTTTCGTTTCGGTAAATGAATGAAAACCTACAAATTGCAAAAAATATTCCCATGGAGACAGTTTTGCTAATTAAAGGAGTGGGCGGTAGCATATCAATTTCTTCAATAAAATCAATGTATCTCTTGACGACCGACAGGATTACGGACGCCCACCTACTTAGTGTCCTCGGTCGGATCCTTGAACGCTTCGCAGGCGGCGCGGCGCGGGCTTGTGTCACATCTTTTCTGTAGCCTAAATTATACATTTTGTTACAAGTACAGAAAGTTTGTCATTGCGCGTGTATCAAACGACTTTTTTCAACACACTTACGAAAAAATAAATGAACGGGGGTTGACCGGCGACTCGTGAGGGTCGACGCGCGCCCAGCCTGATACGATTTAAGTAATAAAATTGTGGCTGGGAGAGCACGCGCACTTTCCTGCGCTAGTGCGAAAAACAGTATATTTTGTGCCTAAACGCGGTGAGATAAGAGCGGGTTTTCGAGTAAGTGTATTGTAAAACTATTTGCAGAGTTTTCGCTTAACTTTTATTAGCATAATAATACTGCATGCTGCATAATGCAAAGGTTAGGTTAGGTTTATAACGGCTTTACGTGCTTAGGAAAGCACGGGGATTGAGAAGTGTGATTTATAGCAACAAGTATTATGGCAAAACATTTATGCCCAATAATATTATGTGTAATGATCATTATGCTGAATTTCGTTATGCCAATGTAAATTATGACAATATATTTTTGCTTATCATTAGTAAACCCATTTTCCCAACTACCGAACGTGGTATATTAATTCTTCGTAGGTAGGTCGACTCGACCCCACCGCGCGAACTGCGACGGCAAAAACTTCTTTCATGAAATCAAAACGTTCAAGTGCTTTAAACTTTTGCCTTTTAAAATAGGTACAGCTTATTTTTGGCTTCGTTATCAACCGACTTCAAAAAAAGAAGGAGGTTCTCATTTCGTTCAAGTTAGTGTTGAATAACGAAGAAACAATACCAGAAACATCGACCTCCGAAGTTAAAGTTATTTGTATTTTATTGTTTTTGTAAAAAAATGTTTTTAATTTTCACTTTGTATTTTTCGATATAGTCGTAGATTGCGATGAAACAACATCGCAATCTGTTGACTAAATCGAAAGACATACTACATTACCACTATCATGTATGTTCGCTCGAATTTAGTTCGACGGACCAAATCTGCCGACCAAATCCTTTCTCTCAACAGACGATGGTAGGTCGTCAGCTAGCGGATTTACATGTACTTACTAAAATAATAATAATAAAGAAATAAAAAAAAATGATTATGGGTAGGCCGGACTGCTCCTTAAATGACTTATTTAGTTCTTTAGCAAACCAAATTCGGGGTCTGATTGTACCTTTGAGCGTGTTAGTACTATTAAACACTGACGGACCAAATAGATATCTTCAGAAACCTATGGTTATTATGTTCCTGAAAAAATCTATTTGGTCCAGCCGTGTTCTAACAATAGACTGAGTGACTGGCCTGTTGGTCTAGTGGTTAGTGACCCTGGCTGCTATGCCGGAGGTCGTGGGTTCGATTCCCACCCAGGACCAATGTTTGTGTGATGAGCTCAATCATTTGTTCTGTGTCTGGGTGTAATTTATCTATAATATGTATGTATTAGAAATATATATATATATGTATGTTTATCAGTTGTCTAGTACCCATAACACAAGCTCTGCCTAGCTTGGGACTAGACGGCGTTGTGTGATAGTTGTGTGGAATATTAATATTACATTATAGGGTAGTTTCTACCCCTATTGTTTCTTACTAAGCAATTGAGTAATTTTGTCCTGTAGCTCGGTCAGCCTACTCATGCAGATAGCCCTACCCTGCGCCCTGCTGTCCGACGGGCCCATCGTTATGGACCTGAAGGGAGGCACCAACGCCGACATGGCCCCGCAGATAGAGTATATGACTGAGGTCTTCAAGAATACACTCAAACTGTTTGGGGCTACGTTTGATATGAAAATGCATCGACGCGGGTAATTATTTTTGTTTTATTTAGTTTTAAAATAGTAATGCTATACTCAGTTGTGATAGTAATGTTATACTCAGTTGTGATGTAATGTGTTACTTAGTTGTGATAGCAATGTGTTACTTAGTTGTGACAACAATGATTACTTAGTTGTGATAGCAATGATTCACTTAGTTGTGATAGCAATGTTTTAGTTAATGTTATAGCAAAATTTTATGTTTCACTTAATTATGATAGGTAGGTGGTAGGATGTGTATGCGAGACGTTCTTTTTTGCCGATAGTAGCCCCTTTGAAAAATAATGTATTAGTAGAAAATTGAGAAACTACAACATTACTAGAGTCGTATTTACAATTACGCTTGAAATTTTTAAGTTTCTTCTTTATTTACTACTGGTATTAAATGGCTTTAAATTGGGATTGGTTTGCACTGCTATTATTATTTTTTTACTTTTTCAATAGCGCTTGCCATTCTGAGACTAGTTATGAAAATAAAGTTGATATATTAATTGAAAGCCCCGTTTAAGCTACTACCCCAAGGGAGGCGGTTTCGTAACTGTAGACTGTATGCCCGTGTACAAGTTCAACGCAGTCAAGATCATGGAGCGAGGGTACGTCAGCAAGATCATCGGCTGGAGCTTTGTGGCTGGCACCTTGCCTATGCGGGTAAGCGAATTTGAAACTTATATTAGTTCCGGTATTGTTCGACGCGCACTGTTCCCGCGCGCCTCGAGGTTTTGTCAGCAACCGTAGAGGCCCAGCTGGGACGAAGCCTACTGGGGCCAGGGTTACCTCCGAAAGGTAGCTCAGCCCCGGTATTAAAGGCAAGAAGAAACGGGGTGGGTTTTTTGGTCAGTAAGAGTCTGACACTATCTTCCGCTCCGCCCAAGGGTGGTGGATGTCATCTAAATGATTTTTATCCACCGAAAAAAAAAAGATGGGTTTAGGTTTAATTTTATATTGATTTTCAAACAGACAAATAAGGATTAATAAGAGAGAGAGATAGATAGATATAAAAAAGTGATCAATCATTTTAATGTAATGAATCTGAGATATAATTTATTGGAAAATTAAACTAATTCCACAGCTCAAATTACAATACAATGAATTAAAGTATCTAGAGTTATTTCCTTCTCTGTACGAATGATAACTCCTCCAGCTGGCGACTCAGATGTCGGACGGCTTCAAGGACAGTTTAAAGGACCTGCACCACCGCACCGACATCACGGTGCTCAAGGAAGACCCCAACATCGCGCCCAACAACTGCAGCGGTATCATGTGAGTACTGTGTTTATATTGCACGGCGTCCTTGTTCGGGTGGAATTTTTCGACTCAATTTTGAAACAGAAATCTTTAACCGATTGAGCTGAAATTTTGTATACACGTTTAGTTTGGATGACAATGCATGATTAACTATATGACGTCTAAATCCAACATGGCGGAACACCCAAGATAGCGTACTAGTTATTTTTAACGCACTCCTTTAATCATTATCATCTTCCTGCCCTTATCTCTACCCCCTCTCTCATTTCTCCTCTCTCTTTTCTTCTTATTCTTATCTTTCATTCCTGTTCGTGTTTTTTAACCTGAACGTAAAAGGCCGACCAAATAAGCAATGTCTTTTTCAATGTTTTTTTTTTTTTTTTATTAGTGATAGGCTCGCGTTTGACCACTATCTCACCTGATGGTAAGTGATGATGTGGCCGACGATGGAGCACGCTTGCCTAGAAGTAACCTATTCACTCTCGACTTAAAGACCCCTAGGTTGTAGCTATCAGGAAACACAGACTCCGGCAGGGAGTTCCACTCTTTAGCTGTAATGTAAGTTTTCATTTCTTTTATGTCTACATATTTCTGCACTTTCTGTGCCAAATAAAAATATTTTTCTTTCTTTTTCTTTTTCTCTTTCTAAATAATTTCTCTTTTTTCTCTTAGTAATTGGGCATTGTTGGAATATAAAGGTAAAATTATACATTTAATACCAAGCAATGTAATTATTCAAGCTGGCTTTATGCACGCAATATTTTAATATAATTTAGTAAGCAGTAATATCCACGACAACGAACCACGCCCGATACACCTACTGCTTTCCTGTGTACGTTGAAAGCACCGTGTGGTTTAAGATGTAGTTCAATGTAGTAACGACGTTCGTCCTGTCCAAATAAAAGCTTTAAAAACTGTAATAAAATTACATCTGTACGCGTTGGTTTACCTCGATAGAAACCTGTGGAGATAGGGTCTATATATCGGAGTCTGATTTACACACTTAATCCTATGCAGATCCTTGTACGTGGGCAATGGCGTCCATTCTTTGCCGGGCTTATTCTATCCAGCCTATCTCAGATTAGGCCCCTCAGGTTTTTTAGGGCTGCAGTAAGGGAATTCAGAGGTTCTTAGGTTCATATACTCGTATCAGTGACACCTGTGCAGCCAAGAAAGACATAATTGTCTCCTCCTTTTCCAAGTGTGCTTTGCACAGGAGATTGTCAATTGATGATGCCTATTGTGTGGAGGTGTCTAATCAGTGTGCAGTGTCAGTTGGTCACCGTCACCAGGTGCAGGCTGTTTCTGTCCAGACAGAGGTGTGGTGTGGATTTCTTGGCCTACTTTCATCCTGGTGTCGAGAACCACGCAGCGTTTCCACTAACACACCGAGAGAGGTAGTGGTCAATATGTTACGTAATTTTTTAGATCCACGCTTCGATTCTGTGTGTGTGTCTTGCACTTTAGCGTATGGCTCCCGTTTCTACAGTCAGCTGTAATAGTTAAGACTCATATAATTTGAGGAGAACCAAGGTCATAGAATCATCATCAAGGCCAGGATATAGTGCGAAGAATCGCCGGCGTTTGCCTGGGGTTTAATGAATTAACACTTCAACTGTCTAAATAATAATAAAAAATATTGCAAAAGCAATGTGTTGGAGAAAAAAAATGTATAATATTAAAACAAAGGTGGAGCAGTTAATAGACACAATATTGATGATTTACCAGGGGGCCACATGTGCAGAGATAGTCATTGCTAAACAAGCGTGTCTTCTACATAGTCTTTAACCTTGTAATATGCTTATTTATTATTGTAATAAATAATATATTATTGTAATATGCGAGACACATAGGACCATCGTTTTGGCGATACATGGGGAAGCTTATGTCCAGCAGTAGACGTGTTTCAGTTGAAATTATTATGATGATATAATTGAATGTAGTGCGATCTGCGAGATGACGTCGGGCTGCCGGCTGAGCGCGGACGGGCTCGGCAAGCGCGGCGCCGACCCGCTGGAGGTGGGCCGCACGGTCGCCGCCGCGCTGCGCGCCGACATCCTCACCGGCTGCTGCCTCGACACGCACCTGCAGGTATGCTCCACTACACTTGCCTCATTCTAGGTGGGGCAAGAAGAACCAGGAACATTTTCAAAATTATGTTATTTGTTTAATTTTTTTAAGATATGCGCCATATTTGACTAAAATAAACCATTTTTCTTTCTTTCTTCTCGAACAGCCTTGAAAAATCTAGAATTGCCTTGTTGTAGTCAGGATTTAGGCCCGAAACTGCGTAAAGTGGACGCCCGTTGAACTAATGACACTGTGCAGATAATAATTTGGTTTTTGCGACCCGTGCCTGTCCGCTTTACGCAGTTTCGGCCCGTGACATAAAACACTGCGTTATCACCTCGACGATTTGGGTTCTGGTTCTGGTATCCCCTCGGTGAATTCACCTACAGGGTTGACGCAGTGGTTAAGCGATTGGCTGTTGCGCTGCGAGTCGAGGGTTCGGTTCGAACGGAACAAAAATTTGTATGGCCTACAAATAGGTGTTTCAGATCTGTGTGTCTTGTGTTTGTAAACAATAAAAAAACGACGAAATTTTCCCCACAGCTTTTCATTATATCTTTAATGATAGTTGGGTTATGATTGATGGCTTCTGTTATAGGATCAAGTGATAATCTACATGGCCCTGGCTGAGGGCCACTCTTCGGTCCGCGTGGGCGACATCACCATGCACACCAAAACGGCCATCTACATCTGTGAGCTCATCGCCAGGGTACGTTGCTCATTTCCTATAGACATTCGACTGTGACCAGTTATCCCGAAACATGCCTTGGAAACCAAATAAAACCTTTTTTCCTGACATTCTTAATTTCTGTATTTTAAATTGTTTTTTTTTTTACTTTATTTACAATGTTCTCACATAATAGAAGCGGCAGCAATATGTAATGGATATATTTTTAGTACATAACATGATTTAAGTGTCCATGGAGTTTCTTGCACATTCGTCTCCAAGATTCCAGAGATCTACGCTTTGGAATGTGCAATTAGCATAATTTTTCTCGCTGACTTCTGACAATTCAAAAATGTCTAGGGTTGCCAACTAAACAGTATAGTTAAGAGAGAAGACACTCACTATTTATATACTTTTTACTGTTCAAGAAAAATAAAGTATACAAAATACTGTTATCAGCACCACTTGACACTACTTGTAAGTGTTAATCAAACTTAGACGCTAAAACTTTTTTTGTATCAAACCACAATAATACAGCTTCAGAACGAATCGAATGAGCTCATTTATTTTAAATTTAGCTATAATTGTGGTGAGGCGTATAAAAGTTTTTAAAAAGACTAAATTATTAAGTTGTGCGAGAAGCTTTAAAAATATGTATTTAAAACATTAAACAAATAAAATATGTACTGTTATTTTTTTCTAAAGTATTGTTTAATATTCTTCTTAGATAAAAAAATACTTAAAAGTTGGCAACTCTATTCACAGCTAACACAGACATCTGGCACCGCCATAATTCAGCGGAGCTCGTTCCGCAAGAGACCAAAGCTTTTGGTAGTAGCTCAGTAATATTTCTTAACTAATATTTTCTTCCGATGACAGGTGAAATTTGAGATAGTAGAAGATGGATGTAAGAACATCGTGTCATGCACTGGCTTGGGCGTGCTGAACCGCCATCACCCGCACCACGGGGCAGACGCTCCGGCACACTTCTAGACGACGCATCGCAACGACTCGCCATTTTACATCACTACAATACATAGAGTGATCAATCAACAGTTTCTAGCGAACGATTCGCTTCAAAAATGATCACTGGGCCATTGTCGATACGCATCCTGCGTACATTTGTGCCCAACACATAAACGAATATGTGTCTTCAACAACAACAACAACTTATAAAACGTCAAAAGAGGTTCAGTTTCTAAGAGTCATTCTGAAATTGAATTAATTCCACACCAATATAAAGTTGAAATTTTTTTACCAATTAGAAGAAATAAATTATGGAGTAAAATGAATTTTTTATGGAATAAATCGTACCGACCCACACGAGGTCTGAAGCTATAAGTGTCCATGTACAATAGTTTCAACTCTAAGGCTCATGTGTGTACCGATATGAATGTATGTGTATGTGTGTCTAGAGGCACACTAATGAAATATTGACCCCTTATGTGCCAGATAGGTAAATTATTTTATGTATTAAATGAATTATTCTTCAGTAGACCAAATATATTGATCGTATTTAAGTATTTTGAAGCACGGCTACCGTAGCTTCGTTAATTTTAAGAGAAATGGCAGTCTTAAAGTTTGAGTATAGTCTGTCTAAAAAGTCAACAGACTTGGGAATTTTGTATAATATTTAATTATTAAAAAAATACTTAAGTATATAGGATACTTTTTATAAGGTTCTTCTATTAATAAACAATGATCTCTATCTCTTTAATCAACCTTGATTATTGAACCCGTGTTGACTACATCAGATTTCATTAAATCCTAATATGTAATTACCCAAGTCGTTTAACTTATTAGACAGACTCAAAAGATGAGAGGCAACGGACTGACGTTTGAGAAATCATTGTGATTATCTACGTCCAAAGTGAAGGCAGCAATCTGGAAGCTTGGCGAAGGTGAAACAAGAATGAATTGATTTTTATATGGAAGTTAGCAGTGTGGATTATTGGGACTGCCATCGAAAGCAGGAGTTGTTTTCCTCAGCCGCGGCCTCACACTGCGCTCGCCTCACCGACGCCTGCCCGACGTGCGGACGCGGCCTTACAATCATGTGCAATTCCCGTGTGATAAAAACTTATACGCATTTATATCTAACGAAGGACCATAACGCTTGTAACAGCGGTTATTTATAATAACTTATAATGAAACATAGTCTACTATACATACAGACTACTGTGAATTTAACATTGTGATGTTTTTAACTCTATTCGCCTCCCGTTTTACAAAACGGTGAGTTCAAAACTGTGTATTTATGTATGACTACTTCATTACAGGAATATTAAATGTCTGATTAACGTGTTTTATTATCAGAGGTTGGAATTAGGTAGAGTTATTGATGTACTTGCATCGAAATGTTGATATTAATATGGATCTTCCCCGGATTTCTAATGAATAATCCCGTGTGGCCAACAATATTATTAACTAGCTTTTGCCCGCGTCCATAAAATATATAGGTATAGCATAAGTCACTCAGGAATAAATCAGCTTTCTATCGGTGAAAAAATTTTTGCAATCGGTCCAGTACTTCCAGATATTACCTCCTATAAACAAAAAAAAAAAAAACTTTTACCTCTTTATTATATTACATAGTGTAGATAAATAATAATAAAAACTTCACCGCGGTACTGCACTGGCAGGACTCAACATGCTGCTGCGTCCTGCAATACCCACGTCGCAGCTGTACGTTTCGAGGCTACATCACACCACGAAGGTTGAGGCGATCGTGGAGTATGTACGAGTCAAGACGAACTTGACTTTGAGAGTCAAGCAGTTGGAGCCGCGCCATAAAACTAATTTCAAATCGTTTGTGGTGCCGGCTCATCATTTGGAGACCTTCCTCAAAGGAGAGTTTTGGCCGATGAGTGTCGTGTATTGACGATTTCGTAGAAGGATACCGATCTCGCAGCGGAACACGACACCGTCACTTCGTGTGCAATAGTTTAATTAATAAGTAGATGTTGTGAGTCGTAATGTGTTAATCTTTAGGTATTGGTTTCATATTTTTAAGATTATGTTATGTATAGTGTTTAAGGGCCATAGTAGCCTGAAGTTAATTATTATTATTATAAGACAAATAAAACAAAGATTTATAATTAACATACAATTTTAATTAATGTTTTTCATTGAAAGAGATCTCTCTACATGATATGAGGTGAGGTTAGCAAAACTTCCTCTTTCTCGTCATTATTGCAGGAAGAAATTTTTTCTGCTATTTTTTCTTATAATGTCAAAAAATCTGCTCTGCCTTTCAGATACCGTCAATTTGAGGCACAATAGTAAGACAATAGATGCGCGAACACGGGCGTTCGCTTGGGGTTTAATGAATTAATCTCGGTATTTGAGGCATATCCATTTTATTCTTTCACTGTATGAAATTAGTATAAGTACTTAAACAACTCTACCTAATTCCGAAATCTGTTTATTATAAATGTTGTAAGCTTTAATGTGTACTACGTGAGATGATAATATTCTAAAATATTGCCATTTTTTTGTGCATTTGGAACGAATTGGAACAGTATTATAATGTGGGCCGGTAACTGCACTTCCCGTCATATCGTCGACGATGTTTTTGGTTGATATCGTCTCAAGCGTGCAACTACCGAACAACATTGTAACAGTTACTCTAGAAAATATGAACTTATTCTATAGATGATAATCAATTACATATTAATAAATGTTAATAAAATATTTGTGTGTTGTTTATTTGTAGTTTAGCAACCTTTAGAATAAGTAAAAACTGCTGAAAATATAATTAGAATTGTTTTATGCATATTTACCAGGTTTTACAAAAAACTTGAGACAGCCCAGAGGGAAAAACCCCAGAGGGGTGCGTTTTCAGTAAGATATCAGTGATACCGTGTTTTACAACGTTTCAATGGTGCAGCCATGGAGTTTTAGGGCAAGGCCACACGGTGCGGCGCGGCTCCGGCACGGCGCCTGAGCGACG
This sequence comes from Mythimna albipuncta, assembly GCA_929112965.1. Lineage (NCBI taxonomy): Eukaryota > Metazoa > Arthropoda > Insecta > Lepidoptera > Noctuidae > Mythimna > Mythimna albipuncta. The sequence goes on from OV815974.1 coordinate 2,340,051, forward strand.
AATCGTCGGGCCGTACGAGCGGGGTGGCGCCACTCGTGTGCCCGCCAATTCGTCGCTCAGGCGCCGCGCCGGAGCCGCACCGCACCGTGTGGACTGGCCCTAAGTCTTATAGCTGGTTTGTTGACGGGTTTGACAACTAGTAATGAAAGCAAAGATTGCCATGCTTTTCAATACACACATATAGTGGGCACTGTATCTAATGGATGGTCACCCATCCACGGGCCGGTCCTCGGCAAGCTTTGTTTAACCTTGATGATGGCGTACTCTGTATAGTTAGGCACAACACAAACACGTTTTTTTATAACGTTATAGGAGCAGTTGGTGGCTTAGTGGTAATATCGGCTTCGATTTACGAGTTATCACAGGTTGAAACCAAAACAGGCGTATTACTTTGTGGAATTTATTTCATTACCACTGCTCTCGTAACAGTAAAGGAAAACATCGTGAGGAAAGCGGCATGTGCTAGTAGACATGTGACCTCCACCAACCCGCAACGTGCTCGCGTGGCGACTGGTGGATTACGGCACATTCCCTCTTCTAGAAAAAGGGCCTGCGTCCCAACAGTGGGAACATTGTAAGGCTGATTATACAGGGTTATTCGTAAAACACTAGCAACCTCTTAAGACTATGTTGAGAACATCATAAACAACAACTTTTGTTCTATGACTTTTAAACATTTATCTTAGTTTAGTTCATCAGATTTTCATCATAAAAATATTTAAATGGAACCTTTAAATATTACGAAGTCTATGCGAAGCAAGCGAAAGTACAGTAGCGGAAGGTAGTTGAACATGAACTTGACCTATTTACGGGTGAATTGATCGGTCGATGCGCTTGCATCGCGTCATACGTGTTCTTGTAGCGAAATTCGGCAGTGCGCACGTAATTATCTTCACATGATGATGTATCAATATTCTAATGTCGATTACACGGAAATGGTGCGAACGAGAACAGTGCGCGGGAGCCATAAGTAGATACAACAAAATACAGAGTTGAAGTGTGTTAGATAGAACAACGAAATCTTAAAGGTTTGTTTTTGGTTATGTTTTGTAAAAAGTCATAGAACAAAAGTTGTTGTTTAAGGTGTTAGTAATACAGTCCTGCAAGGTTGTTCTTCTTCTGAGTCGGTACACTCTTGCCAGAGTGGTCGTGATCATCACTGTGAATCATGATAAGTGATCATCCTTGTAATGCGGCGCCATTCATCGCGGACTGCAGCTTTCTGGGTACATTCATAAACCGAGCACTTAGTTGCGGCCTTGATCTGGTCTGTCCATCTCATTGGTGATCTACCACGTGGCCTGGTGCCCTCAACTTTGCCCTGCACTACAAGACGCTCTAAGGAGTCATTACTACGACGTGATACATGGCCGAAGAAAGTCAGAATGCGCGACTGCACTGCGGATGATAAGCGCTGTCTGACGCCGAGTTCTTTTAATATGGAATCATTTTTACGAAACTCTGTCCATGATACTCCTAGCATCCGTCTCCAGCACCACATCTCCAACGCGTCAACTTTCTTCTTCTCGGATTCACGAAGAGTCCATGTCTCCGATGCATAGAGGAAAATGGGGAATATTAGACAATAAACGAGCCTGGTTTTCGTGGTCTTGGTAATGTTCCTATTGCAAGGTTGTTAGTGTTTTACAAATAACCCTGTATATGTTAATATTATAGACTAGTGCTTAATAGCGATGCCACCTGATGGTAAGCAGTGAGACAAGCAGATTCCATAGCTTTTATAGGGGCATCTTTGGACAAAGAAATAAAACTCAGTCGACCGATCTGATCTTTTTAATAACAGTTCAGTGTTCCACATTACCATCAATTACATAATATAGTTACATTCAAAATGTCCACTAATTATACACTCGTCATGAAGAAATGTTATTGACAAATCAATTGATTCTCTTCTTTTTGGGGGTAGCTCGGATTGTGTCGTCTATTTACTAAAACATGTTGAAAAAATGTCCGATAAATATATATACCTATATAATATGCTAAAAATGTATTTGAAAAATCACGATTATTATATGGTCCACGAAGTTTTCCGTGGAATGTAATCTAAAAAATGGCTAAATGCAAAAATCTATGTATTTATTATGCATATTACTAAGAATCGTAACTATTATATTGCGCTTCGTGACATGAGACCCTTGAATGCGGTCAATTAAACCAAGGAAACGATATGTACAACAATGTCATTAGCGAAGAAAAATTGGCCTACTCATGGTTGGTTAGGAAACAGAGAATTTTGTGAACCACTACCCCTGCCGTCGGTAACCCTTTGAAAGGTATAAAAAGTTTGAAAGTTCATGAAGATTCATGCCTTTAGGCTAGTTACATTGTTGCAAAACAATATAATTACTATACCCTATTTGCGTTAAGAATAGAAATTTAAAGAAACCTTTTTCACTGTCTGGTCAACTGATTTTAACTTCTATTTCGTAGGTATAAGGATGGCATTAACAGCAAAAAAGTGGTTACAATACCAACTATTTACTGCAGCCGCCATTTGTCATGCCATGGCCCAACGTAATAAAAGTCAAATCAGTTGAATGAATTTCTAATGTTATTTTGAATAGATTATAGGTTTGGGCGTTGCCCAAGATACATAGACACATACCTACTACACGAAAAACAGATGTGTTTGTTACAATAAATACCTATTTCCAGATGTTTTTCAAATTAATTTCAATTTAGTAAAAAGGAAACAGCCAAAGGCGAAAGTAAAAAAATAGCTTCATACTACGTTTATATTATATATTTATTGTACTTAACATAACTATGTTTAGAAAAAATAAAATGTCCAGCGAATACTTTGCGTCGGTAACTTTTGAAACAACAGACATGGTCGAGGTTAACAAAATATAAACTTACTAATAAGTTTGACAGAAAACAAAAACATATAAAATGATTTTCCATAAAAAAAATACCTTAACGAAAAATAGTATAAAATTATTTTATTCAACATAAAAATATAGAAATAAATTTTGTCGCAGTGTTGCTATAATTTAAACAATTTCTAATTATAATACACATCCATCTGATTATAGCTAAAGGTTCGAACACAGAGGGACGATGAGGTCAGGCGGCAGCTGGAATGTTCGCGGTGCTTTTACACGCCTAACTAGGGCCAGGATGACCCACCAACGTTACTTTCTCACTTGATCAAAAAATGGTTTTTGTTCTTCACATAATTTTGTCCAAATAAACTAAAAAATGTCTAAAACTTACGATATAAATGCACTATACTTGGAAGCTTAAGAAATTTCTTCAAACACCCTTATTAACCGTTCAAAAAAGATTTGTGACTCACTAGTGTGCTAGTTTTAAATCAGTCAACCTGACGTCATCGTCTGTACTTTTAGACACTTATTTGGTAGAATTTAAAAATTTCTACCACACGAAACACCGATGGAAGATACGACGGAAGTCTAAATTAAATTACCCTTTTTTGTAATAGCAACATTTACGTACATTTTTATACAGGAGCATCACAGATGCAGGACCGCTTACGAACCGTGCTGTTTTCAAAACGCGAGGTTATAAAATTGAGCAGAAATTTTAATATAAATGCTTTGATTGGAGATGGAGATACGAGGTAATTTAAGAGAGAAATAGGCGTAAATCGACTTTCGAGACTAAATGTAAAATGTATATTTTTACAATTTACGTACAGAATTTCATAAAATAAATCGATAGCGTAAACATGTACATGTAAGAAAAGATTCATAAAACACAGCCAAGGGGATTACAGCAGGGTTGAAAGCGGTCGACAGTCAAACGTGGTCACAGTTGGCCGGTAGTGGCATGTGACGTCACAAGCCAGGCCCGCCGCGCGATGGACATGAATGTACGGTACCAGTGTGCTGCAGTTTGTGCTCTGGACGTTGGCGTTGCGAGTCTATTCAGTCTTTTTTGACTTACTCGTGTCTTCTACTGCGGCCTCGACTATTGCGGGCTGGTCCTCGTAGCTGGTGGTAAAATAATTATTGTGAGCTATACAGAATATATTCGACATGTTGCTAAAAAAGTTATGAGTTTACATGTGGATGGATGGAGGGGAAGAGGGAGGCCAAAGAAAAGATGGATGGATTGTGTGAGAAGCGATATGAAAGAAAAGGGAGTTAGTGATAGTGTGACGAGTGACAGGACAGAATGGAAGAAAAAAACGTGTTGCGCCGACCCCAAATAAAACGGGACTAGGGCAGGAACATGATGACAGAATATATTTGACACGCGACAGCTTTCTGAATCCCGTTGATTCAGAAGTCTGGCATCATCGTCGTGTATAGCCTAGGCAACACTGTCTTTTCATGGCCTTTACAATAGATTGGTCGAAATAAATAAGATGGAACGGTTTTTGCCCAGTATCCATCTTTAGTCTGGTCTTAGTTGTTCAGTTCTCTTTGTGCCGCCAACATAATGAACGAGCTCGAAATGATAAGTGCCGCGACTTTATGCGTCACTTATAAAATTAAAAAGCGTTGGAGAAGAACGTGAAGGTGGATAACCGGAGAGCACACGAGGCGAGGCTAGGCAAGACAAGACGAGACGATGTGAAGCGATGGCCCCGACTACACTCTCGTGCTCGCGCACCCTCGTCTAACCTCGACGAGAGTGAAGTGCTAGCATTAGGAAGTCTCTATACTCACTTGAAGAGCGCGTTGATGTCTCCGCGCAGCAGGGCGAGCGACAGCGGCGTGGCGAGGCAGGCGGGCACCAGGTACAGCAGCGCGGGCTGCGCGTGCTTGAACATGTGCATCACGAAGATGGTCGCCAGCAGACCCACTACGTACGCCGTGAACGTTGCCCTGGACAAACACGTTATGTTGCTAATGTAGGTGCCAGATAAACGTGGAATAATGGTCATTGACTATTTGTTTTTCGGGTACCTACGCAGAGATATTAGGAAAAGGCCGGGTACAGACTACCGTAACGTCACATGTAAGGTATCATGAAAGGAGTATTTAATAAGTGCGGACACAGTGCGCGCACGAACCGAACGTGCCGCGTACGCAAATTTTTTACGTTGCATGATACGCAACAACTTGATTCGCACGTGTTTACCACTAACGAACATAGAACACTCTGTTCGTCAAACATGTTTGCGACGATCCTATCAGTATGTTCTGTATGGACGGTGTTCTTCATGAATCAATGGGAAAACCAAAAACTTTTTGCTACTTCACAATCGCCCACTTCCAACAACGCCGCCATGGCTATTAAGAGAGTTGCGACTGTTGTGCGCGAACTCGAATCAAACAATGTTCGCGTTTGTGTTCGAAAATGCCGTCCTTACGAACAAACCAAGTGTTCAAGTTTGGTGTTTATGTTCGCTATGTTCGTGTTCGTACGTGCGTACACGGTTTCATAGTCGAAATGTTCTATCCACGCGCGTAGTGTGTACGTGTGTGTGCACAGTTCACACAGTGGGTATTCTGTTACAGTACATGATACATTGCGACAAAGTGGACGGATCATTCTTTTATTGCGTGTTACATTGCATGTTACGTTACAGCAGTCAGTACCCGGTTTTTTAATTAAAGTTGTCAAAAAATAAAAGGCCTGACATCTGTCAAAACGAATATTTAAATACGCAAAAAGAATACTCGCAACATCATAGTATTTAAAACATCAAAAAACTTATGTTTAAAACACTTTATTTATTTATATATCATCATGCTTTATATCAAATTACGAGTATTATTTTATAGTTTATTTATGTTTCCTTTCTTAAGTTTTCTTAAAGAAATTAATTTCGTACATGCGTAAATTAATACGAGTTTTGAAAAAGGTACTTAATTTTTTAATTTTATCTTTACAAATCGATAGTGTTTCATGTACCGGATCGACCCTCCACGGGACTAAAACGATTAAAATTTAGCGGTGTATATTCTCCACACACGCGGTCGAAGTCGCTGACAGCACCTAGCAAAACAATAAAATAACAATGTTACCTGAAGTAAAACTCGCTGTTACGCTTGAGGCTCTTGTCGAAGCGCAGTAGCAAGGCGATGAAGATGCCAGGCACCACGATGTCTCCCAGGCCCAACATGGCAAAGTTGCTGGCGTCCAGACCGTTGATGAGCAGGTCTTGAGGGAATACCACTGTGGAAACAGACACTTTTGTTATTTAAGTGACTTATAGTTGAAGATAATCTGACTTATACAGCAACGCGGGTGAAAAATTGGCTACTGCCTTTTTTTTTTATTGTGGGAAAAATCATGCATTGACATCCCCCGCCCTTGGGCGGAGTGGAAGATAGTGTCAGACTCTTACTGACTAAAAGACCCACCCCGTTCCTTCTAGCCTTCATACCGGGGCTCGAGCGCCCTTTCGGATAACCCTGGCCGTTGGCTACTGCCCTGTGTCGGAGGTTTGATTCCTTGATGGAACAAATATTTGTATGGTCTAAATATAGCTGTCCGGATCTGAGTGTCTTGGTTATATGAGTTTACTTGTTTGTTAATTTACCCTTGACACAGGAGCAACATTTAAGGGAAAAAAAATACAAAAATAACACATGCTCATACACAAATTGGAGGTGCAATCACATTGCGAATTAGGATATATTGAACAGATAATTTGTACCTAAGGCATAAAAAATGTGTTTTCTATAGAATATTGCATACTTTATATTAATATAAATCTCTAAACTGTTCAGCACCTAATAAATAATAAAACTTATTTTGTCAAATAAGTAGTGATTGAAAAATTCGCACTTAACATAGAAGCAGCAGTAAAGATATTTTTGTTTTGTTATGTGGGTATTTCAAAACAACCTTTCACAATTTTACCTTTGGAAAACAACCCTTTCCAACGGAAAGCGTAACCAATTGAAATGGCTCAAATAACAAAAAAGTTTTTTAGAACTTTATTGTTACTTGAACTCTTTGAACTCAACGAGACAAAGGCCTTCTCGGCGAGTTGGCGATGACGTGCGTCCTTTGAATATTGTTTAAAAAGAGTTTCTTTTCAACCACTTTCAAAGTTTACCCGTCGTAAGGAAACCTGTAAAACACGTCGAGAAAAACATTTACGCAAACACATTAAAAATAATTCGTGCTATTGAGCATACCAGTTGCAAACAAGAAAGTTTTTTGTAAAGGAAGCCATCCTTCTTGTTAGCGTGTCGATGGCTTTCTTTTTTAATTACTTTTCTTAATAAAATCCCTTGCCTGGCGGGGGTCAAGGAAACCCTTCAAAATAATGGAACAATGTTTAGACTGGTAATGTATTGTTATGTTAAAAAAGATTGGAGTTCTTTCGGGGAGCGTCACCCCTAGACAAAGCGCTTCTAGGTGGTTGAGAGGGGTAATGTCGGTAGATATGGTCGTTAAGAAATGAAATACCACCTAGGAACAATTGGCGAAATTTATTATAAACCTAGTGACAAATATTATCAGTTGCTTGGTTTTATTCCATAATTTGGGCCCGACTAGTTATAAAGTCCTTTTTCTTGGAAATAAATAAACTTCGTTTTAATGAAACTTCTTACACTGAATTATGCAAGATACCTCGGTATCAATAGTAAGTGAAGAATATTTTGAAATAGAATTTGTGGAAATTAAAAAAAAAAAAAACGATTTTACGTTTACCATAAAAATTGAAGAAAAATGTTGCCTTTGAAGTTCTTAATTCATTTAATAATCAATTATTATGCTGTTTCTAGGCTGATAGTTTTTTTTTACCAAATTTTATAATCGTTTGCTTCTCTGCCAATTTTGATGCGGAACAAATCCCATGTTCTCAGACAAGGGCATGTCCCTGGCATATCTATATGTGTGGAGAACGAGATTGCACTATAGAGTCTCTGTTTTGTTATTATTATGGTAACTACCAAAGGGTGTAACGCAGTGACGCCATTTTTTATACGTCACGAGGCCAGTCCTGTTAAAGGGGCTGGGACCCGAGATGTGGGGGCAGTTTGGCTTGCACAGTTTCAAGGGTCACACACCTCTAACATGAAACTGTCGGTTAACCCGTGTATTCGTGATTATTTAGTACAGGTACTTACAACACTATTGTGAATTTTAAAAGTGACATTATAACTAATTGTGAACTGTGAAACTGACATTATAAGTAACTGGAAAACTCAAGTGCATAGTTATTAAAATCCCATCAAAACGAACCCCGTACCACTGAATCAAAATGATGACTGTCAGGTCATATCGCTCAGCCACTCCTGGCGCCGTCATATACATTATGATAAATCTGTAGAAGTCTTTAATTACGCGCGCATCACGTAAAATGTACGTAATCGACGTAGATAACTTTAAAATTGTGTGTAACTTGATTATATATCACTTAGGCTTTGTTTCATCGCAATCGATTGTCTAGGTTTTTCGAAAGATGTACTACATTCATTGACTGTTAGGCGGTACGAAATTCGCCGGGTCAGCTAGTAAGCAATATAGCTCTTTTATTGCACCTACCACTATTTTTTCTGCAAGATTGACTGGTAGGACATTTCCTACAAGTCAATCTTTGGGTGAGGCATTCCTAAGGCATTAAGTGCTCCTGTGTACCTTCATGCACATAAAGGTACAGTACACACCCCAAGCGTCCACATAAATTATAAAATTTTGAGCGTTTTATTTATAGGCAATGTATTCAAGAATGTAAATAAGAAGTTCTTTATAAAGTAGTCTGTAAATATCGAAAATAAACAAACCTTTCCATTATTCCCTATACACCCCCACTTTTTAATTAGTACAAAAAAAATGGGGCTCTATCTGTACCCGTCACTGATCATATTTTTGTAGTCAAAAGTAGAAAAAAACCGAAATCCTAAAATTGAACACGAAAAAGTATTTTCATCATAGAATCAATCAAACATAACAATTGCTAGTAGAAAATACTGTAAGCAGTGTTTTTCCTTAATAATTGTCACTTATTAATTCATTTATCAATTAGCCTGCACAATATTTCCATAAATTGAGTGACATTTTGGAACATAAACCAACGCTAATAACTTTGCTGTTTATGAATATTATTTATTGAGATTTTACTTATAAAATAACAAGGGCTTTTCTAATAAGCCCTTTAAGTATTTGTACTAATTAAAAAAAAGTGGTGTATATACAGTTGCCATCACGGATGTTGAACGCTCGGCGTCAGAATGGGTATCGCTTTGCGCATTTCATACATTGGCGAGCCAATCGTCTTCGTTGTTAGATACATGCAGCAACGCAGTGAACGCCAATCACTGACACTCCCCGCCCCCGCGTCGCACTTCGCACCACTAAAGAGACTGAATTTGACTTCTGCGGCAAGTGTTCAAGATCCGTGATGGCAACTGTACCTACTTATATGCGGGGCTATCGGGTTAAATCTACACTTAATATAATAAAGAGGTACTTTGTTTTTTTGTTTGTAGGAGGTAATCTCTGGAAGTACTGGTCCAATTCCTATATTTTTTTTACCGATTGAAAGCTGCCTTATTCCTGAGTGACATAGGCTATATTGTTACGCCACTAAACGTGAACACGCCATATCTCCGAGAAAATAACGAGTGGCACGTAATAATTAAAACGCATTGCTGTTCGAAAGGTCTAGAGTAGTTGTGCTTAGACAGACTTGGAAAAATCTCGAAACATCCACAACATACCTACAAGTAGTAGTAGGCATATATCTAACCGATAAGGGAAATTGTACTCTCCGACGTTAACAATAGAGTCGAAATTCGCATGAACGTGACTCTTATTATTACGAGAAATAAAAATGATTTATGACTTCGAGAAGCGATTCAATTGTTCTGGAATTCTGGATAGATCCGGGGACGTCGGTATCTAGAATTTTCTTGGCTCCGCATATAAATACGGGCCCCCGGCCGGAAGCGAGTCAGTTGTGATTTCGACTGCGATCAAGAGCGAACTACCCTAGTACTTGAAGTGATTTTTATCAACGACTAAAGCGATAGTGTAACGGTACTCTAGTGTTAATTGCGATTCGGATTACTGTTGACTGGACTAATTTGTTATTGTTTGTGGTAAATAAAGTTCTCTCGTCAGTAAATCGGCATTTGATTACCCACGTACGTAACAATATTTTATGTAGGCGAACGAAGTCGCGAGCAAAAGCTATAAGCAATACAGCTCTTTTATTGCACCTGCCACTTTCTTCTTTGCATCACCCAAAGGTTGACTGGTAGGAAATGCTTAAGGGAAATAGTAACGAGACTCACATTTGATGGGAGCTTCGAAGGACTTGGCGACGGTGACCATGACGTTGGTGCCGAAGACCCAGAAGATGTCGTAGATGAAGAGGCCGCAGAGCAGGATGCAGCCCGTCACCACGTTGTTCAGGTGCAGCAGCTCCACGCCGTTCACCGCGAACGCGATGCCGAACAGGTTGTTGGCGATCCAGTGCTGTATAGAAACAGGGCAACGTTGAGTCGTTCGTTCGTTTGTATACTTTAGGACCTTAAGGGCGTTGTTTACTGTGTAAAAGTGAAAGCTACAGCCCCGAGCATGGCCATGTTCTCGCTAGATGGCGCCGAGTTCAAAATTTTTAGTTTATTTGGTTTTTAGAGCATTGTTATGTTACGGGCTAAGGAAATGCTAAAATTGGACATTCCAATTTTATTGGCGAGTCCTCCTAGGATCGTGTCCCTCCCTGCCCTTTGCCACCCAGGCCCGCGATCTTTCAAACTAGTCCTTCAGTCTGTGCGTTTGCAAATCAATCATGATCAGTGATCGGAATTGGTAGGGCTATTTAGGTTTATTGACCGCAAACATTGATGTTAATATGGATATCCCACGGGATTCCGGCTGATACTACGGGATTTACTTGAGTTTCATTATTTTTATCGATTTGTATAAAAAAATTATGTAAGCCAATAAGCGCATGATATTTATTTATTTATTCACAAAATCCACAGCTCTTTTACAATTTTTTTTTTTTTTTTGATATGCGATGTTGTTAATATTACGTCTACAGCACGCTATAAAACTTTTTGCCAAGCGCGCGACGTTGCCGCTTTGTTGAGACGCGTACAGATACCGGCACGGATCTTGAGCTAATCTTTCATTAGTCCCGAAGGCAAGATAGTTTTTTTTTTATAATTTTACTACTTTAACCTTTTGAATGTCTTATGTTACACAGTTCGACATAAGCAATTGTCTTTCTATTGTGTCTCTAATTACGGCATTCAAAGAGTTAAAACCAAATCCCGGGACTCGGGGAATATCCATATTATTCTAACCTATGGCAAGTACATAAAATAGCCCTACCTATTCCGATCTATGATCATGACAGATGCGGATGAAACTTGAATTACGGGTAGCCTGTTAATCTCACCTTCTTAAGCAGATACCATCCCCCCATGGCGAGCGAGATGATGATGCAGATGATGTCGTAGGAGGTGAACTTGTAGTTGATGATGTCCGAGCGCGTGTTGCTCTCGCCGCGCGTGAAGTGGATGTGGTACGACACGTTCGGCACCGACGCCGGTACCATGAACGAGATTATTGGGCTGCACGAACAAACATCACATTAATAATATAATATTTCACAACTATCACACAACGTCGTCTAGTCGGTAAGTAAGTAGTAAATATCGGCTTCCCGTAACTCTCACCAGTACCTCTACCATGAGTTTAAAGCAATAATATTTGTCGATATTTGATACCGACTAGGTACGTAAATATTTTGTATGGCAAATTTTACAGCGCCTCTAGCGGTCACTTACGGAACCAAAATTTGCCATACAAAATACTCGATACCGACTACGTAAATATTTTGTATGGCAAATTTTACAGCGCCTCTAGCGGTCACTTCCGAAACCAAAATTTGCCATACAAAATATTTACGTAGTCGGTATCGAGTATCGACAAATACTATTGCTTTAAACTCATGGTAGAGGTACAGGTCATCGGTCCACCTTGCGGGAGGTGTTCCAAAAAAATATATTAATGTATAATAAATTTCTGGAAAGTAATAATACGGATGTATGTCTGATGTATGAAATAAAACTGGACTCGAAGTACTGTAGCAAAAGTAAAATGTTGTTTACAAATTGCTACTACGCAATAAAGCAAAATATTCAAATAACAAAATATGATTTATTCGATTGTACAAAACCTTGAGTACATATTTTACTAACATAAAACACAAAATTATAATTTTTGTAAAGCAATATTAGTTCTTACCTTAGAAGATGGCTCAAGGCGAGCACTCCGAGGAAGAAGAAGTATCCCGTGAGCAGCAGATTTATGTACTCCTTAGAGAAGAATTGGAAGAAGATGTAAAGGCCGAAGAGAGCGGCAGACGCGATCAAGGGGAACATCAGCGCGTCCTTGTTTGACATCGTTTCAGTGCGTTCCCCTGACTCCTGTGCACAAGATAAATAAACAAATCAATAATACAAGCCTGTTAGGTACTGCCCCAATCGAGGTAGGTGGAAAGAGTAGTAGACAAGATTACAATGGCACATTTTGATACAAGTGGACACAGTTTGTCGCAGAATTCGCACGAGCCGCAAGCGAGGGTGTTATGAGCCGAGTGCAACAGTGACAAATTCCCACGTGTATCAAGCAACGTTTTTTAATGCACCCAAAAAGATAAATAGACGGGGTTTACGTGCGACTCCTAGCGGTCGATTAGCACCCTGGGCTGCGTTCAAAATTGAGTTTAGAGTTAACTCTAATGACGTCATTGGATAATTATAATAATGTAATGTTCCACAACTATCACACAACGCCGTCTAGTCCCAAGCTAAGCAGAGCTCGTGTTATGGGTACTAGACAACTGATAAACATACTTATATATTTCTAAATGCATACATATTATAAATAAATTACACCCAGACACAGAACAAATGATCATGCTCATCACATAAACCTTTGTCCTGGGTGGGAATCGAACCCACGACCTGCGGCATAGCAGTCAGGGCCACTAACCACTAGACCAACAGGCCAGTCAAACAATTACTCTACCCTGGCATTTTTGAACGCGAACGGAGTTCACCTGTAATGTCAAGCATATTGCCACTTACTCCAACCTACGCTGCTCAAAGTTAGAGTAAGTTGGGTTAACTCTAGGGTAGCTCGAGTTATTTATCGACGACCCTGGGTTGCAACTTTACTCGACTCTGGTTATTTTTGAACGCACTACTGCCTGATACGGTAAATGTAATCAATTGCGGCGCGGCGGGAGCAAAAGCGCGCCCTTTTCGGCACTAGCGCAAAAAACAGTAACTTGCGTGCCTAAAAGTAGTAAGTGAAGCAGGTGAGAACTGATTCAATAAATCTTTTTCCACTTTGAAAAAGATTTAGCGTATGTGCAAGGTATTTTCTATAACAGAATAATTTATTGTTCTATTTCTTACAAAAATCTTCTACATATACATAAAAGCGAAATATCACTCACTGATTAATCTCAAACTCTCAGAAACTATCATCATCATCATCATCATCAAACATCAAATTCGGCAGGTAGGTTCCTTACAGGGTGTTGACATCCGCTAAGAACGGATTTTCCGAAATCCTCCCCCGGGTAAATAAACGAGGGTAAGTTCGTATGGAGAAACCGACACACGGGCAAAGGCGCTAGAAGAAGCTAGTGTATATTATGTGGACCTGCATCGCATAAACCTCGCCTCGGTGAAATAGAACAACTATACAACTCGCTAATACTAGGCAGTAAAAGGAAAATCACACGGAAATCAACGGCTCGACTTATGAAGCTTACGCCGTGGAAAACCCAACTATCTACAAGGAAACCAGTGGCGCCGACTTACGAGGTGTCATTTATTTCATCACCAGTGCTTTCAAAATCATCATTATCATATCAGCCGAAAGACGTCTACTGTTGGATATAGACCTCGCCCAAGCGTCGCCACAACAACCGGTCCTGTGTGTCTCATACATCGGATTCCCGCGACCTTGACCAGGTCATCACACATGTTAGAGGCCTTACAGTGCTGCGTCTTCCGGTACGTGGTCGCCACTCCAGAACCTTTTGTCGCCATTGACCATCTGTTCTACGTGCAATGTGCCCCGCCCATTGCCATTTAAGTTTGGCGATTCGACGAGCTATGTCGGTAACCTTGCTTTCAAAATGGTGAAGGAAAATCATCGTAGATTCCTTCTCATAGTAAAGAAGCCCGAGACCCAGCAGTGGGAAAATCATAAGGATTAATAGTCGCATCAGTTCAAACTGACATATTTTTAGTTTATTGAGTCCCTAAGTAAGTTAGCAGTCTCACGTCTTACTATTATATTCCAATTGAATAATAAATTGGAATACAGTAAGAGTGAAATTATAGCACTTTTTGCTGTTGATACATGTTGCATTTCAAGCCATATCTAATATGTTAAATGTGAAACGTAAATATAAAATAATGCCTTATGTTAGTAACATAATATAGGATGAATTTTTCAATTAGGCGAATCCAATGATGGTGTTTTATTTTTCATCAATATTAGTTCTAGAATAATTCTAGCCAACGTAAAAATGACTAGCTTTGGCCTGCAGTTTCGTCCGCGTACATAAAATATAGCCTATGTCACTCAGGAATAAATCGGCTTTCTATCAGTGAAAAATTTTTTGCAATAAGACTAGTGCTTCCAGAGATTACTGCCTACAAACAAAAAACCAACTTAACCTCTTTATTATATTAGTGTACATAAATAATAATAATAAATTATATTTATTTTGCAAGGTTTTAAAAATAACACTTTTACACATCAATCATAATTATCACCAATCCTAAAATTCACCAATATTTGTGAGTTCCCCATTGTGGATGAGGAGATAAAGCTCAGGGAAAACGTCTACCTGGTCAGTAAACCAATCATCACACCAATCCAATTGCATGTGACTTAATCCAGAACTTGAATTGCTGAACAAGAAGATTAAAAAGACAGCACATCATTGATAACCTGATGTTAGAAGGGAAATGGATTAAGATCTAGAGCTCATCGCCATCTAAATTTGCCCCACCTGCTTATAATCATCAGACTGATTGCAAGCAAAATATTAAAAAAGAAAAACAATATTGAAAAACAAAAATGGACGAATGATGAAAGCAAAACATTGTGAAGAAACCGGCATGTCCTAGAACCAAAACTTCGAAGACATGTGAAATTCACCAACCCGCACTGGATTACGCGTGGTGAAATTACGGCCTATTCCTTATTAATTAATAGGCTCGCGTTTGACCACGATATAAACGACTTTGTGGTCGACGATGGTGCAATAAATAACTCATAATGTAACATAAACAATATCATGATGGTCAACTGGAGAGTTTATACCACGTACATCTAGGGACTGGAACAATTTGCCTGCCACGGTCTTCCTGTTCAATTATAATTTAGATGTCTTCAAGGCAAGGGTGAACAGGCTATTAATAAACTAGTGCGCCATCAGGTAGGATCGCAGTCAAGCACTAGTTTATATCAATAAAAAAATTGGAAAAGGAAAATGAGCATCCTTATCTCCAAGAAAAATGGTAGAAGCGAAATGATTAATGAAGGTAAAGTTCACGGTCACTAACTAACAATTTTACTAAGTTACAATTTGCTACACCCAAAAAATGTTTGAAACTTACTATCATATTTATCAGACATGCATAATTTGATTTACATAATTTCAAGGCTACATGAGTACTGAGACATAAAGTTATATTTTTATAAAGATTCTTTTATGTCTTTTCCCATTACCATTGTTTTTTATGAAGGTGTTTTACGGTAGGTGTGGTAGGTGGTGAACGAAAAATCATATTAAAATGCCTTAGTGTCCCATACCTTACTGTAAAAACCATAGTCCGACTAAAAATCAAACTCATGGAGGTGTATCATGCCACCGAAAATTATTATTTTCGGATTTATTTTAATAAAATGAAAAAATAAAATTACGTGAAACATTGCGCAGGATATACAAACAAAACTAGTCCTTAATCATTAAAACAAAGTTGATTTTCTTTTCTCGGTTATTAGCTTTTCTGGAACATTTGTTAGTCTACCTATACTTTTAACGCTATCCAAATAGTGCGTGACTTTATCAATAAAATCAATTGATACATATTACATTGCCTTTTTAAAATAAAAGTTATTATATATTATAGTTTTTGTAAGTAATTTATTAATTTAATATAGATAATTATTAAATTAATAAATTCAATAAAATAAAAATTGTGGTATGATATTTGTGATGTACTTTAAATAAATTTAGTTAAAGAGTTAGTAACAACAACAAATAGGGTGTTTCAATTATACTGAAGTGAAGTGACAAGTGAAGTACTGAGTGATACTTAATATTCTTATGTTTGGCAGTGGACGATGACACAAATACAAATAAATACTCTTTTTACTATGAAAAAAAATTCCATTTAATCATATTAATTTCATTATTTTAATACTATTGCATACAATTTTTTTTTTGCATATGTTTTAAATACGTTTTCATACAATCGATATTATTTCAATCGAATAAGGTTACTTCACTATTTGAGCAGCAGCCTGCATTTGTGGCAGTGATACATGGCCATTCAAATACCACTCTTATTTTTACATAGTTACAGTTTAATACTGAATATATTCTGAACAATGCCATCTAGCGACGAGTAGCGGTACTTGGTAGTCAAAGATGTATTTCTTTCTTGTTTTTGTCAATTTGATTTATAACTTGTTGATTTTAAAGTTGCATTTTATATAATATTTTTTTTTTTCATTTCGTTTACGCGTCTTTGTTTTGAGCCAATCATATTTTTGGGTTTGCAGTAAGAGTAAATTGTAAATATATGAGTTTGGCGACACCGGTTCTGGGACAAACATTTTCTCAAGCTACTTCCACTGGTTTTACTGTTCCGTGAGTAGAAACATCAAAGGCTGAATGTCTTTAGGTATTTAATTAGCTTCTACTAGCGGTTTCGCCCACATGAAAGTAGCTTTCTCCATACAAAATTTGTACCCTTGTTTTATCCTCTCTCGTCTCTCATAGTATAGAGCCTGTGGATTTTTTTATTTTTTATTTGTAAATATAATCTAGTGAAAAATACTTGAAATTGGTTGGGCAATACCTAGTATGTGATAAATATATATTCATATATAAAAGAAACCAGGTTTTTCCTTAAGACTTGGAAATATCTTCAAGGCACAACAAATTGAGTGTGACAATCTGAACAGTGATTGTACATAAAATTAATTACTATATTATCAGTGACAATCACTGACAGGAAAGGTATTAATTAGAACCAAGAACGTCACGTTGTTTTGAACGTATTGTAGTATGTAAAGATTTGACAGGCAACATATGCCACGATGTAGAACGTGTATCTATCTCATTTGGTTCAACTAAATTCAACAAGTATGTGATAAAATTATATCCTAGCATCTGAAAACTGTGCCCAGACTTACCTTTTGCTCCTTCAGGTATTTTACTGATCGAAAAGCGCCGAAGAAGATAGGCAATACAGCCATAATCACTAAACTCAAGTATGCAATCGCAATGCCTTCAATACTCGTCGGTGGCTTTTCCGTAACATTTTTTACAGTTTCCCTGACAGCTTCTTCAATGTTTATAGGAATCTCTGTCGCTGATTCTGCCATTTCGTATGAGTTATTTGCCAAAATGCGTGGCGAGATGGCTTTCGCACTACGGACCAAGTTTGACAAAAAAATGACAAGTGTACAGTTGGGTTTATAAAGTTGGCCAACCGTAATCAGAAGTTTAGAGTGAGAACCAGTTGTCACAAAAACCGATGAATTTAAACCGTAAATTCTTCAATGAAAGTCTTCAACTTTAATTAATAGCATTCGTTTTCTTCGGTAAAATCTGAATAAGTCAAACATTAATTTCTCGGGTACTTTTTTTATTATTAAAAATATGTGTGTAACACATTGCATTTCTTTTCTGACACCCGACAAAGACTTTGTATACATGGTCAAGAATTTAAAAAAATAACTTTTCCACCATATGTCAAAATAAGTCAAACACAGGACACTTTCGTTTTTCATTTTTAACTTGTATCAAATTAAATATTTAATTATTGTCATGCGTATGTGCTTAAATAATTGCAGTTTTCATGATATATCATAAGAAGTGATATTTTATTAGTGGAAATGGAAGTTACGGGTGGCGCAGAGGAAGGTTTCGTCAGGGAATGGGCCCCCTGTTCACATATTTTGAATTTAATTCCGCCTAGGATACAGACTGGCATATTTTCTAACGAGCTGTGTCTAACATGTGTGGACGTGGTCAGCGAGTACATAGCTTTGGGTACGAACGTCGGCCTGGTGTACTGGTACGATCGGAAGAAGGGAAACATACAGAGATTGCGATGCGAGGTAAGACTCTCTCTGTTCAGTGTGTCAGGGACGGGGTTTCCCCACGCAAGTCATTGATCGTGCCCTTGCTTTGCGAGCATACAGTTCCAAGCGCAGTTTCTACCGATCATAATTTAAAATCATTATTTTTACTAGTTGTAATTAAAAATTAACATTAATGATTATGTGTCCATTTTATTTAATTTATAGACTATTCTAAAAATTAAATTGTTACAGTAAACTATTTTATGTAGTCTAGAGATGCATTAACATTTACCATAAAAATTACATGCACCAAAATGTTTATTAAAGGAGGTACATTGATAAAAAAATATTTCTTTAATTAGATAAGTAATAAAAAATAATAAAGCACATTATAATAAATATCAGCAGGACTTCAATTGAATCAGGACAATGTTATTGTTTGGCAAACAACAGTACCTAAATACTGATTTAAACAATCAAATCATTAACAAGAAAGATGCAAATAAGTTAGCTAACACTAGTCAATGTTGTGCTCAGCTATGATTGGCTCACTTTATGATGAGTCAAATCATGTTTGAATACATATAACATGTTATTTTTTTGTCATTTAGGATTTTTTTTTCAAGGTTGGTATTTAATTCATTACACCTCAAGCAAACGCCAGCATTCGCGCACCTATTGTCTTTCTGTTGTGTCTGTGATTTCCATGATTGAAAGGTTAATTAACACATTTATGTAATGACTAAATAGTAACTTTGACATTTATTTTAGAATATAAACAGAAGTCATAAACAATTTTTACAGTTTTTTTTTTCTAATTCAGTAAACCCCAAGCAAGCACTGGGATTCACTCTCTCATTGTCTTGCTATTAGTATAAAAAGGAAAACAGAAACAAATGAAACTAAAGAAAACAAACATTTTGCAACTCATTTTGCCTTATTCTGAATAACAAACTTGCTGCGTAAACATTATGAGTCAATAAGATAATGAAAACTATGTAAAAGATAAGATTATTTTGATTTATTTTTGAACATGGTTTAATAGTATTAGATAAAATCGGTATCTAAATCACTTACGACATTGATACTTGAACTTAATTCAAATCCTAAGCATTTTGTAAGGTTCCAAAAAATTGTGCAACAATTTTTTTTCCTAACTTTACACTTAATACATTAAACCCCAAGCGAATTCCGGCATACACTCTTATTGTCTTTCTTGTTGTGTCTAATTACAATATTCAAAATGTTAAATAATTACACTAGTCTACAGCCAAAATACAACAAACTTACTATTGGGTTTTTAAATTTATTAATTTATACCAAATATGATTCTGTATGTGAAAAGTCCATATCACATACTATTTTTGTTGACCTTAAAAACCATAAAAATGCATATATAATACACACTTATAATGTAGTTAAATTATTTTTTACACCACCTGCTCGATAATGTCGTTTTATACATCATACAAACCTCACTTAAAGCATGTCATTCTATCCCTAGGGAGATAATGCAGTATGGCCGATCCCTAGGGAATAATGAGATTTGAATTTGGAACATTAAAAATCGTCAACATTGTGAATTAAAATGTAGGCGCATCGAACAAGTTGACTTGAAATTCAAACCAAAGAGTATGTAATCACTATGATTTAAACTGGCCACAAACAAAAAAAAAGAAAATAGAAGAAAACGTGCGTACTGAAGACACGGGAGCATTATAGAAAATTGAAACTATAGAATCTTGGAGTAGTGAATTTTGTTTGTTTCATGAACTTGTAAATATAATACTTATATTTCGCTAATATATGATTTGGTTGACCAAATTGTCTTTTAATTATCTCACAGATGGTGTAAAAAGTAGAGTATGCAACACGGGGATAGAGCTGTCTTTGTCTTGGGCGGCTTAAATTCCTCACTTCACTCAGGTTTCTTTATTAACTCCCTCGCAATGCTCGGGAGTTAATTTTATAAATCTCTCACTATCGTTCGGGATTAAAATCAGCAACCTTCGTTTCGTTCGGAATTCAACATGCCGCCCGCGACTTAAAGACACTGCTTTATCCCCTAGTCACATAAACTACTATTAGCCTTTTATTTTATAAATTAAAAAATAAGAATTTGTATTTATTTAATGAGATTGTTGTTCTAAACTACTAATATAGTTATTTAATTTTTAATTGTTATTCTTGGAATGAATAATATATTGTCATAATATTATCTCATTATTAGTTTTTTCTTGCATTCACTCTGGGCTTTCATGGCTTATCCAACCGATACTGTGCATGGTAAAAAATAAAATTGCAATGGCACTTAGTGATAGCTCAGAGCGCAGAGTAGCTTTATATCCAAAAAAAAATTTTTGTAATTGGATCAGCACTTCAAGAGATGAATAAAAGCGTAACCATAGAGTTTCTTGCTGGTTGTTCTCCATAGGAAACAACCAAATAGAACTGTTACTGGGCAGGTTCAAAGTCTCTTTTTAATTCATGAAACCCCAAGCAAACGCCGGCGTTTGCGCACCTATTGTCTTTCTATTGTGGCTGTAATGTCAACGATTGAAAGGTTAAAAAAAACTATTTTTGAACCTTTTAAAGAGATTTTAATTTGCAAAATAAAAGTAATACAATGTTAATGTGTCTGCCACGGAGTTCAAAGTATGACTGCCGGAAACTATCACTAATTATGTTACGAAAAACAACAACTGTGGGAAACATTACATAACACCTATGAGGTGTCAGTGTTTATATTTTAAATGCTTAGGGCCGTCTTACAATTTATAACAGAACCGTGGGCTTGCTTCTGACATTTTCATAATCATCATCATCATTATTATCATCATTTCAGCTGTTGGACATAGGCCTCCCCCAAGTGCTGCCCCAAGTACCGGTCCTGTGCATCTCGCATTCATCTGACATTTTATAAATGCCTCTTTGCGATTTTTTTTTCAATAAAACCTCATAGTCAAGATAACTCATTTGTTGAATTACTTTTGACAAGTTGTTTACATCTTCAATTATATTTCAGGCATCAACATCCCCAATAACATATGTAAAGATAGTGAGTACAGTTGACTACATGGTGGGTGCTGGCAACGCGGCCGGCCAGGTCACTGTGTTCCAGATACCTAAGGAGCATCCGGAGAATGTGCCTGACACTTTCAAACCTAAAGTGGAGCCCAAAGTTGAAAGGTGAGAAAGAGAATGTGAAACATTGCCTCCACACTTTTTTTTTACCCTAGGAATCTTCTAGGTAAGCGTGTTCCATTGTCGACCGCATCATCGTTTTCCATCAGGTGAGATAGCGGTCAAGCGCGAACCTATCAACAATAAAAAAAAATTACTCCTGTTTTGTGTGTCCTCAAATATGTACATAAACTCACATACATAAGACACTCAGACCTGATACAACTACGAGTGAGTTGCACCATTTAACTATAACGATAACCAAACCTTAACCAGCTGTGAAACGGCCGCCTATTGGTCAATTCGACGATTTGACAACTGTTAACGGCTTTGTTATCGTTATAGTTTAATGGTGCAACTCACCCTATCTGTATGTAATGTTGCCAGGTCTTTAAAACGATAAGCTGGACAGACCAGCCAATTTAATAAAATTTTTTAAAGTCAAACTC
The DNA here is from genome assembly GCA_929112965.1 of Mythimna albipuncta. Lineage (NCBI taxonomy): Eukaryota > Metazoa > Arthropoda > Insecta > Lepidoptera > Noctuidae > Mythimna > Mythimna albipuncta. The sequence goes on from OV815974.1 coordinate 2,361,947, forward strand.
GCTATTTTGTTATTGTTCCTTTTTAATTCTAATGAAACAGTTATAAAATTGGCTGCTACAGTTGCTAGTCCGCTCCGCTTACGCAAGCGATACAAGATATTGGAGAAAAAAAAAATCTAAAAAGAAATGTCTAATTTAAAAACCTAACAAGAGCCTGTCATGCCGGACTCCGCCTAATTTGGCCGGACACGCAACTAAAAAGTCTGGCCTGGCAACACTATCTGTATGTCATACAAAATAAATATTTGTTCCGTGCGGGAACCGTGACACGCAGCGCAGCAGCCAAGCGCTGACAAGATACCCAGACAGTAGACACAGAACAATTATCTGCAGGCCATACAAAGTAAATATTTGTTCCGTGCGGGAACCGTGACACGCAGCGCAGCAGCCAAGCGCTGACAAGATACCCAGACAGTAGACACAGAACAATTATCTGTAGGCCATACAAAGTAAATATTTGTTCCGTGCGGGAACCGTGACACGCAGCGCAGCAGCCAAGCGCTGACAAGATACCCAGACAGTAGACACAGAACAATTATCTGTAGGCCATACAAAGTAAATATTTGTTCCGTGCGGGAACCGTGACACGCAGCGCAGCAGCCAAGCGCTGACAAGATACCCAGACAGTAGACACAGAACAATTATCTGTAGGCCATACAAAGTAAATATTTGTTCCGTGCGGGAACCGTGACACGCAGCGCAGCAGCCAAGCGCTGACAAGATACCAAGACAGTAGACACAGAACAATTATCTGTAGGCCATACAAAGTAAATATTTGTTCCGTGCGGGAACCGTGACACGCAGCGCAGCAGCCAAGCGCTGACAAGATACCCAGACAGTAGACACAGAACAATTATCTGTAGGCCATACAAAGTAAATATTTGTTCCGTGCGGGAACCGTGACACGCAGCGCAGCAGCCAAGCGCTGACAAGATACCCAGACAGTAGACACAGAACAATTATCTGTAGGCCATACAAAGTAAATATTTGTTCCGTGCGGGAACTGTGACACGCAGCGCAGCAGCCAAGCGCTGACAAGATACCCAGACAGTAGACACAGAACAATTATCTGTAGGCCATACAAAGTAAATATTTGTTCCGTGCGGGAACCGTGACACGCAGCGCAGCAGCCAAGCGCTGACAAGATACCCAGACAGTAGACACAGAACAATTATCTGTAGGCCATACAAAGTAAATATTTGTTCCGTGCGGGAACCGTGACACGCAGCGCAGCAGCCAAGCGCTGACAAGATACCCAGACAGTAGACACAGAACAATTATCTGTAGGCCATACAAAGTAAATATTTGTTCCGTGCGGGAACCGTGACACGCAGCGCAGCAGCCAAGCGCTGACAAGATACCCAGACAGTAGACACAGAACAATTATCTGTAGGCCATACAAAGTAAATATTTGTTCCGTGCGGGAACCGTGACACGCAGCGCAGCAGCCAAGCGCTGACAAGATACCCAGACAGTAGACACAGAACAATTATCTGTAGGCCATACAAAGTAAATATTTGTTCCGTGCGGGAACCGTGACACGCAGCGCAGCAGCCAAGCGCTGACAAGATACCCAGACAGTAGACACAGAACAATTATCTGTAGGCCATACAAAGTAAATATTTGTTCCGTGCGGGAACCGTGACACGCAGCGCAGCAGCCAAGCGCTGACAAGATACCCAGACAGTAGACACAGAACAATTATCTGTAGGCCATACAAAGTAAATATTTGTTCCGTGCGGGAACCGTGACACGCAGCGCAGCAGCCAAGCGCTGACAAGATACCCAGACAGTAGACACAGAACAATTATCTGTAGGCCATACAAAGTAAATATTTGTTCCGTGCGGGTATCGAACTCGAACTTCTTAGCCACTGCGCTAACCGCGTAGGGTCGAAGCCTACTGGGGCCAAGGATCTGTTTCCGAAAGGAAGACTCGGCCCGGTACGAAAGGCAATGAAGGAACAGGAGTGGGTTTTTACTCAGTAAAAGTCTGACACTATCTCCTGCTTTGCTCAAAAGCGGGGGATGCCATTGGATGATTTCCCCACCTAAACAATTTTTTCAAGATGTACGTCAACATTGTAAATACTAGGATAGCCTTGTTGATATAATATCGTGTGGTCACTTAATCCTGACCTCTAGTTGCTACGCCAACCACAAGTTGACACAATTTAGCGATTGATAATATTATGAATACAACAGTCCATAGCATCAAGATCTTCTACATTGTAAGATTTGATTACCTATTCATAATGCCCTAGCCTTAGCGAGACCTTAGCTTAGTAAGGGTGTAGCTAGCATACCCATTTTGAAACTCAAAATAAATTTTGCATCTTCTTCTGCCTCGCCTTTGTACCATTACGCGGTGTCTGCTATCCCAATCAAAAACTAATTAAGCTAAAGGAATGAAACCAATGAGATGTTTCAGGTTTCATTACAGAGAATAATCATATATTTTTTTTAAGCTCTTAGCATAATTTTTATTACTAAGTTACTCAAATACTCGTCATATTAATTCATTAAACCCCAAGCGAACGCCGGCGTTCGCGCACCTATTGTCTTTCAATTGTGTCTGTAATTAGTGATGCAAGAGACTCAGTCGTTTAAGTCTTATAACACGAGACTAGACTTATTTTTGACGACTTAAATGACTCACGACTAAATTAGTCTTTTAACCCTCAAGTCTTGGAGTCTTAAGGCTTAAACTAAAGACTAATTTGAGTCGCAGTCCTTTAACCTCAGATCTAAAAAGCTAAGTCGTAACGTAAAAAGGTTAATACAACTAAAAGCCTTAAAGGACTTAAAGGACTCACGCCTAAAACGACTCGCGAGTCGGGAGTCTTGTAATGAAACTAGAGAAACGTAACTATATAGGAGCTTTCTATTTTCGCGATCTTCAAAAAAATATTTGTGTTTGTAATATAGTGGTTACAGAATACAAATAAATTCTGTGCACAGTATTATTTATAATGAGTAATTTATGACAAAACGCAAGTTCATTTATTTCACTGTTTTTACTGCTTAGTTTAATATTGTGTTGTTAAAAAACTCGACTACGAAAAATTTTCAGGATGTTGAAGTAAACAAAATTACTAAATTAAGTAGGTATTTTGGTATTATTGACATCGAATTTTTTGACTGCTTAGGGCGCCACATTGAATTTTGATTAGTACAAGTTAAACCCTTTGAAATGATATCAAACACCGTGTAAATACACCGCGTTTGATATCATTTCAAAGGCTTTATTTACCTTAGCGTTTTTTTTAACATATGACTTTTTGCCCGCTAGAGGGTGCCACATTGAATGAAAAAAGAAAATATAATTATGTTTATTTTTTTGTATTTTTTGCCTATTGTACAACGTTTTAGACATTTCCTGTAATGTTATAGGTACAAGTGCTTGAAAATAAATAAATAATAAATAAATAAATTGAGTTTTGTGACACGTCACGTAGCCTATGTTCAGCGGGCGATTAAGCTTGTTCTAAGGGTACCTACCCCATTTATCGAGTTCCGATAAGTAGTTTCGGAGCTATGAGAGAACAGATCAACACACACACATAAACATACATACATAGCTTGTCAAAATCATAACCTTCCTTTGGCTTTGCCGTAGTTGGGTTAAAAATCGAAAATATGCTGTTTTTTTTTCACTTATGACTTTTCAAAATCTTTATTCTAATCTAATCCAAAGAAACTTTTAGTTAACTAATTAAATTAATTAATTAACTAATTACACTAAAAAGCGCAATGTAAATAAAACTCGAAAAGGTCACCCGCTCAGCTGATTCCCTAGAGTCCACTTGCCGGGGACAACACGCACGTGCTCTTACTTACTGTCAAACGCACCGCATAACGCCGACAAAGAGCCGGCTACCTTTTTAACTCGCCGACATCCCTTTGGCGGCGCAACTCAAAGAAAAATGTCGGCAAATTACACTTACCAGCCAAAAAGTTGGGACGACTTGTAAACATGTTTGTCACTAACAAAATAGTAGGTACGAGGCTACCACTTCTGGTGAGAATAATTTCATCATCGCATCATTTTTTTCTAACTTGAATAGTTTACGCGAGAGACACTTCTAAAGTGGTAAAATGTGTGTCCCCCCTCTAACTTCTAAAATAAGAGAATGATAAAACTAAAAAAAATATATGGTGTACATTACCATGTAAACTACCAACGAAAATTGGTTTCAACGAGATCTAATAAGTAGTTTTTTTTTAATACGTCATAAATCTAAAAAAATACACTATTATTAAAACATCGATCAAAGTTACAACGAACTACAAGAACTTTTATATTACGTTACTTGCTAGCAGCAAGGCTACTACGGAACCCTTTATAGGCGAGTCCGACTCGCACTTGGCCGGTTTTTTTTTATATAAGTAGCCTCTTTTTGTTATGTGAATGTGAGAACACTACTCCACGAACTCTTAGACTACTTCCTATTACGACTTACAGGTCGCGCGGTGAATTAGGATCGCTCGGTGAAAGTAGTGGGGGCAATCGGCGCATGTGTACAATTGCGCACAAAAATTCTTAGTATGTTAGGATTTAATTTTTTAATTTCGCATGTTTGAACCTTATTAACATAACTTATAATAACACTAGTTTTTGCTTGTAATTTATCTTGTAAGTAGGTAAATTCAGAAAAATTAAAATGTTTAAAATTAAAATTAAAAAAAAATTTTTCGTTAGTTTCTTTCTTAACGTAACAATTCACGTCGTAAACCATTTTTCTGGCTTGCTGTTTTAAAACTTTATTTTTAACCATTTTTTTACGACTACGTATTGCTAATACGATAACACAAGCTGTACGCAACAGTACACAAGTACAACAGTATCCAGTGAGACGCGAGAACGCAACGCGGGAATTGAAAAGCGACTCTATCTACCAATGACGTGTCGCCGTCGGCGCAGACCTTAGAATTGAATACTGCGCATGCCCCTTCCACTTTTGCCGAGCGATCTTAATTCACCGCGCGACCTTGTACTTTGTTTTTTACTGAGATAATTTTTTTGTGCTTTTGTGTACAATATTTGACTAGTCTACACTGTTCTTACATAATATCTAGTAATATTGTAATACCAACCAATTTTTTTATAAGAGTAACCATGGAATTTCATGGAGGTTCTTCTCCATAGGAAACGACCAATTTGGAACCGTGCACTAGCTTCTGACGTTTTATATGTGCACATGGGCACATATAAAACGGCCTATGTGAAATATTTTTTTTTTTTATTTTGATTTGATTTTTGATTTACCAAGCTCCTATAGTCACCTTCCGGTTCCATCATCAGATCAGTTCCCTGTTATTGTGGGTCTTGAAATTATAAGATTTGATTACAGACAAACGTCGGGACAGGTGAAACTAAAAAAAAATATAGTTTAAAAAAAAAACTAATAAACACTACACTTTTTAGTTTGATATGCTATGGAACGTTTTCAAAACTATATGTGTATTAGTTTTTTAAAACTATATTTATTTTTCAATTTTTAGTGAATAGTCACCGTGTCAAGGTCATGCCCTGTGGTGTGCCTGCCGTTTTCTAACATTTTATACATTTAACCCTGGGGTCAAGGTCTGGCCTTTGGGTGTCTCAAGCGTTTCCCAACATTTTATACATTTGATTTTGGGGTCAAGGTCATTGACCTTGAGGTCAAAGTAGGTAGTAAACCTTTTGGTGTCCCAGGCGATTCCCAAAATTTTATACATATGATCTTAAAGTAAAGGTCATTGCCCTTGAGGTCAAGGTCAAAGGATAAAGGATTATTGCATTGTCATCAGTCTGATGGGTGTTTTCTTTAAACTTTGCAGTTTAAAGAAAATCTGATCACCCAAAGTTGAGCAAAATCGAGCTCAAAGGCACTGATTACATACAAACAAATAAACATACAGGTGAAGCTAATAAAAGCTTGTAAAATACCTAACGGTTTCAATAAAAGTTTAATTTTGTACTCACTTCATTGTTTTAATTTAGACATTGTTTACTACCCAATCAGATTTTAAACAGCTTGAGCTGTATTGAATATGAAGCACGACTCAGGCGCGAGTCCGTTGATAAACGACTCAAGTCGTTTAAGCCTTATAAACGACTCGAGTCGTTTAAGTCTTATAAACGACTCGAGTCGTTTAAGCCTTTTAGTCCTTTAGTTAAAAGACTTGAGAGTTTCAAGTCTTATTAATAAAGACTGGAGACTGTAGTCTTCTTTCCAGACTAGAGTCGCTTAAAATGTAGTCGAGTCCTTTTTAAAGGCCTTAAACGACTGAGTCTCTTGCATCACTATCTGTAATTATCACAATTGAAAGGTTAATCTGGCTAAATCCATTCATCTAAATCCGTTTAGCCATTCGAGCGTGAAATAGTAACAAAAACAATCACACACACACACTCACAAACTTTCGCTTTTATAATTATTTATTTATTTTATTATGTACACACAAATACTTAAAGAAAAGAACAAATACAGTTAAAAGAGTACAAAGGTGCTGCTTATTTCAACGAAATTTCTTCCAGCAGACCTGCGACAGGAGAGTAGGATAAGAAATGTAGACACAGTGTGTATACTTAATAAACGAGTAATTCATTAAAGTTATAATATTAGTGCGATGAATTGAAAAAAGAATTGTAGGAGTTTTCCATGACATAAGCCTGCCTGTAGCTATTTCTGGTACCCCGGCAGCCCGACTATTGGCAACTTAAGGCCCAAGCGCCCGAAAAGTGCCATAAATCAGTGACTTTCTGAAGCCTACTCCTAGGTAACGGCTAGGTTTATTGGTTTGAAAAATATATATGTTTATTATAGATTCATGAACAACATTTGATTAGTTAGTAGGTACTTTTGTCTTAAAAAAATATTTAACAATTTCGCAACTTTTTTCCTACACCAACCTGCACTGGGCCCGCGTGGTTTATTACGGCCCATTTCCTCTCCTAGAGAGGAGGCCTGAGTCCCAGCAGTGGGAACATTAAAAGGCTGATTATGCTGTTATGCTAAATTACTATGACTAAGCTACTTATTCAGTTTGTGACGATAGTAAAGACGCAGTGTGCCGAATTCCTAATACGATATCGTGCATTGTTTTCAGATACACAATAGGCGAACTGCACAAGAGTAAAATCACAGCTATAGAGTGGTCCAAAAACGGCATGCGACTCTTCTCTGGCGATAAGAACGGAGTCATCATAATGACTGAGATCGACTTCTATATGGTAAGTGTCACCTGCTAATATGAGAATTCGCTGACGCTGGTTCGCTGCTCACTTTACGCTCCAGACCGACTGCGGGCGTCGCGCACCTGTGCCATACGGTGCCTGTTCGTTGCCTCTCCGTCACGTACACTAACGGCTCGAGATGCCCCTACAGCGCAGGCGCTCAATCTGCTGAACGCCCTGATTGCTCAGGGACCGATAGACATATTTATATATAACAGCAAAGAAATGATAAATATTTGTATTTTTTTTTTATAACTTAAATTTAAAAAAAAAAACCATCAAGATTGCAGCGCATAAGTCTACTTTGTATTCATACTACAAGCGCGCTGCAAACTTGACGGTAAGGCGGCGGTCTGCAACGACCGCCGTAGGTTGCCTCCGGCGTGACGCTGTAGGCGACGTACGAATGCTTACTATGGAAATGCACTAGAGTAGTCTCCACGCCAGACGCGGCGCGCGAACGCCGTGCGCCGCGTAGTCAAGTCGAAGCTCCCAACATAATAGGATAATAATACTATATCAGACTGCACAAATAAAACGGTGGACCACCGACTACCCAAGATACGGGCAGTGCTCAGTTTGGGAGTCGTTGACTCACTTTTTGGAACTTACCAATGTTATATGATGTTGTCTTGTAGTTGTGTTTTTGTGTACTTTTTGGAAGAAATAAAGAATTATTATTATTAAAAAAAAAAGAAGCTGCGTCCTAGAGTGACCATCGCAGGTTTGCGCTGTGTAGGCCGTCTGCTGGACGCGACCTACGGCGTTTGTTGCAGACCGCCACCTAAACTGGATCGTGTGTGGCTGGCATTAGAAATCTATCAACACGTAAATAAGCGATCACCGCTTTTGGCAAAATTAGAAAGCGCTCTCTATCAGCTTGATGATGCGTTCGAGTTTGTCGAACAAATGAAGCGCTATGTTTGCTTTCTAAAAAGACGACACCTAAAGTATATTAATGGGCTTTTTAAAAGGTTTAAGCAGGTAATGTCTCACGAAAAAAAGATAAGCACTAATTCGCATTGTAAAAGAAGAAGATAAAAGCTGGCCGTGACCGATTAGGCCGACACTTCTCCGGTCCCTCACAGTACATATTATTTTAAATCGATCCGATTATAGTTTAGGTGTCTTCAAGGCTAGAGTGAATAGGCTCTTAATAAACTAGCCATCAACGATTGCATCACTGCTTACGTTAGGTGCTATAAACTAGTGCTTGACTGGGATCCCACCTGATGGTAAGCAGTGATGCAATCTCTGATGGTGAGGCGCACTGTTTATTAAGAGCTTATTCTCGAGCTCACTCTAGTCTTGAAGACATACAAATTATAATCTAACGGGAAGACCGCAGCAGGCAAATTGTTCCAGTCCTTCGACATACGCGGTATAAATGACGTGGCTAAACGCTTAGTCCGGACCGTAGTGGTTTCAACAACGTATGGGTGAATACTCATCGTACGTCGGGTTGTCCGATGGTAGAATTGAGATGGCGGAATCAAGTCATGCAATTCCTGCGCACAATCTCCAAAATGCATTCCGGTTAAATCATTTATAAACCTTCACTCAAAGTTATATAATAGAAAAATGTAGCTCTAGTACAAATAAAACCTGTATTAAAATGTCATTGTGACATGTCTTGTTATTACAAGTATTTTTAGAAAGTTATATGAGTTAGATATTTCAAGTCAAGTATTTGTAGACAGCGGTGTCAAACGATATATTTTTTATTATTGATAGACTTGTTGGCCATTGAAAAGTATAGTTAACTTTTTATGAAGAGTTCAATTACAAAACTAATTTACATCCGTGCTTTCAAAGTAAAGTTCAGTTGAAAACCAGCGTCACGCAAGTGCTACTTAGTTCTCTGGCGTTATGCTGAGCCGGACCTATTTAGCGCAGCCGTCACACACGATGTTGTTCATTTTATTTTTTATTCAAGTCTCTGTGTACTTGTTTCTTCATTGTGTGTCTGTGTGCTAATAAATGTGTTTTCTATTCTTCTTTAATTATTAAAAACTAGCTTCTGCCAGCGGCTTCGCTCGCGTGTTATAGTTGATACTTTTCATAAGGTTCTTCTGTTAGTAAACAATGATCTCTATCTCTTAATCAACCTTGATTATTGAACCCGTGTTGACTACATCAGATTTCATTAAATCTTAATAATTACCCAAGTCGTTTAACTTATTAGACAGACTCTAGTGGAGTATTCCATAGTGAACCCCCATTGCATCCTTTTAGGGAGCGAAATTTAGAAAATCCTTTCTTATTCTTTGTGTCTCAGAAAGAACAGACCGAATACGGAACGACACGCGGCGCTCCATAACGGGTATAATATATGTGGGCAAAAAGGCTGCCAGGCTCAAATGGGACTGGGCGGGTCATGTCAGTCGCATGCACTGGGACCGTCGAGGTCGGTCTAGTAAGAGATGGCGGATTGATTTAGACGCGTACCGCGAGGACTACACTAAATTTATCATAAAATACGTTTCATCCATTAAACAGACCGGTGAAGGTCGTTCTTAATCGGATCTTAGACTATTATTGGTCAGTTGTCAAACACGAAACAGTAATGACAAAGAGGACTAATGACGATACAACATCTTCTCTATTTGTGTAAAGCGATGATAAAAGTGTGTTTACGTTCTAAACTTTCCTCCTAGCCGCCTCTGAGTAATACAATAATTAAATATATATTTATCATTAGAGGTTATTACCGTCGATATTGAACGGAAATAACGATAGTGTCGTGGACAATGCTCCGGCAAGGTTGAATGGTTTAAGGTCTCTTTTATAGGTCACGATTACGAGTTTATGACAGCAGTTCTAGTTACTAAAGAGCTATTGGGTTTGCGATAAAAACTATGACGTACTAGGCGTGGTAGAGCAGACACGACTCGACAATGTGACAACTATGAGATGACCATTTTTTATACATAAAATCTTTAAACAATTTCTTGAGGACCTGACAGATCGATGTTTAAAAAGTGAAATCATCATCCCCTTTAGCTTTAGGCTTAGAGTTGCTGAGCCCCTACGGTTTGCTGATATCTCTTTAAGGCGCGCGTGGCGCAGTTCCGGTGCGGCGACTTGAGCTCGGGCCGGAACGGTTACGGACGGTCGGATGGCGATCTACCCATTGCTCATCCGCAAACCCTCGCCTACGGTGATCGGATATCGGAATCGGAATCCTGCTGGCTGGGGCGTGAATGCCGTTGCCTCACTCGTGCTGGCTCCTTTGCTAGCATTACTGCTTCGCAGAAGGACCCTCCCCCTCGCTTCGGACTATGGCCTGTACCGTGGTCTTCCCAACTAGTTTGGAGTCAGCTTCCAGCTTATCCAGATGCAATTGAATGCCTGTGTCTAACATGGAGCGACTGCCTATCAGATCTCCTCAACCCTGGTTACTGGGCAGTACGAAAGAAGAATAAAAATAGTGTAATCGATTTTTAACCTTTCAAATTTGAGACACATTAGTAAGACAATAGATGCGCGAACGAACGGCGTTCGCTTGGGGTTTAATAAATGCATGAGCTTTATATCGCTATTTTTCAATAATGCTGATATTAATTAATTATAACAACGCTATACTGAGTGTTTTGCAGATAAGTGGGAGTCCCCCATGCTGCAAAGATGGTGATTACTAAAAATGGACCTCGTCCGATATAAATGTTCATTATTATTATCATTAATTCCCAGTTTATTCACACAAGGTGAATTGACGACCAGCCCCTCTAGCCAAGTCACAACACCAACCAACCCGAGGCGTTCGACACAAGAGAATAGAATAGAAACGGTTGTAACTTGGCTGGTGTAGGTTGCGGAAATCCAATTTGATGTAGCGAGATCTATGTCCAGCAGTGGTCGTCTTTCGGTAGACATGCTGATGATTATGATTCCTTGTTTAGTCTTCTCATTAATAACTAAGTTCTGTACTTTTGCTGCAGCATCTCTGCAAATCAATGGAGATAGTGAACGAAGAACACGAAATAGTTCAGATGAGCTATTACCAGAACACTCTGCTGGTGTCCAGCGTGTACCGCAGCATCGTGTGCGAGCGACGCGACGCGCGCTGGCACGTGAACCAGCTGGGCAAGAAGGAGCGCAAGAGGTGAGCACACACAAACATACAGATGAGCCGCTACCAGAACACTCTGCTGGTGTCCAGCGTGTACCGCAGCATCACGTGTAACACAGCGTGTACCCCACAATCGTGTGTAACCCAGCGTGTACCGCAGCATCGCGTGTAACCCAGCGTGTACCGCGTCATCGCGTCGATCAAACTTTCGGGTAGTTGCCCGGACCAGATAAAACATCCGTATGTTCTAAAGATCTTTTCAAGGGCAGTTTACGGGACTTAACACTCTGTTCCACGTACCTCTACAGACTGATACATAGTATCTGGATACATAGGCATTAATCCGGGGAGGTATAGATCTAGGTTCAGTTGAAAACCAGCGTCAGACAACTACGAGGTAGTTGTCTGACGCTGGCATTTCGCTGAACTGGACCTTTTTTGGCGCAAACTTGTGACAGACAATGTTACTTTTTTATTTTTATTTTTTTGTTTTGTGTTTGTCTTAAGTTTTTGTTTTTTTTATTTTTATTTTTTTGTTTTGTGTTTGTCTTAAGTTTTTGTTGTCTACAATGTTTTTTGCGCCAAAATAAATACTTTTCTTTCTTTCTTTCTTTCTTTCTTTCCCCGGATTATTGCCATTCGCAAGCCTCGTCACGTAAGGCTAAAGGCAAATTCTTTACTAATATTTTTTCTTCTGTGTTTTTCTTTCATCTTGTAGTATTTCTACATTTCATGTTTTTTTTTTCTTAAAAGCTTATGCTCGCTGGGTGCTACTTTCCAACATTCATACGCCCGCGGAGGCCCGGCGGCAGCGTACTGCGCGCGCCCGGGGCTTCGCCTCTGGAGAGCTGACACGCAAGGGAATGTGCTGCAGACGCTGTTGTTCAAGGTATGTGACATGAGCGTCTAATCCCTCAGAGATGCCCTCCACCCTGCCACGGGCGGATTTTATTGGGGAATGACTCCTCGTCTAAGAGCCAAAAGTGCGTAAAGCGGACGTCCGCGCTGTCTGTATGGCGGCCGGCCTCATCTAGCATTAATTGACGAAAAAAAAAAAATTGACGTGTAAAAGTGTTTTTATAAAACCTACTTGCAAAATAAAGATCATTTATCATTATCATTTGTATGTAAAAGTGATCGGTCGCGGGGAACTGGGCTTCGCGCCCGTTTTTTTATTATTATTATTGATAGGCTCGCGTTTGTCCACAACCTCAACTGATGGAGAGCGATGATGTGGTCGATTTGCTACGTAATAATATATTTCTCCATCGACACGACTACACCGTTAAAAGTTGAACTAGCGACACTGCATAGGTATTAATCAGGTTCCCGCGACGGGGACCTCCAGGTGAATATGCACGACGTCAAGCGACGGTTGGCCGTCGCGGACGTCCGCTTTACGCAGTTTTAGCCCTAAGGTAGGCGTGCGCCACAATCTCGGACATTTTGAGAGGGTTTGAAAGAGAGATGCGGGTCCCCTCCCTCGCGAAAAGAGATGTTCTTTCATTTATCAGTCACGTTAGGACAAAATTTGTAAAGAATTGAGAGAATCCGGTGGATGCAAGACGCACAGGACTTGGGGGAGCCCAAGTCCTGTGCGTCTTGCATGCCTATGTCCAACAGTAGACGTGTTTCAGCTGAAAACGTGGTGTATGTGTAGAAATTCTGTCCAGGGACTCTGTTTTGGGTGATGACTGGGTAACGAACAACAAACAAAATATTCCAGATCACACAACTGATTTATTATGATGTAAGCTTTAGGTATTTACTTCACATAACGAACCGTGAGACAGTCCCTGAGACTAGACGTTGGTGCAACCAACGTCTGCCGACAGAGGAAAGAGCACCGGACCTCTGCGGTCGGCACCTTTATCTGCTCGGTTCTTGCAAACGTCAGTCTGGATTCTGTCAAAGTGGCATGTGTCACTTGTCACTTAGCTTGTTCTTTCGCTCTCAAGCTTCCGTACTATTGACTTCACCGATTTTATGTTGTTTGTATTATCTGTAATTGCAGGAGGCGATATCAAACCCGCTGACGATAGCGGAGCTGCTGAACCCGAGCGCGCACAAGCACTCGCACAGCACGCACGAGTACAACTTGGGCCCGCTGCACGTGTTCCGCGAGCACTTCCTGGTCTCGCACAACGAGCACATCCTCTACATACTGGACCCGCGCTCGCTCACCGCCGTCGCCGTCGTCGACGATCTCAGAAGGTAAATTAAATTAAACAAACGATTAAAAAAAAATTGTAGATGCAGTTGAGTCGTATGTATATTTTCGAGACTACATTTGGTAACTACTTTATCCTAGTTTAGCGTTAGGAGTTACGCGACGAGCGCACCAAGCAAGTTTCCTTCGAGATAAGCGAAGCGTACCGAGCACACGAATGACCTAAGTGTGTTTTCAACTTGCTGCAATTGCTAAATAATAGAAATTAACTACAAAATGTAAAATAATTTTAGTTTCGAGTATATAGCAAAAAAACAGCCACACAAGAACATGGCCTGTGGTCTCAGTCTAAACCATTTTAATAAACATAAAGTCAATTCATCATGACTTATAACATGTCCACTACAAGGTGAGCTTCCCCTCAGGATCCTGTCGGTATCGGTGAACAAGGACGAGGTGTTCGTGCTGGAGGGCCCGCGCTCGCTGCTGCGCCTCGCGCACAAGCCCGAGCCCGCCACGCTCGCCGCAGGTCTGTTCAGCAAACTTACTCCACACACATAGGACCTGTAGCCTGGACGAGGCATGACGGACCAATTTTATAACATTAAAGATGCAACATAAATAAAAAATACAGATCAGAGATGAAATGGAGTGCTCAACGTAAAGAAACCCAATTCTACCCTCGTTAAAACTACATTTCAATTGCAATCTTATTTCAATGACAATGTCAAGGACTTGTTAATAATTTAGGTGAATCACAGTTTTAAGACAATTATTTGACACGGAGATTAAAATCGAATTTGTCTTTAAAATATAGACAGTGCTCATTTGATTAAATTGACGCAGGTTTATTGAAAAATGTCGTTTTATCAATGCCTATTTTCAACTGCGTACATTGTGGAATAGGACAATTTGCCTGTAGCGGGCTTCCCGTCCGATTATAATTTAGGTGTCTTAAAGGCTAGAGTGAATAAGTAGGCTTTTAATACACTAGTGTGCCTAACCTACAACGATTGCATCACTACTTACCAACAAGTGAGATCGCAGGCAAACACTAGTTTACATCAATAAAAAAACTGAAATCAATAGACTGTCGAAAACTCTAGTTAACTTGAGTTTTCGACACTCTTTTATTATGCAATGAAGAATTAATTACCATTGAGCATTCCATTTGTTATCAAGTCTGTGTGTTATACATGGTTTTTTTCCGCATTTCTCGGATCAGTGTAGATAGTCCCATGCCCTATCCAGTTTACACGCTCTCCTATAATGTATGTTGTACTTATTTACGCACGTTTAAAACTTATGGAATGATTTTTTTTTTTAGAATGTTGACTGTTTTTAGTTTATTAAACCTGAATGTAGAACGATACTGAAAAACTTTAAGCCAGTCCAGGGTAGAACATGAAATCTTTTTAATAAAATATGTTCTTGAGCGTCGTTCTAAAATTTAGGTTTTAGTAATTATTAGGACATATAAGATTAAAGGATATTGACTTAATTTAGCCATATTTGAAAATAAACAAGATATGAAATATACGAAGAGTAGTCAGGAATATTGTCCTGCCAAACTCAATTTGAAATGTATAGTTTAAACTTGGTATATTTCTCTACCACAAATATTTTTGTAATAAGTGTTCGGTTCAAATAAGAATATGATTGACTTGTCCATACACCTCACATGAAAGCGTGGTTATAAGATATGAGAGTGAGACGACACGAGTCCTTATGACATATAAATCTTAAATAAATATTTACCGTTGTCGTACTCACTAGTTTTGTGACCGCATATTATATTAAATCAATTGACGATGAAGCCAGTTATATTCTTATTTTCACTGCATTTTCAGAAATTACGAGAAATCTATACAGCAAAAAAATATTTAAATAATATTTCTAAATGTATTTGTTCATATACAAATTATAATTATCTATTTCGTGGTCAGATCTTAGAATCATTTTCTTAGAAACGGTTGCATTTTATTATCAGTATACAAGGTGTAAGGGACAGCCCTCCACAAACTTTAAGGGCTTGCTCAGTAGACGAAACTGAACAACCTTCCACAAAAAATATTTTCAGGAAACGAAAAAAAAAAATCCGGCTCACCATACAAAATTATAAACTTGATTGGACAGTTTGTATGGAGAAGCCGAATTTTTTTTTAGTTTACTAAAAAAAAATTTTGTGGAAGGTTGTTCAGTTTCGTCTGCTGAGCAAGCCCTTAAAGTTTGTGGGGGGCTGTCCCTTACACCTTGTATAGACCCTTGCCCGCTGGCCACATCATGATATGGGCACACAAATGCCGACAAACTGAATAAACTAAATAAAAAAAAAATCAATGAACTCTGCGTGTAACGATATGAACAGCTAAACGCACGATTATTTAAATATGGCTGATCATATCGTAAAATAGTCACGTTATTATGAAATGATCATTCCTAAGAACTAGCCACGTCATCTATATTCCAGGGTTACCATGACGTTCAAAGTAAGATTGTTTTATTCATATTCCAGTGTGGGTAAGAAACAGAGCTATACAGGTTGTCTAGCACCATCTCTTACCCTCGCTAAAATAAATTGAAATAATCTTACTTTAAACATCATGGTAACATGTCGTTCAGTATTTCGCTAATCAAAACTCAATATTGTTGTTCATTGCCTGTCGAATTTTCTTACTATGATAGCAATAAGTCTATCTGCAGAGCCATGTCCTAAATAGATATGTTGAGATCAGCTTCCAATTTAAACGGATGCAGCTGATACCAGTATATTTCACTGAGGGACTGATAATCTGACCAACAGAATCCAGTAACTAAGTAAAATTAACTTTTGGTTTGGTTTTTAGTTTTATTAAGGTGTTACCTAACAGATAAAGACAATGTATACAACGTGTCACGTTAAATGCGTAAAACCTGAAAATAGTTTGATCAGAATAACGAGTAGAATCAATTTAATATGTCATATTTTTCAAAAAATCTTCATTAAAAATTAGGTCAAGCCATCACGTGCGCAAACCCGCCAAAATAGGTAAACAAACACAAATGGTTGTCGTCCAACTCAATTTTCTCATACACGGAATAACAATAGTTAATATTTCAATATAGATACGAATCTTAAACCAATTATAATAGCACATAAAACCTTTACATTTGATTTAATTTTTTTTGTCCCAAAATTAGGTCAATTGAATTAAAAATCGTCACCACACCCCTAGGTATCTGAGGTTTTGCGCATTTAACGTTACACGTTGTATAAAAAAATATTTTATCAAGACAGACACCATGTCCTGTCATAAATTTGATTTCATCATCAAAAAATATACAAAAATCATCTTTGGCCCAGTATGGACTCGAAATGATGACAAAAGTCAACAGGCATGATAGTATTATATAGGTTGTTATTATATTATGTAATGTGTTCAAAACAGTGTTGTGAACTACAAGTATTATGAACATATTTCCGTCCTCTGCCAACCAAGCATTTATATATATATATTATACAGTTATATATATTTTTTTATGCTCACATGTGTTAAAATTAAATTTAATGTACTTATTTTCATTAATATAAACGGACACAGACTTTCCACTAAACTTCAGACACATTATAATGTGTTATACTTTTAAAAACTTAATTATATATATATATATATATATTTAATATAAATGATCAAAATAGAAGTCAATTATTAAAATGATTGATCAATAGAAGTCGACAATAAAATAATAAGATCGATTAGTAACTAAACGGCAGATGATTTTATTGAAACTATCGCTACTTTAAAAGCAAGGTGCATAATTAGTACTGTAATTTTCTTCAATCGTCAATTATAAAGGTGCCTTTAATATATTAAATTAATTAAGTAATTCTTGTACTAACATATCATTATATACGCCATAGTAAAAATAGTGCCATCTTAGGTAAACTTTAGAATATAAAGGGCAGATTTTTTAATAGCCAGATATTTTGTAAATCAGGGATAATATTGACAGCGTCATTTTCTGTATACAAATATATCAGATCGCCATGTTTATTCTTTAGTTCACAGATATCTGACTCTTAAAAAAACAGGCCAAAAAGGTGCAAAAAAAATGACACCAACTTGCGTCTTTTTTGGACTTTAAAGATTGTCTTCATAAACATTGAATTAAAATCAAAATACCTTGTACCTTAGGTGGTGGGCGTTAGTTATTTTTAGTTTGTATTAACTTAAATAATTGGGAAGAATTTATAATTTAGGAAAATATAGCGAAACCTCTCACGCATAGGGTCGTAAGCCAAAAAGTGTATTTTTTCAGGAGAAAGATTTTAGTAATTATGATTATGTAAGTTATTTGTGAAAATCCTTTGATCCGATGTATTTGCTTTGTATAAACAATAATAAACAGTTGAAGATCACAGTACCAGACGCTCGATGTAATAAAAAACAATTTTCAACCGACTTCGAAATGGAGGAGGTTCTATGTTCTGCTGAATGTATTTTTTTATTTTACATTTTTATAGTACAAGTTTAATGAAAAATAAAATATGTTACGACTTTATGCGTTGGAGATATCGAGGGAAATTGTTTTTAACCTGCGAAGATCTATGGTCGGAAGTAAATATGGCACATCGAGTTTTGGGAACGTTTGGTTTTGTAGAGCGGCATCTCTGTCACTCATATCTGTGTAACAGTATTTGTCTCAAGTCCCAAGTGCCATATTAACGCTCCGGTACATAGAAGAGTGGTTAGCAAAAAATATAGTTGTGAGATTATAATGATTAGAAATAATATGTAAATAGTACATAAGTAAGAAGTGCCTTAATCATACCAAATCGCGACCAATGTAATTCATACATCTTTACATATGTATAGTAGACATTAATATTTAGATTATTACATGTGCTAAAAGTAGGTATTTTTTTTTTTAAGTCACAACTAATTTTTGGTGCTCGTTTTTGTTTTCGCCAAACATAAACTTGCGATGCGATGTGGCATCGTAAAGCCGCGTACAGACATCGCGAGGCGTACGTCGCGAATGGTTCGTCTCGCAAGCCTCAGGCAGTGTGAACGTGTGTGCTCACAATGAGCATTCGCGTCATACGATCGTTGCGAACGCCACCTCAGTACGAGCCGTGCGTTCCGTGTGGACGGACAGGTGTTGTTTGCGTTTTCTACTGACGAACACCGTGCGTGGTGCTTTGCGTGCTCAGCTTGAGCATGAATGTTCGGGACGCACGCATAAATATACCGTCGTATGCCTCAGGTTGAGGCATGCGTGACGAACCATTCGCAACGCACGCCTCGCGATGTCTGTACGTGGCTTAAAAACTTGTGGTATCGTGCTCGCACGAAATCGCGTCGAAGCATTTCGCATAGCAGTTTTGTTAGACAGTCCTTAATAAAATCAGAACGCCAATACAATAGGTAACATGTTTATATCTGCTTAACAAGCCTGCTTAAGTATGGACTGTAAAGACAAACAGTTCGTCTGCTTCTTATGTTATCTGCAAGATAAAGATAGCATATCTTTTGACTGAGAATTGAAATTGGTTTTCCGTGAGATCTTGTAGGCCAAAGTAAAAGTTACAGATAAAATTTTAGTTGTTGCGCAAGAATATTTTATATTTTTTTTTATTTTTGGCTTAAAGTGACTAGAATTTAAGATCTTATAATAATAATGTAAGTCTCAATCTTGAATCGGGAATCTAAAAAGTATTTATTTTAGTGCAAAATACTTTTACTTAAATTTAGTTAAGATTTATCAGCATGTACTTAAATTGACAATAATGTACTTATACATTCCTATTATACACTGTATGTACGAAGCATCAGATACTTTAGGGGACAGAATGTCCCCCAACTTGATGCACAACGCTGTAGATAGACTACGTGACACTGCAACGTTGCCTAGTGTCCCGTTACTTGCTCCCTCAACATTTTGCTATACATTCTCGTCACGCGGGACAATTTGACAGCGTTACGCGTCATCTTGAGGGACATTTTGTCCCCAAATGTATCAAAGGCTTAATTGTCGTGTCACCAACGTCATTATTATGACGTTGTCATGGCTAACTATGTATTAGGGTGTTTACACATTTATGCACTTATGTTTGTATGTGTACGCGCCTTTATGGTGCTTGTGAAGTTGGCTTTATGTATCAACTATTTTATTTTACTAGTAGTTAAGACAGATGCAGAAATAAACGTGACAAGTTTTTTGCAACACATAATTAACTATAAGTGTATATTCCTACTATCGACCGTAAAGTTAATACTTGAAGCAATAAATTGAAATGAAAAAATATGATTAAAACAAAAAAATACAAAAGAATGTTTAGACATTTTTGTAAATTCAGAAAATATTTATCGATGATGCTTTCTGAAAAAATGATTAGGTACATTTAACAACTACTTTGTATTTATTTCTGTGTTTATCTTAAAACAAAACTATTTTAATGATTGTAGACTAGATCTATCGCTTATTAAAGATTTTGTATACAGGGTGTCCTTTGAGCTTGTTATAAAGTAATGTATTTACAGGGTAGAAATTATAAGTAGTAATTAAACACATCCTGTATCTAGTTACCCGCTGTAGTGAGATGATTGACAACGATTTTTGTTTATTTATGTATATTTTTGGTACACTTGCTTGCAATAAAAACTATTTTTGATTTAATTTGGTCGATGTTTGTGTTTTTAATTGAATTAATATTACACGAATGTTTTGCACATTCTTAGTACAATTTTTTTTTGTCACAAGTATGCATGTTTTATTTTTTTTTCGGAGTATTTTACAAGCAAGTGTACGTTTACATGCGTTGTCTCGATGTCAGCATGGCCATTGACTTATATATAAATATACACATGCACAATATACTTCCGCATTTTTATTTTGTATCCAATCACCTTCCGCTTTCGTTTCTGTATATTTATGTACAAGCAATGGCTTTGTGTGCTTGTCTGGATGCTCGAGTATGCTGTTAACACTGCTAAATGCATTTATGCTTGCTAACTTGGTTTTTTTAATAATTTGTTTATCAGAAATATTTATTTTTATATAGATAGCATGATCAGCCTTATAATGTTCCCATTTCTGAAACTCAGGCCCCTTTCTAGGAGAGTGAATGAAGTATCATATAGTATACTGACAATCTTTTCAAAAATTTAGCTGATTCGGCTATCGTTGTTGTGCCATATAAATATCGTGCGGTTTTGATCACGCATGCAGAATTGCTCCGCACGCGTAACCCGCTCAAATGTCCATTTCATACGAGTATTTATTGTAATGCGTGAAATATGCACGCGGGACGCGTTTTTTTGTATTTTGAAGTTTTATACATGCGGAGTAAACCCGCATGCGTGATGGATCCGCACGATATTAAAAATACCCTTATTACCTAGGGGTGTAAAAAATAGCCTACGACCTATTCTCAGACCTAACAAAATCGGTCAAGCCATTTCGAAAGAGCTCGATAACAAACACTGTATGTGTATGACACGAGATTTTTATATATTAGATTGCGAGGCGTAGTAGGTCCGATCCCTGCTAAAGTATAGATAAAAATTATTACACATCAAGCTAAAAATACTGGGCTGTTCATGTGAGTTACCCGACTACTTACGATGCGGTTGGATGCATTTAATTGGTTTTAGTACAACACCCACATAATGGTTGTTGAGGACTAGACGATAGTCTGTCGGCAAGGCATGCCACTCCACTGCGCTGATAGAAAGGAATCTTATTTGCAGTTGACAAAGATTCACACAATATATAATATAATATAATATATAATATCATATTCTATTTATATAAGCAGAGCTTGTGTTATGGGTACTAGACAACTGATAAACATACTTATATATTTCTAAATACATACATATTATAGATAAATTACACCCAGACACAGAACAAATGATCATGCTCATCACACAAACATTTGTCCTGGGTGGGAATCGAACCCACGACCTCCGGCATAGCAGTCAGGATCACTAACCACTAGACCAACAGGCCAGTCCAATATTCACAATATTCACAATAGTCACAATATTATAAAGACAAAAGTTTATATGCATGTGTATGCTTCACGCTCAAACGGCTGAACGGATTTCAATGAAAATTGGCATTCAAGTAGACCACGTCATAAATTTGCACATAGGATGGGATCATTTTCTACTTTTATGCAGACGAAGCCTTGGAAAGATGCTGGGTGACATGACACAAGCCAAATAAAAAGTACCTGCAAGTCAAGCTTACTCTGTACCATCAAAATCGGTTCAGCTGTTTAACCGTGAAGATGTAAGAGACAGAGTTACTTTCACATTTACAACCTCATTTTAGTATGAAACCTAAAACATCTGCATTTTTATGTAAAGAATCTATGTTCCAAATTTGAAAACTGTATTATTAAACGCCAGTTTGGTACCTGGTTGGCGACATAAATACATGGTCACCGGTCCACCCGACCGCCTGAAGGGTTGTTTTGTTTCCGCACCCAGTGGTGCGCTGGCTCCTAATGTCTGCTACAACCTGCCGAGACCTGTGTTGTACTTAGTGTCGGTGATGTCCAACGACTTGTGACCTTGTTTAAATATTTTTGTGAAAAAAAAAATAACATGGTGTAAAAATTATTGGGATCGATTTCAGTTACAGATTCTGAACAAACTATATTCAGGAATCGCATAGATACTAAAAATAATTTCGTATATTTACTTGTACAGAAGAGTTTTCACTGTATATGTTTTTTTAATGAAACATTCTTGTTGCATATCATCAAACCAAGTATCTTTTCCAACAGAAGAACCGATGAACTTGATGACGAAGTCGCTAACCTCGTCCATCCAGCAAGCGGTCAACTCTGTCCGGGACTTCACGCACATCGACCAGACCGTCCCGTACATCTCCAGCGTGCTTGAACAGCCCATCTCCATGTTTACTAAGAACGAGCTCATAGAGACGGGCACAGTCGCCAGCGCCGAGGAGTGCTTCGAACTACCCCCCATTAAACATCTACCCCTCGACCTATCCGAGAATGTACTAGAATCTATTGTCAACGAATTCAGAGATGTGTCAAGCGATGCTGAAGAAATCAGAAGAGTGAAGACAGAAGAATTGCAAAGGAAATTGAAGTTGTATAACAGCATAATGGAGAAGAAATACGATGGGGAGCTGATTCATAGTAGTAGGAGGAGTCGGAGGAGGGATGGCGGGTCGGGAGGCAGTACTCCGCGGATGGCCACCCCGGTCAGGAAGGCGGCGGATAATGTCAGCTATACCAGCCCTTGTGTCATGAATGTTAGCGTTTATGGGTGAGTAAAAAACTTTACTTTTATAACTCATTTTTAAGTTTTCAAATGAGGCATGACATGGCTTATACTCATAAGAGATCAAGTTCGAAATGTAAGCCGTAGGTACACCGTAGTTTCATAAGCAGTAAGTTCAAAATACCTTGGATTTTTTTGCGTTTGGTATAAATATATAAAGCGCCAGAAGGATAAATAAGATATTTTCGCGTTGCTAAGCCGTAGACAACTTCAAATGAAATTTAAAGAGAGCCTGCTTTGAATAGAGTAGGTCCTTTGCCTCTGTGGTACTGCTAGAATTGTAGATATAAATGAGGAGAAGGTACAAGTAGCCACGTACCTCCAGGTTGGCCACTTGCTTGTTTGTTACGACATAAATAAAATCGAAATACCGTTTTATGAATAACACAAGTGTCGAAATTGTTGATAAAGGGAGGATATTTGCAGACAATTTTTAAATTCTCTGTACTTATAGCTTATAATTTACTTAGTAACAGTTCATGTATATGGCTATATTACCTAGAGGCAGCTTTATTTTTAATAAGAATTAATATTCAAGATTCATAATTTAACATTCCTGTATGAAATACATTCTCATCTCTATTTCAATTTCAGAGCAATCCCACAACAGAACGACGAACTATTAGAGAAGCAGATTGAAGAGAAGGAGAAGATCCTTGCCAAGATGTTGAACTTAGAGTCTCTCAGCATAGAAAGCCCAAAGATCGAGACGCATACGCCCCCGGACCCAGCACCAACGTTCAGACACGTCGACATCCTCCCACCACCTCCCGAGGTAATAACCGCTTCAAAACCGATCCAAAAACCCACAAAAACATCCATTAAAGACCCTAGTCCAATGGATTTAGTACCTAAAATCGTCCAACTACCCAACACTTGGAACTTAGAGAATATAGAATTGAAACTGGACACGAAACAGAACGGGTTTAAAGACAAGTCCCTCCTGTCTCCCGACGACCATTTAGATAGTGAATGGGAAATAATCTGATACAAAATGATGACTGAATCTGGCTTGTTTTATACACTGTAATGATAGACGCCAGATTTTGGTTGTACAATCCAAAACATTGTTCGCTAGAGTGACTTTTATAAAAAAACGTATTATTTATGAAACAAATCTAAAAAGTCTATAACCCTGATTAGCTTCAGCAGGATTTAAAAAAATATCGAAGCATGATCATGTTTTTATTTGGTATATTTTTAAATGCGAATCAATAATCTTATACTTCAATAAAAATACTAATTGTACATCAAATATTAACGGCCTTTTTACAATTATTAAGTGACTTGGCGCAATTGCTTTCATAGTTATTTTTCTTAAACCAGCCTGAACAGGTACGTGGTGGACTCTTACATACAAAGCGTTTATGGAACACAATCATTATGCTAAGGACTGGAATTCCTTGACGGAGTCTGTGGTTCCTGATAACTATAATTTAGAGGTCTGTAAGTCAAGCGTGAATAGGTTACTTCTAGGCAAGCGTGCTCCATCGTCGGCCACATCATCGCTTTTCATCAGGTGAGATAGTGGTCAAACGCGAGCCTATCCATAATAAAAAAAGAGGTACATATTTTAGTGCACAAGTAGTATTTTTGGTGGAACAAAGGCATTTTTTGAAGTAGAAAACTGGAATAATTGAGGAACAGTTAAGCTACCTTTTTATTTTAATACTTATTTAGCTTAGCTTGGATTGTGCAACCCTAAAATGAACCAATTTTGACGATTTAGAAACAAAAAGTATTTTTTAATAAGTGTTCAAGCAATGTTATTGTATATTCACCGTTTTGACACTGCAATATGTAGCTTTTGAGGTTTGATCCTTAAATTATTTTTAATTCAATCGACAGATTCGCAATTATTATAGTAAAAAGCAATTATTGGTGTGTGTGTGTCAACCCCACATTCATAATAATATGGGTTAGACGGAAAACGTCTCTTTCGCAAAATTGTACTGGTCGTGAAGTCGTTTCGAGACGCGATTAAACCACTCAAAACATCACATTTAAGACTCTTATGTATTGGAACTATTGTTTAAAGCTACATACTCTGTCAAATTTTGTAGAAAAAGTTTGACAGAGTATGTAGCCACATTTCAATTATGTTTATTTCCAAATGGTAGCTTTAAATTAAAAAGCAATCTTTTGGCAACTTTCTCACTAATCACTAAAATTAGCCTGTACAAGTTGTCTGAACAAAAAATAAAGATACGTATAACACAACGACCTTACAGTCACTAGACGTGTAACAACAGGCGACGCATGTCTGTCAACACATATGACTTATAGATCTGATGTAGGTCACCACAGAGTAATTTACAAATAGTCACGACCAAATAGTAGCCCGATTCACGTAATGAAAACCGTAACGATATCGTAGCAATTTAGTCGTTAAGACCATTTCCGTATTCACGTCCATCAATCGAGTCTCAAAAGACTTTGAAATTCATCGATTAAAAAAAAAATCTGTATTAAATTATCCTGGTAGAATACTTATTAATGTAACTGGAAATAAGTCTATAGATCGTGAATACCGTTTTTGGATGGGACTTCGATCGAACGACTATAAAACTTCAACGATATTTGGCTTGTTTGATTTTACGTGAATCAGGCTACAGAACGCAGTACCCTACTCCCCCGTACCTCGGCTGGTTGACAGAATTGTTTTGGTGCGCTACTTTAAACATGAGGCGTAGTGACTGCAAGGTCGTTGGTATAACACGATCAAATAAATAGGTTAGTTTTTTTTAAACTCATAAATTAAATAGTCAATAGTTTGTAATGGACAAGAACAAAATAGTATTCGTTTGCATGCAAGGTGTTGCATTTAGTTTAGAGGCTATTGGTAGCAATTAGTAATATAAGTTTAGTATATCCCAATAATGATTTTGTTTACTGAGCCATGATCAAAAAGGCAGACTAGATTAAACGTAACTTGTAAATTAGTGTGTAAGCTTCTCGAGACATTTATACAGTAATGCCAGCGTAATTAGGTTATTAATTTTTGTATACATGCAGAAAGAAGTCTTTAAAAAATGTAAAGCAACTAGATATAATAATATACGGGTTATTTGTACAACACTGGCAACCTCTCAGTTACCAACATCATAAACAACAACTTATGTTCTGACTTTTAAAAATTTATCGTATTTTATTAGTTCATCAAATTTTTAAATTGAACATTCACAAAAAAATAAAAAAATATTTAAATTGAACATTCTAAATATTACGAAGTCTATGCGAAGCAAGCGATAGTACAATAGCGGAGGGTAGCGGGGATCTGGCGGCGAGGATGCTTGATACGCTTGCGTCGCGTCATACAGACGTAAGTAGATATAACAAAATACAGAGTCGAAATGTATTAGATAGAACAACGAAATCTTGAAGGTTGGTTTTTGGTAAATGTGTTATTTTTTGTAAAAAGTCATAGAACAAAAGTTGTTGTTTATAATGTTAGTAACATGGACTATGTTACTAACATTAGAGGTTGCCAGTGTTTTACAAATAACCCCGTATAAGTGTAAGTCAAATGAGTCTTAATTACCTAACCATCAAATGGGTAATTCAGAATCAATTGTCAAATACATATTTCTTGAATGGTGGCCCCATATGGTGTATCAGACCTGGCGAAGGCGCCGCTCGCGACTCGGTCGCGCGCCGCTCGTAAGCCGCTTGCGAGTCGTACGAACATGAAATGCTCGCGAGCAGTTTGCTAGCGGTTCGCGAATGGCTCGCGAGCGGCACATTCGCCAGATCTCGACGTACCTGTACATGAATTGATAACTAGCAAGTGTCCTAATACCGCATTTAATTTGTTATTATAAGAACAAGGGATTGAATTATTATTATTACCCTTTATGGAGAAGGATCTGATGTGCATAGTGATAGTGTAAGAAATTAATCTAAATAGTTTTGTCTTATGTCCACTTCAATAGGAAATTAAAATGTGATAAACATAAGGTGTTACCACACCAATTAATCGATGGTCTGGTGTAGTACGGAGATGGCGAACCTATGGCATGCGTCAACGCGTGTCAGTGGCGACGATATAATTCATGCTAAACTAAGATACTTAGCACCCAAGTAATTTGCAACAGCAGAAATAACATTCATTTTAATTTTATTAGAATAAAGAAAATAACGAATAATTCGTATTCGTTATTTTCTTTATTCTGCAGTTAATATCTATACTAATATTATAAAGCTGAAGAGTTTGTTTGTTTGTTTGTTTGAACGCGCTAATCTCTGGAACTACTGGTCCGATTTGAATGATTATTTCAGTGTTGGTAGTCCATTTATCGAGGAAGGCTATAGGCTATGTTTTTTTTTTTCAAAATTAGGGATCCGTAATAAAATTGCTAATTTGTAACACAAGTTGTAAAATCGAAAACCTATTTTTGCGTGCGCTGCAAAAACTATTGACAATAGAACAAAATGATGTACTACGGGTTTGTAGATCCCATTAAGACCTACAAAAAAGTCCGCGAGAACATATATCTAGCTATCATGGTTTAATCACAATAACCGATTTTGTGTTCAAAATAATGATTAAATCGTCTGAAGAAAAAAAAACTACGTTAAATATGTATCGTAATATTAATCTTTATCGAAATTAAGCATTTTTTTTATCAAGAGTATTTATGTAGAAGTAAAATACTTTTTGTTTCATCTCAATCGGATATTTCGTTTAAAAGTTATCACGTGTGTAAGATGTTAAGAGTTGGTACCTATTAATGAGTTATGGGCCATAGAGTTTTTTATCAACATAAAATTCTGTGATAATCTTTTTCGAAATATATTTGTTGATGATTGTAAGTATAAGATCTTTGAAGAGTATAATAAATACATTTATGAACGCGGTCATTTTGGGAAATACTGATCTGATATGAAAACTGTTTAAATATTCAATAGTCCATTTATTGAGGGAGGCAATAATTTATCTCGGTATTTCCACGGAAACGAGAAAAACGCGGGTGAAACCGCGGGGCACAGCTAGTAATATATAATACGGGTTGAAAATAAAAATTTCAGCAACTGGTTTGATTTTTTATACAGAAAGTAATCAAGGCTTTGACGGCCCTTTATGGCTACTTGGTTACATTATTTTATATTTGACTAGTTCTTGCCCGCGACTTCGCCTGTGTACAAATATAGCCTATGTACATATGTCATTCAGGAATAAAGCAGCTTTCTATGAGTACTAATTTCAACAAAACAATCGGTCCAGTACTTTCAGAGATTACCTACTACAAACTAGAGATGACACGATCGCTAATAAAGGTTTGCCATCACAGGTGTAGTATAAACTTTCGAATGACGTCGACTGATCCATACCATCGATGCATTGGTTTGGTTACACCCTTATTCATTTATGATTGAAAAATGGTCAAATTTTGTTAATAATTTTTTAATGATTTTGTCTTATGTTTATAACAAGTATATTAACGTTTTTTTTTTCTTTTCACGCTGATCTGGCTACTAAAGTAAATCTAAGGGATGTGAGGAACATTTAATTTTTTGATAATTTATTCCATTTCAATCGAGAACGACCAAATAAATCCTATGTTAAGAGGAAAATAAACATCATTATTTTACATATCAATGTTTAGAAACGTAAAGATATTATAATTTTATTATAGTTGCGCAAAATATGAATTTATTAATTGGAAATTCAATTCGAAAACAAACAGTATTGGATTTTGTTTCTCAAAAAAATAGTATTATTTACGTAATTTGTAGCATTTGGACCTAAATTTAATTCAAGTATACTTCGTCTTTTAAAAAAAAGCTTAATGAAGTAAATCATGAAACGATCAATTAAATGAAATAATTAAAATGGCGACGAATGAGTCGTAGCTATGAACACGATAGATCTGTACTACAGAGCGCGGAAGGTTCGTGCGGAGATTGCTGGGGACGGTATTGTAGGTTACCATTTATCATTTTTGACTAAACATAATCAAACTGGCATAATATACTCCAATAAAAATTTGCAAATCTATAAGTAGGAATTTTTGTACGAATTTTTTTTTTGCTGTGGTAAATTATTGATTAGGAAGATTTAATAAAAGGTGGTTGTCACTTTTTAGCGCAGCAAAAACGCGCTATTGCCAGAACGTCAAATCAAGCGTGCCAGTAAGTTTCATCGTTCACGTAGAGAAATTGACGGCTCGTGATATTAGGGACATAATATTTCACGGCTAATTCCGCCAGCTAGACATAGCAGCAAGCATACACTGAACGAGAAAAAAAATTGCTTCTATCCCGTCTATGTTCAGGTGGCTGTTTTTCTCATTTAATATGCTTTTACGATGTACGCATGCATCCGATATATCAAAACGATTTTAGAATCCAATTTCAAACGTAAATCGATAGGAATCAATTTCTCAAAATTAAAAATGCCGTCTCTAGCCGCTGCTGTCGCGGCGATTCTGTGTTCTATGATCTCTACGCACATTATAATATTTTGTAAAATATAGCGTTTAGTGTATAACCGCCTATACTTGGGCTACCTGCCTGATGGCTTTAGTGTGAGTTTCTATACTTACTTTATCACGTTAACGTTGTAGTGAAATTGAGTAAGCGCCGTCTGGTGACAATGCTGTGAAACTTGCATACGACATTCCATAAAGACTTGATAGAAGCAAACGTTTACGTGATGAAGCAAATATAGAAAAAAAAAAACTAACACTAGACACAGTTAGCATTCAGGGCCTTACCATGACGTCTTAAACTGTCAAGCGTGCGAGCGAGAGAGGGATGGAGATATAAACCCTATGGCAACCTCTCATGACTGTGGTACTAACATCATAAATAACAACTTTTATTCTATGACTTTAAAAAAAATATCATAATTTAGTTCATCAGATTTTCATACAAAAATAAAAATATTTAAATTGAACGTTCTAAATATTATGAAGTCTATGCGAAGCAAGCGACAATACAATAACGGAAGGAAGTGGGGATCGCGCGGCGGAGGTGCTTGATCATGTCACATAGGTAGGTATAGCAAAATACAGAGTTGAAATGTGTTAGATAGAACAACGAAATCTTGAAGGCTTGTTTTTGGTAAATGTATTGTTTTGTAAAAGGTAAAAACAAAAGTTGTTGTTAACATGTTAGTAATACAGTCCTGCAAGGTTGTTAGTGTTTTACAAATAACCCTTTATGACTAACTCCATTCCTTTAACAGTTCAGTTTAGGCCGTTAAATTGGATCGCGTTTCGAGCTCGTGGTAGGGTCTCAGGGCTCTTACAACAATCGCAGTTTAGTTAGCAAAGTAAGAATAGATAGTAAGCCACATTTTTTAACATAATGCAATCCGTGTTGGTAATTTCTCATTTACGCAAAATCAGTTTGATCAAATAAATGTTAGGGATTATAACTTTTAATAATTTCACTTGTATACGTAGCTATATTATTATGTAAGCATAATGGAGATAGTTCCTTGCATCACAACATACTATACAAGGTGTAAGGGACAGCCCTCCACAAACTTTAAGGGCTTGCTCAGTAGACGAAACTAAACAACCTTCCACAAGCATTTTTTTACAGTAAACGAAAAAAAAAACCGGCCTCTCCATACAAACTGTCCCATCAAGTTTTTAATTTTGTATGGTGAGGCTGATTTTTTTTCGGTTCCTGAAAAACAGTCTTGTGGAAGATTGTTCAGTTTCGTCTACTGAGCAAGCCCTTAAAGTTTGTGGAGGGCTGTCCCTTATACCCTGTATACCTAGTTTATTATAAGAATGCCACATGATACACGTTTGCTTTATATGCAATGAAACACAAAATACTGCCGTAATGCAGTTAATGAATAAATAAATTATTATGTACTTATTATTATTTTTTTCTATATTTTTATATTTAAGAGCTATTTTATGTTATTGTTATAATAATTACTGTTATATCAAAATTGGCTTTAATTTATTTATTCTTATGAAATTTTTCTTTTGTATAGTTTTATTTTTTGTTTACTGCTTGAATTTTAAATTGTTTTTATTACTTCTCTTATTAAAATCGTATATTTAAAATGTTAGTCAGCGAAAATGGTTGCTAAATAATAAAAGCAACAACAATTAAGCTAGAAATGTATAAATTGTGATATTATGTATTTTGGTTTTGGCGGAAAAATATAGTATTTGATAATTTAACTTTTGTTTTATTTAGTCTCACATTGAAATGACTTATGCACGAGATGCATCTTATGAAAACATACTTAGATTCAGTAGACATCACGAGAGGAACATTCTCCTGTCTATGGCTCCGCCACTAGCGCGCTCTGACCACGGTTCAGACTTCGAACCACCCCTGAACCCGATGGCTTACCTGGAAGATCCTGGGCCTTGCCTCAGAGGCTCTCGTGCTTTGACTAAAAGTTAAGCGGGGATAGTTCCCACTTCGTCCCTAGATGGGGAAACAGGTCTCCATTCGGAAGCTGGGGCGCCCCACAGACTTTCCGTCAGCATACTAGCCCATCGTGGGACTCAGTGAGGTGGGTAAATTTTTTAAACAGTAATTACAAATCATAATTAATACAAGAGGTGGCTCAAAACCGGGAACATTGGAAAGAGTGGAGGGAGGCCTTTGCCCAGCAGTGGGACAATATGGGCTAGATATAATAATAATAATAATGATAATAATAATTACAAATCACATCATCGTCGCGTAGTTGGTGCGGGTGGGGCCGGAACTATAGGAGAGCCAGTTTGGTTTCCGCAGGGGGCCCCACGGTGGACGCTATTATACGCTTGTGAGCCCTGACGACAGGGGGTGCGGTGTCCCGAGGTGTAGTCGACTTGGCCGTGTCTTTTGACATCGCCAATATCATCGATACGTACGTACCCTCGAGTTGTATGTAGGTGCCTCTGTCGAGTGGCCGAGCCTTATTTGACAGACTGGGCCATCATCTACCCTGGTCACCGGGGAGAGTGGAACCGACGACAGATATCGTGCCTCATCACTCTAGCGACGTTAGCGTAATTTGATACGCTGGAGGTCGCACAAGGCGGCGGTTGAACTAGTAGGTTTGCGACAGTAGTCAGCAGTTGGGATTCTAGGTGGATCTGCACAAGTCAGAGGCCATGCGCTTTCTTGGCTTTCGGAGCGCGCCAACTCCGGGATCCGAAATAACGGTAGGATGGGTTCACATTCGCACGAAGTGCCTGGGACTTGTCCTCGATAGCCGGTGGAACTTCGAGGAACATTCTGATGGCTGGCTCCCTAACTGAAGCGGACTGGGACTGCCCAAAAGTGGCTCCTGCCTAATCAAGGGTAGAGCCCCTTTCGCATTCTCTAGTTTAACTCACGTGTGAAGCGAGGTAATGAAATAATATTAAAATCTTGATTTTAGTGAAGGATTCAAGCTAGACCTAGACACTATCTACCTATTCTACTTTTGACACCTACTGCAAGAAAACAAGCCATGACATAATATCTCTGCTAGTTTGAATCCCTTGAATGGCGTAGGTACTGTATCGAGTTTATTTAGTCTTGTGGTTCTGAAAGATTTGGGCATTGTGTAGTCGTCCTTAGCTGGTTTCGGAATTGTTAGTACAATATCGCCTCCATCCGTTCTATAGTCTGAGGTGCATAACAAAACAATTCAGTCACCTGGCGACATGTGTTCATGGCTCTGTCGGACAACTTTTTCGCCCAAAACTGTGACATGGTTTTGGCCGCCCAAAACTGTGACGTAAGTGACGGGACAAGACTGCGCCAGTAGCAGTACTGGTTCAGTATCACAGTGTTGATAGAAACCTTTGAAATTCTGGCCTTTTCTTTACTAAGATATTCTCTAACGAAACCTTTCTCACGAAGTAATCTGTCCATTCAGAATGTCTTTTTACCAAAAAATGAATTTTGTTTTATGCCATTAGTGAAAATCACATGAAAATCCGTGAGTAGTTTGGAGTTTGGCGTGAACAGACAGACTGAAAGATGCATTGGAGGACTTTATTTTATATGTATAAAGAAGGTCAAGGATGGGAATGTAACATGTTATACCTCAAATTTTTAGTTTTCTCTGGCAATGTTATAGACAACCATCGAAATTACTGTTTCGTGACAATGTTTTGGAATCCGCTGTTGGCTGTCAACAAGGTGACCCCCTCGGGCCAGTGATCTTTAGCTTAGCTATACACCCAATAATTCGAAAACTAAATTCCAAATTTAATGTGTGGTACCTTGATGATGGGACCTTAGGAGGCGATGTAGACACCGTTTTCAATGATCTACAATTCTTAAAAAACCAATTTTCTTCTATTGGACTAGAACTCAACTTTTCTAAGTGTGAGTTATTCCTATCTGAAAGTATTGACAAAAGTCTGACTTATTCAAAATTCAATGCAATAGCTCCTGCAATCAAAATTATTGACAAAAGTTCTCTTCGCCTCCTTGGGTCTCCAATTTTTGAGGATTCCTTTCCCAGTTTTGTGGAGGAAAAAATTAAAAATTTCAATGATGTTTCGGAAAGATTGCTCGAAATTAATATGCATTCGGCCATTACCCTAATCCGTTATTGTTGTTTCGGTCCTAAATTAATATATTTCCTTCGTGCTTCCCACTTATGGAAGCACCCTCACCTTTTGGAAAAAATGGACCAAATTATCCGGCACACCCTAACCTTAATTTTAAATATGACCTTGGACGATCGAGCTTGGGCTCAAGTTACTCTTCCCATCCGTATGGGAGGCCTCGGCGTCCGCAAAATTACCAGTATTAGTTTACCGGCATTCATATCTTCGGTCCACGGCACTGATAAATTAATCAGGAACATCTTAACTTCTACACTGAATCCTTTAGAAGTGCCGTGTTTCGCCGAGGCTTTGGATGCCTGGAGAATCGCTTGCCCGAATACAAATCCACCTAACAACCCGGCTTCCCAGAGACAGTGGGACGAGCCGCTCTGCAAAGTAGTTCAGGAAAACCTAATCGTAACATCTGCTACTGCTGCGGAGCGTGCGCGCCTGCTGGCTGTGGGAAATTGGGAGTCAGGTCTTTGGCTTCACGCACTGCCATCGTCGAATATTGGCACCTTGTTCGACGATACTACTTTCCGCTTAGCTGTTGCCCTACGTCTAGGTGCTCCTTGTTGTTCTCCTCATCGCTGCCACTGTGGCGAAGTTGTCAACAGCCTCGGTCACCACGGCCTGTCATGCAGTCGAAGTGCGGGACGCATAGCACGGCACGCGAACATTAACGACATCATCCGACGCGCCCTTGTCACCGTCGGCGTTCCGGCTGTTTTGGAACCTCATGGGCTGGCACGCGACGATGGTAAGAGACCAGACGGTATGTCTTTATTTCCTTGGAAGTTGGGTAGGCCTTTAGTGTGGGACGCTACCTGTGTCGATACTCTTGCGCCATCCCATCTTCCTAGCTCATCGTGCTGTGCTGGTGCTGCTGCGACGGCTGCAGAGAACCTCAAGCGGCGGAAATATAACAGCCTCGTCGGCAGTTATATTTTTGAGCCGTTTGGGGTTGAAACTCTCGGGCCGTGGGGTCCTCATATGCTTTTTAAAGAATTGGCGACACGCCTAATTGACGCTTCGCGTGACCCAAGGGCTGGCTTCTACCTCGGTCAGAGAATAAGCATTGCCATACAACGTGGCAATGCCGCCAGCCTTTTGGGCACACTCCCAGTCGACAGCGATGCGGAGGAATTTTATGACGTCATATTTAGCTAGGCATTTAGTGTATATATTATTTTTAATTATTTAAGTTGTTTTTAATATTTAAGTTTATTATGTATATATTTTCTTGTGATAAATTATTACTAATAAACGTTTGGTAGATAGATCAAACACATGTTAAAAAATAACACACAAACTGCACATACAAACTTTATTTGCATAACACGATGCACTGTTACTTATCGACACTTCGCAGTACAAAAACGCGAAAAAAAAAAACAATATGGTCCATTACCGAATTCCGAACTAGCTGTCTAATTTACAAATAAAAAAAAAAACTGTATTTCCACAGTCAAAAATGTATTTAAACATTTTATAGTGAGAGCTCTTGAATTCTTATTTAATCTTTATCGACAGAAGTAATAACTACTTAATCAAATAAATAGCTGCCGTGGTAGGAAGTAAATGAGAAAATAATATTTTGGATATTATCAGATTATCTATTTTCTACTCAGTACACAAAGACAGACCTTCAAATATTGATTACAAAAATCTATCATGATTCAAATATCCAATTCTACATAACAAGAGCTCTATTAATCAACCTAAAACAACAAAAAATTAAAACATACAAAATATAATTCAGAAAAATGGTAACAAATTGTGATCAAAAGCAAAGCGGCAGAATAAAATATACTCTCATGATGATAATTATAATAATTGGCGCAACAGAACAACAAAATAAGATTATGTTTTATAATTATAAAGATAAACAAATGCGTAAAGGCTTCTTAATTTATTGGAGTTAAATCAATTGCTGCTGTTTGTAATGAAAAGCGCACGACAAACTAGCAAAGTACGATTCAAACTTAATGGCGGTTATAAAGAGCCACCATAAACTTTGAATCAAAATAAAAATAACAATGAGAGATTGTCGGAAATCTGCCAAGTGGCGCTGACAAAAATCAATCCAGGTGGAGGTAAGTAAATAGTTGGATGATAGACTTCTTAGGTATACAAGATAAAAATAATTGATTAGCAACTTCACGAATTGATCTTATTTAATTATCAGTTAGGAAAAGAAACGAATAAATGTAAAGATGCTTTCTTGATTGATTTTTGCCAGGATTCAGTCTCAAAACTTCTTATCCATCAACGACATTAGAATCTTCCACGTTATACATAGTAAGTGTATTAAATTTAAGTACAACTACAGCTAGATACAAAACTGGTCAGTGCGTGTGTTGATATGAACGCGACCTATTTATACTAAATTATACTAAGACGATCACCCACAATTCTGAGTAATTTTTCTAACTAATCAACTCTATTATCACCCTGTTGGCCTATTCCCGAATGACGCTTTGGTCCTCAAAATCTTCAATCATGGCTTTTTGTTTTATATTTAATGCTTCAATATAGATTACCCTGTAGTAGTCATTTTGACTCTGTATAACAGTTTCTACATTCTCACACGTCGTCAAAATGACTACAGCAACGCAACACTGCTATATTTCGATTCAAACTTAAAGGCGGTTGTGCAGTTCGCTTTTTGGTGCAGAAAAGCCCACCCCTCGAACCCGTTGTCACATGAATTTACTTCTGAGCGGCCCTCGTCTTGTTATCCGAGTCGCCATTCGTTTGAATCTATCTTTGCAAGGATAATTAGGCACTTGAAAGATATTATCGCAGGGGACGTCGTTTGTAAACTATTGAGAAAAGTAAAGTTTTCGTTTTGATTCTGGCCACGCGCCAAAATTAACCTCTGTCGACGAAGCAACGTCGTGCCGTCGTGTCGTTGCCGCTTCGATGACAGAGTTTCATAGTTTAGTACGTAAACTTCACGCAGGCGTATAATGACGAATACGCGTCTATAAAGCTGCGTGTCCGTGGACAGTAAGTCTTATGCTCCGTGTTATTTTGCATCAACATAAAAGCTATGATTGAATATATTTTAGTACCGACGTAGCTCCCTATAAATACCTTTTCACACATTGTTTTAGGATTTATCGCCTCATGCGACATTATAAAGAGATCTCAGCCTTTTCTAGAAAGTGTGAGCTACTGTCTCCACATTTTGAAAAACAGTTTTAAGCTATACCTATACATGTTATATAGCCATAATTTAAGAATGATTAAAATCAAATATAGATTTTTCTTTCCGTTTCTCAAAACGAAGCAACAATAGCCATATAACTTTATACTATATCCTTAACATTTGAACACCTAATCCTATCGAACTGTGGATGACGCCGATAAAGTGAGTTATACAATGATAAGCTAAATATTATTAAGAATCAGCTGAATACTGCTTTTTGACTAAACACACAAACATTTGACAAACATTGGCGCTGCGCATCAAACATTAGGCGGCAACGCATTAGGGGTCACACACCAATCCACGTCATCGATCGAGAACAGATCAGTCGACATCGATCGAGGACCGACCGATTAGTGTTTCCACGCCTTTATATAGAAATATAGATACATATAACCAACAGAAGCCTTCAAGCTTATAGAAAAGTTTATAACAAGTAATTAGCATTAAATATCACAACATATAGCAAATTAAGCCGTATACATATACAAGCGAGACATTTGTTGCACGACACCAAGGTGATCAAGTTCTTTAAACACATGTGGTAGCAGTCTCTTAAATAAAATTAATAATATTTTTTATTTAAATCGAATTGGTGTAGTTTTCCCCACGCACTGGACGGAGTTTGGCCGTTGATTATGCATTTATATATGATTTATCACAAAAAGAGATTCTAATTTAATGGTAATTTAACTTACTTTAATAATAAATAAACAGTAAAGAACGTACAAGATAAATTTCACAGAAAAATAATCGTTTTCAAAGTTCCAAAATATTTTTCCAACTTATGATTGAAATATTTCAAGCCTAATTGTGCGTTCACATGATTAGATGAAACAATCAAATAAATAATCGACTTAAAACTATCGAGAAAGTCTTTAAAATCAGTACATGACTTGATCCTTGAGTGTCGTGAACATGTATTATAATAATTCCGTCTAAACGCTCGACTCCACGCTCCACATCCGATAATACTGACCCTATGAAGTAAACATCTCCAAAATACACTAGTCTCGTGCCTCAGTCTTTTGTTTTGATGACCGTACGATATTACTTACCAACCTCTTTGCTCTTGCGGCTTTAAACCGTTTAACAGACCTACGTCGAATATATCCAAGAAACACTCTCGCAATTTATTCCGCCAGGATCGCACATTCACGACCAAAAACTCTATCTCATCAGCTCTTGTCACGTATGAGGAATGAAGAGCTAAGCGAGATGGTGTACCCAGTCGCACACGATCCTAGTAAATACGACACGAACACTCGGGTCAATCCGACGCAAGCTGTTAAAGGGTTAAAACGAGTTTTATAATATACAAGTCCAAATACATACATACAATATCGTACACTTTTTCCATTGGAGTTAGGCAGTATGATACAGATAAAATTGGTCTAAACGAGGGCCACAACAATGTCACAAGTATATTTTAGTGGTAATGACCTAACAATAAATATTTAGAAATACAAACTGTAACGTTTGCGATAGCTGCCTTTAAAAGTTTTTCGATAATTTATGCACAACCACCGATCCACTGAGTCCTTGGATGTTGCAATGGCTTTCTCAGTTTTAAAACCTATCGCATACTTAAATGATTCAGCAAAATATGTTAGCATTATTTTGGAGCATTTTCAAACAGCCGGGCCACACGATGCGTTGCGGCGCCGCACCGCAAACATTTCGACGTATCGGCGTGAACACGAGTGACGCCACGCCGCTCGTACATCGATTACGATTCGTCGATATATTTGCGGTGCGGCGACGCAACGCATTGTGTGGCCCAGTTTTAAGTAATATTTATATTTATTAACCGCTGCAAACACTGGCAACATTTGCCATTCAGTTACGTATCATGAAGCCTCAAATACACATAAATAATTTAATTTAATAATAACACATACACGAATTTTATTCTTCAAATACTCTAACTAAAGTATTTGGCCTAAGATTCTGTACGTACAAACCTTCGTAAAAGAAAGTTCCTTTGCTCTCAAGCCGCTTCTTATACCTATTCTATCGATCTTAGAACCTACATTTTTGGCAGTATTCGACGAACCAACATATACAAACAATCTTATCTAGTTACTTTTTAAATTACCTTTATTAAAGAAATAATCCATTTTTCATTTGTCTCGTTACATCTAGATTGTGTTTTTATTATCCATTAGGCCTTTGCTTTTTCTCAATTTCATGGTACAGTCGACAAAAGAAGTTAGTAACCAGGCAGCTAACAGAAAAAAAATTGAACAATTTTGTGCGTTTTCTATTCGTCTAAGCCATAGCGCGCACTGGTGACTTTTGACAAAAAAGTCGCCGTGCTTATGAACCCAACATGTAGGTAAAAAAAATTGGTTGAAAAATTATTGTCACCGTGACAAAAGTCACCAGTGCACGCTATGTCTTAATGATGTCATATGTTCATAAAGTTTTCAAGAACTCAATAAATATATGTCGAATGTAATAAGCTAGTTACTAATACCTTTTGTTGAGTGTATCTTCATTAAGTTTATCCAAAATTTTCCGAATACGATTATTTCGATTAACTTTCAAATACAACGCGAAATGGCAAATTAACGATGTTAAATACTCAAGTAAAAAGATTTTTCAATTTTTAAGTAAGTGAAAAGCACTTTTTTAGTACTAAAAAACAAATGATCGCGTGTGTTAGTGCTCTAAATATAAGATGTGATTGAAAGGTTTTTTTTAGAAAGATAATTTTACATACATATAGTTTTTCCAACAGAATGAGTCTACCTGTCTTTATCAAAAATAGTTACATTATAATCTGTTTGGTATTTCTTGAGGCCTTATTTTTACGGAAGATTATTTTGAGGTAAAGGATTTTTAAACCCCTGACGCAAAAAAAAATTCGTTATAAGTTTCCTCTATGTGTGTGTGTGTGTGTGTGTCTATCACCTTGGCTCTAACAAGTGAACTAATTTGGATAAGGTTTTTTTAATTGCACATTTTTAATAAAACATGCTGGGGTTTCACGATTTCCATTTTTAGAGTATTATTGGTACTAGCAATACTATTTTAGTTACAGGCTTTTTTAATATTAGCTACAGTTCTTTCACGCGTCTTAGTGACATGTGTCATGTTTGTCATATTTAACGGGACTCGACAAAAAAGTCCTTTTTAGTCTTTTACACGCGTTTTTATAGTATTAAGGTATTACCTACCGTTATCAGATCTATAAGCAGTCTATTAAAATACAGTTGTCTTAAGATTGACAAGACAAACTATTAAAAGTCTTCAAAATGATTCGATATGTCTCACGAATCAGTTCGACATGTCTTTTCTCAATATCGATAAATCTATCGACAATCACTACACTATCAGAAAATCACTTACTGACATGCCTGTTTGGGGCAAAGTTGGTAAGTGAGCAAAATTACCAATATCCGAGCAATATCAGCATTGTGATACTTTGTAAAAAAGACAACACTTGAGCAATGTCGATAAATTGAATTTTAAACCTGGTCAATAAATATAGTAAAGTAGGTATAATCAACATTGCCCAGGTGCAGTCGATATTTAATCCAGCATAAATGATACAGTCTTGATTTTTTAAAAGTATTTGAACACAATTTCTTCTACACCGAAAAATAATAAATTAAATATTATTTTATTACTGTTCGATACTTTAGTTAAAAAAAAAGAAAATTGTGTTCAAAACGGTAAAAACCAGACATATGAAAACACAATCTCTTCGAGAATGGTCTTTGGTCAAACCATATCCACACATGATTACAAAACATATACATATGAGTGTCAACATGTCCATACTTACTAACTTACAGTATAAGCGACTAGTTCAGGCGATATTGGTCCTTGGCGACATGACTATGTAGTGGTGCTCTATGGGGGGCGGCGGGATGATGGGCGACATTGGCATGTAGTCGTTTTCGATCTCATCTTTTAGCCGTACCTTGCTCATTTGCTCGTGGCCTAGTAACAAGTCGACGATCTGCTGTGGGAGCGAGAGGGCGGCGACGTTGTCTTCTGTGAACTCTATGGACAGGTCGGCTTCGAAGGCGAAGTCGTTTTCGAGACACTCCACGGACTTCGAACAGCGGTTTGCCTGTACGTGTTCTGTGTCATCGAGAAACTCGCAGCTCTTCGTCTCCCCTTTAGCCAAGTTGCCCGTGGTGATCTTAAGGTTCTTCATCTTCCGGCTAACCTTGAAGCTCTTGAATATGTCCCGCGTGGGCGTGAAGTCGAACTTCTTCTTTTTAGTTTCGACGTCTTTGTTTTCTTTGGACGTTTCTGATTTCTGGGAGCCGGCGATGCGGGAGTCGCTTTT
Source organism: Mythimna albipuncta (assembly GCA_929112965.1). Lineage (NCBI taxonomy): Eukaryota > Metazoa > Arthropoda > Insecta > Lepidoptera > Noctuidae > Mythimna > Mythimna albipuncta. The sequence goes on from OV815974.1 coordinate 2,402,749, forward strand.
GAGACGTTTTCTGGATGAAGAAAGCGGATTTGTTATTAGAAGCCTATACAGTTTGGCGTATTTTTGCTAGATTTCTTCAAGTAAAATTCAGCGGCTATTTTAATTATTCCTGGATATTGTGGTGTCAAATTTAGTTGTTTTGTATCTCAAGTGTTAGGGACGAGTGTCGCGTGTGTGGGTGCGTGTGTGCGAGTGGCAACACGCTGCAGCGGGGCAGAGAGCCCAGGGACGAGTGGCGCTTCACGTTGTAGTTACCTGAACACGCTGAAGGGCTGTCTCTTGGGCAGCGTGTTGGTGTGCGTGTGTGCGAGCGGCAGCGTGTTGCTGCAGCGGGGCAGAGAGCCCAGGGACGAGTGGCGCGTCACGTTGCTTTCACGTGGAGTCTTGGAGCGACGACCCCAGGTCTCGCCGGCTTTTAAAGTGCTGCAATGGAAAAGAGGTTCTATATTACACAATATAAATGTTTTGTTGTAATTCTATAGTGGTCTAACTTAAGAGGAATAACTTTCTGGTCACCAAACCATTAGCTCATTCATTTATGCCAAACTGTGCTGTTGGTGTCATGGTGTTTAATAGTAGATTATTTACTAAAGGGATAAAGCAGTGTCTTATGCCACTGGCATATCGAAACTATAATATCACGTTACTAGGGGTTAAACCCCGAGCGCAGCAAGGGTATTAGTGTTAAGGTAAGAATTTTCAGCGTAGCGAGGGAAACAAATTAGCCCCAGATGAATGCACCTTTATCTCCGAGTACTCTACTTTTCATCTCATATAAGAAAATCAAAAGTATTAAAAATCAGCATGTAATAAAGTTGCCATCCTATCCATTGTTCGCCGTCTGCAAGCACACACTCGCTATGGCTATGAGCCGCCCTAGAGCAGACGTAACAGATAGGTACCTGAAAGGGTGTCTTGGCGGCAGCGGCGGCGGGCGGCGGCGCCGCATGGTGGCGTACACGCACTCGCCCACGCACTCGTACGTGGGCTCCTCGCACAGCGGCGCGCCCAGCGCCTAGGGAGACACACATCATAATATATACAATAAAAACATCACATCATAGGCTGGCTGTAAGCTGTACGTTCGTCCCGTCATCTTTGCCATAGTCTACTGTAATGTGATGTCGAATGGAGAATCGTTTTTTTAGATTTAAAAATACGCCAGTCAGCTGTCACAAGCCCAGGCGAACGTCCAAGTGAGCGCATCCTAATTTCTTATTGGCATGTTTGTTCCGTAGACGCGACTTTCCTATTGTACAACCTCAGTACTTTCCTACAATACAGATCATCAATTTATACAGTCCACTGAGTTTTACTAACCTTCTTCGTGAACCAGTCACAGCACGCCTCAACAACGTTTATTTAAATTAATCTTTTGAATGTCTTATGTTACACAGTTCGACATAAGCAATTGTCTTTCTATTGTGTCTCTAATTACGGCATGTAAATAAGTTAAAAAATTATTCTAGGTCTCTAGGTTTTATTTTTTTTAATACAAAGGGAATTGCATCGAAATTTGTCGTGCTAGAAAAAAGATGACTAGAGCCTATTCTATTCTAGTCAAGAAAATAGTGACGTTATCATTGTCACTCGGCTAAGCCACGCCCAGACAAATTAGATCATAGTAAGTTAGAAACCCGTTATCACATCAACCAGTTGAAGTAAAAATGAATACCTCACCATTCTTTATAAGAAAATGAAGTTTTTACTTTGCAGTAGCACTGATGAATCACTACTTTCTTAACGTGAATACTAGTATGAGTATGACTGTGTATTTTGAATGTATTTATTGTATCTTTTTTTTATTATGTTAAAATAAAGTCCCTTAATATATGTCATATTATTTTGCTTTGTATTTTACAATCTAAAGTTATGTCACAAACCGAAGTAAAAAAAGACTTACCTTGAGCACACCGTCGGGCACATCGCACGACGGGTAGTTACAGAGGGTGCTGGTGTTAGTTCCCTCGGGCAGGTCGGGGATCTCCTCGTAGATGCCCGACGCTATCGACAGCAGCGACCGACGGTCCGACACGCTGCATCAAACATATTACTTTTATTAAGTGGTTACATTGGATAAAAATAGCGATTAATTTGTGTGACAAAGTGGACGTCACAGTGGATGACGATTGCAGACAATGAGCAATGAGCAAGCTTGCCGTCCGACTGTCCGGTATAGACCAAGTTCGAATTGATGGCGGTACGTGTACCACGCGCGCCTCAAACAGATGTCAGCAAAACTGAAAGGGCCCAGTAGACTCGATGCCTGCTAGAGTTGCGGGAGTTTCAAACAGTGCCTGGCCAAAGAACGCCAAAGACCAGAGGGATGTGCGTGGACTACTGCTCATAGACAAGTATACTGACCTGTCGTCGAAGGAGGTGACAGAGTGCGCGCTGAAGGGCTGCGCCTGCAGAAGCTGCCCCGCGCCGCTGTAGCGCGACAGCTGGCCCAGAGGGATGTGCGTGGACTCCTACGCATAGACAAGAAAATATTTATTTATTTCAACTTATTGAACAACTCGCCAGTGTATTATAAATCGAGAACATTCCTCTTCCGGGCTAGCTGGCTTCATCACAGACCTTGGTAACGCCGTAAAAAGTAACTTTAGCCAAAATCGCAAATTGAAAGAATTTTTGAAGTTAGAAACCTGTAGCGACATCTATGCCGCCACATAAGAACTACGAAGAAAGTACGAAATCCTGCATCGCGCAATCACAGTTCTCCGCGCGATTTGAACATATACGACAGCCCGAAATCATCTATTGGGCAGCCCCTTCGCCCACCAGACCATAACACCTGTCTGGTCGGAGGTCGCCTATCTCCAAAAACCTATAAAATCAAGTGGCCGGAGAAACTGTCAACAGAATAACAAGTGGACTCCTCACCTTAGACATGACGAGGTCTATGTCATCCAGAGACACTTCTGAGGGGCCGCTGTACCAACTGCTGCGACGGACGTCACCTGAAACGTGCGACACTTGTAATATCCTTCTATCCCCCTTTAAAATTAACACAATTACAATGTTTGATTTTGACTAGAATATTTAATGATATTGTCCATAAGTTTTTATTTGTGTGGGAAAAGAGATGAGTTGTACTTTCTAATTTGTATGTCTTTGATAAAAATTATATTTAGTAATACAACTACACAGACGAATTTCGTCATTATGTCCATGTATGACGTCCTAGAGTTGAGTGTAATATTAAATCACATACGTATACAACGACGTTTTTTAACGCACTTATTTTTATAACAATAACTAGCTGATCCAGCAAATGGTGATCTGCTAAATAAATAATTATCAAAGAAAAAAAAATAGAGGTGGGATTAAGACAGTAAAAAATAACCTACGATCTTAGACCTACCAAATACACACACAAAATTACATAATAATTGGCGAAGAAGTTTGGATGAGTTCAATAGCAGACACTGTGACACGACATTTTTATGTATTTTATATTGAATACTAGTGACACAGATTTGAAAATGGAATAGTAACATACCCATGTCAGTGTCGCTACACTTGGGAGCCCTGAGGTCCCCCTCGCTCTTGCTGAGCTTGTGTCCCTTGCGCACGCCGGCGCCGCCCAGCGCGGCCCGCAGCGCGCGCGCCAGCGACGCGGCCAGCGGGGACGAGAACCTCAGCTCGCCGCCGCCGTGCCTGAACTCACTGGAAAACATCTTCATCATGAGGAACAGCACAACAACAGTTACACTCATCAACAGTAACAAGTAGGTGGACTTTGAGGCAGTAATTTGACTAAATTCAATAACGAGGAATGTCCGAAAAACAAAATAAACTAAAGATGTTGCGTTTAGCGTAGTTTCTAGTGAAACCACGGCTAAGCCCCCTACGGGCTTTCACCTTGATGAGATACTAGCTTTTGCCCGCGGCTACGCCCGCGTACTTAAAATAGCCTGTGTCACCCACAAATAAAGCAATTCTCTTTCGGTAACAAATTTTTAGCAATCTGACCAGTACCTTTAAAGATTGCCTTTTACAATCCAAAAAACAAACACCTCTTTATAATATTTTATGTTGACTAGCTTCTGCCCGTGGCTTAGCCCGCGATTTAAAATATAGCCTATGGCAAGTTTTTTTTATTTTTGTTTTTAAATTTTGCGCTGTTGTCAATTCGTCCATTGCGCCTAGCTGCCCTAGGCATAATGAATTTGCGTCCCGTTGCACTGCGCAAGCTGACGGGCGTGGCATTGTTTTTGAAGTTGAGTCGCTTCAAAGCCGGTTTTTTGTTTGCGCATGCACGATTAGATAGACCTATTACAATTTTTTATTTTTATTTATTCTCTCTTTTTAGGGTTCCGTAGCCAAATGGCAAAAAACGGAACCCTTATAGATTCGTCTTGTTTGTCTGTCTGTCTGTCTGTCTGTCTGTCCGTCCGTCCGTATGTCACAGCCACTTTTTTCCGAAGCTATGAGAGCTATACTATTGAAACTTTGTAAGTAGATGTATTCTGTGAACCGCATTAAGATTTTCACACAAAAATAGAAAAAAAGCAATAAATTTTGGGGGTCCCCATACTTAGAACTGAAACTCAAAATTTTTTTTTCATGAAACTCATGCGTTTGGGGTATCTATAGATAGGTCTTCAAAAATGATACTGAGGTTTCTAATATCATTTTTTTCTAAACTGAATAGTTTGCGCGAGAGACACTTCCAAAGTGGTAAAATGTGTGTCCCCCCCCCCCTCTAACTTCTAAAATAAGGGAATGATAAAACTAAAAAAAATATATGATGTACATTACTATAAAAACTACCAACGAAAATTGGTTTGAACGAAATCTAGTAAGTAGTTTTTTTTTAATGTGTCATAAATCGAAAAAAATACACTATTATTAAAATATCAATTAAAGTTACAACACATTACAAGAACTTTTATATTATGTTACTTGCTGCTACGGAACCCTTCATGGGCGAGTCCGACTCGCACTTGGTCGGTTTTTATTTTTTTTATTTGATATATTTTATATGCTGAACACCTATTTATTTATTATTCACCGCACATAAACATATATAATATGTAATTTATTTACTGTACACCTAATCACTAATAATTGAGTACAAAAAATAAACCAATTTTCAACCGTACACTCGAAATAAGGTTCAGTTGAAAACCAGCGTCTGGCAGCTACCATGTAGTTGTCTGGCATTATTGCTGAACTGGACCTATTTGGCGCCGCCGTGAGACACACATTGTTAGTTGTCTCTTTTTTTATATATAATAATTTATTAGTGTCTACATGTTGTTACTACATTGTGTGTATCTACGAGTGTGTATGCCAAATAAAATATTTTTCTTTCTTTCTTTCTTTCAATCAGAAATAAAACAGATTTCTATCGGTGAAAAATTTTAGCAATCGGACCAGTACTTATAGAGATTACTTCCTACAAACTTTACCTCTTTATTAAATTAGTGTAGATGAAAGACGATATAAAAATGACATATTAGAGTCTGTCTAATAAGTTAAACGACTTGGGTAATTATTAGGATTTAATGAAATCTGATGTAGTCAACACGGGTTCAATAATCAAGGTTGATTAAGAGATAGAGATCATTGTTTACTAACAGACGAACCTTATGAAAGGTTTCGAATATTAGTTTTTTTTTTAATGATTAAATTTTATACAAAATTCCCAAGTCGGTTGACTTATTAGACAGACTATACCCGTCTATATTGTATAGTTACAAAACCAAAACATTACTCTGAATATACCACGGCAAAACCCAGCATTACAAAAAAATGTTGTGTTTTCCTTTCTTAGAACACATTTGGTTTAGTCAATTAAGTATAAATTACTTAATTCGTTAACAAATAAAAAAATCAGTTGGTGTTTACTGCGAGTTCATTTAAAAACAATTATTGCACATTAACGTAGGTAATAGTTGGTTGTTTATTGAAACTGTGACCTACCTATACCCTATTCGCGTTAAGAATAGAAATATAAAGAAACCTTTTTTACAGTATGTTCAACCGATTTTAACTTCTAGTTCGTAGGCATAAGGATGGCTATTTATTTTACATGTGTATGTATATAATTACAATAGTATTTTTTTGCATGTTATATTATTTCATAGTTAACTATGTATTTTGTGTGTTCTCATTTTACTTTTACACACAGTGTCTACATCTCTATTTTCTCCAACTCTCGCAGGTGGAAGAGATTTTTTTTTAATAATATTAACCAGTGCTTGACTGCGATCCCACCTGATGGACAGCAGTGATGCAATCGTCGATGGTGAGGCGCACTAGTTTATTAAGAGCCTATTCACTCTAGCCTTGACGATACTTAAATTGTAATTGAACGGGAAGACCGCAGCAGGCAAATTGTTACAGTGCTTCGATGTTCGCGGTATAAACGTTAAAATTTCTTTAGAAATAAGCACCACCTTTGTACTATTCTTTTGTTTCCTTCTTCTTTTCTTTTATTATTGTGTGAACATAAATGATTAAATTAAAAAAAAAAAAACAATTGTCGTCTAATTAGACATTGGTAAACACAGTAATGTGACATTTTGTAGCTGGGAAATGAGAAATATTAATTAATTTCTGACAATAAATAACGTTTAACAGTCATCAGACACTGATACTAATAGTGTTCTAACACGCAACCTAAATAAAAAGCTCTCGATAGCCGCTTAATGAACGAAATCAATTTCAGAGTGTCAATGCCTTTCTAAATTTCAACAGAACGGCTCTGGGAATTAGTTCATTGTGCATTGTACGACTTTAGTGCGCTATTGTCAGTTATGCAACTTTATTTTGAACCGGCTTCAAAACTGTACGAGATTCTCAATTTGAATTTTGTTTGTTTGATGTCGCTCTAATCCGATAATGAATCAAGTACGAGTCGGACTCGCACCCTGAGGGTTCTGTACAAACTTACCTTGTGAATACATAGTTCAATTCCTTAATGGAGTCTCGGAAAATTTAACCGAATCGCAAAAAAAAAACGTGACGTAACAACAAATTTACAGTTTTCAGAATTATTCCTTTACTTGTAAAACCATTCTTTAAGCCTTTCAGGACTCTGGGTCAACCGGAAGTAAGCATAAGCCCTAAGCATTTTAATTTTCTCGAGTGTCAAAAAGTACATTTTTGCCTCATATACCGAAGTATCTTTTTTTCTCGTTAACTTACAATTTTGATTTTTTACAGCTTCAAGAGTCCGCAGACCTGAGTATATAGTTTTAATTTAAACTCAATACCTCCACGCGTTTCCGCAGACAGACAGTCGGACGGACCGACAAAAATGTGATACTATACGGGTTGTTTTTTCCTTTTGAGATACGGAACCTAAAAAATACGACTTTTAAATTCATAGTTGTGTATACTAATGTGTGTATGTGTTTTTTTGTGACAATAAACTTATTATTAAAAAAAATATATTATTATTTTTTTAGTTATCACTGCGAAAAGTCATAGTATATTTTTTTTCTTTTTTAGAAGGCCACACATTTTTCCACGACATTAAAATACTGGCTGGTTTTGCAACCATAAAGACCAAATGTTGTGTAAAAAAAAATTGGCGCCAAATTCGCGTAAACGTGATTTGACACGTAAGACGATTTCATTTCTTATTATGCTGTGTGGTACACTGTTTTTATGTTTGTTAGTTGTTACGTAAGTATTCGTGAGAAAATAAAGTTTAGCAGCATGATGCCCCAACTGGTAGCCGTTTGAACTTTACATCGTTGTTTCCGTGTTGTGTTGTTTGTTATTCTATTCACTTCGCTTAATTAGATTTCTGTTTGTTGAATGAGTTGACTTCCAGTTCCACGGCTTCTTTTCGATAATATAATAGCATGGACATTTTTAAATTTTGACATTTTTTTTTATATTTATGATACTTTTGTTTGACATTTAATATACTATGAATTATGTACTTGGAATTATGAATACTTGCTGACATTGTAAAATTAAAAAAAAAATGAGTATACCTATTTTTATTTTGAGATGATTTGCATGCCCCTGTGTTGAAGAATATGGAGAACTTTTTACCTTGTGACGTATGTATGAACACTCGTGTTGCAAATAAATGATTATTATTATTATTACAGCATAATCAGCCTTTTTATATTTCCCACTGCTGAGACTCAGGCCTTCCCCCTCTAGGAGAGGGAATGGGCCATAATCCACCACGTGGGTCCTGTGCTGGCTGGTGAATGTCACATGTCTTCGAATTTTTGGTTCTAGGACATGCCGGTTTCCTCACGATGTTTTCCTTCACCGTTTTAAGAGCAGTGATGATGAAATAAATTACACAAAGTAATGCGTCTGGCTGGGTGTGAACCCATTACCTACAATAAGTCGGGGCCGTTAAAACTCTGCCACTAACGCTCTATTTCGATAGTAATTTGCTACCAAATGACAATTTATTTGCAAACACTTTATCGTGGTTTTGCTTTTTACTTTAGAGAATGCAATAAACATAAAACGACCATTTATTTCTTGTTATAACTCAACGAATGCCGTAATTGGAGACGCAATAGAAAGACAATTGCGTATGTCGAACTGTGTAACTTAAGCTTGTATCCTTACTGTTAGTATTTAGAAAAAAAAACAAAAACAAACTAAACTTGAGTAAGAAATGTGCCTTGCATTTTGACGAAACAGTATGAGATTATTATGAGCTAGGTATGCATGCAACAGAAGTCAGATTTCACACCGCTACTCTAGAAGAATTCGTGGTTTTTTTTTAAATTGTTTATTCACAAAAATGAAAATTTTATAAATTTTAATTTTTTGGTCCGATGTCATTGGTATTTTTTAAGAGAGCGTCCACGATTCTCACGCTACGTAAGCATGCAATGCAACACTGTTATGTTTATATGGTACCATGTAGTGCTAAATATAAAGCCACAGGAAAAAGGTTAAACAAATTGAAGAAGATTAGTGTCTGCCATACACAGGGTGACTTGACTTATTGGAAATGTTTTAATGGGGTGAAATGAATATGAAAAAAAAAATTGAAATCGCGAAACATAAATCAGCTGTTCCCAATATTAAATTCCAGAATTGATCCAATGGTTGAAGTTGTTGACGTGAGATTGTTCGATATAATTACCTTGAAATGCAATTGGCAACCGGAGGAACACAGGTGCGTTTTAGTCCGTCAAAGTGTGACATTTCCTTTCTCTCCACTTTGAGCGGAAGAAATCATTTAATGATTTCCCACCAAAAAAAGAGGAACAGTGGTAACGGCCTTGACTTACAAATTGTAGGTCGTGGGTTCAAATTCAAACCCAGCCAGGCGTATTATTTTGTGTAATTTATTTCGTCACCGGTGCTCTCAAAACGGTGAAAGAAAACGTCGTGAGAAAACCGGTGTGTCTTAGAACCATGACTTCGAAGACAAATGGGCCATCCACCAATCCGCAATGGGCTCAGGTGGCGTACTGCGGCCCTTCCACCTCTTAGAGACGAGGCCTGAGTCCCAGCGATGGAAATATTATTATAAGGCTGATTATGCTATGCACCAACAAAAAAAAGAAATGGTTGAAGTTTTTTATCGCTAGCAAGTCAAGTCACCCCGTATTTTGACATATACAGCATGCTCTTTTATAGAAAATGAGTAATACACCAACCTATCAACATGAAGAACGCAAGTTCTGTTTTTATCGTCGTTAGCCAGGCGAACGTCCTTGATATGCTTCCACTCCAGGAAGGTGGCGAGCTGCGCCCGCGCCACGATCACGCCGCCCGAAGACAGCGTGACCACGGTGTCGGCGTTCAGCGCGCACTTGCGTGACAACTCGGTCGCCACCACGCTCACCGAGTACGAGTCTTTGAGCAATGGTTCAGTGTCTGAAAGATGAGGAAGCGTGACGTGAGGGGCGTTTTGCATTCATATTTTTAAAAAGTTGCAAAAAAAAAACTGGTTCATAAATTAATTTGTGTTTGATGAAAATCATCAATGGTTCCAAAAAACCGAGTTTCTATAAAATTACTTAAGTCAAGACTCCCAATATATTAATCACGATTTTTTTTTTGTTTATTGCATCTTGTATTGCAAACAACAGACTTAGTATATTTGTGTACACATTGGAAAACTACTGTAAACATACATTTTAAGTAATATTTATATGACTATTGATTGTCTGTCTTACTCAAATATTTTTTTTTTTATAATTAGCATTTCTATTCTTATTTAAAAAAATTAAATGCAAAAATACCCTCAGAAACATTAAACAAACAGCCAAATGAAATGTAATTAGTATGACAATGGCTCCGATGTGTGTTATATCAATGGCTTATGACATTGCGGCAGATTACACAAATTAGATCACACAACACAATGTAACATTACCCAGTCAACATTAGCATGATAATGAAATGATATCATTAGTCTAACGGGCGCTAGCGAGGCAGATTCCCTGCAGAGACGCTACGTACAAAATGTATGGCAATGGCATTATCTGCGAAGTCTTGTGACAAGTGGCGTGACTGGTAATGTCATTATTATGCACTTTATGCTTAGCGTTTGGCGGGACCACTAACAGAAGTAATTTATTTACGAAGCTTCGTAGAAGTAAAGAAGTAGCTTCTGGCAGAAGCACATACTGTAGACACGGTAATAATATCATACAGTATTGTAACTCGGACGTATCTTTGAAATAAATGCCTGCAGCCCTGCAGAACAATAAACTAGCTTCTGCCAGCGACTCCGTTCGCGAATGTCGGTTATTGCGGATGCGAAGTCGAAGTCAGATAAAAAGTACGTCTTCCTTGGGGTTCAAGCTTAGTCCGTACCAAATTTCATCAAAATGTGTCCAGTAGTTTAGCCGTTAAAGCGTCACAGACAGAAAAAAGTACATTCACATTTATAAATAACGAATATACTTCTGTGTAGGTTACGTATGGATTTCGCAAGTGTTTCGCAAAATCGATATTTGTGACCAGTGGCTGGCAATAAGTTTCTTTCCTTGTTAAATGGTACTAAACCCCAATGTCTTAATTAAGAATTTCAAGTTGAACATTTATTAAACTGAACTTTAGCCTGAAAACTAGTCAAACTTTGGCAAAGTCGGGTTCTAAATGCTCCATTCAGAAACCACCTGTTAAACATAGGTACTATTGGGTAGCGAAGTGAGAAAATAATCGATTACAAAAAATCGATTGTATATTTTAATAAAAAAAAAACAACGATTATTCCTAAATCGATATTTATTGGAAATGCGAAAATCGATTAACGTTACAAAAAATAACATCCCTACTATTGGGTGAGGTCTGCCTATCGCTTCGGAGAAAATGGGCGTGATGTTATTCATGTTACGGTTAATGTCAATACTATCAGTAAATGTTGACATAGACCATGCAGTCTATTACTCATAAACATAAGTTTACTTAATAAAAGCGAAAACTTACAACACAACAATGTTTGTTTATTTGGTTTACTGCTTAGTCATAAAAACAAACTTTTAAAATTGGAAAGGACCAATATAAGTATAAAACTTATTGTCTCTAAATGGTTGTGTTCAAGGCGAGTCCTGTTAAAAAAGTTGATTACAGTACTTAGAAGTCTGCAAGCTGTAATAGGTTTGCCAAAGCCTTGACCCATTTCAATTGTGCTGAAATGTTATAAATATTGTCTTCTTCAAATGCAGTGTGTTTTGTACACAATAGAAGCGAGGTTATACTCACACTGAGGCGTATCGACGGCGAATAGCCAGGGGCGTAGCTAACCCATGCCAACGGCCCTGGGGCAAAAAAATCTAGGGCCCCTTTTTATGTGGGAAATTATCAATAATTTCTTCTGCTTTGGGTTGAGCAGGAGAAAGTTTCAGACTTTACTGACTAAAACGGGCTGCCATGATTTAAAGCAGTGTTGCACCCTGTTTTATGTACATTTCGAAGGTACGGAAATTTTTCGCTCATTCAAAAAGGACGTTAATCAGGTTTTGGCCTCCCCGGGCCCTGAGCTCAGCGGCCCCGGGGCGCTGCCCCGCCTAGCCCTTCGATAGTTACGCCAGTCCGGATAGGAAATACGACTGATTTTTTAACCGACTGCAAAGGTAAAAGGTCCTGTATTTGACCTATTTTTATATTACCTTGTAGGTATTATGTCTGAGATTTTCACAAAAATTACTGATCAGATTACATATTATTAATCTTTCACTTAAGGAAAGGAAAGGTAAGGAAACGCACCAGAGATCTACACCACCAACTATGGAGAGAACATGGTGAGTGCAGGCTAGCCAAGGAGGCACTTCCCTCCATTGATGGCCGTTTTACGAAAAAGGCCCTACGACTAACCAAATTACAGTTACGCAAACTAATGGCCATTACAACTGGCCACGGGACCTTTAACAAGCACCTTTCTGTCTTAGGAGTTACAGACAGTCCGCTCTGCAGAGCCTGCATGGAGGAGGACGAGACAGCAGCTCACCTGCTTCTAAGCTGCCCTGTGGTCGCAGGATATAGGGCAAAGTACTTCGGAAACCCAGGTAACCTTAGCGAAATGGTTAGCGACACCAAGGCGCTGCTAGCCTTTCTTGAGGAGCTGGGGTGGATCGAGTGACTCATTTGTCCCACCCGTACGCAAAATACGCGCTTTAGTCGTGGAGTTGCGGACAACAGCCCGTTGTACCTATACCTATACCTATTCTTTCACTTTGTTATGGTAGGCAAATATTCTGTTCGTTTACAAATATACATACGTCTCTGTGAACCTAAAAATTGATGCAGGTTTTCGCGCGTAATTCGCGTCAGTCTGTCTGAACCTTAATAGATCATTGTATGTAGGTATTACAATTTTAAATGGGTTTTGTGCGTATTACCATTCAATGTTGTGACGTCAATGGCGTTGATGCAAATATCAGGCCATGGACGGGGTGCAGTCGGCGCGTGTGACATGAATTCAGACTGCACGAATGTGTCCTAATTTCGTTTTGATGACGTAAATATATGAATATTTAACTTAACCTTTTCTGACTGTGTTGACTGCATTTTATTTTCCTCATGTTTTCTTAAAACAAAAAATTTATTTATTTATTTTAATTGATATTTATAAAACTGATAATAATCTCTGTCCATTCCGGTTGCCTGGAAGAGATCGCGGAATGTGATAAGTCCACCCTTTGTATGTACTTTAGATATAATAATGTTTATATCTATACATATAAATAAAATTGGAGTGTCTGTTTGTAATATTGAAATAACTGCTTTTTACTACATACATATGAATATAATATACGACACATACACCAAAATAACATTTTTTCAATTTTTGTCTGTCTGTCTGTTTGTCCGGGCTAATCTCTGAAATGGCTGGACCGATTTTGACGAGACTTTTTTTGGCAGGTAGCTGACGTAATAAGGAGTAACATAGGCTACTTTTAATTCAGAAAAAATAAATTCAGAAACCTGTAGTCCACGCGAACGAAGTTGCGGGCACAGCTATTATATATGTGTGTTGAGGCCAACATTGGAGCTGTACAAGTTGCCAAATATTGGTCACAAAAAATATAGTTTGAGAGCATCAACATGAAAAGAAGAAGATATAGTATACATACACACATATATAATAAATAAATAAAGAGTTGAAGTGATACATAGTGACAGGAAAGAGACATAACAAAGAGTTTGAACTGGGAATTTAAATCTCCTTTTTATTAAATTCTTTGTGAGACTTTATATTTACTTTCTCATTTAGTAACAAATCAACATAAGACTGCGTTCCCAGAATTAAATTAAATTAACTCCACTAAGGTGTACGACCTTGCCTGCATCTGCATACAATACAAAATCCGTAGCACCTTTTTACACCATTCAAAGGTACCATTGTCTGTGATTCCATATGGCTAAGGGGTTGTTGACTTATGTTTCAAATAATAATAAGAGAAGCAAACTTAAAAATAAATTATTTTAAATTGCATTTTAATTATCATGGCTACTAACAATATTGTTTTATGTCCTATCAGCTACATAACTACTAATACTAAACATTCAGCTTCAACTTTAAGCTGAAAAAAAAGATGCAAAATGTCATAAACTACATTTTCCTGTTTATTTGAAACACTACAATGTTTATGCATTTATGAGACACTAGCTTTTGCCCGCGGCTTCGCCTGCGTAAATAAAATATAGCCTATGTCACTCAGCAATTAAGCAGCTTTTTATAACCTTTAAAACAAACTTTAACTCTTTAAAATAATATTATAAATAATATGTGTTTTGGAGAATGAAGATAAAATGGAGAGACAACCTGGATGTCTTCAATAATTAGAAAGAAAAAGCAAGGAAACATGATTGTTGGAAAAAATACAGAAAAGTCTTATATCTGTTTTGGAAAGCAATATAATATAATAGTAATATTCCATCTTTTATCAAACAAACACATATAAATATGTGAACTCATGTACCACTTGCAACTGAGTGAAGACACTGGCTCCTGTAACACAGGCTGCTACCTAACTCCGGAGCTAGGGCTTCAAAAAGTTACCTTACCTTTAGTATTTATTTATTGTATATATTTGTTTATGTATAATGTGCTGTATATGTCTGTTTAATATATTTTTAGATTCAATTTATGTTTTTTTTTCTTTATTTTTTCTTGTGTTGTACATTTTCAAGGTTCCTCAAATGCAAAATTTCATATTCAATCACAAGGTTTGCTGTAAGAAAACCCAGTTGTGGGTTAAGCTTGCCTATGTACATCAAATGTCCCTTTTTTTTGTAAAAAATTTTTTGTGTATATTTTTCACTTAGACCATGTAATGTACACGGTCATAACCTACCATGTTTATGATTTAAATAAAATGTTTTGTCCAACACTTCTGAAAAACAAGTCTATTTGACCTCTTTTACTTAATTTCTTAATTGCAGCAAAAACTTTGAAAGAGGAAAACCTTTAATTTTTAATTAACCTTTCAATCGTGAGAATTACAGACACAATAGAAAGACAATAGGTGCGCAAACGCCGGCGTTCGCTTGGGGTTTAATGAATTAATTCAAAGTTATTATATTCTATTCTTATAAGGTACAAGAAGAAGCATAGTAAAGTGATGTTTACTGTTGATCTATTGATGTTGAACTATTCTGTATGATTGTTTACTTCAACTTAGACCAGTTTATGCTTACATAAGCAACGGGTTGGTTACATATGAACCATTTACAGGTTTCCTAAGTACTCAGTGTATCTAGGTCACACTCATACATGCACATGTGTTGAGACCTAAATATTTTAAGACTAATACTTGATTGACTCACTATTTTCATTTTCATTTTAAAAAGCCAGGTACTGAAATATCTCTGTAGGTAATGTTTGGAAATAAATAGATTTTAATAGGTTGACTAATCTTGTATTTTGGTGGGTACAGATATGTATATCTCTCATTGATGAAAGACAATGTTCAATGAGTCATAATCTTACAAGGAAGACATTTTGGACGAAAATTTTGATTAGAATTACACTGCAGTTTTGGGCTAATGGGGTAATTTGATAACACTAATCAATTAGATAGTTGTGTGTATTCATGCATAGTCCACTTAGATGATAAAAAACGACAATGTCAACACAACACAGACAGAATCAATGCTACTGGAAAGTCTTTGATAAAAAACAAGAAACACTAAGGCCCGTTTGGACTTTGACCATATTGAAAAACTAACAATAATGAAGGTAGACACTCACCTAATAACTTGTTCCCATTTAACAGAGCTCGGATTTTTTCCATCCAAACTTGTGTGTCATGGAGTGATTGTGCTGCAAGCAACACGCGGGGTTTTCGCGGCTCGTCAATAGAGAACACGGCGAAGGCATGTGGCCGCGTGCGAGACTTCGCTCTTTTCACCACGCAGCCCAACGGCAGCTCCACCGAACCCGCTGCAGCACCTGCCTCGCTGCAGTACACCGCCAGTGAGGCCCCCGAACACGTCGGACTCGGTCTCAAAATACACCATTGTCTTTTCCACGACTGACAATAACAAAAATAATCAATGCCACAATGTTGTGATACATCCCAATGAATAAATTACACTTTGCGAAACTTACCTTGAAAGGATTTAAGCCCAAATTAGATTTGAATGGATACTTTATCTCCAAGTATCCTGACATTGTGAGTTTTCCGTTTTTACTGTGTAAAAAGCATGTCTAAATTAAATAAAGTTGACTAATAAACACGAGATGCACATGTTCAATACTCAAACAATATTGTTTACAAAAAATCATAGACAAACAACAAAAGTAGTGATTGGTCGTTTATTTAAAATCGATAACTTAAACCGGTTTTTTCCGATGAGGTTGTGTCTATGGTTGCGAGGAACGGTAAAAATTGAGATTTTGTCTTAAAACTAAAATAATAAGTTTAAACAATACAAAACTCATGAATGTAGTGGAAGCAATAGATTTCAATTGTACTTATTTAATATTATTACAAAGAAATTGAAACTTTTTGCAGTATGAATCAAAGAGTTTGTAAATATGATTCAAACCATTGATCTCTACTATTTATGATTTAAACTATAATAAAAAAAAACTGTCAAGTCAGTGACATTAGGGATGGCCATTCTTCCTAAAGAAAATCGATATTTAATGAATTAGATTCAAAGTCAAATAATCGATACCAAAATAAAATAAGGTCTAAAAGATTGATTTCCTAAAGATCGAACAGTACAGATGATCCTACAATACACATTACATTATGACTGACATAACCGTGAGTAATATGATATGAGTATGGGTATACAACATTCACAAAAAAAAATAGCATAAGGAAAATATAGTCTGTCTAAAAAGTGAAATAATTTAGTGAAAATTGAGATGATGATAGTTCTACTGATCATAGTATGATGAATCAGTAAGCGAAATATAATATATAGAAACAGATTCTAAATATTCTATTGTCTTTTATTATTGTAAGAATTATCATTAATGATTATTAGACTAAGATATAATAAGAGACTGAAATAGGTATATTTCAAACGAAAATCTTTTGCATTTTTTATTGTTTTAAAGTCTCCTAATAATATTTAATCATTTGAAAAATAATCTATACGATACTTTTATTATTAAACAATGATCAAAATCTCACTCAAATGAACCAGTGGCAGTGTTGACTACATCAGATTTATTTTACCCAAAATTACCTAAGTCGTTTGACTATTTAGACAGACTTTATCAACCTATGTGCTTTCTTCTTCTTCTTCCTGCCGCTATTCCTTTGGTGATTTGAACATTTTAAAATAATAATATCCTGGTGAATAACAGGAAAAAAATGAATCTCGATTTTAAGTTTTTGAGATTAATTCACAGGATCGGCCCATTGTTTAAGATAGTTTCAAAAATTAATTTTCTTTGACTATAGAATCAATTATTTGATTAATCGATACAAGATTGGGCATCCCTAATTGACATTACAACATGTGTCACTTGTCAAAGTCTTCTTCCATCACCTGACGGACTTATTAATTGCATTTTTTGTGTGAACTGAAATCGATTGTGACTATTTAATTATTGCGGAATTAAATTAAAAACGAATACAAGTCAAGTCAAACTGCAAACACTTTGTAATAACCTTGAAAATGAAGCAACTCCTTTCAATCGTCCTCTCAGTGTGTACATTTTCATACGTATTATCTGCAGTCAATATCCTAGAGGAGGAAGTCGGAAACGGCAGATATTCTATTGAGGGTAAAGTGTTTCCACCTGAGGAGCTAGAATTAGGACCATGGCAAGTTGACACTAGAATCCATGTTAATGGCGGTGAATACATAGGCTTCATCAGAGGAGATGGAACATTCGTCATACACAATGTTCCTTCAGGTTCGTACGTTGTTGAAATTATACATCCCGACTACGTGTACGAGCCAGTTAGAGTGGAGATCAACTCCAAGGGCAAGTTCCGAGCCAGGAAGGTGAACTACATCCAGACGTCTCAGGTTATCCAGGTGCCATACCCATTGAGACTTAAGGCTTTATCAAAGTTCAGATATTTCCAGGTAAGAGAGCAATGGCGACTAACAGATTTCCTGTTCAACCCTATGGTTATCATGATGATTCTGCCTCTCCTGTTCATCATGATTTTACCAAAAATGATGAATGACCCTGAGACTAAAGAGGATTTGAAACAGATAAGCAATTTGGCAAAGATGTCAGAAATGCCTGAAATGTCGGAGATGTTCACTAGTTTGTTCAGCGGAGGTGCTGCAGCCAAAGCTTCAGCTGCTAAAGCTAAACAAGTTAAAAAACGACAGTAACATTGAGCTAGTCCAGTTATTGTTAAGTATTTATGATCAATAAGTTTATTGATATGTATAGTGATGTAAAAATTAAATAAATTGTTAAAATGAGTTGTGTTTGTAAATATTTCCTTATTGTTGATTACTAGGAAGACAATGGAATGTATGATGTGTCACATAGCTGGGAATTATTACATCAGATTCATTGTCAATCATGCTGGTATTCAGATTTTCAAGGGATGGAAAGTGATTGTTACTACAAATTCTTAATTCATTAAACCCCAAACAAACGCCGGCGTACACTCTCTCATTGTCTTTCTATTGTGTCTCTAATTACGGTATTTGAAAGGTCAAAATTCATTAACCTTTCAATCGTGGAAATTACAGACACAATAGAAAGACAATAGGTGCGCGAACGCTGGCGTTCGCTTGGGGTTAAATGAATTAATAAAAAATCTCAGTATAGTAAGCTTGTCAGTTGGATTCTGCTATGTTGTCAAAGTAGTATTTGAATCCTGGGCATGGGGGCAAGACAACAATAACAGTCTACAATATTCCTCCAACAACTACATCTAGTACCATACTAAGCAGAGCTACCATAGGACAATTATTATTACAATTAAATAGAATATATCCAGACCAAACAAATGATCATGCTCATCACACAAACATTTGTCTTGGGTGGGAATCAAACCCACCTCTGGCATAGTAGTCAGGGCCACTAACCACTAGACCAACAGGCAATCAAAAGTCAATATTTACCTAAAACAATAACTGGGGAGGTAGGTTCTTGGCACACAAATGAATTGTTGTTTGTTCCTGGCACTGAAGTGTGCGCTCGAATCAATCGATAATAATTGTGATCTTCTAATAAACAAATGCTTCCAAAATTGGTAACTAATTAGTATTTGATTGGTAGCTATTAATGCCCAAAGTAAAAATAATTGTTCAACTAGATTTAGAAGGTTTCGGCAAAAAATCGAGTTTCGGTTCCGGTGGCAAGCCTGCCGAAACCGACCGAAACCGAAACTGCACTTGGGAGTTCCGCGCTGTGATCGGTCTTGTTCAGCGCTTTAAATTCATTCCAAGCGAGTAAGCAACGACTACATTTTGGCCGATATACGTCCACTGTTGGACATAGGTCTCCCCCAAGTGTCGGTACAATGAACGATCCTGTGCATCCATCGGTTTCCACCTCCACCAGGTCATCGGTCCTGTTGTGTGCATACTGTTTATGAAATAAATAAAAACCAACTAATCATTATTTTCAATTATTTATCTATTCAGATGGATATCGTATTTAAAGGCGGGTACAGACTGCTGTAACGTAACATGAAAAGAGCATTTCATGTGAGCATGTGTTTCCGGCATGTGCGCGAACATAGCTCAGTCTTGGTGTTTCATTAATAGAGAATCATATAATAAAACGCCGAAGGCTTCGACGTTGGACGATGACGCTGTGTCTTCTTCCTGTGCGCACGCGTTCCACAGTACACACGTCAGCGCACATTGCTTGCCCCTTTGTGTTCGGCGAAAAAACCGACAAATGGCATATCGCGGTGCGCACGAGTAGAAATGCTCTTATTATGCACGGTAGGCGCGCACAAGGCAGACACTATGGAAAATCTGTTAATGTGGAACGGCTAATTATTTAATTGCGTGTTACAATGCATGTTACGTTACAGCAGTCTGTACCCACCTTTATTTGTAACATTGGGATAGAATCATATAATAAAAAAAATAAACGCATATTTTCATAAGGTTTTATTTGGAAATAAATCTATGACAATAAACCACTCTCGTACTCTACAGAGAAGCTTTGTAACAACTTAGGAAGATATTACACACAATACATAAAGTAAAAAAATCAGTCATTGGTAATTTGGACGGAAACTACTTAAGTAACTTGCTCACATTTACAGACATGAGATTCATTTTTTATATAGTTAATATAATTTTTATTTTCCTCTATTGGCAATTTTGGACGGGACATTTTTGTACACAATGTCATAATATCTAAATGCTATCGAATAGGTATATTTCATGAATGTGACACTACAACACATAATCGTAAGAAATAAATAGGTACTCTCAGTTACCATAATACAAAAACTTATACTACTACTAATTAATTAATTATAATACAATTACAAATCAATGTATATTTCTTATTAAAATATTTTCAATAATTGTTAATTTCTCATATTGTCTTTTAATAATTTGTTAATAAGGCATTATTTATGATTGACATTTTGATATATTATTACTTGGATGCTTAATTGTAAATAGAGGGTAGTTGCAAAAAAATCTGTTACACTATTTGATAAACCATTCCACATGAGATTCAACATACATGTCTAGAATTTTAAAATAAGTTCATCAAATAGTATACATTCTCTCATATCATCTGCATCTTCTTCTTTTTTTCAAATATGATATAGACTTAAACCATAATATTTACATACAATTCCCGCATTTTGCCTGCATAGAAAAATATTCGACTCAAGGCAAGGATGCATTTAATGCTAATATATCATCACCAAATTGTATTTTTCCAAATTGATCAAAATAAGTTGCAGACTTCGATATGTATAGTAATAGATTATGGATTAGTTTGTACAAGACATACAATTACAATCAGGTAAAATTAAAATAGAAACAAAAAATGTAAAATAAAATGCAGACAGCACCCAGGAGAATAGAAACCGGGCATAAAAATGATATTCGTAAAAAAAAATATACATCAATGGAAACAATGAAAAGAGATTCTAAATTAAAAGGATATTTCATAGGTAAAAATTTAAACATATAATAACATGTTCATGATAAATCATATGATACAAACAGTACAAAAAGTGGATTTGTTGAATGTAGACAATTTAGCTAGAACTACACTGCGCACACGTCTGACACGCCAATCTGGGTGCGACATTCTCGTACATTTTATATGAAAACTAGACTTTAGAGCTACACTAGATCCACGCGACGTCGTTCTACGTACAAATCGATAAAACAAGACGTGGTTGACGTGTGCGTCGGTCTAATATAATTCTAGCTTTAGACATGCATTGTGTTGCTGACAGGCATTCAAAATCAGAGCATAGACCGTACAATCGTCGCCCTGCATTATCTGACACCTTTTCTTTGTTTTGTTAGATATATCAGGGCACTGACTGTACTCTGACACCAAGATGTACTTCCATCTTACTTCTAGGAAGTATTACTCTGTTACTGAGGTCAGTGCCGGTTAAGCTAGGTAGCAAAAGTAGCAAATGATGTTGGGTCTCGCGCATTGGATCCAGTTGGGCCAGTTGGACGCACAAATACAAGTTAAGATATCTGTACTACATAAATCTAACCAATTTCGGATTTTCGATAAAGACAATGTAAGCCACTAGCTATGGATCCACCGCTACTTAAGAGCCCTGTCTCCTATTTAAAAAAATAAGCTTTGATTCATTATAAAATAGAGAGCCGATTGATAGAATTTGCTACAAGCCCCACGGTAGCTTTATCCAGCACTGATGAGATATAAATAGAATGTTCGCTTCTGCAGGCAACACCACGACACGCGTCTATAGTAACACTTAAACTACGATGAACACTTCTTAACTAATACTAAATCATGGAATGGAGAAAGGAATCATGGTAAGAGAAGGGCCCTTAAAAACATAGGTATTACTTCGCGAAGCAATGGGGAGGTGAGCCCAAGTTTAAAAGTTATGGTGGTGGTGGTATGAGGAAGGTATGTAGCTCACTACGCATTCCGGTCAAGAAGTATTTACCGCGCCGATTGGTCAGCGGCCAAATGTCTGTGTTTAACCTGCTCTATACTCTGTTCAAAATAACATTAGAAATTTATGAAAACTTTTTATTACTGTCTATTCAACCGATTTTGACTTTTATTACGTAGGTGGAATGAAAAGAGGCTGTTACAGTATATAGCTGGTATTGTAACCACTTTTTGCTCTTAATGCCATCCTTATGGCTACGATATAGAAGTTAAAATCGGTTGAACAGACACTAAAAAGGTTTCTATAAATTTCTAATCCTAACGCGAACAGGGTATAGTGTTTAGAATGGAATGAGTAACAGGGCCCTATTGATAATAAGTATCTT
Source organism: Mythimna albipuncta (assembly GCA_929112965.1). NCBI lineage: Eukaryota > Metazoa > Arthropoda > Insecta > Lepidoptera > Noctuidae > Mythimna > Mythimna albipuncta. Next base: position 2,425,069 of record OV815974.1, read on the forward strand.
ACATAATTTTTATAATACTCTTTCAAAAGAAACGAGGCAGTTTACTATGTAAAATACAAATTTGTAGCTTGTTTTTTCCTTATATTCTTACAAGGCAATTGTATAGATATGCTAAGAATTTTCCTTAAAAGTAAATCGGCATATATAAGTATAAAAATGATCTCTACATCTTTGCTTACGTGCATAAGGTATGTCTTTTCATTATATCATACAAATATAAACTAATTCCTAAACGGTGGTTAGTACGGAACTTAGTAGGCCACAAAATATGATAGGTATAAATATTTATTACAGCTGTATGAAGTAATCTTGTAGCTGCCAGTAATAATGACCCAAATATAATCGAAATTGGGTCTTATGAAAAAAATAACTTCATACTTTTTTTTTTCTGTAATAATTTGATTTAGAATAAAAATAGCTGCTTTTTTATCATACATGTTTCGTATTTACTAAAAATAATAATTACGTCTTTATCTAACATGTGAACAGGATTTTAGATTAAATTTTTGAACCCAATGATATAGTTCACTGTTACATTATTTAAAGTAATTTTCTGTGATTTTAGTCACTCATTAGAATTAGTTATTCAATAAATTGTATACATACTATCTACATTCATATGGACGCTAGCTTCTTGCAATCGTAAAATGGCTGTTTTACAGAATGGCGCTGATATTATAAAAGCCATAATTATTAGCAGTTATGGTATCAAAACGAGTGAGCAAGATGAAACGACTGCTTGTGTACTGTATAATGAAATAGCGATAATTTCTACTCACTGGGCTATGATTGAATGCATCCACGATTAAACAATAAGGAGCATCGCCCACGTCGACTTATTGTAGCAATGCTGTAGAGCGTTCACGTCGATACAGTTGCGATGCTGTAGCGCGTTGGCATTTTTTGTATAGCGCTTGCAAATGCGACTAACGCGCGTTAGTACCGATGCTGTCGCGCGTTTCCATCACTACAAAGTCTTCGTGGGCGAGGGCCCTTACACTACAATCGCTATAGGATGGTGCAGGTGACAGCTGTTGGATATAACCTTATATCCTTTTCTCTCATCTTAAGGTGAGAGAAAAGGATGTATATAAATATTTTTTTAATATATTGATAAAGCCTAAACAATTTAGGGGCCCTAGTTTGTTTTTGCCCCAGGGCCCTTGGTCACTTAGCTACGCCGCTATACAAAAAAAGACTTTAAAATGAGTCATTCTGCAAACAAACTACAATCTTTTGGTATTATCCACTAATCTTTAATCGATTGCTTATAAATAAGAACATACCTACGAGATGCCATAGAGATTCACTATCGGTCGCAAGTACCTCGTGACGGAGAGGAGGACGGCTACGAGTAGCAGCGGTGTGGCGAGGGCGGTCCGGAAGGCGTGGTTGTATATGGCGCAGTAGGGGCACTGCGAGGAGCCGCACACTTCGCAAATGTTGAGGAGGTAGGTCGGGAGCGCGTCGAATATGCTCTCGTTGAAGCGTTCTGTTGGGGGAAATCGTTTGTTTATAAACAGAATTCAAATCAATGGTGAGAGCAGTAGTCGCCCAGTGTGGATTCAAAACTAGCCAGGCGCATTACTTTGTGTAATTTATATCATCACCGCTTTTCTTAACGGTGATGGGAAATATCGTGAGAAACACCACCAAGGTGTCTAATAAGAAGCAACATTGGGCGCAACGATATCAAGACACTGTCAAAGTAAACTTGTTACCAATCAAGTGGGTTTCGCTGAACGTCTTGTCAAATAACTTGGTCCAGCAAATCGCGGCATCAGTAGTTAACTAAATTGTTAAAAGGCGAGAAAGAGTGCTTACCGGGAGCGTAGTAGTCGTAAACCCGCATGGGCAGGTATCGCGACATGTTGGCCACGGGGAACCAGCGCTCGATCGTGAAGTTCACGCACGTCGGCTCTTCAGACAACTGTACATAAATATTATGAAGGTTAGAAGTTAAGAGGATGTTTTCGACTGAAGTTTAGTGGCTATTTTAATTGTTTACAAATTGTTTCCTAGTGGATATAAAATTGGTTTAGTTTTGTATTTAAAGTGGCTACATTGGACAATATAATATATATAATAGAAACAGGTCTAATTTCGCTGAAAAGGAGTTTTTGATTGTAGTATTGACGACCTCTGCCACTTTCTGAAAATATTTGCCTGCGACTCCGACACCAGCGTCCAGCTGGGCGACCACGACAATACTCACATAGTCAAAGTAGAAGAGTATCTTAGTGGGCAGATACTTGGCGCGCTGCAGCGTGGGCACCCGGCGGCTGAGCACGTAGGCGTCGAGCTTCTGCTGCTGGATCATGTAGCCCGTCGGCACGCCCACCTCCAGCACCGCCATGCCCGAGCGTGGAGACTCCGACACCAGCGTCCAGCTGGGCGACCACGACAATACTCACATAGTCAAAGTAGAAGAGTATCTTAGTGGGCAGATACTTGGCGCGCTGCAGCGTGGGCACCCGGCGGCTGAGCACGTAGGCGTCGAGCTTCTGCTGCTGGATCATGTAGCCCGTCGGCACGCCCACCTCCAGCACCGCCATGCCCGAGCGTGGAGACTCCGACACCAGCGTCCAGCTGGGCGACCACGACAATACTCACATAGTCAAAGTAGAAGAGTATCTTAGTGGGCAGATACTTGGCGCGCTGCAGCGTGGGCACCCGGCGGCTGAGCACGTAGGCGTCGAGCTTCTGCTGCTGGATCATGTAGCCCGTCGGCACGCCCACCTCCAGCACCGCCATGCCCGAGCGTGGAGACTCCGACACCAGCGTCCAGCTGGGCGACCACGACAATACTCACATAGTCAAAGTAGAAGAGTATCTTAGTGGGCAGATACTTGGCGCGCTGCAGCGTGGGCACCCGGCGGCTGAGCACGTAGGCGTCGAGCTTCTGCTGCTGGATCATGTAGCCCGTCGGCACGCCCACCTCCAGCACCGCCATGCCCGAGCGTGGAGACTCCGACACCAGCGTCCAGCTGGGCGACCACGACAATACTCACATAGTCAAAGTAGAAGAGTATCTTAGTGGGCAGATACTTGGCGCGCTGCAGCGTGGGCACCCGGCGGCTGAGCACGTAGGCGTCGAGCTTCTGCTGCTGGATCATGTAGCCCGTCGGCACGCCCACCTCCAGCACCGCCATGCCCGAGCGTGGAGACTCCGACACCAGCGTCCAGCTGGGCGACCACGACAATACTCACATAGTCAAAGTAGAAGAGTATCTTAGTGGGCAGATACTTGGCGCGCTGCAGCGTGGGCACCCGGCGGCTGAGCATAGTGATGGGCAATGATAATAATCCGGTTAATATCATTTGGCTAATAATCGATTAAAACCCAGTTAATAGCCATTAATAGCAATTATGGATGATAACCCTGCTATTAATGTTATTTTAGTGATTGAAATTTCCCTCCATGGTTTTCAGGCTTAGGACTGTCAGATTAGACTTCATTTTCATCATCTTTGTAGTAAATAAATGTGCAATTTAAAACTAATCTGGCCCATTTAAAAATATTAATTATTTTATGATTATACACACAAACCAACAACACACGAAAAAGGACTTCTTCACCGAAACATATCAGTCGACGTACAGATTCCGGATTCGGTTGGCGTCGCTGTAATGCAGTTCATGCATCTCTTTCTGGCATGAATAATATTAGCGCCAGAAAGATATAACACGAGAAACGGGGGTATCTTTCTGGCGCTACTAACTAATCGCTCGGGTATTTTCGATTGTCTATAATTTACCTACGTCGTATTCACAGAAAAGAGCTAATAAGTAACTTACTTATTGTACCTTACATTTTTACGTATCGGTTAAAATTTCGCGCTTGACCGCTATCTCACCTGATGGAAAGCGACGATGCGGTCGACGATGGAACGCGCTTACCTAGAAAAAACCTATTCACTCTCGACTTAAATATTCCCGGGTTGTAGCTATCAGGAAACACAGACTCCGGCAAGGAATTCCAATCCCTACCTGCACGCACAATGAAAGTGTTCCCAAAACGTTTGGTGCGTGTAGGTGGGGTATCCACCAAGTACCGGTGGCGCATAACCGTACGTCTGGTAGTCCGATGATGGAACGGGAACGGGCTAGGTGGAATTAAGTTATGCAATTCTGACGCACACTCTCCGAAATGCAACCAGTAGAAAACCGACAGGCTAGCGACTCTGCGTCTATGCTCAAGACTTTGAAGCCTCGACTCGACGAGTGTATCATCGCCAATTATCCTTCTGGCTCGCCTCTCAATTGCCTCAAGTGCATCAAGCTGGTATCAGGCAGATCCGTCCCAAAGATGAGAGCAATACTCCATACACGATCGAACTTGAGCTTGATAAAGTTTCAGCAGCTGTTCCGGCGTGAAGTACTGTCTGACCTTTGAGTTGAGCCTTTGCTTCGATGTATGGCCCAAAGTTGAGTGTTGATGTCAGCTTAACACCAAGAAGGACAAGATGGTCGGTTATCGGCACGGTTGCATCCCGGAAAGTTGGAGCGGGGCTGAATTGGCTCCTTTTAGCGGAAAATAGACACGCCTGGGTTTTTGCAGCATTGAACTTGACCAAATTGGCATCGCCCCATTCGGAGACTGCCTGCGAGGACAAGTTCAAGTGCTCAACCATAGCCTCTCGAAGACACTGGATCTGTGACCTACTAGCTTGCACGTTGGATATGTAACTCTCGGCAACAGTGCTGTCATCTGCATACTCAAAGGTACCGGGCTTGAGCAGATCGTTTATGTGCAGCAAGAATAATGTTGCCGAGAGTACTGACCCCTGAGGGACCCTGGCTTTAATAGCCATTTGACCGGACGAGCAACCATCGATAACCACTCGGATGGACCGGTTACTCAGGAAGTCTGCGATCCAACCACATAATCCAGCGGGTAAACCGAAAAATGGAAGCTTACTAATAAGGCCCTTCGTGCCAAACCCTATCACAAGCCTTCAAGATATCGAGGGAGACGGCAAGCGCTTCCCCGTGCTTCTCGATGGCCTCACTCCAGATGTGGATGGCATACGCTAGAAGATCTCCAGTTGACCGATTACGGCGAAAGCTGTATTGACGGTTGGTATCCTAAGGGATATCATTGTCTTCTAGGTATGCCAGGAGCTTAGTGTTGAGTACACGTTCCATGGTCTTATAGAGAATGGACGTTACTGAGATCGGTCACTTTTCATCCTCAAATGAAAGCCTAAATAGGCGTGTCAGGATCGGAGACAATTCAGGCGCACACGTTCTCAGAACAATTGTTAGTATCCCGTTTGGATCGCTAGCCTTGTTCACGTCAAAGTTACGTAGCACCCTACGGACGTCCTTCTGTTGGATGCGAATAACCGACATATTCGTATCGTAACCATCAGGGTGAACAGGGGTCGCGCGTTACCTGGGTCTAAACGCGAAGATTCCGCGAAGAGTGAGGCAAACAAATTTGCTTTCTCCTCAGCGGTATGTGCCAGCGACCCATCGGGTTTCAGCAGTGGTGGTAGTGAAGGGCGGCAGAAGTTCGATTCAACCGACTTAGCCAGGGACGAAAACGCCTTACTACCCGCAGGGTATAAAGCTAGTTTGTTCCCGTTGCGGCTAATGTGGTCGAACCGAGACCTCCGCATCACCTTCTTGCAAGACTTGGCAGCTCTGTTGAAAGCTCTCTTGTTCTGGCTTACGTCATTCGTATTGTGCATACGAGCATCGGCCCATACCTGATATGCTGCGTGCTTGAGCGCGTTAGCGCGATCAGACTCCGCACCAAATCAAGGGCGAGTTCGACCAGACATGGCTACGTCGGAGAATGGAATATAGTACTCCATTTTGTTAAATCAAGTAATTAATTAGGTAGATGGTTAAACCACAAAGCGATGTGACAATAGTAATTATGGTTTTTATAGTATTGGATCTCTAAATTTACAAAACTGAATTTCACAAAAAATGTGTATTTATTTTATTATTAACACTTTTTCACATACGAAAAGTGAAATTATATAAAAAGAATTACAATACATTGAATCACACTGCGTACACGCACCCAATTTAAGATCACACCCACAGATTTTAGACTTAACAAAAAAAAAGCATTTATTTTTTTAACAATACATTAATAGCAGGGTTATCATCCATTGGACGGCTATTAATGGCTACTTATGGATTATAATCGATAATAACTCAAAGCATCCGGCTATTAACCCAACACTAGCTGAGCACGTAGGCGTCGAGCTTCTGCTGCTGGATCATGTAGCCCGTCGGCACGCCCACCTCCAGCACCGCCATGCCCGAGCGTGGAGACTCCGACACCAGCGTCCAGCTGGGCGACCACGACAATACTCACATAGTCAAAGTAGAAGAGTATCTTAGTGGGCAGATACTTGGCGCGCTGCAGCGTGGGCACCCGGCGGCTGAGCACGTAGGCGTCGAGCTTCTGCTGCTGGATCATGTAGCCCGTCGGCACGCCCACCTCCAGCACCGCCATGCCCGAGCGTGGAGACTCCGACACCAGCGTCCAGCTGGGCGACCACGACAATACTCACATAGTCAAAGTAGAAGAGTATCTTAGTGGGCAGATACTTGGCGCGCTGCAGCGTGGGCACCCGGCGGCTGAGCACGTAGGCGTCGAGCTTCTGCTGCTGGATCATGTAGCCCGTCGGCACGCCCACCTCCAGCACCGCCATGCCCGAGCGTGGAGACTCCGACACCAGCGTCCAGCTGGGCGACCACGACAATACTCACATAGTCAAAGTAGAAGAGTATCTTAGTGGGCAGATACTTGGCGCGCTGCAGCGTGGGCACCCGGCGGCTGAGCACGTAGGCGTCGAGCTTCTGCTGCTGGATCATGTAGCCCGTCGGCACGCCCACCTCCAGCACCGCCATGCCCGAGCGTGGAGACTCCGACACCAGCGTCCAGCTGGGCGACCACGACAATACTCACATAGTCAAAGTAGAAGAGTATCTTAGTGGGCAGATACTTGGCGCGCTGCAGCGTGGGCACCCGGCGGCTGAGCACGTAGGCGTCGAGCTTCTGCTGCTGGATCATGTAGCCCGTCGGCACGCCCACCTCCAGCACCGCCATGCCCGAGCGTGGAGACTCCGACACCAGCGTCCAGCTGGGCGACCACGACAATACTCACATAGTCAAAGTAGAAGAGTATCTTAGTGGGCAGATACTTGGCGCGCTGCAGCGTGGGCACCCGGCGGCTGAGCACGTAGGCGTCGAGCTTCTGCTGCTGGATCATGTAGCCCGTCGGCACGCCCACCTCCAGCACCGCCATGCCCGAGCGTGGAGACTCCGACACCAGCGTCCAGCTGGGCGACCACGACAATACTCACATAGTCAAAGTAGAAGAGTATCTTAGTGGGCAGATACTTGGCGCGCTGCAGCGTGGGCACCCGGCGGCTGAGCACGTAGGCGTCGAGCTTCTGCTGCTGGATCATGTAGCCCGTCGGCACGCCCACCTCCAGCACCGCCATGCCCGAGCGTGGAGACTCCGACACCAGCGTCCAGCTGGGCGACCACGACAATACTCACATAGTCAAAGTAGAAGAGTATCTTAGTGGGCAGATACTTGGCGCGCTGCAGCGTGGGCACCCGGCGGCTGAGCACGTAGGCGTCGAGCTTCTGCTGCTGGATCATGTAGCCCGTCGGCACGCCCACCTCCAGCACCGCCATGCCCGAGCGTGGAGACTCCGACACCAGCGTCCAGCTGGGCGACCACGACAATACTCACATAGTCAAAGTAGAAGAGTATCTTAGTGGGCAGATACTTGGCGCGCTGCAGCGTGGGCACCCGGCGGCTGAGCACGTAGGCGTCGAGCTTCTGCTGCTGGATCATGTAGCCCGTCGGCACGCCCACCTCCAGCACCGCCATGCCCGAGCGTGGAGACTCCGACACCAGCGTCCAGCTGGGCGACCACGACAATACTCACATAGTCAAAGTAGAAGAGTATCTTAGTGGGCAGATACTTGGCGCGCTGCAGCGTGGGCACCCGGCGGCTGAGCACGTAGGCGTCGAGCTTCTGCTGCTGGATCATGTAGCCCGTCGGCACGCCCACCTCCAGCACCGCCATGCCCGAGCGTGGAGACTCCGACACCAGCGTCCAGCTGGGCGACCACGACAATACTCACATAGTCAAAGTAGAAGAGTATCTTAGTGGGCAGATACTTGGCGCGCTGCAGCGTGGGCACCCGGCGGCTGAGCACGTAGGCGTCGAGCTTCTGCTGCTGGATCATGTAGCCCGTCGGCACGCCCACCTCCAGCACCGCCATGCCCGAGCGTGGAGACTCCGACACCAGCGTCCAGCTGGGCGACCACGACAATACTCACATAGTCAAAGTAGAAGAGTATCTTAGTGGGCAGATACTTGGCGCGCTGCAGCGTGGGCACCCGGCGGCTGAGCACGTAGGCGTCGAGCTTCTGCTGCTGGATCATGTAGCCCGTCGGCACGCCCACCTCCAGCACCGCCATGCCCGAGCGAGGAGACTCCGACACCAGCGTCCAGCTGGGGGGAAACACGACCATGAGGATCAGTCATGAATTCCGTGGAGTATGCGGACTTATAACGTCAAAAAAAAACCAGTAAAACGGACCAAAAATGACGAAGATGCAGCAATTTTAGTGCATTAATTCCAGAAACGCGCCCGAGTATGAAGCGACTCGATGTGACGTCATCTGTCACGATCGGTCTCCACCGACGAATGAATACGATCAAGCCGTTCGTCGCACGAATCATGACAGATGACGTCATCGTAAACAGTCCAGCGTGTATCTAAGTAGCCGTTCAGAAATACTTTAATAAATACGCCATTCCTGGACGGATTTTAATAATTTAAAAAATAAATGCTAGGTAAATTATGGATTTGCTATTATGTGATTGATACTCATTCAAATGTTAAATTAATTCATTAAACCAGCGCTGGCCGTTTTGTGCGGATGTGACGCATAGAGTCTGTCTAATAAGTTAAGGACGCGTGAGCAAGATTCACTCGCTCGAATTTAGGTATCTTGGTCGCAATACATCGGCCTTACGCGCACGCACACTTAGAGCCCATTGTTCGCTCAATTTTATACTTTAACCGAACATGTCTTGATATTTGAGGTATTATTTTATTTTTCTTAGTAAGTATTAATTGAGTCAAGCTTGTTTGATTTTTAATATCAGTATTACTATATGGCAATATGTAATTGCCTGCTTATCCAGTTTCGAGTACTACTCGTATGGCAAAAATAAGTAGTTGCCATATCGTTACGGTTAATAACGACCAATTTCTTTGTAAACCTATGATTATTTCCCAGGTTTATTTCTTTAAAAATATTATATTTAACAAAATCAAATGGGTATTTGAGATTAATTTTATCAGACAATTAGGTACAACGCACAACCCCTCTCCGACATGAATTAAATCTTCAAACTCAATAAATATTCGTACGATGTCTGAAACAAGTAGGTATTTCCAATTTAATATTTGATCTAATCGTAAAATACAGTTAAAACTATGAATACTTATGTATTTTTAACCGACTTCTAAAAAAGGAGGGGATTCTCAATTCGGATGTTTGAATTTTTTTTTTTTATGTTCGCGCATAACTTCGTTGCTTGCCGACCGATTTGAAAAATTCTTTTTTTGTTGGAAAGTGTATACTTCCCAAATGGTCCCATAGTCACCAAGTCGGGATCTGATGATGGAATCTTGGCGAATTCGAGGGAACTCCTCAAATATCACAAGCAACCGTATAGTTCTTTTGATATTTTTATCAAAGACTTAAACATTTACACTCAAAAAATTACATTTAATGAAGTGGAACTGGTGAAGAAGACCAAAAATGGCCAGTGGAAGTTCATACTCACACAGATATCACAATGAACGACTACGATAATACAAATAAATGAATGGTTCTGGATAGGTATGTTGAAAATGGTATCATCGAAGTGACCTGATGATGATGATGGAGCCGAAAGATAGGCACCGAAACTCCGTAATTAATCAATGTATCCTAGCCGTGTTTGGGTTTATTAGAATTGTTATGAGATGCTCTTTGGCAATAAGGTACTATCAAACTGATCTGATGATAATGATGATGAAGCTAAAAGATAGGCACCGGGACTCCGTAATTAATCAATGTATCCTACCCGTGTTTGGGCTATTTAGAATTATCATGAGATGCGCCGCACTTTGGCTATAAGGTACTATCAAACTGATCTGATGATGATGATGGAGCCGCAAGGTAGACACGGAAGCTTCATAATAAAACAATGAATTTATCCTAGCAGGGTTTGAGTTAATTGGAATTGTCATGAGAAAAAGGTACTCTGGCTGTAAGTAAGTGTATTACAACTAAAAAGTGTGAAACAAAAAACTTTTTCCAAAAAAAATATAACCCACTTCACTAAAAAAAAATACTAAAACCATCAAAATAATTTTAACTTCGGAAGTCGGTGTATCTCGATATTGTTTGTTCCTTATTTAACACCGACTAGTGAAATCGGTTATATCTTTCTTGGAAAAAGTTTTTTTTTTTCATAATTATAAGGTAAAATATACAACGGATTAAGCAGTTATGTGTACTATCCAGACCCTATTTGTAGCATAGCCAATTTCTGTATTGTATTTGTGTGAAAAGATTGTATGGGACTGAATAATTTTAAATCATGTAACTGGGAGATGAATAAATCATCGTTAATTTGATATCATGATATTGTGGCAACTTTAATTCCTTGTATATCAAAATGGTAACAGGAAAAATTGATTTATAAATACACTAGCTTTTGCCCGCGGCTTCACCCGCGTGGCGTAACCTAATGTTATTTCCCATAAATTTTGGACCTCGATTTTACACGCGTGAGTAGCGTTAAAATGCAATTATAACTTTTCAACAACTTCCAAAAGAAAACACAGTCATCAGTCGTGCGTTATTGTCGTTCGGCTTATTAGCTAAAGAAACAGTAGGCAAAACAGTGCGGGGGAGGATCAGTGACCGCATCATGCGTAGCTACTGAAAAGAGGAACTCGTGAACTCGTGAATTTAATTTTGAGAATTATTAAATTTATGAAAGCTTTCTAATGGTACGTCCGATTTAAATGATTCAAAAAGTAATTTACAGATACTGATATAGTCTTGAACGCGAAGTTATTTTGATAAGAATTAATAACGTAATTATGTAAATAGCTTTTCAATAAATGCTTCATGAATGCCAATTTTTAAAAGTAATAAAATGGATATATTATGTTAACCTTAAGAGATAGACATATGCCACCGCGGACTTTTCTGTAGACCTATAGAAGATACACAATTCCACGATACATTATTTTGTTATATCTTAAAGGGTTTAGGCAGCGTTTGCGTTAAAAGCTCCCAGACGGCTTATTTTTTCCCGACATCTTCAACAAATAACGTTAATGTACACAAAAATACATACAAAAACTTAACAAATTATATACTAAAAGCTTCCTCAAGAATCACGCTATCGAGTGGTGAAAACTGCTTGAAAATCGGTGCAGTAAATTTTGAGTTTATCGCGAACAGACAGACGTGGCGGGGGACTTTGTTTTATAATATGAAGTGAAAAGTGTCCTAATTTATCTTGGTACTCGAAGATATAGGCAAGCGTGCTCTATCGTCGGCCACATCATCGCTTACCATCAGGTGAGATTGTGGTCAAATGCGAGCCTATACATTATATATAAAAAAAGATATTGTTTTATTTTGTACTATACTCGAATTGCACTACGATGTCATACGTATGACACGTATGACATCGTAGTGCAATTCGAGTATAACCTATATTCTAAGCTCGAACAAATTATTTTTATCGAGTTTCAAGGTTCATGACAAAATTCAACGCCCGATTGAATTATTATAGGGTTATCCATCATCATCAGATCAGTTTGATAATACCTTATAGCCAAAGTGCGGCGCATCTCATGATAATTCTAAATAGCCCAAACACGGGTAGGATACATTGATTAATTACGGAGTCCCGGTGCCTATCTTCTAGCTTCATCATCATTATCATCAGATCAGTTTGATAGTACCTTATAGCCAAAGTGCATCTCATGACAATTCTAATAAGCCCCAACACGGCTAGGATACATTGATTAACTACGGAGTTCCGGTGCCTATCTTCCGGCTCCATCATCATCAGGTCACTTCGATAGTACCTTATAGCCAAAGGGCATTTCATGACAATTCTAATAAGCCCAAATACGGCTAGGATACATTGATTAATTACGGAGTTCCGGTGCCTAACTTCCGGTTCCATCATCATCATCAAATCAGTTCTATAGTACCTTACAGCCAAAGTGCATCTCATGACAATTCTAATAAGCCCAAACATGGCTAGGACACATTGATTAACTACGGAGTTCCGGTGCCTATCTTCCGGCTCCATCATCATCAGGTCACTTCGATAGTACCTTATAGCCAAAGGGCATTTCATGACAATTCTAATAAGCCCAAATACGGCTAGGATACATTGATTAATTACGGAGTTCCGGTGCCTAACTTCCGGTTCCATCATCATCATCAAATCAGTTCTATAGTACCTTACAGCCAAAGTGCATCTCATGACAATTCTAATAAGCCCAAACATGGCTAGGACACATTGATTAACTACGGAGTTCCGGTGCCTATCTTCCGGCTCCATCATCATCATCAGGTCAATTCGACGGTACCATTTTTAACATAACTATTCAGAACCATTTATTTATTTTTATTGTCATAGTCGCTTAACTATCTACATTGTGATATCTATGTAAGTACCTATGAAGTTCCGTTGGCCATTTCTGGTCTTTGTTTTAGAATAAAACTCATTCTGTATCAGTAAGTCCATTATTACTCCATAAAAACAATTTTAAAAATAAGTATGATATTTGTACTTTTATTTCGGTCCAAAAAAGTAGCACGTCTTTGCAGTCGCAGTATACAAGTCGGCACACATTTTAGACGTATTTATTTTTTGTAAGAGAGCGATACGGGCATCCGTTCACAAGCGCTTCTGAGCGCGGACTGACGCTAGACATCGCGCGTTCAATGAAAAATGTATGAAGAAATATTGAGAGGGGTTTTATTTTGGTCATAAATCATAAAGTTATTTATGTAGGTTCAAAATAATTATCTATAGGTGTTGAAGACTATATAAGCTGTATTATTTTATGCTTTTTAAAGTAAAAATGTTTACTGGATTTAAGTTACGGGTTCCTACTCAGACTCTGTGTTTCGTTATTTTCTTGTATTAGTGCGTTGGTAAAATCGTATTTATATGAAAATTTTATATGAGACCATAATATTTTTTTTATGCCATCCTGCAGATAAATAAATTGTCTTTTATTTGATACCAAGATATACTCATAATTATGATTCCTAGAGCATCATAATTGTTCCCGAAAAACCGTGATATTTGTCGAAATATGTGAATACGTCCTTAAACGACTTGGGTAATTATTAGGATTTAATGAAATGTGATGTAGTCAACACGGTTTCAATAATCAAGGTTGATTAAGAGATAGAGATCATTGTTTACTAACAGAAGAACCTTATGAAAAGTATCGAATATAAGTATTTTTTAAATGATTAAATATTTTACAAAATTCCCAAGTCGGTTGACTTATTAGACAGACTATACCCTACCACTTATAAGTCGTTATTGTTTTTTTTTTTTCATAAGGCATGCGCCACGTTTGACGCAAATAAAGTCTTTTTATTTCAATATAACACGTTTGTTACCTAGCACAACCCTGGAACTCGATGTGCGACTGATTCCTGCCGTAGAAGTGGTGCGAGGAGAGCAGCGAGAAGCAGCGGAGCGGCGGCGGCGTCTGGAAGCGCGCGATGTCCACGTTGTACTGCACCGACATCTGCAGGATCGCGTACCCCGCGCCGCGCGCCGTCACCTTCACCGTGCCCCACGCCGCAGGGATCTGCCATCACACACCACACCATTCTTATTACGTCACATTCTACTCGTATGAATGTGTTTCTTACTTTAGGAGAACACATTCAAAATCTAAAGCACACAATATCTTTTTATACATCTTCTAAAGCAATATTACCGGATTATAAGCTCGTGGAAAATCCCTTACTCAAATATTTTATACATATACTATGTGAATATCTTTTACACGATTTTCACAAACAAATAATATTTAAAAGAACTTTAAAAAATTAAAAATGATCATCCCAAACGCAGCTAAACCAATATGGCAGAATTAGTTTGAACCTAAATTTTATTAAGAAAACCGCTTCAATAGTCTATTCGCTTTAAGAAAATAGTGACTCATCGTTATCATTCAGCTTAGACCTTATACACACAAGCGGCATGTTGCCAACGGCATCTATCGACCCTATTTCATATAATTAATGTTTTACTATCAAATTTAATGCCATTTCCTCCAATTGTAATGTATTCTGACTTGATCTAATTGTTATCTGTTTTTGTAATTGTATAAGATTCTTTTTAGGGTTCCGTAGCCAAATGGCAAAAAACGGAACCCTTATAGATTCGTCATGTCTGTCTGTCTGTCTGTCTGTCCGTCCGTATGTCACAGCCACTTTATTCCGAGAACACATTCAAAATCTAAAGCACACAATATCTTTTTATACATCTTCTAAAGCAATATTACCGGATTATAAGCTCGTGGAAAATCCCTTACTCAAATATTTTATACATATACTATGTGAATATCTTTTACACGATTTTCACAAACAAATAATATTTAAAAGAACTTTAAAAAATTAAAAATGATCATCCCAAACGCAGCTAAACCAATATGGCAGAATTAGTTTGAACCTAAATTTTATTAAGAAAACCGCTTCAATAGTCTATTCGCTTTAAGAAAATAGTGACTCATCGTTATCATTCAGCTTAGACCTTATACACACAAGCGGCATGTTGCCAACGGCATCTATCGACCCTATTTCATATAATTAATGTTTTACTATCAAATTTAATGCCATTTCCTCCAATTGTAATGTATTCTGACTTGATCTAATTGTTATCTGTTTTTGTAATTGTATAAGATTCTTTTTAGGGTTCCGTAGCCAAATGGCAAAAAACGGAACCCTTATAGATTCGTCATGTCTGTCTGTCTGTCTGTCTGTCCGTCCGTATGTCACAGCCACTTTATTCCGAAACTATAAGAGCTATACTGTTGAAACTTAGTAAGTATTCTGTGAACCGCTTTAAGATTTTCACACAAAAATAGAAAAAAAGCAATAAATTTTGGGGGTCCCCATACTTAGAACTGAAATTCAAAAAAAAATTTTTCATCAGACCCATTCGTGTGGGATATCTATGGATAGGTCTTCAAAAATGATACTGAGGTTTCTAATATCATTTTTTAGGGTTCCGTAGCCAAATGGCAAAAACGGAACCCTTATAGATTCGTCATGTCTGTCTGTCTGTCTGTCTGTCTGTCTGTCTGTCTGTCTGTCTGTCTGTCCGTCCGTATGTCACAGCCACTTTTTTCCGAAACTATAAGAGCTATACTACTGAAACTTTGTAAGTAGATGTATTTTGTGAACCGCATTAAGATTTTCACACAAAAATAGAAAAAAAGCAATAAATTTTGGGGGTCCCCATACATAGAACTGAAACTCAAAAATTTTTTTTTTCATCAAACCCATGCGTGTGGGGTATCTATGGATAGGTCTTTAAAAATGATACTGAGGTTTCTAATATCATTTTTTTCTAAACTGAATAGTTTTTGCGAGAGACATTTCCAAAGTGGTAAAATGTGTGTCCCCCCCCCTCTAACTTCTAAGATAAGAGAATGATAAAACTAAAAAAAATATATGATGTACATTACTATTAAAACTACCAACGAAAATTGGTTTGAACGAAATCCAGTAAGTAGTTTTTTTTTAATGCGTCATAAATCGAAAAAAATACACTATTATTAAAACATCGATCAAAGTTACAACACATTACAAGAACTTTTATATTATGTTACTTGCTGCTACGGAACCCTTCATGGGCGAGTCCGACTCGCACTTGGCCGGTTTTTTTCTAAACTGAATAGTTTGCGCGAGAGACACTTCCAAAGTGGTAAAATGTGTGTCCCCCCCCCCTCTAACTTCTAAAATAAGAGAATGATAAAACTAAAAAAAATATATGATGTACATTACTATAAAAACTACCAACGAAAATTGGTTTGAACGAAATCTAGTAAGTAGTTTTTTTTAATGCGTCATAAATCGAAAAAAATACACTATTATTAAAACATCGATCAAAGTTACAACACATTACAAGAACCTTTATATTATGTTACTTGCTGCTACGGAACCCTACATGGGCGAGTCCGACTCGCACTTGGCCGGTTTTTTTTTTTAATATTATAATGTAATTGATCTCAATTTAATCTTTTTTATAATTTATCCCACTGACATTTCAATGTAATTTTTAATTTAATTTATTTTAATTTATTCCAATGCAATTTTTTATTATTTTTGGCTTCATTATTTTATTGTATAAGTGCTGTGCACGCCTATAAGTGACAAATCCACCATAATATGTATTTGTAATGTTCTTTTATTTGTAATTTTAATCGGTGAATGAGTCGTTGGTGTGTCAATTTTTAAAATAAATAAATAAATATAGTGGTAACAGTTGATACACACAACGGCTACCACTGATCTGCAAAGTTGGAAAGTCGATGGCACACACAACACACTTAGGGTGAGTTGCACCATTTAACTATAACGATAACAATGCCGTTAACAGTTGTCAAAGCAATAAGCGACCGTTTCACGGCTGGTTATTGTTATAGTTGAATGGTGCAAATCAGTGTTAGTTTCGCTTATATAATATAGGTGTGAAGCCTCACGTCAATGAACTGCATGATGGCGAGGTTGTCGTTCTGGACGTGCAGCGTGCGCGTGTCGCCCTCCAGCGCCACGGCGTCCACGCTCACCGTCAGCGACGACACGTCGCGCAGCCGCTTGCGGTTCGTGTACTCGATCAGGGCGCGGAGAGCTATGTACGTGTCCTACGACAAGAATAAATAATCGCAATGAAACATGGACTAGTAACTACATCCAGAACTGTTAATTAATATATGCCAACAATTGGATCCCTTGAATCTCTTTACAACTAGTGTGGCGTCGGCCAAAAGATTCATAAGCCTCAGGTTTTTTAAGTAGGCTTTTAATTGTTTCCCTAATTTTCTGCAATGTTTTTATTACCCTTTGTGTGTCTAAACGTGGAACCACGTGAGACACAATGGCTTTTTAATTGTGTATCTATTTACGGCACACGAGAAGTTAATAATAATAATATTCCACAACTATCACACAAACGCCGTCTAGTCCCAAGCTAAGCAGAGCTTTTGTTATGGTTACTAGACAACTGATATATGTTTTTTTTCTAAATACATATTATAGATAAATTAAACCCAGACACAGAACAAATGATTATGCTCAACACACAAACATTTGTCCTGGGTGGGAATCGAACCCACGACCTCCGGCATAGCAATCAGGGTCACTAACAACTAGACCAACAGACCAGTCAATATTATTATTTTTACTGTTACTCATTTTTCTAAAAGGTTTGTAGTTAACACTCGTTTGACCCTTGCAATGTCATACAAAGTCATTGTTTATGTAACTGTAACATCCCAACAAGCTATATTATCAATCACTGTGTAAAGGGTTGTATGGTCACTTCTCAATTTTAATTCTAACACTATATGTGAGGACTTGTAATTGGCTTGCTGTCGTTTGTCTTTATTTTTAGTTTGTTTAAGCTGTAAGTCATCTAAGATATAATAAATCAATAATACATAAATAAAGGAATACATGGTGTAAGGGACAGCCCTCCACAAACTTTATAGCCAATAGTAAACTTGCGATCTAAGTATGCGTGGTCTGTTAGTTGCGTAATGCGCGTTCGTTTTGGTTTATTGCCTGTAGTGGAATTGAAGGGTGGGAGACAAGCGGCGACACTCGTAGTACAAATCAGAAAGTATTTCTTTTCTAACCTCATTCATCTTGTCTGTGAGTAATCAATATTCAAAAATGGCTGTAAAAATAGTTTAATTGAAACAAGTGCTTTCAGGTGGAGTGTGCACAAACCTGCGTAGAAGCCCATCCGCCGTCCTGCAGCCTCTGCGAGTTGAGCCACATGACGATGGCCTCGTTGTTGTCCTGGTGGTCCATGCACGCCAGCAGCGCGTAGGCCGTGGCCGCGATGTTGTTCGAGTCGTACTTGTACGGCAGGCGGGGTAGGAGGAAAGGCTTCTGATTCTCCATCTTGTATGGGGGCTGGGGAACTGGCTCCTGGCCCCAGTAGCTTAGACCGCCTGTGGGAAAAAAATGGTTAGAAGAATTGAGGCTGTAACAGCATATAAACAGCCACAAAAATTGCTTAACCCTTTAACCATCTGCGTCGGATCGGTCCTACGAGAGGTTTTTGTATCCTATTCGCTAGAGTCTTGTGTATGCGACTGGGTCCTTCTTTAGTTCTTTAATTTCCATAGGTAACACAAAAGCTGAAGAGATGGGAGTATTTAGTCGTGGATGTGTGATTTTGGTGGAATAAACGCGAGTTTTTGCCGGATACAGTTGATTCGCGTCGTAATTTGGATAATATCTGTTTGTTCAGAAAAAATCGAAAGACTGTTGGTGCGACGATTCATTTGGCATTTTTAAGGCACAACATGGTGAATTTGTATGTATATTTAGTAATTCAGTATGAATAAATTAGATGAAGTATGATGTAGTATTGTAGATAAACAGGCCTACTCTCTACGGTCGCGTAGCTTTATAGCCGTGTATTCGTCATTGTACACGCTTGGTGTACGCCTGCGTTAATCTTACATTTAAAACTATGAAACTGTATCGACGAAGCGGCAACGTCGATGCAATCTTGTAGTTGCCGCTTTGTCGAGACAGTTTACCGACAGTTCGCTTACCTTCGTATCTCTGGCGTCGTTTGAGCAGGCGGTAGGCGTGCTCGGAGCTGGGCGCCTTGGCGTGCGTGAGCGCGTGCGCCACGAGCGCCAGCGCGTATGGCGAGCCGCACTCGTCCAGCAGGCGCAGGTGCCGCTCCAGCCAGCGCACGCCGCGCTGCTGCGCCGACGACACGCGCGCGCTCAGCCCCTACGGGTGCACATACTCAAGTTATCACACTCCACCTGTCATATACAGGTTTATTTGTAAAACACTAACAACCTTGCAGGACTGTATTACTGACATCATACAAATACAAATACAAAATGTTTTATTTCCGAACCAAATTTTTTTAACAATAGATTGTGATTGATTGATCATAAACAACAACTTTCGTTCTATAACGTTTTACAAAACAATAAATTTACCAAAAACAAATCTTCAAGATTTCCAACCATTTCAACACTGTGTTATACCTACCTACATGTGTTTAAAGCGACACAAGGGCATCAAGCACCCCCGACGCCCGATCCCCGCTCCTCTCCGCTATTATACTATCGCTTGCTTCGCATAAATTTTGTAATATTTATGTTCCATTTAAATATCTTTATTTTTGTATAAAAATCTAATAAACTAAAATATATTACACTTTTTAGAGAGTCATATAACAAGTTGTTGTTTAACATAGTTCTAAGAAATTACCAGTGTTTTACAAATAACCCAGTACACGTGACTGTGGCGGTTAGAAGGTTAACATTCAGTTGAATCCAAACATGAAAAACATAATACTTTGTTTTCCAGTCTACTAAATTATTTTACGATCTATTTCAAGATCGCAAAATATTTTTATGACATGTAAGAACCTGTAATTGGCTCAATGTTTCTTATACTGTCGTTATTCATTAATTATAGCTGTTGGTTCTCCTAAGAAAAAATAAATAAATGCATTTTCAAATAAAAAGTAAACGTTATCTTACCTCTCGCACTCCAATATCCTTGAGGTTTTTCACAGTTTCCAACGTGATGACCACTTGAGCAGTCAGAGTGATGTTACGTTGCATTATTATCGAGTCGTTTACCTGTTGACAACACATACTTTAAGTCAAGTGAAACACAAAAATATATACTTTGAAAACAGAAATGAGGAACGATGGATTTGGCATATACTACTATGTATAAATTTCATATGTGTTGTGTGTACCTTCACACTGAAACAATTAAACTTAACTGGTTTTTAGCACAAGGGTCGACAATAGCATATAACTGGCAATATAAGACCTGGAATCTTAACTAATATTATAAATGTGAAAGTGTGGATGTTTGGATGTTTGTTACTTAATCACGCAAAAACGGCTGAACGGATTTGGATGAAATTTGGCATGCATATAGCCTTTGACATGGAAAACAACATAGACCTTTTATCCCGATTCCTTAAGTACCTAATGCGACGCGGGCGAAGACGCGGGCAAAAGCTAGTAGAATATACAATTTTTTATCTCGAAAGTATGCTCCTTTGGTACTATTCTCTGATTTCCGGCGAGTGAAGCCGTTGGCAGAAATTAGTATGTAAATTAATAAACGGTCGTTCAAGCTTACTTCAACAGCACTGAGATCATGCCAGCCCGCATGTCCAAATGCCTCTCTATACAGGCTGCTGTTCTTAGGCACGACGATGGTGGAGTTGTCATTCCTGTTGGGCAGCCATGTCACTTCGTAGAAGGCGCCGTCCGGCGTCTGATGGTCCAACACCCAGGCTACTGCCATAGATATTACCTGAGAACAGGAGATAGATATTGGAACTTGTTTTTAAAATAAATTTAAGGGGTCATTCAAGTATTAGGCGTAGCGCGTGAATACGTGTTTTAACGTTGCTTGTAAGTATCTCCGTTTGTATAGAAAACACGTACAATTCAGCACGCGCTTATATGCGAAGAAACATCCACTCACATGCGTGGGTGAGGGCCGGAAAAGGTATGGCACACTGAGACGAGTAGTGCCGTGCGGGATTTTGTATGAAATGAGTCAGAGCCTGCGTGAATTTACAAATTTACCCAAGCGCGTAAAAAATCCACACGATAGTGCAGATCTGCACTCTCGCCAGTACGCGCGTCAGTGCGTTGACACGCAACATGCAGCGTGATGCGTGGCAGTGAGATAATCGCCTTACTCAAGCACTACAGCAGAGTGAGGAGGGCAAAAAAATCTAGTCCAAATATTAGTTATATTTTTTTACAGAAGTTTAGCTAGGTCAGTTGTGTCTCTTATTGGTTTTTAATTGTGATTTACCTCCGGATCGATGTATATGAAGTTCTCCCACTCGTTGAACGACGCGTCTTGGAATATCTTAGCGCAGAATGAAGTTAGCCAAACACTTGAAGCCGACTGATTCCTGATAAGAGAATAATATGAAAATTACATCTTATTCAAATTTTAATTGAATCCATGCTGCAATTCAACTTGTTTTAAGTTTGTATGCCAATATAAAACAAAACAAAAATTGTGCACTTATACCTAGTGTGTTTGCGTTAAGAAAATAGTTACTCATCGTTGTCACTCGGCTAAGCCACGCCCTTTGGCCAATTAGATCATAGTAAAATGGAGAGCCATGTTCACAATGACCAGTTTAAGCCCGTCAGACACTATAGTCGCGCTTCAGTCAATTTAAAAGATAAAATAAAATAAAAATATAATTTTTTTTTTAGTTTGCTTCCGCCTTCACTTTGCCGTAGCAAAGCTTTATGAGCCACTATTTCCTTAACGAGAATTGGCTATAAGATCTCTGTAGCCTATATTTTGATAAAAAAACTTAATTTCTTAATAAATATCAGTCAGTTAGAGGTATCAGCAGTACACCGTCGTAGTATCATTATAGCTAACTCACCAGTCGCTTCTGAACAAGCTGAAGGAGCCGTCCGGCTTCATGAAGGACAACTGTCGCTGGTACAGGATGTTCATGTGGTAGAACGCGTCGCGCTCCAGCGTGCGGTTGCGCTGGTTGATGAGGCGCATGTACAGCGTGAAGTACATGTTCGCCGCGAAACTGAACATGTTCTGTTCGGCGGAATCCTGTAGGGGGGTAGATGTATTAAAATAATTGTTGCAAAAACGCTTCCTGTGGGGTAGGCCAACAAAGCCCATGATTCTAATAAGAGATGCGCGCGCGGTTGGAGCCGAACACGTAGTAGCGATCCACCTCGTACGGGATCACTTGTAGATACAAGCTCACTCACCATCGGCAGGTGCAGCAAGCTGGTCGCGTTGACGGGCATGGTGGGGAACAGCGGCCCCACCACGTCGCCCACCACAGAGATGCGCGCGCGGTTGGAGCCGAACACGTAGTAGCGATCCACCTCGTACGGGATCACCGGCGTCTCTGTCACGTTCACGTGCATGTACTGGAACACGTACGCGCGGTTCGACAGGTCGAGTAGAACTGATTGATGACGGTATTGCGGCAGGCCGTCCGGCTGTAGAAAAAAAAGACAGTGTTAGTATTATGTCATTCAATGGCTTTTGAAGTGTGAACGCGATTAATATTGCGATTGAAATCGTGTAAAATGAACATTGAACCATTTTGTACAACAATTTTTTTTTTGTTAACTAGTTGTCAAATGACTTCTACCGTTCTACGATGGACCAAGTGGCAGTTCAGACGTTTTCTGACTAAAACCCACTCACGTGCTTCAGTTGCTTTTTGCTTTCCGGCAACGGTAACCATTTTACGGTCCATAATGATATTTATTTATTTATTACAGCCTGGAGGACTTACAGCTTAACAAACTAAAAATAGAAATAAACATAAACGACAGAAAGCCAACTACAAGTCCTCACGTATAGTGTCAGACTAAAAATTGAAAAGTGAGCATATCAACCTTTACACTATGATTAAAGCTTATTAAAATTTTACAGCTACATATACAAGTTCATTGCAAGGGTTAACGAGTAGTAACTAGAAACTTTTAGTTAACAAAAAATAAGTAGGTAACGATTAGAATAACAAAAACATTACATATTGCCATGTGTGACCCAAATTGGTGGCCAAAATGTTGGGTGTACTAGTTGTGGTGGGGTTAGTATACCATGACGATATCTCCTACCTCTACAGTGATCTTCTTAACATAGTGGTGTTGTCCCATGAGCGTGGACGCATGCAGTCGCACGTGGATGTCTCCCAGTCGGGTTGGCACGACGGGCACGTACACTGTGGCCGCGTCGCCTGAGGTGATGTACACGAAGAATTGGTGCTCGCCGAATGATGTACGAGGATTGTACGAACGGACCTGGAGGAAAAATACAGGATAGATTGTCTACAAAGGCCGGAACAAGTTAGCAACCTATAGTGTATTCGAGTTAAGAAAATAGTGACTCATTGTTCACTCAGTATAACCACGCACTTCAAAATTAGAAAGCTGTGTTCACATTGGTTAGCTGATGTAGGCGAGAAAGAATGGGACATATTTCAATTAAAAAAAAAATACAACTGGCTTCAACGTAAAAAAATACTAAATAGTGTAAAATAACTTCTATTTCGGAAGTCGGAGTTTCTATAGTTTTAAAAGTTAAGAATTACATTAATGGTTTAATTTTTCATTTCAGCCGATACACGTCCACCGTTGGACATAGGCCTCCCCCAAGCATCGCCACAACGTACGTTCCTATGCGTCCCTCATCCATCGGTTTCCTGCTACCTTCACCAGGTCGTCGGTCCACCTTGTAGGAGGCCTTCCAACACTGCGCCTTCCGGTACGCGAATTTTTACCCAGTATGAATACATAAATTTACTTTGCAGTAGCCCTGATCAGTCACTACTTTCCTAACGTGATTGGACTACAGTTTCATTTGGTGCTGCATACTCACAATGCCATTCTCCTCGACGTGCACAAACTTGTAGTCCGGCGAGGCGGACAGTACAACGACGGCCTCGATGTCTTGCGGCTGGTAGTTGAACACGACGACGCGCAGACCGACCTGCTCGCCCTGGCGACACTGATCCGGACCCTCCACTTTTATGAAGAATGGTAGGACGCCTATGTACTGTGCAACAAAAAAGATCAATGAAACTTAAATTTCAAAAACAATTCGTTGAAAATCAGTTTCATAACAATGTTAAAGGCGCAAAATACACAGAAGTGATGAAAGATTCGGATACGATGCGGATGGGATTTGTTGTTGCTTCAAATTTTATTCGTACAAAATGTATGAAAGAGATACGTCGTAAATTACACAGAAAGGATGCGGAACGGATTTATCACTTGAGAATCCGCGCCACCTCGCTTGTAGTTGCGACCGACTGCCGTGCGAAGAGCACGTATCGCTTGCTATACAGTACGAATACAAGTTTGAGCAACCAAAACGAAAAATGCGTGACGAATCTTAAAATATCTATGTTCTTGTGACAAACTCCCTACAGGATGCACCCAATAAGACCTTTGTCTATTCATAAATTGGAGCACAGCAAACGCATCTTCGTGATCTGAAGAGGACATGTTTTGCAAAAAAGTCAGCCTGTATAATAACGATCTTAAGCAGATCTTTGCCTTTTATATGTAATTTAAGTCGCATCGGTGCCGTATCCGTCTCTCATCTGCATCGTATCCGAATCTTGAATCCCTTCTGTGTATTTTGCGCCTAAAAGAAAAGACCAGTCGGTATTGATGAAGTTTTTGTGTAATTGATGCCATTGTGAATAGTTAAAAAATACTTACGCGTTTCGGTTCCGTTAACATGCCTAAACCGAGGCTCGGAGACATACTGAATGCTGACACTATCCAGTGAGCCGGTATCTGTAACATAAGGGAACATTGTAAAAAAACGCTGCAACATAAACATGTATCATCGCGGTTATTTCTGCCTGATTACTTAAAAAAAAATCACTTGAATCCTGTAGTGCGGCGCCAAATCAAATCCTTGAACTTAGCGGTGGTCAGGCGGAATTGTCTTTGATGGTATAACACTATAGTGTACCCGCGTTAAGAAATAGTAACTCAATATTGTCACTCAGCTGAGCAATTATATTATAGATGTTAGCCATTCAGACAGTATGGAAGTGTCTTTGATCAATTTAAAAAATGAACACTGCACTTTGCAGTAGCACTGATGAATCACTATTTTCTTAACGCCAATAGACTTTAGTTAAGAATGAACTATTGTTTACATGAAGTGTTTTATGTTGGACACACATCGCTATCTACACACAAAGAGTTATAGTAAATAGAGACCCTGCCACAAGCTCTTAACGCGATCCATTTGACGACCTAAACTGAACTGTTAAAGGCATAGAGCTATATTGGGTGTACAGCTCCATTCCTTTTTCTCGTTCGCACGATTGACATTATAAGACGTCATTTTAAGGCCCAAGGCTCAGCAACTATTCTGTAATAAATGTAACTGTACGAGTCATGTGTCGTACATGGCCCTCGCGTATGCAGTTCAGCACTATTTTGTCGCCATGCACAAATAATATTGTAAGGCGACAGTACACAATTAGCATTCACAGACAGTTGAACTCATTAGCGATCATTCACACTACATTCATATAAGGTAAGTTACGCAATAAATTAGATCTTCTTCAGCTATCAATAAGCATCATTTTAAGGTAGCATCTAAGGTGTGTGCGAGCCATTCAGCAGCGCACACAGTAGCATTCTCCACTTAACCACAACTGACCTGCGGCACGTCGACAGTGAAGACGTATCGTCCGTGCGGGCCGATGTTGACGTCACGCCACAGCCACACGTTGTCGTACTGACGCTGCACGCGGTTGAACCGGAACTTGCGGAAGTGCGTCAGCTCGAACGACTTGTTTATGTCGGTTTCGCCTGTGTAACACGATTACAATTATTATTATGTACTTTATATTTTAATCTGGTTAGATTGAAGGAAGTTTGCTTTAGTATCATAATGGTTTAATTTTTATCCAGTAAGAATACCTTTATTTTGCAGTAACACTGATGACTCACTATTTTCTTAGTGCTAATAGACTATAAATACAATCAATCAAAATCAATGCATTTATTTCAAATAGACCATTTACAGGCACTTTTGAATAGTCAAATGTCGGTCAGTCCAAGAAAAGTGAAGCTAAATTGCATGTTCCAAAGCGTAGGTCTCTATGGAGAAGAACATGCAAGAAACTCCATGGTCACTCTTTTAAATCATATTATGTGTTACATATAATGCTTGGTTACATATTACTTGTTGCTTCTATCATGTGAGCACAATGTCGATAATGAAATAAAAATGTAAAATAATTAAAAGATAGAAACTGAATTAAGCCACTGGCAGCTAAGAGATGACCAGAGAGAGAGATCCCATCTGACGGCACCCGTTCACGAGCATGACGCGTGCATTTCCAAGCACTCACTGGACGTCGCTGAACAATAGTAGTGACTCACAGTTGGACTCGTCCGTGTGGTCGGGGCAATCGTAGGCGCCGTCGCAGCGCTTGGAGAGCGGGAAGCAGCCCCCCTCCAGGCACTCGCCGTAGCCTTGCGACACGTTGCACGTCGTGTAGCGCCGCGTCACTGGCACGTCGCTGAATACTATGAGGCCTGCATACCTTTGGGACAAATTTTACTCAATTTAAAATGGTTTTTAAAGCTGTGGATTTGAATTAGAACTAAAAAATGACAAAGTAAGAAAAAGCTCTCAAAATGGGTATCCTTCTCCTTCCGTTGGTGATTAAAAGAGGATAAAAGCGTGCTCCTGCAACTGCTTCGCATAGAGGATATTTTCGCGCTCCTGGAGCGTGCCATGGTGCGCGCTCCAATCGATCGCAGTTTTTGGACGAACATATAGGGGAGCTCAGTCTGTTCGTGGACGCGAGCGATCTACGTTTAGTGCGTACTTTTCCTGTATATAAATGGAGTGGTCGGATAAAAAATGTTTGCTAGAGTACTGTGGAGCAAGCGTGTTTCTTATGGAGATGTGCATACCATCTCCATCAGGGCGGTTGCAGATCAGAAAAGCTACTTTTAGTAATTTTATCACAAAAAATATAAGTCGAATAAAGACAATCCTTTAGTTAGAGGAATGAATTCCCATTTTTTCGCTAATCTTATTGGTTAATTTTTTTCAGTTTTAATGATTCCGCCTCTCACTTTTTAAACGACTTCAAAAGAACGAGAAGATTCTTAATTATTTATTTATTAAATGGGTTATGCACATAAATGTACATAGGCGAACTTAATGCTTTAGGTTGAAGCATAAACTAAACATAAAATAATATAAACATTTTTTCCACAGATCACATAGATATTCCGTATCAACATCGTCATCAGTCACATCTGCGGAGTGTTGCTAGCTAATTTAATTTGAATCTGTATAACAGTTATACTCACTCGAAGGTCCGGTTGGCGTCGATGCCGAAGGTGGACGAGGGGAAGTACACGAGGTCGTCCGCGTCGCCGAAGTGCGAGCGCCACGTGTACGCGAACGTGCCGTTCGTGGACTCGTCGAAGTGAGACATTTTTGATATCACCTGCACAATTTAAAATATAAAGGTAGCCATACACGCTAGGGTATACGCTTATATGGAATATATAAGAATATATAAGCTTGTATGGAAACCTGCACAGTTACAAAGTGCATTGTACTCGATTGTGAACATTGCTAAATATATTAACTTTTCAATCGCGGAAATTACAGACACAATAGAAAGACAATAGGTGCGCGAACGCCGGCGTTCACTTGGGGTTTAATGAATTAATTATGTAATTCTAACTATACGTTAGTAAGTGTGTACAAACTACAAAGGTAGCACTGTTATGTTAAAGAGCGCTTCTCGCCTTCAAACGTCAAAGTTTGGCGAGTTTTGGATTTAAAGGAAGACCTGTATTTTATAATTACAATAAATGAGTTAAAAAAAAAAGCTGTGCAACACACACGCTCCGGTTAACCTGTGCAACTCGCCTGTACAGGCAGACCTGTCAGGTATACCCTAGCGTGTATGGCGGGCTTAAGATAACTAGTTTCTGCCAGTGGCTTTTCCCGCATGTAAGTATGTGTCTCCATACAAACTTTGGACACCCGTTTCATCCCTTTAGGAGTTTAATTTTGGAAAGTCCTCTCTTAGTGCTCGCTTACGTCATAAAAGGAAGCCTTGTGCAAAATTACACGCTCCTAGATCCAGTAGTTTCGGCTGTGCGTGAATGTCAGTCAGTTTGACCTTTTATATAAATACATAATTCTATAAGAAACAAAGGCAATCGACTCTTTAGTGCAGTAAGTAGTTCTTAAATTAAAAACCCTCGATGTTAAAAATACTCTAGAAAATAAAAAATATTACAAAAATGAGACAACATATAAAGCAATTGATATAGCTGCTAACCTTAGCGTAGGTAAGCTCGTTGCCGGCCTGCATGGTGTAGAAGGTGTTGTCGATGCCGGACAGCCCCACGTAGGCGCCGGGCTCGCCGTAGATGGCCACCTCCACGCGCTCGCCTGTGCGGTGCTTGCGGTTGTTTATGAACACCGTGAACTGTCACCAACATATTGTAATGTTAGTACATTAGTACAATAAAAAAAAAATATATATATAATCGTTTGTATATTGTATATGACATGTGGTCCATGCTCTATTCGATATTCTTCTTATTTTATATCTCTTTTATCAAAATTGGTTATTAATTGAAGCAGTAATTAGCATTCCAAATTCTAATTTGAGAAAGAGTTGGGGCGTGGCGTGGTAGGAATATCTCGCTATCTCTTTTGAGCACACGTAACGTAATGGCGGTGACGTCACATTTTAGTATGTGCATCTTTATATTGTTATTTAACAGTTTCTACTTGCACCGGATTTGAAAGGTTTCTAATTTGATTTTTTAGTTATATCAAAAAGTTTCTTTAACCAAAATCGCAAATAGAAAAACTAACTTTTTGAAATACTTTCATAATTATGAAATACTTTCATAATTAAGTAAGTAAGAAAACTTTTAAATCTGGTGGAAGGGAAACCGTCAAGTAACAGAAAAAAGATGCATATATACTAACAGCGACGTGCGAGCAATACAAGTCAAAAAGCCAGGCTTGCTAATATAATTTATTTTTCACACCTAAATCATAGAACTCAACAAATCAATTAAATAAAAACAACTCTTAACTTTAAACTTTGCGGTTACGCTATGTTACTACTTCGTGTTCAATGCGAAATTCAAATTCATTCATAAGATACGATACCTATGACATGCATTATGCAATGTTGCCGCTCTGAGCGCAATCTCTCCGGTCTCACTCTAACACTAATGTGTTGTTGTCAAAATAAAGAGATGAACACTAATGTCTTGTTGTCAAAATAAAGAGATGAACATTAATGTGTTGTTGTCAAAAGAAAGAGATGAACACTAATGTGTTGTTGTCAAAAGAAAGAGATAAACACTAATGTGTTGTTGTCAAAATAAAGAGATGAACACTAATGTGTAGTTGTCAAAAGAAAGAGATGAACACTAATGTGTTGTTGTCAAAATAAAGAGATGAACACTAATGTGTTGTTGTCAAAAGAAAGAGATGAACACTAATGTGTTGTTGTCAAAAGAAAGAGATGAACACTAATGTGTTGTTGTCAAAATAAAGAGATGAACACTAATGTGTTGTTGTCAAAATAAAGAGATGAACACTAATGTGTTGTTGTCAAAATAAAGAGATGAACACTAATGTGTTGTTGTCAAAATAAAGAGATGAACACTAATGTGTTGTTGTCAAAATAAAGAGATGAACACTAATGTGTTGTTGTCAAAATAAAGAGATAAACACTAATGTGTTGTTGTCAAAAGAAAGAGATAAACACTAATTTGTTGATGTCTTGCGACGCACAATGGTAACATATGGACTAAGTGCGGAAACCAGACCACGAAGATAAGATGTGTTGTTGTCTTTTCTGCCTCAAAGGCTTTTATGAGGCCTTATCTTCTATCTCTACTTTTCCTATAAAAACATCAAAATGTGAGTCTGTGTGGTTAAAATATGATACTGTGTGCTAATGTTCATCAAACCTTTTTATATTAAACTATAGCTGGCTTTCGAAAAGGCAACAATGAATTATTTTTTACACGTATTACGAGGCATCCTCTGTACGCGTAAAAAAGTTGTGCAAACTACAAATTAGTTTAAATTTGCTTTGAGCGGTTATCGTGTTGTACGTAATTTTTTTAAATATTTTTTTTATCAGTCATTTAACAGTTTATTAACTTTGAAATGAGTTCGGAAACAATACTCATGGTTGTGGTGTGTGTGTGGAATCGATATTGGCCAGGTTGAGTTCTAGAGATAAATATGATCTTGTAACTTCACAAATTAGAATATTTCTCAGACAAGTAAATCACATAATAGGCATGTCCTAGAACCCAAAATTATTCAAGACATGTGACACCCACCAACCCGCACTGGGCCCGCGTAGTGGGTTTCGGCCCATTCCCTCTCCTAGAGAAAAGGCCTGAGTCCCAACAGTGGGAACATTATAAGGCCGACTATGCTACCCAACAGATTGAGTTTGGAGCTAGGTTCTGTATACACAGCAGGTGACTCACGTTGTTCCTGGAGATGCCGTTGACGGGGAAGGTGAGCGAGTCGGCCAGCACGTGCGCGCGGCGCTGCGCGCTCCACACCAGCACCGTGGCCACGGGCGCCATCTCCGCCGACACCGTCACCGCGAACGTACGCACGCCCTCCTGCACCGGCACACACAATATTGTGATATCGAAGGGGAGATCGTACGACTTATTTTTCTTATTAGCCAACAGACTGGCTAGATAAATACACTTTTAAAGTATAGGATAGGAAACCAAGACAATTCAAACAGAGTACACAGAAAGAGAGTAGAGAATAGTTTTTTTTATAAGTTCTTCAAGCTGTAATAAATAAATAAAAAAGTAGTATTGACCATAAAACACTAGTTTCACATAGGAAGCTTACCTGCATGATCTCCTGTCCGCTCGTGAGGATGATTCCTTTAGACATGACGACGTAGTTGAACGACTCCATGTAGAAGTTGCTCTGCACGTGGAAAATTATGTACTCGCCCACCTAAGGGGTGATTACTTAGATTATTACGAACATATTTATAAAAATAAGCTATTATTTTTTAATATAATAAATAATAATAAGCTGAATTTAATTTTTTTTAAAGTGTAAGAAGGTAGTATTTTTTTTTGTAGTATTTTGCCTTTTACAAGTCAGAGACAAGTTGTATGTTGATTGAAAATATGATTCGCATATTAAAAGTGTGCCCATTAGCACCATGAGAAGCTTAGAAATATATTATGTGTTGCCGTTTTCGTGCCGGCTCATGAGTCCGGTTTTCAGCGTCCGGTGTCAACGTTCAACGATACCGTTACTCTGCGGATGAACCCGTACCTGTTCGTTCTACTCCGAGAAATAGTGCGGGGTGTTGAAATAGTCGACTTTGGAACTTTCGTCTATCATCAGTCGTTTTTCTTACAGGACAACCGTCGCATGAAAATGCGTGGGCTTCTTCAAAATGTATTTTTTTTTAATTTACGAGCCCCGAAGCGACTGCAATGTTCTAAAGAGGCCAGACCAGAAGTGAATCGGTTTTATTACGACAGCGACCGCTTTCATTATCGCACTTCGCACTGGTATAGTGCGAAGTGCGATAAGTAATAAGCGATATTCTTTAACGACCCTTGCGATAGTGAAACGGATTCTAGTGCTATACATAATGATCAGTTATTGTTGGCTGGACAAAGTGTTATTTTTTCTGGTAAATAAAGTCATCTACTTGTAAGCCGGCACTTACCCAATAAAAGTTAACAATATCCATAAGTTGGACGAGTAGTGTTGGGGCCAATATTTGTGACACTCACCCTGGCGTCAGTAGTGCTGGTGGAGATGCGGATGTGTTGGTTGTTGGCGCTGTAGTGCGCGATAAAGTGCACGTCGGCGTTGGCATGCGAGCCCACTGAGTCCACCATCTGCGCGCTCAGCCGGACACCCGTAATGCTGTTCAGCACCTCGCGGTAGTTCGGGTCGTTTTGTAGACCTGGAATAAGGAGGAAGTTATTATAAGATATACTAAAAGGAATAAAAATTGAACCAAAGACAATCGCGGGGTATGCCATTAAACAAAAGCGAGGAATTCACTGCCTCGCTGTTGTAAAACTGTGTGTGTACACTCCTCGCGCTTGTACAGCACACAATACTCACGTAACAACTTGTAGAGGTCTAGCTTGAGATGCCACACGGCGTCGCTGCCCGGCACCAGCGCGGGCTGCTGCGGGTCCACGCTGCCCCCCCTGCCCTCCACTTGTACGTGCACCTGGAGGGACACTCCTCGCGCTTGTACAGCACACAATACTCACGTAACAACTTGTAGAGGTCTAGCTTGAGATGCCACACGGCGTCGCTGCCCGGCACCAGCGCGGGCTGCTGCGGGTCCACGCTGCCCCCCCTGCCCTCCACTTGTACGTGCACCTGGAGGGACACTCCTCGCGCTTGTACAGCACACAATACTCACGTAACAACTTGTAGAGGTCTAGCTTGAGATGCCACACGGCGTCGCTGCCCGGCACCAGCGCGGGCTGCTGCGGGTCCACGCTGCCCCCCCTGCCCTCCACTTGTACGTGCACCTGGAGGGACACTCCTCGCGCTTGTACAGCACACAATACTCACGTAACAACTTGTAGAGGTCTAGCTTGAGATGCCACACGGCGTCGCTGCCCGGCACCAGCGCGGGCTGCTGCGGGTCCACGCTGCCCCCCCTGCCCTCCACTTGTACGTGCACCTGGAGGGACACTCCTCGTGCTTGCCAGTTAGGCAGCGGAGAGCCGTCGTGGTAGGATACTACCATCTGTAAGAACAATTTTCGTAGTCATTGTGTCTTTGCGTAGGTGTACAATAAAGAGAATATCTATCGCCACGTAATTGAGTGTGCTGGTGCACCACAATGTTAATAAATAGCATCCGGCTGGGCGCGCGGCGACCCCCACTAGGCGCGCGGTGACCCCCCTTTATTTATGTCTTCGTAAGTGTATACACGATAGCGTTACCAATCCCCCGCGCCCCCGCCCCCCGCCGTCCCCGTCGCGTCCAGCCGCACGCGCCCCGCTCACGGCCGCGTACCTCGGCCACTTGCGCCTCACTTACCCGACTAAAACGCACGCTGCGCGCCCGTAACATATATAATGCGATAAAACTCTCAAATACTGTAACTCTATTGTATAAACCAGTTTTTTTACTGAAATATACAATCCATTTATTTCGCAAGGATCCAGACCCAAACAATAAGTATATTGGAAAACGTCGTTTGACACACGTGGAAATTTATTACTACAGCCCTCGGCACCATAATACCCTCGCCAAGGCTCGGGCGAATGCAGCCTCGATCACAATGACAATTTTTCTCCCCTTGTATCAAAATGTACTTTAGCCAATTGATAGGCTCACATTTGACCACTATTTCATCATATAGTAAGCAATGATGTGATCGTCAATCGAGTCGATGCCTAGTAGAAATAACCTATTCAGTCTTGACTTAAATACCTCCAGGTTGTAGCATCAGGAAACACACAGACTCCGGCAGGAAATAAGTTTGTATCTATGAGTGTGTGTGTCTGTTACTCGTTTATGCTCAAACGGCTCAACGAGTTTGAATGAAACTTACGCCTTGATTACATGTACCGAGTAAACGGGCAAGGCAGTGCTCTCGGCCGAATATTCGGTACGTACAAACAAACAACTCATAATATGATTTAAAAAGAGTGTCCATGGAGTTACTAGCATGTTCTTCTCCATAGAGATCTACGCTTTGGGACGTGCAATTTAGCTTCGCTTTTCTTGGACTGACCGACATTTGACTATTGAAAAGTGTCAGCTAATGGTCTATTTGTAATAAATGTTTTTGATTTGATTTAAAAACGCCGAGTGCTCGATTGAGCATCATTTTACTGTCTCGCCCTTTCACTCGGTATGTGTGATCAAGGCATTAGTATCAAGATAAATCCTAGATTCACCTAGAGCGGTCTTTCCGTCTGTTTACAATTTAGATGTCTTCAAAGCTAAAGTAAATAGGCTCTAATAAACTAGTGCGTTTCACCATCAACGATTACATCATTGCTTACCATTAGGTGGAATCGCATTCAAGCTTATGCTTGAGTGCGTTTATATGATTTTCAAAAATCAAAATATATATAAAACAAAGGTTATCTACAATAATATAATGAAGCGGTAAAGTTTGTTTTATTTTTTGTAGGAGGTCATCTCTGAAAGTAGGTTACAGGTTCGATTGCTAACATTATTTCACCGATAGAAAGCTGCTTACGGGTGCAAACATAGAAACAGGTTACCGGTACAGGCAAGTCTGTACGGGTCGGTACCGATCGGTGCAGGCATAATTCTCCTACATATTCTTATGCGCTCATTTATAAAGAAACAGGTTTATACTTGTCGGTACCGACTGCCTGGACCGAGTCACATGGGTTCACGCATTGGCCAGTGTAGTGCTTTACACATACAGATTTACCTGTTTCATTATGTTGTTTTACCGGTACCTATCTGTACCGACCCGTACCGACATATCGGGACTGAAAAACCTGTATCTTTATGTTTACACCCTTATTCCTGAGTGACATAGGCTATATTTTATGTACGCGGGCGAAGCCGCGAGCAAAATCTAGTCATTTATAATGTTAAAAAGTATTAATACGACGCAGGTAAAGCCACGAGCAGAAACTAGTACTCACATAAACATCAAACGGCATGGAAGGCTTGAAGACCTGCGGCGTGCCCCCCAGGAAGGTGACCTGGAGTGAAGAGTTGAAGATCCTCGCGATGCTGTAGCCCTCGATGACCTCGTCCAGGAACGGGTCGCCCACAGACGCCGTGATGATCACCTCCACGCCGTCCAGAGTGGGCACCAGCTGAGCGAGCTCCGACATCGGGTACTTGAAGTCGTAGGTGCCGTTGAACTGTGGGATTTGGTATTGTTAGATGGTATACCTTTCTGTATACATTGTGCCTAAGAATATCAACATGTTTCACTAGAACAACTACTTAATTCTAAGAGGTGGTTTGTTAATGACGTGACACTTTTTAACAAGTTCTTAATCCAGTTCTCGCAGTGAAGTCATTGCCTGGTAACGGCAAGTCAAAATCACGTGCCCGTGATATCTCTACACCCCATTTTCATTGTGATATTTTGAATTTTTAATCCAAACACGCTCCTCGCCCCACCCTTACAGCCCGTTCACGACCTTGCCGCTGTGAGCGGGAGCTAAGCACGAGGCGGTGAGCGGTAAGATCAAAAGTATGAAAATGTTTGAAGCCACGAGCCGCCGGTCATTGCGGAAACGCGCACGCGCCGCTAAGACCAAAGTAGTGACCAGGCCTTTAGAACCTCACGTAAAAGTCAAGTCTAAAGGCTGTTTAACATTTAAGGTTCAAACTTCTCAACAGCTCTAAGCCCGTAAATACTTACGCGCTGCTGTCAAGGAATTGCTCAATTGCTCAGAAAAAACAACACAGAAGCGAGTTGTTACGTAAGATACTCATGGAGATGATCATATAAGCGAAGCGTATAAGACACTCATTACTGTCAACACATTTCGACAAAATGCGCTTATATTTGTCGATTTCACACAAAAAAATGGCTCGCCCAGACTGGGCGAAGTGGCAGGGACTGTCAGACTTTTACTGACTAAAGCCCACCAGTGTTCCTTCAGTTGCAATTTGCGTAACAGGGCCACGGTAACTCTTCCGAACGCAGACTTGATAATTCATATCCCGAACTCATATCTACTGTTAGACTAAAAAGTCGATGATTATGCGCATCCCTAATGGCGTCGCGCATGATCGTCCCCGCACTAGCATCTTTGACATTCGAATATGGAATTACGCGCCCTTTGCACGTTGTTATACTTTTTGAATAGTTTGAAGTTGTAATTAAATGTATTTCATGTTAAAATAACGTTTATCTCTATTAGATTTCAGAAGTGGTATGTTACTCACGTGCGTAAATAGTGTTTGTGAAGTTCGATCGTAAAAGTATCTACAAAAGTGAATACCTACTTTAGTGAATTGATTTCAATTGTTGAAAAGTCATTGGATGCATTAAATGTGCTTAAAAGTGGCTTTTGAATTCATTGAAGTGGTGTGTTTATATTGTATACAGTTCCAAATGCGTTTTTTTTAAATCAAATGTAAACAAAGTGGACAATCTGACAAGTTTCGACGTGTTTGGTTTTGCTGGCGAACGATTACTTGTTCGAGTTACTTGCTTGCTAATGCTCACTGGAAAGTGGTGTTGCTGGAATCTTGAGTGGCTTACAGAACAGCAAATTTTTTACATACCTAGATTGGTTTGCATGAAGATCTGGGTGAGATCAGACCATTTAATACTAAGTACCTATTGACTTTTGACTGCAAATTAATGAAAGTGGTATGTTGTGGTTTTATATGGGACACTAATTTTGTTGCAATTACACTTGCATGGCAAAACATCCTTAGTGAAGCTTATAATTGCACTGGTTCAGGTGTGAAATTTGTTTATGAAAGTGAAAAGATATTGTTTAAGTTTTGAATTAACTATTGGTGCAGTGGTAGTGGTACTAATTAAGTAAACCTACTTTAAATTTACATTTATTAACATGGGCTGTCACAAGAAGTCAGGAAGTAATAACCACATTGGAAAGTTTAGTCCGGGAGCTGCGGAAGAAAAATAGTTCTCACCGGGATAGCTCATTAGAAGTTGTAGGGCATTCTACACTGACTTCATTATATGAGTGGAAATGATTTTATCCCAAAGTTTAAACATCAAACATCTTCAGTTTCAATAGAACATTGGACGGTAATTTGGAAAGTATTTCAAAGATGATTGTGATGAACACACCTTGATTTGTATTTGTAAATTAAACCTTTGTGGTTATGCCAACGGTTGGTATGAGCAACAAGCAGTATATGAGATGAGCTGAAGCAATTGGGAAGGCAAACTTATTAAAGCTTTTCCATTATTTACAAAGAATAAGTTGGCTCAAATAAGAGAACTTGTAAATAAGACAAGGTTTCTTACTGGAAACTTATTGAGTTTTATTACAGTAAGCTTGGTATTGGTATTTTATGTCAGCTCAGTGATGATCTAATTACTCAAGCTATTATAGGTATAAACTTGGTGATAAACTTCGAGAAGTTGGAGGTTTGTCAGCTTGTTGTCAAGATACCAAATCATTACTAAAATAGTTTTGCTAGTTTTATGTATTCAGACAATGGTATCAAGTAAGG
Source organism: Mythimna albipuncta (assembly GCA_929112965.1). NCBI lineage: Eukaryota > Metazoa > Arthropoda > Insecta > Lepidoptera > Noctuidae > Mythimna > Mythimna albipuncta. The sequence goes on from OV815974.1 coordinate 2,462,181, forward strand.
CTAGTACAAATAGAGCAGTCAATTGTTTTACATGTGGTACGGATGGATATAGGATCTTTCTTTGCCACCGCTTAAAGAAAGATATATTAAGTGACTAGCTGGGATATGTTGAGGCAACTGGTTAAAGAAAGAAAATCTAGACAGATTTTATTCTTTTTGCAAAATTAAAGTACAAATTGTAGAAGAGTGTGGGAAATGTTCTAGAGCAGGGTTGCCAAATGAAACTGGTGGAAAGATTCAAACAGTTAACTAGTACTAACTAATCAGATTGGAAGTATTTTAAGACCATGTTTATTAACAAGACTCCTACAAGTGCTTTTATTGATTTTGGTTTATCGTCATACAGTCTTAAAAAAAAAAATTCTGTGTGATTAATTGAGTTAATCTGGTAATCAAAGCTTATGATGATATTCTGACTGTGTCACAAGTTACCGCTGCAACATTTTGATTATGGATGACATCCAGAAAGAGAGAATTTTACTTTGCAATGTAAAATTATGATTAGTTGTAAAATTATGATATTTTATTAAGGAAGCACCTTATATTATTGTGGTTAAGACTTCTACACATTCTAAAAAGATAAAACAAGTTGTGAGAATAACATTTTAGGTGAAAAACTGAAAGTGAAGAAGACATGGCAAATATAAAACTTGAAATATTGCCAAAGCCTGTGAAAACAAAAAAAAAGGAGTAAAGATTGTTTAGTAGTGTTTTGACTGCGTGGAACTTTGTAAAATTGATAAAGTTGTAAATTATAAACTGTACAGGATATTGTTTCACAAGACAGAGATTGTCTACCAAGTTGCTACTGGGGTTCTGGACCTCACAAAGAAAAAAAAAAAAATTGAAACCTTACAGGATCACTTTGTTGTTTGTCTGTTTGTTAATAATTAAAACTGTTGAGTATCCTGATAATATGACAACTGGGTGTGGGGAAGTCTTCAACCCCACATAAATCAACTGCTATAGCAGAGCTCCACAGAAAATTCAAGAATTTCAGTCATTCTTGGGTTTAGCAAGTTATTTTTGCGAAGTTTTAAACAATTAAAGATGAACCATTAACTTTGTTGGCAAAAAAAAAGGGTAGTAGTGCCTTAAGTTGGGTAACAGACCAATGAGATGTTTTGACAGAATTAAAGATTTGTTATGTTAATCACAAGTTACAGCCTGAAATGTGAAACCCAAATTCACAGTGACTGCCAGGTCTCAGTGGTGTATTTTTCCAACATCAAGATGGTGGCGAGTGGAAAGTATGCAATTAGGCAAATGTCGGCTGCTGAAACTATGTATCACAGTTTCGAAGCTGAAGCGCTGGCTGTTGTTTTTAATTATCCAAAAGTTTAAAGTTACGTTTATGTTTATAGTTCGCTGGTGACTTGACCTCCAGGAGTTTGACTTTGATGTTAAGCATAGGCCAGGGAAGGCAATAACGTATGTTGACGCCGTAAGCCGCAATCCGGTATTTGCAAAGTCACATTAAAAAGAAAGGTTTTATAAATTGTTTTCAAAATGGTGATAAAGAGATACTCGAGTAAGAGATTAAAGCAATTAAAATAAGGCAGATGGTCGGCAAAGAGGTTTAAAATGGTAAGAACTGCTTTGTCGAATTATTGAAAGAAACAAGCTTAGTGTTGTTAGCCGCGAAGCGGTTTTGATAATAATGGTATTTTGGAGTTTGTAATGTGTTGCTAAATAAGCTATATTAATTTCAAAGGTTGGTAAAAAGCGTTGGCAAGTATGTGGTCCAATCAATGTATTGGGTGCTAGTTTACTAAAAGCCTACTGGGAAGTGACCAGGAATAAAACATCCTATACTTTACCCAGGGTGTCGGTTCTATTTGATGTACTATACGCGAACCATTGTGGTTCGTTTTGTATAAGTAATGGTAAGACTTACGTTTTCACAATTATTGATGGTTTTACGAAATTTGTGTGGCTTGAGGTTGTGGCAGGCATGAGTGCCAAAGGTTTTATTGCTGCTCTTAATAAATTAAGCCAAGTGTGGTTTTCCGATGTAAATGGCGAGTGATAGACGCACTTCTTTTATTTGAAAAGAATTCAAAAAGTAATGTGATAAACAGCGCACAAAGCATGTGTTAAATGCGATGAGGACGAATGGGCAAGTTGAGCACCATTTTAAGTTGTCTGACCGCTTACATGAGCGATGGTCAGAAAAGGTGAGCTGGTTATCTTCCCAAGGGTTCATGTGACTTGGTGTTGAGGGCAGAGGCAACAACGAAAGTTTATGAAGGGTCAATATGATAAAGGTCGATGTGTAACCAAACCGTTTGCTCTTGGTACTTTGGTTATGGAGGAGTGAAAGATTTTATGACGTGGTTGAACCAGTGGTGAATTGGTGCCTCGAATTGCAGGGCCTTACAAAGTTAAAGCTGTGTTGCCTAATGACCATTATGAAGTCACATAGGCCGACAGGGGCAAGAGGGCATTAAAGGTATTGTCGCCCATGACAAGTTGGAACTGTGGCATGCAAGATGTGAGACTACCTACATCCTATGAGGATATTCAATGATTCCTGTGTACTGTGAGGATATGGATATTACGGCTGAACCTTCGAAAATTAAAAAGAAAATTGAAATTGTGAATACTGTCAATATTCATTTGCCGTCAGGGGCTCCTGGTTGTATTTGCCTTGAGGGGCTGCTGGTAATAATAATTGCCGTCTGGGGCTTAAGAATTTATCTGCCTACAGGGGCAAAATGTTGTAACCGCCGTTAGGGGCTGATGGTTACAACAGCTGTAACCGCCGGAAGGGGCTAATGGTTACAAGAGCTGTAACTGCCGTCAGGGGCTGATAGTTACAAGAGCTGTAACTGCCGTCAGGGGCTGATAGTTACAAGAGCTGTAACTGCCGTCAGGGGCTGATAGTTACAAGAGCTGTAACTGCCGTCAGGGGCTGATAGTTACAAGAGCTGTAACTGCCGTCAGGGGCTGATAGTTACAAGAGCTGTAACTGCCGTCAGGGGCTGATAGTTACAAGAGCTGTAACTGCCGTCAGGGGCTGATAGTTACAAGAGCTGTAACCGCCGTCAGGGGCTGATGGTTACAAGAGCTGTAACCGCCGTCAGGGGCTGATGGTTACAAGAGCTGTAACCGCCGTCAGGGGCTGATGGTTACAAGAGCTGTAACCGCCGTCAGGGCCTGATGGTTACAAGAGCTGTAACCGCCGTCAGGGGCTGATGGTTACAAGAGCTGTAACCGCCGTCAGGGGCTGATGGTTACAAGAGCTGTAACCGCCGTCAGGGGCTGAGGGTTACAAGAACTGTAACTGCCGTAAGGGGTTGAGAGTTACTAAGGCTATAACCGCCGTTCGGGGCTGAAGGTTGTAAAACGTTGTAACTGCCGGGTGGGGCTGCGGGTTACAAAAGTACTAATTGCCGTTAATGGTTTATGCACTTGACTGCTTTCAGGTACCTGCCGTCGTGGGCCAAAGGTTCTAACTGCCGAGTGGGGCATGGTATTAAGCTGGTGATTTATTTTGGAAGTAATTGCGTTGAGGAGCTCACCAAAACTGCCGTTACGGGCTGATGATACTAATTGCCGTTAAAGGCTGACGAATTTAATTGCTGCTAGGGGCTTACGCACCTTATTGCCATCAGAACTTATAAGTGTTCATGCCGTAGGGGGCCAGATGTATCGATTGCCGAGTGGAGCAAAGTAATGAACACTGCTGTAATGAGAACGTGGTTTTGTTTTGGGAGTAATTCACTTGAAGGGATTAACAAAATTGCCGTCAGGGCCTGTCATGTAATTACCGTATGGATTCATGAATGCCTTGCGCCTTGCAGGGCCTTTGTTTGCTTTTCAGGGCTTTACCACCTCAACTCTGCCGCAAGGGATCGCTGTGCGAAGATTACAACCGCTGCTTGGGAACGTGTCGCAGGTTGCAGAGAACATTGAAGAATCACAGAATGCATGAGCTGTCGAGAATCCTTCGAGGACGAAGGATGGCAGGGCGGCCGAACTGTTAGACTAAAAAGTCGATGATTATGCGCATCCCTAATGGCGTCGCGCATGATCGTCCCCGCACTAGCATCTTTGACATTCGAATATGGAATTACGCGCCCTTTGCACGTTGTTATACTTTTTGAATAGTTTGAAGTTGTAATTAAATGTATTTCATGTTAAAATAACGTTTATCTCTATTACTACATAGGCCAAAATACACTGCACTGCTTTAACTTGTTCAGTTTAAAAAGGTCTATTTAACGCGACTCAAGTATCAGCAGTAAACCAAATCCTTTGAAGTTTTCATTTCGATTTTGCTTGCAAAAATGAACTTAGCAGTGGTCAGGAGAAAGTGTCTTCGATGGTACGTGGCCCACCTTTATCGATCGTTCACACTGTGACTACTAAAATGACATTACCTTTCAGATACCGTCAATTTGAAACACAATAGTAAGACAATAGATGCGCGAACGCCGGCTTTCGTTTGGGGTGTAATTAATTAATTTAGAAAAATACTTACATATCTCAAGTAGGGCAGCTGGTCGTAATAGGGATTGTTGTAATAGTTGTTGTAAGTCGAAGTCGTCGTGTACGTGTTGTAGTTCGGATTATTGTTGTTGTTGTTGTTGTTGTTGTGGTCGATCGCGTACTGGGTCGGGTCCGGCTTCGACATCCAGAACGGGTACTTTTCATCCTGGAGAGAAACAGATTGATGATTATAAGAGTACATTGAGCCAAACATAGAACCTCTTTCTTTTTGAAGTCGGTTAAAAATATCACGAGTGAAGAAGAAAGTTAGGGAAATGTTTCGTAATGTCGTAAATCACAGTAACATTAAAAAGGCAAAGGTTTCTATGTATATGTGTGTGTGTGTATGTTTGTTACTCCTGTACAGCCCGTTCACCCGCTGTGAGCGGTAGCTAAGCGCGGGGCGGCGAGCGGTGTAAGAAAAAAAAAAAGTATGAAAATGTTTGAAGCACGCCACAAGACGCCGCTCATAGCGCCACGCGCTCGCCTTCCGATGCCGCCCCGCTCGCCGCGCCGCATGCCGTTAAGACCGAAGTAGTGACCAGGCCGTTAGAAGTATGCGATAGAGTGTTAAGTTCCGCAAACTACCGTTGATAAGGGAGGATTCTCCGACCAGGCGGGTCTTATGTCTGGTCCCGGCAACTACCGAATAATTGAATTGAGGTTTTCGGATTTTTGAAAATTAGTTCCTTTTGTTGCTACACACAGGTTTGGATGATATTTGATACCAGGACAGACCACAAGAAAAAAATAAAATGCTCCCTATACCAGGTATGGTAAGTCCCTGATATAGATAGTACATTTATGAAATCTTAAAATAGTACCAAGTCTAAACGTAAACTAGGAAAATATTGTCAGAATGTTACAGTCACACTCACAAAGTTAAACATCCTCGTGACCACTTTCTGCGGATCATACCACCAGTCGGGCTGCTCCAACTGGTTAGGCTGGCCGGGTATGTACCGGTTCTCCCTGTTCACGACTCTGCCGAACTCGTCCACGATGGTTTGTCCGTACTGGTCGTACTGTTGCTGATAGTTGCCGTCGTACTGTTGCTGGTAGTTGCTGTCGTTGTAGTTGTTGTTGTAGTTGTTGTTGCTGTTGTAGTTAGGGTTGTAAGGGTAGTTTTGGCGGACTGTGAAAAGAAAATATGATGGTTAGTTTTATTTTTGTGTTCCAATCAAAAATTCTGAGGATAATAACTAATGCACTATAGTATATCACTAACTAGCTTTTGCCCGCGCGGCTTCGCTCCCGCTCTTCCATACTTCAGCCTACTATACCCTACTTTACCCTACCCTACTCTACCCTGCTGTACCCTACCCTACTCTACTCTACTTTACCCTACAATACCCTACTCTACCCTACACTACCCTAATTTTCATTTTTTTTTCCATAAGAACCTTCTCCTCATAATAGCGAACACAACAAAAAAAAAATTTGCTAAATCGGTCCAGGCGTTGTTGAGTTATGCGCTTACCAACAATTTTGCGATTCATTTTTATATTATAGATGATAGATTACATCGGAATTTAAAAAAAAACAAACGTAAAAAAAGAAATCGGGCACGCAGTCAGAGCTTACAAGAATAGTTTCATGTATACTTCTAATAAACTTAATGAAAACCAAGACATTCAGGAGACTAAGGTTTAGCCCACAAGACTTGATACTATGATAGCCGAATATCATAAAATGGATTGATGTGCGTGCATCAGTAGACATGCCAAGTATGACAACTTTATATTTGAACACAACCGATGCTGATTGTCAGTATAGTATGATTCACGAATGATGGCGGGCGTGAAGTTTGCGCAGAAGGCTGCGCAGTAACGTGTTTTAGGAACCAAATGGCAACGTGCGTGTGCGAGAAGAGTGTAGTATGCGCGAACGTTCGCAAAGGCTAACTTCACGGCCGCCATCATTCGTGAATTGTACTGTAAGTGGACAGATTACGTTAGAAAGAGAAGAGAGTGTTTTTATGCCATCAAGTTATGGAAAAGAACTTTAGAACAACTATGTTTGGGCAAGTATCGTGGGTGAAAAAGAAAATACAATTCCAGTGTGATTATATTTGTGTTCTATTAACCAATTTAAACCAAATCAAACAACTGCCAGTATAAAACACGAAATAGTGTAAAATAACTATGATTTAGGAAGCCAGTGTATTTATACTCCATCTGGTACTTAACTAAACGTAAACCATCTTGACATGGCTTTTTATGTAAAATAAATCGTTTAAAAGACATGCAAAGATTATTTAAATTTAGTTATTAATAAATATATAATTGTAACCATTTTAAGATACAATTTTTAGACAATTGTTTACATTTAATTAACTACCTAAACAAATGGAGTACAGTTCTGTTTTGTTACTTATATTAAAAAATGGTTGCCTGTAAAGTCGGTATACGGGCGAAAGTTTTACGTGACAACGACTTTCGAGTGGAAGGGACGCGTGCCTTTCACTTTTTATGTCTGTCTCTCTCGCTCTTAGGCGGGCTAACCATGCCCGAGTGGAAGGGACGCGTGCCTCTCACTCGCTCTCATTGTGAGCGCATAACGTGAGCGGAGCGTAACGCAGTTTCTTGAAGTGTCACCCGGCAAACCAATTTATAAGACGTTGTCACGTCAAAATATTTTCACATCTGATCTCACCTCTTGTGTACTGATTTCCTGCATAGCCAGTAGGTACTCCAAACTGGCCTCTGTTATTGAACTGTCCCTGCGTGTAGTACCGCGGCCGGTACTGCGGGATGGGCCTGATGGTCGCCTTTAGCGTGAGGTTGCCTCGCACCGGGGCCCCCGACGTGTAGTTAGCCATTATGCGGCCGTGGATGTACGGCTCGGTATTGAAGAAGAACGCAGGCATTGTCACGTTGACCTGGATGAGTAGATGTTACAAATAAATAGGTATTTGTTTATAACTTTGTATATTATTTATTTATTTAGAATCGCCAACATTACAGGCACTGGGAATTTACATAATCATTTTATATAACTATTCAAGTGCTGCAATACTTACAGACAATCACTACATTAATAAAGAACATTAGATTTTAAAACACATAAAAATATAAAATCAGTAAATAAGTTCATTTTCAATTGTATAATACATCAAGGAGAAAATTAATAATTAATAAACACAAAAATTATGTCAGCAATAATAACAACACAAAAACACAGAACAAGAAATATAAATATATTGTCATACTGTTTTGATTCCTGATTTGTAATTTTTTGTTATTTTCCTAGTAATAAATGTTGGAAAGAACCATGAAATAGATCCATAAAAAAACCCTACAGAGTATAAAACAAAGTCGCTTTGTCTTTCACCTAACTCTAGTAACTAAATGAATGAACTAACTTTCATATGTACACTCTCAATAAAATTTAACTGAAAACCAGCATCAGGCAACTAGCACATAGTTGTCTGTTATTTTTACTGAACCTATTTGGAGCAACTGTAAGACACACAAAATTTTTTTTTTTTGTTCCTACACTGTGTGTATATGTGTGTCAAGTAATCTATCTTTCTTTCCACGTCTATATATTTATTCGCCAATTCCTTTTTAAAAACGCTAAGTAATTTGATGAGGTTTTACTAATAGATAGAGCGATAAACTGGGAAGAACTTTTGTGTATAATAATTTGCACCCATGCCAAACCAGGGTGGGTCACTGGATTTTTAAATTCACCCTGTGTAGTTAATGACTGGTTTCTAACTTTACTAGATACCCGTCCAAGCTACGCACGGGTTTTAGAAAACTAGAAATGCTTGGTTTTGCTTTAATATAATAATAAACTTTCCTTACGAATCACTCTCTTTACTGGCAAAATCTGCATGAAAATCTGTTCAGTAGTTATTGAGTTAATCGACTTCATACAGACAGACAGACGCGGTGGGAGATTTTGATTTATAACGAGTAAAGTAATGATTATTCATTACTTTGCTTATAATATCAGTTCTGATATATTTGATTCCTGTGTTATGGAACATTGGAACTGTTATGTCTAAACAATATGACATTGCAATGTTATGATATTCTTGTTTAAAGAAAAACCTTGTAAGCAGTTGACACCAGTCCACTATCAATGTGTAGTAAGGAGACGGATTAAGACCCACTCTATTTTACAGAAGGGTTGCCTTTTTTTAAGCTGTGGTAACGTTATACACTGATTGGTGACTAAACAGATGTCTTGATTAGTCTAATTAAGTTAAAATCTAATTGGCGGCTTTTGGAAAGTTTTCAAAGTAACCTTTTTATGTGAAAACTTTCCAAAAGCCTTTCAAGGCAGTATATACTTTCGTTTCCTGAGGGTGGAAACTAATAAATGAATAGAAGTAGATGATGAATGGCAATAATCTATTTAACATTAATAAACCGTTTTTTAGTTTGTCTTGTGTCTGTCTCGCTTTAAACTTTTCTTCTTTTTTTTGTAAGTTCCCGGCATCTTACATGGGCTATGAACCAAAGAACCTTCTAATATCTACCTCCCTAGATACAGATGTTTACCTACTTTGGGAGACAGCAGGCTATGTTAAATTAACAGTCCTTGTTCTAGTTACTAAAACTGCAATTTATGGTTGTGTTCCAAATAAAATTATTATTCTTTTTCGGGTTCCGTACCTCAAAAGGAAAAAACGGAACCCTTATAGGATCACTTTGTTGTCCGTCCGTCTGTCTGTCTGTCTGTCAAGACCCTTTATCTCGAGAACGCGTGGACGTTTCTAGTTGAAATTAAAACCATATACTCAGGTCTGCGGTCCCTTCAAGCTGTGAATAAATCAAACTTCTAAATTTTTTTTTATCTGGTATGGACTAGTACTTGACTGCGATCCCGCCTGATGGTAAGCAGTGATGTAATCGTTGATGGTGAAGCGCACTACTTTATTAAGAATTAACGAATAAAAAAGATACGGCCGTTTATGTCACAAAAAAACGTCTATTTTGAAACTCTCAAAGATCAAAATTCATAGAGTACTTCCCTTTGACCCAGAATCCTGAAATTTGGTCAAAGCAAGGTCTTAAGTACAGATATAGGAAAAATATCTGAAAACAGTGAATTTTTTGTTAAATACACCACAAAAAAAAAATTTGCAATTCAGAAAAATCTTCGAGACTCCATTCCAGAATTATAGTTTGCACGGAACTCTCAGTGCGCGAGTCTGTGACTGTGACTAGAGCAATACATACCTCATATCTTGTCTGATAGTACTCCTCGACAAGGAACTGCGCCTCCTCGATCTGTCCCAGCGCCTCGACCCGGATGTACCACTCGCCGAACAGCGGCTGGTCCGACATCTGGTACTGAAGGCTCACTGTGCCGAAGTTGCTCTGCAGACAAGTTCAACAATAATTTAACATAACGAAATGGGAAGACGATTGTGTTGCTTATATAAGAATGGGGTGTGGTGATACGAGTAGTACAATTAATGCCAAGTATCATGGTGCGTCCATATCTAGTGGCTGGCCTGTTGGTCTAGTGGTTAGTGGCCCTGACTGCTATACCGCAGGTCGTGGGTTCGATTCCTACCCAGGACAAATGTTTATGTGATGAGCATGATCATTTGTTCTGTGTCTGGGTGTAATTTATCTATAATATTTATGTATTTAGAAATATATAAGTATGTTTATCAGTTGTCTAGTACCCATAACACAAGCCATGCTTGGCTTGGGACTAGACGGCGTTGTGTGATACTTATGGAATATTATTATTATTATATCTTTCATGTTCGTAAGAAGCGCGCGCGGCGCAGGGGCCGAGTACGAACGAGCTGTGCGCGAAATGCACGCGCGTCGGTCGCAAGCGGCTCGCGAGCGGCGCATTCGCCAAGTCTGGACATACCATTACACAACCTGACCCCTTTCTTAATTCAAATAAGGGTCAGGAAACACTGAAAGAAACTCTGTTACAAGGTTTGCGGGAAAAAAACTCATTGCTGAGTTAAGCTCGCCTTTGTACGTGAACTGTTTGTCTATCTCTACATGTTATGTAATGTCTTTGTGTTAAAAGAATTAAGAAAGTACTGAGCCTAGTGTGTTTTAAGTTACCAGTGTGTTTAAATAAACAGAAACGATTGACCATCGGACGTTCGGGTGTCTATAAATTTCTGATTAAATAATAATATTTATAACTAGCTTCAAACAGCGTCTTCGCCCGCGTGAAAGTAGTTATCTCCATATAAAGTTTGGTCCCCTTAGGGGGAGAATTTTGGAAAATCTTTTCTTAATCTTTGTACAATCGCCTGTATGTGGGTATACTAACACTTCTGGCTACCGCTATGAGGACTACAGGCGTAAAGTTACTGAAGCTTCTCGAAACATAAATGACGACTTTACTGCTCCAAAGAACACAAGTAATAATCATACTTTAATTAGCGGAAAGTTACTTTTATAAAAAAAAAGAGCAGCTTGTGGAATCAAGTGTCTCTCAAATCAAATCAAAGCATTTATTTCAAATAGACCATTTACAGGCACTTTTGAATAGTCAAATGTACCGACATTCCAAGAAAAGTGAAGCTAAATTGCACGTTCCAAAGAGTAGGTCTCTATGGAGAAGAACGTGCAAGAAACTCCATGGACACTCTTTTAAATCGTATTATGTGTTACATATAATGCTTGGTTACATATTACTTGTTGCTTCTATCATGTGAGCACAATGTCGATAGTGAAATAAAAATGTAAAATAATTAAAAGATAGAAACTGAATTAAGCCACTGGCAGCTAAGAGATGACCAGTCCCATCTGACGGCACCCGTTCACGAGCATGACGCGTGCATCAGCCCCACTCAGCTCAACCATTTTGAAGGGAACTGAACGACCCAATCTCTATCTCAGACATGACTCTTGACTCTGAGCATGTGTTACTATTTGGATGTGACAAACTACAAAAATAAACTCGTACGATGAATTCATTATGTATGCAGTTAGAATAACTCCTCCTTAATGAGCGACCCTTCGACCTTGTTGGTTTCCGGAGACTTGGCTTGCGGTCGCATTATACTTTCTCTCTATGTTAAAATATGTCAATGTTACATGCTCAAATTCTGACGGTTGGCGCAGTGATTGGGTAATTTACTGCTGCGTGTGGCGGGTTCAATTCCCGCTCGTAACAAAAATTTGTATAGGCTAGAGATAGTTGTTCCGAGTCTGGCTGTCTTGTGTATGAGTTTACTTATTTATGAATGCATCCAGTATACAGGAAAAAAGTCTAGTTGTGTGGTAACATTGTTTTTTTCTTGTAATTAATAGCAATAATTGACTAAGGATTACCTACAAAAGAGCTGTCGCAGTATATTGCAGTGTACTTCTATAAAGGTTACACAATTGGCCAATCTGCGACCAATTTGTCGCCTTCAAAAATAGGCAGATTATTTCATATTTTTTTTTACTATGTAATATCTCTATGTTTACATTGACTAAGTTCTTGCAGCGGCTTCGCCCGTGCGCTAGTACAAAATGATTCCAAGGAAACATTACTCCCGGGATAAAAATCCCCTATATCCTTCTCCAGGAAATGATCTATGCGTAAGCCAAATTCCATCCAAATCCGTTCAGCCATTTGATCATGAAGGAGAAACAAACAAACACACACGCACACAGACAGACATTCACACAAGCGTTCGCCTTCATAATATTAGTGTAACAGGCTCTCGTTTGACCATCCACAGTCACACCTGATGGTAAGCTATGATGTGTGTGGCCGACGAAGGAGCACGCTTGACTATAATTACCAACCTACACAATAAAATAGCAATTAAAACTTCGGCATTACACACCTCTTATACTTTTGTGTTTCATGAAGTTTTATTAAATAAATAGCTTTTGCCCGCGGCTCCGCCCGCGTATATAAAATATAGCCTATGTCACTCAGAAATAAAGCAGCTTTCTATCGGTGAAAAAAAATCTGCAATCGGACCAGTACTTTCGGAGATTACCTATCCTTTACAAACAAAAAAACTAATTTTACCTCTTCATAATATTATACTCTGTTCAAAATAACATTAGAAATTTATGAAAACGTTTTATTACTATCTGTTCAACCGATTTTTACTTTTATTACGTTGGTGGCATGACAAATGGCGGCTGCAGTAAATAGTTGGTATTGTAACCACTTTTTTGCTTTTAATGCCATCTTTATGTCTACGAAATAGAAGTTAAAGTTGGTTGAACAGACAGTGAAAAAGTTTTTTTCTAATTTCTATTCTTAATGCGAATAGGGTATAGTGTAAATAAAAATCGACCTAGCTACATCTATGTTAGTAGGCGTCAAGTCATAGTATGATCTCGAATGACTTCAACACAGTTTGAGTGAACAATAGCGTCCACACGACACTAACTGGCCTATCGGATCCAGTGGCGTGCACAATAGAACATAACTCACTTATTGTGATCCTATCAGCTTGTTATTATGTGCGAAAGATGAAGTGACTGCGAAACTGTGTGGTTATGATTTATGAACCCTTTTTGAAGTGAACATTTCTTAAGGCGCGCTGAGCTCTTATTTTGTGGGTATTGATGGTATTGAAGGAATGAGACTGAGTCGTCACGCTCGGCTACTTTTTTTTAAGGTGGTAAATCATTATATCCTATAGAGACGCCCGAATCCGCTCCGTTCTAGAACGTGAGAAGACGTTCTAGGACGGAGCTGATTCGGGCGTCTCTTCCGCACGAACCTCCCGGACGTGTAAGCATGTCCGGTGAGGACCTGCGTTACGCAGAAGGTGACGCACGCCGTGATATCTTTTCAGCCACTACTCAAAGAAGGGACTTACCAGCTTGATTATGAGTTCTGAGGTAAGTAATACCAAAAAGAAAAAAGTACAACGGAAAAGAGGACCCAATTTTTTTTAAGTCGGTAAAAAAAGCAGTCGCTGTAACCATCTAAAACGAAACCCCAACCACAATATAACTTCAATGAAATAATATACTGCATTAGAGTAAAATTGACCTACTGTAAAGTTTATAGCAACATTACCTGTCTAGATAGCCATCTCTTCATAATTCGTCGGTTGGGATCCAAGATGAACACGTCGATAGCTCGCCCGAATGCTTTCAGCTCTGTGTTGATCGGTATCACGCGGAAACGTACTGAAATAAAAAGCTTTACTGTAGTTTTTGAAAACGGCACGGTTAGTGCAGTGGATTAGCTAATGCGCTACGTATCGCGGGTACGATGCCCGTACGGAACAAAATATTTATGGGACTACAGATAATTCTGAGTCCGGGTATCTTGTGTGTAAGTTTACATGTTCGTGAATGCACCTACGGAGTAATTTTTAGTGTAGGACAACTTTTTTTTTTCCCCTCCTTTTAACGCCACTGTCTGATCTAAGTGACAAATAAAAAAACTGGGCAAGTGCGAGTCGGACTCGCACCCTGAAGGTTCCGTACAAACTTATCTATGCCAGATTTATTCCTATATGTGCTATAAGACCTTGCTTTATAAAAAATTCAGGATTCTGGGTCAACGGGAAGTACCCTATAAATTTTGATTTCCTCGAGTGTTGAAGTGTACGTTTTTTGCCAAATAAACCGAAGTATCTTTTTTTCTCGTTAACATACAACTTTGATTTTTTTACAGCTTCAAGAGTCTACAGACCTGAGTATATGGTTTTAATTTCAACTCGATACCTCCACGCGTTCCCGAGATAAAGGGTCTTGGCTGACAGACTGACCACACACTGATCCTGTAAGGGTTCCGTTATTTTCTTTTTCAGGTACAAAACCATAAAAATAGCCAACCCATATATTGAGTGGGAAAACAACTAATAACTTATTCTGCTCTGAGTGGAGCGAGATATTAGTTTTGCCGACTGAAACCTACCCATGTCCCTTCAGTCACTCTTTGCGTTTTGGGCCACGGTGAGCCTTTCGAACACCTTGACTTACAAAGTGGATAAAACATTTGGACGTTGTAATGGGGCCTTACCATGGCGTGTTAAATCGTCAGTCGTTCGGGCGAGAAAGAGGGACAGAGCTATACACGCTATACACGGTTTCTTTGACATCAACGCACAAACGAATACCACAGATCCAGCACATGATTAGGAATTTTTAGTCGGCTATTTCCTAATTTAAAAAGAAAGAGTACATTTTTTTAATTTTTACGGTGTGAAATCATTATTTGGAATAACGATTTTACACAGTACCAACCCCGATGATATTTTTAGTAAAAAAACATTTTAAAAAATTTAATCAAAATTTATTAATTAATTAAAAAGTCATATGGGTATATAAAATCGATTTTCTAATCAACCCTGATTACATTTTTAATTTTGAAAGTGCTTATTTCATTAATTGTTTATGCTTAAAAATTTAGAATAAAAATTTTATACAGTTTAAATTAAAAAACGTAAAAAAATAAATTAAAAAAACCGACAAAAAACTCCACCACTGGGAAGTTCAGAATCATCTACGTGGTATTCGTTTGTGCGTCGATGTCAAAAACACCCTTTATAGTTCCATCCCTTTAACAGTTTAGGTCGTAAAATGGATCGCGTTAAGAGCTCGTGGTCCCCCCTACCACGAGCTCTTAACGCGATCCATTTTGATCCCTGATCTTTTCAAAAACATCGTAACACTCACCAGTTTGTCCCTGCATGTAGACAGGCTTGTCCATTTGTATGAATATGGTCATGAATCGTCTGGAGAAGGACAGCTGGGACTCGTTCGCGAAAGCGCGCCCTCCGAACGGAGTGTCCAGGTATAGGCCTTCTACACGGAGCTTGTAGTCTCCGGGCACGGTTGTGGGGGGCACCTGGAGGAGATTTGTTTGTTATAACAAAGGCTTTTTGTTTGTAGAGACTGAAGCTTTCTATGGAACTGAGGGACAAAGTATTGTTTTTCTACGCTATGCTACGAGCTATACACCATAGCATAACATCATCATCATAATCATTTAAGCCGAAAGACGTCCACCGTTGGACATAGGCCTCTCCCAAGTGTCGCCACAATGAATGAAAGGAGTACTGCTGTTTCATAAATAATTTATTTTGAAGAATTTTTATTATGTGTGTAATATTCCTATGTTTAAAACTTAAAAAACATGTACTGCGTGCCCTGTGACATTGCCAAAACACCAGATAATTACCAGTATATTATGATATTTATATAAAGTCTTTGTACTTAATTTTAAGTGAAATGTAATTGTTCTTAGCATAGTCGTACTTAAAATGTATCTAGTGGTCGTTCTTATAATGTTTTCACTGTTGGGACTCAGGCCTCCTCTTTAGGAGAGGGAATGGGCCGTAATCCACCACGCGGGCCCAGTACGGGTTGGTGGATGTCACATAAATTAATCCGCGACCTACAACTCGTAAGTCGGGGCCGTTACCACTCGGCCACTACAGCTCAATTGTTCTTATTAGAAATAAAATTCTTTATACCTAAATTCTAGGTGTGTAGTATAGTAAAAAAGTGTTTCAATAAAAAAAAAAATACAACTGGTTCAGATATTATTGTTATGCTGTTACTTAGTACTAAAGGATTTGCAAAACATTCTTTCATATTATAATAAATTGTGTTAGCAGACAGACTTGTGAATAAAAAGGTTTAAAATTATACAGTTTAAGTTTTTAATATAGAGCTTAGGTTTAGGTACTACGGGCTGTTGTCCGCAACTCCACGACTAAAGCGCGTATTTTGCGTACGGGTGGGACAAATGAGTCACTCGATCCACCCCAGCTCCTCAAGAAAAGCCAGCAGCGCCTTGGTGTCGCTAACCATTTCACGAAGGTTACCTGGGTTTCTGAAGTAATAGAGCTTACCCTCATATTCAATATTTCAGGAACTCCCTCTTTCACTCTCTGGTTTACATCAGCAATTTCCACTCCATTGCAAGAGATGGAAGCCCTGATGGTCATCTGCATGCGGGCTTGCAGGATATTAGCTGATATCTTGTAGATCTGGCCTGGACGCACCATTCTAGAGGCCACTATGAAATATGTGCTGTGGAAATGAAAGATACATGAATACTTATTAGCCTATAAATATATTAATTTATTATATGAAGAAAAATGTTACAATATTATTCATGCCATTGAGATGTGTTTAATTTATTACCAGTTAGTTTAGATTTTTGCCAGTTTATAACTCCCTAAAAAAAAATAATCTGCGGTCCCAATCCCCCATATTTAATGCATAAGAATCTAGTTTGGTTGGTTTTTTTTTTTAGGTTTTATGTTTATTAATTGAAACTTTATGCATATTGATGGCGAAGTGCAAATTACTCCTAACTGTCGAAGTAAAAAATGTCCTATCCCAAAAACTTTAGGAGGTACTATACTATAAATTGACATGTTGCTTTAGTTAGGTTCTTACACAATTTAATTTAATGCAATTGCAACTAAATATCCTTTTCAGAGATTTCACCAAAACATGCGGTACATTTAAATTATTATAAGCGCTAAAAAGTAAATTTCAGTTAAACGTATTGGCAGTTCACTGTCAATATTTCCTTGTTTCTGTCCATAAGTGTATAAAGATTTCAAGAGCCAATCTTGTACAAATAAATCTTATTTCAATTGTTCTCTAATAGCTGCAGTATAGTATTTATTCAAAGGCACCATTCATTTAATACAAAGTTTTAATAAATAAATAAAGACAATAAATACCTGTGGTGAGGATACTTACGCTTCATTAATAATGACACTTTCATGTTCTAAAGGGGCACCCTTGAATGAAGTACTGTACGTCCTGCTGTTGTCCCAGGGTCTTGGAGTTTCAGGATTGTATTGGTTTACATTATAGTTTACATCTTGATCTCGGTTCTCAAACTGATTGTATCTCTGGTCTGGTCGATTTATATCATATTGACTACGATTTGGATCATACTGGCTTCGGTTTGGATCATATTGACTCCGGTTCGGATCATACGGATTCCGGTTCGGATCATATTGACTCCGGTTTGGGTCATACGGACTGCGATTTGGGTCATAAGGCTGATTAGGATCATATTGCTGTGTCGGATTCTGGTTGCGATTCTGAGACCTCCTGTTTGGGTCATATGGGTTGTCATACTTTGGGTCTGGATTGAGGTAATCATTTGTAGGGTTCGTCTGTTGAACATCCGGGTTGTATGTTGGTGACACATAATCTTGTGATGTACATAGTTGCAATACTGTTGTCGATAGTATATATGTTAATATTATGAGATTCATAATTCAGTCTTTGATTTTAGCTGCCTGTAACAGTAATTAAAATTTAATTATTATATTGAAATATTTATAACAGTATCTGCCTAGAGTAGATGTTAACAGTTGCTACTGTGCTTTTTATGTTAATAATAACAAAAAAAAAAAAAAAATTATCAGACAAATAAATTATATTAGGCAAGTATACAAATAATATGAGAGGTTTAAGTAGATTGATTATTAGAAAATCAGTCGCAATGGAATAAACACCTTGAACTGAAATAATGTATTTCTTTACTAGCACTCTATAACATTTCCTGATATTACTGTGATCTGTGTATTTCGTGTGACGTCGACTCCGATGGTGTTCATGCGCCGACATAAAACCTACCTGTTTGTTTGGTTTATTTCATATTTATTGAGTTAAGTTAGGAAAGTAAACAAAACTTGTTAAATTTTAAAACAATGACGAGTTTTGACAGTAAATAATCAGCAGTGGTCCAACTTTATTCAGGTAAAACTTCTGGTTTAAATTAGCTACTATAAACACACAAGACTTACGAAAAATACTTAAAAGATAAAATATGAAAAGCCAATAGAGAAATGTTATTATATTATAGCGTATTAGCAGTCATTGAAGTTAGTCTAAATTCAAGATTCGAATTAGCAACAATCGTTGGCCAACATAAACACCGACTATTGTCAGTTAAAAGTTCAGTTAATTACGTAACACCGGTCACATAAAACAAATTGTAGCTTAATAAGTAAACATAGAACGAGTTTAATACTCGATTAACCTTAATTTTAATTTAATAATAAAGTTATACACTTCTCTAACCTGAAGTTAACGCCCATGGATATTCTTCGCTTATATATATATTTTAAGCAAAGAACACCACCACATTTGCACTTAAACTTCACTTTACTACCTATAAACACGCAAACTCACTTAATTTGAAAGAAATTCATTTAAAATAAGTCTAATTCAAATAAATAAACAAGTACGATAGCAACGTCCCATTACTCACTTCATTCAAGAAAATGCGATTGTCGCGCAGCCGCACTTCACCACGCCCGGCTAGTGCAAAAACCGGTATGTTCCGTTAACGTTTAAAACGTTATCGTAAATTACGTTGAAATTGGAATAAAATGTTAAATGAAATGCATTTTTAGGCGTACATTACTTTAAAAACAGAAAATAGTTTCTATTCTATTTAATTAATCACTTTGTATGTTACAAAGTACTCTGTGATCACTTTTACGCTTTTTGAGATTGATCTTTGAATTCCTTAAAATAATGTTGTTTATGGTTAAGGTCAATGTTCCAAGGAACCCGCGAAATTTAAATTATCTAAAGTCTTGCATGTAAAGTTGTACCTATGTTGATTAAAATATGATTGGCGGGCGTAACACATATATTAAGGGTGAGTTGCACCATTTAACTATAACGATACTATAGCCGTTAACAGTTGTCAAATCGTCGAATTGACCTATAGGCGGCCGTTTCACGGCTGGTTAAAGTTTGGTTATCGTTATAGTTAAATGGTGCCACTCACCCTTAGAGAATTATAATCGTAAAATCGTCAATGTAACCTTTTCAGTTCCTCTAACCGTCAATAGAGTTGACTGAGAAGTACTTGGTACTGGTTGGTATACCGTATAGCTGATACTTTACCGGAAGACGGAGACGCAGCGTAGAAAGGCGTCCCACAAGGTAGAGCGAATATCTGGTAAGGATCACCGAGAATCCGATGGATGCAAGTTGCACAGGACAGGTCGTTATGGCGACACTTAGGCCTATATCCCCAACAGTGGCCGTCTTTTGGCTGAAATGATTCATGATGAACAGATTGATAACCAAGTAAATGTGATCGTTTATTGGTTCCGTTTTGGCTGGCTGTGGTACGGAACCCATGCAACTCAATGCTTAAGTTTAGTATTCATGTATTGGCCTACTTATTCAGATCGTTAATTTTATGTCCACAATCCGGATTTCTACGTGCAATATGATACTACACAACTGCGTAAGATCTAGCCAGAGACCATATGTTTTTGTACACGTTCTGAATGAGAATAGGATTCCTATGTTTTGACGTCTCGTCGTACTGTCAAATCGAAGAAATTTTGGCAAAATTGAAGAACTTAGAGATAAGTAAAATTGAAGAACTGGATTCTGCGTTCACAGTTCATAAATAAATTAATTTTTTCGTTAATTAGTTACATAATGTTTAAAAATTTTCTTTCCTCGACTTGACAGTAAATCGTGATGTCACAACATGGCGGGCGATCCTATTCTCATTTGAAACGCATTGCACGTTCATAAATAAATGACATATTTTTATTTGTATTATTAAAATACTAGCGAAGCCGTCCAACTTCGCCTGTGTGTTCTTCTCCTTCTTGCGGTCCTGATCTTATCCCATATTACTTGGGGTCGGCGCAACACGTTTTTTTTCTCCCATTCTGTCTTGTCACCCGTCACACTATGACTATCACTAACTCCCTTTTCTTTCATATCACTCCTCACATAATCCATCTATCTTACTTTTGGCCTCCCTCTCCTTTCTTAGCATGGGTGCTACAAATCTTTATATTTCTCGGGTTTTCTCTATTATAATTATGCAAGTACCTATTGTAGGTACCTACATTTAAACCTTCCTCATAAATCAATCTGTCTATAAGTGAAAACCGCATGAAAATCCGTTTAGTAGTATTTGAGTATATCGTATCGTTAATAGTATTTGAGTAGTTTGAGTATATGTGGGAATGAAATCTTTTTGTTGGCAATGTACAATGTTGTAAGAATTTATAGTGCGAACTAGCGATGCGCTATGGCGAGAGGTTTTATTCGATTGTTTGAATATTTCGATGGTTTTCGATTGTTTTGACTTTGACTCGAGTCCCATTCGGTCTGTTATTGCAACGACGAGTGCATGGCGCGTTCATTTGCGAATTGTTCCTCGATGTCTTAGTTTCGCCGTGAGACTGATTCAAACAATCGAAATCTAGCGGTCGGTCGTTCCTGTTGATTCGAAACAATCTCGATTATTTTGTAGAACGAACGGTGAATCGTTGGGTAATTTAAACTTTTTAACGACTTAGATTCTTTCGATTATTACCTAAATCATCTCGGAATCGCCCATCGCTAGTGCGAACCACGGGCATCAATTTGTTACGTTATGCAGGTAGAACTCTGCTTACCTCCAGCAGAATCGTCAGTCGACCCACAGTCCCATATTTTGCCAATGTGGTTGAAACACACGGAGTGGAGCTAACCTAACCGGGCTCTAGGATGCTACTGATTTTCCTTCTCTTTATTTGTTATAAACTAGTGCTTGATTGCGATCCCACCTGATGGTAAGCAGTGAAGCAATCGCTGATAAAGCGCACGAGTTTATTAGGAGCCTATTCACTTTATCCTTGCTTGAAGATATCATTACAGTCGGATGGTAAGACCGCAGCAGGCAAATTGTTCCAGTCCTTCGATGTACAAATACCTACTGGCATTGATCTTGAGCGCTCGGCGTCAGAGTGAGGATCGTTCCATACATTGGCGAGCCAATCGTCGTCGTCGGGAGATACGTGCTGCAAGCGCAATGAACGAATCATGAGTGGCGTCTATGACGCGATGCGCGGCAAGCCAATCACTGACGCTCCCCGCCCCCGCGTCTTACTTCGCACCACTAAAGAAACCGAATATTTGACTTCTGCGCAACTTGAAGCCAGCTCTCAATATCCGTGCCCGTATTTGTACGCGGTATACGAGGCAAAACGCTTAGTCCGGACCGTAACTATTTCAACGAAGGGTGGATACTCGCCGTACGTTGGGTTGTCTGATGGTAGAAATGAGATATATCAAGTCATGAAATTCTCGCATAGGTACTCTCCAAAATGCAACCTGAACCTGTACAACACCGAAAGGCTGGCACCCTACCGTATTCAAAGCTTTGAAGATTGGACTTGACCAAGTCTGGATCACCAATTAGCCTCTTCGCACGCCTTTCCATCGAGTCCAAAGCTGCTAGGTGACGTTTTGCCAAAATCACGATTTTGATCCAACTGGGAATCGAACCCCGGCCCTTTTATATGGTCGTGCTTGCGACTAGATAGAGACCAAAGAATTATTAAAACTGAGCTGAGTATTCCACTTCAGAATGGAAAATGCCGATGAAAAATAAAAATCACAAAATTGCTTGTTATTGACGTTCTCACCTTGGGCTTAGGGTGAGTGACTGAGTAATCAATTTAAAAATGCACTTTTTGTATTTGCAAGTCAATAATAATGTATTTGAGTTTGTGTGTGCAAGTTCGACTACTTTGATTTTTTATTCGACGAGTTCGCACATTTCCACTAGGTATCCCACTTGATGGTAAGCGATGATGTGGTCGACAATCGAGCGTGCTTACCTAGAAGTAACCAATTTGGACTTGAATTGAAGACTCCCTAAAACAAGAGGTTGAAACTGTGGGAAAACTCTCCGGCACGGAATTCTACTCCTTAGTTGTGTCCCCTAAACGTTTTGTGTGTACGAATGCGTCGAGTATGAAGGTTAGACGGGGTGGAGTGTGCAGGTTAGACAAGGTGGAGTGTGCAGGTTAGACAGGGTATCCGATAACTGGCCGAACCAAGCCCAAGTTGTCGACGGCGCGCACTGTTCCCGTACGCCTCAAGGAGTTGTCAGCAACAGCAGGAGCCCAGCCAGGTCGAAGCCTACTGGGGCCAGGGTTACCCGAAAGGGAACTCAAGCCCCGGTATGAAGGCCAGAAGGAACGATGTGGGCTTTTAGTCAGTATGAGTCTGACACTATCTCCCGCTCCGTCCAAGAGTCCGTCCGTCCGGAGTGTGCAGGTTAGACGGGGTGGAGTGTGCAGGTTAGACGGGGTGGAGTGTGCAGGTTAGACGGGGTGGAGTGTGCAGGTTAGACGGGGTGGAGTGTGCAGGTTAGACGGGGTGGAGTGTGCAGGTTAGACGGGGTGGAGTGTGCAGGTTAGACGGGGTGGAGTGTGCAGGTTAGACGGGGTGGAGTGTGCAGGTTAGACGGGGTGGAGTGTGCAGGTTAGACGGGGTGGAGTGTGCAGGTTAGACGGGGTGGAGTGTGCAGGTTAGACGGGGCGGAGTGTGTAGGTTAGACGGGGTGGAGTGTGTAGGTTAGACGGGGTGGAGTGTGCAGGTTAGACGGGGTGGAGTGTGAAGGTTAGACGGGCGAAGTGTGCAGGTAAAACGGGGTGAAGTGTGCAGGTTAGACAGAGTGGAGTATGCAGGCTAGATAGAGTACAGTACTCAGCCCCCCTAGCAAAGTTACAACAATTTCGCTTGCGTCGAATTCTTCGAGTTGACCTTGCCGTCAATTCTTTTGTTCTGACCACGTGACTGAGCGTTGAGACGACGTCATTCCCGTATATTTGAAGCTTTCTACAAGCGTTAACTATTGCAGATTAGCAACTTGGCTAGGAGTTCAGGTTAGAAACTGTGGAGTAACCAGGTCAGATACGAGTGCGATAGGTTAGAGATAGGGTGGGGTACTCAGACTACAGACTTTAGTCAGTGGATGTCATAGGGTGAATTTGTCTGCAGTTAACGCTAGGTAGATGTTTATTTTCGTAAACCACTCCATTGTTCACTTATATTTATATTTGGCACAAGATCCATCGTGGCTTGTTGTTTACTTCTCTTTAGCACTTGGTTTAGTAGAATCCCTAGACTACTTTTAGGAAACAAGCAATAAATACAACGATGGACTTTGAAGTTATGTTGTAACCCTACAGCTCATACTGGTTCGAGGCTGTAGATAGGTACTTACATATATCGACGAAAATAAGGGAAGCTTTCGCAGGCCAAACTTTCGCTTTCTATAAATATCTTTTTATTGTATCATCAGTTGTCACATCAATACACGTGCCGTGTAGGTAATAAAAATAAATCGTTTGTATGTGAGGTATATGGTTGGAGGAAAGGTATTGCCCTCTTGTTCAGTCAATTGATATGAGCTCAGTCATGTGATCTAAACTATTTCACTTGGGAGATTTATAGCTATTAATGTGTGTTCGTGTTGTGAGCACATGTTAACAGTCAATATAAATACTATGATATCAAAAAAATAGGACAAGATGAAAACTTGTAAAATAATAAGGCAAGATTTTATTAATTAATCATCTCCCACTGTTATTTGAGTAATCATTATACATTTCAGTGTATTACAGAGGCACAAAGACAGGGATAACAAAATAAAAAATGTTTTGATTGATGAAATTCTAATTAACCACTGAATTCTCCACAAGTTAGCAGGATCTCATAAACAAAGGAACTGATCAATAAAAATAAATCACGCGAGGTGATAGGATGTAAGATTGAGACTCGTCGGATCGCAGTACGATCGCGTAAGAACAACTGTATAACAAGATGAACAAGAGAGTCCAGTAGGGGTTCGGGTCGCTCCGGGGCCTCCACTCTTCACATTGAAAACTCATATTGTACGCCAGCATCCAATTTATCTTTTGTCAAAAAAATCTGTACAAAATATATTAAATATATACTCTGTAATGCTAAAAACTGTAACGCTACCTCCTCAATAGTTCAATCACGATTATTAAATGATTTAAAACACAATAACTCGTTCACGTCGTGCAAGAACAAACATTTAACGTATCGACGAGCGCCGCCGGCGCTCGCGCGGCGGGGAGACCTATATACAAGTCAACATTTTAAAAATCATACACCTCAGTCTGTCACGTGAATACCGCTGCTGCATCTGATTTATAATTCCGTTGCATTAATTTCATACAGTCGTGTGGTCTTACGATCTAGTGTCGCGTATCGCGTCCTTTGCTTATCGTCCGTGCGTGGCATCATAATATACATAGTTTATTTTATATATAGGCAGTCGCGACGAGGCGTGTGTTAGTTCCGCTCCTCATCGCAGTCGCGGGAGATGTGTCCGGGCTTGCCGCACACGTAGCAAGTCTTGGTGCCGTCGGGGCAGTTGCGTGAGATGTGGCCGGACTTGTTGCAGTTGTAGCAGGTCTGGTTGGAGCTGTCGCGCCCGCCCTCGGGGCAGTTCCGTGCGATGTGCCCGGTCTTGTTACAGTTGTAACACGACGGCTCGTCGGGGCTCTGCGCGCATTCACGCGCTATGTGTCCCGTGCCGTTACATCTGCACCACAAAATGTACAAAACCATTAGATACAAAAACTAAAAAACACGAGCTAAATACGATAAAATATTTGAAGGCAAAAAAGGCGATAACCTTGGGTCGCCAAGGTCAATAGTTCATATTTACATTAGAACATTAGTGAATGCACTACACTTTCTCGATGACGTCGATGCTCAGGTCAATGTCACAGTACATCAAGCAGTTATTGATTGCGCCAGAGACGTCGCGTCGATGCTTTTTTTACAGGTTGACCAACAAATTTCAAATCCATATTTGTTCTGGTCCTGATATCCTCCAACTCGCTCTGGGCCCGCGTGGTGGATTACGGCCCATTCTCTCTCCTAGAGGGGAGGGTTAAGTCCCAGCAGTAAGAATATTAAAAAGGTTGATTATGCTATGCTATTTGCTCTGAAGCTTGAGCTCTTCAAGTGGTTATATCGAGCTAAAAATAGTGTTTCCGAGGTCTATCCAACTTTAGCCCTTTTAAACTTATCGGTCCTTTTTTAGGGCTTAGAGAAGGGCTATAAAAGAATCGTCATTTTAACGCTTATGGCTTCCAGCCTATGAACTTAAAACCTTTAGGCTATTTTTGCGATTGTAGTCTTTTTCAACTAATAGGCTATATCAAGGCAGGAACCATGTTTGAGACTCAAAGTTAATATTTTACTCAGTGTGGAATACCGAACGTACCGCATTTAGTATCATAGGTTAGTACCAATACTAAATTAACTAGTGCTTGACTGCGATCCCTCCTGATGGTAAGCAGTGATGCAATCATTGATGGTTAAAATTATTGAAGGTAGTTTGAAAAACCATTTACAATATTAATTCGTCGCCTGAGATTATTTGTGACATAAAGACAGTCTACTTAACTACGCGCTTATTTGACACATGGTTTTAACGCAGATCTTCAGTTTATTAAACTTCAAATATATTGAGACATGGTTTCTGTTTCTTTTTAATAGCTATAGCGTCGAAGACTAAGAGCTAACATAGTCATTTCAATGAAAAGGAACCCAGATTATGTTGATTAGACCTAGAGTAAAGGATTAAGTCTTTATAGGCTTTTAACCTGTCAAGTCCTCAATCGTAATTAAGGGGTTTAACACGGTTAAAGCCGCGATAATCCTGAAAAATCGAGTATTGCCTTCAAAAAAAGGCTAAGTCCTCAGGAATACTAGCTAAAAACGAATAGCAAAGAAACATCAAAGACGATTTTCGTTATCGAAACTGGTTTTAGATATGATCTAATGATAAACCGACGTGACTTGGATAAGAATCGCGGTTAGCTAACGTGCACCCTACGTTATTCAAACACGGGTGGTATGAAATAGTTGATAAGTAGGCGTAACTGGTTGAAGACTAGTCTCGAGCAAAACTAGTTTAATCCAGCATATTGATTTTATTGAGTTGCTTTACAGAAATGGAGTAAATAGAAAATTCTATCGGTGAAAGGTAAGCTTGTTAGGTTTTTGTAGT
Organism: Mythimna albipuncta; assembly: GCA_929112965.1. NCBI lineage: Eukaryota > Metazoa > Arthropoda > Insecta > Lepidoptera > Noctuidae > Mythimna > Mythimna albipuncta. The sequence goes on from OV815974.1 coordinate 2,488,440, forward strand.
GTTTGAACGTTGTTAGTTTATAATAGGACATGTTGAGCTGTTCGGGTATTCCTTCCAGGCGGATGCGAGCGGCGCGTGGCACTTGTTTCCTCGTGCGCGCACGCCAGGCCGGTCGGCGGGCGCGCTACACGCGTGAGGCGGCCGCTCAAACGTGACCACTCATGCGTAACGAGCCAATAGAGATACTTCATGTCTACACGAAACATGTATCGTTTGAAGTGTCGTTAACCTATAGCAAACGTTACAACTAAGAAGCTTGATTGATTGACGCTACTGCTTCAGGCAACCGCACTCGATGGTTGAGTAATGGGTCACCGATCTGTTTCCCCATCGACTCGCGGACTGGCCAATAACTGTGAAAAGTTTTCAATAACTATGAAAACTCTTTTTAATTGTCAAATTTTCGCTGAACATCTAAAAATTATTCGTCGGCGTATGATTGTACTGGAACCTGTTCTGAGCCTGTCAAGGGAAATGTTAAGACGATAATAATTTAACCTGTAGCAACGGTCGGCCTCCTCCTTGCAGTCACGCGCGAAGTGTCCGGCGCGGTTGCACTTGAAGCACTTTTCGCGCTGGCGGTTGAAGCCAGAGTCGCGAGCACCCTGCACGCCTCCCTGGGTACACTCGCGGGCGAAGTGCCCCGTCCGGTTACACTTGTAGCATACGCTCGAACTCATTGTCTGGAACAATAGGATGCACTCCGTTGATTACACTCTTATCACTAACATAACGGCACCTCTACTAGAAAGCTAAGTTACAGAATTTACTTTTGAATTGGAAAATACAACACTAGAACTTCCTACTCAATAATCTATAATATAAAAATGAATCGCAAAATGTGTTGTTAAGCGCATAACTCAACAACGCCTGGACCGATTTCGCTAATTTTTTTTTGTTGTGTTCGTTATTATAAGGAGAAGGTTCTTATGGAAAAAAAATGAAAATTAGGGTAGAGTAGAGTAGGGTAGGGTAGAGTAGGGTAGGGTAGAGTAGGGTATAGTAGGGTAGAGTAGGCTGAAGTAGAGAAGAGCGGGAGCGAAGCCGCGCGGGCAAAGCTAGTTTCAAATAAATATATGAAGATAAGTTAAATAGTAAGTTCAGATAAAACACGTTTTGGTGTTAAAAATTATTCGGTCAACATTTTGACCTTGTAATAATGACCTTTATAAAACACGGTCATTCGCCTCGTCCGTCTCTTTCTTACCCTTTTTACGAACGATGAGTGTAACAGAGATATCGAGTTTAATTATTTGCACAGAAGTTCCGCTGACGTGATGACCCTGAGGTTGATAACGCGCTTCATGTGCCAAGATCACGGTAAATTACGTACGATTGTCACCAATTGAGTCGCGGCAAACATGTTGATTGAGATGTTAAGGGAGGCCCGGTACGATGCAAAACAATTGAGAACGTGAACATCGCACATTCCACAAGGTCTGTTGACTTGGGTATTTTAGCAGGACTCGTGCCGGCGCTTATCGGGAAGACAATGCGTAACGTTACAATGATGAACGACAGCAAAAACTTGTGTAACTTTGAACTTTCTTCTATCAGTACGATATTTTTAGCAATTTATTTTCGCGAATAGGTACATATATCATCGACTGTTATAACTCTTGTTATCATAACACGGCTCGGTAAAATTGTTTGATTATAATATGCAAGCTACAACTTGAATATGATCAGAAATAAAATAGGTCAGTTGGTACAAGTGCATTATGTAATTCTCAGAGGGTAAACTAGGTTTTAATTAACAACACATGTATTACACTGATTCAAGTAAGTAGGTACCTGTGTCAACAGTACATTGATGTATTATAATACATATTTGTACATATGGTAGCAGAGTTATGTAAATTTCACTGAAAACAATAAATTATTGAAACCATAGTGTTAGTAGTACAAGTAAAACGCCGACCTCGACATGGCGACACCTTTCTTTGGCCTCTAAACTATTGATCAACATTATAGCAAGACATAATTGAGTACTCAGTTTTATTTGCACAATCAATAAGTTTTTACTTGTTTAATTAATTTCGTTACAATATTTTTAGCTTATCTAAAGACCTGCAACATTTTAATAAGAAATCAAACCAAAAAATCGTCAAGTTTGTTTTTTTCTAAGCCTGACACTAGAATATTTTCAAATTTCTAATGAATGTTTATGAAGACAATACAAAACCTTCAGGTCAACCACATTTCGCGGCGATAAACTGTAGCAGATTGTAGAGGGGATAGAGTGAAAGCTGCAAGTGGGAAAGTCATTAACTTGTAGCAATTATGATAACTAGTGTATGTACAGTCACTATGTAAATAGCTGGCCCCACTTATGTATGAAACATGTAAGTAGTTCTCAGAAGAATCAAGGCTTGTTTGGTCAAGTGTCCATTAAGTAATTTTACAGTTTCTTTTTATGGGGAAATAACCATTATATCTATTCTGCTACATAAAACTTCAGGTCAAAAAACTGGAAAATCTTCATTATATGATGATGGCTTCAAATGTTTCTCTACCTTCAGCAAATGATTGTTCCACAAATGAATTGTTAACACTAAAATGTATTACCAAGTGTCCACAGTAAAGATTTCAAAACTTATCACAAACCAAATAAAAGACAACTTAAAACAAATAATTACTTTGGAAAAGGTTCAACATCAAAAATACAAAGTCCTACATGAATTTTAGTGTGAAATCTAGTTGGCTATGGTGCAATTTATGAATGGCTTTCTAAATGTTACTGCTAAAGGGTCAATGGAGCATAATTTGAAAGTTGTAACTGTTCTCTTGTAAAAGTGTAACAAACCTTTTTGGACTTATTTGGGATTGTCTCTGGTAACTTTTTTACTTTTTCTGTAAGATTGAAGCTACCGTTTGTGCCAGATATAATTCAAATTATTGATTCTTTTTAAAAATTTGATATATAACATTGGTTTCCTTGTTTACTTGTCAATATGTTTAAATATAGAAAATTAGACTACCTCCATAGTCTTATTGCAGATTAAAATTTGTAGTTAATTAGGTTAAAATGCAAAAGGCGGGTAAGTAATTGAATGGTTTTACAACCAGTGATAGGTATGTGAAACTGATATTGAAGAATTCTTAGAAAGTGGAATTGTTCACCGACTGCAGTGACTTTCATACTGAGAAATACTAATTAAAAGATCAACAAAATAATGGTAAGGAAATTTAGAAAATGATATCGTAGGAGTTGATTACTTATTACTCTTGAATATTATTACAAAAAGGGTTTGTATTTGAAAAAGTGGCACTGGCATTACAGTGTGAAACAATACATTATCATAACCAATGAACATAGTTATTGTATAAACTGAATATGATGTCAATGAATTCATAAGTACAATAGCAGATAATACAGATGTACCATTTCAATATACATTAATGAGTCCTTTGTGTGAGCATGTAACAGGTAGATAGCTTAACACATGCTTAAAACTAGACTTGTAAGGTTCATAAAGGCATTATATTTAATAGTACTTTCCCACATGCTGTTCATAGTACAGCGATGCGTCATTGTCTTATACTAACAGAGAAAAAAAAAAGAAAGCTACAAGAGAAGGTAAGATAAATACTTTGGAGCTGACGAGATAGCAGACTGATGACGGAGCAATTTCAGTAATTGTTGCCGCTGCAATTTAACGAATACATATGAATGCCGATAGTATATTTCGAATATAAAATTACCTCAACAGCAGCTATATGTGTCAGCAACGAGTCACCGTTTGTCAAAGTAACCACGTTCAATAAACAACCTAACTATGATGCGTTGACATAAAAATAATGCAATTTCACTTGGAAACACTTGGGGTATTTGCGTAGTTGCTTTATTCGCTGATAATTACAAGAAAACACATCTGTAAAGTACGTACGCCGTATAGCAGGCAGCCTAACCACGTGTAGAGGTACCGGTAGCGCGCGGTTTCACAATCAATGTTGCACTTTACACTTACCGATTAGATGTGAAACTTCTTGAGCACTTAAATCACTATTGATTCGATCGTTTCACGATCAAATTTTTAATAAGATTTACAAATAAGATGTAATTTACGATGCTTCGTTTGCAAGGAAGCCAGCCACCATCACTACGAATTCGTAAAAGACATTTTGAGCATAGACAAAGTAGCTAAAAAGTTTTTAGCGTTCTTCCAACGTGACTGGCGAATAATATAAAAAAATATTTTTTCAAGTTATTAGGAATGTCAAATGGATCTAAAACAATAAAAAATATCCAAGGAATCTTTTTCAAAATATTTTACGGTGAAATTATTTAGAAAATACAAAACAAAATATTCTCGTGGAAACGCTTACTATTGTCTATGAATTCAAAATGTTAACCAATGGTAAGAACGGAAAATTCCGTGTTCAACCAATCAGAATTGCTGTTATTTAATTACCAATGGGCTCTTTTATTTTGTTTATTACTAAAAGCTCTGTGGCTGTGCATCATAGTCTGTATAAAGAAAACGATTTAGGAAGTCTCAAATTTCTGCGACAGTTTGCATTAAATCAAATAGTTTAAATTTTGTTAGGTTATTCAAGTATTGTCAAGCGAGTTCAGCGAGTTGGACAGTGTTTACAAAACTACGAAAACTATTTTAAAAATCCAGTCTTTTTGAGATAAAACAGAAGCCAAATTGGTCTAAAGAGTGCCAATAATGTCTGCGGAGAAGAGGAGCAGCAGCGTTGATAACAATGAAGAAGCAGAAGAGACCGATGGCTGGATAGGGCCTATGCCCGCCGAGGCATCAAAACCTAAAACTAAAAAAAGAAAAGGTAGTTTTATGATGAAGATGTCTTGAATTTCCAAGTATTTGAAGCGTACTTATGACTAACTAATATTTTATAAATTCCAGTGTTGGAGTTTGAATCTCTGTACATCGAAAACCTGCCGACGTCTGAGACGTACGAGTTCAGTTACATGCATCGCGATGTGGTCACTCATGTCGTGGTTACTAAGACTGACTTCGTGATCACCGTTAGTCAGGATGGCCACTTGAAGTTTTGGAAGAAACAGGTACTAACCATTAAAAACAATTAGGTTAACTATGAGACAAAGGACCAATTACATTTTGGCGCCACAACCGTTTTAATTAGAAAGATAATGAGGTTTAGTGAAATAAAGTTCTACAATATTATCAGGATAATACAATATGTTAATAGAGACTAATTCAAAACTAATATGTGTTAATCTTTTGAGTACTGTAATTATAGACAATGAGAGAGTGAAGCGTTTGGTTGGGGTTTAATGAATTAATTAGAATTCAGCTTTACTTCCAGTGAGAAACCATCATATTCAGAATTGTTTGACTTTGATGAATGCAGTACGAATTTAAATCATGTACACCATCAGTTCAACACACCTACTATAAAAACTTTAATGCTTGTTTTCCAGGAAGAAGGTATAGAATTTGTGAAGCATTTCCGTTGCCACCTGGCACCGATCAGCCATGTTGCTGCCAACACGACCGGTACGCTGCTCTGCACCGCCTCTCTAGAGAAGACTATCAAGGTGTTTGATGTTGTTAATTTTGGTAAGATAATAATCTATGCTTAGGTAGATACTATGTGGATGTGTTGTGGCCAGATCTTATAATTGATCACTTCATGATATGGCCAGCTAAAACTGGCCAGTTTGTTTATGATATACACACTCCCTTCCCCTCCCTTGTCCCTTGATGAAGTACATCAAAGGACTGGAACAATTTGCCTGCTGCGGTCTTCCCGTCCGATTATAATTTAGTTGTCTTTAAGGCTGGAGTGAATACTAGTCTCTTAATAAACTAGTGCGCCTCACCATCAACGATTACATCACTGCTTACCATCGAGTGGGACCGCAGTCAAGCACTAGTTTATAAAAATAAAAAATATGATACTCTCTCCCCTTAAACATCTTATGTAATTAAATAATGCTCCATAAGGTCATGCTTATGCAGGGTTATTTGAAAAACACTGGCAACCTCTCAGGACTATGACACTAAATCATAAACAACAACTTTTGTTCACTAGGACTTTAAAAATTTATCGTATTATCAGATTTTCATACAAAAATAAAAATATATAAAAACATTCTAAATATATGAAGTTGATTCAAAGCAAGCAATAGTACAATAGCGGAGAGTAGAGAGGGCGGCGGGGTAACTTGATGCGCTTTCGTCTCGTCATACAGACGCTAGTAGTATAGCAAAATACGGAGTTGCAATGAAATCTTGAAGGTTTTGTTTTTAGTAAATGAATTATGTTTTGTAAAATGTCGTAGAACAAAAGTTGTTGTTTATGATGTAAGTAATACTGTCCTGCAAGGTTGTTAGTGTTAGGTATAGGTATAGGTACAACGGGCTGTTGTCCGCAACTCCACGTCTTAAGGTAGAACTACACTGCGCACACGTGGGCTACACACGCCGATCTGGGAGCGTCGGTCTCCATACATTTTATATGGAAAATAGACTGTTAGAGCTACACTAGATCCACGCCACGCGACGTCGTTCTACGTACAAATCAGGCGTCTTACACGTGTGCGTCGGTGTAATGTAGTTCTAGCTTTAAGCGCGTATTTTGCGTACGGGTGGGACAAATGAGTCACTCGATCCACCCCAGCTCCTCAAGAAAGGCTAGCAGCGCCTTGGTGTCGCTAACCATTTCGCTAAGGTTACCTGGGTTTCCGAAGTACTTTGCCCTATATCCAGCGACCCGTGGCCAGTTGTAATGGCCGTTAGTTTGCGCGGTTGTTAGTGTTATACGAATAACCCGGTATGTGCTCATTTTCCTCATAAAATTCCTGAGTGACCTTTTATTAACATTCCAATCCAAGGGTTATGTAATTCAGTGCGGAACTTTAGTCTCATAAAATAATGTTATTAGACACAGCAAGATAATATTTATTGATTTGAAATAATCTTAAGGTATCACACAAAGTAAACAAGTAGATCTAGTTGATCTTGTTACTTTGATCATAAAATTGTTATTTACGCTACTCCTGATTATAATTCCGTAAACATATAAAGTCCTTCAATCATATTTTAATCTACATACAACTTGACGCTGACCTGCAAAATGCTTTTTTTTTTTTATTTATTTATATATACTTGGAAAAAAATTGAATTTAACGCGTTCTGACCTTAAATAACTAAAATAATTTAAGGAAAATCTTGGTTTTATTTTTTTTTAACTGGGAATCATAATGATATCTCCCACTCTTGTGCATCTGGAGGGCGTGTCATCATCATTATCACCATATCAGCCGAAAGACGTCCACTGTTGGACATAGGCCTCCCCCAAGCGTCGCCACAACGACCGGTCCTGTGCAACACGCATCCATCGGGAGGGCGTGTACGAACACATAAAGAAAGATGACGATATATGAACCGTGATGAAGCTTCAAAGAATTCAGATCAGCTTCCTGAACACTGGCTTACTGTGTAGACAATGACCTTATAAGAGACATCTTATTATAATACAAAATCCAAAATCCAAAAACTACAGAATACAGTTCTCTACATATAGATTAAAAGGGAACCTCAGAAAATAACATGTTGACAATACGAGAGTACCGTGACAAGAGCTAGACCAATTCAAACTGTTTTTTTTTTTTAATTTTATATTGACTGTTATTTCTTTTTCAGACATGATCAACATGATCACCATAGAGTTTGAGCCCTATGTTGCCGAATGGGTGCACTCGGCAGGGGATCCCATATCTGCACTTGCTATGTATGTATTATCTATATCTAAACATATAAATAAATTCCTTAAAGTTTGTGGAGGGCTGTCCCTTACACCTTGTATATACGGTACGGTAAATACACCAAAATAACATTTTTTATAATTTTTTCTGTCTGTCTGTTTGTTCCGGCTAATCTCTGAAATGGCTGGACCGATTTTGACGGGACTTTTTTTGGCAGGTAGCTGATGTAATAGGGAGTAACTTAGGCTATTTTATTTTAGAAAAAATACGTTCAAAATCCTTAAGTCTACGCGAACAAAGTCGCGGGCACAGCTAGTTTTATCTATATAATCATTATTAAATAACATACTGATGCTCTAACGCCTCTACACACCAGAGCCTCCGCGTCCGGCTGTTCCACCCGGCGGGCTAGCCTCGGCACGATAGACGCAAAACATGCCCAAACCGAAAAGAAAACAAAACACTAAAAAAATTTACAATTCGAACCAGTAAATAGTTCCTGAGATGAGCGTTTTTACAAATTCTTCAGCTTTATAATTTTAAGTTTAGTAAAGATGTACTTTGAAATTTGGACCAAGCGTTTCGACTCGTCGTTTATACCGCGTACAACGAGGGACTGGAACAATTTGCCTGCTGTGGGCTTCCTGTCCATCTATAATTTGGGTGTCTTTAAGGCTAAAGTGAATAGGGTCTTAATAATTAAGTGCGCCTCACCATCAATGATTGCAACACTGCTTACCATCAAGTGGGATCGCAGTCAAACACTAGTTTATATGAAATAAAAGAAATCCCTTAGAAACCATCTCCACGAGCGTGAGAATCGCGACGAGTCCGTCCTTCTATCGCCGGGTAGTCTCCACGAACGGGCGACTGTTCCGCCAGCGAATCGCCGCGACTCGTAACGTTATCGCCGCGCGTCCGCGACGAAGCGTTATGCAATACTTTTGTTGAAAAAGGTCAGTTAAGTGCCAGACGAGAGCGAAATAATTAGTGTCATAATTTATATATATGTCTCCATGATAAATAAAATAATTATTTATTATGGATGTAGTATTATGGGGTGCTTGTCAGAGCGGCAACGCAATAATGACTCGGGCGGGACGCTAGCGTTTGACAGAACGCTCGCCGCGAGAGCGCCACGTTCCGTAGCGAGCACGCGGCGGGCTCTCTGCCAGTCGCACCGGGCGCGCGGCGATACGACGATGTTTCATTCGCAATCAGCCACTCGTCGCAACGCCGCGATTATATCGCCGTGTGGAGACAGGTTTTAAGAGAATGTATAGAAATAAATGTCACGACGATAATGTCGCTGCGATTCTCTCGCTCGTGTAGATGGTCCCTTAGTTTCCTTAGTGTCCCCGCACACGGGTCACAAAAAAAGACGCTTCAAGTTTCTTTTTGTGGCTCGTGTGCGGCGATGCTGCCACAAAAAAACAGCTAGAAGCCGCTTCAAGCTTCTCCGGCCACAAGCTGTCGCGCGCTTCAGCTGTGTTTGTGGCCGCGTCTAGCTTTTTTTGTGGTGGCATTTTTTTGTAGCTCGTATGGGGAGCACTTTAACATCACTTAAAATAAAATGTCGCTTTAATACCACTTATAACTTAAATTTTCCATCAGCTCAGAGAAGGCGAGCAACAAGATCCACATCTTCGACGGCACACAGACGGAGAGCAAGCCCCTGTACACGTTCGAGACGCTCCACCAAGCCACCGTCACCACCATTGCTTACAACCCCGTCTATGAGACAGCAGTGTCCGTTGATAAGCAAGGTAAAGTCCTTTGAATTTTTTTTTTGTGACGTAGTATTATTGTGTTACCTAGTTACTGGATAGTGGAGTTCAGATCAGCAGTCACTACATGTAAAAACTTTCATAATCTGTGAGGTGAGGACCCATTAGGAGCGAAATGAAACCCTCAAGTGCTGCATTAGAACTGACTGTTTAATAGAATAATAAACAGCCTGCTTGGTAGTTTACGGCCCATTCCCTCTCCTAGAGAGGAAGCCTGAATCCTAGCAATGGAAACGTTATAAAGGTGATAATATTACACGTTTCTTATATTGTTTAAGGCATCATCGAATACTGGACGGGCCCGAAACACGAGTACAAGTTCCCGAAGACGGTGAACTTCGGCTCCAAGTTGGACACCGACCTGTACGACTTCGTGAAGAACAAGACTTACCCGACGGCGCTCGCGTTCTCGCCCGACGGCAAGAAGATGGCGTCCATCAGCTTGGATAGAAAGGTACGATGATATAGTGCTGATGATTTAGTGTCAATGAAATTGTTAACTTGGTGAACTGGTGGCAAAAGCGCCAGCTTTAAGCGCTAAGTGTTTGTAAGAGTGTGTAATAACATAAGCGTATCTTGAGGACTGTACCCAACACCAGAACCAATCCGATATGTCCTATACCTCGTTAGGACGCCAGTGGTGGCGCAGTCAGACGCCTTGCTGACAAAATATCGACCCTTTTTTAGGAAGAACGGGTTTCCTCTTCCATATTTAAAAAGAATTTATAGTAAAACTAGCTTTTGCCTGCGGCTTCGCCCGCGTGGCATTAGGTACTTAAGGAATCGGGATAAAAGGTAACCTATTTTCTTTTCCATGTCAAAGGCTATATACATGCCAAATTTCATCCAAATCCGTTCAGCCGTTTTTGCGTGATTAAGTAACAAACATCTAAACATTCACACTTTCACATTTATAATATTAGGATCATTTGAAAAAAAAATATAACTTATTATTCATACTCACTGGACGCCTGAAAAAATATAACTTATTATTCATACTCACTGGACGCCTGAAAAAATAAAACTTTTTATTCATACTCACTGGTCGAAGTTTACTACGTCGGTGGTGGTGCGATGATCATTTTTGCAGGGCACACTTGGCAACAGGCCGACCTGGACGAGGGAGAGAGGTTTAGAAGGAGAAAGGGGAGGCCTTTGCCCAGCAGTGAGACATAATATAGGCTTTCTCAAAAAATGTACTCAATACTCAATTCTTTATTCCATTCCACTATATTTCCACAACACCCAACATCCACTCAATTCTTTATTGCATTCCAAAATATTACTACTGATCTAGTAGAAAAGTTGCTGTGTATTTTTATAAATAGTTTTGTATAACGCTTCTTCCTGAAAACCCTAGTATGCTTAATTTTATACAAATATAATACTGTATGGACTTTAAAAGAGACTTTGACCCCCGAGTTTGTTTCGGTATCTCTTCTCAGGGTAGTCAGCTAAGAAAGACCGGCCTCATTTAGTTTATACAGCCAAAAAAAAAATTGACGTGTAAAAGTGTTTTTTTAAAACCTTATCATTTACAACCAAAGCGCGATCCCCTCCATAGAGCTTTTTTTTACTGTGGGAAAAAATCATCCAATGACAACCCCCGCTCCTGGGCGGAGCGGGAGATAGTGTCAGATTCTTACTGACTTAAAGACCCACTCTGTTCCTTCTAGCCTTCATATCGGGGCCCGAGCTCCCTTTCGGATAACCCTGGCCCCAGTAGGCTTCGACCCGGCTGGGTCTGACCCGGGTGGTGCTGACAACTCCTTGAAGCGCGCGGGAATAGTGCGCGCCATTTATGACTTGGGCTTGGTCCGGACAGTTACCGGACGGCCGGATAGCGAGCTACCCTTTGCTCACTGATCGCAAGCCCGCGCCTACGGTGGCCGTAAATCGGGATCAGAATCCCGGCGGCGGCGGCGGCGAGAACGCCGTTGCCTGATGCGGTCGGCCTCGTCCTTGGCGAGCATTACTGCTTCGCACGGGTCGACTCGCGCCTGCCACTCCTCCTCGCTCCGGACCATGCCCTCAACCAAGGCCCGGCGCGAGAGGTCTCCGCCGTCCTCCATAGAGCTGAATACATTCTGTTAGTCAACTAAACAGTTACTCCGCCACTGGTGTCCTAGTGAAATACACGCCCAACAGTAACAAAACTAAAAGCTTGTGTAACCCGTGTGAGCCCATTATATAATAAGTAGGGTGTTTGTCTGTTGATGTAATAGGTGCGTGTGTTCCATTTCCTGTCAGGCAAACTGCACAAGGTGCTGGACGAGAGCCTGCAGCGCTTCCAGGAGCTGCAGCATCAGACGCAGCAGCTGCCCAACATGGAGTTTGGGAGACGGTAATGCCAAGTTGTAACTGATATCCATTATGATGATACTCTCTGCACATAAACGGAACAGCCCCCCTAGCCAAGTTACAACCGTTTCGCTTGCGTCGAACGCTTCGAGGTGGCCGCATCGCCGAATCTTTTGTTCTCACCACGAGACTGAGCGTTGAGATGACGTCATTCCCGTACATTTGAAGTTTTCTCAAGCATTAACGATTGCAGATTTGCAACATGGCTAGGGGTACAGAATAGAATAAAATATTGATTTATTTACTCAGAATGCAGGATTATTTTATCACCTTATTGTAATAAAGTAATAAAATAGTATTAAAGAATCCCTGTACAATTTACCATTTTGGCATGCAAACATTGATGCAAGTACATCATCAAACATATACATTGCTGTATAATTAAAATTGATCAGCTAGAAAATCCGATGCGGAGTATTTTTCATTGCTATAATGTCCGACTTTCGCGCGGTTACAGTCGCTGGCTGACATTAGCATAGTACATTGTTGATCCAGTCGTTTTCAAATCCGTTTTTTTTTATCCGCTAACCTGGGACGCTAACAAGGTAAATAATTTATGTTGATAATTTGCACCCAAAGCTGAAGCGTGTAACTAGTTTAATCATAAAATAAACATAAACAAGTGTGTAAGTGTAAATTACAGCAAATTACCCTTACATACTTATTTAGGCTTCATTGTGTGTATTTTACTGCAGTTTGCTGTTGACGTTTTGCATATAAGCTTGCAATATACAGAAGCAATTTATGCGTACTGCTGCTGTCCTTATCCTTAAACGAGTTGATTGATTTGATCCTCCGACCAGACCGGTGTTATGTCTGGTCCGGTAAACTGCCCGATAGTTGATTTTGGGCCCGCAAAGGTGGATAATTTCTACGTGTCCACGTAGATGTTGCTACATCATCCCCTCCCGTGGTTTCTGGTGGTAATACCTCATTATTTTGTGTATTAACAAGATTTATTTCCGAGAAAAGTAAAAAATATAACAAGTAAGCGAGATTTCCTAACACAAAGTCTCCTGTCACCCAGAATGGCAGCGGAACGTGACCTGGAGAAGTCGGACTCGGTGCACCTGGCCAACGTGCTGTTCGACACAAGCGGGCACTTCGTGATCTACGCCACCATGCTGGGCGTCAAGGTCGTCAACCTCGTCACCAACCGCTGCGTCGCCATGCTCGGCAAGCCGGAGAACCTGCGGCCCCTGCATCTGGCACTGTTCCAGGTACGCTTTTTATGATTAATTTAGGCCTAAGGCGGTTATCACACTGCCACGCACCCCGCAGCGTAGCGCGTGAATGCGTGTCTTAACGTTGCTTGTATCTCCGTTTGTATAGAAAACACGCACAGTCCAATACACCTAAAATGCACCCACGCGCGTGTGGCGGGCTGGAGGGAGGAGTGGTGCCGTGCGGGATTTTAGATGAAATGCGTAAGTGCGTAAAACCCGCACGATGAAGCAGATCTGCACTCGCGACAAAGAGAAAGAACACACGGCATTTGCTATCATAAAAGTGCCACGTTAGATACAAATTGGTATGATGAAGCAAGGATTGTAAAACTAAAATCGTGTACTAATAGGAATTGGTGGCCATAAACAAATATGCAGCTTGATTTTTTGAAAAATTTACCACGATTCTGGAACACAAAGAGTAACTAATGGAATACGGGTACCTCTGTAAAAACTTTACACTCACTCCACCCAGAGGCATAAGCAGCAGATATGATCGCCTGCTGCGGTCTTCCCGTCCGATTATAATTTGATTGTCTTCAAGGAAAGAGTGAATAGGCTCATAAACTAGTACGCCTTACCATCAGAGATTGCATCACTGCTTACCATCAGGTGGGATCGCAGTCAAGCACTAGTTTATATTAAAAAAAAAATTATGATAACCAATTTCAAAAAAAAAAATTGCCTTTGATAGGTCCAATTATGCCTACATAGTTATAATTAGACTTGTAATAATTTTAAGTTGTAATATGAGTTCTGACTGACTTCAGTTAGAACTTGTATCACATTCGCGATTATTATTATTAGCAATGGCGTCTGAAGTCACTGCCGGTGCGCCATTCCGTGATTTATGAATAACCTAACCTTCCCCACTTATCCAGGGTCGCACCAACCAGTCGAAAGTAGCGACAACCCTGGAGATGGAAGGCTCGGAGAACCCGACGCTATTGAACGTGAAGACGGACCCCACGCTGTTCTGCACCGCCTACAAGAAGAACCGGTTCTACATGTTCTCGAGGCGGAGTCCTGACGACATCAAGAGTCCTGATGCAGACAGAGACATCTTTAATGAAAAGCCTTCCAAGGAGGATATTATTTCTGCTACTGAGGGACAAGGTAAGCACGGCTCTCTTTTGTTTTTCACTCCCACTTTTAGTTTAACCTTTGACATTTTTATAATAATCGTCAAATATCACTAAGATAAATATTTTTAATTGGTATTCAATTGTTGCAATTAGCATTTCAAATATTGGCTTAAGGAAGAGTAGGTGTGTACTGGGAACATCTAGCTTTCTCTTTTGTACAAACGTTACGTGGTAGTCAATATGTTCATCCTTATTTTTTTGTCATTGTGTAGTATTATATCAGAGTATCAATGGGGTTAGGACAGATAAAGTACAAGCAAACAATTAGGTTCAAGGATAGTGGTAAGATAACTTATTCAGACTTTGACAGGCCTGTTGGTCTAGTGGTTAGTGACCCTGACTGCTATGCCGGAGGTCGTGGGTTCGATTCCCACCCAGGACAAATCTTTGTGTGATGAGCATGATCATTTGTTCTGTGTCTGGGTGTAATTTATCTATAGTATGTATGTATTTAGTATTTATATAAGTATGTTTATCAGTTGTCTAGTACTCATAACACAAGCACACAAGCTTAGCTTGAGACTAGATGGCGTTGTGTGGTAGTTGTGGAATATTATTATTATTCAAGAAATAACACACCTTAAGGACGCGTGAGCAAGATTCACTCGCTCGAATTTAGGTATCTTGGTCGCAATACATCGTTCTACGCGCACGCACACATAGAGCCCATTGTTCGCTCAATTTTATACTTTAACCGAACATGTCTTGATATTTGAGGTATTATTTTATTTTTCTTAGTAAGTATTAATTGAGTCAATCTTGTTTGATTTTTAATATCAGTATTACTATATGGCAATATGTAATTGCCTGCTTATCCAGTTTCGAGTACTACTCGTATAGCAAAAATAAGTAGTTGCCATATCGTTACGATTAATAACGACCAATTTCTTTGTAAACCTACGATTATTTCGCAGGCTTATTTCTTTAAAAATATTATATTTAACAAAATCAAATGGGTATTTGAAATTAATTTTATCAGACAATTAGGTACAACGCACAACCCCTCTCCGACATGAATTAAATCTTCAACTCAATAAATACTCGTACGATGTCTGAAGCAAGTGGGTATTTCCAATTTAATATTCGATCTAATCGTAAAATACAGTTAAAACTATGAATACTTATGTATTTTTAACCGACTTCTAAAAAAGGAGGAGATTCTCAATTCGGATGTTTGAATTTTTTTTTATGTATGTTCGCGCATAACTTCGTTGCTTGCGAACCGATTTGAAAAATTCTTATTTTTGTTGGAAAGTGTATACTTCCCAAATGGTCCCATAGTCACCAAGTCGGGATCTAATGATGGAATCTTGGCGAATTCAAGGGAACTCCTCAAATATCATGAGCAACCGTATAGTTTTTTTGGTATTTTCATCAAAGACTTAAGCATTTACACTCAAAAAATTACATTTGATGAAGTGGAACTGGTGAAGAAGACCAGAAATGGCCAGTGGAAGTTCATACTCACACAGATATCACAATGAACATAGTTATGCAACTACGATAATACAAATAAATAAATGAATGGTTCTGGATAGGTGTGTTGAAAATGGTATCATCGAAGTGACCTGATGATGATGATGGAGCCGGAAGATAGGCACCGGGACTCCGTAATTAATCAATGTATCCTACCCGTGTTTGGGCTATTTAGAATTATCATGAGATGCGCCGCACTTTGGCTATAAGGTACTATCAAACTGATCTGATGATGATGATGGAGCCGCAAGGTAGACACGGAAGTTTCATATTAAAACAATGAATTTATCCTAGCAGGGTTTGAGTTAATTGGAATTGTCATGAGAAAAAGGTACTCTGGCTGTAAGTAAGTGTATTACAACTAAAAAGTGTGAAATAAAAAACTTTTTCCAAAAATATATAACCCACTTCACTAAAAAAAACACTAAAACCATCAAAATAATTTTAACTTCGGAAGTCGGTGTACCTCGATATTGTTTGTTCCTTATTTAACACCGACTAGTGAAATCGGTTATATCTTTCTTGGAAAAAGTTTTTTTTTCATAATTATAAGGTAAAATATACAACGGATTTAGAAGTTATGTGTACTATCCAGACCCTATTTGTAGCATAGCCAATTTCTTTATTGTATTTGTGTGAAAAGATTGTATGGGACTGAATAATTTTAAAGCATGTAGCTGGGAGATGAATAAATCATCGTTAATTTGATATCATGATATTGTGGCAACTTTAATTCCTTGTATATCAAAATGGTAACAGGAAATATTGATTTATAAATACACTAGCTTTTGCCCGCGGCTTCGCCCGCGTGGCGTAACCTAATGTTATTTCCCATAAATTTTGGACTTCCATTTTACACGCGTGAACAGCGTAGTTCTTACTACCTTAATTCACATATACTACCATTGTTGGTGTTGTGTTAGTTAAGAAAACAAACACAAAACAAAAATGCAATTATATTTTTTCAACAACTTCCAAAAGAAAACACAGTCATCAGTCGTGCGTTATTGTCGTTCGGCTTATTACCTAAAGAAACAGTAGGCAAAACAGTTCGGGGGAGGATCAGTGACCGCGTCATGCGTAGCTATTGAAGAGCGGAACTCGTGAACTCGTGAATTTAATTTTGAGAATTATTAAATTTATGAAAGCTTTCTAATGGTACGTCCGATTTAAATGATTCAAAAAGTAATTTACAGATACTGATATAGTCTTGAACGCGAAGTTATTTTGATAAGAATTAATACCGTAATTATGTAAATAGCTTTCCAATAAATGCTTCATGAATGCCAATTTTTAAAAGCAGTAAAATGGATATATTATGTTAACCTTAAGAGATAGACATATTCCACCTCGGACTTTATTTTGCTTATTTTTTCCCGACATCTTCAACAAATAACGTTAAAGTACACAAAAATACATACAAAAACTTAAATTATATACTAAAAGCTTCCTCACGAATCACGCTATCGATTGGTGAAAACTGCTTGAAAATCGGTGCAGTAAATTTTGAGTTTATCGCGAACAGACAGACAGACGCGGCAGGGGACTTTGTTTTATAATATGTAGTGAAAAGTGTCCTAATTTATCTTGGTATTCGAAGATATAGGCAAGCGTGCTCTATCGTCGGCCACATCATTGCTTACCATCAGGTGAGATTGTGGTCAAACGCGAGCCTATACATTATATAAAAAAAAGATATTGTTTTATTTTGTACTATACTCGAATTGCACTACGATGCCATACGTGTCATTATAACCTATATTCTAAGCTCGAACAAATAATTTTTACCGAGTTTCAAGGTTCATGACAAAATTCAATGCTCGATTGAATTACTATAGGGTTATTTATCATCATCAAATCAGTTTGATAGTACCTTTTAGCCAAAGTGCGGCGCATCTCATGATAATTCTAAATAGCCCAAACACGGGTAGGATACATTGATTAAATACGGAGTCCCGGTGCCTATCTTCTAACTTCATCATCATTATCATCAGATCAGTTTGATAGTACCTTATAGCCAAAGTGCATCTCATGACAATTCTAATAAGCCCCAACACGGCTAGGATACATTGATTAACTACAGAGTTCCGGTGCCTATCTTCCGGCTCCATCATCATCAGGTCACTTCGATAGTACCTTATAGCCAAAGGGCATTTCATGACAATTCTAATAAGCCCAAACACGGCTAGGATACATTGATTAATTACGGAGTTCCGGTGCCTAACTTCCGGTTCCATCATCATCATCAAATCAGTTCCATAGTACCTTACAGCCAAAGTGCATCTCATGACAATTCTAATAAGCCCAGACATGGCTAGGACACATTGATTAACTACGGAGTTCCGGTGCCTATCTTCCGGCTCCATCATCATCATCAGGTCACTTCGGCCGTACCATTTTTAACATAACTATTCAGAACCATTTATTTATTTTTATTGTCATAGTCGCTTAACTATCTACATTGTGATATCTATGTAACTATGAAGTTCCGTTGGCCATTTCTGGTCTTTGTTTTAGAATAAAACTCATTCTTTATCAGTAAGTCCATTATTACTCCATAATAACAATTTTAAAAATAAGTATGATATTTGTACTTTTATTTCGGTCCAAAAAAGTAGCACGTCTTTGCAGTCGCCGTATACAAGTCGGCACACATTTTAGACGTATTTATTTTTTGTAAGAGAGCGATACGGACACCTGTTCACAAGCGCTTCTGAGCGCGGACTGACGCTAGACATCGCGCGTTCAATGAAATATGTATGAAGAAATATTGAGAGTGGTTTTATTTTGGTCATAAATCATAAAGTTATTTATGTAGGTTCAAAATAATTATCTATAGGTGTTGAAGACTATATAAGCTGTATTATTTTATGTTTTTTAAAGTAAAAATGTTTACTGGATTTAAGTTACGGGTTCCTACTCAGACTCTGTGTTTCGTTATTTTCTTGTATTAGTGCGTTGGTAAAATCGTATTTATATGAAAATTTTATATGAGACCGTAATATTTTTTTTATGCCATCCTGGAGATAAATATATTGTCTTTTATTTGATACCAAGATATACTCATAATTATGATTCCTAAAGCATCATAATTGTTCCCGAAAAACCGTTATATTTGTCGAAATATGTGAATACGCCCTTAAAAATAATGCGCCTGTTTATTTCTTCAGATAATCACATTGTTTTCATAATTATTAGTACAAAATACTACTAAACATCGAAACCTAAGGGGGGGGAGGGAGTGAATCCCCTAAACCTCTCATATCTACGTCCTTGACCTTACCATGGCGTGTTAAAATGTCAGTGGTGCGAGCAAGAAATAGGGATGGAGTTATATACCTTGTTTTAACCCTTTAACAGTTCAGTTTAGGTCGTTAAATAGATCGCGTTAAGAGCTCATGGTAGTACTTTAACCTTTCAAATACCGTCAATTAGAGACACAATAGTGAGACAATAGCAGCGCGAACGCGTTTGCTTGGCGTTTTATGAATTAGATGGTGATTAACGTAAGTTCGTTTTGTTGTGTAGGCGTGCAGCGTCTGTACGAGCAGGCGATCCTGCACACGTCTCTGGGCGACGTGCACGTGCGCATCTTCGGCAAGGACGTGCCGCGCACGGCCGAGAACTTCTGCGTGCACGCGCGCAACGGGTACTACAACGGACACGTGTTCCACCGCGTCATCAAGGGCTTCATGGTGCAGACCGGAGATCCCACTGGTAATGCTTTGTTGTTGCTATTCGCTTTTATTAGGTTGGGATCAACGCTACCTTAAGGGGATGCATCTCGACATACATTTTCACCGTTTTTCATACAACCGCTCTTACGTGATTATGACGTTATTACACATTTTTCATCAGATATTTTGGAAACACATTATCTTGTGGATATTATCTAGGCTTCTATGAAAATCAATTTATAAATTTATGTAAAACTAATCCAGTTAAGACCTCTGAAAATCTACTATTTTGCATGAACTTTCACACTTCATAATTTACTCAAAAATTTAAAAAATCAAAAATGTACAACATACAAGCGTAGCAAATTTTATCAAGAATCTATATGATGCCAACGTTTTTCAAAAACTTTTAAGTGTTTAAAAAAAAACACGTACTTCCTGGAACAAGTTTTGTATAATATTCGAGTAAATCACGGAATTACTGAATGCCAACAGAGTTTTCAGGTATTATCACTCTTTTTTCGCGTTGCCTTTTCGTCAAACATCACGTTGGATTGCGTTAGATGAATTAACAAGGTTTTAAACCATGCTCGATGTTTACGATAGGCGAGTGGAAAAGCAGCTTCTTAATCTTTCAATCGTGGAAATTACAGACACAATAGAAAGACAATAGGTGCGCGAACGCCCGCTTGGGGTTTAATGAATTAAGTGAGCGCACGCGCGTGCTCTCGTCGCGTGACTATGCGCGTGTGTGGTGTGCTCGGATCTCCTTAGCGGAAACCGGATTATTACCTGCGCATGTCCTAGAACCAAAAATTCGAAGACATGTGACATTCACCAACACGCACTGAGCCCGCGTGGTAGATTACGGACCTTTCCCTCTCCTAGAGAGGAGGTATGAGTCCCAGCAGTGGGAACATTAAAAAGGCTGATGAAGATGATCTTGACCTGCGCAGTGTCGCTAGTGCAACTTTAACGGTGTGCACGTAGTCGCAGCGATAGAGAACTTTAATGTGTTGTTACGTAGCACAACAAGCGCGGGGCGCGGCTGCCCGACGGAGCACTATTGTATGGGACCGCGCAGGCGCCCGCGTATCGCGGCGTTTGGCCTTAGCGTTTTGTGCAGTGTTTATACTGAACTGGTTTCTGTCAGCGGCTTCGTTGGAATGTCAGTTATTGCGGATGTGAAATCGAAACTAGAAAAGAAGTAGTTTTTTTTTAAAAGTTGGATATCATCCAATGACTTCTCTCGCTCTATCTAGGGCGAAGCGGGAGGGCGTGTCAGACTTTTACTAAAATCAACCAAACGTACGACGATGCGCCACCGGTACTCATGGTGATCATCCCACCTTTATGCAAAACTTTTCGGGAACACATTCATTGTGTGTGCTATGAGTAGAATTCCCTGCCGGAATCTGCGTTTCCTGATAATTCTCGATCCACCTTAGACCGGGAAACTTACAACAAAAAGAAAAAACCTACACGCATCCAAAATCTACTGGTCTTCTTGAGATAGAATAATAACAATATAAATCCATTTTCAAAGTGGCAGTATCAATTGGTATTAAAAAAATACTTGTTTACAGTCGATCACAATCTTGCAAATAACCACGAAGTTTCCAGACGCGAATTATGTAATTATTTCTCCAAAAGTCGTTTTATTATCATCACGTTTTTGCGACACGTTTGATGCCCACGTGCCACTTATCATGTTGTCACCAAGTGATATTTGCCGATAATAGCGGTAATATGAAGTACCTGTTATCAAGAGATAGTAAATACGTAAATTTCAATATTTATTATGATGATCAGAAGATATTATTTCGAGAATGTGTATATTCTTTCTTCTTTTTTTTTATAACTAGCTTTTGCCCACGGCTTCGCCTGCGTACATAAATTATAGTCCATGTCACTCAGGATTAAAGCAGCTTTCTATCGTTTAAAAAATTTTAGCAATTGGACCAACACTTTCAAAGATTACCTCCTACAAACAAAAAAACAAACCTCTTTCTAATATTAGTATAGACTAGCTGTGCCTGCGACTCCGTTCGCGTGGACTACAGGATTTTGAATGTATTTTTTCTAAAATAAAAGTAGCCTATGTTACTCCTTATTACATCAGCTATCTGTCAAAAAAATCCCGTCAAAATCGGTTAAGCCATTTCAGAGATTAGCCCGGACAAACAGACGGACAAAAATTGTAAAAAAATTGTTTTGGTGTATGTAACTATGTACTGTATACTATATTCATATGCATGTAGTAAAAAGCAGTTATTTCAATATTACAAACAGACACTCCAATTTATTTAAATGTATAGATTGATAGGTCCTCCCTTGGCCACCATCTCACCTGATGGTAAGCGATGATGTGGTCGACGATGGAGCACGCTTGCCTAGAAGTAACCTATTCACTCTTGACTTAAAGATCGTTAGGTTGTAGCTATCAAGACTGGCAAAGAATTCCACTCCTTAGCTGTACTTACAATGAACATATTCCCAAAACGTTTTGTGCTTATAGGGGGGTAATTTCAACTCGTATTAAATAAGCTAAGCTTATTTTAGCGCAACTCTCCATAAAGGGAACGGTTTTTATTAACTTTTCGAGCGTTTTTGTTTTTAACGAAAAAAGACAGGGTGTTTAGAGCCTACTTATCATGAACCTACCGTGTTGGCTGATGTTTCGAGCATTACCTTTTATGCTAGCTACTCACCGGGTAGACATTTTGGCAGGTTCTTTTAAAATTTCTCCTCACAGTATAAGGTTTAATTGGCTTGATCAATCCAATGGAGCAAGCTGCATGGTGGTTAGTGGATAGCACAATGAATCTTAAGTGATATTATGCGACATTTTTTAATGATTTTCCGTGGTAAATGAAAGAAAATAGGTGTTAGGATTTTAATCAGTATACGTTGGACGCGGTCTGAAGCTGTATTCAGCATGGGACGAGAGAGCGTGTCTAACGAAATCCGTATAAAATCAAACATGATCATAGTCCAAAATTCATAGTCCAAAATTTATAGTGTTTTCCTAATTCAAAAAGAAAAAAAAGAGATATTTAAATCCGTATAAAATCAAACATGATCATAGTCCAAAATTCATAGTCCAAAATTTATAGTGTTTTCCTAATTCAAAAAGAAAAAAAAGAGATATTTAAATCCGTATAAAATCAAACATGATCATAGTCCAAAATTCATAGTCCAAAATTTATAGTGTTTTCCTAATTCAAAAAGAAAAAAAAGAGATATTTAAATCCGTATAAAATCAAACATGATCATAGTCCAAAATTCATAGTCCAAAATTTATAGTGTTTTCCTAATTCAAAAAGAAAAAAAAGAGATATTTAAATCCGTATAAAATCAAACATGATCATAGTCCAAAATTCATAGTTTATAAGATTATCAGAACAAGCAACTCTGGCTTATATTATTTAGTAATCAGAAAATCCATATAAACCGAACCTGCTTATAGTATAAATTCATAATTTAAAAGAATAAGTTTATCAGAACTGTCGGCTTATAATAATACTAAAATTACTCAGAGATTTCTTACTAATCGTAATGGCTTACGTGGGTGCGGCTAAGATTATAGATGCGATTAAATATGGAGCAGCAAAGACGCAACACAAGCGTTATGTACGGAAATGTTAGAAGGAATAGTTAATTACTTTGTATTAAAGTTTATCATCCCCAGAATTATAATTTTGTAGCTGAAAATAAAAATGCACAGATAAAAAAAAAAAAACATTTTTTTTAGGAATTTCTCTTTTATAATTTTTGATTAAATTTGAAGAATTTGATAGGAAGAGGCCAGACGGTATGATTGTAATGCTTTGGAAGTTGGGTAGGCCTTTGGTGCGGGACAAAACATGTGTTGTGTCGACACCCTTGCGCCATCCCTTCTTCTTAGTACGGCGGACTGTGCTGGGGCGACTGCTGCAGGTGCAGAAAACTTCAAACAGTGTGAATAGAGGGTCCGAGCGCTCATTGAATTGTTCGGGATATTAGCAAACAGCGGGTCGACTCTTGACAACGTGTGATCAAAACGAATCGGCATTGCTATCCAACGTGATAATGCTGCCAGCGTTCAGGGCAATATTCCCATTGACATCGATGTGGATAAATTTTTGATGGCCAATGAGTTCTTCTTCTACCTGTTCTGTACATATTATTTTCAATTTGTATTTATAACAATTAAGCTATAATCTACACTAATATTATAAAGATGTATAGTTTTTTTTGTTTGTTTGTTGGATGTCATCTCTGAAAGTACTGGTCCGATTGCTAAAATTTATTCACCGATAGAAAGCTGCTTTAATCCTGAGTGACATAGGCTATATTTTATGTACGCGGGCGAAGCCGCGGGTTAAATCTAGTATTTAATAATATAGAAGTCGAGAACCATAAAAAATAAAAAATTCTTTCGTTTGAACCTCAATTTATAATTTTGTTTTTTATTTTTTCCAGGCACAGGAACAGGCGGCGAGAGCATATGGGGCGGTGAGTTCGCGGACGAGTTCAAGGCGCACCTGAAGCACGACCGCCCCTACACCGTGAGCATGGCCAACGCCGGCCCCAACACCAACGGCAGCCAGTTCTTCATCACGCTGGCGCCCACTGTAAGTCGAATAACTAACTAAACAGATGGAGTATGGTCTGAATAGTGCGACATAATTTTCAAACATTTTAACCGCCTATATCGAATACTAGCTGTGCCCGCGACTTCGTTCGCGTGGACTACAGGATTTTGTTTTTTTGTTCTAAAATAAAAGTAGCCTATGTTACTCCTTATTACATCAGCTACCTGCCAAAAAAAAACCCTTCAAAATTGGTCCAGCCATTTCAGAGATTAGCCCGGACAAACAGACAGACAAAAATTATAAAAATATGATATTTTAGTGTATGTACCGTATATATATTCATATGCAAGTAGTAAAAAGCAGTTATTTCAATATTACAAACAGGCACTCCAATTTTATATAGATGTATAGATATCCAAACACTCTCGCATTTATTCCGTCGGTTCACACATCTACGACCAAATAATCCATCTCGTCAGCTCTTGTCACCTATTGGGATTGAAGAGCTAAACGAAATGAAGTACACAGTTGCAGACACACAATCCTGGTGAATAAGACATTAAAACTCTCGTCGGACCAATCAGACGCAAGCTTTCAAAGAGTTAAAAAAAATGGATCTACATACATTCAAAAAACTCTTGCTTGTACCAATTCTTTTTGGATTAGTGTTTTTTTTTTTACGCTTAGTTTTTTTTTGAAGTTCCGTATCGTAATCTGCGTTGAATGTGGGTCCGCTCAAGTCCGCCACTATGATGGGGATATTGAACAATCTGATACATCCATCATGCATCACGCCATCAGTGTGTACAGTAATTCATCTCGTAGTGTTCATCTCTTAGTAAGCATAAATAAAAGTCATAATTATGTTAGCAGAAAATAGCTTGGTAAATAACTCCAGGTATTTATTTTCATTTTAGTAATGTGGGTAGTTGAATCCACTAGTGATTTAGATTGAATAGTAGATCATTGTATTTACACTAACAATTGCTATACAATAATAGATAGATATAGCATTTATTGGCTACAACACAAAACATGCATCAAAACACATCTTACTCTCAAGTTATAAAAACTAAAGGGCCTATTACACTACGCTGAATAACGCGTGCGATGTTTAGACTCGTCTTAGTTTTATTCCCAAGTAAAACCTGTCTGACCCATATTACACTTGGCGGTACGTCGAACTATAGACTAAAACAGTCTGAATAAGGCGTAGTGTAATTCTGTGTAATAAGCCCTTATGCTCTTATACTAATATAACAACAAAGGATGGTGCGGGTGACAGCTGTCAGATTCATACAACTTAGCTACAATTACCGGAACGGATCTTGAGCGCTGGCTTCAAGTTGCGCAGAAGTCAAATATTCGGTCTCTTTAGTGGTGCGAAGTGAGACGCGGTGGCGGGGAGTGTCAGCGACTGGCTCGCCGCGCCATCGTGTCATAGACGTCACTCGTAATTCGTTGCAGCAGCATGTATCTAACAACGAAGACGATTGGCTCGCCAATGTATGGAATGCGCAAAGCGATCCCCACTCTGACGCCGAGCGCTCAAGATCCGTTTTAGCAATTGTATCTATCCTTTTCGCTCATTTTAAAGATGCATATTTTCGCCCTGCTGTCCTACCCACATGCTATATAAAAAACACCTTAGTAGAAACTAAAAAATACAGTCGAGGAATTTCATTGTTTATGAAATTTACATACTACACCAATTTGGTGTGGCACATAAACTTCTGCCTTCTTCAGCCCTCTCCTGCCTTCTTCAGCCCACTCCTGCCTTCTTCAGCCCTGTTTTTAGCTTACTGTATTTTATATTATGTTTTCAGCCATGGTTGGACAACAAACACACAGTGTTCGGTCGCGTGGTGCGCGGCATGGAAGTGGTGCAAAACATCGGCAGTGTCAAGACCAACCCCAAAACAGATAAACCCTACGAAGATGTCAGAATCATATCGGTTACCGTCAAATAAATCAATTATAAGAATAATTTGTAGATTAAGTACCGAATAAGGTGGGGTAATTTTGACCCTGGATTATAATATATACAATGACCTAACAGCTACTGGACGCTTCATGCTCAATGAACTTTCGCACCAAAATAATTCGGTCAACTGGCTGAGGTAGGTACCGGCACGAATCTTGAGCGCTCGGCGTCGCTCGGAGAGTGGGGATCGCTTTGCGCATTCGATACATTGGCGAGCCAATCATCGTCGTTGTTAGATACGTGACGTCTATGACACGATGGCGCGGCGAGCCAATTACTGACACTCCCCGCCCCCCGCGTCTCACTTCGCACCACTAAAGAGACCCGATATTTGACTTCTGCGCAACTTGAAGCCAGCGCTCAACCTCTGTACGGAGGAGCGGGGTATTGTGTTCAATAAAATTTATACTGTTATATTCTACGGGAAAGCGGGATACTACGTTCTGATTGGTCGAGACTATTTAGAAATTATTCTGTGGCTACATCAGATCTATAAGTCATATGTGTTGACAGACATGCGTCGCCTCTTATTAGACGTCTAGTGGCTGTAAGGTCATTGAATATTTAGAATAAGTATCGAGTAAAGTGGGGTAACTTTGACCCTGGGGTATAACTTTGCCACAAGCTTTTTAACATTTGCAACTATTTTTACTGTGTTTCTATTGGTTAATGAGTTTTGGCCTAAGTTATACCACAGGGACTAAGTAACCCCACTTTACGTATTTTAAATCTTGGGATTCTAGAATCCTGGACCTTTGAAAGGCTTGTCGGCTCGCAAGGGCTCTGTTAGGCAAATGTGAATAAGTTATAATTAAGTGAACAATAAACTGACGATGTGATGTACAAATGAACTGTTGCAATAAATATAATGGATGTTGTGTAAAGTGGGATTTGGTGGTTTAATTTATAATTAGCTGCAGCCAGCGGCGTCGCCTGAGTGATAGTATACAATTATCCTAAGGGAACATTATCCCGGAATAAAAAGTATCCTATTATTTATTCATACATTTATGTATACACACAAACACTTACTTACTTACTAGACGGCGTTGTGTGATAGTTGTGGAATATTATTATTACTTAAAAAATGAAATGTACAAATACAGATGGAAAAGTACAAAGGTACATATGTGCCTATGTGTTATTCCAGGACATAGTCTGCCCTTCTGTAAAGTGGAAGTTCCGTCAAAAGCAGTCCAGCCGTTTAGGAGATTAACCGTAACTAAGAGACAAAAAATACTTTTTAATAGGTGTTGATTTTTAATATGAATTTAGTAAAAAAAATTTTTTTTTACGAAAATTTAATCAAGTTTAGTGGCAGTATTTATGTTGATTTGTTTATGTATTTAATATTGTATATTTTGAATTTGTTTATGTATTTAATGTAATACGAAGTACATAGGCGCACTTAATGCCTTAGGCATTCTCTGCTGGACGTATGCAGTTTTTGCATTTTGCTAGTCGGTGCCAAGTAGAATATTGATTAAAATATGACTGCCAGGCGTACAAAGTATTTATTTATTAAACATTTAATAGGGTAAGACGAACTGAAAGGTCAGTATAGATGATTTGAATGATTATAATTCCGTAAATATGTATTCCGCCCATTACTTTATTCTCTATAAAGCGAAAAATTTTGAAAATTTGTATTTCGCGGGCTTTTGAGCATCGCCGGTATCGCCGATCAGAAAAAAAAAAACATTTCCAAGCTCAATCTTATCAATTTGCTGAAAGAGCAGTACTAATGTTTTCTCAGTTTTCCATGCTAAAATGAATTAAATCTGAGCCTATAATCTAAATTGTAATTGAAATGTGTACGAGTGTTTATTTTATGTACGCCATCTATTGGCGAGTAGATAAAAGTTAAAACAGGGTTTAACACCGCCATCTAGAGTCGAGTAGACGAAATAATGTTTAGAAACTTTAACAATAGATGGCGGTACTAAGATTCATTTTAGCATTATATTTATTAAATAATATTTTTGCTTGAGTACAATTTTCAGATTTGCCTGCAAATCATACTACTAACCCTGTATTTACTGATCAGTAGCAACGGTTTTAATATTAATAGTTAGGCATAACTCTGCACGTCTACATTATGTTAAATTGTTTGTTTATCGTATATGGGTTATGTTTTCAGAATCCGTAAGTTTCCTTCATTTTATTATTGTTAACCGCCATAATACAACACTAATGGGAATAACAATATTCTCTATTCATTTAAATTGATTGTAATTAACTAGAAACAATAATGCCTATATTATGATATATCCGTGCTATTTTTAGAAATACATATAACATACTCGTAGTAGGTACCTGTTAAGTTTACCTTCAACTTCAGTTATTAATTTATATGTTAGTGGAGATCAAGGTAGGTATATACGGGACCTTCAGATGTAGCACACAGATGTGCACTTGACCCTAAATAAGTTAATGATGCGTGGGTTCCGCAGGTACATCATAGAGATTTTTGTTAAGGATAGGTATTATTCGGTAGACAGCAACAGTTGATAGGACACGAAAAAAAAGATAGATTGCATAACCTCTTTCTTTTTTGTTGATGGTTAAATATGATGACAATATGTTTTATATATAGGTATATATAGTATTTAAATATTTTAATATCTACTTAATTTATATAAATATGTCGCAGGGAAATGATATCAGGGATTTCACAAAATATGTCGAATATTCTTGTTCATTACGTCTTTTTACTAAAAATATGTAGTGAAATATTGAAACACTAATTTATCGTCAGTGATATGTCGTGTCACTAAACTAAATGTAGTAAACTATAGAATACTTTTTATGAATAAAGTAATAAAACAATATTACAAATTTTGCACTGCATTTTTATTGAAAATAAAGTTTTAATCAACTGAACCATAATAATCTGACAATGATATCAGGTACTTTTTTCTATTACGTGAATTCGTTTATTAGGTACATTAAAATAAATGTAAGTTAAATAAAAATTTATATAAAAAAAATAGACTCCTAAAAGTATGGCTCGATTTTTATTCGCCAGTATCCGCTTTTCTGACATTTTACTAGATTTAGTTTAGTGAAACGACATATCACTGACGATCAGTTGGTGTATTGTCATCGCATCATTAGATACTTTTAGTAAGAAGACGTAATAAACAAGAATATTCGACAACTGACGGGATTTCGTGATATCCCTAGGGATTTCGTAAAATTCCTGATATCGTTATTTCCCTGCGACATTTATATACCTATATAGTTTAATCAATTTAGCGGGAATTGTCTTTTTGGTTTTGGGGTTTATGGCTCATTAATAATTTTACGTAAGTAAATGTTATAGGTATACTCGTATATATTATATGTATAAACTCGTCACAGGATTTTCTAAAGAATTTATGGAATTTACAATTTGTGGCAAATCACACTTTGAGTAGTTTATTATATTGCACTCCCCTTTTGTTTACGTACGTAATAGGATGAGGAAAAAAATGTACCTAGTTAGGTAGGTACACAACTTCATCTACCTAAATACTAGACGATATTGCATAATTATGAGACTATAAAAACAAAGTTATTAATTTAATGATGGTTAATATATCTACATAAGGAGTTCACACAGATGTGGACTGCGGTAGTGCCTACTTATAACCTAGCTATAATATCTAGAGGATTCTGTGGCTGATGTTTTTATGACCATAAAAAATGAAGGTCAACTTTACAATAACATCAAATGTAAGTCCACAATAATGAAGGAATTTTAGATGCATTTTATTTTCCTTTTGCTCAGTTGTTGGACTTATCTTTGGGGGAGCGAGACGGGGGCAGCGTGTTGTCTCGCTCCCTCTCGAACGGCCCCCCTCCCGCGTCGCCCGCACTATATTCTCTTGCACCGCGAGCGGCTACCCCGCCTCCGTGCCTCACCCAAATTCGTGCGTTTCCATTGTCACACTTTGACTCTCGTTCTTTATTCTTTTATCCCGAAGTACCTAATTCGTCTATCGCATAACGAGAAATAACTCAATGAGGTACCTATTTCTAGTAAGTATTGGTGAACTAAGCTATAATTAAAAAAAAAATCAAGTCATCAAATTATAATGCTTATAAAAAAAGTGTGATGTCAGTTATTTATTTTTAACTAACTTTTGCCCACAACTTCGCCCGCGTACACAAAATGTACCTACTTAGGGTGAGTTGCACCATTTAACTATAACGACAACAAAGCCGTTAACAGTTGTCAAATCGTCGAATTGACCAATAGGAGGCCGTTTCACGTCTGGTTATGGTTTGGTTATCGTTATATTTGAATGGTGCAACTCACCCTTAGCCAACGTCACTGTTTCTTCTCTAAATCTTTAAAAAAATAGCAATCAGATCAGAACTTTCAGAGATTACTTGCTACAAACAAAAAAGCAAACTTGTCTTTATAATTTTACTGTAGATATAGAATTAAATTTAATAGAGAAAATAATTTAAAAACATGCGAGTTTTTAATGTCAGGTGACCATAATTTTTGCGTATAAGTCGGGACTAGTTCTGATTTTATTGTACCTATTTAATTAAATCTATAAAATAAGTTCGAGAGATTGAATGTTTAATTTACGATTTTTAATCTTATTAATTTTATGTATGTACATTATGACGTATGCACCAAGTAAATTATATAATATGTTGGTACATTTACATTATTATAAAAAAAATGATAAAACAATAGATAAAACTGCTTCACAATCTTGTAGGTATCGAAGAAAAATTACACGACACGTACAAACGTTTCAATATTATTCGACAGTAGTTTTTCTAGTATTTAAAATATATTTGGGATCAAAACATTAATTTGGACGCTCTTTTAATGGTATGAAATGATTAATACAATGGGCATGCGCCTGCTGATTCTCGGTAATCGTACGAAGTCGTAAACAGCCCGACGCGGCCTCGCGCTACGCTACAATGCCAATCACCAATCACACGCGAGCGTTACTTGGTATCGCGCGATATCCGACCAATGAGCGCTCGACTATATCACGCTACTTCTAAAAATAGCTTATCTGAGTCACTCAATAAAAGCAGTGGTTGTTTCTTAACAATGTTTAGAAACAAGTGGAACGTTGAGGGAGTCGGACGTGCGTTGCCGCATGAAAAAGTTTTGATATTCGCGCAGTGAGTTCAGTGATACCGAGTCGTTCGGTGCAAACACATGGTTCGACGCTTCCAACACGGCATGGAGACCACTTTCTATGACGAGCAGTATCCCCTTAGTGGACCTGTGGAGAACCTGAAGAGGCCCCTCACCTTGGACGTGGGGCGGGGCATCAAGCGGGCCCGGATCGGCGGAGCGCCGGTCCTGTCCTCGCCAGACCTGCAGATGCTGAAACTCGGCTCCCCGGAGCTTGAGAAGCTGATCATACAGAACGGTATGATAACAACGGCAACCCCTACACCCGGAGCGCCAGTGTTATTCCCGGCCAGTATCGCGCCGACGGAGGAACAAGAAATGTACGCGCGGCCGTTTGTCGAGGCACTGGATAAGTTACACCACTCTTCAGAACCGGCGCCGCAGATCGGACGCGTCGTCGACAGGCGAGTGTACGCCGACCTGGACCGGCCGCTTGACCGTTACCCCACACCCGTGGTCAAGGACGAGCCGCAAACTGTACCCAGTGCTGCGAGCTCGCCTCCCCTGTCTCCCATAGACATGGACACGCAAGAAAGAATCAAATTAGAACGTAAAAGGCAAAGAAATCGAGTAGCTGCATCCAAGTGCAGACGGCGTAAGCTGGAGCGTATCTCCAAACTGGAAGATAAAGTGAAGATCCTGAAGGGTGAGAATGTGGAGCTGGCGCAGATGGTGGTGAAGCTGAAGGAGCACGTGCACCGGCTCAAGGAGCAGGTGCTGGAGCACGCCAACAACGGCTGCCACATCGACTCGCACTTCTGATCGTGCCGTCGCCGCCGCTCCACCACATTCCATGCTAGTCGCGCCCGGTAGGACGCAACATACAAAGCGATTTGTGATCTTAATTTTACTGTGTAATATATAGTTAATGAACACTAGTGTATAAGGTGTTGACGCTACGTTAAGGATGCTGTGGATGTTAAGTTTGAGAGATTAGGTTGCCAGTGATGTGTGCAGGCAGAACCTCCGCTCGGGTGAGCTGACTCCAGGACGTTGTTGTTTGTGAAACGGTTATGTTGTGGACGGCCACTTGGCGAGGAATGTACTTAGTGCGAGTCACAACTGCAAAGGCTTTAGCTTCCATTGTAAGTTGCAGAAGTAATGTTTTCCTTAAATCAGTATTGCATTGTCTCATTTAGAATAGTGTAGAAACTAGAAAGGATAATCGTGCGACGTCATTCGTTTGCAGACTGACTGAACGAGGTTGAGGCGGCGTTGCCAGTTTTACGGCGAATTTCCCGTTTCAGCGATGTTGCCGTACTTGCCCTCGCTGAATCGAGGATTTCCATTGTTCATTGTGTCCCGGCCATTGTGTGTATTTTTTCTGTCCAGTAGAATCTTATTATAATAATTAGTTACATTTCGGACGTTATTTATTGCGATTTAGACGGTGACTCGCGTCGCCTGTGTGTTGTGACAGGTACGAAACGCAGCCGGTGTGAAAGAGATAGTGTAGCGTAGAGTGGCAACGGCGCATCAGGCCGAGTCACGAGCGGATGTTCTGCTAATTAAAATTCCGCCTGCGCCGCCCTCGCGGAATGGCGGCCATGTGTTCAACACTCGGACGTTCCGAATCACGTTTTGTTGCACAAGGTTAACTTTTTAAACGCGACAATAGCGTTTTAACGCCGCCGTGGACTGGAACGTCTTTGTTCGCTTCGCTTGATTGTTTCGAGACAAATTAAGTGCTTGTGTGGGAGACTGATCGAATGCAAGTAAGGAGTGCCTGGTAGAGTGGTGCGATTGAGCGAGAGCGTGGATCGCGCAAATAATTTCTCCGTTTTGAAAGATGATTCTCGGAACTGACCCGGTGCTCTGTAGAGGACGCGACTTTAGTAATGCGAAGCCGTCCGATTTAAAATATTAGTTGTGGACGTATACAAGTGATTCGTAGTGAGCAGATGTTTGACATATGAAATTGTGAACGATGCGAGTGAATGCGTGATGGAAGTATTTATTAGTGAGAATGTTTATCTTATAGGATGAAGTAGCAATCTCGAGTGCCTACGCTTTGTAAACTAAAGCCTATACCTATGTTTTTAATTGTTTTTGTTACCATTAATGTGCTACAGTAAATTGTTCTGTACCATTGTCTTCTATAGGTTATTGTAAAGTAATTATAATACCAATTAACAAGTTGAATTGTTATATAGACTATATACGGCCAGCGGGTGGCGTGCTGCTGAGAGCTCCAAGAAAGTCGCTCTGTGAACTGTAAAGAGCGCACCCGAGGCCTGTTTGTATTATTTTTATACAAAAGAATTCGTCAGAATGTTAACAGTAATTTGTAAGTTTATAAAAGATATGAAAACAGTTATACTAAAATAATATATTTCTATGAATTTAACAAAGAATATTGTTTTATACGAAGTATCATATTGTATGATAAAATTGAAAGAGAAAATAAATTATGAAGATTATTATACCATTTACTCCTTGATTTCATTTCTATTCCCCAATAAACCAGTAATCAATCTCTAATAAACGAACTGTCCTGGAATCTAAACACCCAGGCGATATTTAAGGCAGTTCTTTGTACTTTCAATCAGACAAAGTTCAAAGCAGTACAACTTCAAAGAAAACACTGCAGTATATATTAACAAATATGCAAAACAAAAACAATGATATAGCACATTCAAATTATGTAAATAAATAACGACAAAGAAAAAAACAATAAATGCCATTACATAAGAGTAACGACATAATGTAATGAGCAATCGAAGCAGGAAAAGACATAACATTGCAAGTACAGTTTGACATTGAGGAATGAGATCAACAACTGTTACATGATGGATGGAGTAGCGAGATTTAGTTACTCCATAGCAAATCAACTGTCATTTGAACTGCTATCTGTTTATCTAATCTGAACGTATTTCCCTGAGAAATTGCACCTGTCCGGCAACGAAAAAGATGTCAAGATCATGCGCTGAGTTGACCGAACAAATCGCTTTTTCCCTACTGAATTGGAATTCTGGGAACAAGATTTAAAAAATATTTTGTTTTTAAAATCACACCTCGCACAAAATATTAATTCTAAGAAATTTTAAATTTGCATTGAAAAGAAAAAAAAAACAGGTTATAAATTACTGTTTAAACAGATTGTCAACAGAATACATTTTGTGAAGATCAACAGTAATTTTCCTAAATGTAAACAACCGATAAACTTGACAGAAATGCAATTTTATGTCAAAATACACACTTCGATAACTACGCATAAGCTTGTTACTAGCCTATACTGCTATACCAGTGAATGAACGAATTAAGACTTTATTTATTAGTCAATAAGTCGATATTCGTGTTATGAAACAAACGAAGGACAAACGAATCGATGCCAACGATATCTCGCCGGCCGAGCGGCCGGATGTCCGATTTTTGTGGCAAAAATACCAGATGACTTCAAAAAAACATGTTTGGACAAATAAAAAATATTATATTTATGAAGTATTACATTTAAAAACACGCTACTGCGTACCTACCACCTTGTTGGACTTGTCAGTGGGCGGTACTAAAACTCGAAAAAATCACATTTATGATTCCCTACACATTTTGAAACGGATTCAGAAAGGGGGAATAGATTGCTCGATGACAGCTTAAAACTGATTACTTTTACAGACATGCATACGTATACATATGCAATGTATGACGCTTTTTTACGGTGGAAAATTATCTAATGTCTTCTCCCGTTCTAGGATGGACTAAGAGGGCGTGTCAGACTTTTACTGACTAAAAACTACCTGTGTCCTTCAGATGCAATGTTGAAGTTCATTTTGTAATGACCTTATCCAGAACATTCGCAATTCCCGTCTGGGGTGTGGTTACGTGTAGTTCCGGGGGCGGAAAATCACGGTCACTTATAATATGGGTCAGTATGCTGTTAACACGAACATTAGCCGCTGAAGCCTACGCATTGTTCTCGTTAAAACATCGCAATATTTACTAACACCGCCGTGTTTATACTGGCTGTTGTTAAAACACTTATATATTTATGATTCGATGTTTTTCATACGACGAGTATGTTGACTGATTGCACTGCGCTCGCCTATTCATTTCGTTCGCCGAAAATAACATGCGAGCGTGTTGAAATATCAATATTTTATGCCGAGTTAATATCAACAATAATTACAAAAATACTCGACTTGTAAAAGTGTTATTGTAAATTGCGCATTTTCTGTACTGTACTTTCTTTTGCCTATAGAACACACAGTCTAAAATCTGCTATACACAGCTCAAGTTCTCTGACTGACGATGTAGTACATATTCTGATAATGAAATAGTCAATCATTTGAGCATATAATGATCCTAAAAACATTAACACAGAATTGGCAGAACTCACAGTCCCAAGTTGAACAAATTATGACGTTTTATTAAAATTTATATCTCTTGGAAGACATTTATGATTATAGTAAAATGACGATCATTACATTCAGACTCTGGATGGCCACCTATTTAATATAAATGTGTCATTTTTGTAGCCCGTCTTTTTGACTTTCACTAAAGCAATATTTTCATGTCATCAACAGGAATACAATCCACCTCAGCAAGAACATTTTGCAAGATAATCGAAACAGCATTTTTATGTCTATGAACTAAATAAATGTCGATTTTCGCTACAAAGCTTTTTAATATTGGAAAGGTTCCAAAGAAAACACCGTGTGCGGTCGTTTGCCCTCGGCAACGTTTGACTCACGTAAAAGAAAAGAAAAATAGTCAAAAACTATTGTTTGTTCGTTACAAGGATACACTGTCACAACGAGGACAATGTCAACGCAGATACATTGTTGACTGATTTCTAACGGCACCGAGCTATTATGTGCAGCGTGCTTCATTAAAACTATGCACATTTATGTGGTATTGGCATAAATATCTAAACGCCCAAATCCCCAAATCATCTAAAATAATTTATCGGTACGTGAGCTTCTCAGAAATGATTTTAATGTAACTACAAAATGCTAAATAGCTGCCAATTTTTGCGACCTTTTATTTATCAAGAAGCCGATTGTATTTCTAGTGGCATTTAAAGGAAATTTGGCTGGTGGCGGAGGCAATTTCTGCGAAAGACCCCGTTGGCTTTTAATTTTAACCTGCGGGTCACCTTCAACTCGGTGACATGTTTTGCGCGCAGGTGCGCCCTCTGCTGGGCAATACTCGATATACTTCGGAAATCGGTTGGCGGGGCTCCAAGCTTCGCACGTGCCGAGATGCGTGTAGCTACCATGCCTGATTACTCTGTAGACTAATCCCATCCGTTGTTTATTAGAGAAAGCCTGTTAAACATCAAAATTTTCGTTAAAAAAAAACTAGTTATAACTTATAACCCGGTATTGGAAGCATGCCAGATAAACCATTCGAATTGGCTTATCTTTCACGTACTGGAAAACATGTGGAGCTGTTATCAAGTAGTATGTATCTAACCCACACGGATACAGCAGCGGGTCTCTCTGGCATCCCTTTCTGAATCACAGCCGTGACGGTCGTAATCTGACCTTGTCCTAGTGACATCCTGTTGAGCAACAAGTTGATAAAATTGTACTCTGGAATTTACTTGAATTGTATAAGACTACATAATTATTTAAATCTATAATTCAGTACCTATCAACAATGGTTAAAATGTAATTTGGTATTCGTTTGTTTAAAAAATAGTACATAGACTTTAAAGGTAAACAAAAAAACCGTCACATCTGTCATTGTCTGTACAAATGACGTAAGAAGGAAAGTCCTGTAAAAATAGAAATGATGGTGTCTTTATCCTCGGCCCGCTGACTATAAATCAGATAGATTCATTGCACCATTGTGTAGCGTCTCCAAGCTGTCTAATAATAAATAGATTATGCAATTTAATAGATTTACTGCCTACACCTTTTATTTTTGTCACAGAAAAAAATATACATACAGCTTCATAAGAGAAAATTGTCTCTGACATAAAATTTCATCTGGCATATCGCTTCGTATTTATTGATATTTTATTAGACACATTACATGCCGTGTACCCTTTTTTTTACGGTGGGAAAAATCATGCAATAATATCCACCGCTCTTGGGCGGAGCGGGAGATAGTGTCAGACTCTTACTGACTAAAAGACCCACCCCGTTCCTTCTAGCCTTCATACCGGGGCTCGAGCGCCCTTTCGGATAACGCTGGCCCCAGAAGGCTTCGACCGGGCTGGGTGGGTCCCTGCTGTTGCTGACAACTCCTTGAGGCACGCGGGAACAGTGCACGTCGTCGACGACTTAGGCTTGGTCCGGACAGCGAGCTACCCATTGCTCACTGTCCGCCGGAAATCGGGATCAGAATCCCGGCGGCGGCGGCGATAACGCCGTTGCCTGATGCGTTCGGCCTCCTCCTTTGCGAGCAATTACTGCTTCGCAGAAGTCGGCGACCGCCTGCCACTCCTCCTCGCTCCGGACCATGGCCTCAACCAAGGCCCGGCGCGAGAGGTCTCCGCCGCCGATCGCCCCCACGAGGGCACGGCATGCCGTGTACCCTGGA
Organism: Mythimna albipuncta; assembly: GCA_929112965.1. Lineage (NCBI taxonomy): Eukaryota > Metazoa > Arthropoda > Insecta > Lepidoptera > Noctuidae > Mythimna > Mythimna albipuncta. The sequence continues at coordinate 2,526,019 of OV815974.1, forward strand.
TGGGTACAATTATTCAGACCTTTCTTAACTAATTAAACTCAACATCATTTGGGGTCCAGCTGGGCTAGGGTCGGTTTCAGAAAGGGAGGCTCGGCCCCGGTATGAAAGGCAAGAAGGAACGGGGTGAGTTTTTTTAGTCAGTAAGAGTCTGACACTATCTCCCGCTCCGCCCAAGGGCGGGGGATGACATTTGGATGATTGTTACCCATCGGAAAAAAAAACCCTTGGGGGTTTTTAAAATCCTATCTTGTGTACACTTTGGTCTATTAGCAACCTTTTTGCTCGTCTCTGTCCCAGCGGTTTACGCTGTGCGTTGTAAGCCTGTGAATAAATCAAATGATAATGATAAATTATATATATTTTGTAAATAGGTTTTTAAAGAACACTTTTACAAGACATTTTTTTTTACGTCATGCTCAGTTTAAACTAGATGAGGCCGGTGTTTCCTAGCTGACTGAGAAGAAATAACGAAACAAACTCAAGGGTCAAAGTCTCTTTTAAAGTCCATACAGTAAATATGTATTGGTCAAAATCACATGAGAACCATGCAGATTTATCTGAGATGGTCTTTTGAAGAAAGAATCATACAGATTTGAGTGGACCTGTCCAGTCAGTGCAAGCATTTGTCAGTATTCACAAATCTCAACTCAAGACTGCTAAGGAGCTCAACGACTTGACGAAATACAAAGGAAAGGACATTTGGGGAGGCCACAGAAAATACTCAAATTGCCAGACATGTAAAAACTATTGAAAAGTAAAATAAAAAGCAATCAATATAGTTCTCACATTCACAATAAAAAATAATTATAAAAATTAAATTTATTAATCGACAATTTAAGTAAATTTAATGGTTTTTTAATTGACTTAAAAACTCTGTACCTTTGTGTCTGTTTATATAATTGCGTATTTTGTGATTATAAAATATATCAAATATATAATCAGGTGGTGGTATATCAAATATATAATCAGGTGGTAGTGATTATAAAATATATAATCAGGACAAGGAAGGAATACCTCCAGACCAACAGCGACTTATCTTTGCTGGTAAGCAGTTGGAAGATGGGCGCACCTTGTCGGACTACAATATTCAGAAAGAATCAACGCTCCACTTGGTATTGCGTCTACGTGGTGGTATGCAAAATTATTATAAGTCATTTGATTCTCCGTTTTTTGGACATCAATTTTCGAATTTTTTTGGTTTGTTCCGTATTTTGCTCCTTTTTCTTCAATTTTTCAAATGTTGTCTCCGAACTTTTAATGTAAATGCACATCCATTTTCTATTGATTTATACTCTGCTGTTAGGTAAGTACATGGTGTTAATATAACGCCAGGCCGGCAATATAACAGAACAGTAGAAATGACTTGCAGATTACAAAGTTACCTAATGACCACCATTGTTCATATGCTAAGCTGATCAATAGAAACCCAGGGTAAGCGCGAAGCCTCACAATGGCGATGATTGACATTCCATGGATTCTATATCAGATTATAGCAGTTGTTCATAATTACCGCCCGCCAGGCCAGTTGTTAGTCTATGCACAAAGGTGGTGGTGTTGCAAGGAATATTTTATTTTTGGACATAATTATTCTGTTATATCTTCATAATCTGAATAGATTAAACCCTCTTTAATAAATATCTTTACGCTTATCCTGCTATGTAAAGAATTAGAACTTTGAACTTTTTTTTAGGTGGGAAATGTAGAAGTAGTAGTAATAACTTCTTCCTCCCTTGGGCGAAGCGACAGGACGTTTCGGCCTTTTACCACTGTTACTGACTAAAATCCACTCGTTTGTTCCTTTTTCGCCTTGAGTTCCAGGGCCCCAATGGCCCCCTAGTAGGCTTCGACCCTGCTGGGCTTCTACGATTTGCTGATATCTCCTTGAGGCGCGCATGGAACAGCTCGGTCCACCAGACCGGACGACCAGACGGCGTGCTACCCTTTGCTCGCCGTCCGCAAGCCATGGGCAGGAGCTGCGTGAAGAAAGCGATCCGATAGCGATCTCCTGTTTGTGATAACAGAAGCTGAAGAAGCTGTGACATGCGGGGCAATCTCGCACGCGTGATGAAATCCGCAAAATATTAAAAACACTCATAAACGGTATCTGCACTGTACTATGTGCAAACTATTCCTCACAATGTTTAGTTGCGTTAACCAACACTTGGCCGGCATTAAACATTAAGCCCTGTTTTAACTGCACCTCATTAATTAATTAAAAGCGACCGCTGCCGTTAATTAGGTCATTGAAACATTGTCAATTTGAACAGTTTAGCGCCATTAAAGGTATTTAGTAATTCCATTGTAAGTAATTGTGTGGCAAGACATTAACAGCTGGTAAAATAATTAAGGGCTGTGCTCGAAGTTTCCTTGCGTGATTAATATTCCACAATTATCATACACCGCCCAACACAGCCACAACTGATAAACATATTTATATATTTTTTTAAATTGAAATAATCTAGTGCTTGACTGCGATCCCAGCTGATGGTAAGCAGTGATGCAATCTCTGATGGTGAGGTGCACTAGTTTATTAAGAGCCTATTCACCGCAGCAGGCAGTGTTCCAGTCCTTCGACGTACGCGGTATAAATGACGAGGCAAAACGCTTAGTCCGGACTAGGGAATGCAAACCGGTTAACTCGAAAACCGAAAAACCGGTTTTTCGGCATATTTTTAATGATTAAAAAAACCGGTTTATTTTTTCAAGTAACCGGTTTTTCGGTTTTTTTTTATTACTTTCAAATGACACTATTTTTTTTATTAAATATTGTTTTAAAACTCTGTTAAGGCTTGATATCAATCGTAGGTTTGTTTATATATACGTGCCATAGTGATAGCGAAACCAACTGTACAGTTTTTCTGTTTACGATCATTAAAAATTCAGGCCGGCCACGTGTTGTGAGAACAGACAATGAAGGGCCAGAATTAAAATCTCGTAAGGACACAGAAATTCTTATGCACAGATGGAATACCCACCGTTGTTACTCATCATAATATCATCTCCTTAAACAAGTCGCATTTAAAGAAGAGAGTGAAAAGATCAAAATCTTTGTTTGTTCGTTACACTGATGAAAAACTCAGGGATATTCTTGCTTTGGGCGGAGCATCGCCGTGCCCTCGTGGGGGGCCCAATCGGCGGCGGAGACCTCTCGCGCCGGGCCTTTGTTCAGACCATGGTCCGGAGCGAGGATGAGTGGCAGGCGTTCGCCGACTTCTACGAAGCAGTAATGCTCGCAAAAGAGAAGGCTGACCGCATCGAGCAACGGCGCTCTCGCAGCCGCCGCCGGGATTCAAATCCCGATTTCTGGCCACCGTAGGCGCGGGCTTGCAGACAGTGAGCAATGTGTAGTTCGCTGTCCGGCCATCCAGTAACTGTCCGGACCGAGCCCATGTCGTCAACGGCGCTCACTGTTCCCGCGCGCCTCAAGGAGTTGTCAGCAAAAGCAAGGCAAAGCCCTGCCGAGTCGAAGCCTACTGGGGCCAGCGTTATCCGAAAAGGAACTCGAGCCCCGGAATGAAGGCTAGAAGGAACAGGGTGGGCTTTTAGTCAGTAAGAGTCTGACACCGTCTCCTGCTCCGCCCAAGAGCGGGGGTGGTCATTGGATGATTTTTCCCACCATAATCAGGATATTCTTGCTACCGATGAGAAAATTATCACAATCAAGGAAAATTACAACAAGCAAAACAATTGGGTGTAAGCTTGTAACTCCAAAGAACTCTCTCAACAGTTATCAGAGTCCTGAATGATCATCATGCGGCATCAGTAATGGTTCATTTTCGTGAAAATGGGCTACTCTAACTTCAGCTAAAGAGTATCAAGATACTATCCTAAACGCCATAGCAAAGCCTCTTAAAGCTCTTAAAGCTCTTTATTTTTGATAACATACTAGGTTTTTTCAGGATGCTTACAACGAGTGTGAAGTCCGAAAGACTTCATTAAGGCTGATAATTGACCTTTGACTAGCCCAGACCTCAACCCCTGAACTACAAATTGGGATCTACTATATTAGAGGGCATGGCCTTCACCTAACAATAATTAAAAATTCTTTACAATCAGCGGTGGACAACTTTCCAATGATCACCGTGCGTAAACCGATGACGCGTGGCCTGAATGCCTAAAAACTTGTGTTAAGGGTAACTAGGTGTGTAAAGGGTGGATATTTTGAGTAGAAGTTAAATTAAGTTCTGGCTTAGATTCTCTATATATAACATCAATCTGAGACATTCTTTTTTATGAAGTTATTTTTTTTTATCTTTGACAGAATTCATGGCCATATTAAGTATACAGTATATTTTTTCAATAGATAAGTTTCAAAATAATTATTAAAAAAATTATTTAGAATTTCACAAGAAAAAAAAGTTAAATTTTTCACTTAAAAATAAATTTCAAAATTAACTAATTTTAAAACCGGTTACCCGGTTAACCGGTTTTTTTTTTAGAAAACCCGAAAAAAAAACCGGTTTGTAATTTTGGCGGTTTTTGCATTCCCTAGTCCGGACCGTAGAGGTTTCAACAACGTAAGGGTGGATATAACGTATATTTCTAAATACATACATATTATAGATAAATAGGCTAGTTGACGCAAAAAATTTAATTAGTCCGTCTTTTAGATTATTCAAAAATAAGGGACACGTATTTTTTTATTTGTAAATTAAACCAAAAATTACAAAGATATAGCTAACGTCACGCCCGTGCTGCATTTTTTCGCACGGCACACGTAACTTTGATGGGCTCTTGTCGAAAAAAGAAGAAAAAACGTGACCAATATTTTTTTATAATCAAAAATACGGACTAAATAAAATGTTATTATTTTGACCCTGGAAACACCCAGACACAGAACAAATGTTCGTGCTCATCGCAGAAACATTTGGTCCTAAGTGAGAATCGAACCACTAGACCAACAGGCCGGTCAAAATCAGGAAATTGAATCAGGAAAGAACATTCAATTTTAGGGGAACTAAGGTTACCGTCATAACCCGAAGAGTTTGAAGAGGCTTTCCCAGCAGTGGACTGATAAGCTGATGAGTTGTGGGTATCCGATGGATGCGAGACGCACACGACCGGTCTTTGAGGCGACACTTGAAGGAGGCCGGGACCAGTACGGGTTGGTAGATATGTCGCATGTCTTCGATATTTTGGTTCTAGGACATGCTGGTTCCCTCAATATGTTTTCCTTCGCAGTTTTGAGAGCAGTGGTGATGAAATAAATTACACAAAGTATTCATGACTGCGTTTGAATCCACGACGTACAACTCGTAAATCGGGGCTGCTATCAGTCGGCCACCATTGCTCCCAGACGGTATATTGTATACTAGCTGTCCGCCCGCGACTTCGTCCGCGTGTACTTCAGTTATCGTCTATCGACTCTAATCGTATCGGACTCTAAACGTGTTTTCCCGTAGGAATAAGATGTTTTTCCGGGATAAAAAGTAGCCTATGTTCTTTTCCATGTCAAAGGCTATCATCATCATCATTTCAGCCGATACACGTCCACTGTTGGACATAGGCCTCCCCCAAGCGTCGCCACATCGAACGTTCCTGTGCGTCCTACATCTATCGGTTTCCTGCTACCTTCACCAGGTCATCGGTCCACCTTGTAGGAGGCTTTCCAACACTGTGTCTTCCGCTACGCGGACAAAGGCAATATGCATGCCAAATTTCATCCAAATCCGTTCAGCTGTTTTGCGTGATTAAGTAACAAATATTCAAAAATCCATTTTTTTACATTTATAATATTAGTTAGGATTTAATTTAATTTGGGTAAAAAATTGCAGATCGTAGTTTTTGCAATAAGGATAAGATATATTCTCAAGGCCACAAACACAACAAAAGCGTGCATTTCGCTACAGCCGCCGCAGTGTACAGTCGTGGCCACTTTCTACGGATTTCACAAGTTGTGCAAGCGCGGAAGCTCCCGTTATAGTCCTGGCACACTTTCCACTCTTGTTCGCCACTGTAAGCACCCACTGTATCATTGTCGCACGCTTGTTTATACCTAACTTCCTTTAAGGAGTTTATTATTTAGAGGCTGCTACTTATTTGTAGACTAGTTGGCACCCACAGTTTCACTCCCTAAAAGGAAATTCGAATGAAACAGGTTTAAATCAATTTCCCAATTAATCAATTCCCTGCCGGAGTCTGTTTCCTGATAGCTATAACCTTCCCTAGGTTATAGCTATCAGGAAACATAGATCTTTAAGTCAAGGGTGAATAGGTTACTTCTAGGCAAGCGTTCTCCATCGTCGACCACATCATCGCTTACCATCAGGTGAGATGGTTGTCAAACATGAGTCTATCAATAATATAAAAAAAAAAATTGGGAGGTGGGAAATCTTGAGTGGAGTCAGAGGGCGCAGTCTGAAAAGACTTTTACTGAATAAAACCCTCTTTTATCTTTCAATCTGCCTCTTTCCTGTCCTTATAAAAATAATATATTATAAGAAAAGGATTTGAAAAACTCTGAAAGCACTCAATATTTGAAACTTAAAAATGACTTGGTTTTTGGCATATCCAACATTTTATAGAAAAATAGAAAATTACTTTAAAGGGACTAAGATTTAGATTAGAACCATAATAACTTTTATTCAGTTCAAAAATATCTATTTAGAGATATATCAAACAATATAGCTACTGGAAGTTGGGTTCTTCTCCATAGAGGTCTACGATTTGGAACAAGCAATTTAGCTTCAATTTTTTTTACTGACAATTTGACTATTCAAAAGTGCCTGTAATTGATCTATTTGAAATATACGTTTCTAATTTCTGTGCCCAGAATTTGCATCCTCTTTTAAAAACAATATTTTTGACTCAGAATTCATGAAATTTACGGTCTTTTCAACCCTAGTTACCATCTCTATGGACAAAGCCTAAGTATACATACTTCAACTGCGTATTAGTTTCAAGTATGTGACTTATTAGTCTTATCGCAACCATAATGATTGCTCAATAGTACCGCAGGTGTTAGAGTAGGTACTAGGTGGGTACTCGAACGGTGCACAGCGCAGTACCTTGTTTGTGCAGCCAGGGAAATCAATTGCTTATCACCTTCATTTCCTTCAATGTTACATGCACGTTATATATATAGGTAATAATAAAAAAATATTTAAAAAAAGAACTTTTGGTCCACATTGTATGTTAGGTAGTAACACTTATTTCTATGTTGGTTCAGAATTCACAAAATATTTATAGGTTCCCGTAAAATAAATTACATATTAAATTGAATTAAAAAAAATCAAACAAAAAATAAAATAAAATATAAAAAGACATAATTATATGGCAATGAATTAAAAGTTTGGAATTGAGAACGTGTCAAAACTTACATTTTCGGTATATTTTCAGGCTAAAGTTGAGTCAAATTACCAAATTTAAAATTCGAATTCTTTATTTATAACTAAGGAGGAAAAGTTTTTTTGGTTTTTCTTCGCCCTATTTGGACAGGCTAAGGTCTTAGACCATACTGCCTCGTCTTCTATCTATTATCTTTTTTGAGTTACATTAAAATACCTACGGGTGCAACACATTGAATGTTTTTGCAGTAAGTATTTGTAAACGTATCGGGTCAGCCTTCTCGGAAAACTTCGCTGTTGTAGTCAATACAATACTACAACAAATTTTTCAGATCCATTTTATCAAAATCGCGCCTGTTTCAATGATTCCACATAATATTGTCCAGTTGTGCAGAAAATTTTACATTATAATATCCACTGGGAATCTTTTTGCGAATAATTAAAACAGCTATTGAACTTCAATCAAAGAAATCCCGCCAAAAAACGGGGAGAACAGTCTATTTGTCTATGTTGGCAGGTAGTTTAAACTCTAGTTTTTTTTAAAATTAGTTATATTCCTAGGGAAATAGTTATCAATTTGATCAGGTATTAATTTCGCTGACTTTACTTTGTATGTGCCTACCTGGGCCGATGGAAACACCGCAGGAAATGCTTTGTTTAATTAATTGCAGTGTGTTTTTGTACCATTGTTTTAAAAGCTGTAATGCAATTAATGCTTGTTATAAATTACTTCTGGTGCTGAAAAACTTCCTGAAATAATGTTTTGGTACCTACCTACAAATTACGTTTTAGTTTATTTTTAAATTTTCATTTACCTGTAATATAATATTTTTACTTCAATCTAATAGACCTTGGTTGTACTTAGATATTATTATTATCTATGTATGGCCTGTACTTCCTGTAGGTATACTGTTAGTTTAACTAAGAATTTCTTGAACTAAAATATGTAGGTAGGTACGTTTAATTGTAAATGCCAAAAGGAAAACAGTCAGTCAGATTTGGGTTTTCCAACAAGAAAAGTTTCCAACAATTCTCCTGAAAGTGTAAGAGGATGTAAATAAAGGTTTTCCAGTTTCCTGAAACTGTAAGAGTACCTACTTTATGCCAATGCAAGTCATTCGTTGTTCAAAATTCCATTTAGTTTTCAGCGTGAACTTAATTAGAGACTTATAATCGACCGACCGATCGTTTTTTTTTTTGGAGACTTCCATCTTAAAGTTTGTTTATTTATTTATTTATTTATTATAATCTTTATTGTACACCAAATAAACAAAAATACAGGACAAACATTTAAAAGAATAAGTTGTGTTGTTGTTGTTAAGTTGTTTGGTAGATATCGCTGTCAGCCATAAGACCGCCATTGAACTCACAGATTTAAGTTTTTATTAAATTGTTAGGTACTAGTATTTTGGTATACATAGGACAGAATAAACTTTATTAGTTTATTCTGTCCTATGTTTATGGCAGCCCCAAATATTGACCTAATATGCAAATATTTATTTAAATACAGTAAAAGATAAAGTTTTACCTAAACTAGGTACGTAAGTTTATATTATGTATTTCAACCTTGTAATCTTGTAATAAAAAAAAAAACAATTAAGAAACAACAATTAACGTCTTCAAAAATTAAATTAAGACGTAGAGTCTGAACCGTCTTTTACCGACAAATTGGCCGCCAGACGTTCAGGCTCTCGGCTATGAAACTAACAAACCGTAACGAAACAAAGCGGATAGCTAATTGCGCTTCCTACTACATAAGTACTTTATTGTTATGTACGTAGGTATTTCTGTTATAATAACAATTGTACAAAGACGTTTTTGTACTTTGATCTGATAAACAAATCTTTGTTAAATTAAATAGGTAGAATTATTTCCTTATTATTAATTCTATCAATTTTTCCTGAATAATGGCGTAGAAAAACGGACTAAATAAACGGACTACTGAAAACTGTGGCTGATATAGTCACTTTGCATTCGATCTTTGGAAAGAAATTACCGCTAAAATTTCTTTGACAGTTCGTTTCTTTTGTTTTCTGAAATATTTTTAAAATAAATAAAAACTGATCCCTAATGTTAAATCTTTATAGGTATATGTATAAAAGGAGAAACTGATAATGGGAAATTTTGCACAAAGTTTCCATTTATGACGCAAGCAAGCACGAAGAGGGAATTTTCCAAAATTCGCCCCGTAACGGGATGAAACGGGGTCTAAAATTTGTATGAAGAAACCTACTTTCACGCGAGCAAAGCCGCTGGCAGAAGCTAGTTGAAAATAAAATTTATCATTTAATTTACCCGCTAAAAAACCAAAAACCATTGACTAAATACAGGCTCATAAAATTTTCACAAACGACGATAATTCAAAAACAAAAAAAAAGAAACCAACTCATTTCAAATATCGAATGTTTTAACAGTTTAATAAAAAACCGGCCAAGTGCGAGTCGGACTCGCCCATGAAGGGTTCCGTAGCAGCAAGTAACATAATATAAAAGCTCTTGTAATGTGTTGTAACTTTGATCGATGTTTTAATAATAGTGTATTTTTTTCGATTTATGACGCATTAAAAAAAAATTACTTACTAGATTTCGTTCAAACCAATTTTCGTTGGTAGTTTTTATAGTAATGTACATCATATATTTTTTTTAGATTTATCATTCTCTTATCTTAGAAGTTAGAGGGGGGACACACACATTTTACCACTTTGGAAGTGTCTCTCGCGCAAACTATTCAGTTTAGAAAAAAATGATATTAGAAACCTCAGTATCATTTTTGAAGACCTATCCATAGATACCCCACACGCATGGGTTTGATGGAAAAAAATTTTTTGAGTTTCAGTTCTATGTATGGGGACCCCCAAAATTTATTGGATTTTTTCTATTTTAGTGTGAAAATCTTAATGCGGTTCACAGAATACATCTACTTACAAAGTTTCAACAGTATAGCTCTTATGGTTTCGGAAAAAAGTGGCTTTGACATACGGACGGACGGACAGACAGACAGACAGACAGACAGACAGACAGACAGACAGACAGACAGACAGACAGACAGACAGACATGACGAATCTATAAGGGTTCCGTTTTTTGCCATTTGGCTACGGAACCCTAAAAATGATGGAGCCCCTTTGTTCGCTCGGTGCCACGGACAAAGAGTCAAACGTGCTAGCTCGCACGTATGTGTGCAAAAGTGCACGTGTTCCAGCGCGGACACGCCCATAAACAAACGACATTGAATTATGATGAAATCGTACTACATACAAAGAAACTAATTGTCACATGGAAGATTTTTCAATCCATGAATGGATTGAGGAAAAACGTGTGTAAAATGTAGGTAGATATATTTGTTGTTGAATGAATTGAAAAGATTTCTAGGGAATTTACAACAAGTTATATTGAATCCAGTAAGTAAGTACCTACCACGGATATCGGTACCTACCTACTTAATTGTAATATGGTTGGTCCATTTGTCTGTGAATCAAAGATGTTCGAATGAATAATTCAATAGGCTGCCATTTTTATAGTTAGATGTCTAACATGTATTATAAACAAATGTATTACGTCTTAAAGGTTAATAGCACTGACTTTATTTTTAACTTAAATGCTGTAGCCTTCGGTAAAGAATACACACTAATAATAAAGCGTATTCTCGATCGAAAACTGTAGCTAAAAATAGAAGGATTAACAATATTATAATATGTTCAATTTAGTTTTTCACTTAGATAATTTTTTCACCGTCAATTTGGTTTTCGTAAGTATTTTTCGGTTTAACTTTTCATAAATTTATTCCTCAGGCTCTCAACGACAACACAACAACGCAACTCAACAACAACCAACAACCCAATTTCGCTCCTGTGACCTATACAATAAAGCTGGGAACCTATAGACTGCTGTCTCTTAACAATGTAACACGAATCGAGCAAGTACTCCTCGTATCTTGGTTTCTCGAGTGGAAATAGTTTGGAAATGCTCTGTTCGCGCGCGTAGTGTGCACGGTTCTCGCGCGTAAGGCGTCCACTCTATGCGAAAATTGTTACATTGCGACAATGTAGATGGAAAATTCTTTCATTGCCTGTTTCGTTACACCAGTCTGTACCCAGCTTCTTCTTCTTCTTCTTCTTCTTCCTGCCCTTGTCCCATTTTATTTGGGGTCGGCGCAACACGTTTTTTTCTTCCATTCTGTCCTGTCACTCGTCACGCTATCACTAACTCCCTTTTCTTTCATATCACTTCTCACACAATCCATCCATCTTTTCTTTGGCCTCCCTCTCCCTCTCCATCCATCCACATGTAAATTCATAACTCTTTTAGCAACATGCTTTTCATCTCTCCTCTTTACATGACCATACCAAGACAAACGATTTCCTTTCAACCTTTCAGTCACTGGCGCCACTTTCAAACTTCCCCTAATATACTCATTTCTCACTTTATCCTTTCTCGTCACACCACACATCCATCTTAACATTCTCATCTCCGCTACATGCAATCTTTTTTCATCCGTCTTTTTCACAGCCCAACATTCTGATCCATACAGTATGACAGGCCTTATCACGGACTTGTAGATTTTACCCTTCAACTTGAGGGGCATCCGTGGGTCACAAGTTGTTCCCGTGACCTGTCGCCATTTTATCCATCCTGCGTTGATCCGATGTGTTACGTCCCGGTCTACCTCACCATCCCCTTGGACGAGGGACCCGAGGTACCGAAAGTCGGAACAGATCGGTATGGGCGTTCCGGCGAGAGCTAAGGGCACTGGATTGGAGAGACCGCCGAAATCGCAGAACAAGTACTCCGTTTTGGTTCTACTCAATTTCAGGCCAACACTCTCCAATCTGTGCCACCACACCTCCAATCTGTTCTGGACCTCTAAGCCACTCTCGGCAACCAGCACAATGTCATCGGCAAACAACATACACCAGGGAGCCTCTTCCTGAATGTCCGACGTCAAAGCGTCCATTATCATCAGGAAGAGGTAAGGGCTGAGGGCCGACCCCTGGTGTAAGCCGACAGCCACATTGAAGCTTCCAGTAGTGCCCACAGAAGAACGGACTTGGGTACTGCACCGACCGTACATCGCTCGGATCAACTTTACATACTTCCCAGGCACACCTTTCTCCTTAAGGGCCCACCACAGAACCTCACGAGGTACCCGGTCGTATGCCTTTTCGAGATCAATGAATACCATGTGCAAGTTTTTATGCGCACCTCTGTATTTCTGTACCCAGCTTATGAACCTTGAATTTTTCCGAATACCTGTGTAGTTAACACTCAGCGATAGGTTTGTGTAGGTTTGTATCTATCTATACTTAATACATATAAAAAGCTGAAGTTTGTTTGTTTGTTTTTAAACTTTAACGTCGCACTACTTTTAAAAATGTAAAAAGGGTTTTTAGAAGGTTTGAATTTGAAAATTCTTTTAGTGTTGGATAGCCCATTTATCGTAGAAGGCTTAAAGTAACTCTTTGAAAAATAAAAAGCCTGTTTGGACATTTGAGAAAGACCCTAGAATGTAACTTGTAAAGAATCTGAAAGAAACAATAAAATAATAATTAATTACAAGTAATTACATAATTTGACAACTTTAGTTTATTTTTAACCGATTTTCTCAATTCAATTGTTTTTTTTTGTGTTTGCCTCAGAACTCTGTCATTTATGGGTCGACTTGTAATTTTTTTTTTCAATACACTCACTCGAAAACCTGCTCTTATCCCACCGCTAACAGCAGCGCGCGTGCTCTCCCCCGCCATAATTTTATTACATTTATTGTATCAGGATGAGCGCGCGTCGTCCCCCACGAGTCGCCGGTCAATCCCCGTTTATTAATTTCAGTGAGTGTATCGAAAAAAGTCGTTTGAAAAACGTGCAAAGTCACTGCAGCCCTCGGCCCTCTCGCGAATTCCGCCTCGGTCGCAATGACTAACTTTTTTCTGCACTTGTATCAAAATTGCTTGTATTTTATAACAACACGCTCCGACGAACAGGGGCGGAGCAATAACCGAAGTCGCGGGGGACAGCTAGTATTGATATAAAAAACAACACAATGGCTAAGTGTGGGTTGGGTCGATTGTTATGAGCTGTGTTGTAAAATTTGTAGGTGGGAACTGGGAAGGCTATGGAAGTACTATCTGACTTAGAAACTTTTTATTAGAAGATGGTGCTGTCGAGAACGATTTGGGACATGGTGGTGAGAAGATACAGAAGTCTATCATAAGGGTTTGTTCGCGGTGGTTTCGGAAATGAATATCTACCTGGAAGGATTTCAAGCGGCCCTTGCCCTGTTCGGGCGCCGCTGTCGGCTACCTTCGTAAAGCATCGGGCTGCTGAGCGAGCGACGGCAGGAGAGACTTCACTTCGCTACCTATCTCGGACGACGACACTCGCGCGCCTTATATTTTAATTACTGTAGATACTAATTATTTTGGATATACTATATCAGTTTTACAGTCCACTGATTTTTATTCAAGCCTAAGTATAGATCCAACAGCCCAGCTGTGACACAGTATCTAGAATTCTAGACTAAGTAAAAATTTACTCGTCAATTAGAGACACAGTAGAAAGACAATGACGGAGCGACGGAGAACGGAGACGGAGAAGTTGTGTGATTGACGGAGAACGGCGTTCACACAACTTCTACGTTATCTATAGTAATCGTCAATTGGCTAAGGTTCCAAGAATATTCTTTCCCACACCTATTCAGTCTCCACTACTCATACCTATAGTCTGATCTCCGAATGAATAGAGGCACGTATTTATCTTTTTATTATTATTCCATTTATTATCTATATATGTACATATTATTTACATTTTTAAATATTTCTTAAAAAGTACATAAAAAAATAAACATTTAAAAATATAAAAATAGTAGCCCACCGGCATCGGGAACAGGGTCCAAGCTGCCGGTGGTCAGGGCTCTTATTATTATTATTATTATGTATCTTTTTATTTAATGGGAAATTATCAAATGATTTCTCCCTTTCTGAGTGGACTGAGAGGGAGTGTCAGACTTTTACTGACTAAAACCCACCTGTGTTCCTTCGGTTGCCAGGCTCCAGGGTCACGGTAACTCTGTATCGAGATCTATGACGCACATAAGAACTAAAATTCAATGTCTTGCATCACTATATTGGAGTTCTCCCTTCCTGCGATTAGAACAGTCCAAAATCAACTCAAGGGCAGTTGCCTGGACCAGACATCACACCCGAGGTTTCTAGGACTTGACACCCCGATCCACATGCCTTAGAAACTCTTTCGAACATTCTTGCAGCCCTAGAAGTAAGTCACCGTCATCATCATCATCATTAGCTTTTAATGTTCACACTGCAGCAGCTGCTGCTGGGACTCAGGACTCCTCTATATGGGGAATGGACCGTAATCCACCACGCGGGCCCAGTGCGGGTTGGTGGATGTCACATGTCTTCGAATCTGGGGCCAGGGTTATCCGAAAGGGCGGTCGAGCCCCGGTATGAAGGCTTGAAGGAACGGGATGGGTTTTTAGTCAGTAAGAGTCTGACACTATCTCCCGTTCCGCCCAAGAGCGGGGGTTGTCATAAGATGATTTTTCCCATCGAAAAAAAAAACATGTCTTCGAATTTATGGTTCTGGTCATGCCGGTTTCCTCGCGATGTTTTCCTTCACTATTTTGAGAGCAGTGGTAACTAAGTAAGTACTTACCTACATATAAGTAGTATCAACCAAGAACTTTGCTATTGAACACGGCCTCTCAATTGTATTTACTTATCAATCAATTCAATCTCGAATTCTTGATGTTAATCTTTTCGCCTCTCAGATGTCGAAAGAAGTCGCATGTTTTTTATAGCTATACTAATTTACTTACTAACTATTGCCAGGGAGTTTCGGACAGTATTAAAAAAAACCGGACACGTGCGAGTTGGTCTCGCGCACGAAGCGTTTCGTACCGTCCGGGTCCGGGCGTGTCGTCCGAGGCAAAATATGGTTTTTTTTTTACTGTGGGAAAAATTATCCAATGACAACCCCCGCTCTTGGACGGAGCGGGAGATAGTATCAGACTCTTACTGATTAAAAGACCCACCCTGTTCTTTCTAGCCTTTATACCGGAGCTCGAGTTCCCTTTCGGATAACCCTGGCCCCAGTAGGCTTCGACCCGGCTGGGTCCCTGCTGTTGCTGACAACTCCTTGAGGCGTGAGGGAACAGTGTGCGTCGTCGACGACTTGAGCTTGGTCCTACAGTTACCGGACGGCCGTACAGCGAGCTACCCATTGCTCACTGTCCACAAGCACGCGCCTACGGTGGCCGGAAATCGGGATCGGAATCCCAGCGGTGGCGAGAGCGCCGTTGCCTGATGCGGTCGGCCTCCTCCTTTGCGAGCATTACTGCTTCGCTGAAGTCAGCGACCGCCTGCCACTCCTCCTCGCTCCGGACCATGGCCTCAACCAAAGCCCGGGAGCTCGTTTGTTGTATGGAAGCCTCACTTAAATATTTATTTTATTCTCTTTTTAGTATTTGTTGATATAGCAGCAACAGTAATACATCATCTGTGAAAATTCCAACTGTCTAACTATCACGGTTCATGATATATTTATAATACAGCCTGATGACACCATATTTGTACGCCTCCTGGCATAACATGGCGCACTGTTAATAAAATATAAGATCTGTATATCTGTACACCTGTGTTAACAAATAAAAGTGATTTGATTTGATTTGATTTGATGACAGACAGACGGACAGCGGAGTGATAGCAAGAGGGTTTTTTTTTCAGTTGGTAAAAATCAACCAGACGACATCCCCCGCCCTTGGGCGGAGCGGGAGAGTGACTCTTAGGCCTTGATCACAGACAGTAAAATGTTGCTCGGCCTACACAGTAAAGTAAGCGAGTTGTAGAGGTAAGCGGTCGTCCGAGCACTCAGCGCTTTGTTTACACATTCCGAGTACTCGGCCGAGAGCACCGTTTGGCCCGTTTACTTGGTACGTGTGATCAAGGCATTATTGACCAAAAAACCCACCCCGTTCCTTCGTTGCCTTTCATAACGAGGCCGAGCCTCCATTTCGGAACTAGACCCCTGGTCCCGGTCGGCTTCGACCCAGCTAGGCCCCTGCTGTTGCTGACAACTCCTCGAGTGCGGGAACAGTGCGCGCCGATAACTTGGGCTCGGTTCGGACGGACGACCGTTTTTACGCTTTGGATACCGAACCTGACCGCTCTTGAGCGCTCGGCGTCAGAGTGGGGATCGCTTTGCGCATTCCATACATTGGCAAGCCAATCGTCTTCGTTGTTAGATACATGCAGCAACGCAGGGAACGAATCAGGAGCGACGTCTATGACACGATGGCGCGGCGAGCCAATCACTGATTCTCTCCGCCCCCCGCGTCTCACTTCCCACCAAAGAGGCCGAATATTTGACTTCTGCGCAACTTCTACCACTAACTAACTAACTAAATTCTTATTTTACGTTATGTAGAATACACCCAGACACAGAGCAATTCATGATCGTGCTCATCACACAAACATTTATTTTGGGTGAGAATCGAACCCATGACCTCCATAGGCATAGCAGTCAGGATCGCTGACCACTATACCAACAGATCAGTGAAAAGGCACACATCATACCGTGCTAAGAAAAAAAAAGGTATTGCGACTGTCTTTATCTATCTAGGAGGTAGGTAGGCAAGTCAGAATGCTGGCACCAAGGCAGCATTATGTATATTAATGTGTATATTGACAATGTAAATTCCCTGGCAGGGGACCAACCCGCATTCCTATCTGCAGGAGCCTCTTCAAGGTTCTGAGGCGGAATTTATTTATGTATTTATTAGGATTTTTTACAATAAGTAGATAATATATACTTACCTACATTAAAATGTATACACTATTAACTTAACTCTAAGCGCCTCATCACTTATTGAAAAGCACAGCATGCTCTAGGAATAGGTAGGACTAGGAACCTACAACTTATACAAACCAGAAAAATGAAAACAGTATCTGATGCTGTAATGTTTGTAAAACAAAAGTCAGCTTTTCAGCACGAGTTAAGTTGCCAAATTCCTTTAAACTGCAAGACAGGCAAACAATCATGCGTTATGCGACGTTGACGGTTCCGGAAACTTCCTCTCCGGAAGTTATTCACAGCTTCCAGATCACAATATCTATTATAAAGTTGCATGACTTGATTCCGCCATCACATCGCCTATTTCTACCATCGGACATCCCGACGTAAGGCGAGTGTCCACCCTTACGTTGTTGAAACCTCTACGGTCCGAAACTTCGGACCAAGCGGTTCACCTCGTCGTTTATACAGGGTTATTTGTAAAACACTAACAACCTTGCAGGACTTGATTAGGTACTTACTAACATGATAAACAACAACTTTTGTTCTATGACTTTTTACAAAACATGATACATTTACGAAAAACCAACTTTCAAGATTTCGTTCTTCTACCTAACACATTTCAATTCTGTATTATGCTATACCTACCTACGTTTTTACGATGCGATCCAAGCGCATCAAGCACCCCGCCACCGGATCATCACTCCTTTCTGCTTTTGTACTATCGCATCGCTTGCTTCGCATAGACTTCGTAATATTTGGAACGTTCAATTTAAATATTTTTATTTTTAAAATCTGATGAACCAATTTAAGATAATTTTTTAAAAAACATAAACAATTAAATAGTTGTTGTTTATGTTTTACAGTTATAACCCTTTATACCGCACACATCGAAGGACTGGAACAATATGCAGAGGTCTTCCCGTCCGATTATAAACTTAGGTGTCTTTAAAGATAGTGTGAATCTAGTGCGTCTCACCATCAACGATTGCATCACTGGTTAACATCAGGTGGGATCGCTCATCGCAGTCAAGCACAGAAGCACGTAAAACTTATAACCTCGCGTCAGTTTTTTAGCTACCTAAGCAGTGGCGTAGCTAGGTGACCTAGGGTCCTGGAGCAAAAAAACAAACTAGGGCCCCTAAATTGTTTACGCTTTATCAATATATTCATAAAAATATATATATAGGTATAGGTACATATTTTAAAAATGCAAAGCTACTTTATCTTTTATATAAATCCCCAGTTATAAGAACATTTATCATAAACATGCACACACAATAATATGGGGACATGGTTGTCGTTAATATGATCGGCAACGATAGAGTAGGCTTTCAACAAATATTGCAGTGGCCACATTATCTGATTCACTATCACTTTCAGCAGAAATAATTTTCAGTAAGTTTTTCGTTCATTCAATAAGCGGTTTGTTAATCAGGTTTTGGGGGCCCCCGAACTTGAGGGTCCCGGGGCACTGCCCCACCTAGACCCTTAGTTGCTACGCCACTGTACCAAGTAAAATTGTTTATTATTAAAAGCCTAGCGTCCTTCACGACAGCTGCCTATTATTTCAAGCCTCACGGAATGTTTCGACGTTAATTACGTTCTATTTGTGTATTTATGTAAACAACTCAAGTTGATGTTACTTGTCTAATTATACGCTTGTTCATACAATAGCCACGTGATTCTTATGAACTCGGAAGTAGGTATCTTGTAAACAAACGATTATGTATTATAATCAAAATAATGTTTTAGAACAGTGGTAGCTGAGTAGTAATGGCCCCGACTTGCGAGTTGTAGGTCGCGGGCTCGAACCCAGCCAGGCGCGTTACTTTGTATAATTTATTTCATCACCACTGCTCTCTGAACGGTGCAGGAAAACATCGTGAGGAAACCGGCATTTCCTAGAAGCCTAGAACCAAAAATTGTGTGAAAAACCTGCGTGGTGGATTACGGCCCATTCCCTCTCCTTGTGAGGAGGCCTGAGTCCCAGCAGTGGGAACATTAAAAAGGCTGATGACGATGATAATAAATGTTTTACAAAACTATTAATTTATTGCAAGACCATAGTTATGTACCATATTCTGATTAAATAAATGATTTGATTTGATTGAAACCTTTTAGCATTTCAGATAAAAGAAGTCCATTTCTGAGCATAGGCGCCTCTCTAGCCTCTCTACATCCACCGTCCGTGTGTTTCTCGCATCCATTAGGACTTTCACGGTATATGGGTAACTGTTCGGACCGAGCCCAAGTCGTCGACGGCGCGCACTGTTCCCGCGCGCCTCAAGGAGTTGTCAGCAACAGCAGGGGCCCAGCTGGGTCGAAGCCTACCGGGGCCAGGGTTAGTTTTGAAAGATAGCTCGAGCCCCGGTATGAAGGGTTGAAGGAACGGGGTGGGTCTTTTAGTCAGTAAGAGTCTGACACTATCTCCCGCTCCGCCCAAAAGCGGTGGTTGTCATTGATGATTTTACCACAATAAAAAAAAATATCAAGTTATTCTACCAGTTCGCCACTCCAAAGTTGTGTCCACATTAACAAAGTTTGCCCACAGTCTTATGATAGCCTGGTGTGAGCAAATATTTTGCACATTTTTCAATGTCGTCGCTTTGTGTTTACTTTGGTGATGTTCGCGATATGTCAAAATATTGATTTGTTTGATAAGATTACCAGTGATCCTAAGTTCTGTAATATTAATATATGTACATAGGTTATCATATGCGAAGTTAATCGCAATCTCATATTTTAGCTGATAATGATACTTCTACTTGCTTACTTATGGTTCAAATCTGTTTAGGCGTGATCAATTTAATTAGCAAACATCTAAATTCACAAATAGGCCCAAAATTACAATAAATATACACTTTCACATCTACACTAATATTATAAAGAGGTAAAGTTTGTTTTTTTTTTATTTTAAGAGGTAATCTCGGCATCACTACTTAATATCATCAGGTGGGATCGCAGTCAAGCACTAGTTTATCTCAATAAAAATAAAAAATCTCAAGGCCTGATTGCAAAATATTTTTCATTACTCATACTCTGAAAGTAGGTCTGAAGTTGCCTGAGGAGCGGGCTGAAAGTGATACTTTTCATCCCTAGGGAGTTTTACTTTACAACTGACAGCTGTCAAATTATTAAAAAAAAACTAGTTCTATCTTCACATTTCTATTGAACCATGTTCCAATTTTCCATACAGCCAGTCAATCACAGCACGATATAAAATTGAAATAACTTAAAGACAAGTATTAATTTAATAATGTTATTGATTTATTTGTTCAACTATTTCTTTAAAACACTTTATTTTTAAAAGATTACAATTAATTTCAAATTTTTCATTAATGAGGCTGAATAGCTGCATGGCCGCCCGCAGAAAAAAAAAAACAAAATGGCGGGAAAGTGGCAATCAGTCGTTGGTTTTTTCGAGTTTTGTTTACATTTCCGTACAACAGAGATTTGTATTAACACGTTATGTTTATGAGATTAAAATAGTGATTTATCGCCTAATTTCATAAGAAAAGAGGCTAAAGCAGTAGTGGAATACCTTTTACCGCCTAAATCAGAAGAAAGATACCTACTTAAAATCATAGGTACGACGACTCAGGTTTTACAAACTTTTTATTTTATTTTTAGTTTCCTCGTATTCGTAATGAAAAGCACAGTGTTTACCTCGGGGTGAAAGTAACCCATTTAACCCCTCGAATTAGCGACCTCGCTTCGCTCGCCCGCCAACTCCTTCTCGGGACGAAATGAGTTACTTTCACCCCTAGTGTAACAATGTACTATTTTTACCGATAGAAATCTGCTGTATTCCTGAGTGACATAGGCTCTATTTTATATACGCGGGTGAAGCCGCGGCCAAAAGCTTGTTTATTATAATTCAAGTAGGAGTGTTAGAAGAAGTGAACAAGTATTTTTGGAAGTTTAATTTTCAAGTGCTGTTAGCCAATACTGCAAACAATTTTATCATACGATTAGTGCGAAGATGGGATGGGTCTAGATTGTCCTATCTTTGCACAGGTGTTACAAATTTCTTCACAGACTTTTCTGTACTAATTATGCATTTTATTTATTAAACACTTTTATAGACATAAAAAACTCTATCTTCTTCTACCTGCCCTTATCCCATATTACTTAGGGTCGGGAAAACACGTTTTTTTCTTCCATTCTGTCCTGTCACCCGTCCAACTATCACTAACTCCCTTTTCTTTCATATCACTCCTCACACAATCCATCCATCTTTTCTTCGGCCTTCTTCTCCCTCTCCATCCATCTACCCGTATACTCAGAACTCTTTTAGTAATATGCGCTTCACCCCTCCTATTCACATGACCATACCAAGACAACCGATTTCCTTTCAACTTTTCAGTCACTGGCGCCTTTCAAACTTCCTCTGATATACTCATTTGTCACTCATAAAAAACTCTATTTAATTATGTCCCAAAAAAAAACTATGTTTGTTCCTCATTCACACTCAAACGTCTGTAGATACGGATTTTGACCTAAGTCACATGGGTAAGCCATGCAGGATTTAGGAATTTTTACTTTCATGCAGGTAAAGCCGCTGACAGAAGCTAGTTCAAAATAAATAACAGCCATCTCATTGAAAAAATATATCGGAAGTGTGAACTGTGTAGGTAACCTAGTTAGTTTTAGTTGAGCTGCACGCTCAATTGCAACAAATGAGTGAGTGTACGTGACTTGAGCAACGCGGCGGGATTCCCTACTGCGTCGGCTGATTCCGCAGCATATTGCCTAGATTGGGCGTGTCTATGGCACCAGATGGTTGATGTTTCATCACTCGTTCTGGTATTGTTTGTTCCACGCGCGTCTTAAGGAGTTGTCAGCAATCCGTAGGGGCTCAGCAGCGTCAAGGATTTATTTCTGAAAGGAAGATTTGGTACCTACGAATGTGTTATGAAAAGGCTGTTGGTGATAGCATGAGAGACGGTTAAGAAGATAGAATCCTCTCCTGGTCCTCACAAAGTCCATTCATCTTTTCTTTAGCCTCCTTTTCCTTTTCCCTCCACCAACATATATAAACTATATAGAGGGTAACATATATAAATTTGTGAAACACTTGCAATCTGGTCATATACTGGATTGTTCAGTTAGAAAACCTGAAAGATTTTAGAATAGAATGGAATAGAAATACTTTTATTCGGTACAGACACAGCACAACAACGGCTATATACACAATGTAAACAAGAATAAAGATACAAAGTACGCCGAGCCCGCCCACACCGAAAGGGTGACCACCTCAGCATTTGCTGGACGTTAGACACCCAGCGCTGGTTTTCAGTTTAACCTTTCGAATACCTGCGATTAGAGACATAATGACACAATAGAAAGACAATAACAGCGCGAACGCTTGGGCACAAAATACGTACCTACAGAAGTCAATCTCATGTACCTATGTACTTAACTTTTTTTAAACCTACGCTAGGCGATCACGCTAGGGTCAGCGCCAGCGCGTTCATCATCATATTCCTGCCCTAGTCCCGTTTTATTTGGGGTCGGCGCAACACGTTTTTTTCTTCCATTCTGTCCTGTCACTCGTCACGCTACCACTAACTCCCTTTTCTTTCGTATCGCTTCTCACACAATCCATCAATCTTTTCTTTGGCCTCCCTCTTCCCCTCCATCCATCCACATGTAAACTCATAACTTTTTTAGCAACATGCGTTTCATCCCTCCTTTTCACATGACGATACCAAGACAAACGATTCCCTTTGCGTTTAGCCGAACCATATGAGCATTGGGGTTTAATGAATTAAACGTCAAACATTTAATTCAAAAACCGGCCCTTTTTTACGTTCGTTATTGGGATTAGTTATTTGATGACATAACATTCCTAAAAAAAATAAATAAGCGTAGCAAAAAAGGCCTAAGCGATTCAAATAACAATAGGATCGACTTAGCGCCATGTTGTAACGTCATAGCTGTCAAATCGAAACAGGTATGGTGAGCAACACAAGTTTTTTTTTTCGAACCATGAACGATAAGTTTAACTAGAATCTAGTTTTTGAATTCCGATGTTCACTGTAGCACTATGCTATGTTGTGCTCTATCACTACTGTGTGAAGTGTCGGAGTAGTGGCGAATGGAAGATAGCTAATAATTAGTAGTCAAAGCCAACAATGAAAATAAGAATTGTTTCTATTTTTTAACTTAAATAGTATATTTTAGTTAATTTGGATTAAACAATAACGTTTTTTCTTCTCTTAGATTTAACTAAGACTTGGTTAAATAAACTACCTAAGTACCTACTGCTACACTACTAGTGTACTATGTTTGTTTTGTGTACATACAATAAAGAATTTAAAAAAAAAGTTACTGATACGCAAATAAATTGTCTTTGCACACCGTACTTTTCAAGTAACATAGAAGAATAGGGGTCAATGACGTTCCTATCATAAGTCGAATAGCACAGTAAATTCATGTATTGTTTTGATTACAGGAAAATTTAACAAGGAAAACAAAATGTTTTCGTGCAGTTGATAACAACTGAATCATGACAGCAGCTGAATGTAATGTTATTGATAACCTACTTATTGGAGTGCATAGTGGCAGGGGCGTGGGCATTTAAAAAACCTCATGGGTGCTAAGCTCATTTTGATGACTCGATAAGGTGTCGAAGCGTGAGAAAAGAAATGCATACTAATCGACTGACAAATAAATAAATGTCCTACTTGCATCATTATATCAGCCGAAAGACGTCCACTGTTGGACATAGGCCTCCCCCAAGCGTCCCCACAACGAGCGGTCCTGTGCGTTACGCATCCATCGGATTCCCGCGACCCTGACCAGGTCATCGGTGCACCTTGTTGGAGGCCTTCTAACACTGCGTCTTCCGGTACCCAGTCCTACTTACATACTGAGTACTTAATTGCTAAGTAAATAAATGTGCCTTGCGTCTCAACCGGGGCGTCGGGTAATGAAAAAAGCCCATTCCAATAAGGTGATTACAGCCCCTAGCCAAGTTATAACCGTTTCGCTTGCGTCGAACGCCTCGAATTGGCTACGCCCCCGATTCTTTTGTTCTAACCACGTGATCGAGTGTTCTACTAGCGTTACCGATTGCAGATTATCAACTTGGCTAGGGGTACTGATCTGTTTCTTGAAGTCTACTCCCAGGTGTGTTCGGCACCCACTGTTTATGTCTCATGGGTGCTCGAGCCCTCGAGCACCCACGGAGTCTGCGCGCCTGCATAGTGGAATTATTTAAATAAAATCTACTGCTTACATAAACCAATATAATGTCTGTAACCTACATTATCATTCTCGCTAAACGTTATTTGTTATCTAAGTAGGACAACTTGTTAATACCTAGTACTTACATGTCTCGCATTTTTAAATAGGATTTCTGTTTTTGTTTTGACTTCACACGATTTGTCCTTAATTAACCAGCGACAAGTTTTGGGAACACATTTATTATGCGTTCAGCTAAGGATTGGAATTCCCTGCCGGAGTCTGTGTTTCCTGATAGCTATAACCTAGGGTTCTTTAAATCATGATTAAATAGGTTGCTTCTAGGCAAGCGTGTTCCATCTTCGACCACATTATCGCTTGCCATCAGGTGAGATAGTGGTCAAACGCGAGCCAACATAGTAAAAAAAAATGTTTAAAAATTACCTATTGAGAGTGAAAATCAATTATTTGTTTCTTGCTTTCTATGATTGTTCTTTCGTAGGATAACTGCTGGATGTTGATCCAAATTATTATTCAGCCACAAATTAATTCAAAAAGCCTTCTAAAAAACCGTCCAAGTGTGAGTCGAACTCGCGCACGAAGTTCTGCACCGTCCGCGTCCGAAGTAAAAAAAGGCAAACTTTCCCGTTTGTTGTATGGGAGACCCACCCACTTGAATATTTATTTTATTATGTTTTTAGAATTTATAGCAGCAACAATAATAGGTACATCATCATACAGTCTGGTGTCAGATGGACAGACAGATGGACAGCGGAGTCTAAAGCAACGTACCTATAGAACATCCCTCAATACTCAAGCATTAGTTACTTAAAACTAGATTCAAGCCATTTGATTGGTTGAAACTAGTTTTAAGTAACACTTGAATTTTAAGTGACGTTCTGTGAAACGGGCCTAAGTCCCGTATTTACAGACCGTCACTCAAACGTTTGTATCTAGTTTTAAGTACTTAATGCTTGAGTATTGAGCGATGTTCTGTAATACGGGACTAAGTAATAAGGTCCCGTTACACCCTTTGAGTACGGAACTGCTTCTGTTGGTACCTACTTTTGCCCAGGAATTGGGGTTAAAAACAAGAACAAACCAATAGGAAGCCATCATTTTCACCTTAAAACAAAAATAAAACATATTCAAAGATTAAACAAAGGCAAGGCAATTAAGAAAAACAATGCCCAAACATGGAAAACGACTTTACATAATTTGTTTCGTTTTTCGACAAAAGAAAGATGGCAGCGAGTCAACGACTTCGCGCCAAAAATACGAGTCGAAACGAATGGTTCTCATCGCTCCGTGTCACTCTGCCTCTGATGGGGGAACGTGATACGAACAGCCAGCCAACTAATTATGTGCCTACATCCAGTCTCGTATATCATTTTATTCCCCCAAATGTCATTGTCATGTAGGTAGCGACATGTTTATTTTGGGGATTATAATCGGGCGGATGCGTTTCAGCTGTGGTTATACAGGAAGTAGGTGAAATATTGCTATCTGTTTCCTGTATTTTAATCTGATTGACAAATCCCGTATTGGGAATTTTCACATTCGCAAATTTACCACAATTTATGACGTTATCGCCGAGATCTATTAAAATTTTAATGTGAACGATTTTTAATTGGCTTTCTAGAATTTCTAATGGGTGTCAGTTCGAATCAGTTCTCGAAATAAGCTGTTTAGGTTATTTCACAGAGATTGTTTATAAATATGAACTTAGAAGTTTTTATTGTGTGCTTAACACGGTGGCTCTATCTAATCAATCAGTTCGATAGGCGTACCTACGTACCGATTGACTATTTCTCAATACACAAACCATAGATGTACCGGTTAGTTTTTTATTACCAAGGCCAAGGTATTTTTAGTTCGGTCTGACAATAGACCATAGATCTATTGCATCATAGGGCATATACTTTCCGGCTGACACTTCTATTAGATGGTCTTTTTTCTACAAAGGCCTAGTGTTTCTAGGTAGACACTCGTTTAATGATAATTAATAAAATTGGCGCCAGTACGATACATTTTATTAAAGTCTAGCTATTGTATTAATTGTCATAATAACTCAATTGACCTTGCTAGTTATGTTTGTGCCTTGATGGGTCAATTCAATTAGGTAATTTAAAAGTCCGTGATCATTTCAAAATATTTAGAATATCTTACTTTACACCTGTTGAGTATATTATTTACCATATATGTCATATATACATATTATTATGTACCTACTTCACAATACTAAGTTTATTTTTAACTTGTAGAACTCAATAAAACAGCTCAGAGACATACACACAAAGACAGACAAAGAGGGGCGGAAGTGTTTGGTACTAAGTTTTTTTTTTTTTTTAAATATCTGAGCCACTTCTTCTTTCCAATTCCTAAGGAAGACATCTAAGTTGTCCCGCCACCTCCTTCTTGGTCTGACGCGACCCCGTCCTGCGTTTTCAGGGCACCAATTTCGTGAAATCGTTCATGGGCATGCGACAGACATGTCCTTGTCCAGCCCAGTCCCACTTAAGCTGGGCAGAATTGGAAAGAAGTGGCTGAAAACCGGGAACATTGGAAGGAATGGAGGGAGGCCTTTGCCCAGCAGTGGGATAGTATGTTCTAGATATAATAATAATAAAATATAATATAGTAAGTATCTGAGATCTTTGCCATAACCAGAAAACTCAAGCCAATAGAAAGGCGAAAAAAAAAACATTCTCAGTGTTCTATGAAACTATTCCAAAGAGTTAATTTGAGTTTCTGTCACTAAGAACTAATCGAAGAAACGCATCCGATTTAAATTTGCTATTCCAAACTCAATTACCACATCAATTAAAAAAAAAACCGGCCAAGCGCGTGTCGGGCCACGCTCAGTGTAGGGTTCCGTAGTGTCCCGTCCGTCACAATACACAACCCATTTATGATACGATATACGATTTACTACCAACTTAGTCCAGAAATTATTTTGTAGAACCTTTTTGTCTTTTTTGTACAAAAACTGTTCTTTCCATCAAGTTCAAAATAATTTTCCTAGAAAGTCCTTATAAAGTTCTACTTTTCAGATTTTTTTCATATTTTCTAAACTTATGGTTCAAAAGTTAGAGGGGGGACACACATTGTTTTTTACTTTTGGAGCGATTATTTCCGAAATTATTGACATTATCAAAAAATGATTTTAGTAAACCCCTATTCATTTTTAAATACCTATCCAACAATATATCACACGTAAGGGTTGAAATTAAAAAAAAATCACTTCACACTTTACATATAGGGGGGCTACCCTAATAAAACATTTTTTTCCAATTTTTATTTTACCACTTTGTCGGCGTGATTGATATACATATTGGTACCAAATTTCAGCTTTCTCGTGCTAACGGTCACAGAGATTAAGCGAGGACGGACAGACAGACGGACAGACAGACATGGCGAAACTATAAGGGTTCCTAGTTGACTACGGAACCCTAAAAAGAACCACCAAAAATCTCCGATTAAAAACCCGATCCGCCTACTGAAGTCCTTACATACGTACCACAGATAATAAACTAACAGTATCGTGTATTATACTATAATCCACAGAGTACGGAGTGCGACACGGGAGTGTGTTGACCCCGCGTTCGTTCCACCCGCATGTGTGCCGAACTGCCGAAACTCAATCTAACAGCCGCTCACTTTGACAATAAACTGTTTATTGGAGCCGTGTGTCGTGGATCGCTCTTTGTTATGTACTTAAGAAGGAATTAGACGTTTTTTAACTGCCTTCAAAAAAGGAGGAGGTTCTCAATTGGGTTATTGTACATTTATTTCCTTAGAACTCCATCAATATTTCCGATTTTTTTTATTCTATGTAATAGAAAATATATTGCATCAATGCTTACCATAAGGTGAGATCGCAGTCAAACACTGGATGGAACACTTTTTATCATCAGAATCTAGTTCTTATAATAATAGAGGGCACTCTTCAAATATTTATTTATAAATTATACTTACACTTTATTGTGCACCATTACATAATATACAAAAAGGAAACTAAAAAAAAGAGGAAGAAGAAGAAGAAATCAAGTTATCATTTGATGAAGTTAGTGGAATTGATGGAGAAGTCCAAGGATACAGATATCTTGGTAAAGGTATTATAGTTAAACAACTATGACAAAACTTTGAATCGAATTTAGAATATATACTTATTGTTTATTATTATTACAATTAAAGTTAATTAAAGTTCTATTTATAAATGTTGAGATGATGTTTTAAAAGCGTGCGTCACTGCGGGGTGCCAGCTGAAAACCAGCGCTGGGTGTTTGACGCCCAGCAATTGCTGAGTTGGTGACCCTTTCGGTTCAGGCACAGTCACTGCAACTGTATTGTATGTCTGTACCATTTTTATTATTATTATTTTATGTTGTGGTATATTGTGTTGCTTGCGCCGAATACATGCTATTCTATTCTATTCTATTTTTTAAAACAATGTAAGTAACCGTGTTATGAGATGCACTCTGGCTATACGGTAGCACCGAACTGATCAGGTCATAACGCCAAGATAGACACGAGAACTCCGTTATAAAACCATGTAGATATACTCAGAACATAATCATTAAACCCAATTATGGGTTTTAACGGTTATTCTGTATAAAGGTAAAGCCTTGCATCTCATGACAATTTAAACAAGCCGAAATACTACTTAGGTAGTATTTCCCGAAGCCGATTATCAATTATTCTTCTTTTTCTTCAACCAAAGCTTCAGCGACAAGCCCTTGGTTAATGGTCAAAAAACTTGCTCAATTTGATTCAATTTTGCCAGACTGATTGCATAAAAAGTCCAGGGACTTTTTATTCTGGGAATATTTTCCTTGGGATGATTTTCTAATTACAAGATGGCAAAGTGTTGAAGTCGACCTTCTTGACAGTCGCTATTTGATGCATAGTTTTTTCTTTTTTATAATATAACTGTCCTATATTTGAAGTTAGATAGACAGATAGACTTTTTTTCTATTCGTCAATGTGATCGCCTGATGGCTGCACTCGTGTATTTTCTAATGTGAATTTATTTTACAATATACTTTTACTGTGTACAATCTCTGCCTTTGATTCTATAAAACCTCTACAAGAAGTCACGAAGACTCTGTCAGGAGCTAGTTGTCTCTTTGCTTGCTTCATTGCATTATTATTATCCTCCTCAACGTAAGTCAACCAATGTTTTTTACGGGTTCCCCACCGATCTTGTGATTTGGGGAACCAGGTCAAAGCGTAGTGACGTTCGTAGCATAATAGCACCGTTTACTCTTAATCGGGAATTCGCGACGTCTTTAATAAGGTCAATTTCATTCTTTCGAAGTTCTCCCTCATTTGTTTTTGTATTCCCTTTTATTCAATCGGCTTTGATTCTTTTACTCTAGAATAGAATCGTTTATTTCTGTGTACCTATATGGTACACGATGAACATCTAAATATTAAACAGAATCAACAGTTCATGCAATATTAAAATGAACAAGTGGAACACGTTTATTTGTGAATGACCCTACATAATTAACAATGAGATGTCGATGCTTTTTATTGTCAAAATGCGATAAAAAGACAATGCGCAATATTACAGTAATGTCAAAAGATATGCATATAATGTCAATATTTTTGGTTTATAAATTCATCAACTGAATAAAAACAGTTGTCCAAAAGTCAGTCTAAAACGTTCAATAGGCAACATTCTGATGCTAGATGTTCAACATCTAGCATCAGAATGTTGCCTATTGTCAGTCGCTCTTCAATTCCCGCGTTGCGTTCTCGCGTCTCATTGGATACTGTTGCGTACAGCTTGTGTTATCGTATTAGTAATACGTAGTGGAAAAAAAAAATGGTTAAAAATAAAGTTTTAAAACGGCAAGCCAGAAAAATGGTTTACGACGTGAAATTGTTACGTTAAGAAAGAAAGTAACGAAATATTTTTTTTTAATTTTATTTTTTCTGAATTTACCTACTTTCAAGATAAATTACAAGCACAAACTAGTGTTATTATAAGTTATGTTACTAAGGTTCAAACATACGAAATTAAAAATAAAATCCTAACACACTAAGAATTTCTGTGCGCAACTGTACACATGCGCCGATTGCCCCCACTACTTTCACCGAGCGATCTTAATTCGCCGCGCGACCTGTAGCTAGAAGTTATTCCCATTCCTTTCAAAATTCTGGCATATTTATACCTCTCTTATAATTAATTAGGCTATTGCTAATTAGTTCAGTTCAAATAAAGCTTAGCCGTAGTAATTTGTCAGTGAGTTACGTTCGTGGACGAGGTTCGGGGGAGCCGGTGCCAAACGGTTGGCGCCGCGCTATTGCCAAATAGTTCCGAATTCTTGGAATGAATTTTAAATTACAGAGCAGTTGACATTTTATACATAGTTGTCGCAACAATTTTGTTATTGTTAAACTTTGCACTACTCTGTTATGCTTTCCTTAGATTCCTTTAGAAACTGGTATCTTACTTGGGAGAGTTACCATCCAAATCCATCAATCAAAGCACTTATTTCAAAACACTTTTGAATTGTCTAGAAGTTAGTCACTCAGAAAGGAAACCGGCGTGTCCAAGAACCAAAAATTCAAAGACATGTGACATCCACCAACCCGTACTGGGCCCGCGTGTTGGATTACGGCCCATTCCCTCTCATAAAGAGGAGGCCTGAGTCCCAGCAGTGGGAACATACAAAAGACTGATGAAAATGGTGATGATATTGACTACGTCTTGTTATTGACTAGCGTAGTGACCAAGCCTGTTACTACGTAGGATCGCGTTACTGATTACTTACCTAAGGTTAAGCGCACACTGCGTTATTTAATCCTTGCGATTTTTAAAGAGCGATGTAAAATTTTAAACGATAATAATTTCTACGTGCACTATGCACGATTTATTGTCGCTTGCGAAATACTGGATGCTAAAGAAGTGTTGTCCCTCCAAAAATTGGAGCGTGGATAGAAACATTAATACTTTATTTTGTGCTAGCTTTTCCCCGCAGCTTCACCCGCGCACATAAATTATAACCTATGTCACTCAGGAATAAAGCTGCTTTCTATTGGTGAAAGAATTTTAGCAATCGGACCAGTACTTTTAGAATTCTAGACATTACCTCCTAAAGACAAAAAACAAACTTTACCTCTCTAAGTGGAGTGTAGGTAGATGTATTTTTTAAGTCGACTGACCGCTGCGCTTGCGATTTAATACATAATACGTGGATCTCGGTACCGTTTCATAGACATACATACCTAATATATAATTATTATAGATCATATAGATTTCGCATCTGTTATTTTAAATCGTAAACGATTTATTTTTGCAGTGCGCAGATTCAATCATCATCATCATCATCATTTCAGCCGAAAGACGTCCACTGTTGGACATAGGCCTCCCCCAAGTGTCGCCACAACGACCGGTCCTGTGCATCACGCATCCATCGGATTCGCAGATTTAATGCATCTCTGTTATTCACAGACTTTTTTAGTAACGATTTTTTTATCGTGGCGTGCACTAGGCTTGAGTTATCCGAACACAAGATTATACCGATACCGATTACAAAACTCCACTTCAGCTTAAAGGCATGATTCCCTGTAATTACCAGATAGCCCGAGGATTGACGTCACAGTCATAATATCCGTTAATCTCGAAGAGGGTCTTATCTGTTCACAAAACAGCGATAAGTTGCAGGAAAATGGCCTCACGTTGTTTGTAGATACTTAGCTAATGTCTAAAGTTGCGTGATAAGATATGACCAGGTAAACAGCCACGGTAAACAGTCGCTTCTTTGTAGATTTTGAAAAATATTAACGCATTTTTTTTGCGTTACCTACTACGAGCCAGAGCAGTGGTGGCCGAGTGGTAACGGCCCCGACTTACGAGCTGTAGGTCGCGGGTTCAAACTCAGCCAGGCGCATTACTTTGTGTTATTTATTTCATCACCACTGCTCTCAAAACGGTGAAGGAAAATATCGTGAGGAAACCGGCATGTCCAAGAATTAAAAATTTGAAGACATGTGACATCCATCAACCCGCACTGGACCCGCGTGGTGGATTAACCTTTTGAATGTCTTATGTTACACAGTTCGACATAAGCAATTGTCTTTCTATTGTGTCTCTAATTACGGCATTCAAAGAGTTAAGGCCGATTCCCTCTCCCAGAAAGGAGGTCTGATGAGTCCCAACAGTGGGAACATTATAAGGCCGACTATGCTGTGCTATGCGCGTTACTACAATCATTCAGTTACAGGTCGATTCAAATTAAATGACGTGTGTGACGTCGCTGCTGTTATAATAATTTAACATTATTAAATACTTACCGTTGATTTGTATGAGTGATTTGTTGAAAACGTGTTAGGTACCAAATCAGATACGTTCTATGCAGCCTTGCATTCTATACCGTTAAATTTTGATCGTTTTAATCCCGTGGAGGGTCGATCCTCCACGGGATAAAAACTTAGCGGTGTATACACATTTTACATCCATACTAAAATAATAATATAATAATATTCCACAATTACCATATAAACGCCGTCTAGTCCCAAGCTAAGCAGAGCTTGTGTTATGGGTACTAGACAACTGATTAACATACTAATATATTTTTAAATACACACATATTATAGATAAATTACACCCAGGCACAGAACAAATGATCATGCTCATCACATAAACATTTGTCCTGGGTGGGAATCGAACCCACGACCTCCGGCATAGCAGTCAGGGCCACTAACCACTAGACCAACAGGCCAGGCAAAATAAATTAGAAACTAAAATACAGTGTTTTGTATATGCTTATATCTCTTCCTACTTAATATAAAATGAAAAAAAATAATAATATTGATAAATAATACCCATATATTGCTCGTCGCTTCACCTACTTCGCCATTCTGTTAATTTTGACTTGGTAACCATATTGAGATGCCAAAATCAGGTAAGTTATTCTCTATTGATTTGAGAATCTTGTTGCTAATGCCTTAATGGGCTGTGCCTTGTCTCCAATTAAAATTGGTTAGTCATCGTCAGTATTGTTTTTCTCTTATCTATCAGTTGATTACTTGTCTATATTTGAATGTGGCAGGTAATAATCAAAACAATAATAATTGCCATTATTATTCAATTAGGAATAAGGAAGGAAGGTTAGTTATTACCACAAAATATCGTTGAGGGAATACCCAGTGGTTATCGGCAAGTGCCTGTATTAAACACTTGTTAGTGTGGAGTATCCCTTATAGATAAAATGTAACTACAGTTGCCATCACGGATCTTGAACACTTGCGCAGAAGTCAAATATTCGGTCTCTTTAGTGGTGCGAAGTGCGACGCGGGGGCGGGGAGTGTCAGTGATTGGCTGGCCGCGCCATCGCGTCACAGACGTCACTCCTCATTCGTTCACTGCATTGCTGCATAAATCTAACAACGAAGTAGATTGGCTCGCCAATATTTGGAATGCGCAATGCGATCCCCACTCTGACGCCGAGCGTTCAAGATCAGTGATGGCAACTGTACGTGGGTCATACGTTGTATTTTTTTAAATTATTGATAGATTCTCGCTTGACCACTATCTCAGCTGATGGAGCACGCTTGCCTAGAAGTAACCTTTTCCACTCTAACTAAGTTAAAGACTCCAAGTTGTAGCTACAGGAAATTGTACGCACAATTAATGTGTTCCAAATAATATGCCTTACTTGCGTATGGGTAAGATGTCCAACAGGTACTGGTGACGCACATAACAACACGTATATACTGTTGTTTCATTGTAGTCCTCCTTCAAGTGGAGGGTGAATGGGTCTGTTCGACTATTCCGTTTTCCCGGATCAGTGGTGACGCGGTCTTCTCCCGTATCCTCTCCGCCTAAGAGTGGCGCGCGTGGAACACTACGCGCCACCATCTTGGGTCCAGATTTGTCGACGGGTGTGCGGCGACCCTAATGTCACATTTCTCGTGCCTATCAGTTTGACAGCCGTGCCAATCTCATCCACATGACCACATGCTTTCTTCTGAAACTCGAATTGTAAGTGAAATTACGGGTATGAGTGTTGTGTGCATTTAATTCCGGCAAGATGGAAAAGGGACTGTAAACCTTAAGTTTTCTGTCAGTTCGGTGCACAGAACTGACAGAATACTTAAGGTTTAAGAGACGAATTTTCCATAACTAAAACTGTATGTGTCTTTTGTTTGTGTATGTTTTAGTGAGTTACTCGTTGAGATGCCTTCTCAATCAATCAATAAAAGATTTTATTAAACATTATCGTTTAACCCATCGGTAATTTTACCATCTTGAATTCATCATTCAACATCATTGAACAAATTACATACCTACCTGAAAACTCCTTCCTTCGAAGCTGTAAAATTAAAACCATTTAGCAAGGTTATGTGTACAATAAAGTCCGCCTCAACGCTCCTGCTACTCGCTATAAGGAAAACGAACAGACAAACAAAACGATAAACTGTACAGTCGGCTATAAAAGTCAATGATCACTTTAGAATTTTAATTTTTCATTAGCATAATACCTAACTATGAATATCCACTGTTTTTGAAAATGCCTTTGTTTTCCTATGTTGTCCTACTTCGTTCTTTGAGAGTATCAAAATATACGATTTTTTGCGATAAATGGTTAACCCGAAAACCGAAAAACCGGTTTTCCGCTATATTTTCAATTATTAAAAAAAACGGGTTTTATTTTCAACGCACAGGATCGTTCAATGTGACGACACTTGGGGGGGGGGGTATGTCCAACAGTAGACGTCTATCGGCTGAAATGATGACGATGATGTCTAGCATAAAACTTAACTATGAAAATCCAGTTTTTGAAAATATCTATCTTTTTTTTATGTTTTCCTTCTTCGTTCTTTAAAGTTAATTGAGTCTGTCTAAAAAATCAAACGACTTGGGTAATATATGGTAAAATGAAATCTGATGTAGCCAACGCTGGTTCAATAATCAAAGTTGATAATAAGATCTTGATCATTGTTTACTAGGTAATAGAAGAACTTTGGAAAAAAATAGTATTTTTTTAATGATTAAATATAATACAAAATTTCCAAGTCGTTTGATTTTTTAGACAGACTATAATTATGTAGATTGAGAGTTAGTATAAACTTAAAATAGCTTTATTATTTTATTTTCATGACAATGAAGTGTTATGATATTTTTAAGCTATTGCTTCTATCGCCTTGAGCGTGGAGACCGAATCCAAAAATTCCGTAACGAAAATAACCTGACACCTCCACTCATTTGTTTTCTTATCGGTCACCACGCTCAAAAAGTGTAACTTCAATGAATATCAAAGAAAAAAAAAAAGCAAAGAAAAAAACTGCATAAATAAAATAAATAAAAAATTATAATTGCATAAGTTGATAAAAAATGCTATGCAATAGCTTTATTTATTTATTTATTTAAAGCTTTATGCACAAAAAACTGTACAAAGGCGGACTTAATGCCTTAGGCATTATCTGCCAGTCGACCTTAGGGTGGTGCAGAAACAAAACATGGCAGGTGCCACACGTCTTTTTTTTTGAGCTAGGATATCATCAAATAAATTTCTTCGCTCTGGGTGAACCGACCGTGTGAGATTTTCACTAGAACCCATCTGTTTAATCCAGTTGACCAATGCAAGTAGAAAC
This sequence comes from Mythimna albipuncta, assembly GCA_929112965.1. Lineage (NCBI taxonomy): Eukaryota > Metazoa > Arthropoda > Insecta > Lepidoptera > Noctuidae > Mythimna > Mythimna albipuncta. Next base: position 2,561,907 of record OV815974.1, read on the forward strand.
GAAAGGAAAAAAAAATAATTATGAACGGCTTGTGGACGACGATCGTTGGGTAGTTTGTGGTCCGGCCGCCCTGTAACTATCGAACCCGGATCGCCAGTGCCTTCTATGCGCGCCTCAAAGGATGTCACTTGATGTCAGTAAAACCGTAGGGGCTCACTAGGTTTGAAAGAGGTTTACGTGGGCTTGGAGCGCAAAGAGCAACTAATGGATACAAGTGGGTAAAGTCAGTATAAAACTGACTCGTTCCACGGTCTGGACAAGTCATTTTCCCACATCAAAAAATGGTCTTCTAAAAACTTTGTTCGTCTGTCAGTGATTGTACTGTGCCGGCTAGCTGAGGATCTGTGGGCGACACCACCGGTATGGAAACTTGCAGGCTCTGGGCGAGGCTACTTTCTCCCCGGCAGCTCGGGGAGGCTGGCATCACGTAAATATCTGTAAAAAGGCGAAGAAAGGCACAGTCATTATAATAAAGTAGATACTATAAATTGGGAAGCGCCTGATTTGGTAGATATTTGCTTGATTAATTCTGTTATCCTAGTGAAAAAAGAGTATAAGTCTGATTTTGCCGAAAAAAAGTTAAGTATACCAACGTGATCAGAAAAAATTGCTCTATCGTATGGTAAAAAAAAAAATAAGATGTCTTCAAAACTAAAGAAATTACTTTGTGTAAAAAGGTCCAACTGACACCAAAAAATAAACCGACAAAAGCCAGTTTCATATAATTACTCTTCTATTCTTTTAAACGGAAAAATGATTTTTTATTTTAGGTTTTTAGATTAAAAACCTAATTAACATAAATAACCCACATTTTAATTTGGTTGGTGTTTATCAATATACAACCACACCTAGTCCTTAAAAATAGTTTTGTAGAAAAAAATATCACATGTTTGTGTTTCATTTGGTAGCAGTTTAAGTATCACACGAGGTCAAACACGCTATTTGGTGTGCGGAGATTTTTTGCGACTCCTGTAAAGTTGCATTTTTTGACTTAGATCCCTTTTCACTAGCGGCACGGAGTTTACGAACGTATTGAATTGATGTCTATAGATTGTAGGATTAAACTGGATGTCGTGTCGTTCTAGAATATCTCCATCTTAGATAGGTAAATTCAGATTAATACATCATTATTGATAGATTAGTACATATTATGTAGAACGGTACAAGCATGACATAATAAATATTTATTTATTTATTTACATAGACACAGCCACACCGCATGAGATTAGTAAAAACTACTTATTTACTACATAATTTCAATAATATAATAATAATATTTATTTACGAGGTGATCTTGTATAAAAAAGTCACAGGTATGCATAACATTCACAGTAGGTATATTGTATTGTATATAAATAAATCTATTAAAAACTGATAAATAATAAAAAATAGAATACGAAAATAACAACTAAAAATTGATGTCTTAACTTGTCTTGTGGCGTCTCTTGTTTATTGAGATCAGACACAATGACAAATCTCTACTAGGTGGATTGTTGTGACACTTGGGGAAGGCCTATGTCCAACAGAGGACGTCTTTCAGCTGAAATAATGGTGATGAAACAATAAAAACAACCTAATCTCAAAACGTTTTGCACTTATGGGTGCGTGCGAGGAGTGTCAAAGTATCAAGAATGTATAGCTAACATATAAAACAGATTTCCTTTGAAGTAGACTTACTGGTCTTAGAAATTGTCGTATGTTTTCAGTTCCGATTGTCCGATTGTAGCGCCGATGTGACCGCGCCGACTGCCAAAACACGGTCGCCAATGGCGCACGGATATTTACGAAAATGAATAATTTAGTAAAAATAGGATTGTGGTAATCTACAATAATAGATGTTACGACAACTTTCGTTGAAAGGGTGGGCAGTGATGTGGACGTTGATGTCTTTATATCAACATTATCAACCATCACCTCATGCCAAGCTAAAAAGTTACCAACTGTAAAAGATAAGTGCTGTTCGTGAAAATATACATTTACACTAATCTCTGAAAGTACCTACTGGTCAGTTTGCTCCGACTTACGACGAGTTATAGGTCGCGGGTTCCAACCCTGTCAGGCACATTACTTTGTGTAACTAATTTATTTCATCACCACTGCTCTCAAAAAAGTGAAGGAAAACATCGTGAGGTAACCGGCATGCCCAAGAACCAAAAATTCAAAGATATGTGACATTTACCAAAAAAAAACCGGCCAAGAGCGTGTCGGGCCACGCTCAGTATAGGGTTCCGTAGTTTCCCGTCCGTCACAATAAGTGTACCCACTTATGAGTTAAAAAAAATGCTTATAAATAATCGTATATCGATTATACTACAAACTTAGTCCAGAAATTATTTTGTAGAACCATTTTGTCTTTTTTGTACAAAAACTGTTCTTTCCAACAAGTTCAAAATAATTTTCCTAGAAAGTTCTTATAAAGTTCTACTTTTCAGATTTCTTTTCATATATAGAGTGCTTTTTATTATCCTTATGGTCCTTTGGAACAATTATCTATTTTCACGCGGGTGAAGCCACTCCGCGTTTTAATTCGCGATGATGAGACTCAAGAAATGTTCGTAGAATAAAGGTATCGTTTTAACGCTGGTTCAACTTGGTGGACCAATTTTAATGAAAACACATTGTCGTTTTGTCACCTAGCAGTCTGGGGGAGCCTTAATACTATTCAGGTCCAACCAGCTATCGAAAAGGAATCCACAAAAGAGCAGAAAGTCTTCCCCGATGATACATTACTTTCATAATTAGATCGCAGCTCGAATAAACTTTTTGTTGTGGCTGTTAAGCCTTCTGATGAGGCCCATTGTGAGCGATAAATTGCTTAATTATTAATTAGTGAAATTCTCTTTAAAATCATATATAATATCTTAGGATTGAGTTTGGTAAATTCTTTTAAAGCAAAACACTAAGAGGATAATCCGCAACATCACGTTAGATTAGGACCACGGTGCGCTGTTATCAGCAGACATATTGTGTCTGCTGCCTAAGCCTACCGAGCCGCTGATATCATGGCCAGTACGTAGTTGCTGACAGATTTGGGAAATTTTCGAAGATAAGATTGGAATATAGACAAAAACAACGTTGTATGGTAGATTGCCAAAATAGTAGGTACATTAAGATATAAGTGTGTAATGTTAATGATCAAAATAGTACATTATGATATAAGTGTGTGATTACCATCGAGGCGGTATTAAGACCTGAGCCATGGCGAGGGTCTTAAGAGAGCCGAGAACGGTAATCATTAATTACTCACGTGTATCATACGACGTTTTTCAATACACTTGTGAAAAAAATAACTGTAAAACTAGTAAACTTTTTTGGCGGTAAAATCTGTTTTCATATGCGCCCATATTTTTTTTTTTAATTTACCTTTCAATACACTCATTGAAATGAATAAACGGGGGTTGACCGGCGACCAGTGGGTGACGACCTGCGCACAGCCTGATACGATAATGTATTAAAATTATGGCCCCCCGCCGAGAGTTTGAACAATAAGGTTGACTACATTATAGCACTAGTGCGTAATGGTAATCAAAATGTCACTGTTTGGTAACAAGGGCCATTATGTACCTAAGTGTAGTGCAATAAAAGAGTCACTTTCTGAACAAGTTTCAAGTCATGTATTTTATGTATTCATCATTATACCCAATATTCAGAGAGTAAACTGGCTTTGCAATGTTTTACTTAACGTAATATTAAATCCACATTAGCATAATTATACACCACCTCACCTAAGACACATTTTAATTTCCTTTGAATTAAAAAAAAAAAACCTTTACCGGAGTATTTTCTGTTGCTTTTCCTTAATTGTTACTAAGAACCCCACTAGACTAGCTGACTCCACTATTTCACAATATTGTTTCCTATGAATTACAAACTTCTATATAATCAGATAATATTTCCACTTTTCAGAAAATTGAGTCCTTAATCAGTTTGTTCGGAAGTGCCGAATAACAATACCGATACTTATGTGACGCATTAGATAACGTTGATTGGTCATTGACAGGAAGTTTGAGACAATTTGTCTGCTGTGGTCTTCCCATCCGATTATAATTTTGGTGTCTTTAAGGCTAGAGTGAATAGGCTCTTAATAAACTAGTGCGCCTCACCATCAACGATTGCATCACTGTTTAAGGCCCAAGCGCCCGAAAAGTGCCATAAAACAGTGACTTTCTGAAGCCTACTTCTCGGTAACGGCCAGGTCAACATTTGATTTTTTCGTGCTATTAATATTTTTGTCTAAAAAAAATATTTAGCAATTTCGCAACTTTTCGCAACTTTTCCCTACTCTTTCGAAGCGGCTTGGATCTTTAGAAACATTTTTACACGTACAAATTGGTGGTTAAATATTATTCAAAGTGAACATTGCATGTGTAAATCAATCAATATTTCGCAAAGAAAATGGATTTAAAGGTCAGACGCGCGCTTTCCGGGCGCTGTTGGAAGCAAATAAATGCACAGATTTGCGTACTGCCGCCTAGGCGGGTGCGAGAGGTGCGTCCACATAATTTTGGCCAGATGGTTCAAGGGACTATAAGCCTTAACATCAGGTGGGATCGCAGTCAAGCACTAGTAGAAATAATTTAAAAAAAGATGTACTCAACAAACATAATAAATTAATTTCTTTATTATAGTAATATCTACATATTATGTACATAAAAAAACAACTTAACTAACTTTGTTTGTATATGTCACCGGAAAATTTCAAAATTTGTACGATTGTAATAAATCTTTATTAAATTACATACTAGCTTTTGCCCGCGGCTTCGCCCGCGTGACATTAGGCACTTGAGGAATCAGGATACAAGGTAGCCTATGTTCTTTTCCATGTCAAAGGCTATATACATGCCTAATTTCATCCAAATCCGTTCAGCCGTTTTTGCGTGATTATAACAAACATCCACACTTTCACATTTATAATATTAGTTATGATAATGTTTCGATATATTATGAAAAAACGTGTCGTATACGAGATAAATCATATCCAAATTCATTAGTTTCTAACATAACCGTGACTTATATATTTACAAATAGTTGATAATATCTCGCGATATTTTACAATCTTACAGCGTTTGCACATTTCCGGTGACATATACACACAAAGTTTCGCTTTTACAATATTAATACTACTACGGGGCGTCTTGACTTTGACCTCGTGTGTCGGTTCACAAAAATCGATTAATTTGTCGGTCGACTGCTTTCCGTTGAGCTCATGCCGTGCATACGAGATTTGGCGCACCGACTGTAGCCAACCCCCTTTGTGTTGAAAGCCCCTTGGCGGGAAGCGGCTTGATAAAGTGAAAACGCTTTTTTCATATAACTTATTACATTTCAGTTTTTATTATATATTTATATATAAAAATAAGTACTTAAAAACGCACATCTTGATTTACATAAGTAATATGTTTAGAATCGGCTACTGAATAGATTATATTGTTTTTAAAATGAGTAATTTTTTTTTTATCAAAACATAATTCTAATTAAAATATTTATTTAGTATAGTAAAAATTACTTTTGATAAATTCTTGACAAAATTTGATTGCGTCAAAAGAGTTTGTGTGTGCATGCGGAAATACCATATCGATACCGATGCGCTAATAGTGTAGTGCGTAGTCAAAGAGATTTAGTCAGTAGTTGTGCGAGAATTATGGGTATTCTGATGAAAATCAATGACTGGATGCTCAATGCAAATTAGTTTTTTAATAATTTTCGGTGTGAACAATATATTTTACAAAAAACAAGTGAAGACAAGTGACAAATAGAAGTGTCATATTTTTTTCATATAATTTAGGAAGCTTGCAAGAAGGTTTTATCTCCAACATTTCCCCGGGCGTTGAAACCAATGGTTTCAACCAGATTCTGAAGACACAGGCAAAGGGCAGATTCGGTTGAATGCCCGTCGAACGACTCCAGTAGACGTCCGAATGTCAGCTACACGGGCGATACCATCCGTTCCTGGATGAACAGCCACGATCCGTCCAAGTCTCCACTTCAACGGAGGAAGATCGTCTTCCTTGATCACCACCAAGGAGTTCAGCATCAAGCCATCCTTGCAGGAACGCCATTTGGAGCGTTGTTGCAATTCTGCAACATACTCCTTGCTCCATCTGCTCCAGAAATGCTGGCGAAGCTGCTCGATCCTCTGGTAACGAGACAGATAATTGGCAGAGCTATCCTGGTAATCAGGTTGCGGCAAAGAAGTAAGTGGCCGTCCCACAAGAAAATGTCCTGGCGTGAGCGGAGTATAATCTGCAGGATCTGAAGACAACGGCGTCAATGGACGAGAGTTCAAGATGGCTTCAATCTTGGTTAGTGTGGTGTACAGCTCCTCAAAAGTCAAGTTACAATTTCCCAACACTCTCTGAAGGTGATACTTTGCTGACTTGACACCCGCCTCCCAGAGTCCACCGAAATGTGGGGTGTAGGCGGGAATAAAATGGAACCTTATTCCGTCGTTTGCTGCACTTTCACCCAAGGACAAACTATTTAATTTTAAAAATTTGGAAAGGTCGTTGTATGCACCGACAAATGAGGTACCGTTATCGGAAAAAATATCAGCAGGTTTACCTCTCCGAGAAATAAACCGATACAAAGCCAGTAAATAACTATTGCTAGTTAAATCACCAACGAGCTCCAAATGAATGGCCTTGGTTGTGAAACAAATAAAAATAGCGACATACACCTTTACTAACCTACATCCACGGCCCTGGCGACTAGCACACATAATAGGGCCAGCGTAATCAACGCCTGTGCTTTCAAAGGGATAACCTGGACGAAGGCGTTCTCGTGGTAAGTTACCCATTAAGGGAGCTACAACCTTACCCTTCATACGGTGACACAAAACACACTTATGATAACAGGCTTTCGCCAACTTGCGACCTCCTATTGGCCAATAAGTTTCCCTAATGGAAGCTAATAATAATTGTGGGCCAGCATGCATCAGCCTTTTATGCTCAAAATTAAATAATAGTTTAGTGAAATCATGAGTGGACTGTAATAAAATAGGGTGTTTCTTACTATAAGCAAAATTAGAGTTATCGAGACGTCCTCCTACTCGCATTACATTATTATCGTCTAAATAAACATTAAACTTTAGAAGGGCGCTCTTTTTAGGTAAACTCTTTTTGTTCAAAAATAATTGGTATTCAGAAAATGACTGAATCTGACTCTTAATAATGACAAGAGTTAGTGCATCTTGTACCTCATCATGTGACAAGTATTTGGTTTTAGGGTAATGCTTTCTACATGACTTAATAAATCGTAATACGTAGGCAACAGATCGTACGAGCCGTGTGTAATTGGAATAACGCCTAAAATCAATTAAAATTTCAGGTTTCGAATCGTTTACAACATGTAATATGATTTTAGGTCGAGTCTCCGGTAACGATTTTAGTCCTGGGCTCGTAATTTGAGAAGGCCATTCAGACGAATCTAGTTTTAAAAAATCTGGTCCTTTCCACCACAGATCTGACTCCTGCAGATCACTAATATCCATGCCACGAGATATTAGGTCTGCTGGATTTTGATCTGTTGGGACGTGCCTCCAAGTACAGTTACCCGACTTATCCAAAACCTCAGCAACGCGGTTGCGCACAAAGGGCTGAAGTCTGGTAGGCATCATCTGTAACCATCCCAAGACAATGGTTGAATCAGTCCAACAATAAACCCGACTGATCTTCACTCGAAGTGAGCTCATCACCTTCTCGTGAAGACGAGAACCGACTACCGCACCACATAACTCCAGTCGCGGAATTGTCGTAGGCTTGATGGGAGCAACTCGACTCTTTGCCATTAACAAGCGAGCCATGTACTCACCCTTAGCATTAACACTGCGAATGTAGACGCAAGCACCGTACGCGGACTCAGACGCGTCTGTGAAAATATGGAGTTCTAACTCCGTAAATGAATTGCAGACTACAAGTCGCGGAATGCGAACATGATTTAAAAGAGGTAAAGATTTAATAATAATCTCCCATTGTTTACAAATCTCATTAGGTAATGGTTGATCCCATGATAATTTATCTAACCACATTTTCTGTAGCAAGATCTTCATAGTAATAACAATAGGACCTAACAGACCTAAGGGATCAAAGATTCGCGCAATAATGGATAACAAGTCACGCTTTGTGTACCTAGTCGAAGATTTAGTCAGACCTATAGGAAACCCTATCTCATCAGTGCCGATATGCCAACAGAGACCAAGCAACTTTTCTGGCTCATTTTGTCCAATGTTCAAATCGTATGACGCAGGGACAGCATTCGACAATAATTGAGAATCATTTGACTTCCACTTTCTCAATGGCATACATGCCGACGCAAGCGCTTTGGTGACTTCAGTGCGAATGAACTTTACTTCATCTAAGTCATCCCCTCCGGTCAGCAAGTCATCGACATAGAAGTCATGTTGGATGATTTCCGATATCTTAGGGTTCCTACAGTCGAGTCCTACTTGTTTAAGGCATCGTGTCGCAAGGAATGGCGCACTGGCCGTACCGTACGTGACGGTGTTTAATTGATAAACATTAATAGGATCACTAACATTATCACGCCAAACAATCTGTTGTAAATATCTGTCCGACGGGTGGACGACTATTTGTCTATACATCTTCTCCACATCCGCAGATAAAACATACTTGTGGACTCTAAAGCGAAGAAGTATAGACAATAGACCGTCCTGTACGGTTGGCCCAACCATCTGTAGGTCATTAGAGGACACTCCCGTCGAAGTAGAAGCACTAGCGTTGAAAACAACACGAAGTTTGGTCGTGGTACTCGACTCGCGTAAAACTCCCATATGTGGAATAAAATAACCCAAACATAAATTAGGTTTATTAATTTTTGTCATATGACCAAGTAACTCGTATTCTGACAAAAAGTCATGATACATTCTACTAAAGTTCGTCTTAACCTTTAATTTACGCTCTAAAGAATGTAAACAATGTGTGGCTTTATTAAAAGAATTTCCTAAAATTGAAGGATCTTTCTTAAGGGGGATGCGAACACAAAAACGACCATCAGACAATCGTGTCGTATTTGTAACGAAATTGTCTTCACACAATTTCTCTTCAGGCATATAAGAATTGGAAGACTTCGCATTCACCTCCTCTAATTGCCAAAACTTTGTCAATTCTGACTTGAGGTTTTCCCAGTCACCATCGCTGTCGGCAACCATTTTAGACATATTGCACTTTACGTCATTCGTCAGCAGTGAGATAGTATTCTGAGTAATTGGACCGGAAACTATCCATCCTAGACGGGTTTCACATAATATTGGTTTCCCGGTACCTAACTTTAGTCTTTGAGATCCTAACAAATCCCAAAAAAGATCAGCGCCGATTAAAATATCAACATCGGCAGGGTTATAAAAAGTAGGATCAGCTAAAGTAATATTCGAGGGTAAGTCGAAATCAGAAATATTTATCTGACGACACGGAACACTACTCGTAATGAACGGAAGAACAAAACAATTTAGTTCGAATACAAAGCTATCATCTAATGGCGTACCCTTAACCCGACATATTTTACCTACGTGCGAAGTGACGTTATTGATTCCAAGGATTGATCTATCTACCTGGCTAGTTTTTAAGTTAAGTTTATTGCACAACCTATCTGTTATGAGTGAAGACGTGCTACCACTATCGAGCACCGCGCGAGCGAGATGCACACACCCATTGTGGTCTCTTAATTTGATCAAAGCGGTTGATAACAACACATCTCGTTGCGTATGACCACACGGAGATGCAATGTTTGCGGATAAAGCTACGTTATTCGTTTCAGTCGTAGCAGACAAGTTATTCATCGAATTACCACTAGGTGTATTCGATACAGTGCCATTAGAATGTACGTGAACTAATGTGTTGTGCCTACGTTTGCATAGTTTGCAGCCTGGTTTTTTACATTTGTTAGCATAGTGTCCGGAACGAAAACAGTTAAAACATACCTTATAACTAGGTAATGATTTGAGACGGTCATCGTTACTCAATGCGAGAAACTGTGGACAATTATTTAATGTGTGATCGTTGTTATTACATTTAGGACAAGGTTTAGAAGCTGAGTCAGTGCTAGAATTGATAGGAGATTGTGCTACCATTGACTTGATCTTAGGACCTGATTTACCTGGTGATTGCGAATAATGATTGCGGGGGAGTTCCAGGGTCTCGATGAGGTCGGCTCGATTGCGTAAGAATTGCATAAATGCGTTAAACGTGATTAAGCCATCCTTGTCTATCCTACCTTTGCACTCCTCCCACTCACGATAGGTTTTTTGATCAAGTTTTCGTGTGACAATGTAGATTAAAAGTGTATCCCAGTGTTTCACAGGCTCCCCTAATGACTCTAAAGCTCGCAAGTCTTTATTTAACTGATCGATCAAATTCTTAATGGCAACAGAAGATTCTTTTGTAATTGATTCAATAGTAAATAATGAACTTATATGATTCTGAACCAGTAATCTTTTGTTGTCAAACCGATCACATAACAATGACCATGCCACAGAGTAATTACTTGAAGAAAACTCAATGGATTTGATAACTATAGCAGCTGTTCCCTCAAGTGATGCTCGCAAGTAGTGAAACTTATTGATTGCGTCTATGTCATCATTACAATGAATTAGGCTAGTAAAGGTGTCGCGGAATTCAAGCCAATTACAATATAATCCGCTAAACTTTGGTAACTGAATCGTTGGCAATTTAACCGGCTGCTTTATGCTAACACGAGTACTTTTACAACTTTCCATCGATTTATTATCTTTATTGTAGTCAGTCAGAATATTCTGGGCTCTAGATAAGGTTTTATAATAAATAGACTCAAACTCGGAACGCTGAGAATATTGTAAGTTGATGTCGTCAACAATGCATTCTAGACGTAACTGTACCTCATCATACTGCTCATACAACGCCTCTATCTTGCCCATGCGCAACTGCAACTCGGACACATCACAGCTAGATAGCTCCTTGTCCTTGAATGAGTCCAGAAAATTGAGGAAACTAGTCAAGCGACCTTTGAAGCTGCCTCGCTTCTTAATTAAATCCTTTTCCTCAGACATTCTGGGAGACGAGTGTTGTCAACCTGGCATTGATACAGGAATATAAAAATTAAAACCAACAATATAATTTCAATAATTATACGCCTAGCTGTAGTCTATGCCCTTTCTGACTGCTAACTATAATTTATAACAATGACTTGTACTAATATCTAACACTCAAATATTTTTATTATGTCAAGATACTTGTTAAAAATTAATACCACTGTTAAGTAGTTATGTAATTAGTTACAGCTTAATATAATGTAAGTTTAATAATGTAGCAAAATAGCTAACTATACTGTTAAAAGTATGAGTTTAAACTTAACATTGCTGTTGAATAAAATACTAATCACAATGCAACAAAGTACCTAATGATTTTACTCAAACACAATATAATTGGTAATTTAATAAAATAGTACTGACCTTAGTATGACTACTTATATATACTACCTGAGTGTTGGGTGACGATATTAGCGTAATTATAACTGTACACCACTAACTAACTTGCTTGAAATCAATCCAGTTCTCCAGCAGTGAACTCATGAACCTCCATTCAGCGTGGAAGTCAGTCTCTATTCTTTTTCTTGAAAATAATCGCTGATCTTCTTAATTATATTTCATCCGGCTCGTTATGGACCATGTGCGAGAATTATGGGTATTCTGATGAAAATCAATGACTGGATGCTCAATGCAAATTAGTTTTTAATAATTTTCGGTGTGAACCATATATTTTACAAAAACAAGTGAAGACAAGTGACAAATAGAAGTGTCATATTTTTTCATATAATTTAGGAAGCTTGCAAGAAGGTTTTATCTCCAACAATCAGTATCCTGAATAAAGGTAATCAAAAATTGCCACTTATAAACTTACCATAGACTCGCAAATTATTCCTTTTTTTTAAATGAGTTATACTTGCCCAGTTTTGAACGGGTTGTGGGCTTTTTACAACTTCTACCTACTTATAAAATTGTTTTTTTTTTATTAGTGTTTTGGGACGGCTGGTTCTAACTGGATGGACACAGCACAAGATAGAGAAAAATGGAAAAATTCTTGCATAATAAGCAAATAATATTATTTATTAAGGATTAAAATTTTGTTACAACTAAATTTACTTGCACCAAATAGGTTTAACTTTAGATTTATTTTTTACTTACTCATAAAAAAGTATTAGTTTCTTATAATTGCCGTCACGGATCTTAAGCGCTGGCTTCAAGTTGCGCAGAAGTCAAATATTCGGTCTCTTTAGTGGTACAAAGTGAGACGCGGGGGCGGGGTGGGTCAGTGATTGGCTCTCCGCGCCATCGCGTCATAGACGTCACTCCTGATTCGTTCCCTGCGTTGCTGCATGTATCTAACTACGAAGACGATTGGCTCACCAATGTATGAAATGCGCAAAGCGATCCCCACTCTGACGCCGTGCGCTCAAGATCCGTTTCGGCAATTGTAGGTGGAAGTTAGAACAGCGGTCCCGGTACAAAGAGCCCCATGACCCTTTCGAACGCCCTGCCTCATGTTTAAGAGGCATGTTTCGACGGCTCTTTTCAATTAACTACTAAAAATGAAACATAATACTGAGTGTTTGTCAAAGGCGACGATAGGCCTGCAGAAACTGTGCCAAGGCGGCCGGCGCGGCCATCGTCGGCAGGCACACGGTCAGGCCAAGCCTGCGAAATTATAGGTAGGTATCGACGAGTGTCTGTCAGACGCTGGGAACTTACCGGCCGCCGGCGGCCATGCTTGATTCGTAAAGAGAATTCCATAATTGACATTACAGTTTTTATTGGTGTATTTTTATATGAGTGGCCACTTACAGGTCAATCCAATGAGATGGTTGCCTGCTTAATTATTATTATTAAAATCAATAATTTCAATCAACATTGGATCATAAAATTACATTAAATTGATAATTATAAATAAAATTAACGGATTGCATTTGAATTAGTGTTCGACCGAAACTGGTTTTTCAACCGAAACCGAAACTGAATTTCGGCAACCGTTTCAATTTCGGCCGAAACCGAAACCGAAACCGAAAGTCGAAACTAAACCGAAACTCGACCGAAATCGAAACCAAAACCGACATTCGGTCGAGTATCCGACCAAATGTTCGGTTTTGGTTTCGATTTCTGAATTAAAATATTAATTATTATCTTTCTAATACACGACAGACGACACAAAAATTAATTAATATTTAAATTCAATAAATACTTGAATTTAAAATTAAAATAATAATAAGAGAGATGCTCCAAGATAGTCCGCGAAATTCAAATGTTCTCAAGTTTTTTGCATTTTGCAGGTCACTTTTAAGTTGTATGTTGATTAAAATATTATTAACGGTCCCTAGTTTCATACCTACCAAAAAAAAACATAAATAATTTAAATTCTGTAGCTGTGCCATATACACCGTGCGTGCTCGCAAATGTTTTTTTTTTATTTGCGTTAGTCTCAAGCTAATACATATTCTGAAATAGACGAGATAAACATTTACTTAATGTCTGGATAAACACGCGATTCTTTATCAAACGTTAACCGAACGAATGTGTATTTTCATAATATCTACATAAATATATAATCCATCGCATCTTCGCACTGATGTTACAAACCTTTTCAATACACTTACTCGAAAACCAGCTCTTATAAAAGGCTGCAATAGACTGTTTTCCGCACCAGGGCAGAAAAGTGCGCGTGTTCTCCCCGCCACAATGGCTTTACGTTTTTTGGATTCGTATTATGGAGAGATTTGTCTCTACACTCGGAAGTTGTGGACGATTACGTCTACCTCGGATAGACAATTCGGTTGGGTATAGTGTTGCCAGGCGTCCCGATTTGCGCGGGATGTCCCGACTTTTAGGGGTCTGGGGACGCGTCCCGATTCGCACCTGATCGGGACGTTAAATGTACCGATAAATCAAAAACCCTGAAACTCAAAGAGGGACTGAAGAAGTCTGGATTTTATTTCACACGCCCTCTCGTTCCACCCCAGAGGGGAAGAAGTCATTGGATGATTTCCCATCTTAAAAAATGTATATTAAAAAAAATATTTGTCCCGATCTAAAACCCTAAATCCCGATTGGTTTTACCATCTGTCCCGATTTTTATCTAAACAGGCCTGGCAACACTAGTTGGGTAGGTCTAACTTCGAGAAAGAGGTCAACCGTCGAATCCACCTCGGCTGGGCAGCGTTCGGGTAGCTACGCGGTACCGCGTTAGTTCCTAGTCCAACAACCACAGTGTCTCAAGACGAAAGTCTATGACCAGTGCGTTGGTCCGAAACGTGGTCGCTCACAATGGGCCTCATCAGAAGGCCACCCAAAGAGCAATGGAAAGGCCTATGCTCGAGATTTCCTTGCGTGATCACATCAAAAATGAAGATATCCATAGGAGAACTTTTATGCTAGAACTACACTGCACACACGTGTGCCACACACGCCGATCTGGGCGCGTCGGTCTCCATACATTTTATATGGAAACTAGACTTGTAGAGCTACACTAGATCCACGCCACGCGACGTCGTTCTCCGTACAAATCAGGCGTGTTACACGTGTGCGTCGGTCTAATGTAGTTCTAGCTTTACTATTGAAATTCTTCGCTTTTCTCTTATCATGCACTAGCTTCTGCTAGAGCTTCGCCCGCATTAATGTAGGTTTAGGGAAACCTTGTGCGAAATTTCACGCGACTTGAAGTCCCAGTAGTTGGAGCTGTGCGTTGATGTGTTAATAATCACTCAGTTTCTCCTTTTATGTATACACCGTTTTTTTATCGTTTTAATCCCGTGGAGGGTCGATCCGGTACATGAAACACTATTGATTTAAAAAGATAAAATTAAAAAATAAACTACCTACGGGTCATTGGACTCGCTCAGCTGACGTTTTCTTAAAGAAATTAATTTCGTACATGCGTAAATTAATACGAGTTTTGAAAAAAGGTACTTTATTTTTTAATTTTATCTATACAAATCGATAGTGTTTCAAGTACCGGATCGACCCTCCACGGGATTAAGACGATTTAAATTTAACGGTGTATATGTTGAGAAAATTAAATCATGACGCACAGGACCGGACGTTGTGGCGACGCTTGAGGAAGGCCTATGTCCAACAGTGGACGTCATTTGGCTGAAATAATGATGATGATGCATGAAAAAACAAAAATATACTAAATAAATCTCGTTAATCACGATTAGACAACGAACCATAAAAGTTATATTAATACTATTAGGGTGTTCATAATAAACATAAATATTATTATATTCAGATAATGTAATAATAATAGATAGTGTTCTGAATTCAAATATCCATGAGTCACGCTATACCTCTACAAACTTTGCTACTGCAGTTGGCAAACTTGATATCATGTGTCTTTACCATTCAGAAATAAAGTTGTAAATCGACTGGCACGGTGAGATATAAACGGTAAATGCTAATTAGGTGTCATGTAAATTGAAATTTGTAACATTTGACCTCATTGTAGGCTCCCCAGCGAACTAGTTGATTTATAGAACTTATTCGGTTCTAGCATTCGCTAATTCATAATATTGTTATCGAGATCTAGGTTCTTGTCATGTTTTGTGAGAACAATGGCAATAAAGTTGGCAAATTGTAACAATAAGTAACAACTTGAGTACATCCTACTAACTAAAAAAAAATTGTGACGTAATAACAATTGACAGTTTTCAGATTTATTCCTATACTCGTGCTATAAGACCTTGTTTTATGCCAAAATTCAGGATTCCAAGTCAACGGAAAGTATCCTATGAATTTTGTTTTCCTCGAGAGTGTTGTACGGCACCCTAAAAAACGGTCAAGTGCGAGTAAAAGTCGCGCACCGAGACTTCTGTCGGTACAATGCGTTCCAAATGAGAATAGGACCGATCGCCATGTTGTGACGTCACGATGTCAAATCGAAGTAAGAAATTTTTAAACTTAAATTTATTTACGAAGTGTGACCGAAATAACTTTAAAATCAGAATCCAGTTCTTCAATTTTACTAACTTCTGAGTTCTTCAATATTGCCAAAATTTCTTGTATTTGACAGTACGACGTGACGTTACAACATGGCAATTGATCCTATTCTCATTTGGAACGCACAGTACATACCTACGTTCCCCTATACTTGTCCTCTTACCTGTGTCACCTGTGTTGTGTAGTCTCGAAGATTTTTCTGAAGCGCAAAAGCAGTCATTATTTTGCGACGTACTTAACTACAATTTTACGGTTTTTAGATTTTTCTCTTAGTTCGTGCGCTGAGGCCTTGCATCTTGCCAAAATTCAAGATTCTAGGTCAACAGGAAGCTATCGATTTTGATTTCATTGCGAGAGTCAAAATATGCACCCAAACGGTGCATACACGACTATATCTTTAGGTTAGGTCAACTTGGATGTTTGATTTTTTTTTACTACTCCAAGGGGTAACAGATCTGAGTATTTGGTACTGATTTCAGCGTAGTACCTACCTCCACAGTGACAGACGGATAGACGGACAAAACAGTCTTGAACGTCGACGCCGTGTTGGTAGCTTGTCGGTTTTCTACCGGTTGCATTTCAGGTAGTGTGCTTCGGAATTGCATCGCCTAGCCGGTTCCATCGTCGGACTAGACATACGGTGACACACCACCGGTACTGAACACCACATCTATACGCACACAACGTTTAGAAAACACACTCATCGTGCGCACAGCTAAAGAGTGGAATTCCCTGTCAGAATCTGTATTCACTGATCGCTATAAGTAACCTAAGGGTCTAGTGTTTTTTTTTTATTTCTAGACAAGCACGCTCCGCAAAACGATAATGTTGTCGGCCACATCATCGCTTACCATCAGGTGAGATTGTAATCAAACGCGAGCCCATCCGTTATAAAAAAAGAAATAGTGGTCGACGATGGAGCACACTTACCCAGAAGTAATTTATTCATTCTTGACTTAAACCTTCCCAGGTTGTGGCCATCAGGAAATACAGACTCCGGCAGGAATTCCACTCCTTAATTGTACGCATAATGAATGTACTTATGTATTGCCAAAACGTTGCTTCATGTCGCTCCAGGTCTTCCCTATGTTGTTCGCGCCTGCGATGACCATCGCCAGATCTTCTGAAGACATCCACAGGTCAGTAACTAGATAACCTGAAAAAATTAGAAAAATATTTTTTTTTGAGAAAATAAAAACTCTATCGAACTGCAAAAACACTTATTTATACAACCAAAATATGAACTAGTTGGATAAAAATAATAATTAATTTCAAAAGTAGGTCGCGTCTCAAGGCCACAAAAATTCACAAATACAGTCAATACTAAAGAGATAGTCTGGTGGGAGAAAGAGACAGTGCTATACGGCCTGCATAACTCCGTCCCTCTTCCACACCGGAATTATCCAGACGTCCATTACGTTACATAATCTCAGCATCCGTCTTGGTGCACTCAGAAAGTCATTAGACATTCAATTAGCATTAATTTAGTTGGCTCGCTAGCATCCCATCCATCATGGCTGTATACTTTGGCTGACGTTAGACTGTTCCCGTCAGCAAGGATCGAGAACTGAAGACGGTTTTTTTTATCTTTTAGTTTTAGGTTTTCCGGTTTTTTGGTTTACCATCAGGTGGGGTCGCAGTCTGGTGCAGCTGGTTTATATCATTTAAAAACAAGGTAACATGGAAAAACAAGAACAGAACAAAAAGAAAAGCCGGAGTGTTTCGGTTGGTAACTACGAGTTTAACTTGTGACAGCGGCTTATTATTATTATTATTTAGAACTGAAAATCTTGTTTCATACTTTTCAGCGTCGTTTTTATGTCGTAGTTGGGGTTTAGTTTTTTTACAAAAGATTTTTTAAACATTCTTTTACATCATCAAGTTTTGTGTGCAATTTTGTAAAGTAATTGTGCTAATAAAGCTTTTGGCTCATTTTACTGCTTACAAAGTAATAAAATGAGCCAAAAGCTTTATTACAAGTATAGTGTCCTAAAACTATAAAATTTAAACAGAGTATAATATGTCAACAGAGACCTTATCTGGGGTGCTATTCTCTAAGAAAACAGCCGTGCTCGTGAGCGCAGTACATTGAATTAACAACCCAATGTAAAGGGTCATTGGGTTGTTAATTCAATGTACTGCGCTCACGACTCGTCGCTGTGCCAGTGCTGAGCTCAAAGCTGTTTTCTTAGAGAATAGCACCCCAGGACGTAATGTCGTGCTAAAACGTCAGTCGTGCAAGCGAGAAAGAGTGATAGAGCTATACATTACACTCTATATACGCTTTGGAACGTCATCATCATCATCAGCCTCTCAATGTTCCCACTGCTGGGACTCAGGCCTCCTCTCTAGGAGAGGGAATGGGCCGTAATCCACTACGCGGGCCCAGTGCGGGTTGGTGGATGTCACATGTCTTCAAATTTTTGGTTCTAGGACATGCCGGTTTCCTCACGATGTTTTCCTTCACCGTTTTGAGAGCAGTGGTAATGAAATAAATTACACAAAGTAATGCGCCTGACAGGGTTTGAACCCGCGACATATAACTCGTAAGTCGGAGCCATTACCACTCGGCCGCCACTGCTCTGCAATCACAAAATAGATAGGTACAGAAGTCAATCTACATACAAAGCGCGCTCAAGCAACGCACACATAGACACCGCTCACGGACACGATGTCTCGGTCGCGTCTCGGATCACTCGTCGAACAGTTCCGGCAAAACGCTCATGTATACGTCCACCGAGCGTAGGTATAAAAAGTGAAGTACTTACATACATGAGATTGACTTCTGTACCTATCTATTTTGTGGTGCAATTTAGCTTCAGTTTTCTTGGACTGACCTGATGGATTTGATTTGATATACAATAACTCCATCCCTATAACAGTTCAGTATATGGCTACAAATGGATCGCGTTAAGAGCTTGTGGAAGGCTTCAGGGGCCTTATTATTATTATTATTTGTAAAACACTGGCACCCTCTGAGGACAACAACAACTTTAGTTATACGATTTTTTTTTCATATATTGGTTCATCAGATTTTCATACAAAAAAAAAAAATGGAACATTCTAAATATTACGAAGTCTATGCGAAATAAGCGATACTACAATAGCAGAAAGGAGTGGGGTTCGGGTGGCGGGGGTGCTTGCTGCGCTTGCGTCGCGTCATACAGACGTACGAAGGTAGGTATAGCAAAATACAGAGTTGAAATGTGTTGAAATCTTGAAAGTTTGTTTTTGGTAAATGTATCATGTTTTGTAATAAGTCATAGAACAAAAGTTGTTGTCTATGATGTTTCATAGACAACAACTTTTGTTGACAGTCATGAAAAGTTGCCAGTGTTTTACAAATAACCCTGTATAGCTCCAGCCGTGGCTCTATCCGTTTCAGATCAGTTTAGGTCGTCAAATGGATCGCATTAAGACCTCGTGGTAGGGCCTAGATTTCAACATTGTTTACTGAAATACCTAGACTTTGCTAACAATGTCAGGTCACTCACGAACAATAATAAAATACAATGTCTGTGTCCTCGAGTTTTATAACTCAATCGACTAAAATACCCACTCGCTCCTGACCACGTTGTAGACTTTAGTGGGTACTTGGTTTTACTAAGATCTTAGAAAGTTTACATTGTCGTTAGTGTATCGGATAAATATCTTAGAGTGATTACTTGTCAATAAAAACCTTGCTTTTATTAGGTAGTACCCAACGACCTTGCCGGAGTCTGTGTTTCCTGATTGCTACTACCCGGGAATCTTTAAATCAAGAGTGAATAAGTTTCTTCTTGGTAAGCGCGTTACATTGCATCGTCGACCGCACCGTCGCTTTCCATCAGGTACACCAGCTTCCGACGTTTTATAAGTGCCCATGTAAGCCTATGTGAAATCAAAATATTTTGAATTTTGTTTTTTTTTTTAATTTTGGTAAGATAGCGGTCACTCTGTCTGTTTGTCCAGGCTCTGAAATGGCTGGACCGATCTTGACGGGACTTTTTTGGCAGGTAGCTGATGTAATAAGGAGTAACATAGGCTACTTTTATTGTAGAACAAATAAATTCAAAATTCTGTAGTCCACCCGAACGAAGTCGCGGGTACAGCTAGTCAACAATAAAAAAGACCTCACACGGGAGGTAGGAGGCGATCTGATTGGTCGAGACAAAGTTTGTTTCTTGTTTTTGTAGGAGGTAATATCTGAAACTGGTCCGATTGCTAAAATTTTATCGCCGATAGAAAGCTGCTTTATTCCTGAGTAACATAGGCTATATTTTATGTAGCCGGGTGTAGCCGCGTACAAAAGCTAGTCACTATTACTTATTCTGTGGCCAAAATGTAGAAGAATTCCTCTCTATTTTAATCAGTTTCATCTTTAATGCAATCAATGAGATTCCACTCCCGCCAATAAATGCGCACATTTTTAGTGTTTTTACATCTGAATGCGGCTCCATTACCGTAGCCTCGCGTGAGAAACATGCCTGACTGGATTTTATCTAATGTTAATGTATATGCATAATTAGCAGGCATGTATTGTGTGTGAGGCCATAAAATAGATAGGTACAGAAGACAATCTACACACAAAACGCACTCGAGCAACGCACACATAGACACCGCTCACGGACACGATATCTCGGCTCAATCGCCCGGTCGCACTCGTACAGTTCGGCGCAACGCGCTGACCCTAGCGCGACCGCCTAGCGTAGGTATAAAAACCGGCCAAGTGCGAGTCGGACTCGCCCATGAAGGGTTCCGTAGCAGCAAGTAACATAATATAAAAGTTCTTGTAATGTGTTGTAACTTTGATCGATGTTTTAATAATAGTGCATTTTTTTCGATTTATGACGCATTAAAAAAAACCACTTACTAGATTTTGTTCAAACCAATTTTCGTTGGTAGTTTTTATAGTAATGTACATCATATATTTTTTTTAGTTTTATCATTCTCTTATCTTAGAAGTTAGAGGGGGGGGGACACACATTTTACCACTTTGGAAGTGTCTCTCGCGCAAACTATTCAGTTTAGAAAAAAATGATTTTAGAAACCTCAATATCATTTTTGAAGACCTATCCATAGATACCCCACACGCATGGGTTTGATGAAAATAAAATTTTTGAGTTTCAGTTCTATGTATGGGGACCCCTAAAATGTATTGCTTTTTTTCTGTTTTTGTGTAAAAATCTTATTGCGGTTCACAGAATACATCTACTTACAAAGATTCAACAGTATAGCTCTTATAGTTTCGGAAAAAAGTGGCTGTGACATACGGACGGACAGACAGACAGACAGACAGACAGACAGACAGACAGACAGACAGACAGACATGACGAATCTATAAGGGTTCCGTTTTTTGCCATTTGGCTACGGAACCCTAAAAAGTGAAGCTTACATAAGATTGACTTCTTTACCTATCTGTTTTGTGGTGAGGCTCTCTGTTTGTTTAGTTCGTACCGTGAATAGCTTCCTAGTTTAACGAGTTTTCATACAAAATGGAGATTTTCGAGGCCAGAAGGAAAATAATGTTAAGAGATGTTTTTTGATGCTATGTTTGTTATTTTAGTCTAAGTCAGCCTAAAATTAAAAATATTTCTTTTATTTACTTAAACGTATAGTGTGTGATCCCGATCCCACCTGATGGTAAGCAGTGATGCAATCGTTGATGGTGAGGCGCATTTGTTTATTAAGAGCCTATTCACTCCAGCCCTGAAGACATCTAAATTATAATCGGATGGAAAGACCCATAGGGAGCTTGCAGCAGACAATTTGTTCCAGTCCTTCGATATGTTTACAAATATTTGTTCCGTGCGGGAATCGAACTCGCGATATGTAGCGCAGCAGTCAACCACTCACCCACTGAACCAACCGTGCCGTCTAATTTTACAGCATCATACTAAATTTTATCTTCCTGCTCTTATCTCGTATAGCTTGGGGTCATAGAGCAGTGGTGGCCGAGTGGTAACGGCCCCGACTTACGAGTTGTAGGTCGCGGGTTCAAACCTAGTCAACCACATTACTTTGCGTAATTTATTTCATTACCACTGCTAAGGAAAACATCGTGAGGAAACCGGCATATCCTAGTACCAAAAATTCGAAGACATGTTACATCCACCAACCCTCACTGGGCCCGCGTGGTGGATTACGGCCCATTCCCTTTCCTAGAGAGGAGGCTTGAGTCCCAGCAGTGGGAACTTTATAAGGCCGGCTATGCTGTACTTGGGGTCGGCGCAACACGTTTTTTTCTTCCATTCTGTCCTGTTACACGTCACCATCTTTTCTTTATCATCCCTCTTTCTCCATCTTTATTTATATATACTCATAACTCTTTAGGTGACCATCTCTTCTACTAGCCGTTTAATTTTACAGCACTAGCTATTTTTATAAAGCTCCAATATAAAAAAGAACAATAGCATACCAATGCCACTAAATAATAGAGTTAAATATATAAAATAAACAATATGTTTTTGTATGGAACGGCGTCAGTTGGCCGCCACTCATTAATCAGTTGCAAGGATATAAATAGCCGCGTCGTAGTGTGGGTACTCGCTTAAGGCTTATAGTCCCATGAATATCTGGCCGGAATTAAATGGGTACAACACTCGTACCCGCCCATACAGCAGTACGAGTGTCTGTGCTTTTAATTCCGGCCAGCTGCGCCCGGATAGAACCCCGCTGACCTTTAAATCCATTTTTTTTTAAGTTATTGCATAGCTTCTATCGCGGGCCTTGAGCGTGGAGACCGAATCCAGAAATTCCGAGTGGCACACGTCTTTTTTTTTATTTACATTTGCTATTTTCACTTTGAAGAATATTTAACCACCAATTTTTATGTGTAAATAATAATAATAATATATTTTTATTACAACAAAACAATACAAACTGTTAGTAACAATTTTTAAAACTTATAAACTATATTATTATGTATATACTACTACACACAATGTGCTTTTAATGAGCACTATGGGACACGGTGGAGCACACAGTCGAGGTGTGCCCTGCTTGGGCGGAGCATCGCCGTGCCCTCGTGGGGGCGATCGGCGGCGGAGACCTCTCGCGCCGGGCCTTGGTTGAGGCCATGGTCCGGAGCGAGGAGGAGTGGCAGGCGGTCGCCGACTTCTGCGAAGCAGTAATGCTTGCAAAGGAGGAGGCCGAACGCTTCAGGCAACGGCGTTATCGCCGCCGCCGTCGCCGGGATTCTGATCCCGATTTCCGGCCAACGTAGACGCGGGTTGCGGACAGTGAGCAATGGGTAGCTCACTGTCCGGCCATCCGGTAACTGTCCGGACTAAGCCCAAGTCGTCGACGGCGCGCACTGTTCCCGCGCGCCTCAAGGAGTTGTCAGCAACAGCAGGGACCCCAGCCGGGTCGAAGCCTACTGGGGCCAGGGTTATCCGAAAGGGCGCTTGAGCCCCGGTATGAAGGCTAGAAGGAACGGGGTGGGTCTTTTAGTCAGTAAGAGTCTGACACTATCTCCCGCCCCGCCCAAGGGCGGGGGATGTCAATGCATGTGCATGATTTTTCCCACCATAAAAAAAAAAAAAAAAAAAGAAAAGGCTCTCATCATGTGTTTCAGCATCACTTTCAGGAGGCTGTTACATTCTTTTTGCGTATGACATCTGTAATTTTTTTTTTAAAGATCTAAGCCGTTTCGAATGAGTACGGAAAAGTTGCGAAATTGATTAATCATTTTTTTAGACAACAGTATATACTGCACGACAACATCAATAGTTGAGAATGTTGATCGTGATTCTTCTATAACTATTTTTTTTTTAATCTATTAACCTAGCCGTTACCGAGGAGTAGGCTTCAGAAAGTCACTGTTTTATGGCACTTCTCGGGCGCTTGGGCCTTAACAAAACGTTAGTAGTCTCGCCGATAGGCTGTTGCATCATCACACTTGTTTTCATAGACAAACAACCTCGCCTCAGTAGCACGAGCACAATGCTTCCGGATTTGTTGTGATGAGTTCTGAGTGCCCAGTGCGATGTTATGTTACGTGAAGGCCTGCTGTCCACGGACGTGTAGCAACATAGACGCGTATTCTTCATTATAAATACGCTTGGTGTACGCATGCGTGAAGCTTAACAAAATTATGGCCACGGACGTGTATTCGTCATTAAACGCTTGGTATACGCCTGCGTGAAGCTTCCATACAAAACTATGGCCTACTGGCCACGGACGCGCAGCTTTATAGACGCGTATTCTTCATTGTATGCTTGGTGTACGCCAATAACTAATAGCAGGCAATTAATGTTCTAGACTTCATTATGGCTGACCATTGCTCTTGGCTAGCCATTTGGGCTAAACTTCAAAAAATATTCTCACCTCAAAAAAAAGGCGGTTGGGCGCTCTTTTTTGAGGTGGAAAATCATCCAAAGACTTGTCCCGCTTTAGGGTGGAGTAATTAGAAGTAAGCCGCGTCAATGACGTTTTTTAGATCCTCCAAAGTGCAGTTGTAAGGACACTTTGGGTACTCTAATAAGTGGGCCATCGACTGGCCAGGAGCACCGCACTCGCACTGGGTGTCAGAGGGGTCTATAATACTTCACTTTGCCAGGTTGTGTTTGCAACTATCAAAACAAAAGGGTAGAAGTGAAAATCGTCTCGTGTGTTAAGCCTTCGTTACCTTTGTTCAAGGCAAGGATCGTCTGATGTTGCATCACCAAGTTCAACTCACACTAGCACAAGCCTCGCCAGTACAATAAAGTAACTTATTTCCGTATTCAACTGGCTTATTAGTAATTGTGTTAGACAGTCTGTAATGTGTGTGCAGGTTTTCGGAAGACGAGCAATAGAAAGCTCGCCGTCCTGCCTTTCGGTAAGGACCGAGCCCGAAAGAGTTGTCAGCAAACCGTAGGGGCCAAGGAGGACCGATGCCCGTTAGTGGGACCACGGGAAATTGAGAAAGAGGTACTGTGTTCCTGGAACTGGTGGGTTTAGTCAGTAGAAGTCTGACATGCCCTCTCACTCCAGCCTAGAACGGTAGAAGTCTTTCGGTGATTAACCATATTCTTCTTCTTCTCGAATCGATGGTTTTCTCGGCGTCAGAGGCGTTTTTTAAGTCTTCCAAAGTGTAGGTGTAAAGATTATTGAGCACTCTAATAAGTGGGCCATCGACTGGTCAGCAGTAACGCACTAGTTTACACTGGGTGTCGGAGAGGTCTATAATACCTCACTATACAGGTTATGTTTGGCTTACTTAGGTAATTATTATGTGTTACATATTACAAAAGGTGGAAGTCAAAATCGTCTCGTGTTTTTATTATGTGTTCAAGGCAAGGATCGTTTGTTGCATCACTACGTTGTTTTCAAAGCTTCGTCAGTACAATAATGTAACTTATTTCCGGATTCGACTGGGTGTGTTACTGTGTTAGATAGACATTTGTAATGTGTTTGTACAAGATGGCCTTGGGCGCAGTTTAACTACGATTGCTGGTGATATTTTGCTTGTATAGTAAAACGCATCGCGCAATTACAGTTCTTCGCGCGATTTGAACATATAAAACAGCCTAACAGTTCGGACAGTTGGTCAGATTAGATTTTTTTTTTTTGTAGTTCTGGAAATCATATCTTCCTTTCAGAAGCAGACCCTTGGCCCCAGTTGGCTTCGACGTAGCTGGGCCCCCACGGTTTGCTGACAACTCCTTGAGGCGCGCGTGGAACAATAAGCGCTGTGGCTACTACCGGACGGTTGGACGGAGAGCTATCCATTGCTCGCCGTCCGCAAGCCCGTGCGGCCTCCTCTTTTATTTATTTATTTATTTATTTATTTAGTACATGGAGGACTTACAGCTAATAAAACCAGACATAAAAAAAGGAATCCATAATCACTAGAAAGCCAATTACTATTAAGCCAATGCTAGCATAACTGCTTCGCAGAAGGAGCGACCGCCTGCCACTCTTTCTCGCTTCGGACCATGGTTTGTATCAGACCAGACACACTACCCGTCTGGTTGGAGGATTTTTCCTTTATAATGGAGGTGTTACATCTTAGCCCTTAGGTACATCTTGTTCCGCATACAAACCTCTTTCAACTCACAACGAGTTCCCGACACTTTTGATGCTAAGATTGAGCATTAGACCTCGATATAGGTTGATAGCAATTTTTCAATCAATACGAACAGAAGTCTAAAGAATCGATTCAGTTTCAAATCGAGTTCTAAAAGATCTATTTCTTATGAATCCTAAAAAACCTTCAATGCACATGTGTTTCATGACTGGTGAGTAATCGAATGTAGTATAACATTCACATAAAAATTAGCTTGAGAAAAATAGCTACTTTGAACGTTTTTATAGTACATTTTGATACAAGTGCAGAAAGTTTATCATTGCGACCGACTAGGCGGAATTCGCACGAGCCGAGGGCTGCAGTGACAAATTTGCACGTGTATACGATAAACCATTTTATTACAATAATAATACGGCGGAGGAGAGCACGCGCACTTTTCCGCACTAGTGCAGAAAGCAGTCCATTGCATGCTTAAACGCAGTGGGATAAGAGCGGGTTTTCGAGGAAGTGTATTATTCATAATAATAGATACGGTAGCATTCAAAACTCCTCGGAAAGTATCGAGGACAGCTTTCGACAGATGTTAGAACTGCATCATAAAGAAAACTTTTATTAGTTGTCTGTGGTACCTACTTAAAGAAAAGAGGTGCGTTTTTTTATTGTAGGTACTTAGTTCAGTTTTTTGGCGGGATTTCTTCAAGTGAAGTTCAGTTGCCGTTTTAATAATTTCGCAAATTGATTCCTAGTAGATATTGACGAGCAGCAAATGTATTTGTGAAACGTGGTAATCGAATTATTCATACCTACGACTGATTTAGTATCAAAGCCAAAAACTTTACCAGCAATAATATGTTGTAGAATACAGTTTATTGTATTCTATTATTATTTCTTGCTTTTTTTTTTCTTCTTTTTTGGGTTTGCACGGTTTGTGCATTGTTTCTGGTTTCGTACAACAGCCAGTATTGTCGATCACTCCACCAGCCAGCCGCATTCGAATTTCGAAACGCACGCTAATTTGTTCAGCCCCGTTCTGCCTAGACTGGCAAACAGACGATGCATAGAATATAGATGAGCCCTACCTGCGTTGACTACAACCTCCTTTTACGATGAATCATCCTTCCTTATTCAAAATCGGTATTTTACGAGAAGCAAAATACGGTTTTTCAAAGGTTGAATGGACTCGTTTGTTAAAAGTTAAAAGGTCTTTTGGGCTTTTAAAAATAAAAAGGCGTTCAATGTGACTTGAATGTATTAATGTTTTTGTGTTTGTATTGGTCCCTTTTATGGGTTTCAAAGTTAAGTGTAAGTTAATTTAAACTTCTTTGTGTTTTCAAAACACTGCCAACATGACCAGCAGTAACGGTTAAGATCATGTTTATTTATTTATTTATTGTCAACTTACATTTACAGTTTACACCATACATATAAATTATAGACACACGTTAATTAAAAGCGATACCTAATACACAAATCAAATTACACAACTAAACATAGTAATGATGAAAATAATAATAGATGATAATATAAATCGTGTCAAGAATAAACTTGAAAATCATGTCTTATGTCCAAAACTAATAATCATAAAATGCCTATATGATGTCAGAGTGATTCCATTATCCCCAATGGAATGTTATATTATCAATGTATTAAAAAAACTGGACTGACCTCTCTTAGAGGAGGCCTCAGTCTCAGTCCCAACAGTGGGAACATTATAAGGCCGACTATGTTATGTTATGCTAAAAAAACTGGACCAAATTAGTGTAGAATTCACTTCCAGTGTAAATTATATCCATGTATTCTAATATCAATGGCCCGCAAACAAGAAACTGCTAAGAATGCTACAGATTCTGGTTGCGTCACGACACGTGCAAGCAATTACCGTCTTTTGTGCCTTGATTAGAGTGATTATAATGGGTTGAAGATTTTTGTGTGTTTATACAAAACTTAGAGTATGAGTGCGCTAATCAACAGATTCTAAACTTATTGACTGTTGGTTAGTTTGTTCGCGCATCAATCGTGTCAAGAATAAACTTGAAAATCATGTCTTATGTCCAAAACTAATAATCATAAAATGCCTATATGATGTCAGAGTGATTCCATTATCCCCAATGGAATGTTATATTATCAATGTATTAAAAAAACTGGACTGACCTCTCTTAGAGGAGGCCTCAGTCTCAGTCCCAACAGTGGGAACATTATAAGGCCGACTATGTTATGTTATGCTAAAAAAACTGGACCAAATTAGTGTAGAATTCACTTCCAGTGTAAATTATATCCATGTATTCTAATATCAATGGCCCGCAAACAAGAAACTGCTAAGAATGCTACAGATTCTGGTTGCGTCACGACACGTGCAAGCAATTACCGTCTTTTGTGCCTTGATTAGAGTGATTATAATGGGTTGAAGATTTTTGTGTGTTTATACAAAACTTAGAGTATGAGTGCGCTAATCAACAGATTCTAAACTTATTGACTGTTGGTTAGTTTGTTCGCGCATCAAAATTAATACTGGATTAATCGAAAGAGTTGCCGTGGCCCTAGAACGCAAGAGTTGCTGATTATCCAAATTCTGCCATCCTCTAACTAAGAAGCAGCTAAGTGCTTTGTTTTCTATGTAACTTAGCTGCTTTTTGACACATTTTTATTTCAATTTTTTTCACTGACGATTCGCACACACACTGCTTAGTACTACAGTCAGATAAAAAGTTTTAAAATACAATGTATGAGGAAAAAAAGCGTTACCTATCAAAACTATTTTAGGCTGGATTTAATTGCAACTTCGGGTAATTTTCTCTATATTAAATTAAACACATTCTAAATAAGTTTTTTTTTCTATTTTTAACAACATTTTAGTTGCGTTTCGCGATGTCTATTAGGGTCAATTCCCACTGAAAGAGCAGCGGCCGGCAGCGTCTTTTTGAGGCAAAATATTACAAACTATTTTGAATCTTATCTACGTGATTAAAAAGTTCATAGTCATTTGAAGGCAAAGGAGGGGTAGCGTGGCGTCGCGAGGCTGCACGAGCCTTCTAACGACTAGTCAAAAGTGGCGCCGCGCGGCTGATCGCGGCGCAGCTAGCTGACGTGCGGCCGACCGCGGTGCAGCTGACAGACTCGCGGCTGCGCGCAAGCGACCGTTTCCTAAAATTTTCTTTTCCTTTTTCTTTCCGTTTTGTTTGTTACTTCTTGTTCTTCTTCTACAGCCAGTGCTATGATACATAAATCCAAATCCACCATATTTATTGCCACACAACTTTCCTTGAGTGAAGTAGATTGCACACTAGTTTTCAAAGCTACCACGCGGAGGCTCATTGCGGCGTCTCGGGATGCCGCGCTGCCTCTCGCGGCGCCGCACTGCCCCGCGCGGCACCACACTGCCCCTTGCGGCGCCGCGCTCAGTCACTTGCTCTTACGGCCGCTGCGCGCCGCTGCTCTTTTAGTGGGGATTGACCCTTAGTCCATAGTAATATTAGTTACTATCTAATAGGCATTGGATGACACAGAATAGTTTATGTACCTGGAGAGATATTCTAGGATATTTTTTAACGATTTTCGCGGGCGATACCGCTGGCTGGCAGAAGCTATACTCTTCGATTATAATGTTTTTTTTTAAAACCATATACATATTCTGTATCCTAAGCTAATCCGTTGGTTCCTTACCCATGTTTTATTAATGTCTATTAACGATTTAACCGCGTGTGTCGGATTGGACCGACGCGGCGACCAGTGTTTCTGTGTCCTATTTGCCATTACAGGGCCAAACACACGACGTGTTGGCTCCATCTCGTTTAGCTCTTCAATCCCCATAGGTGACAGAAGAGCTGACGAGAAGGAGTATTTGGTCGTGGATGTCAGAATAGACGCGAGTCTGTTTGTCGGATATATGCATAGATATCCGTGGATATATGCGACGTAGATACTCTAAAAATAATGGCGATGACTCAACATTGATTTACTACTTAGATAGATATCGCTATTTTTACACAAAAACACCAAACGGGTTATCTAATAGATGGGTAAACTAATTAAAAATGTCCACAAATTATCAAAACTTAGAACGTAGAACATTATACGCGGAAGTCAAATGCACAACTGCGTCATTTAGTGTGTGACAAAGTTGGAAAATATGTAGAATTTTTCAGTTTATGGTTTTACGCAAAATGATGGTTTCGGGGTCTTCCAAGTTGCGGCCCAGAGTAATAAAATCTCAAAAAATGCATACCTAATATAGGTTGGTACTACCCGTACTAGTATTATAATCTACTATGTGTATGTGTATGTGTGTGTGTATGTATGTTTTTTTATTTTTTTATTGCTCTTTTTGATTCTTTTACTTTTGATACGTGTTTTTTTTTGTTTATTATTGTGTTTGGGCCTTGTGTTGTACCAAATAAATTATTTTTCTTTCTTTCTTTCTTTACTAGGTACAATTACCAGCACGGATCTTGAGCGCTGGATTTAAGTTGCGTAGAAGTCAAATATTCGGTCTCTTTGGTAGTGCGAAGTGAGACGCGGGGGCGGGGAGTGTCAGTGATTGGCTCGCCGCGCCATCGTGTCATAGACGTCACTCGTGATTCGTTCCCTGCACTTGCTGTATGTACCTAACAACGACGATGATTGGCTCGCCAATGTATGGAATGCGCAAAGCGATCCCCACTCTGACGCCGAGCGCTCAAGATCCGTGCTGGTAATTGTAGGTAATAGCACGAAGAATCGCCAAACTTAAGTGTTCATGGGCAGGGCACATTGCTCGCAGAACAGATGGCGTTGGGCCCGAAGGTTCTGGGGTGGCGACCGCTTACCGGAAAACGCAGCGTTGGAAGGCCTCTTATAAGGTGGATCGATGACCTGGTGAAGGTTGTGAGAATCCGATGGATGCGAGACGCACAGGATCGTTAATTGTGGAGACACTTTTGGGAGGCCTATGTCCAATAGTGGAAGTATATCGGCTGAAATGATGATGGTGAGGTCTTACTAAATTGGAAAACGTGAATAGGCATCACACTGTTACTGAAAGAGAGTAGTGATGGCCCAGTAAGCAGTGGTGAGCCTTGTGGTACCGGTTCCTGGTTCTGACTGACGAGTTTTGGTCGTGGGTTAAAAAGAATCAAATCCAGAAAAGTTCAACTCCAGCCAGGCGCATTAAATTGTGAAATTTATTTCATCGCCACTGCTCTCAAAACGGTGAAGGATAACATCGTGAGGAAACCGGTATGAATATCCTAGAACCAAAAATTCGAAGACATGACATCTACCGACTCGCATTGGGCCCGCGTGGTGGATTACAGCCCATTCCTTCTCCTAGAGAGGAGGCCTGAGTCCCGGCAGTGGGAACATTAAAAGGCTGATTAGGCTATACCTATTGTTATTTATTTATTTCATTCCACAAAACTGTTGCAACGGTTTGTGTGTTATATGCTATTACAGAAAATAAATTTTCAATGCAAATGAAATGGAAGTCATGAAATGCAGTTGAAAAATTAATTCAACCATCTACACACATACCTATGTATATAGGTAGATAGATATATACATATATAAATGAACGATGAGCTGAGTGATCTCGCTAAACTTCAAAGGAAAAACCCATAAAAATAGGTAATTTTGTATAAGAAAGTAGTATTTCATGGGGCACCTGCCGGCGGAAATTAGTCAAATAATAAATGCTTTAATTTACGATCCAGAAACGAAGTGTTAAAACTCCGAGACACCCAAATTGGTTAAATAATTCTCAGAACAAGAAACATGTGTTCGGTTCTGTCATTAAAATCATATTTACTATGTTCATTGTGTAGTACAAGTCTCGTTTACCTACGCCGATGAATCACCGAACTTCTGAGAATCGTGCACTCGGCGAGAATCCACTCTCGATCGACATCCGGTCACGTGTCGCCTCAGAATAAGGCCTTGGAAAAAAAAGTTTTTTTGAAAAAAGAATTGAACGAACTCTTGTACGAATAGTAGGTAGGTAGTAGGTACATTTTTTGTGAAGATTTATTTAAAAAGTGAGTTTGTTGGAAATGATTTATCATTTGGATTTTAAAGTAGAAAAGGAAGTGCAAAGATAAGTTTTAAGAATTTCAAAGTCACACTTTGATGCTTACGGAAATGTTGTAGTAGGTATCTTGGGGAAACCCAAAGCTGAATGAGTGTGTGGTTTCGTTAGAAGATCCCTCTATGAGACTGACATGTGGTTTTAGATTTTAAGAATCACGTGAGATGCAATATGTATAGCGTGATAACTGATAATATAAATTGTATGTATTGTATGTATAATTATATATATAAATTATTTATATTATATATATATATAAAATTATATATATAAAATAATATAAATTGTATGTATAAATTGTATGTATTGGTAGGTACACGAATAGTTACCAATATTTATATGAGTCAAAATCTCGACCACAATAGTTGTTTGACAATATTGTCAAAATAATTATAGACTATGAATTGTTGTAGGACTTTTTTGAGACTGAGGACTTCGTCAATACCTGGAACTGAAATGCTGTGCCCGACAGGGTCCATGTGCATTTATATCACTATTTTGTCATCTTTTGTAACACATGTGATAAAGCAATAAAGAATTGAATTGAATTGAATTGAACTTGATAATAATTTTTGTTTGCTAAAAATATGATTATTCATATTAGCGATACTATCCAACAATAGTATACATGTGAGCTTTGGTTCTCACATGGTAAGTTCGGGAGGTACTTGCACTGGATTCGTGCGGAAGTGACGCTCGGGTATCGCCACTGTGTGGACCGCCGGAGCACACGTGTGCCCCGCTTGGGCAGAGCATCGCTGTATTCCTGTGGGAGCGATTGGCGGCGGCAATCTCTCGCGCCAGGCTTTGGTACAGGCCATGGACCGTAGCGAGGAGGAATGGCAGGCGGTCGCCTCCTTCTGCGAAGCAGTAATGCTACTCAAGGAGGAGGCCGACCGCATCAGGCAACGGCGGCGCTCACAGCGTTCCAGCCGCCGCCCCGGGATTGCGATCCCGATTTCCGGCCACCGTAGACGCAGGCTTGCGGACGGCGAGCAATGGGACTGAGCCCAAGTCGTCGACGGCGCGTACTGTTCCCGCGCGCCTCATGGAGTTGTCAGCAACCGCTGGGGCCCAGCATCCTGCTGCCATAGCCTACTGAGGCCAAGGGTCTGTTTCCTAAAGGGAGGCTCGGTCGCGGTATGAAAGGAAACGAAGGAACGGGGTGGGTTTTTTAGTTAGTAAGAGTCTGACACTATCTCCCGCTCCGCCCAAGGGCGGGGGATGTCTTCTGGATGATTTTTACCCACCAGAAAAAAGAAATATCTAGATTCGGATTCCACCACGACGACAATTTACGCCACTTGTACAATTCAGTGTATTCACTATTCAGGTAAATATTATGTCTTTTATGTTTGTGTAAATTCCCCAAACATAACGATATGACCAAAAATAACGACATAATAATCCGTAAAACTGTTTACTATTTTTTATCATTATGGATTTACGCCGTATCACTCCGCCTGATAGTGTTGCACACATTGGCGCCTATTGCATGGAAGTAAGAAGTTTGATGACCAGCGACGTAGGCGTAGCTGGGTGACTTAGGGCCCTAGGGCAAAAGGGTGGGGCCCCTTTTTTAACGTAGGAAGCCATTGAAGTACTTTTCCTGCCATGGGTGGAGCGAGAGGGAACATCAAACGTTTCAAGACTAAAGCGAGTTGTCATAATTAAAAAAAAAACCTTTATTTATTTATTTATTCACAAAATCCACAGCTCTTTTACAAAAATTTTACTTAAAGATAAACTAATGTTACAGCCAATTAAGGATTTACTATTTACTATCTAAACATTTATGCCTCAGAAACAGGTAGGTATTATAGGTTTATTTTCAGGTATTAGGGCCCCCTTGAGGTTAGGGGCCCGCGGATCCCGCCTAGTCCTTCAGTAGCTACTGCAGTGACGATGGCAAGAAATATAATCGTTTATCGGCGACAGGCGGTGTTTTGAAAACCGGTTTAATCTTATTAAGGAATTATTAACAGTCTGATAACAATGATAACTGATAGTACAATAAATACATAACAGGAAAATTGGGAACTTAATTGTGGACTGGTCAGATGAGTACTTGTAATATCCAGTTTTTACCCGACTACGGCAAAGCCAAAGGAGGGTTATGATTTTGACAGGCTATGTATGTATGTTCATCTGTTCCCTCATAGCTCCTACTGAGTTACCATGGCGTTCAAAGTAAGATTGTTTTATTTTTATTTTAGTGTGGGTAAGATACAGAGCTATACAGATACATAGGTACATGTATACTTCATAAATAGGGCGTTTAAACTTACTTACTTTAAACGTTATGGTAAGCCACTTAGTCACGTGTCTTACATTGGGTGCCAGAGTTCATCGAGAACGTTTCCTTTGTGTAATGAAATAGATTGTAAATTGTAATGTTGGTTCTAACTTATATAATAAATATCTTTTATTTTTTTATTTATTATTAAAGTATTCTGGTTGGTACCTAGGTATAACGTGTGATTGCAGCTTTAATTTTTGTTCCGTTCTTGTTTTTTCAGTTACTTTCTTTATTTCAGCATCCTAAAAATCTTGTTTAATACTTTTTTAGCGTCTTTTTTGTTGTAGTCAGGTTTCAGTTTTTTTTATATGCTCCGTGTTGTTGCATAGGTAAGTGAGTTCTAGTTGACACAATAATGGCTTGTAATGGTTTTCGCGTCTTTCCAGTTTGTTCCAGCCAGCCGGATTAAGGCCCAAGCGCCCGAAAAGTGTCATAAAACAGTGATTTTTTGAAGCCTATTCCTCGGTAATGGCCAGGTTAATAGGTTTGAAAAAAATATATGTTTATTATAGATTCATGAACAACATTATCAACATTTGATTTTTTCGTGCTAATTGGTGGTTAAATATTTTTCAAAGTGACCATTGCATAAATGTAATTCAATCAATATAACGCAAAGAAAAAGGATTTAAAGGTCAGCCGCGCGCTTTCCGGGCGCTGTTGGCCGCAAATAAATGCACAGACTTGCGCACTGCCGCCTAGGCGGGTGCGAGAGGTGCGTCCACATAATTTTGGCCAGATGGTTTAAGGGACTATAAGCCTTAAGCGGGAACTACATTAGAACGACGCGCACGTGGGCCACCCACGCCTTATGTGTTCGTAAAGTCGAGAGCACCAATGTAGTACCAATACCGTGAGGATAGACCGAAAAGAACTAGGGCTTTCAAATACCGGATTTTTTCAATACCGGTATCAATACCGGTATTAGAATATTCAATACCGTGATCACGTGATCACGGTATTGAACTCAAGATTTTTTTTTTAAATTAGTGCTTGACTGTAATACCTTCTCATAAGAACTTTAATTAGGACATTAATAAAGCCATTTAAATACGTATTTTTGTTTTCGAATCAGTCTTAATTCTCTCTTAACCGTTCTAATAAGGTTCTAATAAGCATGGCGCTGCCGTACCTATTGTTTACCGGCGATTAGCAAATAAGGTAGGTTAAAACCATAGATCTGCCTAAGGTTTAGGCTTACTTGACGCTTGAGTGCATACGTTCGATACGTATCGAACGTATGCACTGCCATCGGAAGCTTGCGATTAGAAAATATGGCAGCTTAAAACCATCAAGCTGCGTAAGGTATAGGCTTATTTGACGCTGTAACTTGTTTACGACAATTCTAATAAGGTTAAAACGCAGACTGCCCTTAAAAGTCAGCAAGCATCAAGACTCGTGTCTTTCTTATTAATATAAGAATATTTCCCATGTATTTATTGTACCAAACTACCAATTAAATGTATAATTTTGAATTGTTACTTTGTACACGTGGTAGTTAATAAGTACTAATTAGGCAAAATTAATAATAATTGAAGTTAGAAAATAAAGCCACATTCAAACCGCTGAAATATTAAATTTTTACTATTTAATTGTAGATCTAACGGATAACGTGATTCGTTAAAGTAAAAAAGACATTAATCAAAGTGGAAAATGTTACAAGTTTAGATGCTTCTAGCTGTTGTGAATTCATGACTCGTCAACGGTATTTACAAAAAAAAAAAAAAAAAATACGATTGCGAGATCCGTTGAGAATTGAGACAAACTATAGGTGTACCATTTTGCTCGTCAAGATCACAAACTTATCAAAAATACACAATGACCAAGTTCACATGCACATGTTACCCGGGCGCTTTTGAAATACTGACTAACAAAACAATAACGTCGTAAAGAGCTTATTACACTACGCGTTATTCAGACCGTTTTAGTCTATGGTTCTGATAAATGATATTTATTTTGCAAGTAGGTTTTATAAAAACACTTTTCACGTCAATTTTTTTTCTCGTTAATTAAATCTTCATGAGGCCGGTGTTTCCTAGCTGACTACCCTGAGAAGAAACAAAGAAACAAACTTAGGGGTCAAAGTCTCTTTTAAAGTCCATACAGCAAAACATGTAGTGGTCAAATCATATTATTATGAGAACCATATAGATTGAGCCTGAGATGGTCTTTTGTAGAAAGAACCACACAGTTCTAAGTGGACCTGTCCAGTCAGTGCAAGCATTTGTCAACTCAGGACTACTAAGGAGCTCAACGACTTCACGAACAATGCCAAAGAAAGTGAAAACATTTGGGTAGATTGCATCAAATACTCAAAACTGCCAGACATCATGTGTGAAAATAAAAGAATAGTTCTTACATTCACAATAATATTTACAATTTACAAAAGTGTAAATACTGCAAATTGTAAGAAAAAAGTATCGCATAGCGTAACAGGGGTCAGACTGTCTTGTGCTGAATAACGCGCAGTGTAATAGGCCCTTTAGGCTCACTCGACTCAGAAACAGCCAACAGGTCTAGGCGAGGTGCGGGCGGGAGAGCTCGAGATAAGAGTTGGCGCTTAATACAAGTGTCAGAATAATATTACATCGTAATTTATATTAATAATACAATTTCTTGCTATTTATTACAACAAAACGCAATAATTTACATTAAGAATTGTAATACCGTAATCACGGTATTGACGAGTCAATACCGTGATTGAAAAAATACCAAAATATATCCGTGATCACGGTATTACGGGATCCCGTAATACCGGTATTGAAAGCCCTAAAAAGAACCAATGTAAGTTTTAATCAGAAAAAGACACTTCCTCTCTCATAAAGCGTAAGAAGTAATTTAATTATATCCGACCACAAAAAAAAAATTGTTCTCTATTACACAAATTCCTGTTTATATCCAGATTCCGTATGTCTAACTCTACAGGTATGTCCAGACATGGCGAATGCGCTGCGCGGGGGCTTTGCTGGGGCTTCATACGAACATGAAATGCACGCGCGCAGTTTGCAAGCGGCTCGCGAGCGGCGCATTCGATAGATATGAACATACCTTTGTATACTTGTATCTAGCTGAGTTCCACTTCATTTCTTCAGAAGATGGCTATACATGGCACACAACAGACCTAATTATTTCCTTAACATTCCCATATCGGACATAATTATAACTAACAACATATTGGCATTTACAACACTAGTGCTTATTAAAGCAGTGTGTACACCTGCGTATTCCATTCATGCGGAGAAGCAAGTTGCCTTGTGTGGTAGCACTGATTGCGTTCCTTGTGTCGTTCGTTATGTTGGTATTTACTTGATTGTGTCTCAACGGAAAGCAACTGTTGTTTGTGGTGATGGACTTCATTACGGCGGCCCATAAATGTGAAGGACCATTGTTGAACACTGGTTCTTAATGGGCTGGCTGCTACAGTTTATGGTAAGTGTCGAAAATGTTTATGGTAATTGCTGATTGTTAGGTCAAAAAATTTAAGAGAAATCAGCTATTTAAATATACTGACTAGTTTTCGAGGAGAGAAGAAGCTCAGGTTAGCGGGGTTACCATGACGTTTAAAGTAAGATTGTTTAAAATCTTGTTTCAGTGTGGGAAAGAGATGGCACTAGACAACCTGTATAGCTCTGTCTCTTACCCACACTGAAACAAGATTAAAACAATCTTACTTTAAAACGGCGTCATGGTCTAGGTCCAGGGTAGTAGCTGCCGCTGCAAAACTGCGATGCGATGGCGCATCATAAAAATCTGCAAGCTCGCACGGCGCATCGCAAGAACTTACAAATTGATTCGTATCGTATGAACAACGCTTTGCTACACGAAATCGCATCGCAATAATTCGCATAGCAGGGTTGGTTTTCATCGCAGTTTCGTGTAGTAATCCTATCTTAAATGGTATGGGGCCTTGGGCAATAGTGTTGCCAGGTCTGTTTGGATAAAAATCAGGACAGATGGTAAAACAAATCGGGATTTAGGGTTTTATATCGGGACAAATATATATTTTTTTATAAATATTTTTTGGATGGGAAATCGTCTAATGACTTCTTTCCCTCTGGGGTGGAACGAGAGGGCATGTAAAATTTTTACTGAGTCAAACTCAGACTTCTTCAGTCGCTCTTTGAGTTTTAGGGTTTTTGATTTATCGGAAAATTAAGCGTCCAGATCAGGTGCAAATCGGGACGCGTCCCCAGTCCCCTAAAAATCGGGACATCCCGCGCAAATCGGGACGCCTGGCAACACAACTTGGGCTATACTTACGGCCCCCGACCTGTGCAAAAAATCGTAACATGTTCCGTAACCGTAAATAGGCCAGTAGTTTAATAATAACGACTATATTTTAATTTCATGTTCCAATTTTATGGCTCGCGTCCCTCGTCTTATTTTTTGACACGGGTTTAGAGCTAAGTGGTACTTGATCCTCCAAAAGCAGAGGTATTGTTCTCGTGCTTATCTTACCCACTCGGGCCTATAAAATGTTACTAATGTTTTCATCTATCTATTGAGATCTTACTCCTAAATGTCAAATGTGTGTTTTCGTAGTGCTGCCAACATATTGCCACGCATTGAGTCGAGCAGAACGTTCCGCACTCTGGCTCCACTCACGTTTGCCTTCACTGCACTTACCTGTTGTCCTTATTCATATCCTAGAACAGTCGTGAGAAATGATTGTAATCGGGTAAAAACATTACTTATTTATTTAATACTTCATGCACACTAAAGTACAGAGGCGGACTTAATGCTTTAGGCATTTTCTTCCAGTCATCTTTGGGTGATAGAGCAGTGAAAAATTGTAGTAGGTGCAATAAAAGTAAGAGATAAGGTGAATACAAGAATTGATATACTAATAAACCATAAATATAATACAATTATATAATACTAGCTTTTATCTGCGGCTTCGCTCCCGTCAACTAACCACGTACCCTACCTACTTAACTTCTTACTGACCTACCTACCTACTTACCCTACCCTACGCTACCTACCCATCCTACCCTACCTTCGTACTTTTTTTGCTTTTAACCCCCCCCCCCCTCCTTTAAGCTGAGAAATGAAAAATTTCCTGCCAGAGTCTGTGATTCCTGATAGCAACAACCTAGGAGTCTTTAGTTAGGAAAATATCCAGATTAGGGCAACATACAAACCGCGCTCAAGCAACGCACACATAGACACCGCTCACGGACACGATATCTCGGCTCAATCATCCGGTCGCACTCGTACAGTTCGGAGCAACTCGCTGACCCTAGCGTGATCCACCGCAGGCGCGGGCTTGCGGACAGTGAGCAATGGGTAGCTCGCTGTCCGGCCATCCGGTAACTGTCCGGACCAAGCCCAAGTCGTCGACGGCGCACGCTGTTCCCGCGCGCCTCAAGGAGTTGTCAGCAACAGCAGGGGCCCAGCCGGGTCGAAGCCTACTGGGGCCAGGGTTATCCGAAAGGGCGCTCGAGCCCCGGTATGAAGGCTTGAAGGAACGAGATAGGTTTTTTAGTCAGTAAGAGTCTGACACTATCTCCCGCTCTGCCCAAGAGCGGGGGTTGTCATAAGATGATTTTTCCCATCGAAAAAAAAAAACCCTAGCGCGATCGCCTAGCGCAGGTATAAAAAGTGAAGTACATACATGTGATACCTACATGAGATTGACTTCTGTACCTATCTATTTTGTGCTAATAATGCATGCATTTTATCGGTCACCTTAACTGTTCAGCCTTTTAATGTCCTTATTAGTGATTTATCTTAGAACCGTCGCGAGGACAGCTGCTTTGTGATCAGGTTACAAATGTTTTATAAGACATTGTTCTCCATATTACGTACGGTTGGTAAGGTAACTTTATCACAGTCATCGGCGGCGGTGACCTCTTGCGCTCGACCCTGGTCTGAAGCCAGAGGGAATGGGAAGCGGTCCCTTCCTTCTACCAAGCAGTAATGCGAGCGGACATCCTCACGTCCAAGCCGCTGCCGAAGGAGATCCCCGGACGTCGAAAGTCGCAAAGCGATTTACGGCCACTGTAGGCGTGGACTTGCGGACTATGAGGACTGGGTAGCTTAGAATCCGGCCGTCGGGTAATGACCAAGGCATAGCCCACCAGGTGTAATGTTCCTCGCGCACCTTAAAGAGAGGTCAGCAAAACTGAAGTACTGCCAGGGCTGCGGGAACGTTTGAACGTGACCCCGCATCACAGACAGTCCCCTGTGCAGAGCATGCTTGGAGGGGGAGGAGACAGTTGTATATGTGCTCCTGGACTGCACAGGGATCACTGAAATACGCACACGAACCATAGGATCCCCGAATTCCCTTATAGATGTCCTGAAAAACCTGAGAGGTCTAATCTGCTTTTGGAGAGAGGTGGGCTGGTTGGAATAAGCCCACCCCAGGTTATGGCCGCTATGGCCCACGTACAATGGTCCGCATAGGACTAAGAGCGGAAACCATACTCAGACATAAGACATAAGACGTGACCCGTGAAACAGAAAAGGCAACTGAAGGATAAAGATGAGTTTTAGACCGTAAAATTCTGACACATCATTCCGAGAGTAGGTATATACAGAAACGGTTGGAAAAGTTGGATCCCCTTAAATAGTTAAACCCATGTCTTACTATTTCAACAAAGACATAAATTCCAAGCGTAGAATTCCAGTAATTAGTGCCAGTTAATATTGACCTAAAGCGTATAAAACAAACGTCTGAACCACAAAATAGATAGGTACAGAAGACAATCTACATACAAAGCACGCTTGAGCAACGCACACATAGACACCGCTCACGGTAACGATATCTCGGCTCAATCGCCCGGTCGCACTCGTACAGTTGACGCAATGCGCTGACCCTAGCGTGATCGCCTAGCGTAGGTATAAAAAAACCGGCCAAGTGCAAGTCGGACTCGCCCATGAAGGGTTCCGTAGCAGCAAGTAACATAATATAAAAGTTCTTGTAATGTATTGTAACTTTGATCGATGTTTTAATAATAGTGTATTTTTTTCGGTTTATGACGCATTAAAAAAAAACTACTTACTGGATTTCGTTCAAACCAATTTTCGTTAGTAGTTTTTATAGTAATGTACATCATATATTGTTTTTAGTTTTATCATTCTCTTATCTTAGAAGTTAGAGGGGGGGGACACACACATTTTACCACTTTGGAAGTGTCTCTCGCGCAAACTATTCAGTTTAGAAAAAAATGATATTAGAAACCTCAGCATCATTTTTGAAGACCTATCCATAGATACCCCACACGCATGGGTTTGATGAAAAAAAAAATTTTGAGTTTCAGTTCTATGTATGGGGACCCCCAAAATTTATTGCTTTTTTTCTATTTTAGTGTGAAAATCTTAATGCGGTTTACAGAATACATCTACTTACAAAGTTTCAACAGTATAGCTCTTATAGTTTCGGAAAAAAGTGGCTGTGACATACGGACGGACAGACAGACAGACAGACAGACAGACAGACAGACAGACAGACAGACATGACGAATCTATAAGGGTTCCGTTTTTTGCCATTTGGCTACGGAACCCTAAAAAGTGAAGTACATACATGATATTGACTTCTGTACCTATCTGTTTTGTGTTTGAACCGGAGCAGGGCAGCGAGGCTTCTTCCCGGAATTCGCGAGATTTGATAAGATTACTCGTTTCACTTGAAACATGTCTGTTTGAACGTCCAAGATAATGTTCTTTGTTCTTCGAGCCGGCAAATTGTTCAGTGATAACGATATCTGAGGAATTCTTTAGTGTAATACATAATAGAACATAATCAGCCTTAAATGTTATTGTTCCTCGAACTTGTGTAACTCGACTTTTTGTGATAGATTAGGACATAAGCACAGTCACGCTAGGGTTGCCAAATCGGATTTTACCGAGTCCGGGACAGTTCCATGTCGGCGCGTGGCTAAAGCTGTAAAAGTATAAATTGCGGGATATCTGATTTTATATTTGAATTTATTTTTAAAGGAAATCTACATTTTACTTTTCTAATTTATATTTTTAATCCAAATAAAAGAAGTTTGATAGAAAATCACCGTAATAAAATTGAGAATTTATTTTTTATAGT
The DNA here is from genome assembly GCA_929112965.1 of Mythimna albipuncta. Lineage (NCBI taxonomy): Eukaryota > Metazoa > Arthropoda > Insecta > Lepidoptera > Noctuidae > Mythimna > Mythimna albipuncta. Next base: position 2,604,269 of record OV815974.1, read on the forward strand.
AAGCAAACAATCAACAAGTAGGTACATTATAATGTAGGTACTATTTTATGAAGTAAATAGAAATCAGACTTAAAAAAAAAACAAATATAATAAATCTCTCCTTGTGGTTCGTTGATTAAATAGTCCTTTACTTATCTGCCGGCCGCCTAGCCGTGCCATTAATTGTAATTTTTTTTTAATATTATATTTTTCGGCATCCGGAACAATAGATCGAATTACTGGACACGGGACAAGACGTAAAATTTCGGGACAATCCCAGACATCTGAGCAACCTTAATATAGGCCCAGGGGCCTAAGTCTGCTATTTTTATAAATTCGTCAATCAAACACGTTCCCATTGTCATTTTGCTAAAAGTTTGTAATCTGCTAATCCATAATGATCGATCATTGATCGGTCAATGGTCTTGTAATAGAATTGTGGTAGAATGACAATATCGAGCTTATTAAAAGCACTTATAGCGCAATGACGTCTCAATGGTAGGTCACTAATCAAAGGAACTGTCAAAATTTTTGCAGTCTACCGCATACGTCAGATATTCATTTGTCATTATGTACGAGATTGCCATTCTATGTCATTTCTTACAATGGAGTGTCAGTGGTTGACCAACGGAAAGTCATAATGACCATATTATATTAGTAGATTACCAAAACTAGTCAAAATCAACAATTATGAAATCAATGTTAGACCATTCTGACACTATTGTAATAGCAGACTTGAGGCCCTGTTTATGAGCTTGCGGCCGTCCAGTAGATTCAAACCATTTGATTGGTTGAAACTAGTTTTAAGTAACGCTTGAGTTTGTTGAGTTAACTCCAGGGTAGCTACTCGAGTTATAAAAGAACGACCCTGGGAATCAACTCTACTCTACTCTGGTAATTTATAACGCACAGGGCTGAGCAGAACCTACATGATGAAAGGGCCGCTATGTTACGGTTGTTCTGATAGTCCCGTAGACGTGTATGTAGCTCGTAGCCGGCCGCTACGAAAAACAGCGTAGCGACTATTTAGGGCACGGGACTCTATGTTTGTTAACTATATTCTTCATTGCTATTCTTTTTTTAACTTTCCTTCTTGACCATAGATATAGTCCTTCAGTCGAACATTGCTATATTCAAAATGTCAATGCTGCCAGTGTTTTGGACCCATTGACAGCGATGTGAATGATTTTTTGATGCCCAATGAGTTCCTTTTCTGCCTATTTTCAGTTGCTATAAATAGTAGGTATTTAAAGTTATAATATTTTTAAGTTTAGTTGCTTCTATGCAGGTAGGTATATCATAATAATTAGAATGCGTGTAATAAAATCGCGGTTGATAAATAATTTAACAAATAAAAATTATTTATCAGTCATTGATTTAAAAAAAAAAACTTTGGAATCGTCGGTGTGTAATCTGTAAAAACTTGAAGTGTATACACAGAAGATTAGCGTGTAATAAACGAGCTAATGAACATTCTATTTTTAAACTTGCTAAAATCAGATTCGATTTTTTCGAACGAATAGGAAGCGCCTCTGTCTGTGTTTTTTTATTCAATGTTTTCAATGATTTTTCGCAATAACATGACAAGTTGCGTGTTTGTGATTTAATTAACATTTTCCCGTTTGGAAACAATGATAATTGTTTATGCAAAATAGTAGACGGCCGTTCAGGCTGCTCACTGCTGCTATTTTTAACCGACTTTGTATTACGTGATTTTGTTGTATTTTTATTAATTGATGGATGGAGTGGGAGAGGAAGGCCGAAGAAAAGATGGATGGATTGTGTGAGAAGTGATATGAAAGAAAAGGGAGTTAGTGATAGTTTGACGGGTGACAGGACAGAATGGAAGAAAAAACATGTTCCGCTGACTCTAAGTAATATGGGATAAGGGCAGGAAGAAGAAGAAGTTATGTTTTTATTAAACTCTGTCATTTATTAGCCGATTTAAATATACATAATAATACATAATCAGCCTTTTAATGTTCTCACTGCTGGGACTCAGGCCTCCTCTCTAGGAGAGGGAATGGGCCGTAATCCACCACGCAGGCCCAGTGCGGGTTGGTGAATGTCACATGTCTTGGAATTTTTGGTCCTAGGAAACCATGTCCCATGTTTCCTCACGATGTTTTCCTTTACCGTTTTGAGAGCAGTGGTGATGAAATAAATTACGCATAGTAATGCGCCTGGCTGGGTTTGAACCCGCGACTTACAACTCGTAGGAGCCGTTACCACTCGGCCACCACTGCTCTTTAAATGATTTACTTACTTCCAGATTGCTTCCATTTTTATCAAAATCTAGTTCTGACTATCCTCAAAAAATCCTCAAGGATCCGCAGTCATGGTTTTGGTGAAGTGGAACTGATGGTGAAGACCACAGATGGCCGGAACTTGTTAATACGTATCAAATTAAATCCTTCAAATCAAAGCATTTATTTCAGGCACTTTTGAACAGTCAAATGTCGGTCAGTCCAAGAAAAGTGAAGCTAAATTGCACGTTCCAAAGCGTATCATTGAGGACCTTTGGCAGTCACGTCGTAGGCAGGCATCGCAGGGCCTCGGGGGTAGCAAGATGGTTTTCTAACCATTCGAATATGAATTCGACTAGTCTGTTGGTGTGGTGGTTAGTGGACTTGACTGCTATACCGGAGGTCGTGGGTTCGATTCCCACCCAGGACAAATGTTTGTGGGATGAACATGGTCATTTGTTCTGTATCTGGGTGTATTTGTGTTTTGTGTTGTGGTGTATGTAAGTATGTGTTTAGAAATATATAAGTATGTTTATCAGTTGTCTAGTAATCATCATCATCAATCAACACAAGCTCTGCTTAGCTTGAGACTAGACGGCGTTGTGTGATAGTAGTAGAAAAAAAAATAACCAGTTACAGATTTAAAATAAAGACAATCAATACCTAAGAGCTTTGAAGCCTGTTTGAAAATACGCGGGCTTGCGGTCTTGCTTGTCAGCAACAGCAGGGGCCCAGCTGGGTCGAAGCCTACCAGAGCCAGGGTTAGTTTTAAAAGACAGCTCGAGCCCCGGTATAAAGGCTTGAAGGAACGGGGTGGGTTTTTAGTCAGTAAAAGTGACACTATCTTCCGCTCCGCCCAAGGGCGGGGGTTCTCATTGATAATTTTCCCACCATAAAAAAGCCTGTTTGATAATAAGTGAAAAAGAAGCAAAGATTTAGAGGGCCCCAGCTTACCAAGAGGCCCCCTAACCGCTAGCTTAATCCGGGACTGTAAAGGCATCCTAGTGCAGCAAATACAACATTTCAAACGGGAAAATGCCAAACTAGTAAAATCCCAAGGCATTAAAAAACTTAGAACCAAGTGTGACACACTTCATTCAAAGAATTGGACGTCATTTACTCGGAAAAAGCCATTTGCTGTCGTAACATGATAGTGATTTAATTAAATAAATGTGACATAATAATATAATAACGTGTTGTGTACACCGCATTGATTTATCTATGCCGTTTGGTGATTCATACATTGCCGTAATGGCTTATTGGTTATGGCTCCCGTCTTTCGTACATGAGGTTGCGGGTACGAAACCAGTTAAGTACTTATGTGGATTTTTTTATTCATATGTACTTTTTCTTTCTTTAGGACATTACTGACATCTCATACCTCGGAAAGTACGTGAAGCTGTTGGTCTCGTCATTCGTAGATCTTTGATAGTCGTTACAGGTATTCAGTAGCTTATTCACGTAAAATCAAACAAGCCAAATATCGTTGAAGTTTTATAGTCGTTCGATCGAAGTCCTATCCAAAAGCGGTATTCACGATTTATCGACTTATTTCCAGTTACATTAATAAGTATTCTACCAGGATAATGTAATACAGTTTTTTTTTTTAATCGACGAAATTCAAACGACTTTAAAATCGGTGTCGTTCAAACTCGATTGATGGATGTGAATACGGAAATGGTCTAAACGACTAAATCGCTACGATATCGTTACGGTTTTCATTACGTGAATCGGGCTACAGATGCCAATTCATGCTACAAAGTCTGTTCAAGAAGTATCGAGTTGCCCAGTTACTGGACTGTGGAGGTCTACTAGGCAGTTGCTGCATGTAAAATACTGGTGAATTTGTTCAGAAGAGGCGTAGTTTATGAGATATTATGTTACTGGAGGTTTGTCAAAAAGATACTAGATTTGTCTCCATATTATTTATAAACTATCTTTTGCCCGCGGCTTCGCCCGCATGGCATTAGGTACATAAGGAAGCGGGATAAAAGGTAGGTAGTGTTCTTTTCTATGTCAAAGGCTATATGCATGCCAAATTTCATCCAAATCCGTTCAGCCGTTTTTGCGTGATTAAGTAACAAACATCCAAACACACACACACACACTTATAATATTAGTTAGAATGTAGGTACACGCAAACACTTAAAATCGAAAAGAACAAATAAGGATAAAAGAGTACAAAGGATCTGCTCATTTCCAACGCTTCCAGCAGACCTGCGACAGGACAGTTTGTACTTGTGTAAATGTCGAAGCGACTTCAGGGCGCTTAATATATGGGCTAACCATGGGCTGAAAGGGCCACTGAACCAAACAGTTGAGAAAAGGCTTCGGATGATGTTTGGTGATTCATGTATTGTGTCATTTGAATTACCATAACTTGTATAGTATGCGCATTTTGTAATAGTAGTCATAGAGCAAAAACTCGCAACTACGCTGTTTTTTATAAGCTTGATCACCATATGTAACCATTGAGTAACTATATAGGGTGACTGCTTATTAGTGTACTATACTTAAACACGTGATTGTGCTCATGATAACAAACAATTTTTAGTATGGGAGCAAAACTGAAATCGTGAAAAAAATATCAGCTATTCAGTACATTAAGAAAATATAAATGTCCTGAACAGCTGATTTCTTTTCGCGATTTCAAGTTGGTTCCCATAGTAAAAGTTGTTGGTTATCATGAGCACAATCACGTGTTTAAGTATCGTACACTAATTAGCAGTCACAACCCGAAACACATGTCTAGTATTTTTATGTTAGTAAACAATCTATGTACAAAATTTCATAACTGTATCACGAAAAATCACAAAGTCATAAGCTTGTTATGTCAGCAAAAATACATAGTCACCGGACCATCCAGGCGACTGAGGGGTGGTTTTGCACTTTCATCCAGCTGTTTGCTGACGTCTACGAGTGATACCCGTTATGACTTGATCGCGTGGTTGAACCTCTGGTCTCCATATTTATTCTAATGCATACTTCTAATGTGTGGGTACAGTGTTGCTATAAAAAACTTATCAACTTTTTTACAGTCACGTGTGTAAGTAGACCAGTGTATTTTGGCACGCGGTTTACTACAGAACTAAAACGTTCCTGACGTTTGTCTATGCTAGCAGCGCCATCATGACCTCTCGAATTAAAATGGCCAGCATGGCCACAGCATTCAATAAAGTTAGCCAAAAAAACAGAACGACAAAACGTTTTTAGACAACACAGTCACACCCACAAATTAATCTACAAACACATTTTTGCAGTCATAAAAACCGTATCTTGATAGCAATAAGGTCAAAAAATAAGTGTAGAGTGGTTTCATTAACTTGGCTAACGTTCTCCAAATTATGTTTAAACGATTTTGAGCCTTATGACTATAAATTAAAGGCGAAATTAACCTCAACAATAAAAGAGCTTAAATCATGTACTTTGCCATTCAAATTATGACTCTAATTCTGACGAAATGAAGTTGGATTTTGTAAGAATAAAAAGGCTATCACATTTGCTTGGTTTTGTCTGGCATTGGTGTCGAGGTCGATGGAGTACTTTAATAGATAAAATTATTGACTTAAAGTCAATGTCAAGTTTGGGTTTAGCGCGCATTGTATTGGTTTCACAGTAAACACATTAGTGTTCAAACGATTTCCGTCTGTTTCTTTGTTTTCAGGAGTTTTTTTCAGACTTAAAATGCTATTATGCAAAGTGGATTGAACTAGTAAACACAAACTTTTGTTGAGAGTGTGAAATCATGAAATACCTGACTTCTCCCGCTCTGGATGGAGCAAAAACCCATGTTTCTTCATTTTTTGCTCATATCTACTTTTTGGAGTATATTATTAGTTCTTATGACATAAAACATATACTCATAAGCTGTCTGTTAGTGAAACTCCCGTCAATTCAAATATACTTACACTAATTACATATTATAAAGAGCAAAGATTGTTTTTGGTTTTTATGTTTTTTTTGTTTGCATGAGGTAATCTCTGAAAGTACTGGTCCTAAATTTTTTTCACCGATAGAAAGCTGCTTTATTTCAGAGTGACATAGGCTATGCATATATATTACATATTATGTACGCGAGCGAAACTGCGGGCAAAAAGCTAGTATCACTCCCCTACCCTCGGAAATTAAGCCCTGTGTCCGCGGGAAAATAACAAGTAGCATAAGTTACTCCTTGTAACATCAGCGATCCGTCGGTGAAAGTTCTGTCAAAATCGTGGAATGAAAATTTTGGAGAAATGGACTGGCAAAATTTCTATAAATTACCTACATTATTGTTACAGGTATCAAATATACTTTCATATGCCCAGCACTGTGGGACAGTACAGACTAGATATAATGATCAGTGCCGTAAATAGACTTTTCTGCTCCCAGTACTAGTTTCCGTAACTGCGCCCCCCTAAAAACTGTTCGACCTGGTCCGCTTAACGCAGGCCCTCTCTGGACATGAGTTTCGGGAGATACCGATTTCAGATTTGTCGGGAAGAAACACTTGGGTGTCACCATTGTGTGGATCGCCCGGAGCTTAAGGTACAAATTTGCTCCGCTTGGGTGGAGACCCGCCGTGTCCACGAGCTGACTCACCAAACATGAGTGTATCGAGAGGTACCCTACTGTTTCGGATCTGGCTGAGCAAATGATGAGGCATATGGTGGATGTTTACCTTGCTTACGCAGAGCCCCTCCGTATCCTCGTCGTGGGGGCGATCAACGATAGCGACCCGAGCGCCCGATCCTGGTTCAGGGTCAAGTTGGTACAGAGCGAAGAAGAATGAGAAACAGTAACCTCCTTCTGATTAAATGAATGATACAAAAATTGTTCTTAGTTTGGTCATTTCTGCGCCCCATCAGAGTCTGCGCCCTTGCCAACGCACCGGTGGCATCGCCCTGGTTACGGCACTAATAATAATTGAAGCAGAAAAAAACGCAAATCGCATTAATGTACCGTGTCACAATGTTAATAATAATGGTGCCTTTAATTCTATCCAGCGATCTTTGCAAAAAACATGCTCGCAGTCATCACGTGTTTGTGGTTACACGAGTAGGTATCTATAATTTATTATTCAAGAATACCAGCCAGTCAGGCACGGGTCGGAGTCGCTCGCGTGATGCATTCGCCATTCATATTTATTTAGCTGTCAAGGTATAAATAAATATCTTGGAATTTCATTCAATTTATTTTAATAAAAAATCATTTCTGATTCAAACGATTCCAAAGGGTGATTCTAGCGAGGGGGTGTGTCAGTTTTACTGTCTAAACCCACCTGTGCGTTTAGTTGCCCTTAGTGTTCCAGGGTTTTGGTAACCCTTCCGAACAATCCTCTTGCTCTGGTGAGCATATGCGCTGACGGGTCTCTTTACTCATGTTGACGTCTCCTGGCCAGTACCGTAACTAAGACGGTGCCAGTGGCACGGGGCGCAGATCCTGATGGGGCGCAAAAATGATGTAACCAAGAACAAGTTTTATATCATTTATTTCATCAGAAGGTGTTTACCATTCCCTCTTGCTCCGTAGCAGGCCGCTATCGTTGATCACCTCCACGAGGACTCGGCAGAACTCGGTCCAACCGGAGCAAGCTCCCACTATATGCTTCATCGTGTGCTCCACCAGATCCGAAACAAGTCCTTCCCGAAACACCAGTGAGCCAGGGCAGACGTTATTTAGGGGCGTAGTTTCAGAACCTGGCACATAGGGTATAAAAGGCTGATTACGGTACTGCTCTTGGCTCACGTGGAACGTCGACCAGGACCTGATTTTTATAAGACTGCGAGCTAATTACGGAACCCTGACTCTCCAATGACCCAATCAGCAAATCGAACCCACGCTCTCACGCTTAAAATTCCTACCACCACTAGACTATGACACTGATCTAAAAATACTTATGAATAACAAACCAATATTTGCTTGGTTCTGATAATAATTATATTATGTCGCTGTAAAAGTCTTGCCAGAAGATTCCCAGTAAAATCTAAGAGTTTCTAATTATTACATTTGTAGTGGTAACATTTGTAACAGTAAAGAAAGAAAAATCGTGCATAAATCTTCTCCATTCTCCTTCTCGAATAGATGGTTTTCTTTTTCCTCAAAGTTTTGGGCCCAGTAGGTTTTCATGTTCATAGCAGCGTCATTGGCGGTTTTAGGTTCTCCAAAGTGCAGGTGTAGGTTCACAAGGTAACTCTAGGAAATGAGCCATCGTCTGGTCAGGAGCACCGCACTCGCGCTTGGTGTCCAATGGGCCTATAATTCCCGACTTTACCAGGTTGTGTTTGCAACGGCCTACTTGTGTGCGTAGTCAATTGATCGCTTTCCATAAAGGCCATTGCAGATCGTGTCCGAGTGGCAGATGTTCTTGGGGTTGGACGAAGTCAGGCGGTGGTAGGTGGTGTTCCTCCCACAACTATCTCGCCATTTATGGTCGGTCCTAAATGGCCTGTGTACAACATAAAAAACTCTTTTAACTTTTAAGTCTACCCGGAGCTACAGTACGCTTATACAGGGGAAGTCGGGATTTGAATTCTTGATAACTTTTTTCGCACTGGATATCGGAGGGGTTATATAAAAAAAATCTATTATAAAAATTAATATCTATCTACTATATGGTTATTTAAGAAATCAATTTTGACCACACTGTGGTCGCAGTGGTTGGGCGATTGGCCGCTGCTACGCTGTGAGATACGATTTCAAGTCCCGCGTGCAACCAATATTTGTATAGCCTACAGATGGTTGGTCCGAGTGTCTTGTGTATGTGAGTTTACATGTTTGTGAACGCTCCCATGATACAGGGGAGGGATAATACCTAGAGTGGGGTAGCATTAAAAAAGTAAATATGTTTTTCAAAAATAATTTTATCTGATAATTAGAAAAAAAAATAAAGGGATGGAGCTACAATAGTGTATAGCTCCATCACTCTTTCTCGCTCGCAAACTTTACAAGTTATTGTATGGGTGCAAACATAAAGAAACAGGTTACCGGTGCAGGCAAGTCTGTACGGGTCGGTACCGATCGGTGCAGGTATAAATGTCCCGTGTGTTCTTCTGCGCTCATTTATAAAGAAACAGGTTCATACTGGTCGGTACCGACTGCCTGGACCGAGTCATACGGGTTTAAGCATTAGCCAGTGTAGTATTTTACACATACAGATTTACCTGTTTCTTTATGTGGTTTGACCGGTACCTGTCTGTACTGTACCGACCCGTACCGATAAAAGGGGGCCCAAAAACCTGTATCTTTAAGTTTGCAGGTTATTATAACGTCATGGTAAGGCCAAAGTTTGAGAAATAGTAAACTACTACAACATTACTACTTTTTTTATAAAAATTTAATCATTTATGTAAGTGACAATTGTATTTTAATGTTTGTAAAGATATTTAAACCGAACTTCAAACGCTTAAATCAGAAATCGAGGGCATGATTTGGTACTTAATTTTTCGGGTTCCGTACCCAAAGGGTAAAAACGGGGCCCTATTACTAAGACTTAGCTGTCTGTCCGTCCGTCTGTCCCTCTGTCTGTCACCAGGCGGTATCTCAAGAGCTGCGATAGCTAGATAGTTGAAATTTTCACAAATTATGTATTTCTATTGCTGCTATAACGACAAATACTAAAAACAAAATAAAATAAATATTTAAGGGGGGCTCCCATACAACAAACGCGAATTTTTACCGAATTTTTCAAAGGACGGTATGGAACCTATTGTGCACGAGTCCAACTCGCACTTGGCCAGTTTTTAAGTTCTACTGCTAGCAAATACTGGCATTATTCGCAGTTCATACTTGTACAGTAACATACATGTTACACTAGTGAATTAATTAAGTAAACAAGTCAGTTCTAGTGAACACAGTATCAGAGCCTGCAATGAGTCAACGTCAGCTTCCACAATACAGGCACATAGAGCCGACTTCCTACCTCCAGCCCGTGATGATACCTTTGTGTAGCTTCGTGAGTTCTCGGCCATTCTCGGAAATTGCTGATAAGCCGCCTTTGTACACCTGGCTTTTGTGGTTGATTGGTGGAAGTGAGATTATGGTAATCACCTGTTTTAGTACTTAGAAAAACTTAATTATACCTAATTATACACTAAGTTTGTGAGGCCGTGACTTCGTTCGCAGGAATGTTTTTATAAAAACTTAAATATCCGATTTAGGAGAGCAGTGGTGGCAGAGTGGTAACGGCCCTGACTTACGAGTTGTAGGTCGCGGGTTCAAACTCAGCCAGGCGCATTACTTTGTGTAATTTATTTCATCACCACTAATCTCAAAACGGTGAAGGAAAACATCGTGAGGAAACCGTCATATCCTAGAACCAAAACTTCGAAGACATGTGACATTCACCAAACCGCGTTGGGCCCGCGGGGTAGATTACGGCCCTCTCCTAGAGAGGAGGCCTGAGTCCCAGCTGTGGGAACATTAAAAGGCTGATGATGATCCAATTTAGAGGCTTTTTTTTAAGTGTGGTCTTTGAGGAGCGCGTGGATCTCTACGTGCTGTTGACGACTGGGTTCGGTCCGGTCAATTACCGGACGACCGGTAGAGGTCAGAATCACGGCGGCTGTTGGGGGAGGGTAGTTTTAAATACGGATGCCGATGCGGACACAGGGCGCAAACCGTGGAGGGGCGCAGAAATGATCAAACCACTAAAGATTTGTATTATGAATGTAGTAATGATAAAGTAGCATTGTACCGGTGAAAGAATTTTGATCTTTTCAAGGGGCGCATTTATAGAAATGCGTCCCTTGAAATGCTCACCCCGGGCGTATAAAAAGCTACTTACGGCACTGCCCTTAACGCGATCCATTTTTTGGACAGGCCTGTTGGTCTAGTAATTAGTGACCCTGACTGCTATGCCGAAGGTCGTGGGTTCGATTTCCACCCAGGACAAATGTTTGTGTGATGAGCACGATCATTCGTTATGTGTCTGGGTGTAATTTATCTATAAAATGTAGGTGTTTAGAAATATATAAGTATGTTTATCAGTTGTCTAGTACTCATAACACAAGCTCTGCTTAGCTTGAGACTAGGCGACAATGTGTGATAGTTGTGGAATATTATTATTATTATAATATATTATAATTTGACGACCTAAACTGAACTGTTAAAGGAATGAAGCTTTATAGGGAGTATATCTAAATCCCTCTTTCTCATGGTAAGGCCCATAAACATGGTCTTCCGTGTGCAAAATAACATCCAAATCCGATTTATGTTGAGGCACGTGGCACGCACGATTAATAAACATATAACCAAATATTGAAATAACCTGACTAACATTTATAATTAGCAGGAGGTCGTTTTTTTTAATACCTATTTTTAATATTGCTAATGCATGTTAGGAATAAAAGTCGATGATGTTTTTAATGTTTTTATTTTTATTTAGTTAGCTATTTTATAATTTACTAGCTTTTGCCCGCGGCTTCCCTCTTTCTCTCCCTTTTCTCACTTATTTTATTAAAAAAATTAGCCTATGTCCGTCTCCAGGGTCCCAACTATCTCTGTACCAAAATTCATCAAAATCGGTTTTGCTATTTATGTGTGAAGGCTTAACAAACAAATAAACAAAGAAACTCACTTTCGCTTTTAAAACATTAGTAAGGATATTATTGCCTGTCTTGTGCGAGTTATAAATAAACTTTTTTTTCTTAAGTACTTTTTTTCAGGATAATTTACGAACGAAGCTTAGTACATTATCTTGAATAGCCAAAACCAAGACCGTATATTTTATTAATTAATCTATCTGCAAGGTTTAAATTTTAAATTAAGGACCATACCATGAACAAGAAAGAGCATTGATAGAGCATTTATGTCTGGTTTATGGTAACCAGAATGGGTCTTAAACCCTGAAACTAATCCTGCTTCTCACAACTCCCTCATCTTTAAATAGCTTACAACATTAGGAGTTTTCTTTAGGGAAATAATAAATTCATCATCAAAATTAAACTTTAACAACATGTCATGTCGTTATAGTGACAGCCATGTTTGTTTTGGTATAGCGTGCCGTAAATTCTGTAACCATAATAAACACCCTTACAACCACTTTCGATTAAAAAAAGAAAAACTCACTTATACAAAGGATTTTCAACTATAAATGTTACACAATAAGGTGTAAAATTCGTTAAGTTATTCAGAATTTTTGAGTAGCGCGGGCAATGCATTCCAAAGAGGCGTGATGTATTCCTTGCCTTTGCTCAATATATCACTTTAAAAAAAAAGTTGCATTCCTTTACAAGCGGAGTGGACGTAAGAGTTACATATTTCACGGCTTGTGACGTCATAATGTCTTTAGTCAATGAGTTTTTTGTAAAAATAGTTCATTGTTAATTTCACACTTGACTTGAAACGATACCAAGAAATGTTGTGGACTTCGAAAAAACAGCTTTGGGTTTCTTTATTTTCATTTCTTGTGAAATTCAGATAAAAACAGCATGAATGTTAGAGTCAAACTGAAGCACTGTTTCTATCTACTTGCTACTGGCACGACATTATCAAGTCACGCTATTTTTTATTTTGTATTTCAACAACCATTATTTTTAAAATCTAGATTAACATATCCACATTTCAAATGTCTATCATTCGTACTTTATGCGTCTCGAATACATCAGTCAGGGCGATATAATCAGCAGATAAACATCGTAAATTAAAGAACGGTCACTACGAGTCCATCACCTCTACAGTCTTTAGCAATATTCGAATACAGTCAAAGCGATTTTTTGTATCGATTCAGTAAAAATAACATCGTATAAATATATCGATTCAGTCGCGCTTATGTATCGAACGAAATTCAGCATCGCTAATTAGATACTATTGCGATGAAGCATTTTGAGCTGTAAACGCTTGTTGTTTTCATTGATGAAATCGCTCGTCAGTGACAATCCATTGTCAATACAACTCGAAAAGATGCAATTGCACTTTATCAATGCGAAGATACGCCAAAAGTAGCTAAAACACGCTACTTTCGTCGTTCGATGAAAACACTCCTCGTGGTGACCTCCCTAACTTGCCAGTGTGCAAAATAAACATTGAACCAAAAAGGTTACATTAACCGCGTATCCAAAGTTCCAGTGATCAAGGGACCATGATGTATAAAGTTGCCTACTTGTCTCAGGTCAAGGCGAGTGGGCGAGTACTACACACATGCAAGTCTGCGAGTGCGTGTAAACAGTGCTTAGCATTGAGCGTTGACGGTTTCAAATTAGGAAACAATTTGAAATCCTTGACATTCATTTTGTTTTCGTGTTTACTGGGAGTAACAACAATTTATTAATCAATACTACCTATTATAAGTATCTAAATAAAAAGTAAGTAGGTGTTTAGATAAATAAAAATGAATTACTACAAAATGAGAATGCCTGACACTTGAGAACGGCTTGAACGATTTGTCGGTTTTTTTTGCATTGGTTTGTAATAGTACCTTTATAAGATTTGTATGAAAGAGAATTATAAAAGTCCAAAATAATGCACTCGTGTAAAACTAGAGCCGGTCGCAGTACGCGTTACTTAATAATTAAGTAGGTATACGATGTTTTTACTAGGAGCGCAATCGTCGATTTTTTTTTTAATGCTTGTATGACATAATTTGTGGAATATGATTTCGGGCAAAAGAGCGCCATCCCTCCTGAAATCGCACATCTTAATGCGCATCAGATAACCACTGGAGAAACAGGCCGGAACCTTCAGTTTGTCGTTATAGACCAGAGATATTCACGTAGCAAAGAGAATTAATAGACGAGCGACGACATACGATCTCTTTCGACAGTGAATGGAGGAATAGAGGAATTGAAATCAACCCACGGAACATAAGGTGAACAGTTTCAGCACGTTTTTGAGTCGTGAGTAAGTTCCATGGTCAAATGTCAGGACTAAATTAGTATATCCACAATATATGACATACAGCTTAGCTTTAGATCTTTATGTTACTAACACTAGAGTCTGTCTAATAAGTCAACCGACTTGGGTAATTATTAAGGTAAAATGAAATCTGATGTTTGACTACATCGCTGGTTCAATAATCAAGGTTAATTATGAGATACTGATCATTGTTTACTAATAGTAATTAATACCTTACAAAAAGTATCGAATACAAGTATTTTTTAGATAATTAAGTATTATAAAAAATTCCCAAGTCGGTTGAATTTATGTAATTTAGATCATTGAACTCGCTCAGCCGACGTTTTCTTAAAGAAATTAATTTCGTACATACGTAAATTAATACGAGTTTTGAAAAAAAGGTACCTACTTTATTTTTTAATTTTATCTTTACAAATTGATAGTGTTTCATGTACCGGATCGACCCTCCACGGGATAAAAACGATTACAAACTTACGGTAAAGCCGAGCCGTTTGGGGTTGAAATACTTGGCCATTGGATCCGAGCGCTCCATCGAGATGTTCGGGTTATCAGCAAACAGTTGGTCGACTCTTCGCGTGACCAGGGGGCTGGGCTTTCTTTCGGTCAACGAATCAGCATCGCTATTCTGCGTGGCACTGCTGCCAGTATTCTGGGCACTTTTCCTATTGACATCGATGTGAACGAATTTTTTGACGCACTAGTAAGTTCCTGGTTTTTTATCTGTTTGTACATATTATTGCTTTATCTATATATAGTTTTTGTTGACTTAGAAGTTTGATTCTTTCCTCACTGCTTGGGGTAGCACTCCTGAGTCTATTACTAATATGTAGGTATTATTATTTTTATACTTTATTTATGGATGAATGGAGGGAAAGAGGGAGGCCAAAAAAAAAGATGGATGGATTGTGTGAGAAGCGATAAAAAAGAAAAGGGAGTTAGTGATAGCGTGACGAGTAACAGGAAAGAATGGAAGAAAAACACGTGTTGCGCCGACCACAAATAAAACGGGACTAGGGCAGGAAGAAGAAGAAGAAGAAGACTTCCGCGCGTTCCTGAAAAAGGGTCTCTTAACATACGAACAGACAAAAGGACAACAAAGTTATCCTAAAAGGGTTCCGTTTTTGCTGACTATGTACGGAACCCTGCAAAAATCAAATCGGTCCACAGTTCAATTTCGTTTGACAGTTCGTCGGATTCGTAGTTTCTAGAATTCTGTCTGTAACAGAAATTGACCTAAATAAACACGTCTTTGTTTTACTTACTAGTTTCCAACACTCTCGTCCTTGGCAGACTGGTTTACTTACGTTTTCCTAGAACATTGGGTATTAGTATTTCGATGCGTCCTACGCGCAAGGTCGCAAAGTAACAAAAAGTTTTTTTTCAGGAGAGCAGTTTTTCTAATTGTTAATGAGAAATATAATTTTTGAGATATTTTAACCCAAAACTACTAGGTCTAGGAGTGTGACATTTTGCACAAAGCTTCCTGATGATGCTCTAAGAGAGATTTATCTAAAATTAACCCCCTGAAACGGAGTTCCGAAATTTATATGGAAAAATCTAGTTTCACGCGACCGATCACGATAGTTTGTAACTATGTTAGGTTACTTATATCCCGGAAATATGTTGACAGGTCCCAAGAACAAAACCGTATCAAAAAATAACACGAAATGTATTTTATTACGTTTTTAAGTATTATCCGGCCGAGTCCCACTTATGCTGGGCAGTCTGAACCATATCAATGATTTGCGTTTGGAGCGCAGTGTAGTGTTTCGAACGCAATCTGTTATTCACCTAGTATGCTGCGCTCCATAGCACGTTGACAAACCTTAAGTTTGGACCTTTGGATGTTAGTCAAAGACCAAGTCTGTGCACCATAGGTCAGAATGTGTAGGACTGGGCTGGACATGTCTGCCGCATGCCGATCGAACAGTGGGCCAGTAAAACACAACGTTGGTGCCTTGAAGTCGGGGCGGGACGACTTAGATGTCTTCCTTGGGAATTGGAAAGAAGTGGCTCAAAACCGGGAACATTGGAAGGAATGGAGGGAGATCTTTGCCCAGCAGTGGGACTGTATGGGCTAGATATAATAATAATACGTATTGTGCTTACTAAAAACTATATTATTATGGCACATTTTTTTGTTTATTATCCTTTTATTTATTGAAATACCCGATTGAATACGTATCTTATTATTTACACAGAACTCCAAAACCGTACATCGATAATTTTTCATAAACGATTTATTTCTTTGTATCCATTGCAGTTTTAGAATAATTGTCTACTTGTACCTATACTTCGTGTTTTAATCAAAGACTACGATTTGACAATACGAATGTTGCATGTTTTTTCCATTTCATAAATAGTGAGGTACCGCAACCGATACTAACCAAAAAACCGAAAAAATTTCGTAAAAAAATTTCGTTTTTTATGCAACTAATTATGATCAGCTTTTGTATTTCCTGAAAGTAATTTGGTAGACATATATATCTCTAGCATTCTACAGAAGTGAAAACCGCTTCGTGAGTTCTTAGCGTAAGTAAAAGGCGGAGTGTTAAAAAATATGGTAATATTTTTGATTATTTTAGTTTTCAATTCATATTAGACTTTATATAAACACACACATACAGTATCTTAGTCCTATTTTCCATAAAGGTTCTAATGTTAAAAAAACCGGTATGAAAAATCGAATTTGGAGACATCACTTTTACTAAAAATCTGGCAACATATTTTCAGAAATTGACATTTGCACATGTCAAATCATAGTCTTTGATTAAAAAATGAACGATACGCGAGGAAAGCCGCTGCCAAAAGCTAGCAAGAAGAAGCCACTAATTTAGTAATTTTAGTTAAATTTGGCACACTGGTAGACCATGCCGTGAAACAGCACATGGGATATATTTTACCTATAGTTTCTCTTTGGATAATTTCTTACCTTCAAGGGGCCGAAGTCGCCGTCACTAAGTATTCTGTAAGACAAATACACAAACAATAAAAACAAGCAAATGACCTATGACTATAGGTAGATATAAGAAATATAAAAAAAACTGGCCAAGTGCGAGTCGGACTTGCCCAAGAAGGGTTCCGTAGCAGCAAGTAACATAATATTAAAGTTCTTGTAGTTCGTTGTAACTTTGATCGATGTTTTGATAATAGTGTATTTCGATCGCGATCTCGTTCAAACCAATTTTCGTTGGCGGTTTGCATGGTAGATAATGTACATCATATATTTTTTTCAGTTTTATCATTCTCTTATTTTAGAAGTTACGGGGAGGGGGACATTTTACCACTTTGGAAGGGTCTCTCGCGCAAACTATTCAGTTTAGAAAAAATGATATTGGAAACCTCAATATCATTTTTGAAGACCTATCCATAGATACCCCACACGTATAGGTTTGATAAAAAAAAGGTTTAGTTTCAGTTCTATGTATGGGGACCCCCAAAATTTATTGCTTTTTCTTCTATTTTTGTATGAAAATCTTAATGCGGTTTACAGAATACATTTACTCACTAAGTTTCATCAATATAGCTCTTACAATTCCGGAAAAAAGTGGCTGTGACATACGGACGGACAGACTGACAGGCAGACCGACCGACAGACAGACGTAACGAATCTATAAGGGTTCCGTTTTTTGCCATTTGGCCCTAAAAAGCTTATGACATAATTGATAAATGAAAACTGATCCCTTAAAAAAACAAGACTTCAGGCAAGAGCCATGTTGATGAGTCAGCTGATGGTAAGTAATTCCATGTGTTTCCTTATGTTCAACATGTTTTTTTATTTATTCAGGATCAATGCCCTGTTACATTAAAATACTAACTCATCATTCATTGTATAAGTATATATATACTTATACATAAATTACAAATATATATATATATTGTTTTGTAATTTATGTAATTTATTAGTTTATGTATTGTGTATATATGTAGATAGTACACCATCAACTACCTGAGTATCTTTTTCTCTTCTGTCAAATCCATCCAAAGGTTAATAATAATAATAATAATAATAATAATGACTACTGATAACCGCAAGGAAATATGGAAAGGCAAGGAGCTCCACGGGCGCTTTTTCCGGGCTCTTCACGAGCCTGATGTAGATTTCTTGGCGTCCGTGGCCTGGTTACGTTTCAGTGACCTCTTCGGGGAAACTGAAGGTTTTGTCTGTGCGATTATGGACGAAGTTATCCTAACGAACAACTACCGGAGATATATAATGAAGGACGGGACGGTTGACGTGTGTCGGGCATGCCACCGTCCGGGTGAGTCTATCAGACATATTATCTCTGGTTGTTCTCGTTTGGCTAACGGCGAATATTTGCACAGACATAACCAAGTAGCCAGGATTATCCACCAGCAACTTGCTTTGAAGTACAACCTAGTGGATTTAGAGGTACCGTATTACAAGTATGTGCCCGACCCAGTTCTCGAAAATGACCATGTCACTTTGTACTGGGATCGGTCTATCATTACTGACCGGACTATTGTAGCCAATAAGCCGGATATAGTGGTGATAGACCGATCAGCGCGCCGTGCAATGATAGTCGATATCACCATCCCGCATGACGAGAATCTCGTGAAAGCTGAGAAAGAGAAACAAATGAAATATCTCGACTTAGCACACGAGGTTGTCGACATGTGGAGTGTGGACTCGGCTGTCATTGTGCCGATTGTCGTAACCGCCAATGGTCTTATTGCCAAAAGCTTCGACGACCATCTGTCGAAGCTGTCGTTGCGCGGTTGGATCAAGGGCCAGATACAAAAGGCAGTACTCCTCGATACGGCTCGCATTGTGAGGAAGTTCCTGTCTCTGGAGCCCTAACCACCGGTAGCTTGGACCCTGCTCCCGACATCGGTGGACTACTGTTTTTATATTTTTAAATGTTTTTTTTTTTATATGTATATATTAAAAATATTTAAAAATATCAAAAATATGTAATATAAGAGAAATAAAGGAGATAATAATAATAAATTTATTTATTTGATCCAATAACATACATGTCTGTAAAAGATCGCTTTTAGCGATAAGACCGCCCTTTGTGACACCCTATTAATTTTAAGTTTCTCATGTAATTTTTATTTTTGGTGTACAATAAAGAATAAATCTATCTATCTATCTATCTTCTGTACCACTGAAAAACTACAAATTTTCTTAGAACTCTTCTGAAGAAATAGTTGCTAAGTTTCCAAGATCAGTGAACTTACAAATATCCTTTACAATATTCACAATTGACGACCGAATGCAAATGCAAACTAACTTTCTCCGACCACGCAACACTGTTGGGTAAACTTCACACGTCCAACGTAACATGACCTCTAAGGCGGTTTTCACACTGCCACGCACGTACTTGCTGGGGTACAGATCTACATCATCGTGCGGGTTTTTTACACACTCACGCACGTAGGTGCGTCTTGTAAATTCACGCAGGCACGCACTCATTTCATACAAAATCACGCATGGTACTACGAGACTCAGTGTGGCATACCATGCGTGTCGCCCCGCACCCACGCGCGTGAGTGCGTGTTTCTCCGCATGTAGGTGCGTGATCTGCATGAACGCGCGTGGATGCAGTTTCAGTGTGTTGGACTGTGCGTGTTTTCTATACAAACAGAGATATAAGCAACGTTAAGACACGCATTCACGCGCTACGCTGCAGGGTGAGTGGCAGTGTGATAACCGCCTAACACGCTACCGGATGCTCAACATTTTGTCTCTTTCCATCGAACAGGTGGGTCATGGTATACTAGCTGCGTTACAATATGGCGGTGGCAATGGGTTTTTCCGATGGCTGCAATAAAGTGTATTTGTTATTGACGACGTTAATCTTTGCGGTTAGCTATTGTGTGGAATACCTAAATGTTGGAGCTGATAATGTGGTGGTGGCTGGCGCAGATGTCCCTCAGAATTATCGTACGAACTACCACGAGACCTACTTTATTTATGACTAGCTGTGCCTGCGACTTCGTTCGCGTGGATTACAGGATTTTGAATTTATTTTTTCTAAAATAAAAGTTACTCCTTATTACATCAGCTACCTGCCAAAACAAGTCCCGTCAAAATCGGTCCAGCCATTTCAGAGATTAGTCGGAACAAACAGACAGATAGACAAACAAAAATTGTAAAAAATGACATTTTGGTGTATGTACCGTATATATATTCATATGCATGTAGTAAAAAGCGGTTATCTCAATATTACAAACAGACACTCCAATTTTATTTATATGTATAGACGTATAGACTAGCGGCCCGACCCGACTTCGCACGGGCAATAAATATAAAAAATGTAGCTTTCCAATGGTAAAATCGGCGCAGTAGTTTTTGAGTTTATTTTTTACAAACATACACACAAAAACAAAAAAAAACCTGTTTATAATATTAGTGTAGGAGAAATGCCTAGTGTCCTCAAAAATCTATACTTAGGTATATATGTAAGTATAATAAATCTGTAGAAGTTTTTATTTCTGTGCGCATCACGTAAAATGTATGAATTCGACGTAGATAACTTTTATGCATTAAACTTGTGTGTAACTTGGCATATTACTCATGCTTTGTTTCATGGCAATCGGTTGACTATATCGAAAGGTATACTATATTCATTGACTATTAGGCGTTACGAAGTTTGCCGGGTCAACTAGTATTTTAATATTATAATTGGATCAACAATTGGTTGTAGATTCATCGTCGACGCAAATAAATAGTAACAAATTCAGACAGTGTAAATCTTGTAACGAATTAGCTACATAGGACTGAAAATTAGAAACCTTTCAGTATCATTATTAAAAAAAACATTTAATGACTTCTCCTGCTCTAGGGCAGAACGGGAGTATTAGACTCTTACTGACTTAAACCCAGGTGCACTGTGTGACGCTGGACGTAAGACAGCCGCATTACATTACAGTGACGACGGTTTACAATCCGGCGTGCCAACTTGTAATACGGCGTGTTTTGCGATACCACTACAACATAATATACCACTATATTTTTTCTTCAGGGTAATATATCAGACATACCTACAAAAAATCAGTCGTATTTGCACGTAAATCCTAAAATAAATTAAACTTATTAAGTACCTACCTAAAACAGTTACTGATAACAATTAAATTTACGGAAAACTTTGAGGCAAACGAGTTAAAATCTGTACCTGTATTTATTGTTTGTTAAAAACAATTCAATTTTCAATAAAATTTTCCTCTATGTATCAGTCAAACTGTATAGGTACATTAGTTTTAATTAACCAGCTCTGTTATGGTAACATACCTATGACACGCAAAATAATTAGGATAAATGTCAAACGATTCCACCGGGGGAATATTATTAATTAATCATTGTTTTCAGGGACTTGTGAAGTTCAAACTAATGGCATTTTACCACACAATGTTTTTATGCGGAATGGTAAATGGTAAGGCAATAATTATAATCCGTCCGATTATAATTTGGGTTTCTTCAAGGCTTGAGTGAATAGGCTCTTCACGAACTAGTGCGATTCTCATCAACGATTGCGTCACTGCTTATCATCAGGTGGAATCGCAGTCAAGCACTGGCTTAAATCATTAAAAAAGTATACTTACAGCCTTATTTTTAGTTTATTCAATGCGAAACCTGAGTATAGTCAAGGAACACTACCTCTACCATCTCGTAAAGATATTTATTATCTAATAGACATTATCATAAATATATGTATTTTTATAATTTATGTATTGTATCTATTCTTGTGTACATTTATTTACTGTAATTGTTATATATGTATGTATTATGATCTAATTTAAATAATACAGTCTATTTAATTATATATTTTGTGTATTTTTTTTTAAATTTATATACACTGTGTCTACATATAATTATCTAACTCTCCTGTCGCAGGTCTGCTGGAAGCTGGGGCCAGGGTTATCCGAAACTGGGGCCAGGGTTATCTGAAAGGGCGCTCGAGCCCCGGTATGAAGGCTTGAAGGAACGGGATGGGTTTTTTAGTCAGTAAGAGTCTGACACTATCTCCCGCTCCGCCCAAGAGCGGGGGATGTCATAGGATGATTTTTCCCATCGGAAAAAAAGGTCTGCTGGAAGAAATTTTGTTACAAAGAAGCGGGTCCTTTGTACTCTTCTACCCTTATTTGTTCTTTTCGATGTTAAGTGTTTGTGTGTCCATAAAAAATAAATAAATATTTAAGAATCAGTAACTGAATGGATTCCAACAATTTTTACACCATGTTATATTTATTCCCAAAAATATTTGAAAAAGGTCACACAAGTTGGACACCGCCGACAGTACAACACAGGTCACGGCAGGTCAAAGTGGGCATTAAACGCCAGCGCACAGCTGGGTGCGGAAACAAAACAACCCCTTAATCGCCCGGGTGGACCAGTGACCATGTATTTACGTCGCTAACCAAGTACCTACTATAACAAACTTATAACTTTGTGATTTTTCTTGATACAGTTTTGAAATTTTGTACATAGATTGTTTACATAAAAATACTAGACACGTGTTCCAGGTCTCTCATTTACTAAAAATAAAGTTGAATAATAATAATTCTTCAACAATTCATCAGGGTTAGTTTAACTCCCGCACCCAGCTGCGCGCTGGCGCCTAATGAACACTATGACCTACCGTGAGCCACAAAATAGATAGGTACAGACACTGAACAGTGGTACAGAAGACGATCTCATGTATGTACTTCACTTTTTATACCTACGCTCGGTGGACGCACACTAATGAGCGTTTGAGCCGGAATTGTTCGACGAGTGATCCCGAGACGCGACTGAGACATCGTGTATTCGTGTCTGTGAGCGGTGTCTTTGTGTGCGTTGCTCGAGGGCGCTTTGTATGTAGATTGACTTCTGTACCTATATATTTTGTGCGTGAGCTGTGTTACACTTTCGGTTCAGTGGTGACCAACTTGTGACCTTTTTAGGGTTCCGTAGTCAACTAGGAACCCTTATAGTTTCGCCATGTCTGTCTGTCCGTCTGTCTGTCTGTCTGTCTGTCCGTCCTCGCTTAATCTCTGTGACCGTTAGCACTAGAAAGCTGAAATTTGGTACCAATATGTATATCAATCACGCCAACAAAGTGGTAAAATAAAAATTGGAAAAAAATGTTTTATTAGGGTCAATCACTTCCCACTTTACATATAGGGGGGCTCCCCTATATGTAAAGTGGGAAGAGATTTTTTTTTTAATTTCAACTCTAACGTGTGATATATCGTTGGATAGGTATTTAAAAATGAATAGGGGTTTACTAAAATCATTTTTTGATAATGTCAATAATTTCGGAAATAGTCGCTCCAAAAGTAAAAAAACAATGCGTCCCCCCCCCCTCTAACTTTTGAACCATAAGTTTAGAAAATATGAAAAAAATCTGAAAAGTAGAACTTTATAAGGACTTTCTAGGAAAATTATTTTGAACTTGATGGAATGAAGTTTTTGTACAAAAAAACAAAAAGGTTCTACAAAATAATTTCTGGACTAAGTTTGTTGTATAGTCGTCTAAGCAAGCATTTTTCTAAACTCATAAGTGGGTACACTTATTGTGATGGATGGAAAACTACGGAACCCTACACTGAGCGTGGCCCGACACGCTCTTGGCCGGTTTTTTAGATATATTTGAGAAAAAAATCCTAACATGGTGTAAAAATGATTGGAGTCGATTCAGTTACTGATTCTGAACAAACTACAGGGCTATTATTACTAACACATCATCAACAACAACTTTTGTTTTATGACTTTTTACAGAACTTAATTAATTTTCCAAAAACAAACTCTCAAGATTTCGTTGTTCTATCTAACACATCTCAACTCTGTATTTTGCGATACCTACCTATGTACGTCTGTATGACGGGTCGCAAGCGCATCAACCACCCTGCTGCCTGAGTCCCGCATCTTTCTGATATTTTATTATTACTTGCTTCACATAGACTTCGTAATATTTAGAACGTTCAATTTTTTTAAATCTATATATATAAAAAAACCGGCCAAGTGCGAGTCGGACTCGCCCATGAAGGGTTCCGTAGCAGCAAGTAACATAATATAAAAGTTCTTGTAATGTGTTGTAACTTTGATCGATATTTTAATAATAGTGTATTTTTTTCGATTTATGACAAATTAAAAAAAAACTACTTACTAGATTTCGTTCAAACTAATTTTCGTTGGTAGTTTTTATAGTAATGTACATTATATATTTTTTTTAGTTTTATCATTCTCTTATTTTAGAAGTTAGAGGGGGGGACACACATTTTACCACTTTGGAAGTGTCTCTCGCGCAAACTATTCAGTTTAGAAAAAAAATTATATTAGAAACCTCAGTATCATTTTTGAAAACCTATCCATAGATACCCCACACGCATGGGTTTGAAGAAAAAAAAATTTTTTGAGTTTCAGTTCTATGTATGGGGACCCCCAAAATTTATTGCTTTTTTTCTATTTTTGTGTGTAAATCTTAATGCGGTTCACAGAATACATCTACTTACAAAGTTTCAAATGTATAGCTCTTATAGTTTCGGAAAAAAGTGGCTGTGACATACGGACGGACGGACAGACAGACAGACAGACAGACATGACGAATCTATAAGGTTCCGTTTTTTGCCATTTAGCTACGGAACCCTAAAAATGAATCCCTATTTCCTTGGTCACGCCATCACGCGTGAACTGCTAGGCCGATTTTGCCAATTCTTTTTTTGTTGTATTATTGTGAGGAGAAGGCTCCTATAGAAAATAAAAATGAAAATGAGGGCAGAATAGAGTAGGGTAGAGTAAGGTAGAGCAGGGTAGAGCAGGGTAGAGTAGGGTAGAGTAGGGTAGAGTAGGGTAGAGTAGGGTAGAGTAGGGCAGAGTAGGGTAGAATAGAGTGGAATAGGGAAGAGCGGGAGCGAAGCCGCGCGGTGTGATGTTGCCAGTGTTCTACAGATAACCCTGTATATTCAGGTTTCGCATATAGATACTGAAAATAATATTGTGTAAGTACCTGTGTCTTTTATGTATTATGTACATAAACTACATTATATTGCACTTAATTATGAGTTTACGGTCGCGGCGAGGACGTTCCTACAGTAAAATGTTTATGTTTGGGCGGTGGCCATGACGCTGATGGACATTTCTTTGTTTATACCGTTTTTCAGGTTGAGGTCATGTTAGTTGAAGTTTTTTTTTTTAAATTTATTGGCTCGCGCTTGAATAAAATCTCACCTGATGGAAACCGACGATATGATTGACATAGAATAGAATAGAATAAACTTTATTGTACACCAAAATAGTAACAATTTCACAAAAACTTTAATCTATGGGTACATTGACGGTCTTATCGCTGACAGCGATGTCTTCCAGACAAGCTTGGGATGGACTAAAGGGGTAGTTTGCGGTGTACAGCAAGCAATATTAATTAACAAAATTAATCAAGATGGCAAAACATCCATTGACTTCTCTGACTCTAGGGCGCACCGGAAGTCAAACTATGGCTCCAGTAGGCTTCAGCCCTATTGGGCCCATACGATTTTACTGACATCTCTTTGAGGCGTGCATGGAACATTACGCGCCGTGGACGACTTAGGCTCGGACCGGACGGTTACCGGACGGCCGGACAGCGAGCTACCCATTGACCACCCACTGCAATGGCTACGGGGTGGGATATTCTCGATCTACCGGGGGCGCTTCTTCGTACAACGGACAAGCTCGGCTCTTTTGTTCATTTTAGCATTGTATAATTATTTTCTTTTTTCTGCAACTCGGACCACATGGGCCGTAGTTATGAGTTGACTAATTATAGAATAGAATAGAATAGAAGAATAGAATAGAAAAACTTTTATTCGGTACAGACACAGCACAACGGTTATATTACACAAAGTAAATAAAATTAAAAAAGTACAAAGTACGCCGAGCGTGCCCGCACCGAAAGGGGTGTTAATTACTCGTTGTGTTTGTAACCGTTGTGCCGTGTCTGTTGCGATTTTTTTTCTATTTCATTCTAATTAACTTCTCCCACTCTGGGTGTAGCGAGAGGCTGCGAGAGCGCATGTCAGACTTTTATGACTAAAACTCACCTTTAGTCCTTTAGTTGCCCTTTGCTTTACAGGGTTGCAAATTAAAAAGTTGAAAATTTCATCGAGCCTACCGGCCGATTACAACGCGCTGTCGACTAGTAACGCCATCTATGTCGCCACATAGGAACTGAAATTTAAAAATCTTGAAAAATCATTGTCTGTTGGCCGGAATGCCTGGTCCAGGCAACTGCTCATTAGTAGATTCGGCAACATTCGTCTGGTCGGTATGTGGGACTTTAAACCCTGTTCCGCAAATATTCCAAAACGCTCGAGGTTAGTCCTTACCGGACGGCCGGACGGCGAGCTTATCTACGGTCACCTTTTTTTTTTAGTTGTCAAAATCATCTAATGTCATTCTCTGCTCTTGGGCGGGAAAGGAAGGCGTGTCAGAATTTTAATGGCTAAAAACCCACTCTTGATCCTTCTTTGGGGTCTAACTTTCACACTGTCCGTGACCCCAGTAGGCTTCGACCCTGCTGGGTCCCCACAGTTTGCTGAAATCTTGAGGTGCGCGTGGAACAGTACGCGCGGTCGACGACTTGGGCTCGGTCCGGACGATTACCAGACGTTTGCAAGTCTGCGCCTACGGTGGCCGGAAATTGGGATAGGGATCCCGACGGCAATGCAATCCACGGTCACCCTACCGCTTTGACCTCTGCCTCGCATAGATCTGTTGAATGTAACAAAGTGTATGGCTACACGTGGACACGCATCAACACACACTTAATTGTAAACTATCAAAGCGATAACTATTTTATTAGCAGACACACTTTGCTATTGGTCTACACGTCAGCTCGTAAAATGGTCGGTCTTCTTAAGATATATCTACTTATCTAGTCCTAACTCCTGACTCAAAAATTCAAAGCATTTTTTTTACACATGCATGCAAAATTTCAGCTCAATCGGTGACCGGGAAGTGGATCAAATTTAATTTGCAAGATTTGATTATTACCTACAGACAAACGTCAAGACAGGTGAAACTAAACAAAAGCTTGTAAAAATAATGATAATTGCACATTCCAAAGCATAGATCTCTATGGAGAAGACTGTTTAAGAAACTGCATGGAAACTCTTTTCAATAATGTGGTGTAATCTACATCTGCACGCGACATTGAGGGAGGCCTATGTCCAACAGTGGACGTCTTTCGACTGAAATGATGATAGAAACGATCATTGTTTTTTTTTAGGGTGCTTTTGGGGTTGCCGTGGCGATGTAGCGCATCAGGGATGTTCGCGGACGCATGTGTTGACGGGTTTACCGCAATCATGCGGAAGCGATGCGCTTCCATGTTGGCGCGCCTGCGCTCTTCTTCCAATGGCATCCTGAATGTGTTTTCAGACAGGTGGGACTCCCCCCTGTTACGAAGGTGGATAAGTATCCAAACTCATCTATTGTAATGGACTAATGAATCATTGAACTGCTCGTGCAATGGTTCATTGGTTGTTTATTATTATTTAATTAAATACTAACTTTTGATAGGTTCGCGCTTGACCGCTATCTCACCTGATGGAACGCGACACATTCAGACCCGGACGCCTAAATGAAGAAGAAGAAATAAAAAGGGCGGCAAAATTGACACTTAGGTACTTATTCCTATCTTTCAACCTAGCCATTTACACCCAAGTTGGCAAGTTGAGACTTTTATGTGCCACCTTCCAACCTACATATTTAAGACTTAAGACTCATGACTTATATGGTTTTTTGTATGTAAAGGACGACGAAAATTATCTTTGCCCGGAGCGGCTACATAGCTACATCGGGCTCTAGCGAGAAGCGAACCCGCGACACGTATGCCACAGCCAATCGTTAAACCACTGCATCTACCGTGCTAACAACGTCACATCAACAATAGCACATTACACTCTTTTAGAAACCAACCTTTTGTCTCGTCAAATAACATGTATATTTATCTCACGTAGCTATTTATCGCCAGTTCGTCCATATGTATTAGTGGCACCATAACAGCTGGTTTATGGGACTGTTAAGTGCTGTTCAGCATTTATTTATAGCCTGGCTAGCTTCTGCCTGCGTATTCGCCTACGTCAAAGTCAGTAATTCTTACTACTTCTTCTTTATTCTTGTTACCTACTATTTTGGTGTACAATAAAGTTTATTCTATTCTATTTTGTTCTATTGTATTCTATTCTATTATATTCGATTCTATTCTATTATATTCTTCCAAAGAAACTTAGTACCGGGATGTAAAGTATCCTGTGATCTTCTTCAATGTTCAATCTTAATACACACATTATCAGTCGATAGCCGATATGGAAGAGTATAATGACGCCATATTTGATTTTAGTAAGTTGTTATCAGCGTAGGGTTTTTTTTACTAAATTTTACTGTAATTATAGTTAGTTAACTATTTTTTTCATCACTACTATTATTTTTCATCACTACTGCTCTCAAAACGGTGAAGAAAAACCGGCAGAAAATTCGAAGACATGTGACATTCATAAACCAGCACTGGACCCGCGTGGCAACCCATTCCCTCTCCTAGAGAGGAGGCCTGAGTTCCAGCAGCGGGAACATTAAAAAGGCAGATGATAATGATGATGATGAAAAATCAATCAAATCTCTTCAGCAGTTCCAGCGTGAAGTAGTAACAAACATACAGACAAACAAACTTTCGCTTTTATAACATTAGTTTTGTGTAATATACAGTCATGTTCATTGATATCTGAAGGCTGATCAAACGCGCTCATAATGAAACCGTTGATTTATTGTGTTACTGCGAACTTGTGATTGTTACATACTGTACGGGGTTATTTTATAGTTTGATTATGTGTTGAGATAAATGTTTATAGTATCTGTTAGTGCGCGATATGTATGTATTGTACAATTGGTTAGTACCGGATGAGACAAGAGTAGCAAATGCTACGAGCCCCGCGCATTAGGCTTTTTTTTTACGGTGGGAAAAATCATCCAATGACAACTCCTGCTTGGGCGTAGCGGGAGATAGTGTCAGACTCTTACTGACTAAAAGCCCACCCCGTTCCTTCGTTGCCTTCGCACCGGGGTTTGAGCTATGTTTCGAATTAACCCTGGCCCCAGTAGGCTTCGACCCAGCTGGGCCCCTGCTGTTGCTGACTATTCCTTAAGGCGCGTGGGAACAGTGCGTGCCGTCGATGACTTAGGCTCGGTCCGGACAGTTACCGGACGGTTGGACAGCGAGCTACCCATTGCTCGCCGTCCTCAAGCCCGCAATGGGCAGAGCATTTTGCTCGCAGAACAGATGGACCAGATTGTAATAAAGTATTGAGTATGGCCGTTGGGGCCGAAGGGTTCAAGAGTGGCGACCTCGTACCGGAAGACGCAGCGCTGGATGGCCTCCCACTAGACGGACCGATTACCTGGTAAAAGTTGCGGGAATCCGATGGATGCGAGGCGCACAGGACCGTTCGTTGTGGCGATACTTGGGGGAGGCCTATGTCCAACAGTGGACGTCTATCGACTGACATGATGATGATGATGAGGTCTGGTCCATCTTCAAGCGGCCCTGCTGGGTCCCCTACGGTTTTGTTGACAACTCTTTGAGGAGCACGTGGAACATTACACGCCATTGAAGAACCTTAAATTGCCTAGCTAAAAGCCAGCTCAAAGGCTTAAATTGGTCTAGCTTGAATCCCTCACTGCATTCAGGGTTCTAGTACTAACTACCTCACTTAATCGTAAGTTTAACTGTAAACTCCCTCGCTGCGTGTGGGACTTAACGGGATCCTTAATAGCAGTACCTAGGTATAGTTTCAATATGGCGCCCATGACTTAAACACTTTTTTGTCCCTTGATGGGTTGTAGTAAAGTCATTGCCTTGATTTATTTATTTACAATTTCCTTGTACAATAATACAGCCTAAACTAATGCGTTGTACAGAAACTAAGAAATAAAAGAAGAAGAAAAAAGAAAACATACATTTCCATTTGATGCATAATCTATACATGATTTTCATTGACTGTGATGTGACATAGTGAAAAAAGCGCCAAGAGAAAAAACCGAAAAGTAACGCCAACACGATACTAGTAGCGGCAGCATCAGTATTGCATGGGAATTCATAATTATTAAGTCATTAAAGTAAGAATGAAAGGAATCTTCCGGAATAACACGTTTCCAAAAAAAAAGGCACTTTGGTATCAACGTTAGGAGTCGGCAAGGGACACTCCTAACGCGATTGCAGCGATAAGTTACCTTGTACTTTTCCATTGTCTGATAACCTAATCTAATCTTACGAAAACATTTCGTTTAAAGCATTGTTCAAAGCTTAACAACCATAAAATTGGGTACCACAACACAGATATCAATATTGTTTACAATAATGGCCAGGAACAATAACAGCAGGTAACTTTAAAAAAAAAAGAGAAACTTGATTTTTTTGTAAAGTTGTATAGTATGAACTTAATTCTTCCATACCTCAATACCAAAAACAGTTCTTCAATTACCGTTCCAAAAATCGAACAATAAATAGATACGTTAGTAACAAAGGAAAGGGAAGTTTTTGAAGTAGCACAGACTATTATATTATAACGTAGTATATTTGGCGGGGCGGCGCCGGCGCCCGGGCGGCGGGAGCGTCGCGCCGTCGTGGCGCCCTACGCCTTCGCCCCTGACGCGCCGGAAATTACTATTGTAACTCGATTTCTTTCTAGAATAATGAATTTAATGACCGACTTGTTGGCGGGAGTAAGGTAAAGTTCTGTGGGGTTTATGGTTACCTCCACTATAGTTCGTAAGTCATATCATTGACTACTATTATCCCAGTGACAATGAATAGATCCTGGAATAGGCCACAGGAAAGAAACTACACAAAAAACCTACTAATGTTTCTTATATGGTAGAACCACTGATAAAGCAAGTGAGCGATATATGGGAGAAAAGATAAATGTGGGAGAAAAATAAAAGACAAAAAAAAATTGCAAGCAAAATTTAGGAAAAACAAATAAAAGCTAAATAACGGAGAAAAGACAAAAGAAGCGAGTATATGCGATATTACGGTAAGAGAAAAGACAAAGAAAGTTAGTTACTTAAGGGACTTTAAGTTGAGAGTGAATAGGTTACTTCTAGGCAAGCGTGCTCCATCGTCGGCCACATCATCACTTACCATCAGGTGAGATAGTGGTCAAACGCGAGCCTATCAATAATAATAAAAAAATAAAATAAAAAAAAGATATTTGTTTATACGAGTAGAAGAAAGCAAATAAAAGCTTGCAAAAAAGTTATGTCTAAGAGACAAAGCCATAAAAAACTAAGAACTAAGCAAATGGGAGAAAGCCAAAAAAAAATGGTATTAGAGCTAAATCCCAAGGAGGGGAATAAATGGGGCTTATTGACTATCGTTACCTAATATATCTGACACATGTAGCTTGAACTTTTCGTTAAAATGGTAATAAATGTTGAGATAACACAACAAAAAAATAGATAGATTAAATGTGTTGAGAGAAACATGAAAAATGAAATGGAAACAATCTCAGAAGAAGAGAAAAACCTTGTACTTTGAACCTCTTGAACCTGAGTAACAAATAACATGGAACAAGGTGTAGAAAAATGGATGACCAGACGAAAGACTTTAGTCATTAAGAACTAAAATATGGGACCGCGCCCCAAACAATTTCGAACTTTTTTTTCGAAATGATTAACCACAATGGATGATTTCGAAACTCCACAATGGATGGGGAAGGGGTCCAAAGAAATGAAGAGCGGATGTAATGAGGATTTTTGATCCCCAGATTGTAGCCATCAGGAAACACAGACTCCGGCAGAGAATTCCACTCCTTAGCTGTACGCACAATATTTGTGTTCCCAAAACGTTTTTTTCGTTTAGGTGGATTGACATGAACGAAAAGTGAGTCGTTGAAGAAGAAACAAACTTAAATAACTTGGGACACCGGCAATAATTTATCGAGGTCCTCGATATACAGATAAAACAGTCTACAAAAACCAAAGCAAAGTAATATATCATAATGTTTTATTTGTTTCAAAAACATACAAGCCTATGGGAAACAATATTAATGAGATAGAAAATAGGGCTGGTAAAGTACCTAGTACCATACGTGTCCAATGAACAAGATCTGTACAAAATCAGTGAGCCCTGCCTCTTAAAGTAGGCTTAACTGTATCTTAAGATATATTGTAAAAATAAATCTGTGTAAAACAAATGGTAGGGGAAAGTAACCCTATACAGACGTGCGACGTATTTTATATTGGTAGTGCGGGGGTCGCTACGCAATGGATTTTAGCTTAGCGTTTCATTAGAACTGACAGGGTTAACTGGGAAACGAACAGCTCGCCATTTATGTACATAGTCATCAAGCTTTTTATATTTAAGACTTCTTTTCTCTTGGTAAATGTAGATCTTGATATAACACCGACTTCAATCAATTTTAATTCATGGCTATTGTAAGTTGAAATAAATGCAAAGCCGTTTGCTGAAGGTTCATAGATCCATTTAATTTTATAATTTATTCCACAACTATCACACAGCGCCGTCTAGTCCCGAGCTAAGCAGAGCTTGTGTTACTAGAACAACTGATAAACATACTTTTAAATTTCTAAATACATACTTATTATAGATAAATTACACCCAGACACAGAACAAATGATTATGCTCATCACACAAACATTTATCCTGGGTGAGAATCGAACCCACGATGCACGGCATAGCAGTCAGGGTCACTAACCACTAGACCAACAGGCCAGTCAAAGTCAAATATATGTACTTAAATCACACCGGGATAAGTTATATGCTGAATTAACGTACAAAGCATTTTGGGAATACATTCATTATGCGTACAGCTAAGAAGTGGAATTCTCTGTCGGAATTTGTGTTTCCTGATAACTACAATCTAGGGGTCTTTAAGTTAAGAGTGTTACTTCTAGACGAGCGTGCTCCATCGTCAGCCACATCATCGCATTTCCAGCCACCGTAAGCGCGGGCTTGCGGACAGTGAGCAATGGGTAGCTCGCTGTCCGGCCGTCCGGTAACCGTCCGGACCAAGCCCAAGTCGTCGACGGCGTGCGCTGTTCCCGCGCGCCTCAAGGAGTTGTCAGCAACAGCAGGGGCCCAGCCGGGTCGAAGCCTACTGGGGCCAGGGTTATCCGAAAGGGCGCTCGAGCCCCGGTACGAAGGCTAGAAGGAACGGGATGGGTTTTTTAGTCAGTAAGAGTCTGACACTATCTCCCGCTCCGCCCAAGAGCGGGGGTTGTCATAAGATGATTTTTCCAATCGAAAAAAAAAAAAAACCCACATCATCGCTTACCATCAGGTGAGAACAAGACTCACGCCCCAAGACGCTGTAAACTTACATTTTGCACTCAATATCATGAATTCATGCCCCTTTCTAAGCGTGGGTGGAGTGTTTCAAGTTTATAACCCTCGATAGTATTAAACTGATCTATGCATTCTAGGCCTTCATTTTCGTTATTTAGATGAGATTAATGATACTGATGTAGGCCTACTGGGGCCAGGGTTATCCGAAAGGGCGCTCGAGCCCCGGTATGAAGGCTAGAAGGAACGGGGTGGGTCTTTTGGTCAGTAAGAGTCTGACACTATCTCCCGCTCCGCCCAAGGGCGGGGGATGTCATGCATGATTTTTCCCACCATAAAAAAAAAATACTGATGTAGGTACAGGTTGCTAAATCCTGGTTAGACTTTACTTTAAGTTAGTCAAAACAAAAACGATAAGAAGAGCAAGCAGATTAGCTACTTAGATATTATCTCGTAACTGACACAATTTCTGTGGGATATACCGCAAGAGCAGAAACGAGGATTATAGAAAGTATGTCAACGGAAGACAAAGAAGAATAAGAAAACAAGACAACTGAAATATACTGAGGCCATATTAATATACTTAAACAAAAAATACGACTCTGAATAACACCAATATTGATAAGTTAACTAACCCCAACCATATGGTTGTGATGAATAAAAATGAAATAATAAAATCATCAGCTGAAAAATTAAAATGTGTTCAGTGTGTATATTGGCACATTGGACCATAGACCACAAACTGTCCTTAAACCATAGTTTATAGTCGCCATTTTTGTTTTTATAACGACAATCTAACCCCACACAACGTAATTGTCACCAGTCGAACTTAAGTGAGCAATTAATATAGCGTTTGAAAATAGAATTAGCTGAAAAATAGTAGGTACAAAGCTGCGCCCGCGCCGACGTCGATCCGTGACTCACGACCACTGGCGCCACTTGATTTATTACGGACACTTGCAGAACTAAGGGATTTAGAAGATCATTAACTTAAATAATAATTACTTGTTTGTCACTTTCAGGCGCCTGTTTTAGTGATTTCTTACTTTTCTTTTTTAATAAGTTAGAAGGCGAGGATGGACAGTCAGGATGATCTAAGTCTGGAAAAGATTACCCTCGTTCTCAAGCTCGTTTTAACTTTCAGTCATATTGATATATTTAGCTCTTCTAGATACTCAGGAGTCTGTTTTGGCCTTATACTTATAAAGGCCTATTCGAATTTGTGAGATACCAATAAGTCGAAATTATATCTAACTGGTCAGTAATGACTGACTGCTGGGCAAAAGCATCCGTCTAAATTTTCCACAAACAGTACAGACGTGTTTAGAAAAGGAATGGCTAACAATGGAAGAAGACAAATTAAAGCATTGCCAGGGCCAGCATTAGGTACGAGTCAATCCTGTTGGTGGGAATCTAGTTAATCTTTCGATCTCTTCATTTTCGTCTTATCTACTGAGAATCTGATGACGCCTTAAGACTTAGTCGAAGCTGCAAGATTGTTTGATAGAGTTACCGTAACCTTCGACTGTAAAAGGCAACTGAAGGGACATAAGTCGCATGCTCTAGCCAGAACGGGCGGAATTGACGAGGCAGTCGGCAACACGCTCTCTTTCTCGCTCTCTTTCTTTCTCGCTCTAGACATAGAGGGTTCTAAGTGACAGAAAAGGACCGAAGCATTGGAAAGAGCGATTCACTGAGACCACATATAACTCACAAGAAGAATCATCCTCTCCTAATTCTCCTGATGAGACGATGTGACTCATGATTGCCCGACAGCTGTTCGATTGTCCACCGTCACCAATTAATTAGAGCAAGCTATAAGATACCTCATCAGAAAGCTCAGGCATCGTTCACGCCAATACTGAACAATGCCTTAAAGTTACCCAAAGGGTATTAAAAAGGGCTATGCTCGAAGTTTCCCTGTGTGATTGCATCAGGAATGAATAATAATAGTCCAAAGAATGGCCAAACCTAAGTGGTAGTGGGTAAGGCACACCATAGAATAGATGGTCAATGGGACCGAAAGGTTCCAGGGTGGCGATCGCGCACGAGAAGTCGCAGCATTGAAAGGCTTCCCACAAGTCCCACAGCTACCTGCTAAGTTGCGGGAATGCGATGGATACGAGACGCACATCGGACCGTTCGTTGTGGCAACACTTGGGGTAGGCCTATGTCTAGCAGCGGATGTCTTTCGGCTAAAATGATGAGCTTTAAAGACAGATGGTATTACTAGGTCGAGGTTGTTGCCTCCATTTTGTCAGATTTATAATAAACAAATGCAACGTGGTTTTCCTCCAGGAAAACGTGAAATAAGGAAACAACACAATATTAATGTGTTATTCCTTGAGAAGCGCGTCGTAGCCAGTCAGGTCACGTTTTACAAAATACCAATAACGTGATACAACGTACCTATAGTGGCAATACCATACCTTGCTTCGAAAAGGGTAGCAAAACCGCAGGCTTTCGTGCAAAGGTTAAAAATTATAGGAAACACGGTCATTATGGTCAAACTAGCTCAAATATCTGACGTCTAACCGGCTTGACCTTACCTTTGACTCATCGACTATTTAATAACCAAAATTCTAAGCAGTTATTTCAAATAAACCATTGTCAGAAGAGTAAACAAGAACGAGACGAACGCCACCCCCTAAATAAACACCAACTAATACCTGCACGTTTGAAGAGCCGTAAAAGTTTTATGCGATCTACGGCCTCTTCGAATGAGAGTGCAGAGGACGAGAGATGCGCGCTGTGAAGGCAGAAACATCCAACTCCTCCACTTTTTATCACCCCATCGGAACATCTGTCCCCTGGACACGAACCATAGTGGCCAATTGGAAATCTCCTCTCTCTCTGGCCGCTGCAAAAACAATCTGGCTAAATGTGGTTTCCTCGACCCATCACTAACACAGTGCCAGTGTGGACCCTCTCCACCAGACATGCGCCACCTGCTACGCTGCCCATCCTGCGTAACAACCTGCAGTTTTCAGGATCTATACGAGGCCAAAAATAGAGCTGTACAGGTTGCCAAATATTGGTCAGAAGAAGTATATATAGTTTGAGAGCATCGACACAGAAAGAAGAAAAAAAAAGAAGCTCTTTTGAATCGTCAGTCAGAAAAATTATGCCAACTACATATTCCAAAGACCATATCTTTAAGGATTCTCGGATAATATATTATTATCACTTATCATTTCTAATATGTGAGAACAAATGAAATTTATAAAAAAAAAAAACGATTCTACAAGAAAAAAATAAAAACTTCTCAGTTTGCTAGCATAATCTTTTTAAAATGAGCCGAGTAGTGTCATTTTTCGACCTACTTTTGACGAAAATGACCCGTAGAATTCTCTAAGATAAGATAAGATAAGATAAGATAAGACATTTATTTGTAGAAACATGAGTATACATATAAGGCATGCAGGTTGTTCATAAACAAAAAAGATCCGTCATGTTCGGCCTTTGTGGCATACAAATATACAGGTTATAAAGTGATTCATAGGTATTTAAACAAGGCTAAAAACATTATTAAATTTTCACACAAACTAAAAATTTAATTTAAACAATAAATTACAAATTTGAATTAAATTGTTCCTTTAATTATAAAATGTCAAAATTATAAAATGTAAAAATTATAAAATGTCAAAATTATAAAATGTCAAAATTATAAAATGTCAAAATTATAAAATGTCAAAATTATAAAATGTCAAAATTATAAAATGTCAAAATTATAAAATGTCAAAATTATAAAATGTCAAAATTATAAAATGTCAAAATTATAAAATGTCAAAATTATAAAATGTCAGTAAATATTTGTTGAATTTGTAATATTACACTTTGTCATTTATAAATTCTAAAATACTGTAATATGCTTTCCCAACTAGATATAATTTTAGCCGCTTTTTTAGTATGTGTGCGCTTAATTCCTTCCATCCCTTAGGGAGTTTATTAAATATTAAAGGCGCCATGCAAAATACACTCTTTCGCATTAGTGCTGTTTTGGAACCATGTGAGCAAAGCAAAGTGTTATCGCGTCTGACGCGACTGACTTTGTCTGCCATGCGTGGAAATAGGTGCCGATTACATTTTACAAACATGACAACTTCGAATATGTACAGAGATGGTAATGTCAGAATGTTATAATTAATGAAATACGGTTTACAACTGTCAGTTGAACTCAATTTAAACATCGTCCTAATACACCGTTTTTGGGCTTTGAAAGGTATATCCTTGTCAGTCGAATTGCCCCAAAAGATAATTCCATACCTCAGGTGCGATGAAACTAGGCCGTGGTAAGCTGTTAACAATGATCGAGATCTTCTCTTACTCTGAGTAGAGCGTGATC
Organism: Mythimna albipuncta; assembly: GCA_929112965.1. NCBI lineage: Eukaryota > Metazoa > Arthropoda > Insecta > Lepidoptera > Noctuidae > Mythimna > Mythimna albipuncta. The sequence continues at coordinate 2,641,957 of OV815974.1, forward strand.
ATCATCTGTCATTTACAATAATAAAGCTAGAACTACATTAGACCGACGCACGCGTGTTACACGCCTGATTTGTACGTAGAACGACGTGGCGTGGCGTGGAGCTCTAGTGTAGCTCTACAAGTCTAGTTTCCATATAAAATGTATGGAGACCGACGCGCCCAGATCGGCGTGTGTGGCACACGTGAGCGCAACGTAGTTTACCTTAAATTCAATCAACTGCTTCTAGCTGATTGATGCACAGTATTTGTCTTAGAATCTGTGTTCATCCGGATAAATAAATCCTCCTCCTACACACCACTTCCTCGATACTGAAACAGATACATTAAAGTGTCGGACTTTGCCAATATATTTACTAGACTTTTCATTCGCTGACAGTTTAATAGTTAGCTTTAAAAGTTTACATTGTTAGGAAAATACTGCCCATTCGTTATGGGAGAAGAAAAAGTATAAATCGTCTTTTCATTAAATATTTGAGGGAAATTATTTCATAGGTTTTATATAATTGTTTTTTTTTTTTTAATTAGATTAGATTCGTGCGGAAGAAACGCCCGGCAGGACATGATCATACAGTGGAGGTGTGCCCCGCTTAGGCGGAGCACCGCCGTGTCGCCGTGTGGAGGCGATCGGTGATGGTGACCTCTCGCGCCCTGTCATGTTTCTGGCCATGGTGAGAAGCGAGAGGGAATGAGATGCAGTTGCATCTTTCTACGAAGCAGTACCAGTGCTAGTGAAGGAGGCGGCCGCAAGAGAGGAAAAAGGTAATAGACGATTTCCCCCGATTGTCTCCGCATCATCCAAAGGTAAAAGAAAATGCCTAAGTCATTAAATTCACCTCTGTAATTTGGTGTACATAATAGAATCAAATAAATACTTTATTTTTGCAGAAATGTAATAGAGCGAAGACGTGAAGAGAAGTTGAGAATGTAGAGAAGCTATCGCAGTAAGGCTTGAAGATAAATAATAGAGAGAGAGATAAGCTTCAAATACACGAGGGAGCTCTGAGACTAAGACAGTATAAGGGTTAACTGAAGGCAATAGATAATGAAATGTCCGTATTGGTCACCAATGGGCAATTTATTCGCCAGTTATAATAATCATCAACCAACCAATAATGGCAAGATTTCCAGTGATATCGAGATATCGGCGGTTACAGATCCAAATAAAAAAAAAATTACAGCATCATGCAGAACTTGCCTTTGACTGTCGAATTCGTTTAAATTTGCAATATAATCTGCTCAATTTTATCACCCGAAAGCGAGATAAGTTGACGATAACATCTAAGTGGTCGGAAACACTGGGGAATGAGGGACGCACGGAACAGAATTGGTGAAAGAAAGGGGTGGTCAGATCACCTTTTATCGGATAGGAAATTATCAAATAACTTCTCGCACTCCCGAGGAGCGAGAGGGGGTGTCGAACTTTGACTGACTAATACCCACCCATATCTCGTATCAGGAGAGGGAGACGCCTAAGCACCTTTTGTGTGAATGCGGGCCCCTTTCTACAAACGCAGTGTCCATCTGTGCCGACACATTATTCGCCCGGAGGAGATTAAAACTCTAAAAGCTAGGAGTATTCTGGATTTCCTATAAGCCTTCGGGCTAAAAAAGTTACTCTAACAATATACCGAGTCGTAATAGATCCTTTAGGTCGCAGTGACTACATCCCCTACACTACGGAAGATGTTTAGCCCCTTATCTTCAAAAATAATAATAATACCCACCCGTGTACCTCAAATTGCCCATTAAGTTTTAGGGCCGCGGTAAGCCCAAGACCATGATACCATGAATATGAGACGTCTTAACATCATCATGATGAGAAAAGGGTAGTGCTATAGGTACCACAGAACACAGGAATCACATTCTTCTGTTCTGTGTGCTATACAACCTGTTTAATTCCGTCTCATGCTGGAATTCTAATGATTTTTAGACGTTAGAGCCCCTATACCTAGCTGTCGTTGAAATTATGATGATGAAGACGCAAATACGACTTTAAACAATTCCTAATAGCATTCATAAATATATAAAATCGTTTGTCATTGTTGCCGACCAAATCCTAATTTGACATTCAGTGCCATTATGAATTTTCCAGTAGATACATTAGCATTTAATGACGTCCCATTTGAATTTATTTTCTATTCAGCCGCAGAAACAACAGGGCACCTTGTGCGCAATGTCACACTTATAAAATATACTGCACGACTACATGCACCTGTCATTTGCATCGGGATTTGATCTTGGAACGTCATCTTCAGATACCAGTATCCTTGTCCTTGCATGCCATGTCCAAATGTCTTGCTGATGGTGGCACGAGTTATTAGGTCATTCGGTTCCCTTTAAAATGGTTGAGCTCAGTGGGGCTGATGCACGTGTCATGCCCGTGAACGGGTGCCATCGGTTGAGACTGGTCATCTCTTGGCTGCCAGTGGCTTAATTTGGTTTCTATTTTTAATTACCTTTAAAAAAAAAGACGTGTGGCACTCGTGGACTGCTGCGGTAAAGCTATTGCATAGCATTTTTATCAACTTATGCAATTATAATTATTTATTTATTTTATTTATGCAGTATTTTTTTTCTTTTGTTTTTTTTTTCTTTGATATTAATAGTGTCCATGGAGTTTCTTCCACGTTCTTCTCCATAGAGACCTACGCTTGGAACGTGCAAATTTAGCTTCACTTTTCTTGGACTGACCAACATTTGACTATTCAAAAGTGGCTGCAAATGGTCTATTTGAAATAAATGATTTTGACTTTGACTTTAACTCTTTGAATGTCGTAATTAGAAACACAATAGAAAGACAATTACCTTATGTCGGACAGTGTAACTTAAGACATTCGAAAGGTTGAGCATCTAACTCTGTAGTTATCGGTTTTAGTGACTTCTGATTATGAGGCTACTTTTCCACTAGCCTATCGTCAACATCGAGCATGGTTTAAAGCTTGTTACCTGATCTAAAGTAATCATTACATATAATAAAATCGTAGGAAAGTCAAAACTGTACATTGAATATTTTTTTAAAAGAATACTTGGGGCGTGATCTACAATCGATACCGAAGTCAAAAATATAGTTTTTAGAATTTTTGTCTGTTTGTCTGTATGTATGTCCGGGATAAACTCAAAAAGTACTGCATGGATTTACTTCAAATTTTGCATGAATATTACTAAGAGGTCGGGTCAAGATATAGGCTACATATTATCACGCTATCACCTACGGGGGAGGAGCTGTGAATCTTTATTTTTCTTACGCATTCTGTGACAGCGTGTAATATAAGGACGCATATTTAAATGTTGTTTTTGAGTAAGTCATGCTATTATCTAGCTTAACACTATAAAAACTACGCCATTAAAGTAACTTGGGCAGAGATACATATTTTAATGAATGTTAGTAGTATAAACACAATTTTAAAGCAGCGCCATCTATGAGATTTCATCAAAATTAAATCAAGTTTATGTTAACCGTTTTTGGAAATTAATCATTTAAATTTGATCATGTTGGCGAGGTTAGTAGTTAGTTATTCTTAAAATTCATAGATGGTAATGTGCATTTTCTTCATATTATAGTTCGTTTTGACAAATTCAAGTTCCAACAAAACCCACAAAATCTTGTGCAGAGTAGAGGAAGACAATTTAAAAAAAATGCGGTGTTAGGTATTACATGGTGGCATTTCCCAGACTCTGTGAAGTGGACCAGTTTGCGAAATCCCTTACGTATGACGAGGTGCCTTCACACACGTACGACAAGCAAAGGGGTGTATTCAACCGACATCGACGAGGAGGTGCTGTGGACCCCTCTTTGAGGCGTGGCTGGAAAGACCTCACGACGTCCTTACCTTCCGCATGACGCAGGTACTCACCGGACATGGTTCGTTCGGGAGATTCCTGCATTCGATTCATGCGGAAGTGACGCCCGGGTGTCGCCACTGTGCGGAACACCCGGAGGACAAGGTGGAGCACACAGTCGAGGTGTGCCCTGCTTGGGCGGAGCATCGCCGTGCCCTCGTGGGGGCGATCGGCGGCGGAGACCTCTCGCGCCGGGCCGTCGCCGGGATTCTGATCCCGATTTCCGGCCAACGTAGACGCGGGCTTGCGGACAGTGAGCAATGGGTAGCTCGCTGTCCGGCCGTCCGGTAACTGTCCGGACCAAGCCCAAGTCGTCGACGGCGCGCACTGCTCCCGCGCGCCTCTAGGAGTTGTCAGCAAGAGCAGTGACCCAGCCGGGTCGAAGCCTACTGGGACCAGGGTTATCCGAAAGGGCGCTCGAGCCCCGGTATGAAGGCTAGAAGGAACGGGGTGGGTCTTTTCAGTAAGAGTCTGACACTATCTCCCGCTCCGCCCAAGGGCGGGGGATGTCAATGCATGATTTTTCCCACCATAAAAAAAAAGGTGCTGTGGAAGGTTTTCCGGGAATTTTCAAGGACACCGCATTGGGTAGGGTTTATACCGTGCACCCGAATAGTGGCGAATGCTATTTTCTGCGATTGTTACATCACACTGTCCCAGGCTCAACGTCTTTCGCTTTTCTGAGGACATTTGATGGCGTGGAATATCCCACTTACCGCGCAGCCTTTTGCCTAATTGGGATGACACCCTCGTGGAGGCAAGCGTCAGTGACAGTCCCAGCCACATGCGTCATCTACTTGCCGTCATCTTTGTGTTTTGTGGAGTCGCGAACCCGGTAGCTTTGTGAGAGAAGTAACGCCATCTTCTGTCTGAAGATTTTCTACGAGCTTTGAGGCGTGCTACTAGAGACGAAGTCGAAGTAACTGATGAACGCGTGCTGAACACCTGTCTCAGTTCACTTCAAGATGTGGTCATTACTATCGGCGGCAATCCACTGATTGAATATGGGTTACCAGCTCTCCAATCATCATCACATCAAAACCGTGGAAATCGGGAGTATAACGCTGAAACAAATTACGATCCGGGCGAAATAACCACCATACGAAATTACCATGTCGCTTTGTTCTCTTGAGAGCAAAAACAAATTTATGACACCGTCCTTGAAAGCGTTGGGCAAAACCAGGGTAAAATGTTTTTCTTGGATGCTCCTGGTGGAACAGGAAAAACATTTGTTACCACTGGCATACTTGCAGAAGTCAGGAACCAAGGCAAAATTGCTATTGCTGTAGTGTCGTCAGGAATCGCTGCCACACTGCTTCCGGAAGGCAAGATAGCACATGCCATGTTAAAAATTGCCATCGATTTAGAGAGCGCCGAAACGCCTGTTTGTGGTGTGTCACGTAACAGCGATAAGGGACACGTGCTCAAGGATTGCTCTCTGATGATGAGTGTACGATGGCCAATAGGAAGGCAATTGAGGTCGTGGACAGAACCCTGCAGGACATCCGCAGGAACTAACATTTGATGGATGGTGTCACAGTTCTGTTCAGTGGCGATTTCCGGCAAACACTTCCCGAGGTGACGCGGGGATCGAGGGCTGACGAGATGAATGCTTCGTCGAAACGATCTTCGTTGTGGTCACGAGTTCGTACACTGCGCTTGACATATGAGAGCTCGGCTCGGCGGCAATGCACTTGCTCAAGAATTCTCCGATGTCCTTCTAAGTCTTGACGAAGGCACTCTACCAGAAAAGAGAGGTGGACAGGTGGTGCTTCAAGAGTCTCTCGGTAGAGTGGTATCCAGCTTAGAAAAACTCATTCACTGTGTGTACGGGGACATCAGTTGTATAGTACACCAGCAGAATTCTTGGGTGTGTGAGCGGGCCATTTTGACGCCCAAAAATGATCAGGCTGCAGCAATTAACGAATGCATTCTCTCGGAAATTGAGAAGAATGAAGTGGTCTACACCTCGATAAACACTGTTGTCGAGCAAGATGATGCCACACGTTATTCCGTGGAATTTCTGAACTCCCTGTCAGCAAGAGGACTTCCGGCGCATACCATCAAGCTGAAGGTCGGTGTCCCGATTATGCTTCGAAGTTGTGACGGAACCCGCCTCAAAGTCATCTCGCTCCACACAGACACACCATTGAGGCGGAAATTCTTACAGGTTGTGGCGTCAGCGAGGCAGTATTTATACCACGCATTCCCCTCATACCCCATAACTTCCTGTTCCAGTTCAAGCGCGTACAGTTCGCCGTGTGTGTTTGCTTCGCGATGACCATCAATAAGTCGCAGGGGCAGACACTGAGGGCAGCGGGTGTCAACCTCAGGACGAGTTGCTTCTCACACGGGCAACTGTACGTCGCTTGCTCCCGCGCCACCAGTCCTGACTCTCTTTACATTTTGGCTCCTGGCAGTATCCGTACCAACGTAGTTTATAGGGAAGTCTTGTAAGGTATGATACTTTTATACGTATTTTTACTCTTTTGTGTCCTGGAATGTATTCCTGCATTATTTTCTCTATTTCCTTCAGTCACATCTTATGACTGAACTCAGCAGGATTCCCATATTACTCTTTTCACTAGCTTCGTTTGCGAAAAAAAATTATATTATAATGCTATTTTAAAAGTTGTTTATTTATAATGCTATAGCGATACTGGCACCTTAGGTATTTTTAGTGCTGTAGAGGCTTCACGCAGACGACGTCGCGGGCAGCAGCTAGTCCAACATATAGATAACGCCTGAAAACTCTGTTAGCATTCGGTGATTCCGTGATTTACTCGAAAATTTGACAAAACTTGTTCCAAGAAATACGTGTCTTTTTTACCAATAAAAATTTTTGATTATTTATTCAGGATCCTATTAGATGCACGAAAATTATAAAGAGTTCTTTTTTTTATGTTTTTCTGTTTATCACTGAAAGTACTGGTCCGATTGGTAAGTTTTTTTCACCAACAGAAAGCTGCTTTATTCCTGAGTGACATAGGCTATATTTTAGGTACGCGGGTGAAGCTACTTGCAAAACCTAGTCACTTATAAGTATATGAAGCTTTGACTTGCTTTAATCCCTAGCTCGACACCGTTCGAATTTCGAAACGATGCTAAGAACCACAGATAATAAATTCCGATACGAACAATAGAGAAAATTGGCAGCTAGAAGACGAGGCCCCATAATTGTTGCCATGAATAACGAAACAGCATGATTCAGTGTCCTGTTTTTAGTTTTAAGGTCGGTCTGCCAATTCTAGCTCGTCTTAGCTCTTCGACGAATCGTGCGTATCCGAAAATAAATTGGGCCAATAAGAAGGATGGTGACAGTTGGAGCCAGATGGCCACAACCGTTTTTAGACTGGTAATTCGGTCTTGAATGATGCCTGGTTTTTTTTTGCTTGTGGCTATTGTTTGCGGGTTTATTTGAACATTGAATGTTGGTTTCCTGAGTTAACTATTATATCCTCATTTTTAGGGTTCCGTATCTCAAAATGAAAAAACGCAACTCTTATAAGATCATTTTTTTGTCCATCTGTCTGTCTGTCAAGACCCTTTGTCTTGCAAACGCGTAAAGGTATTGAGATGAAAATGCAACCGTACTGGAGTAGACCCCTGTACCAAGTTTTGTCGAAATCTGTTCAGACGTTCGAGCTTGTCGAAAGTAACAAACATAAACACACGAACTCACAAAGTTTCGCTTTTATAATGTTATAGTATCCGGGAATCTTTAAGTCAAGAGTTACTTATAGGTAAGCGCGCTCTCTCGCAATATACCACAGTGTCTCAAGACGAAAGTCTATGACGAGTGTGTGTTGCCAGTGATGAAATATGGTGCCGAAATGTGGTCGCTTAGAATGGGCCTCATCAGAAGGCATAAAGTCACCCAAAGGGCAATGGAAAGGGCTGTGCTCGGAGTATCCTTGCGTCATCGAATCAGAAATGAAGACATCCGCAGGTAAATCAAGGTTGCCGACATAGCACGAAGAATCGCCAAACTTATGTGGCAATGGGCAGGGCACATTACTCGCAGAACAGATGGCCGTTGGGGCCGAAAGGTTCTGGGGTAGGGACGCTGCGTTGAAACCCCTCCTACAAGGTGGACCGATGACCTGGTGAACGTTGCGGGAATCCGATGGATACGGGACGCACAGGATTGTTCAACGTGGCGATACTTGGGGGAGGCCTATGTCCAACAGTGGACGTCTATCGGCTGAAGTGATGAAGCGCGCTCTATCGTCGACCGCATCGTCGGTTTCTATCAGCGAGCGTAAGGTAGCAGTAACAATAAAAAAAAAATATATAGTGGGATACTTAGGTCCTAGATAGTTGAATAACTTGTGAATGTATTGGGCTGTTGAGCGAGGCTCTCTCGTAACATTTAAGTGACTAGGTAAGTAGGTACCTTTTACTTTTAAATATGGCGTCAGCCTTTACGTTGAATTTATAAATTGCAAAAGTCTAATAATATGTTTTTGTGAAACATTTTCTATCAGGTGTTTTTGTTTGTGTCTAACTATCCACGAACACGGGCTTTAAAAAAACGTCGCCACAAAAAAAAAGCTAGAAGCGGCCAAAAAAAAAGCTAGAAGCGGCCACAAAAAAAAGCTAGAAGCGGCCGCAAAAAACAACTGAAGCGCGCGACACCTCTTGTGCCCGGAAAAGCTTGAAGCCGCTTCAAGCGTTTTTTTTTGTGGCAGCACCGCCGCACACGAGCCACAAGAAGAAGCTTGTGCGTGTGCGGGGACAGTAATATTCGGAAATGCGGTTGTTCCTGGGTTTTATCCCAAGGATGAAAGATCATATGATGAAAGTGGTCCTTGGATTTACCGTAAAGAAATTCTCCGTAGTAGCTCGAAGTCTTTGTGATTTATGGCTATTGTATCGCACCATATAGGTTACCTTACTGCTTCATTGTTATAGTGGGGCGAAAAAAAATCATTTGTTATACCATTTTTAGGGTTCCGTAACTCAAAGGAAAAATCAGAAACAGGATTACTTTGTTATTCGTCTGTGTGTCAAGACCCATTATATCAGGAACGCGTTGAGGTATCTTGTGGAAATTTAAACCATATACTCAGGTCTGCGGCCCATTGAAGCTGTGAAAAAATCAATGTGCCGAGTTAAAAAAAAAATACGGTCGTTTATGTCGCAAAAAATCGTATATTTCGATACTCTCAAGAGAATCAAGGCAGCTCTCAAGGGAAGCAAGGTCTTGTAGCACCAGTATTGGAATAAATCTGAAAACTGTTTTGTTGTTGCGTCACAATTTTTTTTTTTGTCAGTTTAAAAAATCTTCCGAGACTTCATTCCGGAATTGATCTATTTACAATGCGTTCCAAATAAGAATAGGATCAGTTACCATGCTGTGACGTCACGTCATACTGTCAAATCCAAGAAATTGAGTAGGGTGAACATTATAAAAAATTAATTTATTTACGAATCGTGAACAAAAAATGTTTAACCTTTTAGATACCGTCAATTTGAGACACAATAGTAAGACAATAGATGCGCTAACGCCGGCGTTCACTTGGGGTTTAATGAATCAGAATACAGTTCTTCAATTTTGCTCTTCTCTGCGCCACAGTGTGAAGTGTCTGAGTAGTGGTAAATGGAAGAAGAAGGCGAATTGTTTCTAACAATGAAAATAAGAAAGAAAATAGTTTTTTTTTTTAACTAATTATGACTAAAAACAATATAATTAGCTGATTTAAGTACATTAAACAATAAGATTTTTACTTCACCTAGATTTAACTAAAACTTAGTAATACAAAGCAAAAAAATAAATTATTGATACGCAAACAAGTTTTATTTGCAAACCGTACTTTTCACTCAACATTTGACAGATCGAGATTAGTGACTTTCCTATTCTTATTTGGAAAGCATAGTACCTACATGGGTAATTTGTACGGAACTCTCAGAGCGCGGTCCGACTCGCACTTGCCCAGTTTTTATCTGTCTGTGCTGCTGTGTAAGCTGTTTGCTTCAATCAATTTGATGATAGGTACGAATCGTCAGTGAAAAAAATTTGAAAATAAAATGTGTCGATTTGGACACTGTCCGAATTGAAAAGTGTCAGACTTTTAGTGATTAAAACTCGCCTGTGTTCCTTCATTTAACTTTTGCGTCCCAATTAGACCGCAGTAGGTAACTGTTTCAAAGAATCGTCCCGCAGCCCATCCGGGGTTTACCCGCAAATCGTGCAAAATGTTGGAGGGTTTTTCCAGGAGAGTTTCTTAGTAGTATCCCGGAGTGAATATGTGGGCTGAATGAAGGTAATAAATAAACTCGCTCCTAAACCAAAGTGTATGGATGATGTGGGTTTTTTTTTTGGCTTTCCATTTTTTTCGCATTTGTCCAGTGTCAGGTAAAGGACGTAGCCCTTGTCGTCGACGGGCGCGTAGTGTTTCGCGCTCACCTCAGGGAGATGTTAGTAAACCGTAGGGGCCCAGTAGGGCCGATGCCCGCTAAGACCATGGGGAATTTATGAAAAGGAAACCTGTAGTCCTAGATTGCAAAGGGCTACTGAAGGAACACAGATGGGTTTTATTCAGTAAAAAGTCTTATGGTGAGTTGCACTATTTAACTATAACGATAACCAAACCATAACCAGCCGTGAAACGGCCGCCTATTGGTCAATTCGATTTTTCGATTTGACAACAGTTAACGGCTTTGTTATCGTTATAGTTAAATGGTGCAACTCACCCTTACACTTCCTCTCGTTTCACCCAGAACTAGAAAAGTTATTTTCATTACACTTACTTGAAAACCCGCTCTTATCCTCACCGCTTTTAGGCAACGCAATTTATTGTTTTTCGTACAAGTGCGGAAAAGTGCGCGCGATCGCCCCTGACACATTTTGTTATATTACCGCATCAAGCTGGGCGGTGAGCAACCTCCACGAGTCGCACGTCAACACCCGTTTATTTTTATTTTTTTATTTAAGTGTAAGTATTGAAAAATGTCGTTTGATACCCGTGGTTTGTCACTGCAGTCCTCGGCTCCATACACAATACACACCCTCACCCATGGCTCGTACGAATTCAGCCTCGGTCGCAATAACAAACTTTCTCCACTTTTATCAAAATGACGCGTGTTACCACACTCAAAAATACAACCGAATTGATAACCTCTTCCTTTTTAGGGTTCCTTAGTCAACTCGGAACCCTTATAGTTTCACCATGTCTGTCGGTTGGTACCAATATGTATATCAATCACGCCGACAAAGTGGTCAAATAAAAATTGGAAAAAAATGTTTTATTAGGGTAGCCCTACTTCTACTTAATCACTTCCTACTTTACATATAGGGGTAAAGTAGGAAGTGATTTTTTTTTAATTTCAACCCTAACGTGTGATATATCGTTGAATAGGTATTTAAAAATGAATAGGGGTTTACTAAAATCATTTTTTGATAATGTCAATAATTTCGGAAATAATCGCTCCAAAAGTAAAAAACAATGTGTCCCCCCCCCTCTAACTTTTGAACCATAAGTTTAGAAAATATGAAAAAAATCTGAAAAGTAGAACTTTGTAAGGACTTTCTAGGAAAATTATTTTGAACTTGATGGAAAGAACAGTGTTTGTACAAAAAAGACAAAAGGGTTCTACAAAATAATTTCTGGACTAAGTTTGTAGTGTAATCGTATATGCAAGCGTTTTTTTAAACTCATAAGTGGGTACACTTATTATGTCGGTCGGGAAACTACGGAACCCTGCACTGAGCGTGGCCCGACACGCTCTTGGCCGGTTTTTTTTGAAATCGTATAAACAAGGGTACACAGCTATCTGACCTCTTTGGCCACCATAATGTACTTACTTACTCTATAAATGTTGTTTTGTTACGCTACATCAATAATTTCTACCATTTAACAACCAATTAATAAATGATTTACTATTAACTCATTACTCACAGATCAATATGGAGATAAAGTTATTGGATTATTATATTAAATAGATAATTCGTATTAAGTTGTGGTGTCTGCGAGTCAGTTGAGGTCGTTCGGTATCTAAACAAGGCCAAGGCAACTAGCGTTAATAATGTTTAATAGATAAACATTCATTGGTACGTGTTTATTATTAATTTATTAGGAATGTTTAATCTTAATCGTTTGTTTTGTATTCACATGTCTGATGGCGCTATACACAATGGCCCAGACTTGGCGGGAAAATTCACAAAGTTACTAATTACAATTTTTTTTTTAGGTGGGTATATCATATAATGACATCCTTCGCTCTAGGGCGGAGCGGGTGATTGTGTCAGACTTTTAATGACTAAAAACCCACTCCTGTTTCTACTTTGCCATTGTGCTAGAGCCCCGGGGATCTCTTCCGCATCACCCATGGCCCCAGTAGGCTTTGACCCTGCTAGGCCCCTACGGTTGCTGACAACTGCTTGAGGCGCGCGTGGGAAACCACGCGCCGTCGACGACCTGATACTAATAACAAAGCGTTCCAAATAAGAATAATAGGATCGATTGACATGTAATGACGTCACGTCGTACTATCACATCCATACTGCCCCCGTTAGTAAAATAGACGCATCTAACATTTTTTCCACGATTGATTTGAGTTTCATATTATTATTAAACCAAGTTAAAGCTCATTATATTCGGCTTTATTTTCAACTTTTAATATTTAAATTTACTCAAAGATAGCAAAAGATTTCCCGTTTCATTCAGTAAAACATTTTTCTCCGTTTTTACTTTTTGTTAGATAGGTATGTCTTTTTAAATATCAGGGGCAGCATAGATATCCGTGGTCACATCGCAAGAAATTTGGCAAAATTGAAGAACTCAGAGATGAGCAAAATTGAAGAACTAGATTCTGATTAAACTTTTTTCGTTTATAGTTCGTAAATAAATTAAAATTTCAAAATTTCTGGTTTTGCATTTGGTCACCATAATAATTCTTCGATTTGACAGTGTGACGTGACGTCACAACGCGACGTAGCAACCGATCTTATTCTTATTTGGAACGTATAGTACTAAACGTATTAAAATCAGCCAAAAAAATTTAAGTTAAGTAACTCCTATTTTTAGTTCCTTTCATCTCGTACCTGCCCAACTGTCCCAAGGAGGAGCTCCACAAGCACACAGGTATTCAAAGCACATGAGACATTAGGTTTCATCCATGTCAATGTGAAAATACCTTATGTCAGACAGCTCTGGGATCTTTATTTTGTTCAAAACACGTCTATAAAAATCTTTCAAAGTTTCTAATCTTCCATGAGGTTCATTTCAATATTTAAAATAAGAATGTCTCGCTGAAAGTATTTTTTATAAATAATGTTGGAAAATTCCGCTGCAATTTTCCCGCCTTTTTCTTTACCTCAAAATAAATGATGGCGACTTTTCAAAATGTAATGTTTTCTTGTGTAAAATCAATGTAAATACAATACGACATGTGTTTTAAATATATATATTTTCTAGGCGTTTCCATGAGGTCGTTGCGTCATATTTATTTATTCTGTGTTTTCATCCGTTTTAACGAACTACTGGCACTTGTCCCATTACACTGCGGACCAAATAAATTGACACAAGTTATTAGTTACATTTAATCCACATCTTTATTATCTTACAATTTATTTCGAAACAATAATTTAGCAAGCACACATAAAACAGAGAATCTATGGTTTCTGCAAAGTAACAGATGTTTTCAAAATTAAAAAGGAAAAGTATACACCCGGTGTCTAAATTGTGAACAAGAACTTCGACAAGTTCTAAAGTTAAAGTTGGGCTTGACAATAATACTTATCTTAATTCCGAATTCACAAATCAAAACCCGGGGATACATCAATCAACCATCGATGACGATGTTGACGCGTAAAAGTGTCTCTTTTTAACTCCATTTGCCAAAAAAACAACATTTTACATCAAACATCAAAAATTATAAATTTAATTTTAACTCATCTTAAAAAAAAAACGGAATTATTAAGAGCATTGAGTGCGTAAATACAAGTAAAAGTGCACCCCTAGCTACTTCTTACCAGAGAGTTTTTCTACAAAAAAAAAGTAACTATCTAGGTACATCATCTATATTAAAAGGAGAAATTCACTGACTGACATATACTAATAATACTAATATTCCACAAATATCACACAACGCCGTCTAGTCCCAAGCTAAGCAGAGCTTGTGTTATAGGTACTAGACAACCGATAAACATACTTATATATTTCTAAATACATACATATTATAGATAAATAACACCCAGACACAGAACAAATGATTATGCTCATCACACAAACATTTGTCCTGGGTGGGAATCGAACCCACGACCTCCGGCATAGCAGTCAGCGTCACTAACCACTAGACCAACAGGCCAGTCAACGCACTCAACGCACAGAATATCAACGCACAGCCGAAACTACAGGGCTTAGGAGCTTGAAATTTGGCACAAGGTTTGCTTTTATGACGTAGGCAAGCACTAAGAGAGGATTTTCCAAGATTAACCCCCTAAAGTTATGTAACGAAGGTCCAAAGTTTGCATTGAAAAACCTATTTTACACGTGGGCGAAGCCGCTGACAGAAGCTAGTCTAAAATAAATGGCTGACTCATTTATTTTCATAAAGCAGTGTGCCAGTATTCGTGCTCGACCGTGTACTACAGAAACGGATCTTACGCAACATTTTACCAGGAACTGTATTCAGGAACATTTCATTCATCAGTGGTTTGGCTCCATTCAGATCGTTATGTCGCGGCGTGTTGATGGGCGATGATGAATCATAGATTAAGTAAATAAATAGTTGGGCGGCGGAATTGTGCGAATGAGTTACCTACCGTGGCTCTGAAACGCAATGAGAAACTGAAAAAACATGGGTGGGTTTTAATAAGTTTTGGTTTGTCAAGGATCCCTTTTTTTCGGTGGGAAAATGGGTGATTAAAGAAAATCATCTAATGACATCCCCGCTCTTGGGCGGAACGGGAGATAGTGTCAGACTTTTATTGACAAAAACCCACTCCTGTTCCTTCGTTGCCTTTCGTACCGGGGCTTACCTATCTTTCGAAACTAACCCTGGCCCCAGTAGGCTTCGACCCAGTTGGGCCCCTGCGGTTGCTGACAATTCCTTGAAACGCGCGGGTACAGTGCGCGCCGTTGACGACTTGGGCTCGGTCCAGTACCGGTTACCGTTTGACACTAACATCGTCACCATCAAAACTGTTCACGGTCCTCCAATTCTCCAAATAATTAACATTATCTAATATTATACTTATATTCAAAATTTACAAAATTTTTGTGTTACCTTTACATGGTACTACATCTTTTGCGTCTTAATGGCTGGACAGTATTGGATGATCATACTCGTTTGCGCACCACCACCATATCCCGGATACTTTTTACTTCTAGAATATGTTCCCTTTAAATAATTAGATCGATTGATTAGATAATTAGATTAGATTTTACTTTTGGTGTACAATAAAGTCTATTCTATTCTATTCTATTCTATCCTCCTCCTCCTCGAGTCGTATTCCTCATTACTGAGGGTCGTGAAGTTCCCGCTGGATTAGCTTCTTAAGTAAGCAAAACCGCTGACAAAAGCTAGCAAAACACAGAAGAAGAAAAAAACACTAAGTACCTATTTCAATTATCCTCCACGTGTTGGATTTTTATTACTTTTACACTTCTTTTAATGTCCATGGCATCATCGAATGAGTCGTCTTTGCACCTGAAATAAATAGCAGAGAAATAAAATAAAATTTGATTTTGCTCCTAGCAACCCCACGAGCTATAAAAACTTTTTTAAATCGTACTGATGACATCGTTTCATTTATGCAGTTTGCAGAGTAAAGAAAAAATCTATTTTGTGTCGACCCCAAGTACAAAACATGATGGACAATTTAACCTTTCAATCGTGGAAATTACAGACACAATAGAAAGACAATAGGTGCGCGAATAGGTGTTCGCTTGGGGTAATAATGAATTAAGTGTCTTCAATGCTAATTCTTGATTTACACTAGTTACTATTATAAAGAGGTAAACTTTATTTTTTGTTTGTAATAGGTAATCTTTGAAAGCACTTGCACTGGTCCGATTGCTAAAATTTTTTCACCGATAGAAAGCTGCTTTATTTCTGAGTGACACACTATAGGCTATATTTTATGTAAGCATGCAAAACTACGGGCAAAAGTTATACATAAAAACATAACATAGTTTAACAGTGATTTGACAGAGTGATAAATCAGCGCGCCTCACCATCAACGATTGCATCACTACAAACTTACAATGGCAGTCAAGCACTAGTTTTTTGTGATTAAAAAAACCAAAAACATGTAACAAGGGCAATTTCTCTTTGCATCACTCAAAGGTTAACTGGTTTTTTTTTTAAATGTTGGACATCATCTAATGGTATCTGCCGCCCGGCGGAGCGGGAGGCTGTGTCAGACTTCTGGTGACTAAAACTCAACCCTGTTCCTTGTTTACCTTCGTTCAAGGCCCCGGGGTTCACTTTCGCACAACCCATGACCCCAGGAGGCTTCGACCCTGCTGCACACCTACTACTGCTGACATTTTCTTGAGCGTGGAACACTACGCGCCGTCGACGACTTGGGCTCGGTCCGGACGGTCAAAATGCCTAAGGGTGTACCACACCAATCGATCGATCGTCAATCGATGTCATCGATCGACATCGGTCGACGTTGATTGATTGGTGTGGCAGCTTTAATTGATCGACGGATACCGGTCGACTATCAAATCGATCGATTGCCGGTCGATGGATTCGATCGACGATGACAGATTAATCCCGGCTATAAGCCATCAGGTTCTTTAGAAATGTGAATTCCTCTTGTGAATCGTACTGACAATGCTACTCGTACTAGATACTTATTAAGGAGACGCAAACCCAGAAGACTGCATGCGATCGACGTCGACTAATCCATTCTACCCTCGATCGATCGGCGATCGACAATCTATCGATTGGTTTGGTAGAAACTATTGATCGACGTCGACTAAACCATTCTACCATGGATTGATGGCATCGATCGACAGTCCACGTCTACACATAAATAAGACCTCTCCCAATTTGTGCCAAAAGCCACATACCCCATTTTCCGGTTTCCGCATGCGTTTGCCCTTGGCGCATTTTTTATATGTCATCCCACGCTAAAATTGCCAAGATAAGAACACCTATTTACATGATTAGTCACCTCATCAAATGCACTATAGATGCATACGAATCTTGTCAAGTTCCGACACGAATATTTTAAGTCGTAGTGACTATTGCACCATTTGAACTAATTATTGCGTCAATGCTTTAAAATATTCCATAATTAATAATTCCGCGGACTTGGTACAAACTATGAGTCACAATTAAATAATATCGAAAAATCGAATGAACGTCACAAATTACGTAAATGATTACAGTCTAGGGTCAAAAGTGCAGTAGCAGTTTACCAATGCTAAAGTGACTAAAATTTATTATAGTACCTATGTATCTAATAAACCGAAAACCGAAAGTAAGTAATCTAATAAACGTAAACCGAAGAGGGAGGCCAAAGAAAAGATGGATGGATTGTGTGAGAAGCGATATGAAAGAAAAGGGAGTTAGTGATAGCGTGACGAGTGACAGGACAGAATGGAAGAAAAAAACGTGTTGGGCCGACCCCAAATAAAACGGGACTAGGGCAGGAAGATGATGATGACCTATTTATCTAATAAGCAAGCGATGTTCTTAATATTCATGCAGAGAAGCAATAGGAAACAAGTGCGAGTCGGACTCGCCCATGAAGGGTTCCGTAGCAGCAAGTAACATAATATAAAAGTTCTTGTAATGTGTTGTAACTTTGATCGATGTTTTAATAATAGTGTATTTTTTTCGATTTATGACGCATTAAAAAAAAACTACTTACTAGATTTCGTTCAAACCAATTTTCGTTGGTAGTTTTTATAGTAATGTACATCATATATTTTTTTTAGTTTTATCATTCTCTTATCTTAGAAGTTAGAGGGGGGGGGGGACACACATTTTACCACTTTGGAAGTGTCTCTCGCGCAAACTGTTCAGTTTAGAAAAAAATGATATTAGAAACCTCAGTATCATTTTTGAAGACCTATCCATAGATACCCCACACGCATGGGTTTGATGAAAAAAAAATTTTTGAGTTTCAGTTCTATGTATGGGGACCCCCAAAATTTATTGCTTTTTTTCTATTTTTGTGTGAAAATCTTAATGCGGTTCACAGAATACATCTACTTACAAAGTTTCGACAGTATAGCTTTTATAGTTTCGGAAAAAAGTGGCTGTGACATACGGACGGACAGACAGACAGACAGACAGACAGACAGACAGACATGACGAATCTATAAGGGTTCCGTTTTTTGCCATTTGGCTACGGAACCCTAATAAAACCCCGTAGTGGCAACTACGATCCGGGATCGTTCGAAAAAAAAAAGGAAATGAAGGAATACATGTTTTTTTAGATGGAAAAATCAGCCAATGACATCCCTCGCTCTTGGGCGGAGCAAGAGATATTGTCAGACTTTTACTGACTAAAAATCCACTCCTGTTCCTTCTTTGCCATTGTTCCAGGGTCCCGGAGATCACATTCGCATCACCCTGACCCCAGTGGGCTTCGACCCAGGCTCCTACGATTGCTGACAACTCCTTGAGGCGCGCATGGTTCACTACGCTTCCAAACGATAATCGGACAGCTGGACGGCGAGATACATAATGCTCGCCATCGCGCGTAAGCCCGCGCCCACGGTGGCCGGAAATCGGGTCCCGGTAGATGGGGCGCGAGGGCTATTGCCTCGCGCGTGCGGCCACCTCCTTTTCTGGCATTACTGCTTCGCAAAAGGAGGTGACCGCCTGAAGGAATACATGTGGGTTTAGTCAGTAACAAACAGTCTGACCACTGACACTTCTATATCGCTACACCCGGAGAAGGAGAAGGTATTGGATAGTTTAACAAAGACAAAAAATAAATGGAGGAACTACAACCTGTCTGATCATCTATAGCTAGGTCCTAATAGGAATCGAAAACAAAAGCTTTCTCTTTTTTAACAAAGAAAAAAAGTGCAAAGTTCTACTTGTAATATTTATTTATCTTCCCAAGAATCTGTTACAGGAAACTAGAAACACTCATTTCTCTGGTATGTTTTCGCCATTTCCGTAAAACCAGAGGAAATAAAAACCGAACGACTTCTCGGATTAGTTTGATTTATAACCACTTATATTATGACAATCGGAAGTCGGCCATTGGCATACATTTTTAAAGTACCGAGATTTCGGAAAAACACTTTACGACCATTCCTACGCAATGTCCTTCAGATGTTGAAATAAATAATAATAAAGTGCCATTAATTATTTTCCATGAAAATACGACCCATAAAATTTTCAAGGCTGGCAATTCTGTACGTTTGCCAAAAGCGAACGCTCTACACTGATATCTTTAATTTACGATTTACTATCACTTTCAGAGGTAAAACAATATTCTTTTCAAAGACTAAATCAAATAGAGATAGTGAAAAGGCTGAAAAAGAAATGTGCATGAAAAAAATATCTGTCATCTAACTAGAAGCTCTACCATTTGACGACCTAAACTGAAGTAACTAATAAGTACTGAAGTATAATAATAATAGTAGTTCCTTGCACGTTCTTCTCCATACAGTGCGCCGAACGCGAGTTGTTTTATATTAACGGGATCAAAACGTTTCTCACGGTTGGCTCTCTGATTGGTTAAGAGCTTTGAGCGGGCCAATCGGAGCGCCGAACGTCATAAACGTGTCGATCACATAAACGTAAAACAAACTCACACTAGGCACTCTGGTCACGGATCTTTGGAACGTGCAATTTTGTTTCACTTTTTTGTTTGTCACTGACCCGGCTTCTGACAATTCGAAAGTGCCTGAAATTGGTCTGTTTGAAATAAACGTTTCTGATTTCTGATTTAACCTAACTGTTGAAGAGATGTAGCTAGATAAGGTGGGTTACCATGACGTTTAAAGTAATATTGTTTCATTCTTATTTCAGTGTGGGTAAGAGATGGCGCTAGACAACCTGTATAGCTCTGTCTCTTACCCACATTAGAATGAGAATAAAACAATCTTACTTTGAACGTCATGGTATCCCAGCTGGTGTAATCTCCATCCCGTTTTCTCGCTCGCACACCTGACATTTTAACACGTCATGGTAAGGTCCCCGTTCGTCAATAAATAGAATAAATAATAACAAAATCAACATTGATTGAAAAGCAAACGGTTTTTAACAAATTAATTCATTAAACCCCAAGCGAACGCCGGCGTTCGCGCACCTATTGTCTTTCAATTGTGTCTGTAATTATCACAATGGAAAGGTTAATGATCAGTCGTTCTCTCTGACGTCTATATGGGCGGGATGGATTTTGACATCAGAGTCCATGTTAGACTGCCCTCTTTAAATATGAGCTGTAACTTCGTCGCTGAAAAAAATATGTTTAAAACTATTTCATATTTCTTTACCGTGAAGTTTACAGTTTGAAATATTATATTTTTTCTTTTTACATCCCAAAAGAAGTTACGTTACGCGTTCGAGCTTGGGTCACAAATAGTCATGTGTGTACCACTAACTAACTAATACTACTCAATCATCCCAGTAGATTCGGCGCTTATTAGCTGTGCCAGACTGTTAGACAGGCAGAACGACGATGGTATATTGGTCCTTCTTACCATTCGGACTTTGGAACCCCAAAAAGCGATATTGATGCCTCATTGGACCGGTTTCCAAAAGGAAGGTCCGACCGTGATATGAAAGCTAAGAAAGAACGAGGTGGCTTTTTTAGTCAGTAAAAGTCTGAAACTATCTCCCGCTCCGCCCAAGGGCAGGAGATGTCATTGGACGATTTTTGTCCATCAAGAAAAAAGAAAAAGATTTCTTATTGAACCTCATTTTGACAAAAGGGGGCGCTTTGCGCCGTGACTGCTCACGCATACGCAGTTCATTCTTCTGTGGTCATTTTAAAACTGGCCTATTTTCATACAGATTACACAATCGAAATTGAAATCTTTATTTCTTAGCTTCGAATGCCAAGAAAAGTAACTTTTCTGCCAACGAAAAGTTTCTTATCTGAGAATAATGTTTCCGTCAAAATATTCAATGAAATATTTTCGTGATTTAGGTCTATAGGCTATTCCTAAATCTTTATTTTTTTACCTTTAGTTTATTTAAAAACTTTCGAATATCGTAATTAGAGACGGCCAATAGAAAGACAATGAAAGAGGGAACGGCGTTCACTTGGGGTTTAATTAATTAATCTATATAGGGTGACTGGCAATTAGTGTACGATACTTAAACACGTGATTGTGCTCATGATAACAAACAATTTTTGCTATGGGAGCAAAGCCGAAATCACGAAAAAAAGTATCAGCTGTTAATGTACTCGTAAAAAGGTATAACTATGTTTATAATTTAGTTCTTTAGTCTATAAAATGATTGTATTCACCTCTCGCTTTCCCCACATCTATGTTTATACGTTGATACCTGCTTCCAATCTCCGATCATCAACAGCCAGCGACAGAGAGTCTGTACCCCGCTGGCACAGTTCCAAGGAGCGTTCAGTACTACTGGCCACTGTTGCTAGCCGCCAGTGCGTTGAGGTTGAGTCGTTGACTCATTGGAACAGAGCTGTATGAAGGTCGTACTGTGTGGTGCTGCTTGGACTTGCTTACGTTACGATCGTGGTGGATGAGGGTTGCCAACTTTCGTGGTTTTTTGAGAATAGTTGTTGTTTTATAATGCCAACTTACAAAGATTTTTGGGAATAATTGTTGTTTTATAATGCCAACTTACAAAGATTTTTGGGAATAGTTGTTGTTTTATAATGCCAGAGGTAAAGTTTTTTTTTTTTAATTTGGTAGGAGGTAATCTCTGAAAGTACACAATTATGTTACTTGTACCATATTATCAGGCCAGGCGCGCGTCGTCCCCCATGAGTCGACGGTCAACCCCCGTTTATGCATTTGACATTTCAGTGAGTGTATTAAAAAAAGTCGTTTGACATATGTGCAAATTTGTCACTGCAGCCCTCGGCTCCATAACACCCTCGCCAAGGCTCGGGCGAATGCCGCTTCGGTCAAAATGACAAAGTTTGTCAAATTGTACCAAAACATTTTAATACAAGTGAAGAACAGAATCAAAAATAAAGATATCCGCAGAAGTAAGGTTGGCAACATAACACGATGAATGTGGCAATGGGCAGGGCACATTGCTCGCAGAACAGATGGCCGTTGGGACCGAAAGGTTCTGGAGTGGCAGCCGCGTACCGAAAGACGCAACGTTGGAAGGCTAGGAGGCCTTCCAACGTTGCGCCTTCCGGTACGCAAGGTGGTCCGATGACCTGGTGAAGGTTGCAGGAAACCGATGGATGCGAGACGCACAGGAACGTTCGTTGTGGCGACGCTTGGGGGAGGCCTATGTCCAACAGTGGACGTATATCGGCTGAAAAAAAAGAAGAACAGAATCTTTCTCCACATAAATGTATAAATCAAACTTTTATTCAAAGAGTCAACCCTGTATTTCATGCCACGTCATATTGTTTAAAAAAAAACTATCGCGAAGTCTAACCTCTGTGGTCTAACTCCTGACCTTTGCCGAAATGATAAGAATGAATTTAAAAAACACAATGACTTGTAGGCACCGACTTGATTATAATAATTAATGTTTTACATTAATTGTATCTGTCGATTAACGGCTTGTTTAACTTTCTTTGTTTGATAAAGAAAACATAATGTATTTAGTTAATGTAGATTTATACATAATCTACATATAAAAATACATATATAAGTATCTACTACATACATTATTATTATTATTTCCTTTATTTTTCATTTTAACATAAATAAATAAAAAAAAAACATTTAAAAATATAAAAAATAGTTGTCCGCCGGTGTCGGGAGCAGGGTCCAAGCTACCGGTGGTTAGGGCTCCAGAGACAGGAACCTCCTCACAATACGAGCCTTATTATTATTATTTTTACAAATTTTGTGTAAGTGTATATGTACATACGGGGTTATTTGTAAAACTCTGGCAACCTGGACTTTTTTATTAACATCATAAACAACAATTATGTTCTGTGACTTTTAAAAATGTATCAGATTTTCATACAAAAGTAAAAATGAACGTTCCAAATATTACGAAGTATATGTGAAGCAAACGACAGTACAATAGCGGAGGGGAGCGGCGATCGGGCGGCAGGGGTGCTTGATGCGCTTTCGTCGTGTCATACAGACGTAGGTAGGTATAGCAAAATACAGAGTTGAAATGTGTTGGAAAGATCAAAGAAATCTTGTAAGTTTATTTTTAGTAAACGAATTATTTATTTCATCACCACTGCTCTCAAAACGGTGAAGCAAAGCATTGTGGATTCCTCACGGCATGTCCTAAAACCAAAAATTCGATGACACGTGACATCTACCATCCCGCACTGGGTCCGGCCCATTCCCTCTCCTAGAGAGGAGGCCTAAGGCCCAACAGTGGGAACATTATAAGGCCGCCTATGCTATGCTATGCCACGACATTACGTACTCTTCTGCCGAGTTTCACCCAAGCAATGATCCAAATCCGTTCAGCTGTTAGAGTCTGTCTAAAAAGTCAAACGATTTGGATAATTATTAAGATAAAATGAAATCTGATGTAGTCAACACTGGTTCAATAATTAAGGTTGATTAAGAGATTTTTATCAATGTTTACTTATAGAAGAACCTTATAAAAAGTATCGGATGTAGTATTTTTAAAATCCTTATAAAATACGAAACAAAAAGAAAGAGTAGGGTAAAGCATTCAAGAGGAATTTAACGCCACTGCTGCACTGGACAAGTACTAAGACCGGCAAAGTATATATACATAACAAACTTAAATGTTAACAAATTATTTATGCTAAACCTAACTACACAAAATATACAGTGTACAAAAAATAATATGTGTATATTATACCCGTAGTATTTTTTAAATGATTAAATATTACACATTATACAAAATTCCCAAGTCGCTTGACTTTTTAGACAGACAATAAGACTGAAAGGTAACAAACCGTAACCAGAATTATTTTCGCAATTATGTATAAAATTAATATAGATTAATTTTATCAAAAAAGTATCTACATTAAAGTAATTACAAAACTAATTTATTGGTGCTTGCATCCGGGTTCGTTAATTAAATCAAGAAAAACAATAGAAGTGTAGAGTGCAGGCAATGTGCCAGAATTGTTGCTACTGGACTCATTTCTCTTTAGGTGTATTCTACTAGCTTCTACCGCCGGCTTTGCCCGCATAAAAGTAGAATATTACCCAAGGGATATCATACTCCTGGGATAAACCGGGCCCTGATACAAGAGGATTAGTAGATAATCGCCTCTTCATGCGAAGCAGTAATCGAACGGACTTCCTCACGCCCCAGCCACAGGCGCAGGGATCCTGACTCCGATTTCCAGCCACCGTAAGCGTGCGCTTGAGGATAGCGAGCAATGGGTAGCTCGCCGTCCGGCTGTTCGGTAACTTTCCAAACTGAGTCCGAGTCGTCGACGGCGCTTATATTTCCGCGCGCGCCTTAATTAAGGAGATATCTACAATATCGGAAGGCCCCGAAGCCTACTGGGGGGCCCTAGAGCGGGAGAACTCATTGGATGATTTCCCATAAAAAAAGGGTCATACTCCTGGAAAGTATCATATGCG
The DNA here is from genome assembly GCA_929112965.1 of Mythimna albipuncta. Lineage (NCBI taxonomy): Eukaryota > Metazoa > Arthropoda > Insecta > Lepidoptera > Noctuidae > Mythimna > Mythimna albipuncta. The sequence continues at coordinate 2,666,426 of OV815974.1, forward strand.
TTATATTCTAGAACATTAGTAGTTAGCGGCTTCAGCCCGCGTGAAAGTGAAAACTTGGGGATGAAACGGGGATCAGAAGTTCGATTGGGTTTCTCCAATCCAAAGTCTCCAAAGGGATGAATTTTGGAAAATCCTTCATATACTTGAACCATATGGCCGAAATTATGTGAACGCAACTGTCGCACTCGCCTAGGCGGCAGTACGCAAATCTGTGCATTTATTTGCGGCCAGCAGCGCCCGGAAAGCGCTTTAAATCCATTTTCTCTGCGAGATATTGATTGATTTACATATGCAATGTTCACTTTGAAGAATATTTAACCACCAATTTTTATGTGTAAAAATGTTTCTAAAGGTCCAAGCTGTTTCGAAGGAGTAGGGAAAAGTTGCGAAAAATTGCGAAATTGCTAAATATTTTTTTTGACAAAAGTATTAATTGCACGAAAAAATCAAATGTTGATATTATTGTTCGTGAATCTATAATTAACATATATTTTTTTCAAACCAATTGACTTAGCCGTTACGGAGGAGTAGGCCTCAGAAAATCACTGTTTTATGGCACTTTTCGGGCGCTTTGCCCTTAAAATGGATCTCTGCGCAAAGGAGATTGCCCATTGTGTAAGGAAATATGGGCCCCTAGAAAACGCGGGCAATAGTGGTTTCAACTTGATTTTGTAAAACAACAATTATCTACATTTTCACCTTAGTTTCGGTTTTTTTTTTATAGATGATGAAATTAAGGTTATAAAACAATATTTTTATAAAAATATTTGAAATTAAAGGACTTATTAATATTGTTTAAGTATTAATATTAGAATAAAATAAAAACATTACGTAGAATCTTCTGTTGCTCTTTTGCAAGATATATTGCTGGACTGACTACCGAGTGCCCTCACCACTTATTAAAAATAAATAAGTACTTACCAACGACTAAAGCTTTTGGTTAGAGTTAGAATAAAATTGAACCTATTAAATTACGACTTAATCCATCTCCGCCCGGAACCGCGGGGGGGGGGGGGGGGGGCATCGACGGACATTCTCCTTTCAATGCTCTACTCACTGCATTCACATTCTCACTGCATTCACATTTAAATAATTTATTTATTTAATAAAAAGCCTCATAAATTCAGAAGATGGATAGTTCAAATGAATTCATTTGTGTATAGCAGTTCGTATAGAAGGGCGGATTCAGCTTTGGCGCCAAGGGGGGGTCATATAGTCGTGTATTTTTTGTGGTGGGTAAAATCATCCAAATGACTTCCCTCGCCTTTGGGCGAAGTGGGAGATAGTGTCAGACTCTTAGTGACTAAAAAACCCACCCTGTTCCTTCTTGCCTTTCGTGCCGGGGCCGAGCTTCCCTTTTGGATAACCCTGGCCCCAGTAGGCTTCGACCCGGATGGGCCCCTTGCGGTTGCTGACAACTTATTGAGGCGCGCGGGAACAGATAAAATCTATATTGTGCCAAAAAAATATAAAAACATTACGTTTAACAATTTGAATTAGTGGTCCACCTACGTCCTGGACCTAGCCCAGGGGAGGTGGGGTTTAGACACCCATGATCCCCCCTGGATCCGCCTTTGTTCGTATATAAGTTGATTCTAATAAATTCAGCATCAATCTTAATTGTAATAAAGCATACCAGACATATACATATTGTACTTTTGTTCTATAGTTTACCCTAAAACAACCTTTTTAACTTCTGTCTAATGCTATCGCGAATAAGGTATAGGTCCAATAGCTTTAGCTAAGTGTTGATGAGTCACAGAATGAGTCAGTACTTTGCCTTTTATAAATACGAATTTCAAAGTGATCGGCCACAACACTATTATATGTATATTCTATACTTAAATAACAAATGTTCACTCAAAAAACTACTTAAATAACAGCATCTTAGAGTCGACATTCGATTTGGTGGGACCCAGCATCATGTGAGATGACATTTCATTTAACGCCAAGTCATTTAAGTTTCCACGATGGGACGTTTACAGAATAAGGGTGAGTTGCACCATTTAACTATACCGAAAACCAAACCTTAACTAGCCGTGAAACGGTCGCCTATTGGTCAATTCGACGATTTGACAACTATTAACGGCTTTGTTATCGTTATAGGTAAATGGTGAAACTCACCTTAAATCTCTACTTCAAATGATTTGCGATTTTCTTTTGTTTTCCGGTTATTTCTGTTTTTTTTTTACGCACGTATGGTGCATTTAGCCAGTGTCAAGTTTAGAAAGTATTGAGTACTAGCTTTTGCCTGTAACTTCCCCCGCATTCATAGAATATAGCGTATGTCATTTAGGGATTTAAGCAGCTTTCTATTGGTGAAAAAAAATTCGCAGTCGAACCAGTAATGGTTCGACTGCGAATTTTTTAATTCAGAGATTAGCTCCTACCATTGCCTCCTACACACAAACTTACTTTACTTCTTTATAATATTAGTGTAGATATTACAATTTCAGTCAATTGTCCAATTAGAACGCGGATGTAACACTTTCTAATTTTTCTGCAGTATTTGGCAGCATTTGTATCGGGTCAGCTTTCTCGGTAAGCTTAGCTATAGTAGTCAATTTTTAGCGCCAATTTACGGAAATCGCGTCTTTTCCAATAATTCCACATATTCTCCTGTGGCGTAGACACTTGAGATACACAACTTCGCCAATTTTACATTACAATATCCAGTAGGAATCAATTTACGAATAATTAAAACAACAACTGCATTTTACTCAAAAAAATCACGGCAAAAACCCTGGACCCCTAGCCAAGTTACAACCGTTTCGCTTGCGTCGAACGCTTCGAGTTGACCTTGCCGCCAATTCTTTTGTTCTGACCACGTGACTGAGCGTCACGACGACATCATTCCCGTAAATTTGAAGCTTTCTACAAGCGTTAACTATTGCAGATTAGCAACTTGGCTAGGGGTACTGTTCTTACTTTACAAACGGTTTAGTAACCATAAACAAAAACTTTTTTTATTATGGTTAGACACGCGTTTGTCCTGTCTCACCTCCAACTAACTATAATAAACTTTTAATCTAATCTAATGAACTTCTTCAACTCTTTATCCTTTTATTTTAAAGTGGGAATCATAAAATGTCTTCACGCACTCAGGGTGCAATGAGAAGTTTTTAGGTTTTTACAGACTTACAGACACACAGACAACAACTGAAGAAACACAGACGGTGTTCCTTCAGTTGCTCTTAGCGGTCCAAAGTCACGGTAACTCTTTGGAATAATACCATAGCCCTGAAACGTCTACATTCTGAGTTTACCTTGCTCATAAACAGTGGCGTAAGTACATAGATTTAAGAAAAGAGGAGATATGTTTTTTTATATAGTGACGTAGTTAGGTAACCTAACCAAACGCCCTGGGCCAAAATTAAATCTGGGGGTTTTTTTACGTGGGAAATTTTTAAATAAATTCTCCTGCTCTAAGTTGAGCGGGAGGGAGTCTCAGACTTTCACCGATTATAACGAATAGCCATAATTAGTCATCATCATCATCATTTCAGCCGATATACATCCACTGTTGGACATAGGCTTCCCCCAAGTGTCGCCACAATGAACGCTCCTGTGCGTCTCTCATCCATCGGTTTCCCGCAACCTTCACCTGGTCATTGGTCCACCTTGTGGGAGGCCTTCCAACGCTGCGTTACGCGGTCGCCACTCCAGAACCTTTCGGCCCTAACGGTCATCTGTTCTGCGAGTAATTTGCCCTGCCCATTGCCACTGAAGTTTTGCAACCTATTTTATAATTAAGCCATTATTAGTGTTGCAACCATAGAAAATATAAAAAAACTCCTTTCTTATATCTATGGTTGCAACCTATTTCACTTACATTTCGAAAGTGGTAGATTTTTCTTTAATTTTTTTTAAAAAGGATCGCTAATCAATGTTTGGAGGCTCCCGAGCATAGTGTCATAGAGCAGTAGTCATACACTTAATTCCACTTTACAACCGCTGTGCCTATTAGCGTACAACGCTCGTGGATGCGCGGTGGTCCAAAATAGCCGCCTTATATTTAACACGGGGCTATTATTGTGAGCCTGCCGGGCTAATTGCAAGTCGTAGTAACAGATTTACTACACCTAGTAACTGGTAAAGGTGGGAACGAACAACGATTAAAGATACAAATTTCGATTTGACTGGCCTGTTGGTGTAGTGGTTAGTGACCCTGACTGCTATGCCGGAGGTCGTGGGTTCGATTCCCACAAAGGACAAATATTTATGTGTTGAGCACGATCATTTGTTCTGTGTCTGGGTGTAATTTATCTATAGTATGTATGTATTTAAAAATTTATAAGTATGTTTATCAGTTGTCTAGTACTCATAACACAAGCTCTGCTTAGCTTGGGACTAGACGGCGCTGTGTTATAGTTGTGGAATATTATTATTATTTATAAGGTTCCTTACCTAAGTGCGCCGCGCGCCTCAAGGAGATGTCAGCAAACCGTAGATGCCCAGCAGGGTCAAAGACTACTGGGGCCAAGGATTTATTTCTAAAAGAAACATTCGCCCCGGTACGAAAGGCAACCAAGGAACACGAGTAGGTCATTGGTCAGTACAAGTCTGACACGCCCTACTGCTCTGCCCAAGACCAGGGGATTTACCCACCTCAAAAAAAAAAATACAACCCAAAAACAGAACCCTTATAGAATCACTTAGTTTTCCGTAATGTCTATCTGTCCGTCTTTCAAGACCTTTGTTTTAGGAACCAGAGTAAGAGGAAGACCATACCTCCAGATTCAGTATCATCATCATCATCAGCCTTTTTTATGTCCCCACTGCTAGGACTCAAGCCTTCTCTTTATGAGAGAGAATGGGCCGTAATCCACCACGCAGGCCCAGTGCGGGTTGGTGTCGAATGTCACATGTCTTCGAATTTTCGGCCATTTTCCTCACGATGCGATGTTGTCCTTCATCGTTTTAAGAACAGCGGTAATGAAATAAACTGCACAAAGTAATGCGCCTTAGCCGTAGGGTTTGAACCCGCGACCTACAACTCGTAAGTCAGAGCCATTACCACTCGGCGAAATAACGATGATGATGATAATAATGATCTTTTTCGTAAAACAATTTTTATTTTACACTTTAAATAGTATGCAAATTCTATTGTTACATGGTCGATAAACGAAGAAGGTTTGTACGTATAATTTACACTCTTAGGGTGAGTTGCACCATTTAACTATAACGATAACAAAGCCGTTAACAGCCGTCAAACCGTCGAATTGACCAATAGGCGGCCGTTTCACGGCTGGTTATGGTTTGATTATCGTTATAGTTAAATGGTGCAACTCACCCTTACTTAGCCGGGCTATGTAGTATTTAGCGCTAGTGCCCACTAGCGCAAAAAAAAAAATTATGAAGTTGAATTTTCTTTAATTCTTTATTGTACATTATTACAACTTATAAAATAGTAGATAACAAAGTTCATGTAAATAGGCGAGCTTTACTCAAAGTTGAGTTTCATAAATCCTTATTAAACATATTTCTTCCAATGGTATCTAGGAGCCTAATGGGTCAATTGATCATTTTAGGATCAGTTCCATTCTCAATAATTTTGCTTTTGTAGGTTTTACTACGTAAGGTTAATATTTAAATAATAACTTAGCGTATAGTAATGACATTAAATAATTCATGAGCTTATGTATTGTGATATTTCCGCATCTAGCGCCCACGCTCGTAATAGCGATATGCTTTCCTCTCGACTACTACTTGGTGAGAATAATAAACTGTACCTAGCGTGTAGGTGGATATAAAATATTCTATTGTTATTGCCAGTATTTGGCAGCAAATATACCAAGTCAGAATTCTCGGCAAACTTCGCTGAGGATGTCAATACTGCCTACAACATTTTCAGCTCCAATATCGAGAACGCGTTTCAATTATTACCTAAGTTTATTGAATACTAATTTTTGCCCGCAGCTTCGCCCGCGTGCATAAACCAATCACTGACATTCACCGCCCCCGCGTCTCACGTCGCACCACTAAAAAGACCGAATATTTGACTTTGAAGCCAGCGCTCAAGATCCGTGCCGATAACTATAATACTCGTACCTAACGAACATGCCGCAAAACATCGATTTATGTAATTTTAATGTACATAAATGGAATAACAAAGGTGTAATTTATTCGGACACGCACCCACGGTATCAGACGCGCCATTCTGTCCAAATTTATGTAAGTAATCTCGCGACCTTGGCGTCTCCCCTACGAACCGACGGAACAGGGTTGCCCGATGTAAATAATGGCCATCATGTTAATTTCTTTTTTTATTGTCTTTTTATGTTACATATTAAATTATGAGTAGATAGATACGTATACTGAAAAGTGTTTTTGTTACCGACCGAAGAAACGGTTTCAGTTTCAGCAATTTTCGGGTTAAAAATCAAAATTCTATGTGGCCATCGGCAATCTAATGCGAAATCTGTCGAATCGGCCTCACCGTCGACGACGCGTAATGTTCCACGCGCGCCTCAAGATGTCAAAAATGCCGTAGGATCGAAAAATGCCCTGCTGGGGCCATGGATTCGCTTCTGAAAAGAAAACCCAGGGTTCTAGAATGAAAGCAAAGAAGCAACATAGGAATAGGTTTAGTCAGTAAAAGTCTGATACGCCCTCTCGCACTCTCTTAGAAATGATTACAAACGGGGGTTGAACGGTGACTCGTGGGGTCTATGTGCGGCCAGCCTGACACGATACATGTAATAACATTGTAACGGAGGAGAGCACACGACCTTTCCTACACCAGTGCGGAAAACAATCTATTGCGTGTTTAAAAGCGAAGATAAGAGAGGGAGATAAAAGAAGGTTTTCAAGTAAGTGTATTGAAAAAGTATTTTTTTCTGAATTCCTTGCCTGGCCCAGTTTTCAGCCACGGCAATACCGTTTGCTGACGTTGCCATTAGATCCTTACATAAAGAGGTAATATATGGTGCAGAAAGAAAGGTGGGGCATGGTCTGCCCGCAGCCAGGCGAAGGATTGGAACGATTTGCTTGCTGCAGTCTTCCAGTTCGATTATAATTTAGGTTTCTTCGAGGCTAGAGTGAATTATAGGCTGTTAATAAACTAATGCGTTTCACCGGTAACGATTGCCACCACGATTGCGATTGAACCACTGCTTACCATCAGGCGGGATCCTGTCAAGGACTAGTTTATTTTTTTTAATAGCCTGTTGTGTGTCCCACTGCTAGGCAAAGGCCCTTTATCCTTTCAAACTTTTCTGTCTAGGGCGATCTCTGGCCAAGTTTGCCCCGCGAGCATGATCAGTGATGCTATTCTCTAAGAAAACAGCCTTGAGCACAGTGCTGGCCGCAGCGACGAGTCGAGAACACATTACAATGAATTATCAATCCAATGCATAGGTACATTCGATTGTTAATCCAATGTACATATTTTGGATTTCATCGTTGCGGCCACCGCTGCGCTCAAAGCTGTTTTCTTAAAGAATAGCACGCCAGATCGTTACACCACCTTCGCCGTGGTTTTCCTCGACGCTGTCGACCTCCTTCAGGCCTCCAGGCGTCAGTGACCATCCTCGCCCACCTGTCCGGGTGCATTCGTGCGACATGGCCAGCCCACTCCCACTTCACCCTGGCTGATTTTTCCCCCAAAAGATAAACTAATTTATAGGTTAGAAAAATCCCGTAGGTACCAACACTGCAGATAGGAATGTAAAATCCCTCCCACTTTGCTTAGAATTAATCTTTATGACTTTTAAAACCCTTCAAATGAACGTGGCAGTACAAAAACAACCGTGAAATGGTAAGCTATTTGTTATGTTTCAACTTTAGATAAACTACGTGACTTGGCCGTTCTGAGGCATTTAAAAACCTTTTAAAACTATTTGTAAGCAGGTAGGTCATGGTAGAGGTGAATTGAGCATTTAAGCAAGTATTCAAGGTTTATAAAAAAGTTGGTAGGTAGGTATCACCGCTTGGTTGATGCGTGGATTCTGATTTCAAAATTCGAACTTGAGTATTTGTCACTCTATAGCCACTAAGTATGCCAGAGGCAAAGATTTTATACTATGCGTTCCAAATGAGAATAGAACCAATTCCTATGTTTTGACGTCTCGTCGTACTGTCAAATCGAAGAAATTTTGTCAAAATTGAAGAACTTACAGATGAGCAAAATTGAAGAACTGGATTCTGATCAATCTTTTTTCGTTCACAGTTCATAAATAAATTAAATTGTTCGTAAATTAATTAATGTTTAAAAATTTATTTCCTCGATTTGACAGTAAATCGTGACCTATCGTGGCGGGCGATCCTATTCTCATTTGGAACGCATTGTACATATGTACTTATATCCTTCGGGTGCCAGAGGTTCGTAACGTTTTTTGACGGCAGACCACTTTGGTTTCTTGTTTGCTAGCATTGAGCATAAACTAGAAACTTGGCATTAGAAGCAAGAGTGATTACGATACCAACTACTTACTGCAGCCGCCATTTGTCATGTCACCAACGTATTAACCTTTCAATAGTGAGAATTAGAAACACTATAGAAAGACAATGGATGCGCGAACGCCGGCGTTCTGGCAGCTTGGGGTTTAATGAATAGTAAAAATCGGTTGAACGGGAAATCGAAATCGGTAATAAAAGGTTTTCATAAATGTCTAATGTTACTTTGAACATAGTGTAACATATACAGGGTGTGAGGAACAATTCTCCACAAACTTTAAGACAGAGATGCCCAGAGCCCCAGACCATGGCCCACCTTCCGCATGCGGCCCCCCGGCAATATACCAGTGGCCCGCCAGCAGGCTAGCTCCTTAAGAACATATTTTTTTTTTTTTTTTATATAAATTTTTATGTTTTTAACTTTTGCTGGTGGCCCGCCATTAGTTCATCATTTGTCCAAGTGGTCCCTAGTCTCAAAAAGTCTGTGCATCCCTGCTTTAAGAGCTTGCTCAATAGACGAAACTGAACCACCTTCCACAAGACTTTTTTTCAGGAAATTAAAAAAAAGCAAGCCCGTAAAGTTTGTGGAGGGCTGTACCTACACCCTGTATAGATAAAAAAAATACTACGTTGCTCGAAGTTCGGGGCGGTCAAGATATTTCGGCCGTACCATACCCACTGTATGTTTTTCGCTTTCCATTCTCCCTCAAATGCCACACAGGTGACACAGGTAAAAATTGCCTTTTACTTTTACCTCAATGTAAAGGCACAACTTTACATAGAGGTAAATTGCAACTCTAAAATAATAATTCAAAATTTATACTAAAGTGGTCCAATAGTTTAGTTGTTAGAATATATATCTATATGTATTTTTTTTTGTAACATGCTTCATTCCTGCAGAATAAGCCACGGCAAGGATATCTGGAAAAATGGCTGGTCTGTTGGTTTAGTGGTAAGTGGCCCTGACTGTCATACTGGAGGTCGTGGGTTCAATCCTCACCCAATAATAAGCTGCCAAAGGCGGTAACAGAACTTAGTGAGGGAAAATTCAAAAGTCATATCAAGCGTGTCCTAACCGAAAAAGCATATTACAAGGTTAAAGACTATGTCGAAGACACGCTTGTTTGGCAATGACTACCTCTGCACATGTGGCCCCCTGGTAAATCATCAATATTTTGTCTATTAACTGCTCCACCTTTGTTTTAATAATTATATATACATTTTTTTTTTCTCTGACACATTGCTTTTGCAATATTTTTATTTTTATTTCAACTGTCATAAATTTGTTAGTAATTTATTTTGTTAATATTTTATTGATAGTTGTAATTATTATATTATTCCTGTTTTTTTTTTTATATATATAGCCTCTTTTTGTATTGTAAATGTGAGAACACTGTATACTCCACGAACTCTTAGACTACTTCCTATTACGACTTACTTTGTTTTTTACTGAGAAAATTTTGATTGTGCTTTTGTGTACAATATTTGACTGGTCTACACTGTTCTTACATAACATTTATCAATATTGTAAAACAACCACTTTTTTAAAAGAGTAACCATGGAGTTTCTTGCCGGTTCTTCTCCATAGGAAACGACCAATTTGGAACCGTGCACTAACTTCTGACGTTTTATAAGTGCCCATGTAGGCCTATGTGAAATAAAAATATTTTTGACTTTTGACTTGACCCAAAATAAAATATGATCAATATGATCATTGGTTCTATGTCTGGGTGTAATTTATCTACAATATGACATATTGTATAGGTATATGTGTTTACAAATATATAAGTATGTTTATCAGTTATCTAGTACTCATAGCACAAACTCTGCTTAGCTTGAGGCTAGATAACGCTTGTATGAAAGTTGTGGAAAAAAATAATCGTGGACAAAAGCCAGTTAAAAATAAAATGTAAATACAACTACCAGCCCTATTTCCACCCTCGCAATAATGCAATGTCCACCCTAACCCCTTGCCCTTGCCCCTGGTTAACGAACTGAACTTATATCTATAGAATCTGTTATTTATTTTAATTGCCGTAGATAAACAGCTGTGTTCTGTATTGGTACATGCCTACTTGTTGTTTGATTAGTAGGTAGTAGGAGTAGGAAGTAAAACGGACTGATAAAATTTACCAGCCCTATAGAATTTTTAGAGTTAGGTTTTTGCCGTAGGCCGTAAATTCAGACTAGGTACCTATACAGTGGCGTAGGTAACTATAGGGTGGCAAGGCTGGCAAAATGCCACGGGCCCTCGTGCCAACGGGGCCCCCGGTCTTAGAGCTCAGAAGTAACGCAAAATATATTCAAAAAAAAATTATTAAAATGAAATCACAACGTAACGTGATTTATCGGGGGCCCAATCTAATAAATTTGCCGCGGGCCTCATGATATAGTTACGCCACTGTACCTATGTACTTTTTCTTGAACTGGAGTTGTTTGTCAAGCAAAACAATTTGTTTATGTCGTAAATAACAGTAAAAGTCGCTAAGTGCTGATAGCTACAGTTGTGAAACAAAACATAAGTAGGTAGCAGTACCTACTACTTTTGGATAAAATCTGAATTATTTCTATAGTTTTAGGTTCAGCTTTGCCATCTAGTGTCGAGTAGCAAAACTACTTAAAGCTTATGTCGTTTGATGACAACGCCACCTAGTGTCTAGTAGTAAAACAACGTTACGAGGAAAGTTTATAGCGCCATCTATTGAATAAAGTAGCCAACTGAAATAACATTTTCGCTTTGTTTGGATAATGTTTTTAGAAGGATCTCTCTCTGGAAGTATCAGATTATGAAAATAAATTCTTTCAATGCTATAGTTTAAATAGGAAATACCTTTTTTCATAACAGACTACAATTTATTTGTCTTTGTTTTTTCTTATTGTTGTATCATGGATATAAACTTTTATGTATCATCTCATAAATTATATATTATGAATTTATGATTCATGAGAAATGGGCCATTAAAATGATTGCGCGGGAAACAGCTAGTTTATCATAATTATTGCTATATCACTAGTCTGATTTTAGACTGCAAGTCATATTATTTAATTTAATTACAGAGATTAGCAAATGTATTTTGTGAGTCGCCAATAAACACAATAGAACTGATATTTTATATCTACATGAAAAAATAATAGCTGAAAAATATGTTAATCTTTCAAGTGATTCGTTGCTGGACATTTTTTAAAATAAAATGCGTGATGGGTAAACGTTCCAAGAATATTTTAATTTCGACTTTCCATTGTCCAATCATTATGCAAGTTGTGCAATCATGGCATTATTTGTATTATCTGTGTTCTTAATACCATACTTGACCATAAACAACATTGCACAGCATTTAGTAAGTGCCTCTAGCGTAGCAAAGGATTATAAATACTGAAACTGTATTTATTAATTTCATTTCCATCAGAACTAGCAAAGTGTGAATATGTGGAAAATAAAAAATATTTTACTTAAAACTTAACAGTTTTTAAAAGTGTGATTAGCTCTTAATTATTTCTGAAACTGTTACAACTCATTTATTTAATCGGAACATTTTCTTCATGGTACAATAAACAAGTAGTTTTTTTTTAAATATTATTTAGTAGTGGCAATATAAGTTGTCTATGGACTGACTTTCATTTGACGTTTGCCTGCCACATCCGGCCCTCCGACGAAAGGGTCCTTTTTCAAGCGTACGCCATTGCTGGCGTATGGTAGTTTATTTTATTGAACGAAAAATCTAAAACCATCCAATATGGTGAGTATTTAACATCATAATTATGTAGTGAAAAGTGTTCCTGTGTATCCGTGCCAACGTTTTGTGCCTATATTTTACGTCTGTCGAGTTTAAAATGGAAATAAAGTATAATGTTCTTCACGACGGTCGTCTTTGTGATCGGATGACGTTTCCAAGTGTCGCGGTGACTGATCGGTGTCGGTGTAGACTCGCGGAAAATCAGCTAGAATAGCATAATGCGTTAGTGTAAAAGAAGCCGTAGTTAATTCTATCGTTTGAAAAATGAAACGTGCGTGTATGAAGTGTTCCATCTGTGTTGTGATTTTGGGTATGTTGACGAGGTGTTTTCTGGTTTGTGCAGGTGAATTTCACCGTAGACGAGATCCGGCAGATGATGGACAAGAAGCGGAACATCCGCAACATGTCCGTCATCGCTCACGTCGACCACGGCAAGTCCACTCTGACGGACTCGCTGGTGTCGAAGGCCGGTATCATCGCTGGCGCCCGTGCCGGCGAGACGCGGTTCACGGACACGCGCAAGGACGAGCAGGACAGATGCATCACCATCAAGTCAACGTGAGTACTCTTAACACCACATGGTGCAACTGACAGTCCATTGTTTGCTTGACTTGTAGGCCGCTGAGCCGGCAATAATGTACCCTTGAACTTGCCTGCTAAATTTTCTGCCGATTTGGCTAATTGAGGTTATGCTCGCAACATAAACTCATGATTCATAATTGAACATATTGCAAACTTGCTACATTGCATCAAATAAAGTAATTGTCTACAGAAACCACTTGTAGCTTTGTTTTTTAACATATGCTGTAATTACCATTGTCATCTAAATTGTTCTGCAACATGGTATTTATATGGCAAGTCAACAAAATCAGCTGTTGTCATATTTACCTACCTATATGTAACAGATTGTCAAGTAAGTTTTAGTAGAGCTTGTTGTAATGATTTTAAGATTACTAAAATATAATTTTGTTCATAATTGCACAACTTAACTGATAATGTGAAATATATGAAAAACCAAAGTGTAAACAACTTAATTCATTAAACCCCAAGTGAAAGACATTCACTCTCATTGTCTTTCTATTGTGTCTCTAATTATGTTATTTGAAAGGTTAAGCAAACAAAATCCACATGATGAATGTTCTTACCATTAAAAACTGAATATCAATGAAGATCTTTCAGAACGGCCATCTGACGAAACTCTTAAAAAATTTTTATACAACCTATTAAATAAAGATGTTGTTTAACAATAAAAATTCCTTCCCAGTGCTATCTCTATGTACTTCGAGCTTGAAGAGAAAGACTTGGTCTTCATCACAAACGCTGACCAGCGTGAGAAGAGTGAGAAGGGTTTCTTGATAAACTTGATCGACTCGCCTGGACACGTTGACTTCTCGTCTGAAGTGACTGCTGCGCTCCGTGTAACCGATGGCGCCCTCGTCGTCGTCGATTGTGTCTCTGGTATGTTATTGTATAGTTTTTACTTAATACGGCTCTAAAATTAATTACAAGAATAAGTTTTGGATTTTTGGACTAGACAAGTGGTATTTATACTACAAATCCTATAAAGAAAGAAAACCGTTTATTTGTACCTCACACGTACATTTAAATTTAAAAACAGTAGAATTAGGATACATAAAAATATAAATAACATAGAATTTAGGATGGTGACAGCTGTCGGATTCATTCAAAGTCTAACCTAACCTATCCTTTTCTCTCGTCTTAAAGGTGCATATTTTCGTTCTATTGTCGCTGTTATCCTACCCATGTTATGTAAAAAAGATCATCATCATCAGCCTTTTTAAGCCTCCCCTCTAGGAGACGGAATGGGCCATAATCCACCATGCGGGCCTAGTATATATTGGGAGAAGACACTGATTCCTGTAACACAGGTGTTCCACCTAGCACAGGAGTCAGGGCCTCACTGCATTTGTACATGTTTTTTATGTTAATAAATTATCTTATCTTATCTAAAAAGTATACAGGTTAAAAAAATCTTAGTCTTCTTCATTTGCAAAAAAGATGTACTTCCATAACTGCTAACTAAAAAAATAAGGTTCTTATTATCACCAAGGCTTTTAAAATTCATCCAGATAATTAAAAAAATACATTCAGCACCTCATGGTTTTTTTTCTAGGATTGCACAAAAATTGCATAACAATTTTCAATATGGCTGCAAAAGTCCTTACATTAGGGTTATTAACGGCTAACAATCCAAAATGCCAAAGATTACAATAATTGTAAATGACCAGTAGTTTCTAGGCTGTTAGGTGATTAATTACAAAGTAATGTATATTGTCATTGAATGACATTAACTTTTACAAAATAATAGATAAGACTAAACATTTTGTTGACAAAGTTTTGAACAGTAATTTCTAGATTACATGTGTCATTTTCGAGAAAATAAATGCCACATGTAACAAATTAAACAAAACGTGTTACTGTTATATAACATAATGCTGATATATAATCCTCATCTTTCTGCCTTATCCCATTTCATTTGAGGTCCTCTTATTCCATTTATTTTGAGGTTAGCGTTGCAAGTTTGTTTTCTTGCATTTCTGTCCTGTCACACTATCTCTAACCTCCTTTTCGTTGATAGATCAAGATGATACCATTGAACACTCGTCCTTTTACCATTGAGGTTATATAGAAATTACTGGTAATGCACAAAAACAAGCAAAATCCTTTAAAGATCCAAAAAATAGTTCCAGATCAACACCACATGGCTGTACAATGATTAACCATGTTAAATTTCCATAGGTGTGTGCGTACAAACCGAGACTGTACTGCGTCAGGCTATTGCCGAGCGCATCAAGCCTATTCTGTTCATGAACAAGATGGACCGCGCTCTTCTCGAGCTGCAGTTGGAAGCTGAGGAGCTCTACCAGACCTTCCAGCGTATCGTTGAAAACGTCAACGTCATCATTGCCACCTACAACGACGATGGTGGTCCCATGGGTAAGTTTAACTGATGCTATAAACACCTGTATTTCTTTATATTTGTGCCTCCTCTACACTACTCGCGTAGTTCCTCGGTGAAGTACTCTAGAACCTTTGGCTAAAGTCCGAAGTGCGACACTACACACTCGTTCAACTTCGCGAAGGGCTCTTCGCTCTGTGGTGCCGATAGCCTACGCAACTTCGGGCCCTTAGAATCGGGCGCAAAAACCGACAGCAAATGGAAGTCGCCCGAGGCGAGGTAAAGTTTGAAGAGGTAAGCCGAAGTGCCTCTACACTATCGTATTCATACATCGGTCAACTTCGCGAGTAGTGTAGAGGAAGCATTAGACTGATGTGTATGGACAGTATCAACTAGTCAAGGTAGAACTACACAGCCCCACACGGGTGCCACACACGCCTATCTCCATACATTTCGAATTTTACAGCGCGTCGTTCTCCATACATTTTATATGGAAACTAGACTTCTAGAGCTCACGATGTTGCGTGGCGTGTATCTACAAAGTCACGCGACGTCGTTTTACGTACAATTCAGGCGTGTTACACGTGTGCGTCAGTCTAATGTAATTCTAGGTTCCCCTTTTCTAAAGTATTTTAATGTTAGAGGGGTACCCATTTGATTCTGTTGTGTGTACCTATTATGCTAAATGTAGCAACATTGGCTGCTGGGAAACTTGGTATACGTGTAGACTAAGTCCTGGGCACATAGGATACTTTTTAAAATGAGAGTAAGGTCTCGGATGATATTCTACTATCACGCGGGCGATACCGCTGACAGGAGCTTGTTTAAATTAATATGGATGAAAAACCCAACCCAATAACAGTGCCAGATCTAGAATTCACTCTGACAAATATTGTGTCATAATAAAATATTGTCTTTTTTATGACCACCTATGTCATATGTCGTACTTGTAGGTATGATGACTGACAAAATGTGTATGACACTGCATTATTATTTTTATGATGTTTTTTTTTTTACTCGTTAACGTTATCGAGTTGCTGTGTCGGTTTTCGTGAACAGTTGTTAAGTTTAGGTTGATTTGGATCATGATATAGTAACAGAATAGGTAGTCACTGTGCTACACAGCTGTTACTAATAAATACACGCAAACGAATACTTGGATCCCTGAATTCTTTAAAAGGCGTCCTAAAAAATAAAGACGTGTGGCACTCGGGGACTGCCGCGGCTATGCAATAGCTTTACTATCGGTCACAACGCTCAAAAAACAAATGAGCGAGGGGTGTTAGGTTATTTTCGTTACGGAATTTCTAGATTCGGTCTCCACGCTCAAGGCCCGCGATAGAAGCTATGCAATAGCTTAAAAACCTGGGAGGCCTGAGGCCATACCACGAGCTCTTAACGCTATCCAATTGACAACCTAAACTGAAATGTTATAGGGATGGAGCTGTATAGAGTAGGTCATGGTAAATCGCCTGATCTAGTTTTGGAAATGGGTTGAGCTGGATGGAATAAACCAGCCTGGCTAGCCACCATGGCCCGTGCACACTGGTCCATTGGATTAGGTGTGGAAACCAGACTCCAATAGATACATAGATAAAATAGTAGACAGCAATATAGCAGCCCGGCATTCTGTCTACAAGATGTTTACTTAGTTACGATAACAAAAACACGTGTCTACTTTATGCACACGTGGCATGAATGCGTAATCTTAGATCTGTAAAAAACAAATTGCAACATTTTAATTTGTAATTCCCGTCTTTTAATTTTACGAGCACTGGTATTTTTATCCCCCATTCAAATCCAGACTGCGATATACCCACGTAGTATTAAAGTGCGTGGGATTAGATATATTTAGACTTACTGACGTATTAGGTACACCCCATCTACGTCATTTAATTTTAATTCCCTTTTTATTTATGGGATTTTTTTACACAGATAAATTGAAAACTTGATCTTTCTACTCATCGACCCACGTTTGTCTTTTTCGACAGACTCTACCTACAGTCTGTCTAAAAAGATAAACGACTTTGGTAATTATTAACGTAAAATGAAATTGATGTAGTCAACACAAGTTCAATAATCAAGGTTAATAGAAATAGAAGAACCTTATAAAAAGTATCAAATATAAGTATTTTTTAAATGTTTAAATATTATATAAAATTCCCAAGTCGTGGTAATTATTAACGTAAAATGAAATTGATGTAGTCAACACGAGTTCAATAATCAAGGTTAATAGAAATAGAAGAACCTTATAAAAAGTATCAAATATAAGTATTTTTTAAATGTTTAAATATTATATAAAATTCCCAAGTCGTTATAATTTTTACACAGACTATACCGACATACTTTGTCCAATTATCCGAAAACGAAAACCCTCGTTTTGCGAAATAAGGGATAGACGGAAAGTTTCAGAGCTATAAATATCTTTTGAGCGTCTACGTGTTACGTAAAGCGCTCTCGGGTAGAAATGAAATTAACTTGGGGGTGGTGTTGAAAGATGTTTCGTAAAGCCACCACTTGCAGACGGACGCGATTATTTATTACAAATTGACGGCTAAAAAAATACTAAGTATTTAAAATAAAGAAACCCGTCGGAAAATTAACAAACATCTTGAAAGCATACCTCTTTACCTGCAAATTACCCCTGTATTGTTTTATTCGTTTCAATCCATCCTAAGGTTGTCTGGTAGATATTGTATTGTACCCATGAGATTTAAGTTTATGTTTGTCATGATGTTACTTTTTGGTGTACAAAAAAGTTTATTCTATTCTCTTTTCAAAAATATCGGCTAAAAGTGAATGAAATCGTTGTTCGTCAGCTTATATAAGGAAGTCAGACTACGGACTGGTTTTTGGCACTGATGGAGCACCGGCCCCATTACTTCCGTCGCGCGTTCATTGACCACATTTTTCACGCGATGAAAAGAGAATCTCGTCTACAATCACTGCATCCGGTGTTGCAAGTCTTATTCCTCCTTAGCTCGTTCGAATCTTGCGAGAAGAGGTTCTTTGTTCGACAGGTTTTTTTTTATAGACATTTGCTTTTTTTTATTTCGTTTCTTTTCAAATTTCGAATAGGTAATAGCGCGAAACATAGATACAGTGTGAAAATACATGGTAATTTCGTTTCGATCACAGTATAGCCTTTTCTTTTTTTTTTCGGTGGGTAAAAATCATCCAAATGACATCCCCCGCCCTTGGGCAGAGCGGGAGATAGTAAAAACCCATCCCGTTCCTTCTTACCTTTCATACCGCGGCCGAGTCTCCCTTTCAGAAACAAACTCTAGCCCCAGTAGGCTTCGACCCAGCTAGGCCCCTACAGTTGCTGACAACTCCTTGAGGCGCGCAGAAACAGTACACGCCTTCAATGACTTGGGTTCGGTCCGGACAGTTACCGGACGGTCGGACTGCGAGCTACACATTGCTCGCCGTCCGCAAGCCCGCGCATACCATCACAGTATGGCCTGCGCTTTATTGCAATGGAAAAAAAGCAGTTTAGAGGAAGCTTCAGTATATTTTGATAGTAATGATCTAGAGAAGCCCAAAACAAAGATAATACAATCTAGTCAAACAATTCACGAACAATAGAACTAGATACAAAAGCCACCGTCCATTTTATCTTCCTGCATGTTTTGTACATGTAAATCGCGCGATCGACGTTGATAAACGCGTTTAATCCACTTCAAGTTCGCCCAATATGTTCTCGTTCAATAAAATTGTGTATTTGTAATATTACGAAAACATTAAACAAATATATGAACATCCGTTAGGATTGATAACGATTACATGAATTTCATTATGACTGCGATAGATCACGACTTATTAGCATAATAAGCTTTATAATGCTCCCACTGCTGGGACTCGAGCCTCCTCTCTAGGAGAGGAAATGGACCGTAATCCACCAAACGGGCTTAGTGCAGATTAGTGGATGTCGCATATTGTCCAATTTTTTATTCTAGGTCAGCTGGTTTCCTTACGATGTTTTCTTTCACCGTTTTGAGAGCAGTGGTAATAAAATAAATTACTCAAAATAATGCGCCTAACTTGGTTTGAACTCGCGACCTACAGCTCGTAAGTAGGGGTCGTTACCACTGGGGCACCCCTGCTTCAAAGGTTTCGCATTGCAGAAAGTAATTGAATTCTCTTTCTGAAAATTGCTTTCGTGAAATGTTAGACGTTTCGACGGCTTCACAACTTTTGACCTTTAAAAGTGCTGATTCAGTCTTATTAGTACGAAAATCGAATTTCTTTGAAATGTTATATTATATTTGAACTAGAAAAAAATATAAAATTGTTTCTTTCAAAGCAAACTACAGTTACTACATTATTGCTATGAAAGGTCACATTCATTGGGTCAACGTTCTTAAAGGTCGCGACATTGGCCCTGCCAAGATCGATAGTTAGTTATTTGATCAATTTACGTCGTCTGAACAAAGACACTAGACTTGAATAAATAATGAATTCTACTAAACTTTTGATAAATGATATTTATTTTGCAAATAGGTTTTTTTAAAAACACTTACCATAAAAAAAAGACCTTCAATTCAATGGTCGAATGAAATGGTGAAGACAAGTACAAAGATTTCAATGCATATTTGTAAAATTATTTCTTTTTTACGCTTCAACAAAGATCTAAAAATATAAAATAATTTTCATTACACGTCGAAAGGAACGTTTTTCGTTGTATTTCTTATCAGGTTTGCAAACAATACGAGTATTTTAACCAACTATTTCTTTTTAAAACATCGTGGCTATAAAATAGAAAGTAGTTCAATAGAGCGTTTAAATAATTTAGTGATAGTAGGTCAATGCGTTTTTTACCCCTAGACTCTGCAGAAAACTTTTACCAACCACAAAAATCTTTCGTCTATAGAAAAACAGTAAAACAAAATGATCATTTCAATGAATTGGGTTTTGGGGCCGTGTTTAGCAGGCTTATCGATTTTAGAGGCGTTGTGCCTCCATTTTAAGCGTTTTTATTTTAGAATAACTAGGGTTTTTTATTTTAACCCTTTAACTGTTCGAGAGTTTTCATGTTCTATTCGCCGGCCGTGTGTTCGCGTCTGGGTATTCCATTTCATTTAGCTTTTCAATCCCCATATGTGACAGAAGAGCTGACGAGATAGAGTATTCGGTTGTAGATGTAACCCTGGCGGAATAAATGCTAAAATATTAAGCCAGAACTACAGGAACATAAGGCAGAACATAAGTGTGGATTTAGTCAGAAGAAGTCTGGCACACTCTGGCTCCGTCCTAGAAAGGAAGAAGTCATAAAATGATGTCCCACCTCCTAAAAAAGTGTGGTAGTAGTCAGTAAGGGTGGTGGGTCCACGCTAAAGCGACGCGCACGAGCGCGAGCGACATGACACCTTTTAAAAAGTCTGACGAGCCCTCATGCTCCATCCAGAGTTGAAAAGTTCTCATAATTGAAAAAGGCTTTTTGGACTCTTAAATGCTCAATTTGACCGACGCACTCGTGCAAAACGTCTGATTTGTACGTAGAGCGACGTCGCGTGGCGTGGATCTAGTGCAGCTCTACAAGTCTAGTTTCCATATAAAATGTATGGAGACCGACGCGCCCAGATCGGTGTGTGTGGCACACGTGTAAGCAGTGTGTACCTTTATTGTATAGTATATATACCTACATGTATAGTACAATTCACGAATGATGGCGGCCGTGAAGTTTGCGCAGAAGGCTGCGCAGTAACGTGTTTTAGGAACCAAATGACGTCGCGCGTGTGCGAGAAGAGTGTGGTATGCGCGAAAGTTCGCAAAGGCTAACTTCACGCCCGCCATCATTCGTGAATTGTACTATACAGTAGTGGTATATAGGCAGACTTAATGCAACAAAGCGTTCTCTCCCAGTCATCATTCGTCCCATTGATACTGGGTTAAGCATTTAATGCTATACACCAGCGGCAGACCGGGACGAACATTGACTCTCAACGTGGATTGGTGGATTGATCACTGTTGGCTCTTCACAACGGTTGTTGAGTTACATTTCATTGCCATTCAAATAAGTCAATAAATGTAGGTTCTATGTTGGTGGTGATTTTTAGGGATTCTGCTAGGATGATCCTAAGGCCGACTAAAATTCGTCAAATTCGACAGGGAATTAAGTCCGTCTTTGTACAGTGTTATTTACTAATGCATAAAGTAATAAATAAATACCTACCTATATAAATAATTTTACACAAGTAACAGAATTTGATATCAATAACGACAGCAACAATTTTTTTTTTATTCTTTAGCCTTTCATCATCATTATCGGCCTTTTTAATGTTCCCACTGTTGGGACTCAGGCCTCCTCTCTAGAAGAGGGAACGGGCCGTTATCCACCACGCGGGCCCAGTGCGGGTGCTTTAGCCTTTACTCAAGTAAAAATAAAAACGTGAATTCATCATTGGACGATTTTCCATAAAAAAAATATCGTCTAACGAAAAAATGGCCATCAACAAAACAATGTCACATACAGCATTATTGTTAAATTGATTAGTATTTAAAACTACCAGATTATTTTGCAAAAATATATGACTAGCGGCCCGTCCCGGCTTCGCACGGGCAATAAATATAGCCTATGTTACTCAGCGTGAATGTAGCTTTCCAATGGTGAAATAATTTTTGAAATCGGCACAATAGTTTTTGAGTTTATTCATTACAAACACACACACAAAAATACAAATTTTCCCTCTGTATAATATTAGTGTTGATATGATAAACTCAACGTGAATTTCCGTCAACCAGGTGAGGTCCGTGTGGACCCCAGCAAGGGTTCCGTCGGTTTCGGGTCTGGTCTCCACGGCTGGGCCTTCACCCTCAAGCAGTTCTCCGAGATGTACGCTGACAAGTTCAAGATCGACCTTGTCAAGCTTATGAACAGGTACGTTCTTATTTTTCAGATTATAATCGACGGCGAAGTGCCAATAACTCCTAACTGCCGAATGAAAAATTTCTTGTCCCAAAAATGTTAGGAGGTGATATTATAAATTGACACGTTGCTTTAGTTAGGAAGTGTTTCCAGAATTATCTTGTTGCGTTTGCAACTAAATATCTGCTTCGGAGATATCACTAAAACATGCGGAAACACACGTTTAAATTATAAGCGCTAAAAAGTAATTTTCTCACAAAGTGACAGTTAGAAGGTATTGGTACTTCACCGTCGTAACGCTTTTCAGGCTGTTGCGGGAGTTTTTGAAAGAGCTACCGTGGCCCCGAAACGTAAAGAACAATTGAAGGAACACAGGAAAGAACATAGGTGTGGTTTTTTTAGTCAGTAGAAGTCTAATACTCCCTCACATTCCACTCTAGAACGGGAGAAGTCATAAAAGAATGTTCCTCTTCCACAAAAAATAAGGTGTGGTTTTTTCAGTCAGTAAAAGTGGGTCTACCCTAGAGGAGCCGAATACGAGCGATACACCATTAACGTCTGACAAGTGGAGCATGGGAGATGCTCCACTCAGTGTGGGAGAATTAATCTCATAATTTTCTAAATCAAAAAGGCTTTTCGGGCTTTTGAATGCATAATAAGAAAAATAAAATACACATCTCGTGTCTAGTTTCCCATCATTTAGGGTCACCCATAGTTATGGTAGTTACACTGCTCACATGTGTGCCTCACACGCCACGATCCGAGCGCGTCGGTCTCCATACATTTTATATGGAAACTAGACTTGTAGAGCTACACTTGATCCACGCCACGCGACGTCGTTCTACGTACAAATCAGGCGTGGCCTACGTGTGTGTCTATCGAATGTTGTTTTAGCTTTATTCTTCTCCAAACACGTCTGAGATTATGCCATAGGAAAATAATGTAAACCAGTCGGGCAGATTAAACTTGTCAAGTTGACAATTTTAATCTCGTCTTGTCATGATTTACAAAATGACTAGTGACACTTTGATAGTGTTGGGAACGTTGTAAAATAAACGTTTTGAGGTTATATTCGAACACGTGTTTGTTATTCCCAAACTGGAATCAGTTGCTTCCGAAAATAGCTCCCGAAAATTGAGTTTCTCAAGAAGTCGCTTACGTGAAATTGCTTTTCCATTTGCTAAAAAGGTCTCTAAATAATAATATTATGTAACCTATATCGTAAAAGGATCTTGTATCTCCAATTTCACTAAAAATGCAAATTGCCAATGTGTGTTGCCATAATTGTATTCCCTACAAAAAGGGCTTGTGTGTAACATATTTCTACTACACTAATCTCAAAATATTTCTTATGGTGCGACGAGATTGGTGAACAGGCGTACGTACGATAGCCAGCCTTTCGGTGTTTTACAGGATGCATTTTGGAGTGTGCGCAGGAATTGCATGAATTGATACCGCCATCTCAAATTTTACCATCGGATAACCCGACGTACGGCGAATATCCACCCTTACGTTTTTGAAACCTCTAACGGTCCAGACTAAGCGTTTCGCCTCGTCATTTATGCCGCGTACGTCGAAGGACTGGAACAATTTGCCTGCTGCGGTCTTTCCATCCGATTATAATTTTGGTGTCTTCAAGGCTAGAGTGAATAGGCTCTTAATAAAATAGTGCGCCTCACCATAAAAGATTGCATCACTGCTTACCATCAGGTGGGATCGCAGTCAAGCACTAGATTTATATCAATTTAAAAACAATACACCGTAAAAATAGCTGTGCGGCTCGTTTTTCAAGCAGTGCATTCCCCAAATCGGGAACACCATTACAAGTATAAATACAAAACAATAGAAATAAGGTCTTAAAAGTGTATCTATAAATAACTTTAAATTCAAGGTCTTACACTGACGCCGACGATATTTTACATATGTTTTTTTCCTCCTTCCCGATGTTGCTATTCTATTAAACGCGAGTAAGGTCCCAAATGCAGCATTGCAGATACAAGTAATGACGTGTCACCAGCATTGATTCGTGCACACGCGACCTCGTCTGCGCCTAGCAATAGCCTAGCCGAAACGAACTCTAGGTCCTTCGGATAGAACTTAGTTTGTATTACAGTTTTGTCGATAGATGATTACTTAAAGATTTTTTTTAGCTTGGCTAGCTTCGAACTTCGAACCAATACCAATTTGTTAAAAGCTTTCGATGTTTTAATGATCATGGAATGCAACGGCATGCTTTTATATACAGTATACGATTCTGCCTATATTCTAGAACAAACCTCTTTTATCTTGAAACGGAATGTTCAAAAGAGTTTTCATGACCCAGGAACGCAAAGAGCAACTGCAAGAACCAAGTGGGTTTTAGACAATGAAAGCGACACGCGCTCTCGCCCATTTATAGAAAAAGTTATTTGAACACTTCCTACCTCATAGAAAGGTTTTTTTAAGACGGGCCACTCTTGTCTGGATGTAACGAGTTGTCGTAGTTTGAAATTCTTTGTTAGAGAGATCATCGTCATCATTTCAGCCGATAGACGTCCACCTTTGGACATAGGCCTCCTCCGAGCGTTGCCACAACAACAGGCCATGTGCGATTCGCATCCATCAGATTCCAAGGATCCTGACTAGGTCATCGGTCGTGGGAGGCTTTTCAACGCTGCGTTTTCCGATCCGCTGTCACCACTCACAGAACCTTTAGGCCCAACGGCCATCTGTTCTGCGTGCAGTGTGCCCCGCTCATTGCCACTTACACGTTAAAGAGAAGCTCAAAAATAACATTCAAATTTTATGCATCTTGTTGTTGATTATAGAATCATTAGTGGGCGTATTACGTATTTGTTTACGGAATTATAATCGCCTCTCAGTTCGTCTTACTCTATTGAATGGCTATTCCAAGTCAGCTCTCCGGGTTTTTAATAGACTTGTAGATTTTAGAGAGGTGGCGTTGTGCCTCCATTTTGAGCATCTGCTTTTTTAATAAAAAAAAACTTGGCTAGTCATCAGACTCCGGGTTTATAACACTTATAGATTTTAGAGAATCGGCGCGATGATGTGTGGTGGAACCATTTTGAGCTTTTTAAAAAAGCTTGACTTGTAAAATTTTAAAATATTTTTCGTCCCATTGATACTGGGTTAAGCATTTAATGCTATACACCAGCGGCAGACCGGGACGAACATTAATCTTGACTAAAAGTGGTGGATTTGCTCACAGTGAGCTATTTACTACGGTTGTTGAGGAACATGTTTTGGCTAAGAAACTAAAGCAATTAGGCGGTGACGTAATTGTCGGAAATCGCAAAAATCTATAGGTAACATTGTTAAAGAATAAATTAGTCAATTACAAGAACACAGGTAATAACGTTAGGTTGTAGCGGATGCGTGCGCGGTCATAATTTGGTTCTATTTATAGGATTTCGTTTTTTTTTTTTTTTGTTTGAAGCATGAGATGATCGGAGTGATAACAACAATGAGATTATCAAAGCATAAATAACATTGAATTTTAGTTAGTATGGGTCCGCGCCACATGTATTCTTTCTTCATCTACACCTCTCTTTGTAGCGTCTTCAGACTACGTTGATTGGCTAAATTGGGATATAAGGATTGAATAGTGTTATTTGATTGGTGTATATCGCTCCTCTACACGTCACCGTAATCTGCTTGTAGCTCGAAATCTTCGTTCCTGACATATAAGGGAATGCAACTCGACATACATTTTCACTGTTTTTCTTAACTTTCGCTCTTACGTGATTAGGACGCTATTACACATATTTCAATAGATATTTTGGAAACACAGTATCTTGTGGATATTATCTAGGCTTCTATTAAAATTAATTTATAAGTTAGTGTAAAACTAATCCAGTAAAAACTTCTGAAAATCTGCTATTTTGCATGGACTTTGACACTTATGAAAAAAAAATTAAAATTTACTCAAAAATTAAAAAAGTATAACAATAGAAGCCTTGCAAATTTTATCAGGATTTTTTGTTTTAAACACGTATTTTCTGGAACAAGTTTTTTAAAATATTCGAGTTAATCACAGAACTGCCAAATGCTAGAGAGTAGAGTTGTTTTCAGGCTTTATCGCGAAACAAGAGATGTTTCGCGTTGCCTTTTTGTCAAACATCGCATTGCATTGCGTTAGATAAGGTAACAACTTTTAAACTATGCTCTATTTTGACGTTAGGCGAGTGGAAAGGCAGCCTCTTAATAGTCAAATATACTTACCGCAACATTTCCCACAGACTTTGGGGAGAGAACTTCTTCAACGCCAAGACAAAGAAATGGGCCAAACAGAAGGACAATGACAACAAGCGCTCGTTCTGCATGTACGTGTTGGACCCCATCTACAAGGTGTTCGACGCCATCATGAACTTCAAGAAGGAGGAGATCGACGGCCTCCTCACCAAGATCGGAGTCACCATCAAGCACGAGGATGCTGACAAGGACGGCAAGGCTCTCCTGAAGGTAAGATTCGTCTAAAGATTTAGAGATAAACAGAGTGTATCACCCGACCAGACGTTTGTTACGTCTGGTCCGGGCGACTAACCTAAAGATAGTTGTTGATTTTGGGCTGTTGTATTATGTTCTAATCTTGCGGAGAAATGGAGTAGGTTTTAGTTTGGCTCTTTGTTTGACTGGACAATGTTATTACAATAATAAGAGTAGCCTTTGTTTAATGTGAATTTCAACACAAATGTTTTCCAAACATCCAGTTTATTTATACTGTAAGATGTAGGCTTTCTTAAAAATACAGACCAACAATAAAATTAATATGAGTCCCAAGTGTTGCCAGTTACTTACCATAAGCATCTGGGTGTCAAAGAGGACTAACAGTATGCTTCATACCGGAATTGGTTGTAAGTTCACATAGCGTGCGACCCCATTAATGTATGAGACATTTACCAAAAAAAAAATACAATGCTATTATCTCTATGTTGAGATATCTCGTATATGATTTCTTCTGATGCCACATACGAGAAAACTCATAGGGTGAGTTGCACTATTTAACTAAAACCATAACAAAGCCGTTAACAGTTGTCAAAGCGTCGAATTGACCAATAGGCGGCCGTTTCACGGCTGGTTATGGTTTGGTTGTCGTTAGTTAAATGGTGCAACTCAGCAATTCACCCATAGTGTCTTTTCTTACGTTTTTTCTCCTAGATTCATGTCTAAGTACGAGATATCTTTATGTATTGACTTGCTTAATAGAGATTAGTTGGCAACTAACACATTTCTCGTTTAGGCTGACGATGTATGGTGGAAACTGAATTTCACAACTTGAAATTTTTTAGCATTCAATAAATCAAAGATTTAAGAACCATTTACAGGCATTTGAAATGTCAAGAAGCCAGTCAATAAAAAAAAAAAAATGCGATTTTCACATTCCACAGCGGTAAATCTCTATGGAGAAGAATGTGTAAGAAACTCCAGGGACCAACTCTTTTCAATCAATGTTATGTGTTAAAAATATCTTGGTTACATTGAGGATTATGTAAATAAAGTGTAAAGCTTTCCACTCAACGTCATCTGTGTTGTGCAGGTGGTGATGCGCAGCTGGCTGCCGGCCGGCGAGGCTCTCCTCCAGATGATTGCCATCCACCTGCCTTCCCCAGTGGTCGCGCAGAAGTACCGTATGGAGATGTTGTACGAGGGACCCCATGACGACGAGGCTGCTATTGGTATCAAGGTAAATATTAACAATAATCTGTGCTGCTTTTATAATTAATTAGCTGACCTGGCAAACTTCGTCCTACCTAATAATCAACGAATGATGGAATGATTGTAAGAACGATGCAATGACTAAGACAAGTGTATGGCTGGTGTCCGTAACCACAAAACAGATAGGTACAGAAGACAATCTCATGTATGTACTTCACTTTTTATACCTACGCTCGGTGGACACACACTAATGAGCGTTTGAGCCGGAACTGTTCGACGAGTGGTCGACGAGACGCGACCGAGATATCGTGTCCGTGAGCGGTGTCAATGTGTGCGTTGGTCGAGCGCGCTTTGTATGTAGATTGACTTCTGTACCCTATATATTTTGTGCCGTAACTCCACGACTAAAGCGCGTATTTAACGTGCGGCCTTTTTAATTAGTGGCAAAGAAGATTACAACAAAGCAAAGATTTACCATGCAAACTTCATTGAATGGTAAAACTATTAACTTTCTAAGTAAAATAGATTTGAATTTTGTCAGTCGGAGCACTTATTAATGTTGCATAAAAGACATTAAAAAAAAAACTATTTTTTTTTTCTTAATGTAAATTCGTCAAAATTATTCCATGAGTTAATATTTACAACGATTCTTTACTCTTTTTCTCGCCATGACACTAATGTACTTCTTACCCATGCAGACATGCGACCCCGAAGCACCTCTGATGATGTACGTGAGCAAGATGGTGCCCACGTCCGACAAGGGTCGCTTCTACGCGTTCGGGCGCGTGTTCTCCGGAAAGGTCATCACCGGGCAGAAGGCTCGCATCATGGGACCCAACTTCACTCCGGGCAAGAAAGAGGTAAGACAATTAAAAAAAAAAAATTTAGAACAGAGGGTAAAGACCAGACGAGTATTGTGTCTGGTCTTGGCAACTGTCCAATAGTAGATTTTGGATTTTTTGTATCTGTTCTGATCACGCGGGTAATGTAATACTGTGATAGAGAATTTTGCAGTTTCCTATGTAGCGACCTAGATGTCGCTACAAGGAGCCAGTATTTATCTATAACAGAGAGAAATATTTAAATAGAGTTCAGTGTCTGAAACGAAAAATAATGTGACAATATGTGAAATGATTGTTAAATTCATTCACAGCAGTTACACAATTACTGTGATTGTATGAATTTTCAACAACTAATCTTATCCATTTTTACGCCACAAATCAAAGCTGTCTTACATAAGTCGATATTTTAGTGATAGTAGTAGTAAACTTTCTTTTAGAATAATATATTATGTATAATCTGCGATCAGTCTAGTAGACCATGCTAAACCTTAAGAAATCGTTTGCATAGGACGTGTACGAGAAGACGATCCAGCGTACGATCCTGATGATGGGGCGCTACGTGGAGGCCATCGAGGACGTGCCGTGCGGCAACATCTGCGGGCTCGTCGGCGTCGACCAGTTCCTCGTCAAGACCGGCACCATCACCACCTTCAAGAACGCGCACAACATGAAGGTAAACACATTTATTCATTACTAGCGGCCCGTCCCGGCTTCGTACGGGTCGTTAGTTTTAGTAAAGATCTCTAATATTTTTCTAGCAATAAATATAGCCTATGTTACTCGGGTGAATGTAGCTTTCCAATAATGAAAGAATTGACTAAAAATATAGAGAAGAAAGTATTATCAACCTGTTGGTCTAGTGGTTAGTGGCCCTGACTGCAGCTATGCTATGCCAGAGGTCGTGGATTCAATTCCAACCCAGGACAAACGTTTGTGTGATATTACAGATGACTATATGTGGTGGTGATAATAAACTATAAAACATCCATCCACACATGGACCACGAATGTCGATCTGGGAGCGTCGGTCTTCATACGTTTAATACGGGAACTAGACAGAGCTACACTAGGTCCACGCCACGCGATGTCATTCCACGTACAAATTAGACGTGGTCCACTTGAGCGTCGGTCTAATGTAGTTCTAGCTTACAGAAAGAAAAACCTGCATGTATTCATCCCAAAAGAAATAAATAAAACCATTTGATGGGAATAAAACCAGAGTATATCTACAACAAAAATAAAATATCTCAAATACACATATTAAAACAGTCTCCCCTTTCCCATAGGTCATGAAGTTCAGTGTATCGCCTGTGGTGCGTGTGGCCGTGGAGCCTAAGAACCCCGCTGATCTGCCCAAGCTGGTGGAGGGGCTCAAGCGTCTGGCCAAGTCCGACCCTATGGTGCAGTGCATCAACGAGGAGTCCGGAGAACACATTGTTGCTGGAGCCGGAGAGCTGCATCTTGAGATCTGTCTCAAGGTATGTGGAAATGGGTTATTACGTAAAATTACTTGGTTATTTACAGAATGTATTTTGGAGAGGGCGCGCGGGAATTGCATGACTTGATTCAGCCATATCGTTTCTGCCATAGAACAACCCGAAGTATGGCGGGTATCCGCCCTTACGTTGTTGAAACTTCTACGGTCAGGACTAAGCGTTTCGCCTCGTACTTTGAAGGACTGGAACAATTAGCCTGCTGCGGTCTTACCGTTCGATTATAATCAAGTATAGAGTGAATAGGCTCTTAACCCTTTAACTGCTTAAAGTTTGATTAATCCAATAAATATTTACGTGTTTATTTCGCCGGACTCGTATATTTATGACCAAAAACACGCATCTCGTTTTACTCTTCAAGTCGCATCAGATGAAAGAAGAGTTAACGAGATGGCGTATTTGGTCGTAAATATACGACCCTGGCGAAATACACAATAAAATATTTTTCGGAATATGGCGATATACGCGGTGAATATATTAGTATAATTATATATATATGTATAACGTATACATTTCACCTTAAGTTGGGCTAGATTGTTGAGATTACATACATTCTAATAACACAAAATCGTGTTATTTTCAAAACGGGACTAAATGAAGCATAAATAATATGATAGTGATCTAGAAAAAAACTATGGAATAATATGTTTGGTCTACTTACTGTTAAAGAAAATATATGAGTCCCAAGTGTTGCCAGTTACTTACAATAAGCATCTGGGTGTCAAAGAGGACTAACAGTATGCTTCATACCGGAATTGGTTGTAAGTTCACATAGCCTGCGACCCCATTAATGTGTGAGACATTTCCAGTGTAATAAAATTAAGAAGTATAGTAAATTGTGTTCTACTAATATAAGGAAGATACATGAAAAAAAAAATGGCATCTAATAATTTTACAAAAATAGAATAATAGCAACTGAAAATTGTTGATTTTGAGAATGGCAGAAAAGTAAACAAGATATAATAATTTTAAACAAATATACATGGTTCTTTTGCTAAGACGCCAAATAATCATAGCAACGATCGCCATTTTAGTTCAAACTTATATCCCGCCTATAATATCAGAAGGATTTAACAAATAAAAAAAATTGCATGCATTTTTTCTTGATATACATAAACCTGTATATATCACAATGTGTATCTTTGACCCTAGGACTTGGAGGAGGACCACGCTTGCATTCCAATCAAGAAATCCGACCCCGTGGTGTCGTACCGCGAGACGGTGGCCGAGGAGTCGGACCAGATGTGCCTGTCCAAGTCGCCCAACAAGCACAACCGTCTGTTCATGAAGGCGCAGCCCATGCCTGAGGGTCTGCCTGAAGATATCGACGACGTAAGTGCACTTTTTATTTATCTAGTCGCATTTTCTTGGTCTCAAAATCAAATCAAAATAGTTATATGAGGCGACCATTACACGGTCATGCAAGCATCAATCAATTACATCAATCATAAATGATGGTTTTCGTCAATCAGTACTAAAAACCGCCAATCATCGCATTAGACGGTAGGTTTTTCGTTACTCAAAATTGTGGCAAAACTGACAGCAAAACCTACCGTGTAATGTTCGTCTAAGTCTACGGCATTTGGTTGTTTCCTATGGAGAAGATACGGTAACTCGACTATTAGTTACTCTTTAAAAAACAAAAATTACAATATTAATAGATATGAGAGAACAATGCAGATCAGTCAACATTGTTCCCAAAAGCGCAATAAAAATAATAATAAAAAGTGCTTTGAAATAGAAAGTAAACATAAATGAGAACACTAGATTGCGGGTCTACAGTGTTCTCACATTCATATTGTAAAAATATGATATCACTGTTAAAGGAAAGTGTTAAAAGCATTCTGATTACTTTTGTGTATTTTAACCTGACTACGGCAAAGCCAAAGGAGGCAGAACAGAAAGAAAAGCTAGTCACACGTTAGTGTCGGTTGGTACCTATCACGTGTGACTACGGCTTTTCTTTGGTTTTGTTCTTGTTTTTAGTTATTTTGTTTATTTCAGCATCCTGAACATCTTGTTTCATGCTTTTTCAGTGTCGGGTTTTAGTTTTTTTACTTCTTTTTTATTATATTTGAATTATAAGTTTTATTGTCACAATTACCTTCCGGCACACCGTGCCGCGCCGTAGCGAGTCGGTCGATGTCAATCGGCCGCTTCGCGCTGACGGCTGCGGCGTGCTAACGAAGCAGAACAAAGTGAGCCCGCGTCTAAACGCTGCACAGGACCTCTATCCTTATGTCCCAGGACTGCATGCTACGGCGCGGGCGATACATTCCTACAAACACTAACTACTTGCGTCGGATTGGTCCAAGTATTTTCGTCTCGTATTCGCTAGGGTCGTGTATTTTTTCAAATATTTTTTTTATTTTCACATAGGCCTGCATGGGCATTTACAAAATGTTAGATGTTAGTGCATAATATTTGCTGCTGGGTACCTCTTCAATCTCGATAGGTGAAGAGAAGACGTGATGGAGTATTTGGCCGTGGATGTGCGACCCAGCCGGAATAAACACGAGTGTTTGTGGGATATATCCGATGTAAACAGTTTGGGTTGATATCTGTGTTGATTATGAAGTTATATGTATTGTTTTTATCTATCAGGGCAAAGTGAACCCCCGTGACGACTTCAAGACCCGTGCGCGTTACTTGACCGACAAGTATGAGTACGACGTGACCGAGGCGCGTAAGATCTGGTGCTTCGGCCCCGAGGGTACCGGCCCCAACATCATGGTGGACTGCTCCAAGGGAGTGCAGTACCTCAACGAGATCAAGGACTCCGTGGTGGCTGGCTTCCAGTGGGCCGCCAAGGAGGGAGTCATGGCTGAGGAGAACTTGCGTGGTGTGAGGTTCAACATCTACGACGTCACGCTACACACTGATGCTATCCACAGGTTTGTACTGGGAATCTTTTTCATAGAAAGTAGGGCCACAAAATAGATACGTACTGAAGACATTCTTTATACAAAGTGCGCTCGAGCAACGCACACATAGAAAACGCTCACGGACATGATATCTCGGCTCAATCGCTCGGTCGCACTCGTACAGCTCGGCGCAATGCGCAAATCGTTTTTTTTTTTTTCTGTCTATTATTTAGCAACCTGTATAGCTCTGTTATTGGCCTCGTATAAATCCTGAAATGTGCAGGATAAGCAGTATCGCGGGTGATGCATGTTCTGTGAAGCGATTTTACACTGGCACTGTTAGAGATGTGTGTTAAAATATGCCTAACTTGGTCCATAGTTAAGTAATTTGTAGATTCGCCAGTGCAGTTTGAAGAGAGGTTCTAATGGGGTGATGAAGTGTATAGAAGAGTTTGAAAGACGTCGAAGCTGTCCCTAGCCAAATTACTCACCTCGAGTTGCCCACGCCTCTGATCCCTTTGTTCAGGTTTTCTTGGCTCTCAGTCACGTGGTCAGAACAAAGGACCAACTCGAGGTGTTCGACACAAGAAAATAGAATAGAAGCGGTTGTAAGTATATTGGCTTGGGCTGGTGTTGTTTCAGTTTTTTTTCTGGCATAGCAACTCGCTTGTAATTTATTAGTAATGAAGACGTCCACAGTAGGCAGAATGTAGGCTACGTTTTGACGCCGCAGAAGTGAAAACAATAATAGCCCATTAGTACAATACAACCTCAAAATTGCCTTATTCTAAACAAAGCGTTTACATGTTTATCTGTTGCACAGGGGTGGCGGTCAAATCATTCCAACGACGAGAAGATGTCTGTACGCGTGCCTGCTGACGGCGCAGCCCAGGCTTATGGAGCCCGTCTACCTTTGCGAGATCCAGGTACGTGCGTGTAACTGTGCATGATGACTATCGTGTCTGTAGTAATGCTAATCCAGTCTATGAAATACCGGTTGGAGCTGAGCTCTTTACATTATTCTGATTTTTAAGAAAGTTGTGTGAGATATAGGTATATCGGAAGTTTTCTTGCCTAGATTTTTTTTTATATATACTACAATTATTTTTGACACCTACATCTATAGGCTTTAAAGACATTTATTCCTCGTGAGAATCGCACCCGCGACACGTAATGCAGTAGCCGATTGGCTACTACAGTACTGTTATGTACCGCAAAAAGACCTTAAAAATTATTTTGACTTATTTTTTTTATTTAATTTGGACATATTTTGTAACTGACAAGGCTGACATATTAATTTTCTATGTAATGGTTGAACATGGAGAATTTTATTTTTCATTCAACAAAACATCAATGTATTTCTACCCATGTTTGCAAATAAATAATGATTTATGATTTGAACAGACAGCAATAAAAGGTTTTCATAAATTTCTAATGTTATTTTGAACAGAGTATAGTCATTTATCTCTGAAAGTAATTTTACAAAATAATGCAGTGACATGACTCTAACTCACTATCACAAGACTGGATTGCGAGACTACATTAATATAATACATGTGATAGCAACCACTATCTATTGTATATGTGTGTGCAATTGTGTGTCCCAGCATGTCCCCACGTTTTTTCCTGAGCGGACTAGCATGCTACGATAGTTCCGCCTTTCCGAGACGTGGCAGATCAACAGTTCTTTGTTTTGGCATTGTCACCCCACATATACCTTGCCTGAATAGGGGAACTAACACTCCAACTAAATTTATAACTACCCTCGATTATTGGGACATCCTGAAATTGATTGGGTAATTAAAGAAATACCCAATGTTTGATGCTTTGATACCACAGAACAAATAAAAGAGGTTAGAATGGCCTTGTGGGCGGAGCAGGCGCGCCACAAAGTAGAGCTACGCTCATAGTTCAACAACCAATAGCAAACTTGCGATCTAAGTGTGCGTAGTCTGTTAGTTGCGTAATGCGCGTTCGTATTGGTTTATTGCCTGTAGTGGAGTTAAAGGGTGTGAGACAAGCGGCGACACTCGTAGTACAAGTCGGAAAGTATTTCCTTTCTAACCTTTTCTATCTTTTCTGTGTTTGATACCATGTGTTGAAACTGCTTGTTCTATAAGTTTGTATATTGTTCGAAATTGATATAATGTTGGCATGTTAATAAAAATGGAGACTTGTTATTGTGTTTAACGCACGCTAAATCATAAAGAGATCAGAGATCCAAAACAAAAATAAAGGTTTTTGAGAAGTGAACTTTAGAATTGAAACATTGTTTTATAATTTCAAGGTTCAAAAAAGGACTAAGACTCCACTGTCCGTCTGCATCGACTTTATGTCATGAACTGTGATAGTTACAATTGCCGAAACGGATCTTGAGCGCTGGGCCGCTGGCTTCAACTTGCGCAGAAGTCAAATATTCGGTCTCTTTAGTGGAGCGAAGTGAGACGCGGGGGCGGGGAGTGTCAGTGCTTGGCTCGCCGCGCCATCGCGTCTTATACGTCACTCATGATTCGTTCCCTGCGCTTGATGCATGTATCTAACAACGACGATTGGCTCGACAATGTATGGAATGCGCAAAGCGATCCCCACTCTGACGCCGAGCGCTCAAAATCCGTGACAGTAATTGTAAACAGTTGAAAATTTCACAGATTTTTATTTCTGTTGCCGCTATAACAACCAAAAAATGCGTGCAACAGTTTCTTTAATTAGGTCTCGTTATGAATAAGCGTATGTATTAATTATTTTATCAGCCTTTGATGTGGTACACCATAAACCTCTTAAGACACCAGTGTATTGAATATGGTACATCTCATATCAGCTAACTTAAACCTTTTTTCGTAAAAATAAGGTTTAAGTTACCTGGTACCGAATTCGGTACACTGGTGCCTGAGAGGTTAAAGACCAAATGGGTATCTTGAGTACCCGTGAAATGATAGTTTTCTTCAAATTAATGCACCCATATCAACGGCCGCACACTGTGTTACTATTAGGGCTTTCAAATACCGGACTTTTTCAATACCGGTATCAATACCGGTATTAGAATTTTTAATACCGTGATCACGTGATCACGGTATTGAACTCAAGGTTTTTTTTTTAAACTAGTGCTTGACTGAAACCCTTTCAAACCCTGTTAAAGTTCCTATGAACTTTAATTAGGAAATTAATAAAAACATTTAATTCATTAAACCCCAAGCGTTCGCGCACCTATTGTCTTTCTATTGTGTCTGTAATTTCCACGATTGAAAGATTAAATATTTTTGTTTTCGAATCAGTGTTTAATCTCTCTTAACCGTTCTAATAAGGTTCTAGTAAGCCATACTGATTGTTTACCGGTAATTAGCAAATAAGGTAGATTAAAATCATAGATCTCCGTAAGGTTTAGGCTTACTTGACGCTGTAACTTTTTTAAGACATTTCTAATAAGGTTAAAACGCAGTTCTAAGGTTCAAGTAAGCATGGCCCTGTCGTACCTATAGTTTACTGGCTGATACATTCGATGCGTACCTATACTGCCCTTAGAGGTCAGCAAGCGTCAAGACTCGTGTCTTTCTTATTATTATATTAATATCTCACATGTAATTGTTGTACTAAACTACCAATTAAATGTATAATTTTGAATCGTTTCTTCGAACACGAAAGTAGTAATACGATAAGTACTAATTAGACAAAATTAATAATATTTGAAGTTAAAAAAGAATGCCACATCCAAACCGCTCAAATATTCAATTTTTACTTTTTAATTGTAGATCTAACGGATAACGTGATCCGTTAAAGTTAAAAGTGATATTAAACAAAGTGGAAAATGATACAATTTTAGATGCTTCAATTTGTTGTGAATTCGACATTAGTTTTTACAAAAAAAAAAAATTCGATCGCGTGATTCGTTGAGAATTGAGTCAAAACCCATAAAATACAAGTATTAATATTATGTACCATGTTGCTCGTCAAGATTACAAACTTATCAAAAATACACAATGACCAAGTTCACATGCACCTTTGCGATACTGACTAACAAAACAATAACGTCGTATAGGGCCTAATACACTACGCGTTATTCAGACCATTTTAGTCTATGGTTCGACGTATCGCGAAGAGTTGGCGCTTAATACAAGTGTGAGAATAATATTACATCGTTATTTGTATTATATAATACAACTTCTTACTACTATTTACAACAAAACACAATAATATATATTAAAGATTGTAATACCGTAATCACGGTATTGGCTCGTCAATACCGTGATTGAAAAAAGACCAAAATATATCCGTGATCACGGTATTACGGGATCCCGTAATACCGGTATTGAAAGCCCTAGTTACTATGTTGTAAAAAAAACTTCTAAAGCACCTTCACATAAAAAGCACGATATTAACAACAACAACTTATTCAACTCCCGTACAGTGCCCCGAGGTAGCCGTGGGAGGTATCTACGGCGTGCTGAACAGGCGTCGTGGTCACGTGTTCGAGGAGTCGCAGGTGACGGGCACGCCCATGTTCGTGGTGAAGGCGTACCTGCCCGTCAACGAGTCGTTCGGCTTCACGGCCGACCTGCGCTCCAACACCGGCGGACAGGCCTTCCCGCAGTGCGTGTTCGACCACTGGCAGATCCTGCCCGGTGACCCGTGCGAGCCCAACTCCAAGCCCTACGTCGTGGTGCAGGTTTGTACTTCATACACTTATTCTATTTTACCAGAGACTGCATGAAGATACATGGTGACCATTCCAGCCATACACACAAAATGTCTTTGGGACGCCAGACTTTCTGCTGGCGGTTTCCTGACCTGGCTACAATGTTAAGTCAAAGAGAATTATGTTACCATAGAAGGCGCCAGATAACCGTGGACTAAAGTACATTGACCTTTTCCTAATATCTTTGCGTAGGTACCCGAAAAACAAATGAATTGCTTCTCATTACTAGATCATGTAAAGGTCGGTAGGAAGGATACATGTCGACTCAAGACAGCTTTGTTTTTATTTCCGTTTTTTAAATTAAGAACGTCAACAAATATAGGAGAGTCAATGACCGTTATTCCACGTTTATCTGGCGCTTACCTTAGAAGTATCACTTGCTGTCAGGTGTGAAGTATAGCCGCGTGTTATAATAACTGCATAGGACCTGTGGTGTACACGATTTCCAGTGATATATTTCCAGATAACTACCACTACTACTACTTTCTTTTTATCAAAAACAATAAATTGTACGAAACTTTGGAATTACGCCTTTGAGTAATCAATTCACATGTATAACAGTTAACCCTTTTCTCGTTTCGGGTATAATAATTATACAGCATGAAGTACTCACTTTTACCTCGTCGCCATTTGTGGTGTTCGAGAACACACGCTACACTTTATATATTTGTTACGGTGTCCGGAGCTCGGGTTTGACACGTCCGACTCGCTCGGTGGCTAGCTCAGAACTGAGGGTCAACTACCCCACCACCTACCGGCCAGTCTACGCACACGTCACGTGTATACTGTACACCACAGGACCTTATGTTCTGAGCCCGCATACGCAGGCGTGACATTTTGATCTTTGTGTTTTTAAATTATAATTGTATATTTTCTGTCATTGCAGGAGACAAGGAAAAGGAAAGGACTTAAGGAGGGTCTGCCGGACCTGACTCAATATCTGGACAAATTGTAAACGTCGTAGCTAATGCAATCCATACTGTAATATATGTAACATTATTGAGCGCGCCTCACGCACTATACAATCTTACGTTTTAACATTATGAATAATTTTATTTTGAACATAAAACGGAATGTATCGCCTCAATTAAGTTAAGTGTTAAGCTGACGACGCTGGTCGGAACGTTTGTTACTGAGCGGCTGCTGCCGCCCTGAGATACTAAATAAACTATTGAATATACAACTGTCTGTTTGATATGAATCGCTATGATGTCGGGAACCATGATTCATTACTTGTACTGTAATTAATTTTTAAATTATAATTTTTCTATTGTAAACAACCCTAGTGTTTTTATTTGGCTGGAACAGTCAGTTTTGGAAAAGGTGAGTTGTAACATTTATTCTGAGGTAAATTCTGGTAAATATTTAACTCTTTAAACGCTCGTATTCGTCCGACGAGTATTTTCGTGTGATATACGCCAGAGTCGTGTATTTGTGACGAGTCGTGTATTTGTGACATCTCGTGTAGCTCTTCAATTCCCATAGGAGATAGAAAAGCTGACGAGATGGAGTATTTATTCGTGAATGTCCGACCCTGGCTGAATACACACTTGGGTGTTAGTCGGACATAGTCAACGTCGGTTGTTTAAAGGTTAAAGTTACCTGAATTTATCTCTTTGTAACATGCAAGTGTAGTAGATAACATCACTTTTAGTACGAATCTTAAAGCATTGTTATCTCTACACTAATGCATGTATTTTTTTTTTCTTTTCAAACTTTGATCATGAAGTAATCATTGGCTTTGTTTCGCAGGGCAACATGAGCGTGACAAAGACTGCATACTAATAAAAAAGGTAAGCATATTTTTTATTATCATCTCATTCTGTTAGCCGCGTAACGCCGTTGTTTCATGTACCTTACCTACAATAGTGATAGTGCTCCCGCGCCGCTTGCAAACCCATCGGTGTATGGTTCCTGTTTAATAGTATTTAGTTAAATAATGAGTTTAAAAAAACGCTTTGGGAGATTTAACTGTAATCATGAGTCTACAATCACGAGTATAATTATCGGTCACTAATTAACAGTCGCCCTATATACGTGGGGACCGTCGATATGTAAAGTGGTATTTATGTATAGCTAGAAAAAAAAAGTTTTTTTTTTTTTCTAGAAACTGCTGTAAAATATATACCGGATTCCATTTTAATGATGATTATCACAGACCTGTACTGAGTAATGAGGAAAAAATTATAATATACTGAAAACATGAACAAAAAAAAATATGTGTACTGTAAATGAATCTGTACTTATTTGATATTCTTTCTTGCAGGCATTGAGTAACAGCGGGGAGAAGAGAATTGTATTGAATGAATGGTAAATATTATTGTATTAATCTAGTGATGTTTCCAAAACAGTGTATTAAAATGTATGATTAAACGCGTCATGTTTCTTTATTATTTATAAATATTATCGTCGAATGTTACGTAACTAAAATATATGTACAAGTCACTTTAACAGCGCGTCATTCCATGATAC
Source organism: Mythimna albipuncta (assembly GCA_929112965.1). Taxonomy (NCBI): domain Eukaryota; kingdom Metazoa; phylum Arthropoda; class Insecta; order Lepidoptera; family Noctuidae; genus Mythimna; species Mythimna albipuncta. The sequence goes on from OV815974.1 coordinate 2,706,360, forward strand.
GCAACTTGTGTTTTTAGAGTTAGCACTTTAGTGTAGTCACCTTCCTTCAGTGGCTTGTTGAGACTATTTGTAAATAGTTGAATGACTGTCATTCGTCTCGTGACTACTTTTAGCAAGATGACTCCTTAGATTAAAATGCTAGAATAGTTCGCGAAATACAAATTTTCTCGAAGTTTTTTTTGTCACTTTCCTATATAACTACCTTCTGCCAGCGGCCTCGCCCGCGTGAAAGTAGGTTTCCCCGAAAATACCTGTTTTTTTTTTGACAATATGTCACGCTTCTAGCCTCAGTAGTTTCGACTGTGCATTGATATGTCAGTCAGTCAGTTTCTCCTTTTATATACCGTTATACGGGGTAAATAGAAGCAAAATTTTATTTTGGTTTTTCACTTTTATACCATATTATCGGCCTCTAAAAAAGCATTGACTTTTTGAATAACAGTTCAATAATTTGATATAGTTAATTCAGAAGTGGAGGAAATACCCTCTGAAGTTTTATTTCTATTTACTCTTGAGTTTCTATTCACCCCATTAGACTCTGTGCATTCCTAAATAATAAGCATTTTATATGATGAATCTTCACAGACCTGTTCTGAATTAATTTGAGGACAAATTTATTTCTTCTGATTAAATAACTTTAATTTACATTTAATGGTAATTGTGAGCTTTAACTTATTTAGCTGTTTCTATTTCAGGTACAATCGGTGATTTTATCCACAGCGAAGCGTCGATATAATTCGTGTGTATGAAGGACGCTGATTAGTTCTTTATCAGGTAATTGACGACGTTAAGTCTGATATTGTACTTTCTCAGATAAACATTTTTAGATATCTACACTAATATTTATTTTAAAATAGAAATGCAATTGACTGCTTACGTTGGATTATTCCTACAATTTTGTGTCCATTTCGCCTAGAAGTCGTATATTTACGACCAAATACTCTGTAAGGTTTTCTGTCACCTACAATTGGCACAGAGAATTGAAGAGTTAAACAAGATGGAGGACAATTGACAAATAAAGCGTCGAAACGAGATTTCTTTTCTACTTTTAGTTTTTAAGTAGAATGTTTGTTTTGGCATAATAAACAAATCTAATTTTTAAGTGACAGAGTTTAGGAGTGGAGTATAAGGAGTACTTGGTCATAAATATACTACCCTGGCGAAATAGACACAAAAATATCTGTAATTAATCCGACGTACCTGTAATCTCTTGAGTCGTGTCTAAAATTTAAACGACTTTGGAATTTTATAATTTTAGTAGAGGTACTTTATTTTTATTAACATTTCTGAGGGATAATAAAAGACTTCAATTGTCTAGCGAATTCCGTTTATGGTAAAAAAAATCTGATGAAGCGAAAGATTATAATTATTAACTTTTTTCAAACTACCCAAGTTGTGACTTCTTAGACAGACTAGAGGTTGATTTCTAAGTAGTATGCCATATCTAACTACTATCTAATCTACGTATTATCGTAGTTGTTTGAATTTTGTTTTATTATGATGACAACACCGTTCTAGATGCCCCGTGATGGTTTAACAAGCTCAACAGGCCTGAGAATTATTTAAAACTAATTCTATCATCTTTAAAAGTAACCGATTTCTAACCAATATTTTTATTTACAGATGCACAAGGAGTTGTCAGTTAACAGATGGTTGAAGACTTAATGAAATAGGTGAGACTATCCTGCAGTAACTATGCATTTTATCGCGATTAAAAATAGCGGATAACAATCAGGGGTATTGTAACATTTAACAAGCGAAACCTTGTGAAGGTTGCGGGAAACCGATGGATGCGAGACGCGCAGGATCGTTTATTGTGGCGACACTTGGGGGAGGCCTATGTCCAACAGTGGACGTATATCGGCTGATATGATGATGATTTTGAACAAGCGAAAGATTTTTTATAATTGGAAGAGCACCTCCTGAGATCACCCTCTAATATATAAACACTAGCTTCTGTCAGCAGCTTCGTCTACATGTACCATCAAAGACACTTCCGCCAGACCACCACTTGACTAAGTTCATTTTTGCTTGCATTCGAAACGAAATCTACAAAGAGTTTGGTTTAGCGCCGCGCCAAATAATTGAAGCGAAATTTTTTTTAAGTGGTCGGGCTGAAATGGCTACTGGTACATGGATTTATTTATTTCTAAGATGATGACAACACTGTTCTAGATGCCCCATGACGGTTTAACAAGCTCAACAGGCCTGAGAAATTATTTCACTAAACTGTTAATAACCCTCGAAGTAACAAATTTTAAAGATTTCTTTTTATTACAGGGAACCATGGAAAAAAGAAGCGATTCAAAGGGTGATGAAAACTTTTCTAAGAGGTGAGAACTTTGTCTAAAAATAATTAGTGTGTAAATTTCGGTTATAACAGACGCAAAGTCAAAGCTAAATAAATACATGTTTTTCTTAGGGATTCAAGTGCACTCCGTACCAAATTTAATCAAAATCGGTTCAGTAGTTTAACTGTGGAAACGTAACAGTAGTTACTTTCACATTATTTCATTAAAACCCCAAGCGAATGCCGGCGTTCGCTCTCTCATTGTTTTTTCTATTGTGTCTAATAGCCTAGTTACCATAAAAAATTAAATAATTAGTCCGTCTTTTAGATTATTCAAAACTAGGGGACACGTCTTATTTTTTTTTATTTGTAAATTAAACCAAAAATGACAGATTTTGCCCATTAAAGTTACGTGTAACGTCACGCCATGCTGCATTTTTTCGCACGGGGTAACGTCACACGTAACTTTAATGGGCTATATCTTTGTTATTGGAAACTACCATATTACGGTATTCGAAAGGTGAATAACTGCTTTTCATGAAATGATGAACCTTCACAGACCTGTTCTGAATTATTTTGAGGTCAAACTAATTTTTTCTGATTTAAAACTTTATACTTTACCTTCAAATGTACTTGTAAAATTTTCCACTGAATTAAATATGTCTGTTTCAGGTACTCTACATACTCCGGTGATGAAAACTATTGTATTACAAATGAATCAATAAATTATTTTGAAAAAATTCTAGTCTTTTTTTTTGTAAACCTTGCTACGCTACTACACCTAACCCATTGTAATCATTGCTATAACTAAGGTAGGTAAGGTAAGGGTGGTGCCAGCGGTACCCAGGCACTGGACGCAGTCTGGAAGGGCCGCAAAGATCGCAGTCAAAGAAGCTCGCGCATATAAAAGGCACTGACTAGGAGTCAATTATACTAGCGCAGAGTCGAATCGTCAAATTCTTTAGAACTAAGGACTCGCACCGAAAGAGCGGCGAAGGGCAGCGACCTGTTAAGGCCTCTGCCTCGAATCTTGCGGGCGGCGGCGCGGGCAACACAGACCCGTTTTCGAAACCAGCGGGCAGATTGCGCGGCAATATAGCGGCGTAGTGTGGTTTTCGTGGTTGTATCTCATACCACACGCACACTCGTCCAGATATTTGTTTTTATTCCTGAACAAAATGTCTAAACAATGGCGACAACATCTTTTTGATTCAAATTTATTCCTAACGGTCTATTTATTCTGGGCAAAATAAGAAGTGAATGCCTACTATAGGGCAAGGAAAAGGAAAGGCGAGTTGTATAGAAATTATGAAGAACGAGACAATGTCCTGACAAATTCTACGATTAAAATAAATTGCACAACACTGCAATGCAGACGCGCGGGCGGTCACCGCTTGACTGGCGCTCACCGCTCGTTGCCCGCCTCCGCTCCGCTGCCGCGCCGCTGTTTTCGAGAACCGGTCCATTTGATTTTACGCGTTAGATCGTACCGCTCCCGCGCCGCCGCCGCCCCGCTGCCCGCAAGATTCGAGGCCTTACCGTTCATACAATTCGCTAGAATTCCCGGGGGGCCGCGGGCATCCGCGTGACTCGTTCGAGTTTCTCATGCGATAATAAGTATTATGGTAATGATAATAAAGTTAAAATTCATATGAAACTGCACTCCGCTTCGCCCTAAAGCGAAGACGCGCGTATTCGCCAGAATCAACAGCAGTGTTATTGAATTGGCCAATTTCCGAGTGAAGACGCGTAGGTTCGCTAGTGGGGGGCGCATGGATACGCGAGAATGCGCGCGCACCAATCAGCGTTGTTCACGCGCAGACGCGCGAATTCCGAAGAATTGCGCGTTACGCTGTGGAGTTAAGGTTGAATTTATGTTCAATTTTGGATAGACGCTTCGACTCGGCGCTAGCATAAATTGACCCTAATAGGTAGATCAAAAATAGACTGCCTAGTTTTGGCCTTGAGTAGGATATTGGTGTTCTGTGATCTAGTTCTAGTGGGTGCTAATCTTTATATCCACTTTGAGACAAAGCAACAGTTTCATGAAGTATACACCTATAAGGTGGGAACTAATTTAATGAATTTTTCATGCTAGAGTCATTCATGTATATTCTTAGGGCCGAGTCACACCGGAATGGCTCCGACGCGGCGAACACTTTCAGTGTGAAAACTACATAGGTACATAAGGGCCAACATTGCGTTACACGGGCATTCGCGCCCCTCGCTCTTTTGCTACATAATAGTAGGTACATTAAAGTTCTTCATCGACACGACTACATGCACACCAATAAAGTTTAACTAGCGGCACTGCGCGGGTAATACAGCTACAGGGCCCGCCCGCCGCAAACGATAAGCGCGACGGGTGCTCGCGCGTGGTTCGTGTGCGGCAGTCTCCGTATGAGCATACGGAGACCGCCGCAGCTTACCTAGTGGAAACCGGATTATTACCTACGCAGTGTCGCTAGTTCACCTTTTCGGTGTGCAGGTAGTAGTGTCGATTTAAAACAAACCTAGCAAATATAGCAATACGGGTGCAGGGCGCGGCTCCTCGCAACGAAGCACTTTTGTTTGTATGGCGATAAACGATTAGTTCCGATTTCGGCCGCGCGCCAATCTAAAACGCGCATAGTCTAGGTACGGGACGGTACATAGATTATACACTTCGACGAAAGTACGACTGTACTACGCGTTCCAAATGAGAATAGGAGCGCCGGCCATGTTGTGACGTTACGTCTTACTGGCAAATCGAAGAAATTGAGTAGGGTGAGCAAAAAAAAAAATTAGTTAAATTTTAGTTTAATTTAATTTATTCACAAATCATGTACGAAAAATCTCTGATCAAAATCCAGTTCTTCAATTTTGCTAATCTTTACGTAACTGTGTGAAGTGTCTGAGTAGTGGCGTCATCACCGTCATCATCACTGCTGCTTTCCCTTATAAAATAAAACATGGATAGTAGAGGTTTTTAATATTTATATCACTAACTGTTGTTTTAAATCAAAATAGGCATTTTTACCTGTATTTATAACAAAATTCAATCTGGATTCTCAGTCGCACGAAGAAACACCAACAACGACGATAAAATGGCAGCTGGCAATTTGAATTTTGAATTTAAAATGTAGTTAATAATGAAACTAAAAAGAAAGTATGTAGTATAATTTGTTAAATAATTGTTATGAACAACTTTTTTATCTATTTCTTAATATGATTTGACTAAGGGTCAGTAACAAAATCATTAAAACGCAAATAAGCTTTTTTTGCAAACCGTACTTTTCAATCAAAATTTGACAGATCGAGTTTATTGACTTTCCTATTCTCATTTGGAACGCATAGTACTTAAAATTCGTTCGTTCAATTCATTTCGCAGTCCGACGTTTCGTCTTTGGTTATTTTGTTCATTCATTCGTTCATCTGTTACGTCAAAACTCAAGGCTGCAGCTGTGCGCATGTTTCCTATAACTAATTGGATTCCGGTTAAATAATTTAGTCTTGCTTATTTAATGCTTAGCAGCGCGTTGCGGCAGTGTTCGCAGTATCTCAACAAAATGGTGCCTGAAGTTGTATTTGTGTTGGGTGCACCAGGTTCCGGCAAAGGAACGCAGTGTTCACTTATTTCCAAAGAATATGATTTTGTACATTTATCCGCTGGCGATTTGCTGCGCGAAGAGCGACAGAGGCCTGGGTCTGAGTACGGAGAGATGATCGAAGAGAAAATCCGAAATGGTGAGATTGTACCTGTAGAGGTTACGTGCTCCCTTCTTCACAAGGCCATGCAGAACTCCGGGAAGACGCGTTTCCTAATTGACGGCTTCCCGCGCAACAAGGACAATTTAGACGGCTGGAATCGCGTTATGAGTGACAAGACAAAGCTACTCTTCGTATTGTTCTTCGAGTGCTCGCGGGATATTTGTACGGAGCGGTGTTTGGGACGCGGCGCTGCCGGTAGCGGCCGCTCGGACGACAATCTGGAGAGCTTGCAGAAGAGATTCAACACTTACCTCAATGACACCATGCCCATCATCAACCACTATGATGAACAGAGTCTGGTGCGCAGGATTAAAGCAGAGGTATCGCCTCAAAAAGTATTTGAAGATGTGAAAATTGCATTTAATAATATTGGAATGAAAAGAATAGCCAACTAATTCATTTAACTTAAGTAGGTCAATCTTGAGCTGTGTACCGATCATCAGAGAATTCTGTTTTGTCTTAGGAATATTACCATTATTTAACAATCCAGTGAGCTTTAAATGTTAAGTAACTTGTGAGCAAATCTACACATGAAATATGGCCACTATGCTGAAAGGAAATTTTACCCTTTGCAGTATTTGCTTGTAATTCAAGGTTTCAGATCAGATCTTTACATGCTATAATGACATTATGTTTGACCTTTACAATATGTTGTAGTCTGAATCAGTAAGCATTCAGTAGGTACTGCATGATTGCTGATTTTATTCGACAACTATTAATGAAAATAGACAAATATGCCACACACAGTGATTATCTCTTTAATGCCAACTCATTGTATGATAAGTTTAAAGTAATGATAAAATTTTAATACAAATAAAAATTGAACTGATCCATTGTATTCTTATTTTTTAAATTATACTTAAGTTTTAATTTAAACATTGGGTCTCAGTAAATGAAATATAATTTCAATCATATTTGTTTTACATTGCAATCAAATTGGTTCCAATTAGAAAATCATATCTAATAATTGACTCTGTAAGTTGTTAAAAAAACTGTTGTTATCTTCACTAACATACTTAGCAATCATGTTTATCAATAAGAGGTTTAAAGTTAACATTGCATTTTATCTATAAAGGCAACATACAAATGTATTAGTAAACATTAAAACCGAGAAGGTATTTTTCTTAGGTGTTGTGTGGTGAGGTGTCTATGTATTTTTGTGAAAATATTTTTTTAAATATTATTAGTCCCATCAATCCACCGGGCTTTGCACAGACACAAGTTATACAAATAACCTTAGTTTATTGCTCTTTGTATTATTGAAATCCGCATCAACATCGGTTTATAATAATAATTAATTGTTGGGTATCTTGGTCTAGAGATACACACCGTACACACTAAGCAAATAAGT